>JADMNL010000034.1:82752500-85402500 GCA_016271365.2 Neoceratodus forsteri
CTCAGAGCCTGGGAGGAGAGACATCTGAGGGCCTGTCTGGGGAGATGTCCGTTCAATGGGTCCTCCCCCTCCCCCTCCCCCTGATAGTCTTCATCTCCCTCCCACTCCTCATAAAAAGCATCTGGATCATAATCCGGAGGAAACGGATCCGACCTAACCGGTGGTACTGGTTCGGACGGAACCGGTCTAAGCGATTGAACAATGCTAATCGCTTTGGCTATTTCATCCGCGGTTGGAGAGTGCGACACCAGATCTGAACTGGCAGACTTACGCTTCTTTTTTGATGGAACCAACCCCTCGGGATCGGCTCTCCTTTTGCCCGAGGAGGTATCGCCTAGGTCAGCAGGCACCTCCTCAGGTTCGGCCGCAACCGAACCGGGCTGGCCACCGGATCTACGGACTTCTCGGCCTTCCTTTCCTTCAGCCTACTCAGTCTTTTGTCTAGGGTGGATTTAGGAAAGTTTTTACAGATTTGGCAGTGTAACTTGAGGTGGTCAAACCCCAGACAGTAAACACAGATGAGGTGGGGGTCAGCCTTAGCAAAGGCCTCCCCACACTCAGTACAGTGTTGAAACCCAGTGGGACCGGTTTTCTTCTTGGGTTTCTCAGACATGGCCAACCTAACAAATTACCCTACTGCAGCTTTCAAGCCAGGTAATACAATAACCGATCGGTTACAAACCGTGTCACAGGCTTTTTAAAGAACCGCAAAAACCTCGTTCTTTTGAAATCGAGAGGTACCGGAACACCACTCTAATCCCAGAAATAAATTTAAACAGAATGGGTCAGTTCCAAACCGGACTGACCGGAAAGAAACTGAAGAAAAGAACAATTTCCAACTTTTTCACAGAATAAAACAGTCACTACCTATCTACACACTACCTGTACCGTAGACAGAGGCTGGAAATCCGAAAATAACAAAAAATTATACGGTTTAAACCAAATGCTTTACTTTTACCGAACCGAGCAGAGGAAATCTCCGGAGCTACTTCACTGTTAGGCGTGGTAATCTGACGGTTACACTGAGAAGTACCACAGACAGAGGTTTGAAAACCGAGCTCGAGCTCAACGTTCTAGGCTTCTGCATAGAGTTAACTCTTTCCTCTCCGGGGCAGTTCAAGTGCTGGGGCTAACTGCATTATGTCTGAATACAGCAAGACTTCATGTTGTTTGAATGACGAAAAATGCAGTAAAAGACAAGAAAGAGGAGGTCACGGTACTGAAGATAAAATACTAGAAAAAGTGACATAAGGAAAGCAGAGAGAGAGAGAGCACAAGGAGGAGAGCACAGACGGTACAGCAGACCCACAGCACGCCGAGCCCACGCACACACACACACACACACACACACACACACACACACACACACGCGCACACGCAAAGAGAGTACAAGGATACAAGCACTGAAGGTACAAGCCGGTCTACAGAGCACCAAGCCCACACAAACACACACGCACGCACACAAACTCACACAAAGAGCAAAGACAGCACAAGGAGACGGGCACAGATGGTACAGCATGCCCACAGAGCACCAACTACACACACACACATGCATGCAGACACACATGGAACAGACAGAGTATGAGGAGAAGGGCACAGATGGTACAGCACGCCCACCGAGCACCACACAAACACACACACATGAAGCAGAGAAAGCATATGGAGAAGAGCACAGACGGTACAGCAGGGTCACAGAGTGTCAAGCTCACAGACACACACACACGAAGCAAACAGCATGAGGCTAAGAGCACAGATGGCACAGTAAGGCCACTGAGCCCAGACACCCCCCACCCGAGAGAGCATGAGGAGAAGGGCACAGATGGTACAGTAGGGCCACAGAGCACCGAGCCCAGACCGACACACACACACGGAACACAGTGAACACAAGGAGAGGGGCACAGATGGTACAGCAGGGCCACAGAGCGCCAAGCCCAGACCGACACACATGGAGCAGAGCGAACACCAGGAGAGGGGCACAGATGGTACAGCAGAGCCACAGAGCATTGAGCCCACACACAGAGCAGAGAGAGCATGAGGAGAAGGGTACAGATGGTACCGCAGGGCCACAAAATGCCAAGCCCACATAAAAATGTGCAAACACACACACCCGTGTGCACATAAAGCAGAGAGCAGGAGGCTAAGAGCACAGATGGTACAACAGGCCCACAGAGCGCGGAACACACACACTCATGCAGGCAGAAGCTTTAGGTTTGATTGGGGCTAGCACATGGCAAGCTGCATTATAGAGGGAATAAACCCAGTATCTAGGAAGAGACTGCACAGCCACTGGGTGTAAAAGCCCTTCCCTGCTGGAATGCTGCGGCTTGGGTCAGGAATGCTGAAGCCAAAGGCAGCATCTGATGTCAAGAGGCCTAGAAAGCATGTCATGATGGGACAGGTATCCATACAAGGCCACTAACCACCCCCCCCCAAAACTGCAGCTGGTTTCCGAGTTTTTGCAACTGACAGTGTACATCCATCCCTCCATTGCCCTGGCTTATTTAACAGGGCCCACAGTAACTTTGCCCTTTTGGGCTCAAGAAAATATTGGAGGTCCTGGATTAAATTCTGTAAGTCCAGTGATGTCCCTTTTGAGTCGCTTTTGTGCATACTCCAGAGTGCAGCAGTGGCTTGTGCACCCTAATGTGCTGGCGCTATATCTTGGGGACACAACACACCAATCAACATGAGCCCCAAGGGACTGCCGATATGTCAATGACATGGGGCCCCGTATCACAAAGAGCCCTATATAACAGTATATATCATAGGCACGGGGTTCCAGTGTTCCTATTTACATAGAAACATATGGAATGTTACATGCAAGCAGAGATTCCCATATATCTCAAAAAGGCCGGAAGCAACCTACTCAAAGAAACTGCATACCCTCAACAGCAATCAAAAGTGGGTGAGATCGCGACATGTATGGTTTAGAACACCCGTGGTGGATGCAATCAGCACCCTAAATGCTGTGTTCAGGTTTATTTTTTGTGGGGGGAGGGAGGTCAGAAACTTCAATGGATCCAAATTTGAGTCATTTTAGGTTTTGCAAAGTCAAAATAGTTCTCATCTCCCAAATTTTGGACTGCAATATTCTCAGAGAGACCGTTTTAGTTTTACAAGTTAATTTAATATATAATGTTACTGGCAAAATGCCTGTAATAGTGGGTGTCTCCAGTTTTCATTTTGTTCCCCCCACCATTTGGGATCAACTTCTTCCTCCCTTTAAATAATAAATGTATTTATTTATTTTGTTTTGTTTTTTTACATTTTATGCCCCTTCGGTCTCTGACTTCCTTTCTCTCTGAAGTCCGAAAGGCACAAGCTGGTTCACCTTGTGTATTCCACACCACCAGCCCCTCCATGGAGTTGCAGCTTGCCCCCCCCCCCCTTGGGGTCTGGCAGAGGAGATGTATCCCCAAATTTCTCAGGTTTTGTCAGGAGACAGGTGTGATGGCCACATGAAGGCTTGGATATACCCAGGGTCCCTTCAATGCGGGAGCCAGGGATGTGCTTTCTTCTGGTATTCTCCCCTTTAGCCATCCATGTGCATGCGTTCGAGTGTACCTGAGCACTCAGCAAGGCGTGCAGCAGATGAGCCTTGACGATGACCACCCTAACCTGCCCATCTCCACTGCGCTGCCACTTATGGTCACCTAGGTGGCAGGACTACAGTGGGGGCAGCGATCCATCCTCTCTCCCCAGTGGACGAGAGCATCCTCTGAGGTGCTCTCCTTCCCCTGGCCAACCCCCAACAACCTGGGCTCGCTTCCCTGCATAGGTCGCTGGCATCTGAGCAGTACAAAACTGCAGCACCACTGTGCCAGCTGGTAACACGTTTGTTTTACCATAAATTTGGAAGCTAAATACTTCCAAAATGGAGGCAACTGGAAAACAACTCATCAACGAATGAACTTGTCGGTTGAGAAGCTTTCTGCGGTATAGACCGAAGGTCGTTAAAACCCAGAAGTGGCATGGCCAGCAGCCGAGCTGTGAACAGCATCTTTGCACAGCTCTACAGAGATAAGAAAAAAATTACTCACCATAGTAATCTTGTTTCTTCAAAGGGATCACTCATTATGATTAAACTTAATGCAGTCAGCCTCCTGGGTTGAACTGCCCGGAGAGATGGAATTTTATGTAAATTATGGAACTCTCAGTTGGCTCATGCCACTTTCAAACTGCTACCCTAGCAACTGCTGCACTCTGAGTGCTTCAGATTCTTACGGAGCCTAACTGGGTAAAAGACCCACTAGCTAAAAATTAACAAACCTTAAAAATAATCTCTTTTTGCCCTTTCAGGTCAAAACATCCTTAACTAACAAACCTTAGAAACTTGAGACCACCTGGACACCAACTGGCTAAACAAAGCGAGTCTTTATCTTAACCTATATATGAGAGAGAAAAAACCCTAATGCAGGGATGCAGAGCAACTTCTATAGGTTCTAGTAGGGGAGGTAGGGAGGGTCTTTAATCATAATGAGTGATCCCTTTGAAGAAACAAGATTACTATGGTGAGTAATTTTTTCTTCTAACCCCAGGAATCACTCATTATGATTAAACTTAATGCAGACTACCAAGCAGTACCTTTGGGAGGTTGGGCAGAGAACCTATTTTGGAAACAGGCTCTGCAGTACTGCTGTACCAAACCTAGCATCACCTCTGGATTGCAAATCCAGGCTGTAATGCTTTGTGAAGATGTGTACCGTTTTCCATATAGCTGCTTTACAGATTTCCAGTAGCGGAATGTCTCTTGAAGCTGCCAGTGAAGCAGCTGTGCCCCGGTGGAGTGTGCTCTCAGGCCTAGAGGTACCTGTTTACCCACCTTACTATAACAAAACTGTATACATGCCACTATCCAGCGAGCAATTGTATGTTTTGTTGCAGTTCTGCCCTTACCAACTTCACCATATGCGAGAAAGAGCTGTGATTGACTTGTCCTGTAAGATTTGGTTCTGTCAATGTAGTGGCTGAGTGCCCTTTTGACATCAAGGGGGTGAAGTCTCCTTTCTGGAGAACTGGAGTTGTCTGTAAAGAAGACAGGAAGAGTGATGGACTGATTTAAGTGAAAATCAGATACCACCTTGGGAAGGAATTTTCTATTAGTCCTAAGAACTACCTTGTCCCTGTGGAATGAGATGTAGTCCACATCTGTGCACAGGGCTTGTAATTCACTGATCCTTCTGGCTGAAGTAATGGCAACCAGGAAAACAGTTTTCCAAGTGACATACTTCAAATCTGCGGTTGCCATAGGTTCAAATGGTGCATCCATGAGTTTAGCAATGCAAATATGTAGATTCCAGACCGGAACCGGTTCCCTTAGGGGAGGGTGCAGAAGATTAAGGCCTTTAAGATATTTTCTAAATACCGGATGCGAAGCCATAGAACTCTCCTTACCAACTGACAGGTAAGCAGAGACTGAAGCTAAGTGAACCTTGAGGGTGGAAGGCCTCAGGCCTAAGGAATGTAAATGTGTAAGGTAATCTAGAAGAATAGCCAAATCAGCCCGGAAAGGGCTGAAGCCTCTACCTGTACACCATATTGTAAATCTTTTCCACTTAGAAGCATATGTCTTCTTAGTAGAAGGCTTCCTGGAACCCCTAAGCACTGTCAGCACCTGTTCTGATAGATTAAGGTTAGCAAACTCTAAGCCCTCAAGAGCCACGCCTTGAGCCTCAGTGATTTGAGATTGGGGTACAGGATCCTGCCTTGAGAGGAGGTAAACAGGTTGTGCCTCCTGGGAAGATGGATTGGGGAAACCACTGACAGAGACAGCAGAAGAGAGTACCAGTGCTGTCTCGCCCAGTCCGGAGCCACCAGTATCATTTTTGCTGGTTGGGACCTCAATTTCAGTAGGGTCCTGAATATCATAGGGAAAGGAGGGAATGCATACAGAAATTTTCCTGTCCAATCCAGGGCCAAAGCATCCAGGGGGATTGTGCCCCTTAGAGGAGGCCTGTAACAGTACATTGGAAGCTGGTGGTTTTCTGGGGAGGCGAAGAGATCCACCTCTGGAGTGCCCGATTTTCTGAAAATTGTATTGAGTACCTGAGTATTCAGGCACCAGTCGTGGTGGTCCTGACTTATGCTGCTTAAAGAGTCTGCCAGCACATTTTCCTTCCCTGGAAGGTGTATGGCTGACAGGGATACTCCCATGGAGTATACCAGGGACCACAGTCTCATTGCTTCTGTGCATAGCAGATCTGACCTGGTACCTCCTTGCTTGTTGATATAATACATGGTTGTGGTGTTGTCTGTTCTGACTTGCACAACTTGTTTTGTAGATAAGGAGCAAATGTTTTTAGAGCCAGGTAAACAGTCCTGAGCTCCAACAGATTTATGTGCAACAGAGACTCCTGGGGGATCACGTGCCACTTGCTGTGTGCTCCATCATGTGTACCCCCCAGCCTAGAAGAGAGGCATCTGTTGTGGCATCTGTTGTGAGGATTACTGAAGGTTGTTCCCTTATAAAAGGCACACCCACCCTGAGGTTGTGCTCGTCCAGCCACCACTGTAAGGCCTGGACTAAACTTTCTGTGACTGGAAGCAGTTTGGACATAGGATCCGTCCTTTGAGACCAGTACTGTCTGAGATGGAACTGAATATCTCTCATTTGAAACCTGGAGCCCATTACCACTGCCGTGGCAGATGCCATGTGGCCTAGTAACCTGAGAAATTCTCTGGCTGTTCTGGGTCTCCCAGAGACAAAGGATTTTGCAATTTGAAGAATGCTCGTTGCCCCGTCCTGTGGCAGGAAGGCTCTGCCCTGTCTGGTATTTAGTTCTGCTCCAATAAACTCCAGCACCTGGAGTGGTACCTGTTGAGATTTTTCTTCATTTATCAGAAATCCCAGGGACTCTAGTGTGGATCTTGTGAGTGCCAGTGACTGAACTGCATGCTGCAGAGACTGTCCTACTATTAACCAGTCGTCCAGGTAGTGGAAGACTGTTATACCTTGTTTTCTCAAAAACTCTACCACCACTGATAGGCACTTTGTAAAAACCCTTGGTGCGGAAGTTAGCCCAAAGGGGAGAGTTGCAAACTGATAATGGCCTGAAGCCAGCCTGAATCTCAAGAATTTTCTGTGAGAAGGTCTGATGGGAATAGGGAAATAAGCATCCCTTAGATCTAGGAAGGCTAGCCAGTCTCCCCTTTGCAAGGAAGGAATGATTATGGCAAGAGTGACCATTTTGAACTTTGGTTTCAAAATGTACTTGTTCAGAAGTCTTAAATCCAAAATAGGCCGTCAATCCTCCTTTTTCTTCCTTATGAGAAAATATCTGGAATAAAAACCTTTTCCCCTGCCTATTAGAGGCACTACCTCTACTGCTTTGATTGCTAGCAGATGTTTTACCTCTGCTTTCAACAAAATCCGGTGTGCAGCTGTTGCCGGAGCAAAGGTTCTTGTTCTCAGCTTTGAGAATGATTTGAAACTGAGTGCCAAGCCCTGGCTCACTACCCCCAACACCCACTTGTCTGTGGTGATGGACTGCCAAGCGTGAAGGTAATGAGCCAGCCTGCCACCTACTGGTGGATCTGTAATAGGGGATGTGACCTGCACTAGCCCGTCAGGGATTCTGTGCGGGCTGTGCCTGAACCTGTGGTGCAGGAGCTGCTCTTCTCATGGCTCTCCTGCGCCTTCCTCTAAAATAACCTCTAGCCTGCTGC
This sequence comes from Neoceratodus forsteri, assembly GCA_016271365.2. NCBI lineage: Eukaryota > Metazoa > Chordata > Ceratodontiformes > Ceratodontidae > Neoceratodus > Neoceratodus forsteri. Next base: position 82,760,166 of record JADMNL010000034.1, read on the forward strand.
TGAGGCTGGGAGGCTTGTGCCTGAAAGAAAGGTCTGGGGTAAAAAACCCTGCCCCTACCTCCCCTACTCTGGGATCTATAAGCGGTGAAGGGCCTATCCTTGGAATTGCTCCAATAGGTGCATTTATATTCTTCCACCTTTTTCATGTATGCCTCAGTTTTATCCCCAAACAAGGAGTTGTTCTCAAGGGGGAAATCCATTGCTTTTGCCTGGGTGTCTGAGGTTAGGTTGGTGGCTCTAAGCCATGCAAACCTTCTGAGTGAAACTGACAAAGCCATTAACCTGGATGCAGTATCGTTGGCATCCACTGCCATATGAAATTGGTACCTGGTAGCACCAAGTGCAGCCCTTGTTGTATGCTGTAAGTCCACAGCTACTTCATCTGGGACCCTATCAGCCAAAGCTAGAACAGTGTTCCATAGAGCTTTTTGGTACTGTACTGAATATGCCATGTAACTGGCCTGCCGAACTAATAAAGAGGCAGCCATGTACCCTTTCTTTCCCACAGCATCCATTTTTCTTGAATCTTTGTCTGGTGGATGGGTAGCCAATGGGATCCTGACCTTGTCACAGGCAACAGCTTGGACTAGTCCCTCAGGATCAGGATACATAAATAGAAAATTAGCTGTAGTTCTGTTCAGCTGGTATTTCTTGTCAGCTTTCTTATCCACACCAGGGATAGAGGTTGGAGTTTTAAAAATATGCACTGCAGCCTTCTTTAAAGATTTATGCATGGGCAGAAGTAGATGTTTCATGGGGTTAACCCCCTCATTTCTAAAAAGTCTGCCTCCTCCATATCCTCCTCTGTTTCCTGAAGAGGAAGGTTCAGGGTTTCCACCATGTTCTTAACAAAAGCATAGTGGGAGGAGTATTCCACAGGACCCCTGGGAGGAGATCCAAACTCTTGATCAGGAGAAACCTCTGGATCTATAGGTTCCCCTTCAAATTCATCCTCCTCCTCCTCCCCAAACACTTCCAGCACTTCCTGCCTTGCTGGGGCTGAAGGAGGAACCGGGGCAGTCGGTGTAGGAACCGGGATTGCACCCTGTAGGGCTTGTAATACTTGTAATGCCTTAGCAATGCCCTCAGCCGAGGGCATAATATGCTAGTCTGCTGGGAGCTCCTTAGCCTTCTCGGCCGGAGGCGCATCGACATGTTTTTCTTTGCACTTTTTCTTTAATGGAACAGGTTCAGTGCCTGTTTCCACAGCCCTTTTTGGTTTTACCTTGTTCAGATTTATCTAAACTCCTGTCAGGATCCTTGGCTTTACCTCCATCCTTTTTGTGGGAGGAGGAAGAAGCAGAATTATCCCCAGAAGCAGAAGCCATCTCTTCCAAAATTTTAGACCTTTACTTTAATGTTTTTGGGCAAAAGGTCTTACAGATATCACAATTGGCAAATATGTGACTTATACCCAAACAAGAAATAGAGAGAGAATGTCTGTCTGCTATAAAGTTGCCACAAGAGTCACAACATTTAAAACCTGTGGGTCCTATAGTTTTAGGTTTATCCAAATGGACCTCTGACATTTAGCTAGGCAAAAAAATTACTTCAAAACACCGTTATTTAAAGTAACTTGGAACCGGAGATTACTTTAAAACAACTACCGCTAGCGGTTCCTGGAACTGAGCGCTATTCAGTTCCTGAAGAAAAAGGAACCGAGAAAATTACTAAATTTGGACAAAACTAAAGCGGTTCAGGGAATCGATCACTAAATCACTCTAAATAATAATTTGAGATAAGAAATATTTAAAATAGACGTGGAACCCTCAGTTCCAAGGAACCGTGAGGGAACCGCAAATATAAATAAAAAACTACTAAAACACTAATTTAGTATACTAAACAATGTTTCTAAGGCAGCAATTTAAAAATAAACTGAAAATGAGTACTTATCTATAGATAAACTTTAGTCAGAGACAGTTCAAGGATAGCTCTCTGGGACGTCCTTACTAGGCAGGCGGAGTAAAGAATCTGAAGCACTCGGAGTGCAGCAGTTGCTAGGGCAGCAGTTTGAAAGTGGCATGAGCCAACTGAGAGTTCCATAATTTACATAAAATTCCATCTCTCCGGGCAGTTCAACACAGGAGGCTGACTGCATTAAGTTTAATCATAATGAGTGATTCAAGGGGTTAGAAGCAGTTTTCTAAAGATAATATTTTAAAACTGAACTTTGACATTACTCGACAGAACTATACAACAGCTATCAGATGCACTAAAAATCCTGACGGTGGAGTGCACCGGATCACTGCCATGGTGTGGGGAAATAAAGCAGCAGCGAATGCAGAGGGAGCCCGTCTAAAGGAGCTCAAGGCCGGCAGCAGAAGAGACCAACAGCCTGGAGTCGGGGAGCAAGATGTGGCCCAGCCATCTAACGCCACATTGCTCCGGGCCATACAGGGGCTCAACCACAAGCCAGAGGAGTACAACGCCGAAGTGAAGCAATTAAATGCTAAAATGGGTATTTTGTCGAAGGATGTAAAAGGAGCGACAAAAACAGCAAACAAAGCTTTAGCAATTTCAACAGGACTAACTAAAGAAAATACCCTCCTCTGCCGTCGACTTGAAACACTGGAGAATACAGCCCATGCAACCCACATTAGGATTCTGGGTCTCCCAAAAGAAATGGATGGGGACAATCTAAAAACTTTCTTGAAACCCTGGCTGCAGCAGCTACTGAACCTTGAGGAGGACTTTGAAATTAAGAAAACGTATCGCATCTCACGACTTTGCAGTAGGCCGCGAACAGCCACATGAGATCCTATTCCAGTCACCATCTTGGCAGTGCATCGGTCAACGGAGGAAAGAAATTTCATTTTACAGCCGCCAAGAACTTCAGTCCTCTTATTTGGCAGGAGGCAAGAATTCATCTGTTCCCAGACCTCCAGTTCACATCACCATGGCGGGAGGAAGAGCTCTGATAGGCGTCCAGAGCACTCATGCTCCTCGGGTCCACCATGTAAGTTAATGCTGGCCAGCTTAAGGATTCTCTGTGGTGGCAAAGTTTTTCAGTTTTCTGACATCAAGGAGGCAACTAAACTCCTCGCAAGGATAGAACACCAGTTCTCAGCCCACGGAGAGGAATCCAAATCTGAAGGAGAAGAGGTAGCTTAACGAGGGATCTGTTTAACACTTATGCCAAGGGGAGGAGGCTAGGAGGTAGGAGCTGAATGTCTTAACATGGCTGAATTGGGGGCTCTGTTTTTCCTGGACTAAAGTGCTTTACCACACGTGGCAATAAAATTACTTACAGGGACTGACCAGCATTATACTTAGAAAACGGGACCATTTGAAGTAAGAAATGCCTTCTAAGACGCCCTTACTCCCCCCCTACCAAACCCATGGAGAGATCGGACTCTCGATCAAACTTACAAATGGTTTAGCAGAGCGAGCATTGTTTAATGGCCTGGTGCTCTAAAGCACAGAGTTCAGCACCTGTTGTGCTGTGTAGTACTTACAATGTTTGTTCTCTATAGCTTTCAATAGCTGCAGTTTGGGAGCGGTCACCGACTGATGATCCCTGTTACTGAGCCTTCATATTAAAATACAAAATCAATGCTCGTTTCTAATGTAACTTCCTGTATCTCAACAAAGTCAGTTTGTTCATACAATGTTTGGAAGCTGAGATCTGTTTGAGCTGTGCAGAGGTGTACTGTACTAATGATTTCTTTATCACGCTGTGCAAAGGAATGGGACACTTAACCCCTTTGCCAGGGTGCATGATATTTTTGAGACCTTTCTATTGTCCCTGCTCATGGCTACTTTGGGCATTATTGGATCCCTCTATTCCTTATATACTACATTGTGAAAGGGTGAATTAACCTAGTTATACGGGCAACAATTTTAAATATTGTTAATATCTGCAAAACCCCCAAGTGTTGTAATACCTTACAGGGATGCTTATTATAGGTTGATACTATAAAAATGAGGGGCTTGCTTTTAGTAAGCTTTTCAATATGAAATACCTTCCTGTTGGTACATATATGTAATGCTCTTATATGAAATTAATAAAAATAAACATACTAACATACTAAAAGCCAGCAGAATAGGCCAAATGGTCTGTCTTGTCTGCTCGAAAGCCAGCAACCTAGTGCCTGCTCACCTCACCACCACCCCCAGCCCCCAAGAGGGTCTTCTCTAGATTCAGTTTCCCCTTGTACCTGTCCCACCCCTTCTTGAAGCCCTCCACTGTGCCCTCCTCCACCAGCCTCCCGGGAAGCGCATTCCACAGCTCCACCACCCTCTCAGTGAAAAAATGCTTCCCACATTCCCCCCTGTAATTTCCCCCCTCCAACTTCCACTCATGGCCCCTGGTTGCTCCCGCCTTCTTCAGCCTAAACTCCCTCCCTGGTTCCACTCCTAATTATTCCCTATACATACTTGAAAACCTCTTATCATGTTTCCCCTATCCCTCCTCTCCTCCAGTGAGTAAAGCCCAAGCTCTTCCAGTCTCTCCTCATAAGGCCTCCCTTCCGTGCCCTGAATCATCCTGGTTGCTCTCCTCTGGACCCTTTCCAGCAGCGCTATGTCCTTCTTCAAATGAGGTCTCCAGAACTGTACACAGTACTCGAGCTGTGGCCTGATCAAGGCATTATATAGAGGGAGGATCACCTCCCTCCTTCTGGACGTAACTCCCCTGGCTATGCAGCCCAGTATCCTGTTTGTTTTGGCTGCAGTTCTTCTACAATTTTTAGAGTTATTCAATTTGACGTCTACCACCACCCCTAAATCCCTTTCTCCCAATGTGGCATGCAGTGTGACCCCGGATGTACATGGCCGCCTTTTGACCCCCAAATGATGTACCTTACATTTCTTGGCATTACATTTCAATCCCCACCTTGACCACCCCTCCAGGGTATCCAGGTCCCCCTGGACTATCTCCCTCGCTTCCTCAAATCCACCAGTGCTCCCAGTTTTGAATCATCCGCAAAGAGACTCGACCTATTCTTAACCCCCCTCCCTATATCCAAGACGTAGGCATTGAACAAGAGAGGCCCCAATACTGAACCTTGAGGGACCCTACTGATTACCTTCCTGTGGGGAGGATAATATCCCACCCACCACTACCCTCTGTAAATGCCCCAAAAGCCAATTTTCAACCCAATTTAGCTAATGTCCTCCCACTCCCATCTCCCCCATTTTTGCTATCAATCCATTATGGGGTACTGAAATCTAGGTACAGGACATCCACCAGCCTCTGTCTATCCAAGGCCCCCGACACCCAGTCATAAAACTCTACGAGGTTGGTCTGACACGACCTCCCCAGGACAAAGCCATACTGTGTATCATCCTGGTGTCCTAACCTTTCCAACTGCCTCCAAGCCTCTCCTTGATAAAGCCCTCCATTACTTTGCCTACCACAGACGTCAGACTGACCAGCCTATTAGTCCCCATCTCCTCCCTAGACCCCCTTTATGTATAGGCACTACATAAGCCACCCTCCAGTCCTGTGGCACCCATCCCATCTGCAGAGAGGTGTTAAAGAGCGCAGCCAGTGGAGCTGCCAGCACCTCCACCAATTCCTTCATAACCCTTGGATGTAGTCCATCTGGCCCCGGCGCCTTATCAGTTTTTAGTTTCCGAAGGGCCTCCCTCACCCTATCCACTGTGATTTCTCCCCACCAATCCGCTCCCTCATGCAACCTTCCTACTCCTTTTTGGTCTAAAGTTTAAAAAACAAAACAAACAAAAAAAAAAAAAAACACAAAACCCAGAAACGTGAAAACCAGTATCCGGAAATTCACGGGCCACTGGACCTAGACTCACTCAATGTAATCCAACAAGCAGATTTTAGAATTCAGTTTTGGAAGGCCAAGCTCATCTTGTGCCATGAGTGACATCAGCGGAAATATGAGCAGATCATCACATCCGTGTCTCCCGCCATGTACTTTTCTTTTCTTTTTTTTCTTGGTTGAGGAAGAGAAAAGTATAAGCAGCAGTATCACCTGCCCCAAGTCACCACTGAAGGGCAAATTTTGTACCTCTGACTAAAAAAGTGCAGGTGGATGTGACTCGGTGGTCTCACCTTAACTTCCCAATGTACTCCCACATTTATTCGGGGATCATGACTATGTTCTCCCAAGATATCTATATTTGTTTCAATGTCTTCCCCTTCATATTGGTAAAAGGCATTCCAACAATGACAACACACCATTTCTAAATATGTTTTGAGTTTTACAATGTCCCAGAATTAAACAAACTATGACAAGCACCTAAGGCATTAGGGGGTAGAGTGCTATCTGACCTTGAGGACCATCACCTTGCCATCCACCTTAAATATGCACTTATGTGGCAGGTCCCTGACTATGTCACTAACTGGAAGCTTATGGACTTGAGGCAGGCCCCCCTCGACCAGAATAAGATTCTGATGCTATAGCTTGAAAACAGTTTTTAAATGGGTGTCTGTAGAAAGGGACGTCCTGGTCCCAGTGTTTTACGCAATAGCACAGCTGAGCTACAGTTAAACACAATTTTAATGGCTCTGCTACAGCATGGAAGATGCTGTGAGGTCACCATGTGCAGACAGCTAACCTGATGTCGCGTTGGAGGTCTCCCCGATATTTTAGAAACTCCACAGTGCATCTCAGTACAGAACTGCTGCAAAGAGCCAAAATGATTCTCAGCCCATTAATGTGCACACAGACCTCAACGAGGCCAGACTGCTGGCACTAACTCAAACTATGTAACTCCTGCCGAACCTGCATAAATAAAAAGTACACAACTATCGTACAGTATTAATATCATACATCAGAAAAACACAATGACGGGCTTCCACAGGATACTGCATATTTTTCAGGAGTGCTAATCAAAGGTCTGGGCATTAATATTTTTAAGTGCTTTTATTTTTTTTGGGGGGTGGGTGTCTTTACATGGTCATTACCATTTAAGCATATCACAAAACAGAACAAGAAAAGATGTGTGGTGCCTATGAGGAACAGACACTGGTATCTTCCAACACTACACTGCCTGGATTAGCCTATACTTTTATCAAAATCATTTTAACTGTATCAGTATAACCTTACACATCGCGCCCCACATCAATTCAATCTTATAGTACAGCAATATGTTTAAGTCTTCAGGTATTTTTATGTTTTTCTCCCCCACCCCATTTTTTTTTTACCCTCAGTCATGTTGTTTTCAGGGATATACACCAGGGGTCTAAATTAAACTTTGCAACCACTACCCAGCAGGGCAAATCACTAGGAAAATCCACTTGCCCCACAGATGTTTCCACTTTCCACGTGGTGTACTTACTGAAATGTAACCTTCTCCAGAACGAGCCTGTATGGCTAGTTAAAGGCAAATTATTCTAGCCCAATACAAACTCTACCACCATTTGGCTAGTGGGCCAGTGCCAATTTCGATCCCCGAAACCACCCTCTTCAGGCTTGTGTTCCCCTGTCGCCAGAGTCCAGTTGATTCCTGACTACGTCCATGCCAGCCCTCCGTGGGTGAGCACCTCCCTCCCTTCCGAAGGAAGCCCACCACGCAGACAGGATCCAGTGCTGGGGGCATCAGGACCCAGGGGAGCCAGAAACTTGGGCTGTCATTTAGATGGTTGTGGGATTTTATCCCCTGGTTTCTCCACTGTCCTCCCTCCTCACCTGGCATAGGCCGAGCCTACTGACAGCCTCAGACGCAGGCAGCGACATCTGTGGAGGGAGAAAGCTCTCCTGGTCCATCAAAGGAAGTGCTGCCTCACTGGCTGTCTGATGCCTTCCCCCTGTCCTCCCCTGGCATGGGCTGAACCTACTGACAGCCTCAGATGCAGGCAGCGACATCTGTGGAGGGAGCAAGCTCTCCAGGTCAATCAAAGGAGGTTTTGCCTCATTGGCAATCTGATGCCTTCCCCCTGTCCTCCCCTGGCATGGGCGAACCTACTGACAGCCTCAGATGCATGCAATGGACATCTGTGGAGGAAGAAAGCTCCCCTGCACTATTACAGGAGGTGCTGCCTCACTGGCTGCTGATGCCTTCCTCTGTCCTCCCCTGGCATGGGCCGAGCCTACTGACAGCCTCACACGCAGGCAGCGACATCTGTGGAGGGACCAAGCTCCCGTGACCCATCACAGGAGGCGCTGCATCACTGGCTGTCTGATGCCTTCCCCCTGTCCTCCCCTGGTCCATCACTGGAGGTGCTGCGTCACTGGCTGTCCTATGCCTTCCCTCCCCACTGCAGCACACTTCCTAGCTGCAGCTGCTGTGGTCCAGCCCACCTCCTGGGCAAAGACTCGGGTTTACTTCTCAACTTGTATTGCCTACCTGTATTCAGCACAGCCATATGTTATGGATTAAATGACATACTGAGCTTTTGTGCCACTACGTTACACATTCTATCAATCTAAATATAAACTGCCCCAATATATGTATGAATCAATTTATTACCAATGCAACTTTTGATGTATTCTGTTCTAGCCATACACTTTTTATTTAGCAATATAAGTTTTAACCTCATCTGGCTTCGCTACATCTTCATATACTGATACAACTTAAAACAATACACACAAGCATTGCATTGCTGCACTTTCTCACTGCACTGATACAATACTAATTCACATCAATAGAAGTTCATGTCATACAGTCTCATACTGCAGCATGTAAAAAATGTATCGATATAATGTCATGTTGTGCCAATGCAATCTGATACTGTAGTAACAGACATGTGTAACCAATAGGTGGCGCTATCCCAAGGGCTACTACCCCTGCCTGCTTGGCTAGTAGCAGGTTAAGGGGCCTGAGTTATGAAACGGGTGCCTTCACCTGGAGATCAGGGTTGTTAGTGGTCAAGCTAACCTGGGCACAGCCCTCCGGGACACTGTAACCCCCCTCTTTCCCCTCTAGTGGCCTGAACACTGTACCATAATCACTTTCACAATACCCTGGTATACCACACAAGTACCTACACTGTTTGCACTTACCACCCGGCTGGTTCCTCTGGCTCGACCCTGGGGACCCCCTGTAAAACAAGGTTATGCACAGCAAATAGCAACAGTACAGTACTTTGAGCACAAACTGGAACCACAGTCAGATTACATGCAGAAAAAGTTAGATTTGATTTATTCAGGGGACTTGAACAAGGGAGGGGCAAAATCAGGTTAATTAGCTTAAAGGTTGTATCAATCAAGCAGTTATGCATGTGCTTCGAGTCCCCCCACACAGTTCCTCCACCTCTGGGTACCCAGGTGGAGAAGAGATGGGCTAGCCAGGACCGATGCCCGGGGTTGCAGCTGGTTGGGGCCCTGTGATGGAAAACACAACATGCACAGTACACAATATTTGTAATTCAGAGCCAGAGGGCTCAGTTCGTAAAGGAAACGAAACAACAAGACAATCAGATGACACACTCAGATTAAGCTGTTGTTGCAGGGACCTATCCTGGTATTTATTCACGATACCCAAGACTGGACACAGGCTGGATGAAAATCGAGACTGCAGGTGGTTGATCTGGAATACCAGGAGAAGCAGGGCCCACATGAGTTGCAGAGGCGTCGTTCCTGTTTAAGCGTGGAGCAGGGGGCTGATCCTTGGGCAGGTCTCTCGCCGTTGGCTTCTCTGTGCAGTGGGTTGTCTGGCTGGGCCAGTCTGGAAAGGCCCAGACCGCATGGAGACAAATTCGGATGCAGTCCATTTTGGGCTGGATACAGCTTCCAGCAAGCAGAACACAGTTCACACAGTGGGGGACTAACTCACGACCCACTAGCAGCTCATAGCACATTTACATGTAAGGGAATTCTACTGTACCAGGCAAAACGCTCCCTGGTCACAATCGCAAAGTCTCTGCACTCACCAGGAGCTTAGGGGTAGCTGGAACTCCTGACAGGCCGACTGCATTCAGCAAAATCTTCAGTCTTCTTCAGGTTGAGCCTGGCCCACTTCAGTAGCTTACTTTAGTCACACAAACTTGGATTTAGTCCAAAATAATTCTCTTCTCTCCCTCTCAGGAGCAGCACACCGACATGCAGGCCAAAAACTTAGCCTTTTCAGAGTTCTCCCATGCGAATCCACTCAGGATTGCTGCTCAGAATCACTTCAGCTCCTTCTTGTTCAGCTTCCAGCTTAGATCTAAATGAAAACTGCAAGCAGCCCGGGACTTCCCCAAGATCCAAAAGGTTTGGTTGGCTGATTTGGCCGTCAGTCAATGCAAGAACTCCCCCTTCAGTTGCAAAAAAGGCGCAAAAAGCTCCAAACTAAAGTTCCTACATATTTTGAATTCAGGCAGCTCCTGTAGTCCGGCTACATTTTAGGTCCCACCAGTACTGTTTGGTCCAATTTGTAGTCCAGGACCAAGATAGTGGAGACAAACAAAACAGTCCTTGCTACAAAGACAGGTTAGACAAACTACATTATCATTATCACTCTAAATGATTTTCAGTAAATACATCTTTCAACAGAGCTCCCTCTCAGATTACTTAAGCTGTAATTAGGCAGCTCTTAAAGAGACAGTACACAGAGGGTATACAGGCTCTGGTAATCATATTTAAACTGCTAAAACGCAACACACCAGCCTGGCAGTGAGCATTTAGGCAAGCTCAAGGAAGACTTTTTGGGAACCCCCATTTGTAGGGGGTTACACATGAAAGGCCCAGTGGCATTTTGGAGGGTTGAGATGCTAAGCGCTTCACCTCCTGCCATGTTGATGACCCGGGATCGGAAACAGACATGGGTCACTCAGGGACTGCCTGGGTGATGGAGGACTGAACGTCCACAGGACTGCTTTCCTCCTTTGAGGAGGGTTGCTGCTGTGTCTCGTTACTGTCTGCCACCTGGAGTTATGAACTGGCTGGTAGCAAAGCAGCTTTCTGATTGGCTGCTACGAGTGTGCTAATATGTCTAACACCATGGGAAAAAGATCAGGCTGTGCTATGCCAAGCAGGCACTGATCTTCCCATTCTTACAGTGTTCCAAATTAGAATGTTAAAAAAATAAAAGCTGCCATCTTGTTTTCACTCGCTCTCCTCATAAACGAACCCACCCGGTCACTGTAGTGCTGCCAGACCAGTCGCTGCTGTACAGCTGAAAAGCTGTGATTTCCAAACCTCCCGCCCGCTTTCTCTAATTTTCTACTAGCACAACCTCACTCAAAGCTCTCCTGAAACAAACCCACCCGATCACAGTACTGCTGCCAGACCCACTCGCATACTGTATGCTGAACAGGTGCTGATTTCCAACCCGCACGGCTGCTCTCGACTTTTAACATTTATTTCCCTATGTACTTTACAAAACAATGTACTGGTCAGCTGTACCTCCAAAAACAATGTAATGCAACATTTTTAATAACTTCACTTTCTCATCGGGTAACAGAAAAGAAAATACAAGTAAGGAAGCCTTAGCAGCACAAAAGTCCTTAATTAAAAAAAAATAAATAAAAACAGTAGGCAGAGGAACTATTTTATCAAAAATGAAGACAAAGCCAGACCGGTGGCACTGAGGGTTGAGGTGCTGGATGCCACAACTCGCTTCATGCCGGCAACCCGGGTTCGGAACGTGCTCTGGTTGTCAGTGGGTCAGCTGGGGGGAGAAGAATCAAGCGCCCAATGGCTTGCTCTCCTTTTCTTGGGGGGGGGGGAGGGTTCTGCAGCTTTCTCCGCCGCAATGCCGCCACTTCCCAGTGAACTGGGGGAACGTCGGTGCACAGGGGAAAGTGCAGCATCGTAGTGGGGTCGACGCTGGCAGGGGACTGGGGCGGACGCATGTCTCTGCGTGCGCCTGACCCCTTGCTCCCCATTGCACGCCGACGTCAGGGACGGAGGAAAATCCTTCACCTCTCCTAGGTGACTATCTCCCCAGCAAGCAGGCGTGCCACCACCGACAAAGATTCAGGGCAGACTCCGCTGTGCCAAGGCCCTCTCCCTGTGGAACTTTCGGGTATAAGGTAAGGGAGAACCTGTCCTCACCCCGCCCGGGGGGTAATCCAGACTCTTCAGGTAGTAGGGGAGTCGAGCTGAGGTGCTCTAGGGGCAGACCCTGAAAAGTCAGGTAGGTGGTAATGCTTGTAGCACTGAGAGTTCTGATTGAGTGGAGAAGTTGAGGGGGAAAAAGAGGCGTTGGGGGATAAAAACAGAGTAAAAAAAAAAAAGAAGACAAACTTTTTCACTTTTAAATACTATACATTTTAGCTATCACAAACATCTGTATTTTTGATAGCCATTTCATAAGTGCAATAAGCCAATCCAGGGTCTGTGTGTTAGACACTTTAACACATGGCTGGGAGGCTGGACGCACTCGACCGGTGGCCTCGTGCCTCACTACACCTCCTAACCGTGTGTTAAAGTGTCTAACACACACCCTGTCGTGTCTTATTGCTTACGTATCTGGCTGGCAGCATAAGCGAATCACACAGAGGGAAGAGATCCCAGATACAGAGCACCTGGGCGTCTCCGCGGAGGCAAAGCATAGACATCATGCTCACTGCACATCTGTGGGCCCAGGAAGGAAACGGAAGGAAAAATGGAGGATGGGCTCGTGAAGCCTTGCCATTGTGCTGTGGCCAACTCTGCCACACTGGTCCAGGACCTTATCTACTACCTTTGTTACTCAGTCAAAGAAAACTAGGAGGTTGGTCTGACAACACCTCCCTGCCACAAACCCATGCTGTTTACCAACCTGTACACAGTTGCTCTCTGGGCAGCCCACAAAGTCCTGTTTGACCAGTGACTCCATCAGTTTACCCACTACAGAGGTAAGGTGTAGAGGACTATAATTCTCTGGTTGCTCCTCGTCCCCCACCCCCACCTTGTGCAGCGGGACAACACCTGCTACCGTCTAGTCTTTTGGAGCTACTCCTGTCTGAACTGAGCTACTGAATAGTCCTACTAAGGGTTCAACCAGTTCCACAGCCAATTTCTGGAGCACCCTTGGATGTATCCAGTTCGGCCCCGGCGCTTTATCTACCTTTACAACTTCAAGCCCTTCTGGACCCCTTCTCTGGTAATTACTGGCTGCCTCATTTCAGGAATGCTCCTCATAGCTGCCTTGATGCCACCTTTTAGGCAGGGGCCAGGGGCTCACTGTCTTCCCTTGGTAAAGACAGAGCAGAAGCAATTATTAGGATGGCTGCTTTTGTTCGTTTTCCTCTAGTACACCGCTTGCAGTCTAACAATACCCACTCCCTGCTTCCTTTTTTCCTAAGTATATCTTAAGAATTGTTTTTCCCCACCCTAACCCCCTCCATAATACGCAGCTCCATTTGTCTCTCTAACCGCCCTCTTTGCTCCCCTAGTTTTTATTTGGCGCTCTCCCCATTTCTCCTCCCCCTGCTTTTCCTTGTAGCTGGTGAAAGCCTTTTTTGGGGCCCTCATTGCTTCTTGGACCCTTTCCTGCTACCCAGAGAATGGGCCTCTTAATGCGATCAAGCTCTGGCAGGAGATCCTTCGAATATGCATTTAAGTATGCCAGCAATTATAATCCTAATATATTTAGGCAACCCCATCCCGATTACACTAAATTCTCCATAGGCCGGCTCGTCGGCACAGCGGTTGAATTTCCACTTGTGATGCCGGTGACCTGGGTTCAGGAACAGACTCGGTCGTGCTGGAGAGCCGCCGGAGGAGAAGGCTTGAGCGTCCAGCGACTGCTTGCCATCTCGGGGGAGGGAGGGGATGTGGCTCGCTGTCTGCTGCCTCCCTAGCGGGCGGGAGAGCAACAGCTGAGCCACTACCCAATGGGAGGCGTGGTGAGCGTCCCGGCTTGGCCTGGACGTCCCATGGCATGCCATGCCCCCAGGGAGCAAAGCGGAAACCCTAGCCTCCTGGTTGGCCGGATGATGGCTGCCAGCTCCTGCCGACTCAGATGCTCCGACACCCCGGAATCCACCTCAGCAGCGCCCGGGGACTGATTGCCTAGTGCGCTGGTTTCCCCTCCTGGCGCCTTCCTCCTCGGAGGAGAGGGACCCATCCGTCGAAGGGATATGCCGGCTGCGATCTGAGGTGAGAGGAAGGGGGTCGGGGCGAGGAGATCGGGGGGTCATGAGCAGCCGGAAGGAGAGGCAGGCCAGGGGGCAAGTAAGGCGGGCAGCAAAAAGAAAATCTCCATAGACTGCCTGCAGCCACATCCCAGATCTTGCATCATAACTGTGTTACTTTTTGGGGCGGGGTTGTAATGCTCAGTGGTCGCTCAATGAAAAAGCTCCTCAGGCAGGCAGCCCCGTGTACAAGTTGCCTGCCCAGTCGAGTCAGGGACTCTTTAAAACCTACTCTTTAAAGAGGAACCAATGTAGAGGCAACCGCTGCTATCTCCTTCAGTTAACCCAAATAACTTTAGGGGCCCTTTCTGGTTACCTGCTGTCTTCCCCTCTGTGGGCCTGAATTTCTCCTATGGACCTAGCAGTAATGTTTTAAACTGTAACACAATGTCTTGAATCTGCACATATCCTTCCTTACTTGTTACTAACGTAGGTACCATGTATGTATAAGTGTATCAGTGCAACTTATGTCCCACTCCGTAAGTATGTGCAGTTCTGCCAGTGTATATAATTAATTCCTGGTCGCCCCTGAAAAAGGGATTTGAGTGTCTCAGCGGACCAACTTGGTTATCTAAATTCAAATAAACAATTGTGCCCCATCTTTCCTCTACATTTTCAATACTGTCCATCCTCGTCAATTAGACTCGGACCAAAGGCTGAATTACGCCTTCTGCATTGCAGGGGCACAACAGGCTGGAGCAGGCAGCTGCTGCCCTGCTTCCACAATGGACACCAAGGGTCCGAACTGGGGAGGTGGAATATAGTCGGCAGAGAGAGTCCTGTGATAGTAACAGGGAATCATGTTTTCCCACTGAGCAAGACAGTTCATATAGTTTCTCCTTACAGGGAGACGGTGCCCTCATACCTCTCAGGCGACCAGGGCTGCCCTCTAAGTGACACCTGGGATGACACTGGAGTCAATGGGCAGGAAGAAGATGACCAAGAAACTCTGAGTAGTAGGGAAGTCCACTGTAAGGGGGACTAGTGTCTACAGGGGAGTAGGGTACCTCCTGGGGGCATCAGCACAAAGGGATATGGATAAAACCGAAAGGATTGTTAGAGGGTGGGAGAGGGGAGGGATTGTTTGTAACGGTCCACCTGAGAACAAAAAAGTCTCACTGGAAGCCCTTTGGGAGAAGTGAAGGACAGCTTTAGGAAGTTGACCAGACTCAACTGGCTGCAACCTCAGTTAATGTGTGGGTCAAGGGAGAGGCTAGGCATCCCCTGATCTCTCGCTTTAACTAATGGCTGAAAGTGTGGTGCAGAGAAGAGGGCTTTGGCATAGTAGGGGATCGGGGGCAGTTCTGGAGGGACAAGAGGCTATTCCACCCTACAGCAGAAGGGACCATGGCCTTGTCCCAAAAGTTTTATACCTTCATCACTGGCCATTTGAATTGACAGGACCCTGACCGTGCAGGGCCTTGTAGGTTAACAAGCACACCTTGAATCTGATGTGCCACCGCACCAGCAACCAGTGCAGAACATGGAGAACTGGAGGGTCTACGGTGACACTGTAGGCAGGGAAAAAATGGGCAGACTGGGTATGACAAGCAGTCCTTATCTGCCAACAAATTCTAGGTTTCTATGTTATGAAAGAAGACTGCTTTAGTTTACACTACTGAAAAAGACTGTCCCTGTTTACGATACTGAAAGAAGACTGCTTCTGTTTATGATTTGGAAAGAAGCTTGTCTCAGTTTATGACACTGAAACAAGACTGTTCTGGTTTACGATACTGATGGAAAATTGTCTTAGTTTATGATGCTTAAAGATTGTTCCTGTTTATGATATTGGAAGAAGACTGCCCCCCATTTACAATACTGAAAGGAGGTCATCCTGGTTTACAATATTGAAACAAGATTGTCACCATTTATGATACTGAAAGAAGACTGTCCCCATTTATGAAACAGAAAGATTGTTTCTGTTTACTGTACTAAAAGAATATTGTCCCTGTTTACGATACTGAAAAAAAGATTGTCCTGGTTTACGATACTGAAAGAAGACTGTCCTGGTTTATGATACTGGAAGAAGATGGTCCTGGTTTACAATACTGAAAGAAGATTGTTTCCATATACAATACTTAAGATTGTCCCCATTTACGGTACTGAAAGATTGTTCCTGTTTACGATACCGAAAACAGATTGTCCTGGTTTACGAAACTGAAACAAGACCATTTACAATACTTAAGATTGTAACTGTTTACAATACTGAAAGAAGACTGTCCCTGCTTACAATACTAGAAGAGGATTCTTCCCATTTACTATGCTGAAAGACCACTGTTCCAGTCTAAAATACAGATTTTTGTTTACATGTCTTAACCTGTTTCCACTGAAGAAAAGTGCTTCTAACATATAGCATTACCCAGTAAAACTGCTTCTACACAGTTTTAAAAATAAATCCCATAAATAAAAGTTTCTCGCAAGTCTGCCACACTAGCCTCTGTCAAGATAATTTACTAATCCCTCTGTACATGAGATGTGGGGTGTGCTAATTTGGTCTACAAGGCATCTTGTCCCATCTCATCTGCTACCATGGCAACCATCCAACGCCTTAACATCCTGGTGACAACGGAGTTCTAGAGATGCCCACAGAGAGCTGTTAGCAGTAATCAGTGAGTAACTGACAGTGTAACTGGGGGAATTAACTGGAAAGTCTTTTGTTTCCAAATGAAACTGAGCAATACACTGATCAGAAGAATTTCTGACACCTGATAAGAGTTTAAAAATGTGGCATTTCCCTAATGTCCGATTAGAATGATGGCTACAACTACTCTTGGCATGGTCAGTTGCGGGGTGGGGGGTGCTAGATGCTGGAGTTTGAAAAGAGCACCAGACAGTACTGGGCAAAGGATAAAAAGTTCTAAGGAAAAAAAGTATTTCTAGATTTTTTTTTGCACCATGTTACAATGGATAAGCCTGCAAAGACATGTAGAACTAGAACGTGGATCTAAACCCCCCACTAAACCTAAAGTATGTTCTGCTAAGATTATTTTAAGCAAGGATTTCCTTAGGGGAAAGACAAAGCTGATATCCACAATTTGTGTGATCATAATAAAAAGAAAATATTTCCAGATGTAAATCGTACTAGATCACTCCTAAATAAAATCTTCACTTTTCTAAGCTGACTACATGGAAAAAATGCTACGTGCACTGGAGACTGTTTAGATCATGATGTTATTGCCAAAGAAGTTTTAGGTCGGGGGCATGTCCATTATCAGCAACACTGTTCTCGAGAAGGTTGCATCCTCTCTGTGTTTTTCCTGTGGAGAAGCATACTTCCCTTGTCTGACCAAACCGACAGACTGAACTGCCCCCATCATACTGTCAAAATGAGATGGCCCAGGCAAAAGTAAAAAAAAAAATAAAAAAATAAAAAATAAGAGCTCTTTAAATCAAACCATTAATAGGAGATTCATTACCATTAGTGTTTCTATAAAATCTTCACTTGCAATCAGCTAAAAACACATTAACTTCAGTCAGTTGTGTATTAAAAAAAAGGGGAAAAAATACATTGTCACTGAAATTCAGATGCTCATTTGACAGTGCTATTATATGCCAAACTGTTGCACCTCCCACAGAAAAACAAACTACGCACACTCATTTAAAAGGATAGCACTGCCAAAAATAGCAAACAGAAAATGGGATTCATTTGTTTAACTAGCTAGCTGTTACTTGTTATTTTGGCAGCATCTGTGCCTTTTCTTTTTTGCCAATGAGCGGATTTTACTACTACTGCTAGTAATATCTACAAAGTGGGCAACAGCACTCAGTGTGGAATACTGCAGGTTATTCCATTCGGAAGTCATTGTCAGCACCGTGATCTCACTCACAGTTACATCACAAGTGGCTAGTCTGGCAGATGAGGAGCAGCCCGGTCAGTCGTGATGTCACAGGCTGTGAGGTCACACTACTCTTGATGAAGGGGAAGAGACTATGAAATGTCAGTCTCCTGACACAGTGCTGGTCCACAGAAGGGCAACACGAAACATTACAAGTCTAGCTCAGGCTATAGTACAGACAACACCAGGCAAACAAAATCATTCCATTACCTGTCTGACTTGCCAAGTAGCCAACACAACGCAGCACACTTAAGAAGAAAGCAGGATACGCACCAAGTTTGAGAGCAAAAGGTTTTTAATCACAGGGTGGCGCAAATTATTTTGTGGACCTGTGGCCAGCTGGGTACTCCGTGCCATCTCTGTATGCTTCAGCATGTTTCAATGAATACACTTTCTTTCTGAAACACAGTTTTGTTCTAGGAGTGTTTTTCGGTGATACAAAGCTTCATGCTTTAGGAGCTATATGCTGCCTGTGCGATATGCCGCTAACCTTTGCATTTTGGCACCTCATGTTATGTTACCTGGAACTGTAGTAACGAATTGTCACGGCTGCAAGTCATTTCCTGTATAGTCGTATGTGTAAAAGAAAAATGCCTTCCATAATGTATGCCATTTTGAAATGCTAGGATTGTTCCTAAAATTGCCTTGTCTCACTGAAATGTCCTATATCCAACATGTTTTCATGTAATTAAATCCGGGTCGCCCCTGAAAATGGGACCTCTTGGACCCAGTGGGCTTACCCGGTTAACAAAATGATATAAGTAAAATGCTTTTGTGCCTGAACCCTGGTGGCCAGCTGGCCACTAGCTTTTAACATCTGGTAGCCAAAGCTGTCCCAGTAGTACAGCAGTAGTGCTACCACCTGCCACACTGGCAACCTGCTTTTGGGAGCAGACTCAGGGCATTTGAGGGTCATCCAGGGGAGAGAGGATTGAGTGTCCAAGGGACAGCTCCCCTAACCGGGGTGGGGGGGCAGCGTCCCACTCTTATGCTGCCATATGACAGGGGGGTAGCCTAGTGGGATTGCCCTAGCAGCGGGAGAGCCACCCTCAATGCTGACAGGCATGTACATGCAAAGGCACACTGGCGGCCCATGAGAAAAAACGTCTGAGAACAATCCAATGGCTGGTGACTCCCTCACTGACAGCAAGCTTCACACCCTCAACTAGGCAAGGCTCTGTTATAGATTGTGTCCTGGGGCACTTGGGGGAAGTCCTCTGGTTCCACTATGTGGTGGGGGGTCCATGGGGGACTCTAGGAGCCATTAAGTCTCTAAGAAGAAGGGTGATGAGGCTGGGTGGGACAGGGACGATAGGGGCTGGCCAGCGAGTGAAAAGCATAAACACCTTAATTTAAAAATATCTAACAGCCAAACCAAACTTCTTTTACTGACCTTTTTTTTTCTCTCCATGGGGCCACAGTTAGAGAGGCTTCCTTCTGCAGGCTGCCACCACCCCTTCCACCGTCTCCCCAGGATTCCCAGTGGTGAGGGCACCCCCACAGCTTTGCCCCTTGTGGCGGGATCAGGAGAGGAAGGACCGACCTCCCCTTCCACAATGCTCAAAATCCAGTTTCCCCACTCACGTTTTTCCCTGATGATGTAGTGGGCGGAGGCGTGGCCAGCAAATACAGGTTACTCACCTGTAACAGGAGTTCTAGGAATGGTATATGTTGTTCATCCACACTTATTGGCAGGTATCCTTGCCGCTTTAAATCTTGCCGGAAGGTCTTCAAGCTGGCTCCTCCCACCCACCCGGGTGGTAAAACTCTCGGCTCCGCCCCATGACGCCAGATCTGGCCCGCTGGAACCTCAGGTTGTGCGTCGGAGCCGGGGAGGTGGGTGATGCGTGTGGATGAGCATATCTAGGCTCCTAAACTCGTTGCAGTAAGCCTATTCTAGGACATGGATATGTTGTTCATCCACACTTATTGGCAGACTCCTAGCAGTTCTCCGGGAGGAGGGAGGCAAGGCGCACACCCCCTACTTAGGGAATAGAGACTGGAGAACCGAGGCCCCAAAACCAGCATCCCGGCATGACTCAAGGTCAATGTGGTAGTGGGTGATGAAGGTGTGTGCTGACTTCCAGGTAGCAGCCCTGCAGATTTCCTGGATAGGGACATCCCTGGAAGCAGCCACCGATGCAGCTGTATGGCGGGTAGAATGAGCTCTTATCCCTCTGGGAGGCTCCATGCCCGCCAACCTATAGCAGAGATCTATGCAGGAGGTGACCCACCTGCTTATCGTCTGCTTGGCTGCAGGTCTGCCAGGTGCGGCTTCAGCGTAGGTGACAAACAGCTGACGAACCTCTCCCCGAATTTCAGCTGTGCGCTTATAGTAAGCGAGCGCCCTTCTAGGGTCCAGAATATGGAGCCTATATTCGGCCTCCGAGGTGTGACTGGGGTAGAACACCGGCAGAGTCAACACCTGGTTAAGGTGAAACTCCGACACCACCTTCGGAAGGAATTTCGGGTGGGGGCGAAGGACAACCTTGTCCCTGTGGAAGACCAGGTAAGGAGACTCGATGGAAAGCGCCTGGAGCTCTCCCATCCTTCTGGCTGATGTGACAGCCACCAAGAAGCGGACTTCCACGACAGGTGAGAGACACACCTGTGCATCCGGTTCGAATGGCTTGCCCATGAGCTTTGCCAGTACCAGCAGTAGATCCCACGGAGGTGGAGGTTCGCACGGAGGGAAATGTGATCAAGACCTTGAAAAAGCGCCAGACCACCTTCTCCTGCGCCACCGACTGCTTCCCGGCCCGCGCCCGGTAAGCAGAGATGGCTGCCAGGTGCACCCTTAGGGTCGTCGACCTAAGCCCTTGGTGAGAAAGGGACCATAAATAGTCCAAGATGCTTGCCAAGGAACAGGAGGAAGGGTCCAGGCCCTTGCCCTGACACCAAATGGAAAACCTCTTCCATTTGAAGGCACAGCATTTCCTGGTCGACTCCTTCACGGGCGCCTCAACTACACTGAGGGACCTCATCGGAAAGACCCAGGCCTGGAACTCTAGCCGCTCAGGAACCAGGCCGTCAGGTGCAGGATTGAAGGTCCGGATGGAACACCTTCCCTGATTGACTGAAAGCAGGTCCGGTGAGCTGAAGCTGCCTTGGGAGCCTGGAGCTGAGGCTGAGGAGATCTGGATACCAGCATTGGCGGGGCCAGTCTGGAGCTACCAGAATCACCTGCGCCTTGTCCCTCCTCGCCTTGAGAAGCACCTTGTGGATCAAGAGAAATGGGGGAAAGGCGTAGAAGAGGCCCGGGGTCCACGTCCTCGAGAAGGCATCCCCCTGCAGCGAGCCCTGCTGAGGGGGGTGGGCATGGAACAGCCTCAGCTTCGCGTTCTCCCTGGAGGCAAACAGATCCACCTAAGGTGTGCCCCAATGGGAGAACAGATCTTGTACTACCTCGGCAGGAGAGACCACTCGTGGGACACAGCCCCTATCCGGCTTAGGGTATCGGCCAGGGTGTTGGAGGCTCCTGCCACATGAATGGCTAGGAGATCGCCTCCAGGCTCGCATACCCAGTGACCAAATGCAGGAGACTTCCTTGCACAGAGGCATGGGCCGTCCCGCCTGGCGGTTTAGGTAGTACATGGTGATGTGTTCCGTCTGGACCTGAACCACTTGACCCCGTAGAAACGGAGCGAAGGCGGTGAGAGCTAGGCGGACCGCTCGGAGCTCCAGCAGGTTGATATGGCATCAGGACTCCAGCGGGGACCAGAGGCCGTGCACTCTGTGCTCCCCCAGATGGGCACCCCAACCCATCAGAGAGGCGTCGGTCGACAGAGAGACCGTTGGCTCGGGGCGGACAAACGGGATGCCCTCCTGCAGATGAGCTGGAACGATCCACCACTGGAGAGCGTTCCACATCCCCTGGGTCACCGTCACTAGCTGGTCCAATGGATCGCAGCATTGGGACCACTGGCTGGCCAACCCCCACTGAAGGGGGCGCATGTTCCAGCGGGCCCAACGGACCACGCTGGTGCACGCCGCCATGAGACCCAGGAGGCGCAGGAAGTCCCGGGCAGTGCAATTGCCCAACCAGAAATGATCGGGCAAAGGAGGAAAGAACCTCGGCCCTGTCCGGGGAGCCATGCTCTGGCTCAAGAGAGTCGAGCTCTGCCCCAGTGAAGAAGAATCACCTGCTTGAGTTCGAGTTCGACTTGGCCTTGTTGATGAGGAGGCCAACCTGAGAGCAAACCTGGAGGGCCAGATCTCTGGACCGCTCCACCTCTTGTCTGGAGGGGGCTGCTATCAGCCAGTCGTCCAGGTAAGGGTACACCCGGACCCTTTGGCGCCGCAGGAATGCTGTCACCACTGTTATGCATTTGGTGAAGACCCTGGGAGCAAGAGACAGGCCGAAAGACATGGCTCGGAACTCGAAAAGGGATCCTTCCGCTCGAAAGCGAAGGAATCTCTGGTGAGACGGACGGATAGGGACGTGAAAAAACGCATCCTGCAGGTCCAGACAGCAGAACCACATGCCGCGTTCCAAGGATGGTATTATCTGAGCCAGAGTGACCATCCTGAAGGTCCGAGACCTTAGGAACTTGTTTAGGTCATGCAGGTCGAGAATGGGGCGCCAGCCCCCCCATCCGTTTTGGAACCAGGAAGTACCTGGACACAAACCCCGGGTCTGAGGAAGGGTCCGCCACCTCTCTGATCACTTCCTTCTCGAAGAGCAGAGCGATGTCGGCTCGGCGAGCCGACAGTGAGGCTGCGGACCCCGAGGCCCCCCTGGGGTGCGACGGCTCTGAAGGGCTGGGCCTGCTCGAACTCCAGAGGCAGGCCCTTCCCCACCACTTCCAACACCCACCAGTCTGTGGTGATAGCGGACCAGGCGGAAAGAAAGTGGCGAAGCCGTCCCCCCATGGGGGGAACCTGGGGTGAGGTGACGAGGTTGGGGGCGGCACCCCTCAACCCGTCACTGAGCAGGCTTGGAGGAGGGACGGCCGAGGGACCACCTGGGCCTTACCTCCCTGCTTCTTGGAGGAGGAAGCCACGCAGGCTTCTTGGGATGGCGAGCCAGCAGCTGATGCTGCTGGGCCGGGCGTGCCAGGCAGAGCAGACGAAAGAGGCTTAGGTTGCGGTCTGCGGCCCTTGTCCCTCTGAGCGGATGAGACAGAGTCCAGAGTGGCACTGGACTTCGATCCTGAGGTGACCTTCACTCCAGGGCGAAGAGGTTGGTCCCAGGAAGGGACATCTGCCAACTGTGCTGGGTATCCGCTGTGAAGGTGGATATCCTCAGCCATGCCAGCAGGCGCATAGCCACTGCACCATGACTGACCTGCGCATGAGTCACCAATGTCCAAAGCAGTCTGAAGTTGCTGCTTGGCCACTGCCCTGCCCTGGTCCGCACCTGTTAACCGTGGTCTGCAGGTCAGCTGGGAGATGAGGGACTACCTCGTCAGGGAGCCCAACAGGCGTGAGAGAAATGTGCCATCAGCACGGCAGGCTAGCCTGGCGAAGGCAGGGGGAGGCCTATAGCGTAGACTTTTCACAGCGTAGTCCAACTCTTGGACTCCTTGTCGGAGGTCTGTCTCGTCCCTGGCGTTTCCAGCACGCCGGAAGACGCTGTCGGTAACCAACCCCTCGGCTGAGGGGTGTTCCAAGAAACCGGACAGGGAACTGGTAGGGACCGCATACTTCCTTGCCATCCTGGCCAAAGGCACAGGGCAGGAAGCAGGATGCTGCCAGAGCTCCAAGGCCAGGCCTACAATGGCCTCGGCCACCGGAAAGGCCTCCGTAGGAGAATCCCCTCGGTCCAATATCTCCGTGAGGGGATACTTGGCCTGCTTGGATACGGGCTCGAGCTGCATCCTGGTGGACTCCGAGATGAGCCTAAGCAAACCCATGAAGGACGAAGGGCTATCGTCCAGTAACTGACCTCCTGAGGACTCCAAGTCGACCCGCCTGGAGAACAGGGAGAAATCGTCGTCAGACTCAGAGGAGTCCGCAAAGAGCTGCCTTGGGCCTGAGCCACCCTCCACCTGCCGAGGGCGATCGGGAGTGAGGGTGACAGACACCTATGGGGCAAACCCTGGGCCGACCAAGAACTCTTGGTCGGAGCCCCAAACAACGGCTGTGGAGGCAGAGGTTCCACCGGAATCGGTGGGGCAGCCAGTTTCGGCCAAGCAACAGGCCTGGAAGCAGGCGCCTCGGCTAAGGCGAGGGGTTGCTTCGGCCGCTCCGGTGACAGCCACTTGATAGCCAGGGAAGGCGACGACGTCGGCTTGCTCCCAGACAGAATAAGCTGTTGCCACATGAGGCCCTCGTATCGTCGACGCAACTTGCGTCGAAGCCTCCCCTCGTCCAAGGACGAGTGGCGGCGCCGCTTGTCACGGTGCCGAGACCGCCTATGACGGCGGGATCGGCTGGACCGAGAAGAAGTCCGAGACCAAGACCGCAAACCTCGGCTTTTCCGAGGAGGGTACAGAGGTAGGGCAGGGGAAACCCGCTCTCCCCTCAGCTCGGAGGGCTCAATCGTGGACTCTGGAACCGGAGGCACAGGCAAGTCCACGGACACCTCAACCACTGCCGAGGGAACCGGGGAGTGAGGGTTTTCAGCTTCACCGGTCGACAGCCCGTCCAACAGGTAGAAAAAATCTGACTGCGTCCAGCAGTCTCGATCCAACTGACCTGGCCAGGGACACCGTGAAGCCAGTGGCGAAGCGAAGGATCGACCGAAGTCGATGGTCGACTACTCGGTGAGAGGGACCTCTCCCGCTCCCAAGAGCGTCGACGGAGGGACTTACCTTTGTGGTCCTTCTTCTTGGACCGAGAGGAAGGCCCTGAAGATGATGGTCCCTCTCCCTTAGTGGAAAGGGACAGACAGAGCTCCTTAAAAGAAGCTGACTAGGAGGATCCCAGGGAGAGCGGGATAAAGGCCGCGGCCGAGGAAGACGAAGATGTGGCCTGCGCCGCCTCCTCCTCGAGGGCGATTATCTGCTCAAGCTGTTCCGCCAAGCCCGCCGCCGCGGAAACCGCCAACAGGGCCTCCTTCGACTTTACCGGAGGATAATGTTTTTCAGGTCGCCCAAGTTGTAGACGGGCGGCACGGTCTTCCAGGATGTAGGCTGAAAAAGAAGAGCACAGGTCGCAAGCCTGTGGGTCGTGCACAAGGCCCAAGCAGTAGACGCACGTGGAGTGCGGATCCGTCTGAGACATCTTCTGCCCGCATGGGCACCTCCGGAAACCGGGAGTCGATTTATGCATCGCAGCTGCAAGGGAAATAAGTGACCGAAGTCTTGAAAACCTTAAAAGTAATTTCAGGTAAACTGAAGAAATAGGAACCAGTCTTATACGCAGAGCATTAAGGAGGGAACCTGAGCTTCCAAGCGGTAAGGAAGATCTGGCGTCATGGGGCGGAGCCGAGAGTTTTACCACCCGGCTAGGTGGGAGGAGCCAGCTTGAAGACCTTCCGGCAAGATTTAAAGTGGCAAGGATACCTGCCAATAAGTGTGGATGAACAACATATTTTATTTATTTATTTATTTAGTTAGTTTTTGTTGACCGGGTAAGTGCACTAGACAAATCTTGCTTTTTTCAGGCACGACCCGGGGGAGGGGATACAGATGAATGCCAACTGACCTTGAACCAGATTAAGCTGTTGGTGGTATTTTTAGTGAATGAGGTAAATTTGGCCAGGACACCGGGGAAATTCCCCTGCTCTTTTCGATAAGTGCCATGGGATCTTTAACATCCACCTGAACTACCACCAATCCAGGCAGATGGGACCTCGGTTTAACGTCTCATCCGAAAGACGGCACCTCAGAAGTGCAGCACCCCTCTCATGCTGCACTACAGTGTCAGTACTGGGATATTAACCCAAGTGCCAGATGTGGGAACTGAACCCACAGCCCTCTGATCTCCCGGCCTCAGAGGCGAGTGTGCTACCTGCTGAGCCACTGACACTGGTTTCCATATCCAAGTCCCTAGAAATGTCATATGCCCTTGCCATGTCCCTCCATTTTCCTACCAAGTTTTTCTCCTTTAATTCTCCCCAGGGCCTCAGCAACTCAGCTGCGCATGTGCATGGAGGTGAGTGTGAATGCCAGAAAAGGCAGTCCCGCTCGACCCACCCTGGCCTAATGCCTGGTCCCCCATCTGCACGGCACTACCACCGAGCCTCCACTTGGTGGCAGCCAAGTGCCAGGAAGACCAACCTCCCCAAATCTGGGAGAGGAGAGCTGCCTGCCAGCCGCTCGATCCTGCTCCCAGTCCATCCCCGGCCCCCCCAGTGGCCCGAGCTTGTTCCCAAACTTGGGTCACCAGCATGGAAGAGATAAGGTGCTAAGCGCCTCAGCCCTCTGTACCACTGGGATGGCTTTGTGACTATCTTTTTTTTTTTTTTTTTTTTAGTTTATCTGTTTCTCCCCAGGTCCCCACCAGTCAGCATATCTTCTCTCAGCCACTCACCCCGCCCTGCACCTGACATCAGGCAGCTGTCCCCATCTTCCCCCCTCTGTGGCAGGGTGGTGAGGAGCCTCCCCCAACTCGAATCGGATCCAGACTCCGGGGGAGTGCCATTCTGAGTCAGGGCCTGTGGAGGGTGGCTATTTTCATTCTGCTCAACCTGGGACCTCTTTTCCTTTTTCCAGTTTCTCCCTGGGTGGAGCGTGGAATGTCAGCAATGGCCGAGCTGTGCGCCCTTCAGTCTATATCACGCCGGCTAACTGCTCCGCCCCCCCCTTTGCTTGTGACAGACTCTATGGCGTGCTGGCACCCAGCCTCTGCTAGGTGTCAGTGAAGCGCCAACCCTGTACTCCCACCCCCCTCCCCGGGAGAGGACAGCTGTCCTATGGACACTCGATCCTCTCCCTCCCCGGCCGACCCCTGGCAGTCCACTCGCACCGCCAACTTGGGTCGCCGGCGTATGACCATCATTTTTAAGATTATATTCAGCATTCTGCCCACTGTGGAGGGGAAAATCCCTTTATGGGTAGGTGGTCAGTTGGCTACTACCTTTCAAAACCCCATTTTCAACTAGCTACTACCTTTCAAAATCTGGTAGCCAAACCATTTTTTTTTTTTGTTAGAGGCCATTGTCACCTGGCAACCTGATTTGCTAAAGTTTTCACAGCAGAGATGGAGGCACAGATTGAACACCCGAGCACTCTGTAAAATGCTTCCACTTCCTCAAGGTTCAAGACTTACTGTTTTTGCCCCAGACCACTGAGAATGAACTTTCACTGGTTCACTGCAGTACCCTCAGACTTGGCATCTGACTTCACATCAAAGAGAAATAAATTCTTGTTTGCACCATGGCTAAGGATTGACATCTACCATGTACTGCCTATACTCGCGTACCCCCATGTAAAGTTTACCTTTGATGATGTATCTCGCAAATAGGTTGCCCCACCCTACGTGCAGCTATATACAGTTGCAGCTGAAATTCAATGCAAAGAAGTGCAAGATAATGCATATGGGGCACAAAAACCCTGGCACAATATATCAGTTGGGGGGTGAGGATATAGCATGCACCAAGCAGGAAAGGGATCTTGGGGTTGTCATCTCTGATGACCTCAAGGTAGGGAAACAGTGTGACAAGGCATCAGGTAAAGCAAATAGGATGCTGGGATGTATAGGCAGGGGCATCACCAGCAGGAAAAGGGAGGTCATAATTCGCTATACAAGACACTAGTGAGGCCCACCTGGAGTACAGTGTACAGTTCTGGAGACCATACCTACGTAAGGACATAGACAGGGTAGAGAAGGTTCAGAGGAGGGCAACAAAGATGGTGCATGGGTTGCATCACAAGTCCTATGAAGACAGGTTGAAGGAACTGAACATGTACTCCTGGAGGAGAGGAGGAGAGGATATGATAGAGACATACAAGTATCTTACAGGGAGGAACAGGGTGCAGGAAAACACTATTTTTAAGCGAAAAAGATGTTTCAGGACTAGAGGGCATGGGATGAAGTTGGAGGGAGGACGATTCAGAGGAAACATGAGAAATAATTTCTTCACAGAATGGGTGGTGGACAAGTGGAACACCCTGCCAAAGGAAGTGGTGGGGGCTGAAACAATCATGGGATTTAAGAATGCATGGGATAGACATAAAGGAATTCTAGAGGGCAGGGGTAAGGGGAAACAGACTTCTAGGAAAACAAACTGAACTTACAAGCTCAAATGGGCAGACTAGGTGGGTCATAGGCCCTTATCTGCCGACACTATGTATCTATGTATACACCATACCACCCCCGACACACACTCCAGCTGATTTATTAGATCAAAACCCTCCGCTTCAAATTTGATGCATGCTAAAAATTAAAGCATATTTACTACAAAAATTATTTTCTATCTAATTGTAAATGTTTTACTTGATTGCACGTATGACTGTTTTATGTATATCCTTTTCTTTTTACTTTAGGCCCTCCCCCCCTTGAAAATGCAGTGTTTGTCCTTGGGTTCTTACTGGCTATCAAAATTTTAAATAAATAAAGTGCACCTTTTATCATGGCTATTCCCCAGTTTTCATCTGTATTCTCATCTGTTGTGTTCAGGCTCAGCCAGTATTTATCTGCCCCCATAACTGGCTGGAATGGTTGTTCAGCAAGAGCCGTTGAGTACCGTGGGACCATTATTGATTGTTTTCGTAGTCCGATGCTGTTGGTCGCTTTTAAGAATCTTAGTACATCTGGATGGGTACCTGGAGTGGTGTCACCTACATGTCTGAATGCTGCTCCTACAAGCAGACATCCGCACCCTTAATGACGCAGAGGACAGACCTTGCTGCAAGTATAAGAGCACATCTGAGATTGTTACTGTCTCTGGTTGTCTGCTTCTTGATTCTCACAATGCTGTGAAGACTAGTCATTGTTTACCTTAAGTTGAGGTTGTGGAGAATTTCCTTGACATCATCAAAGTGTTGATGACTGACTCATGGTAGCCCATGTTCAACAGTCTCTCCCTTTCAGAAGCCAGGCTGTAAGCTTTAGATTGTGAGGGTTGGGGTGTGTTACCGGCCTTTGTTCTAGAATGTCCTCTCTGAACAGCAGGTTTCACTTGTCCACTGCCATCGTTACCACTGAGCCAAACCATACTCTCCACAACCAGTATGGCGTGACTATTATTATCACTCTCTTGGACTAGCAAACCTTCTTGAGTACTTGTGCGATTAACAGAAATGGATGATAGATGTACAAATAATCATGTGTCCGTGGCTGGGACATAGCGTCGATTCCCAATGACTGTGGCTCCTTGAAAATCAAGAACTTCTCTGATTGTTCTTGCTTTTTGCCATTAGGTTCCTGGCTATGACCCTCTATCTTTTCTGTATTAGCTTGAATACTTGAAAATGTAGTTGCCACTTTCCTGGGTGTATCTTCTTTCTGCTCAGCCAGTCCGCTGTTGTGTTCAGTATTCCTGCCAGATGAATTGCCGTTATGTGGCTCAAGTACTGCTACACCCAGGTCACGATTCTGTTGGCCTCCCTCTGAAGACGGACACTTCTGGTCCCCCCCCCACCCTCTGCTTCACTATGTAAGCAACCGTTGCCCTGTTGTCCAACCTGATCAACATGTTTTTCTGCGATGTGAGGCTTGAATGTCTGCAAGCATTTGACACTGCCTTCATCTCCAGTATGTTGATGGACATCTTGCACTCCAAATGGGTCCTGCTGCGGCCCTGTGCTGCTTGGTTATCCTGTGGATGCCCCCCCATCCCCATAGGGTGGTATTGGTGTCTATGATGACATCATGTGTCAGTTCGATGGGGTTCCCTTTTGCTAAGTTTGCCATATTTGTCCAGCACTGCAATGCCTTCTTGGCACCTTTGGTTAATATCATCTTGGACCAGATGTTCTCCTCCAAGGGTGTTAGCTGTATCTCTTCCAGGCACTCTTTCCAGAGGGCCTCTATTTTTGAGCAGAACCATATAATGTGTGTGTGGTTGGGGTTGTACCACACTCTCTTCAGCACTGTCCTGCAATTGCTTCTCTGTATTTGGCTTACTTCTCCAGAGTATTAAACCAATCCAAATGATGTGTTTCCATGCATTTTCTCTCCATATGGTGGATATAGGCATAATTTTAGGCAAGGGTTGTCAAGCAGATCTGAGATCCATGATTCTGGGAGCATCGCCCCCACCAAACCAGGCTCAACGCTAGACACAACACGAGGCTCCTGGCTATCCCTTTTGCAGGAGTGAAAAAATACTGAAAACACGAAACTAGCTCTCTTCATATATCCATCAACTCTCACACTGGCGTGAACTAACAATACAGTTATAACAGATGGAGAGAATCACATACAGAAAAAGTCAGTTCTATGTACCGGATAGGTATGGTTGGTGTTGGCTCAACTGCAGCTGTAACATGCAACACTAGGCCGTATCTGCTGGCTATGTCCAAACCTAATGCCATTTTGGATTTCATTACAGTTAGAAATCTCAAAATGCTTGGACACCACTATTGAACTCACGGCGGAACAAGTATTGCTGTCAATATACCCCGATCGCTCTCAATCCTGGCAAAAAAACACTCCTTCCAATCTTTTTGCAGGCAGCTAGAAGATGGGCGACAGATAAGATACCCACAGTAGTAGAATGGAGAGACATTATGAAACAGATATATTATACAGAGACTCTCAATTCCAGAATCCAACATAAAGGACCAAACTACATGAGAAAATGGTGGAAGTGGGCTATTTACCAGTCCTCGACAGATCCGGACTTTGTTCCTTGAGGGGGATTTCATCATTATAGGCTTGATATCAGGGAGGGAGGGAGGTGGGATTAATACTGAGGAAAATGGGAAACTAGACAAGATAAAATAAAAGCATTTGCCCTACTTGGGAAACAAATCATTCTGGAATTGTGGAATCTCAAATAGACCAGAATACTTAACTAATGTGGACTGTAATAAGAATAAATAGACCATATTAAGAAAAGGGTTTATACCCTGGATGTAATAACACTATACTAACAAACCTACCTCAAATTAAAGCTGTAAAGATTTTAACTTCTATCAAGTTCCAAGAAACAATGTAATTAGACTAGACAAACAATGTTTCAGAAATGTGTGTGTAATAAACTTAATAAAAAATAATTACAAAAAAAAAAGTCAGTTCTAACAGTTCTCCAATACATGGACAGGATGGAGCCATGATGCTATGGGAGGAAAAAAAAGAATCACTACTCTGAAAACATTGACTACTAAGGGGAAAGGGGTAAAACTGTTTAACCAGGAGAGGCACACTAAACCAAAGCTCATGTCCAGGTGCGACCTGGGAACACAAGGAAGTTAAGTGACTTGCTCGGAGTCACTCAATATGCAAGAAGGTGCTACGGGATTCAAACCTAGGTCTCCAGGTTTGCAGCTCAGAGCCCTAAACCTCTGCGCTGTACTGCCACCTTAAGGACTTGACATCTACCTGCCTCTGCCCTAAAAATAACTTAAGAGAGGAGGTGTATATTCCCCAATCTGGTGAATAACAGTGAGGAACCAGATAAATGAATGACCCCTCCCCTCATGCAGGGTGTGGATGATGTGCTCAAAACACAGAACACCACACACTAGGGCAGTCTTTATGTACGCAGTGTCACATAGGGACACTTAAAAATGGTAAGATCTGAAATGCTGGCCTATTCGTATCCCGACAGGAAATCCTCAACCTGGGTGATTCCTGGTAATAGCTGTATAATGCTCAGAACACACAGTCTATCACAGTCCGTTAACTTCTATGCTTGCATAATAGGTATTTATAGCCAGTCTACAGGGGACATATCATTATTAGCTTTCATTTTATACTGAGTACCACAAATCAATATGAATTAAATGAAACTCCTCAGAGCACAAATGTATTATGTTGTCTTAGACTACAGTAAATGAGAAACACAGCTGGAAAATTGAAATGCAAAATCTTTATTTGTGATGTATGTAAAACATGCCAAAGCGCTGATGCATTTGTAGAACATAGTTAATGCGCTGATAAACAAAAGTTATTTAAAAAATGAATAAAGGGAACGATCCTTTCATTATGTTTAAATCTGCACTGCCTGGAATGAATAGTAACTTTCAGAAATAGCCACCTATCACTTCTATCAGAAGTATTTTTTCTTTTCTGTTTTGGTAATTAGAAGATTTTCTACCTGACAGGACTAGGTGCGACGTGTGGCACAGCACTCTACCTGCAGGCTGACACAGTCAGTTCTGTTCCTCCCTATATATAATCAGCATTGTTACCTCACCGTCTGCGACATCACTAGCAACCAGAAAGAGCCAACCACCTGCAGCGTGACTGGTAACTTGTGACACCATGCTACCAATCAGGCAGCAGGGCTTGTGATGTAGCAGTGAGTGAGGTCACATGCTGATGATGTAGTGGAAGGAACAGAAGTCGATAATGTATGTATGTTTCGAGGTAAAGCACTGCTTTTCACATCACACCCCATATTATGAGGACAACAATCAAATGAGCATAGTGAAAAGAAAACACTTCAGAAATAAAACGTAACAAGGGACTACTTTTAAACATTACTAACATTTCTGCCTGCTAGTTTTTGTCACTACTAGCTCTTTAAGCTTTTTTTTCCCTCTAATTCTTAAAATACAGAGAGCCTTTGTTTTTGTTTTTTTTATTTACTTATCAAAGCTGACCAGTGAAAGTATTTTTTGGACTAGATATTTTTGACTTACTGAACTTCTTTCTTTTGTTGCTTTCCGTTTTTGCTCCAATTTCTCCTTGCACCAGCTAGTGGAACTAGGCTGCCACACCGGGGATGGGCCTGGCTGACGAAGTTGCCACCTGGCAGTGCGCCTCAGCCAGGGAGGGGTGATTGCAGGTTCCGGCACCACAGTGACTCCCCATGGCTGGGCCAGGGAGCTTGCCTCTCGCCGTAGGGATCAGGTAAATAACACTAACATGCACCAAAAGGGCAAAGGTTGCAACCTGCCTAGAGATGAACCCCTTTCCCTCGGACACGGAGTCCAGATTGATGCAACTACTCTAGAACAATATAGAAAGGAAAAGGACAAGTACAAAACCTGCCACGGATTATTTCTGGACCCAGTAGGCTCCTCTTTTGACCCACATTTGTTCTACAATGGTGGGTCCAATTTGACACATGTTTTAAACAGCCCAGCAGTGCCACTGGTAGGGACCTTGTGATGTTGAAGCTGATGGGAGGCACAGCCCATGTTACTGGGATGGAGGGTGGGACTGGGGAGAAGACGGGGAAGAAAAAAACAATCCTGGCTGTCTACAAGAAGGCTCATATAGCCTGAACAGGGTATGGTCCCTGAAAAAAGAACAGCTTGGTTTGGGGGGGGGGCAATAAATTTAAACACACACACACACACCCCAGAAAAAAAAAACACAAGGGAAAAGAGCTCCCTAAGACTATACAGAACTTGATCTATACACATTTTGTGCTAGAACAGCAAACGAGTAATAGAATCTGTCTTCGTTTGAAGGCCACTTTAGGTTATGGTATCAATTTATAATGCTCTGGATGACGGATCTAGGGCAAAGCTTTATCAATGCGCACCCTCAGATGCTACAGAACAAAATACGATGATATAATCAATTATGAGGAACAAGAAACTATTAGCCAAAGGTTCTCTTGTTTCAGGTAGAAGACCGTGGTGAACACGATAAAGCATCCCCAGTCAATGATGTAGATATTGTTTTCATTAAGCAGTCGAGGTGTACTTCATATGAAAGGGCGCGGTCGAGAGTGAGGCCCAGGTATTTAAAAGAAGACAAATGTAATAGAATCACTGCCTAATGACTTAGTAACAAAGTTAAGGTGCTCCAAATGTTTACATCTGGACCTGGAGAATACCACTGCCTTCATTTTTTCGGCATTAAGAAACTTGCTTGTGGGGCTGGCCCAGTGGCGTTGGGGCGCTGGACACCACCCCTCACGCCACCCCAGCGACCCGGGTTCAGAAGCAGACTCGGGTCATCAGGGGTCGACAGGGGAGGAATTGGACTGAGCATCTGGAGGACTGCTCTCCTCTCCTGGGGTGGGTGGGTTCTGTTTTGTGCAGCATCAGCAGCCCCTGGTGTCCTGGGGGGTGCTGCAGTCTGTGTGGGCACACAGTAGGGATTGGGTGTCTTTCACACAGGCACGGGAACATACCTGGCGTGAGCAGGAAGCCACTGCACGTCCGCACCCTCATAACACCAGCAAAATAAAAAAGTAGAAATATCCCACAGCCTGGATAGGCGACGGCGTCCTCCAGTGCCCCATTGCCGACACACCCAATGCTGGGCTCATCCCACTGGCTCTCCCAATCCCGTCAGCCTTTGCTCCGGCGAGGTGGGTCAGTCATTGGACCAGGGAGGTGGAGGAGTGTCTGTCCCATATTTCCCAGTGGGGTGGGCTTCAGGCGGGTGGTAGCGCAGTTGGCGGTGAGTTAGGGTCACCAGAGAGTTCCAGTTGTAGCCGTGATAAAGAGTTGACAAAAAAAAAAAACTTGCTTGTGCCCGTCCATCGCCGCAGTGTTAGGTCTACCGCTTTCAAAGCCAGTGACCCAGATTCGTGAACAAGGCCAGGTCAATGGAAGCTGGCTGGGGGGGGGGGGGAGCATTCCAGAAGACATTCTCCTCTTCTGGGGTGGGAGGATCACTGCCTGTGTGACTTCAGAGGTACTGCAGAGAGAGGGATGCAAGATAGAATCGTCGCTGCCACACGTAGTGGGCACATACATTTGGATTACCAAGCATTTCAACATCCTCTGGAATCGAGAGCATGGAACAAGGGAAAAAAAAAAAAAAAGGAAAAAACAACTCTGGCACAACACAGGACAGGGCACACTCAGGCTCTGGCCTGACCAACCGACCACCATATTCTGGAGGTCCTCACGCAAAGAAGAGCCAATAAATGCAAGTCAGTCTGAACGATGCCATTCAATTCAGCTAAGTTTGCACCCTTTTTAAAAATGACTGCATCGTCCATATATAGCAGCATTTCGGAAAGACAAGCAAGAGGGAGATTACTGATGAACTAAAGAGCACAGGGCGCACCACCAAGCCTTGTGGCCCTCCAATATTAGACACTGTAAAAAATCTAGCAATGTGTTTGCTACCTGGCTATAGCTTTACTTCTTATTGCTAGATACAGGCCCTAGACTAGTTAACAAATAAAATATTTTCAAACTCTGCATCCTCTAAGCTCACTCTCAAACCTGGGTCTCTCATGCTGTAGTACAATATTCAGCCAACAGCAGACTTGGACTGGCTTGTGGGCAAAAGGGAAAATCCCAGTGTAGTGTGCCACAGTATGTGAGCCCCGTTGAGTAGCTAGAACATGCTGGGGCAGGCAACAAAGTGAAATGACACCAGAGTCACAAAACAAGACCACAGAGCCTGGTAAGAGAAAGAAAAAGGGAATGTAAATGTAAATATTCCGCCATATTTTCAGAGAAAGCTGACAGAAGAAATGCACAGTATGAGGGATGGACACATAATGACCAGCCTATATAAAATGAGAACAGGGAAGAAGCATTTTTGCCGTGCTACTGTAGGTTTCAAGTGGGCAATAGGTCCCAGGTATCCCAGTCCAGCTTGGCCAACAAGTTTCCTGACCAGAGCCCTCACCCACATTTCCAGTGTTCACTCCATCCTTTCTCCCAGAACTCACCTCATCCAAAATTATGATACACTTTGCTTCTGCAGCACTCCCAGGTAACACAATCCATGTATATCTACCCCACCCCTAGGTTACAGTCGTGTTCTGCAGCCCTCCAAGGTAACACAGTTCATGTACCCCCCCAACCCACACAGCCACAGTACTGTTCTGCAGCCCTCCTAGGCAACACAGTCCATGTATATTTCCTCCTCCCATCACAGTCCTGTTCCACAGCCCTCCCAGGTAACACAGTACATGTATATCCCTTCCCCCAAAACATTCTTGTTCTGCAGCCCTCCCAGGTAACACAGTCCATGTATATCCCCTTCCCCTGTCATAGTCCTGTTCTGCAGCCCTCTCAGGTAACATAATCCATGTATGCCCCCCCACCCACAGTCCTGTTCTGCATCCCTCCCAGGTAACATAAGCAATGAATATCCCCCCATCACAGTCCTCCTAGGTAACACAGTCCATGTATATCTCCTCCCCATCACAGTCCTGTTCTGCAGCCACCCCAGGTAACACAGTTCATGTATGCCCCCACCAGTCACAGTCCTGTTCTGCAGCCCTCCCAGCTAACACAGTCAATGTATATCCCTCCCCCAACTCACAGACCCATCCTGCAACCCTCAAACGATCTGAATCCAGGTATATCCCCGCCCCAAGTCAAAGTCTTGTTCTGCAGCTACCTGGGGTAACAGTCTATGTATATGCGCCTTCCCCAAACTCACAGTCCCATCCTGCAGCCCTCCGAGGTAACGAGTCCAGGTATACCCGCTATCCCCAAGTCACAGTCGTGTTCTGCAGCCCTGCCAGGTAACATAGTCTATATATATCCCCCATCAGTCCTGTTCTACAGCCCTCCCAGGTGACAAAGTCCATGTATACCCCCAATCACAATCCTGTTATGCAGCCCTCCCAGGTAACACAGTCCAAGTACATCCTCCCTGCAGGTCACAGTCCTGTTCTGCAGCCCTCCAAGTAACACAGTCCCTATATATGTTTCCCCACGCAGCCCTCCCAGGTAACACAGTCCAAGTATATCCCCCCAATCACAGCACCGTTCTGCAGCACTCCCAGGTAACAGTCCATATATACCCCCACCCCAGGTCACAGTCCTGTTCTGCAGCCCTCCCAGGTAACTTAGTCCATGTATATCCCCTCCCCATCATAGTACCATTCTGCAGCCCTCCCAGTAACACAGTCCATGTATATCCCCTGCCCCTGGTCACAGTCCTGTTCTGCAGCCCTCCCAGGTAAAACACAGACCATGTACTCCCACCCCTAAGCTCACAGTCCTGTTCTGCAGCCCTCCCAGGTAACAGTCCTGTTCTGCTGCCCTCCCAGGTAACACAGTCCATGTATATCCCCTCCCCAGGTCACAGTCCTGTTCTGCTGCCCTCCCAGGTAACACAGTCCATGTATATCCCTTCCCCAGGTCACAGTCCTGTTCTGCAGCCCTCCTAGGTAACACAGTCCATGTATATCCCTTCCCCCAGGTCACAGTCCTGTTCTCCATAAACACATGCTCTCTCAACCCCTGTCTCTTCTCCCTCCCTCTCGCTCCATCTCTCCCTGGTTCCGTATTACTAGATTATGCCTTTTTTTGCATTCCCGCATCCCTACATAAGTCTGGATTCTGCATCCGCTTCGAGTCAGATATGAACATGAAAAAGTGGGTCACTGCTAGAGTCAAAGGGCTGAAAGATAATACTCCCTTATCATCTTGCACAGCTGGGCTGATTTCTTACTTGCAGCAGGATAAGTACATGTAGGAAGCAAGACCATTAAGAAGACATTTAAATACAAAAATGCACTTAAAAATGGTTCCTCTTCTATAATGATAGCAAAGTATTTCCATAAAAAAAACAGCACCCATTCTATGAACATTAATTATCACAGAACACAAATTACTATTGTCAAAAATAGAATTATTATTCCCACTGAAATGGCAAGCTACTCAAATGAAATATCTGGGATTGCAACTAGCAAAAAAAAGTGTCAAACTTTTTGAAGCCAATTTTGTCCCAGTCAGACAAAGACCACTCTGTGGATCTGCTGTACTTTGACTTCAGCAAGTCTTTTGACTTGGTACCTCTCAAACGACTGCTGAAGAAGATGGAAGACCTGGGTGAGGCTAAACCCACAGTGAACTGGGTGGGTAACTTGCTAGAAGGGAGGCAGCAGAGGGTGGTGGTCAGTGGGGTTAAATCAGAAGAGAGGGCGGTTACAGCAGGATTCCACAGGGATCAGTCCTGGGTCCGGTCCTCTTCAACATGTTCATTAGCCACACTGGAGAAGGAATTCAGGGCAGTTTGTGTCTCTTCTCAAATGAGACAAAATTATGTGGGAAGGTGGATAGTGACGAGGGAATAAGGGAAATGCAGAGAGACCTTCAAAACCTAGAGGGGTGGCCAAAGATCTGGCTGTTAGCCGGCCCGGAGGCACTGAGGGTTGAGGTGCTGGACGCCACACCTCACTCTACGCCGGCAACCCAGGTTCGGGAATGCGCCCGGGTCGTCTGCCAGGGAGGGAGAGGATTGAGAGTCTGATGGACTGCTCTCCTCTCCCTGGGGAGGGTTCAGGGCTTACACCGCTCTGTGGCGTCCCCGATGGAAGTCAGTGACACTGCAGGTGCAGTGTGTTCAAGGGGTGGAGTTTGGCAGACGGCGGCACACAGTGCCTGGACATCATTGCATGTCCATACTCAAGGGGAGAAAAACTTGGAGGAAAATGGCGGTCAGTCATGGCAGCTTGATATCCATGCATCCTCACCCAAGGGATCCGGCAGACTTGCACTCAGGTATTAGATCAGGACCCGGCAGAGGGATCCCTCTGCAGGTACTGTGCATGCTAGCTGGATGTGAGTGAGCTGATGGGTTGAATGGTGTGAGAGAGGACAGTGGCCAGATGACACGCAAACTGAGCTCCTGGAGTAGAAACAAAGAAAATATATATATATAAAAATCTGGCTGTTAAAATTCAGTTCCAGAAAGTACAAGGTAATGCACCTACGGAAAAAGAACCCAAGATGTAGTACTAGATGGAAGGGAGAGACTTGGCACTACAGCTAAGGAAGGGGATCTGGGAGTTATCATTAGCAACTCATAGCAATCGAGTCAGTGCAGCAAGGCTAACAGGATGCTGGAATGTATCGGGAGGGGTATTAATAGCAGAAGAAAAGAGGTAATACTTCCACTCTACAGATCCCTGGTGAGGCCTCACCTGTGCTGTGCCCAGGTTCTGGAGTCCTCAGCTCAGAAAGGATAGGGATAGGTTGGAGACAGTGCGCACGCAGTAACAAAAATGATTCAGGGCCAGCAGGGCAGATCCTACGAGGAGCGCCTCAAGGCACTAAATATGTACTCACTGGAGACCAGAAGGGAGAGGGGAGATATGACAGAGACCTTCAAGTTCCTTAAAGGAATTAATGTGAACTGCAGGGAACTATTTAGCCTGATTATCAACTCGCGATCACGTGGACGTGAGTGGAAATTAACAGTAGGGAGGTTCAGGAGGGACGTGAGGAAGTACTACTTTACGGAAAGGGTGGTGGAACCTTGGAACTGTCTGTTGGCTGAGGTAGTGGATGCGAAAACAGGGTACTCAAGCACAGCTGGGATAGAATGCAGGGATGAGTAGTTGCCCGGGGCGACAGGACCAAGGAGGAGAATGGGAAGGGTTAGTACCCTGGAGGACCAGTAGGTTCCAGGGATTATAGGGAACTTGGGCAGACAGGATGGACTTCTGGTCTTTTTCTGGTGTCATTGTCTATGTTTCACTGACACAAGAAGTGCAGGCAGATTTCAAGAGATGGACTCTGGTAAATGTCCCCTGTCCTCCAGAACTGGCTCTTTAATAATGAACATTTTACGACAATACCAGTACCTTTTTCAGTGTACACCCATCTCGATACCAAAAAATGCAATTCCTCATCTGGCAAAACTCTTTTTCGAAATATCTCTGCATGGGCAGAAGACCCTGTTTACAATACAAACAGCTGCAGCTGGGCGAGGCATTGGGAGAGCGAGCGGTACCAGATCTCGAAATGTCATGTGACCACATCACCAACTCTGTGGAGACGTGAGCAGCCCCGCTTCCTCCTCAGTTCTTTCCTGCGGCTGACTCAGTTTGCATGGGTCTCCGTGGAAGCTCCTCAACAGTTTTGCGCCTTTTTGCCTGCTAACTTTTTTCTTTTATACCTACTTTGGAATCTCTTTTTTGTAGTGAGTCCTTTATTCTGTTTATGTCGAGAACTCCATCTACATCTCTTTTCCGTTTTTGCTGCTGTGCAAAGAAGACTACCTCCACAGACGAGCATTCTTTATGTGTCTGCTGTCTTGGGCCTGACCTCAAAGTTTCTGACTGTGAGCGCTACTAGAAATTGAATCAAACAACCCTCAGGTGACGTGAGAAGGCTCCTAAATATTTCCTAATGGAACGATAGGTAGCCAATTTTGGGCAGGGGTCCTCCAGGGTCCCAGCCTCTCAATCGCCAGTAGGGTCATCGAAGTTCCATGCCTCCAAGGCCCAAGACAAGTCCTCAGGGAAAAGTCATGAAAGAGACCGAGATCGGGAACGCTCTCCCTAGTGCCGGTCCCTGTCCACGTCGGCTTCCTCATCTTCTTCTCCTGGGGAAACTTCGATCACTGCAGCGTCCATGCACAAATCCGCTGTCCAGGCCTCTGCATCTACCAGGCCCATACAGACAGCTCTGCCGTCCAATTCCCCAGGGCAGCCGGTCGGACCTCCCGGGACTGCTGGTCTTCCCTCTGTTGGACATGCTCGTCAGTCGATTTCCACCACCCCAACATGGCCTGATGCATCTCCAGGCTCTAGGGCAACCATATCTTCAGGCTCTCAGGGCCCTGCCATTGAGCCCTCGCTCCCGGCTCTGTCGACCTCCGCCCCCCCAATGCAGGGTTCAGGCCTACATCACCTGTGACTGCCTCGGCATCGACCCCCCTCAAATCAACTGAGGGATGCTTCCTGCAGTTCAGCATCGGTGCACTGCATGTCGGACCTAGGCCTAGAGAAGGTCAACGTCGAAGAAGAGCGTCACCCTGACCTTATTCTGCCTGATGATGAGAAGGAAGAGGAAGAGCTTCTTTCCTCAGGCAACTTTCAAAAACGCTTGGGACAGGTATAAGGGCACCATAACACTGAACAGCAGTTAAGGGTAGGGGGTAGGCTTATGGGCAGACTAGATGGGCTGTATGGTCCCCTTCTGCTGTCACTTTCTATGTTTCTATGTACTACACTGCAGTGTATATTTGGACCCTGCTGATATGGTCAGTTCTCATTTATAAGGCAACCTGGAAGCTGGCAGATCGCATGACTGGGGGAGGGGTACTCCTAGGAGCTAGAGCAATGAATAAAACAGTTAAACAGGCAGATGCTGATATAATACGCTCAGCAGTTCATTCCACCCTTGCGATGGGACACACTGGCCCGGAGTCTATACCTGTGACAATTTAAATGGTTGGCATGGGACTCCTTGTTCCTGCCATCCACAGTAGATCCAACCTACAGGAGGTGGGCATGGCGAGGTCTGAGCTCCCTGCTGCAACTTTGGAAAAGGGTGGGGGGGGGGATGTGGTTGACATTCAAACTCTTCGACAGGCTTTCCAACTAAATAATACAGTCCACCTTCACATAAGAGCCCGCACTCAAACTCAGAACAAATTACTACAAGAGCCACTCCCAGTTAAACACCTTCCGGCAATGATGGAGACCATATTAATGAGGGGAATGTAAAACAGTCAAATCTCGGCCCTCTATAAAGCATTACGAGACCTACACGAGGATCATGCAGTCCACATCAAACAAAGGTGGAAAAGGAGGTAGTGCTAACGGATACAGAATGATCCATGTCCTTCCACTCTGCCTTTAAAACAACCAGCTCCCCAGTGTGGCAGAAGTATGCCTAGAATGTCAGAACTCATTTCTTTTACGCCTCTGTTATAAAGGAGAAGTGGGCACTGAATTCTTCACAGGCTTGCTGGTGGTTCTGTACGGAAACCACCACACACACAGCACACGTGTATATACACACACATATCTTTTGGTCATGTCCGAAGCTGACCAGATTCTAGGAACAAATCACAGAGATCCACACAGACTTGTTCATGCTAGATGTACCACTCACAGTCACACATACTATTCTTGGTCTCCCCCCAGATGGGGTGAGAGGCAAAGATATTATCTATCTGTGGTATGTGCTTTCACAGGCAGCTCAAAGTCACAGCAAAACACTGGCTTTGACCAGAACCCCCAGCATATCAACAGTGGATAGACATTACTGAAATATCACAAGGAACAACTCATACAGCAGGTAAACCAGCGAGAATCCTGCTTCACAAACAGATGGTTAAGAGGGGTTTTATATCTAGGTGTCCGGAACCCAGATTTCATCCCCTGAACAACCTGGATGGCAACTACCCCTGATGCCACACACTGGTGGCTCTCCAAAGAATGTGCTGCACAAGCCCAACCCAGAGAGGGACTGCTACCTAACAGGTTACCTTATCACGTCCGAACCCACTGTACTGGGAATACTAAATGTACTGGCAAAAAGGGTATACCGTGTACAAGGTGACCGTGATTGAGCATTTACAAAAAGGGCAAGTCAATCACGGCGCCTGTGTACAGGGCTACCTGGTAGGATAGCGAACGGATACCTGGGTGGGCGAGGCAGGGTGAAGGGAAGTACGTGGGTATACATGCGTGGAAGGGGGTGTGGTGGGTAGCTGCTGAGCTGGACTGCTAGCATGGTGGGGTGGGGATCGCTTGGGAGGTGCAGGATCCGGATCCAGCACAGTGCTTTTTTTTAAACAGCAGCTGGTCTTTTTAATATTTCACCTCACCCGACATGCACCCTCTGGAGCTGAGATCCTTTAGTTTGGGGGGGGGGGGCCAGTCCCTGCAGTGAAAAAAAACAAACTTCCAATTCGCCGCGAGTGTGCATGGACGAAATTAATTTTCAGTGTGATGTACACTCACCCTAACAGATCGCCATTATGACACAGATTGTTAAACACTGTACTTCACTTAATTAGTGCTGCATTAATATGTTTCTCCTCAAGTGTGGTCCTGTTTCTCCTTACTTCTTGTACCCTGCTTAATGTTGTAACTGCACACTAATACTACTTATTAGTTGATGTCTTTCTGTTCTGCAGTGTTTCATCACCTGTAAATGTCTTGTATTCCTTGTTGATTTGGAGCCTTTGTAAACGAGCCCCCGGCTCAAAGGTATTAATCTGAATTTGAAATAAAAAAAATAAATACATCGTGAAAAAGTATATACTGTCTTATGTAACAGATTGTTGTGAGCCTTTCTGTAAATGGAAATTTTTCAGTGTCTGCAATGAATCTGTCGAGTTTTGTTCACTCTGTACCCCACTTGTACAATTAACTCAAATAAAAAAAAATGAAATATTAAACAGCCCACATTTCTGAACTGTAACTGAACAAAATGTTAATAATGTTAGAGGAATATACCGTACTTCTACAGAACTCCCCACCCCGTAACTAAACAGGCAATTATTTTCCAGTGCCAAACTTCTCAGCTTGTATATTAGGAAACTGAATATACTTTATCAAATACCTGAAGCAGTCACTTTCTGAATATAAGGTTACCAGCTATCACTTACACATCAAATTTAATAAGAGAACAGGCCTCTCTGAACTCTGTAAGTGGGGTAGAAAAAACATAAAATTATCATGAACTGAAAGAAAATCATCTTGTAAAACATTAAAACAGTAAGTGTGCATCTGCTCTGCCTCAGAAACAACTTGGTCTGATTCAAGAGAAACCAATGAAATTGACTGATCTCTCCCCTGAGAATTAAGAGGGCTTTTCTACAAATCCTTCCAGACTCCAGGTTAGCAAGGAGGAATTCAGCAACTTTAATTTCCATTTTATATCACTAACAGGATATGAAATAACAGCCTTCCACCTAGGCGACTGGTCCACCTCCTGGAGCCAAAGACTCAGTATCGCCCAAAGCAAGGTACTACACCTGGGGAAGGAAAAGAGTTAGGACCTACACACTGGACGGAGCCCCTCTCACTAAGCAGAGGAGGGAAAAAGTTCTGGGAGTCATAACAGACAAGGGGGTAAAGCAAGACAAGCTGTGTGAAGCACAGCCGCTGACAGGAAGGCTGGGCTGCATCAAAAAGGGGTGTGGCGTTGAGGGTTGAGGCACTGGATGTCTCAACACGCCGACGATCCGGGTTCGGGAATGGATTCAGGCCGCCGGGGGGAGAAGGACTGAGTGCCCAACAGCTTGTTGTTCTCTGGGGTGGGGTAGGGTGGGGTGGGTAGCTTGCCCCGCCGCTATACCGCCACCACCTGGGTGACCTCAGACAGTGCAAGTGCAGTCGGGAAAAGCAGGTAAATAGGGAGGGTCGATGTTGGCTGAGGACCAGAGCGGATGCACCTCTCAGCACGCATCTGCCTCATTGGTCCTCACTACAGTTTGACATCGAGGGGGCGGACCCACAGAACAAAGGGAAATCCTCTGCGCCCGCTCCAGGCGACGAATCCATGGCACTGCAACCGCAAATGAGGAACCAGGCACAGATTCCACTGAGCACGCTCCTGGAACGAGATTCAGGGGAGATTGGGTTCCTCCCCCGCCCTGCCCGAGGGTTACTGGGGGGCTCTAGACGTAAGAATGAAGCGACGTACCCTAGCAACAGACCACCTGGTCCTCAAGCAGTGTGTAGTGCTTGAGGGTTCCGAGAGAGGTATCGGGCGCAGAACAGAGAGAGGAGGGATAAAAAGAAAGTTTAAAAGAAAGAGGGGGTGACCAGCAGAGCAGGGGAAGTAATCCTGCACCCTTTATAACGCCCTGGTCTGACCTACTGGAAGTACTATGTGCAATTCTGGTCTCCTCAATACAAAAATAACATTAAAGTAGTGAAGCGAGTACAGCGCAAGGCCCCCAAAATGATCACTAGTATAGGGGACAAAAGCCATGATCAGAGGCTGTAGGCCCTTAACGTGTTCACCATGAAGAAAAGAGAAGGCCGATGGGCTAAAGAGAACAGCAACACCTGACATCTCAGTACAAACTACAGTATATACTGTCTCCATATCAAGAGACATCATACAGCATATATACTGTCTCCATAGCAAGAAACATCATACAGCAATATATACTGTCTCCATATCAAGCGACATCATACATCAATATATACTGGCTCCATATGAAGAGATGACATCATACAGCAATATATACTGTCTCCATAGCAAGAGACGACATCATACAGCAATATATATATATATATATATATATATATATATTTAATCTCCATATTGAGACAAAACATCACAGTACAAGCTATATACGTTCTCCATATTAAGAGATATATCATCATAGTACAAGGTACATAATGTTTCCATATCACGGGACAGTACAAGCTACATATCGTCTCCACATCATAGATGACGCATCATATGACTGTAGTTATATTTTATATAA
The DNA here is from genome assembly GCA_016271365.2 of Neoceratodus forsteri. Taxonomy (NCBI): domain Eukaryota; kingdom Metazoa; phylum Chordata; order Ceratodontiformes; family Ceratodontidae; genus Neoceratodus; species Neoceratodus forsteri. Next base: position 82,805,025 of record JADMNL010000034.1, read on the forward strand.
AATACTGGCACAGTAGAGCCAGTGTAGTTAGGGTTGAAAGCACAGTTCTATGTTAAAGCCACACCTTTGAACTTTAAGAACTTTGGAACCGCTCAACGGATTTGCACGAAATTTGGCATGCATAATTTCTAGGGGTAGGCTTCTTGACATGCCACATTTTGTGTGGATTTTGAGCTATAGAGTATCAAAAACTCCTAAATTTACTAAGTTTTTGCTGTTTTGTTCTACAGCTGTTTCACAGAAAAGGCTTTAGGTTGTGGTCTGAAATTTTCAGGGTAGAAAACATTTGCCTCGCAGATGTGCATTTTGAAGGGTTGGTGAAAAAATATTAATCCATTAAAAAGTTATTACATTTTTAAATGTCTCATTTCCTATGGGAAAATGTATGTGTCAGGCACAAAAGTATTTTGTTACTGCAGGAGCTAGTATTTGCGCACACAAAATACTTTTGTTTGGGTAGAGGGGACTGGAGAAAGGGGAGAAGTCGGGGTGGAGGACAGTCCTAATCACTGCCAGGAGTATGAGCAATAAAATACCCGAGCTTCAGGCTATGTTGGCTGAGGGATCAGCGGACGTGGCAGCAGTTACAGAGACATGGGCTGATCAGCGTAATGATTTGGGATCTTAACTTAGTGGGATACAAGATATTCAGGAAGGATAGGGGAGTGGGAAGGGGTGGTTGCAATGATTGTCAGAAATGATATAGTGGTTAATGGAGTGGAAGAGGCTGGAGGAGGTGTGGAGGTGATTTGGGTAACCCTGCATTCGAGGGGAGGGAACAAATTAAAGATAGGAGTGGTTTACTGGCCCCCTGCTATAGAGGAGGCTTTGGAGGATAAATTGGTTGAGAACATCAAGAGTCATTGTGACCTTGGAAGGGGCATGGTGGTGGTTATGGGTAATCTTAATATGCCAGGGGCAGATTGGGACACCATGACATCCTCTGTAAGTAGGGAACAGAGACTGATGGATGTCTTTCAGGATGCCTTCCTGGTACAACAGGTGGGGGAACCTACTAGAGAGGGGCAGATACTGGACGTTGTCCTAGTGGACAGTGAACAAATAAGGGGCCTAGAGATGTGCAGTCCATTGGCAGGTGGTGGCAACACCACGGTTTGGTTCCTGCTGTATCTAGGAGGGGAGGAAAACCACGCTCATACAGTAGTGGTTGACTTCAGAGGAGCGGATTTCGTCGGTATGGGTAGGATTCTAAGGGAGAGGTTGGACATGATTAGGCCGGACATGGATGCAGGAAGATTGTGGGCGATCATTAAAGAAAAGGTACAAGAGGCTACTAGGATCTGTACTAAAGTAAGGTGTAAGCATGAATGGTGAGAAACTAGTAAACCATGTTGGTGGGACTAGGGAAGTGCATGAGGTGTAAGGGACAAAAAGGCCGCCTATGTAACGCTTTTAAACTTCTAGGGGGATAAGGACTGAGGGCGGGGGTAAGGAATTGTTGGCCAGGAAGGTCACCAGAGTGGTAAGGGGCCCCATGGCAGGGATGGAGAAAAATCTGGCTAGGGACATCCAGGGAGGGAGGATTCTATAGATACATATGAGAGAAGAGAAAAGCAAGGACACAGATCAATAGGATTAAGATTGTAGGGGGATGGGCTCAGGAAGCAGGGGAACAGGCAGAGGTGCTAAATGAGTACTTTGCCTCAATTTTTACGGAGGGTGACAAGAGATCCCTACAGCCTGATGGGAGGGAAGAGGAGACAGCAAAAGTGAGAGGTCTGTCTCAGTTTGAGATCAGTGGATGGAAAGAGGCCAGTACAGGCTAGGGCTAGACCCAGAAGGAGTAGGAAAGTTACATGAGAGGAGTGGATGGGGGGGAGAGAATCACAGGGATAGGGTGAGGGAGGCCCTTTAGAGCTAAAATCTGATAAGGCACTGGGGCCGGATGGACTACATCAGAGGGTAATTAAGAACTGGCGGAGGAGCTGGCAGCTCCACTGGCTGCACTCTAACATCTCTCTGCAGATGGGATGGGTGCCACAGGACTGAGGGTGGCTATGTAGTGCCTATACATAAAGGGGGGATCTAGGGAGGAGATGGGGAATTATAGGCTGGTCAGTCTGACGTCTGTGGTAGGCAAAGTAATGGAGGGCTTTATTAAGGAGAGGCTTGGAAGACAGTTGGAAAGGTTAGGACACCAGGACGATAAACAGTATGGCTTTGTCCCGGGGAGACTGTCTCAGTCCAACCTCGTGGAGTTTTATGACTGGGTGACAAGGGCCTTGGATAGACACAGGCTGGTGGATGTCATATACCTGGATTTCAGCAAGCCGTTTGATTCAGTGCCCCATAATGGACTGATAGCAAAAATGGGGGAGATGGGGGTAGGAGGTCAGGAGCTTTTTGGGGTTGAAAATTGGCTCGGGCGCATAGAGGGTTAAGGTGGTGGATACTCCTCCCCAGAAAGGTAATCAGTGGGGTCCCTCAGGGTTCAGTTTTGGGTCCAGTCTTGTCTAATGCCCACGTCCTCTGATATTGGGAGAGGGGTAGAAATAGGTTGAGTCTCTCGGATGATTCAAAATTGGGAGCACTGGTGGATTGTGAAGAAGCGAGGGAGTCAGTCCAGGGGACCCGGATATTCCTGGAGGGTGGTCAAAGAGATGGGACTGAAATTTAATGCTGATGTAAGCGTAATTCATTTGGGAGTCAATAACCGGCCTCTTTGCATTCCTGGGTGGGGGGTAACACTGCAAGCCACATTGGGTGAAAGGGATTTAGGGGTGGTGGTAGACATCAAAACGAATAACTCTGAAAATTGTAAAAGAATTGCAGCCAAAGCAAACAGGATATTGGGCTGCACAGCCAGGGGAATTACGTCCAGACAGAGGGAGGTGATCCTCCCAATATATAATGCTATGGTCAGGCCACAGCTCGAGTACTGTGTACAGTTCTGAAGACCCCATCTGAAGAAGGACATAGCGCTGCTGGAGAGGGTTCAGAGGAGAGTGACCAGGATGATTCAGGGCATGAAGGGGAGGACTTATGAAGAGAGATTGGAAGAGCTTGGGCTTTACTCACTGGAAGAGAGGAGAGGAGGGATAGGGGAGACATAATAGAGGTTTTCAAGTATGTAAAGGGAATAAACAGGAGTGGAAACAAGAAGCTGTTTAGGCTAAAAAAGGAGGAAATAACCAGGGGCCATGAGTGGAAAGAAAAAATTACTCACCTTAGTAATGTTGTTTCTTCTAATGGAGTCTTGCTGTATTCTGACTATTGCAGTGATCTCCAACCTTTGAACTGCCCCGGAGAACAAACAGTTGACTTTCCATGCAAGGCATGGAACACTGAGCTCGAGCTCGGTTGAAGCCTCTGTCTGCTGCTGTTTGAACCCCAACCACCAGATCTTTACAAGCTATATACTCACTGGTCGTTCTGTGTGGAAACTGTAAATTCACACTAGCCAACTGGCAACTAAATTTAATAAAAAGGGTTTTTAGGTTTCAAAGCAAAGACTCAAGTCAGGAAACCCAAAAAACAAAACACAACACACACCCAAAATAAATGAGGGTGAGAAAAAAGGGGCACCTCTAGGTGCCAACACTGCTCCTGCCCACCCACATCCCAAAACTAGGTTCTGAGAGGGAGGCGGGGAGGCAGAATACAGCAAGACTCCATTAGAAGAAACAACATTACTAAGGTGAGTAATTTTTTCTTCAAACAACATGAAGTCTTGCTGTATTCTGACTCTACAGACTACCAAGCAGTGCCTCCATGGAGGAGGGACAGAACCTACTTTGGGAATAGGCTCTGAAGTACTGCTGTGCCAAACCGAGCATCACTCCTAGCCTGGATATCCAGAGAGTAATGCTTGGTAAAAGTATGGACTGTTTTCCACGTGGCTGCTTGACAGATTTCTGAGATAAGAATATCCCTGGCAGCAGCCAGGGAAGCAGCTGTACCTCTAGCAGAGTGAGCCCTCAGGCCTGAGGGTGGGGTCCTACCCAATTTTTCACAGCAGCATTGTATACAAGAAACAATCCACCTGGCAATAGATCTTTTAGTGGCAGGTTTTCCCTTACCGACCTCACCATAAGTGAGGAACAATTGGAGGGAGTCAAACCTGTGACCCTTGGTGCGCTCTATGTAGTAGCTAAGGGCCCTTTTCACATCCAGGCTGTGCAGCCTCCTCTCTCCAGAGGAGGAATGGTCAGTGAAGAAAACAGGAAGAGACAGACTGGTTAAGGTGGAAATCTGAGCCCACCTTAGGCAAAAACTTCCTATTAGTTCTTAGGACCACCTTATCTCTATGAAAAGAGATAAAATCAGGCTCCACTGACAGGCCTGTAATTCACTGATGCGTCTGGCAGAGGTAATGGCTACCAAAAACGCAGTTTTCCAAGTCGAGTACTTAAGTTCTGCAGAGGACAAAGGCTCAAAAGGGGGTTGCATAAGCTGAGCAATGCAAATATTTAGGTCCCAAGCAGGAGCAGGGTCCCTGAAGGGAGGATTGGTGTGCAACAATCCCTTGAAGAATTTGCAAAATACAGAATGAGCTGAAAGAGAAGAGGGCTTGCCTACTGACAAAAAAGCAGAAACAGCTGCTAAATGTACTGGTCTGAGTCCCAAGCTACTGAGATGAACCATATAGTCCAGGACTGTAGGCAACCCAGCAGATTCTGGAGAAACATGCTTACCAGAGCACCAAATAGTGAACCTTTTCCATTTGGAGTTGTAAGTCTTTCTGGTGGAAGGCTTTCGAGAAGCCTTTAGAATATCCAAAACACCTTGAGAGAGATGCAGATCAGCGAACTCTAACTCTTCAAGAGCCAGGCCTTGAGATTGAGAGATTTGAGATTCGGATACCAAACCCTCCCCTGAGAGGATGTCAACAGGTTGTAATTCCTGGGAAGAGACAGGGGGAGGTGGACTGCTAAGGACAGCAACAGTGGGTACCAGGGCTGTCTGGCCCAGTCTGGAGCAATCAGAATCACTTTGCAGAGTTGAGACCTGATTTTGACTAATACCTTGAACAGGAGAGGGAATGGGGGGAAAGCATACAGAAACTTCCCTTCCCAATTGAGAACTAGAGCATCCAGGGGGACTGAGCCCAATACTGGGGGTCTGCAGCAAAAAAGGGGAAGTTGGTGATTGTCTGGGGCTGCAAAAAGATCTATCTGTGGAGTGCCCCATCTGGAGAAAATCACCTTCAAAATTAGAGACTCTAGGGACCATTCGTGATGGCCCTGAGATATCCTGCTGAGAGCATCTGCCAGGACATTGTCCTTCCCTGGGAGGTGCACTGCTGTCAGAGAAGTTTGCAGGGAATAGGCCAGAGACCACAACTTCATTGCTTCTCTGCACAAGGCCATAGACCGAGTGCCCCCTTGCTTGTTGATGTACCACATTGTGGTGGTATTGTCTGTTCTGATCTGGACAACTTTGTTCTGAACAGACTTGAAAAAACTTGCAGTGCCAGAAACACTGCTGAGTTCTAAGAGACTGATGTGAAGCAGAGATTCTTGAGGTGACCACAGCCCCTTGGGTGGTCAGATCCCCAAATGGGCCCCCAGCCCAAGAGGGAGGCATCTGGTAAGGATTAGAGAATGAGATTGAGTGACAAAAGGAACTCCTTGGCTTAGATTGTCCTGATCCTGCCACTATTGCAAAGCCTGGATCAGGGTTCGAGTCACTGGGACTAGCTTGGTCAGGGGATCTTTTCTCTGGGACCAGAAGGTTCTCATGTGGAACTGAATGTCCCTCATCTGAAACCTTGCCCCCTGGACCACTGCCGTAGAGGTTGCCATGTGGCCCAGGAGCTGCAAGAAGTGCCTTGCTGGTCGAGACACCTGAAGGGTGAAAGAAGAGGCCAATTTTACTAGTGTCTTGTCCAGGGGAAGGAAGGCCTTTGCTCTTATTGTATCGAGCTCCGCCCCTATAAAGGTGAGGAGTTGCACTGGTTCCAGAACTGACTTTGGAAGATTTAGGAGGAATCCTAAGGAAGTGAGCAGTTGCTGAGTTATCTGCAGATGTGACTTGACTTGGTCTGGGGACTGACCCACTATGAGCCAGTCGTCCAGGTATGGAAAGATGGAGATCTTTTTTCTCCTTAGGAAGGCAACTACTACTGCCAGGCACTTTGTGAACACCCTTGGGGCTGATGTTAGACCAAAGGGCATTGCTCTGAATTGACAGTGGCCTGAGGGCAACTCGAACCTGAGGAGCACCTGATGGGAATGTGAAAATAGGCATCCTTGAGGTCCAGGGAGGCTAGCCAGTCTCCTGGCCTTACAGAGGGCAGAATTATTCCCAGAGTCACCATTTTGAATTTTGGCTTTAAAAGGTGCTTGTTTAAATATCTGAGATTCAGGATGGGCCGCCATTCTCCTGTCTTTTTGGGGGTTAGGAAGTACCTGGAGTACAATCCTTTTCCCCTGTGTAGGGCTGGAACCCTTTCTATGGCTCTAAGAACCAAGAGGGAAGAGACCTCTGCCTCTAGGGCAAGGGGCTCTGAAGGATTTGCAGGTGGAAAGGATCTGGTTCTCATCTTGAGAAATTTTTTGAAGCTGAGAACCAGTCCCTGGCTTACTACTTCCAGGACCCACTTGTCTGATGTTAAAGACTTCCAGTCCTGGACAAAGTAAGCCAGCCTGCCCCCTACAGGTAGTGGAGAATCGGCCCGGGCAGACCCATCAGGGTGTCTGCTTGGCAGGGGCTTTAGGCTGAGGAGTGGAAGCAGGCCTGTTCATACCCTGTCTACCTCTCCCTCTAAAGAACCCCCTCTGAGCAAAGGCAGAAGAGGAGGCCTGGGCTTGGTAAAAGGGCCCATGAAAGGGCCTGCCCCTGCCCCTGGAATGCTGCCTCTGAGGAGTGGCTTGCCTTTCTTTGGCCTGAGCACTCCTGTAGGTGGTCCTGTACTCGTCCATTTTTTTCATGTAGTTCTCTGTCTGCTCCCCAAACAGAGAGTTACCTATGACAGGAAAATCCATGGCCTTAGCCCGGGTATCCTGTCACAGGCTAGTACATCTGAGCCAAGCCATCCTCCGAAGGGCCACAGATGTAGCCATGACTCTAGATGAAACATCATTGGAGTCCACAGCAGCATGAAATTGCACCTTGATGCCTCAATCCCATCCGCAGCCACCCGCCTCCAGCTCCTTGGCAAGCTGGTCAGGGGCCTGTTTAGCTAGAGCCATCACAGTGTCCCACCTGGACTTCCGGTATCTAGCTGTGTAGGCCATATAATTAGCCTGCCTGAGTCCCAAAGATGCTGCCATGTACTGTTTCTTTGCCTTGGCATCAATCCTTCTGGAGTCCTTATCTGGGGGGTGTGAAGCCAAGGGTATATTTGCCTTATCACAGGCAGCAGCCTGCACTACCCCAGCATGGTTGCATTGCTGGGAAAGGAACTCCGTGTCTGAGCCTGAAAGAGTATACCTCTTGTCCATTCTTCTGTCCACAGGAGGTATGGAATTAGGAGTTTTTAAAATTTTAAATGTCTGTTTCCCAAAAGACTTATGGAGGGGAATAGACAATCTCCTGGACTCTGGGATGTCCATCATCTCAACGAAATCAGGCTCCTCCTGATCCTCTACTGCTTCTTCCATAGGAAGCTGGAGGGTTTCAGCCACTTTTTTGTAAAACAAAGTGGGAAGGGGACTCAGAAAGCCTAGGAGGAGAAACACCTGAAGGTCTGTCTGGGGAGATGTCCGGGGTCAATGGGCACATCCAGACTTTCATAATCACCATCACTATCTTCATACTCTCCCTCCTCCTCCTCCGGTTCATAAAATTCTTCTAAAGTATAATCTGGAACCGGGGGAACCGACCGAACCGAGCCCCTGACCGATGATGCCAGTTCGGTCGGAACCGAAGTTAGCGACTGAACGATCCTTATCGCTTTGGCTATCTCATCAGCGGTCGGAGAAAGAACTTGTGGATCCAAACCAGCTGACTTATCCCTTCGTTTCCTTTTAACTGGAACCGACTCCTCAGAATCGGTTCTCCTTTTGCCCAAAGAAGTTTCGCCCTGGTCAGAGGGCACTCCTTCTGGTTCGGTCGGAAGCGAACCGGGCTGGCCATCCGGGTCAACGGACTTCTCGGCCTCCCTTTCCCTCAATCTACCTGCTCTCTTATCCAGGGTAGCTTTGGGAAAAATTTTACAAATTTGGCAGCCTGAATCGAGGCGGTCAAACCCCACACAAACACAGGTGGTGTGGGGATCAGCCTTAGCAAAGGCTTCCCCACATACACTACAGTGTTGAAACCCAGTGGGCCCATTTTTTTTCTTGGGTTTCTCAGACATGGCCAGTCCTAACCAAAACTTACCCTTTTCTTGGCAATCCACCAGGCAAGACACCCCTATCAGTTCCTGACCGTGTTACGGATCTTGGAAAAAAATGTAATAAAATCTGGGTTTTTTTAGAACCGATACGGACCGGTTACCACACTCTGATAAGAATAGAAAAACGTTTTCACAAACCTGATCGGTTCAAACCGAACCGATCCAATGTTTACAAGTTCCACACAGAAAACTAATATAGAAAACCTATCTAGTACTCACGGTACCACAGACAGAGACTTAACCGACACGTTAGATTGTAGAAATTCGGTTGAAACCAAGAGAAAGACGACACTTTAACAGACTTTTTTGAACCGAGAGAAGGAGAAATCTCCGGAGCGACTGTTCAGTGAAGCGGAGTAAAGAATCTGGCGGTTGGGGTTCAAACAACAGCAGACAGAGGCTTCAACCGAGCTCGAGCTCAGCATTCCATGCCTTGCATGGAAAGTTAACTCTTTGTTCTCCGGGGCAGTTCAAAGGTTGGCGATTACAGCAATAGTCAGACTACAACAAGACTTCATGTTGTTTGAACAGGTATTTCCTGAGACCGGAGTACACCACTGACAGGAATTATAATTAAAAGCAATACAGTCAGCTATTCCTGACCATGTAATCTCTGGGACCTATCAAGCATTAAATAAACAACATCTGTGGGAAGCAGAGTTAGGTATTAATTTAGAGGAAGAGAGAGATGGGAACAGATATATTCAACAATCCATAGAACCACAAGGTCCTTGATTTGGAGAGAGTTTGGCTGGAAGTGTCTGTTAAGATTCTTTAACTCATTATACCCTGGGTGGCCATTTTGTATCAGAAGACTCAATGGATGGTCCGGACTTTATACGGAGCTATTGGGTACAATGTTAAAATACCACAAATAGTGGGGAAGTTTGATGCTTGGGTTGGATCAGAATGCTGGAAAGGATATAGGGAACCTTCAGCTAATCAAACACATGTTTTTTTGGAGCTGTGCTATTCTGGAGGGGTTGGGGAAGCTCTTGGGGAGCTGTTACCAGAGATAGTGACTTTGCTACCCAAATTTGCACTTATCTTTGATTTTCCTATTGGGATTGGGAGGGGTAACCCCAGGTTTTTGTTAGCTATATTGCTCCTTGCATCACATAAAGCTGTGACGAGGGAATGGCTCCAAAAGGCGCACCAACCATTCAAGAATGGGAAGATATTACTTATTAAATATATAGCATTGAGCGCTTGACAGCCTATATTAACTTAAAAGTTCAAAGATGCATTGCCTTTTGGGCCAAATGGTGGTTGTGGGTGTCCAAACACAGACCAGATTAGATTCCCTAGGGGAGTAATAAAAATCCACCTAGACCTGGGATTGCCACTGGGAAGATTGTAGGAGATCTAGCAAATGTCAGATTGCGCCAGGCAGTGGCGCAAGCCTGGGGTGCAGTGCAACTGGAGCTACCGATACGATTCAGGCAATATTCAATGGGGATGCACCATGGCACAGTACCATTGAATATAGCAGGGCCAGCACACATATTGTGCATGGTGCAGTGGCACAGTGCCAGCACAAGCCACTGCTAGAGAGCAGGGGGATGCGCCAGCGCAAGTGCAGTTGCGCTAGGTGCATCACCCATGATATTCAGCAGAGAGCATGCAAATGAGTCCATAATATATGCAAGGCGCAGATGGGGCCATTTGCATGTCATTATGGCTCCATTTGCATGCCTTGCGCAGGGCAGCCTGGCGACTTACGCCTGGCGCCCTGAACAGCATGACATGTGCTGTGGGGATGCCGGGCATCCCCTGCCCCCTATCCGCGATCGTGCGGTATAGAAACATAGAATTTGACGGCAGATAAGGACCGCTTGGCCCACCCAGTCTGCCCATTTCCCTACCTGATGGATAAGCTACAGATCCTAGTTAACCAGCAGCCTACTTCTTCCTACCCCCACCGCCTAGAATTGCCTTATGACTGTCCCATGCATGCTTGAATTCCACCACTGTTTTTGACTCCACGTATTACGTATTAAAGGAAACCCTGGTAGTCTTGTGGCCCCCACCCAGTTCCTGAAATATATTTTACATGACCATCCATAGAAACATAGAATTTGACGGCAGATAAGGACCGCTTGGCCCACCTAGTCTGCCCATTTTCCTACCTAACAGATAAGCTGCAGATCCTAGTTAACCAACAGCTTACTTCCTCCTAACCTCCCTTCCCACCCAGTTCCTGATACATGTTATGTAGACCGGCCCTGGTGGTTTAGTGGAAGCCCCCCCCCCATTGCCGCAATCGCGGTACAAGTACAGTATATACAACATTCCCTGGTAGTCTAGTGAACCCTCTCCCACTTGAATCATTCACATATTTGGGACTGTCTAGTACAGTATGCCCTGTGATCCCACTGGTCCACATAGGGGACCAATGGGCTCTAGCCCATACTGTACCTGTCATATTGAACTGACGGGCAGTGTGCGGGTGGGATGCTGCCGCCCGTCCAATGATGGGGGAGCAGTAGGGCATGGGTTCCTGTGTGGGTGGGAGGGGGTGCCACTGGATCACCAGGGAAGTCAGTGTGGGAACTTTACCGCAATCAGGGACTTGGGTGGGAAGGGGGTCCACTAGACTACCAGGGAATGTTGTATATACACTTACCGCTATCGCGGCAACGGGCGGGGAGGGTACCACTAGACCACCAGGGCAGGACATCGTAACATATCGGGGAACTGGATGGGAGGTAGGACCACTAGACCACCAGGGATGGTCATGTACAGTATATATCTCGGGGATGGGTGCCACCAGACTACAAGGTCTCCTGTTCTACATATACCACGTGATCGTGGATTGGTGGGCGGTTCAGTGAGTGCTTGTGGACGGTATTCTGGGCGGGCAGCCACCCACGACTGGGCTGCTGTGTTGCACCCTGTAATACAGCAGCCCACCTGTGGGTAGCTGGGCTCTGCTCCTACTCTGCACGGGTTCAACTATGAGCCCCTCTCTGCGGCGCAGTGCAGGGGTACGCCGGCATATGCGCCATACATCCCGGGCTGAATATCGGATTGTGCCGCTTATGCATGGGCACACCCCCTGCATCTGCGCCACATACAATTACACTGCGTCCTGGTGCATCGGGACTTGTGCTGCACCAGGCAGCCTTCTCAATATCCCGCCGAGGCGCAATGCGGGGTTGTGCTGGCGCGACCCCTTTGAATATCTCGGCCTTAATGTTTCAGTTTTTTAAAAACACTGAGCACCATATTGGTGTGGTCACACCAAACAAAGGCAACCACTCACTCGTACGGACTGTGTTCATTGCATATAAACACTGTCATTAATGTGCTACTGTAAATAAAATATATACATCACGGAATCATACAAAAATCAAAACCACATGAAACCATCCCAAAAACAGTTTCTATAGTTGCAATTACAAACTGTAGTAAACTCTGAGGAGATTGTTTTGGGATCTTAATTAACCGAAAGAAAATGCAAACTGTACTTGAGTTAAACAGAGGTCCCACCAGCCTGTTCTGGTAGTGGTCAAGGTGGATGTAAACGATCCCATGGTGATTCTCAAGCAGTGTGCAAAACTGTTTTCGAGATGCTTGCACAAAGAGGCGCTGCTCTATCAATACTTTGGATTGTTTTTTTCACTGCTGGCGAGAATTTATTACTAAATATTCTGTACGTAAAACGTTGAAATGTGAAACTAAACTGCATTTGTGCTTTTTAAAGATAATTTTTTCTTAAAGGGCTGGGTTAGAAAAAACTTGAAACAGCAAGAAAGCAGTGCTACCAAGAATTATTCATTAACAAACACGAGAAAAACAAAGTACGGGCCCCAGCGTGTCCACTCTCACTGACTCTTCCTCAGGGAGCTCTGTTTTCTCCTGGTTATTAATAAATATATTTGATCAGCACCTCCCATGGTAGCGCTGCTTTCCTGCTGTTTCTAGGCTTGTTTGCCTACAGCAGCAGCTCCAAGGAGCAGTCTTCATGTGAGCGCACTGTGCTGGTGGGCGGACCGGGCTAGAGATCCTTCAGAGACTAAGGATGGCTTCATCAAAACATTGCGAGGCCCAGAGACTGGGATAGGAGCAGCCATAAAAAAGCACACTGTCGCAACCCCACAGTAAGTCACAAGACATTTTATTTTACTTAAACCCAATTTCTATTGCGAGTACATGCCAGCAGTAAAAATAACACACCCGGGCTTTTAAGTTTCCTACGATCTTTGTGTTAACACAGATATCAGCCCATTAATTAAAGGGAAACTCTCAGTTCCCTGGAGTAATGTTGCGGGATCTAGAAGTGCCGATTAAGCAAACTGTATAGAAAGTAAAATTTTGTAAACATTTTTCAGCAGTGTCTTTTTTTTTTTTTTTTATTTTTACACTTTCTATTTTTGCACCTTGTCACTGACTGGCTCTCGGCCCCACTCAGGACCCCAGCACTGCCCAAACCGTTGTCAGCCTACCATCTTCAGGGACTTGGCAGTCTCACAGCCATGTCGCTCCAGGTATCCCTTGCCCATGATAACGGGCACTGGGCTGGGCCAGATCCCACTGGTTCAGGCAGTTCACTTGGTGGCTAAGCATGAGCACATGTTGGTGGGTGCAGGGTCTGCAGGTGCCGCTCTGGACACCATGCCGCTGCAGTCTAGGTTTTCCTAGCTTATCTCTCCCCCCCCCCCACCCCCAGAGATGCTACTTTAGAACGGGATGTAGTGCATTGGTTCTTGCTCTAGCCAATGGGCTTCTCTTCCACCAGCTGAGCAAGCTCCTGCCTGCACTGCCGCCCATGGACACTCAGGTGGTGGTCCCACAGTGGCACATTCCCTCCCCCCTCGCAAGAGGAGGAAAGGGTCCTGTGGGATGCTCAATCTTTCCTTCTCCACCCAGCCCACCGATGACTGAAGTTCGCTCCTGAACCTGGGTTACCAGCAATGCAAGCAGTAACAGTCTTTATCTGGTTGTTCAACCCAGCCCCCCCCCCGGTCTGAGATGACAGCTAACTAACTACCTGTCCCTGGATCCTCTGCAGCAAGCCCTCTGATAATGCAAATGGGCTAAGCCACGGGTGACATCTACAAATAGAATAAAACATGGGGTGCGTGGTGTGTACTTGAGGTTGCCACCCCTGAGTGCAGATGCCACGTAGAAACCCCAAGAGCAAAGTGTGTAAACACTACGAGTTTACACACCCACCCCATATTTTGTTTTATATAATTGCTGGGTCTCCCCTTTTTCACCCAGCAATTATATAAAATAGTAGGCATTCCGGTGCAGCCACGCTCCGGTTCTGTTTTCAGCCATCCTCACGTTTTCGTTGCCCAAGTTCTTAAAATATATTTAAATGTTTTGTTCATCACCTATATGTGGAAATTACTTTCTTTATTTTTGAAATAACTTACCGTCGAGTTCTTCTGGCGGTTCAGTGGCAAGCAAGATGGCAGACAAGTGGTGAGGAAGCAAGGAACTGCCGCGGGTGCATGCGCAGAGTGAGGGAAATCATGCGCATGTTTGCCGTAATAAGCACTCCTTTATTATGACAAATTACAGCACGGTTCCCCTGTGGGAAAAAGGGGGGACCCATTAATTATATAGCCTATAATCTATTGTATTTCGACACGAACAGGGTAATGCAGCACAGTGTCATGCTTATTTGTCCGGTACACATCAGCATTGCTCAGCGTGGTCGGTACCGGTCGAGTAAGTGTGATAATGCGCTGTACTACCTTACTAATGTTGAATTAAAGACTACACAGACATCATCTGCAGCTTAGCCTGTCTTTCACATCAGAGAGCTTGCTGCTTGGGACCCTGGGATAAGAAGTTAACTGGCATCGTAAGCGGGGAGATCATATGATTAACCAGATAAAAACCATTACTGCACAAAAGTAAGTGTTCAAAAAATGTAAATATTTATGCAGTTTACTTAATAGGGACCTCTAGGTCCTGCAGTATTACTCTAGGGGAGTGATGGTTTAATTGTCATGAGAAAGAAATAATGTGACATAGCTGGGAATTAAACCCAGGTCCTCAGAACAGGAGCTTGGTACTCTACCAGCTGTGCTATCACATCAACTGGCTACCTCGAGTTTCACACAATCTATTTTTAACTTCTTTTCTTGAACTTCACTAGCAGCGATAGTACAGATCGTCCACACTTTATAATAAAAAAAGGAAAGAAAAAAAAACAGCTGTGGGGGGGCTCTAGCACCCTGGCAACCCAGGTTCTCATTTTGAGCTCAGGACATAAGGAGTGCAGCCTGTCAAGGAGGGCTCAGACCACTGGTGCAGATGTAGCATCACCCCTGCAGCTGCTCTTCATGGTGACGTGGGGCAACATGAGTCACCACACACCCTGTCAGGTGCAAGCACGTGCATTCATTTGGGAGGAAGGCAGAGAGAAAACCATACACTGCCTGGCTCATCTGGGGATGGTCCAGCTAACCCACTCCGTGCACGCTCCCCCATACGACATGACCCTCCACAGCATCACACCTGGCACTCAGCCCTGGCTCTAGATCACATGGCGGTTCTCTTCCTACTCCAGTGGCCACGGAGTGGAGGGGCCTTCTGGGAGATGACAGACCCACAGCCAGAATAGAAACAATCTGGAGTTTGAGAGCACCTTCACTAAAGCAAGTTCTGTGGGGAGGAAGAGGAAACAGCTGGAGAGGAGGAGCACCAAGAGGTGGAAGGAGGTGCACAAAAATGGTTAAAAAAAAAAAAAAAAAGGCTTACGTAACTTTCAGCATAGCTACTATACTGCAATGTAAGATTTTCTGGTGAACAGTCTGTGTGCTTTGGACTACCTGCCCTGCAACTTACACATTACCTGAGAATAGTATTCCATAAACATTTTGTTTGTTAACAACTGTGTGCTGTCATCATGCTCATGTGACCCACAGACCTATTAAAAGGTGCGTCATTTCCTTAAAAGTTTGATGTGCCTTTCCTAACTTGCAGAACAAAGAAACGTGAATGAAGGCTAGTAACCATAAGCCAGTGAGCCTCACCTCAGTGGTGGGGAAATTCAAGGAAACACTGTTAAATAAATGGTTCGTAGAGTATCTTGAATTCAAAGCAGCATGGATTCATAGGGAGGAGGTCAAGCCACACAAATCTGACTGAGCTCTGTAGCCAGGTGACCAGGGAAATAGATCAGGGGAGGGCAGTGGATATGGTCTATCCAGACTTTAGCAAGGTCTTTGACACTGTGCGGCACAGGACACTGCAGCATAGGGGTGGGATCCAAACTGCTGAATTGAATCAGAAACTGGTTAATGGACAGGTGACAGAAGGTGTTGACCATACCGCTCAGCCTTTTGTCACTGAAATGAGGGACAACGAGGGACACATCCTCAAACATGGAGATACAAGCTCAAAACACCATGGGAACTATTGTGTCTGTTTGTACAAAGTTTAGTTCTGATTTAGCATCTCAGAATATTATGAATTTCAGCTGTAAGTCTAAATTTACAGCACATTCTCTGTGTGGGCAGGACATTTTTCCTTGAGGGATGGATGAAGGACAGAGCAATTTCAAAGGGTAAAATAAGGGATGTCCCTCATAATGAGGAACACTTGAGAAGTATGGTGGTGAATGGCATTTACTTGGGATCCGTACTATATCCTGACTCTTAGAATCCAGACATCTGTTAGCCCGACCCCGAATGCCTGATGCGGTCAGAATCCCGCCACTTTAATTCCAGACTCTATAAAGCCAGACTGTTAACATCCTGCCATGGTCACTGTAGCTGTAATGGGCATTCGGAGTTGGGATAACAGATGTCAGGAAGCTGTAGCTGTAACTTCCTTTGCCACTATTTTTTGGCCCAAATACAGAACTACACAAACACAAGTTACACTGTGTTGCTTTTCAGCTTTTTTTTTTTTTTTTAGCTAAGAGTCAGGGTATTGGGTATTGGGTGTGGGGGGTGGGGGAAGAGTCCCAGACGGTTCTCTAGCGCACATTCTTAGTTTTGTTCTGAAGGCGGCAGTTTTAGGCTTCATAATGATTCACCCCATCCGTAATCAGTAGGATGTGTTTGCAAAACCTTGCCAGCAGTTCCGGGTAGGGAGCTGAACATGGAGACAGCAGTCACACTCTTACACAGCTTTTTACTTGGCATAAATTAAACTGTGAATACAGCTGTCTCCATGCTCACTTCACAAAACAAAGAGTGTGCGCTAGAGAACAGTTTGGGACCAACCCCACCCCACCCCCTGTACCCGGTATCCAGTCTCTTGGGGAACAAAAGATGCAAAGTAATAGACTGAGCGCTGTGTTTGTGTTTTTTCTGTTCTGCTGCCTTCGAAGATAGTTCCTTCTTAGATGAGAACACTAGTTCTGTTAACAGAAAATACTGGGGCAAAGGAACAGTGAGTGTTTTATTTCAGAAGAGCGAGTCATTTAACAGTAAGTATTTGACCAAAGAAACAGTGGTGGGCTTCGAACGATGGCAAAGGAAGTCCTGTTATTTCACACAAGCGTTTTATTAAATAGAATTTTGTTCACTGCTGTTACAGCTACAGCGACCGCGTCGGGATTTTAACAATCGGGCTTTAAAGAGTCGGGAATTAAAGAGATGGCATTCTGACTGCGTTAACAGATGGGATATAGTATCATACCCATTCATTCTAATGACGGAAAGGTGACCAGCAGGGTAACAAAGGGCTCAGTACTGGGTCAGGTCCTTGAACTGGGAGGGAAGGTACACTTTTCCGCAGATGATACCAAAACCTGTATTACAGCGGACAATAAGGAAGGGGTGAAAGAATGTGTGGGGATCTTGGGAAACTCGAGGACTGGTTAAAAACCGGCAGTTGGGGTTCAATGCCCAAAAGTGCCAAAGTATGTACCTAGGGCACAGGAACCCAGGAACTGAGCATAGGATTGGGGGGAGATACTGTCAGTCACTAAGCAGAAAACGGACCTTGGGGTTATCATATTTGATTACCTCAAAGTGGCAGGGCAATGGGACAAAGCAGGGCCAGTGGGATGCATGGGGAGAGGTAATATCTCCTGAAAGAGGGGGAAGGTGGTGTTGCCACTGTATCACTCGCTGGTGAGACTCCACATGGAGTACTGTGCCCAGTACTGGAGGATGCACCTTGGAAAGGATACAGACAGGGTAGAGACAGTCCAGGGATGGGCAACTAAAATGGCGCACGTGTTACATCAAAAGCCCTACAAAGAGAGACTGAGGGATCTCAACATGTACGCCTTGGAAGAGAGGAGGTACATGGGGACATGATAGAGACCTACAAGTACATCACAGGTGGGGTGAACAGTGTGCAGGAGGGGAGTATCTTCCAAATTAGGAAAATCACCAGAACCAGAGGGCATATGGTGAAGCTCGGGGTGCGTGGGGTGAGTTTAGGAGGAATGCGAGGAAGTACTACTTCACTGAAAGAGTGGTACATGCCTGGAACAGACTGCCAGAAAGCAAAAATGGTAGGGGCCTTTTAGCATGTGTGAGACAGACACAGGGTAATATTAGGAAATGGGCAGGGAGGAGGGAGGGTCGCCGGAGACCAGCTAGGTCTGCAGAGACAGATTAGGCTGGGACCATCTGGGCAGACTGAGTGGGCCAAGTGGGCCATTTCTGCTGACAAATTCTTTATGTTGCTATGAGTAACACCAGATAGATAACAGAAAACAAAGCCGTTTGGAATTGCTGGTTTGTTGCACAGAAATAAAGACAATGGCAGAAAAAGACCATTGGTCCACCCAGTCTGCTCATAAAACCCTAACAAACCCAGGACCTACCATCCATACAGGATTCTAACCTACACAATCCAACCCCATGCTCCCCGCCCCACTGCTACCACCGTGAGCAACCAATAAAGCCGTGTTTACATGGCCGATGCGCTGGGACCTCTGCAATGCTTCCACTTGTGCTGACTGCCAAAGACGATGCATAGTTTTTTCACACATCTCCTCTCAGTACTGATGTAAGCCACACTTGGAGAGGGCTGTAGGTCTGTGGGCTGTCTGCAAGCTGGTGACTTTAACGGTGATGCAGCCCACTGATGTCACTTGACTCTATAAAGTAATAGACTGCAATGTCTTCAGGCTGTAATATTAATTCTAGTCTCCAACTGCAATCAGTAAACATATGAAAAGAAAACATTACTGAGGTCTATCACTCCGGGGAGCACCAAAGGCTTACAGGACTGTGGCAGATGTTAAAGAAACCTGCTCCTACATACACACACATTTTACAGCATTTTATTAGTCAACCTCCCTGGGAATAGATTACAGGTTTAATGGTGTGATGAGATACACAGTGAATGAGAAGTGTTTCTGTAAACAATGGAGCCATGTGTTTGTGGCTATTTCAGTAAAAGAATCTCAAGGGAACTGGCATCTAGTCTGGATTCATTAGGAGCCAACTGTCCCGGTTTGATCAGAGCAAGTGGGGCAGTCTGTTCACATGGCTGCTTACACCGCTTGCTGCGATCAGCATTCCCAAGACTGCAATGTTTCACTGAATGGAGCAGGGAACACCTTAATACAATTCGATAAGTGTCCACATGGCCACTTACACCGCTCGCTGTGACCAGCATCCCCACTGCAACGATTCACTGAACGAAGCAGGGAGCACCTTAATGCGATTCGATAAGTGTCCACATGCTGCTTCTATACTGCAGCAAATCGAGCCCTTGGGGCTGCTCGAGTGCAAAAGCTGCCATGTAAACAGGCCCTAAGCCCGTCACTCTGTCCCAGCCGTGTCTGAAACCACTGAGAGTTTTGCTGCCCACCACATCAGCTGGCAGAATGTTCCATGGCTCCAGCACCCCTTCTGTAAAATAAAACTTTATCACTTCCCTCTTGACCCCCCTTTTCAATCAGGTTCCACTCATGCCCTCATGTTCTTGATCTGGTACTTATGGGCCGGCCCACCGGCACAGCGGTTGGATTTCCACTTGCGACGCCAGCGACCTGGGTTCGGGAACGAGCCCGGGAGCTGGAGGGCCGGCCGGGGGAGAGGTTTTGAGCGTCCCATGAACTGCTCGTCCTCTCTGGGGGGAGGAGGGAACCAGAGCTCAGCTCTTGTCTGGCCCAGGGTGGAGACCCGAGGTACAACAAGCCCGATGCCTAACAGGGGGGCGATGTGTCAGACGTCGGCGCTCAAGCGCCTTGACGTCAGGGGACTCGGTACATCTCGAGAACACCGGAAAAACACCTTGCGGCCTCCCAGTAGACGGAGCACCAGGCCCTGACCCTCAATGCCCCTACCTGCCCAGAGACAGCATCCCGACGATAGATGCATCGGGGTGTATGGGCCCCCACCCCGTACCCCGTCTGGGGGGGTACAACCACGGCTCCATGGGGATGGACTGCACTAGTCACCAGGTAGGTGAGTGAGGGCTGAAAAGGCCGGAGGTGACTCCCAAAGAGATGGGGGTTGCGAGGAGGAGGGGAGTAAAAAAAAAAAAGATCTGGTACTTATGCTAAATAGCTCTTTGCAGTTTACCTTGTTCATTCTGTTCAGAAAATTGAAGGTCTCTATCATATTCTCCCCCTCTCGTCAGGCCTTCAGCGAGTACACGTTCAGTGCCTTGAGCTGATCCTTGTAAGATCTGCCCTGCTGGCCCTGAATCATTTTAGTCACCCTAAGCTGCACTATCTCCAGCCGGTCCTTATCTTTCCTTAGGTGAAGACTCCAGAACTGAGCACAGTACTCCAGGTGGGGCCTTAGTGGTAATCCACAGAGAAGTAGTAATACCTCCTTCCTTCTGCTGTTAATACCCCTTCCTATACACCCCAGCATCCTGTCTGCCTTACTGTGGGCTTTGCTATACTGGCTTGTTATACATACGAACATACGAAGAAGCCAGCAGAAGAAGGCCATTTGGTCTATCAAGTCTGCTCGTACTGCAGGGTCCACAGCTTGAGCTACTGTCCCTGCCCCCTCTCCCCACTCCTCCTATCCTCCCTACCCATGACCCTTACCCTCCACCTATACCTGTCCCAGCCTCTCAAAGCTGCCCACTGTCTTCAACGAGATTACCTCTTCTGGCAGCGCATTCCAAGTGTCCACCACCCTCTCTGTGAAGAAGTGCTTCTTGACCTCCCTCCTAAACCTCCCACCGTCCAGCTTAAGACTGTGCCCCCTTGTGTTATGGTTGCCACTCAGCTTAAAGAGACTCTCCTTATCAACCTTATTTATCCCTTTCAAGTACTTAAAGGTCCCAATCATGTCCCTCTCTCTCCTGTCTTCCAGGGAGCACATGTTCAGTGCCCTCAATCTCTCCTCATATGCCTTACCCTGCTGACCAGCTATCATCTTTGTAGCCCTCCTCTGGACCTTCTCCAGCAGGTTAATGTCCTTTTTGAGGTGTGGACACCAGTACTGAACTCCATACTCTAGATGCAACCTTACCAGTGACCTGTACAAGGGCAGTATAACCTCCTCTCTCCTACTACTGATCCCCCCAGATATGCATCCCAGCATCTTGTTTGCCTTTGCTGCTGCTTTCTTGCACTGTGTGGAGTGCTTCAGGTCACTAGTGATCATCATTCCCAGGTCCTTCTCCTCCTCTGATGCAGATACTGGGACTCCACCCAGGTTGTACTCTGTCCTGGGATTCTTGGCTTCAATATGCATAACTTTGCATTTCTTGGCATTGAAGCCAAGCTGCCAGGTCCTGGACCACCTTCCTAGCTTCTCCAGATCTTCCTGTAGGTCTTGTATCCCTTCAGCTATATCTACTCTCCCACAGAGCTTGGTGTCATCTGCGAGTAGGCACATTTTGCCCTTAATGCCATCTCCAATGTCACTGATGAAGACACTGAACAACACCGGCCACAGCACTGAGCCTGCAGGATCCACTGGTTATCTGTCTTGTGCCAGATAATTCTTCCCCCCCACAACTACCCTCTGGGTTCTGTCCTTCAGCCAGTTTTCCACCCATCTGGCCATCTTTTTCCCAACCCCGAGATCCACCAACTTCCTGATTAACCTTCTGTGGGGCACAGAGTCAAAGGCCTTGCTGAAATCAAGATAGAGGATGTCTACCACTTGGCCCCTGTCTGTCCTAGTGACACAGTCAAAGAAGTCAATCAGATTTGTTTAACACGATCTCTCCCCCAAGAACCCATGCTGCCTCGCATCCTGGAGACCATGCTCCTCTAGATATTCCACCAACCTTTCCTTTAGTATGGTCTCGATGAGCTTGCCCACAATGGAGGTCAGACTGACTGGTCTGTAATTCCCTGGGTCATCCTTGGGACTGCTTTTGTGGAGCGGCACTACACGTGCTGTTCTCCAGTCCTGTGTTACTATGCCTGTCTCTAATGAACTATTAAATAGGTCTGCCAGTGGTGCTACCAGCTCCTAAGCCAGTTCCTTTAGTACCCTTGGATGCACTCCGTCCGGGCCTGGTGATTGGTCCACCTTCAATGCCAGCAGCCCCTCCCTCACTCTATCCTTCTATCCTCTTCTATCACTACATCTGTGTCCCCCACCCCCCCGCTCCTCTTTTCCTTCCTGAAGGCACTGGTCCGTCCTTCTCCCTGGTGAAGATGGAACAGAAGTATTCATTTATTGTAGTATCTCTGCTTTTCCCCAATTATTCTCCACCCACTCCATCCCTTTCTTAAGCCTAACAATCCCTTCTCTTGTCCTTTTTCTCACTTATGTAGCGAAAGAAAGCCTTCTCCCCCTTCTTAATTCCCTCAGCTATCTGCAGCTCCTTCTGTGCCTTTACTTGCCTGACTTTATTTGCCTCACTAGCCAACCTTAGGTAATTTCCCTATCCACCTCTCTCTTGGTCTTCCTGAATTTTCTGTAGGCCAACCTCTCTTCCCTTACTGCCTGGGCAACCCCAGAACCGAACCAGCTGGGCGTTTTGGCCCTTGTGTTCTTTCCCCCGAGCCTAATGCACTTATCTGTGACAACCAGTATTCCTTCCTTTTTTTTTTTTTTTGTTAATTATTTTTTATTCACTCCCTGTGTCGGGCATTCTTCCGGGGTGCTCACTCAGCTAGGACAGCTACTCCCAGCTTGAAACCCTAGATCCTGGTGAACTCCCCTGTCGACCAGGCGGACCCTAGCGCCACGGATCACCCTCCGGGCTGGGCCCGTTTTCTCCCCTAGCGGTCTTTCTGAAATTAGAGAGAGCCCTTACCTGAGTCGACGGGTTGGCCAGGAGATCACAGAGGATGTGGGCCAGCGTCAGGATGTGCATCTTGCCCCTGGAGCCCCCATCATCTCCACGAACACGGGGAGGGTATTTTCCTTTTTGCTGCCCCCCAGGGAGTGCAGCGTGCAATGACATCTCGCCATCGGCTGCCCTGCTGGCGTCTGCTACCTCCCTCCCTACTTATAGAGCTGACTTTGCCTGTGGTACATGAGGTCTCCACCGGGGTCACTGAGCAGCGAGCTAACTTGAAGCCCTCCCAGAGAGGGAGAGCAGTCTTCGGGCGCTCAGCCTCCCTCTCCCCTGCCAGCCCACAGCGACCGGGCTCATTCCCTAGAACCGGGTCGCCAGCATGGCACGAGATGTGGCATCCCGCCCCTCAACCCTCAGTGCCACCAGGCCAGCCAGTATTCCTTCCTTAATGATGGACCACCTTTGGTCCACCCCCATATATGCTCTGCTGCCCACCAGATGGCTCCTTAGCACTTTGCCCATATTCCTGAAGTCCGCCCTTCTGAAATCCAAGATTTTGGTCTTAGTTGGGATGCTTTCCCTGCCCATATCCAACTAGAACCATACTGTGCAATGGTCACTTCCTCCCAGTGACTCCCTGACCATTATTTCCTGCACATGCTCCCCATTTGTGAGCACCAGATCAAGAATTGCCTCAGCTCTTGTTGGTTCAGTGATGCCCTGAGTCCGGAACCCACTCTGCAGTCCTTCCAGGATCACCTGACTCCTAGCACGTCATGAATGGTATGCTCCAGTCCACCTTGGGCAGGTTGAAATCACCCACAATTACCACCTCTCCTTTCCTTGCAGCTTCCAATATTTGTGAGCTCAGTTCCCTGTCCCTCTCCTCATCCTGACTGGGTGGTCTATAAACCACCCCCAACCTCACCTTTCTCCCTCTATTGGACCTTAACTGAACCCATAATGCCTCCATCTCCCCTTCCTCCGAATCCTCCCTCGTGCAAGTTATTCCCTCCCTGATATAAACACAGATATATATATATATATATATATGTGTGTGTGTGTGTGTGTGTGTATATACACACACACACACACACACACATATATACATTGTGCTAAAAGGAAGCCCTATGGCCACATCGCCTGCAGTCATTTTTATTCTCAAACTGCAAATCCTGCAGCTGCTTCAACCCCTATGAGACAAAGTTGTTATTTATAGTAAGTAGAGCAAGTATACTAGTCTTTACCTTTGAGAGTTGGGCAGTGAATCTTCAATGTTACCAGGACAAAACAAGAGGTTGGGAGAGAGAGTTTTGTTTATTTAGCACCCTTCTGACATTATCTCTCAGGACGCTTTACAGTGCAAAGACATGAAACAGAAAATATAAGCAATTCAGGCTGCATTATTACAAAATGTTTTATAATTGTACCGCCCAATGGGCAACAATGGCCCATGCGGTCATATACCACGCAATCAACCTGGGTTCAAACTCTGAGACAGTGACACTACACATCACATGGTTGGGGTATAGGGAAAGGCAGATCTGGATGATTTCTTCCGGGGGGGGCCCTCCTGTCAATGTAGGACTACCCCTTGGTAGTCCATGGAGAAGATGTCATGTGAGTGGGAACAATGGGCTTAACTGGGTGTCTCCCAACTGCTGACATGAGATGATCCAAGCAATGTGATATTCTCACATGCAGGCATCAAAGTTTAGGCCAGGAGTGGGTACCATGTGGCCACTGGAAGGTGGATGGGAAGGTCCAGACACTCCGTTGCTCACCTGACAGGGCTCATCCCCACAGGAGGAGGGAATCTGGGGATCACTAAAGCCAACTGGCCAGAAGAAATAAGTCCTACCCATACCCATCGGGGCCCAGGCAAGGCCCTCACACAGCCCACTCCAGCAGTTCCCACTCCCAAGATTTAGAAGACCCTCCTACCACCACACCAATCAGGGCTCAGACACGGCACTCTCCCCACCTACTCCTGAAGCCTCCCTTCTCCAGGGAGATCAAGTTCCTCCTACCCCACTCAGGAGGATCAGTACTAGGAAACATAATAAGCAGCTCCTTCATCAAACATGGACTCTCAACTTGAGTAAATCCTGGTTCAGTCATAGAGTGGTGGCATTATGGAACAATCTTCCACATGATGTAGTGAGCAGCTCCAGCATGAATAGTTTCAAAAATGGGTTGGATAGGCATTTCGGGGTCAACATTTTCCAATTTTAAATTAAACCAGGAAATTGCAAGCTTTAAAGGACTAAGGTCTATAAGCTTGATTACACCTATGAAACCCATAAGGCCCAGACAAGGCTCTCACCATGCCCACTCCAGCAGTCTCCAACCCCAGAAAGATGAAGTCTGTCCTACCATCCAAACAGGGATCTTGCTGCCACTCCAACAGTCTCCACCCCAGGAGGCACCTGCTGCCTTGGTGGTGAGCAATCTATGGATGGAACTCCAGGCAGGCTGTAGGAACAGAGGCCTGGGGAGAGGAAGAAGGGTGTAATGTCTGGAGTACTGCTAGGGTGGGAAACTGTAGTTTGAAGAGATGGAAAGAAGTCAGGCTGGGGAAAACATGAAATTAAACAGAATAGCAACAAAAAAAAAATAAAAGGTTTTATCACTATAATTTATTGAAAAGCAAAGTATTGGCCAGCAGAAGTTGTGTGATCCATTCCCACAGCCTGGCATCAGAACCTTCACTCTGACAGCTCACATTAACATCTAAGCCAAGGAAACTGTTGTAATAACAGACTACGTTTTTGAAAAAAAACAATGTTCGTAGAAGAATGCTAGGACTAATATGTGCTTCCATGAATCCCTGCTCCTGAATGGCAGATACATCAGTTTCAGGAGGGGCAGGGAAAATGTATGAGGCAAAATCCTCAGGGACATCCAAGATTATCATGGACAGCTGAGATGCAGCACTCTGCTACGTAACCTTGATAAAAGATCTAAATGTTCAGTAAAACCCTTCCAGAAACACTCTCTCCAGAGGTCAGTTTATTTATTTTAAATGTGGCTAACCAGCGCACTTCTGAACCCTTGCTCCTCACTGTCCCAGGGCCAGAGATTCATCCCAGCCTCACTGCCAGCTCTCAGAAGCCTTAGGGGGATGCAAGCAGGAAGTGATTCAGGAGAATGTTGTTGCTTCATGCCCCCGAGGGAGCAATTCCACAACCATTCCATGAAACAGTTGCTGCCAATGAACCCATCATTTCATGAGTCAGTGCTTTTTAATACAGTATTCATGGGTCTGTCAGTAGTCAGTGCCAGAGAAATGACTTCAGCCCTGGTCAAGTCCACGTGAACGAGGATGGCGTTACTATTTAGAGGGCCTCTTTTGGCCTATTAGAGGTTCAATATCAGTTTGAAATGCTAAGAATCTCTTGTGGTTTTGTTACACTTTATTTTTTATTCTTTGGTAACCGAGTAAGGTGCACTGGGCACAAGCCCAGTTTACATGGGTGAACCGGGAGCACAAGGAGGTTAAGTGACTTGCTCAGAGTCGTACAGTATGCAAGTGGAGGTTATAGGAATCAACCCCAGGTCTGCTGGATGTACCAAGCTCATTCACAGCTCCTTGTTCTAGTCTCTAGAACACACCATCATCTTGCTGCCCCGTGAGACCAGGGCTCATGTAGGAGGCCCTGAATCCCACACGGGCTGAAGGCGGTTGGGGGGGGCCACGCAGATCACAGAAGTAAGGCACTTGAGTTCCAGCAAGGGAGGAAATGGACCACCTGACCTTTGTGTGTGCACCCCCCAAAGACCAAGGAGCACCACTGGTGTTGACCGTAAAGGAAGACTGCTCACACACCCTCAAAGCCGAAGGAAGGCTGTGGCCGTGGTGAACTCATCATCAGGCGGAGGAAGGGGGAACTGGGGGGAGTGGGACCACAGGAAAAAAATTATTCTAGAAAGCATTCAGTTATTCACCTGTTTTAAGCTCCATGAAGTACTTTTGTAGCACCTGAAATATACAGTATGTTTCTTTTCCCAGTCCTTAACATGCTTTGCCGGCTACCTTATTACTGCCATCAGCATGGAACGAGTGTCGATGCTACATTATTTCTTCCATAGCAATGCAACATATGTGCCAGCACTACCTTATTGCTTGCATCAGCATGTCACATATGTGCCGGTGCTACAGTATTACTGTCATAAGCATGTAACATCTGTGCAGGTGCTACTTTATTACTGCTATCAGCATAGAACATGTTGCCAGCGCTACCTTATTACTGCCGTCAGCATGTAGTATATGTGCCGACTCACCTTTTTACTGCCATCAGCATGTAATGTGTACCAGCGCTACTTTATTACTTCCACCAGCATGTTGCCAGCAATAACTTATTACTGCCATTAGCATTTAACATGTGCTGGTTCAACTTTATTAGCACCATCAGCATATAACATATGTGCCAGCACTACCTTATTACTGCTGTCTGCATGTAATGTGTGTGCTGGCGCAACCTTATTACTGCCTTTAGCATGTAACGTCTGTGCCAGCACCACCTTATTACTGCCGTCAGCATGTAACGTGTGCCAGCACTACCTTATTAATGTCTTCAGCATGTAGCGTGTGTGCTGGCACTACCTTACTACTGCTGTCAGCATATAACGTGTGTCAGCGCTACCTTATTACTGCCGTCAGCATGTAATGTGTACTGGTTCTACTGTATTACTGCTGTCATCATAACATGTGCCAGTGCTACCTTATTACTGCCGTCAGCATGTAACGTGTGGTGATGCTACCTTATCACTACCATCAGCATGCAATGTGTGTGGTTGTGCTGCCTTACTACTGCCGTCAGCATGTAACATGTGTGGTGTCGCTACCTTACTATTGCCATCATCATGTAATGTGTGGTGGTGCTGCCTTACTACTGCCATCATCATGTAATGTGTGGTACCGCTGCCTTACTACTGCCATCATCATGTAATGTGTGGTAGCGCTGCCTTACTACTGCCGTCAGCATGTAACATGTGTGGTGTCGCTACCTTACTATTGCCATCATCATGTAATGTGTGGTGGTGCTGCCTTACTACTGCCATCATCATGTAATGTGTGGTACCGCTGCCTTACTACTGCCATCATCATGTAATGTGTGGTACCACTGCCTTACTACTGCCATCATCATGTAATGTGTGGTAACGCTGCCTTACTACTGCCATCAGTATGTAACATGTGTGGTGGTGCTACCTTATTACTGCAGTTAAATACCTTCCTACTGCCGTCAGCATGTAACATGTGTGGTGTCGCTACCTTACTATTGCCATCATCATGTAATGTGTGGCGGTGCTGCCTTACTACTGCCATCAGCACGTAACGTGTGGTAGCGCTGCCTTACTACTGCCATCAGTATGTAACATGTGTGGTGGTGCTACCTTATTACTGCAGTTAAATACCTTCCTACTGCTGTCAGCATGTAACATGTGTTGTGCTACCTTATTATTGCCGTCAGCATGTAATGTGTGGTGTCGCTACCTCACTAATGCCATCAGTATAACGTGTGGTGGTGGCACTACTTTACTACTGCCGTCAGCAGGTAACGTGTGGTGGCATTACCTTATTCATATCGTCAGCATGTGGTGGCGCAACCTTACTACTGCCATCAGCATACAACATATGTGGCAAAACTACCTTGTGACTGCTGTCAGCATGTAACATGTGTGCCGGTGCTACCTTATTACTTGCGTCAGCATGAAATGTGTGTCGGCACTTCCTTATTACTGCCATCAGCACGTAACGTGCGCCGACACTGAAGTGTTGAACAGCAGGAACTGTGTCATACAAAACACAGTACAATATTTTTGTAGTGTGTGTGTCCATCCATCCCTGGAAAGACCCTTAATGTTATATAGCACCTTTCATATGAAATGTATCCCAAAGGGCTTCACATTAACTCAGCAGAGGAAGAGGGGAGAATGTTGCTGTCAATTCAAGCACTGACAGAGAATGCAATGACACAGAGAGATTAGAGACAGGTTAAGCATTAGGAGGTTAAGTGGCTTGCCCAGGGTCAAGCAGTGAGCGACAGTTGTGAAAACAGATTCACAACTGTGTGCATTACGCACTAGGCAAAGCCTGTCCAGAGGCATAGTGGTAGTACTGCGGCCCACCACGCCAGCGTCCCAGGATCTGGAGCGATCTCAAGTTGCTGGGGGCAGCTGGAGAGGAGAGGATGGAGTGTCCGACGGCCTGCTCTCCTCTCCAAGGGAAGGGAGGGCTGCCAGCTCTTCCAAATGATTACCACCAGGAGGAGGCCTGGTGGTAGGATGGTTAGGAAGCAACATGAAGGGAGGGAGCTGCAGGACTTCTACGGTGTGTGCGCACCTCCCCAAGCACGTGCCGACGTGGGTGCCCCAGCAACAGTAGAAAGTAAGAGTAAAAACATGGAGGGGCTTTATGAAGCCCTGCCCATGAAGGGGCACTCAGTATATATGTGCTCTGGGGAAGGGGGGGGATGGTCCTCCCTTCCCTGGCTCCACCGCAGGGGGAAAGCCACGTGGTAACTAGCCCCTGGCTGGTGGAGATCGGGGACGGTTGCAACTCACAGGGACAAGGCTGACAGCCGTCTATTCAGTATGGGAGAATAAAAACATTTATGGAGGGAAAAAAAAACAACACTGGGCAAAACTGCCTCTCCTGGGGAAGGATTACTTGCACAGCAGAAACTACAGTGGGCTCACCCTGTGATCCAGGATTATCTTCTGCTTTTACAATTCATTTCAGGTAGCAAGCCCACTGCTGCTGGTGGCATTTTGAAGCTTGTGCAATGCAAATGTGACCCACCCATGCATTCTTAATTTTTTTTTTTTTTTTAACCAGGAAAGACGCACCAAGCTGAAGCTTGCTTACAGGTGTGACCTGAGAGCACAAGGAAGTTGAGTGACTTGCTCAGGGTCACACAGTATGCAAGTAGGGGCTGTGGGATTCAAACTCAGGTCTCCAAGTTTGCAGCTTAGAGCTTTAAACCATTGTGCTATACTGCCACTATTCTGGGGCTCCTTCAGTGATTTGCCTAGAATGGCACAAACTGACTCAAGTCCCTTGACAGTTTTTCTTCTTTCAGTAAAAGTGTTGTCTGGTGACAAAGAGCTTTTGGAAACTGTTTTAAAAAAAAAAAAAAACAACCCTGACTGAAGTGACAGGAGGAAGCAACAGCCCTGAGGTCTGGAAACAGGGTACCTTACCCAGAAGTATAGTAGGTAGGGGGAGCAGCCTGGTTAAACACAAGATCAGGAGGCTTTCCTAAAAAGAGTAGAAGGACCCTTTAATCTGAATTTTGGAAGCCGTTTCAAAATAAGACGCTGTTTAAAAAATATAAGGGCCCCATGTTTCTGTGAGTGTTGGTCTCTTACCATTTATTACAGAAGGCAGTGTGGTTTAGTACGGTGGGATGGGCACTGAACCATGACACAGGAGATCCCCGTTTCGAATCCCACCAGTTACTGGACTCATGGTGTGACCTAGAGTCAGACACCACCAGCAATACAAGTACTTTTTTGTTTTCCTGATTTCTCTTTTTAATTTACATGGTCTATTTTATGTTCTCCAGAGTTAGTGTTTACCTAATTCAGTAATTCATGCTGCCTGTTCCAACCCCACATACCGTGCATTTATAAGTGACCCCCCCCCCCAAAACTACATTTTAAAATCACCATTCCTCCCACCATAATCATTCCCACCTGCACTGATGGGAACTACGGTCTCCTCTGTGGACATCTCTAAGCTGAGAACAGCTCCCTTCCTCAGAGGCTGGATCAACTGTGATTATCAAAGCCTGATATAAGGGCACCTGCCAAAGGTTCAACCTATTGTTTCATCATTCAAAGCTCACTGGGGAAGTGTCAGGCCAGGATCTGAACTCGGGGCTGTACTAATTCAAGGGAATTGCCTAGGAGAAAGCAGGGTAAGACATACGAGGAGAGGCTGAGGGCACTGAACATGTACTCCCTGGAAGACAGGAGACAGAGAGGGGGGACATGATTGGGACCTTCAAGTACGTGAAAGGGATAAATAAGGTTGATAAGGAGTGTCCCCTTAAGCTGAGTGGCAACCATAACATGAGGGGGCGCATTCTTAAGCTGGATGGTGGAAGGTTTAGGAGGGAGAGAGGTCAAGAAGCACTTCTTCACAGAGAGGGTGGTGGACACTTGGAATGTGCTGCCGAAAGAGGTCATCTCACTGAAGACAGTGGGCAGCTTTAAGAGAGGCTGGGATAGGCATGGGGAAGGTAAGGATCATGGGTAGGGAGGATGGGAGGAGTGGGGAGGGAGGGCAGGGACAGTAGCTCAAGCTTTGGACCCTGCAATACGAGCAGACTTGACAAACCAAATGGCCTTCTTCTGCTGGCTTCTTTGTATGTTCATATGATAAAAATACTGCGTATGGAGGGAATGGAGGCAATAGCTGTACTGGCTTGGAGAACTGGAAATGCTGAGGTGAGAAATCCTCCTCTCTCCAGCACAGGGGGTACATCTATCATTACTTCTGCAAGGGAAATAAATAGCTAGGTTCCCACAAATAAAAGGCAGGATGAAAATAGAAAACTACAAACACCTTCCAACAGCCGGCAGAACCCTGTGAATGTGAGTCGTACACGCAGAAGCTATAGTCAGTTTACAGTATTAGTGACGATACAATGAGAGGACTAGGCATCAAGTCTAATTATTTCCTAATAAAATGTATTGTTTCAGTGGACAGAGAGAGACACTGCCATCATTCTTGCAGTGTGTGCTCTTATTCCCTTTGAAGGCACTTCCAAGAACTCAGATGCCCTTCCAAAAAGTACTGTATCCATCTGGAGCTGGTCCATTCTGGTGCCTCAAGAGCTCTTCACTCAAACGATGCAAACAAATCTGTCAGTCTGTCTAAAATGCTCAGATCAGATCAAGTAATACCTTATAGTTTGTGCAACATCTAACCTTTCAAATGATGAACTCGGACATATCTCGAGATGCACTTGTCCAACTGTAATCCAAATTGTTGACATTCTGTAGTGCCACTTCCTGAGGGTATGAGAGTTCTAGCCACTGACATCTATTTATGCACAAATTCTGGCTTGTGATTGGCCGGGCTGGTAAAGGTTAAACACATGGCCATTTGCACTACAAATCTAAATGTGGCTGCAAAATGAGTGATGGGCAAACAATTGCTTAATTAAGATGAAATCCATGCCAGTCCGGAGGAGCTGAGGGTTGAGGCGCTGGACGCCACACCTCGCGCCACGCCGACGACCCAAGTTCGGGAGCGAGCACGGGGGTTGGCAGGGGGAGGGGAGGAGAAGGATTGAGCCCGCTGGGCTGCTCTTCTCCCGGTGGGAGGGCATGGGTTGTCTGGTGCTCTGGTGACCCCTGGTGGAGATCGGGCACCACAAGATGCTGGGCTGCGTGAGGCGTGGCTGGCGCGGGCAGGATTAAGCCATGCGCCCGCGAAATCAGGCGTGCACCACACACGTAGGGGGCTTTGGGCTTACACACAAGAAATACCCCTCCAGCCCGGACAGGTGACAGCCTTGCCAGTGCCACTGCCACACGCCCAACGCTGGTTCCCCGCCACTGCCCCTTCGGTCTCTCCGGGTTGTAGTCCCCCCTGACCCGGGGAACCGTAACAAACTTGAAGATGGCAGGGAAACACAACACGTGGTAGAGCAAGTCGGCGACTGCAGTGGTCTGAGAGTTCCAGGCTGGAGGGCTAGAAACAGAATCATAAAAAAAAAAAAAAAAAAACGAAATCCAGAACTGATCTTAGTAATGGGATGCAGACTCAGTCTCAAAACCACTATTTATGGAGAAATATCACGTGAGTCACAGTCACCATCATCTTATACCATACTTACTGGCACTGGCAAAGGCTCAGCGCCAGCCTGCCGCACACATACGTGTAGGCAGCTATACATACTCCACCTGCTTCGTGGTGCACAATTTTATTTTAAGGGGGCAACAGCGACGTTCTGCATGGCTGCTGAAGTTCCACATTCCACAGTAAAGTGCCAACTGATCGTTCTGCAGTTTCAGTCATGGGAGTCAAATCTAGAAGGGGTCACCACTGAGATTTTCTCTGCATCCCAGGGACCATACTAGAGTCAGACTGGCCCACCTGGATATTCCCAGGTGGGACCCCTTCTGCTGAGATCTTCTCAGTTTTGAAAACTCGGAGCCACTGTACAAAATTTAAGTGGAATTCTGATGTGGGTGCCTTCCACCATTCTTTTTCCAGAAAGGCGGCCAGCATCAAAACTCGGGGTGCATTGATCAGTGCATGTGAGGGGCCAAAAACCACTGCCACAGTGTGCAACAAATTGTGTTTATAGTGCCAGATGGGGCAACAAACATGGTCAGGTCATGGTGTGCACATTCGCATCGTCCTGCTACATCCCTGGGTGCACATGCAGAGGGGGCATGCACCGTTTGCATACTGATCAGCACCCTGAAATAGGACTGCGCCTCCCACAGGAGTAAGGAGTGCAAAGGACATACTGCAAGTCTTTTGCCCTCCCTACTAGACACCATGGGGTGACCGGCTTGGGGGGGGGAGGCAGTGTGCAGAAGCAGAACCTCTCCTAGCAGGGAGGGAAGGTGTACCTGATCATCTGTTTCATGGCTTTGGGGGCCAACATTTCATGTATGGGCACTATGGGGCCCTTACATGAAGCCCTCATCCACAAAAAAAAAAAAAAAAGGGTGACAGATACTGGTCCACTATCTATAATGGGGGCACAGTTTGAGATCCCAAATCTGATCTACTGTGCGGGTTCCACCTCCCCAAATTTGCAACTCCACTGCTAGGTCTGCTCATTTGAATCTGTTGCTGCTGCTGCAACACAGGGGACCCACCCCCATACTGTGGCAACCTAATTCCACTATGGCATGATAAAACTTCTGCAGCCAAGCACAAAACAGCAGACGCTAACCACCCCATTCTGCTCTGAAATGCCCACATTCAGCTATGTCCCCAACCCCCCAAGCAGTGAGGCCTCAGGAAGACACTAAACTGCAACCCAAAACTGAAGAAAGAAATGTCATTGGTACTTATAAGTAATGGTTTAAACAGCATATATACACATGCATTCTTTTAAACTTTATATCTGTAAGACTTTGACATTCGTACAAAATAAAATATCCACAACACACGTTTCACAGAGATGACACGTATTTATTCTATTCTTTTGGTGACCAGGTAAGGCCCATTAGGCACAAATGCCTATTTTCAGAGGCGACCAGGGAGCACTGGGGTGGCTAAGTGACTTGCTCAGTCGCACAATATACTAACTTATAAAATGGGCAAAGGATTTCACGCAATCTGATTGGTTGTTAGCCGTGCATTAGATGTGTCTAATGCACAGCTAAAACTAGAACCCCCATTTAGAATACACAGGCCCATTTTATAAGTGCAATAAGCCACTCCGAGGATGTGCATTAGACAGTTCTAATGCACGGCTAGGGGACTGGATGCACTCGGCCTGTGGCCTCGTGCCTCACTACGTCCCCCTGGCCGTGCATTAGAATGGTCTAATGCACACCCCATTGTGTCTTATTGCTTACATACTAAAAGCCAGCAGAATGAGCCAAATGGTCTGTCTTGTCTGCTCGAAAGCCAGCAGCCTAGTGGCTGCTCGCCTTCGTTGTAGGAATCAAACCCAGTTCTGCCAAGCTCATTCAGAGCTCGTTACTCTAACCACTAGGCTACACTGCCAGCCTAAGTATATAAATCATAATGCACAAGATGAGCTGATGCAGGTGTGCTTACCGTACGCATTATCATACCTAACAAATAAAAAAGAAAGGTTGGGACCAGCCCACCAGTCAACGTAAAGAATGAACCACAATCTGACCTTACCAAAAAAAAGAAAATTAACCAACTGTATTAAAAATATGCTAGCTGAACTTGCCTTAAATGAGATTTCGGTTTTAATCCCACTCATTCAGCAATCAGTATTATTAATACTATTCGAGTGTCCCACATGCATGAAGCAGTTGGTAGATTAAAAAAAAAAAAGTTTTGTTCCCAGTACATGTTAATTTATAAAATTCTGACTGAGCATGTCTGCAGTTCAGTCAACCAAATAGGCCCTTACCATCAGTCATTCTGAAAAAATAAAAACGCATATTCTCACTTCTTAGGTCCCACGAATTAAATAAAAAAGGCATGCATCTGTTCAAATGGACTACATCATCCTAACACACACAGCTGGAACTTCAAAGGAGGGGGAGGGGAACCCTGTGGGAGATTGTGAGATTACTCTTCGGGCATTTTACACATTTTCGCCTGGATGCACACATTTGAACTGTCATGCCTCTACACTGCTAGCTCTTTCTGACGGGTTTTCTTATTCAAGGCCACGTTCATTCTTTAATGACTGAGTAACACGATTGTTCTGGATAATTTCTGATTGTGGTAAATAAGATTAGAGGAAATGTTGTCAAAAATTGAGTTAAACACTTCTGCCTACTACTAAAAACGTGACTTGGCAACGTTCAGCAAGTGTGGCACTTTGACGGGATATTTCACTTCGTTACAGAGGACTGGATGCTGATGCATTTCATCCCAGTGTATAAAAAAAAGTTTGATTCACCCAATTTGCAGTCCAGCTGAATCCAATCAGCTAGATTCCCAAGCACTGTGCAATCTCTCTCTAGAACCCCGCTGGGCTGCCACCAGAACGTGTAATTTCTATAAATGTGGGTGTTGCCCGCCGCAGTCCAGGAAGCCATTACAAACACAGCCAACTTAAAGAGCACCTATTTTGGTGCCCCCCCCCCCCCAAGACCAAGAGCAGGCTTATCTTCAAAGGGTTCCAGTAGTCCAAAACCCAGTTTCTTTTTCTGCAATTAGCAAGGGAAGGGACTGGCTGCCCGATCCTCTCCACATCCTGGTGCGAGTGCCCCACCCCCACTTGGCAACACTTTGTGATAAGGGTATGGAGCGCGAGGGGCCGCACTCCATACAAGTCAACTGGGGGTATCTTTTCAGTTAACTATTTTATAGGTCTGTTGAAATCAAAGCAACTGCGCAGCTCAAAGAAACTCAGGTTAGTTGAACAAAGGCTTAGATTTGAAAAGCTGCCATTACTGACTTGTATAAGTGTACTCTTATGCAATTAAAGCGGTTAAATCACAGAACAGAGAATTGGGGCAGGGCACTCACAGACAGGAAAGAGAGGGGATTGTTCGGGTACCAAGCTCCTTGGAGCCAGATAATGTTCACTTCCCTTCCTAATTGCCTACAGAGAAGCACACTGGGCTGTGGGCTACGCAGAAGACCTGAGCGAGCATGATGAATGATTTGAAAAGCAGACATGTGCATCCCAGGAGCAAAGGGAGGTAAAGTGACTTGGTCAGGGTCACACAGTACGCAAGTGGTGGTCATGAGTTTCAACCCTCTGTCTACTTGGTCTCCAGGGTTACCGCTTGGTACTCTAACCTCCAGGCTATACTGCCTCTAAATAACAGAGCAGGCATGCCTGCAATAACAAATGCTCCATTGGCAAAGGGTTTATATTTTTTTTTTCAATGAATGACACTGTTCCCAAGGAGGCAAGTGAATGGTGTCGTCAAGGCACAGGTCAGGAAGCACAGGAAAACCTGGAGCAGTTGTAAAATTTACAGTGAGCGTTTATTATTATTATTAATAAAGTAC
Organism: Neoceratodus forsteri; assembly: GCA_016271365.2. Lineage (NCBI taxonomy): Eukaryota > Metazoa > Chordata > Ceratodontiformes > Ceratodontidae > Neoceratodus > Neoceratodus forsteri. The sequence continues at coordinate 82,841,084 of JADMNL010000034.1, forward strand.
AGTTACGTAAGAACTTACCGTAACAGTAGATCTTCGAGAACAGCTCTTGCAGCAGGTTACACCATTAGGACTGAAGCCGGCAGGCGCCAGGACCCCGGAGACTTTTCTAGCTAGCTATCTTCAGCGGGGACTGCCCCCGACGTCGGCCCGCCTCTGACGTCAGGCGTGGTATAAGAGGGGGCGGTCCCGCCAGAATCCCCAGTTCTCCCGCCGAAGACTCCCGGCCAGAGGTTGCAATAGCAGGGGAGACCGAGGATCCACCGTCAGAAGGCAAAAAGGAGTATGAAAACCCTGAGTAGAGAGAAGGGAATTTCCCCTACAAGTGAAAACTGACTCCTGCGCTCGCCCAGCCATGCGGAAAAAGCAACATCCTGCTGTCTGATCATTCAGACTGGCTGGCTGAAATACTCACCATCCTTTCTTCCCTCACTCCTCCGTCCCTAGAGGAGCAACTGCGGCTAAGACCTCCTCCAAGGGGATCGGTGGGCGGAAGTACCTGCTGCAAGAGCTGTTCTCGAAGATCTACTGTTACGGTAAGTTCTTATGTAACTGTACTATCTTACTTCGAGATACAGCTCTTGCAGCAGGTTACACCATTAGGACTGATTCCCAAGCAGTAAAGCTTGACCCCATCACACCGGGAGGAGGAAAAAGGAAGAAGAAACCGAGGAGCGGCCGCCCAACCTCGATTCAGGACAGGAGGCCCTGCAGCACGGCCTGGCCAAAACCAGCCCTTCGCCTAGAGGCGATATCCAGACTGTAATGCCTGATAAAGGTATGCACAGAGTTCCAAGTAGCTGCCAGCTAAATAGTTGAGGTTGAGACATTCTTGAGAGCTGCAAAAGAAGTGGCTACACCCTAGTAGAATGGCCGGACGGAACCCGGGAGGGGCTTTTGTTTGGATTGGTAGCAATGAGAGATGCATTGCACAAGCCAGCGGGATAAGGATTGCTTAGACACTGGCGACCTCTCATTCTCTGTGCGAAGGACACAAAAGTTGCTCGGAAGCCCGAAAGGACTTAGTTCTATTGAGGTAATACCTCAGGCTGCGGTGAACATCAAGAGTATGGAGCAAAGCCTCTCCTCTATTGGAATAGTTCGGGAAGTAGACCGGAAGGTCAATATCCTGATTTAAGGTCAGAGCTGAAACCACCTTAGGCAAAAACTTAGGATTCGTTCTCAGAGACACTCTGTCTCGGTGAAAAACCACATAAGGCTCCTTACACATCAGGGCATGAAGCTCGGAAATCCTTCTGGCTGAAGTAACTGCAACTAAAAACAACGTCTTCCAAGACAGGAAACGTAGCTCGCAATCCGCAGCTGGTTCAAAGGGAGGGAGCATGAGTTGCTCCAAAACAAAAAGGAGATCCCATGGAGGAATCGGATCTTTAATAGGAGGCCTAAGGTGCAGCACCCCTCTCAGGAACTCCCTAGAAGCGTCCAATTGAGCAATGGTGCGGTGGCCCACCGGCTGGTGATAGGCCGAAATAGCACAAAGGTGTACTTTAATAGAGGAGTAGGCTAACCCAGAGTGAAAAAGGGAGAGGAGGTAGTCCAAGACTGCCCCCACAGGGCAACCTAAAGGAGAAAGGTCACGAGCCCGTGACCAAAGACAGAATCTGCGCCATTTCATGGCGTAAGTAGCGTGAGTAGCCGGCTTTCTGGCTGCAGAGAGTACCTCTGCAACCTCCCGAGACCCCGTATCGCATGATGGCTAAGTCTCTAGGAGCCAAGCGTGCAGGTTCAAAGACCGCAGATCCGGATGTAATAACGAACCTTGCTCCTGAGACAGAAGGTGAGAACTGCGCGGCAGTGGAGGAGGTTCCCGGCATAGCTGCGCCAGCAATGGGAACCAGATTTGTCTGGGCCAGAATGGGGCCACCAGAATCAAACGCGCCTGCTCCCCGCGCAGTTTGAGCAGAACTTCTGGATCAACGGGAAAGGAGGGAGGCGAGAGGAACCTGTTCTCCAGGAGATGGACAACTGCCTCGCCAGAAAACTCCAGGCCCTGGATCTAGCGAGCAGAAATTGGGCAGTTTTGGCGTTGGATGGGGATGCGAATAAGTCTAACTCTGGAGTTCCCCATCGAAGGAACAGATCCTCCGCGACCTCCTGAAGAAGTTCCCACTCGTGGACTCTGGCCTGGGAGCGACTCAGGCCGTCAGCGATCGTGTTGTCCACGCTGGGAGCGTGTACCGCGACTAGATTTGCGCCTGGTCCTGACATCCAATCCCACACTCTCATGGCCTCTCCTGCAAAGGGGTGAAGAGTGTGCGCCCTTGTTTGTTGAGGTAGTATATCACCGCCGTGTTGTCCGTCTGAAGCAGGATGGTACACGTGGGATTAAGGACTGGAAAGCCTGGAGAGCGAGAGTACCGCTTCATCTCCAGAACATTTATGTGCAGATGAACTTCCAGCGGACTCCATAAGCCCCGAGACTTCACCCCATCTAGGGTGAGCTCCCACCAAAGACCTGAAGCGTCCGTGGTGAGGGTAATCTCTGGGACGGGCGCTATGTGGACGCCCTTGAGAGCGACTCGGGCTAACCACCATTGCCAATCCTGAATCACCGCTTTGTGATTCTGACCGGTGCTGCAGATGGTCTGCCTCTGGTCCCACTGCGCCTTGAGCATCCATCATGCTACCGCATGTGGAGCCGCGAGAGGGACCGTGGGAATGGTCGCAGCCATGTGACCGAAGCAAGCGGCGACCAACCTGGCCGGAGCGGTCTGATTCGCTGATAGGTCCTCTATATGGACCTGATGCTCCGCTCTGTCGCCTGGGAGGAAGGCCTCCCTTGACCGTGTCCAGCACTGCGCCTATGAACTGCAGGTTCTGGCGACGGTACCAAGACCGACTTCTCCTGGTTTATCAAGATCCCAGCGATCCGAACAGGATCTGAGTGTCCTGGATCGCTTGCAGAAGCGCCTCTGAGGCGGCCATGAGAAGCCAATCGCCGAGGACGGGAACACATAGTGGCCTTTCTCCTTAGAGCAGCTGCCACGACCATGCACTTGGTGAAAACCCTTGAGCGGATGACAGTCCGAAGGGAAGAGCTCGAATTGGTAATGGTGGCTCTAAGAACTCAAAGCGCAGGAACCTCTGATGTGCCTGAGCTATGGGGATGTGCAGGTAGGCATCCTGCATGTCTATGACGCAATAGGCGCCTTGTTTTAGCATGGGAATGAGACCTGGAAGGGTCACCACGCGAATCTTTTGTAAGCGAATCGACAGATTGAGGTCGCTAAGTCCAGAATTGGACGGAGGTCCCCTGTCTTTTTGGAACCAGGAAGAAGTGAGAATAATATCCTTCCTCTCTGGTCCCTGGGACAGATTGAATCGCTCCTTGTCCAAGAGAGCAATCACCTCTTGCTAAACTCAAGTCGGGGTGCTGACCTTAGTATCGGGAGAGAGCAGAGGAGGCCTTGAGGGTGGATGTTCTTCGAATTCTAAAAAGTGGCCTTTGCTGACCAATTGAAGAACCCACCTGTCGGTGGTTATTGCTTGCCAACCCGATAGGAAGCGGGCAATGCGACCCCCGACCAAAACGTCCTGTTGATCCTGAGGGGCAGGGGCCGGAAAGGAGTCATGCTGTGGCGGCTGAGGGGCCCGCCGGCTGGGTAGCCTTGGAAGGACGTTGACCTCTGCCAGCGGGCTGCTTCCCCTGGGATCTGCGGAAGCCACAGCCCCTATGCTGTGTGGCGGAACAGGGCTGTTGCCTCTGAGTCCGCTTGACGAAAACGGCCTTGGCTCCTACGAAGGATCCAGGCCTCGGCCGGCATCACCTGGACTGTCCGGACCGCCTTTCCAGTTTCTTGCAGTTTGGTAATTATAACGCTCTGACGGATTACCAAACAACACCTCACCTTCAAAGGTAGCGCCCAAAATGTTCTTCTGGACGCCTGGGGTGAAACCAGAGACACGAAGTCATGAGTGTCTCCAAGGCACACGCCTGAAGCAGCCGCCTGGCTGATGAGTCCGCAGAATCATACGCGCTCTGAGTACCTGGTTCCTACTGCCTGAACCCGTCCCGAAGAGCTGAAGCATCTCCTCCTTCTGCTCACCTTCGGCAGCTTCTCCAGCCGCCCAGCCCCTGTTCCCACAGAGCGTTCTGGAACTGAACCATGTGGGTGAGATAGTTCAGGGACCTGATAGCGCAGTCGCGGAAGCGTAAGCGCCTCCCCAGAGCGCCCCAGCTGTTTGGATTCTGGGTCCGTGGCAGAGCACTTCAAATGCTGCGGTCTCTGAGACCGATCATGAGAGGCAGTAATGACCAGAGTCAGCCAGAGGTTGTTGATATAGGTACTGGTCCCCCTCAGTCTCTACAGTCTATCTCGCTTCGGCACCGAAGCGAATGAGGACGCTTTTCCACGCCGCCTTGCGGACGCCCACAAAAGTGTCCACCAAGGGTGGCACCACCACAGGCTTAGGTCCTTCTGCCGAAGATACTTTGCCAGGCGTAGTCTTTCAGGGTCAAGTTCCTCTGCTTCCCAACCCATATTCTCCTGGATATGTCTAAGGATATCCATGAAGGATGGATCATCCGGAGGAGACCTTGGAGTCTCACGTGGGTCCGGAGAGGGAAGCGGACCGAGATGGAGATCTAGAAGAAAAATATGAAGATCCCGAGCCTCCCACGACGTATACTGACATCGCCTTGATCTCTGGGCTGGGCTAACCGGGAGGATCATTTATCTGGACGGAGGTCTCCTTTCTAGAATGCCTGCCCTGGGAGGAGTCACAGGCCCTGGGGACGGAATGGCCAGCCGACCTCACAGGTGAAGATGGGGCCGGGCGAAACCACAGGAGGAGGAGGAGGTGGAGGAGGAAGGACTGGGTACCACATCCTTCCTGATAGTAGCCCACCAGTAAGTGAACAGGTCCTTCACCCGGCCAAGGACAGTCCTGACGCCGGCCCGAGGGACGAGGGGCGGACGCCAGGTCCCGCGACGGCACCACTGGGACCTGGCGGCGAGACCCCGAGGGAGACTCCTCGTGGCCGGAACGCCCACCTGGACATCGCAAGGCCGAATCCTCCCGATGGGACTCCTGTCCGACCGATGTCGGAGGCGAAGGAGCCCCCCGCTCAGGCGTCGCGGACGTCTGTCCCCCCACCGACGTCCGATGTGATGAAGAGGCAGACGACGGCCGACCGACCGACGTCGGCTCAGAAGAACGCTGGCGTACGACCGACGGTGGTCTGGCCGACGCCGGATCCACCGGCTTCCTCAGCGGGTGAGCTCCTAAGGTCTTCGGGGAAGAGAGGAAGACCGGCGTCGGGGCTCACCAAGGCGGGAGCCCGACTTGTGGTGGTGATGGTGGCGTTCCACCGCCAAGGCCTTTTGGGCTGAAGAGGAAGACGACGCCTGGCGGTGGAGGCCTGAGAGGGGTGCAGCGGGCCCGCAGCGGAGCGCCAAGGCCTGACGGGCGAGCGGTCTGGCGCTGACTCGAGCTCCGGGACTCGAGTCCCGAACCGCGACCAGGCAGGATCCCTGACCTCTTCTTCTTTCTTCCATGCTGGTGCGTCAATCTTCCTTGGAGGCCATCGTCAAGTTGTTCCTCTAAAAGAAAGGCTTGAAGGGCCTTCTGCCGCGGATCCTGGTGCGGCTATTGAACCCCTGGCAGAGGGAGCAGGCCTTGGTATCGTGGTCCGGGCCTAGACACCTGACGCACGTGGAGTGCGGGTCCTTAAAAGGTATTTGCTTGCCGCAAGCACACTTGGAAGAATGCCCGGTCGGAGAGGACATCAGACATTGATCTTGATAGAAGAAAGAAATCTTCCTCAGAAGAGTCGAAAAACTCGAAAATTTTTGAAAACTTTTGAAAACCACACGCAGTGTAGCAAGAACTTTAATCGGAGGTCAAGCATGCACTCGTCGACGCAGGAAAGAACTGGATTCTGGCAGGACCGCTTCTCTTATACCACGCTTGACGCCGGAGGCGGGCCGACGCCGGGGGTCCCCGCTGAAGATAGCTAGCTAGAAAGTCTCCGGGGTCCTGGCGCCTGCCGGCTTCAGTCCTAATGGTGTAACCTGCTGCAAGAGCTGTATCTCGAAGTAAGATCAGTAAAATAAAAAATAAAAGTGGTTCAGAATTACTATTTACAAAGGCAGTTCAAACACAGAAAACGGTCCTTCTGAGTGTTTCTTCTCAGTTTCAAATAGTCTCTCTCTCTCTCTCGCAAAACATTGCTGCTCTTCTTATACCAAGTCTTTGCAGGGAGTTTGTTAAGGGGAGACAGTTTTTCACAGAATGTTCTTGTCAGTTTCCAATGTTCTTGCAGGAGCAGCAAAAATAACATAATGACCCAGAACTGACCTCTTGTTGACAGCTCTGTAAAGTCTGCACACCAGCATCTGTTTAACCCCTTGAATTCCAAATATTTTTTTTGCAATCATTTCAACAGTAAAACTACATACAGTTTTAAACAAAGGATCCCAGTATCACATACAGTTTTTACACAGAGATTCACATATATTTTTTATAACTGCAGATATGCAAGGGGGGAGAAAAGACAGAAATAGCAAGGAAAGGCAGAGACACAACGAGAGGCAGAGAATTACGAAACTGTCGGAGTGATCAGTTCCTAGGTCTCACACAAAAATCTAGTTGTGCAACCAGATGGACACGAGACAGAAAAGAAGAGGACAGAACTGACCCTCTCATTTAAACTCTTTCTGCATAACAAATGGGGCAGGGCCTTAATCAACCCTGTCACAAATGGCCTGGATGAGTGCAGTTCCAATTGAGCTCATTCCTTAAAACATCAAGGGGTCCCCGCAGGAGACCTGGAAGCTGCACTTTTGGCATTTTCTAAAGAAAGTTCTCAAGCAATTTTTGACAGCATCTCTCATGGCCTGCTTTAAACCTTGGCAGGTAGGGCAGGGCTTTATATCATCTAAAAAGCCCAGGCAGTGAACACACAAATTTGTGGGCGTCATCACAAAAACTCTTCACGCCACACTAACAGAGGCACAACAAAGTGGCAAGATTCTTCAATGGCAGTGGTAACAGCATAAAATGTTATCATAAGTAGTGGTAGATAAACGTCAGTTATCAAAATTGATGAAGGTGACTCTTCAGTCCGAGTAGAGTCATCGACAGTGGTGAGAAAGAAACTGAGGACCTCAAGGGTATCGTGACCGAAGATCTCAAAGCAGCAGGGCAGTGTGACAAAGCAGTGGGTAAGGCTAGTGGGATGCTGGGCTACAAAAGAAGTTTATCTCCAGGAGGAGGAGGGAAAAATAGGGTATTGCCACTGTATCGCTTGCTGGTGAGACCTCACCTAGAGTATGGTGTCCCATTCTGGAGGCCACACCTCAGAAAGGACACAGAAAGGCTGGAGGCAGTCCAGAGGAGGGCAGCTAAAATGGTGCAGGGGTTGCACCTAAAACCTTGCAAGGAAAGACTGAGGGATCTCAACAAGTACACCCTAGAAGAGAGGAGCGCGAGACAGGACACAATAGAGCCCTACAAGTATGTCACAGGGGTGAAATGGCTGCAGCAAGGGAGTCTTTTCTATAGGAGAAAAAAAATAACAGGACATGGGGGAATGTGCTGAAGTTTGGGACAGGGGAGTTTAAGAGGGATGTGAGGAAGTACTACTTCACTGAAAGAGTGGTAAACACCTGGAACAGACTCCCAGTGGAAGTGGTGGAGGTGAAAACAATAGGGGGCTTCAAGCATGCATGGGATAGATATAGGAAAATATTAGTAAAAAGGCAGGGAGGAGGGAGGGTCACTGGAGACCAATTAGGGTCTGCAGGGAAGGACTAGCCAGGGAACACGCAGCAGACTGGGTGGGCCAATTGGCTCTTTTCTGCCAACAAATTTTATATTTCTATGTTAGAGGGCCACTCCAAGTTATATGCATCTGTGTATATTCTTATATATGTCCAGGCCACAGTTTATCACCTTTCAGGAATTTTAACACACTATGTGACTCGGGATTTCAACAGTTCATCATTCCCTCTGGATGTAATTTACCATAAGCCTTTTCATTCTAGAGCAACTTTACATGTACTTTGTCTCTAAGGGCCTACATTACCAGGGAAGCTACCTCAAAGGAACGGTCATCCTATCCTCCTCCTCTCCTTCCCTGTTACACCAGTCAAATATGTTTCACCCAACTATTCTCATACCTTGTGGAACCACCATATTGGCCCTGTTCACACTCTCAGGACTCCTAACTGCAGGCATGCATCTACCTGCCCCCTCGGGAGCAACCAGTACCATGACCAATACTTATGGTACCATAACCTCCCCCCTAAATCTGACCTCCTCCACACATAAGCTACATGGGGGCTTACTCTATGCCAATGGGTCTTGGCCCCGTCATCCCCACTGGCATGACGCCTTGGCAATCATCTATCAAATCTCCTTTAAGCAGGGAACCTCCATGCGATACCACACTAACCGCAAGTTACATACCAGCTCCAAAATACAATTTAAGGAATACCTGAAAAGACTACTAGGTGCTGCTCTTATTGCTCTTGGGCAATGTACATCCTAATCTTGGACCTCCCCACTGCTCAAACCACTCACCAAGAACCATTAGTGGTCCAACAGTGGCGTCACTAAACATCTGCAGCCTTCTTCCAAAACTTGACAGACTACAAGTATGGACCACCCGACATAATCCAGACATACTCTCCGTAGTAGAAACCTGGCTCACTCCTAATGTCCCTGACGCTGCAATCCTACTTCCTGGCTACACAATACTTAGGTGAGGTTGCCTTTCTCAGTGTGGTGGTGGATGTGTGCTCTACGTAAAGGACACTTTGCAGGGCCTGGGGATCCCCACCCCGGTTGTGGCGATTTAATCCAAATGCTGGCCGTTAAGTTGCTTCTCAGTGCACACAACAAAACACTCACTGTGCTTTCGGTTTACATCCCTCCAAGGCACACTAAACCTGGCTTTGCAGTCTTCTTAAATGCCTTAAGAGTGATGAGCCTTCACTTAGAATTTCTAACGCTTGAAGATGTTAATATTTTTAAACTGGCCCTCTCCTAATGCCACTGCTGCCAAGGATGCATCATCTGTTATCCACCTTTGCCAGCTTGTTGAAGCCCCAACAAAAAAGGACTATAAAACTGGGACCAATACCTTACTGGACTGGGTGCTATCTAACCAGCAGGATAATATCAAGGGCCCCTCTGTCCTACCCGACTGTATTAGTGATCACTCCCCTGTCAAGTTTTACTGGTCCAATAACTACCGCAAGCCTCCTGCCAGAACTGTCACTAGCCGAGTCCTCACTCTGGGACACCTCGAGCTACTAAAAGCTGACCCGAGGATCACAGATTGGTCTAATGTATATACAGCCAGCAATGTCAACACTGCACTGGAACTCTTCATTGACCTCTTTAATGCAACCTGCGATAAGCATGCCCCCTTCAAAACTACAAAAACCAAGGGAACCCATAATCCCCGGATCACCCCTACTCTTCTTTTTTTGTAAATATCATTTTTATTAGAGAAGATCCTTACAGTTTCTACTCCATTTGACAGTCAAGTCCATTATACATATTAAAAACTTTACATCCACCATACAGAGATACAGGTCTACTAACAAAATTTCACTCCATTATTTTAATAGCCCCACTGAATCAGTACCAGATGTATAAGTAGCCTTAAGCCCACTATCCCAGAATCATATCGATCAGCATTTCCTTGCTACTCATATCCCTGAGTTCTCCCAACCCCCCAGACCCAGCCCCAGTTAACTGATTCTGGTTGTGCCCTGCTACATTCAAGCTGGGACCAAAGGCCCAAATACCATGGACTGAGTAGTCAAGCAAGAGAGGTACTATCCTAGGGTATAAAATGTGGGTCCTTAGTCATAATATATATGATCCATCTCCTCCATTTTAAGGTGTTCAGCGCCGCCTGGTTGTTTAAATTATGAGTTATTTTTTCTGATCTATATATATCGAATGCACTATCTCTCTCCAGCCTGAAAGGGTCGGCAGTTCCGCTGTGAGCCAGCATTTAGTAATAGCTTTTTTCGCTGCATGGAGAAGGATGTTTAATAGGTAACAGGTACAGAGGTCTCGAAACCCAGGAGGGAAGCAATGCAGGATAAAAAAAATTCACCATTGTAAGGAAGTTTAGCACCAAAGAGGTCCTCCAACTCCTTAAATAAAGCCAGCAGAAAGGGCTGCAGTTTTGGACAGAACCAGAAAACATGAGAATGATGGGCTGCAGTCTCACCACATAGGCGCCAACATGCTGCCGAGCGGGTAGCGCCATAGTGCAATGTTATCACCGGGGTACGGAAAAACCTCATCAGTAATTGCCATGCGAATAATCTCCAAGAATGAGAGCACGTGGTTTTCGATACCATACGCCAAAGAACTTCCCACTGTTGAGATGTGATTTGGGATCCCAGTTCCTCGTTCCACTTTTCCCTTACCCTTGATGTGCCCCCCACCTATTGTTTCCATCATGGACTTATATAACACTGAAACCAGATGTGGTACTCCCCGAGAATTTATTATTTGCTGAAGCACTCTGATCACCTGAGGATATGCCTCCGGGGTACGGACATCAAGGGGGAGGGATTCAAAGTAATGTCGTAGTTGCAGGTATCGAAAAAAATCCGATTGACATAGATGAAATTCTCGGCTAATCTCCCCAAATTCTTTAAAATAGGGGCCCACCCGTAGCTGCGAAAGCCACAGAAGATGGGTATGCCTCCAATTCCGAAAGGTATGGTCCGTTAAAGCAGGGAGGAAATCCTCTAACAAATCTATTGAGCAAAGAATGGCTAGAAAGGAGGTAATCCCCAAAGTCTTTCGCATCTTACCCCAGACCTGTGTCTGGTACATAACCCACGGATCTCGAATAGGTTGACCAAGCGTGGGTGGATTATTGTGTAGGATCACTTTTTTGATATTCCCGATCGGGGAGCACGCTCTCCTCAATCTCCATCCACCTGGCTGAGGTGACCCCAATCAAGCGTTGTGATATGAAGGAGAGATGGGATGCCCAATAATACAGTTTTAGGTTGGGAAGGGCTAGGTCTCCCTTCTCCTTGGGAAGGTGGAGGGTCCCCAACTTGATTCTAAGGCGTCTGCCCATCCATACGAATCTCATCAGGGCCTTATTCCAAACCTTAAAAAGGCTATCCGGCAGATTAATAGGCACATTCTGAAATAAACAGAGAGCCCTCGGGAGGGTGACCATCCGTATCACTACCCCTACTCTTCTTGATCGACTAAAACACAGGGATCACCTCTGGCACATCTCTCAAGCACTGGGGACACAAACTAACCTACAGAGGTACAAAGCAGTAAGAAATGAGTGTGCCTGTGCTATCCGTACTGCTAAAAGCCAGTACTTCAAAGCAGCCCTTTCCACCTCCTGGAACAACAGCAGGACGTTCTGGAAAAACATCCAAGACATTACTGGTAAAAATCCCAAAACTACCCCGAATATGCTGAACATCGATGGCACCCCTACTGTGGACCCAAAAGCCATCGCGAATGCTTTCAACAAAGCATTTACAGACATTAGCAATGTTCTTCCCCCTGACTACTTTGTGGTTACCCCCTCAGGTATGAACACTGCAGTCCAGAATCCACCCCAAGACCACCCGCCATTTTACTTCAAAGCAGTGTCTATAAATGAAGCCAGACGTTAACTTAAGAAGGTACTGGGGAAAGCTAGATTCAGTGAGGACTCCTTGGACTTAAAAGTTTGATGCCCTTACCCTCGAGGAAATCCTCACACCTCTTGCCAAAATAATCAACCTGTCACTCTCTCAGTCACAATTTCCACACCTTTGGAAACCAGCAGTGGTCACCCACCACCCAATCTCTATTCTTCCTCCAATCTCTAAGGCCTTGGAGCGCATCATGGCCAACCAACTCAGAGTATCTGGATAACTACCACCTCCAATGTCCCGAACAGCATGGGTTCAGGCATGGGCATAGTACCATCACTGCGCTCCTGAAGTTTACAGGCTTTATCAATAGCTCTCCGGAACAAGGGCCCTTGGTAGGGGCAACTTTCATAGACCTTACCAAGGCCTTTGACACTGTCAACCACAATCTTATCATCTCTCTTCCATTGGTCTTTCCTCCGACACAACAAGCTGGTTCGTCAGCTACTTAAGCAACCGAACACAGCAGGTAAAAATTGGTAACGCCCTGTCCGACAGTAGGCCTGTATGCTCTGGAGTCCAGCAGGGATCTATCCTACGTCCATTGCTTTTTAGCATCTTCGTCAATTCACTATCAGGAGCATGCTGTGACCACATACTTCTATATGCTGATGACACTGTACTTTTTACAAGCAACATGGACCCTCACCTTCTCGAGGACCAAGTTCAGCAATCGTTTACATCTGCAGAGAAGTGGTTTCGGGATAAGCTCATCCTTAATTATAACAAGACTAAGACAATGTTGTTTTTGACCTCTCAAAGCCGACACAAAACCTTCCCACTTACCATCATTAGTGACACTGGCTCCCCTCTTGAACTGGTTCACCATTTCAAGTACCTGGGTTTAACTATTGACTCAACCCCATCTTTCACCCAGTACATCGACCGAACAGCCAAGGCTTTTAAACAGCGTTTAGGAGTTCTATACAGGAAAAAACATAAAATCACTCCAGAAACACTGAGCACTGCCATCCAGAGTTCTGTGGTCTCTCTCGCAGACTATGGTACTGTCATTTACAGTGCAGCTACAGACACTGCCCTCCGACGTAACAAAACAGCCTTAAATAAAGCATGCCACCTTCTTACTGGTGCCGCACACCTGACACATATCTAAGATCTTTATGCCCAGGTTAGCTGGTTACAATTTGACAGCAGGCTCAAATACCAATAGTGCCTGCTAGCAAAAAAACTCACCTTGGAACTGCTACCCCCTGACATAATGGCCCCTTCTTTCTGCACATAACCCACACAGTACCAGAAGCTCTGGCAAACAGGCTTTCAGAATCCCATGGTGCCGCACTGCCTTTTGACAATGTGCATTCACATACAGAGCTCCGCAGTGGTACAACTCTCTGCCTCCTGACATAACCAATGCTACTTTGCTGGGCTACTTTAAGAAAAGACTCCAGCAGCATCTAATCTCACAGGCAACCTGTGACTGCTGCCTCTAATTTGCCTTTACCTTGCTCCTACCATTTGCAAACTCTGTGATCTCTACGATTAGTAAAATGTTCCGCTTCTTGTCCATTTCTTGGGTCCCCAGTCAAGTTAACATTTTCATGGGCTTTCTACCCTGTCATTATTTATTTTCCCTCCTAGCTCTAGCCTCCTCCTCTTCCCTCTTTGCCCCTCCATCATGCCATACCTCTTTCCTCCATACCACCTTAATACGTCTTCATCACCTCACTACCTACACCACCTCGTCCTCCCTACTCTCCTCCACTCCTCCTTCCCCCTACCTTCCTCCCCTTTATTCTACTTTGACTATATAGCTATTCGTCCCCTTTCCCTCCTATTTATCCCCTTCCTACCCCCCACCTCTGCTTGCCTTCTCCCTCCCTGCACGTTCTCCTTTTAAACAAGCGTCCTCATGTTATGGTACCGTTTCCTAGTGAAACGTTAGCCTTTGTTTTGACTCTGCACCCTGTACGTGCTTAGATTGTCTAACTATTGTTAAAATTTATGCCTGGAGACAATTTACAATTGTTTCATGCTGTATCTGCATCTGTGGAACATATCTGTATTCTTGTTTGTGTCAAACTTGATGTTGAACCTGTGAAAGAGCTTTCTGCTCAAAGGTGTTAATACAAGATCTCAATAAATAAATAAATATATATAATGTTACTATATCTGAAACTATTATTGAGTTATGTAGTTGGGTCTACAATATTACATATTTGTGCACATAATGGTACTTATCTGTGTACATGTTATGTATTTGTGTACATAATGGTATAGAATCCTGCATCGTGATTCCTACCCACTAGGCTGAGAGAGTACCATCAATGAGTATGAAATAGTCCCGGTACCAGTGATGCTCAATTACTACAAACAACAGCCTGCAGCTCCGTAATGCTGCAACCCCTAATTCCCATTTCACTTTCATGCACACTAACATCTTGCTGGTCCTGAACTCTATAGCTAGTCCAGAAGTAAGACAGCATTGCAAACCAAGACATACAAAAGTGAAGTTTTAAAGAAAAGACTCCTGCTCCAGTTTACTCCTTCTGGTACTGTACTGACAGGCGAGCTGCGTGATGTTGGAGATGAGCGGGCAGACTTGCAGCAATCTGGCAGTCAGTCAAGAGTTCAAGCAAAATTAAACCTATCCTTAAGTCTGTCCTCAATCTGCCGACTCAACCCCAATTCAAATTAGCCCACCAAACGCAAATGAAGTTTGTTTTGATAGCACTGTAGTGTCTACCTCGTTCTCTCCCTATCGAATCGATGGGCATAGCAGGTGTCGATGTGAAGAGGTGTCTCTCTCTCTCTCTCTATAGTACTGCACTTTAAAAAAAAAAAAAAAAGGTGAAAACATTCTTAAAGCGCTCATGTACTTCATTGGCATTTATTTAAATTTTTGTTCAATTTTCTCTCAAGACGAGCAGCACAACACACACTAAAAGGTTATGAAATGCCGCGTTTTACATTATGCAGTGTGAACGGCGTATGCTTGCTGTCAAACATTTCTTAATAGCAGTTCCCATGCTTGTTGTGTTTTGATGTGTTTCAATGTTTTAAACTGTCAATGTTTGGTTCCTCTTTTTAATCTTCTGCACACAGACAGGCAACGTAATTGTTTTACATTAGAACCAGGTATCACATCACACAGAAACACAAACAGCAGCACACTATTCACAACTCAGAAAGTTAAATACAAAAAAGGAACCAAACAGCGAGAGTTTAGAAAACTGAAACACATCAAATCACAGAGCAAGCATGCTGGCCCAGTGGCGCGGAGGGCTGAGGTGCTGTGCGCCTTACCTCCCACCATGTCAGCAACCTAGGTTTAGGAACGAGCTTGCGTTACCGACTTGAGTGTCAACTGGACAGCTCTCCTCTCCTGGCTTGGGAGGGCATGTCATCTCAGTCCTTGGTTGCCACCTGGTGGAGGCTGGCTGGTAGCACCAGAATTATGAGCAACACATCAGGGCGGGGCCGCCATTCCATAGCGTGTGTGCGCCTCCACGTGCACACGCTTACATGACACCATGTCTGGGGAACGTGGGACAAAACGGAAAAGGGCTGGCACCTGCTTCATAAAGTCCTGCCTGCCTACCGCTGTCCCCACCACCACCGCCTAGACCACCGACCCCAGTTCTGGATAAAAGACACCGGGGTTGGGGGAGGACAGCCTTCTCCTTCCTGGCTCCACCACAGGGGGCAATCCATGGAGTATTGACGAGCAAGGTGAGTCTGGGGTAGGTGAAGACAAGGCTGAATAGCTGCCTGCATCAACCGTGGGAGAGAAAGCTTTATGGCAAGAAGAAGAAGAAGAAAAAAAAGGAGCACGTATGGGACCTGCCATCTAGAAATGTTCAACAGCGAGCACACTCAGTTCAGCACACGCAGTTCACACTACATAATGCAAAGCATGGCCTTTATCTGCAAAGCTACAGTGTGTGATGTGCCGCTCATCCTGAGAGAAAATCCGACAAAAGAGTAACATTAAAACAAATGTTACTAAAGTACATGAGAAACGAGCAAAATACATGTTTAGGGGCAGGGCACAGTATTTCAAAGTCATGTGATCTGGTCGGCTTTGCCTGATCAAAGTGTCAGGAGTGCTGGTAAGCCACCCCCCCCCCGCATCACTTCAATAACTTCAAATCTGTGCCTGTGATGCCCATTACAAAGCTGTTTCTAGCAAGAGGAGGCTTGCAATGCTAGTTTAACATTACCATCACAATTAGAAGCCATTTAACCGTACAAATCACTAAGTGACTACACTAATATAGTACTCCAGTTGGCAAAATGATACAAAAACGTACAAATACACTAGCTCTGAAAAGAAAAATGGAACAAAACCAGGAAAGGGAGATGGGGGATTTCAAGAGATAGCTCACACAAAAAGCACACATACCATAGTGGTTCACATAGTTAAAGCTACCAACAGTCCCTATTTTAGGCAGCATGTCCCAGTGTCCCCACAAATTTTGCAAAATGTCACTTTTGTCCTGGCTTTGCTTACTTGTCTCAGTTTTGTCCCCTTTTTTTGCTGATTGCTAATCCGCAAGTGACAGTTATTTCAGCACCACTGTGGCGCTGCTCGGGCTGGACAGCAGTTTTTTACAGTTTCAACCCCTGTGCCTGTGTTACACCGCAAGCATGTCAGTGGGAGCACAGCAAAGCATGTTCCTTCCTGTTAGATTAGACTGGGTAGTAGTGCAGACAAGCACATGTGGACGTCTACCTGCCAGCAGCTGAGAGGGATTCCAGACAGAAAAGAGACCGGCAGCAGTGAACTAAGGTACCCAAACCTGATCAACTGTAAGGAAGTGTGTGAAAACAATCTGGTGTGGTGGTGGGAGTCACTGAAGTGAAGTTTGCTCAGCAAATTAGGTGAATATAAGCAGGTTGGATGGGACTTATCAGGAGGAGTAGTACATGCATCTCGACTGTCTGGTCACAATTTAACGCAGGTTTGCTTCTAATGAATTTTCTGTACATCATGATTTGGAACTTGCTGCAGCAGAATGATGCATTGTTTCAATCTGGATGTTTGCTACTGATGTTACTGTGGGGTGGCATGGCCAGAGCAAGCAGCAAAATGTAATTGATTGTGCGCAGTGTTGTCCGCGGTGGTGCCCGTGGGAGTGACACGGTGGGGGGCGGTCATGGTCAGGATGGACCGTCCCAGTTTTAGGCCTCAGAAAGTTGGTAGCTTTACACATAGTGCAACTCGGACTAGCACTCTGTAGTGACAGCCCATTGTGGAGGGACTTTTTTTTGAAACACAAAACTGTTTTTTAAACAGTTTCTAGTTTTCATTCTCTCACATTTTTAACACAAAACTCATTTATTAGCTCAATACGACACTCCACAGTCTTGGCTGTGCTACCAAACTCACTTCCAGGGCCTGAAGAGACACAGCCTGCAGCCTCGTGCTTACTACACCCCTGGGCATGTGGTTGTGCCAGCACTATCAACACTCTACCACTACTGCTTACGTATATAATGGTATGTGTCTGGGTATATACTTTTATGCATTCGTGTATATAATGGTATGTATCTAGGTATACACTTTGATGTATTCGTGAATATAATGGTATGTATTTAGGTATACAGTGTTATGTATTTGTGTAAATAATGGTACGTATTTAGGCATACAGTGTTATGTATTTGTGTATATAATGACATGTGTTTGGATATAAAAAGTTACGTATTTGTGCACTGTTATATATTTGTGTCAATACATAGTAAAGGCCGATTGGCCCATCTAGTCTGCTGAAGCCTGCCTAGTAATGGGACTGTGCCTGTCAGTACTTATTCCTTCAAGTTACTGGACATACACACACCTCAAAGAATATTCAGCTTGAATGGGGTTTGAACTGGCGATCTCCAAGTCCCCCTCATAGTACACCCAGTGGTGGATACCTCGTCATTTAAATGTGCAGCTGTGTGTGTGTGTGTGTGTGTTGGGGGGAGGTGCAAGTTGCAGGATCCTCCTTGTGCAATGACTTCTAGGGCATGAGGAGGAGTTCCTGCTGGAAATCGCAGACTGCAATGCCGACAGGGTGTTATAGTTGGTCGGATCACTGCACACTCTCTTCAGGGGCCCCCCTTGTAGTCCACCTCTTGTGAAGATGGTTCATTACAGCTCTGTAAGATGGCTTTGGCCAGAAGGACTGCAGAAGGCCACCTAGGAGATGTTGGCAGCCTTTGAGACAGGTTCAGATGAGGTGGTGGCGGCCTATAACAAGATCATCACAGGGCCTTTGACTCTGTCGCACCCACTCATGTACAATCCCGGGTCTCATGCTTGGGCTCCCCAAGGTTTGATGAGGAGCTCAGGGAGCTGACAACTAGGGGTCACAGAGCATTGCTGGAGGAGGTCTAGGGTCTAGGAGAACAAACTAGCTTGGAAGATTCATTACAATGAATATCAAAGGGCAATCTCCTGTGAGAAGGCAGCATTTCTGCCTAAACAGATTGTGGTGCGGTGGAATCAACCAGCTCAGCTCTTCTACCCTGTCGATAAGTTATTAAATCTGACCTGTCTGCAGCTTGTTACAGCTGCTCATCCATGAGGTGCAAGGAGCTTGCTCAATCCTTCTCTGACAGTGTCTCCTCTGCTCGGGCCAGGGTCTCACCAAGCGGGCTGCTACAACCCAGCAGGGCTGAGTCTGCACTCCTAAGACATGCTCAGCTGTCATAGGGAGAGTTTAAGCCAGTCATGATGGAGGAGCTCTATGACGTAATATCAGAAGCGCAGGCCGCATTTTGCAAATTAAACCTACCCCCGACTAGATTACCTGATGAGCTGTGTTGGATTACTGCGTCCAGTGTTCATCTGAATTGTTCGATGCTCCGTATCAGACGGGCCGTTTCTGGTAGCACTGAAAGAAAAAAAACAAAAAAACAGGTTCAGGCCCTCCTGCCATCTTAGGCTGTGGACGCTCTGGAGAATTATTGTCCAGTCTCTAAACTGCCATTTTTAGGAAAGGTTAATGAGAAGGTTGTGGCTCTGCAGACTGAGGCACACCTGACAACCTAGGACATCTATGAGCCTCTCCAGTCTGTTTTCAGATCTAGGCACAGCATTGAGATGGCGTTGGTCAGGGTGCACAACCACCTTTCTCAGGGCAGGCGATAGAAGTGAACGATCAATTCTCGTTCTCCTCGATCCCTCATCAGCATTTGGCAATGGAGACCATGGGCTGCTGCTGGACTGTCTGAGGAAGTACAGAGAAGTCACTGGCACATCATCTGCCGGTTTGAGTCCTGCCTCAGGGACGGGGCACAGAGGGTGGCAATGGGAACTTTCTCATCGTTCTCAAAGCCTCTGCGTCACAGTGTGCCCCAAGCATTGGTCCTTCCCTGTGTTGTTTGCAGTGTACATGTTACACCTGGGAAAGATCATCAGGCGATGTAGTCTGGGTTTTCACCGCTACGCAGATGATATCCAGCTGTATCTGTCATTTGCAACTGGGATGCTGGATACTGCCGAGGTATTAAATTTGTGCCTGACGGAGAGTCAGAGCTGGGTGGCACCTAGCTGTCTAAGGCTTAACCTGGACAAGACTGAGGTTCTGGGGGGTGGCGGTAGCTGAAGTGATGGGGCTTTGACTCAGGTCCTGCAGGCTGTTGGCTACTGCTAAGGTGAAAGAAATCTGGGGGTCATTCTGGACGATAGGCTGACATAGAAGGCTCAGGTGTCAGCCTTTTTTTTTTTTTTTATGGAGTGACTTTTGCCATCTTAGGAACATCAACTGTATTAAGACCTTTATCCCCTCTGAGGTTCTGTCAACATTGGTATCATGCATTCATGATGTTCAGGCTGGACTACTAAAACGCGCTCTACCTCCTGGTCAATGGAGGTACTGTACAACACTTGCGGCTGGTGCAGAACACAACAACCAGGTTGCTGACTGGTCTTCTGAGGTCATGCCATGTAACCATGGTTCTGCATGAACTGCACTGGCTGCCGGTGAAGTGGCATGTGACCTTCAAGGTTGGCTTGCTAACCTACAAGACCTTACACGGGTTGGTCCTTAGCCACCTACTGGAACTCTTGGGTCCCCATCAGTCCTTTTGCCCTCTCTGGTCCACTGAAGCAGGCCTCCTCTCAGTCCCTAGGGCCAGGCTTTGGGGAGCATACATTTGAGGTGGCTAGCCCTATGCTACTGAGTGCATTATCCAGAGCACTGAGGGAGGTCCCCTCAGTGAAGGTCTCTAAAAGGGGGCTAACTTGCCCAGTGGTGCTGAAGATTGAGGTGCTGGTGGCTAAACCTCGCGCCACACAGGTTCGGGAACGAGACCAGATCGCAGGGGGTCGGAGCGGGAGAGAGGATTGAGCATCCGGAGGACTGCTCTCCTCTCTCGAGGGGAAGGTTTCACGTCATCCCACTCGCTGACTGCCCTATGGTGGTGACTGGAGGGCAATACGGGTTGGGAGGCGTGCTCTGACATAATCACACCGGTAAGGAGGGGGGACGGGAGAAAACAGGAGGAAAATGAGCCTGGCAGGGCTCCATGATGGTCCTTGACACAGAGGGCTGACCCCTGCTTCTGGACTGCATCTCCAGGAAGGGGGCACCACCTTCCTGGCCCCGCTACAAGGGGCAAGCCGTGTGGGAAAATACTGCGGTCGACAAAGTACGACGTGGCAGGACCTGAGAGAGAGTTCCACCCTTGGAGGACCAAAGCTCCTACCAGGGCTCAGGAGGATAAAAATCTGTATTAAAAAAAAAAATAAAAGGGAGCTGAAAACATACCTATTCAGCCACGCCTTTGGGGACTAGGGTCGGCCCAGCTTAACAATCCTTTCGAGGGATGCCCGATAGCTCATTGGAAGCGTTCTGAACTTCTATGCGGCAACCCAGGTTTGATAGCAAGCCCAGGTCTGCTGGGACAAGGCAGTCAGGCTGAGGAGTGCTCCCAAGGGAAGCGGGGGCCAGCAGGGGAAGGAGGTGGCTGGTTTCCAGCACAGCAGTGTCCCTATGCAGTGAGCCAGGGAGCTAGCTTCCTCATGAGGGGTGGCGTCAGCCCAGAGGGCGAGGGCAACAGAAACTGTGCTGCCAGCACAGGGTGACGGGCAGGCAGGAGGAGTAAGCAGGGAAAACCCTATGTTCATCAGTCATCACGAATGATGGATCCTTCGGTCCTTGGGTCTCACTCCACGTGGATCCCCACTGGGCCAGGCAGCAGGGGGAGAGGCAGACAGGGCTGGGGGCCAGTGTGGTGACTGGAGGGGGGGCCAAACAGCCGAAGGAAAAAAAATCCCTTCGTATGATGATGATGATGCTATTGTTACATAACATTACAAAGTTTAGTAAAAGAGACAGTAATCTCTAACCATTACTGTTTGTGCGTCTTGTACAGCGCACTGTGCTCCCAGGGAAGGGAGCCTTACAAATAAATTAACAATGTGGCACCCAAACCACTAACCCACATAGCTTCCACTATATTCCAAAGTGCTCTACAATGCAGTGTGGGGGGTGGGGGGGGCTACTAGTTTGGGAGGATGGGGAGATTAAAACAGGTTGAAGGAACTGAACATGTACTCCCTGGAGGAGAGGAGGGAGAGAGGGGATATGATAGAGACATACAAGTATCTTACAGGGAGAAACAGGGTGCAGGAAAACACTATTTTTAAGCGAAAAAGATGTTCCAGGACTAGAGGGCATGGGATGAAGTTGGAGGGAGGACGATTCAGAGGAAACATGAGAAAGAATTTCTTCACAGAACGGGTGGTGGACAAGTGGAACATCCTGCCAGAGGAAGTGGTGGGGGCTGAAACAATCACAGGATTTAAGAATGCATGGGATAGACATAAAGGAATTCTAGAGGTCAGGGTTAAGGGGCAACAGACTTCTAGGAAAACAAACTGAACTTACAAGCTCAAATGGGCAGACTGGGTGGGCCATAGGCCCTTATCTGTCGACACGGTCTATGTATCTATGTAAAACAGTAGATTTTACTTGCTCAGGGTTGTTTCGTTCACCCCCGGGGTTCATAGGGCTGCAATCTAACAAACTTACATTACCTCCCTAATGAATTCTCATACCCTTCTGAACGTATTTAGCTAGCGCGGCTCTTTAATGGCTGTTTTAATACTGTGTGTGATATTAGGCCCTTATTGGGAACACACACTATTTTAATAGTCCCAGGTCTTTTCAGTGGATACTGTGGGACATCATGGGCATCACAGTATGTTCAGAAAATAACAAAAGTTCTACGATCAGTAAAGAGTGGGAAACTAAAGTAAACACAGCCGCATCAAAAAAGTAAATCTGCTTTCTAAATGAAAAAAAAAACAAACAAATCAAATAACTTCAGAATAGTGACTACATGTGAACAGAAAAATACAAGGGAGCACCTGATCCTGTCTAGCCTGTGAATGTCTTCAATCGTGGCAGGAAGTCTAGTCTGAGACAATGACATGGGAACACAGGCATCCCGTAAAACAAGCGGTCACAAACCCAGAAAACCGGTCCTGGGCTGTTGCAATTCTAGGACCTGCCCTGGGAAGTTGAGACTTGTCCATTTTGGCTGTCTCTCTAGTTATTTCGTTTGTTAGGGGACGCCTAGATATTATGTAATACAAATGGGTGGGTTAAGTACATGGCTGAAGTCATCTTCCCAGTGTTAATAAAGTGTGTGAACATTTTTTTGCATTTAATATTTTTTTCCCTCACAAGAATCCACTGGTTAAACAGATAATATAAATGTTTAGAACCCCTACTGCCAGGAACAGCTCAGTGGCAGCCCCTTTAACCCGCCTGCAAATGTCCAGAATCTCACATCCTCTGCAGCAGAAGCAAATACTTTTACATCCTCTTTACAACAGTAGGGAAAAACACCTGCCTCAACATTTTCAAACACCTAAGAGGAGTTTACCCAGCACAATTCAGCTGTTCCAGAATTCTACTTCCCGTCAGTCAACCGTGAATTTGCATTTACACTCCACGTTTCCCATAAAGTGTCCCTCCTTCATGCCCTCAGTCTCCTACGCAGATGTTCCAAAATCTATTAAGAATCTATTGAATGAATCTGCTACATAGCTAGAGATGGGAATAGTTTTTCCTTCAGTTCTGAAAGAGCCTGGAAGTTCATCTGATTTCTGCCCATTTAATTTAGAGTGTAGGGCCCAAAACATACGTGGTTCATTTGTGTTTTCTACTCCAAATTGTTCATTGAAATAATCTATTTTTTCCTTTTTTGTTTCTTTAAGGTAAGAATTCCTGAGTTGGTAGTACCTATCCCATGCTGGTTTTGTATTAACTTGTGTTTGCTTTCCTCCACGCTTTTTGTCTGTTTCTACAATGCAACCTCAGACACCTCATGTACCATATTGTGCTTTTCATCTTTACATTTTGTTTTGTTTACACACATGGGCATGATAGTCACATACTGACAAACTCACTATAGAAATAGCTCCATGCACTGTCTACTTCTGGGATAAATCCCAGCCTGTCCCGATTTCTCTCTTCCAAATCAGTCATAAACCTTGTATAATCAAAATGTTTCACTGAGATTCCTTTATTTGAGATCTTTCCACCTGTTTTTCTACCTTTCGGATGCAAAAAGTGACCTGATGATTGCTAAATGTGTCCAGTAAAACTCCACTTTTATATAGTTTTCTGGTTCTGAACTAAAAATTAAGTCCAAAACAGTGGAAAGACCTACGTCTGTAGAATTTAGTCTAGTGGGTGACCTAATCAGCAGAGTGAACCCCACCCCCAGTGCCAACTCAAATAGTTTACCGCTTAACGAGATGGCAGAGCAATCAACGTTGAAGTCACGCATCAGCAGTACTTCATGGCTGTTCCCGTACTGATACACGAAATCCTGTATTCTTGCAAAATTGTCCTCGTTGCCTCTTGGTGGTAAATAACAACTCATGATTAAAATGGGTTTGTTACAAGGCAATCTCATGTCGAGGACAATCTTTTCCATCCCAGGTGTTTGTACAGAACTAGAGTCAATATATGACAGGTTTAGGGTAGTCTGCCCATAAAAAACAACTCACCCGCCCCTCTTGTTT
The DNA here is from genome assembly GCA_016271365.2 of Neoceratodus forsteri. Taxonomy (NCBI): domain Eukaryota; kingdom Metazoa; phylum Chordata; order Ceratodontiformes; family Ceratodontidae; genus Neoceratodus; species Neoceratodus forsteri. Next base: position 82,864,739 of record JADMNL010000034.1, read on the forward strand.
CAATCCTGCCTCCAAATTTGGTACCCTGGTACTGATGAGTCTGAATCCTCTATTTTACTATTTAACCACTTTTCTGAGAGGACTACTACTCTTGGATTAATTTCCAGTATCCATTCTTTCACAACACTCATTTTGGGTGCTAAGCTACGGGCATTTATATTTCTGAAACTGCTCCCCCCATTTTGTAAAAAACTACTGGTACTACCCATAGTTGAACAGGGACCTGGATTTAACTGAACATCCCCTGCCAGTAAGAGGCACGGCAAAATCATGCCTTTAACTGCTGTCAATCTTTCTAGACAGAATTTTTTCTTTGACATAGCTTTATTTGGTGTTCATTTTTAAGTTGCTTTCTGGTTTCAAAATTAATTTTGACAATATTTATTGTTGCTTTCACCATATTAGTAAAAAAAATCTGTGTCATAAGGCCAGGTGCTATATCTGTGGCCATGTATGGGGGGGGAGTCAAAGGGTACAACAGTACCCCCAAATTTGCTTATAGGTGAATTCCAGATTAGCTATTCCATTTATATTTTCAATTTTGTAACTAGCTACTAGCACTATTGATTGTAGAAGCCTTAATCCAAACTTCCCCATTTCTAGACGCAAATAGGTCAGTAGTGCCTCTATCAGTACAGCCGGGATCAGCAGCTGTTTTTGGAGAACAGTTTATCTAAACATGGAGGTACAATAATTACCACCTAACTTTAAAAGGCAGTAATGCTGAATCAATTTTCAGCTAGTGTGCTAGTGCGAGGCCAGCGCTCAGGACATGGAAGTGGAAGGGATCAGTGCCTTGCATCTAAAAATTATATATATATATTTTTTTTAACTTTCTATTTATATCCCCCCACACTCCACTCTCTCGGGAGTCACTCTCTGGCATCTGTCCCTTGCCCTCTCTTACCTGGGGCCTGTGGTAGTCCCCCCCCCCATGTAGCCATGGTTTTGGCCCCCCAGGCGGGGACGAGGTGAGGCCTGTACTCCCCAAACATCTTCCTTTCACCGGGGCACCGGTCCAGGACAGGCAAGGGAGCTGTGGATCTGTGCCTGGGTGATCCGTCGCCTCAGAGTACAGGAAGTCTTTTTCCTTGTTAATTCTGGGCGTGACGTGTGCCCGACGTCACGGTGTTCTGCCAACGTCCGTCACGCCTCCCCCTCTCTACGTGGCTGGGCGCTTGCTGTAACCCAGGCCTCCGCTTGGGGCCAGTCAAGCACTGAGCCTCAGCCCCCCCCCCCCAGAAGGCGAGCAGTCCCCTGCATGCTCAGCCTCCTCCCCCACCTCCGGCCCTCTGACTCCCCAGGCTCGTTCCCAAACCCGGGCTGTCTGCGTCGCATGCCGAAATTTAACTGCTGCACTGGCAGGCCAGCATTACAAATTATACTCTACCTATGGAGGAACTCCAGGGAAGGTAAGGGTTCACACTATGTTTCATGGGGGATTTCAGAAAAGGACATGAAACATAGTGTGAACCCTTACCTCCCCTGGAGTTCCTACATAGGTAGATTATAATTTTTAGATTCATGTCTCTAGTAAGAAACTGCATCTCCAGTTCCACAGTTCTGGGCTCTAACCCACTAAGCTACACAGCCTACGTTAATCATTCCGCATCTAGTTAGCTAGTATAAACTGATGCTACCTGGTGATGTCAGGCAAACAAACGCTCGTCAGACAGCAGCACGAGTGGATTCAGCTATGTACTGAAGCAGCAAAGATTACCCCTTACGCCAAACAGTAACAGTTTCATTTCTTTTTTTAAGGAAACATTTTACATTTTCCCACTGGGTATAATCCCTTGACAAAATTGCTACCCCTTAAAAAAAATTCTGGGTCTGCCCTAGATATCAACAATTTGTCCAGCATGCTTAGACTGCAGAATTAACCACTCAGTCACCTATATTTTGGGTAGTTATAGTTCTGATTTGCTGTTTTTGTGGTAAGCTTAATATAACCCTAGAGATTTCCTGAGACCACTACAAAGCGTTTTTTTTTTTTTACAAACACTAACAAAACATAATAGATCACGCTTCCCCACCTCCCCACTGAGAACCAGACAGATACAGTTTCTATTTCCTCCTGTGTCCACACATATATTGATGCTGTCTCAGCTTCCAGCTTTCTCCTTTCAGAATAACAGACCCCTGCAGCTGCCAATTTTTCTTAGTGGAAAGGGAGGAAACTTTTTCCTCTACCTGTAAATTAGATTTCCGTGACTCCTACATGCGCCCTTACAGTCTTCCAGGTCTTCACACTGCCCCAGGAGCAAATGAGCACAGCTGCAAAGACGTTCTTTCCCTCGAATTCCTCCTTTGATACATGCTGTAACAGTCCTCTATTTATTTCAATCAGGCAATTTCACAGCGGTGGAAAACCATAAGAAATGATAGCCAAGACATCTAGAGCACAACAGCCACATGGGGCCATTCCAGACGTCTCTGTACTGCTCACAGAAATACAATTCATAGATGGAGAAAAGCTCCCCTTCTGTCTAGCTCTTATTTACTAGTTTAGACCTAGAGGGAATATGAAGGAAATGAGAGGGACAGACATGGGAAGAACAACTGCAGCCATCCATGGGAACTGATAAACTCACAACACAGAACTGACCAGCATTATACCTCGCTTCAACCCAGCGCTGCATTAGAGGGTGCCTGTAAATGTAGTTTGTTCTACTTTGGGGTGTTATTATATTATTTTTTTATTTCAAAAGGTTTACCCGGAAAGACATACTGTTCTGATGGCATGTATCCAGATGCGTTTGGGGGGGATATGGGAGACAGTACAAGAGGAGAAATAATGAACTGTAATTAACAGCATTACAAAAGCATTAGTTGTACAGCAACACAGTGTAGTCATACCATAAACCCTGCAAGGCATAGCACCTTATTTGTAAAATAACTGATTTTTCACACTGTGTTATGTTTACAGAGCGTTTAGTTTTCACTGATCATTGACATTTTGATCATTAACCTTTCTTCTCTGTTCGATTTATTTTTCAGGACTTTCTGGAGTGTTGGAGAGCACAGGATTTAGGTACGGATGGCTGCACCCCAGAGGCCTTGCTCCCAAACCCTGTTTGTCCTTTCCCCTCTTCCCCCCTTGGTCTTCTGCTTTCCCCTCTCGCCTTCCTTTTATCCCTTGCTCTTGTTTTCCATGCTGCCTTCTAACCACTATTCTGGTTTGATCTGGTCTTGTCTTTATGTCTAAAGTTGAGGCTATACAGTACTCCGTGGTAACTCTTTTGTAGTAGGGACAAAAGCATTTTGGCTTTATGAATGAATGAATATTAGGTTTGCCATTTTTTTTTTTTTTACTAGTAATGAACTGGGTCCGAAGAGAATCAAAAGTAATGATTTTCTTTTTTTGCATAATAATTATTTTGTGTTTCACACAGTAGCGGTGATGATATTTATTATTCCTCTGTACTAATCAATTGCTTTTTGTATTGATGAAATACCTGTAATATGTCTGCACAGCACTATGAATCGCTGATGTGTGACATCACCAGGTTGGTGGTATTTAAGCAATCCAGTCATTACCAGGACCCGCCCCCAACGAAGCTCTACACCATCACTGTGCTGGGGCTTCTGGGTGGAGTTTGCCTTCCACATTTGTTTGTTATTTTGCAGTGTGCACAATAAACTGCCAAGCCTGCATAAGGATTACCTTTCTTCAAAATTATTGGCCTTGGAGTGCAAATCTTCTTTGTGTTCTTGGATGGTAAGCCATCCGCTCCACATGGGAAGGATAAACCATTGTGGCAAAAAAAAACATTACAGAAAAAAAGACCTTTGCGTCACCAACAAAGCCATGAGTGAAGGTTTCTGCCTTCTTGGTTCTTGTGGGAAGTGCAGCCAAGAGTGCTGTCACAGAAGGCAGAAGCAGCCTTGTAGGCTCCAGCGTTGTACATGTTTCTCCATCTAGAAATGACATTCTTGAAAGTTGCCATTTTTCTTTGTGTGAGTGTGTTTTTGTGTTGTTTATTTTTTGGTAACCGATTAAGGCCCACTAGGCACAAGTCCCATTTACAGGCATGACCCATGAGCACTGGGGAAGTTAAGGGACTTGCTCAGGATCACACAGTGTGCAAGCGGAGGTTGTGGGAATCAAACTCGGGTTTGCTGGCTATACCAAGCTCATTCACAGCTCGGTGCTCTAACCACTAAGCTATACTGCCGTTCTTAGATGGACCACAGTGGACAAAGAAGAAAAAAATACTTACCATAGTAATATTGTTTCTTCCAGGGGATCCCTCAGTATGCTTGACTTATGCAGTATTGCCAGCTGGGTTCAGCTGCCCAGGAGGTGATGCCTATGCTGAAGACAGCTGGGCATTAGTCAGTCAGAAAGCAGTTTAAGAAACTGCTGCCTGTAGGTGCTGCTGCTGGTGAGTAAGATTTACTTCGAAGCCTAAGGGGCAAAAGGTCCCAATCCCCAACCTTATTCCAGAGTAATGGAAAAAGAAACAAAAGGAAAAACAAGACACCTAAAGGCGAACTATATACACTATGTCTAACTCAAACATTACACCAAATATGCCCCCTCAGTAAAAACTGGCCTGTGATAAGGACTGTAGAACTGTTAATAATCAAGTTATGTGAGGGGAGGATGGCTGGGAGGTCAAGCATACTGAGGGATCCCCTGAAAGAAATAGTAATTTTTTCTTCTCACCCCCAGGAATCCCTCAGTATGCCTGACTTATGCAGACTATAAAGCAGCGTAGTTGGGAGGAGGGAACAGAACCTGCTTTGGAAACAGGTTCTGCAGGACTGCAGTGCCAAATCTGGCATCAGATCTGGACTGTACATCCAAGCAGCAGTGCTTTGTGAAGGCGTGTACAGTCTTCCAAGTAGCTGCTCTGCAGATATTGAGTAAGGGGACATCCCCTTTGTGCTGCCACTGAGGCTGCAGTGGCCCTAGTGGAGTGGGCTCTGAGGCTCTGTGGTGGCTGTCTGCCAGCCTTACTGTAGCAGAACTGGATGCAAGAGACTATTTATCGAGAGATGTTCTCTTAGAGGTTGGTTTGACCCTGCCCACCTTGCCATAGATCAGGAACTGCTGGGTATGAAGCACTTTGAGCTGCTTAGTATGCTCCAGGTACTAGGTCAGCGCCCTTTCAACATCCAGGCTGTGGAAGCTGCGCTCACCAGGAACGGACTTGTCTGTGAAAAAGACAGGAAGAGTTATGGATTGATTAAGGTGAAATTTGGAGACCACTTTGGGAAGGAACTTTCTATTAGTTCCGATAACTACTTTATCCTTGTGGGAGATGATGTAGTTAGGTTCAGTGCAGAGAGCTTGCAGCTCTGAAATCCTCCTGCCAGAAGTGATGGCCACTAGGAATACTGTTTTCCAAGTGGCATACTTTACATCTGCTTTAGCCATAGGTTCGAACGGGGGCATCCATCAACTTGGCTATACACAGGTTCAGGTTCCCTATTGTGCCTAGTGGGCCTTACCCAGTTACCAGCAAAAATAAAATAAGTGGGGGCTGAAGATGCAGCAAGCCCTTAAAGAACTTCTTGAAAATGGGATGAGAAATAATAGATTTATTTTTGCCTGCAGAAATGTAAGCAGAAATGGCGCCAAGCGGACTTTCAGGGATGAGGCCTTAAGGGCCGAGGCCTGCAATGAACTAAGTAATCTAGTATGGAGGGCAGGCTGGACTGCAAGGGGGTCAATCTGCCTGTCTTTATACCAGAAAGAGAACCTCTTCCATTTGGAAGCATAGTTTTTTTTTTGTTTTTTGCTGGTCTAAGAATTCTGAGGACCTGTTCTGAATAATAAGTCAGGGAACTCTTATTCCTCAAGTACCAAGCTTTGAGGCGAAGGGATTCTATGTATGGGGTATGTTGCCCCATCTGAGGTAGAATCTGATGACTGTTGCTCGAAGGCAGGCGGATAGGCTGTTTGGCTGCCAGGGCAAGAAGCAGAGTACCATGGCTGCCTTGCCCAATCTGGAGCCACCAGGATCATTGTTGCCGGTTGCATCCTGAGCTTGAGGAGCACTCTGAGAATCAGGGGAAAAGGCAGGAAAGCTTAGAGAAACCTTCCTGTCCAGTTGAGTGACAGGGCATCCACTGGCACTGTGCCCAGTGCCAGAGAACTACAGCAGTACAGGGGGATCTGGTGATTGTGCTTGGAGGCGAAGAGGTCTATCTCTGGAGTGCCCCACCTCCTGAATATTGTAGCCAGTACCTATCTGTTTAGGGTCCACTTGTGGTGGCCTTGGTTGATGCGGCTCAGAGAATCTGCCAGCACACTGTCCTTGCCTGGCAGGTGAATGGCAGTTAGTTGCATGTCCAGGGAGTAAGTCAGCAACTAAAGCTTCATGGCTTCTGTGCACAGCTTTGAGGATCTTGTGCCCCCCTTGCCTGTTGATGTCAAACACAGTGGTGGTGGTACTGTCTGTCCTCACTTGGACAGAGTGGCCTTTGAGCTGGGAGGGGCAAAGGCTTTTATGGCTAGGTACACAGCTCTGAGTTTGAGATGGTTTATGCAACATCTGGACTCCTTGAGAACATACCCCACTTACTGATTGGTTTTACAGGTGTGTCCCCCACCCTAGTAAGGAGGCGTCGGTAGTGAGCACTCTGGAGGGTTCCTTTTGCTGGAAAGGAATTCCTTCCCTGAGACTGCAACTGTCTTTCCACCAGTCCAAGGCCTGAAGGAGAGTCATGGTGACTAGAACCAGCTTTGACAGCGAGTCTCTTTTCTAAGACCAATGAGCCCTCATATGGTACTGAATGTCCCTCATCTGAAACCTGGCACCTGGAACTACCGCTGTAGTGGAGGCCATGTGGCCTAGTAGCCTGAGAAAGTGTCTGGCTGGCCTTGGTCGACCGAGGAGAAACTAGTTTGCCAGGGTCTGGAGATTTTCTACTCTGTCTAGAGGAAGCAGGGCTTTCACTTGCTGGGTGTCCAACTCTGTTCCTATGAATTCCAGAAGATGGACTGGCTCAACGTGAGACTTTTCTGTGTTGATCAGGAACCCCAGTGATTCCAAGGTGAGCTGAGTGAGTCATAGAGAGTTATCTGAGCTTCTGAGGAGACTTGTCTAATATGAGCCAGTTGTCCAGATAAGGAAGGACAGTGATGTCTTGTCTTCTTAGGTGGGCTGCAACCACAGTGAAGCACTTTGTGAAGACCCTGGTGGCTGAGGACAGGCCGAATGGAAATACTGAAAACTGGTAATGGCCTGAAGGCAATCTGAATCTGAAATACTTTCCGTGAGAGGGCCTGATTGGGATGTGAAAGAAGGCATCTCTGCGGTCCAGAGAGGCTAGCTAGTCTCCCTGTTGTAAGGAGGGGATCACCACTGACAAGGTAATCATCTTGAACTTGGGGTTAACAGATGTTTGTTTAAGTACCTGAAGTCTAGAATGGGGGTCGCCAGTCTCCAATTTTCTTTTGGGTGAGAAAGTATCTTGAGTAGAGGTCTTTTCCCCACCGGGAGGGAGGCACTTTTCCTATGGCATTCGCTTGCGGGAGAGATTTTACCTCTAACTATCAACAGAAACTTGTCTGTGGGGATTAGAGGCTTGAAACTCCTGCTTCCCTGCTGTGTAGGGAATTTCTTGAACTGCAGGGTGAGCCCCCTGACCCACCACCTGCAGCACCCACTTGTCTGTGGTGACATGCTGCCACTGGTGGAGGTAGTGGGTCAGCCTTCCTCCTACTGGTGGGGGGGAGGTGACCTGGACCTTCCCATCAGGGGGTTTGTCTGTACTGGGCCTTAGCGAGGGGGCAGGGTCAGTACACTTTTGAACCCTTCTGCCTCTTCCTCTAAAATAGCTTCTCATCTGGGAGTAGTCCATGGGCAAGGAATAGAAGGCTCTGGGGTAGTAACCCCTGCGTCTGCCTCCTCATCCCTGGGGCCTGTAAAAAGTAAGGCTTTTTCTTTAGCCACATTACTCTTGCAGGTGTTTTTTTTATTCCGCCACCTATTTCATGTATGCCTCTGTTTTGTCCCCAAAGAGAGAATTGTTCTCACAGGGGAAATCCATAGCTTTAGTTTGAGTATTCTGAGAGAGGAAGCAGTATAGTGCAGTGGTCTAACGCTCTGAGCTGGAGACCTGGGTCTGAATCCCACAGCCCCCACTTGCATATTGTGTAACCCGGAGCAAGTCACTTAACTTCCTGTGCTCCCAGGTCGCACCTGTAAACAAGCTTTCAGCTTAGTGTCTCTCTCATGGTATTTAAAAAAAAAAAAAAAAAAGGGTTAGTAGATCTCAACCAAGCAAACATTCTGAGGCAAATGACTTGTGCCATAGATCTGAAGGCAGTGTCACTGGCATCTACTACCATATGAAACTGGTACTTTGTGGCTTCCAAGGCAGTTTTAACAGTTTCTGCCAGGTCCTAAGTAACACTGTCAGGAGCCATCTGGCTAATAGCCAGAACTGAGTTCCACAAAGCCTTTTGGTACTGTGCTGTATATGCCATGTATGTAGAGAGGCGTAAGAGCAGAGAGGCTGTGGTTTAAGTTTTTTTGCCCATGGTGTCCAGCTTTCTGGACTCTTTACCAGAAGGCTGAGAGCATAGAGGCACTTCAGCCTCATCACAGACTGCAGCCTGTACCACTCCTTCGTGGTCAGGATGAGTGGTGAGGTATTCGGCAATGGTTTTCTCTAGCTGGTACTTCTCTATTTTCTTACCCACCTCAGGAACGGAGGTGGGATTCTGGAGTAGTCTGAAGGTTGCAATGCAAAGGGACTTGTGAACTGAAGTGGCAATTTTTTGGGAGCAGGGAGACCCATCATACCCAGAAAATCTGCCTCTTCATCCTCCTCAGTAGTCTCCTGTATGGATAAGTCTAGAGTGTTCATCATGTGCTGAACAAATGTGTAATGGGAGGAAATTTCCTCCTGTCCATGTGAAGGGGAGCCAAATTCCTGGTCAGGGGACACAAATCCCTGGTCAGGGGACACAAATCCCTGGTCAGGGGACACAAATCCCTGGTCAGGGGACACATCAGGTTCTATGCCCTTCTCGTCCCCATTGTTGCCCTCCTCATAACAGAAACCCTGGCCTTGGTCAGGTCTGTGGAGACAGGCGTGGAAGGGCCACCTGAGGCACCAAATACATTGCCCACAGCTTGAAACGTTTGGTAAAGTTGCTAAGCTTCTGCCAACTCCTCAGGAGAAGGCATATTTTGTTGTGACACTGGCATCTCCCTTTACTCTTCAGTGGGAGGAGCAGTGATATGTTGTTCTTTTTGTTTCTTTTTGGCAGGCCCAGAATCAGAAACCTGCTCAGAACGTTGCTTTTGTTTGGCGTGGTCTGTATTATTTTTGTCAGGCTTATTTTCAAGGGGGTCCCTGGAGGACCTATCTTTAGATTTATTCTGAGAGGAGGATCCTTCTTCAAGAGGCTTATTAGGGGGAGGCAAACTGAGAAGTCATAATCTCTAGTGTTTTTGCTCTTTTTTTAATGGTTTTAGAGCAAAATTTAGTGTGAAGTTCACAGTTATGGTTTGGACCCAGACAACTTAAACTAAGATCATGGCCGCTTGCCTTGGCCACGATTTTAAAACACTTAATATAATTTTTAAAACCTGTATGTCCAGTTCTCTTTTTAGGTCTGACATACCAAAAACGTAAGAGGACTGAATATTTGGTTCCCAATACTGAATATATATAAAATCGCGGTCAGTTCCAAAGCGTGATGGAACCATGAGAAACGGTTCTAAAATAACAAAATATAAAAGAAAAAGTAAAGCTAAACGCGGTTTCCTCAGAAAGCAGGGAATCGATAAAAAACTGAGGTTAAAATATCAAAAACAGAATTTTTTTACCACAGAAAGTGATTTTCCAGTCAGGAATAAAGTGCTGAAAGAGCGGTAAAAACCTCTGTCAGGAGAAGATTTCTCAGTTCCTAAGAACCAAGAAAAAGCAACAAAAATAGTCAAAACCCACTAAAAAAGGACTAAAGGCAGCATAAACTACAGAAATAAAATGACTTCAATGAAAATAAATGTGTGCAAACAATGAGAAATGGAGAGCACTCCGGGGCCAACTTGTTCCAGAGGGCAGAGAAATGAATCTGACTCACTAGCAGAAGCACCTACAGGCAGGAATCTCCTATCGCTTTCTGATTGGCTAATGCCCAGCCATCATTAGCACAGGCACCACCTCCGGGGCAGCAGAACCCAGCTGGCAATACTGCACAAGTCAAGCATACTGAGGGATTCTTGGGGTGAGAATTCGTCCTGTAGTCTGGTTTGTTGGAGTTATCAGTATTTTTAAAAGCCCTCATAACATCCATGGTACAGGCAGTCTCTGCACTGCCCATGTCAAAGAATGTGAACAGAAGGAAGGGAAGCATCTTTTAGCTAATATGGTACTCACAAATGAAGCTACGACTTGATCTGAGGATTAATGCTTCATCCTTATGACTCTGCAGTTCTGGCCACTTCACTGCAAAGCATGCAACTCGCAAACTTACTTCATAAGGGGAAGAAGTGGCCAGTGGCAACAGCGCAGATAGTCAAAAAAAGGTAACATTTCTCTTAGAGATTAAAAGGGTTGCACATCGAAAAACCACATAACCAAATTCAGGCTCCACAATCATAAGGAGTTTCTCTATTCAGTATGAAACGGAGTACCCCTAAAACACACAGCATATCAGGCTAGGAAATAATGGGTTAAAGTTCACCGGGTCTCATTACACCATATACTGCGGCTGACAACCAGCTGAGTGAGGTGCTTACACAAGCTATCCTGAAGTAACTACAGTTTTGTTTTATATGACACCCCCCCCCAAGAACATCATGAGCTGAGCAACACTAAACCACGTAATACTCTTTCAAGGAAAAGGTTCTCCTAACATGAAGCATAAAGCTAATTTTGTCTTCAAAGCAGGTATTCTGTGACCAGGCACCCCATACCAGGTCACCTTTCAACCCAGACAGCCTCTATTGCTAGCATACCAGTACCTTTTTTGTTTGTTTTGTTTAAACAATGTTTGGCCAGGAAAAACACCCTAAGCCAAGACTCGTTTCCAGTTGCATCCTGGGTGCAAACGGAAGTTAAGTGACTTGCTCATGGTCACACAGTATGCAAGTGGTGGCTGTGGGATTCAAACCCAGTTCTTCATACTCGGGGATTCGACGGGGGGCACGGGGCCCGAACTTTCCCGCAGCATCACACTGGCTGCTACCATTTTTCTTTCTTTGCCCGTCTTCCTGGTCCCATCCAGCAAAACGATTAAAGCAGGATTTCATGTTATATATTGAGCATGATGTTAAATTCCAGCAGGCACAGCACGACCACCAGATTGTAACATCAGCAGGGTTTGGGATCAGTCAGGGTGAGCAACCGAAATCAGACTCAAGGCTCAGAATGGTGCCCACCCCAAACATCAACACGTTTTTCCAGTTTCAAGTTTATTTAGGGCTAAGTCACTGAGCTGAGCCACATTTACAATGAAATCCCCACACACATTCATACCAATGTTACACCATAAAAAAATAAATATCACATTAAAAAGTGATAACAAATCTCAGTATACAATATGTTTATCTCTGTAAAAAAGAGAAAACAGTCAAATTACATGATAACAAACACAATGTTAGGAATTTCGGGGATCACTATGTAGATTGAGGGTCTTGCAGTTACATTATCCCTGCCCTACGTTTATGAAATGGTAAGGGAAGTCCTGAAATCTGATTGGCGGCTGTTCATGTAGCAATTATGTTCCTTGCATGGAAAATAAAGAGTGCTGCCAAATGAGCACTGATCACTACTGGAATCATTACGCTAATAGTATGTTAAGAATTCAACTGGCAGCCATTCTTTTTGCCCTGTAACTGTAGGCAACACATGTACTTGCACTGGGCCCTAAAATAAAACTACTCTAAATACAAAATAAAACAAATTAATCAAATGTTGTTTCACTTATCATCACATTCTCCTTATGCACATAAACAAATCAGAAACATTAAGTATTATTAATAGTTTTCATTACAACTGTTTCTTTGCTGACAATGAAAATTCCCCCTTCTATCTTTACCTGCTCATCAGTGAAATCTCTTCTCCTTGCCCTGACAGTGAGCTAACCGAGTCTCTGGTTGTAACAGAGGCATTTGTTGTGTGTGTGTGTGTGTGTGTGTGTGTGTGTGTGTGTGTATATATATATATATACATACATACACACACACACATATATATATATGTGTGTGTGTGTGTGTGTATATATATATATATATACACACACACACACACATATATATGTATGTGTGTATATACATATATATATATATATATATATATATATACATATACATATATATATAGTATGTTAGGAAAGTAACATTCTACCAGTGGAACTGGGCAGAATTTTTAATCTATGTATTCCATGGTAAATATTCCATGACAAACATTCCATATCTTGAATTTGAGGAAAAACAGGAAAAAAAAACACAGAAAGAAGAAAGTAGGCAACACTTCAATTATATCATCAATGACATCTTTTGTAGTGGGCGGAAGAATTATTTTATCATAAATGCACACAAGTAAATCTATTGTTTCTACATGTAAACTTGCTTTTCCCAACTGTAAAAAGTATTTTTTTTTTTTTTTTAAAGCAGCCAATTTTATAAGCGCAATAAGGCACTCCAGAATGTGCGTGGAACACATTTTACCGCACGGACAGTGGCTAAAGTCACTTGGCCTTTGGCCTTGTGCCTCATTACACCCCTGGCCATGCGGTAAAATGTGTTCCACACACACCCCATCATGCCTTATTGCTTACTTAACACACATTTGGGATAATGCCAGGAACCCTGTTATTTTTCTATTAGAAGGAGATTTCGTTCCCTGTATTCTGTATGTATCAGGTAGGGAATGTACACAAATGTTGACATAGCTGGCAGATAATGAAGTCCATTCTCAGAGTAAGAGTCTTGAAAGGGATCTGTAGCTCTAAACGGTGGCATACCATGGGATGGGATGGGATACAGCCAAGAGTACTGAAAGAACTCAGGGAGGTGCTGGCTCCACTGATGGCCTTATTCACAACTCACTGGAAACAGGTGGGTTTTGGAGGACTGGTGGGAAGCAGATGTGGTCCCTCTATATAAAAGAGCGGCAGCAGGGAGGAGGCTAGCAACTACAGGCCGGTCAGTCTTTCCTCAGTGGTCGTTGGGGCAGGGGTTCATGCCAGATTAATCTGACCAACTTCTTTGACTGGGTGACCAGAGGAATAGTTCAGGGAAGGGCGGTGGACATGGCCTATCTTGACATCAGCAAGACCTTCAATACTGTGCCACATAGGAGACTGATAAAGAAACTGAGCAGCCTAGGGGTGGGATCCAAAGTGGTGAGCTGGGATGGAAATTGGTTAACAGACAGGAGACAGAGGGTAGTCGTTAACACTCACTCTAATCATGGGAGAGTGACCAGCGGGGTGCCACAGAGCTCAGTACTGGGACCAGTCCTCATCAATGTCTTCATAAGTGACACTGCAGAAGAACTGGAAGAGAAGGTATGGCTTTTTTGCAGATGACCCCACAATCTGTAATAGGGTGTACAGTCAGGAGGGAGTGAAGGAAATGTGGTGGGATCTTGGGAGACTTGAGCAGTGGTCAACAACATTGCAGTTGGGGGTGCAATGTCCAAAAGTGCAAAATCATAGGTCCTAGGGCATAGGAACCCAGGAGTTGAGTACATGATTGGGGTGAAGTACTGGGACACTAAGCAGGAAAGGGACCTTGGGGTTATCATAACTGAAGTCCTCCAAGCTGTAGAGCAGTGTGCCAAAGCAGTGGGTAGGGCCAGTGGGATGCTGGGATGCACAGGGACAGTATCTTCAGAAGAAGAAAGGAGGTGGTGTTGCCACTACATTACTCGCTGGTGAGACCCTACATGGAACACTGTGTCCAGTTTTGGAGGCCACACCTTAGAAAGGACATAGACAGGGTGGAGGCAGTCCAGAGGAGGGCAACTAAAATGGTACAGGGGCTGCACAAAAAGCCCTACAAGGAGAGGCTGACGGAACACTCAACATATACACTCTGGATGACAGGACAGCAAGAGGAGAACATGATAAGAGATCTACAAGTGCCTCACAGGGGTAAACAGAGTGCAGGCACCAGTTCTGCTTGCTTCAATTAAATCTGGTGAAGGCCTACTACATTCAGCCTACATCCTCCACCACCATTTCCACTCCTTACTCTCCCCTCATCCTTTTGCTCCTACAGCTACCCCTAACTTCATATTCCTGCTATATATGTCTTTCATTTCTGATACACCATCCCCCCTTTATTTCAACCCACCTCCCCATTCCCCGCTCCTCCTCCCTATTCTCATTCTCCCTAGGGCAATAGTCACCTGAACACCTGTCTCTAAGCTGCCTTTTACAGGCGCTGCCTGGAACCTACTACTGCTCACCCCACTCCATTACCCGACTAGGGTCTAACTGTTGTCTTTGCAGACCCAGCTCTTGCCTTAATTTATAACTTTATTATATGTTTATTGACTTGTCTTTACTTGTAACAAAATGACTATAAGTTGTACTATGACTTTCTACTCCCTTGTATAACATTGCCCTCTGTACTCTCATATACTAACACACTAACATACTAAAATGCCAGCAAAATAGGCCTAATGGTCTTTCTCGTCTGCTCGTTTGATCAGCCCCCACCCTGGGAGCTGACCTTGCTGCCCCCCTCGCCTTCTCTGGCTTCTCCCTTCCCAGTTATGGATATTCTCACTGCATTGGATTTTGCTTCCAGAACCCTTCCCCTGTACTTGTCCCACACCCTCTTGAACCCCTCCACCAGCCCCCTAGGCAGCGCATTCCATGGCTCACCACCCTCTCAGTGAAGTAGCACCTCCTCCTTTCTCCCCTGAATCTTCCCCCCTCCAGCTTCCACCCATGCCCTCTAGTGGCTCCCTCCTCCTTCCTTTGAATCTCCCTGACTGTTTCTCCCCTATTTACCCCCTTCATGTACCTGAAGACCTCCATCATGTCCCCCCAGTCCCTTCTCTGTTCCAATGTTGTACATATTTAGCTCTTCGAGCCTCTTCTCATAGGTCCTGTCCCCCAAGCCCCAAATCATTTTGGTTGCCCTCCTCTGGACCCTCTCCAGGAGTTTAATGTCCCTCTTCAAGTGTGGCGTCCCAAACTACACGCAGTATTCGAGGTGCGGCCTCACCAAGCAGTTATACAGAGGGAGTATCACTTCCCTCCTTCTGGAGGTGATCCCCCTAGCGATGCATCCCAGCATCCTGTTGGCCTTGGCTGCTGCCCTCCTACAAGTCTCCGAGTTGTTCATTTTGATATCCACCACCACCCCCAGGTCCCTCTCAGCCATCGAGACTTGTAGCATCCCTCTCCCCCCCGGTGTACACTTGGCCCGGGTTTCTGGCCCCCAGGTGCAGTACCTTGCATTTCCCTGCATTGAACCTCAGCTTCCACTTTCTAGACCATCTTTCAAGAGCCTCCAGGTCCCCCTGTAGGGCCAATCTCCCTCCTCCCCATCCACCACCGCCCCCAGTTTTGAGTCATCCGCAAAGAGACTCATCTCACTCCTGATACCTGTCCTTACGTCAGAGACATAGGCGTTGAACAGGAGGGGCCCAAGGACTGATCCCTGTGGGACCCCGCTAATGACCAACCTTGGGGATGAGACTATCCCGCCAGCTACGACCCTCTGGGTCCGGTCCTGCAGCCAACTGCCTGTCCATCTGATCATCTGGTTCCCCACCCCCATTTCTTCCAGCTTATCCAAGAGGCCCACGTGAGGAACAGAGTCAAATGCCTTGCTTAAGTCTAGAAAGAGGACGTCCACTGGTCTACCCAGGTCCAAGGCACTCATCACCCAGTCATAGAACTCCACAAGGTTTGTCTGACATGATTTTCCCGAGACGAATCCATGCTGTCTATTGTCCAGGCACCCTGACTTTTCCAGGTCCCCCCAGCCTCTCCTTGACAATGCCCTCCATCACCTTGCCCACCACCGATGTCAGGCTGACAGGCCTGTAGTTCCCTGCCACCTCCTTTGATCCCCCCTTGTGAATAGGCACTATATGCGCCACCTTCCAGTCCTGGGGCACCCACCCTGTCCTCAGAGAGATTGTGAAAAGCTCCACCAGGGGTTTTGCCAGGACAACCGCAAGTTCCTTCAGCACTCTGGGATGTAATTTATCCGGCCCTGGTGCTTTCTCTATCTTAAGGGACCTGAGGGCTTCCCTCACTCTCTCTACTGTGATTTCCATTTCCGCTACCTCTTCTCTCTGCTTAGCCTCCCCCCTCCTGCCAGTGATGCCTCCCCCTCTCCCCAGACCCGCCAATCGGTAAGGGTCTCCCCTCTTCAGTATCACCGTCTCCTCCCATGTATGTATATGTTGCCTATGCTGTCATTATGTACTTGAAATTTGTCTCTGTACCATCATGTTGTATTCTCCCGGGTCGCTCCTGAAAATAGGCAAAATACTTGTCTAGTGTACTTACCCGGTAAACAAAAGCTAAATAAATTCCTTTCTACATCTTAACTTCCCTAATTCCATCCCTCTTATCACCCTAATGCTGCAACCCCTCCTCTCTTCTGCTCATCTCCATCCCCCCTCTCTCATCTAATCCCCACTACCCAATATCTCTGTCTCCTACCTTTACAATGCCTTTGGGCTGCATTTCTTCTAATGTACAGTAAGGAAGTTTGCTTTAGTACTAGTAAGTTTTATACGAGCTCTCGTTTATTAGTCACTAGTCCAGGCATACAGTGTCCAATGCCTGTGTACATGCTTGTTTGCACATATTCATTTTGCTACCTAGACAATGCCTTTGGGCTGCACTTCTAGTGTACAGTAAGGAAGTTTGCTCTAGTACTTGTACATATTTATATTAGCACTAGTTTAGTCACTGGTCCAGGCATACATTGTCCAATGTCTGTGCGCAGTTTGTTTACTTATAATAATCATCTCTCTCTTGTTGCCTGCCTACTGTATTTATGTTCACATGTTTTTCTGTTATAATCTGTATTGTGCCCGTCTATGTACCATGGTGTGGAACCTATGTATAAGAGCTCCTAGCTCAAAGGTATTAATCCGAGAATTTAAATAAATAAATAAGGAAGGGAGTCCCTTTCAAATGAGAAAAGAGCAACAGGACCAGTGGGCATGTGATGAAGCTGGGGAGTTTGACAGGGAAGTGAGGAAGTAGTACTTCAGTGAAAGAGTGGTAGACACCTGGAACAGACAGCTAGCAGAAGTGGTGGAGGTGGAAACAGTAGGGGTCTTCAAGTATGCATGGGAAGGGAGGAGGGAGTGTCACCGAAGACCAGTTAGGGTCTGCGGAGACAGACTAAGAAGGGGTCATCGGGACAGACAGGGTGGGCCAAGCAGTCCTTTGCTGCTGCTATAAAAACCCCAGGCCCTTCCAGTCTGCCCAGAAAAATGTCTTACCTATCCCCGTGACCCACCATCTTACAGGGGTATTTAGCCCTACCACAAGCTGCCCCCTCATCTTCCTAACACCTCTTACCAGCACCATATACCTGTACCACCCATTATCAAAACTGTCTTCAGTCCCTGCCTCAAACACCTCCGTTGGCAATCTGTTCCATGGCTCCACCATTCCCTTGGTGAAGTAAAATTTCCACGTGTCTCTCCTGAAATTCACACTGCCGAGCCTCCATTCGTGCCCCTCTCCTTATTTATGCTCCCTCATTACTGCAAGGGACAGTCCAGAAAACGTTATTTCTGAGAACAAAAACTATGTGGTGACTAGGAAATACTGCTGCTTTAACTTACATATGACAACAACTGTAGGACCCTTTTAATATCTCATGAAATGCAGTCTTTAAAGCACTCCATTTGGTAATAGAGTTAAGGTTTCGAAAGAAGTGGTGTTTGTGGTAAATGAAAAGCATTTGAACACAAAAGATGGAAGAAAAGGGTATCAGGAGACCGACTGATTTTATGTGGCAGGGGACAGCCTCAACTTGTATCAGAAGAGATGCCAGAACAAGAGAATGTCCCAGAGCTGCCTTCGTTGGGGGACTGGGAGGAATGAAGAGAAAAAGGTCTGGATGGGTGTATTAGAACAGCACAAAAAATCCAAAGTCCTTTTTGACTGGGTTCACCGCTGTAAAATGTCTGGATCTCATCGGTACACTTTAAACGATGTACCAAGGCATCCGCAGAGCTAGATGAAAAATTAAATTCAACCTTCTAAATATTTTAAGGTTTACTGTCGCTACAAGGTGAGTTAATGTGACATCTATCTGAATAATTAGGTTAGCTCTGTAACAAACTGCCAAGCCTTATTAAATGGCTTCCCATTGAAGACCAGCAGGCTATCTGAAACTCTCATTCCTTTACTACTTTTGAGTGATACAGGGCTGCAACAGAAGGCTGTCCACAGTGACAGTACATCTTGACCAGCAGAAAGAGAAGATTGAAAAAAACAATCCTCCTGCTGAAGCTGAGAGAGCAGAGAGGCAGTCAACCCTCCAATGCACAATTTGTTCTACAAGATTAGACACGGAAGTGGAGCAGAAAGCACAGCCACCACAGTTACTGCATTTGACGGAATATGCTTTTTCCTTTTTTTTTTTTTTCTTCTATTTGGTCCCAGTCACCTCCTCCGCCAACTGGCGACAGGGACACATAGGTATATTTACAGGTTTTCTCCCCTTGCCCCTCCCCCCCAGGCCCCGGGGGCACATGGCTGTGTGAGCGTGTAGAGGCACGCATGCACCCCATGGCACCAGCTCAGCCCCTTCCACCTCCCGTAACTGTCTGCCACCCCCTCTCTGCCTACGCTACCCACTGGACCTCCACGGGAGAGGTGGCGCCAACCCCCCCTCCGCACTCTCGGAAGAGAAGAGCTGCCCATCAGCATGCTGGATCCTGTTCCACCATCCCCCACCATGCCAGCACCCCGACAACCCGAAGTCATTCCCGAACCCGGGTTACCGGCATAGCGCGAGGTAAGGCTTCCGCGCCACCAGGCTGGTCTCCCCTATTTTTTTTTTTACATTTTACACCCTGTTGATGGTCCAAGGCCCTGTGCTGAAATCTTCAAAGAGGGCTGTAAAAATTTTGAGGCATACAGTGAAGACACTGCTTCGGTGCCGGCCCAGTGGCACAAAGAGCTGAGGCGCCTACCGCCTTACCTCTCGCCCACGCTGGTGACTAGAGTTCGGGAATGAGCTTGGGCCACTGGGGGTCGGCCTGTTGGGGGCTGGGAGCAGGATCAAGTGGTCAGCAGGCAGCTCTTCTCTCCCAGATAAGGGAGGTTGCTCTTCCCAGCGCTTGATTGCCACCCAGTGGTAGTGCGCCGCAGATGGGGGGCCAGGCGCCAGAGTGGGAGGAGCAGGACTGCCGGTTCCAGCGCATGCGTATGCATCTGAGTTGCTGAAGCCCCAAGGAGAATTAAGGGAGAACAGCACAGGGGAAAAGGGAAGACACAGCAAGGCGTATAACGCCTGCTGGCCTCCATTCTCCACGTCATCAGGGCAAACCGGAGCAGGGAGACTAGATTATAAGTGTCGGAGGGGGGAGACAAACCTCCCTTCTCATGACCTTGCCACGGGGGGGGGGCAAAGCCAAGGGGGTGCCCTCGCCACCGGGAATCCTGGGGAGGTGCTAGACGGTGGACGGGGTGGTGGCAGCTGGCAGAAGGAAGCTTCCCTTGCTGTGGCCCCACAGAGGGAAAACAGAATATGGAAAGAAAAAAAAGATAAAAAATGATACTATGCTTCAGAGATGATCTTCAGACAGAGACACATTACCATCCGCCCCTTTGACAATAAGCATCAGATAACTAAACGCCACGACATTGCAGCTTTCAGACACACGGACTGTCTGAACTCAGACACCTCCACACCAAATTAAAGCATGTGGACAAAACAAGCTTCACCTCTTTTTTTTTCATTAACATCGTTTTTGCTCCTTTGAACCCATCGACTGGACCACCTTCCACCTTCACCTCTCAGTCACAGAGTCCCTTTCAGATATACACCCCCATAAGGCATCCCAGATTCACCACAGCCATGACAACTTTCCAAGACCTTTCCCGGAGACAGGACCCCATCACTTTCAGATCCTCTGTAGGCACCATGCACAGAATATCAGGTCAGAAACTATGGTCAGCTTAGGGGACTCTCTTTAATAGGCGGTGGACCAAAGACCTGTGTTGACTGTTGAGGAAACTGAGGCGTTACACTCCAGTCGGTGACCATGACCTTTTCTGCACTTTTTTTCCCCCCGACACTGCACTAATGACGCCCGAAGTGCTGGCAAGTCAGATGCACCAAAGGCAGTGCATTCCCCCTCCCAAAATGCCTAGCCTCACTGCACTGCCACCTGCAGACCCCCAGGTGGCAGTACTGCAGCGGGAGGTACCACCTACCCACTGCCAAGGAGGGAAATGTCCTGTGGAATGCTTAAAGTTCCTCGCGGCAGCCCTCCAGCAAACCCAAGCACAGGACATGAACCTCAGTGTCATGACAGGCCACCCTGCTTCACTTCACTGCTGGACGTTCAGTCGTCTGCAAGAATTCTGGACCCTGCAAGAGGGCAAAGCAGTCCTTTTCCCCATTTTGCAACATGGACGTTTGAGTAGAGGGGTCCTCTAGATCATTCACTGGGCCACTAATCAAGACATCACAGGTCTGAATCATGCCACAACCTGCTTGACCTTGAGCAGTTCACTTGACTTCCATGTGTTTCAGTCCCTCACAGCTGTGAAACTGGATAGAAGTGCCCCCCCAATGAACAAAATTCTGCAACTCAGTTAACCTGCTCTGAGGAATAAAGTGCAGAACAGAAAAACAATCCATAGGCACCTTCTTCCTCGACTCACTTATTTGTACAAATCGGATTTACAACCTTTGAGCCAGGGGCTCATTTACAAAGGTACCTCGTCACAGAAAGGACACAGAGTGTAACATATTTACAGAATTCAAACACACAGAGTGACATAGAATTTACACAGTCGTTCTCATACAATAAGCAATTTGAAACATTTCAAAGTGACAGATTTAATACATGCATATACCAACAGAGGGGCAGGAGACCAGGAGGGAGTGGGGGGGCGGGGGTCCAGCCCAGCAGGCTTCATCAGGTGCAATGCAAGAGTAGCGGAACATCAGTTAGAGACAGGTGCAACTGCAGGTGTTAAACAGTAGGTTCCGAAGGGCGGTTTTGAAGGAGGCAATTTTGGGAATGTTGGAGTTGGTTGCAGGGAAAGAGTTAAACTAGGATGGGGCTCTGTAGCAGAATGACCTCTGAACCCGGGTGGTCCTAGTTCTGGGAACTAGAAGGGTGGCTTTGTCAGCGGTTTGCGTAGAGACTGTGGAGGGGGTATGATGGGCGGAGGCAGTCACCCCAGGTGGGGAGAGCCCGATCAGAATTTTCTTAATTAGAAGGCAGGTTTTGTAGCTGAGTCGTTCATCGAGGTTAAGGAGATTGGCCATGTCACAGAGTTGACATGTGTGAGTGAGCCTGGGGGCACCAGTCATTAGTCTGCGAGCCTTGTTTAGGGTGAGGCGAATCTTGTTGAGGGCAGTGGTGTCAGCAGCACCATATACCGGCAGGCCATAATCCACAAGGGACAGTATTGATGATGTAATGGCAAGTCGGAGAGCATTGGCTGAGAGGCAGTCCTTGTGGCGGTAGAGGATGCCAAGTCGGGTGTTAGTGATGGATGCGAGGGTATTAATGTGGGCTTGAAAGGTGAGGGATGAGTTGAAGGTGACCCCAAGGTATTTGTAGGAGTAGACTTGTTCAAGTGGTTGCAGGGTGCTAGGGAGGATAAGGAGTGGGTTGTTGCTAGCTTTGTTTTGGCAGTGGATGAAGAGCATTGACTTTGTCTTTTTGAGACTGATGACGAGTCTGCACTCCTCATACCAGTTTTTGGCCTCATTGAAAGAGTGCTGGAGAGAGTCTGGGAGGGAGGTAGGATTTCTGTGGGAGACAAAAATGATGGCATCATCGGCATACATAAGGATACTGCTGGAGCAGGCACTAGGCAGGGTGTTTAGATAGAGACTAAAAAGTAAGGGGCCCAGGATGGAGCACTGGGGGACCCCAGAGTGGATAGGACAGGTTTCAGAGAGCGTCCCATTGATTTTGACACACTGGGAGCGAGCTGATAAGTAGCTTGAGCACCAGGCTAGGGGGGCCAGCAGAGAAACCGGTGTGGTAGAGGGCATCTAGTGGGAGAGGGTGGGAGACAGTGTTGAAAGCTTCAGAGAGGTCAACGAACACTGCACCAGCTGGGGAGCCAGAGTCAAGGGAGGAGTGCAGGAAGTTGGAGAACTTCATTAATGCTGTACCAATGCTGTGTCCAGCATGGAAACCATGCTGCTCCGAGCACAGGATGTCGTGCTTAGCCAGATATTCAGTAAGTTGACTGGCCACCACTTTTTCTAAGACTCTGGGGAGGGAGGATGGAGATTGGTCGATAGTTGCAGGGGGAGGACCTGTCACCCCCTTTATGAATAGGTATGACTATAGCTGTTTTCCACGCAGTGGGGAATTGCCCCAGACAGAGGAACCGGTTTAGTAGGCTGGTGAGTGGGACAAGGATGTCATCCAGGACCAGCCGGAGTATTTTGGGGTCCAGGGAGTCGCTGCAAGGATTGTTGCTATTTAATGCTTTAAGCAGGAGAGGTATGGCTTCCTGGACAGATACTTTGCGTAGGTAGAACCAGGGATGTTAGGTTGGGGGTTGGATCGAAAAAGTTACTAGGGAAGACGGAGCTAAGGTCCGTAAAGGAGGAGTTAAGGCAGTTGGCAATCCTAGCTGGGTCGGTAGAGGTAGAGCCGCCAATAGTAAGTTGGGATTGGGGGGGGGGAATGAGATTTCCTGTTTAGCTCTTTAATATTGTCCCAGAAGGTCTGGGCACACCCCCAAGAGGAGGTGAGGGTGGCCTGGTACTGGTCTGCCTTGGCTTTACGGATGGCTCATGTGCACCTGTTCCATGCAGCATTGTAGGCCTGTCTATCAGCCGTCCGACCAGTCTCTGTGGCTAGGTGCCAGAGGTCATCCCTATTTCTGAGCTTTTGGAGTAGGGCAGGGGTAACCCAAGGCGTGTTTTGCTTTTTGGAACAGAGTTTGTTGAAAGGTGCAAAGAGATCACAGGCCTTATTAAAGGCTTGTGAGAAGAGGTCAAGGGCAGTATCAATGTCGGGTGGATGGGGGACCAATTAATCTGAGCGAGGTACTGTTTGCGTTTAGTCAGCCCGCCCGGGCGAAGGCGCCTACGGAGTGTGGTTTGGGCTGCAGTCTTGGGGGCGGGGGCAGACCAGTGGAATAGGATAAGGGAGTGGTCATTTAAGGAGTCAGGGAGTACCGGAATGTCCTGAATTTCTGGGAGGCGGTTGGTGACAATGACGTCCAGGAGGGTGCAAGTTCCTCCAGCTTGGTTATGTCTAGTGGGCTGGGAGATGAGTTGTGTCAGGTCTTGGGTAGCGAAGGTGTCTTATTGGAGAAGTGGAGGGACTGAGCCAGTTCACGTTGAGGTCCCCCACTAGGACTTGTTCTGCATTATGAGGGAGGGTGGCGAGATAATCAGTGAGAGATGTTATCGCTGGGTTCTGGTTCCTTGGGGGAAATGTAGGAGACCATGAAATACAGCGAGCCCCTGGAGGGGTCTGGGGTGAGCTTGAGGGTAAGGGCCTGGGCACCATTTACAAGCTTAGGGGCGGGGAGCACATGGCCAATGATGGTGTCACGAGTATAATCGCAACCACCCCCTGCTACTCCGGCCTCGATCCTCCCGTATAGAGTGTAGCCCCGAAGAGAGACAAAGGAGGCGGGGTGGACTTGAATAGCCAGGTTTCTACTAGGGCTATGATGTCTGGTTTACTTGGTTTATAGGACAAAAGAAGGCTGTTTGCCCATCGAGACTGTCCTCCATATTGATGGATCATTTACCCATATCCCATTCATTCATCCATTTATCTAATTTATGCTTAAAAATGGTAATGTTTGTCGAATCAACGATATCCTGGGGTAATTTATTCCATAACCTGGGCGATCTAATGGAGAAGAAATTTAATCTCTTGTTATTATTTACTTTTTTAACTTCCAATTGTCTATTGTGTAGTCTTGGCACAATTTTGGTTGGTGTAGAATGACCCAGTACTGGAGGGCAGCAATTTTTTTCAGCAGGCTGCATACGTTCAAAGAGGCAATGTGGAGGCCAGTGGATCTAGTTGGTGGACTGGTGGGGGCAGGGCCTGGGTTAGGGTGGATATTACCAGAGAGGAGTAATAGAAGAACCAAGGTTCTGACCATGGGGTGGCAGTATGTTAACTTTTTGGGAGTACGTTGAGATGAGGAGGAGGCCATAGGGGAATAAGGGATGGGCTGGGTTTGAAGGGTCGGGATGGCAAAGAGTAGGTGGATCCAAGGGGAGCCAGGGTAGGCAGTGGGGGTGGGAAGGTAGCTAGGGGGTGGGTGCTGGGGTCCAGGGTACGTGGACAGTGTAGGGGGGACCGAGCTAAGCCAGAGAGAGACGGAGGTGCAGTCCCAGGTGGGCAGGGGGTGAGGTCTGGCTGATGGGAGGTGAGCCTCAGTATGGTCATGAGGAGGAGACATTTGAGGAGGAGGTGAACATACATGGTGCCTAAGGTAGCAGTGGAGGCAGATGGTAAAAGTATCTAGGCTGCCCATCAGAAAGAGTGGATACCACTTTGGAGTAGTGGTTGGGCCACGGACTTTGGTGCACAGAGTGCGAGGTTCAAGACCCCACTGGGGCAGGTGACCTAGGACTTGGGTGAGATGGGGTTCCAGCTGCTGGGGGGGGCCATAAAAGGCTGGGTTAGAGGCTGATTAGGGGGTGGAAACAGCGACTCCTAGTGGTCACTAAGGGTAAGGAAAGGGCCTTGAGGGGTCCGTGGATTGGGCAGGAGGGGTCAGAGAGTTGGGCAGGGAAGCAAGAGGTGTGGGCAGAGCAAGGATGAGAGTGTGGGAAAGGAGTAATGGAGATGGATAGAGGGGTTCCTATGTAGTAGGAGGAAGAGTAGTTCAGGCAGAGAATAGAGAGATAGGCAGAAGATCCCTCTAGTGGCTAGCAGGTATAACCTGCAAATGGAAAAGTGGGGACTTAGAATTAGACCTAGTAGGAAGTGATGTCATAGGAAGGGGCCAATAATTTAAGGGTCGAGCTTGGGTGGGAGGGTGGCTGGGGAGGGTGGGGCAGTCGACGCACAGCGTCGACGGGCTAACACCCCACATAAAGATGCTGCAGGAAGCAAGAGATAGGCATTACCTCTTAAGGCACTCGCGTAGTTCCACGCTCCAGGAGGGAGCTCCGACTGTTTGGCCAGGCATCTTATTACTTTATACTGTTCCTGCAACATTTCCTATGACATTCCGACCCCTTATTTATCCTCACTGCTATTAAATTTGGGAAAGAACACCCAAATTCAAAAAAGGCCAGCAACTTGCTGTAACAGTAGCTCTTCGAGAGAATCTTCTCCATAGAGTCACACCTTTGGAATTTTAAGCCACTCAGAATCCTCTACTAGTGGGGGCAGCCCATGGTGATGTATTTCAAGGCCGCCAATATAATATGGGCAGCCCCCTCCTCTCCTCGGAGAGAGACCAGCTCAGAGGATATCATACTGGCAGGGACTGGGAGACCAGAACTAAGCAACTGGGACGTGTGACAGACTGGAAGACATGATCCAAAATAGGACAGAGGAAGAGTACACAGCTTGCAACAGCAGGCAGAGCTTCCAGCAAATGCCATCTAAAGACAGAAAGGGGAAAGGTGGGAGAGTGAGCTGTGGCTCCATGAAGCACATTCTCTCAAAGATCTACTGTCACAATAAGCAGCTCACTATCTACTTCGAGGACATCTCCCTCCACTGAGCTACACCTATGGAACGATTCCCAAGCAGTACAAAAGGTACCAAGGGAAACAGCAGATGTCATAGATCCATATGACCCTAAGATGGAGGGCCCTGGAGGAAGTAAGACGAATCTAGCTCGTGTATGAGAGATGAGATCCTTATGATAGTGCTTAGTGAATGTGTAAACAGAACTCCATGTGGCAGCAGAACTTAAGTCCGCTGCAGAAACGTTATGGAAACGTGCTAGAGGTAGCCATGCTGCATGTGAAGAGGCCATGCACAGGACCAGGAATCTTCTTACCATGCTTCCGGTAACAAATATACAAAATACCAACCATTTTAAAAGGTACTGTACAGAAACGGGGGGGTGGGGGTGGGAGGAGTCCTTTCCAGGTGTGAAGAAAACAAAAAGAAGAAAGTCGAGAAATTCAACGAGGCAAAAGCGTTGTTACTCTGCAGATCAGCAAGAGATTGATGGCATGAGAAAGAATGGAGGGCAGTTATTTAGATGGCATCAATGTACACTAACTACAATAACATGGTAGAATCGAGCAAGCAAAAGTTTCCTAGTGGTCCTGACACCAGTGGCTTACAGTTACAAAGTTGTGGCTCTATAGAGTGAGAGGTCCTTGATGAAGATCTAGGGTCCTTGATTTCTGGTGGGCTGATTCTGAGGAAATGAAGGGGGGGGCAGATATTCAAGCAGGCTGGAGGGAGCACAGGGGCAGGGGATGTAATGGGAAAGGAGCCATCAACAGGGAAACAGTGCAGGTGGTCACCAGCTCCTGCTTGGGGCAGGTGGGAGAAGGAAACGGGTACAGAATGCTGAGCTGGCGCACCAGGAAGGTGTAGGGTGTAGTAAGAGAGACAAGGGTGGCAACACAAAGATAAAAGTTGGGGGTGGCAGGGAAGTACAGGTTACTCACCTGTAACAGGAGGTCTAGGAATGGTATATGTTGTTCATCCACACTTATTGGCAGGATCCTTGCCGCTTTAAATCTTGCCGGAAGGTCTTCAAGCTGCCTCCTCCCACCCACCCGGTGGTAAACCTCAGCCCGACTCCATGATGCCAGATCTAGCCTGGAAGCCAGGCTGTGCGTCAGCCGAGGTCGTTGGGTCTGTGGATGAACAATATATACCATTCCTAGAACTCCTGTTACAGGTGAGTAACCTGTATTTCTAGGACATGGATATGTTGTTCAATCCACACTTATTGGCAGACTCTAGCAGTTCTCCGGGAGGAGGGAGGCAAGGCGAACCCCCCCCCCCCGATACTTACTTAGGAAACAGAGACTGGAGAACCGAGGCCCCAAAACCAGCATCCCGGCGTGACTCAAGGTTGATGTGGTAGTGGGTAATAAAGGTATGTGCCGACTTCCAGGTAGCAGCCCTGCAGATATCCTGGATAGGGACATCCCTGGAAGCAGGTACCGATGCAGCAGTATGGCGGGTAGAACGAGCTCTTATCCCTCTGGGAGGCTCCATGCCCGCCAACCTATAGCAGAACTCTATGCAGGAGGTGACCCACCTGCTTATCGTCCGCTTGGCTGCAGGTCTGCCAGGTGCGGCTTCAGCAGAGGTGACAAACAGCTGGCGAACCTCTCCCCGAACTTCAGCCATCCGCTCCTTATAATAAGCGAGCGCTCGTCTAGGGTCCAAAGTATGGAGCCTATATTCAGCCTCCGAGATGTGACTGGGGTAGAACACTGGCAGAGTCAACACCTGGTTAAGGTGAAACTCCGACACCACCTTCAGGAGGAATTTCGGGTGGGGGCACAGGACAACCTTGTCCCTGTGGAAGACCAGATAAGGAGACTCGATGGAAAGTGCCTGGAGCTCTCCCATCCTTCTGGCTGACGTGATAGCCACCAAGAAGGCGGTCTTCCACGACAGGTGGGAAATATCGCACCTGTGCATCGGTTCGAATGGCTTGCCCATGAGCTTGGCCAATACCAGCAGTAGATCCCACGGAGGTGGAGGTTCTCGCACCGGAGGGGAAATGTGGTCAAGGCCTTTGAAAAAGCACCCGACCACCTTCTCCTGCGCCACCGACTGCTTCCCAGCCCGCGCCCGGTAAGCAGAGATGGCTGCCAGGTGCACCTTAAGGGTCGTCGACCGAAGCCCTTGCTGAGAAAGGGACCACAGGTAGTCCAGAATGCTTGTAAAGGGACAGGCGGAAGGGTCCAAGCCCTTCCCCTGACACCAAATGGAGAATCTCTTCCACTTAAAGACGTAGCATTTCCTGGTTGACTCCTTATGGGACACCTCAACTACGTTGAGGACCTCGTCGGAAAGACCCAAGGCCTGGAACTCTAGCCGCCCAGGAACCAGGCCATCAGGTGCAGGGATTGAAGGTACGGATGGAATACCTTCCCCTGGTTGACTGAGATGAGGTCCGGGTGGGCTGGAAGCTGCCTCGGGAGCCTGGAGCTGAGACTGAGGAGATCTGGATACCAGAACTGGCGGGGCCAGTCTGGGGCTACCAGAATCACCTGCGCCTTGTCTCTCCTCGCCTTGAGAAGCACCTTGTGGATCAAGGGAAATGGAGGAAAGGCGTAGAAGAGGCCCGGGGTCCACGGCCTCGAGAAGGCATCCCCCTGCAGCGAGTCCTGCTGAGGGGGCGGCATGGAACAGACTCAGCTTTGCATTCTCCCTGAGGCAACAGGTCCACCTGAGGTGTGCCTCAGTGGAGAACAGATCTTGTACTACCTCCGGCAGGAGAGACCACTCATGAGACGCAGCCCCTATCTGGCTTAGGGCATCGGCCAGGGTGTTGGAGGCTCCTGCCACGTGAATGGCTAGATCATCTGCCTCCAGGCTGCGACAAGGGACCATATGCGGAGAGCTTCCTTGCATAACAGCATGGAGCGCGTCCCGCCCTGGCGGTTCAGCTAGTACATGGTCGTGGTATTGTCCGTCTGGACCTGAACCACTTGATCCCGTAGAAATGGAGCGAAGGCAGTGAGAGCTAGGCGGACCGCTCGGAGCTCCAGCAGGTTGATATGGCATCGGGACTCCCGAGGGGACCAGAGGCCGTGCGCTCTGTGCTCCCCCAGATGGGCACCCAACCCATCAGAGATACATCGGTCGATAGAGAGACCGTCGGCTCGGGGTGGACGAATGGGATGCTCTCCTGGAGAGCGCTCCACATCTCCTGGGTCACTGTCACGGGCTGGTCCAACGGATTGCAGTGTTGTGACCACTGGCTGGCCAGTCCCCATTGAAGGGGACGCATGTACCAACGGACTACGCTGGTGCAGGCCGCCATGAGGCCCAGGAAGTCCCAGGCAGGGCGCGACTGCCCAACCAGAAATGATTGGGCAAAGGAGGAAAGAACCTCGGCCCTGTCCGCCGGGAGCTGAGCTCTGGCTCGAAGAGAGTTGAGCTCTGCCCCGATGAAGAGTATCACCTGCTTCGGCACGAGCTCTGACTTGGTCATTGATGAGGAGGCCAATCTGAGAGCAAACCTGGAGGGCAAGATTTCTGGACCGCTCCGCCTCCACTCTGGAGGGGGCTGCAATCAGCCAGTCGTCCAGGTAGGGGTACACCCGGACCCTTCGGCGCCGCAGGAATGCTGTCACCACTGCCATGCATTTGCTGAAGACCCTGGGAGCTAGGGAGAGGCCGAAGGGCATGGCCCGGAACTCGTAAAGCGATCCCTCCGCTCTGAAGCGGAGGAATCTCTGAAGAGACAGACGGATTGGGACGTGAAAGAACGCGTCCTGGAGGTCCACGGAACAGAACCACATGCCTCATTCCAAGGATGAGATTATCTGAGCCAGAGTGACCATCCTGAAGGTCCGAGACCTTAGGAACCTGTTCAGGTCGTGCAGGTCGAGAATGGGGCGCCAGTCCCCCATCCGTTTTGGGACCAGGAAATACCTGGACACAAACCCCGGGTCTGGAGAAGGATCCGCCACCTTCCTGATCACCTCTTTTTCGAGGAGCAGGGCAATATCGGCTCGGCGGGCTGACAGCGAGGCTGCGGACCCCGTGGCCCCCGAGGGGCGACGGCTCGTAAGGGTGGAGCCTGCTCGAACTCCAGAGGCAGGCTTTTTCCTACCACCTCCAACACCCAGCGGTCCGTGGTGATAGCGGACCAGGCGGAAAGGAAGTGGTAGCTGTCTCTCACGGGGAACCCAGGGGAGTGATGAGGCTCGGGCAGCACCCTTAACCCGGCACTGGGCAGGCTTGGAGGAGGAACCGGCCGAGGGACCTCCTGGGCCTTTACCTCCTTGCTTCCTGTTGGAGGAAGCCGCCAGCTTGGGTTTGGGACGCCAAGCGCAAGCCTGCTGGCCCTGTTGCTGGTGCTGTTGGGCTGGTCGAGATGCAGGGGCCGAAGGACGAAAGGACTTCTGCTGTTGCTGATGGTGGCCTTTGTCCCTCTGGGCGGAGGTGGCCGAGTCCAGGGTAGCATTGGACTTTTCGATCCGCTGGAGGTGTCCCTCCACTCCAGGGCCGAAGAGGTCAGTCCCCAAGAAGGGGATGTTTGCCATCTTGTGCTGGGTATCCGCCGTGAAGGTGGATATCCTCAGCCACGCCCTGCGGCGCATGGCCACCACGGCCGCTACTGACCTGGCACAAGAATCACCTATGTCCAGAGCAGTCTGAAGCTGCTGCTTCGCCACCGCCCTACCCTGGTCCCGCACCTCGGGACCATGGTCTGCAGGTCGGTTGGGAGATGAGGGACAACCTCATCCAGGGAGCCCAAGAGGGCATGGGAGAAGTGTGCCATCAGCACAGCCGAGCTGGCCTGTCGGAGGCCGAGGGAGGATGCAGCGACACCCTGCGCCCGGCAAAGTCCAGCTTTTTGGACTCTTTGTCGGGGGGCTTATCCACATCCCGAGCGTTACCGGAACGCCGGAAAATGCTGTCGGTGACTAACCCCTCGGCAGAGGGGTGCTCCGAGAAACCGGGCAAAGAGCCGGTAGGGACCACATACTTCCTGGCCATCCTGGCCGAGGGCGCATGACAGGAAGCAAGCCACTACCAAAGCTCCAAGGCTGGGCCGACAATGGCCTCAGCCACCGGAAAGGCCTCCGTGGGGGAATCCCCTCGGTCCAGTATCTCCGTCAGGGGATACTTGACCCGTTTGGACACGGGCTCAAGCTGCATCCTGGTGGACTCTGAGATGAGTCGAAGCAGACCCAAGAAGGACAATGGGCTATCGTCCAATGACTGGCCCCCGGAGGACTCCAGGTCGACATGCCTGGAGAACAGGAGGAGTCGTCATCTGATTCGAAGAGTCTGCGAAGAGCTGCCTCAGCTCTGAGCCACCTCTACCTGCCGAGGACGGTCGGGAGTGAGGGTGACAGACAACCTGTGGGCAGGTCGTGACCCGACCGAGAATCCTTGGTCGGTGCCCCAGACTTCGGTTGTGGAGGCGGAGGTTCCACCACAATTGGTGGAGCAGCTGGTATTGGCCGAGCAACCGGCCCTGGAATGGGCAACTCGACTGAGGCGAGTGGTTGCTTCGATCGTTCGGGCGACAGCCACTTGATGGCCGGGGTCTGGACCGGAGTCGGCTTAGACCCGGACAACAGCAACTGCTGCCACATAAGCTCCTTGTAGCGATGACGTAATTTACGCCGAAGCCTCCCCTCATCCGAGGAAGAGGATGAGGAGGAACGGTGTCGCCGCTTACTCCGGTATCGAGATCGAGACCGCCGATGTCGGCGGGAACGGCTTGACCGAGATGAAGTCCGAGACCGAGACCCTCAGAGGAACTGAGGGCGGGTCTGGGAAGGGGCGGGGGACACCCGCTCTTCCCTCGGCTCGGGCACTTTAACCGGAGACTGCGGCCCCGAAGGCGCAGGCAGATCCTCGGTCTCTACCGGGGGAACCAGTGAAGGAGGGTTGTCGGCTTCACCAGTCGACAGCCCGTCTAACGGATCGAGAAAAATCTCTACTGTGTCAACGGGAGTCTCGGCAGGCTGGCCTGACGGGGACACCGTGAAGCCAGCGGCCTGAGCTGCAACTTCGACCGTCTGACGGTTGGCTGTCCGGGAAGGAGACCCTCTCCGCCCCACGAACGCCGATGGTGGGACCTACCCTTCGACTCTTTCTTCTTGGGCCGAAGAATGTCCCGATGGCCCCTCCCTTCGTGGAAAGGGACTGACAAAGCTCCTTGAACGAAGCCGTATACGAATAACTCAGAGAGAGCGGGATAAATGCCACGGCCGAGGAGGAAGATGCGGCCTGGGCCGCCTCCTCCTCGAGGGCGATCATCTGCTCGAGCTGCTCAGCCGAGCCAGCTGCCGCGGACACCGCCCAACGAGCCTTTTTTGATTTTACCGGCAGGAAACGCTTCTCAGGGCGCCCGAGCTTCAATCGGGCAGCGCGATCATCCAGGACGTTGGCCGAGAAAGAGCGGCACAACTCGCAGGCCTGCGCGTCGTGATCTAGGCCAAGGCAGTAGACGCACGTGGAGTGCGGATCCGTCCTGGACGTTTTTTGCCCGCAAGGGCACCTCCAAAAGCCGGGAATAGATTTGTCCATCGCAGCCGCGAGGGAAGATGAAGACCGAAGTTTAGAAAAATTCAAAACCATTTTCGGACGAACCGAAGAGTTAGGATCCAGTTTAAAAACGCAGAGCGCTAAGGAGGGAACCTGAGCTTCCAAGCGGTAAGGAAGATCTGGCGTCATGGGGCGGAGCTGAGAGTTTTACCACTCAGGAGGTGGTCAAAGATCTGGCAGCTGGGCTTCAATGCCAAAAAGTGCAAGATCATACTAACATACTAAAGTGCCAGCAGAGGAGGCCTAATGGTCTTTCGAGTCTGCTCGATTGTCAGCACCCACACTGGGGGCGGATTTCGCTGTCCTCCTCTCCCCCTTGGGTTACACTGTCCCCAGTCCCAGATGTTCCCTCTGTATTGGATGTCAGGTTCACCCTCCCCCCTGTACCTGTCCCATCCCCTCTTAAATCTGTCCAGTCTCCGCCTCCACCAGCCCCCGGGCAGCGCATTCCATAGCTCCATCACCCTCTCGGTGAAATAACACCTCCACCTCCTCTCCTCCGAGTCTGCCCACTTCCAGCTTACACGTGTCCTCTTGTTGCCCCCACCTCCTTCCTTTTGAACACCTTGACTGGGCCCCCCCTTATTAATCCCCTTTATGTACCTGAAGATCTCTATCATGTACGCCCCGTCCCTCCTCTTCTCCAGGGTGTACATGTTGAATTCTCCTCATAGGTCCTCTCCCCCAGGCCCCAGATCATTTTGATTGCCCTCCTTTGGACCCTCTCCAGGAGTGCAATATCCCTCTTTAAGTGTGATCTCCAAAACTGCACACAATACTCGAGGTGTGGCGTAACCAAGCAGCTATACAGAGGAATGATCACTTCCACCTTTCTGCATCCCAGCATCCTATTTGCTTTTGCCGCTGCCCTCCTACAGGTTCAGAGATGTTCATTTTGACATCTACCACCACCCCCATGTCCCTCTCGCCCTTCAAGACTTGTATTGTGTCTCCCCCCAGGGTACACCTTTGCCCTGGATTTCTGAGTCCCAGGTGCAGAACCCTGTATTGAACTTCAGTTTCTATTTTCCCGACCACATTTGCAGAGCTTCTATGTCCTCATGCAGGGCCACCCTCCTCTCCTCCTCATCCACCACTGCACCCAGCTTCGAGTCGTCTGCAGAGAGACTCATTTCACTCCTGATACCCTTCCTTATGTCTGAGACATAGGCGTTAAACCAGGAGTGGCCCCAGTACTGACCCCTGCAAAACCCCACTAGTAACCCTCCTTGGTGATGAGGCTAGCCCCCCCAACCACCACCCTCTGAGTACGCTCCAAGAGCCAATTTGCTATCCATCTTATCAACTGCATCCCAACCCCCATTTCCTCCCGCTTAGCCAGCAGGCCATCATGGGGTACCAAATCAAATGCCTTGCTGAAGTCTAGAAGGACGACATCCACCGGGCTACCCTGGTCCAGGGCACTCGTCACCCAGTCATAGAACTCCACAAGGTTTGTCTGACACAATATTCCCGGGACGAAGCTATGCTATCATCCAGATGCCCAGTTTGCTCCAGTAACCCCCCCCAGCCTTTCCTTGACAATACCCTCCATCACCGACGTCAGGCTAACGGGCCTGTAATTCCCCACCTCCTTTCTTGATTCCCCCTTGTGGATTGGCACAACACAGGCCACCCTCCAGTCTTGGGGTACCCACTCCGTCTTTAGAGAGCTGCTGAAAAGCTCTGCCGGGGGGCTGCCAGGATATCAGCCAGTTCCCTTAACACCCTAGGATGCATCTCATCTGGCCCAGGTGCTTTCTCTGTCCGAAGGGACCTGAGGGCTTCCCACACTCTGTCTACCAGGATTTCAACCTCCACATCCTCCCTTTTGCTCCCTGTACTGCTAGCCCCCCACCTGTCTGTGGTGGCCACTCCCTTTCCCCAGACCTGTCAGGGCCCCCGATCTCTACAGGTCCCTCCCCTTCCTCCAGTTTGCCCCCTCTGCTCCCAAAAGACATAGCCCCTCCATCCCCCCTGGTAAACACTGAGGCAAAGTACTCGTTTAGAACCTCAGCCTGCTCCCCCGCCTCATATGCCCATCCCTCCCCAGTCCTTATCCTGCTGATTTGCCCCCTCACTTTCCTTTTTTCCCCTATCTACCTAAAGAACCCCTTGTCCCCCCTCCAGATCTTCCTGGCCAAGGACTGCTCCTTCCTCGCATTAGCCGTTCTCATCACCACCCTGGCGACCTTCCTGGCTATCAGCTCATACTCCCCCTGATCCCTTTCGCTCCTTGAGCGCTTGACGCGCCTATAGGCCGTTTTCTTGTCCCTCACCACCTCCTGAACCTCCTGGGTCCACCAACAGGGTTTTCTGGTCTTATCAAATGGTTGCCGTTCTCTTGCGCAGGATCTGGTAACCTCCTGTACTCCCCTCCTAATGATCTCCCACCTGCTGTCAGCATCCATGTCTGGCCTTATCCCGTCGAAACGATCCTTAAGGATCCTCCCCATCTCCCTGAAATCTGCACCCCCTGAAGTCAGTTACTACCATCTTTGTGTAGCTTTCCTCCCCCCAGGTCCAGGAAGAACCAGACTGTGGCATGATCACTCCCCAACAGGTCCCTCACCTCCAGGCCCCTAATCTGGTCACTGTCCACCAGGACTACGTCCAGTGTCCTGGTCTCCCTAGTTAGCTTACCCACCTGCTGGGTCAGGAACGTGTCCTGGAAGACACCCAGCAACCTCTGCTCCTTGGCCAGTGGTGACGTCATAGTCCCCCAGTCTGTTCCTGGCATGTTTATGTCTCCCAATACCACTACCTGTCCCTTCCCCAATCTACAGCAGCCCTCAACATTTGCCACCAAACTCTCTTCTAGAGCCTCCGCCAGTGCGGGGGTCTGTATATCACCCCGACCTTTACTCTCTTACCCCCCCTTGCGTCAGCAGGATGACTTAAATTGCCTCCACGTCCCCCTGCCTCATCCACCCCTCCAATACCTATGCCATTATTGACAGTGCCACAGCCCCTTCCCCTCCCGTCCTTTCTAAACATTGTATAGCCCTCCAGGTTTAGATCCCATTCATGCCCTTGTGTGGCCCAGATCTCAGTGACTGCTGCCACATCTACTGCCCCCTCAACTAGCATTACCTGGAGCTCAGGCATCTTATTTCCTAAGCTCCTGGCATTTATCGGGACCACCCTCCACCCTCCACCCTTTCCCTCCCCCCAATAAGCTCCCGGTCATCAGCTCCTGTACCCTACCTGTTAGCCTATTTCCAAAGTCCCTCCAACCCCTTAAGGGATTTGAGACACATGTACGTGGGAATTAAAATACAAGGGCAGAATACAGGTGGGGGGGGGGTGTTGAAGGTTGCTGTAACTAAGGGGGGCATCGATCTGGAGGTGGTGATCTCAAAGTGCCTTAACATAGCAACACAACACAATAAGGCAACAGAAAAAGCAATGAGGATGCTGCGATGCAGTGGCAGGGGGTCAGCAGTAGTAGAATGGAGGGGATAGTGCACCTGTACAGTAATGTGGTGAGGCCGCGCCTGGAGCACTGAGTACAGTTTGGAACCCTGACCTAAAAAGGGTACTGACAGGCTGGAGTCGCTACAGCAGAGGATGACCAAGATGAATCAGGGCCAAAAAGGTGAGGTGATAAGAGTAAAGATTGGGAGAGCAGGGATTTATTTAACTTCAAAAACTGATTAGCATTTTGCTTAGAAAAGT
Organism: Neoceratodus forsteri; assembly: GCA_016271365.2. Lineage (NCBI taxonomy): Eukaryota > Metazoa > Chordata > Ceratodontiformes > Ceratodontidae > Neoceratodus > Neoceratodus forsteri. Next base: position 82,900,748 of record JADMNL010000034.1, read on the forward strand.
GCTAAAACATTGCAAGAATGCATAGCACTTGCCTCACCGTGTTTAACAAACATAACACTTCTAGAAAGCCTATATAAATACTTTCTGTACAGTTAGCATTGTCTCAAGAAAAAAACTGCTAATCAATTATTTAAAACCCTGCCTGAACATGTATTTCGCTGAAGGCCAGACATGTTTAAATACGTGCAGGTTATGGACAAAGTGGGCCCCTTACAGTTGTACACAACCTGCAGGAACACAACTACAAGGGGGACTAGTAAGAAACTGGTTGGGGGAGGTTTAGGAGACACGTGAGGAAGTACTATTTCACGAAGAGGGGGTGCAGGGGTGGAATAAGCTGCCTGAGGGACTGGTCAGTACAAAATGTGTCGACAACTTTTAGAAAGGGTGGGGGAACACAAGGGGCAGGTCAAGGGCTCGGGTAGGGGAGTGGGGGGAGGGGAAAGGTTAGTTCTGATCCTTTAAAGGGCATGTATCACCTTTTCAGACAGACAGGATAGACTGTACGGACTTCTGCCAGCAGTTTTCTACGTACCCATGTTTCTTCTTGGGCTGGCAGCAGCACAAGGAAGGAAACAAAGTTATAGGTACAGGGAAGCTCTTCCTTAAATAGCCCTGGCAGTACCTTCCTACCTCAGTTTGTTTGCAGTCTCCCAGCAGAGGGCCTGCCAGCTGGTTTAGAATCATAGAGTCGTGGTCTATGGGAAGCCATCTTTTTGGTGTGCTCTGTGGATGTGGTGGTGCCTGGCCCATCATTCTGTGTTCCCCCTCTTTTTTGTTCTCATCCCCCTTCCTCTGTGTGAGTGCACATGCTCACAACACTCCTGGGAAGGAAGACACTAAGCAACGCGTAGTTACCCACGTCCTCAGCAGTCTCTCTACCAAAAACTCACCAGGAGTATCTCTCTATGAGCAGCGCGGCACTGAACCCACGAACCTACCAAAAACTCACCAGGGGTCGCTCTATGAGCAGCGTGGTAGTGAACCCAAGACCCCACCAAAAATTCACCAGTGGCCACTCTATGAGCAGCACGGTACTGAACCCAAGAACCCTACCAAAAACTCACCAGGAGTCACTCTAGAAGTAGTATGGCTCTGAACCTACGAACCTATCAAAAACTCACCAGGGGTCACTCTATGAGCAGCACAGTAGTGAACCCATGAACCTACCCTGGAAGAAGAGTGTCTGCAAGGACGCTCTTCACCCTCCCTGTTTACCTCTGCTTCTGATATCCTGGGTTTGGGGTGCAAACCCAATTCTCCAGCGTGCCTGAGCGCACCACAGAGCCAGCACAAATTTGCCAGTTTCCTTTGAAAAACATATATTTATCAGTACATGTGGATTTTACACTACATTCTGCAACTCTACTTACTTCCCCATCCTGGTGCACTATGGGTAGAAACCAGTTACGCAATCCCATACTGTATTTTCTAAACTACGTTAAAACACAATATATATCGTCAGGTAGTTCTGTGTCAGGTTACATCGAATTCTGCACTTTGTTCTTTCTTCTTAGACATGTTATGATATACAGAGTTTTGTATTTATGCAAATCTGTCTAGTATTCCACACAACTCAGCTGCTGTCGCGCCCAACCCCCACTCTGGCACACTTTCGAAAAAATAGGTGTTACACCGAAACAAGGCAAAGCTAGCATTCAGAAATTCAAATAAGTAAATAAACATGTTACCGCACTTCCTCAAGCACTAAGAGCCAGATCCAGAAAGCCCCACACACCCCTATGTGAATGCACATAGGGTACGCCCTGCACTCAAATGTTCAGCTGTATGCACAACCCCTCCTGTGACCATAGACGGCTGCTTCTAACCACATCCTGCACTACCACCAGAAGTAAACAGCCAGTGGGGAGGCAAGTTGGGGGTGCCTACGCTGGGAAGTGAGGCAGGCCCATGGCCGGTTGTACAGCGGGCTGCTGACTGCCACCAGAAGTACATGGTCAGTAAGGAAGCAGGCTGAGGTGCCCACAGCCGGTAGGGAGGCAGTTGAGGATGCCCACAGTCAGAGGTGCCTAGATTCTGGGCACCAGGAGGGCACTGAGATTACATGGGGGGAGTGTTCTCAGAATTATCAGCTCTGCACCCCTACGCTGTGGAACTCCCCACAGCAGTCTCCAGCTCACAACTGCATGAAGGGCTGGTAGGGAAAGCGGGACCAGGTTTATTTTAGTAAATGCTGCCTTCAACACACTGAGCAGGGAATCCACTAAACAGCTGACTGGGGCTTTTGAATGGATGCCTGCTTGGTGTCTGGCTCAGCTCCTGTCCATCCCCACAAGGAGATCCATGGCGGCTGATGACTGTGGCCAAGAGATGTGTCTGCTGCACGAGCGAGACCCACGGCGTGGTGCAAATCATGCGTATATCAATCTGTTTACAGCATAAGGCCCAAATGGGAGGGCATCAGTTAGATGAGACAAAGACAGAGAGAGACTTCGGAGTAGTCATCGCGGATGACTTAATGGTTGGAAAACAGTGTGAAAAGGCAGCACAGAGGGCGAGTGACATTCTTGGCTGCACTGGTAGGGGAATTACAAGTAGAAAGAGCGAGGTTATCATTCCTCTCTACAGGTCATTGGTGAGGCCACATTTAGAGTACTGCAGTCAGTTTTGGAGGCCCTACCTCAAAAAAAGACACAGACCGCCTAGAGCCGGTACAGAGAAGTGCTACAAAGATGGTGCATGGACTGCATCGTGAACAATACGAGGTAAGACTCAGGGAACTAAATCTGTACACCCTTGAGAAGAAACAGACTGGACATGATCGAAACTTTTAAGTAACATAGAAACATAGAATTTGACAGCAGATAAGGACCGCTTGGCCCACCCAGTCTGCCCATTTCCCTACCTACTGGATAAGCTGCAGATCCTAGTTAACCAGCAGCCTACTTCTTCCTACCCCAACCCCTCAGAACTGCCTTATGACTATCCCATGCATGCTTGAATTCCACCACTGATTTTGACTCCACAACCTCCTCCGGAAGGCCGTTCCATGCATCCACAACCCTCTCAGTGAAAAATACTTCCTTAAATTACCTCTGAGCCTCCCCATCTTCAAATTGTGCCCTCTTGTTCTTGCACACCTCTTTTTGAAAGATGCTACCCTCTTGGACTTTGTTGATTCCTTGAGGTACTTGAAAGTTTCTATCATGTCCCCTCTCCTCCTTTCCTCGAGGCTATACATATTAAGCTCCTTAAGTCTCTCTTCATATGTCTTCCGGTGCAGACCCTGCACCATTCTAGTTGCCCTCCTCTGACAGCTTCATCCTATGTCTTTATGTAGATTGGGTCTCCAGAACTGCACACAGTACTCAGATGGGGTCTCACCAGCTGTCTGTACAGAGGGATAATAACTTCCTGTTTTCTGCTGGTGATGCCTCTCCTATGCATCCCAGTATCCCCCAGCCCTCCTTGCTGCCCCTCTCACACTGCTTGCCCATCTTTAGGTCATCTGATATGACTACCCCAGGTCCCTCCATTTTGTTGTTGTTAGTATCTCACCCCATTGTGTACTCTTCCCTGGGTTTTGTTTCCCAGGTGCATTACCTTGCACTTCTTAGCACTGAATCTAAGCTGCCATACATTTGACCATTCCTCTAACCTTGCCAAGTCCCTTCTCATCCTTTCCACCCCACCCTGTGCATCAACTCTGTTGCAGATCTTTGTGTCATCTGCAAAGAGACATACTTTTCCTTCCAGTCCTTCTGCAATGTCGCTTATAAAGACATTGAAGAGGACCGTCCTAATACTGAACCTCAAGTGTACCCCACTAGTAACCCTCCTTTCTTCTGAGTGGACTCCATTTACTATTACCTCTGTGTCCTATTCTCCAGCCAATTCTTTTACCCAGGCTGTCATCTTGGGACCCACTCCCAGGCTGGCTAACTTGTATATTAATCTTTTGTGGGACTGTGTCAAATGCCTTGCTAAAGTCTAGGTAGGCCATGTCCACAGCCCCTCCCTGATCTACTACTTTGGTCACCCAGTCAAAGAAATCTATCAGATTCGTCTGGCATGACCTTCCCGCTGTGAATCCATGCTGCCTAGGGTCCTGTGCCCCTCTGGCCTCTAGATACTCGACAATTCTTTCCTTTAGAAGTGATTCCATCATTTTCCCTATCACTGAGGTTAAAGTAACAGGTCTATAGTTTCCTGCTTCTGCCTTGCTCCCACTTTTGTGAAGGGGAATCACATCTGCCCTCCTCCAGTCCTCGGGTACCACCCCATCCTCCCATGATTTGTTAAAAAGGGTAGTCAGTGGTGTCATTAGTTCTACCCTTAGTTCTTTTAGAATTCTGGGATGAATCCCATCAGGCCCAAGTACGTTAGGGAATCAACACAACACAAGCATGAAACCTCTTCCAGCAAAACAGGGATGCGCATACAAGGGGGCACAACTTACGTGTGGTGGGAGGCAGGATCAAAAGCAACCTCAGGAAGTACTTCTTTACAGAAAGGGTCACAGACCCATGGAACAGCCTACCTCAGGAGGTGGTGGAATCCAAGACAGTACGCAAGTTCAAACTTGCATCAGAAAGACATTGTGGACACATCAGGGTGCAGTCTAAATAGGGAGGAGGGCAGAAACACGGGCAGACTAGATGGATCATGCGGTCCCCATCTGCCGACATGATTCCTATGTTCCCATGTTCTTAAAAGAAACTAGAAAACAGAAGCCAGGACAAATTTCTGCTCGGCAGGGAAATCGTGGGGTACACCGGCTAGTAGAGAGGGTAGAGGATCCTTATCAACTGGTACGTGTTTTCACAGGATACTTATCTCATTCCTGCTTACAAGTGAGGGGGCGGACAAGCTGGACCTAGAGTCCCTTCCAACCTTCAATAACTATGTTACTCATCTGTATAACACGTTATTACACACAGCAGAATTTGCATCGAGCTGTGTGGTTATGTCTGTCCACACTACTTAGCAGATGAACTCTCCAGCCCCTGCAGGGAACTGAACCTGAGACCCTGAGTCACAAAGGCAGCAGCTCTAACAACTGAGCATAAGGCCAATTCCCTCAAGCTGGGAGGTCAGGGTTCTCCTTTGACTGCCAAGCTTTCTGTCCCACAGATCACCACTAGGTGGCTACATTGCTTCTGACTTGTTCACAGCTTTCATCACTAGATGGCATTGCTGTGCACAGGGCTGGCTTTTCTCTCTCTTCATACAGTGTATAAAGAATTGAATTTTATAGTTTACTATATTTAAAGAGCAATTTTCTACCTGGTGCCCTCAAGAAACACAAATAGCCCTTACCTGCCCCCAAATTAAATCCATCATAAAATTCCTTTAGAGAACGTCTCCATTTTGGAAGGGAAGGGATCATATTTTTGCTCCGTGGAGCTCCGCCACGCCGATCCCTTCCACTTCCTGGTACCCCTTCCTAGACTGACCACTTCATAATCCGCCTCGTGCTACTGCCAGGACATCACTATTTGAGTAACGCGGGGGCAAGCGTCCATTGACTTGAATGGGGCTGTTTTAAAAAGTTAAATTTGGGTAGTTTAGATGGCCAGTTAGAATAAATCATGGCCACCGCTTAACTAACAAGGTCCCTTCCCTTCCAAAATGGGGACTGTCTCTAAAGAAATTTTATGAAGCATTTAATTTGGGGGCAGGTAAGGACTATTTGTGTTTCTTGGGGGAGATTTAGAAGAGAGCATGACAGTTGCTCTTTAAAGCAGCAGTGCAACGAAAAAAAGTTATTTCAAAAAGCTAATTTTCTGCTATGGTTATGAAAAATATTAGCAGAACTGTTGACTTGGGTTTTCTGGATGCTTCCTATACTGCGTACTATACATTCGCATTTTTTCTGGGCCCTTACCCTCCTCGGGTCCTCAGTATTATTTCTATGCAAAAATGAGGCAGCCAACTTTTTTTCTTGAGAATTAAGTATTTTAAAACTTTAATAAAATTCTTAAATGATAATTAAAACTGAAAATTTTACCACCAAAATAAAATGGAAGACATCTGGCATCATAAGCCTGACCTCCTAGGAATAACAGAATCCTGGCTTAGGCCTTCTCTCCCCAACTCTCCATGTGTGTGCCCTTCCCGGCTACAATATGATTCGGGTTGACTGGGCCTCATCCAAAAGGGGTAGTGGCCTGGCACTTTTTTGTAAGTCCCCCCTAAACCTGAATTCCTCCTGCATCCAGTTAACGGCGACTTGAGGAATTTCTGGAATTTCTACCCCATGCCACCAAAAACAATGAAGTACTTTGCCTAGGTGACTTCAATCAGGATTGGCTTGGCCCAAGCTCCCCTATCCTCAACACTAACATGGCCAAAGCCAATCTAACTCAGCTTGTCACTGAACCTACCAGGCACTCCAGCAGTGGCACTAGTCACACCCTGCTCGACTGGGTCCTCACAAATAGGCCAGAAAGGATCTCCTCAGTTACTGTGTTGCCTGACTCCATCAGCGACCATTCTCCTGTAACCTGTGTCTAGGATGCCTGCCCCCCTTCATACCCACCTAAAATAATTTCTGTGGATGACTTCTCTGCCTTCGGTACCTTGGCTTTTCTATCCGATCTCCAGCAGGTTGACTGGTCTCCCCTTTTCACCACAGACAACACTGACCTGGAGGTGGAGTATTTCTCTAACACACTGCACTCACTGCAGTCCAAGCATATTCCTTACATTAGGCGCAGGGTTAGGGCCTTCCACCAAATGGTTGACCAGCCCCTTCTGCTTGCTTAATCTCGTGACAAGCTCCGGGCCAGGTGGAAAGCCTCCTCCCTTCTCCAACTTTGTTGCCTATCGCTCCCTTAGAACTCGTATAAGAAAGCAATCCGCTGCCAAAGTAATTACTATAGCGGTCTCTTCCATGCCTCTGCCCGCTACCCAAAAAGGTACTGGGCACATATCAATCACATTCCAGGTCACAATGCTTCTCAAGCCCCTCATGACATGCTAATTGACAATGTCTCTTGTAACAACCCCAACACCATAGCCAACACCTTTAACTCACTCTTTACCTCCCCTCCTTTTTCAACTTCCAACGCAGCCACTCCTTCCGTCCCTCCCTCTGCCTCATATCCCCCTTTTTCTCAGCCCTGTCTCTAGAACTGATGTCCTATGGATCCTCAACACTATGCCTCCTCATGGCAGCACTGGTCCTGACGGTCTGGAACCTAGAATTCTCAAACTTGGTGCCTCCATGCTTGCCACCCCTATCTTTCACCTCTTCAATCTCTCCATTAGCTCTGGCATAATGCCCTGCACCTGGAAACAAGCCAGAGTTATAAATGTCTTTAAAAAGGGTGACCCTAAAAACCCTACAAACTACCACCCTACAGCACTCCTGTCTATTCTTAGTAAACTTCTGGAGAAACTTATTCATCGTCAGGTGTCAGACTTTGTAGCCAACTATGACCTATCTCCTGCTCAGCACGGCTTCAGACCAGGCCACAGCACCTCGACTGCCCTAGCACACTTCACTAACGACACCTCAACCACCATGGATAGAGGCCAACTTACGGGGGGCTGTTTTTATTGACTTAATGAAGGCTTTCGACTCAGTCAACCATTCACTGCTCTTGCATCAGCTAGGTTCACTGGGTGCCTCCCAGTCTACTACTGCCTGGTTCTCCAGCTACCTGCACAATCACACCCAGTCGGTCTCCTACCATAGAGTTCTCGCCTCCTCTGCCCCTCTATCCACTGGTATTCCACAAGGTTCCATTCTTGGGCCCCTGCTCTTTTCTATATTTATAAACAATCTACCTGCCATTCCCGCCCACTGTCACATCTTATGCTATGATGATGACTTGGTCCCCTATACCTCCTCTAGCTCCATCTCTGACATTAATTCCCACCTCTCTTCTGACCTGCAATGAATCCAAACATGGCTCACATCTCACCACCTTGTATTAAATGTTGCCAAGACCCAGGCCATGGTCTTCGGGTCCCGCAGGAAGCTCAGTGCCCTAAACCCCACATTTCTGGTCTCGTGTCTCAATGGCTCCCCGGTACAGGTTACAGACTCCTTCAGATATTCAGGGGTCACTCTGGATCTGTGCCTCAGTTTCTCTCTCCATGCCAATGCGGTATGCAAGTCTGTCAATGCCAAAATTGGGTTGGCTTATCGTGTCCGCCACACCCTGACCCCTGCCGCTAGGATCTCCGTCGCCCAAGGACTTCTGCTCCCTGGTCTTTGCTTTGCACTGCCGGTCTTTGCTCAAGTGCAGGCAAATGTCCTTCAAGTTTGGGATGTTGCCTACAATAATATTTGCAGATTTGCCTCGTCTGCCCATCGGCTTAAACACCACTGCATACTTTACTCTGACCTTCGCTGGTTATCCCCCTCCTACCGGCGTTTATATTCCATAGCTGCCTGACCGACAATATACAGTAATTCGCTCTTCTCTCCCTTCCTCCCTTGCAGCCATGTTCACCCCAGCTGACTGCCCCCAGACTCCTCCGGTCCATGACTTCAGCTCTGGTCACTGTCCCTAATTGCTCCACCAAAATGGGTGAACTTGCCTTCTCCGTCTGCGCTCCCAAATTCTGAAACTCCCTTCTGTTTTCCCTTAGAAGCTCCAGTTCTCACCCTGCCTTCAAGCATGCACTCTTTAATTACCCCACCTCCCTAGACACATGTAAATGTCTTTAGTTCATGTATTACACCTCTTTACTTTCTCTAGTTCATGGAACATATCTCTTTACTTCCTGTTGCCCTACTGTGCCCTTCCCTGTCCCATACCCTCATCCTATGCCACCAGCACTGCTGTTATGCACTTATGTTACTGATCTCTGCAAGCTGTTTTTATCTCTGTTGTACCGTAATGCTTATGCTATGTATGCCATCACTTTCGTGCTAAGTAATTCTACTGTCATGTAAGGTTGTTGATCTCTTTATGTACTGCATTTTATCAGCTCCTTCCTGTACTATTGTTTGTAACTTGTTTGAACTGTACTCTCCCGGGTCGAGCCTGAAAATAGGCAATCCTGTCTTGAGCACTTACCGGGTTACCAAAAGCAAATAAATAATTAAGCATTAATCACCGACGATGGTGGCATCTAATGGGGAGTTAATGCATGGTTGAGACCGTTGTGTCACGAGGCCAGAGGCCGAGCGTTCAACGGTCCAACCATGCATTAACTCCACATTAGATGCCACCTTCGGAGGGGATTAATGCGCTTGTAACATGGTGTGCTCATCACTTTCCATGTCAGGGATGTGTTTGTACTGCTGTGATTCATTATACAATGATACAATTTCAGTTATTTAGTAAACTTCAGTGTTACTTTCAGAACTTTTCCTCAGCCTCTCTTATGTACCTATATGTCTTTTCAAAACTTTTGCACATAACTATATAGATGTCTTACTTAACCACTGCTGTATGTTTTTGTCTATTTCTGCCGGCTGTTCGTTTTTTATGCCTCTTAGGAGGACCCCAACTTCCTATTACTCGTTCCCCTTCAAGCTGTGTCTCATTTGCATACAGCGTTCGAGTCTTACCAGAATACTATTAGTTTCTTTCCCTGAGACGCTGGTGTTTACACCACGCGATCGACTACGGCACTGACATTCTCCCGGTCTGTTTTTCGTGTTCCGTCTCTATCACTGCTATACGATGATTGCATTTGACTTCTGCAATGTGCAGTCACCGGCCTCCATTTCACTCCGCTTCCGCACTCTGTTCCCCTCGGTTGCATGCCGTCTCCCTGTGTGTCCTTTGCCCTTCTCTAGCCTACCTACTTGTTGTGCGAAAACTTGATCTCTCCCGTTTTGTTACCTTTCGTCTTTCTCTGCACTGCTGGTTTTCCCACTCTGGCTGCTTTTTGGATTACACAAGCAACACGGCATTATCGTGCCATAATGTTGTGTTGCTCGTATACCACCTGATGCTATTGCACCAATTGTTTTGCTTATTTCAGCTACTGTTCTTTTTGCCACGTTACAAATAAAATTAGGAAGAAACAAAGGTGGGTCAAATTTTAAGCCATTTTCGTTGCACTTCTGCTTTAAGCTTGATTTTACATTAGATATTATAACAATAGTATATACTGTATAAGTTATGCTGGTAATACTGTAAACAAATTCACTTATACATACATGGTCAAATTTGGTTATTTTATTGTTAAAAAAATCTGAATTCAATAAAATTATGAATTATAAATAAAAAAAAGACTGGCTTTTTCTCATACGACTGTGTCTAAAAAGGCTGTTATAACAGGGTTCGATATTTTCATTATATTATATATTTCTGTCTGGGAGGAAATCACTGTAGGTTGTGGTTTTGTTTTTAAATATAAGCATATCTAATATACTAATAAGTATATATAAGTATACCTAAGTGTAAGTATAAATATAAGTATCTATAAGTATATGTAAGTATGTCTATTCTTTGAAGGCAAACTGAAAGACTAAGGAACGAGCTATAATTGTGGGCAGTGAGGAGCGAAGGCTGCTGGCCGCATCAGCGGCAGTGAATTTTACCGGGGGTCGCTGCGGGAGCTGCATCGGCAGCCACATTGAGGAGGGAGGCATCGGGGCTGCATCAACAGCTGAAGACAGCAGCGGGGGCACCGGATAGGACTTCCCGGCGACTGCAGTCGGCAGCGGGCCAGAGTTAGTGGAGCTGTGAAAGGAGGGCATTGGAGAGGAATTCCTGGCGGCTGCAGTCGGCAGCGGGCCAGGGTTCGAGGGAGCTTCTGTGCTCATGGACCAATCGGGAGAGAGGGCGCCAATTTTGAACAGCGCCTGGGCTGCAAAAGTCTGGCCCAGACACCTCACTCAGGAAAAAGCTGTAATTGTGTCCCACACAACCCACCCCGGCCCCAACCTCTATTAAATGGACTGTGGGGGCGGATCCTTGGGGGAGAGCACAGTGTGACTGAGCATTAAGTAGCCTGGATTTGTTGCAGGATTGAGGGGGAAGGGCATTTGATTAACATATTGTGTTGCTGGGTGGGTATTGTGTGTGGGGTTCATATTATTCACACCCAAAATGAGGGGGGCTTGGGGGCAACTAGATAGGGCATTTTTGGAAGGGTGATTGGATGTGCGGGGTGTGGGGCAGCCATAATATTGAACTGGGCATGGAGGTTTGGAGGGTGCACAGTGTGTTTTCAACTGGAAGGTTTTTGGGAGGAGATCAGAGGGATCAGAAGGCAGCTGGAAGGAGGGAGGGGCGAGGGATAGGGGAGATAAGGTGGGGTACAGATCAAGTTGGAGTAGACGTGGTCAACGTCTAATTGACATATATCAGGGGACTAGTGGACAAGGCAGAAAGAATTTATCCCAGAAGTTGGGTGGATCAAATGGCTTCTCTGGAGGTGTGTGGGGGTCAACGTCAATTTGGCATACCTCAGGAGACTAGTGGACAAGGAAAACGGATTCATCCCACAGGTTAGGTGGATCATATGGCTACTCTGGGGTAGGTGGAGGTAACAATACAGAAAGTATGTCAGAGGGAGGGGCAGCTCAGAGGGAGCAGATGCGGGAGGGGGAGTTAGGAGCGTGCAAAATGGGGGCAAGCATCAGGCTTACAAACCGGTTCACCATACTATACCCGGGTGATGAAGTGGAGGAAGATGGTGGGAGGGGAGAGCAAGTGGATAGAGAGGGTTTGGTCAGCAGGCAGAGGGGAGGGTGACAGAGGAGGGAGCCTAAACCAAAGGAAAGGACAGAGGAGGGACAGACATGAGCCTACGTTGAAGGGAAATGTGATAGATGGGGGGGGGGCACTGAGTGAGGACAGGGTAGAAGGAGGTAAGACTGGGGATAGGTCGGTGACCAGACTGGGGAATTTAATCAATGAGGAGAGGGCGGTAGAGAATTCTCTAGTTAGGTCAGATTCCGGACATGTATCACTAGGTGAGGTGGAGAATAGGGTAGAGAGAAATATAGCAGATGGGGTGGAATGTGTAGGTCCAAAGGAGGAGGGGGAAGCAGTGGGAGGTTACTCGGTTGGGGGATTGGAGGATTATAGCTCAAAAAGGGAGAGGGGATGGACCTGGGGGGGGCGAATTCTGGCCACACAGGAGATTTGGGAGGGTGAGGAGTAAACTGGAAGTTGCAGGTAGGAGGAGTATGGTAAGGCTCTCAAATGAGGGTGGCCCCCCGGACGATTGAAGGGGGGAGACAAGCAGGGTGTTGCTGACAGAAGGAGGAGCCTGGATGGTACAAAACGGGCTAATAAAGACCCTCAGGCTGATGGGAGAGGTAGGCGCAAGCAAGAGTTCGATGATAGCAGGAGGAGTCTGGAAGGAATAAAGAGGGCTAATAAAGTGGAGGGGTGAGGTGAAGGTGATATTGCTGGGGGACTCCATGCCATGACCAGGGGTATTCAGTGGGAGGGGGAGAATAAAAGCAGCCCTGTCAAGGCTAAATGTACACCAGGCCTATCCGTACACAAGGCCAAATTCCACTTATACTCGTTGGCATTGGATTGTGGGGGATCCCCAGACTTCCTAGTACATTTGGGGACAAATGATTTGGAAGGGAATAGCAAGCTAGAAATACAGGCTAGATTCCGGGAGCTGGCAAGGGTTTGTCACTCTATAGGAAGCAAAATTTCTTTCTCTGAGATTCTGCTGGTACCTAGGGCATCCGGTGAGACCAAGCTAAAACTCAAGAGAGGTGAACAAGTGGCTCAGGGGCTGGTGCAGGGCAGAGGGATATGGGTTGGTAGGTGACTGGGGGGATACTTTGGAGGATAAGGGGCTATACGCCAGGGATAGATTACACCTCTACATGGAGAGGAAGGAAATCTTGAAATTAAAACTTTCTGGATTTATATGTGAGAGGTGGGATTTAAACTTGTAAAGGGGGGGTCTAATAGTAAAAAGACCACAGGGGGGCTATTTGAGGGTCCAGGTCTAGGGCACGTGAGGAGTGGGAGGGACCATGTTGAGAATTCTAGGAAAACTGGGCAGAAAAGGGACTGTGCATGGTTGGTGGGACTGGAGAGAGAGGGGAGAAGTTGGGGTGGAGGACAGTCCTGATCAATGCCAGGAGTATGAGTAACAAAATGCCTGAACTCCAGGCTATGTTGGCTGAGGGAACAGCGGATGTGGCAACAATTACAGAGACATGGGCCACTCAGAGAAATTACTGGGACCTAAACTTAGAGGGCTACAAGATATGCAGGAAAGATATGAGAGTGGGAAGGGGGTTACGCTGACAGAAATGACATAATGGTTAATGGCATGGAGGAAGCTGGAGGTGATGTGGAGGCCATTTGGGTAACCCTGCAAACGAGGAGAGGGAAGAAACTGAAGATAGGGGTGGTATACAGGCCCCCCTGCAATAGAGGAGGCTCTGGAGGATAAGTTGGTTGAGAACATCAAGGGTCACTGTAACCTTGGAAAGGGTAGGGTGGTGGTCATGGGTGATCTTAATATGCTGGGGGCGGACTGGGACACCATGACATCCTCTGTAACCAGGGAACAGAGACTGATGGATGTCTTTCAGGATGCCTTCCTGGTCCAGCAGGTGTGGGAACCTACTAGAGAGAGGCAGATATTGGACGTTGTCCTAGCAAACAGTGAATAAATAAGGGGCCTGGAGGTGTGCAGTCCACTGGCGGGTGGTGACCATGCCACGGTTTGGTTCCTGCTGTATCTAGGGGGGAGGAAAACCACACTCATACAGTAGTGGTCGATTTCAGGGGAGCGGACTTCATGAATATGGGGTAGGATTCTAAGGGAGAGGTTGGACATGATCAGGCCGGATATGGATGCTGGAAGATTGTGGGAGACCATTAAAGAAGGGGTACAAGAGGCTACTAGGTCCTGTACTAAAGTAAGGCGTAACCATGGTGGAACCAGCAAGCCACGTTGGTGGACCAGGGAGGTGCAGGAGGCGGTGAGGGATAAAAAGGCTGCCTACGCACGTTTCAAATGTTCTAAGGGGGATAAGGAGCGAGGGGAGTATGAACTATTGGCCAGGAAGGTCACCAGGGTAGTGAGGGGTGCCAAGGCAGGGATGGAGAAAAACCTGGCTAGAGATATCTGGAGGGGAGGGGAGGGAAGGGATTCTATAGATACATAAGAGAAGAGAAAAGAGAGGACACAGATCAACAGGATTAAGATTGTGGGGTGATGGGCTAAGGAAGCAGGGGAACAGGCAGAGGTGCTAAATGAGTACTTTGCCTCAATCTTTGCAGAGAGTGACATGGGATCCCTACAGCCGGATGAGGAGATGAGGAGCCAGCAAAAGTGAGAGGACAGTCTCAGTCTGAGTCTGATACCAGAGGATGGAAAGAGGCTAGGGCACAGGCTAAGCCAGACCAAGAAGGAGTAGGAAGGTTGCATGAGGGAGTAGATTGGGGGGAAGAAGTCACAGTGGATAGGGTGAGGGAGGCCCTTCGGAAACTAAAAACTGATAAGGCGCCGGGGCTGGATCCGAGGGTTATGAAGGAACTGGCGGAGGTGCTGGCAGCTCCACTGCCTGCACTCTTTAACACCTCTCTGCAGACAGGATGGGTGCCACAGGACTGGAGGCACGCTTATGTAGTGCCTATACATAAAGGGGGTCTAGGGAGGAGATGTGGAATTATAGGCCGGTCAGTCTGACGTCTGTAGTAGGCAAAGTAATGTAGGGCTTTATCAAGGAGAGGCTTGGGAGGCAGTTGGAAAGGTCAGGACACCAGGATGATACACAGTATGGCTCTGTCCCGGGGAGATCATGTCAGACCAACCTTGTAGAGTTTTATGGCTGGGTGATGGGGGCTTTGGATAGACATAGGCTGGCAGATGTCCTATACCTAGATTTCAGTAAGGCGTTTGATTTAGTACCCCATAATGGATTGATAGCAAAATTGGGGGAGATGGGGTTGGGAGGACAGGAGCTAAATTGGGTTGAAAATTGGCTTTCGGGGCGTTTACAGAGGGTAATGGTGGGTGGGATACTATCCTCCCCTAGGAAGGTAATCAGTGGGGTCCCTCAAGGTTCAGTATTGGGGCCACTCTTGTTCAATGCCTACGTCTCGGATATTGGGGGGTTAGGAATAGGTTGGGTTACTCTGTGGGTGATTGAAAACTAGGAACACTGGTGGACTGTGAGGACGCGAGGGAGACAGTCCAGGGGGAATCTGGATACCCTGGATGGGTGGTCAAGGAGGTGGGGACTGAAATTTAATGCCGGGAAATGTAAGGTACTTCATTTGGGGGTCAAAAACCCGAGTCATGTATATACCCTGGGGGGTCACACTGCATGCCACATTGGGAGAAAGTGATTTAAGGGTGGTGGTAGACGTCAAAATGAATAACTCTGAAAACTGTAGAAGAACTGCAGCCAAAGCAAACAGGATACTGGGCTGCATAGCCAGGGGAATTACGTCCAGAAGCAGAGTGGTGAGCCTCTCTCTCTATATAATGCCTTGGTCAGTTCGCAGCTCGAGTACTGTGTACAGTTCTAGAGACTTCATCTGAAGAAGGACATAGCGCTGCTAGAAAGGGTCCAGAGGAGAGTGACCAGGATGATTCAGGGCATGGAGGTGAGGCCTTATGAGGAGTGACTGGAAGAGCTTGTGCTGAAGGAGAGGAGGGATAGGGGAGACATGATGGAGGTTTTTAAGTATGTAAAGGGAATAATTAGGAGTGGAACCAGGGAGTTGTTTAGGCAGAAGAAGGAGGGAGCAACCAGGGGCCATAAGTGGAAGGGGGGGAAATTACAGGGAGGGGGAACGTAGAAAGCATTTTTTCACTGAGAGGGTGGCGGAGTCGTGGAATGCGCTTCCCGGGAGGCTGGTGGAGGAGGGCACAGTGGAGGGCTTCAAGAAGGGGTGGGACAGGTACAAGGGGAAACTGAATCTAGAGAAGACCCACTTAGGGGCGAGGGGGATGGTGAGGCAAGCAGCCACTAGGTTGCTGGCTTTCGAGCAGACAAGACAGACCATTTGGCCCATTCTGCTGGCTTTTAGTATGTTAGTATATTGAATTTTCCAATGTATTACAAAACCAAGAAAAGTGATGCAATGCATTCACTGCAAACAATTATAAAAGGGGCCATGAAAATCATGTAACCTCACTAGCTGAAACCAGTCACATGACCATGTATTATGTATGCAATAACACACGACAGGTGTGTGGTAATGCTAAATTACTGCAGACCCCTAGTGGGTTGTGAGGCACACGGTGCAGCAGAGTGCCTTCAACCTACTGGGAAGTGATGTATTTTAACGGCGTTACTGCACACCCTGAAGTGTGTTACTGCATGGCCATGTGACCAGTGACCAATTAGATTGCCTGTTTGATTCAAGCCATTTCCATCATTTCTGACAACTGTACACCTCACTGGAACTACATGTTTTTTCTACAAATAAAAGCCCATTTTATAGGTGGGATAACACCCTCAAGCTCGTGCAGTCACTGCAACACTTGACTATGCCTTGTGCCTAACAGCCACCTGAGGCATGCACTACTCCCTTATAACTGCACTTCCTGTCATGTGCTACCCCTTACATGTCGAACAGTAAACCAGTCAGCCTTCAAAGGAAACTGTCTACATATCTTAAATACGGCTCCATTATCAGATGCTGATGGTAAGAGTAAGCAGTAGTTATGATAGATGATGGATATTCCCCTTGGCATTCAGCCTATTATGAGGTCAGACCTGTACACTCCTTGACAGATAATTACACAGGTTATCTGTCAGTCAGTCAGATGACCCCCATTTATTCAAGCCATTTACTAAATGACAGTTGCTCACATACACTCCGCTGGCCCAGCTGGCATGCTAGTCACCCTAGAGACATTCCAAGGGCTCTTGGAGGAAATTTTTCCCTGAGAAGAGAGCTTCAGAGCACTAGTCCAGCAGAGCAGTCTGCTGTATGTGGAGTCGGATTACTGCACTTCCCTCCGGATGTTAACAAGCGGTTTTAAATAACCATTACACCCACACCAGGAAACCACTGCTCTGTGAGGCCACAAAAGACAGTACTTCTGATTCTGTTAGCCTTTCGTAACACAGCTATATGGCTCTGTGTCAGCAGGAACTTCAAAGCACGTATTTTACATATTAATATGTACTGTTGGTGGCACTTCTTATTGAATAAGACTGTTATCTCGTGCTGTTTGGGCGAGAGGACCGCAAAGTGAAGCTGAGCGGCTCTGTCAGCCCAACCAGCATGAGCGCACGTTCTTCTTCAGTAAGAAACATCCCCCAGCTATACATATTAATAGATCATTAAATCACTTGGGTTTAGCTCAAGTGATTTATAATCAATTTTATTTTGGGGGGGGGGGAGCTCACTAATTTTTATCCGTCCTCTCCCCCCCGGCACTTAAGTGGAGCTCTCCACTCTAACGTTCCTGCATGGGAGCACACTGTACACAAGAGAAGAGGTACAGTGGCTCTGGGCGCTGATTGGCTGAAATCATGTTAGGGATTTATAACAGAAAAAAGTATGGGGGGATCAGCACATGTCAAGTCAACCTCCATCGTGGATATAAATAACCTCAGTAGTTTGGGGGGGGGGGAGAGACTCCCAGGATACTGAGTATTAAATTACTGTCTTCCAGATGAACAGAAAAAGGGAGGACCAGACACCAGCAAAGAAGCCACAGTTAGCATCAGCAGAACTCTGTTATACTGCATTATAAAATGACAAGAATAAATCTAGAAATTTCACTGGCTGAGAGACGTCACCTGACTGTGGAGGTCGTCGGAGGTCGAGAGGGACTACTGGAGTAGCCCTCCCCCGCCCTCCCGAACCAAAATGCTGAAACAGATAGAAGCTTTTGCTGTGCTGCACATGAGGAGGATCTCTCTGTGTGTTTGGCGCCATTTCACCTTTAAAAAAAAAAATGCTTTAATTCTGCCTACAGAACTTAGATGCAATGCCTTCTTAGTTCCCACACGTGTGGAGAAGTATTTTACAGTGCTATCCTGTAATTTTTGAGCTCACAGTTGGTTACCTTAAATTAAGTTTCTCAGCCACTCTTCCTAATTACTGCATTTTGATCTGTCTCCAGTTTGTTACCTTAACCCTTAATTAATTAAGCTTACCTTAATGTACAGCCACTATACTTATTTATTTCATTGTTGAGCTGTTTTCCCGCTGCAAACCTGTGCTGTGAGCCCCCAACTGGCTGCCTTGAAGCAAAGTTGCGGCCATTTCTGCTTGTGTGTAGAAATGTAGCTCCCAGTTGGTTCCCTAAATCTAGTTTACAGCCGTTTCCTTGTACCATATCAAGACGTGGTGATCTCTCTGGCTGGGCTATAGTACTTTCTGTCCGAGTAAAATAAATCTCACTGCAGCTCGCCGTAGACCCTCCCCCGCGGAACAAAAGGTGTGGCAGCAGTATATATTGACTCACCTACTCCCTGTTTCTTCCACAGCCAGCCAAGCCGCCCGGAGGTCAAGAGGGACTACTGGAGTAGCCCTCCCCAACCCCCTGAACCAAAACGCTGAAACAGGTAGAAGCTTTTGCTGTGCTGCGCATGAGGAGGATCTCTCTGTGTTATCCCCGCCACCCCCACCACCACCCTTGGTGGATTTGCAACGCTATAGCATGCAAGACCACACCCCTAAATGATTTTAACCAATCAGCCTGTTTTCTCATTTGCAGGTTATACCTGCCCACCACTAGAGGTCCTATACGCCTCGATGCTTAACACATCTCTCCAGCCACACCATGCTGCTGACCACCTTCTTCACCTATACCCTCCTGCTCCCCTTACTGTCCCACCCCCCCTTCTCCCTTCAATGAGATGTGGAACATTACTATCACCTTCCATCTACAGGCTGACTGGCACTCTCCACCTTGCTCCCCCCTCTCCAGACCTCACCTGAGCAGGGAGAGTGTACAAGGAAAGGCAGGCACCCCTCTGCAATCACCCACCCCTAGCACAAAAAACACTACCATAATCTTCCTCACCCTCACCCGCTCTCACAGTTGACATCTCCTTGGGAACATGACTCTCCTCTGCAGCCCCTCTTTCTCTTGGCAACTGCCAAATGACCCCCCCCCACCTCACCCCTTCCCCCTTCCCCACTTTCTCCTCCTCCTCCTATAAGCCCCCATACTCAAACTCCCAACACCCATTTTCCAACCCGCCACGGGGCTCACTTCATGAAAATGTCGCCGACTAAAGACAAAAACCAGAAACATCTGCCTCAGGTCCCTCATACTTCTACTTCTCCTTACGGGCAATGTCCACCCCAACCCTGGCCCTCAGACTGCTCCCCTGTCCTACCCTCCTCCAGCCAGTGGGTTGCGCATTGCCTCAATTAACATCTGCAGCCTACGAAAAAAAAATGGGACTCCTTCCGGGGGTGGACACTCCAGCAACACCCAGACATCATAGCACTGGGTGAAACCTGCCTCTCCCCGACTCGGCTGTTAACCTCCCCGGTTATCTCCTCTTCCACTCCATAGGGTGGATAAGCGAGATGGTGGTTGCGCTCTCTACCTAAAGGACTCGCTTTCAGGCCAATTACTCCCTCCGCCTCAACTAACATCGAGAGCACAGGCTCTCACTCTAAAATTAACCCTAGGCATGTCAACTTCCCCTCTCCTACTCACCACTGTCTACATTCCCCCCAGGGACCAGAAAAAAGCCTTCCAGGACATCTTATCCTATCTTACCACCCTACCCCCACATCATGAAAAAACAGTTATGGGGGATTTCAACATAAATTGGTTAAACAAGACAGCCACCCCGTACATTGATGATGCTACTGCACTTGATCTCACTCAAGTTGTCACCTTCCCCACCTGGGTAAACACCCGTATGGGGACTTACTCCCTCCTGGATCTGGTTTTCACAAACCGCCCCCATAAAATAGCCAACACCTTGGTACTCCCCAACGCACTAAGTGACCATTCTCCTGTATTCTGCACCTGGTCCTACTTTGTCCCCAAAATCCCCCCTAAAATTACCTTACAACGCAAACTTGGCCCTGGTAAACTCTCTCAACTCAAGGCCCACCTCAGATACTGGGACTGGACACCCCTTGCGAACACCATCGACCCGGATCGTGCGCTTGATCTATTTATCACCACCTTCAATGCCATCTGTGATAAATTCGCCCCCCTTACCAAGAGAATGTCCAACAGTAACCACGCCCCTTGGTTCTCCGACCACCTCCTGGTCCTACTACGTCAGCGTGACTCCCTTTGGCACCTTGCCAACGAAACCCATCGGTCAGCTGACAGGCAATGGTATAGGGAGGTCGGTAACCAGTGCACAAGAACTATACTCACTGCCAAAGCAGATTACTACAAAGCGTCCTTAACATCCACCTGGGGAGATAGGCGCAAATTTTGGAACAATATTAAGGAACTCTGGTAAAGTCCCAAACCTGCCCCCAGACCAAATGGCTACAGACGGTAACCTTTCCTCAGATCCCCGCAGTATAGCCTCAGCCCTAAACACCGCTTTCACTAATCTCAACCATGTTCTCCCCCCTAATTTCTTCGACCCCTCCACCTGAGTGAACATGCCCCTCCCCACCCTTTTATCTGTGCATTCTTACTCCTGAGGCTGCCAAACCCTACCTAGTCAAAGCCCTAAGCCATTCTCACTACAGTAGCGATTCCTTCGACATGCGACTTCTTCGCCTCACTCTACCGGAAGTCCTAAACCCGCTCACTCACATTCTCAACCGGTCTCTCTGTCAAGGGAAATTCCCCTCCCGCTGGAAATCAGCTTCCATCTATAAATATGGGGACCACACCTCCACAAACAACTACCACCCTATCTCCATTCTCCCCCCACCATCTAAAGCTTTAGAGCATATTGTCACTGACCAAATCACTGACCACCTTACGAAATTTAACCTCCTTTGCAGCCAGCAACATGGCTTCTGAAAGGGACATAGTACCACTACCGCCCTCCTCGAATTCACCTTGCATGTCCACTCCGCCTTGGGCAAAGGACACATCACAGATGCCATCTTCGTGGACCTCTCTAAAGCTTTTGATACCATAAACCATGCCCTCTTACTGAACACACTATCCTCCAGTGGCTTTTCAGATGATGCCTTAAGCTGGTTCGACAACTATCTGGCAGATGGAAACCAACGGGTCAAGGTAGGCACGTCCTGTCCCCCACCCTCCCTGTCCGCTCCAGTGTTCCACAGGGCTCCATTCTTGGCCCTCTGCTTTTCAGTCTTTATCTAAACTCCCTCCCGTCGGCCTGCTCCTTCATGTGGACGATGCTGTTCTGTACACCTCAGATCCCGACCCCCCTTAAACTCCATCAAACACTCCAACACTCTTTCCAAGAGGCAGAACATTGGTTCACTGCCCAGCGATTAACAATCGACTACAAAAAGACAAAATTCATGATCTTCTCCCACCCACGGAACCCCTATAAGAACCTCTGCCCCCAATTTCTCTCTGCCAATCAAATCCCTCTTGACCAAATGACCACCTTTAAATATCTAGGGATCAGACTAGACCCAGCCCTCAACGATAATCAACGTATTCTACACCTATCTACTGCCCTTAACTCTAGATTAGGTGTACTTTATTGGTACAAACATTGCCTCACTCTCGAGGCTCTACAGCCTACCGTCAATTCCTCAGTCCTCTCCCTTCCGGACTACGGTATTCTTATTTACAGTGCTGCACCCACCTCCTCACTCAACAGACTCCAGCTTGTTCTAAACAAAGCCTGCCGCCTCATCCTCGGATGCGATCATTTCACTCACACCTGCTCTCTCTGCAGTACCACAAATTGGCTAAACCTAGACAGCAGAATCAGGTATTACACTTGCCTTATGACCAAAAAGCTGGTTCTAGGTCTCGCGCCCCCTACTCTCTCCACAATTATCCACCCAGCAGCGCCAGTCAGAGTCACCCGTAACTCAGACAAGCCTCTACTATGGGTACCCTGCTGTCGGACAACCCAATTCCAAAGAACTTTCTGCTACCAGGCCCCTTCCTGGACAAACTTGCTCCCAAGCCAAATAGCCAATGACATAAGGCTTGACTCCTTTAAATCCAGACTGAGGGAACACCTTCTAGCCTCCAACCTATGTGACTGCCCATGACACCCTCCCCCGTCTGATGATTTCTCTCTCATTAATCTAATTTCCTCTGGTCTCCTTACCCAAATTACACCTATGACTATCAGCCTACTACAGAGACTCCTACAACTTTATGGCTGTGCTAAAGTACTGAATGTGCAGCGCCTTGGTTTTGAAAGGTGCTATAAAAATAAAGATGATTTGATTTGAATCCTCTGCTATCCTTGAACGAAAACCACTTACTAAACAACTATGTAATCTAATGCTTGTCATGTAATGTAATGTTCTGTAATATGTAACAAATGTTGTCCCTGTACCTTCATGTATGACATGGAACCTTTGTAAATGAGTCTTTGACTCAAAGGTCTTTCTGATTCTCTCAATAAAATAAAAATGAATAAATAAATCTATGAATATACAGTCAGATGCCAAATCTCATTTTCCTTGCCACAAAAAAAAAAAAAAAAAAATACTTGCAGCTATTTTGTAAGTGTACTACGCTGCACCAGGGTGTGTATCATAGGAATTTAATGCACTTCCCAGGAGCACAGGACACTCAGCTTTTAGTCCCATGCCTTACTACAGCCCGGGCAACACCCCTGGGGCGTGCATTAAAATCCTAAAATGTACATCCTGTCACGGCTTATTACTTACTTAAATAAAACCTTGAACCGCTGCCCAGTAAAGCAGTGGTAACACTAATGCTTGCCACACCAGCAACTCAGAATAGGGAATGGACTCTGGTCGCTCGGGGGCAGGCAGGGGGAAGGAGGAGTGAACATCCAGGGACAGCTCTCCTCCTGCGGGGTTGCTCCACTAAGTGACAGTCACCTGGTTGAAGCCGGGTGGTAAGACAGACACAGATACCAAACTGGGGACTCACTGGATGTTAGCATGGCCATGCTTATGGATAGGCAGCATGTATCATGGGCTGGGCACTCACTGGATGTTAGCATGGCCGAGCTTATGAGTAAGATAGCATGTATCATGGGCTGGGCACTCGCTGGATGTTAGCAAGGCCGTGCTTATGAGTAGGATAGCATGCATCATGGGTTGGGGACTTGCTGGATGTTAGCATGGCCGTGCTTACGAGTAGGGTAGCATGTATCATGGGTTGGGGACTTGCTGGATGTTAGCGTGGCCATGCTTATGAGTAGGATAGCATTATTATGGGTTGGGGACTCACTGGATGTTAGCAAGGCCGTGCTTATGAGTAGGATAGCATGTATTATGGGTTGGGGACTCACTGGATGTTAGCATGGCCATGCTTATGAGTAGGATAGCATGTATCATGGGCTGGGGACTCACTGGATGTTAGCATGGCCATGCTTATGAGTAGGATAGCATGTATTATGGGTTGGGGACTCGCTGGATGTTAGCATGGCCATGCTTACAAGTAGGTAGCATGTATCATGGGCTGGGGACTCACTGGATGTTAGCATGGCCATGCTTATGAGTAGGATAGCATGTATTATGGGTTGGGGATTCACTGGATGTTAGCATGGCCATGCTTATGAGTAGGATAGCATGTATTATGGGTTGGGGACTCGCTGGATGTTAGCATGGCCGTGCTTATGAGTAGGGTAGCATGTATTATGGGTTGGGGACTTGCTGGATGTTAGCAAGGCCATGCTTATGAGTAGGTTAGCATGTATCATGGGCTGGGCACTCGCTGGATGTTAGCAAGGCCGTGCTTATGAGTAGCATAGCATGTATCATGGGTTGGGGACTCGCTGGATGTTAACATGGCCGTGCTTATGCGTAGGATAGCATGTACCATGATATGCCAGCTCCCTCGGAAAGAAAACTGGTGGAAAAGTCCCTGGCAGGCAGGATGGCGCCAACCAGCCAGATGCTCCACCCTACCAACTGAGGCACCCGCCCAACAAAGAGGTTTTGTGCAAGTGGTGGTGGGTTAAGTCCTGGAGAAGGTAAGTGACGTGGCTTGGGGGGGGTGGCAGATGGGGGTGTGCCAGGGTGCAAAGGTGAGAAAAACTTATAAATGGGAGGGGGGGGAGACAGCTAAGGCGTACTCTGTAGCTGAAGTCTCAATACCCCG
Organism: Neoceratodus forsteri; assembly: GCA_016271365.2. Classification (NCBI taxonomy): domain Eukaryota; kingdom Metazoa; phylum Chordata; order Ceratodontiformes; family Ceratodontidae; genus Neoceratodus; species Neoceratodus forsteri. The sequence continues at coordinate 82,924,769 of JADMNL010000034.1, forward strand.
TTTATGTCATCTATTACAACAAACTGTGAAGTCACAGATAGGGGGTTACAAGTTCGGCTCCAGACTCAGCTGCAAGTGACCAACAAGGGACAGGGGTTCAGTTTTCATGTACAGTACTGGTCAAGCAGGAAAATGCTATTGATCAATTGGAGCGCACCATTCCCTGCATGTTAGATATGTTACTCTGCACGGAGTGTCCGATGCACAGATATGCTTGAAATGGGTACATTCAGGGAGGTGGGTTCTTTTGCTCCCTTCACTCAAACAGGCCCCCCTACACCGCACCCAGCCCCATCATCTGCTGTCCTCAGGACTTACCTTCCCAGTGTTCCTCCATGGCTTACCCCCCCCCCCCAGTGGGGACTCAGAGGGGGTAGCTTCCCCCCATGGGATGTCTGGCTCAGTGTCCAGGAGTGTGATGAGTCAATGGTACGGGGCATATGTCGCAAGGCAGGCGGCATCCTGTACAGCCCAACTTTTTCTCCCGGGAGGCATGGTGTGCAGTGACATCAGGGGCACGCATGCCAATGTCTGCCCCACCTCCTGAACATGCTAGCTCAGGCCACTGGACCTCTGGCTTCTACCAGAGAACAGGCGAGCACCAGGAACCTTCCCCCACCCTCCCCCCTGGGAGATCAGTCCCATAGGATGCTCAGTCCTACTCCACCCCCCAACCCCCCGTCAGAGCCTTCGGGAGGGGGTAGCTTCCCCCATGGGATGTCTGGCGCAGTGTCCAGCAGTGTGATGAGTCAATGGTACAGGGCCTATGACGAAAGGTGGGCGGCATCCTGTATGGCCCAACTTTTTCCTGGTTTTCTCCCAGGAGGCATGGTGTGCAAGGACATCAGGGGCATGCATGCCAATGTCTGCCCCAGCTCCTGAATGTACTGGCTCAGGTCACTGGACCTCTAGCTTTCACCAGATGTCAGGCGAGCACCGGGAACCTTCCCCACCCTCCCCCCTCCGAAGATCAGTCCATAGGCCCTCTGACACACAGACTCACTTTCGAGCCCAGATCGTCGACGTCACAAGTGGTAGCGTTGCTGCACCAGCGGCGGGCTTAGGAGGAATTTTAACGTGCTCAAGGAAAGGGGAGGGCCTGGGGGAGGAGCTACACAGGATCATACTGAAAAAGTAAAACAAAACTAGAAAAGAATGTGTTTATTCTTAAACACAGCAACGGTTAACATCTTCCCACTATTTCCAAAAATAATCTTTTATCATGTGTGAAATTACATTTCAAAAGCAGTGTCTTTTAAACTGTTTGGCTTAGAAACTTAAGTTTGTTTTTTTAAGTGAAGGCTTGGTGTCCGATCAACATAAATGGTGCGTAACAATACAGTTCTCATATGTTGATACGTTTCTAGACATGTCGATATGTTGCTAAAAATAACAGAATTAAAAAATGTTTAATCATTTTATGCTTTCATATATCGACATTCGGAACATGTGCAACAGCATATATTACTAGGTGGATAAGACATGAGAAAGCTGAAGCTCATCGTGGATGTCTCCCAAATATGTGTGGGTATATAGCTACTGCCTTTTACCCCCATTAAGGTGCTTGCCAAGTCTAGCTTTAAAACTGATTTTAACTATTGATATACATCAACTTGGCAGATCCCAAGTTTTCATCCGCAGAAGCATCCCTGGCTCCCTAAAGTGTTCTGAAGCCATTCTGTCCCAAGATTTTTCCAGTGAGGGAGTCTGCCCCCTGGACAGTGGGCTAGAGACTCCAGGAATCACAATTTCTATCATGTAACCTCAAGGGGGGCAAAGTGGGTTGAGTTCTTTTTAACCTATGCTTCTGTTATGCAGAACTCCTAAGAAAAGACATTCACAGATGTTCTAAACTGTGCAGACTTTTCTGCATCACTTGCAAACACATTTATTTAAAGCGGAGATCATCTGGTTCAAAAGGACATTCATTCATTCTTACCCTCGCCTTAGAATGCAAGGACAAAGCTACAGTGACGTCATGGCGGACAGGAATCTAAAAGAAGTGAGATTCATTCTCGGCTCAGAAAACATACCCTCCGGGGCTGCAGGCTCAGACGAAATGAGGATGGGCTCCACTTCCAAGGCTCACTCAGAGGTTGCTTGCACAGGTCTTGTAAATCTGCACAGAGACAAATACAAGCAGGCTGTTTATAAAAGTGTACGAGAAATGCAGTAGGGCATAAGTAACAGCCTTGCACCTAACATCTGCAGGTTATTTTTATGATGCTGACAAACATATAAAAAAAATGTATCAGACTGTCACTGACAACAAAGCATTATAATTTAGGGTTGTTTTAGCACTTGGCATAGATAAGATAATCACCCTCTTGGATATAAAAGGTTAACAGTGAACACAGAAACGTAGAATCAGTCAACAAAAAAGGACCACTGGACCCACCTAGTCCGCCCAGGTGGTGCTTGCCTGGTTCGTCTCTGGTGACCCCCCTCCTCCCTACCCGTTTCCTAATACTGTATTCCCCCTAAGTCTATCCCATGCATACCTGAAGCCCCCTACTGTAACAATGTGTCAGAAATGGAGCAAACAATGCTAATCGAGATTTGAGGAGATGTGCCTCTAAGGCCTGCTGCCTTTGCTTCTGCATGGCCTGGTTGAAAGGCTAACAGTCGGCACAGAAGCCAACTGAATGGTCTGGGCCTAGGCAGATCACACAACGTTTGTGACCGTCCTTGCGTGGGATCTGCATGCCACAAGCCTCACATTTCTTTTTTGGAGACTACATAGATCGTTGAAAATAACATATTAACATACTAAAAGCCAGCAGAATAGGCCAAATGGTCTGTCTTGTCTGCTCGAAAGCCAGCAACCTAGCAGCTGCACGCCTTACCACCCCCCCCAGCCTCCGAGAGGATCTTTTTTGGTTTCAGTTTCCCCTTGTACCTGTCCCAACCCTTCTTGAAGCCCTCCACTGTGCCCTCCTCTACCAGCCTCCCAGGCAGTATGTTCCATGGCTCCCCCACCCTCTCAGTGAAAAAATGCTTCCTAAGTTCCCCCTGTAATTTCCCCCCTCCAGCTTCCACTCATCATGTCCCTGGTTGTTCCTCTTCTTAAGTCTAAACAGCTCCATGGTTCCACTCCTGATTATTCCTCTTATATACTTGAAATCCTCAATCATGTCACCCCTGTTCCCCCCCTCATCCAGTGTGAAAAGCCCAAGTTCTTCCAGTCTCTCTTCATACGATCTCCCTTCCATGCCCTGAATCATCCTGGTCGCTCTCCTCTGGACTCACTCCAACAGTGCTATGTCCTTCTTCAAATGAGGTCTCCAGAACTGTACACAGTACTAGAGATGCGGCCTGACCAAGGCATTATATAGAGGGAGGATCACCTCCCTCCTTCTGGACGTAACTCCCCTGGCTATGCAGCCCAGTATCCTGTTTGCTTTGGCTGCAATTCTTCTACAATTTTCAGAGTTATTCATTTTGATGTCTACCACCACCCCTAAATCACTTTCTCCTAATGTGGCTTGCAGTGTGACCCCCCCCCCCGGGTGTATACATGGTCCGGGTTTTTGACCCCCAAATGAAGAACCTTACATTTTCCGGCATTAAATTTCAGTCCCCACCTCCTTGACCACCCCTCCAGGGTATCCAAATCCCCTTGGACTGTCTCCCTCGCTTCTTCACAATCAACCAGTGCTCCCAGTTTTGAATCGTCCAAAAAGAGACTCAACCAATTTCTAACCCCCCCTCCCTATATTCGAGACGTAGGCATTGAACAAGAGTGGTCCCAATACCGAACCTTGAGGGACCCCACTGATTACCTTCCTGGGGGAGGAGAGTATGCCACCCACCACTGCCCTCTGTAAATGCCCCAAAAGCCAATTTTCAACCCAACTGAGCTCCTGTCCTCCCACCCCCATCTCGCCCATTTTAACTATCAGTCCATCATGGGGCACTGAATCAAATGCCTTACTGAAATCTAGGTATAGGACATCCACCAGCCTATGTCTAGCCAAGTCTCCCGTCACCCAGTCATAAAACTCTACGAGGTTGGACTGACACAATCTCCACGGGACAAAGCCATACTTTTTATCATTCTGATGTCCTAACCTTTCCAACTGCCTCCCAAGCCTCTCCTTGATAAAGCCCTCTATTACTTTGCCTACCACAGACGTCAGACTGACAGGCTTATGATTCCCCATCTTCTCCCTAGACCCCCCCTTTATGTATCGGTACTACATAAGCCACCCTCCAGTACTGTGGCACCCATCCCGTCTACAGAGAGGTGTTAAAGAGTGCAGCCAGTGGAGCTGCCAGATCCTCCGTCAGTTCCTTCGTAACCCTCGGATGTAGTCCATCCAGCCCCAGCACCTTATCAGTTTTTAGCTTCCGAAAGGCCTTCCTCACCCTATCCACTGTGATTTCACCCTCCCACTACTCTCTCATGCAACCTTCCTGCTCCTTCTGGGTCTGACCCAGCCTGTACCCTAGCCACTTTCCATCCTTTGGTCTCAGACTGAGACTGACCTCTCACTTTTGCTGGCTCCACTTCCCTCCCATCAGGCTGCAGAGATCCCTTGTCACCCTCTGCAAAGATTGAGGCAAAGTACTCATTTAGCACCTGTGCCTGTCCTCCTGCTTCCTAAGCCCAACCCCCCACAATATTACTCCTATTGATCTGTTCCTCCCTTTTCTCTTCTCTCTTATGTAGCTATAGAATCCCTCCCCCTCCCCCGGATATTCCTAGCCAGGTTTTTCTCCATCCCTGCCTTGGCGCCCCTTACCACTCTGGTGACCTTTCTGGCCAATAGTTCATACTCCCCTCGTTCCTTGTCCCCCCCAGAACGTCTGACACGTGCGTAGGCAGCCTTTTTATCCCTCACCGCCTCCTGCACCTCCCTGGTCCACCAACATGGCTTGCTGGTTCCACCATCCTTACGCCTTACTTTAGTAAAGGACCTAGTAGCCTCTTAGACCCCTTCTGTAATGGTCTCCCACAAATTTCAAGCATCCATGTCTGGCCTAATCTAGTCCAGCCTCTCCCTTAGAATCCTACCCATACCCACGAAGTCCACTCCCCTGAAGTCAACCACTACTGTATGAGTGCGGTTTTCCTCCCTCCCAAATACAGCAGGAACCAGACTGTGGCATGATCACCACCCGCCAGTGGACTGCACACCTCCAGGCCCCTTACTTGTTCACTGTCTGCTAGGACAACATCCAATATCTGCCCCTCTCTAGAAGGTTCCCCCACCTGTTGGACCAGGAAGGCATCCTGAAAGACATCCATCAGTCTCTGTTCCCTGGTTACAGAGGATGTCATGGTGTCCCAGTCCGCTCCCGGCATATTAAGATCACCCATGACCACCACCCTACCCTTTCCAAGGTCACAGTGACCCTTGATGTTCTCAACCAACTTATCCTTCAGAGCCTCCTCTATTGCAGGGGGCCTGTATACCACCCCTATCTTCAGTTTCTTCCTTCCCCTCATTTGCAGGGTTACCAAATGGCCTCCACATCACCTCCAGCTTCCTCCACGCCACTAACCATTATGTCATTTCTATCAGCGCAACCTCCCCCCTTCCCACTCCCCTATCTTTCCTGAATATCTTGTAGCCTTCTAAGTTTAGGTCCCAATCATTTCTCTGAGTGGCCCATGTCTCTGTAATTGTTGCCACATCCACTGTTCCCTCAGCCAACATAGCCTGGAGTTCAGGCATTTTATTGCTCATACTCCTGGCATTGATCAGGACTGTCCTCCACCCCACTTCTCCCCTCTCTCCAGTCCCCCTAACCCTCCACAGTCCCTTTTCTGCCCAGTTTTCCTATAATTCTCAACATAGTCCCTCCCACTCCTCAAGTGCCCTAGACCTGGACCTTCAAACAGCTCCCCAGGAGTTTTTTTATTATTAGACCCCCCCCCCTTTACAAGTTTAAATCCCACCTCTCACCTATAAATCCAGCAAGTTTTAATTTCAAGATCTCCCTCCCTTCCAGGTTGAGATGTAACCTATCCCTGGCATAAAGAACCTTATCCTCCCAAGTATCCCCCCAATCCCCCACCAGCCCATATCCCTCTGCCTTGCACCAGTCTCTGAGCCACTGATTCACCCCTCTAAGTTTTAGCTTGTTTTCCCTGGTAGCCCTTAGTACCGGCAGAATCTCAGAGAAGGAAATTCTGCTTCCTATAGAGTGACAAACCCTGGCCAGTTCCCGGAATCTAGCCTGTATTTCTAGCTCAAAAATAAGAAATAGCAGCGATTTTTTGAGGAGATAAACGACTGAAAAAATGGACCGTTCAACCGACAATCACTGAAGTGAGTCTACTGAGAGGCACTGCATGAGGAGACGGTGGGAAATAACTGGAGGGTGGGCCTGGGGACTGCCCACTATATAGGCTCACGCTGACATCGGTGGGCGACCCCCCGTCAGGTACTGCTGGAAAAGTTTGCCGCTGGGTCCTGACACCAGATGGCGCTAATCCAACATGTTATGGCCTACTGAAGGAACCCTCTCGAAGTAAGATAATTTCCTGAAGCTCAAGCAAGGCTCAATCTGATGGCTCTTTCCTGGGGTCGGTCTTCAGAACTTTTTTGTTTAAATTTTAGAAACAAAAAATTGCCTTTTTCCCCTAACTTTAAATTTAATTACGTTTTTGTGAGACATCTTACTTAACCTAGTAAAACCTTGTACACTGCACAGCAGGGTTCAGAAGGTATTACACATTACAGCATAATAAGTGTCCTGCCCCAAATAAATAAGGTAAAAGATCACTTACAAAACATATTAAACTATAAAACAGAACAGGCTCTAATGTATTTGAAACAGAGATATTATGAGGGAGGCTCTAGAGCCTCAAACATTGGCATTTAGGCTACGACAACAACAAAAAATATCTACGGTCACAAACCTCCACCATCCTATCACTCACACTGTTCTGAATAGAACAAAAGAGATACTGGGGGGCTTGAGGGATTATTATGGCCAACTATATACTCAAGATGTGGAACCGGATGACGATAATAAATATAAGGCATTTTTCAGAAAATCAGGCTACCACATCTTACTGAAGACCAAAAAGAAATGTTAATGAGGCCAATTTCACAAGCAGAGGAAATAATGAGTGTTGTAACATGGCAATTAATGTTTACATGAAAACGACAATTTAATTGGTTTAAACACCCTATGTGACACCAAAAGCAGTATGCATTAATTCCTAAGATATGCCCACTGAAGTAGTACCCAGAACAGCCACACAGCAATGCTATACGCTTTCCCACCCACCCACCCGTTGACACTGCTGCATCGCTGCTTTAATGTCAGTAAGAAAATGCAGAATTTCAACACAAATATCATCACAGTGACATAAAACACAGCTGTAATCCTTTTAACGTTTCCAGATTTACTGTAAATGGCCCCGTCAACTTTAATTATGATGGTGTTCCACCTGAGTCTACCGGTAGAGAATAGAAGCAGCACAATTTCCGGGGCAGAACAAAAGCCGTTCCATGTGCGACCGTTGTTGATAGTAGCAGAACGGGATGATTTTTTTGCAAAATTCGCAAACATGCAGTCACAGAGATCACAGTAAAAGAGCAACTTGTTAAAAGGCAACAATGTGTTCCAGACGCAAGTGAGCGGTTCCCTAGAAACTGAACACGACCATCGGCCACAACAGTAACAGCAATGTAAGCATTTTATACAAATCAGGCATCAACAACCCACAAATCATTCCATAGCTGTGTGAAATATTTACGAGTCTCTGAACATGTTAAATACACGTTTCTTAAAACAATACTGTATCAGTATAGTCATTTAAGATCATTATTATATTTCTTCTGTTATTCACCAGTTAATATTTCAGCAGTCACAATATTAATGCACAACTTGTGCTTTTCTGTTTTGAACTATTCCAAGCAAAAAATTATTATAAAAACTTTAAACGTGCAACAATCTCATTGCTTTATTTATTAAAACTCTAACTAGCACGTGCCACGTTACAAGTGCAGTAATTCCCAACAAAGGAGGCATTTCCTATAATGCATGGTTGGGTGGTGGGAGCCCAAACCATGCATTAATTCCTAGGAAATACCTCCTTTCTCGGGGGATTAATGCTTACTTAAAAACTCAAAACTCAGGGGAAAGTCCAGGCCCAGACGGGTTCACGGCAGAATTCTACAAAACCTTTCAGAAGGAGCTGCTACCCCTGCTGGTTACACTATTTAGAAATATACATAGTGGGGATATTTCACCCCGGCCCAGCTGGCAATATGCCAACATATCAGCAATACTTAAACCTAATAAGGACCCTTTAAAATGAGACTCCTATAGACCAGTATCGGTCCTAAAACCGGATTATAACTACTATGTATCCATAGTGTTCAGGAGACTCAAAAAATACTTCCGAGCCTCATGCATAAAGATCAAGCTGGTTTTATATCTCAAAGGTGCGCTTCGGATAATGTAAAATGTACACTTCACTTCTTAGAAAAAAATTCAAAAAAATTCTGCCTTATGTTTCTATTAAGTAAGGATGCACAAAAGGCATTGGACCAAAAATCTTGGAATTTTCTTCAGTACACTCTGGAGAAATTTGACTTCCTCAAAGAATTTCGGTAGATAATCAAAATACTTTATACTACTCCACAAACTATGGTGAAGGTGAATGGCATGTTCTCAGACCATTTCCCCCTTTCTCGGGGAACTAGACAGGGGTGGCCCCTTTATGCAGAACCTCTGGCACAGGACTTAAGGGACATGGTCAAGTTTTTTTGAATCATATTGTTTCTAGGTAAAAACCCACATTTTATGATTGCTTGCCTTCTCTAAAATTCACTAGTTTTGCTGGTTGTTTAATCTGCCTCCTTACTTATTAGAACTGAAATGCATGGGAATGTATAGTCATACACAGCCTTGTTTTGCTCCAAATTGTTGGCCTAAGCTTGCTGCACACTTCCTGAACATTAGAAACACCCTCAAACAGTGCATCCACTCGTGATACAATAGTCTCATCTACTCCCACTGCATAATGAGTAGCTAGATAGTGTTGGGGGTGTTCCTGAGTCCAGGAAAGATGCAGTTGTAGTTAGTCAAGAAATGTAAACAAAAATGTTTTGGTGTGGTAACACCAGTATTGTTGACGCTCAGTTTTTTTTACTTTTTAAAAGGAAAAAGGAGTCTGAATCAAACAACCAGCTACATGAGCAGTCTCTATAGAATGAGAACAATCATAACATTTTTTTTTTAACCTGGGAACATTTTCAGGCCAAATGGAGTTGACAGTGTCCCTTTAAGGGAGAACCCACTAATCGAGGGAGTATCATGTCAGGGGACAGAACATAAAGTGGCATTCTCTGCCAATGATTTGCTGATCTACATGATGAATCCTGAGACCTCTCTTCCTGAATTATGTGCCTCATTAACAAATATACAAGAATTATCAGGTTACAAATTACATACTAGCAAGATGGAGGTACTCTGTTTTGGATTCAAGCCACGACCTGACACTCTACTTTCCCCCTTCCGTTGGCAATGTACACAATTAAAATATCTCAGGATTACAATCCCCAGAGATCTAAAAACTTTTACAAGGTAAACTATGACCCACTGACGGCGGCCGTCAGAGAGGACCTGGAGAGATGGTTTTATTTGCCCCTTTAACAGATTCATAGAATAGAATCTATTCGGATGAATATCCTCCTGAGGTTTTTATTCATATTCCAAAATATTCCGCTACTCTCACACAAATCAGAGTTTAAGAACTGCGATAAATTGATTTCAACATTTGTTTGGGTGGGAGGGAAACCAAGGAAGGCGTATACACTGCTGCAACTCCCTAAGGAGAGGGGGATTGGCTCTCTGCCCAATCTGGAACAATACTGTCAATTGGCCCAGATCACCCATGTGTTGCACTCACTAGATAAGCAAGTAAATCAACATTGGAAGGACCTAGAAGTTAGAGAAGACCAGAACCACATCCATACATTATTTCAAAATGTAACCACTAGATTAGAAAGTCTCGGGGATCTTTCAACGTACACTAAACAGGTCATCAAGGCATGGAGAGCCCATTTAAGTTCCCAGAGATAAAATAAATAAATCTGGCCGTTAATTTTATTTATTTATTTGTATTTCAGATGACACCTTTGAGCCAAGGGCTCTTTTACAAAGGTTCCACGTCAAGGCAATAAGGACAATAAGGTAAAAAAAAAAAATAACATGATCATTACAATGGAACTTACAAAAAAAAAAAAACAAGACAAATAAGGTAACAATAATAGCAGCCAAAGGCATTGTCAAGGAATTGTGTTGTGAGTTAATTATACAAGTCATAGGCGGCTCAGTGAAGCTTTGTTAGAGCGCATGAGGGAAAAGAGAGAAAGAAGAGTGGTGGTCAGGGGTGATATGGGGAGAGAGAGGAGGAGGGAGAAATAGGAGGGTCACTGCTAGTATGCGGTAAACGGAAAATAACAAGGGAGGAGTGGAGGGGATGAAAAGGAAGAGACAGATTCATCCTATACCCAGTAATGGGGGGTAGGAGAGGAGGAGGAGGAGCTGAGGCAGTGAGGAGGGATGCTTGAGGGTAGTCTGCCTGGAGGGGATTATAAGAAGCAATCACAGAAGGCACTAGCCACAAGGTGTTGACGTACTTTACACTTAAAAGCACCAATCATGGCAATGTTGGAGATTTCTGTAGGTAGCAAGTTGAACCAGGTGGAGGCTCTGACAAGGTAAGAACGCTGAGCTTGAGAGGTCCGGCAGCGATGTATTGTAAAAGTTAGACTGTCCCATCTTCTAGTTAGGCAACGGACACGTTGCGGGGTCAATAATGATTGGACTCCATGGGGCATAAGGCCCAGTGGTGTCTTCTTAGCTAGGATGCAGGTCTGGTACTTTAGTCTGCCGGACAGCTGGAGCCAGTTAGCCTGCTCGTAAATGTCACATGTGTGAGAAAGGAGGGCAGCTGAAATAAAGAGTCTACATGCTTGATTCGGCGGCTGCATTGGTGGAGGAAGGTGTTCGGAGCTGCATCGGCGGCTGTGGAGAGCATCGGGGACACTGGATCAATATTCCCAGCGGCTGCAGTGGGCCAGGGCTGGATTGAGAAGCTGAGCTGGCAGAGGACCAATCGGGAGTGAGGGTGCCAAGTTTGAAGTGCAGCTGGGCTACTTAAAGTGGGCCCAGCCACCTCACTTTCCCCGAGAAGGAGCTGTAATTGTGACCCACACCACCCACCTCAGCCCCGACCTCTATTAAATGGTCTGAGGGGGCGAAGTCTTGGGGGTGGGCATGGTGAGACTGGTTAAGCTGGACCAATTCAGAAGCTTGGACTCGATACTGTCTGGGAGGGGGGTGGGCTCAAGATTTTAAGATTATGCTGGCTTGGGCATAGTGGTTATTGTGGGGACTTCAGAGTAATTCTTGGGGTCTTACTGGGTTTTTTTAGTGTTCAATTAAAGGGTATTGTGTTGGGATTGCTACTAAATTAGAGGGCACATTGATGAAAATTGTCTATTGCTGGGTATCTCGTGTGTGTAGTAATTGCTGTGTTTGACAGTATATTATTACTGGCAAGGGAGCATATTACTCATAACTTAAAGGAGGGTGAGCTTGGGGGCAGTCAGAATGGGCATCTTTGGCAGGGCAGTAGGGTGTACGGGGTGTGGGGCAGCAATAATATTAAATTGGGCATGGAGGTTTGAAGGGTGTCCAGTTTGTTTTCAATTGAAGGGTCTTAGGGAGGAGATATGGGGAATTAGAAGACAGCTGGGATGGGGAGGTAAGGTGGGGTATGGATCATATGTGTCTAGACGTGGTCAAAACGTCATGCCTCACAGGGCAAGAGGAATAAAAAAAATGAGCACATCTCTGGGGTTAGGTGGACCGCATGGTCATTTAAGAGGTGTGAGAGGCGGAACAAGCAATATAGGGGAAGCATATGTGACTAGGCATGGTCAAAACATCATGCCTCACAGGGCAAGCGGAAGAGGTAAAATGAGCACATCTCAGGGGTTAGGTGGACCACATGGTTATTCTGGAGGTGCGAGGGCCGGAACAAGCAACATTCGGGAAGCACTCTGTAGGGAGGAGATTGCTAGGGGGGAGCAAAAGAGGGAAGGAGGGGTAGAAAAGAGCAAACGGGGAAAGCATCACACTTACAAATCGTTTCACCTTATTATATCCGGGAGATGATGATGTGGAGGAGGCTGATGGTGGGAGAGAGCAAGAGAAAAGAGAGGGTTTGGTCAATAAGCTGAGGGGGGGGTAGAGGAGGGTATCAGAAACATAAGAAAGGAGTGTGGGAGGAGGGACATGAGCCTAGGTTGGGGGGAAATCTGGTTGATGGGGGAGCACTAAATGATGACAGGTTGGAAAATAGTAGGAATACGAATGGGTTGGTGTCTAGATTGGGGAAGTCAATCAAGGGGTGGGGCTGTTAAGAGGTCAGATTCAAGGCAAGATTCATCGGATAAAGTGTATAGTATGGTAGGGAGAAATTCAGCTGATGGTGTTGGAAGTGCAGGTCCCAAGGGGGTGGGTGGATGAAGAAATATTAGTGGAAGGTTGCTCGGGGAGATTGGAGGATCAAAGCTCAAGAAGGGTGATGGGGGAGAATTTGGGGGTCATTCTCTTGTCTCCCGGGAAATTGGGGGAGTAAACTGACAGACGCAGGTAGGAGTATGGTAGGGCTAGCATATGAGGGTGGCCTTCAGATTGATGGAGTTGGGAAGAGTAAGACAGGGGTTGTCGCTAGAAGGAGGAGCCTAGATGGATCAAAATGAGCTATTAAAGGTTCCCAGACTGATGGAGAGGTAGGATTAAGCAGGGGTTGGTCGATAGGAGGAGGAGGAGTCTGGAAGGATCAAAATGGGCTAATAAAGTGGGGGGTGGGGTGAAGGTGATACTACTGGGGGATTCCATGACCAGGGGTATTCAGTGGGTGGAGGTGGGGGAAAATAAAAGCAGCCCAGTCAAGGCTAAATGTATGTCAGGATTATCTGTACATAAGGCCAAATTCCACCTGTATTTGACAGCATTGGATTGTGGGGGATCCCCGGACTTCCTAGTACATCTGGGAACAAATGACTTGGAAGGGAGTAGTGAGCTAGAAGTACAGGCTAGGTACCGGGAACTGGCAAAGGTTTGTCACTCTATAGGAAGCACAATTTTCTTCTCTGAGATTCTGCTGGCACCAAGGGCAACCGGGGAGAGCAAACTAAAACTTAGAGGGGTGAATCAGTGGCTTAGGGATTGGTGCAAGGCAGAGGGGTATGGGTTGGTGGGAGACTGGGGAGATACTTGGGAGGATAAAGGGCTTTGTGCTAGGGATAGATTACATCTCAATCTGAAGGGGAGAGAGAGATCTTGAAACTGAAACTTGCTGTTTTTATAGAAGAGAGGTGGGGTTTAAACTTGTAAGGGGGAGGGTCAAATAAAAGATTGGCCTCAGAGAAGTTGTTTGTGGGTCCAGGCCTAGGGATATTAAAAAGAGTGAGGGGGACTGTGATGCAGATCTAAGGAAAAGAGTGCAGAATAAGGACTGCTCAGGGCTGGAGAAGTTGGATATGAAGGAGAGGTCGGGGTGGAGGACAGTACTGATAAATGGCATGAGCAATAAAATGCCTGAGTTACAGGCTGTGTTGGCTGAAGGATCAGCGGATGTGGCGACAATTACAGAGACATGGGCCACTCAGAGAAATGACTAGGACCTAAATTTGGAGGGCTATAGAATATTCAGGAAAGATAGGGAAGTGGGAAGAGGGGAAGGGGTTGCGCTGACAGTCGGAAATGATGTTGTGGCTAGTGGAGTGGAGGAGGCTGAAGGAGGAGTGGAGGCGATTTGGGTAACCCTGCAAACTAAGGGAGGGAAAAAATTGAAATTAGGGGTGTTATACAGGCCTCCCTCAATTGAGAAGGCTTTGGAAGATAAACTGCTTGAGTACATTAAGTATCATTGTGACCTCGGTAGGGGTAGGGTGGTGGTCATGGGAGACCTTAATACGCCACGGGTGGACTGGGACACCATGACATCCTCTGTAGCCAGGGAACAGCGACTGATAGATGTTTTTCAAGATGCTTTCCTGGTTCAACAAGTGGGGGCACCTACTAGAGAGGGGCAGATATTGGATGTTGTCCTAGCGGACAGTGATCAGATAAGAGGCCTGGAGGTGTGCAGTCTATTGGCGGGTGGTGACCATGCTACGGTCTGGTTTCTGTTGTATATAGAAGGTGAGGAAAATCATACTAACACAGAAGTGGTAGACTTTAGGGGAGCAGATTTCGTGGGCATGGGTAGGATTCTTAGAGAGAAGCTGGACAAGATTAGGCCGGACATGGATGCTAGAAGATTGTGGGAGATCATTAAAAAAGGGGTACAGGAAGCTACTAAGTACTGTATAAAATTAAGGCGGAAGCATGATAGAACCAGTAAACCATGTTGGTGGACTAGGGAGGTGCAGGAGGCAGTGAGGGATAAAAAGGCCGCTTATGCACGTTTTAAACGCTCAAGGGGGGACAAGGAGCGAGGTGAGTATGAAATAGCGGCTAGGAGAGTCACCAGAGTGGTGAGGTGAGCCAAGTCAGGGATGGAGCAAAACCTGGCTAGGAATATACGGAGGTGGGGGAAGGGATTCTACAGATATATAAGAGAGAAGCGAAAAGAGAGGACGCAGATTAATAGGATAAAAATTATGGGAGAATGGGCTCAGGAAGCAGGGGAACAGGTAGAGGTGCTTAATGAGTACTTTGCCTCAATCTTTTCAGATGGGGACTGGGGATCCCTACAGGCTGATGCTAGGGATGAGTATTCAGCCAAGGTGAGAAGTTGGTCTGAGGCCAGTGGACGCAAAATGAGGCTAGGTACAGTTAGGACCAGATTAAGAAGGGTTGGGGCGGTTGAGTGAGGGTGATAAATGGGGGGAAGAAATCACAGTAGACAGGGTGAGGGAGGCCCTTCGAAAGTTAAAGACTGATAAGGCGTCGGGGCCAGATGGGCTACACCCAAGGGTTGTTAAGGAATTAGCGGAAGAGCTGGCAGCTCCATTAGCTGCACTCTTTAATATCTATTTGCAGACAGGATGGGTGCCCCAAGACTGGAGGGTGGCTTATGTAGTGCCTATTCATAAAGGGGGGGGGGGTCCAGAGAAGAGATGGGGAGTTATAGACCTTTAAGTCTAACGTCTGTGGTGGGTAAAGTAATGGAGGGCTTTATCAAGGAGAAGATTGGGAGGCAGCTAGAATGGTTAGGACATCAAGATGATAAACATATGGCTTTGTTCAGGGGAGATCATGTCAGTTCAATCTCGTAGAGTTTTATGACTGGGTGACGGGGGCCTTGGATAGACATAGGCGGGTGGACGTCCTATATCTCGATTTCAGCAAAGCGTTTGATTCAGTACCACACTATGGGCAATTAATAAAGCTGGGAGAGATGGGGGTTGGAGGGTAGGAGCTAAATTGGGTTGAAAATCTGCTCTTGGGGCGTTTACAGAGGGTAATGTTGAGTGGGAAATTCTCTTCTCCTAGGAAGGTAATCAGCGGGGTCCCTCAGGGCTCGGTACTGGGGCCGCTATTGTTTAACGCTTATGTCTCGGATATAGGGAGGGGGGTTAGGAATAGGTTGAGTCTCTTTGCGGACGACTCAAAACTGGGAGCTCTGGTGGACTGTGAAGAAGCAAGGGAGGTGGTCTAGGGGGATCTGGATACTCTGGAGAGGTGGTCAAGGAGGTGGGGACTGAAATTTAATGCTAGGAAATGTAAAGTTCTTCATTTGGGGGTAAATAATCTGGGTCATGAATACATCCGGGGGGGGTCACACTGCAAGTCACATTGGGAGAAAGGGATTTAGGGGTGGTGATAGATGTCAAAATGAATAACTCTGAAAACTGTAGAAGAACTGCAGCCAAAGCGAACAGGATACTGGACTGCATAGCCAGGGGAATTACGTCCAGAGGGAGGGAGGTGATCCTCCTTCTGTATAATGCCTTGGTCAGGCCGCAGCTCGAGTACTGTGTACAGTTCTGGAGACCCCATCTGAAGAAAGACATAGCGCTGCTGGAGAGGGTTCAGAGGAGAGCGACCAGGATGATTCGGGGAATGGAGGGGAAGCCTTATGAGGAGAGACTAGAGGAGCTTGGGCTGTACTCACTGGAGAAGAGGAGGGATGGGGAGATATGACTGAGGTTTCCAAGTATGTAAAAGGAATAACCAGGAGTGGAACCAAGGAGCTCTTTAGGCTTAAGAAGAGGGGGAACAACCAGGGCCATGGGTGGAAGCTGGAGGGGGGGAAATTACAGAGGGGAGAGTAGGAGACATTTTTTCACTAAGAGGGTGGTGGAACCGTGGAATGCCCTGCCTGGGAGCCTGGTGGAGGAGGGCACAGTGGAGGGATTCAAGAGGGGGTGGCATATGTACAAGGGGAAACAAACTAAAAAGGACCCTCTTGGCGGCTTGGGGTGGTGGTAAGGCGAGCAGCCATTAGGTTGCTGGCTTTCGAGCAGACAAGACAGACCATTTGGCCTATTCTGCTGGCTTCTTTAGTATGTTAGTATTAAGGGCTACAGCTATGCCCCGGAGTGCAGTATCAGTAGCGGATCCATAGATAACGAGCGTGTAGTCAATAATTGAGATAACAGAGCTCTGGATAACGAGGCTCAAGGCTTCAGCCGCTAGGCAATGTTTATGCTTGTATAGTAGCCCTATGCGGGAGTTCACAGTTTTAGCGATATTGTCACTGTGTTTGGTATACGAGACAGAGCAGTCAAGGGTCAGGCCCAGATATTTAAACATATCCACCTGCTCAAGGAGACGCCTTTGTGGTTGACTGATTGATTTATTTAGTTAGTTGCTGTTGACGGAAAGGAGGACCAGACAATTCTGCCCATTCTTAGCATCGTCCGGGGTGGGATACAGATGGATGCCAACTGACACTGAACCAGATTAAGCTGTTGGGTGTTATTTTTAGTGAATGGGGAAATTTGGCCAGGACACCGGAAATTCCTGCTCTTTTCGAGAAGTGCCATGGGATCTTTAACATCCACCTGAACTACCACCAGAACAGGTAGACAGGACCTCGGTTTAACATCTCATCCGAAAGACAGTACCTCATGAGTGCAGCACCCCCACCTCATGCTGCATCACAGTGTCAGTATTGGGATTTAACCCAAGAGCCTGGTGTGGGGCTAGAACCCACAGCCTTCTGATCTTCTGGCCTCAGGAAGCGAGTGTGCAACCTGCTGAGCAGCTGACATTGTTAAATACTCGGAGATGCTAGCCACAGATGCGAACTTTGACCTGGCTCGGCTGCATTGCACATTTTGACTCTGGCAGAGATGAGGCCTAAAGCACAACTACCCACTGTATCCTAATGGATCCTTCCAAAACATTCCAGATGCTTAAGCAAGCGTATCAGTTGCAACAGCAGAAGTATTTCCAATATTTACAGACCAGACACTATTCTGAGAGGCGGTTTGGTCTCCTGTGGACTCATACAGTGGCCCACCGATTGGTCCAAATAATTATGACAACTTTAGAAAATCACATGCCAGAGTATACTATTTCTGTTGTTTATAAATCCATCTGGGTTGGACTGGAGCCAGCTATAAAAGGGTGCAGGCACCGGGGGGGGGGGGGGAGACCTGGGACTGGAAATGTCTGACACAGACTGGGAGGTGGTCTACTTACAGCATCAGGTGACGGCCTTGCATGTATGGAAAAAATATGGCTGGAAGTGTGCAGTTAGGTATTTTAGAACCCCACAGATCACAGGCAAAATTGACACACTACATGGGCACAACCTGTTGGCGAGATTGTGGTGAATCCAAGGCAGGTCATGTGCACATCTTCTGGGATTGCCCAGTGATTCGGCCATTCTGGCAGGCTATAGAAAGAGCCAGTGCTGAGCTTTTCCCGGAATTGGGAGGCTTGCCCCTCTCCCAGGTGGTGATTTTGCATCACTTCCCCAATCATTTGTTAAAGTTGGGGGAGATGGTGGGTGGTGGAGCCTTGGAATGCGCTGCCCAGGGGCTGGTGGAGGGGTTCAAGAGGGGGTGGGACAGGTACAGGGGAAGGGTTCTGGATGCAAAGTCCTGTGCAGTGGGAATATCCGGGACTGGGAAGGTAGAAGCCAGAGAGGACGAGGGGAGCAGCAAGGTCAGCTTGCAGGGTGGGGGCTGACCAAACGAGCAGACACAAAAGACCGTTAGGCCTATTCTGCTGGCATTTTAGTATGTTAGTATGAGATAGGGGTGCTTGGATGGGTGGAAAACTGGCTTACAGATGGAACACAGAGGGTGGTGGTTAGAGAGACTGTCTCCTCCCCAGGAGGGTCGCCAGTGGGGTGCCCCAGGGTTCGGTACTGGGACCGCTCCTGTTCAACGCCTATGTCTCCGATATAGGGGCAGGGGTTAGGAGAAGGATGAGCCTCTTCGCAGATGACTCTAAACTAGGGGCCTTGGCTGACGAAGAGGAAGCAAGGGTGACAGTCCAGGGGGACCTGGACACCCTAGAGGGTTAGGCAAGGAGGTGGGGGCTGAGGTTTAACCCGGAAAAGTGTAGGGTGTTGCATCTGGGGGTCAGAAACCCAGGGCATGTTTATACCTTGGGAGGGGTCCCGCTGCAAGCCACTTCGAGCAAAAAGGATCTCGGAGTGGTGATAGACACCAAAATGAACAACAGTGAGAACTGCAGAAGAACGGTGGCAAAGGCAAATAAGATACTGGGCTGCATAGCCCAGGGAATAACATCCAGGAGGAGGGAAGTGATCCTACCTCTGTACAATGCCTTGGTTAGGCCGCACCTTGAGTATTGCGTGCAGTTCTGGAGGCCGCACCTTAAGGAGGACATAGTACTGCTGGAGAGGGTCCAGAGGAGGGCAACCAGGATGATCCGGGGCATGGGGGAAAAGACCTATGAGGTCAGGCTGAAAGCCCTTGGGCTGTATTCACTGGAGGAGAGGAGAGATAGGGGGGACATGATTGAGGTTTTCAAGTATGTGAAAGGGATTAACAGGGGTAGAACCAAGGAAATGTTCAGGCTAAAACAAAGCGGCACAACCAGGGGACATAAATGGAAACTGGCGGGAGGCACCTATAGGGGAGAACGCAGAAGGCATTACTTTACAGAGAGGGTGGTGGAGCCATGGAATGCTTTGCCCGGGAGTCTGGTCGAGCAAAGCACTGTGGAAGGCTTCAAGAGAGGGTGGGACAGATGCGTGGGGGTGCTGAAGCCAAGACTGACCCTCACGGGGGCAAGGGGGGGGAGGAGCAAGCGCCCGATAGGGGCTGGCTACCAAGCAGACACTAAAGACCGTCAGGCCTATTTTGCTGGCTTTTAGTACGTTAGTATATAAAGAACTCGCATACAAAAAAATATTGGCTATCATGATGTTAGCAGCCAAAAAGGTTGTAACTCGAAAATGGCTACAAACAGAACCCCCAAAACAGAGGGACTGGGAAGATGTCATTCAACAAATCTATTCTTTAGAAAACGTGACAGCTGGGCTGAATCTTAAAGCGGCCCGTTGTTGGGAATTCTGGTACAAATGGCTGCTCTGGATTATGGTTCATACACCTGACGTTATTCCACAGAATATGACAAGTTGAAAGCATAGACAAAGTTTGTTAGCAGTCATGGGACTAGACCACCCAGCAATGACCTGGTGAGTAAATGCAGCCTGTATTATGCTGAATGTTGTCTACATACAACACTGTCTGCACTTTAATTCTGAAGATGAATTGTATCTGTACAGCTCCTGAAAAATCTCAATAAAATGTAAATTAAAAAAATATATATTCCACCTCCCAGCACACCATATTGGTGGTGGTGGGGGGGGTCTACCCTGTGATTAGCTGGAGTTTTAATGGTAGGCCCAATCACAACCAGTATCTAATAAGAGGGCAGAGTTCATAACATTTCATGTAGACAACTGTGATTATGGAAAACACGGACGAGTATTTTGTCAGTACGGAACAGAAAAGTAGCCAACTCTGTCATTAATTACTACACAGAGCACCTGCAGCCCTGTCCCCTACCTTACGTCATTACTACACAGAGCGCCTACAGCCCCGTCCCCTACCTTACGTCATCAAAGTGCTGTTTTTTCGGGGTGGGGCTGCAGTACTTGGGCAGCCGCTTTGCTTGTACTTGGAAGTTACAAGCTGGGCACATTAAGGTAACATTTAAGTATTTAACATTGTTAAAACATTTTTTTAAATCACCTCATTTAGCTAATTGGGCAGGCAACTTACTGGAATGAGTTGCCGGCCCTACATGTGCAAACATGTCAGCAGCTCTTTAAATGCCTACAGCATTCAAAATACTACTTACGGCCAGAGTCAAAGACAATGGTTTCCTCTCAGACCGAATGCAACTAAGACAAGGCACAAGGCAAAGCTGGCCCTTGTCCCCGTTACTTTTTGCCCTGTCCCTCAAACCCTTAGTAATTTCCATCCACCAAGATGTCCACATCACAGGCGTAATGGTAGGAGGTGCTGAATAAAAGATGGCCTTTTATGTGGATGACTCCCTGTTTTTTGTAAGGGACCTTCAATCCTCCTTGCCTCATTTACTACATCAATTGGAGGCATTTGGAGTCCTAGCAGGTTATAAGATCAATTATACCAAATCAGAAGCAATAGTACTACGTGGAACATCCCCCCCCCCGGGTGAAATTTAAAAACTCTTTCCCATTGACATGGGCGAAAAAGAATACCTTCCGATAATTAGGAATGCAGATTTCCAAAGGCACCTCAAGGCTGTCTAAAAATAACTACCTTAGACTCCTGGACACTCTATAAGCGGATATAGCTCGATGGAAACTCTTACCCATAACACTATATGGAAGAATACAAGTTATTAAAATTAATGTCCTTCCCCGCCTCCTATTCCTGATTCAAACCCTACCCATTCCAATTCCTGAAACATTTGAGAATACCCTCCATAAGGAGGTGCAAACTTTTATCTGGTCCGAGAAACGCCCTCAACTGTCTGTTTCTAATCTGCAAGCCCTAAGGCACCTAGGCAGGCTAGCCCTCCCTAATTTTTCCCTATACTACTTAGCAGCCCAAGGGGCCCAGCTTTGCACATGTGCCCGGAGATGAGAAAGCTCTGGTTGATACCAAATAGAGGCTACCTCACTGCAGGGTTGGGCTCTTTGGACGCTCCCCACCTGTACAATCCCTACGCGTATCTGGCCCAGAATACAGAATCCTTGGGTTAGACATTCTTTACGCATCTTATTACGGCTTAGAAAACTTACACATATCCCCAACATGCTTGGCAACCCTCTCTTTAATATGCCATGAAGACCTCTTCCTTCCTCCTAAACTCGATTCAGGTTTTGCATTTTGTGAGGCACATGGTCTCACCACGTTCAAACAATGCACTGGTGATCATACTAACATACTAAAAGCCAGCAGACTAGGCCTAATGGTCTGTTATGTCTGCTCAGTAGTCAACCATCTAGTGGGTGCGTCGCCTTCCCACCCACCCTAGCCCCGAAAAGGGTGGTCTTTGGATTCAGTTTCCCCTTGTACCTGTTCCACCCCTTCCTGAAGTCTTCCACTGTGCCCTTCTCCACCAGCCTCCCGGGCAGCGCATTCCACGGCTCCACCACCCTCTCAGTGAAGTAATGTCTCTTACATTTCCCCTCTGTAATTCCCCCCTCAGCTTCCCCTCATGCCCCCTGGTTGTTCCCCCCTTCTTTAGCTGCCTCCCTTTTACCAGACTACAGTCTTTCTATTCGCTCCGCAGGGAGGACCATTTACGTTTTCTGCAAATTTGCCATTTTATGTTGTCAACCCTTTTACCTAAAGTGCGGAGAAAGCTCACTGATCTTGAGGACTTCTTTTACCATAGTATTACACTGACAGCCAAGATCCACTATGTGGCAGAGCTATACAAAATACTGACGAACCCAATGATGCCTCCTTTAGACAAGATTAGACTCCGCTGGGAACAAGAATCCAGATTTCCGATCTCTCCAGAGCAATGGTCACAGTGCCTGAGGTTGGGGTGGCAAGTAACAGCTCCCCCCACATGGAGGGAGTTTAACTGGAAGGTGCTGACAAGGTTTTTTTGTACATCGGTTATCACCAAACATTTTCACCCCAATTACTCGGACACTTGTTGGCACAAATTGGGGGGGGGGGCAAGGGGTTCCCCCACTTCCATATCTTTTGGATTTGCCTGGTTCTTCAGGGCTTTTGGGTCCAGGTTCATGGGGAGATCAAGAAATGTACTGGCCTTGCTGTCCCCTTCTTCCAAGAACTGGTCCTGGGTTTCTCAGCACTTCTAGCCTGTCCTAGTGCCACTCGTAGATTGGGCCAGATTATGAGGGTGGCGGCACTAAAATGTATAACCTCACACTGGCTCTTACCTACCCCCCCACTGGGACAATGGCAGACAAAACTAAGAGAAACTGTACAAATGGAGCACATCACAAGCACTCTGCATTCAATGACGGAGAAACCTGAAGCCATCTGGTGGCTTTGGTGCATGGCTGAGGCAGCAAGCACTATATAGAGGAAATTATCCCTGCTCTTGTAGTGAAACTAACCATAACTGCCCGAATAGAGATGCCTGGGGGACAGCAGGAATGGAGGGGGGCGGGAGTGCACCACACATGTTCATGTTGATATTTTTTAAGTTCTAGATGGATCACTTTATTACCACGGCGACTTTAGCTTCCTGTTGATGCTCATTATGACACATTTGGACTATTTAGCATTGTTCCAATCTCACTGTTTTTGCCAATTATGAATTACTTCACATAATTTTGGCCTCCTCCTTAGGTTAGCAAGCAGAGTACTTCAGCTGGATTATAGACAGCTTGCAAATAGATTTTCCTATTTCATTGGCTGAGTGATCATTCAATAACAAGAGGCCATACAGATTCTGTTCAATATGCCTACAACCTGAATAAATGAGCTTCAATGTTATGTAACAGACGATATGTCTATCTTTTTTCTTTATTTTTCTCACAGGCTTCAAAATTGTGTAATACACTGGCTACAGTTTTCTTAGTCCTTCCAGCTGTATAAAACAATACTGTTGATGAGTGACTGTATATTATGATGCACCAATAAAAACAGTCTCAGTGGCGCAGCTGGTTAGCTCAATCGGAATGGTATTCCGGGTGGCCTGGGTTCAAGTCCCAGCTGAGCCACTTCTTTCTCACCTCTGTTTGTATGTAACCAATAAAAAGATACCCGAGTTAAAAAAAAAATACTACTTACAGAACCATAATACACGGGTGTCACTACTACTTATCAAAAGGGAAGGTCCCCTCAGCCCTTTTATTCTGTTTACTTGTGTAGCCAGTATGCATGAACAGTTATTGCCTCTACTGCACCCTCCTAATTTCATCAGAGTTTAAATGCAAATTAAGGTACTTAAGTCTGGTGTGAAAACCTGCTTGACTCCATGCAGAGATGGTGACCCGACTCATGCAAGGCAGCCTGGAATTAGTGCTAAAGCCTGCGGTAGTTATACTGTATTAGTGCTGTTGCTGTACTCTGCAGTCCCTGTGTTCTTGTCATATGCTGACCATTAAACTTTTCAAGGCACAGTAAGTGCACTGTTGTTTTCTGCACTTTAAAGTGTATCTGAGTTAGAAAAAAATGCTTTTAGAGAATACAGGGACTTCACAAGATGTGCTACAGAACTTGCTGAAAGTATAACTTTTGCTGGCTTGGCAGATGCATACCAACTGCCATGATGCCTTGCATGAGTGGAGTCGTGACCTATGTAATGGAGACAAAAAGGTTTTCACACCAGGACAAAACAGAGTGAAGCAACCTCATTTATATTTAACTTAGGATGAAATTAGGGAGACGCAACAGAGGGAATAGTTTTTCATGCCTACAAACTACACAGGTATACAGACAATAGGTTCAGGGGACTTTCCCATTAAAAAAAAAATTGTGACGCTAGACAGGCTGTCTGGCATCTGGCCACTGGGGTTCAATGCTAAGTGCAAGGTTATACTAACATACTAAAATGCCAGCAGAATAGGCCTAACGGTCTTTCGCGTCTGCTCGTTTGGTCAGCCCCCACCCTGGGAGCTGACCTTGCTGCCTCCCTCGCCCTCTCTGGCTTCTCCCTTCCCAGTTCCGGATATTCTCGCTGCATTGGATTTTGCTTCCAGAACCCTTCCCCTGTACCTGTCCCACCCCCTCTTGAACCCCTCCACCATCTCTGCCTCCACCAGCCCCCTAGGCAGCACATTCCATGGCTCCACCACCCTCTCAGTGAAGTAGCACCTCCTCCTTTTTCCCCTGAATCTGCCCCCCCAGCTTCCACCCATGCCCTCTAGTGGCCCCCTCTTCCTTCCTTTGAAGCACCCCGACTGTTCCTCCCCTATTTACCCCTTCTCTCTTCCAATGTATACATATTTAGCTCTTCGAGCCTCTCCTAAGTCCTGTACCCCAAGCCCCAAATCATTCTGGTTGCCCTCCTCTGGACCCTCTCCAGGAGTTTAATGGCCCTCTTTAAGTGTGGCCTCAAAAACTGCCGCAGTACTCGAGGTGCGGCCTCACCAAGCAGTTATACAGAGGGAGTATCACTTCCCTCCTTCTGGAGGTGATCCCCCTAGCGATGCATCCCAGCATCCTGTTGGCCTTGGCTGCTGCCCTCCTACAAGTCTCCGAGTTGTTCATCTTGACATCCACCACCACCCCCAGGTCCCTCTCAGCCATCAAGACTTGTAGCAGGGTTCAGGGTGTACACTTGGCCCGGGTTTCTGGCCCCCAGGTGCAGTACCTTGCATTTCCCTGCATTGAACCTCAGCTTCCACTTTCTAGACCATCTTTCCAGAGCCTCCAGGTCCCCCTGCAGGGCCACCCTCCCCTCCTCCCCATCCACCACCGCCCCCAGTTTTGAGTCATCCGCAGAGAGACTCATTTCACTCCTGATACCTGTCCTTATGTCAGAGATGTGGCGTTGAACAGGAGGGCCCAGGACTGAGCCCTGTGGGACCCCACTCATGGCGCTCCTTGGGGATGAGACTATCCGCCAACTCGACCCTCTGGGTCGGTCCTGGAGCCAATTGCTATCCATCTGATCATCTGGTTTCCCACCCCATTTCTCCCAGCTTATCCAACAGGCCCACGTGAGGAACAGAGTCAAATGCCTTGCTGAAGTCTAGAAAGAGGATGTTCACTGGTACCCAGGTCCAAGGCACTCGTCACCCAGTCATAGAACTCCACAAGGTTTGTCTGACACGATTTCCCCGGGACGAATCCATGCTGTCTATCGTCCAGGCACCCTGACTTTTCCAGGTCCACCCCTAGCCTCTCCTTGACAATGCCCTCCATCACCTTGCCCACCACTGATGTCAGGCTGACAGGCCTGTAGTTCCCTGCCACCTCCCTTGATCCCCTTCTTGTGGATAGGCACTATATGCGCCACCTTCCAGTCCTGGGGCACCCACCCTGTCCTCAGAGAGATGGTGAAAAGTTCCGCCAGGGGTTTCGCCAGGACATCCGCAAGTTCCTTCAGCACTCTGGGATGTAATTTATCTGGCCCCGTGCTTTCTCAGTCTTAAGGGACCTGGGGCTTCCCTCTCTCTCTCTGCTGTGATTTCCACTTCGCTACCTCTTCTCCTTGCTTAGCCCTCCCCTCCTGCCAGTGATGCCTCCCCCTCTCCCCAGACCCGCCGATCAGTAAGGGTCCCCCTTTCCTCAGTATCACTGTCTCCTCCCATGTATGGTGCAGCACCCCCATTTTCATTGGTGAAAACTGAGATGAAGTACTCATTTAGTACCTCAGCCTGCTCCCCCGGGTCTTGTGCCCATCTCTCCCCTGTTTTAATCCTGCTAATCTGCCCCTTTCCCCATCGTTTTTCCCCAATGTATCTAAAGAACCCCTTGTTCCCGCTCCTAATTTCCCTGGCCAGGTTCTGCTCCTTCCTTGCCTTAGCCACCCTCACCACCCTAGTGGCCCTTCTAGCCATCAGCTCATACTCCCCTCGATCCCTTTCACTCCTTGAGCACTTGAATTGCCTATAGGCTGCCTTCTTTCCCCGCACCACCTCCTGGACCTCCCTGGTCCACCAGCAGGGTTTTTCGGGCCCTACCGCATTTTCGTCTTACTCTTGCATAGGTGCTGGTAGCATCCTGCACCCCTCTCCTGATGATTTCCCACCTACTATCAGCATCCATGTCTGACCCAATCGCATCCAAATGCTCCTTAAAAGATCCTTCCCATTTCCTTAAAATCCGCCCCCCTGAAGTCAGTTACCTCCGTCTTTGTGCAGCCTTCTACCCCTCCTAGGTCCAGGCAGAACCAGACCGTGGCATGGTCACTCCCCGCCAACAGGTCCCTTACTTCCAGGCCCCCAATCTGGTCACTATCTGCCAGGACCATATCCAGTACCCGCGCCTCCCTGGTCGGTTCCCCCACCTGCTGAGTTAGGAATGCGTCTTGAAAGACATCCAACAACCTCTGTTCCCTGGCCACTGAGGATGTCATAGTCTCCCAGTCTGTTCCTGGCATGTTTAAGCCCCAACACCACCACCCTTCCCTGCCCAGTCTGCAGTGTCTCCCAACATCTGCCACCAGACTCTCCTCCAGCTCCTCCGCCAGTGCAGGGGTCTACACGCCACTCTATTTTTACTCTCTTGCCCCCGTTATCCAAGGTGACCCAAATCGCCTCCACGGTTCCCTCCGCCTCTTCTACTCCCCCTATGCCAATGCAGTTTTTGACTATCATTGCTACCCCTCCTCCCCTTCCCTCCCCTCTGTCCCTCCTGAACATAGTGTAACCCTCCAGGTTCAGGTCCCAGTCGTGTCCTGCGGTG
Source organism: Neoceratodus forsteri (assembly GCA_016271365.2). Classification (NCBI taxonomy): domain Eukaryota; kingdom Metazoa; phylum Chordata; order Ceratodontiformes; family Ceratodontidae; genus Neoceratodus; species Neoceratodus forsteri. The sequence goes on from JADMNL010000034.1 coordinate 82,951,528, forward strand.
GCCCAGGTCTCAGTGACCACTGCCACATCCACCGCTCCCTCAGTTAGCACTGCCTGGAGCTCAGGCATTTTATTTCCCAAGCTCCTGGCATTTAGCAGGACTACCTTCCACCCTTTCCCTATACTTCCATTTCCCCTGCTCGTGTTCCCATGGGGATTCTGTTTTCCCCTGGTCTGCACTTTACCAATCGACCTTTTCCTGCATTCCTCCAGCTCCCCAGGGGGGTGGAGACAGAGTCCCTCCTTTATCGGCACCCCCTCGACAGCCTTTTCTCCCATCCCTCCCCCCTTCACAAGTTTAAACCCCACTTTTCACCAATGAACCCCTCTATTTTCAATTTAAGGATTCCCTTCCCTTCCAAATTGAGATGGAGTCCATCTCTAGCATACAGCTCCTTATCCTCCCAGGTCTCCCCCCAATCCCCCATCAACCCAAACCCTCTGGCCTCACACCACTCCCTGAGCCACTGGTTTATCTCCCTAATCTTCCTTTTGTGCTCCCCACTAGCCCTTGGCACCGGCAGGATTTCTGAGAAGGAAACTGTGCATCCTATGTCATGACAGACCCTGGCAAGCTCCCTGAATCTCTAGCTCACTATTTCCCTCAATGTCATTTGCACCCAGGTGGACCAGTATGTCTGGGGAACCCCCACAATCCTTTGCCAGCTGATATACCTCGTGCTTGGCCCTGTGCACTGTTAATCCAGGGAAGCATCTTGTTCTAACTGGCCAGGCTTCTCCCTCCCTATCCCATTTGATACCCCTGATCATAGAATCCCCCAACAGGAGCACTCTGACCGCTCCTTTTCCTCCATTTCCCCCTTCCATGTCCCTCATCCTTTCTGGCCCCTCCACCCAGCGGCTCCTTGTTCCTCCCCTATCTGGGTGTCACATGCACCCTCCTTATTACCCTGGCCACCCCTCCTCCAATCCTATGCCTCTCCTCCTCCCAAGTATCCTTCTGTACCTCGCTAACTCCCCCCTCACTGCTCGCGACTGGTCCTTCTCCCCCATCCGCTAAACTAGCCTGGCTGGTCCTCCCTTCCTTCCTGTCTCCGTTTAGTCCCTCCTTGCTTGTCGTGCTCCCCTGGCCTAGCCCTCAGCTCCCTTTAGTGTATCCTCCTGGTCCTTCTCCTTGCACTTTCCTCCCTCTTCCCCCTGCCCCATCTGCTCTGATTCACTGCTCCCCCCATTTTCCTCCCTGCCCCCACTCCCTTTCCGTCTCTAACCACCCCTGTCGTGGCTACATCACCCCCCTCATCCTCAACCTGAAGAAGAGATCTGAAGTGGTTACTGAGCGTAAGGTCTGATCCACCTCCCCGCCTTGCTTCCTTCTGTCCAGCCCCAGACATCTGCCTACTTCCCTGAGAATGTTGTCCCTCTGGCCCCCCTCTGTGAGGGTCCCCAGTTACCTGCCTGCTTCCTTGGTAGAGTCCTCCTTTTGGGCCCCCTCTGCCAGGGTCCCTATGTGACCCGCGAGTATTCTCCTGCACTCCCTTTTCTATACCCCGCCCTAGTGCTTGGTGCAACCCATTAAAGTCCCTGCCCCTTCCCCAACCATACCTCCCCTTCACCCAGCTGTCTCCTAATCCCCGCAACCTCCTCCCTAAGCTGTGCCAGCTGGTAGCACACTGGACAATCACCGAACTCCAAGCCCAGTCCAGTATCATGGCTGCTCCACACCCTGTGCACCCCACCACCCTCCCAAAGATGCCGCCCTAATGGCGTGTGGTCCCATCCCCTTCCAAGTAGGTTTCCTTGGGTGAGCCACCAGGTTCCCCAGTCCAAGATACACCCCTACTGCCTAATCAGGTCACCCACTAATCCTAGATACAATCCCACAGTAAACCGGTAAACCTGTTACTAGGTGCAGTACAACACAGTAAACTTATAAGGGAAGTGAACAACTCCCTAAGCTCCTCTCTCCCAGCCTTTAAATCCAACCCTCAGTGGCTAGAACTACATGAGCAGCACCTGCAGCCTTTTCCTCCAATTGCAGGGCAGGTGTTCCCCTATAAATTAGCAGATCTCTGGGGTGGGTCTTGGGCCTACACCCGACTCTTAAGAGAGTGTATCAACCCTGTGTCTGCTCCTCCAAGCCTGGCAGCCAAAGAACCAGCCCCAAGCAAATCCCACCAAATAGGTTTTAAATCAGAAGAAATAGGCCTCCACCAGCACAGCCTGTTACACAGTGAAACATCCAACAAATGAGCCCACTTACAGCCACCAAACCAGTTTTCAAACTTCCAACAGCCTCCAAAACAATACCCTGCTAGCCCCTTAGAAGAAGGAAAGAAAAGAAATAACCTTCTACCAAGTAGAATCCACAAGAAATCCTGTAAAAACAACAAGAAGCAGCTACTGTCTTGGAACACAACTGATCCTGTCCCCTTCCAGTTCCTTCTATGCACACAGGCAGTAAGAACCAGAGGGCAGAATAATGTAAAGGGAATGTCAAGGTCACTATATCAGAGGAGGGAAAGGACTCGGGGAGAGCCATTACTAGCAAGCAGGTAGCTTAGGGTGGAATGAGTTCCCATCTGGGATTGTCAACCAGAAAACAGCTGTGGAGAGTGGGAAGAGGTTCAGGAGAGGGTGGGACATGGTTAAAAGGGGGGGCCGCCCTACTGTTGACCTGATGGACCAAGCAGCCTTCTTCTGATGGCTAATTAGTATGTTCATGTGTTCACACACAGCCATAGACAAGTGCATTAGAATCTGTGTTACTGAGAGAGTGAATGCCACCATGAAACCAGAGTTATTCACATACTGTCTTTGAAAAAAGCCGTGCCTGGGATCGATAATGGGATTTTCTGGAATCCAAGAAAACTTTTTATGAAATAACATTTAGACACAAGGCAGCTTATTTCAATACTGTTCTGTACTTGTATCTGTCACGCTTCATTTCTGGGAGCACTGTGTGAAAACTGGATTTTATTTATTTAGTTAAACATCAGTTTAGAAACCTTTGAGCCAGAGGCTCATTTACAAAGGTACCTCGTCACAAAGAGGACATCAGAACAGTAGTACAAGGGACACAGTACTTACAAACAAAAAAAGTTACAGTTCAATTACAGTTTTGTTACAATAGAGTACAATCTCCAACGAGCAAAAGATAACAAAAGGTGCAAAACTTATGGTCGGGGGAGAGCTGGTGGGGGTAGAAGGGAGGGAGATAGGGGAGGAGGAATAAGTAGGAAAGGAAGGGGCAGCTCAGTGAGCATTGTCAAACAGAGTATATATATATATATTTTTTTTTTACACTAGGCTAGCGGCAGTTGCATTTGCGAGTAAACAAGAAGTTTCTGAGCCTGGGCTTAAAGCAAGCTAAGGTTAGAGAGTTTGAGACACTGGCAGGAGGGAGTTATACCAGTGGGGTGCGGTGAGGGAATGCCCTCTGACCTTGTGAGGTCCTGGCTCTCGGAAGAACTAGGGTAGCTCTTGACGAGCTGCGCGTGATCAGGGTCGGTGCAGTACGGCGAATGGAGTTGGATAGGCCTATGGGGGATAGGCCATGCAGGGCTTTAAAGGTGAGCTGGCATGTCTGATACATGAGTCGCTCTTCCAGGTTGAGTAGGGTAGCCAGGGTGTACAGCTCACATGTGTGAGTGAGTCTGGGAGCACCAGTGATAAGTCTGCAGGCCTTGATTACTGTGAGACGAACCTTGTTGAGGGCAGTCTGATCTGCTGAGCCATAGACCGGAAGGCCATAGTCAATGAGAGACATGACAGAGGAGGTGACAGCCAGGCGGAGGCATCAGGAGGGAGCATTTTTGTGCCGGTAAAGAATGCCTAGCCGTGAGTTGGCGACAGAATTTAGGCAGATATATGTCCATGGAATGAAAGTGCAGGGTCAAAGGTTATACCAAGATATTTATAGGACTGCACCTGGTCAATGACGAGATTGGGTGTGAGTGGACAGCTAAGGAAACTTGCTGTACTTATTTTGGGGGTGGAGAAGAGCATCGTTTTGTTTTCTTAAGGTTGATAACAAGTCGGTGCTCAGTGAACCAGGTAGCTGCAGAGTCAAAGACTAGTTGGAGGGAGTTCTGTAGCAGCATGGGGTCATTGTGGGAGGCAGCGAGAACAGCATCATCAGCATGAGAAGCATCTTACCGATACAACTGCTGGGTAGGGAGTTAAGAAAGAGTGAGTATAGTAGGGTCCAGAATTGAGCCCTGCGGCACCCCAGGCGAATGGGGCATGTTTCAGAGAGAGTACCGTTGACTTTCACACATTGGGAGGCGGGCGGAGAGATAGCTGGTGCACCAGGAAACAGGTCCTGAGGCAAAGCCTATTAGGTCGAGGGTGGAGCAAAGAGGATGCGAAACAGTATCGAATGCTTTAGACAGGTCAATGAATATAGCACCAGCCAGGGCACCAGAGTCCAAGGAGGCATGGAGGAAGCTGGAAAATTCCAGGAGTGCTGTATTGGTACTATGACCTGCTCTGAACCCGTGTTGTTCAGGGCAGAGAACACTGTACTTACAGAGGTAGTCAGAGACTTGGGACGACACAATTTTCTAACGCCTTAGAGAGGGGGAGAGGATTGAGATGGGTCGTAGTGTCACCGGAAGAGTCCTGTCACCACCTTTATGGACAGGGGTAACTGTGGCAATCTTCCAGACAGAGGGATTGTCCGAGACAGAGTGATTTGTTGAAAATGCATGTAATAGGTGAGAGGACCTGATCCAAGACCTGACATAAAAGGCAGGGATCAAGTGAGTCATTACCGATGGTGTTACCTTTTAGGGCTTTTAGCAAGTAAGGCCTAGCTTCTTGCATGGTGACACGACGCAGGTGGAAAGAGGGGCGGGCAGTGGGTGGTGGTACAGCTGGAGGAGGTGGACTGAAAAAGTTACTAGGAAGTACTGAGCTAAGGTCGGTGAAGGAGTTATTGAGGTGGGAGGCAATGAGGGCAGGGTCAGAGGAGACGGTACCATTGATGTTGAGAAGAGAAGGAGAGGGGGACTGGGAGTGACCATTCAGTTGCTTAATGTTGTCCCAGAAGCACCTGGGGTTCCCCAGGAGGAGGTAGAGAGGCTTGGTAGTATTCCGCCTTTGCTGCGGATGGCCCAGGTGCACTGGTTACGGGCAGCAGCATAGGACTGCCTGTCAGCTGAACGGCCAGTAGCAACAGCAAGGTGCCAAAGATTGTCACGTTGCTTAGTTGCCACAGAAGGGCAGGGTGATCCAAGGGCATGTTTCACTTTGGACCTCCTAGCAGTTATGGAGCAAAGATATCACAGGCAGTTGAAAGTGCTTACAAAGGAAACCCAGGGCTGTCAATGCTTGGTTGCCCTTGTTAGAGGGGACCAATCAGTGTGGGCAAGGAAGCTTAAGGCCTATGAGTCCCCCAGGCCTAAGCCGCCTTCGAGAGGTGGTTTTGACCGGGGATGAGAGCCGAGGGGTTTCCCAGTTGAAAAGCACAGGGGAGTGGTCACTGAGGCAGTCAGGGAGGATTTGGATGTTGTGGATGCGGATTGGCCTGTTGGTGAGGACCAGATCCAGGAGGGTGCTTGTCCCCCAGGGTTTTTTCTAGTAGGCTGTGTGACCAGTTGAGTTAGGTCAATTGAATCGAAAGCCTCACGGTGGGAGGAAGATGAGGGGCAGAGCCAGTTTATATTCAAGTCACCCACCAAGATTTGGTCCGACGAGTTGGGTAGGGAGGTGAGGTAGTCAATTAGTGGGCCCAGGGCCTGGGATTGGTTCTTGGGGGGTATGTAGGCTATGGTTAGGAATAATGGGCCTCTAGCTGGGTCCGGGGACAGCTTTAGAGTAAGTGCCTGGGCCTTATGGTCGAGGTCAGGCGGGGAGTGGTAGCCCCGACAGAATCCTTCAAATAGAAGACACAGCCCCACCTCCTGCCGACACGGTCCAACCGGTGGAGAGTGTAGCCGAGAGAGACATGAGAGTTAGGAGTGGAGGGAGACAGCCAGGTTTCAACAAAGGCAATAACATCAGGTTTATGAAGAGTCACCCAGCAGTGCAGAGAGTCCAGTTTTTCAGGAGGCTACAGATGTTCATAGAAGCAATCGCAGCCCAGGAGATTTCAGGGTAGGACCAGTGCTGCCAGGCCGGGATTGGGGTGGACATTGCCTGACAGGAGCAGGAGGAGGAGGGCTGATCTGGGGAGTGCACAATGGCGGGATAGCTTCGACGATTGGAGAGGGGTGATATGGGAGTGATGAGGGGTGATGACCAAAGACAGCTACTAGAGAGCAGTAAAATCTGACAAGTGAGGTACTGAGAGCAAATTGTTCAACTTAATCAGGCTCCTCTAGTGGCAAAACAATATAAGGAGCTAATGGAGAAGTTGGTGTTAAAAGTCCCCAGTCCGATTTGCACAGGGGGTTTCAGACAGAACACAGGTCCTGGGCTTGCAGTGACTCTAAGCTTTTAAATACAGTTATGGCAAATGAAATAGTTACAAAATCAGGCACAAAAGTAACAGTTCAGCTCCGTTTGAGCCTGGGCAGCAACAGGTGCTACTCTGGCGGGATTCATGCGCTGAGCAGGGGCTTGTGGCCGTTTCAGAAAAGACACCAGATGGCCAATGATGGTGGCAGCAGCCTGGATCAAGGTAGAAATTACCTGGTGTGTCTCGGGTTCGAGGCTTCTTTGGGCAGGGAGGGCTTCAGAGCAGGCCCTCGCGACCTCGATCTCCTCAGGGGAGGGGTCTCTGGTGTGTCTCAGGTTAGAGGCTTCTTTGGGCAGGGAGGGCTTCAGAGCAGGCCCTCGCGACCTCCGGTCTCCTCAGGGAGGGGTGGTCTCTGGTGTGTCTCGGGTTCGAGGCTTCTTTGGCAGGGAGGGCTTCAGAGCAGGCCCTCGCGACCTCCGGTCTCCTCAGGGGAGGGTGGTCTCTGGTGTGTCTCGGGTTCGAGGCTTCTTTGGGCAGGGAGGGCTTCAGAGCAGGCCCTCGCGACCTCCGTCTCCTCAGGGAGGGGTGGTCTCTGGTGTGTCTCGGGTTCGAGGCTTCTTTGGGCAGGGAGGGCTTCAGAGCAGGCCCTCGCGACCTCCGGTCTCCTCAGGGAAGGGGGGTGGTCTTTAGGCCCCCTCCCCCCCAGTTTTCATCTCATCCACCTGCCTTTCCTTCATAAAGCCCTGTTTACAACACCATAATCATTTCCACAGTAATAAATTCTGTTGTCACAGAAAGAATTAACAGAGACGCAGGAGAATGAGGTGAAGTTAGTCGACAAAAGGCCGGCCCGGTGGCGCTGAGGGTTGAGGCGTGGTGCCACTCCTGCTTTCAGGCAGCCGCATTCAGGGGACGGTTTCGGGAGGCCGGGGTCGATGAGGAGAGGGAGGATCGAGCGTCCCAACGGATGCTCTCCTCCCTTAGAGGCAGGTTACCAGGCGCATTCACTCTGCATCCTTCCGTAACCCGGTGGAAACTTCTGGTATTGGGGAAGGGGTGGAAACGACTTAACGCAGCTGGGGGGAGGGCGATCGCGGCGCGCGAGGCCTGCGTGCGTAATCACGCTACCACTGGGACGTACGTCCCAAGCGCAAGGCATCCTAGGGGGAAGTGGGGACGTAGGGGGAGAAAACCGGAAAATCCCCTCCGACAGCCCTAGATGAAGGCCACCCTAAGTCCACCCGGACCACCTACAGGACAGACCCCACTGTGCAAGGAGAGGAGGATGGGCACTCTAGGGGCAGATCCCTAAGACAGGTTACGGGGGACATGAGCGGATGGAAGGAGGGGGCACCGGAGGTAGGAAGGAGGATAAAGACGGAAAAAAAAAAAAAAAAGTTAGTCGACAAAAGATCTGCCTTCAGGTAAATAACATCTGTAATTCTCTCCTCTGCTGTTTGCCTGCCACTCAGCAGAGGCTGGATGGTAGCACAGTGAAGGTTGCTACAGAGGACAGATGGAGGCTGCTGTTGGTCAACGTGATCTTGCCCCATTGCGCACACCCGTACATCTCATCACTCCATGCTGGCTAGCCCAGGAAGAAAAAACCTGGACGGCAGCATGAGGAGTGACCCCCTGCAGGCCCTGCACCACCGACCAGGAACCCATTTCTCAGGGAAGATGTCCTGCCCAGGGACATCACTATCAGGGGCATGCCATTTGGGGGCGTACAAAGGTGGCTGGGTTTAAGTACCTGAAGATGTAGGGTGATTGGCGGGGGGAAATCAGTCAGATGAAGGACTGCAAATACAGTGCTGAAAACCAGAAAGAATAAGGGGGCATAAATATAGGCTGAATTTTGTCTTAATATTATATTCTGAAATTTTTTCTTGGACATTAGAAAATTCCTTCTACTTGGACAGTCACCAAAAAAGGACAGAAGGGCCTCCATTTCGGCTTTAGATAAAAGCCCAGGTTCTGTGTTGGACCTGAACCCCCGACCTTTTGGCCCAGAGCTGAGAGCATACCAACCAAGCAGCACCGATGCAGGTACAGATATACCTCCACACAAGAGATTCTGATATCTTGAAGCCCGGGAATGACATCTAGGCCCTGTCCACACTGCACATGATAAACCGTTACCGTGAACTCCAAAAACGGGTCGCGTCCACACTGGTAACGGTTCACCATGCGATTTTAAAACCGCTCTTTAGACTTGTCAAGATGTGGTCTTTAGGTTGGAATCGGAAATGGTTCATTATCTGTAACGTTTCTCTGACCAGTGTGGGTGCGTGACTGTACTGATTCCGTTGCTGTATGTATGTATGAGGACCCCCTGCAAGGCACTGTGGGATAGCTCCTTGATTCGGTTTGCAGCACTCGCATGGAGCTCCAAAAAAGAGCAGCAGTGTGGATGGGAGGTGACCGTTTCAAGAAACGGTTCATCATCAATGTGGACAGAAGGTAACGGTACGTACCATACCGGTTTTAAAACCGTTAACGCTCAACCGTGTGCAGTGTGGACAGGGCCTTATTGACTGCCATCATCCGCAGGACCAAACATTTTCAATACTGCTCAGTCTGTCTGTCTGACTGGCTGAGAAGGTTAATTAAGCAATGACGATAGTTTAAGGACATGGTCTTTGTAAGGTAAGCCAACGGCCCCAAGGCACTACAATACAGTCAGTTCTACCTTGTACCTCCAACATCACAGGGGTGTGGTCATCGTGAAGTAATGCCATCTCAGAACTGCAACCACAGAGGTAGGAGATGAACATACGAAATTTGCCAGCAGAAAAAGGCCATTTGGTCTAACGAGTCTGCTCGATTTTGCAGCTAGCAGCCCTATTCTGCAGCTACCCCTCTCCCTTTATCCTCCCTCTTGCCCTGTCCCAGACCCTTTTGAAGCAGCCCACTGTTTTACAGGCTACCACGTCTGCTGGTAACACGTTCCATCCTGCCATTACCCTTTCTGTAAAACAGTGTCTCCTCATTTCCCTACTGAACCTTCCCCCCTCCAATCTCATGTCATGGCCTCGAGTGTTCACCCTGACCCTGAATAGCCCTTCCACGCCAGTCATGTTTATCCCTCTCATGTACTTGAATGTCTCGATCATATCCTCTCTGTCCCTCCTCTCCTCCAGCGAGTACATGTTCAACTCCTTTAGCTTACTCTCATACGTTAAGTCTCCCGGTCCCTGGATCATCTTAGTTGCTCTGCGCTGCACCCCTTCCAGTAATTTAATGTCCCTTTTCAGGTACGGGGCCAGTACTGCATGCAGCATTCGAGATGAGGTCTAACTAATTAACTATACAGCGGAAGAATCACCTCCCCCCCTACTCGACGTTATTCCCCTTGTGATGCAACCTAGCATTTTGTTGGCCCTTGCTTCTGCCTTCCTACACTGTACCGAGTTGTTCATTGATCCCGTGATGACAACCCCCAGATCCTTCTCCTCAGTCTCTGCCAGCTGTACTCCCCCCAGTTGGTAGTTTCTCCTTGGATTTTTTGCCCCAAAATGCAGTGCCTAACACTTTTTGGCATTGAACCCCAGCTGCCAAGTGTCCGACCAAGTCTCCAGCTTTTTCAGATCTTACTGCAAACTCTGACACCCCTCTGTGCCACCCACCACCACCCCTATCTTGGTGTTGTCGGCAAACAGGCTGATCCTGCTCTTGATGCCCATGGTAATGTCTGCAGTAAATATCCCAAATAACACCGGTCCCAGCACCGAGCCCTGTGGAACCCTGCTCATTACTGCCCTTGGGGATGAGACTTGCCCTTCTACTACCACCATCTGCTGCCTTCCCTGCAGCCAGTTTGTCACCCATCCCACTATTTTGCTTCCGCCCCTGTGCCTTCAAGTTTTATTCCAAGTCTCCCACGCGGCACTGAATCGAATGCCTTGCTGAAGTCCAGGTACAGGACGTCCACTGCATGGCCCCGTCCATCTGCCTAGTTACCCAATCACAGTAATCTACCAGGCTGGTTTGGCAGGATCTGCCTGCGACAAAGCCATGCTGTCTACTGTCCTGCAGTCCACTAAACTCCAGCAGGGACACCAGCCTCTCCTTCAGAATCATTTCCATTAGCTTCCCCATGATGGACGTGAGGCTCACCGGTCCGCTCTTATGCAGGGGAACCAGGTGAGCCAACCTCCAATCCTTGGGTACGCATCCCGAATTCAGTGAGGCATTGAATAGACCTGCCAAGGGCCCCACCAGGATCTCTGCTAGCTCCTTCAGTACCCTGAAGTAAATACCTTCTGGCCCTGGTGCTTTGTCCACCCTCAGCGCTCAAGCCTTTCAGCACTCTACCTCTGTGATCACCCCATCTGTTACTGCCCCCCACCCCCCTTGGGTAGTACTCCCCCTCTCTCTTTCGTAAATACCGAGCAGAAGTAGTCATTGAGTGCTTCTGCCGTTTCTCCCCTCTTCTCTACCCATCGCCCGTCCTTCTTAATCCTTACTATCTGTTCTTTACAGCTCCTTTTCTCCCTGATGTACCTGAAGAAGCTCTTCTCCCCTCCTTAATGCCTTACGCCATCCTGAGCTCCTTGGTGGCTTTTGCTGTTCTTACTGCCCTTGTCACCACCCTTGCCTCCTGCAGGTACTCCTCCCAATCTTCCCCCTCCCTGATTTCCTGTATTTCCTAAAGGCCACTCTTTTTCTCCTCACCTTTTTCACAACCCCCCTGCACATACAACTTGGCCTTTTTACCCAGAGTCCTGCTACAGGAACTGGTAGCCTCTAGTATCCCCTTCTTAATGAGCTCCCATCTCTGGTCCGTGTCCATACTAGGCTGGATCCTGGCCAGGTACCCACTCACCACCTCCCCATCTTTGCAAAATCCGCCCACCTGAAATCCTGCACCTTTGCGTTGGATGCCACCCCCTCTTTGCCCATAATCAACCTGAACCATACTGAGTGATGGTTACTCCCCGTTAGTGGTTCGTCCATCTTGATATCCCTCACAAACTCCCCATTTGTGAGCACTAGGTCGAGGGTGTCTCCCCCCCCCCAGGTTGGTTCGCTGACCACCTGTGTAAGGAAGCTTTCCTGAAAGGCATCCAGCAGTACCTGCTCCCTTTTATTGCTGGTGGCTGGGGTTACCCAGTCTACCTCCAGCAGGTCTAAGTCCCCCATAACCACCACACTCCCCTTCCCGCATACCCTTCTAATCTGCCTTGCAAGTTCCTTGTCCAACTCCTCTGTCTGGGAGGGTGGCCTGTACACCACTCCCATCTGGAGAGTCCTATTCCTGGAATCCTGAATTAGCAGCCATAATGACTCTGTTCTCCCTCCTTCCCCTCCTCCTTGATGCCCTTTAGCCCCTCCCTCACATATAATGCCATTCCCCCCTCCTGTTTTCCCTATCCCTGCAGAATATTTTGTATCCTGGCACTGCAAGGTCCCAGTCATGCATGGTATTGGGTGGCCCATGTTTCCGTGATGGCTGCCATGTCCACTTCCCTCTCCACTATGAGGGCATGTAAGTCATTCATTTTATCCCTCAGGCTTCTAGCATTCATGGTGACCACTTTCCATCCCTTTACCGTCTGTCCCTCCATCTCTCTGCCCTCCACTTCCAGCATCCCCTCTACTGCTTCTACCTAGTCCATCGTCCTTGTTCTGGGAAGTAAGCCTGCTCTGCTTCCCATCTTGTAGCCACTGTATGCCCTCCATTCACCTGCCACCCCCTCTCCTAATTTAAATGTCCAGCTACCTCAATATACTCCCCAAGCTTCCGTTTCAGCACCTTCTTGCCCTCTTCATTTAGGCGAAGTCTATCTTTAGCGTATAGACTACTGTCCTCCCAGGTCTTTCCCAACCCTCCCACTAACCCATACCCTTTGGTGTGACACCATCTTCCTAACCATTCATTAAATCCACTGATCCTTTCTTTTCTAGCCATGCTTGCCTTAGGCACTGGTAATACCTCAGCAAAAGTTACTGATCTACCCACCCTCTCGCATAAAGTTCCCAGCTCCACAAACCTCTTTTGGGCTACCTCTAATATACTGTCAGCCAGGTCATTTGTCCCCAGATGTAGAATTAAATGAGGTCTCTCCCTTCCCCTTCTAGCATATTTCAGGACCAATTGTCCCACTCTTTCAGCTGTCATCCTTGGCATGGCCTCCACCCATATACGACTATGCCTTCCCCCTTGCTAACCCACCTTACCCCCCCTTAGTATTTAATCCCCCAGTACTAGTATTCCCCCCATATTTCCATCTGCCTGCTTCCCCTCCTCCGTTTCTCTCCTGTCTGACTCCTCCTCCAGTACAGAACTCCTTGGTCTTGGGGACATGGCTACCCACATCCGTTACGCACAGACAACAGCTCATTACGTGGATGTTTCCCTGATGTCCCCCCCCCACCACCACCACCACCACCACAATAACCATGTTTGTCTAAGCTTAAAAACTACTGGAAACCCACCTTTAAAATTCTGCCATCTTCCCCCGATACCCCCTTTAACTCCCCTCCCCAAAAGTACATCTGAACTTTTTACATGTAGCTGAACCTCTTTCTCAGTCCCGGGACTCTGAACAACCTGAGAGGAACAGCTGTGTCAGCATGCTGTGAAATCAGCGCTCTCGTTAGGATGTTCATTTTGAGTGTCCAGGACTGACTGGGGGGAAAAAACTGGGTCCTGAGGAAACATTTGAGTCGCAGAGTGTGGACCTGCAGAGGAAATTACTGCAACTTTGGAAATATTTTGCTTCAATTGGTCCTGTTTTTCAGTGGAGTTTTCAGGAAAGTGCACATCGGGGAAACATCCACATAATGAGCTGTTGGCTGTGCATTACGGATGTGGGTAGCCATGTCCCAAGACCAAGGAAGGGGTTGCTGACATTGCGGCAACCACCGTAACTATTTACAGAGTGATGCTATACATACTTTTGGATAAGTCTAACAATACACAAATTCATCTTTTAGGCCTCAAAGCTGGAATGACATGTTAAGATTTCCACGGAGTAAAGCTGCCATGATGGTCCGAGTGTTCAGGAAGATGGGGGAGGGGGGAGAGAGAAAGAAAGAGCTATAGATCGGGCACAGTCAGTTGTAATAGTGTAGGCAGGAAGAAGCAGACAGACTGGATAGGCCAAGCGGTCCTTATCTGCTGTCAGCTTCCATGTTTCTATACAAATGAGACTTACATGGCACAATTAGGCACCTGGATCACCAACTCCCCACTCAGGAGGTAAAACAAACAGAAACACAGAGCTGACCCAATTCCATTTTGGATTTTAACTAGGGGTGGGGGAGGGGAGCAGCCAGAGACAACCTGGGTAACCATAAGAGTCCCCAGACCACGAGAGGTTACAAACAACGGAAAACCCAGAACCACAAAGCAAAGACAACTGATGAGTTAGGTGATAAGGTTATACTATACAGAGCACTTCTATTTCAAATATGCTGTCACAAATCTAATAGCCCCACTAGTCTTGGCCATTCAGTACATTGTTCATGGGAGAGACTGAATGCCTAATGTGTAAAGTCTCGTTTCATACTATGTACTGCCGGCAGGTAATGAGGTCTCGATGACATCCTTACACTTTATCATTCCCACTTGATGTGGTTAGTTTGTGAGTGCCTTATCAGTGCATCTGTATCCAGACCAAAAGGCTGCACCACAGGAAGAACTGAGGAGTTTATTACATAGTGCTGGGGTGTTTCGCTTACTGCATGCACAGTGCAGGAGAGTTTATTACATGCATAGTGCTGGAGAGTTGAGTTTATTACATGCACAGTGCTGGAGAGTTTATTACATGTATGGTTCTAAAGAGTTTACTGCGTGTACAGTGCTGGACAGTCGAGTTTATTACAGGCACAGTGCTGGAGAGTTGAGTTTATTACATGCACCGTGCTGCATACTTAAGTTTATTACATGCATATTAGTCAGGGGTAAGGGGCAACAGACTTCTAGGAAAACATAAACTGAACTTCCAAGCTCAAATGGGCAGGCTGGGTGGGCCATAGGCCCTTATCTGCCGACACTGTCTATGTATCTATGCACAGTGCTGGAGAATTTATTACATGTATGGTTCTAAAGAGTTTACTACGTGTACAGTGCTGGAGAGTCGACTTTATTACATGAACAGTGCTGGGGGAGTTCAGTTTATTGCATGCAAAGTGCTGGGGAGCTGGGTTTCTTGCATACAAGGTGCTGGGGAATTGGGCTTATTGCATACAAGGTGCTGGGGAGTTGGGTTTATTGCATGCACCTTGCTGGGGAGTTCAGTTTATTGCATGCACAGTGCTGGGGAGTTCAGTTTACTGCATGCCAGTGCTGGGGAGTTCAGTTTACTGCATGCCAGTGCTGGGGAGTTCAGTTTATTACATGCACAGTGCTTGGAAGTTCAGTTTATTAATGCACAGTGCTGGGGAGTTCAGTTTATTGCACGTATGGTGCTGAAGAGTTTATTACATGCACAGTGCTGGGGAGTTCAGTTTATTGCATGTATGGTGCTGGATAATTCAGTTTACTGCATGCACAGTGCTGGAGAGTTTGGTTTATCACATGCACAGTGCTGGGGAGCTCGGTTTATTGCATGTACAGTGCTAAGGAGTTCAGTTTATTGCATGTACAGTGCTGGGGAGTTCCATTTATTGCATGCACAGTGCTAGGGACCTCAGTTTATTGCATGCACAGTGCTGGGAACTTCTGTTTATTGCATGCACAGTGCTAGGGACCTCAGTTTATTGCATGCACAGTGCTAGGGACCTCAGTTTATTGCATGCACAGTGCTGGGGACCTCAGTTTATTGCATGCACAGTGCTAGGGACCTCAGTTTATTGCATGCACAGTGCTGGGAACTTCTGTTTATTGCATGCACAGTGCTAGGGACCTCAGTTTATTGCATGCACAGTGCTAGGGACCTCAGTTTATTGCATGCACAGTGCTGGGGACCTCAGTTTATTGCATGCACAGTGCTAGGGACCTCAGTTTATTGCATGCACAGTGCTAGGGACCTCAGTTTATTGCATGCACAGTGCTAGGGACCTCAGTTTATTGCATGCACAGTGCCGGAGAGCTTACTTTATTCATTTATTTGTTATTTAGCTTTTTTATTTATTAAAAAGTTTTCTTATAAAGTACAAACATAGCACAACAACATTACTAACATACTAAAAACCAGCAGAATAGGCCTAATGGTCTGTCATGTCTGCTCGGTAGCCAACCACCTAGTGGGTGCTCGCCTTCCTGCCCCCGAGAGGGCCCTCTTTGGCTTCAGTTTCCCTTTGTACCTCTCCCACCCCTTCTTGAAGCCCTCCACTGTGCCCTCCTCCACCAGCCTCCCAGGCAGCATATTGCACAGCTCCACCACTCTCTCAGAGAAATAATGTGTCCTACGTTCCCCCCTGTAATTTCCCCCCTCCAGCTTCCACTCATGACCCCTGGTTGTTCCTTCTTCTTTAGCCTGAACAGCTCCTTGGTTCCGCTCTTGGTTATTCCTTTTATATACTTGAAGACCCGTATCATATCTCCCTGTCTCGTCTCTCCTCCAGTGTGTACCGCCCAAGCTCTTCCAGTCTCTCCTCTTAGGGCCTTCCCCCATGCCCTGAATCATCCTGGTCGCTGTCCTCTGGACCCTCTCCAGCAGTGCTTTGTCCTTCTTCAGATGAGGTCTCCAGAACTAACATACTAAGAGCCAGCATAATAGGCCAAAAGGTCTCTCAATGTCTGCTCGAAAGCCAGCAACCTAGTGGCTGCTTGCCTTACCACCCCCATCCCTCAAGAGGGTTCCCTCTGATTTCAATTTTCCCTTGTACCTGTCCCAACCCTTCCTGACGTCCTCCACTGTGCCCTCCTCCAACAGCCTCCTGGGCAGCGCATTCCACGGCTCCACCACCCTCTCAGTGAAAAAATGCCTCCCGCTCCCCCCCCCTATAATTTCCCCCCTCCAATTTCTACTCATGGCCCCTGGTTATTTCCCCCTCTTTTTTAGCCTAAACATCTTCTTGGTTCCACTGCTGTTTATTCCTTTTACATACTGGAAAACCTCTATCATATCTCCCCTATCCCTCCTCTCCTCCAGTGAGTAAAGCCCAAGCTTTTCCAATCTCTCCTCATAGGGCCTCCCCTCCATGCCCCGAATCATCCTGGTCGCTCTCCTCTGAACCCTCTCCAGCAGCGCTATGTCTTTCTTCAGATGGGGTCTCCAGAACTGTACACAGTACGCGAGCTGCGGCATGACCATAGCATTATATAGAGGAAGGATCACCTCCCTCCTTCTGGACGTAATTCCCCTGGCTATGCAGCACAATATCCTGTTTGCTTTGGCTGCAATTCTTTTACAATTTTCAGAGTTATTCATTTTGACATCTACCACAGAAACACAGAATTTGACAACAGATCAGGACCGCTTGGCCCACCTAGTCTGCCCATTTTCCTACCTAACAGATAAGCTGCAGATCCTAGTTAACCAACAGCCTACTTCCTCCTACCCCCCACTAGGACTGCCTTATGTCTGTCCCATGCACTCTTGAATTCCCCCACTGTTCTTGACTCCACGACCTCCTCAGGGAGGCTGTTCCTTGCATCCACAACCTCTCTGTGAAAAATACTTCTCACATTACCTCTGAGCCATCCCCCCTCTATCTTCAAATTGTGCCCTCTTGTTCTTGCACATCTCTTTTCTGAAAGATGCTACCCTCTTGGACTCTGCTGATTCCCTTGAGGTACTTGAAAGTTTCTATCATGTCCCCTCTCTCCCTTCTTTCCTCAAGGGTATATATATATTAAGCTCCTTTAGTCTTTCTTCATATGTCTTCTGGTGCAGACCCTGCACCATTTTGGTTGCCCTCCTCTGGACAGCCTCCGCTCTGTGTCTTTGCGGAGATGGGGTCTCCAGAACTGCACACAGTACTCCAGATGGGGTCTCACCAACTGTCTGTACAGAGCGATAACAACTTCCTGTTTTCTACTACTGATGCCTCTTCCTATGCATCCCAGTATCCCCCCAGCCTTCCTTACTGCCTCCTCACATTGCTTGCCCACCTTTAGGTCATCTGATATAATTACCCCCAGGTCCCTTTCCATTTTTACTGCTGTCAGTATCTCACCCCCCATTGTGTACTCTTCCCCTGGGTTTCTGTTTCCTATGTGCATTACCTTGCACTTCTTTGCATTGAATCTGAGCTGCCATACATTTGACCATTCCTCCAACCTTGCCAAGTCCCTTCTCATCCTTTCCACTCCATCTTGTGTATCAACCCTGTTGCAGATCTTTGTGTCGTCTGCAAACAGACATACTTTTCCTTCCAGTTCCTCTGCAATGTCACTTATAAAGACATTAAAAAGGACCGGTCCCAGTACTGAACCCTGCGGTACCCCGCTAGTAACCCTCCTTTCTTCACTGTGTACTCCATTTACTACTACCCTTTGCGTCCTGTTGTCTAGCCAATTTTTTATCCAGGCTACCACCTTGGACCCACTCCAAGGCTGGCTAACTTGTGTATTAATCTTTTGTGTCAGACAGTATCAAATGCCTTGCTAAAATCTAGGTAGGCCATGTCCACAGCCCCTCCCTGGTCTACTGCTTTGGTCACCCAGTCAAAGAAATCTATTAGATTCGTCTGACACGACCTTCCCATTGTGAATCCATGCTGCCTTGGGTCTTGTGCCCCACTGACTTATAGGTACTCAACAATTCTTTCCTTCAGAAGTGATTCCATCATTTTCCCTACCATTGAGGTCAAACTAACTGGTCTGTAGTTTCCTGCCTCTGTCCTGCTCCCACTTTTGTGAAGAGGAATCACATCTGCCCTCCTCCAGTCCTCAGGTACCACCCCATCCTCCCATGATTTCTTAAAGAGTAGTCAGCGGTGTCACTAGTTCTACCCTTAGTTCTTTTAGAATTCTTGGGTGAATCCCATCAGGCCCCATTGCTTATCCACCTTCAATTTTATTAGTTCTTTCAGAACCCTTTCTTCTGTAGGTCGAGTCTCTTTGCAGACGATTCAAAACTGGGAGCACTGGTGGATTGTGAAGAAGCGAGGGAGACAGTCCAGAGGGATCTGGATATCCTGGAGGGGTGGTCAAGGAGGTGGGGACTGAAATTTAATGCCAGGAAATGTAGTGTACTTCATTTGGGGGTCAAAAATCCAGGCCATGTATACACCTTGGGGGGGTAACACTGCAAGCCACATTGGGTGAAAGGGATTTAGGGGTGGTGATAGACGTCAAAATGAATAATTCTGAAAACTGTAGAAGAACTGCAGACAAAGCAAACAGGATACTGGGCTGCACAGCCAGGGGAATTATGTCTAGAAGGAGGGAGGTGATCCTCCCTCTATATAGTGCCTTGGGGTCAGGCCGCAGCTCGAGTACTGTGTACAGTTCTGGAGACCTCATCTGAAGGAGGACATGGCGCTGCTGGAGAGGGTCCAGAGGAGAGCGACCAGGATGATTCAGGGCACGGAGGGAAGGCCTTATGAGGAGAGACTGGAAGAGCTTGGGCTTTACTCACTGGAGGAGAGGAGGGATAGGGGTGACATGATTGAGGTTTTCAAGTATGTGAAAGGAATAAGCAGGAGTGGAACCTCAACCAATGAGCTGCTTAGGCTAAAGAAGGGGAGAGACAACCAAGGGCCATAGTGGAAGTGGAGAATTACACATGGTGGGCGTGGGAAGCATTTTTCACTGAGAGGGTGGTGGAGCCGTGGAATGCGCTGCCCTGGAGGCTCTTGAAGGAGGGCACAGCGAAAGGCTTCAAGAAGGGGTGGGACAGGTACAAGGGGAAACTGAAACCAAAGAAGACCCTCTTGGGGGCTAGGAGGGCTGGCTTTCGAGCAGACAATGACAGACCATTTGGCCTATTCTGCTGGCTTTTAGTATGTTAGTATGCACGTTTCGGAATGTAAATCCTCTTCTGATACCCCTTATCCAACCTGCCCATGTTGAACATATGGAGGATAGACTTTGTTTAGTGCTAGGGGGCTGTCTAAAAGAAGAAAAGATAGCCACCTGCAGCACCAAGTTGCCTTCCCTCTGCAATTCAATCTGTTGCCACTGTGCCTGGTACGTTAGGTGGGACCACAACAGTGTCATTTTCATTTGTGCTGCTGTCCAATAGTCCATTAGACTTGGACATGCTCTGCCTCCCTCCCACTTAGGTAGAAAAGGTGTTTTCTTAGATGAGAATTGGTCCATAAAAAAGACATTATCCATCTCTGCCACTTACCCATTTCTGTTTGTGGTATTGTGCATGGGACACTTTGAAACAGATACAAAAAAGCCGTGGCAGGATACTGGATTTTATTATCTGGAGTCTGGAGTGAAAAGGGAAGGGCACTGTATCCCACTTCTGTAGATCTGCCCTTATTTGTTTAACCAGGGGTGGGTAATTGTCCCTATAAAGATCTGAGGTTTTCTTCCCCAGCCAGATCCCTAAATACTTTATG
The DNA here is from genome assembly GCA_016271365.2 of Neoceratodus forsteri. Lineage (NCBI taxonomy): Eukaryota > Metazoa > Chordata > Ceratodontiformes > Ceratodontidae > Neoceratodus > Neoceratodus forsteri. The sequence goes on from JADMNL010000034.1 coordinate 82,971,301, forward strand.
GAGACCAGGTCCCACTTCATAGGGAATCTGTCTCTAATACTCTGAGGAGCCTCTGATGCTACTGTTAGGACCTCTGTGTTCTGCCAATTTTAAGTATAGCCCGAAAGTGCTGAGAATTTTTCAATTTGCTTAAACACTTCAGGCAGTGATGTTTTTGGATTTTTTAGATATAGTAACGCATCGTCTGCGTATAAAGCTATCTTATGTTCTGTTTCCTCTATCCTCACCCCAGTTATTTTAGAGTTTAGCCTAATGCTTTGGGCCAAAGACTCAATGTAAAGAACTAAGAGAAGCAGGGACAGAGGGCAGTCTTGTTTTGTGCCCCTTGCCAACTCAAAAGCTTAAGCGATATGTCCATTTGCCCTTATATAAGCAACCGGCACAGAGTACAGTTTAGCAATATAATCTATGAAAGGGAGAGGGAAGACAAAGCCGGCCAGGGTGCCCTGTAAAAAGGCCCAGGAAACCTGGTCAAATGCTTTTACCGCATCTAGGCTCATCACATAGGCGGGCATGTTTGTTTCCTGTAAACCTTCTAAAACATCTACTGATCTCCTTATGTTATCTATTGTCTGTCTACCTGGGACAAAACCCGTTTGATCTAAATGTACAATGGCAGGCAATATCCCTTCCAGTCTCCTTGCCATCATATCTAATAAAATATTATAGTCAGTATTTAATCAGAAGATAAGCCTATATGATGAGCATGCAGTGGGGTCCCTGGCCGGCTTTGGCAGGACTCAAATTGTTGCCTGGGACCAAGACATCGCCGCTGTACTTTTTTCCTCCCACACTGAATTGTAGGCCTGCTGTAACAGTGGGGAAATGCTGTCCTTCAATTGTTTATAGAATTCATTTGCTAGGTCATCTGTGCCCGGGCATTTTCCCACTTTAAGCCGACTGATTTCCACATGGATCTCCCCCAAAGTGAAAGATGTTGTAAGGGTCACTTTTTGCTGCTCTGTGATTTTTGGAAGATTCAAGGGTTTCAAAATATTTTTGATTTCCTCTTTTGTGGGGTTATTCCCTTCCCTATATAACTTTACATAAAAAGATCTAAAAGTGTTTACAATCCCCTCCACTGAATATTGCCAATTATTACTTTTGGGGTCCCGTATTCTGGGTATACTGGCTTTAGCTTTATTCTGCCTCAACCTACTCGTTAATAGCCTTAAGGCACTAGGGCCCCCCTCATAAAATCTTTGCCTCAGATAAAGCAATTTTTGCTCTGTATTATAATCGAACAGGCTCAGTAATTCCTTTTTAAACTTGATCAACAGTTTTTCCCTCTCCATTTTCTGCTGCTGCTGCTGCTACTGCTGTTCTAATTCTCTGATTTGCTCCTGTAACCACACTTCCCTATGCTCCCTTTGTTTTCGGTCTGGATGAAATTTCTATTCATTTACCCCTAATAATTGCTATAATTGCATCCCACAAGGTCACTGCTGAAATGTCAGGGCTAGTGTTATCCTTTACCGCTTGTTCAATGGCTTCCTTATATATCTCTTGGGTTTCCACATCTCATATAATGGACACATTCAGCCTCCAAAAAATGTTCTTTTTAAGAGAGCCTAAGCAAACCTTAGTGTATATTGGAGCATGGTAGGACAGAACCATGTCCCCCATCCACGAAGAGGTGTACAAGAACCCAAATAATCTCTGAGCATCAAAAAATAATCTAAACTAGAGTACGTCTGATGTGCTACAGAGAAGAAAGTGTACTGCTTAGTATTTTTATTTGGCTGCCTCCAAACATACTAGCATACTAAAAACCAGCAGAATAGGCCTGTCGGTCTTTCGTGCCTGCTCGGTATCCAGCCCTTAGCGGGCACCCCCCCCTTGTCCCCGTGAGGGTCAATCTTGGCTTCAGTACCCCCATGCATCTGTTCCACCCCCTCTTGAAGCCCTCAACAGTGTCTTGCTCGACCAGACTCCCGGGCAATGCATTCCATGGCTCCACCGCCCTCTCTGTGAAGTAATGCCTTCTACGTTCTCCCCTATATGTTCCTCCCTCCAGTTTCCAATTATGCCCTCTGGTTTTGCCCCTTTGCTTTAGCATGAACATTTCTTTGGTTCCACCCCTGTTAATCCCTTTCACATATTTGAAAACCTCAATCATGTCCCCCCATTTCTCCTCTCCTCCAGTGAGTACAGCCCAAGGGCTTGCAGCCTGTCCTCATAGGTCCTATCCCCCATGCCCCGGATCATCCTGGCTGCCCTCCTCTGGACCCTCTCCAACAGTACTATGTCCTTCTTAAGGTGCGGCCTCTAAAACGGCACGCGATACTCGAGGTGCGGCCTAACCAAGGCATTGTACAGAGGTAGGATCACCTCACTCCTCCTGGACGTTATTCCCCGGGATATGCAGCCCAGTAACTTGTTTGCCTTTGCTGCCGTTCTTCTGCAGTTCTCACTGTTGTTCATTTTGGTGTCTACCACCACCCCAAGGTCCCTTTCACTCGATGTGGCTTGCAGTGGTACCCCTCCCAAGGTATAAACACGCCCTGGGTTTCTGACCCCCAGATGCAACACCCTACATTTCTCCGGGTTAAACCTAAGCCCCCACCTCCTTGCCTAGCCCTCCAGGGTGTCCAGATTCCTCTGGATTGCCACCCTTGCTTTCTCTCTGTCAGCCAATGCTTCCAGCTTAGAGTCGTCCTCGAAGAGGCTCATCCTATTCCTAACTCCTGCCCCTATATCGGAGACATAGGCGTTTAACAGGAGTGTCCACAGTACTGACCCCTGTGGCACCCCACTGACGACCTTCCTGGGGAGAGACAGTCCCTCTCACCACCACCCTCTGTGTTCTATCTGTAAGCCAGTTTCCCACCCATCTAAGCAACTGTCTTCCCACCCCATCTTTGCCAACAACCTAAAGTGGGGAACCAAGTCGAACGCCTTACTAAAATCCAGATATAAGATGTCCACTGGACTCTGTCTGTTCAGGGTCCCTGTTACCCAGTCGTAGAAATCTATGAGGTCGGTCTGGCACGATCTCCCTGGGACGGAACCATACTACTTTTCATCCATGTGTCCCAGCCTATCCAGTTGCCTTCCGAGCATCCCTTTGATGAAGCCCTCCATTAGTTTGCCTACCACTGACGTTAAGCTGACAGGCCTGTAATTTCCCATCTCCTCCCTAGACCTCCCCCTTTGTGGATGGGAACCACGTGAGCCACCCTCCAATCCTGGGGCACCCTTCCTGTCTGGAGGGAAGCACTGAACAGCCAAGCTAGTGGAGCTGCTAGTACATCCACCAACTCTTTCAGTACCCTTGGATGCAGTCCATCCGGTCCTGGTGCCTTGTCAGTTTTTAGCAACCGTAGGGCCTTCCTCATGCTGCCCTCTGTGATTTCCCCCTCCCTAGCCCTCTCTTCAGAAAAAGCCCCGTCCTCTTCTGGACCTGGCCCACCTGGTGCCCCGGCCTCTTTTGATCCTCTCATTTCCCTATGCCTTATCCTCTCAGCTACCCCCGTTTTCTGATTTAATGCAGACCATGTCTCCCTCCCCAAAAACCGAGGCAAAATACTTGTTCAGTACCTACTAGACATCTACTAGGCCACGTTCCCCCATTAACAGGCTTACCTTCCTAGCTGTTCCATTTTCTTCCATCGGCCCGCCCCAAGTTGTCCATCATCGGGTTAAGTCTAAGATTTAAATCACCCCCAATGATCAATAGACTCTCTGCCCATTCTGTTATCTTCAGCAAACATTCCCTGTAAAACCAGAAATCTAAGCCCGGGGCAGCATAAACTGACACTAATGTAACCTTTGTACCATTGTATACCCCCCTTATTCCCACATATCTTCCCTCTTTGTCTGTAATTGTGTCTTGCAATTCAAAGGGAGCCCCAGAAGGAATTAGTATCGCTGTGCCCCTCCGTCTAAGACGAAAATTTAACTACCTGATACCCAAATTTGCTCAATTTTTCATGCTCCCTCCGATTCAGATGAGTCTCCTGCAAGAGAATGGCCGCTGCTTTAGCTTTCTGCAAAAAATATAGGATCCTATTCCTCTTTACAGGATGCAAGAGGCCATTAACATTGTAGGATAGAATCGTTGCATCCGACTTATCCATTTCTCCTAAAGTTGTTCTTCAAATTAAACTAGCCTTTGATTTGTTTCACATCCTCCTCCCATCACCCATCACCCACCTCCCCATATGCATAACTCACACATCTCCCTTCAAATGGTGTATTAACAATATATAACAATTTCAAGAACACCTCAGCCATGGTGTTATTTTGAAAAAACCAACACAATTTATCAACTTTGCTTCCACAGGTGAAGACCCCTTTTCCCCCGAGACAGGTGGGGTCTCTATTCCCAGCAGGACTCCTCACAACTGGAGATATAAAATACTCCCCGAGGAGAGATGCCAGGACGAGGAGATGAATTACGCCCCAGAAAAACTGCAGCACTCCCCGTGGGCCCAGTTATTCACAATTAGGCCCCTAAGCAAATGCCTTAAAAAAGGCGGTGCTAAATGACGTCACCAGCCCCCAGTCAGCGTTAGCTGATGCCAGCCCAGTAAAAAGTAAGCCAGCAACCAATCTTAGAAGAAACCCCCCCCCCCCACCGAGACCCAGCCAAACGTTTTAACCTTCATATTTCAGGTACAGCTTATGCAACAGAACAAAATAATAACAGTAAATCTATAAGGCAAACAGTTCCCTCTGATCATTTTTAAACATGCTTGCCGCGTAAATTATGCTTCACGCATTAAAGTGAACCAGTTTTTCAGATGTGCTCTCCACTGCCACATTAACCTGCAGTCAGTTTCTTTTCATATAGTCTCAAGGAAATAGACCCAGGCCTCAGCTCTCTTCTTAAAATGTGCGCAACAACCAGCAAAGACAAAACAAAAAAAAAAAGCCGATGGGCCTTTCAAGTTGTAGGGGCAACCAGAACACTATTTAGCCCCTACGACCCGTCATTAATTAGATGCCACATAAAAAAAATTACAAAACAGACCATTTCAGTCCCTCATATCCTCTCGACATTCTTTTTGCTTCTCCTGTAACTGCTGCACCATATTTTTCAGAACGAGCAGGGGAGCCAATGATGACGAGAATGCTTCACGTTCCCCTCTCCATTTACCCGCATCATAGACCAATCCGAGCTGTTAGCCCGAGCCTTCTGGGAGACTGAGTCCTGGCTCCATTAGGCCTTTCTTCACCAGCGCTGATCTGGCTACCTCCGGTGTTTCATACACCTAAGTTCCTTCCGACCAGAAGATACGTATTCTTGCTGGGTAAGGTGTATTAAAATGGATACTTTTGGCTCTGAGCAGCTTTATAACTTCAGTTAGTTTCAGACGCTGGCCTTTGTATTTCCTGTGGAAAATCATGGTCAAAAAAAGACTCTGGTGGTCATATATTTAACTTCTTTTAATTTCCACGCTCTGGCAAGGATGTCCTCCTTTGTTTTATAGCTATTAAATTTTATTATTATCAATCTTGTCATTAGGGCCGGCATCTTTGGGAGGGTGGCGGGGTGCACAGGGTGTGGAGCAGCCATGATACTGGACTGGGCTTGGAAGTTCGGTGGTTGCCCAGTGTGCTACCAGCTGGCACAGCTTAGGGAGGAGGTTGTGGGGATTAGGAGACAGCTGGGGGAAGAGGGGAGGTATGGTTGGGGAACAGGGCAGGGGCTCTCCCACGGGGCTGCATCAAGCACTAGGGGCGGAGGCATAGGGAAAGGAGTGCAGGAGAGTACTCTGGGGTCGCATAGAAACCCTGGCAGACGGGGGCCCAAAAGGAGAATACTACGAAGGAAGCAGGCAGGTAACTGGGGACCCTCACAGATGGGGCAGAGGGAGGACATTCTCAGGGAAGTAGGCAGATGGCTGGGGCTGGACAGAAGAAAGCAATGGGGGAGGTGGATCGAACCTTAAGCTCAGTAACCGCTTCAGTTCTCTTTTTCTGCTTGACGATGGGGGTGATGTAGCCATGACGAGGCGGTTAGAGATGGAAGGGAGTAGGGGCAGGAGGCGGGGCTGGATAGCAGGAGGAACAGGGGGAACTTGGAATGCGGGAAAACAGGGGAGCAGGGGATCAGAGCAGGAGGATGAGGGGGTAGAGGGAAAAGGCAAGGAGAAGGACCAGAAGTACAAGGAGGACACAGTAAAGGGAGCTGAGGGTTTAGGCCAGGGGAGCACGACAAACAAGAAGGGGCTGAACAGAGATGGGAAGGAAGGGAGGACGAGCCAGGCTAGTTTAGCAGATGGGGGGGGAGGACCAGTCGTGAGCAGTAACGGTGGGGGTAGCAAGGTACAGAAGGATACTCAGGAGGCTGAGAGGCATAGGATCGGAGGGGAGGGGGTGGCCAGGGTAAATAAGGAAGGGATGGCAGGTGGCACCCAGATAGGGGGAGAAGCAAGGAGCCGGCTTGGGGAGGGGCGTTAGAAAGGATGAGGGACATGGAAGGGGGGAATGGAGGAAAAGGGGCAGCTAGAGTGCTCCTGTTGGGTGATTCCATGATCAGATGGATCAAATGGGATAGGGAGGGAGAAGCCTGCCTGGTTAGAACAAAATGCTTCCCGGGACTAACGGTGCACAGGGCCAAGCATGAGATATATCAGCTGGCAAATGATTGTGGGGGTTCCCCCGGACATACTGGTCCACCCGGGTACCAATGACATTGAAGGAAATAGTGAGCTAGAGATACAGGCAAGGTTCAGGGAGCTTGCCAGGGTCTGTCATGATATAGGATGCACAATTTCCTTCTTGGAAATCCTGCCGGAAGGGGCAGTGGGGAACACAAGAGGAAGATTAGGGTGATAAACCAGTGGCTCAGGGAGTGGTGTGGGGCCGGAGGGTATGGGTTGACGGGGGACTGGGGGGAGACCTGGGAGGATAAGGGGCTGTATGCTAGAGATAGGCTCCATCTTAATTCGGAGGGGGAAGGAAATCCTTAAGTTGAAAATAGAGGGGTTCATTGATGAAAGGTGGGGTTTAAACTTGTGAAGGGGGGAGGGAATGGGAGAAAAGGCTGTCGAGGGGGGTCCGATAAAGGAGGGACTCTGTCTCCACCCTCCCCCCCGGGGAGCTGGAGGCATGCAGGAAAGGCCGACTGGTAAGGTGTGGACCAGGGGAAGACAGAATCTCCATGGGAACACCAGCAGGAGAAATGGTAGTATAGGGAAAGGGTGGAAGGCAGTCCTGCTAAATGCCACGAGCTTGGGCAATAAAATGCCTGAGCTCCAGGCAATGCTAACTAAGGGAGAGGTGGATGTGGCAGCGGTCACTGAGACCTGGGCCATTGCAGGGCGCAACAAGGACCTGAACCTGGAGGGTTAAACCATGTTCAGGAGGGACAGCGGGAAGGGAAGGGGAAAAGGGGCAGCAATAATAGTCAAAAACTGCATTGCCATAGGAAGAGTAGAGGAGGCGGAGGAAACTGTGGAGGCAATTTGGGTCACCTTGATAACGGGGGGCGGGCAAGAGAGTAAATATAGGAGTGTATAGACCCCTTGCACTGGCGGAGGAGCTGGAGGAGAGTATGGTGGCAGATGTTGGGAGACACTGCAGATTGGGAAGGGTAGTGGTGTTGGGGAACTTAAACATAACAGGAACAGACTGGGAGACTATGACATCCTCGGTGGTCAGGGAACAGAGGTTGCTGGATGTCTTTCAGGATGCGTTCCTAACTCAGCAGGTAGTGGAACCGACCAGGGGGGAGCGATACTGGATGTGGTCCTGGCAGACAGTAACCAGATTGGGAGCCTGGAGGTAAGGGACCCGTTGGCGGGGAGCGACCATGCCACGGTCTGGTTCTGCCTCAACCTAGGAGGGTAGAAAGCTGCACAAAGATGGAGGTAACTGACTTCAGGGGGGTGGATTTCAAGGAAATGGGAAGGATCCTTAAGGAGCACTTGGATGGGATTGGGCCAGACATGGATGCTGACAGTAGGTGGGAAATCATCAGGAGGGGGTTGCAGGATGCTACCAGCACCTGCGCAAGAGTAAGACAAAAATGCGGTAGGGCCCGAAAACCCTGCTGGTGGACCAGGGAGGTTCAGGAGGTGGTGAGGGGACAGAAGGTGGCCTACAGGCAATTCAAGTGCTCAAGGAGTTAAAGGGACCGAGGGGAGTACGAGCTGATGATCAGAAGGGCCACTAGGGTGGTGAGGGTGGCTAAGGCAAGGAAGGAGCAGAACCTGGCCAAGGAAATTAGGAGAGGGAACAAGGGGTTCTTTAGCTACATTGGGGAAAACGATGGGTGAAGGGGCAGATTAGCAGGATTAAAACAGGGGAGGGAAAGGCACAAGACCCGGGGGAGCAGGCTAAGGTGCTAAATGAGTAGTGCGCCTCAGTTTTCACCAAGGAAAATGGGGGGCTGCATCATACATGAGAGGAGACAATGAAACTGAGGAAGGGGAGACCCTTACCGATCGGCGGGTCTGGGGAGGGGGTGGCATCACTGATAGGTGGGGGTGGGGAGGCAAAGCAGGGGAACAAGGTAGTGGAGGTGGAAATCACAGGGTTTTAAATAATTAATTAGCAGTTTTTTTCTTAGGACGATACTAACTGTACAGAAAGTATTTATACAGATTTTCTAGAAGTGCTGTGTTTGTTAAACACAGTGAGGCAAGAGCTGGCTTTTTCACAAAGATTTAGTACTTTTATGAGTAAAACGCGAATCAATTTATAGAGTTAAATAAAACCCATAAATCACGGCAGAGAGAATGAGGGAAGCCCTCAGGTCCCTTAAGACGGAGAAAGCACCAGGGCCGGATAAATTACATCCCAGAGTGCTGAAGGAACTGGCAGATGTCCTGGGGAAACCCCTGGCGGAGCTCTTCAACATCTCTCAGAGGACAGGGTGGGTGCTCCAGGACTGGAAGGTGGCACATATAGTGCCTATCCACAAGGGGGGGATCAAGGGAGGTGGCAGGGAACTACAGGCCCGTCCAGCCTGACATCGGTGGTGGGCAAGGTGATGAAGGGCATTGTCAAGGAGAGACTAGGGAGGGACGTGGAAAAGTTGGGGAGCCTGGACGATTGACAGCATGGATTCATCCCGGGGAAATCGTGTCAGACAAACCTTGTGGAGTTCTATGACTGGGTGACGAGTGCCTTGGACCTGGGTAGACCAGTGGACGTCCTCTTTCTTGACTTCAGCAAGGCATTTGACTCTGTTCCTCACTGGGGCCTGTTGGATAATCTGGGAGAAATGGGGGTGGGGAACCAGATGATCAGATGGATAGGCAATTGGCTCCAGAACTGGACCCAGAGGGTCATGGTTGGTGGGATAGTCTCATTCCCAAGCAGGGTCATTAGTAGAGTCCCTCAGGGATCGGTCCTTGGGCCCCCTCTTGTTCAACGCCTATTGTCTCTGACATAAGGAAGGGTATCAGGAGTGAGATGAGTCTCTTTGAGGATGACTCAAAACTGGGGGCGGTGGTGGATGGGGAGGAGGGAAGGGTGGCCCTGGAGGCTCTGGAAAGGTGATCTAGAAAGCAGAAGTTGAGGTTCAATGCAGGGAAATGCAAGGTACTGCATCTGGGAGCCAGAAACCCAGGCCAAGTGTACACCCTGGGGGGAATGCTACAAGTCTCTATTGCACAGAGGGACCTGGGGGTGGTGGCAGATGTCAAGATGAACAACTCGGAGACTTGTAGGAGGGCAGCGGCAAAGGCCAACAGGATGCTGGGATGCATCGCTAGGGGGCTCACCTCCAGAAGGAGGGAAGTGATACTCCCACTGTATAACTGCTTGGTGAGGCCACACCTCGAGTACTGCATGCAGTTTTGGAGGCCATATTTAAAGAGGGACATTGAACTCCTGGAGAGGGACCAGAGGAGGGCAACCAAAATGATCTGGGGCTTGGGGGATAGGAGCTATGGGGAGATGCTCAAAGAGCTAAATATGTACACATTGGAAGAGAGAAGGGACCGGGGGGGACATGATAGAGGTCTTCATGTACATGAAGGGATAAATAGGGAGGACCAGTCAGTGTGCTCCACAGAAGGAAGGGGGCAACTAGAGGACATGGGTGGAAGCTGGAGGGGGAGAGATTCAGGGGAGAAAGGAGGAGGTGCTACTTCACTGAGAGGGTGGTGGAGCCATGGAATGCGCTGCCCAGGGGGCTGGTGGAGGCGGAAAGGGTGGAGGGGTCCAAGAGGGGGGTGGGACAGGCACAGGGGAAGGGTTCTGGAAGCAAAAATCAGTGCAGCGAGAATATCCAGGACTGGGAAGGGAGAAGCCAGAGAGGGGGGGCAGCAAGGTCAGCTCCCAGAGTAGGGGCTGATCAAACAAGCAGACATGAAAGATCGTTAAGCCTATTCTGCTGGCATGTTAGTATCTTGGTCTGGCACCCTCATCTATGGGTTTTGGCTGGAGAACGCAGTGGTCCCTCTATATACCTAACTGGTATCCAGCTGGGAGTTGCAATATGTCCGTTAGTAGGTCAAATATGAAGTCAGTCATGCAGCCCGTCTCTGTACCCTCTGGAAGACAGTACAGACGGATGTTCTCTCTACTAGAATGACTTTCCAGATCTATACTTTTTTCCCCTGAGTTGCTCAGTCTGTGTCATTATCTCGAGCAGTATCAGCCCTGTTTGCATTGGGTTATCCTCCACATTAGATACCCGAGTTTCTACCTGTTCCGTTCTGTGCTCCAAGCCAGAGAGATTCTGATTTAATTGCTTAAATTGCATTTTTGTCTCCACACGCATCTCTTTGATTTCTTTAAACAGCTGCTCGAATCGGGATCTGGTTAAATGCTCATTTTCCTCCTCCGTGTCAGCCGCACGTAGAGGAGAAGGGCTTCGGCTTGTGGCCTGTCGCTGCATCTGGAATCTTTTTGCATCTTGCGAGCCTGACATATATTTTGGTTTCGCCCTTCCGTGTCTATCTTTAGTAAGAGTACTGCTTGCCATTTTACTCATTATTTTGCTGTATCTTGTTCGAATTTTGTAGTTTTTGAATCTCTGGGGTTGGAAGCTCCGCTCATTCTGCTGCTAGCAACTCCATGACGTCACCGGAAATCTGTCCTGGGATTCTTGGCTCCAATATGCATAACTTTGCATTTTTTGGCCTTGAATCCAAGCTGCCAGATCCTGGACTACCTGCCCAGCTTTTCCAGGTCTTCCTGTAGGTCCTATATCCCTTCAGCTATGTCCACTCTCCCGCAGAGCTTGAACAGTCATGTGATTCAAGAATGAGTGTGACAGACACAAGGGTATCCTGGAAGCAAGAGGGGTGCTCCAGAGTTCAGTCTGGGCATCGGGTCTCAGCCTCACTGAATTTTTCAACTGGGCGACAAGGGAGGTGAATCGGGGAAGGCAGTGGACGTGGCCTATCTGGACTTCAGCAAGACCTTTGACACTGTGCCACACAGAAGGCTATTAAACAAACTGGGGAATATGGGAGTGGGCAGGACAGTAGTGCAGTGGGTAGGTAATTGGCTGGGCAGCAGGACACAGAGGGTAGTGGTAAATGGCTATCACTCCACAGAGGGAAGAGTGACCAGTGGGGTACCACAGGGATCAGTGCTGGGACCGGTCCTATTCAACGTCTTCATCAGTGACATTGTGCAGGATCTGTAAGGCAGAATTTCCCTATTCGCTGATGACACAAAGCTCTGTAACAGAGTGGACACGCCAGAGGGTGTAAACAGAATGAGGAGGGACCTGCAGAAGCTTGAAGAATGGTCAAGGGTTTGGCAGTTGAAATTCAGTGCGAAGAAGTGCAAGATAATGCATATGGGGCACAAAAATCCTAGAATAACGTATCAGTTAGGGGTTGAGGATATAGCATGCACCAAGCAGGAAAGGGACCCTGGGGTTATCATCTCTGATGACCTCAAGGTAGGGAAACAGTGCAACAAGGCAGCAGATAAAGCAAATAGGATGTTGGGATGTATAGGCAGGGGCATCACCAGCAGGAAAAGGGAGGTCATAATTCCACTATACAAGACACTATTGAGGCCCCACGTGGAGTACAGTGTACAGTTCTGGAGACTTTGCTTATGTAAGGACATAGACAGGATAGAGAAGGTTCAGAGGAGGGCAACAAAGATGGTACAGGGATTGCATCACAAGTCCTATTAGGACAGGCTGAAGGACTTGAATATGTACTCCCTGGAGGAGAGGAGAGAGGGGATATGATGGAGACATACAAGTACCTTGCAGGGAGGAACAGGGTGCAGGAATACACTGTTTTCCAGAGAAAAAGCTGTTCCAGGACTAGAGGGCATGGGATGAAGTTTGAGTGAGGGCGATTCAGGGGAAAGGTGAGGAAGAATTTATTCACAGAAAGGGTGGTAAATAAGTGGAACACCCTGCCAGAGGAAGTGGCTGGGGGCTGAAACAATCACGGGATTTAAGAATGCATGGGACAGACATAAGGGAATTCTGGAGGTCAAGGGTAAGGGGCACCGGACTTCTAGAAATACAAAGTGAACTTACAAGCTCAAATGGGCAGACTGGATGGGCCACAGGCCCTTATCTGCCGACAGTGTCTATGTATCTAATAGACAGGGACTGATAAGGCGAGGACCAAGAGGTCCTTATCTGCTGACAACTTCTATATATTTATATAACATTCAGTTGTCAAGCTGTGAGCCTGATCAGTGTTCCAGATTCATTGTTTTAGCGTGATGGGCCACCACCCTATAGAATATATATTTTTTCCTTTTATCACCACCCTTTTTCATACCACCGCCTAATATTTGTTATTACCAACACACTTTGTTTTACCATCACACCTATATATGTATATTTTTTAACAATCTGTTCGTTTTACCACCACCCTATTTTTTTGTCATCGGCCTTAGTTTTTTATGAAATCATCCACACAATGTTCCGCCAGTCTCTTTATTGCAACAGATACCCTCGTGTTGATACCAGCATTCTAAACCTTACTTAAAAGCACGTATGCACATGTACCGTATTAACAGGAGGCCCAATCACCACAACCACCGCCCTATAATTCCAGGCTATGGGGAACCCTGCCAATACTTACAGCAAAAACGGAATAGATCCACTGTGATCACCAAGGCTGTTACTGGCCGTTACGCAGATTGCTTTGCTGAACATTTGCTGAATGAGTGGAGGGCAACCAATAAAAGAATTCCGCAGCTCCTGTCACCACATCTTCTGACAAACTGAAAGATTCTGAGTGGTCATTAACCACTGGCCTGAGAACGGGAATGCTAGCAGAGCCTGGTGCAGTGCCAGCCTGTGCAAGCCTTTGGACAATATCTCCTTTAGACTCACATCCACATAGGGGTCAGAGGGCAGCACAGCCTTTATTCTCCCTCCAACAGTAGGCTACAAACAAGAAGCTTTTATATTCATTCCTCCACTTGAATCCAATATGCTGCATCCACAGTCATGAAACGCTCCTCTGTATCTTCCCTTAAGAATCAGCCTTTCTAGAGCGCAAGTCACCCAACAAGCAAATGCATTTTCCTGCTTTCCCATAGAAATCTCAAATCCCGTTCTCACGGTGGGTTTGCAGCAGTAGCTAATCGCTTGCCAAGATTTACAAACACTTAGAGCAGAGTGGGTACTGATTGTCTCAGTGCACCCCCCCACCCCGGCAGATAAAGGAGCCATCACACAGCGTAAAACAGTTGACCCTGTGGTACTGTCAAAGTTGGACCAACTTTACATCGCAACCTGCACCGCGTACCCAGTACATCGATTTAGCCATTTATTGTTTGTTGGACCAGGAGGTGGGCTGGGTTCCAAGGGCCAGTATTCAGACACATCTAGGGTACAGAGCAAACAGAATTACATAGAATATTCTGAATTACTTATATTGTGTTTCATGAACAAGGACATTTCCTGCTGTGTGGTCCTAGTTACAAGAAGTCATACCAAATACAATTCCGCAGGTACGTTCATATTGGGTAACACGTGTCCAACAGGACTTGGCATTTTACCTTTTATTTTTTTATTTGGTGCCTCGGCAGGTGCACTGAGCCATGAGTTTCCCATTTTCAGGCATGACCTGGGCCGTATGGCAGGACTTGTTACAAACTGTGTGATGGTATCAGTAAAAAAAAAAAATGACATGATTGGTTGGTAGAAATCTGCAACCATTTAGAACCCAAGGAACAGTTCAAAAATAGGTTCACTAAAAGGCCCGATTAGATTTCTGTTTATGGCTGATACTAGCTAGCCCCAGTGCTCACCCCCAAGTACTAGATCTACCCATGTTTATTTCAGAAGATCCCCACTCTTCCGTTCCTCCGTGGGCCAACGTTCTTTTATTTATAAAGTCACTAGATTCTGGAATAATGTACCCGCTTCATTTAATAAATTTGAAAAATATGTTTAAAATGGTGTTAGAAAACACTGCATTGGCCGGCCCGGTGGCGCAGAGGGTTGAATCGCTGGCACCTTACACAGACCCGCACCAGTGACTCAGGCGCTGGGGGGTCAGCAAGGGAAGGAGAGGACTGAGCATCTGGAGGACTGCTCTCCTCTCCTGGGGTGGGCTAGGGAGATGCCTCGCTCTGTAGCGGCCCCTGGTGGAGACCAGGAGCACACAGATGCGGCGCAATTGGGGACTCGGAGGAAAACACAAGAAAATGGTGCCTCAAACTGCCGGATGACAGCCGCCCAGACCAGCGCCTCCGCGGTACTCCAAGATGATGGCCTGACCTCAGCAGCGCCCAGGGTCAACGCCGTTGGCCACCAGGCCCTTTCCCCTCGGAAGAGGAGGACCTACCAGACGAAAGGGATACGTTGGGTTACCCTGAGGTGGCTGCAATTTGAGGATGAGGATGGGGATAGGCAATGGAGCCTCGGAGGAGTCCTTGGCAATGGACTGAAGGAGTGGCAGGATGAGGCGTGGGGGAGATAATACACACACACACACACACACACAAAAAAATACTGCTTGGAGCCGGCCCAGTGACACTGCCGGCTGAGGTGCTGACAAAGGGCCTCACCTTGCGTCACACCAGTGACCCTGGTTCGGCTCTAACCTGGGTTGCCGGGGGTTGGTGGGGGGGTGGCCAGAAGCAGGATTTGGCATGCTGCCATGTAGCTCTCCTATCCCAAGCTGAGATGACATGATGTCCCTGTCTAGGCCAACACCTACTGAAGGCCGGGTGTCAGAGCACAGACGTGCGGAAGCTGATATAATGTCAGGAGGGTGGAGGAGGAAGTGAGCTGGGAATGCACGCGCACCTCCATGCACATGCGCCCGTCACATGCCATGACCCCGGACCCAGGGAGAAAAATGAGAGGAAAATGGTACGGCAAGCCAGGGGGCGTATGAAGCCTGTGTACCACACCTCCACCCGCAACACCAACAGAGCCAGCGTCGAACACTGGACTGTGCTTCGGGGTGGGGGGGGGAGACAGCCCTCCCCATCCAACCCCGCCACAGGGAGAAATTCATTGGGGTACTGTACTGCCGATATGCCGGGAAATTTGTGGGCGGGAGGGGTAATGCCAGCAGAGAGAAGCCCACCTCACCATGGCCTAAGGTGGATAAACAAAATATGGAAAAAAAATACTGTTTGGTTTGGAAGCGAGCCTGAGTCGTCAGAGGCAAGATGGGGAGGAGGATAGAGCATCCACGAGGACACTCTCTTCCTTTGGGAAGGGAGGGCAGCATGCTCTGCCCTGACATCGCCACCTAACTTACTACAGGTAGTGATGCAAGCGGAGCAACGAATTCGGTGGGGGGCTCCCCAACAGAAGCTGTCAGCGTGCCTAGCATACTCACGTCACGGCATCAGCTCCATGGAGCACCTGAGGGTCATGCGAAAAAGAAGGACATACCACCAGGCAGCAGGATGATGCCCACAATTCCCCACAGACCCCACACTGCCTACTGGGCAAACCAGACCCACCAACCCAATCGAGGCATTTGGAGGGGCTTTGGGGTACCCCTGATGGCCCTGCCACAGGTGGGTCCCCTCTAGCTAAGTCGCAGAGATGGAGGGTGATGGGGTTGGGCTACCACAGGGCAGAAGGGGGCCAGCCTGATGAGAAGGGAAATGAGATAAAAGCATACTTCTGAATTTTTCTATGTACAAGCGCAATTTCTTTTCTTTCTTTAGTCTTTTGGTAACTGGGTAAGGCCCATTAGGCACAAGTGGCTGTTTTTAGGGGCGACCTGGGAGCACTGGGTGGTTAAGTGACTTGCTCAGAGTCACATAGTATCCAAGTGGAGGTTGTGAGACTCAAACTCAGGTCTGGACTGGTGGATGCATCAAGCTCGTTCACACCTCGTTCCTCTAACCTCTAGGCTCTACTGCCAGCCGATTACTGTGTACAAATGGAGATTTATTCTGTACTGTTGCTCTTGTTTTGTCTCCAGGACCCCCCTGAAAATGGGCATCTAATGCTTTTGGGGCGTACCCACGTAATTTATAAAAATAAACAAAATAATTGAATAACAGTGAAGTATAGGGACTAGGCCCATTCAAACAGCACATCAACATAAAAAGGACTGTGCTACAAGTGGGGTTGCACATAGTCAAGGTCAGAACCCCGAGGTAGCTTTCTTCCGCTACCTCGGGGTTTGGCTCGACTGTCACCTGTCCTTCTCCGACCACATTGATCCCATCATAAAAAAAAAAACTGTGCCACAAGCTCGGATCCCTTTACAGGAACCGCAAGTGCTTCCTTCTCATGGCCAGGCGTGAGCTAGTGCATAAGATGACCCCCCCTCTTTTGACTACTGCGACATAGTATACAGTGCCGCTCCCACATCTACCTTATCCAGACTGGACACACTTTTCCATGCCTTCTGTCGCTTCGCCCTCGATGCCACCCCCCGCACCCATCACTGCAACCTCTGCCATACCCTCGCATTCCCTTCCCTTGAAAACCGTCATTTTCAGCACTGCGCTAAATTCGTAGCCATATTCTGGCATGACGCCTTGCCCTCATACCTCCCTACCTTACTTACCCCAGCTTCTTCCCATTCTCATGCCCTCAGATCACTCGACAACCGGAAGCTACAAATCCCTAGGCGGAAAACCACTATTGGGCAATCTGCCTTCTCCTACCGCTTCCCCTAACTCTGGAATGCACTCCCTCCCCAAATTCGCCACTCCTTCTCTACCCACGCCCTGTCTTCAGCACTAGCAAACTACCTCTCGGTAAACTGCTCCTGCACCTAAGCCCCCAAAAGGTGGCCCCTTATACCCCCCCCGACTGCCTGACCAGCGGCACCTAGCTTACGCTATGGAAACTGGCTTATCTATACCAACTTCAGCACTTCCTGGTACATGGGCCTTGCCCTGTCCTAAATCCTACTTGATACTGCCTGATCCTCTCATGTTCTCCACTCCCAGTGTCACACCTCAGCTATCCAGTTCTATCCCATGAGTTATAAATTATCCAGCACATTTCGCTGGTTACGTCTGTACTATAATCTATGCCTTCCAAGTGTTGTTGAACTGTATTGAATGTCTTGTCACTATTCCATCACACAATTGTATAACCATAACCCTTCCTCTGCATCCTGCAACTGTATAGCTGAAACTCATTCTCTGTAAACTGTTCAACAGAATCTCAGTCTACTGTATTGCTGTAATTGTGTTCAACTATGTTCGGCTGTTTTCCTCGTGTATGTAACTCTTGATAACCTGCGAGTTATCTCCCATTGTACCCCAACCCCCCAGGTTGCACCGGGAGACGAGCATCTTTTTGCTCAGTGTGCCATCCTGGTGAAACAATTTCAATAAATAAATTAATAAACAAACAAGTTATATACAGGAATCATAAACAAATAGGTGCCAACTGCAGGTTATAATACTTCAGGGAGTTGGAAGTTATGGTGCAAGGAGGGGAAGTTCCATCATTCAGCTGGGTAGCAGTGACACACAAACTAGGTCACAAAATAATGCCTTAGACCATGTTTGAAGTTCAAACTGCTGGGAGCCTGAATCAGTTCACAGGACAGGTCATTCCATAGTTTGGGAGTATATACTCTGTACCCTTCCCTACTCCCTTCCCCCAGGACACATCTAGAAGCGAGCAAAGTTTACTCAGTATGTCTTCCTGGTGAAACTTCTGAATATGAGGATTCAAAGAGCACAGAAACATAGAAGTTGAGGTCCTTATCTGCCGACATGTCCCACCCAGTCTGCCCTATTTTCCCTGCCTACTGTGACACCACAGACCCTACTTGGTCTCTGGTCCCCCCTCCCTTTTGCTTCCAAGATGCCTGTGTGTCTATCTCATGCATTCTTGAATCCCGTAACCATTTCCGCCCTCACTAGCTCCTCTGGAAGGCTGTTCCACATGTCCACCACCCTCTCTGTGAAGAAATATTTCCTCTGAACCTCCCCCCTTCCAGCTTCATAGTGTGAACCCTTGTCCTTGAGCATCTTTTTCTATGGAAAATGCTCGGTATCTGAATGTTTCTCTCATGGTGGCAGCTTGGCCTCAATGCCAAGAAATGCAAAGTTATGCACACTGGAGCCAAGAATCCCAGCACGGAATACTACCTGGGTGGAGTCCAGGTATCTGTAGCAGAGGAGGAGAAGGACCTAGGAGTGATGATCCCTAATGACCTGAAGCACTCCACGCAGTGCAAGAAAGCAGCAGCAAGGGCAAACAAGATGCTGGAATGCATAGCTAGGGAGATCAGTAGTAGGAGAGAGGAGGTTATACTGCCCTTGTACAGGTTACTGGTGAGGCCACACCTAGAGTACGGAGTTCAGTACTGGTGCCCGCACCTCAAAAAGGACATTAACCTGCTGGAGAAGGTCCAGAGGAGGGCTACAAAGATGATAGCAGGTCAGCAGGGTAAGGCATACGAGGAGAGACTGAGGACACTGAATATGTACTTCCTGGAGGAAAGGAGAGCGCAAGGGGACATTATTGGGACCTTCAAGTACTTGAAAGGGATAAATAAGGTGGATAAGGAGAGTCTCTTTAAGCTGAGTGGCAACCGTAACACAAGGGGGCACAGCCTTAAGCTGGAGGGTGGGAGGTTTAGGAGGGAGGTCAGGAAGCACTTCTTCGTAGAGAAAATGGTGGACAACTGGAATATGCTCCCACACAGAGCGCTTTCAACATCGTAGGAGCCTACTCACAGAAACCCCAGGCTCTCCTGCACTTCAGCTCCCACACGGAGCGCTTTCAACATTCGCAGGAGCCTACTCACAGAAACCCCAGGCTCTCCTGCACTTCAGCTCCCACACGGAGCGCTTTCAACATCTTCAGGAGCCTACCACAGAAACCCCAGGCTCTCCTGCACTTCAGCTCCCACACGGAGCGCTTTCAACATTCGCAGGAGCCTACTCACAGAAACCCCAGGCTCTCCTGCACTTCAGCTCCCACACGGAGCGCTTTCAACATTCGCAGGAGCCTACTCACAGAAACCCCAGGCTCTCCTGCACTTCAGCTCCCACACGGAGCGCTTTCAACATCTGCAGTAGGAGCCTACTCACAGAAACCCCAGGCTCTCCTGCACTTCAGCTCCCACACGGAGCTTTCAACATTCGCAGGAGCCTACTCACAGAAACCCCAGGCTCTCCTGCACTTTAGCTCCCACATGGAGCACTTTCAACATTCGCAGGAGCCTACTCACAGAAACCCCAGGCTGTCCTGCACTTCAGCTCCCACACGGAGCGCTTTCAACATTCGCAGGAGCCTACCCAGGAGGGATTATGGTACTAATAAACCTGAGTAAACCAGGTGTGTAACCTACCCAGGAGGGATTGTAGTACTAATAAACCTGAGGAAACCAGGTGTGTAACCCGCCTGGGAAGGCAGTGCTTGAGATCTATGTGAGTGTTGGAACAAATTGAGGTCTGAGGCAGGAGCAGGCCAAAAAAGGTTCAGTGAATGGTACTCTAAGATAACACGTTCCACTAGCTGAAGGAGGCACTGTGTTGGACACCTGTGCTCGCCAGCCCGGACCATCCTCTAAGGTTTACAGTGCACGTAGATGCAGCTGATCATGGGTTAGGTGCAGTTCTGAGTCAGGTTAGGCACTCGGCAGAGGAGCCCCCAGTTATGCACTGAAGCAGGAAGCTCCTGCCCAGAGAGGAGGCCTATGCCACAATATAGAAGGAGTGTCTAGGGATAGTCTGGACTTTGCAGAAACTGCAACCTTATCCGTATGGGAGGGAGTTCACCCTGGTTACTGACAACAACTCTCTTATATGGTGAGGCCACACCTGGAGTACTGCGTGCAGTTTTGGAGGCCACACTTAAAGAGGGACATTAACCTCCTGGAGAGGGTCCAGAGGAGGGCAACCAAAATGATCTGGGGCTTGGGGGACAGGACCTATGAGGAGAGGCTCGAAGAGCTAAATATGTACACATTGGAAGAGAGAAGGACGCGGGGGCATGATAGAGGTCTTCAGGTACATGAAGAGGGTAAATAGGGAGGAACAGTCAGGGTGCTTCGGAGGAAGGGGCCACTAGAGGGCATGGGTGGAAGCTGGAGGGGGGAAGATTCAGGGGAGAAAGGAGGAGGTGCTACTTCACTGAGAGGGTGGTGGAGCCATGGAATGCGCTGCCCAGGGGGCTGGTGGAGGCAGGAGACAGTGGAGGGGTTCAAGAGGGGGTGGGACAGGTACAGGGGAAGGGTTCTGGAAGCAAAATCCAATGCAGCAAGAATATCCGGAACTGGGAAGGGAGAAGCCAGAGAAGGTGAGGGGGGCAGCAAGGTCAGCACCCAGGGTGGGGGCTGACCAAACGAGCAGACACGAAAGACCGTTAGGCCTATTCTGCTGCCATTTTAGTATGTTAGTATATGGTTGCATAGCACCAGTGGCCCGAACTCAAATTGTTGCGGTGGAGCCTGGCGCTGCAGTCCTATAATATGGACATCATGCCCTGCAGCAGGTTGCAGCATGGCAATACCAACAGGCTGTTCAGACAGTATCTAGTGCCTTCATTTTTTTTTCTTATGAGAGAAAAGCTAGGAACCAAGGAAAGTGAACTGAGGACATAGCAGGTGGCGCCATCCAGCTCTCTCACGCGCGCACACACCCATCATTTTTTTTTTCTCCGGGGGAGATGCAACAATTTGCTAGGTATACCTGTTAATATTTTTTTTTATTCTTTCTGAATGAGTATCAGAATTTAGCAGCTGGATGGAAAGGTCAGGATTTTTTTTTTATATATCAGTGTCTCTGCTAAAAACAGACCAGCTTTCTCTGGAGAGTGATAATCTCTCTGACCAGTTTATGGGGGAGGTTTAAAAGGGGAAAAAGGCCTTTTCATGTTTTTAAACAAACATTTTTGCTGGGATGGACAGGACTCAGGACAAAAAAACAAAACAAAAACACACAAGTGTAATTTGTATATTATACAAAGTCTGGAGTCCAGACCAGACCAGTTTTTTATGAGGACCCCGCTCAAGATAAAAAGAATGTTGAATATATGATGTCAGAGTGACATACTGGATGACGTGTCATGGAGGGGCAGCTGAAGGGTCTTTATCTGACAGAGGTGGAAGGAGACAGTCAGGCTTGAAACTATTAACATCTTCCATCTAATGGCGCTTTTACACGGGCAGTCTTGCAACAGAATAAGCATTACAGGAGGACCTTACCGTTCCATCCAATGCTGTGTAAATGCTATTTGTTCCATTGTAAAAATGAATGGTCGCCTGAACCGCATTCCGTGGTGTAGGTGGTTTGTCCCAAATGTGCCATTGCAGCGCGCAGTGTAAAGCGCCCATTCCGGAGCAAACAACTCTAACTCTAGCAAGCAGTACTAAACCGGTACGGACAACAGGGTGCTTTGTGGTGAAAAACAGAACGCGTGTAATCAGAACGTGGAGCGGAAAAGACTGTATCGGCGCTACACAGGTAATGCTCGTTTTGGCACAGCAGCGTGTGTGTAAAAGGGCCTGAAGGTTCAAGTCTTCCCTGATACACCCAGAGCCCTGTGTGATGAGCTATCCTACTGTTGTTAAACAGAAGAAAAACAGAGAGAGAGAGTGGGTCTTCTGTGCATTTTCTGTCTGCTATGTACAAAACACATGTTTTATTACTGTTTCTCACAGTCTATGTGTAATATACTGTATCATGTGTGTAAATATACTGAAATGCTAAAAGTACATTTATATATTTCATGCTTCTGTGAAGGAGTCCTCTGAGGTCCAGATAATTGATTTATGACTGATAAAAGCTGTACTTCCACCACTGAAAAGAGGAGTTACCATAATTGTTTTCCAAAGTAAAGTGTTCTCAGCTGTGAAAGAGAGGGGTGGGTCATTTGCCCCTAAGCAAGGAGCACTGTACTGTGTGAGCAGTGGATCTGAAGGGATTCAGATGCAGAAATACCCTGAGAAAGTGCCTATACTGAGTAGTGGCAGCTACTGAAGTGTTGAGAAAGCTGGTAACAGTGACAAAGAGTCTGGGGAAAAACAATTTGCCACAGGCACATTAACATGAAAACAAGTTCCCCGTCCATTCGATTTCATCTGCTCTGGCTAATTGTTTTTAATAGATATTATAGATATTATAAAATATATTTTGTGTGTCTAAAAATTATATTATTTCAAAGTTTAATTTGATACATCAAGACTCTTTAGAAGGCAAAATAAATACCTGTACTTTATATGCAAGTGCTGTCCTTTGGGTTCGGTTCGTCCAAAGTATCGGAGTCAGAGTGAGAGTTGGGAAGACAGTGGCCCTATAATCCAATGCAGAATCGTACTAGCTCAGTCTGCAGTATTCCTCATTAAAAAATGGATAACAAAAATCCTACTCTATCACTGGTGCAAGTACATCACATGACCATGTGTTACTCCCAAACAACTGCACCTTTTCATGTGTTTTTCCTCTCTCTCTCTCTATGTTAATTTTGTGCCAGTTTTATCAGTGCAATAATACACTTCATGGCTGTGCAATTATGCTGATATACATACTTCTCAGGTGGAGTAAAGCCCTCAGCTTCACCTTGTACCTCTCAACGCACAAAAAGTGTGTGTTTACCAGATGTGACCACAGTAAACATACAATCTAACCTCTAAGGCTCTAGTAATCAAACACCCATTCAGCTGGCTGACTACACAGGGCGAGAATGTCCAGACTGGCACTGATCCACTTGCTGAAAATCTGCTGCCAAGTGACAGGTGAGTCAGGCAATTTCTGCAGCACTGCTCAAGCACCTGAAACAGGAAACTATTCCACTCTCTCTTTCACAACATAACAATCACCGCACCTGAAAGAACCTTGCCTTGGTTTTCACAGCCTAAGTGCCATAAACTACTTCATAACTGTGGATTTTATATTTACAAAGGGCTTGATCCATGTATTTGCGTTCTTCGGTTTATAATAACATGCATTATTTGACTTGTATTTACAAAATGTGTCTGGCCAACTGTGCTTCCTCATCGAGAGATCGTCGCATTTAGCTACCTTATTAGAGCCAATGAGTTTCCATTTTCAAAAATGGGCAAGTCCGTTTGGCAAAATCATAAAATCTGTTTTTTCCCCAAAACTGTCAGCAAATCAGCATGTTTTGTATAAGAATATGTCTTACAATGGAAGGCTTTGCCCAAAAGCTGGTGGAAAGTGGGAGTTTTCACGAAAAATTGACTCTCAAGTGGTGGTTTAAAAATGACAAATTCTGTTTTTATACCAGTGTTTCCATGGCCCTACCTTATCCTATATATAACACCCCACAGGAAGAGGATAACTTCCTGTAGAGGTGTGTTATTTTCATTACAGGTCGAGGGAGCACTGTTGACCAATGACAGCGCTCTATTAATCTACGTGTATTCAGTAAAGGGTGTCACATACGCAGCTGCCTTGAAACAGGCACATACAGTGTGTATTTTTTTTTTTTCTCATTTATTCATTTATTTTATTTATTGAATCTCGGATTGAACAACCTTTGAGCAAAACTGCTCATTTACAAAGGTTCCACGTCATAGGGTTACAAGGTTTTTAGGAAGGGAGACATGATCTGCATTAAATCAGAAAACGGGGAGGAGAGGGGCAGCTGAGAGGATAGGGCATAGGGAGATGAGAGGATCGAAAGAGGCCGGGGCACCAGGCGGGCCAGGCCCATAACAGGATGGGGCTTTTTCTGAGGAGAGGGCTAGGAAGGGGGAAATCACACAGTGCAGCGTGAGGAAGGCCCCACAGGCGCTAAAAACTGACAAGGCACCAGGACCGGATGGGCTGCATCCAAGGGTACTGAAGGAGTTGGCGGACGAACTAGCAGCTCCACTAGCTGGGCTGTTCAATGCTTCCCTCCAGACAGGAAGGGTGCCCCAGGATTGGAGGGTGGCTCACGTGGTGCCCATCCAGAAAGGGGGTCTAGGGAGGAGATGGGAAATTACAGGCCTGTCAGCTTAACGTCAGTGGTAAGCAAACTAATGGAGGGCCTCATCAAAGGGATGCTCGGGAGGCAACTGGATAGGCTGGGACACATGGATGAAAAGCAGTATGGTTTCGTCCCAGGGAGATTGTGCCAGACCAACTTCATAGATTTCTATGACTGGGTGACAGGGACCCTGGACAGACAGAGTCCAGTGGACATCTTGTATCTGGATTTTAGTAAAGCGTTCGACTTGGTTCCCCACTTCGGGCTGTTGGCAAAGATGGGAGTGGGAAGACAGTTGCTTAGATGGGTGGGAAACTGGCTTACAGATAGAACACAGAGGGTGGTGGTGAGAGGGACTGTCTCCTCCCCTAGGAAGGTCGTCAGTGGGGTACCACAGGGGTCGGTACTGGGGCCACTCCTGTTCAACGTCTATGTCTCCGATATAGGGGCAGGAGTTAGGAGTAGGATGAGCCTCTTCGAGGACAACTCTAAGCTGGGAGCACTGGCCAATGGCGAGGAAGCAAGGGTGGCAGTCCAGAGAGATCTGGACACCCTGGAGGGCTGGACAAGGAGATGGGGGCTTAGGTTTAACCCAGAGAAGTGTAGGGTGTTGCATCTGGGGGTCAGAAACCCAGGGCATGTTTATACCTTGGGAGGGGTTCCACTGCAAGCCACTTCGAGTGAAAGGGACCTCGGGGTGGTGGTGGACACCAAAATGAACAACAGTGAGAACTGCAGAAGAACGGCGGCAAAGGCAAACAAGTTACTGGACAAAGAACCTCTGTGCGCAAACACTGAGGCAAGGGTTACCCCAAAGGGTATTTGGCTGGGAAGCCAAGTTTCAAGAAAATACAAAATCACACATGCCCACACAATGCAAAGCATCATGGGCTGCATATGCAAATCACCACAGAACCAACCACAAGTTACTGGGCTGCATATCCCGGAGAATAACGTCCAGGAGGAGTGAGGTGATCCTACCTCTGTACAATACCTTGGTTAGGCCGCACCTTGAGTATTGCATGCAGTTCTGGAGGCCGCACCTTAAGAAGGACACAGTACTATTGGAGAGGGTTCAGAGGAGGGCAACTAGGTTGATCCGGGGCATGGAGGATAGGACCTATGAGGACAGGCTGCAAGCCCTTGGGCTGTACTCACTGGAGGAGAGGTAGGGGGGACATGATTAAGGTTTTCAAATATGTGAAAGGGATTAACAGGGGTGGAGCCAAAGAAATGTTCAGGCTAAAGCAAAGGGGCAAAACCAGAGAGCATAAATGGAACCTGGAGGGGAGAACGCAGAAGGCATTACTTCACAGAGAGGGTGGTGGAGCCATGGAATGCACTGCCCGGGAGCCTGGTCGAGCAAGACACTGTGGAGGGCTTCAAGAGGGGGTTGGACAGATGCATGGGGGAACTGAAGCTAAGACTGACCCTCACGGAGATGGGGGAGGGGGCACCCGCTATGGGCTGGATACCGAGCAGACACAAAAGACCGACAGGCCTATTCTACTGGCTTTTAGTTTGTTAGTATGTTAAGAACAGAGAGTACATCAAGTAGACAAGTCAGGTAAATACATATAAGAAATAGGTAATAATTGCTGGATTACAGGGTATAATTACAGAGAAACACTCTACAAGGTAAGCCGTACTGGTATGGAAGTACAATGTTACAAGAAAGAGAATAAATTTGGGAATGCTGTGGCTTGGGGGAAAAAAACTGCCAAATTCAGTATTAGGGAAGTGGGGGGGGGGGGAGAGATACTGAAAGAGAGTTAGTGTCTAGTGGAAAAGGGCAACGTCAGAGAGGGCAGTGTTCCAAGACAGCAAGGTTGCAGGACAGAGATAGGTTAGGGGAGGTGCAGCTCAGAGGGTTTTGTCCGTACAGTAAGGGAGAGAGTGATCCCTAGCAGGTGAGGAGCTGGGGTGGGGGTGGGGGGGTAGCTGGCACACAGAATTTACAGACCAGACCAAGGGAGTTTGGGCTCATGCGAGATGGGGAAGCTGAGGCTAGCTGTTTGGGGGATGTACTGGGGGGTGGGATAAGTGCAGCAGTTTGTGTTTTTAATAAAACAGTGGCACTCCCTTGACATATAATGTACTGTTACATACCTCGGGATCACTAATTCACTCTACTAGTGGTCTCACTTTCGTCTTTTGATTGATGGAACTAGCTCAGCTTCACTGCTGCTCTTACCCAATAAGCTTGCACCAAACCACTCTTGTACCACAACGAGTAGGTCAGAGGGCTGTATTAACACATGCTATAAATGTTCGGGGTCAAAAGGTAATCATGCAAATGGAAAAACGGTATGACAAAAAAATAGAAACATAGAAAATGTCAGCAGAAAAGTCCACTGGTCTGTCCAGCCTGGACTGTTTTACCCTATCCTGTCCCAGGACCTATTCTTTAGTCGGGGTTACTGCCCCCGCCTCTTCCCTTGCCCTACTGCTTCCCCCTGTGTAACTATTAAGCCTTTTATTCAGTCCCAGCTGCGTTTGAGACCATTAACGGTTCTTGCACTGATCACCTCTGCTGGTAGGCTGTTTTATGGCTCAGCTACTCTCTCCATAAAATTAAGTCGCCATCTACTATATGTCCGTCTAAGCCTCTCTTGCACCTTGGCTATCAGAGAGGTCGAATCTTGCTCACATGAATTTCTCCTGGTCAGGTTCTCATTCCCCTCCTCTGTGCCCATCTTCCCTGGGGTTTCTATGCCTCACCCACAATACTCTCCTCCTCCCTGGCTGATCCCTATCTACCGTCACCTCTTATTCCTCCACTGGTGAACTCATCCTGCTCGGGGACTTCAATGTCAACTGGCTCTCCCAAGTCCCACCACCCATAAGGCTGAGTGAATCCCTTAATCTCATGCAGATCATCGCCAAACCCACTCAACTCAACCCCCACTCTCATAGTCATTCCCTCCTGGACTGGGTTCTCTCTCCCACCCCCACCGAAATGTTGCAGCAGTATACTGCCAGACACGTTGAGTGACCACTGCATGACGTTCTGTGTCAGGAAGACCCAGCGTCCACACTCCTTCCTTAAATATTTATGGACTAGATCACTCAACACCACTGCTCAAAAGTGACCTTGCTTGTGTAGATTCAACAGCTGTACCCTCTGCCACTGATACCGATATCACCCCCTCGCTTTCACTTAAAATTCTCTGTCTGGGACTAGCATGTGTTCAGAAAATTCAGGGTCAAATCCCACCACCACAGCCGACCCGGTAGCACTAAGAGTTGAGGTGCTGGATGCCACACCTCGCCCCATGCTGGCGACCCGGGTTCGGGAACGGACTCAGGACATCGGGGGTTGGCAGAGGACTGAGCATCCGGAGGACTGCTCTCCTCTCCCAGGGTGGGGTGGGTTGCAGGGAGTTCCCTGCTCTGTAGCAGCCTCTGATGGAGAGCGGAGGAAGCACAAGAGTGGGGACATCGAGTAGGGGCGGGATGATGGCAGATGCCGGCGGCAGGAGGCAGGGCTATGCAGGGTCATTGACCGCTGCGTCCCCGGGGGGAGGGGGGGACCTACGAGAAAAATCCCCAGAGGACCTAGGGAGGTGACGATGACCCTGGAAGCCAACGCCCAAATCCCGTCGGACCACCATTCCACTGGCTCTCCCGAGCCCCTCAACCCAGCCTAGGCACGTCCGTCTAAATTCCAGATAGGTTGCCACGTAAGAGAGGCAGTCCCACCGGGGCTTAGATCTGGGGGTCCGAACGGATCCGCAGGCTTGGGAAGGGGGTGCTCAGACCTTGTACTCCCAATGGAAGGGGTCTCAGACAGAGAGTAGAGGCCAAGGCTGTGAGGGCACACCTGAGAGATGATCTGGCCCCTGGTGCTAGAAATAGTATGTAATGAAAAAAATTAAAAAAACACTGCCATACCTAGATTGCTTCAGAAATCACTAATCCGTTCCAAGTCCTGAGATCTCGTCTGGGCACATTTTAAATTATCTCACTCCCTTCCTGATCTCCTCTTATACAAGATTACAAGAAACTCCTGCACAAAGGCTGTCCAGGCTGCGAAACCATAACATTTCAAGGCCAACCTTCAGAACCACCTTAACACCCCCTCAAAGTTCTGGAAGGTAAGTCACTCCCTCTTTGACCCTCTCACCCAGCCCACTCCTCCAGTCCTTCTGGTAAATGGTTCACCTGTGTCCAACTCCTCCTCTGCTGCTGCTCACTTCAATGAGTTTTTTCACCACCTGTGCTTGCCCTTCCACTCACTCTCCAGCCTCCACTCCTCTACCTCATGTTCCCTCTCCCTCTTCTCCCCTCTCAGGATTTTCTTTTCCCTTGTTACTCCCCACGAAACTCTGACTGCCCTTTACTCCCTCCACCTGTCCAAATCAGCCCTGACAGGCTAGATCCTAAACTACTCTTCTCTCCGCTCCTGCCATAGCATCTCCTCTCACTCACCTCCTCAACCTCTCCTTCTCCCTCAGTGCTGTCCCTCAGGTCTGGAAGTTGGCTAAAGTTCTTCCATTCCACAAAGGGGGTGGGGGAACCCTTCCTCTCCAGGAAACTTCCAGCCAGTCTCCCTCCTCTTGCTATGCTGCAAGAGAAGCCCCATGTAATAAGCCCACCCAGGAAACACAATACCATGACAAAACCACTATGCAACCAGCACCCCCCCTCCGATTTCATGACACAAAAAGAAAAACAACCTGCAAAGAAAAACATTCATTTACACACAGTGCAGCGTGCATATATTTGAAAAAACAAAGTGGAAGTGAGAAAGAAATAAGTGCCCTAGCTGGGCTTTGAACCCAGGCCTGCACAAAATTATTTTCCACTGAACTACCGGCTGTGCTATCAGGACAACTGGTAACCTGTGGATCCCAAAGCACTCATCTTTCCTCAGTGCACACCCTGGGGCCACACAAAGTAGAGTTACATATATATTTACACCGAGTGTCATGTGCATGCAAGTATTAAGCCACAACAGAGCATGGTTCTACCATGGAATCAACTATGCCTGGGTGGAAGACTGGGGCACGAGGCTGCAGGCCAAGTGCCTCCAACCACCCAGGCATGGATTCATTCCACAGTAGAACCATGCTCTGGAGCGGCTTAATGCGCTTGTAATATGGCAAGTACATTAATAACTGGTATGCTATTTAAAAAAGTAGGCATGTACAGTCGCAAATAAAATACTGAATCATATCTTTCATTTCAATATTTGTATTGTGTACTATTACTGACAAGACAGGTTCCTACAGTTTTAGAAATTTAACTGAGTTTTTTAATAATACCCAACAAGTGGTTATATACATTTCTTTTGCATTACAACTCTGAAATAGTTTTTTTTTTCCTTTACTTACATCTGTAAGACATTTGCAGAGCTCCATTTTTCCACTTTAGGAACACAGAAATGGGTCACTATGAATGCTGGGACATGGATTACGCATATATTACATGCGGTCCAAAAACAAAGCACCGGCTAAACGGAGGATACACGGACTATGTAGGACTATATTCTAACAACAAAATAAACAACTTTTAAACTGCTTTTCTTGAACATTAAGATATGTGTTTACTTGCAATCTACACAGGAATAACTTTGCTGCCGTTTGTCTGCGAGGATGAAAAATCAACTGTAATAGGTAGGCTACTAATGAGAGTACAACATGGAAATTCTGATACTTATTGTTTCAAACAACTGTGCACATCAACTCTGTAACTTTATGGCACTCTATTTACAATCTTTAACTGAGCGTAGGGTATTTATTTTTATTCTTTTGGTAACCAGGTAAAGCCCACTAGGCACAAGTGTCTGTTTTCAGGGATGACCCGGGAGCACTGGGGTGGTTAAGTGACTTGCTCAGAGTCACACAGTATGCAAGTAAAGGTTGTGTGACTCAAACCCAGGTCTGCTGGATGTACCAAGCTCATTCACAGCTCGTTACTCTAATCTCTAGGCTATACTGCCAGCCACACAACATAACATCTACAAACGCATCAATATGTTGTGGTGCAGCTACGTAGGCGGCTCTTGTTGGGCCCCATAATAATTAAAGTGCACAGGACCATTAATAGTAACATTCTGCATGCTGAATGAGCTACTACTGTTACGTTTCATGCAACAGTCTTTTATTGGTGATGCTGTGTTGGAAGTGGTAGTCTGTTGATTGTTTAATCCACTTGAGGTGCTTGGAAGGTCACCGTTTACTGGTACTGCTGCCATATAAGGAATGGACAGTCCTGTCATCTGTGCAACTGGTGTGTTTCTGTCACTCGGAGGACTTGTGAGCGGTGTGTTTGTGTCAGTGGGAGAAATCGATACTGCTGACATGTGGGATACAAATGCACCTGCTTCTGTTACTGAATTTGGGTCTGTGGGAGGATGGGAGACAGTGTGCTCTGGTGCTTGTTGAGAACTGGAGTGTCCGGCTGACAGTATGGAAGACCACTTTTACCGATCCGATGCAGAGGGTGAACAATAGTTTCTCAAGTTGCTCTCACATCTATGGTCAGTGATGCTCATAATTCGATGCAAGCCCAGCTTCTGGTAACAACAGAGCCGCTGCACTCCTTATCCAGTGGTTGGTATAGCGGTGGCAGAGCTCTGCATCAGAGGAGATTTGAGCCATCATCTCGCTGAGATAATTGAGTCCCATCGGCTGTTTCCCATACCACACTTTTTCTTTGTTTAGAATGGACTGAGGTTTGTTTTTTTTGTGCAAATAAAAGGATGGTGCATTTTTGGGGCATCTGTAAACATAGTCTTTATAAAGAGATACAAGACAGTTTGGGCTGTCAGGTTGAGAGAAAAGTATGCCTCGAACAGCACCCCAGTTAGATTCGCTAAGTTGCTTATGATTTTTTTGTACATTCATTAAATGCCAGACTGCTATATTCTTTGCCATTTTCATCTTTGCACAATAAAATAGATTGCCGAGTCAGTTTATTCAGTCCCTCCCATCACCGTCTTGCAAGGCCGAATTGTAACTCAAACCAGAGTCTGCGTACAAGGCCGTATGCAGACTCCAGGCTCAGTCTGGGAGATGTACGAATTAGATGCAAGTCAGTATCAGTTATCCTAGGGTGATGTGCTGCGGTGTCATGGCTGGCTCTACGATATTCTTTGACGTCAGTGACAAAAGAAAAAATTACTCACCTTAGTAATGTTGTTTCTTCTAATGGAGTCATGCTATATTATAGACATTAGCAGTTTGATCCAGCTCTAGAACTGCCCCGGAGTGAAATGGTTAAAACCATTCTAAAATAGAATTTTGGCACGAGAGCAGCTCTGTCTGTGTCCTTTCAAACTTGAACTGTCAGATCTTTACGAGCCAAACTCACTAAGGTCTGTGTGGAAGCTGTAACCTACACTAGCCAAATGGCTACCTAAATAATAACAACCATTGATGGTCCCAACACCCAAGACTCAAGTCAGGGGACCAGAAATACTAACACCATTCTAATAATATGAAAATGGAACATAAGTATAATAAAACACACACGCGTACACATACACACCCCAAAGTCCCAAAGGGGACAAAATGCTAACAGGACATAAGTAGTGCCCACACTAAGTTGCCCGCACCCCACCAAGTAGAGGTTCTGAGAGGGGCAGGTTGGCGGAGGTCTATAATATAGCAAGACTCCATTAGAAGAAACAGCATTACTAAGGTGAGTAATTTTTCTTCAAACAACATGAAGTCTTGCTATATTATAGACATTAGCAGAATACACAGCAGTACCTCCATGGAGGAGGCAGAACCTACTTAGGGAATAGGCTCTGAAGAACAGCTGTGCCAAACAGCATCTCTCCTGGCCTGGACATCCAGGAGTAATGCTTGGTAAAAGTGTGTACCGTTTCCAAGTAGCAGCCTGGCAAATCTCTAATAAAGGGATATCTCTGGCAGCAGCTAGAGCGAGCTGTACCCCTGGTAGAATGAGCCCTCAAACCGGGGCTCTGCCCACTTTCTGATAAAATTGGATACAAGAGACAATCCACCTGCTATTGATCTCTTAGTGGCAGGTCTGCCTTTCCCAACTTCACCATAGGTAAGGAAAAGTTGGAGGGATTCGAACCTGTGACCTTTGTACGCTCTATATAATAACTAAGAGCTCTCTTAACATCCAGGCTGTGCAACCTCCTCTCACCCGAAGAGGTGATCAGTGAAAAATACTGGAAGGAGATAGATTGATTAAGATGGAAATCTGAAACCACCTTAGGCAAAAACTTCCTATTAGTCCTAAGGACTACCTTATCCCTATGGAAAGAAATAAAGTCAGTCTCCACTGACAAGGTTTGCAATTCACTTATGCGTCTGGCAGGCGTACAGCCACTAGAAAACAGTTTTCCAAGTTAGGGTACCTAAAGCTCTGCAGAAGACAGAGGTTGAAAAGGGGGTTGCATTAACTGGGCAATGCAAACATTAAGGTCCCAAGCAGGGCCAGTTCCGAAAGGGAGGATTAGTATGGAGTAATCCTTAAAAACTTGGAAAACACAGGATGAAAGGAAAGGGGATGACTTTCCTGCTGACACAAAAGCAGACACAGCTGCCAAATGAACTCTCAGGGTAGCTGGTCTGAGACCCAAGGAATTAAGATGTATCATGTAATCTAACAAAATGGGCAATTCAGCAGATTCTGGGAAATATTTTCCCAGCACACCACATGAAAACCTTTTCCATTTAGAACTATAAGTAGCTCTAGTGGAAGGCTTTCTGGAAGCCTTTAGGATCTCAAGAACACCCTGAGAGAGTGTAAATCAGCAAACTCTAACTCCTCAAGAGCCAGGCCTTAAGGTTGAGGGATTTGAGGTCCGGATACAAACCCTTCCCTGGGCACAAGTCAACAGATTGTGATTCCTGGGGAGGCACAGGGAAGATGGACTGTCAGAGACAGAAGGAGTGGGTACCAGGGCTGCCTGGCTGAATCTGGGCAATCAGAATCACCCTGCAAGGCTGAGATCTGATTTTGACTAGTACTTTGAATAGGAGAGGAAGGGGAAAAGCATAGAGAACTTCCCTCCCAATCCAGAAGAAGAAGGCATCCAGGGAACTAGACCCAGCACTGGAGGCCTGCAACAGAACAGAGGAAGTTTGTGATTGTCTGGGGCTGCAAAAGATCTATCTGAGGGATGCCCACCTGGCAAAAACTATCCCCAGCACTTGAGGATCCAGGGATCATTTGTGATGGCCTAGGAAATCCTGCTGAGGGCATCCGCTGGGACATTGTCCTTCCCTGGAAGATGAACTGCTACGGGAAGTGTTCAGGGAACAGGCCAGAGACCACAACTTCATTGCCTCGGTGCACAAGGCCGAAGACCGAGTGCCCCCCTGTTTGTTGATGTACCACATTGTTGTGGTGTTGTCTGTTCTGACTTGTATCACCTTGTCATGGACAGATGCAGAAAAAGCTTGAAGAGCTAAAAAGACAGCTCTGAGTTCCAGCAAATTGATGTGGAGCAGAGATTCCTGGGAGGACCAAACTCCCTGAGTGGAAAGGTCGCCCATGTGGGCTCCCAACCCAGAAGGAAGCATCTGTAGTGAGAGTCAAGTCGTGAGAAGGGAAATGAAGGGACCCCCGCTCTTAAATTGCTCTGATCCTGCCACCACTGGAGAGCTAGGATCAAGGTTGAGTCACTGGGACCAACTTGGAAAGGGGTCTCTTCTCTGAGACCAAAAGGTTCTCAAGTGAAACTGAATGTCTTTCATCTGAAATCTGGCTCCCTGCACAACAGCTGTGGATGCAGCCATGTGCCCCAGGAGCTGCAGAAAGTGTCTTGCTGGTCGAGACCTGCAGAGTGAAGGAAGAGGCCAGAGCCACTAAATTCCTTACCCTTTCTGGGGAAGAAAGGCTCTGGCTAGCTTTGTGTCAATTCTGCCCCTATAAAGGTGAGTACCTGGACTGGTTCCAGAACCGACTTTAGTAGGTTTAGCAGAAAACCCAGGGAGGTGAGAAGCTGCTGGGTGACCTGCAGGTGAGATTTTACCTGTTCTGGGGACTGGCCTACAATGAGCCAGTCGTCTAGATAGGGAAAAACAGCAATCCTCTGCCTCCTTCAAGTGGGCCACTGCCACTGCTAGACACTTTGTGAATACCCTTGGAGCAGAGGTAAGGTCAAGGGCATTGCTCTGAACTGGTAATGACCTGAGGGCAGTTCGAATCTGAGGTACTTTCGATGGGATCTTCTGATTAGGACATGGAAATAGGCATCCTTGAGGTCCAGGGAGGCTAGCCAGTCCCCTGGCCTTAGGGAAGGTAAAAATCATTGCCAGAGTTACCATTTTGAACTTTGGTTTCAGAAGATGCTTGTTCAGATATCTGAGATCTAAAATGGGCCGCCATTCTCCTGTCTTTTTTGGGGTAAGGAAGTATCTGGAATACAGACCCCTGCCCTGATGCAGGGGAGGAACCCTTTCTACTGCTCTGAGAGCTAACAGGGATGAGACCTCTGTTTCCAGGCGAGGGTCTCTGAAGCACTTGCAGGTGAAAAAAGTCTGCTTCTCAACTTGGGAAACTTTTTGAAGCTGAGAACCAGACCCTGGCACTACTTCCAGAACCCACTTGTCTGAGGTTAGAAGCCCAATTCTGACTGAAGTAAGCCAGCCTGCCCCCACTGGTACAGGAGAATCGGCCCTGGGCACCCCATCAGGGTGCCTGTTTCCCAGGAGCTTTAGGCTGGGAGCAGGTC
Source organism: Neoceratodus forsteri (assembly GCA_016271365.2). Taxonomy (NCBI): domain Eukaryota; kingdom Metazoa; phylum Chordata; order Ceratodontiformes; family Ceratodontidae; genus Neoceratodus; species Neoceratodus forsteri. The sequence goes on from JADMNL010000034.1 coordinate 83,006,193, forward strand.
TGCCCCTGCCTCTGAAGAAGCCCCTCTGAGCATAGGCAGAGGAGGCCTGAGTCTGGTAGAAAGGCCTGTGAAAAGGCCTACCCCTACCCCTGGGGGCATGCCTTTGAGGAGTGGTTTGCCGCTCCTTAGCCTGGGCACTCTTGTAAGTAGTCCTATATTCATCCATCTTCTTCCAACATGACTGCATTGCTGAGAAAGGAATTCTGTATCAGGGCCTGACAATGTATACCTTCTGTCCATCTTTTTATCTACAGGAGGCACAGAATTAGGAGCTTTTAAAATTTTAATTGTTTGTTTCCTAAAAGACTTATGTAAAGGAATAGACAATCTCCTAGACTCTGGAATATCCATCATTTCTACAAAATCAGGCTCCTCTTGCTCATCCACAGCCTCTTCTAAAGGAGAGCTGGAGGGTTTCAACAACTTTTATAAAACATAAAATGAGATGGGGACTCAGACAGCACAGGGGAGATTCTAAAGGTCTGTCTGGGGAGATGTCCGGTTCAATGGGCACACCAGACCTTCCCAGCCACATTCATACTGTTCATAATCCTCCTCCCCTCCTCTGGTTCATAAAATTCCTCAATATCATAATCCTGAACCACTGGGACGGACGACCGACCTTTACCAGATAGTGGTGGTTCGGACGGACCCTGAGACAGTGACTGGACAATTTGCATGGCTTTTGCTATCTCTGCAGCAGTTGGAGAAGGAATTTTGGACTCCAGACCTGCTGATTTTCTTGTTTTCTTTACTGGAATTGGTTCCTCAGAACCAGCTTTTCTTTGCCGAGGAAGTCTGGCCCTGGTCAGAGGGCACTCCCTCTGGTTCGGTTGGCACCGAACCGGGCTGGCCATCCGGGTCAGCGGACTTTTTGGCCTCTCGTTCCCTAGCTTGCCCAATCTTTTTCCAGGGTGGCTGCAGGAAATTCTTACATACCTGGCAGTCTGACTGGAGGTGGTCAAACCCCAGACAATAAACACATGTGGTGTGGGTCAGCCTTGCAAAGACTTCCCACAAACATCACAGTGTTGAAACCAGTGGGCCTGGTTTTCTTTTGGGTTTCTCAGACATAATGCCAGCCTAACCAAAACTTGCCCTTTTAACAGCAGTGCCAGGCAAGACACCCTTATCGGTTCCTAACCATGTCACGGGTATTGGAAAAAAGCGTAGCTAAATCCGTTTTTAGAACCCGATAAGAACCGGGAATACTTCTCTAAAAATAGTAACTTTTAGTTTTAAATGAGTTTTAAACCCACTGATGGTTCAAAACCGAACCGATAACTTACAAGTTCCACACAGACAAAACCTTCATTTACTTACGGTTACCACAGATAGAGCTTGAACCGAACGGTTTTGCGGTTAAAATAAAACTATTCTCGGTTAAATCCAACCGAGAAATGAACCGAGCAGAAGGAGAAATCTCCGGAGCGACTGTTCACTGAGGCGGAGTAAAGAATCTGACAGTTCAAGTTTGAAATGACACAGATAGAGCTGCTCTCGTGCCAAAATTCTATTTTGGAATAGTTTTAACCATTTCACTCCGGGGCAGTTCTAGAGCTGGATCAAACTGCTAATGTCTATAATATAGCAAGACTTCATGTTGTTTGAAACGTTGTTTGCAACTTGAAACTCTGCATCAGTGGGTTTAAACTCAACACTACTGAAATAACGATTTAGTCCTGCACGCAGCGCTATGTAAGAACTGATGCTGTATTTCTTTCCATCTCCTTTGCAGACAGATCCATAAAAACGATGCAGGATATTAGCTAGCTGACAAACAGGGATATTTTTCAAATCAATTTCCAAGTGTACTGATTTGAGCCAATCGAAAAACTTTCATTGCCCATCTGGTATTTTTGCGAGTATTATGCTCACTTCTTGTTTCTCTCTAAATTATCCAGATCAGCGCAGAAAGAACAACATGGCGTTTACTACTGTCACCTTTCTGATACTTCTTTGGACTACTGTGATCAGGCTCTTTCTTTGATGTTACTTTCTTTGGCTCAGCTTCTTCTTTTTTATCTTTCTTTTCTGTGATACAATGTGCAGGCTCATCTTTGCTGTAGTGTGTATTTACCCAGGTAGTGATACCCACTACTTCACAGATGCAAAAGTTGACACTGAAATTCTCCATTGCTCTCCTTCTGTGTTTCAGTGATGAATGGTGATCCGCTGGGTGGGTGGGAACAGGACATTCTGCTATCTGTCTTACTATGGTTCACAATGGTATTACACAAGCAACCATGGATTACTTAAGCAATATACCCCTCCAGGGTGTGGGTGTACTGGTGGATTCACCACGTCTGGTGTGGTTCGGTCACAAGGCACAGCCGAGTGACTTAACCACAACAGAAGTGGTAAATCAGGGTTTTAAATAATTGATTAGCATTTTTTTTTTCTTGGAACAATGCTAACTGTGCAGAAAGTATTTAGATAGGTTTTCTAGAAGTGTTATGTTTGTTAAGCACAGTGAAGCAAGTGCTATGCATTTTCACAATGTTTTAGCACTTTTATGAGCAAAACGCTAATCAATTTTTGGAGTTAAATAAATCCCTGTAAATCCACCAGTATACCCACTCCCTGAAGGGGTGTAGTGCTATTATTCAATGGGTCGTTTTTTGGGGGGTAAGAAAAAAAACAGGAATAGTTTTTGTTTTAATAATGTTTACCCATTTTATTGCTCCGCTAAAAGAAAAAGTTCTTTGTTGCTAGGCAGAGTGACTTTCTCCCCCAGCGCAGTCCTCTCTCTCAAATTATTTTTAATCCTGCCAGGATGTGAGGGGAAAATGATATTTTTGTGAATGGGGGTTGTGTGTGTCTTTTGCTTGAGTGTATACAAGGGGGACTAGTGCTCATTTTTCTCCTGTGCTTGTCATTTCATAAGCGTATTGCGTTACTCACATCGGTGTTTCCCACACTGGTTGTGTCACTGGTGCTTCCAGTAGAAATGTGAGCCACTCAAAGTTTTTTTCTTGCCTGTCGTTCCCGGGAGGCCCTGGGAGAGTCATCTGTGTTTGTTAGGATCCCTCTACTCACTTTATTTGTTCCCTCTGTTGGTGTTGTGTGTTCTAATTCACCTCTGTCTAGTGATGCCTCAATGGTTCAGTGGTGCAGCAGAAGCATGAAGGCACAAGCATTTTGAATTCAGGTGAGTAGCAGTGAAAAACGCCAAGGTTAGTTTGGTACAAGTAGTTGCGGGGGAAGAGTTGGGAAATGTTTTGTATGGTGAATTGTTTCGAGTTGTGCAGTTGTACATTTACCGCTGATGTGCGTGGCTATTTTGCCATGTTTTCAGGGGTCATGATAGCTGCAGGTTGAGCAGATCTTGCCCTCTGCTGTTTGTGGTGTTTTTGGGTTGTCGGAGTGATTTTGGAAGAGGTTCATGCTGCGGGTGACTGGCACCTTTTCCAGTGGGTACACTGGAGGATTTACAATGCTGAAAAGGTGCCAGCCAGCCAATCAAAATGCAGGATTAGGGTGTGAAATGGTATAGGGTGTGAAATGAGTCTCTTCGCGGATGACTCCAAGATGGGAGCAGTAGTTGAGGGAGAAGAGGGGAAGTTGGCCCTGCAAGGGGACCTGGACACCCTGGAAAGCTGGGCTCACACATGGAAATTAAATTTCAATATCACCAAGTGCAAGGTGTTGCATCTTGGTCGGGGAAACCCTAAACACAGGTACACCCTGGGAGGGGAGGTGCTGGAGGCCTCAATAGGGGAAAAAGACCTAGGGGTCATGGTGGATACATGTATGAATAACACTGAGCAGTGCAGGAGAGCAGCTAGAAGGCAAACAGGATGTTGGGATGCATCGCAAGAGGATCACCTCTAGGAGCAAGGAAGTGATTCTGCCACTGTACAATGGACTGGTTAGACCACACCTTGAGTACTGTGTACAGTACTGGAGACCACACTGAAGAGGGACATACAGCTCCTGGAGAGGGTACAGAGGAGGGCAACAAAGATGATACGAGGGCTAGGGTTTGACTTACAGGGACAGACTTGAGGAGCTCTGCCTGTTTTCATTGGAGGAGAGGAGAGACAGGGGGGACATGATTGAGGTCTTCAAGTACCTCAAGGGAATAAATCGGGTAAACATGGAGGGGATCTTTAGACTAAAGCAGGGAGGCATCACCAGAGGGCATGGTTTGAAGTTGGAAGGTGGAAGGGTGAGGGGGGAAAGGAGGAGGAGGTTTTTCACTGAGAGGGTGGTGGACCCTTGGAATGCTCTGCCTGGTGAGCTGGTTCAGAGATCCACAGTGGAGAGCTTTAAGAAAGGGTGGGACAGACACAGAAAGTGGATGTATCAGATGATGGCCTGTCCCGGGGGGGTGGGGATGGATGATAGGGGTTTCTGGAGCACAAGGGATGGGAGGGTCTCGGCACCCAACTAAGGATCTAGGTTCGAGCAGACTTGATAGACCATAAGGCCTAATCTGCTGGCAAATAGTATGTTAGTATGTTAGTATGTTAGGATTCTGTCTATGCTTTTTGTGCCCATTGTATAATTGAGAATGAATCCATGGTTGCTTCATGGTTAGCTCTTGGTGTTTATCTAATCCATATTAGTAGTTCTGCTCTGCTGCTCTTCGTTTTTCTGCTGTGTCTGCTGTTAGGGATTCGACTGCTGTACATGATGGGAAATGCATATATTTAAGTGCATTCTGTAGCGTGCTGAACAGGCTGATTTTCCTTTTAATATTGTGAGTACAACGCTGAACAGTGATTCAATTACTGATTACATGCAGATGTGATCAACATTTCAGAATATGTGTTGATTTTGGCTGACTTGCTTTTGTGGACTGTGGAACTGTCTCAGTTTTTCTGCTGTGTTTGCTGTTTGGGATTTGGCTGCTGTGCATGATGGGAAATGCACATATTTAAGTGCACAGGAGATTTGAATTCTGGTGGTGAATGACAGAATTACAAGAGCAGACATGGTTTACTGAGAAGCAACCATGGATTACTTGAGAATTAATCCATGGTCACCTGTTCCCATCTAACCAATTCAGGGTATCTATTCTACTGTCATTTGTAGTGCCATGTTACAAATGGCCTTACAATCTATCTAGTCTGCTCAAATGTGTAGTTTCCATTGGGTGTTCACACGGAACTGCACCTCTATAACCCCCCTTGACCCCTCTCACATATGCCCTCCCCCAACCTACAACTCCCCCCCACCCTGTCCCAACCTCTCTTGAAGCTGTCCACTGTTTTTAGGAATACCACTTCCTCGGGCACTTTCACTTAGCCACCACCCTCTTCGTTAAAAAGTGTTTCCTCATCTCCCTCCTGACCGCCCCCCAACAAATTTAGGCTGTTACTCCTAGTGGTTTTGTTTCCACTAAGGCTGAAGAGGCTCACAGTGCTCATCCTGTTGATATATTTAAGGCACTTGAAGGTCTAAATCATGTCCCCCCCCACCCTCAAGAGAGTACACGTTGAGCCTCCTGAGCCGCCGCTAGTAGGTGTTGCCTTGCTTGCCCTGGATCATTTTGGCCACCCTTCTCTGAACCAGTTCCAGCAAGCCAATATCCTTAAGATAAGGGCACTGACACTGCACACTGTACTCTAGGTGCGGTCTCACCAGAGACCTGTACAGCGGCACAATGACCTCTGCCTTCCTGCTGGTAATTCCCCTGGTTATGCAGCCCAGCATACAATCTGCTTTGGCTGCACTGCCATGCTGAGCCGATGCGCTGACAGTTCCCTTCGAACATTCACTTTTTGTTTTGTTTTTTATTCTTTTGGTAACTGGTTAAGGCCCACTCCCCACTCAGCACAAGTGCCTGTTTTCAGGGGCAACCCAGGAGCACTGGAGTGGTTAAAAGACTTGCTCAGAGTCACACAGTATGCAAGTTGAGGTTGTGGGAATCAAACTCAAGTCTGCTGGATGTAACAAGCTCATTCACAGCTCATTACTCTTAACCTCTAAACTATACTGCCAGCCCCATTTAACATTAAAAACATTTCTTAAATGGACTAGGACACACCTGACTAGGGATTATGCTATGCAGTAATCTACCTCTTGGTTGTTAAAGCCCTTTGTAACATGGCAAAAACAGTACCAGTGTAGAGAAGAAAGGTGACAGGTTTAAGGGCGTCAGCTGGTACAAGAGCAACACAGCATTATGAGACGATAATGCTGTGTTGCTTGTGAAATACATCAAGTAGCCATGGGAGGAAAGCGAGCAGTCTATCCAAAACGAGAACATAAAAAACATAAGACAGCAAGTTCTGAAAGAGCAAGTAGGTAGGCTAGAGCAGGAGTAGGAGAAATGTGAGAGAGACACCGGGAAAAAAAACAGTAGGAGGGAAGTGGAAGAAGGTAGAAATGGACAGAAGCAGAATGTTTACTTTATGTGGGCAGAATCAGGAAGAAGTTGCCAGATACCACAAACCGAAATATTAACAAGTATAGAAGAGAGAGCAGGTGAGAGAAGAGACAATTGAGGAACCTGCTCCAGAAGCAGTGAGCGACACGGGATGCAACCGACCCGAACACACAGTAGAAACCAAAGAACCGGAAGCACATTTCATTTCAACAACTTCATGGTCTATGGCACGGGAAAGTTTAATTATGCAGCAGCAGGCACAGAGAGGGAAGAGACAAGACACACTGGGGAAATGTGAGCAGTGGAATTCACCGACCACTAGAAACAGATTCGTAGCAGGTAAATAACAAAAAGTACGCAGCGTAAACGAGCATAGTTCTATGCAAATGAGACAGAAAGCTACACAGAGAAGCAGTAATAGACCAACCTCGGGGTCCTCGTACGAACAATAGGAAACGAACAGCCATTAGAAATGGTACAAATTCTATACCAATCATTAAGAGACAGATGATTGTACTATTATGCAAAAAAAAAAAAAAACATATGTATGTAAGAGAGATTGGTACACAGTTTTGAAAATAACAGTAAATACAAGTGAATAACTTGATTAGTCTGATTGTTTATTGTATAACACCACTGGAAATATATCTCTGACATGTACAGTCATCTACACACCATGTTACAAGAGCATTAATCCACTCCGAAGGTGGCATCTATTGGGGAATTAATGATGGTTGGTCTGTTGTAGGCACTGCCTGCGGCCCTCGCGCTGCTGCCCGGTCCCAACCATGCATTAATTCCCCATTAGATGCCACCTTCATCGTGGATTAATGCTTACTAGTAACCCCCGTTTTACTACAGAAAAATTCCTGACTAGCACGATTTAGTCGTTACATAACACATGGTAAGGCCCCCCCACCAAAGAACAACTGATGCATTATTCCTCCAAAACACATACGTATGAATCTGTAATTTTTGTATACGTTTTAAAATCAAGTCATTTTTAGTAAATCTAATGTGTTATATAAAACAAACAATAAAAAAGTGCTGTGTACTAGGTAAATAACACCACTGAGGGGGCTCAAGAGCTTATAATGCCACTCACCTATGAGCTCTTCCACTCCCTTGATTATATTCCTTGTAAACAACACTTTTCTAGCATTTATTCTATATAGGCAAACTGGATGGGCCTTGCGGTCCTTACCTGCCATCAACTTCTATGTTTCTATATGTACAAGTAAGTGATAATCCCCCTCCAGGGCATGCGTTTCTAGACAGTTAATGCACACCCCGGGTGAACTGGAAGGCACAAGGCCATCTGCTAGGGAAGTGCCATAATTCTCAAGAAACCCATGCCAAGGCGTCAGTACTGCGCTTATAAAACAGAAGAGGTTTGGATTATTTATTTTTTTAAATGGAAAAAGGTTTGCTAGCCCCTCGACGCAACGGTAGGGTTACTGTTCCTGACAATGGCAACCCGGGTTCAGGAACAAGCCCAAGTTATCAGAGGCTGTCCCAGAGAAGGGCTGAGCAACCCCCATGGTGATCTCTGGGGAAGGAGGGTTCCATCCTCCATCGCAATACTGCCACCTGGGTGACCTCAAGTGACAGTACGGCTGAAGGGCCACAGGTGTGAGGTGGGACACCAGAGATGTACTATGTGGGCCTCTTGACATCCTTGCTACAACATCCTGTAGGGTCAGGGAAAGCCTGTGGAAAAACTGAACCAATTCCCACGATGAGGGGCCCCACTATGTCTGCACCCAGCCTTGCCACCATGGTGCACCTTCCGATGATACTCTGAAGATTCTGAGAAAAAGCCCTCAACCCCCCCACATGCCCAGGTGGCAAGCCAGAGTCAGGCACTGGTGTGACAGAAGGGATCATGAATTTATGTATATATATATTTTAGTTTTATTTTCCCTGTAGTTAGGTTGTTGCTAGGTAGAATATGTGAGTTTGGTAACAATGGCAGAGTGCCTCTGAATGAACCCATGAAGTGATTCATTTTGAATTAACCTATACCTCATCGCTGGTTTTTCGCATTTTAAAGTGGAAACGTTTTTATTTTAATGGAAAAAGGTTTTATTCTCATTTAGTTATGCTGTCACTAGGTAGATGAGGGAAGGTAAGTTACAAACTGTGCGTATATCAGAGATCAAGGGATGTGTTTAGAGCAATTACATTGCTATGATTCTGAGAGAGATGTATACCTGCCCTAAGTAAATCCAAGATCTGCACCTTTTTTATACTTATATTTTATTCAATTTTAAGTTTTTCTTTTCTTTACGAGTTTTGCCACATATAATGAAACCACAACATTTCTCTGTTTCTATAAAGAAATTACAGCAGAAAAAAACAAGTGAATTTAGTCAGGAGGATGGGAGGAACAAGACCATTCAATACAGTAAATTCAGGACATTTTCTGCTTTTAACATATTATAGGCTTACATTTTTGCTACTAATACATACATTCCACCACCTAAGCCCAAATATACAGGTTACTCACCTGTAACAGGAGTTCTAGGAATGGTATATGTTGTTCATCCACACTGTCTGGCAGGTATCCTTGCCGCTTTAAATCTTGCCGGAAGGTCTTCAAGCTGGCTCCTCCCACCCACCCGGGAGGTAAAACTCTCGGCTCCGCCCCATGACGCCAGATCTGGCCCGCTGGAAGCTCAGGTTGTGCGTCGAAGCCGGGGAGGTCGGGTGGGTCATGTGGATGAACAACATATACCATTCTAGAACTCCTGTTACAGGCTAGTAACCTGTATTTCTAGGGACATGGATATGTTGTTCATCCACACTGTCTGGCAGACTCCTCAATAATTCTCCGGGAGGAGGGAGGCAGGCACACCCCTACTTAGGAATAGAGACTGAGAACCGAGGCCCCAAAACCAGCATCCCAGCGTGACTCAAGGTCGATGTGGTAATGGGTGATGAAGGTGTGTGCCAACTTCCAGGTAGCAGCCCTGTAGATTTCCTGGATAGGGACGTCCCTGGAAGCAGCCACCGATGCAGTAGTATGGCGGGTAGAATGAGCTCTATCCCTCTGGGAGGCTCCATGCCCGCCAACTTATAACAGAGATCTATGCAGGAGGTGACCACCTGCCTATCGTCCACTTGGCTGCAGGTCTGCCAGGTGCGGCTTCAGCGTAGGTGACAAACAGCTGGCTAACCTCTCCCCGATTTCAGCCGTAAGGCCCTTTATAGTAGGCGAGCGCCCTCTAGGGTCCAGAGTATGGAGCCTATATTTGGCCTCCGAGGTGTGACTGGGGTATAACACCGCAGAGTCAACACTGGTTAAGGAAACTCCAACACCACCTTCGAAGGAATTTCGGTGGGAAGCGAGGACAACCTTGTCCCTGTGGAAGACCAGGTAAGAAGACTCGATGCAGAGCGCCTGGAGCTCCCATCCTTCTGGCTGACGTGATAGCCACCAAGAAGGCGGTCTTCCACAACAGGTGAGAGTTCACACCTGTGCATTGGTTCGAATGGCTTGCCCATGAGCTTTGCCAGTACCAGCAGTAGATCCCACGGAGGTGGAGGTTCTCGGACCGGAGGGGAAATGTGATCAAGGCCTTTGACAAAGCGCCAGACCACCTTCTCCTGCACCACCGACTGCTTCCTGGCCCGCGCCCGGTAAGCAGAGATGGCTGCCAGGTGCACCTTAAGGGTCGTCGACCTAAGCCCTTGCTGAGAAAGGGACCAAAGGTAGTCCAGTATACTCGCCAAGGAACAGGAGGAAGGGTCCAGGCCCTTGCCCTGACACCAAATGGAAAATCTTTTCCATTTGAAGGCGTAGCATTTTCTGGTCGACTCCATCGGAGCGCCTCACCACGTTGAGGACCTCGTCGGAAAGACTCAAGGCCTGGAACTCTAGCTGCTCAGGAACCAGGCCGTCAGGTGCAGGGATTGAAGGTCCGGATGGAATACCTTCCCCTGACTGACAGAGCAGGTCCGGGAGAGCTGGAAGCTGCCTCGGGAGCCTGGAGCAGAGGCTGAGGAGATCTGGGTACCAGTACTGGCGGGGCCAGTCTGGGGCTATCAGAATCACCTGCGCCTTGTCCCTCCTTGCTTTGAGCAGCACCTTGTGCATCAAGGGGAATGGGGGAAAGGCGTAGAAGAGTCCCGGAGTCCACGGCCTCGAGAAGGCATCCCTCTGCAGCGAGCCCAGCTGAGGCGGGCATGGAACAGCCTCAGCCGCATTCTCCTGGAGGCAAACAGGTCCACCTGAGGTGTGCCCCAATGGGAGAATAGATCTTGTACTACCTCCGGCAGGAGAGACCACTAGTGGGACGCAGCCCTATCCGGCTTAGGGCATCGGCCAGGGTGTTGGAGGCTCCTGCCACATGAATGGCTAGAGATCCACTCCAGGCTGCGCACGAGTGACCAGATGCGGAGAGCTTCCTTGCACAGAAGCATGGAGCGCGTCCCGCCCTGGCGGTTTAGACAGTACATGGTCGTGGTGTTGTCCGTCTGGACCCGAACCACTTGACCCCGAAGAAACGGAGCAAAGGTGGTGAGAGCTAGGTGGACCGCTCGGAGCTCCAGCAGGTTGATGTGGCATCGGGACTCCCTTGGGAACCAGAGGCCGTGCACTCGGTGTTCCCCCAGATGGGCACCCCAACCCATCAGAGAGGCATCGGTCGACAGAGAGACCGTCGGCTCGGGGCGGACAAACGGGATGCCCTCCTGCAGATGAACTGGAACGGTCCACCACTGGAGAGCGTTCCACATCCCCTGGGTCACCGTCATTAGCTGGTCCAATGGATCGCAGCGTTGGGACCACTGGCTGGCCAGCCCCCACTGAAGGGGGCGCATGTTCCAGCAGGCCCAACGGACCACGCTGGTACAGGCCACCATGAGACCCAGGAGGCGCAGGAAGTCCCGGGCAGGGCGCAATTGCCCAACCAGAAATGACTGGGCAAAGGAGGAAAGAACCTCGACCCTGTCTGCCGGGAGCCGTGCCCTGGCTCGAAGAGAGTCGAGCTCTGCCCCAATGAAAAGAATTACCTGCTTCGGCTCAAGTTCCGACTTGGCCTCGTTGATGAGGAGGCCGACCTGAGAGCAAACCTGGAGGGCCAGATCTCTGGACCGCTCCACCTCCTGTCTGGAGGGGGCTGTTATCAGCCAATCGTCCAGGTAAGGGTACACCCGGACCCCTCGGCGCCGCAGGAATGCTGTCACCACTGCCATGCATTTGGTGAAGACCCTGGGAGCTGGAGATAAGCCGAAGGGCATGGCTTGGAACTCGAAAAGGGATCCCTACACTCGAAAGAGAAGGAATCTCTGATGTGACGGACGGATAGGGACGTGAAAGAACGCGTCCTGCAGGTCCAGAGAGCAGAACCACATACCGTGTTCCAAGGATGGTATTATCTGAGCCAGAGTGACCATCCTGAAGGTTCGAGACCTTAGGAACTTGTTTAGGCGTCGTGGAGGTAGAAAGGGCACCAGCCCCGTCCGCTTCGGAACCAGGAAGTACCTGGACACGAACCTGGTTTGAGGGGGTCCACCACCTCTTATCACCTCCTTCTCGAGGAGGAGAGCGTATGTCGGCTCGGCGAGCTGACAGCGAGCTCTGACCCCGAGGCCCCCGAGGTGCGACGGCTCTGGAAGGGTGGGGCCTGCTCAACTCCAGAGGCAGGCCCTTTCCCACCACCTAGAACACCCACCGGTCTGTAGTGATAACGGACGTGGGCGGAAAGAGGTATGGAGCCGTCACAGGGGCACTTGGGTGAGGCGACGGGCTGAAGGGCACCCCTCAACCCGGTCACTGGGCAGGCTTGGAGGAAGGACCAGCTGAGGGACCTCCAGGCCTTTACCTCCCTGCTTCCTGGAGGAGGAAGCCGCGGGCTTGGGTTTGGGACGCCAAGCGCGAGCCTGCTGGCCCTGATGCTGCTGGGCTGGACGTGCGCAGACGGACGAAAGGGCTTGGGTTGCGGTCTGCGGCCCTTGTCCCTCTGAGCGGATGAGACTGAGTCCAAAGTGGCACTGGACTTTTCGATCCTCTGGAGGTGGCCTTCCACTCCAGGGCCGAAGAGGTCGGTCCCCAGGAAGGGGACATCCGCCAATTTGTGCTGGGTATCCGCTGTGAAGGTGGATATCCTCAGCCATGCCCGGCGGCGCATAGCCACTGCAGCCGCGACTGACCTGGCGCATGAGTCTCCAATGTCCAGAGCAGTCTGAAGTTGCTGCTTGGCCACCGCCCTGCCCTGGTCCCGCACCTGCCTAACCGTGGTCTGCAGGTCAGCTGGGAGATGAGGGACTACCTTGTCCAGGGAGCCCAACAATGCATGGCAGAAATGTGCCATAAGCACGGCCGAGCTGGCCTGACGAAGAACAAGGGAGGACGCATCGTAGACTTTTCGCCCAGCATAGTCCAATTTCTTGGACTCCTTGTCGGGAGGTTTGTCCACGTCCCTAGCATTTCCGGCACGCCGGAAAACACTGTCGGTAACTAACCCTCGGCTGAGGGATGTTCCAGAAACCGGACAGTGAACCCAGGGACCGACATCTCCTGCCATCCTGGCCGAAGGCGCAGGGCAGGAAGCAGGGCGCTGCCAGAGCTCCAAGGCCGGGTCCACAATGGCCTCGGCCATAGGAAAGGCCTCCGTAGGGGAATCCTCTTGGTCCAATATCTCCGTGAGGGGATACTTGGCCCGCTTGGATAGGGGCTCGAGCTGCATCCCGGCGGACTCTGAGATGAGCCTGAGCAAACCCAGGAAGGACGAAGGGCTGTCGTCCAGCAACTGACCTCCAGAGGACTCCAAGTCCACTCGCCTTGAGAAGAGGGAGGAAGGAATCGTCATCGGACTCAGAAGAGTCCGCAAAGAGCTGCCTCGGGCCTGAGCCACCCTCCACCTGCCGAGGGTGATCGGGAGTGTGGGTGACCGACAGCCTATGGGGCAGACCCTGAGCCGACCGAGTTTTCTTGGTCGGAGCCCCAAACAGCAGCTGTGGAGGCGGAGGTTCCACGGAAATCGGTGGAGCAGCTGGTTTTGGCCGAACAACCGGCCTGGGAACAGGCTCCTCGGGTAAGACGAGGGGTTGTTTCGGCCGCTCCGGTGACAGCCACTTAATGGCCGGGGAAGGCGATGGCGTCGGCTTGTTCCCAGTCAGAAGGAGCTGTTGCCACATGAGGTCCTCTGATCGCCAACGTATACTACGCCGAAGCCTCCTCATCCGAGGAGGAGGACGAGATGAGCGGCGGTGCTAAGACCGAGACCGCCATGACGGCGGGATCGGGCTGGACCGCGAGACGACTGAGAACCTCGGCCTTCCGAGGACGGTGCGGGAGGGACGGTGGAACCGGTCCTCCTCAGCTCGGAGAGTTCACCGAGGGCTCCGGAACCGGAGGCACTGGCAAGCCCGCGGGATCTCAACCCCACCGGGGAACCGTGAGAGAGGATTTTCGGTCATTGACGACAACCCGTCCAACGGGTCAAGAAAGATCTTGACTGCGCGTGAGGGAGTCTCGTCAACTGACCTGATGGGGACACCATGAGACCAGTGGCCGAAGCCGATGATCGACCGAAGTCGATGGCCGACAACTCGGGGAGAGGGACCTTTCCCGCTCCCAAGAGCGTTGACGGAGGGACTTACCCTTGTCTTTCTTCTTGGACCGAGAAGAAGGTCCAGCAGACGTTGGTCCCTCTCCTCTAGTGGAGAGGGACAGATAAAGCTCCTTAAAGGAAGCTGTGTAAGAGGAACCCAGGGAGAGCGGGATAAATGCCGCGGTCGAGGAAGATGCGGCCCGCGCCTCCTCTTCGAGGGCGATCATCTGCTCTAGCTGATCCGCCGAGCCCACCGCCGCGGAAACCGCCGACCGGGCCTCTTTTGACTTCACCGGAGGAAAACGTTTCTCAGGGCGCCCCAGTTGTAAACGGGCAGCACGGTCTTCGAGGACGTAGGCTGAGAAGGAAGAGCACAGGTCGCAAGCCTGCGGGTCGTGCTCAAGGCCTAAACAGTAGACACACGTGGAGTGCGGATCCGTCCGAGACATCTTCTGCCCGCAAGGGCACTCCGAAAACCGGGAGTCGATTTGTCCATCGCAGCCGCGAGGGATAGAAGACCGAAGTCTATAATGCAAAAAACTTTTAAATTTGGAAAACCGAAGAATTAGGAACCAGTCTTATACGCAGAGCGTTAAGGAGCGAACCTGAGCTTCCAAGCGGTAAGGAAGATCTGGCGTCATGGGGCGGAGCCGAGAGTTTTACCACCCGGGTGGGTGGAAGGAGCCAGCTTGAAGACCTTCCGGCAAGATTTAAAGCGGCAAGGATACCTGCCAGACAGTGTGGATGAACAACATATCCATGTCCCTAGAAATATAGTTAAATATAGTTTAAGAGTTGTAAAAAAGTAAAAGTTCCCCATACCTGAAAAAAACTGAAAATACAGCAATAATGCACTGACTACAATTATTTTAAATCTAAAGAGACAGTCACCCAATAATTATTATATTTATCCCTAATACTATGTCTCGTAGAATTCACTCATCCTAGATATGTAGGACAAAAAAAACGTACAGTCCACACTTATGTTAAATTTTCTGTCCTTGCAAGCATCTTCTCCTCAGAGAGGGTTGGTGATTAGTCTTCCTCATTCTTTGATGTTTCCTTCTCATAGTGCGCTCTAATGAACTCAGTCACCTGCTCTACGCTGAAAAAGGTGTGCTGTTTCTTTCTGCAATTTATATGAAGTTTTGCCAGAGCCAGAAACAAATTCTGCCCCCATTTCCAGCTGTTCTTGTTAGAGGGCAAGAAACCATCGTTTGCATTTTAGGGTCGCAAAAAGGAAATCCATGAAAATAGAGAGTCTGTGGGATTTATGAATGAATGTGCCTTCAAGTCTTGAGAGCCAAACAATAAAATCACGGTAAGACTGAAACGCAAAGGAGAGCATAATTGTGGATTTATGCTCAGAAGTATGTGCTGGGGCCACCTGGGTATTATCAGTTTTCCTTCTTGTCACTCTATATGCTTTGGTAATATAAGGAAAGTTATCTTCTGGAGTTCTTACGCACTCACAAAAAATGTCTTTGATCACGTCTGACACACTGAAAGCCAGAGTCCAAAGAATTAGGTAAGCAGACTAGTCTGAGGCCTCTGTACCTGGCTTGATTTTTCAAAAACTCAATTTTTCTAATCATAGCAAAATCTTCTCTTAATAATAATATTTGCACTTGTAGCTCGAATACCAGTTATTTTATTTGCTGACATGAAAATAGACTTCGTATTCTGCTTGACTTGTTTGCTTACACTCTCAATCCCGCCAACACACACCCCGCTGATTTTAGCAACTTTCTGCAAGCAACTGACTTTCTTCTCATTAAATGGTTGGAATCTCTGGCCAAAAATGTCTGTCCACTGTAGGAGTTTACCGAGAGATTCAACCAGTGACTCGAAGGTATGTTTCCTTCTGAAGCCACGTTTGTCTGCTGTTTTGGAGGCAGTTTCTGCGTGTGCTTTTAACTGCTGATGTGGTCGGAGCTGCTGAGTCAGAGACTGGTAAAGGTAAAGAATGGGATATAGCCGTCTCTATTTTATTTTCAGTTTCAATGGCTGCCACCAACTCCTCTCCCCATGAGACAAGATTTTTTTGTATCCAAACACATGAGAACAGTATCAGTAATGTTAGTGTCAGAGGATAGTTCAGGTGTTACCTTTCAGAACCAGGGATTTATTTGACTCCAAAAATTGATTAGCGTTTTGCTCATGAAAGTGCTAAAACATTGTGAAAATGCATAGCACTTGCTTCACTGTGTTTAACAAACATAACACTTCTAGAAAACCTATATAAATACTTTCTGTACAGTTAGCATTGTCCCAAGAAAAAAAAAACTGCTAATCAATTATTTAAAACCCTGCAGGACCGAGTTGTTTTTGCAGGCGTCAGGCTTTCACTTGCATAGCATTCCCCCACGGCCTTCGGCGGAGCAGCAGTTGGTGTGGGACTAGCTGAACTGTCTCAAGTTCGAGCACTGGTTCTTCACTCACCCTCCATGTCAGCAGCAAGCCTGGAATACTTTTCCAAGAGTCTTATCCTTAGAGACGAATATTCTTCAGATGAGAATGAAGAAACTGTTTTACGCTTCTCTGTCATGTATTTAGGTATGCTTCGATGCACAGCTGTTGTGTTTTTGACTCCCCCATATCAAGGTGTTTATACTCCCTCGGCGGGCCTCAGCTATCCATCTGCCAACCTACTGGACTCCTTTGGGATCCTGAATGCTATGCATGTCCCAGTGGGCCCCCACAACCGCCCCAGAGGCTTCATCCTGCAGCGGCCCCAGACATTTTACTTGTTTTTTCTCCCAATTTACCTGGGGCCCAAGAGTGGTGCATGTGCATGGAGGCAGGCACGCCTCCTCTTGCTTGGGTACTAGCCACTTCCTCCCACCCTATTAGCCTAGTGCCCTGGCTCCCTCGGCTTGCATTGCCCCCTGGCCTCCACCGTGAGGCACCCAAGAGCCGAGAGAAGCCGAGATCCCTCCCTGGAGAGGAGAGCTGCCTGTCAGCAGCTCAATCCTGCACCATGCCCCCCCCCTGTGCTGACCTCCGATGGCCCGTGCTCGTTCCCAAACATGGCTCGCCGGTGTGGCAAGAGACAAGGCGTCCAGCGCTTCAGCCCTCTATGCCACCAGGCTGGCCTGTGTTTTTGACTTTTTCTCCAATCCTCTGCACAAGCTTAACGAGAAAGCAACTGCCCTACGGCCATCCTGAATCCTCCAAAGCAGTGCCACAAAACTGCAGGCAGAAACTTTTGTAATTTTTAAAAGAAGTACATTTTCAGTTTTATTTCTAAAGTGTTTTTCTTATTCTATGTGGTTGTAAGATATTATTTTGCCTAGCAGTACTGGATGTGATAGGAAACGCAATGCTTTACCTGGAAACAGACATGTCCAGTTCTATTCCTCCCACTACATCATCAGAATGTTACCTCACTCATGGTCACATCACAAGCCCTGCTGCCTGACTGTTAACGTACCATGAGTTTCCGATCAAGTGGCAGCAAATCGGCTCTTCTCGATTACTAGTGATGTCACAGTTAGCGAGAGCACAATACGGACGATACTGTTCCTCAAATCACATCTGGAACTGTCAGGCAGAAATCTTCTAACTAGCAAAACAGAAAAGAAAAAAATATTTCACACATATGAAGTGATAACTGCCTACTCTGGAATGTTACTATTAATTCCAAGCATTACACTAGCTCTATTTTTTCAAACAGTGCCAACAACAGAGATGGTCAGCTAACCCCCTTTGAGGGGGTTGACCCCTGAGGGTTTTCTGGTAGTGGCTGATCTATCTAGTGTGGACAGTACATGCGTTGGAGGTGTGTGCGCAGCAGTGGATGCCTATAACAAGGCACTTGCTGGTGCACTCGACTCCCTCGCACCAGTCCGTGTACGACCCAGATCTTCTCACTTGAGGTCCCCTTGGTATGATGGTGAGCTCAAGGGGATGAAGACCTTGGGTCGGAGATTACAGCGCTGCTGGCAGAAGTCCAGCCTGGAGGTGGACAAACTGACCCTGCGTGTACACTACGGTGCATACCAGGGAGCAATCAACCATAAGAAGGCAGAATTCCTGTCCAGGGAGATTGTTGCCAGAAGGAACCAACCAACTATGCTCTTTTGGACTGTGCACAGGCTTCTCCATCCTTCCTGTCTACAGCCGAAGGTAGCCTTTTCTAATGCACTGTGTGAAGAGTTTGCTCGGTTCTTCTTGGACAGGGTGTCTGCCATCAGGCAGGGGGTTCCACCAGTGGGTCAGAGTTTGGCCGACAGTGGTCGCAATGGGCGGCTGGAGAGCTCTCCACCCAACTGGGGTGAGTTTAGACCGGTGGAGGTGGCTAAGGTCACTGAGATTGCTTCCAAGCTTCGGCACACCTTTTGCGAACTGGACCCAGTGCCAATTTGTTTCTTAATGAGATGTGTTGACTCAGTTGACCCGGTGTTTGCACTGATTGTCAGGTGTTCCTTATCGGAGGGGGTCTTTCCTGATGTCTTGAAGGAGGCATTGGTGAGACCCCTTCTGAAAAAAAACATAGTTGGACCCGGAGATCAAGGCAAATTGTCGTCCTATCTCCAATTTTCCATTTTTGGATAAGATTGTGGAGAAAGGGGTGGCCCTTCAGCTTGAGGAGCATCTCGTGGCCCATGGTTTTGTGCGACGCATAGCACAGAAACTGCGCTGGTTCAGGTGCATAATGACCTCCTTAGGGCTAGAGATCAAGGGGAAGGGACAATTCTTATTCTCCTCGATCTCTCTTCAGCGTCTGACACGGTGGACCACTGTGTTACTTGACCGCCTAAGGGAATTCAGCAGACTTGCCGGCACTGTCATCTGCTGGTTTGAGTCTTTTCTATCTAACAGGAGGCAGAGGGTAGTGATGGGGAATTTCTCCTCCTCCCCTGGCCACCTGTCATGCGGGGTTCCCCAGGGTTCGGTCTTGTCACCGATGTTGTTTGCCGTGTATATGCTGCCCCTGGGAGAGCTCATTAGGAAGTACAGTCTGGATTTTCATTGTTATGCTGATGATACCCAGCTGTATTTTTCCTTTGCCCCTGGAATATCTCGCGCAGTGGAAGTGCTTAATAGCTGCCTCACTGAAATCAATGACTGGATGGCCTCCTGCTGGTTACAACTGAACCCCAATAAGACAGAGGTACTGGTGGTGGAGTTGAACAGAGGGCATGATAGATTGGCCTCTGGTGCAGAGACAGGGCTTTTTCTTGGCTCTGTACCATTGAAGGCCTCTTCCTGGGTGCGGGATCTGGGCGTTATTCTGGACAGTGGATCGACACTTGAGTTTCAGGTGTCTTCCATTGTCCATAGTAGTTTTCATCATCTGAGGAATATCGCGAGGATAAAGCCCCTAGTTCCACCTCAGGACCTCCCACCTTGGTACATGCCTTCATGACGTCCAGGCTGGACTATTGTAATGCACTCTATCTCGGGGTCTCTGAAGGGTACCCTGCACCGACTGCAGCTGGTGTAGAATGCAGCAGCAAGGCTGTTGACAGGACAGTCTAAGTACTGTCATACCACTCCGGTGCTGCGTCAACTGCACTGGCTACCAGTTAGGTGGAGGGTCCTCTTTAAGGTAGGTTTCCTCACCTTTAAGGCCCTACACGGCCTGGGCCCTGGTTATCTGAAGGACCTTCTCATTCCTGCTGTCTCGACCCGCTCTGTCCACTCCTCCTCTAGGGGCCTTCTTGCGATTCCCAGGACGAGGTTAAAAACAGCAGGCGACAGAGCATTTAGTGTCACCGCTCCTGTCCTGTGGAATTCGCTTACTCCAGCTGTTAGGGAGGCCCCTTCTGTGGAGCTATTTAAAGACCACCTCAAGGCCTTCTTGTACAATCAGGCCTTCCCAGACTGTGCTTTATAGTCCTTGCTTTTTCAGAACTTATGTCTAGGTTAGCCCTGGCTCTTTAGGTATTTGCTGCTGCTGCTTAGGTTACTGTTTATATAAAGTTTGTTTTTTGCTAATGTTGTGTGTTGTGTCTGAGATATTGTTATGCGTTTTGTTTTATAATGTATGGTATTTATCTTTTAAATGTTCGGCACCCTGAGCTTCCGGGATGGGCGTCTCTTAAATAAAATTTGCCAACAGTTAAACTTCAGGACTGAATTCTATTTTTAGAGAGTTATGCCTACCTGATCATTTCATATCTTACCCAGTGAACCACACAGTTTTGTTGTACTCTGGCATCCAGTAATGCAAACAAGTAACCCTATTTGCCTTCATAAGAACCTGATAAACTCCTCGTACACCAGCATCCACTGCAATAACAGTTAGATCAGTAGGACCCATGGCAATTACATTACGCATTTGTGCCTTTCTCCCATTTATAAACATTTGGCAGAACCTGAAGCTTATTTTTGTGCGACAGAATGCCTTCAGGACATGATCTATAAGGCAGCGAAGAATAAACAGAAAATGAGTTACAATGTGGCATAACAGAAGCCAAGCAATTAATCTACCCTTAGTAGAAAAGCCAAACAGAGCGATATTTACTCAGCTGTCAAAATCTACGTTAAGTAACATTCTCTACTAAGACTGCTCTTCAGCGGAACTGGAGGTGTTCTTCAGAGAGCTTGTTTTTGTGTCTATGAACAAACACTTGTTTGTAAAAATATCTTAATTTTACATTACCCTCATGGAAATTTTTGGATTTCAGGTACAACTGTTTACGTATTTCTGTGCTCCTGTTTCAGGCAGCACTACATTTGTTCACCCCTCATTAGAAAAGTTTTGAATATTTGTCTATTAGGAGAAAAAAAAAACAATTTCAAAGAACTGTCTCCCCTAACCCCCCCCCATTGGTTCCTCTTGGCAGGACATCACAATGGACATTTATAAGATGCAGACGATTACAGCGCAGCTCAACCAGCAGTTAGATAAGTTAGAGATCCAAAGGAGACACTTGGTGCTGTATATTATGAATCAATGGAGGGATTTTGTCCCCCATATAGGTTCAGAATGCTCAGTGTAACCCTGGGTGGGACAGTGTCAAAACTCTGAGACAGGAGTTCCTCTCTTAAATTTGATTATTAAAATACAGTAGCCGACGCATATCATGTAATAATTTAGCATCTGTTGTAACTTAACTGAAGTGGGAAAACAGGTGACATCAGTTACAGAGGAACTGTCATGTGCACGCAATCCGGGGCTGCATCGGCGGTGGGAGAGGATGCGACCACATTGGTGGTCGGCAGAGGAGCTTTTGTTGGCAGGGGACAGTCCAGGTAGACCGAAGCCGCATCGGCGGAGAGAGCTGTAGTTTTTCGGAGCTTGCCAGCCAAGCAGAAGGGACCAATCAGCGCTAAGGGCATGAATTTTTGACTGTGCGACTGGGCTACAAAAGGCCATTAGCCCAGTTGTGACCAGAGGAGGAGAAGGAGAAAAGGTAATCTTTGCCCCGCAACACCCACCCTGGCCCCGACCCCTACCTCTATTAAATGGTCGGTGGGGGTGGAGCCTAGGAGAAGGGCAAGACGAGATTGGGTGAACTGGTTTGTTGATGACTGGGGGGAAAAGGGTCCTATATGCTGTACTGCTTGGGCACCACTGACTATTACCAGGGAGGGGCACATTGATGCAGATTGTAAAATTGACTGGGTGCTAACTACAGCTGAGGGAGGAGGCAAATTGTGTGAACTGATTACTGCAACAGCTTCTGAACTGATGAACTAGTTGTTGCTGACTAGGGGACAAAGGGTCCTGTACGCTGTGCTGCTTGGGCAACATTGTCTACTGCTACCGGGGGGGGGGGGATATTGAAGCAGATTATAAAATTGACTGTGTATGCTAACTACAGCTGAAGGAGTAGACAAACTGTGTGAACTCTTTACTGCTGCTACTAAACACTGTAGGGTGGGCATATTTTTGCTTGTGAACTGACTATTAGGGCTGGAAAATTGGCTACTGGAGGGAAAGAGGAAGAACTGCTGTGATCTGATTACAGCTAGGGAAGGGGGCTAACAGCTAGGGTCTTTGTGTAGTACTGACTAAATTAATTCGGTTAGAAGGTTGTATGACTCACACCAAAATGGGTGCAGACTTGAGGCTGGCCAGAGCGGGCATCTTCGGTAGGGTGATTAGGTGTACAGGGTGCGGGGCGGCAATAATATTAAACTGGGCACGGAGGTTCGGGGGATACCCAGTGTGTTTTTAGTTGGCAGGACTTAGGGAGGAGGTCGAGGGGGATCACAAGACAGCCTGGAGGGGGGAGGACTGGGGAGGAAAGGTGTAGAAAGGACCTCACGAGAGTAGACGAGGCCAATATGCTATACCCCAAGGAACAGGTGGACACTGACCTTATGGTTACTCCGGAGGGGTGGGCCATGATACAAGCAACGCATGGAACTAACACACTAACATAGTAAAATGCCAGCAGAATAGGCTTAACGGTCTTTCGTGTCTGCTTGTTTGGTCAGCCCCCACCCTGGGAGCTGACCTTGCTGCCCCCCTCTCCCTCTCCCTCTCTGGCTTCTCCCTTCCCAGTCCAGGATATTCTCGCTCCACTGGATTTTGCTTCCAGAACCCTTCCCCTGTACCTGTCCCACCCCCTCTTGAACCCCTCCACCAGCCCCCTGGGTAGAGCATTCCATGGCTCCACCACCCTCTCAGTGAAGTAGCACCTCCTCCTTTCTCCCCTGAATCTTCCCCCCTCCAGCTTCCACCCATGCCCTCTAGTTGCCCCACCCTCCTTCCTTCGGAGCACTTTGAGTGCTCCTCCCCTATTAACCCCCTTCATTTACCTGAAGATCTATCATGTCCCCCCCGTTCCCTTCTCTCTTCTAACGTGTACACATTTAGCTCTTCAAGCCTCTCCCCATAGGTCCTATCCCCCAAGCCCCAAATCATTTTGGTTGATCTCCTCTGGACCCTCTCCAGGAGTTTAATGTCCCTCTTTAAATGTGGCCTCCAAAACTGCACGCAGTATTCGAGGTGCAGCCTCACCAAGCAGTTATACAGTGGGAGTATCACTTCCCTCCTTCTGAAGGTGAGCCCCCTAGCAATGCATCAAACATCCTGCTGGCCTTTGCCGCTGCCCTCCTACAAGTCTCCGAGTTGTTCATCTTGACATCCACCACCACCCCCAGGTCCCTCTCAGCCATCGAGACTTGTAGCATCCCCTCAGGGTGTACTCTTGGCCCAAGTTTCTGGCTCCCAGGTGCAGTACCTTGCATTTTCCTGCATTGAACCTCAGCTTCCGCTTTCTAGACCACCATTCCAGAGCCTCCAGGTCCCCCTGTAGGGCCACCCTCCACTCCTCCCCATCCACCACCGCCCCCAGTTTTGAGTCATCTGCAAAGAGACTCATCTCACTCCTGATACCTCTTCCTTATGTCAGAGATATAGGCGTTGAACAGGAGGGGCCCAAGGACCGATCCCTGAGAGACTCCACTAATAACGCTCCTTGAGGATGAGACTATCTCTTTCTTGACTTCAGCAAGGCGTTTAACTCTGTTCCTCATGGGGGCCTGTTGGATAAGCTGGGGGAAATGGGGGTGGGAAAAAAGATGATCAGATGGATAGAGGATTGGCTCCAGGACCGGACCCAGAGGGTCATGGTTGGTGGGATAGTCTCATCCCCAAGGAGGGTCATTAGTGGGGTCCCTCAGGGATTGGTCCTTGGGCCCCTCCTGTTCAACGCCTAGGTCTCTGACACAGGAAGGGTATCAGAGGTGAGATGAGTCTCTTTGCAGATGACACAAAGCTGGGTGCGGTGGTGGATAGGGAGGAGGGGAGAGTGGCTCTACAGGGGGACCTGGGAGGCTC
Source organism: Neoceratodus forsteri (assembly GCA_016271365.2). Taxonomy (NCBI): domain Eukaryota; kingdom Metazoa; phylum Chordata; order Ceratodontiformes; family Ceratodontidae; genus Neoceratodus; species Neoceratodus forsteri. Next base: position 83,029,831 of record JADMNL010000034.1, read on the forward strand.
TGGAAAGGTGGTCTAGAAAGTGGAAACTGAGGTTCAATGCAGACAAATGCAAGGTACTGCAACTGGGAGCCAGAAACCTGGGCCAAGTGTACACCCTTGGGGGGGGAGATGCTACAAGTCTCGATGGCTGAGAGGGACCTGTGGGTGGTGGTCGATGTCAAGATGAACAACTCGGAGACTTGTAGGAGGGCAGCAGCCAAGGTCAACAGGATGCTGGGATGCATCTCTAGGGGGATCACCTCCAGAAGGAGGGTGTGATACTACCTCTGTACAACTGCTTGGTGAGGACGCACCTAGCGTACTGCATGCAGTTTTGGAGGTCACACTTAAAGACACTGAACAGCCGGACCGCCGGCGCAGCAGTTGGATTTCTGCTTTCGGGAACGGACTCTGGTCACCCAAGGGCCGGCCGGGGGAGAAGGATGGAGCATCCTGCGGACTGCTCTCCTTCTCCAGAGGGAGGGTGGGGAAGTGTCCAGCATGAGATGGACATCTAGCGGAAGCTAGGGATCGTGCAGCTACCGGCGTTCACTTCAAAATGGAGGCGGGGCGGACGCTGGACGTCATTGCAAGTGCCCGCCTCCCGGAGGAAAAAATATCAAGAAAAATGGAGGGGAGATCCTCTGTCTACATGAAGCCTTCCCCGGACTTCAATTCACTATTGCTGCCGCACTCCCAACTAGATACTGGTTCCACGGCACTGGAATTAGGGGAACCAGTGCCACGGCCCCTGAAGCCGGGGGTAACCGGGAGTAGGTGGCAATAGGCAGTCGATGGAAGCTCAAGGGGCCGTGACCAGGGCAGAAGACGGACCAAAGGACCTCCAGGAAAAAGAAGGGAAGAAAAAAAAAAAAAGAAAGACACTGAACTCCTGGAGAGGGTCCAGAGGAGGGCAGCCAAAATGATCTGGGGCTTGGGGGACAGGACCTATAGGGAGAGGCTCGAGCAGCTAAATATGTATACATTGGAAGAGAGAAGAGACCATGGAGACATGATAGAGATATTCAGATACATGAGGGGGTTAAATAGGGAGGCGAAGTCAGGGTGCTCTGAAGGACTGGGGGGGGCAACTAGAGGCATGGGTGGAAGCTGGAGGGATTCAGGGGAGAAAGGAGGAGGTGCTACTTCACTGAGAGGGTAGTGGAGCCATGGAATGCACTGCCCAGGGAGCTGGTGGAGGGGTTCAAGAGGGGGTGGGACAGGTACAGGGGAAGGGTTCTGGAAGCAAAGTCCAGTGCAGCGAGAATATCCGGGACTGGGAAGGGAGAAGGCCGAGAGGGCGAGGGGGGCAGCAAGGTCAGCTCCCAGGGTGGGACTGACCACACGATTAGACGCAAAAGACTTGATAGGCCTATTCTGCTGGCATTTTAGTATGTTAGTATGACTGCATCAAACGTCATATGAATAAAGACCAGAGGACCTCAGTATGTATTCCCTAGACGACAGAAGAGAGAGGGGGGGATAAGACAGAGACATTCAAGTACCTCAGGGGTATAAACAGGGTACAAGAGGGTAGCATCTTTCAGAAAAAAAAGGTGTACAAGAACGTGGGGGGATGATAGGAGGCTAGAGGGAGGTAGGCTCAGGGGCAACGTCAGGAAGTACTTTTTCACAGAAAAAGTAGTGGATGCTTGGAACAGGCTCCCTATGGAGGTGGTGGGGGCAAAAACAGTAGAGGAATTCAAGGATGCATGGAATAAATATAAGAGTACTCTCGCAATAGGGAAGAGAGGGTGAGCTGCAGATAAACTAGGGTCTATGGTATTGCATTAGGTAGGGAAAAAGGACAGACTAGGTGGGTCACATGATCCTTATCTGCCGTCACTTTCTCCGTTTCTGTGTTCTGAACAGGGATATTGCTAAGATTTTTTTGTATGCTTTACTGATGTATTATTTTGATCTATCCATATATTACAATATATTAATACCACCATGGGAACCACTCTTAGGGCTGTAATTGTCTCACTTACATCCTATGAGTATCAGAACAGCTCAACTTTGGTTTGCGGTTCTCATACCCTACAAATGCGCATGAAATCACTCTTACATTTGTATGCGTGATCCCGGCTGCAGTATTAACATATAGTATTTCCCATCTGAGTTGCAATTTGCAATAACCCAATCTTAATAACTGAAAGTATCCAAACTGTCTCCCTCCACAACAAGAGCTGATAAATCCTGCTGCCTGGCACTCAACCAGAGGTGTCACTAGGATGGTACAAGATCCAGGGCCCGAGCCCTCAAAGACCAGAGGTCTGGAGGCAAGTCAGGCCCACCAGAAGCTGTAGATTTTTAAGAACCTCTATGGTGTTTAAAAGGTCTCATGTGTGCTACTTTGTCACTGCTATATTCTACGTTTGATTAGCTTTGTTTCATTCGAGTACCATGTCACCGGAGCAGTACTTATTTATGTATTTATTTGAATTTTGGTAACCGGGTGAGCCCGCCAAGACATTACAGTCCCTTTTTCAGGGGAGACCTGGAAAGTGCAGAACATAGACAATGACATGGCAGTAGCAGTGGATGAATTTACATCAGTCGCTGATTTACAAAAATTCAGCATTTACAGAAACATTCGTAGATTAAACATTTACAGATTACAAAGAAATGGCAGTTACAGTGGTTATATTTACATCGTTCGTAGGTTTACTAAATGCACCATTTACAGATACACTTACATCAAATATTTACATAAACAGAAGGTGTCAGGGAACGGGGAATTTTATACATGTGAGGATCAGTGAGCGGGGAAAATGTATGCATAGCATTATGGAAGACGGCCCAAGAGTCAACGGTAGCAGGAGCAAAGTGATAAGGCATTGAAGTGGTGTAATAGGGAGGACTAGAACTTTGCAAGGGAGGTGTAGGATCAGGTAGAGTGTGGTAGTGAGTTCCAGTTAGACACCGCTGAGAAGGCAAAAGATCTCCAGGCTACTGCTAACTGAGGTTTGGGCAATCCCAGAAGAGGGAGGGAGGCGGAGGTTGCCAGAGCTGAATAAGTTCAGTAAAGCAAGGAGGGGTGTAACGGTGGACCAGATTTTGCACTAGACTCAGCATGGCATACTGGAGTTTGGATTCGTACGTTAGCCAGCCCAGTGAGAAGAGGACATCACAATGGTGGTGACGGGCGTTAATCCCTAAGGCAAACCTTCCCACCCTATGATAGGCCTGTTTAAAGCAAGATAGGATGGTTGTTGGCAAAGGCCAACAGGATGCTTGGATGCATCACTAGGGGGCTCACCGCTAGAAGGAGGGAAGCGATACTCCCACTGTATAACTGCTTGGTGAGGCCAAACTCAAGTACTGCATGCAGTTTTGGAAGGCCACATTTAAGAGAGGGACATTGAACTCTGGAGAGTGTCCAGAGAGGGCAACCAAATGATTTAGTGCTTGGGGATAAGACCTATGGGGAGAGGCTCAAGAGCTAAATATGTACACACTGGAAGAGAGAAGGGACCAGGGGAACATGATAGAGGTCTTCAGGTATATGAAGGGGTAAATAGGGAGGAGTAGCTGGGTGCTCCAAGGAAGGGGGGCAACTAGAGGGCAAGGGGTGGAGCTGGAGGGGGAGATTCAAGGGAGAAAGAAGGAGGTGCTACTTCACTGAGAGGGTAGTAAAGCCATGGAATGCACTGCCCAGGGGGCTGGTGGAGGCAGAGACGGTGCAGGGGTTCAAGAGGGGTGGGACAGGTACAGGGAAGGGTTCTGGAAGCAAAATCCAGTGCAGCGAGAATATCCGGGACTGGGAAGGGAGAAGCCGGGCAACAAGGTCAGCTCCCAGGGTGGGGGCTGACCAAACGAGCAGACTCGAAAGACCGTTAGGCCTATTCTGTTGGCATTTTAGTATGTTAGTATATCTATCCAGGTTGGTAAAGAATTCATTAAATCCAGGGGTCGAAACTAGCACCGGCCCACTAGCCAAATGCTGGTAGATTTTGTATCATGCTAGTAAGATTTTCATTTAACTAGTCCTGTGGGCTTGTACTGGAGAAGGCAACATTTCAGTATGTATACCAACTGGGCTAGTGGAAATGTCTGTGTGGCCAGTGGATTTCCCATCACTCACCCTACTGGCTAATCAGGGTTTTAAATAATTGATTAGCAGTTTTTTCCTTGGGACAAAACTAACTGTACAGAAAGCATTTATATAGGTTTTCGAGAAGTGTTATGTTTGTTAAACACAGTGAAGCAAGTGCTATGCAGTTTCACAATGTTTTATAACTTTTATGAGCAAAACGCTAATCAATTTTTAGAGTTAAATAAAACCCTGCTAATGACTGCAAAACGTAATTTTGACCGCTGAAATCCAGCGGTGATGGACGGGGGGGTCAAGAGAGGACAGTGTCTTGGGCAGAGATGGAGCTTGGGGCCTCAGAGGACTTGCGTTTGATTAGGAAGTTCACCTGCCTCCAGAATTCTTTGGGATTATAGAGATGATCAGTTTGGAGTGACCTGAAGTGGATGCGCTTAGCTTCCTGAATAGAATTTTTACACCTGTTGCTGAGCTGCCTACAGACTTGCCAGTCGGAGGGTAGCCTGCTTCATTTGAAAGTCTTCCAAGTCCGATCACTCCTAGTCCTCACTGTGAACAGCATGTCTAACCCTCAGACAAGGGAGTCAGACTAAATACAGAGTAGACCGCCAGCAAGGGCATTCAGAAAAGGCAGGGAGTCGTATTAAAATATCTGGGCATAACCCTGAGGTTCAGGTCCAGAAAGTCCTCTGGCACCTTTAGATTTTACGTACATGTAGATTCAAGTGCTTTGTTATCTGGAATCCATCATTAAAGTGATAGTCATTATTGTTGTAATTGTTTAAAATTTCAATTAAATGTTTTAAACAAACAACAAAAAAAGAAGATAATTTTTGTTTTGAGTGCCGGGCAATTTAAAAAAATCTCTAGCAGCATCCCTCCATGGCAAGCACACTCCCTCTATTACAATTCAAAGGAGCACTGCCTTGGGGAAACAAGAGCACTGCAGCTGAGCAAAATAGCTACTTTCACTCTCTTTGGTGACTAACTTGCAAAGCAAACATTTTCACACACCCCCCCAGTCCAAAAGAAGATAGGGCTAGGGCCTGCTGCCATGCAGACACCCTGGACTCCGAAACTAACTTGTGTAGCTTGTGCTGGAGCAGCCGGGCTGGGGAAGCACTGCTCACAGTAGCACATCCCAGACAGAAGGGGGTGACTGATGCGTTCCTCCGCTGCAGCAACCACCTGCACCAAGCCAAGGAACATGCTTCCAATGCAGGTGGGCCATCTGCATTCACAGGAACCCAAAATGGGTGGGAGGGGGTGTAGTGCAGCACCAGATGAGGTGGAAGGGTTGCAGGCTAATCTGACTAAGTTGGACAGCTAGGCCCAACGTCCACCACCCACTCCCATGCCAATAAGTGTGCCATGGCAAGGAGGGTCCCTCAATATCAGCCCAGCCACAAGGGATGAGCCATGGTAGGACCCTGGAGCACAGGTAATTGGGTGATGCGGGCAGGGCGGTACAGGCAGGGGTCTGAATGGAGGTACCCAGCCAGAGCAGCATAAATGCTTATTAAAAACAACCTGCAGCCGGCTCTGTGGTGCTGACCCACGGTGGTGACCCAGGTTCACATCCCAAGCACAGGGCATCAGGAGCGGAGGCTGGCAGGGAGGGATTCAGAGCATCCAACACAAACACTTCCCACCGGAGGGTGGGTGGCGCAGCTCTACATGTCCAGCGGCTCCTCACGGTGGTAAGAAGGTGTTCTTGACAGTGTTGGTGGCTATATACTGCCGAACTTCCCTAGCCACAGGATGTTACACAGTAGAGTGTACAATGGTGGCAAGTAGGACCCCAAAAAACAGAAAAAAGGATGGCACAGGGCACGCTAAGTGACTGCCCCTCTGGCAGCCGCTCCCCCCCCCCCCACCACCAACAGGCCACCCCAAGTGTGCTGGCCTACTAACCACAGGCTGATAAAGGCGCTTTCTCCTGAGACAGCAGGAGCCCCCACCCACAAAAATAAGTCAGAATCTCCAGTAGACGGAGGACTTGAAGGATTGACAGCAGGTTCAGCAGCCCAGGATGAGTCTGATGGGAAACAGAGGGTACTGTTTGGGATGCCTAAAGAAGTGGGTGCCCCGGCCGCGGGAGCAAAACGAAAAACGTTCATTAAAAATTGCACAGGTCAAAAAGAAGAGCATTGTAAAAGCACCCTTATAAACATGCCAATGCTAATATATCTCCCTCTAGGACTCCATTTCACAAACATCTCTCTAGTCCCCTTGGAATGGCTGAGTTATACTGGAGGATGGTCCGGCTTCCTACAGAGAGCTGACATCTACTTCCCTCAGGTCTTAACCTTTCCTTCCGACTGCTCAGTTTTTGATCTGCTCTTCTCTATTTCCTGCTGTGAGAACAGACTGCAATGCGACAACCTCCATTTCAGTAAAGCCTTGGGCTCTGTTCCTTCACACTGGCACAGCAGAATTGGGGGATTAGCCACATCAGAAAATGCACTTTTTTTTTTTTAATGTAGGCCTCCAGTCATGGATCCAAGAATTATAAATTTACTTAAAAATAAAAATGTATACACACTGTGGGGATTCAATAACTGAAATATTAATGCCATTCTAAAAGAACGCTAGCAACAGGTATTATAATACAGGCTATTAATTTATGAGGTCTCCTGTTCATTACTCCACAGCAGCTGCAAACCAAAAAAGATGTTGATTTTTCTGTCCCTTCTATATTAATACACATTAATCACCCCAAGCCCCATCATCCATCGCCTCCCAGACTCACCCCACTCCCTAGCCCTCCCTGGCTGGGCCGCTGGGATCCCCTCAAACCTCCCGGAAATTCAAATTCGGGTTTCAGAGGGGTACCGAGTGGATGGTGTGGTGTCTGTGAAGGCTCACCGGTCATCCTCCTGTGGTCGTGGCTTTTCTCACTGCTTTTGTCCTCCCACTCCCGCTGGATGTTAGTGGCTAAGGGAGCGCATGTGCAGCACCAGCTGAGATCCACCCTCCCCATGCAGAGCCGCCTCCAGTCCATCTACAGTCACTCATGTGGCTATCACATGGCAGTATGAGTCCTACTGCCCCCACCGGGACACTCGATCCTACCTCCCCTGGCCTGCCACCAATGACCCAGGCCTATTCTTGAACCCACGTCACCAGCGTTGTGAGCAGCAGTGCTACCATTGTCCCAACAAGCTGGCACATAAGCAATAACCCACGACAGGGTATAGGGTTATATTTTTTTTTTTTTTTTTTTACTGGCTATATCCCCCAACCAGAGGTTCTAGTCCCCGCTCCTGCTCGCCACCAGGCGAGCACACATCCCCAGGAAAACATGGTCACGAGCCCTGGCTGCCCCCAGGGCGGGGTCACAGGAGCGGGACCCCCCCAGCGCACCTATGACAGCAGCAGGAGTGGTGGCAAAGGCTGTCATTAGCAGCCGGCATAAATTTTTTGATGACTTTTGTCCCGGGGGGGGGGGTGTAATGATACCAGCATCCACCCTGCCCCCCTCAATGTGGCGCCAGCCGCATCAGAAACCCCAACCTCTGCCAGAGGTCCCCATAACACCGGACACTCTTCCCTACTACCCCCAGGTAAGGAGAGCAGTCCCTGGGACACTTAATCCTTCCTCCCAGGCCAGCCCTCCAACTCCCGAGTCCATTCCCGAACCTGGGATGTTGGCGCCGCAGACAGATGCGCTGCCACTGCGCCGGCTGGGTTATAGGGATTTAATGACAAGCCGGCACATAAGTAAGCACTAACCCACGACATGGTATGGGGTTATAGGGATTTACTGACGAGCTGGCATATAAAGCGTTTCTGCTAACCTCGTAGTAAGGGTCCCAGAATACCCGATGTTTACTTGAGAGTGCTAATTAGGACAGCAAGTCCAAAGATGCATTGTATTTTTCATGTCCAACTTTTTAAATCAACTTTCCTATCCTTCAGTTCCATACAAATACGGCATTTTGCAAGGATGGTGTTCCTAAAAATGTGTCCGGGACTGTTGTTAGGAGATGGGAGGTCATAAAACGGGGACTTCATGAGGCAGTCAGGATCTGCGCTAAGTTGAAACGTAAGGGAGCAAGGTCACATAAACCATGCTGGTGGTCCAGTGAGGTACAGGTAGCGGTCAGAGAAAAGAAGGCGGCCTACAAAAAATATAAAACAACAAGAGGGGATAGGGATAAGGAAATGTACCATCTTCCATCTAGAAAAGTCACCCGGATGGTGAGGGGAGCAAAGTCCAGTAAAGAGCAGCGGCTGGCACAGGGGATACATGGAGGGGAAAAGGGGTTCTTCCAGTACATTGGGGAGCGGAGAAAAACTAAGGGCCATCTCAGCAGATTGAGATCAGAAGGAGGGTGGGTGGAAGAGGCGAGGGACCAGGCAGAGGTATTTAATGAGTACTTTGCCTCTGTGTTCACTAGGGAGGGGGATGGGATATCTACAAAGCAAGGCACGATGGGGATAGAAGCGGTAGTGAGTGAGATCAGGGGAGCAACAGAAATGGAGCAAGAGGGAGGGAGCGGTATCCCAGGGGTGTCACAGCTGGATCAGGATAAAAAGGCCAGTAAGGTGGAGGGGACGGATGATGCTATCTCCGCCAGAAGGGTGTGGTTAGCCCTCAAGGCCCTAAAGAAAGACAAATCTCCTGGGCCGGATGGCATTCATCCGAGAGTACTATGGGAACTGGCGGACATACTGGCTGCACTCCTGGCGGAGCTCTTCAACAGGTCACTTGAGACAGGGAGGTAAACTTAGGATTGGCAGAGGCACATGTGGTGCCAATCCATAAAAGGGGGTCGAGGGAAGTACCAGGTAACTATAGACCCATCAGTTTGACCTCGGTGGTGGGAAAATTAATGGAGAGTATACTAAAGGAACGATTGGGGGTGCACTTGGAGGAGGTGGGAGGTCTGGATAGTCGGCAACATGGGTTTGTGCCAGGTAGAGCATGTCAAACCAATCTTGTGGAGTTCTACGAATGGGTAACATCAGAACTGGACAGGGGAAAGCCTGTGGATGTATTATTCTTGGACTTCAGCAAGGCGTTTGACTCTGTCCCCCACAATGGTCTGGTGGAGAAACTGATGGGATTAGGAGTAGGCCCTTTGATGGTCAGATGGATTGAAAACTGGCTAGCTGGATGCACCCAGAGAGTAGTGGTCTGTGGGGAGCTCTCGAACCCTAGAGAGGTTGGTAGTGGGGTACCGCAGGGCTCGGTCCTGGGTCCGATCCTGTTTAATGCATACATATCGGACATCAGGAGGGTATAGGGTGTGAAATGAGTCTCTTAGCGGATGACTCCAAGATGGGAGCAGTAGTTGGGGAGAAGAGGGAGGTTGGCCCTGCAAGGGGACCTGGACACCCTGGAAGCTGGGCTCACACATGGAAATTAAATTTCAATATCACCAAGTGCAAGGTGTTGCATCTTGGTCAGAAACCCTAAACACAGGTACACCCTGGGAGGGGCTGGAGGCCTCAACAGGGAAAAAGACCTAGGGGTCATGGATGCATGTATGAATAACTCTGAGCAGTGCAGGAGAGGCGGCGGCAAGGCAAACAGGATGTTGGGATGCATCGTAAGGGGATCACCTCTAGGAGCAAGGAAGTGGTTCTACCGCTGTACAATGGACTGGTTAGACCACACCTTGAGTACTGTGTACAGTACTGGAGACCACACTTGAAGAGGGACATACAGCTCCTGGAGAGGGTACAGAGGAGGGCAACTAAGATGATACGAGGGCTAGGGGATTTGACGTATGAGGACAGACTTGAATTGAGGTCTTCAAGTACCTCAAGGGAATAAATAGGGTAAACATGGAGGGGATCTTTAGACTAAAGCAGGGAGGTATCACCAGAGGGCATGGTTTGAAGTTGGAAGGTGGAAGGGTGAGGGGGGAAAAGAGGAGGAGGTTTTTCACTGAGAGGGTGGTGGACCCTTGGAATGCACTGCCTGGTGAGCTGGTTCAGAGATCCACAGTGGAGGGCTTCAAGAGAGGGTGGGACAGACACAGAAAGTGGATTTATCAGATGATGGCCTGTCCCAGGGGGGTGGAGATGGATGATAGGGGTTTCTGGAACACAAGGGAGTGGAGGGCCTTGGCACCCAACTAAGGATCTGAGGTTCGAGCAGACTCGATAGACCGTAAGGCCTAATCTGCTGGCAAATAGTATGTTAGTATGTTAGCTGGTGTAGTGCCTAAAACTAATGTTAGTTTTTAAAAGCAGCCCACCATTGCCTTTTATATCGGAGGTCCTTTTCTTTCCCTTTGTTACATTAGATATTTGGTTAGCTGATGTTAGTAGGTGTGAATGATGTGTGGGACAGCACCCTGCCTGGCAGCTGACATAGCTCTGTTCCTCCCACCACATCATCAGCATTGTGACCTTACTGACAGTGACATCACAGCTGCTCAGTTAAGAGCCACTCAGTAGCTGCCAGGTCAGTCACCTGTGATGTCGCAGTCAGTGAGGTCATAAGGCTGATGATGATGATGATGTGGGGGGAACAGAACTAGATACATCAGCTACCAGGCAAAGCGTCATTCCACACAGCCAGCATAATACTGTCCCAGAGAAAACTTTGTAACGAGCAAAGTGAAAAGGAAAAATACTTTAAAAATCAAAAGTTACAACTGACTACGACTTAACATCTGTACGCTATTTTTGGTTACATTAGTTCTTTAATGCGCAAAGGAGGGCGTGGGGAGACTCGCACAAAAAATGATCTCTGATCAGCTAATATTTTACCTGGTAGAGCATAGCAAAACACAACTCAGTTTTCATCGGCTGCTACACAAAACTGTTTATGTATAGCAGTCACTTGCTACACATCTGAATTCCCCCCCCCCCCAAAGTGGTTGTACATCTCCTTTACACAACATTACCAGCAAACGCTACACATTTTTTCCTACGGCTACTCACATTTTTTGTAACAATGCAATTGCTACACAAGCATTTTTTATTAAACTTTTCCTTGTCTGTGATCTACCAAAAGTGCTGACACAGCCTTAGGCAGTACCATAATGACAACACACGCAGCACTGAGAAATGGGGAAGATAGACGAACTAACAGAAATATGAGTGATGTACAACTTACGGGTATACCTGCTCAATGTTAAAGCACATAATTTGGTCAACATACATTTTAAATAAAAGCAAAACCAGAATCTTGCCTAGTTTTCTTTTCTTTTATTTCATTCCTGAGGTGAGAGATGAGTCACCGGTTTTGACACTGGTAAAAGCTCCTGCCACATCCACCATAGGCCCCCTGTCACTGTGTTTTTACAGTTTACATTTACAGATGAGATGTAAGATCTTTTTCCCCAGTGCAGTCCTGCATCTAACCATTTCCACAGCTGGGTGCGCTGGACGGCTGAGAGGCTACGTGACTTGCTCAGGGTCACAAAGTGGGTATCTGACTCTAGTGAGGTTTGAACTTGTAACCTCCTGGTTCCAAATCCAGTGCGAAGCCCACTAGACCACACTGGGATCAAAGCAGAATGGTTGGTGCTGTGCTGCTGGTCATCAAAACCAAAACGCTGGCTCCACTCAGACACCTACACATTGTGGAGGGTTCAGTGTGCACAGCTGTAGGATGGTCCCAGGGCAGGAGACAGATACCAGCACCACCCTGACAGCTACACACTGAGGGTGCAGTCTGCACAGCTGTTGGGGTGCCTCCGGGGGCAGACAGCAGCAGCACCCAGACAACTCCACATTGTGGGTACAGTGTGTACCTGTAGGGTGACCTCAGGGCAGGAAACATACAGTGTCCAGAGCTATACAGGTGACCTCAGGGAGGAAGCGGGTACCAGCACCACCCTGACAGCTACACATTGTGGAGGGTACAGTGTGCACAGCTGTAGGGTGGCAGTGACAGATACCAACAGTATATATATATATATATATATATATATATATATATATATGTATGACAAAGAACCTCTGTGTGTAACATGAATGAGGTTATTAAAGCGGCATTTACGGAAGTCAAGTTTCAAGAAAATACAAAATCACATGCCCCCACAATGCAAAGCATCATGGCTGCATATGCAAATCACCACAGAATGTTATGCTGGTCCAACTTTAAGCAGAATTGCATGGTGCCGAAAGGCCTCTCACGCAGTTTGCAAGGGTGCTAACAGAAGACATAGACATGTTTCTGATCCTACCAGGACTCATCAGTATGCCTGCCTGTTTGACACCCCAGTGGAATGGACCAGCTACCCTAAGGCAGTGTGCCTGGGATATATTGTGGTGAACCCATTAAAATAAAAAACTATTTAAAAGACAAAGAACCTCTGTGCGTAAACACTGAGGCAAGGGTTACCCCAAAGTTGGACCAGCATAACATTCTGTGGTGATTTGCATATGCAGCCCATGATGCTTTGCATTGTGGGGGCATGAGTGATTTTGTATTTTCTTGAAACTTGGCTTCCCAGCCAAATGCCCTTTGGGGTAACCCTTGCCTGTAGGGTGACCTCAGGGCAGGAAACATACAGTGTCCAGAGCTATACAGGTGATACCAGTAGTACCCTGACATCACCTGGTTTCTTCACATTCATTATTACTACAATCCCTCCCAGGTAGGTTACACACCTCAATTCCTTAGGTTTATTAATACTACAATCCCTCTCGGGTAGGTTACAGGGAGGGGACAGAAATTGGCATGAGGGGGAGGGAAGAGGATGTTAAAAGAAACAAGGTAGGGGGGCAACTGGGATTGCGAGTAGGGAAAAGGAGGTGGTAAGAGTGCTACTCTTGGGTGACTCCATGTTTAGGGGGATCAGGTGGGGGGGATGGAGACCTCTTGTGGTGTCAAGACCAAGAGTATACCTGGCTTGATGGTGCACAAGACCAAGCATCTGGTCTTTGCTCTGGCGAGGGAGTGTGGTGGGACCACTAGCATCTTGGTGCACCTGGGAACAAACGATACAGAGGGGAACAGGTCATGTATACACCCTGGGAGGGGTCTCACTGCAAGCCACAATGAGTGAAAGGGACCTGGGGGTGGTGGCAGACACCAAAATGAATAATACTGAAAACTGCAGATCTGCGGCAAAGGCAAACAGGATTCTGGGCTACACGGCGCAGGGAATTACGTCCAAGAGGAAGGTGATCCTCCCTCTGTATAATGCCTTGGTCAGGCAGCATCTTGAGTACTGGTGCAGTTCTGGAGACCTCTCCTTAGGAAGGGCATAGCATTGCTGGAGAGGGTTTAGAGGAGGGCAACCAGGATGATTCAGGGCATAAGTGAAAGGACCTATGAGGAAAAGCTGGAAGTCCTTGGGCTGTACTCACTGGAGGAGAGGAGAGGAGAGACAGAGGGGACATGATGGAGGTCTTCAGATATGTGAAGGGATTAAAGGGGGCAGAGCCAAAGAAATGTTCAGGCTAAAGAAAGGGGGCACAACCACGGGGCATGAGTGGAAGCTGGAGGGGGGAAATTACAGGGAGGCATTAGAAGGCATTACTTAAACATAAACTTGTGAAGGGGGAGGTGGGGGTTCCTTGCCAGGCCAAGCCTGGAGGGCCCAGGCCTTCTCCCACAAAGGGGTTGGGGGCACAGATTAGGTACACCCGATAGTACAGGAAGAGGTCCTTGAGCGCAGGGACCCAGGAGCCCTCAGGTCGGGGAAAGAGGGTAGAGGGGCACATTGGAGGGTGGTCCTGATTAACACCAGGAGCATGGAGAACAAGATGCCAGAGCTACAGGCACTGTTGTTGGAGAGGGAGTGGATGTGACAGCTGTCACTGAGACTTGGGCCACTTCCAAACATGACTGGGACCTAAGCCTACCAGGATACACCACGTGTAGAAGGGACAGGGCGGAGGGGAGGGGGGTAGCATTTATCATTAAGGATGGATTAGGGATAATCAAGGTTGAGGAGGCAGGGGATGAGGTGGAGGCCTTATCGGTCACCCTACAGGCTCCGGGGAGAAAGCGGGTGAAGATGGGGGTATACAGACCACCCAGGCAGGGGGAAGAACAGGAGTAGGACCTGGTGGCAAACCTTAGGGACCACTGTGGTAGGGGAGAGGGCAGAACAGTGGTACTGGGGGATCTGAATATACCAGGAGCAGACTGGGGGGATTATGGCGTCCTCATAGGGCAAGGAACAGTGCCTGCTGGATGTCTTCCAGGATCCGTTTCTTTTCCAGCTGGTGACTGATCCAATACGGGGAGGGGGGGTGGTTGCATCCTGGATGTGGTCCTGTCAGACGGTGAGCTCATCAGGAACCTAGTGGTTGGGGACCCACTGGCGGAAGTGAGCACATAAAAATGTTGGTGGTAGATTTTAGAGGGGTGGACTTCAGGGGGATGGCAAGGATCCTCAGGAGCCACCTGGATGAGATCGGGCCAGGTATGGGCACTGAGGCCCGGTGGGAAGTTATAAAAAAAAGGATGCCTGGAGGCCACCAAGTCCTGCACGATGGACAGGTGCAAGTGGGGCAGAGCTAAAAAGCCAAGCTGATGGACAAGGGAGGTCCAAGATGCGGTGAGGGAGAAAAAGGCTGCTTATACCTGATACAAATGTTCTTGGGGAGATCAATCCAAGGGACAGTATGACAGGGCAGCCAAGAGGGTCACCAGGGTGGTGAGGTCAGCCAAGGCGGGGGCAGAACTAAGACTGGAACAAGGGATTAGAAGGCGGGAAAAAGAGTTCTTTAGGTATATAAGAGAAAGAAGAAAAGGGAAGGGGCAGATTAGTAGACTTGGGTCGGGGAGTGGATGGGTGGAGGAGGCAGGGGATCAGGCGGAGGTACTAAATGATTTTTTTGCCTCAATCTTCACCAAGGAGGATGGGGGTGTGGCACTGTAAGAGGAGGGGAAAGGGGGCAGGCAGATGTAGTAGGCCAATGGACGAGGAAATTCACACTGGGATGGTGTGGGAAGCACTCAAGGTCCTACGAACAGACAAGGCACCAGGCCCAGACGGGATCCATCCCAAGGTGCTTAAGGAGCTGGCAATTACCTTGGCTGCACACCTCTGGCGGGCCTTTTTAACGCCTCCCTTCAGTCGGGGAGGGTGCCTCAAGACTGGAGGATGGCCCATATTGTGCCAATATACAAGAAAGGCTTGTGAGAGGAGCCAGGTAATTACAGGCCAGTAAGCCTAACACTGGTAGTCGACAAAGTTACGGAGGTCATCTTGAAAGAGAGGATGGAAGGAAGCGCTGCTGAGAGCAAGATGGCTGCATCTAACACCACAGAGCTCCACTATTTCCATGCTTGAATCAGGCTTCATTCTTTGTACTATACTTCTTAAGATGTCTAAAAATTTTAAATTAAAAGAAGAAACCGAGAATAGATCAGAACAGATCAATAAATTATTTTCCCCCAAAGTATCTGGGAAGCAAGCTCCGTTATGTGGGCAGCTGGCGTGCAGCTTCTGTCCAGAGAAATGTCTTCCCCAGTAACAGATCCAGAAACAAATGATTTGACACCTTTTACTGGACCAACATGGATGTTACAGAAAAGAACAAAGTGCTCTAGCTTTCGAACCTACCCGGTCCTTCTTCAGAAGCTTTATGGCCCTAAAGCTTCTGAAGAAGGACCGGGTAGGTTTGAAAGCTAGAGCACTTTGTTCTTTTCTGTAACATCCATGTTGGTCCAATAAAAGATATCAAATCATTTGTTTCTGGATTTGTTCTTAAAAGGACCAATACGGCATCTACAACATTTTTTTCCCCAGAAACAGGCGTCAAGGCGAAATCACAATCGAAGTCGACACTGGCTTCTATACAATTATTTCTGATGGAGTCTGACAGAAACAAAGGATTCCTTAAATAAAATATGTTCCTCATAGACTGAAATAGCCTCTCGCTGTGGGAACACTGAAACCAAGGTGGCTAGTATCGAGGAGCGCATTAAAAGTACCGAGAAGAATGCTGAGAAGCTTGCGGCAAGGGTCCTGACAGTAGAAGGGGCAGTAAATGTGTCTCTGCACGAACAGTTTAATACCTTGGCTAAGTTGGAAAAAAACAGAAAATACATTGCTTCTGAAGAACTTACGACTAATTGGATTACCTGCATCAATCTCTAGTTCTGAACTTAAGTCAGCGGTGGAAAGGATACTGACAATGGCCTTCTCTCCCGAACAAGCAGTTTTCCTGGAAACAGTTTTCAGACCACAGCCCAGAATGCAATTGAAGCAACCAGGCTCTTCTAAATCGGGGGTAAGGTATGTGATCTGTACCTTCCCAACTATTAGTCAAAGAAATAAATTACTGCAAATGTCCAAAAGTAAAAATGGATTTATATACGAAGGCAGTAAACTCCACTTATATCCTGACTTTCATTTGGCAACTCAGCATCAGAGAAAACACTTTTTGATAATTAGAGCTGCATTCATTCAAGCAGGTGTTACAGCTGTACTGCAATCCCCAGCTATGTTGAAAGTGACATTTCAAGGCAAAGATCACTATTTTTTTGATGTAGATGTAGCTTGGGACTCTTAAGAGAAAAATGTGGCCTTGCCTACTGATTTAGGATCCAATTTAGAGGATGAAGATGAAGGAAAGAATATAACTCAGAATATCCCAATGTCAAAAGGAGAGGAACTTTAAACATTAAGATATACTAAAAACCGTTTTCTGTCAGTTACTTCCATTTTTCTTTATGTTTAAAATAAAACATTTTCCAGAAAGAAATCTTTACTGTTTCTTTAGACAGGATGATTGAAGCTTGGAGCATGTGCAAGTGAATAAGCATATTTTTGCTCTGATATATACTTTTGTTTTTCCATACTTACATCCCTACCGAAAATTAAAAAAAAAAAAAAAATAGTACTTCTTCTCAAGATTGCTTATAGATTTGTTTTAGTCTATTGAAGGAGTTTGATTGTAATTAAAGCTGATGAAATTTGAATTTTTTCTCTCTGAAATAAAATAAAAAGTATAAAAAACAAAAGAAAGGGTCTGGAGGGGTTCCTGAAGGCACGGGGCCACCTATATGACTGCCAGCATGGCTTTGTTAGGGGCAGATCGTGTCAGACCAACCTGGTGGAATCCTAAGAAGGGGTGAAAAAACAGCCAGATCAGGGCAGGCCAGTGGATGTCCTCTTTCTATACTTCAGCAAGGCATTTGACTCTGTGCCACATCCCGGGGATACGGGGTTGGGGGGGGGGTAGTTGGTCAGGTTGATAGGAAACTGGCTAGCAGGGCAGGTATAAAAGGTGATGGTAGATGGTGGTGGTGGGGGGTCTCATCTCCCGGAAGCGTCATTAGTGGGGTCCCACAGGGTTCAGTGCTGGGCCTACTCCTGTTTAACGTCTATATCCCAGACAGCAGAAGAGGTATCAGGAGTGGGATGAGCCTCTTTGCCGATGACTTGAAATTGTGAGCGGTGGTAGATGGGAAGGAAGGGAAGCTGGCTCTCCAGGAGGACCTGGAGACCCTGGGGAGGTGGTCCTGTGCCCAGAAAGAACAGGTTACTCACCTGTAACAGTAGTTCTAAGAGAGGTATATGTTTTTCATCCACACTTCTTGGCATGTCCCCTTCCACTTTAAATCTTGCCGGAAGTCTTCAAGTTGGCTCCTCCCACCCACCCAGGTGGTATATACCTCAGCACCGCCTCATGATGCCAGATCGTGGCCCGCTGGAAGCAAGGTTGTGCGCTCGAAGCTGGGGAGGTCGGGTGGGTATGTGTGGATGAACAACATATTCCACTCCTAGAACTACTGTTGCAGGTGAGTAACCTGTTCTTCTATGAGTGTGGATATGTTGTTCATTCACACTTCTTGGCAGACTCCAAGCAGTTTTCTGGGAGGAGGGAGGCCTAGCGCACACACCCCTACTTAGGAAATAAAGACTGGAGAACTGAGGCCCCAAAACCAGCATCCCGGCATGACTCAAGGTCGATGTGCTAGTGGGTAATAAAGGTGTTTGCTGACCTCCAGGTAGCAGCCCGACAGATTTCCTGGATAGGGATGTCCCTGGAAGCAGCCACCGATGCAGCAGTATGGCGGGTAGAGTGAGCTCTTATCCCTCTGGGAGGCTCCTTGCCCGCCAACTCATAGCACAGAACTATGCATGATGTAATCCATCTTGCTATGGTCCGTTTAGCTGCAGGTCTGCCAAAAGCGGCTTCAGCGTAGGTGACAAACAGCTGGCGAACCTCTCCAAGAATTTCCGCCACCCTCTCCTTGTAGTAGGAGACAGCACGACTCAGGTCCAAGGTATGGTGCCTGTACTCGGCGTCCAAGGTATAATTAGGGTAGTAAACCGGAAGAGTCAACACCTGGTTAAGGTGAAACTCTGACACCACCTTCAGAAGGAATTTTGGGTGAGGGTGCAGGACAACTTTGTCTCTGTGAAAGACCAGATAAGGGGAGTCCACCAAAAGCGTCTGGAGCTCCCCTGTCCTTCTGGCAGACGTGATAGCCACCAGGAGGGCAGTCTTTCATGACAAGTGTGAAAGTTCACACTTGTGCATGGATTCAAATGACATGCCCATGAACTTTGCCAAAACCAGCAACAGATCCCACGGAGGTGGAGGTTCACACACCGGAGGGGATATGTGATCCAGGCCTTTGAAGAAATGCCCGACCACTGTCTCCTGCACCAATGTCGGCTGACCGGCCTGCGCCCAGTAAGGCAGAAATGGCTGCCAGATGCACCCTAAGGGTCGCTGACCGTAGACCCCCTTTGGAGAGAGACCAAAGGTAGTCGAGAATGTCAGCCACAGGACAAGATAAGGTCTTCAGACCCTTTCCCTGACACCAAATGGAAAACCTTTTCCATTTGAAGGCATAACATTTCCTGGTTGATTCCTTTCTGGATACCTCCACAACGGTGTAGACATCTTCTTAAAGACTCAAAGCCTGTGACTCTAGCCGCTCAGGTGCCAGGCTGTGAGGTGCAGGAATTGAAGGTCCGGACAGAATGCCTTCCCCTGGGTCAGAGATATCCGGCCCTGGCATGTACAAAACCGCTCTGGGGGCCTGCAGCTGAGGTTGAGGAGATCTGGGTACCAGAACTGGCGCGGCCTGTCTGGAGCTACCAGAATCACCTTCACCTTGTCCGTCCTCACCTTGAGTAACACCTTGTGGATCAAGGGAAATGGAGGGAAGGCGTAGAGAAGGTCTGGGGTCCACGGCCTCGAGAAGGCATCCCCCTGTAGCGAGCCCTGCTGAGGGGGGCGGGCATGATACAGCCTCAGCTTGGTGTTTTCCCTGGAGGCAAACAGGTCCACCAGCAGTTTGCCCCAACGGGAGAACAGGCTGTAAGCTACCTCTGGATGGAGAGACCACTCGTGGGATATCTGGCCTATACAGCTGAGAGCATCCGCCAGCTGGTTCGAGGCTCCTGCCACATGGATGGTTAGGAGATCCACCTCCAACCAGCTTACGAGGGTCCAGATGCGAAGCGCCTCCTTGCACAGCAAACGGGAGTGCAAGCCGCCCTGTTTGTTGAGGTAGTACATGGTCATGGTATTGTCCGTCTGGACTTGAACCACTTGACCCCAGAGCTGAGGAGCAAAAGCTGACAGTGCCAGTCTGACTGCTCTGAGCTGCAACAGGTTGATGTGGCATCGGGATTCCTTAGGGGTCCAGAACTCATGGGCCCTGTTGTCCTCCATGTGGGCTCACCAGCCCATGAGAGGGGCATCCGCCGTAAGGACGACCGTCGGCTCGGGACAGACAAACGGGATCCCTTCCTGCAACCGGTCTGGGGCGGTCCACCACTGGACAGTGTCCCACACCTTCTGGGTTGCAGTGATCAGCTGGTTGAAGTGACCATCCCGCTGAGACCACTGGGCAGCCAGCACCCACTGGAGAGGGCACATGTGCCACCAGGCCCAATGGACCATTGAGGTGTATGCCGCCATGTAACCCAGAAGGTGCAGAAAGTCCCGGGCAGGGCACAAGTGCCCAACCAGAAATGATTGGGCAAAGGAGGAAAGAACCTCTGCCATGTCCGCCAGGAGTCGAGCTCTGGCTTGACAAGAGTCGAGCTCTGCCCTGATGAAGCCCATCACCTGAGAGGGCACGAGTTCCGACTTGGCCTCACTGATCAGGAGGCTGAGTTGGGAGCAGGTTTGGAGGGCCAGATCCCTGGACTTCACCTCCTGAAGGGAAAAACCTGCCAAGAGCCAGTCATCGAGATAAGGGTAGATTCTGACTCCTTGACGCCGAAGGTGGGCTGCCACCACTGCAATGCATTTGGTGAAGACCCAAGGGGCCGATGACAGGCCGAACGGCACGGCTCGGAACTCATACAGGGTCCCTTCGACCCTGAAGCGGAGGAACTGCTGATGGGACGGACGGATTGGGATGTGAAAGAACGCGTCCTGTAGATCCAGTGAACAGAACCACATGTTTCACTCCAGGGATGGTATGATCTGGTTCATAGTGACCATCCGAAAGGTGCGGGACCTGAGATATTGATTCAGGTCGTGGAGATCTAGGAAGGGGCGTCAACCCACCGTCCTCTTGGGCACCAGGAAGTA
Organism: Neoceratodus forsteri; assembly: GCA_016271365.2. Taxonomy (NCBI): domain Eukaryota; kingdom Metazoa; phylum Chordata; order Ceratodontiformes; family Ceratodontidae; genus Neoceratodus; species Neoceratodus forsteri. Next base: position 83,050,301 of record JADMNL010000034.1, read on the forward strand.
CCTGCAAACAAAGCCTGGGTCTGTCGGAGGATCCGGCACTGGAGCTACTGCCTCCTTGCGGAGGAGCTGAGCCACATTGTCTCGAAGAGCCGACTGAGTGCATGCAGAGATCCGTTCCTCCCAAGGGGGCGCGGGCTCGGCTGGGAGGGTATCACTCGAATTCCGGAGGCAGTCCCTGACCGACCACTTCGAGAACCCACCTGTCCGAAGTGATAGCGAACCAGGCGGAAAGGAAGTGGCGGAGCCGACCCCCACGGGAGGACCCAGAGCTAGCGTGATGGGTGTAGGGGTGGCAACCCCCAACCCATCACTGAGCAGGCTTGAAAGAGGAGGAGGAGGAGGAGGAGGGCTCCAGGACCTGTGCCTCGGCCTCTTTACAGGGCTGTTGAAGACCCTGCTTGGGCCACGGGTGCCAAGCTTGAGCCTGCTGCTGTTGAAGATGCTGTCCTCCTTGATAGGAGGGCTGCCAGACCGCAGGGGAAGAGTGCCGAAATGGCTTCTTCTTTCTCTTCCGCTGGTTCTTGCCCGAAGAATCCTTGGCAGAAGTAGCATCCAAGGTGGCACTGAACTGCTCTATACGCTGAAGGTGACCAGCCACTCCGGGACTGAACAGGTCGGTCCCCAGGAAGGGCACATCAGCAAGCTTATGCTGAGTATCCGCTGGAAAGGAGGAAAGCCTCAGCCAAGCACTGCAGCGAGAGGCCACTGTGGCCGAGCGGGCACAAGAATCTCCTATATCCAAGGCTGTCTGGAGCTGCTGTTTGGTGACAGCACGGCCTTGGTCACAAACCTGCCTGATGGTAGTCTGCATGTCCAGTGGGAGATGAGGGAGGACCTCGTCCAATGACCCTAAGAGGGCATGGGAGACGTGTGCCATAACAACAGCAGAGTTGGCCTGATGAAGGCCCAGAGAAGAGGCAGCGTAGACCTTGCGGGCAGAGTGATCCATATTTTTGGACTCCTTGTCCGGGGTGTCGGTCAGTATCGGCTGAATAACCCGTACGCCTGAACACAGAGGTGGTCACCAGGCTCTCGGCCGAAGGGTGTTCAGTGAACCCCGCAAGGGACCCAATGGGCACCATGTACTTGCGGGTGGATGGTGCTAAGCAGGAGGCCGGACACTGCCAAAGTTCAAGGGCCAGGCCAAAGATGGCCTCAGCCACTGGAAAGGCCTCCGTCGGGGTATCCTCTCTTTTGAGAATATCAGTAAGAGGGTACTCCGCCTTTTTCTGGATGGGCTCCAGGGGCATTCCGGTGGAGTCGGAGATACGGTGGAGGATGCCCTGGAAGGAGGAAGAGCCTTCCTCCAACCCTGCACCGACTGTCGACTGATCATCCCAGGGATGTGAGTGTAAGCCGGTGACGTCTGAACCAGAGGAGCCATGGTAGAGCGGTCTACCGCCTAAGACACCCTCGATGTGCCGAGGGCGGTCCGGGGTTATTGTTATTGATAGACGTCAGAGGAGCCCAGTGTCTTGTCAGTCCTCTTTCGAGGGCACCCCTCCCTCAGGCTGTTTAGGCAGTGGTTCCATCAGGATCGGTGGAGAGACCGGAATAGGCTGAGCGGGAAGACAGACTGGCCCCACAGGCTGAGGAACCAGTGGCTTCAGTTCCGGAGGGGTCGGTGTCGGCCTAGGAGGCAGAAGCCAAGCTATGGCCAGGGTGGGCAGCGGAGCCAGCTTCTGCCCGGTCAAAATCAGCTGTTGCCACATGAGGTCTTCACAGCACCAACGGAGTTTCCGCCGGAGCCTCACCTCGTCCGAGGAGGACGAGGACCTGTGGCGACGCCTCTTTTTACATACTAAATCGTCAGCAGAATAGGCCAAATTGTCTGTCTTGTCTGCTCGAAAGCCAGCAACTGAGTGGCTGCTCGCCTTACCACCCCCCAAACCCCAAGAGGGTCTTCGTTAGTTTCAGTTTTCCCTTGTATCTGTCCCCACCCTTCTTGAATCCCTCCACTGTGCCCGCCTCCACCAGCCTCCCAGGCAGCGCATTCCACGGCTCCACTACCCTCTCAGTGAAAAAATGCTTCCTACGCTCCCCCCCCCCGTAGTTCCCCTCCAGCTTCCACTCGTGCCCCCTGGTTGTTCCTCCCCTTCTTTAGCCTAAAACCTCCTTGGTTCCACTCCTGGTTATTCGTTTTACAGTACATACTTGAAAACCTCTATCATATCTCCCCTGCCCCTCCTCTCCTCCAGTGAGTAAAGCTCAAGCTCTTCCAGTCTCTCCTCATAAGACTTCCCCTCCATGCCCTGAATCATCCTGGTCACTCTCCTCTGGACCCTCTCCAACAGCGCTATGTCCTTCTTCAGATGAGGTCTCCAGAACTGTACACAGTACTCGAGCTGCAGCCTGACCAAGGCATGATACAGAGGGAGGATCACCTCCCTCCTTCTGGACGTAATTCCCCAGGCTATGCAGCCGAGTATCCCGTTTTTTTTTCTAGAATGCTTATGGCTCTTTCTCGGCCGTTTGGACGAGGAGGTTCTGGACCTTGAATGAGATCGGGGAGGCTGACTCAGTCGATCGGGAGACACTGGGGTCGGTGAAAACCGAGGGTCCGGAACCGGGTCCTTGATAGGGACACTAGCAGGCTGGGTTTCCTCATCAGGGAATACAAGGACAGGAGTCCTTTCCAATGAGTTGTTGGCCACAGCTGGTGACAAAGGGTCTATCGGGTCGTGGAAAATTTCGACCTCGTCGGCCACTTCCTCAGACCCCTGGCCAGACAGAAGATCTGTAAAGCCGGCGGCTGAGGATGCGATCTCAACCGAAGTAGAGACTGCGTGCTCCTGGCACTCGGACCTCTCTCAGTCACAGGAATGTCTTCGTCGAGACGAACACACGGAATCCTTATCTCTCTTCCAAGAGCAGGAGGACTGCGAGCCCAAGGGTGCCTCACCCCGAGTGGAGAGAGACTGGCACAACTCCTTGAAGGAGCCTGTAAAGGTGGAGCCAAGGTTCAGGGGAACAAAGAAGCTTCAATTGGCCGAAGCTCAAGCTCAAATGCTTTCAATTGTTCCAGCTGCTCGGCGGATCCCGCGGCCACGGAAACCGCCTACCTTACCTCCTTTGATTTTACCGGCAGGTTCCTTTTCTCCGGTCCCCCCAGCTTCAAACGCGCCTTGCAGTCGTCCAGGACATTGGGATGGAAGGCCAGGCAAAACCACACGACGAGGTGTCATGTCCGACACCTAGGCAGTAAACGCACGTTAGGTGGGGGTTGGTGCGCAAATCTTCTGGCCGCAGGGGCCCCGGTGAAATCCGGGGGAAGATTTTTCCTCCATGGCGGATGCAGTGAAAGTGCAATCGCTAACTCAAACGAGTTTGAGAATAATTTTCGGTGAAAACCGACAAGCAGAATCCAGGGCCTACGATATGCTTTGAGAGGACGAGGGATCCTGCATCTTCCAGCGGAAAGGAAGATCTGGCATCATGGGGCGGAGCCAAGGTATATACCACCAGGGTGGGTGGAAGGAGCCAGCTTGAAGACTTCCGGCAAGATTTAAAGTGGAAGGGGACATGCGAAGGAGTGTGGATGAACAGCATATCCACACTCCTAGAACTAGAGTTTAACCCTGGGAGATGCAGGGTGCTCCACCTGGGTGGACAAAAACCCGGCTCATGTGTACACCTTGGCGGGGGGAGACACTACAAGTTTCTGGGGGGGGGGAGGACCTCGGGGTGGTGGTGGATGCCAACATAAACAACTCTGACCAGTGTAGAAGGGCTGTGGCCCAAGCAAACAAAATGCTGGGGTGCACTGTCAGGGGATAACCTCAAGGAGCCAGAGGTGTTCCTCCCACTGTATAATTGCCTGGTTAGGCCGCACCTTGAATACTGCATGCAGTTTTGGCATCCTTACTTAAAAAGGGATATTGCTCTTCTGGAGAGGGTCCAGAGGAGGGCGACAGGATGATACAGGGTCTGGAGGACAAGCCCTATGAGGAGCGGCTAGAGGAGCTCAACCTGTACTCGCTGGGGGGGGGGTGAGGAACAGAGGGGATATGATAGAGGTCTTCAGGTACCACAAGGGAATAAACAGGGTCAACCCTGAAGGGGTGCTGCAGCTGAGGGAGGTAGGGGCCACCAGGGGGCACTCAATGAGGCTGGTTGGTGGGAGACTAAGGGGGGGAGACAAAGAGGCACTACTTCACAGAGAGGGTTGTGGAGTCCTGGAATACACTGCCTGCAGAACTGGTGGCTGTTGCAACTGTGGAGGGGTTCAAAAGAGGCTGGGATAAGGGACCCTGTGGGGAGAGGGGTGCCGTAACAGTGTCCAGGGTGGGCACTAATCCACGAGCAGACTCGATAGACCATTGGGCCTAATCTGCTGGCTTTTTAGTATGTTAGTATAATCCCTCCCAGACAGGTTACATACCTGGTTTCCTCAGGTTCATTAGTACTACAGTCCCTCCCGGGTACGTTACACACCTGGTTTCCTCAGGTTCATTAGTACTACAGTCCCTCCTGGGTAGGTTACACACCTGGTTTCCTCAGGTTCATTAGTACTACAGTCCCTCCCGGGTAGGTTACACACCTGGTTTCCTCAGGTTCATTAGTACTACAGTCCCTCCCGGGTAGGTTACACACCTGGTTTCCTCAGGTTCATTAGTACTACAGTCCCTCCCGGGAAGGTTACACACCTGGTTTCCTCAGGTTCATTAGTACTACAGTCCCTCCCGGGTAGGTTACACACCTGGTTTCCTCAGGTTCATTAGTACTACAGTCCCTCCCGGGTAGGTTACACACCTGGTTTCCTCAGGTTCATTAGTACTACAGTCCCTCCCGGGTAGGTTACACACCTGGTTTCCTCAGGTTTATTATTACTACAATCTACTGATTATTGATGGCTTTAATAGTCGGTGGTTCATAACTGCGTACAAAGGGGCAATGCTTTCCCGTTTTCATTGGCAAACACCAGAAAAAAAAATGGACTTAAGTAAATTTTAAACCAGCGCTTAAGAGTCGATTTTTCCTGAAAAAACTGTTTGTACCAGTTTATCCTACAAGTTACCTCACTCTGCACCTGCTTTTTATTCTGAGCCACATTCTGTACAAAACAAGCTAATTTGCCCTCGATCTGTGGATAAACTGAAAAAATGGATTTTAAGGTTTTGCCAAAAGGAACTGACCATTTTTTTTGAAAATGGAAAATTATTCGCTCTACTTACAGCACACTGCTCTAGTGTAACTGTGGCCTTGCTGCTGTTTATTTAACTCTGTGCCGTTACCTCCTCTTCCCCCCAAAATCCCTACCCCCACCAGCACCAGGTTGATTCACACCTGGAAAAAAGCCTCAGCTCAGCATGCATCTCCTGGTTACAAATTTCTAAATAAATAAAAATTCAACATCTAAAACTGCTGCATGAATAGCGAGCCAAACTAAAGCTAAGGTATTGCAGGCTTAGTAGATACCCAAGTTTCATGAATAAACGCCAGTGTGTCTATTATGGAAAGCACTATATAAATGCAAATTGTTCTTCTGCCCAAAGGTCACAGGCTCTTGGTATTCCCACACGTTTTGTTAAATTACTTAATGGTTCAACCTGCCCGGAACAGGCCATTATCCCACAATACTGGCAGAATGGATGGACCACGGGTCTGTTTATGCCATCACTGTCTTTTATTTCTCTGTTATGCACACCGAGGTTTGAAGGACTCTATTGTACTGTCTTCACAAATAATAGCACGTATAAATTTGAACTGTGAACTTCAGGATCCAGCCACAAGGGTATCAAATCATGCTCGTTCATGTATTTGAAGGTCTTAGTGTTGCATATGGCCCGACCAAGCCTGAAACAAGTAAGATTATGAAATGGGTAGAAAGAATGCTGGCTCCTGATTGGCCAACAGTTACTTTCAGCGGTGCTGTAATCCCAGCACAACAGTCCAGCTGAAGGTAGCTCAACAAAAACAAGTTAAAAAAAAAAATCCAATTTACAATGAGGCATTCGGCATTCCAGGGAGTGCGTTACGGTGGGCTAATGGACCTTTTCAGGTGGTGGAAGCACTCTGCTTCGCCTCATGCTTCAACCACCTGCGGCAGGTCATTATCCCACCATAACACACCCCATCTGCAAAAAAGGTCTGTTGGCCCACCGTGTCTGCCCACTCCTACCTAATACTGAAAGAGAGAGCCCTAAAGGCTCTTCGCTCTCCCCTCCACCCATTCTAGTGCAGTCTTTACCAAACCCTTGTACCTGTCCCACCCCCATATGAATCCAACAGAATTCGCACAGACCACCTCCTACAGCAGCCAACTCCACCCCGCCACCACCCTCTCTGTGAAAAAGTACGTCCTTGTGTCTTGCCCCCATAAGGCCACCAGCAAAATGGTAGCATTAACTCTTGCGATGCCAACAGCCTGGGTTCAGGAACGAGCCTGGGTCATCAGAGGGGCCATGGGGGACTGAAGCATCCTACAGGATGCTCTCCTCCTAATTGGGGATTCTAGCATCCCGCTGCTCAACCACACCACCCTAGGTAACGCCAGAACGGCAAGTGTAACTGGTAGGTGGGACTGTTGGAAACTGCTTGCAGATTGGTTGCACTGGGCCTCACTGGCAACCAATCATGCTGCATGCTCCTGGCGGGAAGAAAACGGGAAAGAAGACATCACCTGAGATCCATTCCCACACCAGATCAGAGCTGTGGGACTCATGGAGAATCCCCACATCTTCACCTCCACCCTGAGTGGCCAGATGACTGCAGGGAAGAAATGCTGAAGGTGTACTGGCCCCAAGGGTTAAGCACAGAGGTGTGTGGCAAGCAGGTGGGTGGGAAGACTAGTAGATGTCGCAGGAAGATCTTAGTAGGGAGGATGGCTTGCATTAGGGGCAACTGAAGGAGGTCCCAGCTTTTGGCCAGAGGAAGATAAAGAAAAAAAAATATATAAACCTGCCCGGATCTTAAAAGCTGCTATTTAACAATCCAACATTAATAGACTGTATTCAAGACTGCATGAATCAAAGCCTGGCAGCTAGCTGGTTGGATTTAGAGAAGGAGGGTTGCCCAGGCAATCTCTCGGCATACCTCACCAAAGGGAGGTGTAAGACATATGAACACGTAGGCAACGTAGCTGTCTGGGTGCTGGAGACATGGAAACAAGTGAAACAACGTAGGAGCGTGGCAGAGAATAATACACTGCTGGTGCCTGTGGCATGCCATCCATACTTCTTGCTGGGTAGAACGATGGAAAATGTAAAGAATGGGAGGAAAGAGGGGTGCAATGCCTCGATAACCTCTTTACGAAGGAGGGGATGTGCTCTTTTGTGAACCTGCAGGGAAAACTGGGGCTCCTGAGCTTTCATCATTTCCGATATCTGCAAATAAGGGGCCTTCAGCAGACGGCTGGGTAGGGACCCTGTGGAAGCTTCACCATTAGCACAAGCAGAACAGAGAGCAGATGCTTCCAAAACTGAGAGTGAAGGACTGATACACAAGGTGACAAGACAGGACAGACTCTCTTCCTGACCTATCGGATAAAGGTAAAGCACTGTGGGAGCAGGATTTGGGAACAAGTGTATCAGAGGAGAAATGGACTACAAATATGCAATCCCATATGAGTCTGCTGCTTTGTAATAAACACAAGGAATCCCAATATTAATTTATACATTGCATGTTTTTGCCCTCCAACGGTTGTACACAAGTTTAACCCATCAATTCCCTTAATGTGTGGGAGATGTGAGAGAGCCCTGGGTACGTACATGCATTATTTTTGGGTATGTCCCTCGCTGAGACAATTCTGGGCAGAAGGGGCGCAGGGTATCTCGGCCACATCAGGGCGGCAGGTGGATGTGACACTGATATCCATGCTTTTTGGAATGGAAGATCTGTATCAGGAGGGTTGGGCGCCATAACCGCACTGGATTCGGTTTCTTCTGACCCTGGCCAAACAATATATCCTTAATACATGGGTTTTGTGTGTGATGCCCATGCTACAGCAATGCAAAAAGTACAGTTACACTGGCACTTACTGGAACAGCAGATCTCAGAGAGAATCTCATGCAGCAGGTCACACCTGAATCGCAGCCAAGAATGTCATCTGAGGCAGATACCAGCGGCGGATGCCCATGCCGAGGAGTCTACGGCATCATAGGCTGCTCTGAGCAAATGATGACCTACTGCCACCCCAGTTTTTAACATCTTATTTAGCTCTTGCTTGTGAGGGGTGTCAGGAAGCGACCAAGTGGTAGCCTGGGCCGCTTTCCAAAGTTCTTCCTGGTATTTTAACAAGTGACACGAGTAGTTTAAGATACGCATAGTGATTGTATAGAAGGCAAAAGTCCTCTTCCCCATAGAATCTAGTTTCCTGGATTCTTTATCCAATGGCAAGGCACTCAGGTGCTTCGGGTGGATGGAGCGGTTGTAGGCAGCATTCATCACAACACAGTCCGCCAGAGGTGGCTCTGAAAAGAAGGGCTTTCCGCAAAGGGCCTGATAAATTCTATCTGCCTTTCTGGGTACTGACGGTATGGCATGGGGCTGGCACCAGGCTTCTAGAATTGCATCCTCATAAGCATCCACAAGAGGGGAAAATGACAAGAGGGGGTGTACTGGGAAAGCCTTGGTTTCTCTTGGAAGCATTCTGCTCTGCGACTTCGAAACCAAGGGCCTGCTGCAGATGATAAATAATATCTACAAAGGACAGGTGATCTGGGGGTGAACTGGGGAGAAACTGCGTAGTATCTTCCCCTGGAGACGAAAGAGCAGAGGAGCCGGAAGGGGCAGAAGCCTCTAGCTCCTTGTCCTCCTCATCCTCATCCTCCACCTGGTATATGTCTTGTTCGTAGTTCTCATCCTCAAGGACCATATAGGGAGAGGGGCCGCAGAGGCTGAAGAACCACAGGCCCCTTGGGGACACGAGTGGCAGGGAGGAGGAGGAGGCCATAGCAACGTGGGTCTAGCACCTGTCCTGCCACCTTCTGGGGGGGATCCAGAATAGTATGAACTAAAGCCTGGACATCCACCATAGCCACTTGAGGTTGTTGGGAAGTGGTACATGGACCTGTAGAGTGGCCTATCAGCAGGATTGAGGGAATTGGAGCTGGTTGAGGCACCAAGTGTGAGGGATATTCTCTCATCGATGAGGAAGACGGAGGTCCCGGAAATAGGCCTTGAGGAGCTGCTGTCAATGACAGTGACATTGGCATTAACAGAAGCAGGCCAGCTCCTTGTTGGGAATTGCTGCCCCCTGACAGGAAAGGGTTCTGTGACCAGCTTTGGCCCACTCCCATAGTGAGAGGAGGAGCATTGTAGAGGGCCGTACGTGTCGGTGGAGGCAGTGGTGGAAGCTCCAATACTGGCATAGTGGACGTACAGAGCTTGGTCAGAAGCTTCGACAGGCTTTGTGACTCAAAAGAGCCCCTGGTCGTCAATGATGGAGCCCTGCCTGACTGGGCAAGGCCTGTAGAAAGTGCAAAAAGAACAGCCCGCATGCTGAGGATGGCTTGTGGGACTGTGGGCTCGTCTGTTGACGAGGGTGTCATCATCAAAGGGGAACATGGAGATTTTCCCCGCTCATGGGAGGATTTGTGTTTCTCCGGGCAGTGGTATTTTCCACGAACGATTTGTTCCAGGACTATGAGTGATGAGAACTCGAGGATGATGCTGATGTGTGGGAGTTCTTAGCATGCAGCTCCCACTCTAACAGAGCTATCTTCTGTTCCATTAGGTGTTCCCTCAGTGTTTGGAGTCGTCGTTGACAGGTAGCTTTATTGAACCTCTTACAGAGGGCACACTGACGGGTGTCACTGAGTAGGCCCCAAGCAGCGTACACAGACGTGGAGATCTTCAACGGGGACCTTCTGTCCATAAGCACATCTGAAAAGTGCATCCGATGAAGACATCGTCAGTTAACGAACGATGTGGCACTTTGCAAACGACGCACCAGCAAAAGTGATTCGGACTAGGGTGAGAAATGGGTTGACCGTGGCAAGGCTCCTCTGAGATGTGAAGCATGCATGTCAGCGGCAGGAAAAGAACAGCCTAGGATCAAGCCGGCCCACCGGCGCAGCAGCAATTCTTCCGCCTGCGACAGCGGTGAACTGTGGTCTGAACGAGCTCTGGCCGCCGGAGGGCTAGCCGGGTGGAGAAGGATTGAGCATTCTCAGACTGCCTCTCTCTCCGGGTCCGCGCTCGGTGCGGGAGTGACACCTAACAGTGGCTAGGGTGCATCACCCCGAGCACCGCACATTGTCAAGGAGCACTGGGGCGGGTCAGACACCGGCGTCATTGCACATCTCTGCCCCAGCCTATAGGGATTAAAAATTCCCTCTCTGTTGGATGTCTCTATGATGCCCTGCCCCCGAGAATTAATCAGCTGCCTGGCCAAGGGCTCCCCCCAACCAGATACGGTCCCACGTCGCCGGTCCCTCCTATGGTGCCATGCCCCGCCTCCTGGGGTGGTATGCCAGGAGTGACCGGGGGAGCAAGGTGCTAATTAGGCAGTGGAGTCTCGGGGGCACCGTGACCAGGGCGGAAGCCTGACAGGACGACAGAGGGCCGAGAAAAAGCAAAGTAAATAAAAAAAAAAAAAAGAACATAGTAGGATCAGGGACCGCCCACACTTATATAGGATATAGCATACCATGTGACGTTGTCGTGGGCGGTCCCCAGGTGAACTGCTGGTGAAAATCCTCCAGATGGATCTGGCACCAACAGTGGGATGTTGCTACATGTGTGACCTACAGCAAGAGATGTCCTCGAAGAAGATCATTAGTTACTCAAACCCTGGCCTTAGAAAGGCTATCCTATTTTCTGAAGGGAAGGGAGAAGAGATTTCCGGAGTCATGGGAACCTTTCTTGAACTCCTTGTCCCCAGTAGAAACCCAGATACTAAAAGAGGGTGCATGTTAACAAACAAGGGGGTGGCGGAAAAAGAGGGTTTGAGACAGATGGTACTCCAAGGTCCTGCACGTAGCACAGGCAGTTTTATATGCATCTGGTTTTCAATTTCTAAACCACGTATAGTATAAAATAATTTATTGGAATGGATTGCTTGTATAGTATTCTTTGTTTTTTGTTTTGCTTCTGTTAGCTTACTAGCTTGTAGTTTTAATGTAATGCATTGAGTGAATCTAATATTATGTCATTTTTAACCTTTTACATAGATACATAGACAGTGCTGGCAGATAAGGGCCTATGGCCCACCCAGTCTGCCCATTTGAGCTTGTAAGTTCAGTCTGTTGCCCCTTACCCCTGACCTCCAGAATTCCTTTATGTCTATCCCATGCATTCTTAAATCCTGTGATTGTTTCAGCCCCCACCACTTCCTCTGGCAGGGTGTTCCACTTGTCCACCACCCATTCTGTGAAGAAATTCTTCCTCATGTTTCCTCTGAATTGTCCTCCCTCCAACTTCATCCCATGCCTCTAGTCCTGGAAACATCTTTTCGCTTAAAATAGTGTATTCCTGCACCCTGTTCCTCCCTGTGAGATACTTGTATGTCTCTACCATATCTCCTCTCTCCCTCCTCTCCTCCAGGGAGTACATGTTCAGTTCCTTCAACCTGTCTTCATAGGACTTGTGATGCAATCCATGCACCATCTTTGTTGCCCTCCTCTGAACCTTCTCTACCCTGTCTATGTCCTTACATAGGTATGGTCTCCAGAACTGTACACTGTACTCCAGGTGGGGCCTCACTAGTGTCTTGTATAGCGGAATTATGACCTCCTTTTCCTGCTGGTGATGCCCTGCCTATACATCCCAGCATCCTATTTGCTTTACCTGCTGCCTTGTCACACTGTTTCCCTACCTTGAGGTCACGGAGATGATAACCCCAAGATCCCTTTCCTGCTTGGTGCATGCTATATCCTCACCCCCAATTGATGTATTGTGCCAGGTTTTTGTGCCCCATATGCATTATCTTGCACTTCTTTGCATTGAATTTCAACTGCCAAACCCCTGACCATTCTTCAAGTTTCTGCAGGTCCCTTCTCATTCTGTCTACACCCTCTGGTGTGTCTACTCTGTTACAGAGCTTTGTGTCATCAGCGAACAGTGAAATTCTGCCTTCTAGGTCCTGTGCAATGTCACTGATGAAGATGTTGGAATAGGACCGTCCCAGCACTGATCCCTGTGGTACCCCACTGGTCACTCTTCCCTCTGTGGAGTGACAGCCATTTACCACCACCCTCTGTGTCCTGCCACCCAGCCAGTTACCTACCCACCACACTACTGTCCTGCCCACACCCATATTCCCCAGTTTGTGTAATAGTCTTCTATGTGGCACAGTGTCAAAGGCCTTGCTGAAGTCCAGTTAGGCCATGTCCACTGCCCTCCCCTGATCTACCTCCCTAGTCACCCAGTCAAAAAATTCAACGAGGTTGGTCTGACATGACCTCCCCCTGGTGAAACCATGCTATCTTGGGTCCTGTAGTCCATTGACAACCAGATGTTCCACCAATCTCTCCTTCAGTAGTGCTTCCATGATCTTCCCCACTACTGAGGTGAGGCTGACTGGTCTGTAGTTCCCTGCTTCCTCTTTGTTCCCACTTTTGTATAAGGGGACTAAATCTGCTGTCCTCCAGTCTTTGGGTACGTCCGTTTCCAGTGATCAGCTAAACAGGATAGCCAGAGGTTCAGCCACCACCTCTCTTAGTTCTTTAAGGACCCTGGGTGCACCCCATCTGGCCCCATTGCTTTATCAACTCTTATTACTTCCAGTTCCTTCAGGACCCTTTCTCGTGTGAAGGGACTTGTGTCCATTCCTGCACCATTCTCACCCCTTGTACTCCCTTCAGATCCACTACCCTCCTCTTCCTGAGTAAAGACTGAGCAGAAATACCTGTTCAATAGGTCAGCTTTACTGTTGTCATCCTCCACGTGGCCCCCATCCTCCCCCTTCAGTCTCATTATCCCTCCCTTTGTCTTTCTTTTTCCTTATGTACCTGTAAAAGTTTTGTCCCTCTACCCACTGATTTTGCAATGTGTTCTTCTGTCTGAGCTTTGGCTTCCCTTACTGACCTCCCTGCCTCCCTTTGCTTCTCCTTGTACTTCTCCCTATCCCCTTCTGCCTGTGTCTTTTTGCATTGCCTGAATGCAATCTTTTTGGCTTTCACTTTCTTTGCTACCTCTTTGGAAAACCATAATGGTCTCCTCTCCCTTTTCCTTTTGCTAACCTGCTTAATGCACAATTCTGTTGTTCTTGTAATCCTCATTTTAAATACTGCCCACTGTTCCTCAACCCCGATTCCTGTCCCATTCCCTAATGCCTCTTTCAAGTATCTCCCCTTTTCCCAAAGTCTGCCCCCTACAATCCAGGATCGTGTTTTTGTGTGGTTTGGTTCTGCTCTTTCTGTGATTTCAAACCACAATGACTGGTGGTCACTGTTCCCCAGGTGCTCCCCACTGTTACCCCCATCACATTGTCCCTGTTTGTGAGCACAAGGTCCAGTATTGCCTTCTGCCGAAGTTGGTTCCATGACCAGATGCTTGAAGAGAGGCACCCTGAAGGAGTCCAGGATAAATCTGCTCCTAGTTGATGCTGCTGCTGGGATGCTCCAGTCCACGCCTGGAATATTGAAGTCTCCAACCAGTACTACCTCACTCTTGTCTGCCATCCTTGGATGGCTAGCATCAGCTCCTATCTGTTTCTTCCTCCTGGGCTGGTGGTCTATAGACCACACCTGTGCAGATGGCTGTCTCCATTTTCCTTTCCAGCTGAACCCACAGTATCTCTCCCCATTTTGTTCCTCCTGGATCTCTGTGGCCCTTATGTCATTTTCCATACAGTGCCACTCCTCCTCTCTCCTGCCGTCTGTCTCTTCTGAATATGTTGTAGCCAGGTATGGCCATCTCCCAGTCGTGGTTATCATTACACCAGGTTTCAGTGATGGCCACAATGTCCAGGTCTGACTGCACCATGACAGCCTCCAGATCTTCCATCTTGTTGCTAAGGCTCCTGGCATTTGCACACATGGCTTTCCATGATTTGACCTCTCTAGACTGTTTCACTGTTCTACTCCAGCCCCTTCCTTGGTTGTCCTTTATCCCTGGTTCTCCTTGCTGTCTGCCCTTCTGCTGAATTTTGCCACTTTTCTGCCTATCCACCTCTTGGGCACTAATCTCCATCTTTTGCACACTGCTTTGCAGAGATAGCCACTCCTGTGGTTCACTGGTTTTAAAATTAATAAAAGAAAAAAAAAAAAATTTGCCCCGTCAGCTTTATGGCACCACACCTGGTGTTTGTTTTCCCCCCTCAGTCTAAACAATTTCCCCATCCACTGCATTTAACCCATAGAGGTATTTGTAGGTTTTAATCCTGTCTCCTCTCTCCCTGCTCAAATCAAGCGTTTACATGTTCTGATCTTCCAACCTCTCCTTGTACGTACGCACGCACGTCCTTTCTTTCTGTCCCTGGATCCTCTTTGAACCTGGTTACCCCACTCTGCACAGCCACCACTCTGTCCCTGGATCCTCTTGCACCCTGGTTACTCCCCTCTGCACTGCCCCCACTCTGTCCCAGTCCTTTCCTGCTGTCCCTGGATCCTCTTGGACCCTGGTTAACCCCCTCTGCACTGCCCCCACTCTGTCCCTGTCCCTTCCTGCTGTCCCTGTCCTTTCCTGCTGTCCCTGGATCCTCTTGGACCCTGGTTATCCCTCTATGCACTGGCCCCCACTCAGTCCCTGTCCTTTCCTGCTGTTCTTGAATCCTCTTGGACCCTGGGTATCCCCTCTGCACTGCCCCCACTCTGTCCCCGTCCTTTCCTGCTGTCCGTGGATCCTCTTGGACCCTGGTTACCCCTCTGCACTGCCCCCACTCTGTCCCTGTCCTTTTCTGCTGTCCCTGGATCCTCTTGGACCCTGGTTACCCCTCTGCACTGCCCCACTCTGTCCCTGACCTTTCCTGCTGTCCCTGGATCCTCTTGGACCCTGGTTACCCCTGCACTGCCTCCACTCTGTCCCTGCCCTTTCCTGCTGTCCCTGGATCCTCTTGGACCCTGGTTACCCCTGCACTGGCCCCCCGTCCCTGACCTTTCCTGCTGTCCCTGGATCCTCTTGGACCCTGGTTACCCTCTGCACTGCCCCCCACTCTGTCCCCTGGACCTTTCTGCTGTCCTGGATGCTCTTGGACCCTGGTTACCCCCTCTATGCACAGCCCCTACCCTGTCCCTTCCTGCTGTCCCTGGATCCTCTTGGACTCTGGTTATCCCCTCTATGCACTGCCCCCCACTCTGTCCCTGTCCTTTCCTGCTGTCCTTTGATCCTCTTGGACCCTGGGTACTCCCTCTGCACTTCCTCCACCCTGTCCTTTCCTGCTGTCCCTGGATCCTCTTGGACCCTGGTTACCCCCTCTGCACTGCCCCCACTCTGTCCCTGTCCTTTCCTGCTGTCCCTGGATCCTCTTGGACCCTGGTTACCCCTCTGCACCCCCCCTCTATCCCAGTCCTTTCCTGCTGTTCCTGGATCCTCTTGGACCCTGGTTATCCCCCCTCTGCACTGCCCCCACTCTGTCCCTGTCCTTCTTTAGATGCAGATTCTAAAACTGCACCCAGCACTATAAGTGAGAATGAACCAGTAACCTACACAATGGAAGCAGCACCTGTCTTTTGCGGGCGATGTCCCTCCATATACTAACACACTATGAAGCCAGCAGATTAGGCCCTATGGTCTATCATGTCTGCTCGATAATCAGTGCCTTCCCAGGGTACTGTTATTTGCCCCTCCCTCCTCTCCCTACAAGGTCCCACCCCACCTGCCAGCCAGGGGCTCTGGGATACCCTCCCCTATACCTGTCTCAACCTTTCTTGAACCCCTCCACAGTTGGCAGCCACCAACTCCTGGGCAGTGCATTCCAGGCTACACCTCCTCTCAGCCAAGTAGTGTCTCCTTGTTTTCCCCATCCAGCTTTTATTTATTTATTGGAAATGTTTCACCAGGAAGGCACACTGAGCAAGATACCCGTCTCACCCAGTGGAAGACCTGAGGAGGGGCTACAGAGGAGAAACAACTGTATACATTTGTACAAAGAAAAAATTACACAAATGAAATTACATGACGTACATAAGTACAAGACCAAGGAAACATGAGTAGGAGCAACATAGAAATATTGCAACAAGGAGTTATCCACATTGTTACATGGAGTGAGAGAGAAATTGTACAAAGAATTATAATGACAAAGAGTGTAAAATATATCTAATACATGTCAGCTACTATCTACGGTAAGCCTTGGTAGACAGGGTGTCAAGGCTAGAAATTGCAGTAGGGGTAAAAGTCTCAGACGAGGTTGGTGGATATATGCCAGCATTTAGCCAGAAGAAGCCGCTGGTCAGCCACATAGGATCAGGGACAGGGCAGCAGTGGGGAGGAGGGAGAAGGAAGACAAGAGGAGGAGAAGAGGGGGAGGTCAGCAACACTGGCACTTTAGAGCGTAGTAGTTTGTCAGGGCAGAGGAGATGGAATACCTAGAGGAGGAGTGACGGATTTGTGCCTGCAGGTCATTCCAGAGCCTCGGGAGCTGGCAGGAGAAGGCCGACTGGCCAGCAGTGGTCCGGCAGTGAGGGATTACTAACAGCCGAGAGTCAGTAGATCTGAGGGGGTTGAGGTGGGAGACAGGGAGGAGGTGAGGTAGGGTGGAAGGGACCCGACCTAGAGGTTTGAAGCAAATTTAGCACAATGGAGTAGGTGCCGGCTGTCAAGGGAGGGGAAGGCCAGCGCATGGCAAAGCTTGCAGTGGTGGGTCCGAGGGGTGGGGCACTGAGGGCAAAGCGGCAGAAAGCGCTGAAGAGGGAGTCCAGTCTGGATAGAGTCAACTTAGGGACAGCACTGTAGACTACATCACTGTAGTCGAACGTAGGTAATATTTTCTGCACAATTTTGCGTCTCACCGGTAGGTGGAGGCAACTGTGGTTTCTGTAGAGAGCACCAAGCTTAGGGCGCAGTTTTTTCAGGATAGCATCCACGTGAGCTGAGAAGGACAGTCGTTGGTCAAGCCAGACGCCAAAGTACCTGAAAGCTGACACGTCCTCAAACAGTCCCGTCAAGGGTGTGGAAGTTCGGGAGAGTAGTAAGCCTGGATAGTCTCTGCCTAGTGCCGAAGGACATGGAGACTGTCTTCTTGGCATTAAGGGAGAGTTGGTGGGAGCTAAACCAGTGCTTCATTGAGTGACCCCTGGTGGACCTCAGCTGAAGCACCCCCTCAAGGCTTACCCTATTCATTCCTTTGAGATATTTGTAGATCTCTATCATATCCCCCCCAACCCCGTTTCGTCTCTCCTCCAGCAAGTACAGGTTCAGCTCCTCCAGTCTCTCCTCATAAGGCCTTTCCCCTAGCCCCAGTATCATCCTGGTCGCCCTCCTCTGGACCCGCTCCAGAAGAGCAATGTCCCTCTTTAAGTAGGGATGCCAAAACTGCACGCAGTATTCAAGGTATGGTCTAACCAGACAATTGTACAGTGGAAGGAGCACCTCTACTCCTTCAGGTTATTCCCCTGGTTATGCACCACGGCATTTTATTTGCTTGGGCTGCAGCCCTTCTACTCTGCTCTGAGTTATTCATTTTGGCCTCCCCCCAGGCCGTTCTCCTCCCTAGAAACCTGCAGTGCACCCCCTCCCAAAAACTGTACGCATGAGCCAGGTTTTTGGCCCCCAGGTGCAGAACCCTGCATTTCCTAGCATTAAACTTTAGCTTCCATGCTCTTGACCACCTCCCCAGAGTCTCCAGGACCTCCTGGAGAGCCAGCTTCCACTCCTCCCCTTCCACCACCATACAGAAACACAGAAACTGACAGCAGAGAAGGACCATGTGACCCACCCAGTCTGCCCATTTCACCTACCTATTACAAACCACAGATACTAGTTGATCTGCAGCGCACCCTTTCTTTCCTGTTCCTAGGGTACCCTTATGTCTACTCCATGCATTCACGAATTCCCTGTTTCTGCCCCTACCACCTCCACTGGGAGGCCGTTCCATGCATCCACCACTCTTTCAGTGAAATAGTACTTCTTCATGTTGCCCCGAACCTCCCCCTCTAACTTCATTTTGTGCCCCCTTGTTCTTACACATCTTTTTTGAAAGATGCTACCCTCCTGTACCTAGTTTATAGCCCTAAGGTACCTGAACGTTTCTATCATGTCCCCCCTCCTCCAGGGAATACATATTGAGTTCCCCTAGCCTCTCCTCTTAGGGCTTTTTATGCAGACCCTGCACCATCTTTGTAGCCCTCCTGTGGACCGCCTCCAATCTGTCTATGTCTGGTCTCCAGGACTGGATGCAGTACTCCAGCGGAGGTCTCACTCACCAGCGATCTGTGCAGTGGCATAACCACCTCCTTTCTGCTGTTGATACCTCTCCCTATGCACTCCAGCATCCCACTGGCTTTCCCCACAGCCTTCTCACATTATTTGGTTGACTTTAGGTCATCCGATATGAGTACCCCCTGGTCCCGTTCCTGTTTAGTGCGCCATTACCCCCCATCTTGTGTACTTCCTTGGTTTCTGCTCTCCAAATGCATGACTTTGCAGTTTTTGCAATGAATCTTAGCTGCCACACTTCTGACCACTCCTCTAATCTGCATAGGTCTTTCCTCATTTTTTCTACCCCTCCAGAGTGTCAACCCTGTTGCAAATCTTAGTGCTGTCTGCAACAAGGCACACTTTCCCCTCCAGCCCCTCCGCAATGTCAGTTATGAAGACACTGAAAAGGACTGGTCCCAGGACCGATCCCTGTGGCACCCCACTCGTTATCTCCCTCTCATCTGATTGAACACCGAGCACCCTCTGTGCCCTGCTCCTCAACCAATTTCTGGCACAGTTTACCTCTTCGGGGCCCACCCTCATGCTGCCTAACTTGTTTGCCAACCTTCTATGTGGGGACGGTATCAAAGACCTTGCTGAAATCTAAGTAGGCCACATCTACCGCCCCTCCCTGATCTAATTCCCTGGTCACCCAGTCAAAGAAATCTATCAGATTTGTTTGACATGACCTTCACGCTGTGAATCCATGTTGCCTTGGATCCTGGGCTCCGCTAGATTTATGGAATGACATAACCCTCTCCTTTAGCAGTGCCTCCATTAATTTCCACAAAAGTATTGGTTCAGTGTTGCAACTTTTTCTATGTTCTCCTGTGCACACCCTCCCCCCGCCCATCCTGACAATTTCACCCCGGTCTTCTTCTTCCTCTCGCTGATATATCTGAAGAAGGTCTCGTCACTGTTCATTTTATAGCCTGTGCTATGTGTTCTTCCATTCTCGCCTTGCTTTCCTGACTGCCTTCCCTGCCTCCCTCTGCTTCTCTAGATACTGCTCCCTGTCCTCTTCCCTTTGTGTGTTTTTCCATCTCCTGAAGAACCCATTTTTCTCTCTCACTTTCCTGGCCACTTCCCTTGAGAACCAAAGTGGTAATTTCTTTCGCATGCTTTGCTGTTTAACAAAGAGGTTCGTTACCTCTGCTATGGTCCCCTTGAGAATAGACCACAGCTTCTCCACTCCCCCCTCTTGTCCTCTTTTGCCAGGACTCCCCTGAGATAGTCCACCATTTTGTCAAAGTTGGCCATTCTGAAAACCAGGACCTTTACTGTTGTGTGCACCCCAGCATCCTACTGGCCCTACCCACCAGCCTATCACAATATGCCGATGCCTCCAGGCTGCCTGACATCATCACTGTCATTTACGCTGAAGTGCTTTCCATTACCACCCGCCTAGCGTACTGGTTAAGAGCAGTGAGCTGCAAATCTAAAGAACTGGGTTTGAATCCCACAGCCACCACCTGCATACTGCGTGACCATGAGCAAGTCACTTAACATCCCTGTGCTCCCAGGACGCACCTGGAAACAAGCATTGACTTTGTGCATCTTTCCTGGCAAAAAATTGTAACAAAAGAAATTGTCAGTGCTAGGATTTGTAGCCCCTGTGCTTATGACCTTATACTTTTTGACAATAACTTTAAACTGCCATACTTTTGACCCACTTTATCGATCTACCCAGGCCCTCTTTCACAATTCTGACACCCTCTTCCATATCCATCCAGCCACAGATCTTAGCATCATCTGCAAACAGTCTTGGGTGGCTATGTTGGGCCAGGTTAAGCAACAGAAGATTCGGATACCATATGGCGCTATTAATTAATGAGCTAAGTGTCAGTTTAAGCAACAACTTGCTGACAGGCGAACTATAGTGCCCCTAGCAGTGAAAAGAAATATACAACTGAGAAAATGCTTCATGGATAGCTAGAATCATAAAACTCTTGATGACCTGCAACGTGCTTCATGAAAGAGTGGTGGAGCCATGGAATGTGCTGCCCAGGGAGCTGGTAGCGGCGGAGACTGTGGATGGGTTTAAGAGGGGATGGGACAGGTTTAGGGGGAGGTAAATCTGACCAGGCCCAATACAGGTGGAACATCTGAGACTGGTGACAATATAACCCAAGGGGAAGGGGGACACCAAAATCGGCCCTCAGTGCGGGTGCTGAAAATCGAGCAGACTCGAAAGACCGTTAGGCCTATTCTGCTGACATTTTAGTGTGTTAGTATGTTAATACAGCACACTGTATCACAAAGCAGTTTACAAGCAGTGTGAGTGACTGCTAGTGTAGGGGCAGTAAACGTGTAGCGGCAGTCGTTCCACTCAACACTCTCTCACACACAGCCATGGACCAGTTTTACTCGGATGGGAAATGCTGGCTTGGCTAGGACCACCAGGGAAGATCCTCTGCTCTTGCAGAAAGTACCATGAGCTGGTTCTGGGGGAGGCAGTAAAGAAGGTAGCAAAGACAACAAGGGCTCTCAACCCTTCCTTACTGGTGCTGGCATTTAAATGATCACATATCTTTAAAGCTAAGCCCTCATAAGGTGATGGGGGGCACGCCTTTGATGGATTCAGTCCCAGACAGGTTCCCCAGACACCAGCTCACATTATCAACAATAAATGGATTTGTACAGGGAACAATATGCACTGCGGAAAGACAACTACAAAAACTACAAAACATCCAAATGACTATGCCAAGTACAGAATGCTACATAATCCCTGCACTAAGCCTACTAGATTGGCTAAGTCAGAATATTTCAACTCCTCATTCCTGTCTAACATTAACTCTCCATCTAAATTCTGAAGGGTAGTTTACGTCCTGTTTTTCCCCCCTCTCACCCCTCCAGTTCTCAAAATAAATAACTCCCTAGTTTCTGACCCTGGCTCCGTGGCAAATTAATTTAATGCCTGCTACACCTTGTGTGCCACATCTCTTCTAAATTCCCTCTCTCCTTTGCCACGTACTAACTTCAGCCCTTTACCTCAAACAGCATCCACCACACCCCCTTTTTCCTTTTCTACTATCTCCTCTGATGAAGCTCTCAGTGCCCTCCTATCCCTCAAACCTTCTAAAGGCTCCTCACCAGATGAGCTTGATCCTAAACTTCTCTACCTTTCTGCTCCTGCAATTGCTTATCCTAGCTCCCTAATCCTTAACCTCTTCTTTATTTCTGCCCAAGTACCCTCTTCCTGGAAACACGCTGTAGTCCTTCCTCTTCCCAAGGGTAGTGACACAACCTCCCCTGGCAACTATCACCTCATTTCCCTCCTTCCTACCTTGCCAAGCTTCAAGAACATTTAGTTCTCTCTCAACTATCATCCTTCCTCTTCGATTCCTCCTTCTTCACCCCCTTCCAATCTGGTTTTCGGAAGAACCACTCTACAACCACCTCCCTCCTCACGCTTACTGACTCCATCTTTTCAGGGATGGATGATGGCCTGATCACCTCGGCCATCTTTGTCAACCTAGCCAAAGCTTTCGACACTGTTTCCCATCCCCTGCTTCTTGAGTCCCTCTCCTCAGCTGGCCTTGCTCTGTCAGCCACCGACCGGTTTAAATCCTACCGCACTGGCAGGACCCAGTCAGTGAGAATCCTTGACTCCATCTCCCCTCCACTCCCCATCAACAATGATGTCCCTCAGGGCTCTGTGCTTGGCCTCCTACTCTTTTCCATTTTTCTTAACGATCTTCCCACAGCCTGCTCATCCCTTGTCTATACACATGTATGCTGACGATAATGTTTTATACAGTTCCGGCAAAACCCTGCTGCTGTGGAAACCAGCTTACAGCATGACTTTAACCAAGTTCAGCTCTGGTTTGCTTCTCACCAGCTTTTTCTAAATGCCAAGAAGACAGTCTCAATGACCTTTGGCACCAGGCAGAGACTCTCTAGGCTCCCGACCCTACCCACTTTCCACACCCTTGATGGGGCCATCCTGGAGGACACCTCCTCATTAAGCAGAGTTTTATTTAACTCTAAAAACTGATTAGCGTTTTGCTCATGAAAGTGCTAAAACTTTGTGAAAATGCATAGCTCTTGCCTCACTGTATTTAACAAACACAACGCTTCTAGAAAACCTATATAAATACTTTCTGTACAGTTAGTATTGTCCCAAGGAAAAAACTGCTAATCAATTATTTAAAACTCTGTTAAGATATGGGGGTTTGGCTGGACCAGCACCTCAACTTCTCTGTGCATATCGATGCTATCCTGAAGAAACTGCGCCCCAAGCTTGCTGCTCTGTGCAGGAATCATAGTTGCATCCCACTGACTGCAAGGCGCGAAAGTGTCCAGAAGATGATACTCCCCATCTTTGACTACTGTGATGTAGTCTATGGTGCTGCTCCCAAATCTTCCCTGACCAAGTTGGACACTCTCTAACTCCTGCTGCCGCTTTGCTCTTGAGTCCCCTTCCGGCTCCCACCGCTATGATCTCTATCGCTCGCTCATCTTCCTTCCACTGCCTCACAGACGCTGTGCCAAACTGACCTCCAAATTCTGGTTCGGAATGCTCCCCACTCCACCTCCCCCCACCCACTCTCTCAGATCAAATGACGCCCGCACCTTGACGGTCCCTCACGCTCCACCCTCATTGGTCAGACTGGTTTCGCCTATCGCTTCCCTAAAATCTGGAATTCCTTCCCCTCTGAAATATGACACTCCTCCTCCAGCTACTCCTTTACCTCCGCCCTACACAATTACCTCTCCCTCAGCTGTTCCTGCTTTAACTCTCCTTAATACCTACCCCCAGTTTCTGCCATCCTACCCTAACCCCCCCTCCCCCGGCATGGTTCTCAACATCTAGTAGGGGTAATCAGGAAATGGCTACCCCTCTCCTCATTCAGTTCTTGCCTCTCCTCTCTTCTCCACCTGCCTTTCTGGGTCGTCTGTGAGCACACCCAGTCCCATCCTTTTTACTGCAACAGCACTTGTGTACTACCTCAAGCCTGCTCCTGATACACTCATGCACTTCACCTGGTTCTGTCACTTTATTACTGTTTTGTATGTTTCTAGGTTCTTTTGTACGTTTTTTGATATGTATTGTAATTTACCCAAGTTTCACTGCTGTTTATTGTACTTTACCCTGTGTTCCAACTGTTGGTTAATCTTACGTTATTGTACTGTTTGTACTACCTACATACATACTACTGTATAACTGACCATCCTTCACAACCCTATGTAACCCCCTTCCCCCAGGTCACATCGTGAGATGAGCAACTTGTTGCTCAGTGTGTCCTCCTGGTGAAACGTTTCAATAAACAAACTTTTTATCTGTTTGAGCCTCCCTCTCTCTTCCCCCACAACACAAAATCCACCGGAGCTACCAAGGTACTATATCTGGGAAGCCCTACCTAAGCCAAGGTACTATTCTCCACACACCTTGGTTTGTCCCCCTGGTGGGGACAGGGTGGAGGGACCACCTTTCCTGTCTCATCAGGACTAGGTGAGTTTGATAGGCTGGGACTAGCCCCAGATGTACCAGGGTCCTTTGTCTTTGGGTGGCAGGGCCATTTTTCAGTTTTTACATTGCCCATCTGCGTGAAGGGATGTCAAATGGCTGTGATCACGCTAAGCGTGGTGACACACCAACGTCAGTGAAGCTCCTGCCGCACTGCCACCTGTGGTCACCCAGGTGGCAGTACTGTATAAGAGGACGGAACCCTCCATCCCCATTGCAGGACAGCGTCCTCTGGGACAGAAGCCTTCTTTTTCATGCAAATAGCTCAGAGCCTATAGAATACCACAGAAATCATGGAAACAGACTAAAAATGCAGGATCGGTGCCCAGGGGCCAAGGTATAAGATTTTATTGGCAGCA
This sequence comes from Neoceratodus forsteri, assembly GCA_016271365.2. Taxonomy (NCBI): domain Eukaryota; kingdom Metazoa; phylum Chordata; order Ceratodontiformes; family Ceratodontidae; genus Neoceratodus; species Neoceratodus forsteri. Next base: position 83,074,370 of record JADMNL010000034.1, read on the forward strand.
GCTCAAGGTATCATAGGTATTTTACAAGCAAAGTAGGCGATGCCCATAACTGCTTGCCATTTCCCTAAAATGAGTAACCCAGTACTTAATTGTTGGTACAGTATTCATCCAGTTTAATTTTGAATTTGTTTATACTGCAAGGCATAAAATAAGTGGTTTCGCATCGCAATTTGCAACACAAGACTGGTAAAAAGCGAGTCAAATCTGGCAATGATTAGTAGTCACTGCTAATCATTACCAACAGGTCCTGGGTCCTGTAAAAGTGTTATTGGGCACTGTCACTTTATTTTATTTTTGTCCTGGTACACATTTTTGGCCCCCCTCCTCCACGCCCCACTCCATGAACCCTGAGCTGTTCCCCGATTGGTCCAGCGATGTTCCTGCCCCCCCAACCCAGTCTCCGCATGGGAGAAACATGACTGAGTCCTTTTGCAGCACACCCAGAAGAGGAAGCAGGCGTTGGGAGGTCGAGCAAGAGTCCAAAGGTGAGTTTTCTTTACTTTATTTCACTTTTTTGGTTTTTATCATCATTGCACCGTCGTCCAGTTAACTAATTGTGCCTTTTTGTTTTGCAGGTGGTCAGAGACAAGCCGGAGCTGGAAGGAGTCGTGGCCGCCCCAAGGAGGAGCTGAAGGGAGAAGGCCTGGCCAAGACCGCAAGAGGGCACGGGGCAACCTGGACGGAGCGGAGAGCAAGTGGCTACATCGCGGGGCAAGGCACGGTCGGACCGTCAGATTCAGAGGACAGCAGGAGCACAGCAGAATCTGAGAGCTCAGCAGTAAAACAAGTAAAACCTTTCCATTTGGTCGGGGAGCTGGAGGGGGGGAATGGGGCACACGGACTTCAGGGCACAGATTGGGAGGAGACGGCATAATGTAAACAAATGGGCAAGGCCTAGAGCTGGACTGTGGGTGGTGGGAGAACAAGGGCATGAAAGGGTCACCCTACCTTGAACTTTAAGTCAGTGCGCTGCTTGCAGTGAATTTGGGAACAAACAGTGAACAATTGCAGCGAGAACAGAATAAAGACTATGTGACCTGCTTTACAGAGATTATGGGGGATCCAGAACTTAATGTGCCCTGCTACTACATCGTGTGCCCTACATCTTTGCAGTGAACATTTGGGAACAGATGAGACTAAGTAAGCAGCCCTGCCTGCTTTGCGATCTCGGTAACCAGAAGTAATGTGCTCTGCTACTTGTGTGTCCTGCTCTTGACTTTGCAGTGAATTTGGGAACAGAAAAAGAGACTAAGTAAAATGTGCCCTGTTTTGCAGAGATTGTGGGAACCAGAACCTATTTAATGTGCCCTGCTTATGTGCCCTTTGTCTGCAGTGAACATTTGGGAACAAAATAAGACTAAGTTAATGTGCCCTACTTTGCAGAGATCTGTGTGCCCCTGCAGCTAGTGGTGTGCCCACATGCAGTGAACAATTTGGGAACAGAAAAAGAGACAAAGTATTGTGCCCTGCCTTGCAGAGATTGGGGGAACCAGAACTTAACGTGCCCAGCCTTTCTTGTGTGCCCTTCGTCTGCAGTGAACATTTGGGAACAGAATAAGACTGTTAACATACTAAGAGCCACCAGAATAGGCCAAAAGGTCTTTCAATGTCTGCTCAAACGCCAGCAACCTAGTGGCTGCTTGCCTTACCACCCCCCCATCCCTCAAGAGGGTCCCCTCTGATTTCAATTTCCCCTTGTACCTGCCCCACCCCTTCCTGAAGCCCTCCACTGTGCCCCTCCTCCAACAGCCTCCTGGACAGCGCATTTCACTCCACCATCATCTCAGTGAAAGAATGCCTCCTACACTCCCCCCTATAATTTCCCCCCTCCAATTTCCACTCATGGCCCCTGGTTATCCCCCCTTTTTTAGCCTAACCAGCTTCTTGGTTCCACTCTTGTTTATTCCCTTTACATACTTGAAAACTTCTATCATATCTCCCCTATCCCTCCTCTCCTCCAGTGAGTAAAGCCCAAGCTCTTCCAATCTCTCTTCATAAGGCCTCCCCTCCATGCCCCGAATCATCCTGGTTGCTCTCCTCTGAACCCTCTCCAGCAGCGCTATGTCTTTCTTCAGATGGGGTCTCCAGAACTGTACAGAGTACGCGAGCTGCGGCCTGACCATAGCATTATATAGAGGGAGGATCACTTCCCTCCTTCTGGACATAATTCCCCTGGCTATATAGCCGAATATCCTGTTTGTTTTGGCTGCAATTCTTTTACAATTGTCAGATAATGTGCCCTGCTTTGCAGAGATCTGTACTCTGCCCAATATTTATTGCGCCCTGTTACGTTGTGTGCCCTGCATCTGCAGTGAACATTTAAGATACTCAGGGAGTTACGGTCCCAATTTTTATGCTGGGGCAGGGGTTCATTATTTAATTTGTCACGACTCATAATGGATCACGCTCACGAATTCACGGTCTGCTTTGGCAGACATTCTATCTTGACTCTTGAAATGCATGTGTGCTGCTGCAAAATTGCTGTATTTCTCTGGAAATGGTTAAATAAAACAGTATAAGTCTCAGAAACTTGTGCAAATGTGTATTTTATCAATATAAAGCAAGATAAGTACATTTTAAGGGGGGTTTGAGCAAAAATATTAATTTTTGGTAAATGTATAATGTCTTGGTCAGACCGCATCTCAAGTACTGTGTGCAGTTCTGGAGACCTCACCTCAAGAAGGACATAGCACTGCTGGAGAGGGTCCAGAGGAGGGCAACCAGGATGATTAAGGGCATGGGGGGAGGAGGCCTTATGAGGAAAGGCTGGATGTACTTGGGCTGTACTCGCTGGAGGAGAGGAGGGACAGGAGGGACAAGACAGGGGTCTTCAAATTTGTAAAAGGAATAAACAAGGGCAGAGCCAAAGAGATGTCCAGACTAAAGAAGGGGTGGGGGGTAACCAGGGGGCATGAGTGGAAGCTAGAGGGGGGAAATCACAGGGGGGGAATGTAGGAGACATTACTTCACCGAGAGGGTGGTGGAGCCATGGAATGCACTGCCCCAGAGTCTGGTGGAGGAGGGCACAATGGAGGGCTTCAAAAAGGGGTGGTACAGGTACAAGGGAAAAGTGAAGCCGAAGATGACCCTCTCTCGGGCTGGTGGGGTGAAAAAGTGAGCACTCATTAGAGTCTGGGTACCAAACAGACACGACAGACCATCAGGCCTATTCTGCTGGCTTTTAGTATGTTAGTATGTAATTGCTTATCAACTTCGGTCAATCACTAATCATTTTTTACTTTAATTAGCGAGGCCGCTAATCAAAGTCTCCAAGTAAGCATTAATCACTGACAGAGGCTCTACTGGTGGATTAATGCCCGCTGGGGGTAGTGCACAAGGGGCGAAGCCCGCTGGTCTCCCTCACGATTTCCCTGGCCAAGATCTGCTCCTTCCTTGCCTTGGCAGCTCTCACACCCTGGTGACCCTCCAGACTATCCTCACACTCCCCTTATCCCTTTTTGCTCCTTGGCGGCAGGCACTTATAAGCCGCCTTCTTGTCCCTCACAGCCTCCTGGACCTCCCGGTCCACCAACAGGGTTTTCTGGCTTTACCAGATTTACGCCTCTCTTTTGCGCAGGACCTAGTAGCCTCCTGTACCCCCCTCCTAATGATCCCCCACCTGCTGTCAGCATCCATGTCTGGCCTTATCCCGTCCAAATGACCCTTAAGGATCCTTCCCATCTCCCTGAAATCTGCACCCCTAAAGTCAATTACCACCTTCTTTGTGTAGCTTACCTCCTCCCCAGGTCCAGGAAAAACCAGACTGTGGTGTGGTCACTCCCCACCAACGGTTCCCTCACCTCCAAGCCCCCAATCTGGTCACTGTCTGCCAAGACTACGTCTAGTGTCCTGGCCTCCCTAGTCTGTTCTCCCACCTGTTGGGTCAGGAACGCATCCTGGAAGGCATCCAGCAACCTCTGCTCCTTGGCCACTGGGGACGTCAATAGTCCCCCAGTCTGTTCCCGGCATCTTCAGGTCCCCCATCACCACTACCCCTCCCTTGCCCAATCTACAGTGACCCACATCTGCCACCAAACTCTCTTCCAGGGCCTCCGCCAATGTTGATCTGTATACCATCCCTAACTTTACTCTCTTATCCCCCTGCATATGCAGGGTGATCCAAATTGCCTCCACATTCCCCTCCGCCTCCTCCACCCTTCCTAGGTGTGTTCTCCTTGCCTAAATGCATTATAACACTTTTTTCTGCAATAAGGTACTAGTAATTTTCTTACTAACAAGTTATCCTGACCAACATAAGAGATTAACAAGAGAGTAGTGTTTTTTTTTTTTTATCAGGTAGTCGTCCTGACCTAGACATCCTGGTGCTACAATAAGCACCTCTGCTTCCTCTAAAACAGGACCGCCAGGAGCTGCAGATGCATTTGTAGTAATAAACTGGAGGGCAGCTGTAACTTCCTGCACGTCCACATTTTTTTCCCCAGTACACCTACTCACACTTCACAGAAATATTATGGAAGTAATTTTACTAGAGCTAGATCTGCCACTGATGTCAAAAATACTTTTTTTTAGTGGCAGTTTTTAAAAGTGTAGGCCCCATTAAATCAACATGAAAATAGGTCCTGCTTAAAGAGCACTTTTACCAAGGTTCGGAGCCAAATATGCAAGGAAGCCTTACCTTCCCAGGAGTCATCTGGTGCATAAAAGATAATTTTAGACTGTATTTAGGCTCCGTGGAGCTGAAAGCCCAATCCCTTCCACTTCCCGGTTCTCAGACATACTAACATACTAAAATGCCAGCAGAGGAGACATATTGGTCTTTCATGTCTGCTCGGTAGTCAGCACCCATACTGGGCGCCGATTTTGCTGTTTCTCCCCCGGCCCCGGAGTTTCTCTGTCCCCAGTCCAAGATGTTTACCATGTATTGTACTACGTCATCTTCACCCTCCCCTTATACTTGTCCCAGCCCCTCAAACTCTCCCACAGTCTCCACCTCCACCAGTCCCTTGCGCAGCACATGCCATGGTTCCACCACCCTCTCCGTGAAGTAACACCTCCTCCTCTCCCCCTCTAGCTTCCACCCATATCCTCTAGTTGCCCCCTTTCCTCTGGAGCACCTCGACTGAGTCTCCCCTACTGATCCCCTTCATGTACTTGAAGATCTCCATCATGTCCCCCCTGTCTCTCCTCTCCTCCAGGGTGTACATGTTGAGCTCCCGGAGTCTCTCCCCCAGGCCCCAGATCATTTTGGTTGCCCTCCTCTCCTCTGTACCCTTCTCCAGGAGTGCAATGTCCTATCAAGTGTGGGCTCCATAACTGCACACAGTACTCGAGGTGCAGCCCAACCAAGCAGTTATACAGAGGAAGGATCACTTCCGCCTTCTAGAGGTAATCCTCCTAGCAATGCAACCCAGCATCCTACTGCCTTTTGCTGCTGCCCTCCCGCAGTTCTCAGAGTTGTTCATTCCGACATCCACTACCACCCCCAGGTCCCTTCGCCTTCTGAAACTTGCAGGTGCCCCCCCCAGGTATACACTTGGCCCGGATTTCTGGCCCCCAGGTGCAGAACCCTGCACTTCCTTGCACTGAACCCCCGTTTCCACTTTCTCAGTCACCTATCCAGAGCCTCCAGGTCCTCCTGCAGGGCCACTCTCCCCCTTCCTTGGAATCCACCACTGCACCCAGCTTTGAGTCATCCGCAAAGAAACTAATTTCATTCCTGATACCCTTCCTTATGTCTGAGACATATGCATTAAACAGGAGGGGCCACCAGTACCGATCCTTGGGGAACTCCACTAATGACCCTCCTTGGAGATGAGACCAGCCCCCCCCCCAACCACTACCCTCGGAGTATGCTCAGAGAGCCAATTTCGTATCCATCTGACCATCTGCACCCCAACCCCCAATTCCCCAAGCTTAGCCAGCAGACCACCATGGGGTACCAAATTAAATGCCTTGCTGAAGTCCAGAAAGAGGACATCCACCGGCCTACCCTGGTCCAGGGCCCCTCGTCACCCAGTCGTAGAACTCCATAAGGTTGGTCTGACACGATCTTACAGGGACCAATCCATGCTATCGTCCAGGTACCCCACTTTCTCCAGTACCCCCCCAGCTTTTCCGTGACAATACCCTCCATCACCTTACCCACCACCGATGTCAGGCTAATGGGCCTGTAGCACCCCACCTCTTCTCTTGATCCTCCCTTGTGGATAGGCACGATATGGGCATGCCCCTGCACTGCCACGTTTCATGATGTAATAGTCTGGAGAGAGAGAGTGTGTGTGTGTGTGGGGGGGTGCTCCATAGACAATAATGTTTTTTGTTTTCTTTTTCTTTTATAAACACTGTTTATACGTTAGATGGCAAATCAAAGCCACCGCTCAACTAACAAGGGCCTTGTTAACTGAACGGTGGCTTTGTTAGCGATAAGACACAACAGGGTGTGTGTCAGACACTTTAACACACGGCTAGGAGGTGTAGTGAGGCACGAGACTACCGGCCGAGTGCGTCCAGCTTCCTAGCCATGTGCTAAAGTGTCTAACACACACCCTGGAGTGGCTCATTGCACTTATGAAATGGCCATCTGTATTATAGATGCATGTGAAAGGTAAAAAAGTTGCTTTAAGTAATTAATAACGAAAATATTTTCCTTTAATGTAGTTCCTCCACCTTCAGTTTGCTGTTGTTTTTTTTTTGGGGGGGGGGTGAGGACTTCTGACCTGGGAAGGCTGGTGTAGTTGTAGTTTTTATACTCATGTGCTTGTCATAGAGATATACACACAGACACACACAGACACACAGACACACACACACACACACACACACAGGAACGGAACAATATAAAACTTTGGCATAAAAAATGAGAAATGACAGGGCTAAGGGAGTATTGAGCAGGTGACAGGTCGTTCATTGAAAAGCAGTGCGACTGAGTGAGCGGGCGGGCAGAACCGGAAGAAATCTTGACTCTTTTTTTCTATAATAATGTGTTGCGATCAAGCGAGGAAGGTCATCTGTGACCGTGAGAGCAGTATGTGATGGTGAAAATGTGATAAATGGGAGGAACAGATGGAAGTAGGTAGCAGCTGGCAGGTTGGTCATTGCAGAGAACTGCGAGTGAGCGAGGGGAACGGTGGGTGCGTTCAGAACAGACTGCGGCACTTGCAATTTTTTTTTTGTTTTGTTTTTGGTGTGTCGTAACGCAGGTACTTTTCTGTGTTAAAGTTGGAATTGGTGCAAACAGTGTCCTTGGCAGAGGTCATTTTCCATATTTGTTTTCTGTATTGCTTAAGCTAGCACAGTGTGTGGTTTTAGTGGGGAAAGCAAGATGGCAGATTTTAAATGTTGAACATTCAATTTGGGCAAACTACTAGAATCAATACACAGGTAATCATACCAGATCTTTTTCATGTCTGTTAGAAACGTCAACACACTCCTATTGACCAATGAGATTGTCTTATTTGTGGTTCCCATTTCATAAGATTTGTTTCAGATCAGCAACTTAACAAAAAAGGTGTTTATGCACCAGATGACTCCTGGGGAAGTAACATTGTTCTGTTGGGTCTGGAGGATTTATTGGCGATGACCACGAGAGCTGCTCAAGAGGACCTTCCCCAGTCCTTTTGACTGTCATGAAGAAATTACCCCTTCTTGCAAGGAATCTGGAACTGTATTTCATTACTGTCCGCTGCAGTTAGTTTTTGCATTCTGAGCTGCTAAAAACTGCAGGGTATACCAGAGGTTCTATAGCAAGCCTGGTGTTGCTGTGGGCTCAGGGTTGTTCTGCTGACATCACTATAGGGCAGAGTCAGTCTCCTAAGAAACACAAAAACATACTGACAAGGCATTTGGATTTTGGCATAATACATTGCTAACAGCGTGTCTTGGAGAAGGGGGAACACAGTATGTACACTGAGTACTGGTAGGTTACCCTTGCAACATTATTGCAACTGCATGGTACTGCACAGTGCAAGTCACTCCTCTACCCTATAGTGATGTCATCAGGAGCTAGTAGTCCAGTAGTTGAACAGCAAAGGCAAGTGCAGCAGGGCTCAAAAACAAATCCAAATTATGGAAGGCAGAGTAAACCTTGGCCAAAAATAACAAATGCACACACACCTTTTCAGGTCTAGTACTGCATATAATGACTACAAACTAACTTTTTGGACAATCACGAAAGGTTCTCTTTAACATGTGGCAGTAAAAAAACAAAACGAAAAAAACATTTTGGTAAGATAATGGTGCAAAGAAAAGTAAATGCAAGAGCTACGCCTCTTTTACTAATTTCACTCATAGACATCTGAGAGCATTTAAATTAACTAACATCCTTACCATGTTATACAGAAACATAGAAAGTGACAGTAGAAGGGGGCCACAAGGTCTATCTAGTCTGCCCAAGAACCTACCTGGTGCTATTCCCCCTTCTCTCCATTGTCTTTCCGTATTCTACCTTTATGTCTATCCCACGCGTTCTTCAACTCGCTTACCGTTTTGGCCCCCCACTACCTCTTTGGGTAGGCTATTCCATGAGTCCATAACCCTCTCTGTAAAGAACATACTTGTATTACTCCTGAATCTGCCTCCCTCCTTCCCTTCAGCCTCATGTCATGCCCTCTCGTTCTCCTGCTCTCTTTCAATTGGAAAAGCTCCCGAACGTTAACCTTATTTATACCCCTCCTATATTTAAAAGTCTCAATCATGTTGCCCCTCTCCCTCCTCTGTTCCAGGGAGTACGTGTTGAGTTCCCTCAGCCTGTCCTGGTATACCATACGGTGCAGTTCCTGAGTCATTTTCGTGGCCCTCTTCTGCACCATCTTGATTTTGTCTATGTCCCTTTTGAGGTGCGGTTTCCAGTACTGTATGCAGTACTCCAAGTGGGGCGCACCAACACCCTGTAGAGTGGTAACATCACTCCCTTCCTGAGACTCGCGATTCCCCTCCCAATGCAGCCCAGCATGCCACTTGCCTTTAGTGCCGCCTTTTCACACTGATTACCCACTTTAAAGTCTTCTGATATAACGACCCCTAGGTCCCTCTCCTGGCTGGTGGAGGCTAGCTTCTCTCATCAAACAGAGACTTAAAACAGAAAACTCTACCGGTTTTGACTGGGGAGGCACCGAGGTTTAGTGGTTAGGGCACTACGCACTGAAACTATTTGCCAGGGGTCAACAGAGAAGCACTAGCGCCCCTGCTGTTAAACTATGCCATACTTCCCCACTGCCTGGCTTCCCAGCTCCCACAGCTGGTCCTTATGGACTCCCCTTTCCTGCTGCCATGGATCACATCTTTCTTCTACTAGCGAAACCTCCAGTTATGCAACCCAGTATCCTGTTAGCCCTTGCAGCTGCCACATTGCACTGCACTGTGTAGCGGGCTTCTAGGGTGCTAGTAATTGCACGCTCCAGGTCTTTCTCTGACACCATAACAGACACTCACCCAGCTTGTGCTCCACCCCAGGGTTTTTTCTCCCCATGTGCATGTAGCATTTCTTTGCACTGAAAGACACAAGTCACTGCAATGTAACAAAAGTTACACATTCTTTAAAACTTTTTGGCTCTAGCCACATCAGTAGCACCAGTTCTAACTGATTTATCCACAAGAATGTGCTGCAGACGTCGAGCCAGCTTGACACATTTTCAGGTCTTTGCAGCGATCATGCCAACACATTAGAGAACTCAGGAGAGCAGAGTTTTTCCCAGCCAGACCCGACTTTAGCAGCGAGCAAGATTCTGATTGTAATTAAACTGTGGACTGGTTAATAACCGCATGAATCAATTTGCACAGAGTTAAATCAGCTGAAATTTTCCACATTATGTTAACACACTCTATTCCAAATCCCCAGACGGGTCGCAGTACACTGCTACAATCCCGGGTCCCCATCTGTTCAAATGTTACAACAGAACTCCAAGGTAATCAAAAACAGACTCAGGCAAACACCACACTGTGGCCTAAAAAGAAAGCAGCATCACTTGGAAAGGGAAACAGCACAGTGTGTATTCAGCATACTGTCACATGGATACAAAAATGGGTGTACCCACTGCATTCCCTCCAAACACACTACCTCTCAACTATTCCTCAACAGTGCTTTGTCAGACATCCATCTCACACTGAAAAGGCGCTGCCCTCTTAGAGGAGAGGCTATAAAATCAAAACTTTAAAGCAGAACTTCTTAACATTCGATGGTGCTAAAGCAAAATAAAAAAAAAAAAAGAGCAAATAAAAGCACTGGTTTCCACAGCGTTTTTGCACTTGCAACTTCATGTTCGGTGATGTATCCCTCACTTTAGTGAAAAAAAAAGGTTGAGAGGTAGCACTGTGCTTCCCTGAAACTTATACAGAGCCCCTTGTTTTCCTGGACCCATCATGCTTCCCATATTAGCAAGAATACACAACAGGGTGAGCGTGAAAATGCTGTAAAACAAGATCACCACTCTGGCTGGGGTGCATCGAGTAGGAATAACAAGGCCGGCCCGGTGGTACAGTGGGCTGGGGTGCTAAGTGCCACACCACCCACCCACACTGGCGATCCCGGTTCAAGAACAGACCAGGATCACTGAGGGTTCTCAGGGGGGGAGGAGGATTGAGTGTTCACAGACAGCTCCTTCCTTTGGAGGCGGGGTAGAGAGACATAGCGAGCTGCTGCTTGCCTGCTACCTAGCAGAGGCTCAGAAGGCAGACACTTGAGTAGGCAAGGTGTCTTCACACCTTATACCTGTGCCGTGGCATGCATTCCCAACCTCAAAAACTACAGCAGAACTCCCCCATGCCAGGGTGACAGCTGGTGGCCCTGCAAGCTCCGCTCCCCCATCCGTGGCACCTACTCACCCACTGAGGTCAGTCAGTAGTGGGGTTAGGCTGGGGATCACTGTCGGGGTACTCCGGAGAACAGGGCATAAACAAAGGATGGAAAAAAGTAGCAATAACAAAACAACAAGGTGTGTGGTAATGTTAAACTAACGTACGCCACAGGTGGGGTTGTTAGTACGAGGTGCAGCTGAGTGTCTTCAGCCACCTGGGAAATATGGTAATTTATGTGAGAAAAGGATGTCAAGGGGGGTTTGACAAAGGAGGGAATCTGTCTCCACCCCCCTGGGGAGCTGGAGGAATGCGGGAAAAGACAGACTGGTAAGGTGCTGACGGGCCGGGGGGGTGGAGACGGAATCCCCATGGGAACGCGAGCAGGGGAAATGGAAGTATACAAAAAGGGAAGGTAGTCCTGCTAAATGCCACGAGCTTGGGCAATAAAATGTCTGAGCTCCGGGCGATGCTAACTGAGGGAGAGGTGGATGTGGCAGCAGTCACTGAGACCTGGGCCACCGCAGGACATGACTGGGACCTGAACCTGGAGGGTTACACCATGTTCAGGAAGGACGGGGGGAGGAGGGGTATAATAGTCAAAAACTGCATTGGCATAGGAGGAGTGGAGGAGACGGAGGGAACTGTAGAGGCAATCTGGGTCACCTTGATAACAAGGGGGGGCAAGAGAGTAAAAATAGGAGCAGTGTATAGACCGCCCACGCTGGCGGAGGAGCTGGAGGAGAGTCTGGTGGCAGATGTGGGGAATCACTGCAGTTTGGGCAGGGGAAGGGTGGTGGTGATGGGGGACTTAAACATGCCAGGAAAGGACTGGGAGACTATGACACCCTCGGTGGCCAGGGAACAGAGATTGTTGGATGTCTTTCAGGACGCGTTCCTAACTCAGCAGGTGGGGGAACCGACCAGGGAGGCGCTGATACTGAATGTGGTCCTGGCAGACAGTGACCAGATTGGGGGCCTTGAGGTAAGGGACTCGTTGGCAGAGAGCGACCATGCCACAGTCTGGTTCTGCCTGGACCTAGGAGGGGTAGAAGGCTGCACAAAGACGGAGGTAATTGACTTCAGGGGGGCGGATTTCAAGGAAATCGGAAGGATCCTTAAGAAGCATTTGGATGGGACTGGGCAGACATGGACACTGACAGTAGGTGGGAAATCATCAGGAGAGGTGGTGCAGGATGCTACCGGCACCTGTACAAGAGTAAGACGAAAATGGGGTAGGACCCATAAACCCTGCTGGTGGACCAGGAAGGTTCAGGAGGTGGTGAGGGGAAAGAAGGTGACTTATAGGCATTTCAAGTGCTCAAGGAGTGAAAGGGATTGAGGGGAGTATGAGCTGATGGCCAGAAGGGCCACTAGGGTGGTAAGGGCGGCTAAGGTAAGGAAGGAGCAGAACCTGGCCAGGGAAATTAGGAGAGGGAACAAGGGGTTCTTTAGATACATTGGGGAAAAACGAAACGTGAAGGGGCAGATTAGCAGGATTAAAACAGGGGAGGGATGGGCACAAGACCCAGGGGAGCAGGCTGAGGTACTAAATGAGTAGTGCGAATCAGTTTTCACCAACGAAAATGGGGGGCTGCATCATACATGGGAGGAGAAGGTGAAACTGAGGAGGGGAGACCCCTACCGATCGGCGGGTCTGGGGAGAGGGGGGCCATCACTGGCAGGAGGGGGAAGGCAAAGCAGGGGACAAGGTAGCAGAGGTGGAAATCACGGCAGAGAGAGTGAGGGAAGCCCTCAGGTCCCTTAAGACAGAGAAAGCACCGGGGCTGGATACATTACATCACAGAGTGCTGAAGGAACTGGCAGATGTCCTGTCGGAACTTTTCAGCATCTCTCTGAGGACAGGGTGGGTGCCCCAGGACTGGAAGGTGGCGCACATAGCGCCTATCCACAAGGGGGGATCAAGGGAGGTGGCAGGTAACTACAGGCCCATCAGCCTGACATCGGTGGTAGGCAAGGTGATGGACGGCATTGTCAAGGAGAGGCTGGGGGGGACCTGGAAAAGTCGAGGTGCCTGGACGATAGGCAGCATGGATTCATCCCAGGGAAATCATGTCAGACAAACCTTGTAAATTTCTATGACTGGGTGACAAGTGCCTTGGACCTGGGTAGACCAGTGGACGTCCTCTTTGTTGACTTCAGCAAGGCATCGAACTCTGTTCCTCACTTGGGCCTGTTGGATAAGCTGGGAGAAATGGGGGTGGGGAACCAGATGATCAGATGGAAAGGAAATCGGCTCCAGGACTGGACCCAGAGGGTCGTGGTTGGCGGGACAGTCTCATCCCCAAGGATGGTCATTAGTGGGGTCCCTCAGGGATCGGTCCTTGGGCCCCTCCTGTTCAACGCCTATGTCTCTGACATAAGGAAGGGCATTAGGAGTGAGATGAGTCTGTTTGCGGATGACTCAAAACTGGGGGCGGTGGTGGATGGGGAGGGTGGCCGTACAGGGGGACCATGAGGCTCTGGAAAGGTGGTCTAGAAAGTAGAAGCTGAGGTTCAATGCAGGGAAATACAAGGTACTGCATCTGGCAGCCAGAAACCTGGGCCAAATGTACACCGGGGATGCTACGTCTCAGTGATTGAGAGGGACCTGGGGGTGGTGGTGGATGTCAAGATGAACAACTCAGACTTGTAGGAGGGCAGCAGCCAAGGCCAACAGGATGCTGTGATGCATATCTAGGGTGGGATCACCTCCAAAAGGAGGGAAGTGATACTCCCTCTGTATAAGTGCTTGGTGAGGCCACACCTCGAGTACTGTATGCAGTTTTGGAGGCCACACTTAAAGAGGGACATCAAACTCCTGGAGAGGGTCTGGAGGAGGGCAACCAAAATAATCTGGGGCTTGGGGACAGGACCTATGGGGAGAGGCTCGAAGAGCTAAATATGCACATACTGGAAGACAGAAGGGACCGGGGGGACATAACAGAGGTCTTCAGGTACATGAAGGGGGTAAATAGGGGAGGAGCAGTCAGGGTGCTCCGAAGGAAGGAGGGGGGAGACTAGAGGGCATGTGTGGAAGCTGGGGGGGGGAGATTCAGGGGAGAAAGGAGGAGGTGCTACTTCACTGAGAGGGTGGTGGAGCCATGGAATGGACAGCCCAGGGGGCTGGTGGAAGCAGAGATGGTGGAGGGGTTCAAGAGGAGGTGGAACAGGTACAGGGGAAGGGTTCTGGAAGCAAAGTCCTGTGCAGCGAGAATATCCGAGACTGGGAAGGGAGAAGCCAGAGAGGGCGAGGGGGGCAGCAAGGTCAGCTCCCAGGGTGGGGGCTGAGCAGACACGAAAGACTGTTAAGCCTATTCTGCTGGCAGTTTAGTATGCTAGTATGGCACTGCCACACACCCCAGTCATGTGTTAAGTGTGCTTTTATAACTTGTTGAGACAACTTTACAAGCATCCGAGCAATCTGATTGGCTAAAACACCTATTTGATTATTCACCCGTAATTACACTCCTGAACTAGTTTTCTCTGTGTTGTTCTCATTACAGGCACCATGTAAAAGAAAGGAAAGGTTTCTTATTTAGAAGCATAACAATGTGTTCTGGTCAGTTTTAACATGCTATAAGTGCGTTAAGACACTTCAGGAATGTGTGATTATTAGGAACAATTGCACTTTGCTCCTGTGTTTAAAGGCACTCGACACAAATGCCTTGTGCCTAATAATACATTCTAGCCATGCATATATTCCCCCATAATTACACACCCTGGCATGTGTTATTGCTGACATAAAATCCTTTTAATAGTTAGGGAAAAAAGGAAAATGTGAACCATGCGGTACTGTGAAATTAATGCACGGTCATGTGACAAGTAGGGAGGCAGTATACCGCAGTGGTCTAAGGTTCTGAGCTGCAAATCTGGAGACCTGGGTTTGAATCCCATAGCCCCCACTTGCATACTGTGTGACCCTGAGTAAGTCACTTAACTTCCCTGTGCTCCCAGGTCGCACCTGGAAACAAGCTTTCAGCTTAGTGTGCCACTCCTGGTTAAACAATTGGGAAAAAAAAAGTTTTGACCAGCCAGACTGCTGGTCTGATCCAAGCTATTTAATAAAGCATTTTAAACAGCACCATTTTCAGTGCTCCCATCATGTCCTCTATTGGTGCCTTACCCCTCGGGACTTTCGCGGTTCCACATCTTTAAGTTTTCTGAGCTTTAGAAAACGAAGAGGAAGGGATCGTAATTCTTGACTCAGAGGAGCAGGCCACCAGATCCCCTTCCCTTCCTGGTTCTTCTCACCGATAGCTCCGCCCCCGTGCCGCAATGTTTTTTGACGATGTTGTCTGTAGCGCTAAGGGGCATGCTACATTGACATGAATGGGGACAGGTTTTAAAATTCTTTTTGCCATATTTTAAAGTTCACTGGGGTCAATTCAAAGCCACTGCTCAACTAACAAGGCTCATTAGTTGATCAGTGGCTCTGAAACATGGCAAAAGAATGTCAAAACTCACTTCCATTCATTTCAATGTAGCATGCCCCCACACTCTACAAACAAGTTTGTTACAAAACTTTGGAGCCCGGGGACGGAGTTGTCAGTAAGTAGAACAGGGAAGGAGAAGGGATCTGGTGACCGGCTACTCCGAGCCAAGAATGAAAATCCCTTCCTCTTCATTTTCTAAAGCTTGGAAAACTGAAATATATGCATGCTGCCTGCTTCAGAGAAGGCAGGAAGTAAACTAGCAACGACCGGATGTGGAGGGCTCCTTATTCCCCCCTGCTGCACAACGTTAAGTCCTGCCTAGTGATGTCATCAGGAGGTGGAGCCCAGGTGTAATGAAGCCCGGAGACCAGCTTAGGAAAGAGAGAAATATGGATGGACTGTGCAAGTCCAGAGGCGATAATGTAACAGTGGGGAACTTAAAAAATTAGCACAATCGTTGCTCTTTAATGCACGGTCATGTGTTATTTTTCAGCAAATCAAGTCTGTATTATATAATTCATGTTAAAGTAGCGGGGAGATGAAGGAGTTCACTTTATTGTTCGGTGGAAGTAAATACAGGTTACTCACCTGTAACAGGAGTTCTAGGAATGGTATATGTTGTTCATCCACACTCTCTGGCAGGTATCCTTGCCGCTTTAATTCTTGCCGGAAGGTCTTCAAGCTGGCTCCTCCCACCCACCCGGGTGGTAAAACTCTCGGCTCCGCCCCATGACGCCAGATCTGGCCCTCTGGAAGCTCAGGCTGTGCGTCGAAGCCGGGGAGGTCGGGTGGGTCGTGTGGATGAACAACATATACCATTCCTAGAACTCCTGTTACAGGTGAGTAACCTGTATTTCTAGGGACATGGATATGTTGTTCATCCACACTCTCTGGCAGACTCCTAGCAGTTCTCCGGGAGGAGGGAGGTAAGGCGCACACCCCCAATACTTACTTGGGAAAGAGAGATTGGAGAACTGAGGCCCCAAAACCAGCATCCCGGCGTGACTCGAGGTTGATGTGGTAGTGGGTAATAAAGGCACGTGCCGACTTCCAGGTAGCAGCCCTGCAGATATCCTGGATAGGGACGTCCCTGAAGAAGCTACCGATGCAGCGTATGGCGGTAGAATGAGCTCTTATCCTCTGGGAGGCTCCATGCCCGCCAACCTGTAGCAGAGCTCTATGCAGGAAGTGATCCACCTGCCTATCGTCCACTTTGCTGCAGGTCTGCCAGGTGCGGCCTTCAGCGTAGGTGACAAATAGCTGGCAACCTCTCCCGAACTTCAGCCGTCCGCTCCTTATAATAAGCGAGCGCTCGTCTAGGGTCCAAAGTATGGAGCCTATACCCGGCCTCCGAGGTGTGATTGGGGTAGAACACTGGCAGAGTCAACACCTGGTTAAGGTGAAACTCCGACACCACCTTCGGAAGGAATTTCAGGTGGGGGCGCAGGACAACCTTGTCCCTGTGGAAGACCAGGTAGGGAAGCTCGGTGGAAAGTGCCTGGAGCTCTCCCATCCTTCTGGCTGACGTGATAGCCACCAAGAAGGCGGTCTTCCACGACAGGTGTGAAAGATCACACCTCTGCATTGGTTTGAATGGCTTGCTCATGAGCTTGGCCAGTACCAGCAGTAGATCCCACGGAGGTGGAGGTTCTCGCACTGAAGGGGAATGTGGTCAAGGCCTTTGAAAAAGCGCCCGACCACCTTCTCCTGTGCCACCGACTGCTTGCCGGCCCGCGCCCGGTAAGCAGAGATGGCTGCCAGGTGCACCTTAAGGGTCGTCGACCGAAGCCCTTGCTGAGAAAGGGACCACAGGTAGTCCAGAATGCTTGCCAAGGGGCAGTCGGAAGGGTCCAAGCCCTTCCCCTGACACCAAATGGAAAACCTCTTCCATTTGAAGGCGTAGCATTTCCTGTTCTACTCCTTACGGGACGCCTTAACGACACTGAGGACCTCGTTGGAAAGACCCAAGGCCTGGAACTCTAGCCGCTCAGGAACCAGGCCGTCAGGTGCAGGGATTGAAGGTCCAGATGGAATACCTTCCCCTGATTGACTGAGATCAGGTCCGGGCGGGCTGGAAGCCGCCTCGGGAGCCTGGAGCTGAGGCTGAGGAGATCTGATACCAGAACTGGCAGGGCCAGTCTGGGGCTACCGATCACCTGCCTCTTGTCCTCCTCGCCTCTTGGAGAAGCACTTTGTGGATCAAGGGAAATGGGTGAAAGGCGAGAGGCCCAGGGTCCACGGCCTTGAGAAGGCATCCCCGCAGCGAGCCCTGCTGAGGGGGCAGTGATGAACAGACTCAGCTTCAGATTCTCCTGGAGGCAAACAGGTCCACCTGAGGCGTGCCCAGTGGGAGAAGAGATCTTGTACTACCTCCTCGCAGGAGACCACTGTGAGACGAGCCCCTATCCGCTTAGGCATCGGCCAGGGTGTTGGAGGCTCCTGCCATGTGAATGGCTAGGGAGATCCTCCAGGGCTGCGACTAGGGGACCAACATGAGAGCTTCTGCATAACAGCAAGGGAGCACGTCCCCGCCCAGGCAGTTCAGACAGTACATGGTCGCGGGTGTTGTCCGTCTGGACCTGAACCACTTGACCCCGTAGAGAAACGGGAGCTAAGGCGGTGAGAGCTAGACTTGACAGCCTAGAGCTCCAGCAGGTTGGATGTGGCATCGGGACTCTCGAGGGGACCAGAGGTCAGGCGCCGGTGTTCCCCAGATGGCACCCCAACCCATCAGAGATGCATCGAGAGAGACCGCGGCTCAGGGTGGACAAACGGGATACCCTCCTGCAGATGAGCTGGAACGATCCACCATTGGAGAGCATTCCACATCTCCTGGGTCACTGTCACGGGCCGGTCCAACGGATTGTGGCGTTGTGACCATTGGCTGACCAGTCCCCATTGAAGGGGACGCATGTACCAACCGGCCCAACGGATCATGCTGGTGCAGGCCGCCATGAGGCCCAGGAGGCGCAGGAAGTCCCGGGCAGGGCGCAATTGCCCAACCAGAAATGATTGGGCAAAGGAGGAAAGAACCTCGGCCCTGTCTAACAGGGAGCCAGGTTTGGCTCAAGAGAGAGCCTGCCCTGCCTGATGGAACAGAATCACCTGCTTGGCATGAGTCTCACTCTTTGGCCCTGCTGATGAGAAGGCCAACCTGAGAGCAAACCTGGAGGGCTAGATCTCTGGACCGCCCACCTCCTGTCTGGAGGGGCTGCTATCAGCCAATCGTCCAGGTAAGGGTACACTCGGACCCCGTGGCACCAAGAGGGAATACTGTCACCACTGCCATGCATTTGGTGAAGACCCTGGGAGCTAGGGGAGAGGCCGAAGAGCATGGCTGAACTCGTAGGGATCCCTCCGCCTGAAGCGGAGGAATCTCTGATGGGACGGATGGATTGGGACGGAAAGAACACATCCTGAGGTCCAGGGAACAGAAACCACATGCCTGCCGCTCGAGATGGGATTATCTGAGCCAGAGTGACCATCCTGAAGGTCCTGGACCTTAGGAACTTGTTCAGGCCATGCAGGTCGAGAATGGGGCGCAGCCTCCGGCCCGCTTTGGGACCAGGAAGTACCTGGACACAAACCCCGGGTCTGGAGGAGGATCCGCCACCTCCTGATTACCTCTTTTCGCGAGGAGCAGAGGCGATATCGTCTGGGGGGCCAACAGCAAGGCTGCAGACTCCGTGGCTCTACCAGGGGCTGACGGCTCGAAAAGGCGGAACCTGCTCGAACTCCAGAGGCAGGCTTTTCCCTACCACCTCCAACACCCAGTCCACGGTGACAGCAGACTAGGCGGAAAGGAAGTGAGCGGGAGCTGCTTCCATGGGGAACCCAGGGGAGTGATGAGGTTGGGGCGGCACCTCTCAACCTGTCACTGGGCAGGCTTGGAGGAAGAACCAGCCAAGGGACCTCCCGGCCTTTACTTCCTTGCTCCTGTTGGAGGAAGCCATCGACTCTGGGGCTGGGACGCTGCCGTGAGCCTGCTGGCTCTGTTGCTATGCTGCTGGCCGGCCGAGGAGCAGGGACCAAAGGACTAAAGGACTTCTGCTGCTGATGGTGGCCTTGTCCTCTGGGCGGAGATGACCGAGTCCAGAGTGGCATTGACTCCCTCGATCCTCTGGAGGTGTCCTCCACCCAGGGCTGAAGAGGTCAGGACCCCAAGAAGGGGACATCCGCCAACCCAGCTGGGTAACCGCCGTGAAGGTGGATATCCTCAGCCACGCCCTGCACGATGGCCACCGTGGCGCCGCTACTGACCTGGCCGAGGAATCACCTATGTCCAGAGCAGTCTGAGCTGCTGTTTCGCCACCGCCTTTACTCCTGGTCTCCCAAGACCGCATGGACCGTGGGTCTGCAGGTCAGGGCGGAGATGAGGAATGACCTCATCCAGGAGCCCATGAGGGCGTGGGAGAAGTGTGCCATCAGCATGGCCGAGCTGGCCTGTCGGAGGGCCGAGGAGGATGCAGCGTCACCTTGCACCTGCAAAGTCCAGCTTTTTGACTCTTTGTCGGGGCTTGTCCACATTCCGAGCGTTACTGGAACGCTGGAAAACGCTGTCGGTGACCAACCCCTCAGCAAAGGGGTGTTCCGAGAAACCGGGCAAAGAGCCGGTAGGGACCGCATAATTCCTGGCCATCCTGGCCGAGGGCGCAGGACAGGAAGCAGGCCGCTGCCAAAGCTCCAAGGCTGGGCCGACAATGGCCTCAGCCACCGGAAAGGCTTCCGTGGGGGAATCCCCACGGTCCAGAATCTCCATCAGGGGATACTTGGCCCATTTGGACACGGGCTCAAGCTGCATCCCGGTGGACTCCGAGATGAGTCGAAGCAGACCCAAGAAGGACGATGGGCTATCGTCCATTGACTGGCCCCCGGAGGACTCCAGATCGCACTGCCTGGAGAACAGGGAGGAATCGTCGTCGGATTCCGAAGAGTCTGCGAAGAGCTGCCTCAGCCCTGAGCCACCCTCCACCTGTAGAGGACGGTCGGGAGTGAGGGTGACCGACAACCTGTGGGGCAAGCCATGACCCGACCGAGAATTCTTGGTCAGTGCCCCCGACTTAGGTTGTGGAGGTGGAGGTTCCACCACAAATCGGTGGACCAGCTGGTTTCGGCATGGCAACTCGACTGGAACGAGTGGTTGCTTCGGCCGTTCCGGCGACAGCCACTTGATGGCCGGGGTCGGCTTAGGCCTGGATAACAGCAACTGCTGCCACATCAAATCCTCGTAGCGCCGGCGCAACCTGCGCCGTAGCCTCCTCTCACCAGAGGAGGAGGAGGAGGAAGAACGGCGTCTGCCGCTTACTTTGAGCGGACTGAGACCCCGATGTTCGAGGAACGGCTGGATCGAGAAGAGGTCCGAGACCGAGACCCCCGGGGAGACCGAGGGTGGGTCTGGGAAGGGGCGGGGGATACCCGCTCTTCCCTCGGCTCGGGAACTTTAACCGGGGACTGCGGTCCCGAAGGAGCAGGCAGATCCTCGGTAACCACCGGGGGAACCGGTGAAGTAGGGTTGTTGGCTTCTCCAGTCGACAGCCCGTCTAACGGATCAAGAAAAATCTCAACTTCATCGACGGGAGTCTCGACAGGCTGGCCTGACGGGGGCACCATGAAGCCAGCGGCCTCGACCAAAGTCAATGGTCGGCTGCCCGGGGAGGGGGACCTCTACCGCTCCCACGAAAGCAGACGATGGGACTTACCTTTCGATTCCCTTTTCTTGGGCCGAGAAGAATGTCCCGAAGGCCTCTCTCCTTTCGTGGAAAGGGTCTGGCAAAGCTCCTTGAATGAAGCTGTATATGAGGAACTCAGAGAGAGCGGGATAAATGCAGCGGCCGAGGAGGAAGAAGATGCGGCCTGGGCCGCTTCCTCCTCGAGGGCGATCATCTGCTCGAGCTGCTCAGCCGAGCCAGCCGCCGTGGACACCGCCCAACGAGCCTCTTTGGATTTTACCAGCGGAAAACGTTTCTCAGGGCGCCCGAGCTTCAAACGGGCAGAGCGATCGTCCAGAACATTGGCCGAGAAAGAACGGCACAACTCGCAAGCCTGCGGGTCGTGATCTAGGCCTAAGCAGTAGACGCACGTGGAGTGCGGATCCGTCCTGGACATTTTCTGCCCGCAAGGGCACCTCCGAAAGCCGGGAACAGATTTGGTCCATCGTAGTCGCGAGGGAAACGAAGACCGAAGCTTAGAAAACTTCAAAATCAATTTTGACGAACCGAATAATTAGGATCCAGTCTAAAACGCAGAGCGCTAAGGAGGGAACCTGAGCTTCCAAGCGGTAAGGAAGATCTGGCGTCATGTGGCGGAGCCAAGAGTTTTACCATCCGGGTGGGTGGGAGGAGCCAGCTTGAAGACCTTCCGGCAAGAATTAAAGCGGCAAGAATACCTGCCAGAGAGTGTGGATGAACAACATATCCATGTCCCTAGAAAAATCTTTTCATGGGTCCAAATTAGGAAGTCATTTCAGTTTAGGTAAAAAATGTCAGATAAATCAACCATGTCTTTCATACTTCTTTATTTGTTTGTTTATTTATTTGATAAGGTTTCACCAGGAAAGACAACATGAGCTATAAACAGCTCATTACCAGACGCGGCCTGGGGGAGGGATTACATAAGTGGGAGAGCAAGTGAAAACATATCCAGGGAAAATACAACCAGGCCAATATACAGGCTATTATACAGGCATGTATACAGAAAGTGCAACACACAGTACACTGGACTACAATCCCAGACAATTGCTGAAGCATACAGTACGAATAGATATTCCTTACAGGGCATCAACCATGAGCACAAACGTATAGTAATAACAAGTAACTAGGTAAGGTATAGACCAGCAGCAGGAACTGCAAAATTACATGTCACCTAACTTTCTTTTTCCCTTTTGCAGTCAAATACTTCCTCCCCTTAATGATGAAAGTTTTGTTACTTGTGAAAATCAAATACTTCTAAAATGACCCTGGTTCCAATCCATTTTAACTGTAATCAGACCTGCCCCCTTCCCTTGCTGATGAGATATCTTGCTATTTTTTTTCTTCTCCAACAGCCCTTATACGCGTTGAAATTAAAAAGGTAAAAAATTGTGGGCGTTGGTGGCTGAAAGAGTTTAAACCTAGCACTACCATGAAGGGCAATCTGCATTTGTCTATTAAATCTGGATCACTGCACTTGAGCAGCTGGGGTGGGGGGCTGTGGGTGGAGTAGCATCTTGTCCAGTACCTACAACAACCCTGCAGTTAGGCCAGGAGGTGCCTAGCATGTTATGTCCTACAGCCCCAACCCCAACCCCACCCGACTCTTCCTTTTCTTCCAGTCTAAATGCAAACAGACTGCTGCCCATAGTGGTGGGATGTGTTGCACTGCTGACTGTTGACAAGATGAACATCATGGAGGGGGCAGGATAAGGGGAAATGTGAGGAAGTTTTCTTCACGGAGAGGGTGGTGGATGCTTTGGAATAGCCTAACCCAGGAAGTGGTGGGTGCTAACACAGTGGGGGGATTCAAACATGCATGGGACAGACATTTATATATGTCTTTGGTAACATACGGGAACCCTAGATGGGGTGAAGAGAGGTAATAGACAATGACCAAATATGGTCAGCGACTGCTGATGCAGGCAGGGAATACGGGCAGACTAGGTGGACCTAGCGGTCCTCATCTGCCATCAACTACTATGTTACAATGTTATATGGAATCCGGAAGTGCAGAAGACATGAGGGACTGAACCAATGAAGACACTGAGGGATCCTTTCAGACCTTTCCCTCTTATGCTGCCTTACCAATTTTTAGCACCCTTGGAAGGCTAGAGCAGTCCAGAACTCCAGTACCTAACACAGCACACCTAGACATTTTTCTTGCATATCTAGTGGCATAGTAATGAGGCTGGCAGGGGACTCTAGGTCTATCAGGGCAACCCCCCTGCTTCATCGGCAATGAACAGTAAGTAAGCTCGGCAAACACGTATCGATTTATATGGATACAGCCCCTCCCCATCCCCTCTTCTGCCCAGGCTACGTTGTCTCAGGGGCCCTACTTAGTGCTGTGACTGTTTCATGTGAAAGGAATGAAATGGTCTGATGTCTGTCTTGGCAGATAAACATCAAGGCAAACTGCACTATGGCTCCAACCGTACCGACGCTGCAGAATCAAAATTTTCCCCTAGCTGCTTAGTCGTACCTTCAGCAGAGTTCTGCAGGGCAGCTGTGCCGGTTGTCTGTGTTAGATGCTACCTAGTATGGAAGAGCAGATGCCGGTAAGAAGAATGAACATCTGTTGAAGTTACAGGAATGGCTGTGCCCCCGTTGTAGAGATGGAGGAAAGATTGAGAATAACGGAATGCAATTATGCAAGAAGTCCCAACAGAACTCTTTTGTATTCTAGGTCTCTGCTTACCGAGGGGAAGAGTCATGCCTGCATTCCAGATCATAGCAGCCAATGTGGAAATACAACTGTATATTGCAGAACACTGTTACTGTATTACTGCCCCTCCTCACCACCAGGTTGTCTTGACCCCCACTGCCCCTGAAGAGCCTTTTGTTCCAGGATCAGGGGCTGCCGGATGTTGCCCACCTAAAATCTGCAGAGGACAGGGCATTCTGTATGTCACATTAAAAAGCACAACGCTTCATAAAATTTAAAGGAACTTGTACCAGTTGAGAAAGAAAAGTCCTAGAATGAAATGGGCAAGCTCTGCGGACTCTGCAGCATGGAACGATCCGGCAAGCCATTTAATAGTACAGAACCTGTGTTTCAGTAGCAATGCTACATCGAGCTCAAGCTGTGCGGAGGACAGAGCCTTCTGTGTCATACGTTATACAGGCGATCTGAACACAGATTACAAAAGCTGAGGAATTTAATGCCAGAGCAACCCTGTTCGAGGCTAGAATGGACAAAATGCAAGCAGATGTAGAAAGGGGCCCAGGCGTCAGTGGAGAGAGTCCTGGCTACTAGTACTAGCCCAGTGAAAGAAAACAGCTTGTTGAGGACCCGCTTAGAGCAGACAGAGAACACTGCCTGAGAGGCGGATACAAGTGTGGTAGGACTCCCTGAAAACACTGTGTGTGTGTGTGTGTGTGTGTGTGTGTGTGTGTGTGTGTGTGTGTGTATATAAAGGGGGGCACCTGAAAACTCTCTTACTGAACTGAATCCCGGAGGTGCTATAATTAAAATTTCACTTTCAGTCAGTCCGTCGGCAGAATGGTAGGTCTACCGCTTGCGACACCTGCGACCCAGGTTCGCACACTGAACCTGGGTTAGAACAGTCTTAAGGAGCTCAGACTTTACAGCCTGAAGATGAGGAGGAGAAAAGGAGGCCTGATATCCATATTTTTACCTTGTATATAGCTGTAAACTCCATTTAATTAACTTTCTATTGTAACTAATGTTTCTAACACAATTGTTACCTTGCACCGAGGTCGCACCTGCAAATGAGCTCTGACTCAGTGTGCCTTTCCCGGTCACCAAAATTTAAATAAAAATAAACAGTGTATAAGGCTATATCCAGCACAGAGACGATGCAAACTCTGCATTTAGAACTCAATAATAAGGAAAAAGTGAAACAAAGGAACAATAAACAACTCAGGCAATCATTATAAAACAGAAAGAAGCAGATGGTTCAGCGAGAGTCATGAGTAAGTAATGTGTCCAGTTCTGGAGAGCACATCTCCAGAAGGACAAACACAGAGTGGCGGCGGTCCAGAGGGGGAACAACTAAAATGGTGCAGAGTCTGCATCAAAAGCCCTATGAGGAGAGACTAAAGGACCTCAATATGTACATCCTGGAACAGAGGAGGGAGAGGGGGATATAATGGAGACCTTTAAATGCCTCACGGGAAGCCGGACCGTCAGCGCAGCGGTAGCACTACCGCTTGCGACACTGGTGACCTGGGTTTGGGAACGAGCCCAAGGAGCTGGAGGGCCGGCTGGGGCAGAAGGCTGAGCATCCGTGGGACTGCTCGCCTTCTCCAGGGAGGGAGGGGACGAGATTCAGTGCTTGACTGACCCCAGGCAGAGGCCTGGGGTACAGCAAGTGCCTGACCAATCCAGGAGGGTTGGGCATGCCAGGCGTCGGCCGAACTCCGCCCAGCGTCCAGAGCTATAGCATGCCAGAAAAAGCAGGGAAAAACACCTCCATCGCTCCGGGTAGACAGAGCGCCAGCACAGACCTCAATGGTCCCCTGCCTTCCCCACATGGCGGCCCGACGAAGTGACGTTAGTCCGGGGTGCTTGGGCCCCACCTCGTCCCCGCCTGGGGGGGTAGATCCAAGGCTACATGGGGGGACCGCTGTGGGGCTCCAGGCATGGAAGAAACCGAGGCAGATGCCAGGCTCCCGAAGAAGCGGAGCGTAGGGGGTAGGGGAAGGCGGAAAAATAGCACGTTCAAAAAAAATAAATAAATGCCTCATGGGGGTAAATAAGGTACAGGAGGGGAGTATGTTTCATTCCACCAGATCAGTTCTAGAGAAATGGAATGCAGAGTCTGTGTGGTGGCTGCTTGTCTGTGCCTGTAGCTTAATTTTTGTGGATTTACATGGTTTTCTGCTTGGAGTAACTACACCATTCTTGCTCACTACATCCGTGAAAGTCTCCTGAACTGGATTTCTGCAAAACATCATCACCAGGTATCTGCATTTTTCATTTAAAAATCAACTTTTTGGAAGCTATCCTAAGCAAAACATAAGTCAAGCAACTAAGTCTGACAAACTCAGTGACTCTAGGTCCTGCTTGAATCCACATTTTCGTCTGACCTGCTCCATGATCTGTATGTGGGCTTTTCAACAACCTCTTTGAATGACAAAGAAGCATGCAGACAAAAGGATTTCACATCCTGCATATGCGCAGGCACAGTTCATCACCTTCAGGAATTCTAACACATTCTGTGACTCTGGACCTCAGCTGTTGATAATTTCTTTTGGCTTATGACTTAACCACCAGGTATCTACAAGATGCTGAAATCCTTTCTCCTACAAATTCTCCTTATGCTGCTCCTGCTCTCAGGAAATGTTCACCACAACCCAGGACCACCTGGGCAGCCAGCAGTGGCACCAAGCAGAAGGACAGGGACACTCACCATCGCATCCATCAACGCCTGCAGCATCCTCAACAAACTCGATTCCCTCCAAACATGGATCCTACAGCACAACCCTGATGTCCTCTCAGTTGTGGAAACATGGCTAAACCCTAAAATCCCTGATACCTCAGTCTCTATCCCTGGCTACTGCATTTTCAGGCAAGACAGGATTGCTAAATGGGGCGGAGGCTGCGCCATCTATCTTAAGGATACCCTTATGGGTCACATCATCCCATCCCCTAGCGTGAGCAACTCCTCTCAGGTCCTCACAATCAAAATCCTCCTTGGTGCACATAACAAGGAACTCACTGTCATCTCAGTTTACCTACCCCCAAGAGATCAAGCTGCTGGCTTCCATAGCATCATGGAATATCTAAGGGTCCAGCAACATAATTCCGAAACCATAATCATGGGTGATTTTAACATTAACTGTTTCTCCGCTGAGGCCGCTACCTATAAGGATGCAGCCGCGGCACATCACCTCACTCAACTGGTCAATGCCCCCACTAGGTGTAACTATAGGACAGGCTCCCTTACGCTTCTAGACTGGATTCTATCTAACCACCCTGAACGCATCTCCAATGTTTCTGTACTCCCGGATACAATAAGTGACCACTCGCCTGTCATCTGCTCCTGGTCAAACAAATAGACTTTGACGGCAGATAAGGACCACTTGGCCCACCCAGTCTGCCCATTTCCCTACCTACTGGATAAGCTGCAGATTCTAGTTAACCAACAGCCTACTTCCTGCAACCCCCAACTATAATTGCCTTGTGTCTGTCCCATGCATGTGTGAATTCCCCCACAGTTTTAGACCCAACGACCTCCTCAGGAAGGCTGTTCCATGTATCCACCACTCTCTCCGTGAAAAAACATTTCCTCACATTACCCCTAAGCCGTTCCCCCTCGTTCTTACACATCTCTTTCTCTGAAAGATGCTACCCTCCTGGACTTTGTTGATTCCCTTGAGGTACTTGAACGTTTCTATCATGTCCCCCCTGTCCCTCCTTTCATCAAGAGTATACATATTAAGCTCTCTCAGTCTCTCTTCATATGGCTTCTGCTGCAGACCCTGCACCATTTTAGTTGGCCTCCTCTGGACTGCTTCCATCCTGTCTATGTCCTTGCGTAGATGAGGCCTCCAAAACTGCACACAGTAATCCAGATGGGGTCTCACCAACGGTCTGTACAGAAGGATAACCACTTCCTTTTTTCTACTTGTGATGCCTCTTCCTATGCATCCCAGTATCCCCCTGGCTCTCCTTACTGACTTTTTACATTGCTTACCCACCTTTAGGTCATCTGATATGACTACCCCATGTCCCTTTCCATTTCTGTTGTTGTTAGTACCTCCCCTGCTATTGTGTACTCTTCTCCTGGGTTTTTGTTTCCCAGGTGCATTACTTTTACCACAAGCCCCCTCCCAAGCTTATCTATGCCAGGGTTATCAAACAAGGGCACCTCCAGCTGTTAAAATCCCATCTAACCAGGCTGAACTTGGCAGTGCTTGACGCCCTCAGTGACACCAACAAAGCTCTGGACCTATTTATCAAACGTTTCAACGAAGCCGGTGACATCTATGCGCCAGTGAAAAAAGATGGAAGGTCAAAGGACAGACCAACCCCTGGGTTACTACTGACCTTTTAACTCTACTCAAGCACAGAGACCACCTCTGGCATTGTGCTCGTGCAACTCTGACACAAATAAACAGACAATTATACAAAGCAGCCAGAAATGATTGCACTGGAAAAATACGGAATGCTAAACACAGCTATTACAAAGAGGCTCTGACCAACTCTTGGGGCCAGGGAAACAAATTCTGGAACAACATGAAAGAACTCACAGGCAAGGATCCTAAAGCACCACCCACTATGCTCAACCTTCACGCACTCCTACACTCGACCTAGGTACCATCACCAGCACTTTTAATAATGCATTTACAAACCTGGACAGTGTCCTTCCACCAAATTTTTGACGACCTCCCCTCCAGCTCCTCCCAAGTTACCCCCCAACTAGAACGTACAACCCCAAAGTTTTTATTTTTAAGGAGGTCCCACCACAAGTAGCTAGAAAATACATTCAAAAGGCCATCGGCAAACAAGGGTACAGTGGTGACTCCCTTGACCTGAAACTGCTGGCACAAGTCCTTGATGAAACCACTTACAAAGATCTTCAATCTCTCGCTTAGATTGGGCCATTTCCCCTCTCTCTGGAAGAAAGCCACTGTCACACCGGTTCACAAAAGCGGAGATAGTACACTGCACACCAATTACAGACCTATCTCACTCCTCCCCCCACTATCTAAAGCACTGGAGCGAATAGTGTCAAACCAACTAGTTGAATTCCTGGATAAGTACAATGTGCAGTACCCAGAGCAGCATGGCTTCAGAAAAGGGCACAGCACCACCACCACTGCACTACTGGAATTTACAACCTTCGTCCATGCCACGCTTGACAAAGGGAATTGTGGAGGGGCAGTATTTATAGACCTTACCAAGGCATTCGGCACAATTAACCACCCCCTACTGCTCAAGCAACTGTCCTCCATTGGGATCTCCAGCGATGCTATTCCATGGTTCACCAACTACCTTGATAATCAGATCCAACATGTAAGGATTGCAGGGATCTCTTCAGATGAGAAACCGGTCCACTTCAGAGTCCCCCAGGGGTCTATTCTGGGCCCTCTACTCTTCTCCCTCTTCATCAACAATCTCCCCAGTGCCTGCCACCAAAAATACTACTATACGCAGATGATGCAGTCCTGTTTCCCAGCCACCATGACATTACAGTCCTTGAATCCCAGCTGCAGCTCGACTTCAAGCGCATCGAAGACTGGTTCAATTCTCATAAACTTGTCCTGAACCACAGCAAGACTAAAGCCATGTCCTTCTATAAACGACGGCGCAGGCACAACTCTCTGTCCCTCACCTGTCAAAACCACGCTGCAGGAACCCACTCGAACATGTCAAGGAGTTCAAGTACCTTGGTATTACCCTGGATAGTACCCGCTCCTACACTCGGCATACTGACACTGTTGCCAAGACTGCCAATATATGGATTGGACTACTACACAAACACAAGCACTGTATGCCTGCGGATGCCCTTAAACTAGCCATCTACAGCTCTGTCACCTCTATCATTGACTACGGCCTTGCCATCTATGGCTCTGCCTCAAGAAGTGCTCTCCGCAGGATCTCAGTTTCTCTCAACAAAGCCTGTAGACTACTAAAGGGTGCGGCCCGACAAACTCACACCTGTGACCTCCATGCACAGGCCAGCTGGCTACCCCTACTCAGCAGAATACAATACTAGACCTGCTTACTTACCAAAAAGATTCTCCTCAGTCTCATGCCACCTGGTGTTAGCTCACTCCTTACTACCTACAGTGGCACTCAACAAACATGTGGTGCCCAATCTCTAACCTTTCAGGTTCCCAGATGTCGTACCTCCATCGGTCAGCGGTCCTTTATCTACAGAGCCACTCAATGGTTCAATTCCCTCAATAAAGAAGCACTTTCCTCTACTACACTTGGACCCTTCAAAAGGAATCTCAAACTTTACCTCACCTCTACCACTCAATGTGACTGCTTTTCTGAACAGAGATCTCTCTGAACACCTCCTAGCTCACTCATGTCTCACAGCCCGCCCTTTCCCAGTCTCATTCCCTCTGGCACCGGGCTTTCCTTGTGACTCCTTTCCTGCTTCGCATCTCCACTGGTACAAGACATTTTCCACCACCATCGGACAGTGGCCCATTAGCCTGCCAACTTCCTCTCCTGGTTGCACGCCTGCAATACTAACTGCCTATGGTGCCTTCTATCTCTTACTGTTACTGCAGCCAGCTGCCTACTCAAGCTGCTATTTATATGAATATTATCTCAAAGTATGTTATAACTGAGTATCTTTTTTTTTACTTTTAGTTGTTTTGGTTGTTTATTGTGCATTATTTTACTACCTCTGTATGTATGTTGACCCTCATCCTTTGACGTGGAACCTCTGTAAACGAGCAGTTTCTGCTCAAAGGTATTTGTAATCCGAGAATTTAATAAATAAAATAAATAAATGTTTCAGAACAAAAGGTGCCCAAGAACAAGGGGACATGCTATGAAGCTTGGGGGGTGTCGATACAGGAGTGATGTGAGGAAGTACAGTACTACTTCACAGAAAGAGTGGTGGGTTCCTAGAACACACTTCCAGCAGAGCTGGTGAAAGCGAAAACACTGGTGGGGTTCAAGAGTGCATGGGATAAGCACAAGGGAATCATAGTGGGAGGGAGAAAGCTGCAGAGCAAGTGGTAACAGTGTAGGTAGTGAGAAATGGGCAGACTGGATGGGCCAAGCGGTCCTTAGTGCCATCAAATTCTATGTTTCCATGAGTGGAACAGCTTACCACAGAAAACAGTTGACAGTGACAATTTTAAACAGTTTTAATTTCCAACCAGATAAACATTTATTGGGGAGTGCATTCACTGCTGTTTTCCACTGAACACAGCAGACAGGCTCGAAGGACTAATGCCTACTCTTTGTCTGTAGAACCTATTGGTCAGCTAGGGGAAGGAGGATTGAGCATTAGATGGACTACTCTCCTCCTCTGGGGGCTGGGTGGCAGCGGTGCTGGGGTTAGCACATGGGGGGGTCAGACCACTGGAACACCACACATGGGGGTCTGGCGTGCTAAGCAAGGAAAGGTGCGCACTCCCCTACTGACATCATTGCATACAAGCTCCTCTGTACCATGGGGAAGGGTAGAAATGGGAAAGTCACCCTGGCTGGCAGGATAATTCCCCAACCCCCTCACAGGCCCTGCACCAGCAACTTAGGCACAGCTTCAACCAATCCTGTCTGATGGGCTAAGCTTGGCTCTGTACCATCGGGGGTTAAGCTATGAAGGTAGCTGGAGCTGGTAAGTCCAGATGCTGGTTGATTTTTTTTGGGGGGGAGGGTCAGAGAGAAGTGAAGCCAGCCAGGAAGGGAGAAAGACGAACTACGACAAATTTCACTTTCATAGTACACTGGGCTTACAGCATCACTCCACGGAGAGCCACAGCGAAGGGCGAGACATTTTGCACAATCACCACGGTCAATTGGTTGAAGAGGCAGTATAGCGCAGTGGTCTAAGGCTCTGAGCTGCAAATCTGGTGACATCCAGCAGACCAGACCTGGGTTTGAATCCCACAGCTTCCACTTGCATACTGTGTGACCCTGAGCAAGTCACTTAACCTCCTTGTGCTCCCAGGTCGCTCCTATAAAAAAGCTTTCAGCTTAGTGTGCTATACCTGGTTAAATAACTAAATAAATAAAAACAGGAGTGTCAAGAAGCTGGATGAACTGCTGCGGGCAGTCAAACAGAGCAGCAGAGTGCAGTTCAGAGGTGGGGATGCTTCTTCCCCAACTTCAACGACAGCACCCAGCAGCACTGGAAGGGTTCCAATGGTTCTGGGTCCTCCTCCAGAAACTCAGGGTGAACTACTGACACAGTCCAGATTGAAAGTGCACTACAGAAACTTAGATAATGCTGAAAGTAAAACTTGCTTCCTGATTGGCTGAAAGAGCATGGCACCCGGGTCGTTATTTCTTAACAACGGCCCGCTCAGAAAAAGTGCCAGTTTGATCGTTCGGTACCCGAAACTTGCCAGCCGCCATTTTTTTTCCACACTTTACTGACACAACAGCCCCCACCCAGGCCCTGCCACTCTGCTGAATGGAAATTCCAGCAACAGCCTGATACAGCCTCCCAAACTGCTTGCTGCTCCTTCTCATCACTGCCAAAATAAACATTTTTTTTTAAATACCTGCCAACTCGCTCCACCTCCCGCCCTTCCGTGCTCCATTTTCACTCTCCGAACCTACTCGCTACCAGTAATCCGTCTCCTCACTTTTAAACTGAGCTGCACTCTCGCGTCCCACATTAAAAGCCAAGTACCTCTCTCTAAACACTAACGGCGACATTTCTGCCGTTGTCACAGCGCTATTCAAGCGGGGTGTGTGACGCCTATAAACCAGAAGGACAAGCTAATCCAAACAGCATAAATAAGTACACCACAGCTAACTTCTAGTGCTAATTCCAGCACTTCACATTAGGCACTACTTTACAGCAAACAATATTTCTATTTGCTTTTTACTTATTTTTTATACGTGCATTTACTTTCTTCATATTTTGTTAAATGATCACAACTGGAACCATTATCAATTAAAATTCATGGACAGGTTATAAGGTGATAACGGATCACGCGCGGCCGGGCCCATTATGCCCCTGGGCGGTCCGTTATATCCCAATAACGCCCACCCTGTCGGATATTATTACTTACGTAGAAGTTGACGGCAGATAAGGACTGCAAGGCCCATCCAGTCTGCCCATTGCTTTTTCTACTTTATGAATGTGCCATCGGCCTTTGCTCTGTCAGTGGCCTATCTATTCATACTCATCTGTGTTGCTCCCTTATGCCTATCCCATGCCTGTTTGAAGCCCTGCACTATATTCATATCCACCACTTCCTGAGGTAAGCCGTTCCATGCATCCACCACCCTTTCTGTGAAAAAGAACCTTCTCACATTACCCCTTAAATCGGCTTCCCTCTAATCTCACGCTGTGTCCTGTTGTCCTGCTATTTTTCTTATATTGAAACATGTTAGACTCTTTCACCTTGTTAATGCCCTCAAGATGTTGGAATATTTCAATTGTCACCTCTCTCCCTCCTTTGCTCTAGGGTATACATATTGAGCTCTGTTAATCTGTCCTCACATGTTTTCTGATGCAGTCCTTGCACCATTTTGGTTGCCCTTCTCTAGACCGCCTCCATTTTGTTAATGTCCTCGTGCAGATGCGGCCTCCAGTACTGCACGAAGTACTCCAGATGGGGCCTAACCAGTGTCTTGTAAAGAGGGATTATTATCTCCCTCTTACGACTTGTGATACCCCTACTAATACACCCCAACATCCCTCTAGCCTTAACTACTGCTTTAGTGGTCTGCTTGGATGATTTCAGATCATCTGTGATAATGATGCCCAAGCATCTTTCTTCCCTTGTGATTGCCACAACTCCCCTCCCAACCTATAGGTGGCTTCAGGGTTTCTCTTCCCTATGTGGAAAGGCTGGAAGAACTTGGGCTGTACTCGCTGGAGGAGAGACGGGGGGACATGATAGAGGTCTTCAACTATGTAAAAGGGACAAACAGGGGTGGAGCCAAAGAGATGTTCAGACTAAAGAAAGGGGACATAAACAGGGGGCATGAGTCGAAGCTGGAGGGGGGAAATTACAGGGGAGATCGCAGGAGACATTACCTCACTGAGAGGGTGGTGGGGCCATGGAATGCACTGCCCAGGAGTCTGGTGGAGGAGAGCACAGTGAGGGCTTCAAGATGAGGTGGGATAGGTACAAGGGAAAACTGAAACTGAAGATGACCCTCTCTGGGGCTGGGGGGTGGGAGGCGAGCACCCATGAGGGGCTGGCTACCGAGCAGACATGACAGACCATCAGGCCTATTCTGCTGGCTTTTTCAGTATGTTAGTATGTGCATGATCCTGCACTCCTTTGCGCTAAACCCCAGTTGCCACTCTTCCAACCATTTTGCCAGTTTATCCAGATCTCTTCTCATTCTGTCCAACCCATCTGGATCATTTACTCTGTTGCAGATCTTGGTGTCATCTGCAAACAGACAAACCTCACCCTCCAGTCCATTGGCAATGTCACTGATGAAGATATTGAAGAAGACTGGCCCTCGGACTGATCCCTGAGGTACCCCACTTGTGACTTGCATCTCTTCTGACTGTATACTATTTACCACCACTCTCTGTTTTCTGCCCATCAACCAGTTTGCCATCCAGTTGACCAACTTCTGACCCACCCCGAGCCTATCCAGGGTTTTAAATAATTGATTAACAGGTTTTTTCCTGCGACAATACTAACTGTACAGAAAATATTTATATAGATTTTCTATAAGTGGTATGTATGTTAAACTCAATGAGGCAAGTGCTATGCATTTTTAGAATTTTTTAGCTCTTTTATGAGCAAAACGCTAATCAATTTTTAGAGTTAAATAAAACCCTGCTATCCAGCTTGTTAATCAATCTTCTATATGGAATAGTATCGAAAGCTTTGCTGAAGTCAAAGTAGGCGACATCAACTGCACCCCCTTGGTCCACCACTCTGGTTACCCAGTCAAAGAAATCTATGACATTAGTTTGACAGGACCTTCCTGTTGTAAATCCATGCTGTCTTGAGGGTAAAATCTTTCCATTTTCTAACCCAATGGATGCAAGAAAGCTAGCCAAAGTGGAGATCCGCACAGAGTTTTCGTCCAGAGTGGATGATCTGAACTTGGACTCCAACGGAGGGTTACTTCCACACTGCTGAGACTGTAGTGTTGCTCTCTATTTTTTAAATATTATCAATCTCCACATTTCATACATGGACATCTGCGGGGGTGCTCCGCACAGATTTATTCTTAGGTTATCTGGAATCTGACAGCCTTGGGGAATTTCATCAGCTTGATATGAGAAATCAATCTGGTGTTATATCTGCTGTATAAAAGCAGTCATCAGGTCTGAGTGAGTTTACTTTGTTATACTTCTTTTATAATAAAATAGTGCAGTGTGCTTATCACTGTGCATTAATAATACACTATACACTAAATATGACATAATTAACCCCCAAGTATTCAGAATGGGCTGATCCTCAACATCAGCTGGGTTCTGTGACACCTTGAGAGCTCCACATGTCACAGAACATCATTGTAGACAATTCTGAAAATTTCAGAGTTACTTATTTTGTATAATACAAGGGTTACCTCATTTGCAAACTAAATTGGGGCATAAATGAAGGCACTGTTTCGGATACTGGAGGGGGGGGGGACAGCGAATAGCTACTGAGGGGGAAAAAAAACTAAAAATGCATGCACCTGTGCTGCAATGAGAGGTTTGACAGATTTATGGCAAAAATGTCTCCTTAACCGCTTTCTTGAACCGACTTGGGTTCAAAACAGTCTTTTTCCCCCCATATTGCTTTTTCTGTTTTCTCCTCATACACCCCCTTCCCCCTCATGGTGTCAATGTGCGTATGTGGAGGCACATGCATGTCACGTAACCGCGCTTTTGTGTCTCCCGATCTCCAGCGCTGCCGTCCGGCCTCCACTAGGGGGTAGCCAAGGAGCAGGATGACAACCCTCTCCGGGAGAAGAGAGCAGTCCTTCAGACGCTCAATCCTCTCCCTTCCCTGCTGACCCCCAGCAACCTGAGGTCGCTCCCGACCCCGGGTCCCCAGCGTGATGTGAGGTGTGGCGTCTAGCGACTCAACCCTCAGTGCCACCGGGCCGGCTTCAAAACAGTCTTTCTTAAAGAGCAACAATTGACCTTTTTTTAAAATGATCCCTACGTCCTCCACAGTTTGCCTACCTACACAGGACTTTCCCAGTCCTTGTTTTACTATTTTGCTCTGCATACTTTTCCTAGAGAAAGGGATCGTAAATCCTCATACTGGGGAGCCCATTGCCAGATCCCTTCCCCTTCTTGGTGCACTTTTGGCTATAGCTCTGCTCCCATGCCACCACCGTGCTTTGATGTTCTCCGATGGACCTGGGAGTGATTATCACTAGTGATTTGAAACACTCCACTCAGTGCAAGAAAGCAGCAGCAAAGGCAAACAAGATGCTGGGATGCATATCTAGGGTGATCAGTAGTACGAGAGAGGAGGTTATACTGCCCTTGTATAGGTCACTGGTAAGGCCGCACCTAGAGTATGGAGTTCAGTACTGGTGCCCACAACTCAAAAAGGATATTAACCCACTGGAGAAGGTCCAGAGGAGGGCTACAAAGATGATGATGGGTCAGCAGGGTAAGGCATACTAGGAGAGGTTGAGAGCACGAACATGACTGGGACTTTCAAGTACTTGAAAGGAATAAATAAAGTTTATAAGTAGAGTCTCTTTAAGCTGAGTGGCAACCATAACACGAGGGGGCGGAGTCTTAAGCTGGAGGGTGGGAGGTTTAAGAAGGCGGTCAGGAAGCACTTCTTCACAGAGAGGGTGGCGGACTCTTGGAATGCGCTGCCAGACGAGGTCATCGCATTAAAGACAGTGGGCAGCTTTAAGAGAGGCTGGGATAGGCATAGGGGGAATGTAATAATTATGGGTAGGGAGGATGGGGGGAACGGAAGGAGGGCAGGGACATTAGCTCAAGCTGTGAACCCTGCAATATGAGCACATTTGATAGACCAAATGGCCTTCTTCTGCTGCTGGCTTCTTCATATGATGTAATAGTTTGTGGCGCAGAGGTGAACACTCTACTGACAGCAATGAGTGTGTGGTTTCCAGGGCCTTTTTTTTAATATTGTATAAGTCCACTGGGTTAAACCAATACCACTGCTCACCTAATAAGGCTCTTGTTAGTTGAGTGATGGTGTTGAATTATAACCCAGAGGACAGCTACAGTATTAAAAAAAATAGAAGCCCTGGAAGCCACACTCCGTTACACTACAGAGCGTCATGACATGGGGGCAGAGCTGTAGCCAAAAGTGCACACGAAGGGGAAGGGCTCTGGCGACCAGCTCCTCAATATAAGGATTTACGATCCCTTCCCTTCGGAAAACCATGCAGACCAAACTGTGCAACAAGGACGGGGAAAGTCCTCTATAAGTATGCAAACTGTGGGGGCTTGCAGATCGCACCAAAACTGGTAGAAACAACATTTTGGCACTACAGGCAAAACGTGGTAACCATATATTATATTGTTATTACAATTGCATTTATCACGTAAAGTCAGAGTATGCCTTTTACATGCTATAGCTCTCTTTTACATAATTACTACTCTGTTGATTTGAAAACCATGCCGATTAGATCCGTGTACAGACTTTTGATTATGGGACACTAGGCCTCAAGTGGTGGTGACTTTTAATTAGAATGTTCAACTCTGTGTCCTCAGCTAAGCAAATGTTGACATCTTGCACGTTTCTGAATTTTTTTTTCAATTGTTTAACCAGATGAGACACACTAAACTGAAAGCTTGCTTACAGGTGCGACCTGGGAGCTCAGGGTCACACAGTATGCACGTGAGGCCTACAGGGTTAGAGCAACACACTTTGGAACTGCAGAACCTGCAGACTTGGTTTGAAACCCACTGTCTCCACTTGCATACCGTGTGACCCTGAGCAAGTCACTTAACCTCACAGTGCTCCCTGGACGCAGCTGGCAATGAGCTTCAGTTTAGTGTGTCTTTCTCTGCCTAAAGCTCAAATCAAGGAAAGTAACATATTTGAGAAGTTTAGAAGAGCTGGTTCCCTTCACCTTTGGCCAAGATACAGATGAAGCACACAGATGATTTCCTGAGAAGGATGCACCATGAGTCTACCTTTTGTTTTCAGCCTTTGCAGATTGTATGAGAGGTCATTTCTGCACCATACACTCCTGCCTCAATTATGTCATGGTGGTTTTTGCATGCAACTCTCATGATGCTTTGCATCACTGGGTTTTGTGTAATTTAGCATTTTTCAGAGCTGAAGAGTGCCGCTGTAATCCTACCTAAGTAGCCCAAACACAGTGAAACCACAACTCAAGTGGGGCTAACAGAGGCAGCTAGCCCCACACACAAACCAAAACGGCAACAGTTATCGCGCTCGGAGATTAAGAGAGACACATAAAACCAGTAGCTTACTTTTACTGCTCGAGTCCACCTGGTGCTGTGATTCACCCTTGATAAAGCAGTTAAATACTAATAAGCCAGCAGGTGCTGAGAACAGTCAGGAACCATTTGGGAGAACAGTAAGTCCTAACTGGCAGCTGGACACGAGCAATAAAATTAAGCACCTTTATGCTATTACAGCTGCTGGTTTTATATACCTGTGTGAGTGTGTGTTAATCACAGAGTGTGATAACTGTTGCTGTTTTGTAATCCTTTGTAAGTCTGAACTTACCTGTATGTGCTGCATTCACACCACACTGGAGCTTATGTGTGTTGTAGATTTAATTAAATGCAACACAAAATAAGTTTAAAAAAAACTTTCATATTTAAATCCCAGGGGCCTTAGAGCATACAGAACTTTGGGCATGCCAAGCAAGCTGGCAGTGTTACTGGTGGAGGCATAGGGGGAAGAATAAGAGACCAGTGGGAGATGACAGAGCAGGTACGTTACTGGAACCAGTGTTTTCAAATCCACATTTTCTCCCTGTACTTAAGGACCAGGGCTTTCAGATGCAGGAAGATGGAGGGGGCAAGATGCTGAGGCATTCTGTTTCAGTCCCAAGGATTCAAAGCATTTCAACAACTTATACTAACATACTAAAAGCAAGCAGAATAGGCCTGATGGTCTGTCATGTCTGCTCGGTAGCCAGCCTCCTAATGGGTGCTCGCTTTTCCACCCCCCCCCAGCCCCAGAGAGGGTCATCTTCGGCTTCAGTTTTCCTTGTATCTGTCCCACCCCTTCTTGACGCCTCCACTGTGCCCTCCTCCACCAGACTCCTGGGCAGTGCATTCCATGGCTCCACCACCCTCTCAGTGAAGTAATATCTCTGCTCCCCTGTAATCTTCCCTCTAGCTTCCACTGTGCCCCTGGTTGTTCCCCTTCTTTTGTCTGAACATCTCTTTGACTCCGCCCTTGTTCATTCCTTTTACATATCTGAAGACCCCTATCGTGTCACCCTTATCTCTCCTTTCCTCCAGCGAGTACAGCCCCAGCTCTTCCAGCCTTTCCTCATAGGGCCTTCCCCCATGCCCTGAATCATCCTGGTTGCTCTCCTCTGGACCCTTTCCAGCAATGCTATGTCCTTCTTGAGGTGAGGTCTCCAGAACTGCACACAGTACTCAAGATGCGGTCTAACCAGGGCGTTATACAGAGGGAGGATCACCTCCCTCCTCCAGATGTAATCCCCCTGGCTATGCAGCCCAGTATCCTGTTTGCTTTTGCCGTGGTTCTTCTGCAATTTTCAGTATTATTCATTCTGATGTCTACCACCACTCCTAGGTCCCTCTCGCTCAATGTGGCTTGCAGGCAGACCTCCCCCAGGGTGAATATATGGCCTGGATTTCTGACCCCCAGATGCAGCACCTTACACTTCCCTGAATTAAAACTCAATCCCCACCTCTTTGACCACCCTTCAGGGTATGCAGGTCCCTCTGGACTGTCTCTCTCGCTTAGTCTCCGTCCACCACTGCTCCCAGTTTTGAGTCATCCACAAACAGACTCATCCTACACCTAACCCCCTTCCCCATATCAGTGACATAGGCGTTGAACAGGAGCGGCCCCAATACTGATCCTTGGGGAACCCCACTATTGACCTTCCTGGGGGAGAAGACTATCCCACCCACCACTACCCTCTGTATTGGCCCCGCTAGCCACCCCCATCCCCCCCAGCTTTGTAAGCAGCCCACTGTGATGTACCGAATCAAACGCCTTATTGAAATCCAGGTATAAGATGTCCACCGGCCTATGTCGGTCTAGGGCCCCTATTACCCAGTCATAAAAATCTATGAGGTTGGTCTGACATGATCTCCCCGGGATGAAACTGTACTGCTTGTCATCCAGGATCCATTACTCTTGACCCTGCAACTATCGCTAATACTGTCAATACTGCCTTCACTGACCTCAGCTCCATTCTCCCCTCTGACTTCTTCACGGACCTTATCACTCCCGTGGAGCCAACCTACGCCTCTCACTCTACTACCCACACACCCTTCTATTTCAAAGCAGTCAAGCAGTACGAAGCCCGCAAGTACATTGGCAAGGCAATTGCCAACACCAGGTTCGGTGGCGATTCTCTGGACCTAAAACTACTGTCCCTCACACTTGACGAAGTAATCAGACCACTTACCAAGATACTTAACCTCTCCCTCTGCCGTAGCCAGTTCCCTAACTTATGGAACTCTGCTACTGTCACCCCCATCTACAAAACTGGGGACAAGACTCAGCATGGGAACTATTGTCCAACCTCCATACTACCTCCCCTATCAAAAGCACTTGAACGTATTGTAACCGACCAACTCACCGACTACTTGGACAACCACAACATCTTATGTGCTCAGCAGCATGGCTTCAGGAAAGGACACAGCAGCACACCTGACTTAATGGAGTTTATCGCTGCTATACACAATTCCCTTGACAACGGCCACCTCGCCGGGGCTGTATACATAGACTTAACAAAGGCTTTTGATATCGTACACCACAACCTGCTTCTAAACCAACTCTCAAATTTGGGGCTCTCCCCTGACTCAACGGCCTGGTTCCAAAGCTACTTGTCTAACAGATCACAACGAGTGAAGATAGCAGGTACCCTCTCAAGCACTCTAACCAGTCCGCTCGGGTGTTCCCCAGGGCTCCATTCTGGGACCACTCCTTTTCTCCCTTTTCCTGAATAACCTACCTAATGCCTGCCCTGAACAAATTATTCTTCATGCGGATGATGCAGTTATTCTCTCCTCCCACAAGGACCAGCACTCCATGCAAAACAATCTCCAACTCGGTTTCGCCTCTGTTGAAAAATGGCTCAGTTCACAGAAACTAATACTCAACTATAAAAAGACCAAGTCCATGCTCTTTCGTAACTCCCACAATAAACACAAGTCTCCTCCACTGAGCATAACAAACCAGCATAGGTTAACTATCGAACAGGTCCTAACCTTCAAATACTTAGGGATCACGCTTGACTGTAACTTGTCCTACGTGTCCCACATTGACAATATCGCCAAAGCTGCCAATATCCATATTGGCCTTCTCTACAGACACAGGTCTTGCTTAACTCCCGCTGCCTTGAGTATTGCAGTGCAAAGCTTGATTCTCTCCATCATTGACTATGGCCTCATTATTTACGGAGCGGCCGCAACTATGGCCCTTAGACGTATCTCTACCATGCTCAACAAAGCATGTCTTCTAGTCACTGGCTATAACCGCCTAACACACACATGTGATCTCTACACACAGTAAGGATGGCTACAACTATCTAACCGCATAAAATATCAAGCCTGCATAATGGCTAAAAAGATCAAAATGGGCCTGGCTCCACCCGGGGTACTATCTCTCCTCAGCCCCCGTAGTAACTCCCATCACACGAGAGGCTCTGACTCCCATTGCCTGAAGATCCTTTACTGCAGAACCTCCTTGAGTCAACGCCCTTTTGCCTACCAGGCGCCTTATTGGTGGAATAACCTTAGCACCGACATCTCCTCCACACCAAAGCTAGGACCTTTTAAATCAAGTCTCCGACTCCACTCGCCTAGCACCTGCGACTGTTGTACCTAGCAGGATCTCCCACCTCAGCTAAGCAGTCCACGCCTCCTTGCCTCACGCTGTTCCACTCCCTTCCTGCCTCTCCCTCTTCACTACCATCCCCCCTCTATTCACCCCTCCCTGCTACTCTTCCTCTCCTATACCCTGATTGACAACTGCACTTGGCAAGCTCTACCCATAATTAAGTTTTGCAACTGTATGTTAAATATGATGCTTTGTTTTTATCACCTGTCTTGTAGTCTACTGCACTATGCCCGATTATGTATCATTGTATTGTACTGTCTCTGACGTGGAACCTTTGTAAAAGAGCCTTGGCTCAAACGTATTTGTAACCCTAGAAAAAATAAATAAATAATGTCTAATTTTGAAATGACTTTGTAGATACACATAAGTCACTCTGTATGAAGTACCAACAGTTACTCTGCTCTAGATGTCATAATGGTGACTGTATACTGTTGTAAGTTCATGATGGTTGAATAAACTTGAGTTATTAAAAAAAAAAAAAAAGAAGGTTTTCACCAATGTCTTGCACTGCTGCTTTAACAGAGTAGGGGACTATCCACAGGTAAAAAAAAAAAAAATTGATTCACATGAAATGTGTTTTTAAAGGAAATGTGTATGTGGGTAGACATTTGTTCTGTTAACGTTTAGTGTCTGGACAATACCAATATCCAAGATATCATTCTCAAGTGTCAAAG
Organism: Neoceratodus forsteri; assembly: GCA_016271365.2. Lineage (NCBI taxonomy): Eukaryota > Metazoa > Chordata > Ceratodontiformes > Ceratodontidae > Neoceratodus > Neoceratodus forsteri. The sequence continues at coordinate 83,116,526 of JADMNL010000034.1, forward strand.
TAACGTTAAAGTTACATACCTAATTAATTGTACACTGGAAGGATATTAAATTAGCTGAAAAAAATGGATTACCAGTTTTACACGTGAAAGAGCTAATGCGCTGTAAAAATGCATAGCACTTGGCACAGAATGGTTAGCAAAATTTAAAAATATATATTTTATTAATTTTGTCTAATGTGCCATAGACTCACAGGAAAAAAATGGTTAGCAGTCTACTGTTACACATTTTTGGAACTGGTTAGCATTACTCCCTGTTTTACATAGCGTTTTGCTACGCTCTACCAGCCATTTAAAACCCTGTACTGGTGCTATGGCATAGGTTTACTTTGCCCAGACTGGTACTGTTATATTCTTTATTCTTCTTCTTTGGTAACCGGGTAAGGTCCACTAGGCACAAGTGCCTGTGTTTCAGGGGCAACTGGGACTTGCTCAGAGTCACACAGTGTGTATGTGGTGGTTGTGAGACTCAAACCTAGGTCTGCGGGATGTATCAAGCTCATTCACAGCTCATTACCCTAACTTCTAGGCTATACTGCCAGCCATTATTTGTTATATAGAGAAAACTTTTAATACACAGAATTAAAAAAAATGAAAGGTTCACCCTCCAACTAGTGTATCAGAAAATAATGTCTCTAAGCTGAACATCACTGTTAAAATCTCCCTTTAAACAGAGCTTATTGAGACCCACAGGTCAGGTGCTGGCAGCTAGAGATGAGTTGTTTCTTCCTGCTGACCACATGAATCATTTGTAAAGGCCGGTTACTCCCCAGAGACACAGTTTATTGACTGGAGATGGTAGGTTTGGCGCTGTCAGATGTCACAAGGACAGTGCTCAAAGGAAGGTCTGAGGCCGGTTTCTCCCCAGAGAGACAGTTTATTGACTGGAGATGGCAGGTTTGGCGCTGTCAGATGTCACAAGGACAGTGCTCAACAGAAGGTCCGATGGCAGATCTTTCATGAACCCCAAAGCAAAGGGCCACAAGCGGCCCACCTCCCCCCATATACCCTTCCGCTCCGTAATCAGCAAAGCTGAGTCTGTGGATGCTTTCTGTACCTCAGCCCTATCAACTGCATGCATGACTTCCAAGGTCGGTGAGCAAAGCACTTGTAAGGAAAATTCAAAGTGAAGACCAGAGTATCTGTAAACAAAGTCCCGTGCTGGAGAAAACATCTGTAATCCTATGAACTACTCAGTGGCAGATCCAGAATTTTACAATGGGGGTGCTGGGGTGGTGTGCATACTTGATATGCAATTTTTTTTTTTTTATCCTTTATACGGTTTATTAACTTTTTCATTCCACTTTTAACAGAAAATAAACACATAATCCATAGTTTTGAATATAAACTTTTGTACAATTAATAAATCAAACTTCTTCAACAAAACAAAAGGCAACAACAGCAAGCAAGTTTCGCCACTGGAACTACTGGACTGTTACTTACTACAAGGATTAAAAACACCACAGTTCACATGTCCTGGGTCTGGCCAAGACCTGCTGTCCTTTCTGTAGCACCACTAACAATGCATTCCTATTGGTCTGATGGAGTCAGATACACTACTTTATATACTTTGAACGGGGACCCAGGAATTCCATGATTATGCAGATACGCAACTGGCCATGGAATATACATGGAAAGAATTTCCTGTGCTCCATCAGCCACAGATCAAAGCAGACCGACAGGTGGCATGGAGAAGGTAACTCTGGAGCTTCACAGAACTGCTTCATCGGGGTGGGGGGGGGGCGCCATATTTCATGTTAACTCAGTCCTCGTACACTGGTTATTTAAAGCAATAGTGCTCAAATGAGAATGGTGTGAAAATTAATCCTAAAAAGGGCCCCAATCGTATTCTGGCCATTAAAGGATAGTGCATCAATTGAAAAGCAAAGCAGCCCACCTCTAATTCTTTAAAATCATTACATTTTTATTTCAAGATTTAGACACAGAAATATTGAGCCTGTATAGTAGTTAGACTTAATACCACTTACTGTATATAAATCTGTGAAGATGCTGGTTTTCTTTCTCTGATATTAACTTATTGTGTTTTGTAACTGCACTCTACTGAATGCAACTGGGACAACACTGTAAATGAGCCAAGGCTCAACTGAGGTTTTATCCTTGTTCATATTTTATACGAATAAAAATTGTCCAATCCCATCCCATACAGTTATAAGATTACCATCATGAAGGAATGATGGGGAAAGACTGGCTGCGCTGGTCTGTGGTTGCATAACAGGGAATGTATTTTGAATTTTTCTTTCAAGAGCTCTAAACATGAGGGCGTACAATAGCCAGGGCAGTGCGTCGCACTGCTGCACCGGTGAATCAAGTTCAGGAGTGGTCCTGGGAGCTGGGGCAGGGGTGTAGCCAGAAATTTCTGTTTTGTACACATAATCTCCAACTGCTGCCCCCACTAAAAAATGTACTCAACCTCTCCAAATGCTGCTCCCATCACAAACAAATCAGACTGTTGTCAGATGACTCTTCTAATCTCTAAACATGTTGTGCACACATCTGTCTCCTAAACAACAGAAGTTTACATAGAGACACTACTCAGTGGCCTACTCTGACTCACATACTACATATCAGAATGATAAGGTTAACAGAAAGGCATGTGGTTTGGGACAAGTACTCAGCAAAACTGTACACAAATGTGTGCAGTGAATATGCCTACGCTTGCCTCGGCGGGGGGTGTTGGGGCTGCTGCTAAGGGAGGAACAATGCCAAGGTTCCTGGTGCAATGACCCTGCCGTGGGCTGGGGAGCTTGCTTTTTCTGCAGGGGTTTGCTGCGTGCTTGTGATGTCTGAGGTGGCCCCGCCTAGCGTCAGTGGGAGGTCGGCGGGACTTAAGAGCACAGAGAAAATTCAAACAAAATCCATGTACCCCAGCAGCCTGCATGACAGATGTTAGTATTCTCTGGCACAGCTCCATGTGAATCCCCATGGCCCGACAGTGGAGGGGTCAATGGTACTCTCAGGCCCTGCTCCGTGTAGATATCTACTGCTCTGGCAGTGGGGGAAGTGACTGACGGGGCTGGGAGGTCACCAGTGCACTTGGGCTCTGCTCTGTGTGGATCCCCACTGGTCTGACAGTGTGGGGGGGATAGTGACGTGACAGACAGTGCTGGGTGGCCATCAGTACTCTTGGTGCACTGGTCCAACAGTGGAGGAAGTGACCGACAGGGCTGCAAGGTCCCTAGTACTCTTAGGCCCCATTCCGTGTGGATTCCCACAGATCGGACAGTGGAGAGAGTGATGTGGATCCCCCTGGTCCGATAGTGGGGGGGGGGGATTGACTGACAGGGCTGGGAGGTCACTGGTACTCTCGGACCCCGCTCTATGTGGAGGTGACTGACAGGGCTGGGAGGTCACTGGCATTTTCTGACCTCGCTCTGTATAGATCCCCACTGGTCCAGTAGAAGGAGGAGGGGCTGGCAGTGATGTGATGTTGCTGGTACTCTCTGCCCTGCTCTGTGTGGATCCCCACTGGTCTAATGGGGGGGGGGGAGTGACTAACAGGGCTGGGTGGTCACTGGTACTCTCTGGCCCCACTCTGTGTGAATCCCCACTGATCTGATGGGGGAGGAGGGGCTAGCGGGGCTGTAAGGTCACTTGTACTCTCAGCCCCGCTCTGTGTGGATCCCCACTAGTCCAACAGTGGGTGAAGTGACTGATGGGGCTTGATGGTCACCGGTACTCAGGTCCCTCTCCGTGTGGATCCCCATTGGTCCGACAGCAGAGTGGTGGGGCTATCAGGGATGGAAGGCCACCATTAAGTCTCGGGCTATGTTCTGAGGATCCCCATTGATCTGACAGTAGGAAGGGCTATCAGGGGATGAGCGGTCACTATTAGTCTTGGGCCATGCTCAGTGAGGATCCCCATTAACATAGAAACATGGAATCTGTCGTCTGATAAGGACCATATGGCCCACCCAGTCTGCCCATTTCCTTACTCACTACTGCACCCCAGATCCTAGTTGATCTGCGGCTCTCCTGCTCTGCACATCTCCAAGGTACCCATTTGTCTATCCTATGCACTCTTGAACCCCCGTATTGTTTTCGCACCCACCACTTCTGCTGGAAGGCTGTTCCACGGCTTAACCACCCTTTCAGTAAAAAAGTACTTCCTAACATTACCCCTGAGCCTTCCACCCTTTAGCCTCATATCATGCTCCCTTGTTCTTGTGCAGAGTTTTCTCTGAAATATGCTTTCCACCTGTACCCTGTTTATTCCTCTAAGGTACTTAAAAGTCTCTATCATATCTCCCCTCTCCCTTCTTTCCTCCAGTGAATAGATATTATTAAGGTCCTTACGTCTTTCCTCGTAGGGCTTCTGGTGCAGTCCATGTACCATCTTTGCTGCCTTTTCTGGACTGCTTCCATTTTGTCAATGTCCTTCCAGAGATATGGTCTCCAGAACTAGACACAGTACTCCAGCTGAGGCCTCACCAGTGATCTGTACAGTGGCATCACCATCTCTCTCCTCCTGCTTGTTATACCCTTCCCTATGCACCCCAACATTCTGTTTGCTCTCCCCACTGCCTTTTCACACTGTTTGGTCACCATCAGGTTGTCAGATATGAAAACCCCCAGGTCTCTCTCCTGCCTTGTGGTGGCCAGAATTTCCTCACCCATCCTGTACTCCACCCTTGGATTCCTGTGACCCAGGTGCATGATCCTGTACTTTTTAGCATTGAAACTCAACTGCCAGACACCCGGCCACTCCTCTAATAGGCTTAGGTCTGTTCTCAGTTTTCCACCCCCTCCGGTGTGTCTACTCTGCTGCAGATCTTGGTGCCATCTGCAAAGATGCACACCTTTCCCTCCAACGTCACTAAGAAAGACACTGAATAGGACTGGCCCCAGCACCAACCCCTGTGGCACCCCCCCGGGCATCTCCCCCTCCTCAGATTTCATGCCATTTACCACTACCCTCTGAGTCCTGTCCCTTAGCCAGTTCCCAACCCACTTTACAACCGCAGGACCCACTCCTAGGCTCCCCAATTTATTTAGAAATCTCCTGTGCAGGACGTTGTCAAAGGCCTTGCTGAAATCCAGGAAGGCTACATCCACCACTCCTCCCTGATCTACCACCCTGGTTACCCAGTCAAAGCAATCTATAAGATTTGTCTTACAGGACCTTACCGCTGAGAATCCATGCTGCCTTGGATCCTGTGACCCGCTATCCTCCACAAACGTCACAATCCTCTCCTTATGTAAGGATTCCAGTAGTTTCCCCACTACTGAGGTCCGGCTTACAGGCCTGTAATTACCTGCCTCTGCTTCCCCTCTTGTGGAAAGAGACCACAGCTGCCCTCTTGCAGCCCTCAGGTATCTCCCCCATCTCTAGTGATGTGCTAAAAGGGGCAGCCAGTGGTTCTGCCAGCACTTCCTTGCGTTCCTTTAGTACTCTGGGGTGGATCCCATCTGGCCCTATTGCCTTATCTGCTTTTATCTCCCCCCCCCCCCCACCGATTTCTTCTAGGACTCTTTCCACCGTGAATGGCTGGTTTCTACCTCCCTCCCCTGAATACCTCTCTTACTGAGTCTCGGTCCCTCACCCTCCCCGGTAAATACTGAGCAAAAATACTTGTTCAGTATCTCAGCCTTTTCCAGGTCATCCTCCACCCTTTCTCCTCTTTCCTTCTTCAGCCTAATGATCCAACTTCTGGTCTTTTTCCTCTCGCTAATGTATCTGAAGAAGGTCTTGTCAACTTTCATAATAGCCTGGGCTAGTGCCGGCCCAGTGGCGCTGAGGGCTAAGCGCTGGTGCCTTACTTCCCGTTCACGCCGCAACCTGTACGGAAACGAGCACGAGCCGCCGGGAGTCAGCAGGTGAGGAGAAGATTGAGCGTCCGATGGACTGCCTCCTCTCTGGGAGGGGTTCTTGGTGGTGGCGCTGTTCCCCTGGGCGGAGCTGGAGGACAGGTGCCGCACCACAAGGGGAGGATTTAACAGATCGCCTGGAGGGGAGCACAGACGGGCCCACCGCTGATGTCATGGCACGGTCCCGACCTGGGAGAACAGGAGAAAAGATACTGCTGCCGCAGCAGGATGGCGCAGGGCGCCTGCAGGCTCCGCCCGGCTAGCCACCGGCACTGGCCACCTAATCCAGTCCTCGGTGGGGAGTTCACCCCCACCAAACCCCGGACGGGGGTAAGCCCTGGGGCCAGGTCAGTGTCGGCTGGTGGACGCCAGGGGGTCGGGGCTGGGGACGCCCTCCTGATACAAGCCAGCAGTAGGAGGAGAGAAAAGTAATAACTACAAAAAAAATAAATAAATAATAGCCTGAGCTATACCTTCGTCTGTCTGTGCTTTAGCCCTTCCAATTATTTTCCCAGATTCCCTCTGCTTCTCCAAATATTGTTCTCTGTCCTCATCCTTTTGTGTTTCCTTGTATTTTCTGAAGGCTCTTTTCTTTTCTCTTACTTTCTCGGCCACTACCTTCAACAACCATAATGGGCTTTTCTTTCTTTTACTCTTGCTATGCATTTTGAAACAGTGCCCTGTTACTTCTGCTATGACTTGCTCGAGTCTAGACCGCTTATTCCACATCTCCTCGTACCTTCTGCTGCTTTCCACTGATCTGACAGTGTGGGTGGGGGGGGCTGACAGGAATGGGAGGTCAGCGGTACTCTCGGTACCCACTCTGTGTGGATCCCCACTGGTCTGACAGCAAGGGGAGGGTCTTGCAGGGCTGGGAGGTGATAGGTATTCTCTGGCCCTGCTCCGAGTGGACCCCCCCCCGTACAACAGTGGAGGGGGGAGTGACTGATGGGGCCTGGAGGTCACCAGTACTCTCTGGCCCTGTTCTGTGTGGATCCCCACTGGTCCAACAGTGTGGGGAGGAATGACTAACAGGGCTGGAAAGTCAACGATATTCTCAGGCCCCGCTCTGTGTGACTCCCCACTGGTCTAACAGTGTGTGGGGGGAGGGCTGACAGGTCACCAGTATGCTCAGGCCCTGCTCCGTGTGGATCCCCACTGGTCTGACAGTGTGGATAGGGGGTGGTGAGTGCCTGATGGGGCTGGGAGGTCACCAGTACTCTCAGGCTCTACTCTGGACCCTCACTGGTCCAGCAGTGGGGTGAGGGGAAAGCCTGATGGGGTTGGGAGGTCTCCAGTACTGTTGAGCCCCGCTCCATGTGGATCCCCACTAGTCTGACAGTGGGGGGAGTCACTGACAGGGCTGGGAGGTCACCGGTACTCTCAAGCCATACTCTGTGTGGATCCCCACTGGTCCGACAGTGGGAAGGGGAGCAGCTGATGGGGCTGGGAGGTCACCAGTACCGTCAGGCCCTGTGTGGGTCTCCACTGGTCAGACAGTGGGAGGAGTGACTGACGGGGCTGGCACATCACCAGTATTCTCGGGCCCTGCTCCGTGTGGATCCTCACTGGTCTGACAGTTTGAGAGTGACTGATAAGTCTGAAAGATCTGCAGTACTGTCAGGCCCCACTCCGTGTGGATCCCTGCTGGGTTCGACAGTAGGAGGGGAGCAGCTGATGGGGTTGGGAGGTCACCCGTACTGTCGGGGTCAGCTCCGTATGGATCCCCATGGGTCTGACAGTGGGGGGAGTCAATGACAGGCCTGGGAGGTCACAAATACAGTCAAGCCCTACTCCGAGTGGATCCCCAGTTGTCAGACAGTGGGAGGAGGAGGAGCAGCTGATGGGGCTGAGAGGTCATCAGTACTGTCAGGCCCTGCTCCATGTGGATCTCCACTAGTCAGATAGTGGAAGGAGTGACTGACGGGGATGGCAGGTCACTAGTATTCTCAGGCCCTGCTCCGTGTGGAGCCCCACTGGTCTGACAGGGAGTGAGAGGGACTGATGAGGCTGAAAGGTCTGCAGTACTGACGGGCCCCACTCAATGTGGATCCCCGCTGGGTATGACAGTATGGGGAGAAGTTGATGGGTCTGGGAGGTCACCAGTACTGTCAGGCATGGGTCCATCTGGATCCCACTAGTCCAACAGTGGTGGGGAGCGGCCGACAGGGTTAGGAGGTCGCTGGCACTCTTGGGCCCTGTTCTGTGTAGCTCCCCACTGGTCCAACAGTCCAGGGAGTCCAGGGAGTAGCTGATGGGCCTTGGAGGTTGCTGGTACTCTTGGGCCCCGCTCTGTGTGGATCCCCCTGGTCCAACACTGGGGGGCAGAGCAGAGGGAGCTGGGAGGTCACTGGTACTCCTGGGCCCGCTTATTTACAGGGCATGTGAAACTGGTCCGAGAGAGGGGGGGGCGGCCAACGAGGCTGTGATGTTGCCAGTAGAAGGGCCTGAACATCAGGTGAAGGTGGCAGCCAAAGGGCAAAAAGCTTTATGTCCAAAAAAAAAATAAAAAAAAAAGCACTGATCATGCTCTCTTTGAAAAAAAGGCCCCCACAAACAAAAATGCCCCCCTCTGCCTTCTGTGATACGTACTCCCAAGTGTCACATCGTTCCAACCCGAATCCAAAGGAAAGGAATGGATCATATTTTGTTTCAGCGGGGCCGGCAGTCGGATCCTTTCAACTTCCTTGTTCAGCCAAACCCCGAGCATTTACGATCACTGAATTAATAATTACAAGAGCTCTGTAGAGCTTTCCATGAGGATCAATGGGGACAGCTTTTGAGATCGATATTTTTAAATATTTTTGAGGGTCACTTGTTACAAATCAAAAGCACCACTCATCTACCAAGAAAAATATCCCTTTCTTACTTGGATGGTGGATCTGCTTATAGGTCGCACTGGGAGATGAGCAACCCGTTGCTCAGTGTGCCTTCCTGGTGAAACATTTCAATAAAAATTATTTATTTATTACAGTTTTGAATTAATACCTTTGAGCTGATGGTTTGTTTACAAAAGTTCCAAGTCAGACAAATACATTACAATACATTGGTTACAGGTAAACACTGACAGACACGTCATTAAATACAGAAGATACAGAATCTGCTTTTTGGTAACATGGTTACAGTTAAAGAAGTGCTAAGTTACAGCAACACTACACGAGCATGGTTCAACGCTTTAGTAAGTGCAGAGAACAGACAGGTCGGTACAGATCCAGGCTACAGTGTAAGCAGAGTAGAGGTATACACAGTCAAAGGTGGCTTTGTCGCGGGTGTAACAGAGGGACATGGTACTGAGGGCTGGAGGCAGAGTGGATATAAAGGAAGGGAGGGGAGAGAAGGGGTAGGACATGAGCTATAGGTTATGCTAGGGTAGGCCAGGATAATACAGGGCATTCTCACAGGCTAGGTAGGAATGGAGCCCGGTTTTGAACTGGCTAATCTTGGTGCATTCGATTAGGGCAGAAGGAATAAGAGATCTGGTAAAATCGAAATTTAAATACCTGTAAATTTTCTTTCTCTGACGACTGGTCTCCAGGTTTCCTTACGCCTGGGCTGTACCTCCTGATGCTAGTGGTAGAAAGGACCAAAACTCTGCAGCAGGGGGATAAGGAGCCCTCCACATCCGGTTGTCTCCAGTCGTTCCCACGCAGTCCCCCTGAGGCAATACGAGAACTTGGAAACAAAAACACAAACAGTTACGGCATAATTGGCCCTGAGGCCAGCCAACTATATACATTCTGGGAGGGAATTCAAAGCCCGGAGACCAGCCGATGGAGAAAGAAAATTTACAGGTATTTAAATTTCGATTTCTCTCTCCTAAGCTGGTCTCTGGGCTTCCTTACGCCTGGGATATCCAAAAGCAGTGCATCCCAAAATGTCCCGAGTGTGAAGAATGTCAAGTGCCCATACAAGTGTCCATCACTGTCTGAAGCACAAGGATGCCTCCACCGACTCTATCACATCTAGCTTATAGAATTTTATAATCATTGGAATGAATGAACAATCAGCCGCTCTGTATAAGTCTGCTGGAGATGCTTATATGAAGTCCACCCATGAAGGGGCCATAGCTCTGATGGAATGGCTTTCACTGGGCCAAGCAAGATTATTCCAGCCTGATCATAAGTCTTGGGAGGTGACTGATAGAATCAGTCTGGCTATATAGCCTTTTGAATCCATGTTACTCTGAATTTTGTCCAGTGGTTGAAATGGACAACGTGAAGTTTTGCGAAAGCCTCCTAATACATATTTTTAACACTAGCCTCGGGTCTAGGGGATGAAAATTCCCTTTCCTTATAGTTTTTTTTTTAAATTATATTTATTTATTTTTTTTGGAAGTGGGCAGAAGGAAGGAAAAATGAACCCTCAATTATAATGGAAGGTAGACCTAACTTTTGGCCAAAAAGAAAAAATCTGGATCTATTCGGAGTACCTCAGAGCCTGATAAAAGACCGTGTACGGCTCTTGGGTGAACAATGCTCCTAGGTCTCTGAATCTCCTGGCTAAAATAACAGCCATCAGAAAAGAGCGACCTTCATTTTGAGATGCCTGAGGGATGTCTCCTGGAGATGGTCTAAATGAGCTTTGGCCCAGCCTCGGGCACTAGACTAAGACTCCAAAGTGGTAGTGTTGGTTGACTGGAGAATGTTTTAATGTTGCTGCCTTTAGAAACCTCCATACATGGGGATTTATACCCAACAATTTCCCTGAATCAAACAAGAGTGCCCCAGTGCAGAAACCTGAACTCTTAAGGTGGCTGGCTGCAGTCCCTTTTCCAACCCATCTTAAAGGATCTGCAGTAGTACAGGTGATTATATTGTATGGTTCTATATGTGATTGGAATGAAGCCAGAACCAGAATCTCATCCAGATTTCACAATACACCTTAGAGGAAGGAGGGCAACAAGAGTTCCCGATCATTTCATTAACAAGAGCTGTGTAGCCTAGCTCCTAGGAGTTTTCCAGCTCAAATTCCAGCCTAGATCAACAGGTTGTTCAAACTGGGATGCCGAACCAGACCTTGAAGGATAAGGTCCATACTGAACTTGAAGGTTAAGGGTGGTCACCTTGACATATGAATGAGAGCAGGAACCCCGTGCGGAAAAACCATAAGGAACAGACTACCATCATGTCTGCCCTGTCCAGAGCCATTTTGTGGAGAACTCTTGATAGAAGCGGTATTGGAGATAAGGCATACAGGAGACCGAACTGACCCCAGTCTAGGGAAAAGGTGTCCTGAGCCACCGCTGGTTTGTTCTTGGCCAGGGAGCAGAATTGCTTTACCCTGGAGTTCTGCCAGCAGGCGAAAAGATCCATCTAAGGATTGCCCCACTGTTCTGTTAGGATGTGGAAGGTACCGTCCCTCAGCTCCCTGGGACTAAGCCAGTCTGATGTGACGTTTTCCTGTCCTTGAATATACATTGCTCCATGGTGCTCAGCCCACTGAAAGAGAAGGGAGTCCTTTAGCATTTTTACGCTTCTTGTACCACCCTGATGGCTGATGTATGCCCACACTGTCCTATTGTCAGTTGAAATCAGTCCATCCCGACTGAGGAATTGCTGATCAGAGTGCCTCAGAACAAGGCATACTGCGCTCATCATGAGAATGTTTATGCTGTACACTGTATCCAACAGCGATCACCTGCTGTGCTGATAGCAGATGCAGAAGAGCTCCCTAGCTCCTGAGGCTTCCATTGGTAGTGATTCAGGTTTGGTGTGCGTGGCCCAACTTGCGACCTGTCATAACCTCTGTCCTCCGAGACCATCACTGGAGGGAGGGTTTAATCTGTCCCAGTTAGCTGCGCAAAAACATAAGCAGGCAGCTGAGGAGCTGTGCGAAGATCCTTGATGTGTTTAAGTCGATCCTTCCATTTAGATACCAGGGGAGAAAAACCTTTTGCTGTCCTGATGTCTGGCCCCAGGAGGATTTTGGTCCGACCTGAAGTTGGAGAAATCAATCTCCAATAAATGAGAGATCCACGTGCCAAACGGCCCGTGACTACCTCTGCCCCTGTATGTACTGTGGTCGAGCTGTGGGGCCCTGAAGTGGACTGTGTCCACTGCTGGCATCTTTAATGACGCTCGGGTTCAGGGGACTACTCAAATGTCACAATTCTGAATAGAAGAACTGCTCCCCATCTTGAATTTGAGCTGGTGCTTGTGTAGTTCCTGAATAGGAACCTGCCGATGGGTGTCTTGCTTGTTCAGGCCTTTGAGATGTAGGAGGGGCCTGAACCCACTATATATTTCTGAACCCCCTATATATTTCTACGCCATGAAGAATAGGGAGCAACCCCTTAGTTGATCTCTGACTGCACTTTGCTCAAGGGTGCACTTTGCACAATATCATCGGACTGTAGAGGGTTTGTGTTTTTGGATGAGCCACCATAGAGAGGGGAGGGCACGACATGAAGCGGGGGCTTGTTGGTGATGTACAGGACCCACCTGACCGACTTGGTTTGGACCCCTTGCTCGAGAAAATATGAAGGTCTGCCCCCTACTCGAGGATGGGCCCAGCTAGCTTGTGACTACTTGCTGTTGATCCCTGTCACCCGCTCCACTAGAACGTCCCTTCTGAGGTTACATTGTCTATGTAAGGAGACCCGTACAAAATTTTTCCTCGAAGTTGAGTTTGATCCTAGTTATAAGCTTGGCCATGAATTCTGCGTCTGGGGTCTCTGGACCCTGAAGTGCCCTTGCCCTGGACTGTGACATGCATTACCAAACACCTCCTGGGAGAGGACCCTGCCTGCTAGGGCCAAAGCCAGGGGTTGTGGTGAGCCGGGGATTGAGTATCGCCCCGTGCAGCCTCTTGTGACCGGATCGCTGCATAAACAGGGCCTCTACTGTCCTGTCCAGTGACTCACTATTTGGTTCGGTTTGAAATCAGAGGGTTGCTTCTACAGCAGTTTTAGCCATTTTTCCCGTTGCTGCTTTCCAAGCCTGAAAAGTTTAAGATCTGCTGGGGCACTGGATAGAGGAGGAAGCTTAGGCAGCTGCCACTCCTCCTTCCGCCATTTCCCTGATGGAAGAGGAGTAGGAAAAACTGTAGCCGGTTTGAAAGCAGATGACAGGTGAGAAAATCTGTTCCTGTTGGCTGGGAGCCGCCGGGTGAGAACCAAGGGAAATTTCGGCAGTGACCCCCTATTTGGACAGAGATTTGGCCACTCGCTCCCCCTCCAGAAGATGATAAACTGAGGTCCTATGAGTGCCAGAAACACCCCCTGCAATGCTTTAGGTTACCTTCTATATCTTATCTTTCTCCTAGGAGGTGAGGAATGTTGATCCTCCCAGGACAACTGAGGAATGTTGATCCTCCCAGGACAACTGCCTCTCAGGGTGAGAATATAGAGGAGTGGGAATATGGATGGTCCTTTTTCCTTGTATCCTCTACAGAGGTCTCATATGTGGTGAACCCAGGTTATCTGTCGAAGCATACTTGATCCAGAACGAGGTCCTATTTAACTGTTTTATGGGGTCTGTTGTCAGAGGGGGCTGCAGACTGCTGGGTCCCTCTGGAAGCTGTCGCTTAATATGACCCGTGGGCTATGAGACTGAGCCGAGGAGGGTCTTCTTCCGTCACATCTTCTCCATTTGCAGACGTTGCCTCTGGACATTATAGGAGAAGCTACCCAGCCAAGGTAATTAGCAGCGGGCGACTAGCAGCACTGACCTTTTCTGCCCCGGGAAGGCTCGTGTGAGGCCATAATACCACAAGAGGCCCTACTTCCCTTTAATTCAGCTTACCCCCTCCCCCTGATGCTATGCTGCTGAAGCGGGTATTAAATGTGCTGGCCCTTTAAGAATTGTGCCAGTCCTGTAAAAGCTATCAGAGCTGCCCTTGTGCTGTAGTCCTTTTTCCAAGGTTTTTTATTTTATTCCCACTAGAATATGCAGGGATCTGTAAAACCTATGCAGGGGCTCACTTGTTGACGGTTTTTTTTGGGGCAGCACGGTGAGCAAAGGCTCCATAAAAGAGCTCCTCCTGTGCTGTAGCACTCGTCCATAGTCGCTGAACAAAGACAAGCCACTAAGCCACGCTGCAGGTCTACCATCGATGAGCGGCTGAGGTAATCTGATTGACAGCTGTCAACGGTTGCCTCTTATTTGATAGTTTATGCCCCTTTCCGTGCTCATTGGAGTTCCTCATACCCTGCAGCACTTCCCCGACGAGTTGCCACTGACAAGCTGCCGGCCCACCATCGACAAGTGGCTCAAATGGAATGCCATCAATGGGAAAAAAAAAACAACAGAAATTTAAATACCTGTAAATTTTCTTTCTCCGACTGCTGGTCTCCGGGCTTCATAACTATTGGGAGGTACCTCCTCTTGTCACGCGACAGGCAGAAACACAAAGCTCTGCAGCTTGGACATCCTCCCTCCCACTTCCTGTGATCACCAGTTCTTTCCAAAGCCATTCCATCTTGGTAGTACTACATTAACTTGGAAACAGAAAAAAGACATCATCATCTCAAACAATCCGCCAACTGACCGCTAGCTTGTTACATTCTGGGAGGGAAGAAGCCCGGAGACCAGCAGTCGGATAAAGAAAATTTACAAGTATTTAAATTTATATTTCTCTCTCCTTATGCTGGTCTCTGGGCTTCATAACTACGGGGATATACTAAAGCAGTACATCCCCCGACTTCCTGGATGGGAAGAATGTAAATACCCCTAAGAGGATCACTACCGTCACCTGAAAAACCAAGAAGCCTTGGTCAAGGCAGACAAATCCAGCTGACAGGATATGGTGTGAATAGGTGGCCAAAAGCCCGCCAACTGCGGAAGCCAGCCAGAGAGGGATCATTACAGTCCACCCTCAAGATGGCCATGGCCCTGGCCGAGTGTGCCTTAATTGGTCCAGGTAAACTCATCCCCAAGCTGGAAGGGATAGGATATGGGTGAATAGATATATCTGGCTGTAGAGCTTAAAAGCCTCTCTTTGATGGTTTGGTCCTTGGTGAGGACACATACGCTGGAGCTTGATGAAGGGGCTCGACTGTTTTAAGGCAGACCTGTATCATTCTTTTAGGATCCAGAGTATGAAATTCATTTTCCTTAACCCGGTTTGATGAAAGGAAGCTGGGAGGAATGCTCAACCCCTGGTTGCCGAAACAAGGAAATATCTTCAGTAAAAGAATTCTGGATCTAATCAAAGAACCAAAGACTCCCTACGAGTACAGTAGCTATATCAAAATCTTATACGAAAAAAAATATTTCCTAGTGTACTGATGCGACTGGTTAAAGAGGTTGCTATGAGAATTGCAACCAGTGTCGCCAGGAGTCTGAGGATGCCTCTTTGACCAAGATGAGGCTCCAGTTGGATTGAAGGGCATTTTGAAGGTGACGCCCTCGGAAGCCCCCCGCCTGGGAATGAGACCACATTGACTCTCCTGCCTCTATCAACCCGAGAGCTCCCAGAGCAGAAACTGAACCCACCCGGAGGATGGTTGTAGCTCTTTCTCGAATTCTTATGGAGGAACTGAAGAATGAGGGGTAGGGATACCCCCTGGTCAACATATGTTGCCCTTGAAGCCAGAAAGGAAGCCTGCGCCCTATTCTTAATCAGAATAAGATAAGGAGGAAGCATCATCATTTCCATGCCAGAAGAAATAAATCCTAGCTCCATGGGAGACTCCTTATCAATCTCCCTGTGAGCGAGAAAGCTTGCGCAGATTGAAACGCAGCCCAAGACCTGTGAGGAAGGCCTGGGCCGAGTCGGATTTTATTGGCGGTTGTCGTGACATGTGAATCAGACCTCTGAATCATAGACACCTGGGCTAGAATGAGAAGGCCAAAAACAGTTCTGCTGGATCCCTGGTTATCTCGTGCCAGGCCCTAGAGGGTAGCAAAATTGGGAGTTTTGTGGACAGGCGGAGAGATCTGCCTGAGAGGTGTTGAAGGCATGGTCCTTCAGCTCCCATTTCCCTGGTAGGAAGTCCCTGTGCCGCAGCCAGTCTGGCAGGCAGAATGTAAACTGCCATCAGGCTTGGCCAGTGCAGCACAGCCCCCTGAAGGGGCAGAAGGAGTTCCTTGTAGATCCAAGGGGCCGAAGGAGTTCCTTGTGTATTCATGATCTCTTTGTAGAAGGAGTTCCTCATGCATCTATGATCTCCTTGTTCCACCCCGGTGATCAATATAAGGTATCATTGCTGGGTTGACCCTTATGCTGGATCTGAAATCTGGCAGAGACCACTTACCTAGTGTGGAGGCCTGACCCAGAATCTCTCTGGCCCTTTAGGTAGCCATCAGTAGTAATTCTTGCTCATTGAGGGAGCTTCAAATTGCGAACTCTCATAAAATTGGTCCCCCTGAGCCCATCAATGAAGAATGCCTCCAGCAGGGAATTGGGAGGCTGTACTTCTAGCCATCTCTGGCTTAAGACCACAGTTTGAGAATGCTGGCCTGGATGGGCTGTCTGCGAATCATTGCTCAGGAGACTATGTCTACAGAGGAGAGCCTGTCCCCTGTAAGCCTATGTAACAGTGAGCCGTCTGGAGGCAAGTGGATGGGAAACGCTCTAGAGGCTCTGGAGGTCCATGGATTTCTCTTCTGTGTGAGACCCCTGACTGTGTTTTGAAGCCTGCTCTCAGATAAGGTAGGGACTGGGGCAGAACTAAAGAGCTCTAGCTTTGGTTCTTGTTAATTCTGTGTCTAGAGGCGCCCTGGATGACCTCCGACCCTGCTGGTATTGCCTGATAAAATTGTGGGGCCTTGGATGACGTTGACCGGTTGGGGAAGAGCTGTATCCTGGTTGTATGAGGCGAGCAATTACAATAAGTAGGAGCAATTACCACTCTTACGACCTTGGCCAAACCTCTGGCTCAGAGGGAAGCGTTTGGAATTGAAGCTGATTGTTCCCCACCTTGAATCTGAGGTATTGTGCAACTTCCTAATGGGGATAACCTGAAAGGAGTATTGTAATTCTATCGATGTTGTGCGCACCTAGTGGTGTCAAAGTTCCAGGACCAAACCTGGTCCGAGTCCTCATAAGAGTGAGGGATGCCCCTGTTCCCGTTTGTGGGAGAACCTGCACACTAGCCCCTGCCCGAAGATGATCAGGGCTCCCTTGAACTTGCTTGGGCCATTGACAAACTACAGTTAGAAGTTGGCGAGGGAGTCACGAGAGCCCAAAAGTGTTTTTTTTTTTTTTTATACTTCATTGGTTTCATGACAATCCATCAGATTACATCTTTCAGATGTGTCAGGTTTATATGACACTGTACATGGTGTATAGGAGTAACAACTTAATAATTTACAGTACTGATTTTACCTTTTCCTAGTTTTCACAAAAGTGAAATCAATCCAGAAAGTCTCTCGGTTTATAGCACTCCTACTGAACTTCTTTAAGTACTAAGGGGATTTTGTGTAGGTACTACAAACTTTACAACAACTTATACCTCTGAATAGGAGATTTTTCAGTTTTACAATAGAAACAGACAAAATTAAAATTTAAAAATGGAATAAAATAAAATCAAATCAGAACAGAACAGGGTCTCAAAGTCATGTTAGTTGCTCTTATCCAGAGACCTCTAATTCTATTAAAGTTATACAACTTATGTGAGGGAATAAATTTCTTAATAAGAGGTACAAAAATCTGCACACTGCTTGTGGTTGGGTCACATTCATTTTTAGGTCTGTGGAGCCAAAAGTGGTTTTGAGTGGGAAGCGATGGTATGTCAGTGTCAAACTATGCCCTGAATCTCTTGCGTGACTTGGCATGGGCGTGTTTTTCCCTTATTCGAGGATGGGCCAGAGGTCTTCATTGCAAGGTTTTGATGTCGCCCCCTGTGACTCAGGTGCTACCTCATCTTCCCCTGCAGTTACACTGGATAGGGAAGGAGAACCATGTGCGTGCCTGAAACGACCCATTCTGTCCTTTAGCTGTAGGCGTGGGCACGAAAAACCTTTCAGGGGCCTGGTGACCAAGATTTTTGTCTGGCCCTTAATGCGGCATGTGTACCTTCTCCGATTCCTCAAATACTATTATCGCCTCATTGAGGGCAGACCCGCACAGCGGGATTCCCTCCTATGGTGTATATACCAGGGAATTCCTGAAAATGTGACCATTCGACCGACCCGAGAATCCAGGGTGTGTAGTGAAACCTGGCATTTGTTGCGTATTTGTTTGCCTGCTGAGGGAGCCGGGTGTCTATCCAAGGTGAATCCCTGAAGATGTGACCATCTGACCAGCCTGAAAATCCAGGGGGTGGTGAGGGAGCCGAGGCTAGGAGCTGAGGTTGTTGGCAGTCAGACTTGGACTTCCCTGGTGCTAGAAGGAATTATGTTGCTGTGAGGTTACGGACATCTGGGTAGCCTTCGGAGATACCTCCATCCTGTTGTGCTCCTGGGCGGCCCACGTGGTATGTAGGATCAGTGCCAAGGCTCTGCGGTGAAGAGGGTCCCCCTGGAGGTTGTGGTACGGGGGGGGGGGCCTGCTCGCTGAGATGCCGGCCTCCATTATCTCCTGTGACCTCGAGGTCATTGTTTGCTTAGAGGACAGACCTAGAGAGCAGCGCCAGGTGACACACCAAGGGGGATCTGGACCTATGGCAACTCCTGCTTAGAGGAGTGTCCAGGGAGTATGTGCTGCTAGTGGGAACCACTGGGCGCCCCTGAACCAGTTCCCCTATCCATGCAGTCCCGTCATCCACCTGCTGGGAGAGAGGGCCTTCATCCAGAAACAGATTCCCTTCTCTGCACTCGTGGTCTGGTGCTCGGAACCAAACTCAGGTTTTTAGGTCACCAGGACTCCTAGGTCTTAGATCCTGACTTTGGCCACTAAGCAACTCGGGTCTTTAGGGCACCAGGACTCCTCGCTCTCAGCTCCTGGCTTGACCACTAAGCCGCACTGCCTGTAAAGGCTGATCTTTCATTGGGGGGGGGGCATCGCTGAAGAAAATGCAGGGAGTGCCTTCCGTTACAATGGCCTGTAGAACGTCTCTCCCAGTCGACTCCAGGAGCAGTAGTGGCCTCCGTCCACGAGCGCATGACACCCTGAGATGCTTGTCAACGAACCGTGAACCTGGGTGCCTGTGAACCTGGGTGGCCTGTTTGCAGAGCTGCTAGCGCCAAAAAGCTTCTGTCGATGAGCTAAGCACCTAAGGAGCTCATCAATGGCCAGAGTACCTTGCCACCAGCGAGATGTGCCCTACGCGTCCTCTGGCGACTAGCGGACCCACTGAGGTGCTCATCGACGTAAGAATCCAGAGGATGCATCGGGGTTCAGGCTAGAAGTAACAGAAGCCTCCATCGATGAGCATAAAGACTGTAGGAGCTTGTCGCCGATCTGTGCATCTAGGTGGCCTGTAGTGGTGCCGCCAATTCAAAAAGGCTTCCTGTACCGCTGGCGCCAATTTAATAAGCAATGAGCCAGAGGGTTTGTCGGCTGCCTGAGCACGCTCCGAATCACAGCTGTGCTGTACGCGGCCTCAGTCAATAAGCCTCGCAACTGATGAGCCCACCAACGGAAAATTGCTCCTTAAAGTGCTTCTGAGCGCCTTGAAGCACGTTCGTCCCTAGACAGAACCATGGCCAGCGCTCCACCGTGACGCGCTCACTCCCCATCAACGAGCTTTTGAAAAGGGTCCATGAGGAGCTGGTGGTGGCACTTTCATCGCAGGGCAGGCAGCCCCGTGTAGCGCTGGTCTGCTGCCTGAAACATGAATAAGATTTCCTTTGAACCCTCCGAGGACTATAGCGGCTTGTCTGCTGCCTTAGACGCCATTAACAAAGCTGCTCTCTGTTAATCTCTGAGCCGACACAAGCATCGGAGGGGGTAGCACCATGAACACTTGTAGCGTGATAAAATACTGGCCAGTCTGTATAAAAGTTTTACCCTTGTTAATCCTCTGAGTCGATACGGCATCCGGGGGACAGCGCCATGCACACTCTTAGCACGGGAAAAAATAATGGCCAGACTGTATAGCACGAGTGGCTGAGACTGAGGCTGCGCAGGAGGAAGAAGGAGGCGTGTCAGTCTGATCAGCATGCACAGCTAAAACTGGGACCCCAAAAAAAACAGAAAGCCCTATCTGAGAGGAAGAAGGAGGGGTGCCAGTCTGATCAGCATGCACGGCTAAGACTGGGACTCCCACAAAAAACAGAGAGCCCTATCCCGATGATCCAGAGGGGCCAGTCTGTCCAGCATGCAGGGCTGAAACTGGGACCCCCCCTAATAACAGAGAGAGAGAGAGAGAGAGAGAGAGAGAGAGAGAGAGAGTGTGTCATTGGGTCCACCCATCCCTGCTCTCTGTGCAAATCCAGAAAGGAAATGGTCCAAACTTATAGTCTTGTAGTCTTCAGCCCTGTAACCACAGTGACAGAGCTCTGCTGCAGAGTACCTGCTCCCTGCAAGGCAGGAAGTGAACTGGTGATCACGGGAAGTGGGAGGGAGGACGTCCAGGCTGCGGAGCTTTGTGTTCCTGCCTGTCACGTGACAAGAGGAGGTACCTCCCAGTAGTTATGAAGCCCGGAGACCAGCATAAGGAGAGAGAATATGGGACTGCCCGCTGAAGGGAGATGTAGTCTCCCTAAGTCCTTGTGCCATTTATTCCCTTGTGCAGACGTCCAAATGACTGGGGGGATAGATCCATCACAGGTAGAAAACGCGGAGAATGAAAACACACCTTTCCAACCAGAACATTAAAAAATATGGGGCTGTCAGCTGAGGGGAGAAGTAGTCTCCCTAAATCCTTGTGCAGTTTACACCCTGGCAGAAAGCGACCATAACATTGCAGAAAATGGGGCAGAAAGCGTGGGAAAACAGCATCATGAAGAGATGGGGCCTGACCTCCTTAAGTTCAGGAGCACTCCAGTGCTGTTCTGACCCCCTGAAATAGATGCTGAGGCTTTCTGAGTGCTCCGGGCCCGTTCCGATTCCCTGAAAACACAGTTTTCACTGCACTAAGTAGCATTTCAGGCCAACTGCAGAAAGTGCGGGGGAAAAACAACACAGTGAAATGGGGCCAGATTGTGCAGCTTGCAAGGCTGAGACTGGCACCCACACTAGGATTCTAACCTCCTCGTTGAAACAGCTGCTTAACTTACAGTCTGCCGTCTTCAGCTCTGCCACATGGCAGAGCTCTGCTTGCAGAGTACCTGCCAGACTGAAGGCAGGAAGTAAACTGAAGACAACCGGATGCGGAGGGCTCCTTATCCCCCTGCTGCAGAGTTTTGGTGCTGCCTACCCCTAGCATCAGGAGGCACAGCCCAGGCGTAAGGAAGCCCGGAGACCAGCTTAGGGGAGAGAGAAAGGTATTTCAGAAGTTATCAAAAGATGGCCCCACGCACTCTCCAGACTCGGACATCACAAACTGTAAAAACACTGGCATGCAAAGGCAGGGCCGTCATCCCAGGAGTGACCAAGAAGTGGAAAGGATCAAGCTAATGGTTGAGTCCAACATACAATCTAGTCCCTTCCTACGTGAGCAGAACTCAAAATTACAGCTTTTTAATTACCTTCCTTAGTGGGTGGTAAGGGAACACAACCGGTACATGTTTTCATAGAATCATGTCAGCAGAAAAGGACATACTAGTCCATCCAGTCTGCCCCTGCCCTCCCTTACTGATACTCCTTCACTGAGCTGAGCACAAGCAGTGCTCTTTAATTCAAAATGGTTCTAGTCAGGGGGCCAGAAAATTGTCAGGAGTGCAAGTATTTACTGCTAGGTTCTTCTGTTTGGAAATATTTTCCTCCTAATGGTAGCACCCTACAGTGACCCGTCTTGAACCCAGGACTTAAAATGGGGTTTTCCAAGTTGGGGAGAAATCCACCCTTTTGTCTGGCAGTTAGGGGCAAGTTCAGACTACCACAGTAGATATGATACTTTATTTTTGTTGGGGGTTGTTTAAACTGAAATAATGACCATGGCACAGTTTTTTTTTTATTTTTTGGAGATTCTTAGTATACTATAACTCACTGATGTATTAGGTATTTGGCCTAGTACTGAATTGTTTCAGAAATTACATAAACGTAGCTTGCTCGGTGGTGTGGAGGGCTGAGGCAGCAATGCCTTACCTCCTGCCAGGCTGGCAACTCATGTTCGTGGTGCGAGCGGGTCGCCGGGGGTTGGCCACAGAGGGAGAGGATCGAGCATCTGGAGGACAGCTCTCCTCTCCCATGGAGGAGTGGGACTGGAGATCGGTGCATGTCTGGCCCCTAGCTGCGGATGGAGGCTGGCACACCGATTCCACAGACGGGGCGGAGATGACGCAGATGTCTGGTGTGCCACGTTTTGGCATCACTGCACGCTTAACCCGCACTCGGGGCCAGGGAAGAAAAACCGAAGGACGAAAATACCGCGGACCAGTGGGATGATTATGACCCTCCGCAGGTGCCATTCCCGGCTATCTGGCACCTCAAGCATGGGGTGAGTACCAGTGGACACCGGGGTGATGGGGCTGGGAAGGCCAGTCCGGGAGGAAGATAAATAAAGGGGGGAAAAAAATTATATAAACATAAATGAAAATTACGTACCTACCATAATTCTTGATCTTCCTGTGTATCTTTGCCATTCATCACTGGTGGGTTATACATCAGAGGTGCTAGGACCCTGCAGGAGCTGTCAAGTTTAGAGATTTTTTTTCTAGGAAAGAGGAGCTGGCGCGGGATGGCGCCACCCTTGCAGCCAACGCATTTCATGGTGCTCGAGGGTTGGCCAGTAACCAATGCCAACTCCTCCCTCACCTCAGTTCTGTACGCCAGAGAGTGTGGGAAACAAGAGACAGAGAAAAGAAGGGAGGACAGGGCAAGGGAACCAGAGTGACAGCAAAAGGAGAAGATATAAAACAGGAGGAGGAATAAAGCTGACCACAGAAGGAGGGAAGTTACCTAGGGGTGTGGGACAGGGGGGCCCCCAACCACCGGGCAGAGAAGGAAGGGGATGAAGAATAGGAAAGAAAGAGAGAAAGAGGGAGAGAAGGTGAGAGATGGGATGGCACCCCTTCCCCGCAGAGAAGCTAAGGAACATCCTGGGACCAGAAGGACCTCGTCACTCGACTCTACTCCCACAATAACCATCACAAAAGCGGGAGCGACAGAGAGACAGTGAGTGCACAACAGTCTTCCGGCTGGACAAAGTAAGGCAAGACTCAATTGTGCAGGCTAGACACCACCCAGCAGAGCGGCTTGAAGGCGGAGCTTTAGCCTAGAAGGTGGGGGTGCCAAGATCTCTCAACTCTGTCCCAAAAAGGACTCTGAGGTGGGAATAGGACCCACCTCAGGACACGACTCCCCCTACTTAAACCCAAACCTCTGCGCAGAAGGGGCCTAGTTTTTTTTTTTTTTCTTGACCTCACCTACTCCAAGCCAGTGGGTAGGAGGAGAAGGAGTTGTTCAAAAGGAGTCCTTCTCAAGAATAGAAGGAGGGGCACCCTGCCCCAGGTCAACCAGAATGCAGGAGCTAAAGCTCCAGAAAGAGAAGGAGGAGGAGATCCCCGAAGCACCTCTACTCTTCAATGATTCGAAAAGGGATCTCAAGTCCAAACAGGACCCAGGCTTGAACCCTGACCCTGTCTGGAGGAGAGGGTAGGAGACCTGAAGGGGTTTCCATCCGGATCACGAAGAGGAGGCTCTGAGGAGCCCATATCAGAAGAGGGCAAGCGTCCATGATTGCCCTCCCCCCAAGGTGGGCCCCTGGCGCTTATCTGGAGGACCAGTGGACACGAAGGTGCCAGTAGGACTCTGCCCACAATTGGCCTCAATTGGGTAGAAGGGAGGAGGCACTGCCCAGAGGCTGAGACCCAAGAGGGGATGGTGGGCAGGATGCAGTGAAGAATGGTGAAGATCAAGAATTACGGTAAGTACAACATTTTCATATCTTCCCTACATGTATCTTCACCATTTATCATTGGTGGGTAAGTACCAAGCAACTTAGGCATTGGCACCTCCCTGAGGGATGTGACTTTCCTCAGTCCCCGTAAGGGAGAGCACAGGAGGAAAAAGCCCCTTACAGGCCTGCGACTGGTCAGGGTGAGACAGGGACTCCCATTTCCTGGGAGAGGGAAGGCACCCTGCTAACTCCCATCTCACCCTGCGGGAGAAAAAGGGGAGGCAATCGCCCTACACAGAGCCAAGGGCGACAACCGGGACAGGCAAAGCCACGCCGTCCCCCTAATGCAGACCACAGTTCCTGCCAGCCTAGAAGCTACCTCACTGGCATGAGAAGATGCCCTTGACTGGCGCCTCGCTAGCTCTAGGCCCCTTGCAGAAAGGCAAATGGCTTGCCTGGTTGACTGCATGTCAGGCAATTATGACAGGTGTTGTCCTAGCACTGCCCGTAGGTGCCTAGCATAGGATACCATGTGTGCCTGATGGGGCAAGACACCAAGAAGAAGACGTGCAGCTGAGAAAACTCTCCTCCCCCAGAGGCCGAACTTGGCTGAGTTGGACTCCAGGGGGCAGTCATGTCTTGGGCAGTGATTCCCAGATGGGGAATCCAGGAGCTCTATCCCAGAGGAGGGGTGAGGCATGGAACCTGGAGACCCTCAGGGTGCGCAATACCTGCACTGGCAGTCCCTTGGGGCTGGAGAAGCGGCAGAGGGGTTCTGCCAGAGCCGATGTGATGCTTCCGAATAAGGAACAGGCCATGGAGGAATAACCATATTCTCCGAGCTGAACTCTCCAAGGAGAGTCTGCGCCGCATGAGCAGGATTGCAATTGGCGAAATGGGACAACTGGAGCTCCTCCAGCAGCCTCGACAGGAACCACTGATGGCTGGTGATATCAGCCTCTGAGGACAGGTGGACCAAAATATCCTCTTCCTCTATGGAGGAAGACGAGGAGGCAGAGGAGCTCGAATCAGGCTCTGGAGCTGCAGGGGGTTCTAATCAGAAAATGACCTGGCCCAGGGCTCTCAAATAGCAAGGGAAGGCAGCTGCCGAGGATCTGAATTGATCCCAAGGTCAGAGGGCCTGAAGGACTTGAGATGCTCGGGAAAGCAGAGGATCCGAAGGGGGGAAGAGGTTCATGAAGCAAGAGCATGATCCCTGCTAGGGCTTTGGGAGTGTGCAGGGAACCCCCCCCCCCGAGGGAGAGGCTGCGCAAAGTGTCCACTGTAGGCCGCCAAACCATACAGGAGCATCCAAAGTGGTGCCCTAAAGAAAGGATCCCATGACAAGGCAATCGGATCTGGTCTGACCCTTGCGGGTGGCCCCAGCCCCACCTGGTGCAAACCCTCCCTTCCGAGAAGAACGAAGGAGTTAGGGGTCAGCACAACGACTCCTTCCCGAGCCACCAACAGCTCTAGAAGAGGGCCTATGTGCCACCTCAGATCCCTCAAGCCCTCCCCTTTAAAAAAAGACCTGCTCCTCGACTGTTCCCAAGGACCTGTAGAGGTGGACTTCAAGGAGGTCCTAGCACCGGATTCAGCCGAGACCATCCCAGAATCCAAACATGCAGAGTCAAACCCAGCACTGCTCATGGCGCCGTAGCCAGCCCCAGCGCTGAAGGCAGCACCAGACTCCAACTCGGCCTTGAGCACGGCACCATCCTCAGACCCGGCACCATCCCCAGAGCCGGTGCTGCCCCCTCCACAGCCCCGGAATCGGCGCTGTGAGAGCCCCTGGTGCCGCGAATGGTGCCAGATGACTCACAGAAGTCAGCCCAAGGGCAGGGCTCCCGGGGACTGGGCAGAAAACGTTACCTCAGGAGCAATGCCACTAGGCCTGGAGGAGCAACAGGACTCCGTGGAGCTAGGCATCCACTCCAGGGCATCCCAAGCATCCTCCTCCAAAAAGGAAGAGATCAGGGAGACCGGTTAAGTCACCACCCCGGAAACACTGCCGTGCACCGGACACGGGCCTAGTGCAAACCGCAGCACCACTCTGCTCACCAGTTCCGGAGATGGAACCAGAAGCTAGGGTGACGCATAAAAGTGGCGCCATGGACCCTGCCGGTTCAGGCCGAGCATGTAGCTGCGACTGCAACACCGGAGGTGGTCACGCTTCTGAGGAAGCGACAGACCAAGAGAAGTGCTCAATCGACGACCCCCCAGAGGAGGCCGACTGTCTGAGTGACCCAGAGGAAGGGTCCAACATCCTTACCGTGGAATCCCTGGACCGATGCCATCCTCCGAAAGTGGGAAGATTCCGACCCACCATCTGTGAGTGTAATTCGAGAACCCAACAGTCCATGGAGAAAGAAGTGTTGCAAATTGTCTATGTCATGCTGGGGTCCGAGGCAGGAAAGACGCGATCATGCCGATCTGTTATGGTCATGGACTTGCCACAGGGGCACCGACGCATGGGGCCAAAACTACAGAAAAAGACTCGGTGCCCTAGAATAACAAGAAAAAAGAATGGTCTCACCTTGCTTTGCAGCCACGGAGTTTCGAGTAACGGTTATACAGAACTTTGGCGATTGACGAACTTCTGACGAATTTCAACTGCGTAGCAGCAACAGCTCTTCAGCTTCCACAAGGTGTACTCTCGACGGCAGGAAGTACAGAACTGAGGTGAGAGAGGAGTCTGCGTCGGTTACTGGCCAACCCTCGAGCACCATGCAATGCAGATGCAAAGGCGGCGCCATCCCAGCACCAGCTCCTCCCCCTAGAAAAAAAAAAATCTCTAAGCTTGGCAGCTCCTGCAGGGTCCTTGCACCTCTGGCATATAACTCACCAGTGATGAATGGTGAAGATGCATACAGGGAAGATCACCAGTTTCATATTTTTTGTTAAATAAAAAGCTCGACAGTGTTCTCCACATAACTTCCTATGGCACATAGGTTGGAGTTCCAGTGTCAAAACCCCTGGTTTCCCTGCTGCCTCCCTCAAGTTTCTACTCAGTTATTTCTTCCTCATCCACCACAGTGCCACTTACTGCCCACACATACACCATAAGAGGCCTGGCTGCAGTGTCTGTCTACAACTAAGCTTAAGCCAGTGACCCTCACGAGCCACGCACTTTCCTGCGTCTTCCTTTCCCACCAGATTTGCAAGCTGCCACCTCAGCCTGCCATCTCCCATACGACGCACTATGACTCAGCCATCCGCCAATGGAACGCTCACGCTACCACGTGTTTATGGTGGAAGCGCTAGGGCATACAAAGGCCTTCACCAGGCGTGACTTTTGTTCCATTGATGCCCGCAGAACGTCCAGCCCAGGGGTTGCAACACAGTGGGAAGGCAACACAAACAGGGTAAAACTCACCATCTCCCCGCCTCTTGAATTTAAAGCCCTGTTGGACCCCCCACCTGTAAACCAAGTCTCAACCCCCACTGGGCACCTGCAGTCGCTAACTCTCTTTGTCCAATACTGCTGTGGAGTTTTGAGATACTACCCCACTGCTGTATAGTACTGTGATCCTGGATTTAGCATTGTGCCATGTTGCAACTGGCCTTCTGGCTAGCCAGTGAGCAGCTCCTGACAGTCTCATGCCCTGTATGTAACTGATACTGAGGTTGTTTTCTACTCCTACCACTACTGCTTACTCTCACTTAGTTCTTGGTTCCATGGCTGGTAGCTTTCCATGGTGCTGCCAGTTTTGTAAATATGTACCAACATATGGTAAATGTGCTTGGGTGGGGGACAAATTCCTAAAATCAGAAAATGGGAGTATAAATAATGCGAAAATGGTAGTAAAATATGAAGTTTACTCCTATCCGTTTCCTTGGTGCTAGGTGGTTTTCACACATTTTGTTCTTTAAACAGTTCTGGCTCCATTACAAATGCTACTGCCTGCTGAGCAGGTAAGTCTGTGTACCAGCAGTGGGTAATCAGTGGTGTGGCAATACATCAGGATGACTCACGCCTCGGAGCTCCTGCAAACTCCTACAGGCCCTATTTTTGCCGTCAGTGTTCCCCAGCATCACACATATACTACAGTAAAGCTAGAGTGTTTAAACCATGTGACGTCTTAACTGGATCAGATTAGGGTGTTCCAGATAACTTGGGCAAGGCAAGAGTAACTGACTCGCCTGTTTTTTTTTTTTTCCCCCTAGATGAGCAAAATATATTTTTAGAGATTGGAGCCGGCTACGAAGGCACAGGGCATTCAGAACTGGACTACATGAGCTGCAGCATACAGTTTACATTTGCAATCTCTTTAAAATGCCCCTTTTTGCAGTTAATTCGGTTTCTAGATATCCAAGCTGCCCTCCAGAGCCTGATCGCCCCAGCTCCACTCCCTTGCTTTTCCAGTAGGTCTTACCTTCACGCAAAGAGCGACGTGGCCTGGGTGCTCGGCAAGGTGCAGGGCTACAGGCAGTCAGGGTCAACGGCAGCTCAGGGTGGCCATGTTTCTGCCCCCCCCCCCGAGGGGTAGAAAGCAACACCACCCAGACGTCACCACTCATGCCTCCGTACATGGAATGTCTGCAGCCGCCATGCCCTCCCCCACTGCATGCAGCCCCAGCCTGCCTCACCCCCACCCGATGCTAGGGGCCAGGCAAATGCCAGAAACTGACCCCCCCCCGAGAGAGGACAGCAGTCCTCCGGACACTCAGTCCTCTCTTGACAGACTCCCAGTGACCCAAGTTCACTTCCAATCCTGGGTTGTCAGCATGGTGAGAGGTGTGGCATCCAGCACCTCAACCCTCCACACCCCCGGGCCAGCACCTATTAAAATATATTTATACCTTCTAAATTCTTCAACATCTTGGTGATCTCCGAGTAAATGCCACTCTCATCATTTGTGAGCAGTCAGGCAAAAATCACACAATGGGGACACCAACAGCTTCCACTTCACAAGACTTTTTTCTATGCCCAAGTTTGGCGGGAAAGATCCTGGGAAAGCAGCCGAGGCATCGTGCCCTAAAAATACAGAAGTGGCACTGCAGAAGACCATAACTGCAATGATTCAATGTAGTACACCAAGTTAAAAATCATGACAACTTTGCACAGCAACTTATCCAGGGCAGTGGAGCAGAGGGTTGAATATTACAATGTGGAGATCACACAGACAACCTCGCTGGTGGGAAGACCAATCTTTGGGACAGCGAGCCTCATTAAAGAAAACCAGCTCCTAAGCAGTAGGCCTGAACATGAGGACACTCAGTTAAGGAGTGAAACGGTCATATTACTGGTCTGCCATACGCGTTCCCAGAGAGCCCGGCAGCTGAAAATGTACTGGCTTGGCCAGTGGAGGCTTTCGCCTATCTACTTGGGCCAATGATTTTCTCTTTTCAGTGGAAAACAGTTAAAAAATGGAATCTGTCACTTTTAAACCAGTACTTAGGAGTCAATGTTTCATGAAAAAAAAAAACACTCTGGACCAGCATTTTGGGGCAAATCCCTCCCATTTTAAACCCAATTTTTGTGCAAAACATGCTGATCTGCTCCCAGTTTAGGAAAGAAAAAGGATTTTAAAGAGCACCTTTCATGGTGCGAGTGCTCACAGCCACGAAGGACCCGTACCTGGCTCAGAGTTCAGCAGAACTAAAAAAACATTTTTCTACGGTGGCATTATACGGAGTGAAGGGATCATATTTTGACTCGGAGACGAGCCACCGATCCCGTCCACTTGCCGGTTTGGGGAGACACCCCCACGCTGTTCCATATTCTGACATCACAATGTGCATGTGAGTGCGCCACAGGCATGTCTGGAGCGTATCCCCCACGCAAGCACATTGTGATGTCAGAATATGGAACAGCGTGGGATGTGTCTCCAAACTGGGAAGTGGAAGGGATCGGCAGCTCAGCTCCTAAAATCATTGCCTCCAATCTACAGAATTAACCCCCGCCACCCCTAGAAAAGCAAAGGACAATTTCCCATGCACACTGCTGATGCGGTTTCAAATCAGTGTGACAAAGAGACACGCTACTGAGGGCAGCATGTCATTAAAGAAAGAGATGTGGATGGCAGCAAGGGCAGTTGTACCCCAATCTGAGCTTTCCTATGTGTCTCAGACAAACAAAGCTTTGATGGTGCCAAAGCACAACTGCAGAAGCTGACTATTCTTTTTTATTTTAAATTCGGTTTGTCCTCTTACTTGCCCAGCCTGCTCCCTAACCTTACCACCCACCTTCTCTGCGACTTACCCATTGCCTCCATGCCCCCATGGTGTGCTCCCCATGGCAGAACTGTCAAGAGTTTCCCAAGCACCGCAGGGGACGAAAGCCAGCAGAAGAATGAGCCTCAGTCAGCAGTGTGGGGACTGCGGGGCCTGGCTTCCTCCTGCATCAGCGACATGGTTTCCCCGACTTACTGCTCTCTCTGCCAAGAGATCGGCTGCTAATGTGCAAGCACGTCATCACACAACGGGATTCACAACTGTGAAGGCGACCTTCTCCCTCCCACAGCCGTTCCTCCTGAGAACATGCAGAGGGTGCTAGTGCATCGGGAACATCCCTCAAGGAGGCCAGCATCTTGTGCGATGCTCAAGCCACCCTCCCACCGGTCAGTACCCAACTCAGGCTCATTGCCGAAGACGGGTCACAAGTATCATGAGTGGTAGCTCTGTCGCTGCAGCAGAGGCCAGCTGGGAGTTGAACATTCTGTATTTATCAGTGTTTCCACACAAAAGTCCACATCCAGTGGGGCAACCGAACACATTTGTTCACTGACCCAAAAGACAGCGATAAGCTCATCAAAATCCGGGCATAGCGGCCAAAGCAGAGGTTGGACTGTGACCGGGATACAGATATTTGCAAGTGGACTCTCTGGGACTTTGCAACAGTTGGTGGGGTAAGCCAAACACTCTTTAGAACGGTGACACTGTGCGGAAGTTTTAAGCTGTTTCAGATAATTTGGGGTGGGTAACAAGCTCAGGGAACAGTCTGTATGCAGGTTTGTGGTCAAAGTTATTGCATCTAAGGCTTTATAAGTGGAACTCCGCTTTGGTCTGTATTTCACTAATGAATAAAAAATAGGTGTGCAGCTCTGTTTTTTTTTATTTTTCTGCAGCAGGGAAACACTGTGATGACAAGGACAGATATACTAACATACTAAAATGCCAGCAGAGTAGGCCTAATGGTCTTTCATGTCTGCTCATTTGGTCAGCCCCCAAACTGGAAGCTGACCTTGTTGTCCCCCCACCCCTTGGAATTCTCCATTCACAGTCCAAGATATTCCCCCTTGTACTGAGAGGGTGGTGGAGCCATGGAATGCACTGCCTAGGGGGCTGGTGGAGGCAGAGACGGTGGAGGGGTTCAAGAGGGGCTGGGACAGGTATAGGGGAAGGGTTCTGGAAGCAAAATCCAATGCAGCAAGAATATCCGGAACTGGGAAGGGGGAAGGCGAGGGGGGCAGCAAGTTCAGCACCCAGGGTGGGGGCTGACCAATCGAGCAGACTCGAAAGACCATTAGGCCTATTCTGCTGGCATTTT
This sequence comes from Neoceratodus forsteri, assembly GCA_016271365.2. Lineage (NCBI taxonomy): Eukaryota > Metazoa > Chordata > Ceratodontiformes > Ceratodontidae > Neoceratodus > Neoceratodus forsteri. Next base: position 83,147,608 of record JADMNL010000034.1, read on the forward strand.
AGTATGTTAGTATTGGACTTTGTCAGTGCAACACTTCCCCCCCTATACCTGTCCCAATCCCTCTTGAACCCCTCCACAGTCTCTGCCTCCACTAGTCCCCCGGGCAGCACACTGCATGGTTCCTCCACCCTCTCAGTGAAGTAGCACCTCCTCCTCCCCCCCCAGCTTCCACCCGTGCCCTCTAGTTGCACCCCCCTTCCTTTGGAACACCCCGACTGAGCCTCCCCTCTTTATCCCCTTCATGTACTTGAAGACCTCCATCATGTCCCTCCTCTCCTCCAACTTGTACATGTTGTGCTCCTCGAGCCTCTCCCCATAAGTCCTTTCCCCCAAGCCCCAGATCATTTTGGCTGCCCTCCTCTGGACCCTCTGCAGGAGTGCAATGTCCCTTTTTAAGTGCAGCCTACAAAACCACACACAGTACTCGAGCTGTGGCCTAATTAGGCAGTCATACAGAGGGAGTATCACTTCCCTCCTTCTGGAGGTAATCCCCTTATACCCAAGTGATTTTGCCAGCGAAATGCTGCCTGTACTACAGACTAGTAGCGTACTGAACTGGAATTTGACTAACGCTTAGAAAGTCTGAAACGGGGAGCTAACAGTCAAGGAAACAGACGCTCCCGAGGAGCTCCCTGTTTTACACACATATCTCAGAGCGAATATATATTTCAAAAGAGGCTTTTAAATCTCAAAATATAAATCAATCAGTGCGCTTTCAAGAGAGGAGCAGATTTATATAATTTTCGACGCACTTTAAAATGGTACACCCAAAGAAAAAGCCTCCACAAGACAGCGGAGGAGCGAAGGCGAACAGGCCAGGGGATCAACTTACAGCAGGCGCCTCAAGCCACGAGGTGAACTTATCTGAACCAACTAACAGGGCACTATTGCTAGCAATTCAACGACTAGATAAACAGGTGGACATACTAAGAGATCGGCTGGCAGATATGGACACAAAAATAGCGAAAACCGCTGATCTTGCCGAAAAAGCGGTTGAATCCGCCAACAATACAGCCACGGCCGTTTCAGGAGTCATCTCAGAAAATAAACTTTTGAGACTCCGCTTGGAACAACTCAAAAATATGGTCCGGGCAGCAAACCTTCGGTTCTTGGGAATCCCAGAAAATGTGGAAGGTGGTGACTTGATGGGCTATATGGAGACACTTATCTCCAGACTCTGGGGCACTGAAATAGCAGGGGAAATGGTAAAAGCCTACAGAATTGCACCCAGACGCCATGTGCCCTCTCCAGATCAACCGTGTGCAATCTTGGTGGTGACTACGGGACAACACATCTGGGATAAGGTGCTAGCGGCAGCTAAAATGAAGGGAGCAACTTTATTATCAACTGGCAAGAGAGTGCACTGTTTTCCGGACTTTAGTTTTTCCACCCGACAACGCCGTAAGGCATTGAAGCAGTTCGTTGGAGACTCTGAGCCTTGGGGGTTTTCCATACTACGATCCCAGCCAGATTAAGAATCCAGTATGCAGGGAAAACACATGTATATACAGATCCTTCTGAAGCAGGGAAACGTCTGGCTGCAATACAAAAGGATTTTGCCCAGCAAGAGTTAAGCAAGGACTCAGATGAAGGGGACTGAATCTGAATGTAAATGCTATGTTAGTAAGTTTACAGCCACGTTGTGGGCCTACCGACACAAGTGGTTCTGAAACCTAATTAGGCTCTGCTCAATGTTTGTAGCCTTTATTAAATAGTCGGTAGAGTTTCTTTTTTAGAATGGCTGTTTAGAAACACACACTATAAATCTTTGTACAATTGGTTGGCCGGATTTGAAGGTGAGAATTTGGGGTCTCTGTTAAACTGTGGCTAGAAAAGTCAAATAATTTTGAGTTTACTCTGGATGGTGGGGGGCCATGACAGATGTCTGCTGGATTTTGAAATATTTTAATTACAGGGTTATATGGACAAAACTAATGCCCTGAGGGGTATAGTTTATGTGCTAATTAGCTCTTGGACAGTTAACGGATATAATTGTAACCAATGTCCATGTTCTTGCTGTCTGGTTATTTCAAATGTCTATTTTGTTCGAATATGTTTTAAATATAGATACCAACCCCTGTATGATGTAACAATGGATGCTGAGTTAAATATCCTACTTTTTCGATGTATACTACCTATTACTTGGTACTCAAAACCAGGATAAGACTTTATTGTATGTCTGTACTATGAAAAATAATAAACGTAAAGTAAAAAAAAAAATCTGAAACAATCACTGTGCATTGGGGTTTATATGTTTAGTAGTTGACATTTTTGTATTTCAGAATTTACCAAGTTGTTAGTTATATAGAGAATCTGAGTAGCTTATTATAGCATAATAATACCAACATATAAGATGTCATTACGCTACATGTGGCCAATTTTATATGCTGCCAAATTCCCTGACGGGACACTTTTAAAATGCTGGTAGGTAAGCAACACATAACTGCACCTCTTGGCACGACAATCTGTTATCAACTTTTAATGCTGAAAGATAGTATGACGGGGCGGACCTTAGCGGCTACTAGGGCGCCATATTGATAATTGTTGTTGAACTTGATGAGCAGCAGGTCCTTGCTCACTGATAGCAAGTGTTCCCCTGTCAAACTAATGCTGTAACCACTACTGGTGTTATGTTATCAAATTGTAAGTATTGCGATATCTGTGTGAAAAATATCACAGTATACCGATAATCACAATAATCTGCAACATTTCTAATTTTAGGGAAAATAGCCAAAATCTGATTGAGGGAAGGTGAGAAACATAGAATTTGACGGCAGATAAGGACCTCTTGGCCCACCCAGTCTGTCCATTTCCCTACCTAATGGATAAGCTGCAGATCCTAGTTAACCAGCAGCCTACGTCTTCCTACCCCAACCCCCTAGAATTGCCTTATGACTGTCCCATGCATGCTTGAATTCCACCATTTTTGACTCCACAACCTCCTCCGGAAGGCTGTTCCATGCATCCACAACCTTCTCTGTGAAAAAATACTTTTAAATTACCTCTGAGCCGCCCCTCTATCTTCCAATTGTGCCCCTTGTTCTTGCACACCTCTTTTTGAAAGATGCTACCCTCTTGGACTTTGTTGATTCCCTTGAGGTACTTGAAGTTTCCATCATGTCCCCCCTCCCTCCCTTTCCTCGAGGCTTACATATTAAGCTCCTTAAGTATCTCTTCATATGTCCTCCGGTGCAGACCCTGCACCATTTTAGTTGCCCTCCTCTGGACAGCTTCCATCCTGTCTATGTCTTTACGGAGATTGGGTATCCAGAACCGCACGCAGTACTCCAGATGGGGTCTCACCAGCTGTCTGTACAGAGGGATAATAGCTTCCTGTTTTCTACTGGTGATGCCTCTCCCTATGCATCCCAGTATCCCCCCAGTCCTCCTTGCTGCCCTCTCACATTGCTTGCCCACCTTTCGGTCATCTGATATGACTACCCCCAGGTCCCTTTCCATTTTTGTTGTTGTTAGTATCTCACCCCCCACTGTGTACTCTTCCCTTGGGTTTTTGTTTCCCAGGTGCATTACCTCGCACTTCTTAGCATTGAATCTAAGCTGCCATACATTTGACCATTCCTCTAACTTTGCCAAGTCCCTTCTCATCCTTTCCACCCCACCTTGTGCATCAACTCTGTTGCAGATCTTTGTGTGAGGGAATCAAAAGTCTTGGTCTCGCATGGAGTGGGACAGGCTGCTTGACCAACAGAGATAAGAAAGTCAAGATTGTTCATCATGATACATTCTACTGCTCAATAATCATGATACCGCTTTTTTTTTTTACAATGATAAATTATTGTGATTTATCGTGTTACTGTGAAATGTCTGGTAGCCGCCAGACCCCTACGGAGGTATTTTAGGTCTCCCTCTACCACAGCAATGAACGAGAGGCAACCAAACATGCTATCATAAACTGTCAAGAGTTTACTAGAACTGGACTTACTCTGCTTTCTTGATACTGTATTTTGTTGCACTTACAAAAAAAAAAAAAAAAAAAACACTGGATAGTGACGGCAGAAAAAGGCCACAGGACCCCTTTGGTCTACCCAACCCTACCTACAATATCTTCATTTTATTTTTATTTATTGCATATAATCGGAATTACAATCCTTTGAGTCACAGACTCTTTTGCAAAGGCTCCACGTCGGTTACAGGGGGTGGAGGGAGAACAAAATACAAGGATACATTCGTAATGAAGCAGTATACAAGAAAACATACACACTCAAGCAATATTCACAAACAGTACTGACAGTACAGTCCAGGCTTTAACTTAGTTCACCAGAGACAGTGGTAGGCAGCTTTCTGGGTATAATCTGTTAGAGATGGGAGGAATGCGGATTCATGGGGCCTGTGGAGACCCTGAGTCGGTTATTAGGGGGGTTAGGGAGCATACTAGGTGGGCAGAGCTACCCACAGTCACAGGTTGCAGACTCAGTTAGGTGAGCATTGAGGCCTGCTTTGAATAGGGAGATGTTATGGGTCTGAGAGAGCCGAGGAGGTAGAGCATTGAGCCAAAGGGGAGCACGGTACCGGAAAGATCTTTGACCCAGTGATGTTCTACAGTGGGGGACCTGGAATGAGAAGTTTGCAGCAAATATGTACACATTGGAAGAGAGAAGGGACCGGGGGGACATGATAGAGGTCTTCAAGTACATGAAGAGGGTAAATGGGGAGGAACAGTCAGGGTGCTTTGAAGGAAGGAGGAGGGGGCCACTAGAGGGCATGGGTGGAAGCTGGAGGGGGGAAGATTCAGGGGAGAAAGGAGGAGGTGCTACTTCACTGAGAGGGTGGTGGAGCCATTGAATGCACTGCCTAGGGGGCTGGTGGAGGCAGAGACGGTGGAGGGGTTCAGGAGGGGCTGGGACAGGTACAGGGGAAGGGTTCTGGAAGCAAAATCCAATGCAGCAAGAATATCCGGAACTGGGAAGGGAGAAGCCAGAGAAGGCGAGGGGGGCAGCAAGGTCAGCACCCAGGGTGGGGGCTGACCAATCGAGCAGACTCGAAAGACCATTAGGCCTATTCTGCTGGCATTTTAGTATGTTAGTAAGTCGTGTATTACGCCTGATGGGGGCTGGGCTGATTATGGGGAGAAGGCCAACGGGGGCTAGCTGGAGCTGTATTTTTTTTGCGAGGATGCAGGTGTGGTACTTAAGTCTTTGTTGGAAGTTTAGCCAACCGGTCAGGGCGTAAAGGTCACAGGTATGAGTTAGACGGTCTCTGCCAGTAACTAGTCGGCAGGCTTTATTCAGAGCAGTGTTAATACTGTGTTGTGCGGTGGGTTCTGCTGATCCATATATCGTTATCCCGTAGTCAATTAGGGAGAGGACTGAGGAGGAGACTGCCAGATGCAAGGCCTGTGTGGGTAAGCAGTGTTTAAGTCTATAGAGAATTCCCACTCTAGCGTTGACAGCGGAGAAAAGATGTTGAATGTGACTATGGTAGGAGAGGGAGGTATCTAATGTGATACCCAGGTATTTGAAGTTAGTAACGTGTTCAAGGGGGTACCTTGTGTGTTTTTAATTAGGAGTGCCAATTGGCTGTGTGGGCTTTGACGGTGCGCAAAGATCATGGATTTAGTTTTTTTATAGTTGATGATCAGGCGGTGCTCATCGAACCATGTCTCTAGCTCCCCGAAAAAACCCTGTAGGGCTTGCTGTAGGGCGCTAGGTTGAGGGTTTTTCCAAAATAGCACCGCATCATCTGCATAGAGAAGCATATGACCACTGCATGCCTTGGGAAGTGAGTTTAAAAAGAGGGAAAGGAGGAGAGGGCCAAGAATAGACCCCCTGTGGGACCCCAGAGCACACTGCTTTGCGAGAGGAGATGGTGGTATTTAACCTGACTTGCTGTGACCGGCCTGAGAGGTAGTCCTTGAACCAGGCAGTTGTCTCGGGTACCACATTCAGCTGTGGAAGGACACGAAGCAGAAGATCGTGACTGACCATGTCAAATGCCTTGGTTAGATCCACATAGATTGCACCTGCAATAGATCCTTGGTCAAGGGCCTCATGGATGAACGAGGTGAGCTCAGAAAGTGCAGTGACAGTGCTATGGCCTCTCCGGAAGCCGTGCTGAGCATGGCAGAGAAGGTTGTATTTAGTTAGGTGTTCAGTTATCTGGTCAGAGACTATTTTTTCCAGTGCTTTAGAGAGAGGTGAAAGTATACACTAACCATGCACAAGGTAATTGTGGTGCTTTCAGCTAAACAACTAATTTTTCTAAAAAAAGCTGAAGCACACACACACCGCAATAATTATCGGATCCAGAGCTTCTTTAACAAGTTTATTCCACCAACTGCACCACCTGACGCGTTTCGGACACAAGTCCTTTTATTACAAAAACCTACCTACAATATGTTGTTAGTACCCTAGCAGTCACTCACTTCTCCCTTACATACTAACATACTAAAATGCCAGCAGAATAGGCCTAACAGTCTTTCATGTCTGCTTGTCTGGTCAGCCCCCACTCTGACAGCTGACCTTGCTGCCCCCTCTCCCTCTCTGGCTTCTCCCTTCCCAGTCCCAGATATTCCCTCTGCACTGGTTTTTGCTTCCAGAACCCTTCCCCTGCACCTGTCCCACCCCCTCTTAAACCCCTCCACCGTCTCTGCCTCCACCAGCCCCCTGGGCAGCACATTCCATGGCTCCACCACCCTCTCAGTGAAGTAGCACCTCCTCCTTTTTCCTCTGAATCTCCTCCAGCTTCCACCCATGCCCTCTAGTTGACCCCCCCTTTCCTTCGGAGCACCCTGACTGCTCCTCCCCTATTTACCTCCTTCACGTACCTGAAGACCTCTATCATGTCCCCCCGGTCCCTTCTCTCTTCCAGTGTGTACATATTTAGCTTTTTGAGCCTCTCCCCATAGGTCCTATCCCCCAAGCCCCAAATCATTGTGGTTGCCCTCCTCTGGACCCTCTCCAAGAGTTCAATGTCACTCTTTAAAAGTGGCCTCCAAAACTGCACGCAGTACTCGAGGTGAGGCTTCACCAAGCAGTTATACAGTGGGAGTATCAGTTCCCTCCTTCTGAAGGTGATTCCCCTAGCGATGCATCCAAGCATCCTGTTGGCCTTTGCCGCTGCCCTCCTACAAGTCTTCGACTTGTTCATCTTGACATCCACCACCACCTCCAGGTCCCTCTCAGCCATCGAGACTTGTAGCATCCCCCCAAGTACACCTGGCCTGGGTTTCTGGCTCCCAGGTGCAGTACCTTGCATTTCCCTGCATTGAACCTCAACTTCCACTTTCTAGACCACCTTTCCAGAGACTCCAGGTCCCCCTGTAGGGCCACCCTCTTCTCCTCCCCATCCACCACCGCCCCCATTTTTAAGTCATCTGCAAAGAGACTCATCTCACTCCTGATACCCTTCTTTATGTCAAAGACAAAAGCGTTGAACAGGAGGGCCCCAAGAACCGATCCCTGAGGGACTCCACTAATGACCCTCCTTGAGGATCAGACTATCCCTCCAACCACGACACTCTGGGTCCAGTCCTGGAGCCAACTGCCTATCCATCCGATCATCTGGTTCCCCACCCCCATTTCTCCAGGCTTATCCAATAGGCCCCTGTGAGGAACAGAGTCAAACGCCTTGCTGAAGTCAAGAAAGAGGACGTCCATTGATCTACCCAGGTCCAAGAGACTCATCACCCAGTCATAGAACTCCACAAGGTTTGTCCAACACGATTTCAGGTGGGACAAATCCATGCTGTCTATCGTTCAGGCACCCCAACTTTTCCAGGTCCCCCCCAAGTCTCTCTTTGACAATGCCCTCCATCACCTTGCCCACCACCGATGTCAGGCTGACGGGCCTGTAGTTAAGTGACACCCCCTTGCTCCCCCCTTGTGGACAGGCACTATATGCGCCACCTTCCAGTCCTGGGGCACCCACCCTGTCCTCAGAGAGATGCTGAAGAGCTCCGCCAGGGGTTTCGCCAGGACATCAGTCAGTTCCTTCAGCACTCTAGGATGTAATTTATCCGGCCCTGGTGCTTTCTCCGTCTTAAGGGACCTGAGGGCTTCCCTCACTCTCTCTGCTGTGATTTCCACCCTGCTACCTCGTCCCCCTGCTTTGCCTTCCCCTCACCTGCCAGTGATGCCCCCCCCAGACCCATCGATCGGTAAGGGTCCCCTCCTCCTCAGTTTCACCTTCTCCTCCCATGTATGATGTAGCCCCACCCCCTCCCATTTTCATTGGTGAAAACCGAGGCAAAGTACTCATTTAGTACCTCAGCCTGCTCCCCTGGGTCTTGTGCCCATCCCTCCCCTGTTTTAATCCTCCTAATCTGCCCCATCACCCATCATTTTTCCCCAATGTATCTAAAGAACCCCTTGTTCCCTCTCCTAATTTCCCTGGCCAGGTTCTGCTCCTTCCTTGCCTTAGCCGCCCTCACCACCCTAGTGGCCGTTCTGGCCATCAGCTTGTACTCCCCTCAGTCCCTTTCACTCCTTGAGCACTTGAATTGCCCATAGGCCGCCTTCTTTCCCCTCACCACCTCCTGAATGTCCCTGGTCCACCAGCAGGGTTTTTGGACCCTACCGCATTTTCGTCTTACTCTTGTGCAGCTGCTGGTAGCATCCTGCACCCCCCCTCCTGATGATTTCCCACCTACAGTCAGTGTCCATGTCTGGCCCAATTCCATCCAAGTGCTCCTTAAGGATCCTTCCCATTTCCTTGAAATCTGCCCCCCTGAAGTCAGTTACTTCCGTCTTTGTGCAGCCTTTTACTCCTCCTAGGTTCAGGCAGAACCAGACCGTGGCATGGTCGGTCCCCACCAATGGGTCCCTTACCTCCAGGCCCCCAATCTGGTCACTGTCTGCCAGGACTACATCCAGTATCCGCTCCTCCCTGGTCGGTTCCCTCACCTGCTGAGTTAGGAACGCGTCCTGAAAGACATCCAACAACCTCTGTTCCCTGGCCACCGAGGACGTCATAGTCTCCCAGTCTGTTCCTAGCATGTTTAAGTCCCCCAACACCACCACCCTTCCCCTTTCCTCAAGCCCTCATCTCCACCCAACTTTACCTATTCAGTGCCTCTCAGTTTTTGACCCCTACCCCAATCACGTACTGTGCACTCTGCCTCACGACTGCCACCGTTCACTGCTGCACAAAAGCAGTTACTACACTGCGCTAGTTCGTCTGCTGATGCCTCGATAATTTCGGACTGTATCCGTTTTCTTGTAATGTAATTTGCTCTCTACATCCCCTTCCCTGGGTCACACCTGGAAACGAGCCTCAGTTCAATGTGCCTTTCCCGGTTACCAACTTTTAAATAAATATGCCTATCCCACCAGTCTATAAATCCCACCACTGCTTTAGCACAGACCACCTCCCTTGACAGCTTGTTCCACATTTCCACCACTCTCTCTCAGCCTTTTTTTTAATCTCCCGCTGGCCTGTTTTATGGCGTTCCCCTGTGCCAATGTTCACACTTGTTGTGAACATAAATGTCCTGCTGTCCACCTTGTTTACTCCATACTAGAAACCTGTAATTCTCGAACATGTCAGCCCTAGCCCTCCTGTCCTCCAGCGAATACATATTGAGGGTCACACACCTTTCCAAATACGGCTTCTCTTGCTATCTCCAAATCATTCACACGACCCTTCTCTGCACTGTGTCTAACACAGCCCTCTTGTTCCTCAAGTGCGTACTCCAGAACTGCATGCAGTATTCTAAGTGTGGCCTCATCAGCAATCTGCAGAGGAGGAGAACCCAGTCCCTTCTGCTGCTGCTCCTGCCTATGCACCCCAGCATTCTATCCCCCCCCACTACAGACATACAGTGTGCTGATGATTACAGGTGAACTGAAACAATCACACCAAGGTCCCTCTCTTCAGCTGTCGCAGCCAATTCCACCCCCCCATCCTGTACTTCGTTCTTAGGTCCCTGGCCCCACAGTGCATGACCTTGCACATTTTATGCTATAATTTCAGCTGCCACTCCAGGCCCCATGGCACCGAGGGTTGAGGCACTACACACCACATCTCCCTCCACGCCAGCAACCCATGAGGGGCCATCACTGGTACCTGGAGGAACACTTCCATGTAAGTGGGTGAATATCGGTACTAGGTACATTTCCATGTTGGGGGGGTGAGTAATGATACTTGGAACATTTCCATGTGAGGGGGGCGAGTTATGATACTTGGAACAAGTCCATGTGGAGTGTGAGTATCGGGTATTTTTATGTTAGCAGTACTTTTATTTTAGGGGTGAGTATTGTACCAGGAGCATTTCTATGGGGGGAACGATTGGTGCACTTGGAACATTTCCATGTTGGGGGGTGAGTATTAGCACTTGGAACATTTCCATGTTGGGGGGGTGAGTATTAGCACTTGGAACATTTCCATGTTGGGGGGGTGAGTATTAGCACTTGGAACATTTCCATGTTGGGGGGTGAGTATTAGCACTTGGAACATTTCCATGTACGGGGTATCTGTACTGGGAGCATTTTTGGTGAAGGGGTACGTATTTGTACGTGGAACATTTCCATGTTGGGGGGTGAGTATTAGTACTTCGAACATTTCCATGTGAGAGGGAAGAGTACTAGTGCTTGGAGCATTTTCATGTCTGGGGGGTATCTGTGCTGGGAGCATTTTGGTGAAGAGTGCGTGTTGTACTTGGAACATTTCCATGTGAGGGGGGGGGAATAGTAATGATACTTGGAATATGTCCATGTGGAGCGGGAGTAATGTACTTTTATGTTAGGAGCACTTTTTATTTTAGGAGTGAGTATCGGTACCAGGAGCATTTCTATGTGGGAGGGGGAAGTATCTGTGCACTTGGAACATTTCCATGTTTGGGGGGTATTAGCACTTGGAACATTTCCATGTTGGGGGTGAGTATTAGCACTTGGAACATTTTCCATGTTGGGGGGTGAGTATCAGCACTTGGAACATTTTCCATGTTGGGGGGTGAGTATCAGCACTTGGAACATTTTCCATGTTGGGGGGTGAGTATCAGCACTTGGAACATTTTCCATGTTGGGGGGTGAGTATCAGCACTTGGAACATTTTCCATGTTGGGGGGTGAGTATCAGCACTTGGAACATTTCCATGTTGGGGGGTGAGTATTAGCACTTGGAACATTTCCATGTTGGGGGGTGAGTATTAGCACTTGGAACATTTCCATGTTGGGGGGGTGAGTATTAGCACTTGGAACATTTCCATGTTGGGGGGGGTGAGTATTAGCACTTGGAACATTTCCATGTGAGAGGGAAGAGTACTGGTGCTTGGAGCATTTTTACGTATGGGGTATCTGTACTGGGAGCATTTTTGGTGAAGGGGTACGTATTTTGTACGTGGAACATTTCCATGTGAGGGGGTGAGAATCAGTACTTGGAATATTTCTATGCCAAGAGGTGAGTAGTGACACTTGGAGCACTTTGAAGCAAAGGGTGAGTATCAGTACATGGGAGTATTTGTATGCGAGAAGGTATCAGTACTTGGAGCATTTTTATGTGAGGGAGCGAGTATCGGTACTTGGAGCATTTCCATATGAGTGAGTATCGGTACGTGGGATATTTATACTTAGATCTTACAGATTTTATTTTTTATTTTTCTGCAATGTATTTACCCAGGATAGCCCAGCCAAGATCCAATATCTTGCTTTTAGTGCGGTCCTGCTCCTACACATTTCCACGGCTGGTGGCATGGAGCCTTGGGAGATTAAGGGACTTGCCCATTTTCATACTAGCTCTGATGGGGCTTAAACCTGTGACCTCCAGGCTTCCAAGCTAACGAATGCTCTAACCACTAGACTACACTGCCTAATGCACTGAATGCAAGGCTCTCATGAGATATTTTAGGAGGTAAAGGAGGAAGGTCTGATACGGCACCTTTCTTACACACTGTGTTCCAAACTAAGAACAGCTGCGAAGCCACATGCATATAGGAGACTGAGGAAAGTTATGCATAGAGTGAGCGAGAGGGGGAAGGGGCTAAGCACAAAAGTCACACTCAGTGGTATAAATGACAAGGGTAGGATTCAAATGTTGATCTCCAGGTTCACAGCTCTGTACTCAAACCACTAGGCTAAACTTATCTAACTATAAGAAGGAATGCAGTTTATGCAATATTCTCATACTCCCCATACAAGCTAAACTTGTGAAACAGAAAGGCTGCAGACTGAGGCAAGGGTCAAGGCTTGTTTTAATTCCCCATGGCAGGGAAGAGACCTGTGCGTTAGACTAGGAGTGCTATCTTGTTTTACTCGCCATTTGATTTTTTTTTAAAAATCAGCTCCCCAGGCCTGGCCGCCCGGTACTTTCAGCCCAGACACGGGCCACGGACTTCCACCCTCATATTGTCCTGCGAACTCTCCAAAGCTCCCATGGCTTCCCCCACGGCGGGACTGTGGCACTCCCCTTACTTGCCGAAGACTTCAGGGTAGGTCGGAGGGCTGGCCTGACGGGCTAATTGAAGCCGTAGCAGGCTTCAGTAAGGGCGGAAGGCAGCTATCCTTTTTCCAGTTTTCTGGGGAGGCAGGACCATGCAATGATGTCCGGCGTCCACCCCACCTCCTGTACATACTAGCGCCGGTAACTGTGCGACTCCCAGCCTCCGCCAGGGGTCTATCACGTGCCAAGCACTTCCCCACCCTCCCGCCAGACAAGGAGAGCAGTACATGGGATGCTCTATCCTTCTCCCCCGGCCGGCCCTCCAGCGACCCTGGTCCGTTCCCGAAGCCGGGTCTCCAGCGTCACAAGTGGAAATCCAACTGCTGCACCGACGGGCCGGCCCCTTCACTCACCATTTTTAAAGAATATCTATCTTATCTAGTAACAGTATGTTCTTTCTTACTGAGTGTTATGGACACTTGTTATAGACTTCTGTAAGGTGACAATAACTTTCTGCTAATTTGCATTTAATCATGTTTGATGCGCTGTTTGTTTGCTGTTCTGTATTTTTTCTTTTTTCGATACGAACGTTAATGTAAAAAAAAAAAAAAGAAAAAACAAACATCGTTGTAGTGTTGCTCACTTCATATGTGAACAAAACTATTCTTCACTTAGTATGTGGTCATACTGCTGATCTGGAAAAACAGATTTCCTAACATAAGCTGCGCAACAAGGAGACATTTTGCAACTCATTGGGCCTTCACTTGCTCAAAACAGTTTCTGCCCACCCAATTTTCAAACCGGTTAGTGAACTGCACCCTCCTGTCCTTCAGCTGTACTTCGAACTAAATTCATGCAGCTGTAGTAGCTATATTTGCACAAGACTTGTAGCTGCTATAATCGTATCCTCTCATGCTGTATGCAGTTTATATTGTTTAACTTTCTACCCACACCACATGCAAAACTCCGGTGTGCCATTGGCAGGGTTCAAAATAGTGACCTCAGTGGTACATTTCCTTTGCAAACAGGAGTTGGACAACTTACATTTCCTTGACCAGTTTTATATTTCCACACTGAAATGGGTTCAAAAGATTCAATTTAAGATTAAACAGTTAGGCATTTAAAGAGTGGTTCAAGATCAAAATGGGACCCTCCATCACTGTGTTCCAATTAAATGCACTTTGCTTGAGGATTATTTATTGGTAATAATGCCAAACAGCAGTGAGAAACTGCCTTTTGAGACAGAGATAATCATTACACAATACAAGACAATTTTTTTTTTTGTTGTTACATATATACAGTCTAAGATCTCTTCTTTTTTTTTTTTATCAACATGACTGAGTTACACAGATGTGATTGTTCTTAAATAAAAAAAAAAAAGAGGCCCAGAATAGTTTTTTTACCCATGCACCACACCCCTTTCACTCCTTACTTAGCACATTGACCATGCCTGATGGGGGTGGCCACAGCGCAAGGCACTCCTGTGTCTAGGGGTATCTCCGATGCTAATAAGCCCAAGAGCACATTGCAAACAATCCCCAAACATGGTTCCCCCTCACTGAGGAACTGCTGAGGCAGGCTTCCCACTCATGGAAAACACAGAAACATAGACCTTGACGGCAGATAAGGACCGCTTGGCCCACCTAGTCTGCCCATATCCCTACCTACAGGATAAGCCGCAGATCCTAGTTAACCAACAGCCTATTTCTTCCTACCCCCCACCAAGAACTGCCTTATGTCTGTCTCATGCATTCTTGAATTCTCCCACGGTTTTAGACCACCACAACCTCCTCAGGAAGGCTGTTCCATGCGTCCACCACCCTCTCTGTGGAAAAATACTTCTTCACATTGCCCCGAGCCATCCCCCCTCTATCTTCAAATTGTGTCCCCTTGTTCCTGCACATCTCTTTTTCTGAAAGATGCTACCCTCTTGGACTTTGTTGAGTCCACTGAGGTACTTAAAAGTTTTTATCTGCCCCCCCTTTCTTCAAGAGTATACATATTAAGCTCCTTTAGTCTCTCCTCATAAGGCTTCTCTTGCAGACCCTGCACCATTTTAGCTGTCCTCCTCTGGACTGCCTCCACCCTGTCTATGTCCTTGCGGAGATGGGGTCTCCAGAACTGAACGCAGTACTCCAGATGGGGTCTCACCAACTGTCTGTACAGAGAGATAATTTCCTGTTTTCTGCTTATGATGCCTCTCCCTATACATCCCAGTATCCCCCCAGCCCTCCCTACTGCCTTCTCATATTGCTTGCTAACCTTAAGGTCATCTGATATGATTACCCCCAGGTCCCTTTCCATTTTTGTTGTTGTTCCTATCTCCCCTCCCACTGTGTAATCTCCCCCAGGGTTGTTGTTTCCCAGGTGCATTATTTTGCACTTCTTTCCACTGAATCCAAGCGGCTATACTTCTGACCATTCCTCCAACCTTGCCAAGTCCCATCTCATCCTTTCCACGCCTCCTTGAGTATCAACCCTGTTGCAGATCTTTGTATCATCAGCAAAGAGGCATACTTTTCCTTCCAATTCCTCTGCAACGTCACTTATAAAGACATTAAAAAGGACTAAACCTTGCCGTACCCCACTAGTAACCCCCCTTTCTTCAGAGTGGACTCCATTTACAATTACCTTCTGTGTGCTGTTGTCCAGCCAATGTTTTACCCAGGCTACCACCCTGGGACCCGCTCCCAGGCTGGTTAATTTGAATATTGATCTTTTGTGTGGGACTGTGTCAAATGCCTTGCTAAAAAGTCTAGGTAGGCCATGTCCACAGCCCCTCCCTGGTCTACTACTTTGGTCACCCAGTGAAAGAAATCAATTAGATTTGTCTGACATGACCTTCCTGCTGTGAATCCATGCCGCCCTGGGTCCTGTGCCCCACTGGCCTCTAGGTACTCAACAATTCTTTCCTTCAGAAGTGATTCCATCACTTTCCCCACCAGAGAGGTCAAACTGACAGGTCTGTAGTTTCCTGCCTCTGTCTTGCTCCCACTTTTGTGAAGGGGAATCACATCCCCCTTCCTCCAGTCCTCCAGTACCACACCATCCTCCCATGATTTGTTAAAAAGGGTAGTCAGTGGTGTCACTAGTTCGCCTCTTAATTCTTTTAGAATTCTAGGGTGAACTCCATCCGGCCCCAATGCTTTGTCCACCTTCAGTTTTAGGAGTTCTTGCAGAACACCTTTTTCTATGAAAGGACTTGGATCGACCCCCTTATCCAGAGTGCTTCTGTTAATTGGATTAGGCACCTCCCCCTCCTCCTCTTTTGCGAATACTAAGCAGAAGTATTCGTTCAGTATCCCTGCTTTTTCACTGTCCCTCTCTGCCCACCCACCGTCCTTTCTATTCAGCCTCACTATCCCTCTCTTTGTCTTTCTACGCTCCCTGATGTACCTATAAAAGGTTTTACCCCTTTTTAACAGAGTTGACTATCTTTTCCTTAGTTTGGGCCTTTGCTATTCTGACTTCCCTCCCTGCTTCCTTTTGCCTTAACTCGTACAGTTCTCTGTCCTGCTCCTTCTGTGTTTCCTTATACTTCCTAAATGCTATCTTTTTCTCCCTAACCTTCCCCACCACCTCTTTTGAGAACCATAGTGGCCTTTTCTTTTGATTTATTTGCCTCTAACAAAGGCTTGTTGCCTCTATGATGGCAGTTTTGATGTTTCTCCATTATTGCGCCACCCCTCCTTCTAGCCTGTTTGCTAGTGCTTTTCTAAGGCACTCTCCCATCTTGCCAAAGTCAGCCCTCCTGAAATCCAGTACCCTCACTTTTGTATGGCTTGACTCTGTAGCTGAGTTTATCGTGAACCTCACTGTTTGGTGGTCACTTGTTCCCAGATGGCTACCCACTTCTAGATCTGAGATCCTTTCACTGTCCCCATTTCAGAGTACGAGGTCTAAGATTGCTCCCTTGTGAGTGGGTTCCAAAACCAGCTGTCTGAGGCATGCCACCTGTAGGGCATTGAGAATGGCCCTGCTCTTGGATGTGGCTGCAACAAAGGTGCCCCAGTTAACATCTGGCATATTCAGGTACACCATCAACAGCATCTCCCCTTTCTCTGCCACCCTAAGGATGCCTTCTATCATATCCTTGTCCATTCCCTCTCCCTGACATGGGGGTCTGTATACAACCCCTGTGCGGATTGTGACGCCATTTCCAGTCTCTTAGGTGACCCACAGTGCCTCCTCTCCTCCCCGTTTACTCTTTTGTTCTGTTGCTTTTATTCCTTCCCTTACATAGAGAGCTACTCCTCCCCCTCTTCTCTCCTGTAGGTTATGTACCCTGGTATGTTAACATCCCAGTCATGGTTCTCTGTGTACCATGTTTCTGTGACAGCTACGATATCCAGGCCTCCCTCTTCCAACAAGGTCACAAGTTCAGGGAGCTTTCTGCCCAGACTACGGGCATCAGTACTCATTACCCTCCATTTCTTGATGGCCTTACCCTTTTTTGCCCCATCCCTGTCCTTATTGCCCTTGTCATTTTCTCCATTTACCCCGCCCCTTCTCCCCATCGACATCTCTATCTTGGTGTTTACCTCGCTTACTACCCTGATTTTTTTTTTGGGGGGGGGGGGCTAGGATTTCCCTGCTCCTAATGGTAAATAACCAGAGACAGAGCAGCTGTTCCCGGATCTCCCTTTACTGAGGTTCCACAGGTATGCGAAACAACATTCATTTTTGGGCCCCAAAGACCCCTCTCAAAACATTCACAATTGATTATACTATTCCGATACAAGTATGACGCCTGAACTACCCCAGCCACAGCTAAACCAGTAACTCTTTTTCCCAGGCTCTCTCGGCCCCTACGGCATCCATGTTGGGATGTCCCTCCAATTCAGTACGACTCCTATACCACCTTAAGTCATTATAGTGGACTACAAAACCCCAACCGGTTCGCTAAGCATGGGCCAGTGCTAATATTATGCTCACAAGAACCATCACTCCTGCACCCCCGCCTCCTGATGACTTCCCACCTACTGTCAGCGTCCATGTCTGGCCCAATCCCATCCAAATGCTCCTTAAGGAGCCCTCCTACTCTGCTGGCATTTTAGTATGTTAGTAACATAGTCATCAACATCTATAATTCACCAGACAAGACTGCTTAACACCTCAAAACAGCTTCCCCTAAAACATTTAGCAAGTAGCAAAATATGTTTAGTTAGGATACAGTACGCTGAGCCATGGTTCATTTCAACTTCCTGTGAGCCTTTACAAGGCGCAGTTACCCGGGAAGGGGATCACTTTTTCCTTTGGTAACCAGGTAAGGGCCACTAGTGACAATGCCCCTTTTGAAGGGTGACCCCATCGGGGAGGTTAAGTGACTAGCTCAGGGTACGCAAAGTGGAGACTGTGGGACTCAAACCCAGGTCTGCTGACTGTACCAAGCGCATTCACAGCTCATTACTCTAAGAGTCTAACCTCTAGGCTGTGCTGCCAGCCCAGGGTTGCAACATACAATATGAAAACAACCTCCTGTACGCAGTTCCAGTAGCAATCACCAGAGTTGTAACTTACAATACTACTTCCTAGTTCCAAGAGCCACTGCACAAAGCATTACAGACAGCACAACTGAGGCGAACAGTGAGACAAATATTAAAATGCTTCAGGAACCAAGAGTTCCCATGCAAACCACAGCGGTGCTTCACCAATAACAGGCCATAGCACCGTAGGAAGAGCGTTCTACGTCATGCAGCCGCTGGCCCATAAGAAGGCCTTTCTAGCCACATTACTCTTGGCTATGCAAGGGGAGAATCACAGGGCACTCTTTCATATGAATTAAGTAAACGGTATACTGAAAAAACTATTCCTTGAGCACATCTGTACAAGTAAAAGGAAGACAGCTGCGTTTTTGGTATAGTGAACCGCAATGGATACTCCACAGATCATTTAGAGCTAATCCAGCCAGATGTTTGTACAATGTATGCAACTTGCGCAGAAGGGACCCAGAGGCATTTGTATGGATAAAGTCACAATGCAAAAATCAGACAATGACTGGGGCACTGGAGATTTGCCTGCAGGTTTCAAGAGATGCTGACAAAGGCAATAAAGGGAGCTAATCTTGGCACCAATATTTTCAAACAGAGCAGTATTATTATGGGCTTCCCACTGTAACTGTAGCTCCAGCCATACGCCAAAGTATTTATTTTTTTTAACTATCCGTTTATGCCTCCCTCAGCTGGCGGCAGCCCTCCTCAGTGCTTCTGGGCACCCCAACCCCGTTACCATCTTGCAGGTCTTACCGTCCTCTGTGAGTGTAGCCCCACAGCATCCCCTCCCAACAGTGGAGGTTTTCAGGCTGGACCACTTCCCTCAGAAATACTTCCTGTGGTGCTCCCAGAGTGAGCCTAGGTCGGCAGGGTGCAGAGTCTGCAGGCTGCCCAGAGCCATCATAAGGCACAGCTGTATTTTCTGTTTTCTGCTCCCCCCGGGACGCTGGCTATTAATGGATGTGATCATGTAAAGCGTACACGTCCATCCGCCAATCAGTAATCCCTAACTTCAGCACTAGAAACATAGAAATTGTTGTCAGATATGGAGAGCCTGGCTCATCTAGTCTGCCCATAAGCCCTTGTACTGGATTACTGCTTCCGACCCACCCGCTGCTGTACCTCTATGGTTCCACTATGCCTGTCCCACGCATGCCTGAATCCATCCACAGTGCTCGCTCCCACCATCTCCTGAGGCAGACCATTCTATGCGTCCACCACCCGCTCTGTGAAGAACTCTCTCACATTCCCCCTTAACTTTCCACCTTCCAATTTCATGTCATGCCCCCTTGTTCTTGTGCTCCTCCTGTATTGGAAAATGTCTCCCCTCTGCACCTTGTTTATACCCTTACTAATATACTAAAATGCCAGCAAAAGCAGGCCTAATGGTCTTTCGTGTATGCTCGTTTGGTTAGCCCCCACCCTGGGAGCTGACCTAGTTGCCCCCCCGCCCTCTTGGGATTCTCCATTTCCAGTCCAGGGTAGTCCCCTTGCATTGGACTTTGCCTGCACAGCCCTTCCCCTGTATCTGTCACAACCCCTCTTGAACCCCTCCACAGTCTCTGCCTCCACTAGCCCCCCAGGCAGCGCATTCCATGGTTCTACCACCCTCTCAGTGAAGTCCCTTGAGGTACTTGAATGTTTCTATCACATCCCCTCTTTCCCTCCTCTCTTCCAGCGAGTACACATTGAGGTCCCTTAATCTCTCCTCATAAGTCTTGTGTTGCAAACCCTGTACCATCTTAGTTGCCCTTCTCTGGACTGTCTCCAGCCTGTTAATGTCCTTACAAACATGCGGTCACCAGAACTGCACACAGTACTCCATGTGAGGCCTGACCATGGTTTTATATAATGGCATAACAACCGCCCTCCTTCTGCTAGTGATACCCCTGCCTATGCACCCCAGCATACCACTGGCCCTCCCAGCTGCCTTAGCACTCTGCTTTGACATTTTCAGGTCATCTGAAATAATAACCCCCAGGTCCCTTTCCTCCTTTGTGACCGTCAGCAACTCCCCCATCCTGTAGCTTTCCCAGCATCACTGCACTCCTGCCTGCACCTGCCATTTGTGGTTACGCGGCAGCAGTGATTATAATCCCCCCCCAGGACAGCATCCTCTTGAACACTCAATCCTCTTCCCCCAGGCAGCCCTTTGACGACACAGACTCGTTCCTGAACCTTGGGTCATCAGCATCGTGAGCAGTTGCACTACTGCAGCACCAGCGGGCCATCATGTACCAAAGTATTAACACTAGAAAGCCAATCTTAAAGGAGAACTGCCCAGAACCTGCAAGTTATTTTTCCCAGTAGAAGCCGTTTTTAAATACTGGTTAAAATTATTTTATTGTTGCATCCATACAGGCCTTTTAGTAACCTCAGTGGGTGACTCTGCTTTACAATCTGGTGGTAAGTACCATTTTAGAACTGTATGATGTAGTTTATGTTCCTCTCAGCCACAGAGTTCTCTAGTAGAACATGGATGCATTGTGCCAACAATAGAAAAGTAGAACAGGACACAAATTACATCATACTGTTCTAAAATGCGGCTTGGTTTAGCAACATGTAAATCAGAAACACCCACTTGGATAGCTAGAAAGTCTGGATAGAGTAATGACAGAATTTGATCCAGTATTTCAAAATCAGCTTTTACTGGGAAAATGACTTACAGATTCAGTGCAGTTCTCCTTTAAATGTTTGCGTAACTCTTCTGATGACTAAGGCTGTTTGCACTTGGTTTAGTCTGTAGCCAGGGCCCAAAGAGCACACACTGTGTTTTCCAGCATTGAGAATTAAAGGAACACTGTCAATCATTTTTGCATCATACTATTTCTAGCTGAAAACCCATATTTTATGATTGCTTACCTACTCTAAAATTCATTGGTGGTGTTAGTTGTTTAACATGCCTCATTTCATAGCAGAATTAAAATGCATGCTAATAGTGTCATTATACTCTATCTTGTTTTGTTTCAAATCCTTGATCTACGTTTATTGCATCCATCCTGAACACGAGGAACACCCCCAAGCAGAGCAAGGCAAGCACTCATGATGCCATAGCCTCTTCTCCTCCCACTGCATCTTGAGTGGCTAGACTGTGCTGGGGGTGTTTCCAAGTCCAGGAAAGATGAAATGAGAGTTAATCAAGGAATGTAAACAAAACACATGTTGGTGTGGTAACACCAGTATGGTGAGCACTCTGTGTTTAACTTTTAAAACCAAAAAAGGGATCAGAATCAAACTACCAGCTACATCAGCTCATTCTACAGAATGTGAACAATTATAAAATGTGTAATTTAAAGAAGGGACAGTTTGAGGCGGGGGGTTGACACTCCCTTTAACTGACTGTTTGAAAGTTAGGCAGGCCTACAGTACAGTAAAATTAGTCTGCAAGATACTAACATACTAAAATGCCAGCAGCATAGGCCCATCGGTCTTCTGCGTCTGCTCGTTTGGTCAGCCCCCACCCTGGGAGCTGACCCTGCTGCTCCCCTTGCCCTCTCGGGCTTCTCCCTTCCCAGTCCCGGATATTCTCGCTGCACTAGAATTTGCTTCCAGAACCCTTCCCCTGTACCACCCCCTCTTGAACCCCTCCACCGTCTCTGCCTCCACCAGCCCCACCCCCAGGCAGTGCTTTCCATGATTCCACCACCCTCTCAGTGAAGTAGCACCTCTTCCTTTCTCCCCTGAATTTCCCCTCCTCCAGCTTCCTCCCATGCCCTCTAGTTGCCCCCACCTCCTTCCTTCGGAGCACCCTGACTGCGCCTCCCCTATTTACCCCCTTCATGTACCTGAAGACCTCCATCATGTCCCCCTGGTCTCTTCTGTCCTCCAATGTCTATATATTTAACTCTTCGAGCCTCTCCCCATAGGTCCTGTCCCCCAAGCCCCAAATCATTTTGGTTGCCCTCCTCTGGATCCTCTCCAGGAGTTCAATGTCCTTCTTTAAGTGTGGCTTCCAAAACTGCACACAGTACTTGAGGTGCAGCCTCACCAAGCAGTTACACAGAGGGAGTATCACTTCCCTCCTTCTGGAGGTGATTCCCCTAGCGATGCATCCCAGCATCCTGTTTGCCTTGGCCGCTGCACTCCTACAAATCTCCGCGCTGTTCATCCTGACATCCACCACCACCCCCAGGTCCCTCTCAGTCATCAGGACTTGTAGCATCCCCCCCCCCCACCAGGGTGTACACTTGGCCTGGGTTTCTGGCTCCCAGGTGCAGTACCCTGCATTTCCCTGCACTGAACCTCAGTTTCCACTTTCCAAACCACCTTATTAGAGCCTCCAGGTCCCCCTGTAGGGCCACCTTCCCCTCCTCCCCATCCACCACGGCCCCCAGTTTTGAGTCATACGCAAAGAGATTCATCTCACTCCTGATACCTTTCCTTATGTCAGAGACGTAGGCGTTGAACGGAAGGGGCCCAAGGACCGATCCCTGAAGATCAACTAGACCACTGCCATATGTTTGTCACTTACATACTACTGGTGTCTAAGGCAGACAAATGACGTGCCTCCTCTTTATTCGCAGGGGTGCCCCAATTTTTCTGCAATATCTTCATGTTCCAAGCATAGCCAAGGCTCCCCAATACTGTTAAGGATCAGCATCCGCGGAACCACAGTGACACACAAAAAAAGAAAAGTGCAGCTGGCCCAGTGGCACTGAGGGTTGAGGCACTGGACGCCACACATCGTGTTGCACTGGTGACCCAGGTTCGGGAACAGACTCGGACCGCATGGGGCTGGTAGGGGGAGGGAAGGATCGAGTGTCCTGCGTCTGCTCTCCTTCCACTGAGGTGGGTGAGGGACATGTGCCACGCTGTAGTGACACCCAGTGGGGGCTGGGTGCTCCACAGACGCGGGCATATGCAGGGGGAAGAGCGCGGCGGACATCTGCATGTATGCGCATTGATGTCACTGCACTACTGTCTCCTCAGTGGGCAGTAAAAGTGGTGGAAAATCGGTGGGGCAACCTAAGTGGCCGATGGTCAGCCCTGCACCCTGGGTCGCGTGGCGTCTTCCTGGCGCTCCGTACCGCGGGTACGCTATGGGAGGGGATCCTGCCATTGGCCGGACGAGTGCAATGGGGTGTATGGATTCGCACACCTGACCGACTTCTCAGGGGTGCGGGTGCCAGTGGTCGAAGGGGACCACTCCAACCAAGGCAGAAAAACTGTGGCACAAAAAAAGAAAAAAGAAAAGTGCAGAAAGAACAGAGACGGCAGCAGTATGTATCATACCGCAGTTGCTCAACAAATGTCCCCATCCTTTCAATTACTGTATTTCAGAAGAAAACACTGCAATGTGCCCTAGTGCAGGAGTCAAAATTGGTATCCGCCCACTAACCAAAAGCTGGTGGACTTTCTACTCAGCTATTAAAACGGTCATTTAGCGCTGGCCCAGTGGCGCAGAGGGCTGAGGCGCTGGCACCTCAGCTTGAACCACGCCGGTGACCCGGGTTTGGGAATGGACTCGGGATGCCAGGGGTTGGCAGGGGAAGGAGAAGACTGAGCATCCATAGGACTGCTCTCATATCCTGGGGTGGGTAGTGAGCCGACATTGTGCTGCAGCGGCCTCTGGTGGAGACGAGAAGCACTGCAGATGCACACAGGAGGGAACAGCATCAGAAAAGCAGAAATACTGCTCCACGTACAGCTGAATGACGGCTGCCCGGCTCTCTGAGGCCATTCATGTCCCTGCCGAGCCCTCCATCCCAGCAGCACCCCAGGGCCAAGTGTAGGCGGCTGGCCTGCCCCAGTGAATTCCCCTCGGAGAAGGGGACCCATCCAGCGAAGGGTTATGCTGGATTACCCTGGGGGTGGCTGCCATATGGGAATGGGGGCTCGTAGGGCAGATGGATTAGAAGAGGCCTTGGCAAGCCCGAAGGAGGGGCTGATGTGGTAGCACGTAGGAGGTAAAAAGAAATAATACAAAAAAAAAAAAAATTTGTCATTTAACTAGTACTGCTGGATTACTTTGTAAGTACACCAGTTGGGCCAGTGGGGAACAAAATATCTGTGTGGCTAGGAGATTTTCCAAATCACTTGCCCCGCTTGCTAGTGGCTACAAGACTGATTTTCTACTGCAGTAGGAATATATGGTACATAAAACTTCCTTATAAATTCACCTCGTCAATCCAGTCAACCAAGTCAAAAACAGCTTTGTTTACATTTAAAAAGTTAATTCCAGGCATGTCTCAACAGATACAATACTTACAGGCACTGTTTTCAATCCGTTCACATTTCTTTTGTGCCCATCAGAGGATGGTTTCAATCCAAATGCAGACCAATTCTGATCCAGCCCTGCTGGATTTGTTCATTTAGAACTGCAACAATGATAAAAGCAATGCCACTAGCTGTATTAAACTGGCTACGTCCAGCCATGTTGGGGAGGGGGCGCTAAGTCTCTGTCCATTGTACTGCCTGATCAGACTGATTCAACTGGTAAAAACATGCTGTCCAGTCACACTAAATAAAGCTGATGCCACCGGTACCGCTACACTCAAAATCATGATGTTATAGTCTGGAAAAGCAGGGGAACTTGGATACACCATGAGAACAGGGAGTCAGTTCTAAGCACCATGAATGAAACTGATAGGGAGATGTTGAAAGGAAAACCTTTCAAAAAGATAAGACAGCACAGCTCATGTTTGGGAGCTCAAAGGCATGAAGTTGCAGCAATTAAAATCCCAAAGGCTTTCTCTGAATCATCACAGCAAATCCCGTTGACAAGTCATTTGGTAATTTTCTGTCTTGAAAAGCAAGTTCGCCACAGGACCTCCAACAAGTAGCAACCAGCATTATCTACCCACACCGCCCACCCCTGATTCACCAATGTCTGTTTCAAATCCCCAAAATAAAATACAAAATCTGCAAATTAAATCATCACCACCTGCTTTATCCAGCGAGCATATTCCATTTTCCCTTTTCAGATCTGTTGTGAACTAAGAACCAATAAGCCATTATCAAAGGGCCACACAAAATTGAGGGGGGGTACCAGCTGCACCACACTACGAGGGGGGTCTCAACAGCACAACACTGCGAGGGGGGATCTCAACAGCACAGCACTGCGAGGGAGGATCTCAACAGCACAGCGAGGGGGGTCTCAACAGCACAGCATTGCAAGGGGGGTCTCAACAGCACAGCACTGCGAGGGGAGATCTCAACAGCACAGCATTGTGAGGGGGGTCTCAACAGCACAGCATTGCGAGGTGGAGGCTGCGTCAAAAGTATCTCCTTGAAGCCAAACTGATGAAATCACATAGCAACTACGGTTACCGGAGAAACTTGGACTTGTGTTTCAAAGGCAGCACAGCAAGAAAGACATTCCCCAAGTAGGGCACATCCATCTCTGATCTCTGGCAGCAAGTACACATACAGAACATTTTTTAAATTTACTTTTCAGCAGCTGAACTTGGTGCCAACTTAACATAAGCCCACCACCACCACTGCCTGGCTCTGTATTTTCTATTTTTCTAATCACAGACTAACCAAAAGCTGTCTTTGACAGGCCAGCTATATTTTGTAAGGAATACCACCAATATGGCTACTGTAATGTAATGAAACCTAAAGCAATGTCTCCAATCTCTCCTTCTGTTATGAGTGAGTCATTTGGCAGGGAGTGTTATGTCAGACACAGAAGCACCAAGGACACCACCATAACACACCACACATACAAGAATTTTGTTAAATACAACCAAAGACCCAAAACCAGCCCAGGGGTCAAAACTGGCACCAGCCCACTAGCCAAATGCTGGTAGATTCTGTATCGGGCTAATACGATTTTTCCTTTTAACTAGACCTGCGGGCTTGTATTGGAGAGCGTAACATTTCAATAAGTATACCTGCTGACCCAGTAGAACGGTATGTGTGACTAGTGGATGTTCCCAGTCACTAGCCCTAGTGGACGCAAAACTTAATTTCAACCCCTGCCAGCCCCAGTGACAACTGTATTTAACCAAATTAGCACTGGGCTGTTTGTTACTGATGGCATTTAAACCAAATTATTAGCAGTCTGGGTTTGTTACTGATGGCATTTAAACCAAATTATCACCAGACTAGGTTTGATACTAATAGCACTGAACTAAATTAGCAGTGGGCTGGGTTTGTTACTGACGGCATTTGACCAAATTATCACCAGACGGGGTTTGTACTTAATGGACGCCTGGCTGTCAGCTCCTAGATGCCCAGGCAGGAGTGGGGGGTACTACAATCTGTGTGACCTTCCACGGATTGTTAAGGCAGAAGTTCTCACTTTGACTAAAATATGCAACCGTGGGTCTCAAATGCTCATTTGGGCCCAAAAACACTCAAAGGAGACAGATGTTGTAGAAACCACCAGGCTGCACCAGTGTAAACAGAAAGCACAGGTCACTTAAGGTTAGGTGGGCAGGTAAAGAAAAACATCTCAGAAGAAACTTTGGAAGAAAAAGTTTTACATACAACTTCGTTTTATTTTTGGTATTAAAGTTTCCCATTTTATTTTTACACTATGGAAATTAAAATATCAGGATCACTGTCCCCTAAACTGCACCTGCTCTGCCAATGTCTACCCGTGACATCATAATCCCCAACTTTGTCCCATCATAAACGTTTCCATAGCGCCAGAATGAGCTGTCACAAGCAGGGGATCGAATGCCAGATGCAGACAAGCATGTAGAGTCAAGGATTCCAAGGAGACAGAGACCCGGTTTTCCATGTTCGAGGAGACCTTTCTTCCAATGAACTTGCAAATAATTTATTTTTCAACAGAAGCTGTTTTAATAACCAGTATCAGTTCTGCCATATGTATTTACCTCCCGCGTGTAAATTATATGCACCCACTGACTTGATTAAAAGGCCAGTTATCTGGAAGGCAGCTTCTGCAGGAATCACTGGCTTACAGGTTAAAAGCAGCTCTTCTTTAATGTATACAATCATAAAACTAATACACGTCTAAATAATACAAGGTTCAAAGTTTCTTCGGAGATACTAGAGATTAGGGTTAGACAGAAATTAGCGAGAAGAGCGGCAGACAAGCAGACAAATACATATACTGTCTGTAGATAGGCAAGACACAGCTACTGTCTGTTGATAGACAACTACTGTTAATAGGTATATATAAACTCTTTTTGTCAACATTTTTAAGAATAAGCATGAAACAGCAAAAAACATGTAACAACAAACGCTGAACAAAATGCAACCATAAATCAAAACAGTACAAAGACTTGTCCCATAAGAGGTGTATAAGAGGCGCATAACTGAACTAAAGTTCAAAAATACAAGACTATACTTGAAACATACGTTCTCTAAAACTGAAATAGCAAAATCAAATATATAAAACCGACTACTAAACCTTGCAGGGCCGCAGACTGATAGATCAGTCCAAAATTGCTATATGTTCTAATTCTGCCAGCAGCCTAAGGGTTAAAACATCAAATTATAAACAAGTAAGTAACTGAGGCGAGTTATAGTTAGAACAAATAATTATATACAGTGCCTTCAGAAAGTATTCACCCCTCCTTGGATTTTGTCACATTTTGTGATGTTGCAAACTCAAATTAAAATACTGTACATTTATATGGGATTTTTTTGTCACGTATCTACACAAATTATTCTATAATGTCAAAGTGGAATGAAACTTCTGGAATTTTTTGTACATGTAATTTAAAATAAAAACCTGAAATGTCTTGATTTGATAAGTATTCACCCCCTTTGCTATGACACTCCAAATTGCATCCAATTTCCTTGTGAGATTACTCTAAAACTTGAATGGAGTCCACCTGTGGTCAGTTCAAATGGTTGACATGATTTCAGAGGAAATACACCTGTCTATATAAGGTCCCACTGTTGACAGTGCATGTCAAAGCAGAAACTCTACCATGAAGACCAAGGAGCTGTCTGTAGAACTCCGTGATAGAATTGTGAGGAGGCACAGATCTGGGGAGGGGTATAAAAACATTTCTAGGGTGTTGAAAGTTCCCAAGAGCACAGTCAAGTCCATCATTAGGAAATGGAAAGATTACGGAACCACCCAGACTCTTCGTAGAGCAGGCCGTCCTCCCAAACTGAGCAACTGGGCAAGAAGGACCTTGGTCAGGGAAGTGGCCAAAAACCCAATGACCACCCTGACAGAACTACAGAGTTCCATGGCTGAGATGAGAGAACCTGTCCAGAGGACAACAATCTCTGCAGCACTTCACAGACGTAGCCTCTATGGGAGAGTGGCTAGACGGAAGCCACTCCTGAGAAAAGGCCACATAATAGCATGCCTGAAGTTTGCAAGAAGGCACGTGGCAGACTCTGAGACCATGTGGTAAAAGATTCTCTGGTCTGATGAAACAAAATTTAACTTTTGGCCTGAATGCAAAGTGTTATGCCCATGGAACCAACAGCTCAGCACCCATGTAACACCATCCCTACCATGAAGCATGGTGGTGGCATCATCATGTTATGGGGATGCTTTTCAGCGGCAGGGACTGGGGCACTTGTCAGGATAGAAGGAACAATGAATGGAGCCAAATATAGGCACATCTTTGAGGAGAACCTGCATCAGTCTGCAATAGACCTTGGACTGGGGCGAAGATTTATGTTCCAACAGGACAACGACCCCAAGCATACAGCCAAAGCAACACTGGAGTGGCTTCAGAACAAGAAGGTGAATGTCCTTGAGTGGCCCAGCCAAAGCCCAGACTTGAATTCCATTGAGAATCTGTGGCAAGACTTAAAGATTATGTTCGCCGACGGTCCCCATCCAACTTGACAGAGCTTGAGCAAATCTGCAAGGAAGAATGGGCGAAAATCCCCAAATCCAGATGTGCAAAGCTGATACAGACATACCCAAGAAGTCTCAAAGCTATAATTGCTGCCAAAGGCACTTCTACAAAGTATTGACTCAGGGGGGTGAATACTTAAGTAAACAAGATATTTCAGTTTTTAATGTTTCATACATTTTTGTTACACAACAAAAATATTTTTGCCCCTTTAAATTGTTGAGTATGCTGTGTGAATCAAGGGGGAACATTTCAATGCATTAAAAATTCTGGTAGTAACACAACAAAATGTGACAAAATCCAAGGGGGGTGAATACTTTCTGAAGGCACTGTATGAACAAGTAAGTAACTGAGGCGAGTTACAGTTAGAACAAATAATTACATACAGCAGTAAAACCACTGGAGAGTAAGAAAAAATAAGGAGAAAAGGAAGGTGTTCCAGGAGAGGTAAAGACATGGAGGGGGTCAGTCAGAGTGTCTGAAGAGAGAAACTTTGGGAGTGGGACAAACTTTAACAAGCCAGGCATCTAACCCCACTCCTGGCAGCTCCAATTCAATGCAGACAAGTGCAAGGTGGTTCTCTTGTGGCGGACAATCAGAGGTAGGATACACACTGTGTAGGGCTTACCTTGCTACAGGGGAGGAGGGTGTCAGACTAGACAAGGGGCTGAATGAAGCCGGACATTTAGCATGTGCCCACTGTCAAGTGAACCAGCAAAATTTGGGGGTGCATCAAAGGGTGGGTGACCAGGAGAATGTGTGGAAGTAATTCTGCCACTTTACAAGGTACTGTACTCATCCGCTCAACCCGGAGTGCTGCATGCAGTTCTGGAATCCTCAACAGTAAAAAGATATTGAGGAAGGAAAGAGTGCAACACACCACCACTAACACGATCTGTGGTACGGGGGTACAAAAGCTATGAGGAGAAGCTGGAGACATTTAACATGCTGATCCTAGAGAAAAACAGGCAAAGGTGAGCTCTGCCTTTCACATACAGTACTCAAGGGTACCAGCAAGATGACACCGATGGATATTAATATCTGGTGCTGCCTGGCCGGATGTGGGACACACCTCAAAGCTCAGATGTGCTAAATGCAAGGGTGATGTTAGGAAGCACTTCTTCAAGATGGTGCGGAACCTGTGGAACAGCCTACTAGGACAGACAGCATTCAAGTAAGCCTACACACATTTCTGCTACGAGAATGACCAGGAAGGGGGGGGTATGGGTGCAAGCGGAGTACAGGAACCAAATCAGGCCAGACTGAAGGTACTAAGGTGTGCAACCACTGTATGTCCCTACTGAACTGGTCTGCTCCCACGGTCCAGCCGCCCAGTGCTGGGGCATGGGTGAAACACAGACCACCTGAACCACATCAGATCGGTAAAACATGTTACAGTCAGACTGTCTGGCTAGGACCACAACCTTTGTACCAGTCGTGCTGGGTCCAGCCTTTATTGAGATGGTCCAGTTTTCAGTGCTCCCAGAGTTACATGGATTCTTGTGTTTTAAAAGGATACTGTGCCATTTACAGGGAAATCATTTCCATAGACTTGTATTGGTTATACAGGAAAACAGGGCAATTAAGCTTCCATACAAAGCAATGCAATCTACAGGAAAACATAGGAAAATTTCCCTTGAGCTACAGGGAAAGTGCTAAATCAATCTGGGAGCACTGGGCTTTCATCAAGTCCCTACGGGGGCGGGGGTAGTAGAGTGGGTGGGGAAACGAAACCCTATACATTGGTACACATCTGCACAGCATAAACCCATCCCTGCTTACGGAGGTGGCATGATGGACCTAGCACCCCTTCCAATGTTGCTATATATGGGATGGGATGGGATGGGGGGGGGGTAAACAGAGAGGCAAAGAATAGAATAACCAGAGAGAGACCTACACAAGGGCTCTGTGTCCTGCTGCAGTCCGGCGTTGCACCTCGGCATCTGAACAATAAGCAGTGACGGATGGAGACTGAAAGTTGATATGCCCCCAACCCCCAAGCACTGCCCGGCCCCGCAGAGCTTCCCGCAACAGTAAGGAACAATTCGTTACCTCGCTCGGTCCGTCACGCCTCCTCAGCTGCGGGCGGGTCCAGCTGCTCACCTTCTGCTGATGCTGCCCGGCTGCTGCCACTTGTCCAAACGGCGGGATCACCCCACTGCCGAGCGCGCGGGGGCTCGCTGGCCTCGAGCCTCTCGTACGGGGGGGTCCCCGCTTCTTCTGCGCGCGTGGGTTGCCTCTGTGGGCGCTCTCCCGACCGAACTGCCGGGCAGGAAGGTAGCGTTACCGGTCGGGACTAATCCGTCACTCCCTCCTTCGCTCGCTTCCAGTCACAGTGGTGATCGGCAGTGTCCAGAGATCAGGACCGACGGACCCAACGCCGTCTACCGATCTCAAACTCCGCTGCGGGGGAGCCCTACTGCTTACGCCGCCTTTTCGCTACCCTCCGCCTTACAGCTCGGTTCGCAGTGGTTTCGGAGGTTGTGGCCGGTGGGAGCCACACACGGGATAGAATGAGCTCAACGCAGAGTACACCGCGATTCTGAGGGAACATGCGCGCTCCCGCTCTCCGCAGCACACACAGCAGGCGCGTGACGGAGCGGGACAGCCCCGCTCGAGATCGAGCACGTCCAGGTAGCGGGCCGGCGTCCGTGTGACGCAATGAGGTGTGCGGAGGGCTTGCCAGAGCCATTGATCAGGTCAGCCTGGGAT
Organism: Neoceratodus forsteri; assembly: GCA_016271365.2. NCBI lineage: Eukaryota > Metazoa > Chordata > Ceratodontiformes > Ceratodontidae > Neoceratodus > Neoceratodus forsteri. The sequence continues at coordinate 83,178,886 of JADMNL010000034.1, forward strand.
CGGAACTGACCTCCTACATTTGCTGCCTGAGGGGTTTGGTTTCTGTCCAGAAAGCCGAGCCAGCCTGCAATCAAAGGGCCCTGCAGCTTGGTAAATTAATTCATATTTAGTTTTTCTTGACCGGGAAGGAGAACTAGACAATTTTTTTGCCTATATTCAGACGCGTCCGGGGAGATGCACATGAATAACAACTGCCATGAGCTTCTGAAGAAGGACTGGTTGGTCCGAAAGCTAGAGCACTTTGTTCTTGTTGTTACATCTATGTTGGTCCATTAAAAGGTATCAAATCATTTGCTTCTGCATGAATACAAACTGAAATTTACCCTTTTTTTTAAAGCTGTTGGTAGTATTTTTAGTGAATGGGGGAAATTTGGCCAGGACACCGGGGAGATTCCTCTACTGTTTTCGAGAAGTGCCATGGGATCTGTAACATCCACCTGAACTACCACTAGAACAGGCAGATGGGACCTCGGTTTCGGGTCTCATCCGAAAGATGGCACCTCAGGAGTGCAGCACCCCCACCTCATGTGGTGCTGAATCAAAGGCCTTACTGAGGTCTAGGTTCAGGACATCATACCTCTCAACCTCCTGCCTCATAAATCAGGGACAAGGCTTAAAAAAAAAATTGGGGACAAAGGACCAAAATCAAGGACACTTCTTCAAAATTGGAGATATCCACTCTGGAAGCTGGTAGAATAAAGGGCTTAGTGTAAAATGCATTTTCTAAAAAACAAGTCTGTAACTTTAGTCTTTGACATTAATTTGTGCTTATAACCCCCAGTGTTTGGTCACGGAAACACAATTTTTAGGAGGGACAGAGTAAACATTTGAGGCAAAATTAGGGACATCCCTGAAAATCAGGGACAGTTGAGAGGACATCCATTGCATGGCCCCTGTCAATTTGCCTAGTCACCCAGTCATAGTATTCCACCAGGTTGGTCTGGCACGACCTGCCCTTGACGAAGCTATGCTGCCTTCCATCCCTCACCCCGTTCACCTCCAGTAGTGCCACTAGCCTATCCTTTAGGATGGTCTCCATTAGCTTCCCCACTATGGACATTAGACTTACTGGCCTGTAGTTCCCCGGTTCGTCCTTGGGTCCACTCTTGTGGAAGGGAACCACGTGAGCCAGTCTCCAGTCCTGCGGTATGCATCCTGTGTCTAGAGATGAATTAAATAATTCTGCCAAGGGTCCTGTCAGGACCTCTGCCAGCTCCTTCAGCACTGTTGGATGTACATCATCCGGTCCCGGAGCCTTGTCTACCCTCAATGCCCTTAACCCCTCCAGCACCCTCCCACTGTGATTTCTCTATCCGTCACCCCCCCACCTGTTTCTATCCTCCCTCCTACTATGGGTAGCGTCCCTTCCTTTTTTTCATAAAGACTGACCAGAAGTAGTCGTTGAGCATATCTGCCATTTCATCTCCTTCTTCCACCCATCCCCACTCCTCAATTCTTACAGTTTGGTCCTGACAGCTTCTTTTCTCCCTGATGTACCTAAAGAAGTCTTTCTCCCCTTTTTTATGCCCTGCACCAGCCTGAGTTCCTTGGCTGCCCTTATTCCCCTCCCCCGTCACTTCCTTCACTTCTTTCAAGTATTCCTCCCTATTCTCCTCTTCCTTCCCTGATTTTCTGTATCTCCTATAAGCTGCCCTTTTCTTCCTCACCCCTGTCTAGCACCCCTTTACTTATCCTGGTGGGTTTCTTCCCCCTAGCCTTCTTAGGCTGGGCCCTGCTACACATTTCTGTTGCCTCCACTATCCCCTTTCTTATTAGTTCCCACCTTTGCTGTGTGTCCATACCCGGTTGAATTTTGCACAGGAACCCCTGTACCACTTCCCTCACCATCTTAAAGTTGGCGTTTCTGAAATCCAGCACCCTTGTGCCAGATGCCATCCTCTCTTTAGCCATCTGTAACTGGAACCATACTGTCCTATGGTCACTCCCCCCCCCCCAGTGGTTCCTCCACCCTCACATCCCTCACCCACTCCCTGTTCATCAGTACGAGGTCAAGGGTGTTCCTTTCCCTACTAATTATACAGAAACATAGACTTTTAAATGATAATCAGATGGAATGCACATCACACAATGAATATGTGACAACATATACAAATCATCTGACTGTACAGCATTGTGGTAATTCTAATGCACGTGCTAGAAACCACATTTTTAAAAGTCAAAATGCTGGAAGCTTAGCGTTGTTATTCAAATTCCAGTCCACAGGGAAAACATTCCAGCACCTCAGATCCAAGGAGGTAAAGGCATTTCTGCTAGCACTCCCTGTAACAGGCACTTAATGATAAATGAAGCAACCCAAAGTTCATAATACTGCCTTATTTTGTCTAACAGGGAATACTGGTAAAATACAACCTGGAACATTCCCCCCCAAACATCTGTACATCCAGTGAACAACATATAAATTATGTCTGTCGCTTTGGGACCCAAACTAGTTGTGCAATAAAGTTTGCAGTGACAAGTGTCCCTGGGGCATGTATGACCCAATGAATGAAGCGATGATAAAGAACATTCAATCTCTTTAAAAAAAAACATAAGTACTTGAGTACTTAACATATGTGTACTCAAATCAGGACACAACCATGAACTAGCAGTTGCAGACCTAATGTTCTTTCTTAAATACTGACAATAACGAACCATAAAACCAGTTTTAGGGGCCATCAGCTTAGTCAAATAGCCAGTCTGGTTATACCAAATTCCTTATTGAAGTAAAGGTCTGAATACTTTTTTTTTATATTTGTACTTTATTAAGATTTCGCCACATGCAGTACACAGACAGACCAAAAAGCAGCAACCACTGACAGAAACAAGTCAGATGTATACACATTAAGAGGAACTTAAAATTACTGTACATGAGCTTATAGACAAGCAGGTCAGTCACTGTATACAGCAAACAGATATTCCCACCCTCCAGTGCATTACGTATATACACTTGTCTCTGTTTTCTGTATGAAGTCCTCTCAAGGAAGAAAGTCTGGATCAACATTCATTATATGCATTGCCTGTAACACTTGTTCCTACCCTTCTACACTTGTTGTCTAACAGAATATGTGAATGTTTCCATTGTTTCAATATGGTTTACCAGGTTTTCCATGCCCTCATTAACGATTCCCCTGGAGTGAGCCATTTCTTTGTTATCCATTTTTGAGTAGCCATCAGTAGGATTCCCAGTCGCTATTTATTTGGCATCCCATGATAGAAAAAAAGAGCCAGGCAGTGAGAGTGGCAGCATCTGAGAAAATATTCTCTATAATTTGTTTCAAGTCCTGAAAAAAAATGGCCGCATCTGCAGACAGGACCAAAACATGTGGAAACAATTTGCCCTTTGCTCCCTGGAGGTTCTCCAGCATGCCAGAGTCCTTGCAGCTCCTCTGTGCACCTGCTGAATAAGGGTGATAAAGACATGACTAAGCCATTCCCAATGACATTCCCTTCACTCCAGGGAGGATGGAACCCTATGGGTAGTTTCACATTTCCATTTTTCAGTCATTACTGGAGTGCCCAACTCCTCTATCCAGAGGGTGAAAGCATTCAGTAAGGATTACAGTGAGTGACGTTGTAGCATGTGCCCAACTTACTCCATTCAAAGCTTCTGTGATGAACAAGAAGAAGGGTGGATTGTGTCTGGGAGGGGTGTCCGATTCCGCAGTTCCTCCAAATATGCTCTGTCTTGAAAATATTGGAAAGGGGCAGCACAGGGAAGAGTCAGTTGCTCTTTCAAAGTTGCAGACTCCATCAGTCTTCTGCTCTGATAGAACTGTAAGGGATATAATAGTCCCTGACCGGGGTGCTGTTGGGCACACCTACGGTGAAGATGTGTCTTTGCTGGCTCTCCACACCAGGAGCTCAATTTATTGATTTTTTGGGGGGAAAAAGTTTGGAATTCAGTCTGGATTTGAGTAGAACTGCAATCTACACATCAAGCAGAGTCGAACAATATAAGATTGCACTATGGGGTGTACAAATAAGTGAGCTCCAGGCACTGCTAAAAATCAGCCCCTAGTAGAGTTCCAGGCCGCTACTCGTATGCCTGCTCAGCCTACTGTGGAACCCCCGTGGAGAGCACGCCATTGATGCCAAAGTTGAAACTATAGAGAATCGGTGAGCGGGACACCAAAATCGAGGTGGTGATTAGAGCTGTTTCGGCGGCGGAGTCGCAAGCCTCATAAGCCCTCTCAGCTACAGCCGAAATGGTGAAAGAGAATGCCCACTTGCAATGTTGTCTGGAGGCCCTAGAAAATGTGCAGTGTACTTCAAATGTGCGGATTGTGGGCCTAATGGAGGGCCAAGAGACCACGGATCTCCTTGTTTTCCTGAGAGAATGGCTACCAGGGGCATTGCATCTTGAGCAGGACTTGGCTACACATTTGATTTTATTTGGGCTTACCGTATCTCTCCCCTCTCTATGGATTCCCAGAAGGATCAGTCATGTACTGCATTCCGTGATGGATGGAGTTGCGACCAGGGACCGGATGCTGCAGGCAGCCTCTCGGCTGAGCGGCTGCACTGTGATGGTCAAACTGTGCATTTGTTCCCAGATCTGTCCTCTGCAACCCGGGCACATAGGAAAAAGTTTGGAGTTTATGCCCAGTTGCGAAGTCTTGGGGTAATCCACACGTTCTTGATGTCTGCCCGTTTATGCATTTTTTTATGTGGGACATACCTTCCAATTTACAGACCTAGTGGAGGTGGGGAAATGAGTGGATCTGATACAGCGGGAGTTTGAGGCAGCTCGTAGCCCTGCAGCTGTGGACCTGAGCTCTTAGGAGGCTGAAACTGAAGCAGCAACTTGAGAACTAATGGGGACTTGGAAGTTCCATATATGAGTGCAGAGAAGCTCTCTGTGGACTAATCATTTCCTAGTTGCCTTGAATTTTTACAGTAATGCCTGTAGTGCATAGTTACCAGTACAACGTAACAGTTCCTATGTTGATTCTACTGTGCTTAGCATAATTATAATTGTATACCAAATTCAAAAGTTGTGCTCAATCCAGTTCCTGAAATGCAGACTTATACAACTGTGCTCTGGCTGGGGGGGGGCTCTCTGAAGGTACTTTACATTCACGTGTTTGAAATTAACCTTCTTGGTTGGGGTCATATCAACTAGTTCAGGTTGAGGATTTCTCACGTTTGAACTTTTTAAGACATTTGGGACTGTCCACCATAGCCATGTAGGGTGCAGCGATTCAAGTTAATAGATCCAAATGTATAGATTCCTTTTCTTGTGATTCGCCCATATCTGTAAATGTTGTTTAGGCTGCCTTTCTCTGTTCCATTGGATGGATCCTTATATCTGGTATGATGTCTGACAAATGAATGCCTTTTGTTATTGTATTTTGTTAAAATGCAATAAATAAAATAAGTACAAAAAAAAAAATAGTCTCTGACGATACCATCATCTATAGAATACATCCTGATGGACAGGCACAAAGTCCCATTGGCGATGCAGAAGTAGCAGCCAGGACAGGAGTTCTTTAAGCTGAGTTCTCACCACTACTCACCTCCCGTATAGTTGTAGGAAATGTGAAGGAGTAATTTTCTGGGAGAAGAGTAAGCCCAGATCCAGCAGCCAGCCCTCTGGAGGGTCTGAGAGAAGGTGCCTCTCTCCTGTTTAACCCACTCTTGGGTGGGAGACTTTTGTAACCAATACAACAAGGGTTGGATCTATGCTGCCTCATAATACCATTTGAAATGTGGGAATACCAGCTCCCCCTCCCCTTTTTGGAGTGGCAATGAGTCGCAGATTTAACCCATGGTGGTTTTCCCTGCCAAAGAAAGCATGATTGAAGTAAACAAATATTGGGAAAAAAAATGTTGGCAATACTGTCATTTTAATAGTGCCCACTCTTCTCTCCAAAGAGAGTGACATAGCAGAACAGCAGTACAGATCTGTTTGCAGCTTGGCCTGGAGAGGTCCAAAATTCACTTCAAACAGGGGCAAGGTGCTGCTCATTAGGTGTACCCCCACATATTTCATAACAGGCAAATTCCACCTGAAGGGAAAATGTTCCTACAGTTCTGGAGAGGCGTGAAGCTGCCTGCAAATGCCTGGTTTGTTCCAATTTAACGTATATCCTGACAGACGTATTCTAATAGGGTCCAAATTACTAGTAAATTAGTCTCCAGGTAGGTAAGACTTTTTTTTTTTTAGTTGTTTAACCAGGAGTAGCACACTAAGCTGAAAGCTTTTCTACAGGTGCAACCTGGGAGCACAGGGAAGCTAAGTGACTTGCTCAGGGTCACACAGTATGCAAGTGGAAGCTGTGGGATTCAAACCCAAGTCTGGTCTGTTGGATGTCACCAGATGTGCAGCTCAGAGCCTTAAACCACTGCACTATACTGCCTCCATTATTAATATATCATCAGCATACACCGCCATACAATGCTGCAAACTCTCTGCAAAACTGTATCCCAAAAAGCCCAGGTGACTGTGGACTACTTGGGTGAGTGACTCAATATATAATGCAAATAGTAAGGGCAAAATGGGACAGCCCTCTTGATAACTCGGACATGGAGGAGAGATGCTTGTTTACTCAGACCTTGCCCTGCACTCAGGTATATACTGAAAACAGGAGGTCCAAAAAAGTGGGCGGGAACCCAAAATGCAAAAGGGAGGCGCTGAGAGAGATCCACAACGCAGAATCAAATGCTTTCTCAGGTTCAAATATTTATACTTCTTAACTCGGCCCAGGGCTTCTCAGTCAAACTAAATTCATGGTGACTGCCAGAAACTCGCCTCTGAGGCCGGGAGATCAGAGGGCTGTGGGTTCAGTTCCCACATCTGGCACTTGGGGTTAATATCCCAGTACTGACACTGTAGTGCAGCATGAGAGGGGTGCTGCACTTCTGAGGTGCCATATTTCGGATGAAACGTTAAACCGAGGTCCCATCTGCCTGGATTGGTGGTAGTTCAGGTGGATGTCAAAGATCCTATGGCACTTATTGAAAAGAGTAGGGGAATTTCCCTGGTGTCCTGGCCAAATTTCCCTCATTCGCTAAAAATACCACCAACAGCTTAATCCGGTTCAATTTCAATTGCTTACCATCTGTATCCACCCCCCCCCCCCCCCCCCCCGGTCACCCCTGAAAAGGGGACTTCTAGGCCCAGTGGGCTTACCGGGTCAACAAAATTCAACAAACAAACTGAGCACTTAGCCATGTCAGCATTTAGGAAAAGCCGACTGGATTTCAAGAAAGGCTGGACTTGATCACGATTGATTTGGAGAGCCAATTGTAAATCGATACAGTTGTCCCTGTTAGCATATAACATAGCATTACCTGCGTAGAGATGTGCAGCTGCTCTGGCTAACTCAGTGAAAATGCCACCAACAGTTAATCCGATTCCATTTTAGTTGGTTTCCATCTGTCTCTCTCCCCCCTCTTCCCAGAGCAAAGCCGAAAACAGGCAGAATTGCCTAGCGCTCCTTTCCCGGTCAACAAAAAACAAACTCAAAGTGTTTATCCAAACCATTGACATGTAAGGCAAACAACAAAGGTGCCAGAATATATCCCTGAGGAATAGCCCTTTTTAGAGTCAACAAACCTGAACCCAAAGAACAGATCGCTCGTTTAAAAATATATATTTTTTGTTTATTCACACTTTAGGACCTCCAGCTGTCCCAGGCCCTCAACTGTCTCTGGGGCTCCCTGGGTATACCCAATCCCCCAGCATCGCACACATCAGCCATCACCTGTCTCCACATAACCTTGGTGTGTCCCCCAGGTGGGGTTGGGGTGGGGAATGTATGTTTATCAGCAGTTGTGTGTCAGGTAGTGGTATGTTGGAGGTGCAGATGTGTTAGGGTCATTCATCGCAAGTGGTGGAGCTATTTTCACAGTTTTTCTCCCTTTTCCCTCCTGTGAGACGCTGGCAGCTGGGATACTGTAGGTAGGGGAAAATGGGCAGACTGGGTGGACCAAGTGGTCCTTATCTGCCAACAGTCTGTTTTTGTGGGCTTCTGTGGCATTAACTGAATTTGTACCCTCAGGAGGAGAGAAGGGACAGGGGAGATATGATTGAAACGTTCAAGTATTTGAAGGGGATCGACAGATCAGGCTATGACGGATTGGGTTACTCAGGCTGAGGAAAGGAAGGGATACGAGGGGACACGGGCAAAGGCTGGAGTGGGACAGATTTGGGAGGGAAATGAGGAGGCGTTATTTCACAGAAAGGGTGGTGTCAAAATGGAATGTCCTGCCAGAGGAGGTGATATCATGTAAGACGGTGGGCAGTTTTAAAAGGGCATGGAATAGGGCACGGGTGGGGTGGGGGTCTGGGCTGAGAAACGTCCAGGGGAGAGAAGGCAGGAGGGGGGTGGGGCAGCTCAAACTAGGGCTGCTAGCTACAGACCAGATAGACCATGAGGCCTGTTTCTGCTGGCAGATTCATATGTTTGTATTAACCAGTGCCTCCCTACCCCAGTGACATAGCAGCTGTGCAGCAGCATCTGTGATTACCAGGGTGGCACTGCTAGGCGGGGTGGTCTTTCTCCTTCCCTGATGGAGGAGAGCATCCCCTGGGATGTTCCCAGTGACCCAGGCTCATTCCTGAATCCAGGTCTCTGGCGTGTCACAAGCGGCAGCAGAACAAATAGCTGTTGCAGGGAAAAAGTGCCCAGGGGAAAATCTACAAGGAGCATGTGTGGACAGCAGAGTGTCCTGATTTGTGGCTGTTAGGGAGGGAGAAGCTGAAACTTTTGTATGTGAGGAGATACAAGGGGTCCTTAGGGAGGCTACTGTGCTGAACATGTCCTCACAGATGCTCCCCACTGCTACTGAGACACTTTGCTCTCTGTATCTGATCTGGCATGTATATTCAACCTTTCCATATATACTGTATATAATATATATAGTACATAATATGGCAAACAGACATTCCTCTGTGTATGAAGGGGGTGGGGGTTGCTGCTGTTTATTACCCAGTATAGCAAACTAAAAAGTAACATCTTGTTTTTGCTTGGGGTCTCAATTCCTTCAAGTTTTACAGCTCAGAGGGACTGAAGCATAGGGAGGTCAAATAATTTGCTCAGGGTCACATGGGAAGGACAAGTGACTAAGACTTGCTCAGGGTCAGAGTGAGCCACGCAGACTGGCTGATGCAGTGTTGCAACTGATTATGAAATGGGTATAGAAAGGCCAGAAACCTGATTGGCTGAAGAGCTAGAAACCCAGTGCTAATATCTTAACACAACAGTACTGTAAAAAGATCCAGGATCTCATGGACCTGTTTACATTAATCAGGAGTAGTTGTATCAGTACACCTCAATTTACGTGCTAGTAGTTTGAAAAACAAGTGCTGTATCTGCCATCTACTGGTGAAACTGCAAAATTACAATGGCTCAACAGGGCCACTGTTTTTAAATTGCATTTTTTTCTAATTTTTATTTATTTAAATTAAAAAAAAAATCCTGTACTGATCCTACAAGTCTGATTTCATAATCACACTAAGACACTACAAGGTGTGCTTTGTGCTGGGATAACGGTACTTCTTGGCAGTGAGAGCTCTTGTCCTTCAGCCTTGTGCTTCAAACCACCCGATGTATGTCATTATCCCAGCATAAACCATACTCTGTCATGCATTATTGCTTATTGTGACATGAGTAGAAAGCATGCTGGCTCCTGATTAGCCAAGCGGTTCTTTCAACTGGACTATTATCTCAGCACAACAGCCTGGCTGAAAGTAGCTCAACAAAAATATGTTTAAAAAATACAGCTAGAGTACTTAAATGAACCCATTTCATAATCCCAATAAGGCGCACCAGGGGGTGTATTTTGGTGGGCTAACAGCTCTTCTTGGGCGGTTGAAGCACTCAGCTTTGCCTTGTGCTTCAACCCAACCGAGGTGGGTCATTAACACACAATAACACACCTCCTGTCATGCCTTATTGCTTAAATATAGCTGCATAAGCCATTTCAATACTACATCAAGTTTCATCCAGCAGTTTTGGCCTAGGAAGGCATGCTGAGCTGAGCTGCAACCAGTTCATTTCTAGGCACGTTCCGGTGGATGGGGTACAGAGGGAAATTCATAGAATATTTGTGTAGTGCACATAGGTAACAGTACAATATGTATTGAGAGTGCTTACATCAGGCACAGAATAAAAAAATGACAGCAGCATCACTTAAAGAGCATAGAACATATTGCGTATTCCAGTTCCAGATTCATTTCCGGCACTCTTGTTTTTCCCCAAATCCCAAAGAGGGCAGGTTCTACCCTCAGTGGTATGTAGGGCTTACCAGAAACACTAAGCTGGAGTTTTAGTGCATTTCATGAGGTGGCAGAATGTGCCACTACACAGAAACTGTTCTAAAGATTTGGATACGTGCACAAAAAAAGATACTTAACAAATGGCCTTGACCTGTTTGGGGGCCTAAAAAGATCAGTGTAACTGACTACTAAATTCCTGTTCTAAAGCTGGCCCAGTGGCGCTGAGGGTTGGCTGGGCATACCTACTCTCATGCCGACGGCCCATGTTTGGGAAATCCAGCACGGGTCGCTAGGGAGGAGATGGATTGAGCGTTTGACGGACTTCTCTCCATCTCCAGGGGGGAGGTTTCCTGCGGCCAGTGCCCACCTGACTCCTAGCGGAGGCTGGGGCTCGACGGCACGGTGCTGCATACCATGGGGCCGGGATGCGGCCGACGTTTAACAGTTGACAGGGGCACGCACGGGAGCATGCATGCACCCAGTTGCTGACGTCATTGCACGCCATGAGACCACAGGGGAGAAAAGCAGAAAATGCAGCGGCTTGATGGCTGTCTGTGAGCACCTGCGCCGGCTGCAGGAGGGGATCACCATGTGGATCCGTAACTTGGTAGGGGAAGTTGGCCATCCCCTGCCACCCCACCACAGGGGGCAAGCCGTGGGGCAGTTAAGGTGATCACCCTCCTAGGAGACCGCTACGGGTCAGATGGCAGTGGGGGAAAGGGATACAAGGACGGATTGGCCGACTGGGGCCCCAGGAGAAACAACACCTACAAAAAAAATAAAAATTCCTGTTCTGTGCTTTCTCATAGCATACAGTTAGACTTATATTGCCATTCAACATTGTTAGTGCTGCCTTCTGTGAGGATTTGTTCACTTTTAGGAAGATCTCTGCCAATGAATTTCATACTGAATTGTTAAAATTTGCTCCTGTGAAGTCTTTGGTCTGGATGGTGTTTGTTGTAACTGCTTCGTTATATAGCTCCTGTAGTGTACTACCCATTGGCAGAATATTCAAATTGTCCTTGTGGATGAGGAGTTTCCTTCTTTTTTTTTTTTGTGGTTTGTTTCTGTATTCTCCCGTCTCCCCTGTCAGCCTCTCCTTCGGGCCATCAATGGTCTTGTTTTCCTACTGCTCACTCGCACTCCTGCCCATTGCCACCATCTTCCACCTCATATGGCAGCCACCCTCAGGGTAATCCGGTGTAACCCTTCACTGGATGGGTTGTCCTCCGAGGAGAAAGGCGCGGGTGAGGGCCATCCAGCTCAACACTTGGCCCTTCGGGTGCTGTTGAGGTGGTCTCTGGGGCCCAACCAGGGCACTCGTGGTGGCAGAGGGACCAGATGGCCATTATCCAGTCGAGTGGAGGAGAATTTTCCCTTTTCTCCCGTGGGGGCGTGGTTTGCCATGATGTCAAAGCGTATGCTGACATCTATAACGCCCTATAGTTAGTTGAATGGTGCACTGTTATACCCACAGTCTCCATTGGGGCTCAGCAGGTGCCAGACTACATCCCCACCCTCCCCTCGGAGAAGATGAGCAATTGTCAGACGCTCAAGCCTTCTCCTCCAGCCGGCCCTCCAGCCACCTGAGTCCGTTCCCAAACCCTGGTCACCAGCATCGCAAGCGGAAATCCAGCCGCTGCGCTGATGGGCTGGGGGAGTTTCCTTCTAATTGTAAGCAGGCCAAACTTTAACTAGCATTCTATCTGGAGGTTGCAGTTTGATTTGTAATTATCACCAGGAGTCAGTTTTTACCCTGATTCACTGGTCCAAGACATCGTGCATATATTGCCCCAGGCAAGTGCAGTGAACCCTCTACTTGCCCGTCTTGACTAGAGCATGTCCTTGGTGACTGTCACTGAAGTTGCTGCTGTGATCACCAGCATGGCGCAGTCATTTGCAGAAATGCGGCTCTGGCTGGCTTCGGCGTGGCGACTGAGCATGTCTTTCACTGCCCAGCACTATCTGTTGTTTTACGGTCATGTGTGGGAATGTCATGACTGGCATGACAGTAATGAAGCTCCTTCAGCTCGGGTGTTTGCTCAGCTGGGGCTGCATGGCTCAACAGCTACTGCTGCTGGATCATCTGGTTCATGTGGGGATGTTAAGAGGCAGAGAGGCAGCTGCAGCACAGAACAGTTGGTGGGGCGGACTGTATGTGCTGCATGGTACCTCATTTTGCACTGTGGTTGGTGTGGGGAAGCAAAGCAAGAGCAGGATCAAAGTGCAATAATCATGGAATATTTCTTGACTTGCAATTTTTACTGTATAAGTGTGCAAAATCCTTCATTATAATTGTGGACAAGTGCAACTACCAGTGTACTCGTGCAATTTTGAGTCAACTTGACTTGCTGGTTAGTGCAAAAGAAAAAGCCGAGGTCAAACCCTGATTGTCACCTAACTTCTCTGTTGTCTGAAGTGTCAGAGGTCTTGGAACAATTTGTGTCTGACCAGATTGGTGATATTTTTTAATTTCAAAATACTGTAAGAATTGTTAAACAGTTTGGCTTTAGACCTACATATAGTACAAACACAGTGCTACTTGAAAGTGAGTAATGACATCCAACAGGCAATAGATACGAATTTGCTAGCTGGAGCCGCCTTTATTGATCATTCTAAGGCCTTCAGCACTATGAACCACAGACATTTGGTACATACATTTTTTTTTTTTTTTTTTTATGAGACAGTGAAGAAATTAGAGGGAAATTAACTGATGGCTCTCAGTCTGTATACAAAACTCATTTTCAAGACTTCATGTTGTCAGCAGTGGGGTCCCTCAGGGCCCTATTTTTGGCACACTCTTGTTCTCCCCATTTAGGAATTATTTTGAGTTACTCAGGTATGTGGATGACATGGTCACTTATGGAGGGGAAGGGAACTTGTCTAGTTTTTAAGAATCTGTACAATGTCATTCTGATAATGTTCATATTTTTTTCATAGAAAACAAATTGGTTTTAAAGTCAATCAAGTCTCCAACTATGTTTTGCTTGACTCAGAAGTTAAACCCATTAATACTTTTTATCTGAAGCCATTGCTAAACGTATCTAATTACAATGGGTTGATCCCCAGTTAAAGTGGGACTTTCATATTAGTTCTCCTTTAAATAAAATTGGTTCAAAAATTGGATTTTTGTATCACCATAAAGTTAGTTTTTCTAAATAGGTAATGACTGGCATTATCAGTACTCCAATGAGCTCAATTCTAGATTATGGGGACTGTTTCTTGACATGCTTCAGGGTGTTATTAAATAAGCTGCATGCCAGTCCGCCGGCGCAGTGGTTGGATTTCCGCCTGCGACGCCAGCGACCCGGGTTCGGGAACGAGCCTGGGAGCTGGAGGGCCGGCCGGGAGGAGAGGACTTGAGCGTCCCAGGGACTGCTCGTCCTCCCCGGGGGGAGGGGGAGGTTACTTGAGCTCGGTGCTTGTCTGTCCCCAGGTGGAGACCTGAGGTACAGCATGCCCGATGCTCCAAACAGATGAGGGAGCGACGTACCAGACGTCGGCACTTCGGCGCCTTGACGTCACCGGACATGGCACGTCATGGAACACCAGGAAAACCCTGCAGCCACTCTAGTAGACGGAGCACCATGGCCCCGACCTTCAATGCCCCTACCTGTCCAGGGACAGCATGCCGACGAAGACTAGAGGACGTCGGGGTGGCTGGGGGAACCACCCCGTACCCGCCTGGGGGGGATAGCCACGGCTCAATGGGGCATGGACTGCACTGGCTCCAGGTAGGTGAGCGAAGGCTGATAAGGCAATAAGGTGTCTCCCGAAGAAGAGGTGGTTGTAAGGAGGGAGGAGGATAAAGAGAAAATATAAAAAAAAATAAATAAAAAAAAAAAAAAATTAAGCTGCATGGTCTTCATCCTAGACTGGCTGGTTTAATAGTGAAAGTTCCCAGAGACGCACATCACTGTCTCTTTTTATTAAATGTCTTAGGCGGGTTGGCTCTGGTCAATGGGCAGAAATTTTATTTACTTAAATTTTATGTATAAGTGTGTTGCCAAAAAGTCCCCACATATATTACAGTTCTTTTACATATTTTTAATATCCGTTCTGGTTTAAGAGCTTCATGTGGGCTTGAATCTGACCTCCCCAGAGTAAAGTCCTCAGTTGGGTGTCGGGCTTTCTCTTTACTGGGCTGTCTGTTTAGAATTCTATTCCTTTTCAGTGGTGTTCTATGTGTGGTAAATTATCAAGAATGTCTGTGCTAAAAAAATGGTTAATGAAATATTCTAGAGCAGAGTGCAGTGACAGTATTGAGCTTGTAACGTAAATGTTACATTTAATTGTTGGGAGTTTATCATTGTACTTTTGTGGTTATGTATTACATAGAAGCTTTTTTTTAACTTAAAAAGTAACATATTAACATAACATATTAGTCGACGGCAGATAAGGACTGCTAGGCCCACCTAGTCTGCCTGTATTCCCTGCCTGTATTAGCAGCTGCTGACCCTTCTTGATCATTGGCTTTTGCTTTTCTTCCCCACATCTAGGGTTCACTTATGTCTATACCATGCATGTTTGAATCCCTCCACCATGTTAACACCCACCACTTCCTGGGGTAGGCTAGTCTAAGCATCCACCATCCTCTCTGTGAACAAAATCTTCCTCACGTTTCCCCTTATCCTGCCCCCTCATCCTTGTACAACTCTTATACTGAAAGATGTCACTCTCCTGAACTTTGTTCAAGCCTTTAAGATACTTGAAAGTTTCTGTCATATCCCCCTGTTCCGTCCTGTCTTTCAAGTGTATACATATTGAGGTATTTTAATCTGTCCTTATATGTTTTCTGATGCAAGCCCTGCACCATCTTGGTCGCCCTTCTCTGGACCGCCTCCACCCCATCTATGTCTTTGTGAAGATGCAGCCTCCAGAACTGAACACAGTATTCTAGATGAGGCCTGACCAGCGTTTTGTTCAATGGCATCACCACCTCCCTTCTTCTGCTAGTGATACCCCTTCCTATGCACCCCAACATCCCACTGGCCCTCCCCATTGCCTTGGTACACTGTTTGGCCACCCTTAGGTCATGTGAGATGATTATCTCTAAATCCCTCTCTTCCCTGGTGACTATATCAGCAGTCCCCCCACCCCACCCCCATTCTGTAGCTCTCCGCAGGATTTCTTCACCCTTCATCCCAGGTGCATGATTTTGCACGTTTTTTTGCATTAAATTTCAACTGCCACACCTTTGACCATTTTTCCAGCTTTCCCAGATTCCTCCTCATTCATTCGACTCCCCTCTGGAGTGTCTTCTCTGTTTGCAGATGTTGGTATCATCTGCAAATAGGCAAACCTTCCCCTCCAGCCCTTCAGCAATGTCACTAATGAAGACATTGAATGTACTGGGCCCAGGACCGATCCCTGAGGCACCCCAACTTAAAGAGCTAGTGTACTGCCTAAAACTAATATTAATTTTTAAAAGCTGTCAACTATTACCTGTTATATCTAAGGACCTTTTTTTTTTCTTTTGGTTAATTAGATTTTTTTATTTGTTAGTAGGTGTGATGAGTGAAACAGCACTCTGCTTGGCAGCTGACATATCTAGTTCTTTTCCTTCCGCTACATCATCAGCATTGTGACCTTGTGGTCTGTGACATCACAGTTGCTCAGAAAGAGCCACTCCGTTGCTGCCAGGTCAGTCACCTGTGATGTCACAGTCAGTGAAGCCACAGTGCTAATGATGTGGTGGGGGAATAGAACTACATACATCAGCTACCAGTGCTATTGCACACATCAAGCATAATACTGTAACATAGATACGTTTCTAACAGGCAAAAGAAAAAGGAAAAATATTTCAGAAATAAAGTTACAACTGTTTCTTAAAATTTGTAACATTTTCCTGTCGGCTTTTTTTGTTTCAAGAGCTGTATAATAAATTTGTATTGAAGAAAGTTTTCAGAAATACAGGACATTGCATGTAGAATAAAGTATGGAGTGATGTGTGTAATGAGAAGTTTACACACACCCATAAAAAGCATCGAACCACGAGGGTGTGTGTAAACTTTGAGTTTACACACCACCCCACATTTTATTTTATATAATTGATGGATTTTTATTGGGTTTTTATTTTTCGCCATAGCAATTGCCTAAAATAAAAAAGACATCCCTCCTCGCTTCACGCTGATGACCCAGGTACGGTAGTGGACTCGGGACACCGGGGTTCAGACAGGGTGGGGGAGAGACAGTCTGGAGCATCCGATGACAGCTTGCCTTCTCCGGTGGGAGGGATGGGGTTCATCCTGGCATGCGCTAACCCCTGGCAGAGGCTGGGGGCATGCTGGCACGTCGGCTCCTCCAGGTCAGATTGGCCACAGGCGGAGGTCTGTGGACCAATCAAACTCCAGAGTGGCACCATTGAGGTGCGGAAGCTGAGAATGTCAGTGTTCGTGCCTGATGTCAGGGCACGCAGCTTTCACACAAAAAGTGAGGAAAATGCATCCGGTGGAGCCGGGAAGACAGAATACCGACCAAGTCCTGATGTGCCGCCAAGCCACCACTGCCTGAGGACCTGACGCGATTCTAAGATTTGGGGGTTTGGCCCCCTCCTGCCCCCGCCTGGGAGGGTAAACCGGGGCCGGATGGAGGGATCCAGGCAGCAGGTGAGCTGGTGGCAGGGAGGAGGTTTGTGGGCGACTCCTGATGTGGCGACTCCACTGAGGACAGAAGGAGGGGAAAATATAAATAAAAAAAAAAAAAAAGACATCCCTGTGCAACTGCGGTCCTCTTAGGTTTGAGTATGCGGTCCATGTTTCTTTTTATTTATTTAAGCTTTTTTATACATTTAGTTGTGTCTGGAGCTGAAGGTTTTTTTAATATTATAATTTGTAGTTTTTTTGTAGTGACTTAACCGCTGAGTCCAAATGGGAGTTCCATCTCTGAGGGGAAAGAGGAGGTGACCAACGGTCCGGGATGTTGAGTTGTGGCAGGTGAATGCACAGAACGAGGAAAACCGTGCACGTGTTTACCGTAATAGACACCACTTTGTTACAGCAAATAGTGCCACAGGTTTTCTACAGGAAAAATGAAGACCCAGTTATTATAACATAATAAAGCACACATTATGCAGATAACAAGATCCTTACACAATAACTAAAATATGAAATGTATAACAATAATTCAGTCATTCCTTGATTCTCGTCTTACAACAAAGTTTTATTAAATGATGTCCTTCGACTCCCCATCGATCCTCTTATAAACCATGATCCTCATCACTGCATTTTGAAGTGAGCTGAGTGCAGAGTAGGTTTAGAAGTGGGAGGATTGACTTTATAGTACTCCCATGCAGAAACAGAGAGCCACTCATCGGTGTATGGCTAAAATATTTATTCCAACAATAACTTAACTGTGCAGGCAGTTGAACACAGTACAATCAACATTGTGGGTGAACTGACCACTTCTTCAGGATTCTGTGTGTGCCTAATATTAAAATATTAAAAAAAAAAAAAAAATACATGTATACATCTATATATATATATGAAGTTTTATCTATATAATGTACTCCATTATAAAAAAATGAATTGTTAATACTTTGTTCTTGAATTTAAATTGGGATATTGTACAACCACTTCTATTAAAAAACATTTTGTGCCGGTCCGCTGGCGCAGTGGGTTGAGGCGTTGGCGCCTTACCTCAGCCCACGCTGGCGACCCGGGTTCGAGAATGGACTTGGGACGTCAGGGACTGGCAGGGGCAGGAGAGTATCGAGTGTCCGTAGGACTGCTTTCCTCTCCTGGGGTGGGTAGTGGGTTGTCGTTGCACTGCAGCAGCCTCTGGTGGAGACCAGGAGCACTGCAAGACGCACACAGGAGGGATCAACTTGAAAAGCAGAAATACCGCTCCACGGCAAACGGATGACAGCTTCCCGGCTCTCTGAGGCCGTCTAGGTCCTACCGAGCTCTCCACCTTAGCAGCACTCCCGGGGCCAAATGTTGCGCTGGTCTGCTCCCCCCGGCTGGCGCTTCCCCCTCTGAGGAGGAGGACCCATCCAGCATAGGGTTACGCCGGGTTACCCTGGGGGCTGGCTGCAATTTGAGCAGAGGCTCGGAGGATGGATGGGTTGGAGGTTAGCCTTGGCAAGCCCAAAGGAGTGGCTACCATGGAGTACGAAGGAGTAAAAAGAAATAATACAACAACAAAAAAAAATAGTTTTTTTTTTTTAAGTTTTTCATAAATTCGTACATCTCCTGCATACCTTTCAACCTTTTGTCATGGAAGTGAGGGACATTGACCCTCATAATGAGGGACACATCCTCAAACATGGAGATACAAGCTCAAAACAATGTATAAACCATTGTATTTACATATACACAATTTATTTTTCATTTAGCGTTCTAGAGTATTATACATTTTTGATTTAAAGTTGAAATTTATAGCACAGTCTCTGTATCATAGCACATTTTCCATGAGGCATGGATGAGGGACAGAGCAGTTTTGAAGGGTAAAATAAGGGGCACCCTTCGTAATCAGGGACAGTTGAGAGGTATGATCTCCTGTAGCATACCAGGATGTTCTCATGTAATCCTTTTATATATTAAGATTCTTAATTTTGTAAAGATTTTATGTTTTAATAGTCAATTTAACCTATTTTTGATTTTATATGTGTATATATATATATATGATCATGGCAAAACTTGTTATCTATTGAAGAACACAGCACAGTTAGGAATTTGGTGTTAGCCACACTGGATCCTCGACGCTCATCTTGCACCTCTGTTAATAGGCAGCATCGTGGGTGTGCTGCTAGGGGTCGTCGGCCCTAACCTCACCCCATCTATGTGTAAATAAGCTGAGGTGGTGCAGTATAGAAGAATGGGGTGACAGGTTAGACCCAGTGACCCAACACACCCCGATGCGTTGTTGGTGGGGCGGTGGGTGGGGTGCAAGGGTGGTAACCCAACACCGAATTTCATCGTTTTTGTCACTGTGGAACAACCCTAACTGATGCATTAAATGGATTTTTTTGCCGTGAATTTCCCTTCTTTTTGAGAATGTGCACTATAAATAGTGAATGGAATGTGGTGGTGGGGCCTCGCTCTCCCACCATGCTGCCCACATCTGCATAAGAACAGTAGCAGTAACGCTAATGCTAACAATAACGGTAATGGTGAGTGAAATGATAAAACTAATGGTAACTGTAACACCAACATAACTGTGAATGCAAACGCAAGTAGTAACTGATATGGTAACGCAAACGGAAATGCAAACGCAAGTGGTAATGCAAACGCAAATGGTAATAGTGACGCAAATGAAAATGCAAAACACAATGGTAATTGTAACGGTAATGTAACTGCAAACGCTAACAGTAACAGTGACGCAAATGTAAATAGAAACACAAATGGTAACGGACACGCAAGTGCAAACTGTAACGCAAACGGTGAGAGAAACACAAATGGAAACACAAATGGTAACAGTAAGGTGATGTAAGGCAGCAGTAATGAAAAGTCTGTATCTCTCTTCATTTCCGAGATAATGGTGGAAAGGTGATGTGAGCCAACAGTAGTGAAAAGCCTGTATCTTGCTTCATTTCTGAGATCACAGCACAAAGGCGATGTGAGCCAACAGTAGCAAAAAGTCTGTATCTCGCTTTGTTTCCGAGATAACGGCACAAAGGCAATGTGAGTCAACAGTAGCAAAAAGTCTGTATCTCGCTTCGTTTCCAAGATAACGGCGCAAAGGTGCTCTGAGCCAACAGTAGCAAAAAGTTTGTATCTCTCTTCATTTCCGAGATAATGGCAAAAAGGGTAATGTGAACCAAACCACTGAAAGGCACCTCCGTAGGGCTACCTACGCTATAAATTTCAAGCCACTAGCACCATACATAACGCTATGCGCAAAACGTTAACTGCGTCATGCAGTATCTCTGCAGCAAATTATTTTCCCAACATGTAAACAGCATAAGTCACATCTCCAGTACATCCACTCAACACCCTCCAAATTTCATGTTAGAAGACCAAACTGTTCCAGAGATATTCAATTTTAAAGTTTGTGCACCTTTAAGAAGTCTTCTACCACAAAATGGTGGAACTCAAGGCCGAAAATGTGCTGAAATGGCAGACCTGATGGCTGAAAAATCTTTAACCATGAGGGGGGACAACTTCAAATGGCAGTAACTGGAACAGAACAAGATATTTTCACCAAATAAAACGTGGCATGTTCCCTGAAGAAAGGGCTCTCTATGTCCCAAGTTTCAGACCAATCAACCACACAGTGTCTGTGCAGCACCACGGGCAACACATTGCGCAAAATTAGCAAGAACTGAATTTTTGTCAGTTTGCTACGCAAAAACTGTATGTCCGACTGAAATGAAAATTGGTAAATGAAGACATGTACCATACCAGAACATGTATAACAAATGTTATCTGAATCAGTTCAGTAGTTGTTTTTTTTTAATTGTTTAAGTAGGAATGGCACACTAAGCTGAAAGCTTGTTTACAGGTGCGAGCTGGGAGCACAGGGAAGTTAAGTGACTTGATCGGGGTCACACAGTATGCAAGTGTGGGCTGTGGGATTCAAACCCAGGTCTCCAGATTTGCAGCTCAGAGCCTTAAACCACTGCGCTATACTGCCTCCCTGCCAACATGCCACTTTTTGAATTGAATTTGAATTGTACAGCGTCACGCTGGGAAAACTGTGTAGGAGTGCCAAAAAGAGCATTTTTATCACTTCGCTACACAAGAACCATATATCCAACAGAACCAAAAATTGGTAAAGGAAAACATGTACCATAGCACACCGTGTGTCCAAAATTGTGTGAACATCCGTTCAACGGTTGCACAGCGCCACGAGCAAGCAGTTGCGCAGCCACAATTCATCAACCGTAACTGCCAGTGACCCAAAGATTGTCACAGTCAAAGATCTGTTATTAATCTTTCTATGTTCCAAATGCCAGGCAAATCAGATACACGGTTCAAAAGTTATTGAAGCAGAACAAACCAAATTTTCATTCATCGGAGTGGCATAATTCTGCACCTGTTGAAGTTTTACACACCAAACCACTGCAAGGCACCTCTGTACCACTAGGGCTACCTACGCTATAAATGTCAAGCCACTGGCACCATGCGTAACAATATGTGCAAAACGTTAATTGTGTCACGCAGTATCTTCGCAGCAGATTATTTTTCCAACATGTAAACAGCATAATTCACATCTCCAGAACACCCACTCAACACCAAATTTCATGTTAAAAGGCCAAACCATTCCAGAGATATTACATTTTAAAGTTTGTGCACCTTTAAGAAGTCTTCCACCACAAAATGATGGAACTCGTGGCCAAAAATGCGGTAAAATGGAACTCATGGCTGAAAAATCTCTGACTGTGAAGGGGGGCCATCTTCAAACGCTTATAACTGTGGAACGGAACAACATTTTTTCACCAAACACTGGGATCTTCCTTGAACAAATTACCTTTTACATGTCAAGTTTCAGTCCAATAAACAATACAGTGGCTGTGCTGTGTGTTGCGCAAGACAGTGCACAAAAATAGCAAAAACTGCATTTTTTGCACTTCACTGCACAAAAACCGTACATACCAGTTAAATAGAAATTGGTAAATGAATAGATGTACCATTCCACTCCATGTATACCAAATCTTATCCAAATCTCTTCAATGGTTGCAAAGCAGCATGAGTGTAAAACTGCGCATGAGTGGCGAAAAATACATTTTTGGTGCTTCACTGTGCAAAAATCGTATGCAGATGTCAAATGAAAATTGGTAAATGCACAGAAGTACCATTGTAGACCAAGTATTACAAATGTCACACAAATCCATTCAACTGTTGTAAAGTTATAATCACACAAAGAATGTGACATTTAAGCGCAAACGCAAACAGTAACACCAAGGGGGAAGCCAATTTAAAATAATCATAACTCTGGAACAGAACAACATTTTTTCACCAAACAAAACTGGCATCTTCCTTGAACAAAGGGTTTTCTACTTGCCAAGTTTCAGACCAATAAACCACACAGTGGCCGCGGTATGCGTCACGCAAGACAGTGCAAAAAAAATAGCAAAAACTGCATTTTTGGCACTTCACTGCACTAAAGCCGTATGTATCAGTGAAATAGAAATTGGTAAATAAAAAGATGTACCATTCCACTCCATGTATACCAAATCTTATCCAGCTCTCTTCAACGGATGCAGAGCAGCACAAGCATAAAACTGTGCACGAGTGGCGAAAAAAATATTTTTGGCACTTCACTGTGCAAAAAACATATGCAGATGTCAAATGAAAATTGATAAATGCACAGAAGTACCATAGTAGACCAAGTATTACAAATGTCACACAAATCCGTTCAACAGTTGTAAAGTTATAATCAAACAAAGAATGTGACGTTTAAATGCAAACAGTAACACCAATGATGACGCAACCGGAAACAATAACGCATCAGTAACAGAAACACAAATGTAAAAGCAAACAGAAACGAAAAAGCAAATGTTAATGATAATGCAAATGAAACGCAAACAGCAACGCAAGCAGAAACACTAACGGTAATGGTAACACAAGTGGAAACTGTAGGACATACATTAACGGAAATGCAAGCACAAATGTTAACGCAAACCGTAATGGTAAAGGTAACACAAATAGTAACAGAAACAGAAACGTAAATGGTAACGCCAATGGTGACGCAAAATGAAATGGTAATGAAAACGGAAGTGCAAACGCAAACGAAAATGGTTACGCAAACACAAGCGCAAACGTAAATGTAAAAACACAAATTGTTACACAAACAGTAATGAGAACGGTTACGGTAATGCATACAGAAACGCAAATGGTAACGGTAACGCCAGTGGTGATGCAAAAGGAAACCGTAACACAAATGGTAACACAAACGCAAGTGGAAATGCAAATGGAACAGTAACACAAATGGTAATGTAAACGCAAGCACAAACGTAAATGAAAACAAATGGTAATGAAAATGCAAACAGTAATGCAAACAGTAATGGTAACACCAGTGGTGATGCAGAAGGAAACAGTAACGATAATGGAAATGCAAGCGCAAATGGAAACACTAACGGTAACAGAAATGCAAATGCAAATGGTAACACAAACAGTAACGTAAACGCAAATGATAACGGTAACAGAAATGGTAACGGAAATGCAAACGCAAATCGTAATGGTAATGCCAACGGTGACACAAAAGAAAACAGCAATGCAAACGGTAACGCAAACAGTAACGGTAAAGTAAGCGGAAACGGAAATGCTAACGGTAACAGTAACGCAAACGCACACGCTTTGTGTCTCAAAAAGGTGCATTCAGAAGCACAGTGAATACAAAGAATGTGGGCATAATAATAGCCCTCCGACCAGAAAATGAGCACTTGGAATACTAAATTGCTTATATCTCAGGAACCGTACGGCATAGAAAAAAAATTACAATCTCATATTATTTACGACTTTCCAGGCTAGTTTTGTATTTAGCTCTCAGTGGGGCCTAAGAATTTTACATAACAAAAGTCCAGATTCTCGAACCGTTTTCGAGATACAGGACCCGAAAAGCGTGTCGGATGCCGTAGTGTTTTCCTATGGGAAAAATTGTCAACTTCAGAGTGCCGTAACTTTGCAGCCCAGTAATATTTGGGCACCAAAAGGCACATCTGTGGGATGTTGGCTTTCTTCCCTGCAAATTTCAACAGAAAAGACCAAACTGTTGTTTTGCAGCAGGATGGCAAAGATTTCCTATTGTTTTGGGCATAGTGTCACAAATCATGACACTTTCGCAAAAAAAATCATGAAAGTGTCGCATTTGCGAAAGTACTTTGCAACACTACTTTTTACAAAAATCGACTCCAGTAGTACCTCTAGGCGGCAGTATAATCCAGCCCCATTCACTCCAATAGCACCTGGAGACGTCCTCTGATTAGTTTCATTGACTCCTATGGACG
This sequence comes from Neoceratodus forsteri, assembly GCA_016271365.2. NCBI lineage: Eukaryota > Metazoa > Chordata > Ceratodontiformes > Ceratodontidae > Neoceratodus > Neoceratodus forsteri. Next base: position 83,202,999 of record JADMNL010000034.1, read on the forward strand.
TCTTGGGATGTCTTCACTTTGGAGCTGAATATCGTCAGCCAATTAAACTAGGCCTTACGTAAGTATTACATATTGTAATAGACATGTAATGCTTTGTTTTATTGGCTGACAAGATGGGGTTGCCATTTGAAAACATGATGAAAAACTGCTTTCAGTCTCCATTTTGATTTCTTCAAATTGGAATGACACCCTGAGATTGCCAGAGAGATTGCCTCAGTAAAAGCGCTGATTTTACACATACTTTATCACACATTCCCGTAGCACATTAAAGGGTAAGTTAATATATATTGTTTATAAACTGCTTTAGTTGTGAAAAAATTCAATATTTGATTGTTTTATCCTTTCAGCAGCTGTAACATGTGGCGCTTCGGCTCGCATGTGCACTGAGCAATGTACGCTCATAAGCTTGTCAGATTATCTCCCTTTAGTGAATTTTGTTTTTGTCCCCTTCATTTAGTATTTATTTGTGCAGTAGGTGTAGTGTTGTTGTTTTTTTTATGTTACCCCACTCGCATGTGTGCTGACCGCTGAGCAATATTACCCCCTTATAAAGTAAGTGGCATCTACGATGAGCTGACATTTCCCAAAACTTTGCCCAAAGTCTGTCAGCTCATCATCTAAGCAAGCCCAAGTGCCGTCCTAGTATTCTCCCCACTGTATTTGAGGATGTGGAGGGGGGGGGATGAATGAATGCCGCTTTGTGTGAGAGAATTCTGTTATGCCTCGTGTGGACTGCGGATGATGAAGTGATGTTGACTGGTCATCTTTTCAGTCACCACTAGCCAAGATCCAGCCCGTGCATCCCCCCACTCCTATTCGGATTCAGTCGCAGGATCGCCACCCCCCATCTCCCGTTCCAACTCGCTGTTTACTATGTATTTGGGCAAGCCCGATGCCGGCAATATGCCTGGTGTTATTTCAGCTCGTGTAGATGGGGGATGCCGCTTTTTGGTGAGGGGAATGATATCTGCGGTATCCATTCCTGTGGATGGCGGACTGCTGTTTTGCGATATAGTCCTCACTCACCGTTGACATCCAGTCCGCCCAGCTCACATTATGTTCCTCTCCTTCCTAGATTGGATTCAGTCTCCCCGCCCCACCACCTTACATCCTGCCATCTCCTGTGCCAGTACTGGCTAACTACTTCAGTGGTACTATTGGGCATAAGTGAACAAAATGTGCATAGACATTGTCAATAAATCATGCCTCGTCTTCCATGCGTGTGCACGAGATGTTGTACTGTTATATGGCTCTCTTCTAAGAGAGATTCAGTCCTCCCAATCCACGTCATGTTCCTCCAACGTTAAATCGAGGGGCACCCCCTCAACTTACTTCTCCCCTATCTCCCAGCTGTCTTGTGCCACCAATAGAATACTCCTGCTGCCTTTGTGAATTGATAACTGACAGAAGAGTTATCCTGGCATTAGTGGCATGAAAGCACACCTATTAGTCATGGTAGGAGAAGTGTGCAGTAGTGGATCCCTGTAGGCGTACTGTCCCCTAGCATTGTGAGGCCCCCCCAATTTCACTGAGTCTAGCCTGCCTTTCATCAGGCTGATACAGGAAGCCTTGAAGAGGTGAGTTATAGTATATTTTATGGTTGCGGGTTCATCTGGTTTCTGCAGTGGTGTGCTTGTGTTTTGCATTGTAGTGTGTGGGTGGTCCACATGAGCATAGGGAATGTTTGAGGGATGTCGTGTATTCAGTGGCATGGCGTGGTGCATCATTGGACACCTGTAAATGCTTTACATGTGGTGCTGTGAATCGGATGACTTGGGTGGAGAACTGGACAGTAGGAAATGCTTGAGAGCTGGTGTGTACCTGTTGACACCATGGCATACTCTGTATTTTGGTATTTCTGTATGTGGGTGACTACAGGACAGCAGGGAATGCTTATGTGTTGGTGTACAAGATATTACAATACAAGAAGCAATCCCTATTGTCCCGTCTCCTCCCCCATTCCTCCAACAAGATATAGCGTCAAGTGGTACACCCATGACATCTGACTCCAGGCTTTGATTGTGCCACCTAGAATCGGATGGCATTTGTTTGCCACTGGACAGCAGGGAATAATTTGTGTTTAGTATTGCTTTGTGTTGGGGGGGTGCATAGAATCTTCCCTGGAGTCCAGATTTCCACCCACACCATCCAGTACTCGGCATGACTACACCAAAAACTGTCCATGGCATCGAGTGGTACACATGTGCTACCGGATGCATTGGTGCTCGGTATTAGATGAAGTGATGCTGACCAGCTGAAATGGGCGAATGCTGTACTTGTGTTTTGTACTGGGTATGGGAGGGATTTGGAAGAGTACCGCTAAATGCCATAGAATGCAGTATGTGTTGTGTGTGTCAGTATTGACGGCTATGGGTGTTCAATTGGATGCCAGGGAAGGTTTTGTGCATTGTGCTACTTAGAATCAGATGGCGTGTGTTTGCCACTGGACTCCAGGGAATGATTTGTGTGTGGTAGCGCTTTGTGTCGGAGGGGGTGGGGTGGCAGCGTACGTGACACAAGGGATTGCTTCTTGTGTGGTATTGTATCAGATACCACCATACAAGAAGTAGTCCCTTGTGTCACATGGGGCCCCCCCGACACAAGCACTACAAAATACAAATCATTCCCTGGTGTCAAGCGGCAAATGCATACCATCCGATTCTAAGCAGCACAATGCACAAAACCTTCCCTGGTTTCCAGTTGTCCATCCGCACCCTTTGATACTTAGCTTCACAACCGAAACTCAGTCCATGGCAACGAGTGGTACCCATATGCTACCTGAAGCAGTGGTGCCTGGTATTAGATGTAATGGTGCTGATTAACGTAAACCATGGAATGATTTACTGCTGTTTGTGCCTGGCATGGGAGGGCTTTGGTAGGGTACCGCTAGATGCTATGGAGTGCAGCATGTGTTGTGTGTGTCAGTTTTGAGGGCTAGGGGTGTTCAATTGGATGCCAGGGAAGGTTTTGTGCATTGTGCTGCTTAGAATCGGATGGCGTGTGTTTGCCACTGGATGCCAGGGAATGATTTGTGTGTGGTAGTGCTTGGTATCACAGGGTGGGGGGAATGGGACACCAGTGATGTCTTCTTGTGAGGTGACACAAGACACCTGGGAATGCGTTATTTGTTGTGGAGCTCAGTGTCTGAGTGTATGGGTGGACAGCTTGGCATCGGGGATGGTTTTATGCATTGTGATACCTGGGCTCGGATGTCAGGAATTTTTTTTTTGTGTATTTGTTAGCGCTTTGTATCCGAGGGTATGGGGGTGTGGCCACTGGACATTGGGGAATTATTCTTATGTGGTGGCATGCCAGATACCACCATACTGGAAGCATTCCCCAATGTCCCATGGTCCTACCCATACCCTATGATACAAAGGGCTACCAAACACAAAACATTCCCTTGCATCAAGTGGTACCATCCGATACTGAGCCACACAACATATAACGCATATCATGGTGTGGAGTGGAGCCCATATCCCTTCTGATGCTGTGGTGGCTGGTAATGGATGGAATGAGGGTCACATGGTAACTGGGTATTGGGGATTACTGTATTTCTGTTTGTGTTTGTGAACATGGATGGCATTTGGTGGTTACTGCTGGACGCCGTGGAATGCATTATGTGCTGTGTGGCCACGTATTGGAGGGTATGGGTGGGACACTGAACATTAGGGAATGTTTTAGTCATTGTGCTTCCAGGCATGTGATATTGTGGCTGTACCATGTGATACCAGGGAATGATTTGCATTTGGTTGTACTTGGTATCACAGGGTGGGGGAGGATGAGACACTGAGGATTGTTCTTGTATGGTGGCTTACCAGATACCACCATACAAGAAGCAATCCCTTGTGTCCGTTCCCCCAGCCCTCTGACAAAAAAACACTACCAAATACAAATCATTTCCTGTCGTCAACTGGTACACCCATGGTATCCGATTCCAGGCAGCACAATGCATAAAACCTTCCCTGGTGTCCAGCTGTCCACCCACACCCTCAGATACTGTGCAACACAACACATAAGGCATTCACTGGCTTATTGTCATACCCCATCCCCATGCAATTCCATACACAATGCAAACAAAGTATGTTATTCCAAAGTTTCCATCTGTCAAACACATTTCACCCATTACCAGGCAGCACTGCATCAGATAGGATATGGGTACAGATCGATGCCAGGGTATACGTTATGTGTGGCAGTCATGAGTATTTGATGTTATTGGTAGGCAACCAGACATCAGGTAGGGTTTCTGAGATGCATTGTGCTGCCTAGAGTTGGATGGAATATGTGTATTGCTGGATGCCAGGGAAGGTTTGAATTTAAGTGTGCTTGGTATCGGAATCTGGGGTGTGTGAACGGGACAATAGGGAATGCTTCTTGTGTGGTGGTGGTCGAGATACCACCATACAAGAAGTAATACTCATTGCTGTGTCACCCCAGCCTCTGATACCATGAAAACCCAAAATACAAAAACAATCCCTGGCGTCAATGGGTAAACCCATGCCATCAGAGTCCAGGCTACACAATGCATGAAACCATCCCTGGTGTCCAGTTGTCTTTCCATACCATCCGATACTAAGTGACAGAAAACCCACACACTGATGTCGAATGGAACCCTATCCCATCTGATGCAGAGTGCCTAGTATTGTATTAAACGTTGTTAACCTATGGAAATGCTGTATTTCTGTTTGTGCTGGACATGAAATGACTTTGAGTGGGTACTACAAGACACCATAGAATGCAGTATGTGTTGTGTGTCAGAGTATGGGAGGCTATGGATAGTCATCTGGATGGCAGAAAAGGTTTGATGCATTGTGCCACCTAGAATAGGATGGCATGTCTGCACTACTGGATGCCAGTGAAGTGTTTTGTATTTCTACATGCTTTGTATCAAGTGGGTGGAGGTGTGGAATGGGACAAGGTGGAATGTTTCATGTGGTGGCATACTAGATACCACCATACAAGAAGCAATCCTTGGTGTCCTGTCCCCCCAATCCACACTCTGATACCAAGTATTCCCAAATACAAATCATTCCGTGGCGTCCAGTGGTAAAGGCATGACATCCGATTCTGCGTAGCACAATGCATATAACCTTCCCTGGTGTCCAGTTGTTCACTCACACCCTCTGATACTGGGTAACACAACACATAAGACATTCCCTGCTGTCTTGTACCCCACCACCCATGCCATCCCATACCCAACACAAGCAGAAATACAGCATTCCACAGTTTCCATTGTAACCCCACACCACCCAATACCAAGCACCATAGCACCCGAGAGGATATGGGTACAAATTGATGCCAGGGTGTGAGTTACATGTTGAGGTCCTAAGTATTATATGTTATTGCTAGACAACTTGACCCCAGGTAAGGGTTTATGCATTGTGCTGCCTGGACATCCAGGGTAACTGATTTGTATTTGGGTGTGCTTGGTATCACAGAGAGTGGGGAGGGGGTAACGGGACACCGTAGAATGCACTTCTTGAATGGTGGTCTGTGCCAGATACCATCATAAAAGAAGCAATCCCAGTCTCCTCCCCCATCCTCGGATACCAAGCGCTACCAAATACAAAACCTTCTGTTCTGTCAAGTGGTACACCTATGCTATTTGATTACAGGTAGCACAAAGCATAAAACCCTTTCTTGTGTCCATTTGTCCAGCCACACCCTCCAATATTGAGCAATACATAAGGCATTCCCTAGCATCTTCTGCAACCCATATCCTATCTTATTCTGTTGTGCCTTGTATTGTATGAAATGTGGATAACTGCTGGAGACTGGGAAATTGTGTAGACCAGAAAAAAAAAATGCTCTGTCATGCTCACCATTCATCTATCCCATCCCAGTCATCCCCACTGATCAACCCCATCCCTTACCATATACGTACTTCAAGAGTTCGTCCGCTGTCCTCTTCTGTGAAGCTGGAAACGCCGGCACTGGGTAAACCAAACCACCACCTGAAGACTCAAGGTAAGTGCCATATAATGAATTTCAATGTTGCTTTATATGATGTGGTTCACATTATTACACAGCATGGGATTCCATGTCAGTACTGAATACCATATGTTATGTCTGATATCATACTGATATGGGATGATATATGCAATCTAAGAAAATGTGTAATAAGATATATGAGTAGAATGTTTATCTTACAAAGGTGTGACTACTTGACAATACCGTATTCACTATATGTGGTGGCATATGCTTTCAGAGGGCATAGGGGATACCTACAAGTGGACACCATGGAATGCTTTATTGGTGTACTTTCCCTTTATGGGATGGTATGGGATGGGCACTGGACACCATGCAATGCTTTACTGCTGCCGTTTCCCTTTATGGAATGGCATGGAATGCTTTATTGGTGTATTTTTCCTCTATGCGATGGCATGGGTTGGGCGCCGGACACCATGGAATGCTTTATTGGTGTACTTTCCCTTTATGGGAGGGCATAGGGTAGGTGCCGGACACCATGGAATGCTTTATTGCTGTCTTTTCCCTTTATGGGATGGCATGGGGTGAGCGCCGGAGACCATGGAATGCTTTATTGGTGTACTTTCCCTTTATGGGATGGCATGGGGTGGACACCGGCCACCATGGAATGCTTTACTTTTGCCGTTTCCCTTTATGGGATGGCATGGGCTGGGTGCCAGACACTATGGAATGCTTTATTGGTGTAGTTTTCCTTTATGGGATAGCATGGGGTAGCCGCCGGATACCATGGAATGCTTTACTGCTGCCGTTTCCCTTCATGGAATGGCATGGAATGCTTTGTTGGTGTACTTTCCCTTTATGGGATGGCATGGAGTGGGCGCCGGACACCATGGAATGCTTTACTGCTGCCGTTTCCCTTTATGGGACACCATGGAATGCTTTATTGCTGCCGTTTCCCTTTATGGGATGGCATGGGGTGAGCGCCGGACACTATGGAATGCTTTATTGGTGTACTTTCCCTTTATGGGGTGGGCGCCGGACACCATGGAATGCTTTACTGCTGCCGTTTCCCTTTATGGGATGGCATGGAATGCTTTATTGGTGTACTTTCCCTTTATGGGATGGCATGGGGTGGGCACCGGATACCATGGAATGCTTTACTCCCGCCGTTTCCCTTTATGGAATGGCATGGGGTGGGCGCCGGACACCATGGAATGCTTTACTTCTGCCATTTCCCTTTATGGGATGGCATGGGTGGGTGCTGGACACCATGGAATGCTTTATTGGTGTAGTTTCCCTTTATGGGATAGCATGGGGTAGCCGCCGGATACCATGGAATGCTTTACTGCTGCCGTTTCCCTTCATGGAATGGCATGGAATGCTTTGTTGGTGTATTTTCCCTTTATGGGATGGCATGGAGTGGGCGCCGGACACCATGGAATGCTTTATTGCTGCCGTTTCCCTTTATGGGACACCATGGAATGCTTTACTGCTGCCGTTTCCCTTTATGGGATGGCATGGGGTGGGTGCCGGACACCATGGAATGCTTTACTTCTGCCATTTCCCTTTATGGGATGGCATGGGGTGGGCGCCGGAAACCATGAAATGCTTTATTGCTGTCATTTCCCTTTATGGGATGGCATGGGATGGGTGCCGGACACCATGGAATGCTTTATTGGTGTACTTTCCCTTTATAGGATGGCATGGTTGGGAGACGGACACCATGGAATGCTTTACTGCTGCTGTTTCCCTTTATGGGATGGCATGGAATGCTTTATTGATGTACTTTCCCTTTATGGGATGGCATGAGGTGGGCGCCAGACACCATGGAATGCTGTACTGCTACCGTTTTCCTTTATGGGATGGCATGGGATGGGCGCTGGACACCATGGAATGCTTTACTTCTGCCGTTTCCCTTTATGGGATGGCATGGCATGGAATGCTTTATTGGTGTACTTTCCCTTTATGGGATGGCATGGGGTGGGCGCCAGACACCATGGAATGCTTTACTGCTGCCGTTTTCCTTTATGGGATGGCATGGGGTGGGCGCCGGACACCATGGAAGGCTTTACTGCTGCCGTTTCCCTTTATGGGGTGGCATGGAATGCTTTATTGGTGTACTTTCCCTTCATGGGATAGCATGGAGTGGGCACCGGACACCATGGAATGCATTATTGCTGCTGTTTCCCTTTATGGGACACCATGGAATGCTTTACTGCTGCCATTTCCCTTTATGTGGATGGCATTGAATGGTTCATTGGTGTACTTTCCCTTTATGGGATGGCATGGGGTGAGCGCCGGACATCATGGAATGCTTTACTGCTGCCATTTCCCTTTATGGGGTGGCATGGGGTGGGCGCTGGATACCATGGAATGCTTTATTGGTGTACTTTCTCTTTATGGGATGGCATGGGGTGGGCATCGGACACCAAAGAATGCTTTATTTGTGATGTCTCCCGGTATAGATCGAGATTTGGGCACCACAGGACACCATGAAATGCTTTATTGCTGTTGTTTCCCTTTTTGGATGGCATGGGATGGGCGCAAGGCACCATGGAATGCTTTATTGCCATAGTTTCCCTTTATGGGATGGTATGGAGTGGGTGCCGGACACCATGGAATGCTTAATTACTGCCGTTTCCCTTTTTGGATGGCATGGGATGGGTGCAAGACACCATGGAATGCTTTATTGGCGTAGTTTCCCTTTATGGGATGGTATGTCGTGGGTGCCGGACACCATGGAATCCTTTATTGTTGCAGACTTCTGGTATGAAATGAGGTTGGTCTGTAGGTAAAGCTTTGTCTGCAGTTCAAAACAATGGTTGCATTTTCTGTATTACAGAAGAACTTCACTGAATAAACTCACAGCAAGTAACAACCAGGATACACATTGACAGGCATGCCAGAGCGCCAATGCCAGAAAGTAGGGAGAGAGACAACAAGTGAATGCAGACAAGAGAAAGCAAGATGGCGTCTTCAGGAACACCCAGATCAGCCAGAGTTCAGCCAGTAGATCAAGATCTGAGAGACCAGGAACAGCACAGAGATCCAGAGAGAGGACGGTGAACAGAGTCCAGCAAAGCAAGTCGGCAACAAGATCCAGAGAACAAGTGTTGAAGACTAGAAGAGAGAGAGAGAAGACAAAAGAAAGAGTTCTGATAGAGGGAAAGGGCGTAGAGTTGGTGAGTGTTTGGATACAGATTAGAGAATACTGAGCAAGCGTGATACCGTTGAGACCGGTAATGAGCGAGATACCGTCAAGAGACCGGTGATAAAGTGTACCACGACACATCAGAAGCAGAAATGGAGAGCGTCTTTGATAACTCATTGTTCGACAGCAGCAGTGACAGCGAAGAAGAGTTCCTGGGATTCATGGATTCAGACATAGGCGTTGATTTGATGCCGATGGACCCAGACGATTTTTTTTTTTTAATACTTCAAAGTTTATTGTTCATAATCATTAGAATCTGCGCACATTAAACAGTAGTAAATCTGTATTACAATAGCAGGCTCATATTTTTCCCATTACAAATTTCTTGTTTTACTATAAGAAAACGTGACAACAATATTTTCTCCTGTTAAACATCAGGGAGAGAAAACTCAAAATAAAAAAGAACAGAATAAAAATACAGGCACGCCATCTTAGAGCTATCAATAGCTATATAAAGATTCCTGCATTAATAAACACATTTTTGTACATTCACTGTACTAGAAAACAAGAGCATCTCTGCCCAGTAGCGGGGTTACCTAGAGGGGACGGGGCAGAGGATATGACAGTGCAGAAGGGGGAGGGTGGAATGGGAGAGAGGGCTCATGACGCGTGAGATGGGGCCGCCAGGTCCCACCTTGTCCATCTTCTTAAAAAAGTAGGGAGAGACTGTTGCACCATGAAAGTGATACGTTCATATGTTTTGATGGTCTCTTGAGTTTAATCCATTCCCCTTGCGTGGGGGGTGTTTCAGAATGCCATTTTTTAGTGATGCTTTTGTTAGCTGCTGCTATTAATATATTTCATAAGCATTTGGTTTCATGCCCCCTGAGCTCCCTCGGATATTTATTTATTTATTTTTATTTTATTGTAATTTTTTTTTAGTTTTTGTTGACCGGGTAAGTGCACTAGACAAATCCTGCCTATTTTCAGGCACGACCCGGGGGAGGGGGATACAGATGAATGCCAACTGACCTTGAATCAGATTAAGCTGTTGGTGGTATTTTTAGTGAATGAGGGAAATTTGGCCAGGACACCGGGAAATTCCCTACTCTTTTCGATAAGTGCCATGGGATCTTTAACATCCACCTGAACTACCACCAATCCAGGCAGATGGGCCCTCGGTTTAACGTCGCATCTGAAAGACGGCACCTCAGAAGTGCAGCACCCCTCTCATGCTGCACTACAGTGTCAGTACTGGGATATTAACCCAAGTGCCAGATGTGGGAACTGAACCCACAGCCCTCTGATCTCCCGGCCTCAGAGGCGAGTGTGCTACCTACTGAGCCACTGACACTGGATATATGCCCAGGATCATGTGCTCTGGGCCAAGAGGGATTGAAAGGTTAAACAAATCTTTCATATATATCCGAATCTGGTTCCAGAACTCTTCAATCATAGGGCATTGCCAGAAAATATGTGACTGGCCTGCCATCCCCTTCCCACATTTTCTCCAACAGGAGCCAGATCCAGCTGAACTCCACTTGATCACTTTTTCTGGGACCCTGAAATACCTAATTCGGAGCTTCCACATGAACTCCCTCCAATCTGGGGCTAATGTGGTATGCCACGTGTTTTTCCAAATATCCCAGCTTGTTTCACTTAGACTAATATTGAATTCTCATTCTCACATTTCTTTAACATAGTTTGTGGTTTGCTGCATATTTTGGACAAACCTATTATATACCATAGATATGGTGTTCCCACCTCTTGCTGATCCCCAAACTGTCTCAAAGAGGTTGTCTAGTGGGGTATCTCTAATTTTAATAATGGAAGAACGCAGCTGCTTATTAATGTAATCTCTAGTTTGGTAGTAAAAAATCAGATCCTTTTGCGTCCATCCAAATTAACGTTGGGCTTCCTGAAAAGAGATTATCCTCTCCCCACTCATGCACTGCCATGGAGCCCAACAACCGAGTCTGTCTTGGTTCTTGTACCATGGGTCTCCATGTGCTTTTGTATACTCTGCTCTTGTTGACCACCATTGGTATTTCCATAAGGAGAACTTAGCGGGGCCTGTTTCCAGGTATCCCCTACATCCAGCTATCATGGCTGCGGTCCCTGAGAATTTCGGAGGAAACCATATCTGCCGGGAGGCCAGAGCAAAACTTTGTGCCTGAAGCGGGGGTGACAGGGGTTCCAATAAATCGATATCCTTCCACCCTGATTTATAGTCTGGGTGCTGTAGTAACAGAGCTGCCCTTGTCTGCGTTGCATACCAGTAACCCAGTAGGTGCGGTACTCCTAATCCCCCCTTGCTCTTGGGTAAGAACAATGTATGTTTTCTGATTCTCGGCTTACTGGGGACCAGAGAAACCGGAACAACATCCGCTGCCAGGAATTGATTTGCTTAATTGGGATTGTACATGGAACATTTTGAAAAAGGAATAAAAACCGAGGGAGGATATTCATTTTTAATGTCTGCACTCGAGAGTGTAAAGATAGTGGGATAAGGGACCACCTATGTATATCTAATTTAATATTTTTAACCAGTGGGAGAAAATTCAGCCTTAATAGTTTGAATGTGTTTACAGATAGATTTATGCCCAGGTATTTCAGTGAGTCCATATCCCACCGCATGGGGTAGCTTCGTCTAAGAGAGGGGGAGGGTTGATAATTAAATTTTAAGATCTCTGTTTTAGTCGTATTTAGAGTATATCCAGAAAGGGATGATAACTTATGTAGGTAATCAAATAGGGCCGGGAGCAAGCTTTCAGGGCTGGACAAATACAACAGTATATCGTCAGCATATAAGGCCAACTTTTGCTGTGTGTCCCCCAACCAGATTCCCCCTGTGTCTGGGTTTTCTCGTATTCCTTTGGCTAGGTGTTCTAAATACAAAGCAAACAGGAGGGGTGAGAGTGGGCATCCCTGTCTAGTACCCCTTTCTAGAGTAAAATATGTAGACAAATGTCCATTGGCCCGAACATAGCCTTTGGGGGCCTGGTAGAGTTTTGAGATCAGTTGTACAAACTGTAATGGTAAACCAAACCTGACGAGTTGTTTTTAAGAAGGTCCATGACACCTTGTCAAAAGCTTTCTCAGCATCTAGACTGAGAAGGAGTTCTGTTGTTTTAGAAGACTGGAGGGAGTCCATTACATGGATCGTACGTCTTAAATTGTCCTGAGATTGACGCCCCTGGGATGAATCCAGCCTGAGATCCATGTGTATTATCTGTGGTAAAATACATTGCAGACGATTAGAGATGATAGATGTAAACATTTTGTAATCTGTATTTAAAATAGATATGAGCCGATATGAGGGACAAAGGGTCGGGTTCTTCACTGGTTTGGGAATTACTGAGATAATAGCTTGGGACCATGATTCAGGTACAGCACCTGTTGGTGAGAGTGCCTCATTATAGACTCTTTTGAGAATAGGGGTAAGCGAGTCTTTAAGGTGCTTAAATAATTCACCTGGATAACCGTCTGTTCCCGGACATTTATTCGTTTTAAGAGTTGAGATAGCAGTCAGTATCTCTTCTGTGGTGATAGAAGCAATGATTGCCCCCTGGGAGGACCAGGGTATTTTGGGTAAATCTATGTTCTCTAGGTAGTTGACTAGTTCTGATCGATCTGGGGACTGTGTTTCCATATATAGCTCCTTGTAGTATGTTTTGAAAGCTTCTACAATTTCTGGGGTAGTCTGAAGTATTTTATTAGTTTGTGGATGGACTAAAGACATCACCTGGGCCTTAGCTCTTTGCAAAGGTAGTCTGTACGCCAACCACCTCATTGCTCGAGGACCTCCTTCATAGAACTTCTGTCTTAAAAAAGGACTTTTTGTTCAATCTGATAGTCCAAGGTCTCCTGTAACTCCTTTTTTAGTATTGTCAGTTCCCTATGTTGCTGTTTATTGAATTTTCCTTTTAGCTGTCTCTCTAGTTCCCTGATCTGATTTTGAAGCGAGGTTTTTTTAGTCTCCCTTTGCTTTTTCTTGTAGGCCGCCAGTGATATCAGCTTACCCCTAAGTATAGCTTTGATGGTGTCCCAAACCACTGATATGGATATGCCCGGGGATATCATTTTCCTCCCATGCCTGTTGAATCGTGTTTGTTAATTGGTCCGTGGTTTCTTTATCTTGCAGGAAGGAGACATTTAGTCTCCAGAATGTGCGTTTCCGGAAGTCTCCAATATGCAATTCCATAAATATAGGGGCATGGTCAGATAAGACCATATCTCCTATCCAGCTGCTTTTAACGAGGCCCATTGATTCTTTATGGAGGAAAAAATAGTCCAATCTAGAATATGCTCCATGCAGAGTGGAGAAAAAAGAATAGTCTCTCCGTTTTAGGTGCATTTGTCTCCATACATCAGCATATCCCATTTCCCCAAGAAATTTTGTTATTTTTTTGGAAATCCCTTTGTCTACCCTAGGGTTTTTAGAGGATAAGTCCATATGTGGATTCAGTCGGATATTAAAATCTCCTCCTATTATGAGTTCTTCCTCCACCCACTCCTGTAACTTAGTGAGGATGAGGCGATAAACTGCAAAGTCCGACCCCGGAGGGATGTATATAGAGGCTAAGGTGATTATTCTTGCCTGAAATCGGCCCATCAAAAACACATATCTCCCCTCCTTGTCAGACATCTGATCCATTAGCTCAAATAGTGTTTTATTAGGGATCAGTACGGCAACTCCTCCTCGTTTTCCCCCCCCCATACGAAGCACTCCCCATAGTTTTAAAACCCATCTTCCCCTACTTCAGGTGTTTCGATGGGGGAAAGATGCATCTCCTGAAGCATAACAAACTCTGCCTTTGATTTTTTCAGCATGGAGACTAATTCTACATCTTTTGACAGGATTAGATAACCCATTTACATTGAGTGAACAAATCAAGGATGTTTTATCCATATTGTCTCTGCAGAGAATCCAAAATTATACCCACGTCTTTTTTTTATATGCTCTGCTACTACGTGATGGCTGACTAACAAATCTAACAGAACTAGCTGTCTAGAACTATTTACAGACAAGTAATCTAAACAAAGCTAGAACATTTAACAGTTAAGAAATCTGAAAACCAAAAACAGAGTGTACAATTCTACTTCCAAGGTTGAGGGACCAACACTGTGGACCCTTAATCTACCTCCTTATTCAGATAACAGAACAGAGGTGGTGGTGAAAGAATTGACCCCCCCCTGTATGATCAGGGTCCTCTCACCTGAAAGATCCCCCTTCTGAGGAACTCTCGGGGAAAAATTAGTTATAAATCACACACCAGACTCTCTCCAACTTCTTTATATTATTGGGAAGTAAAACCCATATATAGAGACCCCCCACCAGTTGTTTCTAACAGCTCATTCCTAAAATAAGCTGGATCTCAGCCCTTCCTAGCGATTTTGCCCTTGGAGAGAAACAGAACTGAAAAAAGAAAAGGAAATAAGGGACTATGGAATCCATGAAAAACGTTATTTGGGTACTATTCCTGAGCAAACCCTGTTAAACAGTACCTTCCTTTCTTGCTGAGTAACAGGTACTTCTCCTGAGGGGTGCAGACCGATAGTCCTGAAAATGAAGCGCTTCAGATGGGTGTTGTAATAACCCCAAATCGGTCCCCCCCCAACCGAAGAACAACGCAGGCGTTTCTATTAGGAGACAGTACCTTGCAGCTCTCAGCCCTCTGTTGCATCAGTAGCCTGATTCTTCTGGCCATTGGATTTAGCTTTAGTAGTTCGCACTTGTTCCAGGGCCTCACACACTGCTTGCAATGGGGACTCAGCTTGGCAACGTGGTGCAACCGGTATCCAGTCCGTGGAGTGAATGTACTTTCTAGCAATGCGTTCCACCTCAGCTTCCTGAAGTGGGATACCTCTTTGACAAAGTGCTTCCAAGGCTTTCATGGGGGAAGAGTAAGTTTGTGGACCATCTTCCCACTGGATCCTTAATTTAGCTGGAGAAGGAGTTTGAAATTTCAGTCCTTGTTCCTTCAATTTGCGCAGTCTTGGAGCATATACTGCATGTGGGCCTGTTGAATTTCTGATGGGTAATCATGATCTAGCATTATATGAGAGGATAGATATTTTAATTCCTTTTTGGACCACACTCGTTTTAGGAGGTCTTCCTTTGTCTTGAAACTGCTCACCATAAAGACCACTGAACGAGGTCTCGCATTTGGATCTTGGGGCTTTGGGACAAGAGATCGATGGGCCCGCTCGATGGATAAAACATAACTGTGGTGGCAAGTCTAAAACGTCTCTCAATAAGTTTTCCAAGAATGCAGCCGTTGGCATTTCTTCAGCTCCCTCAGCCAGGCCATACATCCGCAAGTTATTATGGCATGAATGACTCTTAAGATCTATAGTTTTCACTTCCGATGCCACTGTCTGTTGGTAAAGGGCCTCCACCGCATGTGTGAGTCTGGCCATAACATCCTCGGCGTGCGTAATTCTAGTTTCCTCCTCCTCCATTTGAGTGTCTAATTTTTGAAATTGTTGAGAGAGTTGCTGCAGATCGTTCTTTGTCTCGTTTCTAGCTCCCCGAATTTTAGCCAGTATATTTTCATAGCGATTTCTGTTCAGTAGATCAGTTTCTCCTTCGGTATCATAACCTGAGGCCTGTGCACTGTTGACTGACTGGCTATAGCTACAGCTGCGATTCCGGCGGTTGTGTGACAATCCGACAGAATCCCTTTACTTATCAGTCGACCCGCCCTTGAATTCTGCTCCCTTGTCTCTTCTTTTACCTTCTTTAGACATGTTGATAAGTTTTTTTTATGCTTAGTCTGTATAAGGGCTTGTAATTTAAAACGGGGGTTATGGAATACAGTCTCTATGCTGCTGAGTAGTCTGTGGTGGTACCGGAAGTCCCCAGATGATGATCTGCCATTAGCTAAGCTACATTGTCGGATCCAGTCCATTGCAAATGGTGAAGAGGAACTGGCATTGGATGACGATGAACTGGCCTTGGATGATGACAATCAAAATCGCACACAACTTGTTATACAGCCGGATGCAGCACTGACAGATACCTGGACAAGTGAATTACAGCCTGTCAATTTCTGATTTCATTGGGCCTGTGGGTGCTGCCACAATAATGAGTGAAGACAAGAAAGCAATGGATTTTATGGACCTTATATTTCATTCATCCCTGTATGATCTGCTGGCAGAGGAGACAAACCGGTACAGTGCACGGAGGCAGGCCGAACCCCAAAAAGTGGACAATCGATGGACTCTGGTGACAGCGGATGACATAAAGGCATTTTTGGGGATTAGGATCTATATATCTGTAGTCAAGGTACCAAAATACCGGATGTACAGGAGCAGGAACCACCTCTGTGGACAGTTCCCAATTGCACAGGTTATGACTCGAGAGCGGTATGAGAAGATTCACCAGTATATCCATGCAATTGACAGTACAAGAAATCCACTGAAGGGAGCGCCAAACCATGACAAGCTGCACCACGTACGCCCAATTATAGATGAAGTTCTGAAGGCATGCAAGATGGAGTACCATCTGCATAGAGAAGTATCGGTCGACGAGGCTATGGTAGGCTTTAGAGGACGGCTAGGAATTTGTCAGTACATGCCAAACAAGCCACAGAGATACGGGATAAAAGTATGGGTTCTTGCTGATGCTCATAATGGATTCATATTGGATTTCCAGGTATATACAGGAAAGGTTGATGGCGCAGTGGAGATGGGGCTAGGAGAGAGAGAGAGAGAGTAGTCAAGGACCTCACAAAGGATCTTCATGGGAAGATGCATCATGTCCACTATGACAACTTCTTCTCTTCTGTACGCCTATCAAATGATCTTGTGCAATGTGGAGTCTACACGTGTGGCACAGTGCGAACCAACCGGTTGGGATGGCCTATGAAACTGAACAAGGATACAATGAAGAAAAAGAACAGGGGGGAATTTGAACAGTTACAAAAGGGTCCACTCATCGCAATGGCATGGAAGGACAAAAGAACAGTTTTCCTTCTATCAGCAAACAACAACCCAACTTCACCTAGAACATCTGTGCCCAGGAGACAGAAAGACAGTACTGTTGTATCTGTTCCATGTCCAACAGTTCTACAGGAATACAACCAGCATATGAATGTCATGGACCCGTATACCAGCTTCGTGCTCAATATCCCAGCACCCGGAGATCAAAGAAGTGGTGGATCTACCTGTTTTGGTTCATCTAGGATGTGTCCATAGTAAATGCATTTAATCTGTTTCGGGAGAGTGCTAACCATGTAAAACAATCCAAGATTGGATGGAAGACCAAGCACACACAACTGAACTTTAAAATGATGTTATCAGGACAGCTTATGTCTGGGTACAGCAACAGGAAAAGGAGTGTCTCAGCTGCTAGAATTGAACAGGACCCTAGTGTGCTGGGATATCATTATCCTGTCAAAATGAAGAAGGGGAGATGCTGCAATTGCGCCCTTAAAAAGAAGTGGGCAGAGCCATCATATATATGTAGCACCTGCAGTGTTCACCTCTCTGTAGACTGCTTTCCTGAGTGTTATCAGTACAGTTGAGCAACTGCGTGTACAGCAACACAAAGAATGGAAATGCTGGATCATGGAGACAGAGCGTTGAAGGATCAAGATTCCTGCTAGTCAGTGAGTGCCGAGTGCAACATCCCAGAATGGACAGCACAAGGAGAACTCTGTTATCAAATGGTGGCTGAGCTTGGAGATGGATAACAGATTGTCGAAGGATCAAGACATCTGCTAGTCTGCGAGTGCCTAGTGCAATGTCCCAGAACGGACAGCACAAGGTGAACTTTTATTATCAAATGGTGGCTGAGCTTGGAGATGGATTACAGATCATCAAAGGATCAAGATTTCTGCTTGTCGGTGAGTGCCTAGTGCAACGTCCCAGAATGGACAGCACAAGGTGAAATTTTATTATCAAATAGAGGCTGAGCTTGGAGATGGATAATAGATCGTCAAAGGATCAAGATTTCTGCTTGTCGGTGAGTGCCTAGTGCAACATCCCAGAATGGACAGCACAAGGTGAACTTTTATTATCAAATGGTGGCTGAGCTTGGAGATGGATAACAGATCGTCGAAGGATCAAGATTCCTGCTAGTTGGTGAGTGCCTACTGCAACGTCTCAGAATGGACAGCACGAGGAGAACTTTGTTAGCAAGTTGCAACTGTGCTTGGAGATAGATATGCAGTGTGTATAGTCTGTTACTTTGTTGGAACATTGTTTACATTACTGGTAGTAAATTCTCATAAGGCTTTTTCATCATTGCAACAGTTGGTTGAGGAAGTGTGTCCTGTAGTTGCTTTCGGAATGGAGAAAAAGATGAACCGAGATGGAAGATGGGTGGGAAATGCCTTGTGCTGCATCCCAGAATGGTAGGCACAAGGCGGAGTGTTCAGATACACAACTGACACTCCTGAGAGATCAGTGACACACCTGACTCAAGACCAGGTATTAGTTTTCAGTGCTGTTCCATGGTATGGGACAACATAGGCTGTCCGTTGTACACCATGGAATGCTTTTTTTGTTGCAGTTTCCTGGCATGGGACGAAATTTGAGTATCCATTGGACACCGTGGAATGCTTCAGTGGCACTGTTTCTAGGTGTATATATAACGAGATGGCAGAGGGACCAAGATAGAAGATGGGTGGGTGCTGTTCCATGGTATGGGACACCATGGGGTTTCTGTTAGACACGATGGATTGAAATAGAGAAATATAGACTTTGACAGCAGGTGAGGACAGCTTGGCCCACCTAGACTGCCCTTTTCCCCTACATACTGGATAAGCTGCAGGTCATAGTTAACCAACAGCCTATTTCTTCCTCCCCCACCCCACTAGAATTGCCTTATGTCTGTCCCATGCATTCTTGAATTCCCCCACTATTTTTGAACCCACTACCTCTTCAAGAAGACTGTTCAGTGTGTCTACCACCCTCTCTGTGAAAAAATACTTCCTCACATTGCCACGACACCATCCCGCCTTGATCTTCAAATTGTGTCTCCTTGTTCTTGCACAACTCTTTTTTTCTGAAAGATGCTACCCTCTTGGACTTTGTTGATTCACTGCAGGTACAGTACCTGATAGTTTCTACTATGTCCCCCCTCTACCTCCTTTCATCAAGGGTATAAAGCTCCTTTAGTCTCTCATATGGCTTGTGTTGCAGGCCCTCCTCTGGACTGCTTCCATCCTGTCTATGTCCTTGTGGAGATGGGGTCTCCAGAACTGCACGCAGTACTCCACATAGTGGTCTCACCAACTGTCTGTACAGAATGACAGCAACTTCACGTTTTCTACTGGTGATGCGTCTCCGCAATGCACTCCTGTATCTCCCCAGCCTTCCTTACTGCCTTCTCCCATTGATTGCTAACCTTTAGGTCATCAGATACGATTATCCCCCATGTCCCTTTCCACGTTTATTGTTGTTGCCCCCCCCCATTGTGTACTGTTCCCCTAGGTTTTTGTTTCCCAGGTGCATTACTTTTGCACTTCTTTGCATTGAATCCAAGCTGCCATACTTTTGTCCATAACTCCAACCTTGCCAAGTCTCGTCTCATCCTTTCCACCACCATTGTGTATCAACCCTATTGCAGATCTTTGTCTCATCTGCAAAGATGCATACTTTTCCTTCCAGTTTCTCTGCAATGTCAAGTATAAAGACATTAAAAAGGATAAGACCCAATGCTGAATCCTGCAGTATCCCCCCTTTCTTCATAGAGGACTCTGTTTACCATTACACTCTGTGTCCTGTTGTCCAGCCAATTGTTTGCACAGGCTACCACCATGGGACCCACTCCCAGGCTTGCTATTTTGTTTATCTTTTCTGTGGGACTGTATCAAATGCCTTGCTAAAGTCTGGGTTGGCCATATCCATAGCACCTATCTGGTATCCCAGTCAAAGAAATCGATTACGTTCCTCTGACATGACCTTGCCACTCTAGTTTTCTGCCTCTGTATTGCTCACGCTTTTGTGAAGTGGATTCACATCCACCTTACTGCACTCCTCAGATACCACACCATCCTCCGATGATTTGTTAAAAAGGGTATTCCGTGGTGGGTGTCACTACTTTTCCCCTTAGTTCTTTTAGAATTCCAGTGTAAATCATGGCATGCCTCATTGCTTTGTCCAAAGTCAGTTTTAGGAGATTTTTCAGAAACCTTTCTTCTCTGAAAGGACTGGGTTACCCCCCCCCCCACACACACACACACCACCACCACCACCATCCAGAGTGCTTCTGTTGATTGGATTCGGTACTTCCCCCTTCTTCTTTTGTGAATACTGAGCAGAAGTATTCATTCAGTATACCAGCTTTTTCACTGTCCTTCTGTGCCCGCCCACCATCCCCTTTACTCAGCCTCACTACCTTTGTCTTTCCTCACTCCCCAATGTACCTATAAAAGGTTTTATCCCCCATTCTTATCTGAGTTGGCTGTCTTTTCCTCGGTTATATTGCATGTAATAGCAACTAGGTGAGTTCTACTTCCTGCAATACCCACAAGCGGGGTTCTGGTTGCTATAATATGTTTGTTTTTCTTACACAGAGATGCAGTCGACTATGAAGACCATTTGGATCTGCAGATACTCATTTGTACATTGAGCAGAACATCGAGAGCGGGCACGATCCAGTGGACCAGTCCTGACCTTTGACAGTGGTCCTGCACATGTGCATTGGATCGGACACAGGGGCATGCATTGGGGTCAGCTGGTACCATTCTTGCATGAGGAGTGCCGGAAAGAGGCTGATCCAGACATCATTGTGATCCACTTGGGAGGAAATTACTTGGGAGTGGATACTTCAGTGACACTTATGCACAAGATGAAGGCAGACATCATCGAACTCAAGCACCGTATGATGAGGACAGCCATCATCTGGTCACACATCATCCAGCGAATGCATTGGCGTGGTGTCGAAAATTTGAAGGCGATGGACAATACGAGGAGGAAGATCAACATGGAGATGTTGGCATTTATGAGAAGCTTGCCCGGCGGCGTGGTCAAGCACAACAACATCAGGACTTGCTACCCGGATCTGTATCGGTGTGATGGAGTCCACCTGACAGATCAGGGATGTGACATGCTCACCAATGACATGAAGATGGCTATAGCTCCATTCCTATAGAGGTATGCCAATTATATCAATACAAATACTGTATGTGCCCTCGTTGATGGTCATCATTTTAAATCTGGCTTTATAAATCTACAGGATTGAAGAAGAATTGAATGGAGGTAGATGAGAACAGCACAGAGCATGATATAGTATGGATGGAATGATTGGCAAGTACAGATAATCATCATGCAATGCGAGTGTTCCAAGTGACGGAGCGAAGGAAAAGGGATCCGATATGGTGAGTAACAATTTTTTTATGTGAAATGTAATAATGGTTTCTGAATGCTATTTTTAAGTTATAAGGTATACCAGATTGTTATGTTAACTGCCAGTTAATTACACTGTAGAAGATGTGATCTCCCTTCCCCCATGGTGTGGTTAACTGATAAGTAACATAACACTAAGATATGCCTTATTGCTGTTTAGGGAAAGAGCTAGGTTTCTTCCGTCCAGCAGTAAGGACATTTGGAGTACCAAGATCCAACAGATTGTCCGTGATTTTGATTCGTGTTGTGAGTTAGGGCCTGGTGTGTGTGTAGGACGGCGTCCGTTTTTTCTTCCTACACACGGTTATTACCGGTGATCGATTGTGAAATTACGCCGCCGTCTTAGGGTACATAGCCAGATTTCTTTCCATCCGGCAGGATGAACATCAGGAGGAAAACAATATCATCCATGATTTTGATTAGTGTCGTGAGTTAGGGCCCGGTGTGTGTGTAGAACGGTGTCCATTCTTTCATCCTACGCACGGTTATTAGTGGTGATCAATCATGAAATTATGCCGCCGTGTTAGGGTGCATATCAAGACTTTCTTCCATCCAAGAGGATGAACATCAGGAAGAAAAAAATATTGTCCGTGATTTTGATTAGTGTCGTGAGTTAGGGCCCGGTGTGTGTGTGTGTGTAGGACAGCGTCCGTTCTTTCTTCCTACACATGGTTATTACCGGTGATCGATCGTGAAATTACATCGTTGTCTTAGGGTACATATCAAGATTTCTTTCCATCCGGCATGATGAACATCAGGAGGAAAACAATATCATCCGTGATTTTGATTAGTGTCGTGAGTTAGGGCCCGGTGTGTGTGTAGGAAGGCGTCCGTTATTTCATCCTACACACAGTTATTACCGGTGATCAATCATGAAATTACGCCGCCGTGTTATGGTACATATCAAGACTTCCTTCCGTCTGGCAGGATGAACATCAGGAAGAAAAAAATGTTGTCCGTGATTTTGATTAGTGTCGTGAGTTAGGGCCTGGTGTATGTGCAGGACGGTGTCCGTTCTTTCATCCTACACATGGTTATTACCAGTGATCGATTGTGAAATTACGCCGCCGTCTTAGGGTACATATCAAGATTTCTTTCTGTCCGGCAGGATGAGCATCAGGAGGAAAACAATATCGTCCATGATTTTGATTCATGTCGTGAGTTAGGGCCTGGTGAGAGTGTGTAGGGCGCCATCCGTTCTTTCATCCTACACACGGTTATTACCAATGATCGATCATGAAATGACGTCGCCGTGTTAGGGTACATATCAAGACTTCCTTCTGTTCGGCAGGATGAACATCAGGAAGAAAAAAATATCGTCCGTAAGTTTGATTTGTGCCGTGAGTTAGGTTGCGGTGCGTGTGTGTTGGACGGTGTCCGTTCTTTCGTCTTACACACAGTTATTACCAGTGATCGACAGAAATTACGCCACTGGCCTTAGGTACATATCAAGATTTCTTTCCGTCCGGTGATGAACATCAGGAGGAAAACAATATCGCCCATGATTTTGATTTGTGTCGTGAGTTAGGCCCGATGTGTGTGTCATCCTGGGGATATATATATATATATACACTGTATATATATATATATATGTATTTTTTTTTCTTGTGTCTGGCAGGAAGACCTACTGGATGAGGAGTCAACTATAGCAAAAGTAATAAGGTTAGTGCTGGCTGGCTGTCAGTTTGTCATGTAAGTCGAAGTGATTGTAAAAAAAAAAAAAAAAAACACACAGATGTGAATTTTTTTTTTTCATCTTCGCCGAATGAAAACTCAAAATACTGAGCTAAAAGATGTGTGGTGACTGAAAGAAATATAATGGCTAATGGACAAATAAAAGTAAGGGGAGACACTTGATGAGAGACAAGTGATAGAGGTTAAAATGGGTTGAGATGACAAGCGGGGTACATTTAGTCGGCAGCACACACACACAGGACCTAAATTGTGGCAACACATGAGTAGTAAGGATCGTTAGTGTTAGTCTTATTTCACTCAACGCACAAAGTGGGTCAAAAGGAAAGAGTTAGTGGAAGCATGTCACTTAGTACATTTTGCTGACAGCCAGCACATGTTATATCTGAGGTAATTTTGTGCTGTTTTTTGCCAGTTTGACAATTTGCTGCTACTTGACATTACGTGTGATAGATATGCAGAATGTATCTTAGCCTGGCATCTGACATATAAATCTGTAGTTTTCACCAGTACTGATCCATAGAGGACTGTGCATGAGCAATCCTATACCAAAATTCTCTTATTCCATCGAGACATGACAAGGCAAAACCAGAGACCTCGAACTCGAGATCACAAAACCCTGGTGAGCATGGAGATGTCAAGATTGAGAAGATAGTGTGGTTTCTATAAGATTGCAGATACAGTCTTTTATAGTACAGTAGACACCAGTCACCTCCTAAATCCCCCTCCAAAAAAATTCCAGTTGTTGTAAAGCTGACATACTTTTACAGCAGTATGTTGTGGTTCTCTATAGATGCACTGTTTTCCTGGACATGCTCTCACCATGACAGAACTGTCATCATGCATGCATGGCAATGTTTAGTGATCTTGTGCTGCACTGTTGATGCACTTGGGGGAAGAGATTGGCCAGGACTTTGCAAGTGAACAGAACTGCATCTCTTTGTAGTAAAGTAAGTCTGCCTGTTTACAGTGGAACTGTTTTATTTTTGGGTAAGGGTGTCCAATGTTGATCATGCATGGATTTACATACTCCGAACATGAATTTGTTTAGGAGCATCATGAACAGACAATGTTTGAATCTTTTCAACGCACTACTAAGTACTGAACATCCACGTAGTAAGATTGTGTTGCTATGCATGTTTGCTCATATACTATCCTTTATATGTTAACTGACATGCAGATTTGTTTTGCATCAAAGTAATATCACAGTAGCAGAATAAGATGAAATGAACAAGACATATACTTCAGAAAGAAAAATTAGCGTTTTACAGTCTGCGTACTAGTACAGTTTCCAATCGCTCTTTCACTTTGTATGGGATAGGAGGTTTTAGCTCATTTTTGTTTTTTCATTTGGCTGAAACTTTGGGCCTGATTTTCAGATGTTTTGGAATGATGCAAGGGACTTTGACGCACGTTGTGACTGATGTCACTACTTGTGTCAAACGCAGTCTTCCAAAGCTGCAGGTATACGCACCACAAACTGCAGTGCAAAACACCCCTTGCTCAAGAACTGCTACAAAAAAAACAGTGCCCACGTGACACAAAGGGGCGTGCACAGTGGAGGGCCTACAAAAAATGTTTTAGGAGGGCAGAATTGCAAAGCACAGCCATGTACACAATAAGTGTGACCATTTAGACTTGGCGTAATTGGGGTTTACTGCCACCCTTACATGGACACAATTTGCATCTCTGTAAGTGGACTTTGAAAATCAGGCCCATTGTCTTTACCATAGCTCTTATTATTTTTATTTTCTATACAGTAAAGTTACTTGAAAAATGAACGACAGACACCATAGTTTTTTTTTCTTTATTATTTTGCTGTTTTTATTCACTCATTCACATATGTGAGTGGGTAGCGGAATGTTGCAGGTTTTTCATCTATTCTTGTAGATTACTTCCATCACTGTTGCTGCTCGATCAGTTTCAGTGCCCGAAATGGTAAGATAAACTGTTAACTTTTGCATTCTCTAAAAGCCTGGTATGTATGTGTACTAACGCTGGCATTTATATGTTATAAAGTTATTACAAAAATGATTTTTTTTTTACTTTCTATTCCCCCCCCCTTCACCACAGCACCTACCTTCCCTCAGGGACTCCCAAAGCATCGTGCCTGCCAGGTCTCCAGGATATGAACCCTTCACGCGTCTGCCCTGCCATTGCCCTCGTATTACCCCCCCCCCCCCGAGTTGGGTGGGAGGCCTACCCCCAAGCCTCTCATTCATCATCCAGGTGGTTGCTGGACTCGTGCAACCCCTTTCTGGTCTTGGTCTCGTGATGCTGGGGCCCATCTCCAGGCATCGCTGCGGGTGATTTTCTGCTTTTCTGGGGAGTGGTATGCATCCGACGTCAAGGCGTTCCCCGCCGACGTCCACCACTCCCAACCCTGTCTGTTTGCTCCGCACGCTTGCTGTACCTCTGGCCTCTGCCAGAGGTCAGCCAAGTGCTGAGACTGTGCTCCCCTCCCAGGAGAGGACAGCTGTCCTCCGGACGCTCAATCCTCTCCTTCCCCTGCTGACCCCCGATGGCCCAGGCTTGTCCGAACCCGGCGTCGCTGTGGCACAAGGCGTGGCGTCCAGCACCTCAAACCCTCAGTGCCACCGGGCCGGCATTAAAAAATGTTTTCATTGAATTTTTTGCATACCACACAAAAAATCTAATTTTGGGGTATCTTGGTAATAAAAAAATGAAAATAGCTTGTCAACAATTGCTTAGCAGTGTTAGAAAGATGATTCCATGCTAGACAACTATGCCACTCATACTGTGTTTGTAACATATGTGATTCAGGAAATATTCACATTTGTTTATGGTGTGGAGTGTGTTTTTCATCACTTTTTCACCGACTAGTCTCGCAGCAGCAAGTTGAATAAAAACAATAGAAAATATAATTTTGGATTTAAAACAGGTTTATTTTTGGGTACAAGTGCTGGTATGTATTTGTGCTAAAGCTGACATTTATATGATACAAATTTATCACAAAAAAAAGGTTTACCTTGAATTTTTTTCCATACAAAAACACATTAACTTTTTTTTATTTCAGCAATAAAAATAAAGCGCTTGTCTACAATTAGCACCATTAGAAAGGTAATTTCGTGGTGAACAACTTTGCTGCTTGTACAATGCATGTAACATTTACAGTTCAGGAGGTATTCACATTTGTTTGTGGAGTGGTGTGTATTTTACACTTTTCCTCATCTAGCCTCACAGCAGCAAGTTGCATCAGAACAATAAAAAGTTGTTCTTTTTCTGTATAAATTCTTTACTACAAGCCTAATATGTATTTATAGTAAATCTACTATTGACATGATACAAATTTACCACTAAATGAAGGTTTACATTGAATTAAAAAAAATCAGATTTTGTACTTTTTCGGCAATAAAAAAGAAAATAAAGCACTTGTCTACAATTGCTTAGCGCCCTTGGAAAGATAATTTCATGCTGAACAACTTTGCCGCTCGTACTATGTGTGTATCACTTACAGTTCAGGAGGTATTCACATTTGTTTATGGTGTGGTGTGAACTGTACTCTTTTCCTCATCTAGCCTCACAGCAGCAAGTTGCATAAAAACAATAAAAAATATATTTTTTGATTTAAAAATTTGTTCTTTTTGTGCATACATACTTTACCACAAGCCTAATATGTATTTACAGTATATCTGCCATTGATATGATACAAATTTACCAGTAAATGAAGGATTACATTGAATTTTTAAAAATAAAAAAAATCTGATTTTGTACTATTTCAGCAATAACAAATAAAATAAAGCACTTGTCTACAATTGCTTAGCACCATTGAAAAGATAATTTTGTGCTGAACAACTTTACCACTCATATTATGTGTGTAGCACTTATGGTTCAAGAGATATTCACATTTGTTTATGGTGTAGTGTGTATTGTATCCTTTTTTCGTCTAACCTCGCAAAAGCAAGTAGAATAAAAACTCTTAAAAATATATCTTTTCATGGAAAAAGTTGTGTTTTTTTCACAATAAATACTTAACTACCATCACGGTATGTGTGGATACTGAATTTAGCATTGATATAATTAATATTAATAATAAAAATATAGGTTACATTGAATTTGTTACTGAAACAAAATTAGATTTGGGGGTATTTTGTCTAGTATAAAAAAAATAACTAAAACACTTGTAATCACTTGCATAGCACCATTAGAAGGATATTTTTGTTCTGAACAACTTTGCTGCTCACACTATGGGCTGGATATTCAAACTGCGCTATTCTGTGGCGCAAGCCCTTGCGCTGCACAAAATAGTTGCGCAGGGGTGTGGCCGGGGCGATATTCAAAGGAGTTGCGCTATTGAGCAACTCCTTTGAATATCACCCCCCCGACCACAGCCCGAACTTGTGCCACCGCAAGTGGTTAGAGTGGAGCATTCAAGTTGCGGTGGCGCAAGTACCATTGCGCCATGCGCAGATTTCCCATATTCAAACGGTAACATGCAAATGGTGCCATAATTCATGCAAGCGGCGGGGGCATTTGCATCTATTTATGGCCCCATTTGCATGCCATTAGCATGCAGGTGTACCGATCCCCGAGGACTTGTGCCTGGCACCCTGCCAGGCAGCAGCCATCGGGGACCGATGCCTCCTGCAGCCCGATCGCGGGCATAACTTAAAAATCCCCCACCCCCGAATGGCCTGATCGGGCATAAGTCACCCCCACCCCGACTAGCTTGATCGCTGGCATATGTTGTAAACACTTCCGACTGGCCCGATCGGCATATGTTGTAAACACCCCTCCCCAACTGGTCCGATCGGGCAAAAGTGACAATAACATCCACCTCACCAGCTCGATCACGGGCAGCAAAAGTCACCTTCAAGAACATATCCTCGGTGGTCCAGTGGACTATGAAGCTGATCGCGGGCAGCAATGTTTCAACCTCAGGATCCTTTCTGGTGATTGTGCCTACTCACCCCACCACCCCGCCCCCGGCAGCCGGGCGGTGCATCCTGCCTGCCTGTCGCCATTTATTGCGGAGGCACTGGGCGCGGCGCATATTGTCAGTTCAGATATGTGAATGAACTATTTTACTGTGAATTATTCACATATCTGACTGGGTTTTGTGGGGCTGCACGCCCATTGGCTCTTGCTCTGCACCATCGGTATGCGAGCCCCACCGGCAGTCAGTCGGCGGGCGGCAGGCAGGTGGATGCTGCCGCTGCCGGGGAGCGGTGGGGGCTTCTGGGTGGTGGGTGGGGGACACAGATCACCAGGGTAGGTGGTCTTGGGGATTTGAACACGCTGCCCGCGATCAGGCTTCACGTCCACTGGACCACCAGGGATATGTTCTTTGGGGGTTGGAAACTTTGCTGCCCGCGATCGGGCTTCATGGTCCACTGGACCACCAGGGATATGTCCTGGGGGGGGTTTGACTCTTTGCTGCCCGCGATCGGGCTGGTGGGGGGGTGGGTGTTATTTGTCACTTTTGCCCGCGATCGGGCCAGTCGGGGTGGAGGGCGGTGTTTACAACATATGCCCACGATCGGGCCAGTCGGGGGGAGGGCGGTGTTTACAACATATGCCCGTGATCAGGCCAGTCAGGGGGAGAGAGGTTACTATATGCCCGCTATTGGGCTGCAGGGGGGGCACAGGGAGTAGGTTGAGGGCCACACACAGTTGGCAGCTGCTGTGTTGTGCCCTGCAATGCGGCAGCTCACCTGTGGGTGTCCCTCAACTTACTCCTTTTTTTTTGGGCTCAAAGTTGTGCAGGTGTAGGTTGGGGGTTGCGCCTGCACAACTCTGCATAGCCCACTGAATATCGGGCTGTGCAGTTTATGCATGGTTCCTCCCCCTCCGGTTCAGCATGCCTTCATTAGCATTGTGCTGTTGCTCAGCTTGACTTGGGGGGCGCAACTGCCTCCTGCTGAATATGGCAGGGTGGCGCAATTTCGGACTTACGCAGGCGCAACCCTTTTGAATATCCAGCCCTATGTGTGTAAACCTTACAGTTCAGGTGATATTAGCGTTTGTTCATTGGATGGTGCATATGGTGAGAATTTTGCTTAGAATGTCTAGGATGCACTGCTATGAGTATATAATTAACGGCTTCCTCTTTTTCCCATAGGGAAACTGTGGCGTAATTTGCCATTATAAAGGAGCATTTATAGCGGCAAACACGCGCACGGTTTCCCCCACTATGCGCATGCGCCTGTTTGAACTCCTCAATTCTCGGTCACTGTCTCCCGAACCGCAAACCCAGCATGCATACAAACTGCCACGGACACTCGGCAGTAAGTAACATTTTATGACAGTACTACATTTGCTACCGGATTGCCTATCCTCACAATATTTGTAAAAGGAAAAAACTTTGAAATAAAAGTGAAAGCCGACCTTGCGCCATGCCATAATCAGACAGCGGCACACAGCAGCGTCTTTTATTTTATAGAATTGCTGAGGTGAAAAAGAGAAACCCAACAATTATATAAACGGTAAACTCGACTTACACACCCTCTGGGTTTGATGCTACGACATAAACCCCTCGGTAGCATCAAACCCCTCGGGTGTGTGTAAATTCTTGTTACACACCCAGACCTATACTTTATTCTCTATATAGTGTATAATGGAGTGTTGTTCTGTATAGAATTCCATCTCTTTCAAAATGCTGTTCTACCACAGTTTCAAGATCATGGAATGCTGTTGTACCCTACTGTGGTAGAACAGCATTCTAGAACCTCTAGTGACTGCATGAGTCAGTTTCATTTTGAAAGCAAAAGAACTCACAAAACGCATTTTTCACACAGTACTATACACTATAAAAAATACAAGATGAGCAACTCTATGCACAACCAGTGTGTTTTGCCACCTCAGGGTTCTGATTCCCATGGACCTCTTGAGCTTCGCTCTCGAGGTCAGAGGGAATCAGAATCCCTCTGTGGCAGAGCACACTGGTTCTGCATAGTTGCCCATCCAGTATTCTCTATGTAGGACACAGGGAGTAGAACACTCAGTGAGCTGCTTAGGAGCCAATGAGTTAAAAAACATATTTCTGGGGTGTTTTACCCCCAAAAAAAGACATGGCTAGCATCCTTAGGGCTCAACTAGGTGAACACAACAAGAATTGCGTCCCTAGAGGGTCCCAAATTTAAATGCCAAGCATTTTTCTGACCACCAACTGAAAAAAAAATGGCTGAATCACGAAATTAAAGGGTAATTTGCGACAGTAAAAACTGCATTTGCGACACTTCTGCATAGTTTGTTAGCTTTTCCCATAGACTATAATGGGATTCAGTATTTTTTGAATAACTTTTGAACCGTTTAATATTTTTTCACGAAATTTCAAAAGGCACATCGGGGTCCCTGGCTGCATGTTCCCTGAAGTTGTTGGACCGATTGTACAAACCGTGTGGGCTGTAGGTGCGAGCAAACAAAGTGCAAAAACCTGTAATTTATATGTTATTTGGCGCGCTGTAGCTCTACAACCATACATCCGACCATAACAAAATGTGACAGGTCCAGAGATCTATGGTACCAGACTGTGCATTCCAAATTTTAGGCAAATCCGTTGTATGGTGGCAGAGTTATTAAGGTGCAAATTTCAGATTTAACCTTAAATGGGGTACTCAACCCTAACTATAGTGGCACTACCGTGCCACTGTATATATATATATATATTGTTTTTTGCAAAAAAAGTAGGGAAATGTGGTGTTGGGGTTTCCAACCCTAACACCCTACCCCCACACTGCAGGCAGCAAAAGGTGTGGGATGTGCCTTGGGGTTGTTAGCCCTAATGCTCACCCCATTCCATGTGTAAGTAAGCTGAGATGGATATAGTATATGAGGATGGGGTGAGCGATTGGGCTGACAAACCCCAAGGCACACCCCACACCTGTTGCTACCTGCAGTGTGGGGGTTGGGTGGTAGGGCTGGAAACCCTAACACCACATTTCCCTACTTTTGTCACTTTAACCCTAACTAGTACATTAACAAAGTTTTTTGCAATGAATTTCCTTACCTTTTGAGATAGTATAATGGTATCCTTATTTGCCTGTGGGCGGCCTTGCGCTCCAGTCCCTCCATATTCATATCCTTATTTGCATGTGGGAACACAGGGCCCTCTGGGCCCTGCACTCCCATCCATCCATAATTTTTGAGGTAGTGTAATCATATCCTCATTTGCCTCCAGGCCCTGTGCTTCCATCCCTCCATAGATGCATACATGTGATAAAAATTGTTTTTGTGTTGCACAGCGCCAAAGAAACAGCTCACATCACAATGTTATCCTATGGGAAATGAAGCAAAATGTCAAACCCATATAACTCCAGACCAAATTAATATGTTTTCACAAAACCAGCAAAAAGCACATGTGTGGGACAAGCCCTTTGTACACTGAACATTTCGCACCAAAATTCCAAACCGTTTCTTCACTGTGGAGTGACAAACAGCTGTGTTATAATCCATTTATTTATTTATTTAATTTAGTTTTTGTTGACCGGGTAAGTGCACTAGACAAATCCTGCCTATTTTCAGGCACGACCCGGGGAGGGGGATACAGATGAATGCCAACTGACCTTCAACCAGATTAAGCTGTTGATAGTATTTTGAGTGAATGAGGGAAATTTGGCCAGGACACCGGGAAAATTCCCCTACTCTTTTTCGATAAGTGCCATGGGATCTTTAACATCCACCTGAACTACCACCAATCCAGGCAGATGGGACCTCGGTTTAATGTCTCATCCGAAAGACGGCACCTCAGAAGTGCAGCACCCCTCTCATGCTGCATTACAGTGTCAGTACTGGGATATTAACCCAAGTGCCAGATGTGGGAACTGAACTCACAGCCCTCTGATCTCCCAGCCTCAGAGGCGAGTGTACTACTTACTATTGCGTGTTCTTTTTTTGCAGATTTGTGAAAAAGGAATCCTTTTTTCAGAAATTTGCAAAACAGGATCCTTTTTTGTGTTGTTTTTTCACAATGTGCAAAAAATAATTCCCGAGCATGAAAAACTACACAGAAGAGGATTTCAAAATGTTGAAAAACACATTTTCAACTCATTTTTCCAAAACCTAACACCAGAATAGGGTGAAACAGGTCCCAATTAGTAGAACACATGTGTTGCTTTCTACTAAACATATCATTTTTTGAGTTATTTATTTTTGTTTACCCTCGCTAACAGAAAAACAAAATGGCAGCGGCACAAAAAAAGTTCCCATTTGTGACACAGGATGACACGTTTGCAAAAAAGGATCCTTTTTCGAGGCTCACATCTAACTGACAGTGCTACTGAGCATGCTCAGAACCCACATTTCCAAACCCTTACAACTCCAGACCGGCTTAATATTTTTTTCACCAAACAGCAAAAGGCACATCTGGGAGACAAGCTCTTTCTGCCCTGAAAATTTCAGAGTCAAATTCCAAACCGTTTCTGTGCTGCGGAGTGACAAAGAAACTACCCAAAACACGGTCAAGTACAGTTTTTTACACTCTGTTTCTCCGCACCCACACATCCGACCAGCAACAATCATGCCACATCAGTAATCTGGGGTCCCTGATGGCGCATGCAAAATGTCATGCAAATCTGTTGAACGGCTGCAAAGGTATTAAAGTGTAAAATTTTGAGTTTAACATAGAAGTGCCTGTTCAACCCTAACTATAGGGCTACGACTGCAGCCCTATATAATATATGTTAGCAGTAACCCACGACAGCGTATGGGGTCCTCAAAGCACCCAAGGCGTGGATTAAATGCCTATAACCCCATACCCTGGAGTGTGTTATTGCGCTTATAACATGGGTTATATGTAAAACAAAAAAAATTATTAAAGTCTTTTTTTCCCTCTTTAAATAGGGAAAATGTGAATGTATCCTGCGGACTTTCACCCTCAAAAGATATGCTCCGTAGCACACACTCCAACTTGTCTGTCTTGGAGACTGCACATATTTTGAATTATAGGTGCCGGTCTCGCTTTCTCGCTCTCAGCCTTGCTGATACCACAAGTGCTGGGCTCACTGTATTAGCACCGCGGTGGGGAGAAATGCTTCAGGAGGGCATGGAGGATGAACAAAAACAGTTGGTCTGAGAAGGAGGGAACACTGTGTATTGTCCGGGGTGGGAGTGGGGGCAGGAATTGACACTATCTGCCGCTGACGTTTGCTGCACCTCGCTGCTGGCGTTCTCACACTACACTGTCAATGGCTACATAGAAACATAGACTTTGACGGCAGATAAGGACCGCTTGGCCCATCTAGTCTGCCCATTTCCCTACCTACAGGATAGGCCGCAGATCCTAGTTAACCAGCCGCCTATTTCTTCCTACCCCCCACAAGAATTGCCTTATGTCTGTCCCATGCATTCTTGAATCCTCTCACAGTTTTAGACCCCACAACCTCCTCAGGAAGGCTGTTCCATGCATCCACTACCCCCTCTGTGAAATAATACTTCCTCACATTGCCCCTGAACCGCCCTCCTCCTATCTTTAAATTGTGTCCCCTTGTTCTTGCATGTCTCTTTTTCTGAAAGATGCTACCGTCTTGGACTTTGTTGATTCCACTGAGGTACTTAAAGTTTCTATCATGTCCCCCCTCTCCCTTCTTTCCTCAAGGGTATACATATTAAGCTCCTTTAGTCTCTTGTTATACGGCTTCTCTTGCAGACCCTGCACCATTTTAGTTGCCCTCCTCTGTACTACCTCTATCCTGTCTATGTCCTTGCGGAGATGGGGTCTCCAGAACCGGACACAGTACTCCAGATAGGGTCTCACCAACTGTCTGTACAGAGGGATAACAACTTCCTGTTTTCTGCTGCTGATGCCTCTCCCTATACATCCCAGTATACCCCCAGCCCTCCCTACTGCCTTCTCACATTGCTTGCTAACCTTAAGGTCATTTGATATGATTACCCCAGGTCCCTTTCCTTTTTGTTGTTGTTACTACCTCCCCACCGTTGTGTATTCTTCCCCTGGGTTCTTGTTTCCCAGGTGCATTATTTGCACTTCTTTGCATTGAATGCTAGCTGCCATACTTGACCATTCCTCCAACCTTGCCAAGTCCCTTTTCATCCTTTCCACGCCTCCTTGTGTATCAACCCTGTTGCAGATCTTTGTGTCATCTGCAGAAAGTCATCTTTCTCCTCCAGACCCTCTGCAATGTCACTTATGAAGACATTAAAAGGACTGGACCAGTACTGAACCCTAGCGTACCCCACTAGTAACCGCCCTTTCTTCAGAGTGGACTCCATTTACAATTACCTTCTGTGTCCTGTTGTCCAGCCAGTGTTTTACCAGGCTACCACCCTGGGACCCACTCCCAGGCTGGTTAATTTGACTAATAATCTTTGTGTGGGACTGTGTCAAATGCCTTGCTAAAGTCTAGGTAGGCCATGTCCACAGCCCTCCCTGATCTACTACTTTGGTCACCCAGTCAAAGAAATCTATTAGATTCGTCTGACATGACCTTCCCGCTGTGAACCCATGCTGCCTTGGGTCCTGTGCTCCACTGGCCTCTAGGTACTCAACTATTCTTTCCTTCAGAAGTGACTCCATCACTTTCCCTATCACAGAGGTCAGACTGACAGGTCTGTAGTTTCCTGCCTCTGTCTTGGTCCCACTTTTGTGAAGGGGAATCACATCCGCCTTCCTCCAGTCCTCGGGTACCACACCATCCTCCCATGATTTATTAAAAAGAGTAGCCAGTGGTTTCACTAGTTCCTCCCTTAATTCTTTTAGAATTCTGGGGTGAATTCCATCAGGACCCATTGCTTTGTCCACCTTCAGTTTTAGGAGTTCTTGCACAACCCTTTCTTCTGTGAAAGGACTGGGATCGACCCCACCCATCAAGAGTGCTTCTGTTAATTGGATTAGGCACTTCCCCCTCCTCTTTTGTGAATACTGAGCAGAAATATTCATTCAGTATCCCTGCTTTTTCACTGCCCCCCTCTGCCCACCCACCGTTCCTTCTATTCAGCCTCACTATCCCTCCCCTTGTCTTTCTACGTTCTCTGATGTACCTATAAAAGGTTTTATCCCCCTTCTTAACTGAAGGCAGAAGGCAAAGGCAGAAATGAAAGAAGGCAAGGCTCAACGACTGACTGGAGGCATAGAATACCAAGTGAAATGTGGACTGAGATTGATGATTCATGCCAAAGACTTAATAGGAGGCCGATGTCAGAGCCCAAGAGCCATAGAGTACACACATGTAGGAATGAACAGGCAAAGCTGACAACTGACTAAGGAATTATACAGATGAAAAACTAATGCGGATGCACACCATCTAATCTGAGGCAACGGTGCTACCCAAGTAGGTTGACTGAGCACTTATTTGGTGAAAACACAGAAATTAGAATTTGGTACTGGGAACGCAAATGCTGTTAAGTTGCTGTGGTAGCTGAAATGCAAAACAAATATGGCAATGATGGCACAGATTGTTTCTAGAGGATCACACAGACTAAACGACTGAGCAATTTAGTCGAGAGCTTCCGAGCACTAGGACCTAGCAGCAGAAAAAGGCTGTGAAGCCATTTTTAAATAGAGAGATGTAGGACCCTGAGGCGGAACCCTGAAATAAGCCACCAGATGCTAGTTGTCACCCCACAAGATATTTATGGATTTATAATTAAAGTCTCAAGGAAAGGTGCACTGAGCTAGCTACAACTTGGCTAAGATACCTGGCAGCTCTGAATGAATCTAGAGACAGGGACAGTTCGAGACAAGCATTAGGCCAAAGAAGTGGCCATAAAGCAGCTGCTGGGCAAGCCAGAGCCCAAAGCCACAACCAGGGAGGACAACTGGCAGCAGCAGGAGGTGATGAGCAAGGAAGATGGGATGCCCAGAGGCAGCCGCACGGCAGCTCAGGTAGTGAGGGGGTGGTCAGACAAGCCGCCATGCAGCAGAAAAACACCAAAGATTCCAAAAGGTGCAGGGGATGCTTGGACATGCATGGTTTTAACTGCATAGAAGGGAAAGTGGTGAGAGTTGCTGCTGCCCCTTTGAACTACAGGCTAAACCTTTTACGTATGCAAATCCTTGTGCAAGGTAGGTTGCATCTCTCAGACATCTATAGACCTGTGCCGATGCGGCCTCGTGCATATTCGTGAGATGCTTTGCGGATAACCCAGCCCAGGCTAATGTCACACAGTCAACAACACAGAGTCAGGGTCTAGTCTCTGCGGTACAAACAACAATCCCCTCCCCCCCACATACACAAAATATCCATAAGTGCTGGGTTGCAGGGATATGTTTGCCTCCCGGTGAAGTCGTGTGAGTCAGGTTGTGGGGCTGTACTGGAAAGAGAGTCATACAGTGGTGGGAATGGTCCTTCATTGTATGGGAGGAGAGACATCAGTGGCTGGCAAGGTGATCGAGGATATTGTCAAGGAAAGGCTAGGGAGGTTACTGGAGCAAACTGGGTACTTGGACGATGGGCAGCATGGCTTTGTCCCAGGAAGATCATGCCAGATAAAGCTTGCTGAGTTCTATGACTGGGTGACAAGGGCCCTGGACAAGGGTAGACCAGTGGACATTCTCTTTCTGGTCTTCAGCAAGGTGTTTGATTCGGTACCCCACAGTGGCCTGCTGGCTAAGCTGAAGGAAATGGAGGTAGGGAGACGGTTGTTAAGATGGATAGGAAATTGGCTCTCTGAGCGTACTCAGAAGGTGGTGGTTGGAGGGTTAGCCTCATTCCCAAGGTGGGTTATTAGTGGGGTTCCCCAGGGGTCAGTGTTGGGGCCACTCCTGTTCAACGCCTATATCTCAGATATCAGAAGGGGGATCAGGAGTGAGATGAGTCTCTTTGCAGATGACTCAAAGCTGGGTGCAGTGGTGGATGAGGGGGAGGGTGGCCTTGTAGGAGGACCAGGAGGCTCTGGAAAGGTGGTCGGGAAAATAGAAACTAAAATTCAATGCGGGAAAGTGCAAGGTTCTGCACCCGGGAGTCAGAAATCCAGGTCAGGGGTATACCCTAGGAGGAGACAAGATTCACGTCACGGAGGGTGAGAG
The DNA here is from genome assembly GCA_016271365.2 of Neoceratodus forsteri. Lineage (NCBI taxonomy): Eukaryota > Metazoa > Chordata > Ceratodontiformes > Ceratodontidae > Neoceratodus > Neoceratodus forsteri. Next base: position 83,240,075 of record JADMNL010000034.1, read on the forward strand.
GGACCTGGGGGTAGTGGTAGATGTCAAAATGAACAACTCAGAGACCTGTAGGAGGGCAGTGGCAAGGGCAAATAGGATGCATCACCAGGGGGATTACCTCCAGAAAGGCAGAAGTGATCCTTCCACTATACAACCGCTTGGTTAGACCGCACCTCGAGTATTGTGTGCAGTTTTGGAAACCACATGTAAAGAGGGACATTACACTCCTAGAGAGGGTCCAAAGGAGGGCAACCAAAATGATCTGGGGACTGGGGGACAGGACCTATAAGGAGAGGCTCAAGGAGCTCCGCATGTACACCCTGGCGGAGGGGGGGACATGATAGAGGTCTTCACGTGCATGAAAGGGATCAATAAGGGAGGCCCAGTCAGGGTGCTCCAAAGGAAGGAAAGTGGCTGCCATTTACATCTGCTTCCTACACAGGTAATGAGTACTGACATATGCAGGGATATTGACAGAGGAAATTTCACTCTGACTGTGGATTAAATAGGAGATTTAATCTATGGTCAGGTTGATGGTCTTTGACCAATTAGCTGTCTGGCTCTTCTGAACCCATGTTATAAATAGGTGTATAGATTTTATATATGTACTGTGTGTGTGTATATATATATATATATATATATATATATATATATATAGGGCATGATCGTGCCCCTAGGAGTTAAGTAGCCTGTTTAATGTTAAACCTCAGATTTTGTACTTCAATAACTTTGCAACCAATCAACGGATTTGCACAAAATTTGGTATGTGCAGTCCCGTGGGGGTAGATCTCTTGATGTGGCAAGTTTCTTTCCAATCAGATATACAGATTCTGAGATCCGGATAGTGCTAAAACCTTAAAAGTATCCTTTTTTGCAGTTTTTTCCTCATTGCCTTGCGTCCACATGGTGTGAAATTTTGATGTAATTGTTTATGGTACAACCAGCTTGGGTAACAGAACTTGCATGCTTAGTTTGGTGAAAGAATATTAATCTATTGCAAAGTTATTAAATTTAAGTTCCCCTGTCCAAATTATAGGGATAAAGTTCAACCAAGCATTGACCTTGCGAAAAAGGATTCACTCTGGCGAGATCTGTTATTTTTCATGAGGAAATAAATCCTTTTTTGTGTGTTGCCATCATGTTTTTTTTCCCACAAACTAAAAAATGTGGAAAATACATAAAAATGTTATTTTATAAATCAAACACCAGAACCTAGCTAAATGGGCCCATTTACCTAGATTGTGGTGTTTGTTTTTGACAGTTGGGCTGAGAAATACTTTTTCTGGGCACCCAAAATCCCGGGTGCCCAGCTTAGCAAGAGGAGACTTCCACCATGTTCTCTATATGAGAACAGCCGATTTTCTTTAGGTCTGCAGCCACAGCTGAACTCCTGGAGAAGAAATTCGGAGAAGTATCACAGGGCCCTCCTGAAACTGAAGGGGGTCCATGTTGGGAAGGGGACGGAAGACAAGGTTAATTTGATGGCTAAAGGGAGCATCAGACAGACTGAGTAACAGAAAAGGTTGATTGAAAACACCAAGATTGACTACTCCATCAACTCTGCCCTCAATAATTACCTTGCACCTAGTTGCTCCTGCCATGTCCCTTCCTAATTCCCTCCTCTGAGCCCTGGATAAACCCTACTCCTCTACCGTCACCTTCATTTTACCCTGTGCAAACACACCCCAAATTTCTAGCTCTCCCCCCTTTCCCAAATTGCTTCTCCTTACTGGCCTCCCTTGATCTCTCACAGAGTTAAAGGGGATCCTGAATGCTCCCCATGGGTCCATGCATCCTGATGGACTATTGATTAGGCCCCACCCCCTCCAAAGGTGTGAATTCTCTCCCCCTCAAGGGTTCATTTCTCACTCTTTCCCTCTCCTATCACTCTTTTAATCCCTATCTACTGACCTTCCCCAACCTGACAGGGTACCCCGCATCCTGAAGGGTCCTCTCTTGGGTTAGGTCGTATTCCCCCTCTTAGCATTTAATTCACACCTCTTCCTTCTCATTCTTCTCTCTCTTTAATCCCTACAGCCTTATCCCCCCTTTCTGTCTAGCCCCATAGCCCCCTTGCAGGGTTCCCCATATCCTAAAGGGGTCTCTCTGGGACAATGCCTATCCCCTTCTCTTTGATCCCCCCAGTCCCCTTGAAGGGTTCCTCGCATCCTCAAAGGGTCTCCAGGGACAGGACTCTTCCCTCTCCCCCACCTCACCCTTTCCTTTCCTTTTCCCCCTTCTCTGTCACGTAAGCACTTGTTTACTTATTAACCCTGCACTTATTATTGTCCACTCTTCTACCTATTATGTGCAACACTGTTGTAACAATGCTTGTAACTCCTGCCTTACAACTGTATGTTAATGTTGATCTTGTAACTTGAATGTTTAATGTCTCACTCCTATTGTACCCCTTCCCCCAGGTTGCACCTGGAGACGAGCAACTTGTTGTTCAGTGTACCTTTCTGGTTAAACATTTCAATAAATAAACTATGACAGCCTGACTGGTAAGCTATTTTTTAACTTAAATGCTCTGTTTTATTGAACCTGGGAATATGAGAAATCCTTCCCTCCCTACTCCCTTGTGGGAGTGATGTACAGGCCACCATCTCAGACGGAGGAGTTAGACAGGGAACTAGCAGGACAGATCAGGAGGACCTGCGAGAAGGGTAGTGTGGTGATTGTGGGGGACTTCAACATGCCAGGAGTGGACTGGAGTACCCCAACAACCAGGAACAGAAGGGAGCAGGTACTGCTGGATGCCTTCCAGGACAGCTTCCTGCTGCAAATGGTCAGTGAACCAACCAGGTTAGGAAATACCCTTGACCTTGTGCTGGCAAATGGGGACTTTGTGAGAGAACTTACAGTGGAGAAACCGCTGTCAGGGAGTGACCACCACTCAGTATGGCTCACATTGGATATGGGCAAGGAAGGAGTGGAATCTGGCACGAGTGTGCTGGACTTCAGGAGGGCCGACTTTGGGAGGATGGGGGAAGTGGTAAAAGGGTACCTGGCCAGAATTCAGTCTAGTATGGACACTAACCAGAGGTGGGAGCTCATAAGGCTGGGGATAGTGGAGGCAACCAAAACCTGCTGCAAGGCTCAGAGCAAGAAGGCTAGGGCTAAGAAACTGAGCTGGTTGACCAAGGAGGTCATGGAAAAGGTAAGGAGAAAAAGAGCTGCCTTTAAGAAGTACAAGAAAACAGGGAGGGGGAGGACAGGGAGGAATACTTGACAGAATCGATGGAGGTGACAAGGGCAGTAAGGGGAGCCAAGCATCTACGGAGCTCAGGCTGGCACAAGGCATTAAGAAGGGGGAGAAGGACTTCTTTAAGTACATCAGGGAGAAAAGTAGCTGTAAGGACCACATAGTAAGGATTAGGAAGGAGGGGGGTTGGGTGGAAGCAGGGTGCGATAAGGCAGAAGCACTAAATGAGTACTTCTGCTCAGTATTTACTAAAGAGAAGAGGGGGGTGACATCCAAGGGGGGAGAAATGGCAGAAACAGGGGGTAAGGGGTGACAGATGGGGAAATCATGGAGGGCAGAGTTCAGGAAGGTTTGAAGGCACTGAGGGTGGACAAGGCACCAGGCCCAGATGGTATCCACCCCAGGGTACTGAAGGAGCTGGCAGAGGTCCTTGCAGGACCTTTGGCAGACCTATTTAATGCCTCACTACATTTGGGGTGTGTACCTCAGGGCTGGAGGATGGCTCATGTGATGTCCCTCCACAAGAGTGGCCCCAAGGATGAACGGGGAAACTACAGACCAGTGAGCCTCACATCCATCGTGGGTAAGCTAATGGAGACTATCCTGAAGGAGAGGCTGGTGTCCCTCCTAGAGGCCAAAGGACTACAGGACAGCAGACAGCATGGCTTCATACGTGGCAGATCTGCCAAACCAACCTGGTGGAGTTCTATGACTGGGTAACTAGGCAACTGGACAGGGGCCATGCAGTGGATGTCCTGTATCTGGACTTCAGTAAGGCATTCGACTTGGTGCTGCATGAAAGGCTGGGAAGTAAGTTAGTAGGCACAGGGGCGGGTGCAGAGCTGGTGAGATGATGGCTACCTATACAAACCTATATTGTTTAATTTGTCGTAGAAGTGATTTGCACAATTGTGATGTTTTGTTAATTGACAAAGCCCTCCAGCTGCTATGTTTATTTCTCTTTTGCACAGTACCACTGCCTGTCCTAATGTTTCAAGTAACCTGACGTGGAACCTTTGTAAAAGAGCTCCTGGCTCAAAGGTGTATGCGATTCCCATACATAAAATAAAATAAACAAAAATAAAACAGCAGATACAGTCGGACTCCTAAGAGCAAGAAACAAAATGCATATTTAGAGCATTTACCTCAGAGCACAACTATGGTAAGAACTGTAGAGCATGGGATGACTTTAATAGGGGAGACCAGCTTTTTATTCCTAAGAAGGGAAAGAATGAATGTCTGTGGAGCGCAGCCTCTTAACATGAGCTAGAAGGTATGGGGTGCTTGATGGCAGGGAAATTCAAACTCAGTTAAATGCTCACTATTTATGTGAACTGTCCATCCGTACTTCCCTAATTATGTTTTTTTTCAAGGTATAGCTTTGTAAAGCACACTGAAAGCTTAAATATATGTTCCAATAATTTATTCATAAAGTGCAAGAAATTCAACAAAAAAAGTTTCAATTTGTCTAATCTTTTTTTAAATTTTTTTATCACATCTATTTTTCTCTCCCTGCCGCGGTACGATCGTTGGGGGCATCCAGCCACCAGCTCCCCCAACCCGGATGGCAGCAGGCTCACTTGCATGATGGGGGTCTGGTACGGCCGTTCCTCAACCCGCTGGGTAGCCCCCCATGCCTTCCCATGCTGGGCCGAGACCAGGACCCCCTTCCCCCCTTCAGCGTGATTCCACGACAGACCTCTGGGTGGTATGAGCGTAGCTATCAAGTTGCTTGCTCAGGCCCAGCCTTTTTCCTCCATTGTTGTCCCTTTGGAGTGCAGATGTGCAATGACGTCAGAGGCACAACGTGCCGATATCTGCCGCACTCCACCCCCAAGTGCACTAGCTCTGGTAGTGCCCCCAGTCATCACTAGGGGGCTGCTACAGAGCAGTGAAATCCCTCAACCCTCCCCAGGGATAGGAGAACAGTCCCTCAGACACGCGATCCCATCCCTCCCCTGCCGACCCGAGCGCGATTCCAAATCAGGGTCACCAGCATGGCACGAGGTATGGCGTCCAGTGCCTCAACCCTCAGCACCACTGGGCTGGCTTAACTTAACTAACCTAATCTCAAAACAAGTTATATACATGTACCCTCACTATGACATACAAATCTGATGGACCCAGAGGGATTTGTTATAACAAGGGACTAAAGTATGTATATTTTGGTGATGTCTTAAATAACAGAACTTGTTATTTATGTATTTATTTATTTGGTAATCAGGTAAGGCTTACTGGGTATAACCCCGTTTACGGGGTGACATGGGGCACAACAGGTAAAACACTACTCAGTGGTTCCCTTGATTTTTTTGTTAATCTGTACTTTTGTTTCACCCTAGCAGTCCTGTGCCTGACTCCTTCTGGGCCCTAGGCACACCTCGGCTCCCCCACTCCTCTCCCCCCAACCTGCCTCCTCCATGGTGCTGTGGCTAGCTCCTTAGGTGGGTTGGATGGTGTAGGGGATATGCCCCTCAACAGCATCTTGTGTCAGGTGCCAAGTAGATGATGGTGCAGAACCGGGATGTACCAGAGTCCATCATCTTCAGGTGACAGGGGCATTTATCACCTTTTTATCCCTCCTTCATCAGAAATCTGGGTGATGAGGATGCCAGTCGTGTGCAAATGCCCTAGTGTGTGTGAGTGTGCAGTGTTGCTCTGCTTCCTGCCCTCCCCGTGACACACCTTTGCCTCGCAGCACCACCTGTGATCAGCCAGGTGGCATTATAGTAGTGGCGCAAACGGCATCCCTCCATAGACAGGGAGCATGTCCTGTGGGAAGCATGATACCTCTACCTCTGGCCAGACCCAGATGACTTGAGCTTATTACAGAACCTCAGTCACGAGTAGCAGCCTTACCACTGTGGCAGTGGGCTGGCCCAGTGGGTCCTTTCAGATACAGCGGTGCCATGTTCTCCTTCGCTCTAAATTACAATGAAAATGATTTAGAAAGGCATATGATATGGGACAGGTACTTGAAAGGTCAGTACTCAAAAGTGTACAGAGAGAATCAACAGAGCCCAAAATACTGCATGTATAGTACCCCTCTACATGAAGGGGCGTATACCCCATAACAGATATACTGCCAAGCAAAAATGTATTTTGCAAAAGTATTTTACTAATCATAGTATCCAAGGTAGAACTCACATGAGCAGGCAGGATCAGTGTACAAATGCCAGGGTAGCCAACCTAAACATTTTTGCGCCAAAAGCGCTTCATCAGAGGTTAAACCCATTGGCTACCACAGTGCTTAAGCGTGAGTAGACAATTACGAAAGTACAAAATTTTACAAACAATCTGTAAATCTGAGATAGCGAGTATGTCTACCTACACCCTTGAAGAGCCTAGGAAACACCTATCAAATGATCCCAGGTTTGGGTGTTATATAATAGAGCAGAATAAATGCCACGTCACGGGAATGAACTGCGAAGTCACAGGGTCTGCTGATCAGCACCAATTTAGTTTCACAAAATGTCATTTTATTTATTTAGTTTTTGTTGACTGGGTAGGTACACTAGGCAGAAACTGCCTTTTTTCTTCCGTATCCCAATAAGTAACCCATCAACCCGCTTCTTGGCTGGCAGTGCAACAGCCTCGCCCAACCCTTACCAGGCAGAAGTGAAGCTGGAGCAACCAGGACCCTCACTGCAGATGCAGACAGATCTCAGCACCAAGTGAAGCAGCTACTGGCACCACAGTTTTGATGAAGGCAACCCCAGGAAGAATGCAGCTGCCTTGTTCAGAGTCTGTAAACCCACCTCATCACTTCTGCAAGTTCAGACCAGTGCTGTTGGGGCGCTGAGCTCGAGGTTTGTAAATGTTAACCAGAGAGTGCCACTGCCCCAGATCGCATAAAATGAGGCAGAGTTGGTTTTAATGATGAATAGTTTTCTTCTTTTTTTTTTTTTTCATGTTGTATTTATCTCCTTGTCCTGGCTGCCCCCTTTTGTCTGACCCCCCCCCCAGCCCCGTCACCCTGGTATCACCAAGACTTACCTTCAGCCCAGTTGCCAGTTGCGGAGCCTGCGGAAGGTTGGATGTCATCTTGCCATCAGGGTTTTTTTCCCTCCATTTTTCCTCCCTTTCCCCGTTGCTGGTGCGCACACAGCCAGACGTGTGCATGGAGGCATGCGCACGTCAGCGGAAGTCCAGCAGCACCCTCCCCTTTCCAGGTGCCCAACAGACCCATACCACCTGCAAGCCTCCACCTGGGGGTGGTCATTTGGAAGGCGCACCAGTCCTCCCTCCCCAGGCTAGAGATGTCCTCCGGATGCTCAATCCTCTCCCTCCCCAGCTGACCCACGGTGGCCTGCTCGCACCACAAACATGGGTCACCGGAATGGCAGGAGGTAAGGCACAACTCCTCAGCCCCCCACACCTCTGGGCCTGCTGAATAGTTTTATTCTTAACAGTTCTAGAGTTAGTTCTGAAACCATAAATTACAGACAAAAGCAGGACATATTCGGTAACAGAGATAATGCATAACTAGGCTAAGCAATGAGAATGAGGGGCTGGCAGTATAGCCTAGAGGTTAGAGTAAAAGCTGGGAATGCACTTGATACATCCAGCAGACCTGGGTTTGATTCCCACAACCTCCATTTGCATACTGTGTGACTCTGAGTAAGTCACTTAGCGTCTCTAGTGCTCCCGGGACTCCCCTGAAAACAGGTGTGATGCTTAGTGGGCCTTACCCGGTTACCAAAAAACAAAACAGAAACTACACACAGTTTGCAGTAAAAGAACAAATTGTGTCTAACATTTCCTCTGTACGACATGTTTTCCTGCATTCCTGTACTGTTTGTAAACTTGAAACTTTTTGAATAATGATGTAGTTAAAAAAAAAAAAAAAAAAAAAGTACTGACCAGCTGGGATTGTGCAGTTTGTATTTTATTTATTTTAGCTTTTGTTGACCAGGTAAGTACACTAAACAAGACATATGCCTATTTTCAGGTACGATCCAGGAGAGTACAGTAGTTAGAATACATACAGAGTACATTATGACAAAAGCAAGGCAGGTACATTGACCGTAGGTGCTGAAGTAGAACAGATATCCCACAGACTTGGTGCATTACACCTTTACACTTATTTACTGAAAATGTTGCAATTGATTTTCTGTTTAATTCACACCGTGAGCAAAAGCAATGTGACGTGAGCGTCTTATGCCGGAGGAGTAGGCGAAGGTAACTGAATGAAGGTTGCTTGGCTTGTTACGTGCAGTACATGGGAGTGGAGATATTACTGAGACAAGACTGTACTAGCCCCTCTGTGGTACAGCAGCACCAAGACTGTTCATGAATGCGAAGAGCACAAAAGGTAGTTGGAGATAGACATGTATCTGGATGGACTTAGAAAACTCAAGTAGGGATGACCCTGACAACTGGGTGATTCTCAGACGTGCTAGGAATACGATAAAGCTCGGATAGCCTCCAGCTGCTTCTGCCTTCCAGTGCAATCTACTCTTCCAATCTGCTTTGGCTGTTTGTATTTGTTAAAGAAATGATTTTATCACTTTTTTCACTGACTCCAAGGCTGTCTTTTTCCCCCTTCATCAGTGTTTACTTCTGTTAGTTTTCTTGTTTCCTGGGCACTCTGTAGGTATGTTAAAACATGCATGCTGCATTGTGGCAGCATTTTAGTTCCATGAGTGTAGCGCAGCCCGCAGATGATTTGGACATGTCCACGCATGCACGTGCATGCACACACACACTCTCTCACTCACTCACACACCTGTGTTTTGTAGTATTGGCGCTGATGCTTTTTTTTTTTTTTTAACTGTTCCAGCTGTTGGTTCACTGGCATGGAGGGCTGAGGTTCTGAGCACTTTGCCTCTTGCCACACGAATGCCTGAATTTGGGAACAAGCTTGGGTTGCTGAGGGTTGGGCAGGGCAGAGAGGAGCGAGTGTCCAAAGGACTGCTCTCCTCTCCTGAGATGGGGAGGCATGTTTGCCCAGCCCTTGACTGCCATCAGGTGGAGGCCTGGTGGTAGTGCAACTTGGGAGGCAATGTGAAGAGGGACCACAAGTGCATGAAGTGTGTGTGCCTTCACTCGCACGCATCCACACACAATGGCAGGGCAGCGATCTAGGAAAGTGAAAAGTGATGGCAGAGGCTTCATGAAGCCTTGTCTGCCTACCTCTGGCCCACAGTGCTACCTGGGGACCCCAGGTCCGAGCTGCCTGCCTACCTCTGGCCCACAGTGCTACCTGGGGACCCCAGGTCTGAGCTGCCTGCCTACCTTTGGCCAACACTGCTACCTGGGGACCCCAGGTCCGAGCTGGATATTTGGACTGGGGAGGGAGGATGGCACTCCCCCCCCTTAAGTCCTGCTATGGGGAAATCCATAGGGGGTACCAAAGACCAGGTGAGTACCCAGGAAACACAGCCACTAGTCAGAGAAGGCCGGGACAGGGCTGAACAGCCACCCCAGCCACCAAAAAGAGGCCAGAAAATCTTTATAGCCAAAAAAAAAAAACTCCAGCTCCTTCCTTCTGTAACCATCCTCCCCTGATCCCAGTCCTGGTTTCATTTTTGTAATACAGCCCTCCAGATTCCTTTCTATGCAGGCTACCTCCCTGCACTCCTAATCCCAGTAATGCTGCAGGTAGTGAAGATGGTTGACACTGGGACATAAAACTCCTACAGTCTGAGCTCCCCACCACTACAGTGTCCCAGCACTCCTGAAACTGAATGCTTCCTGCAGTATCCACATGGAGGAACTGACACCAGCACTGCTGTTGTGCACTGTTCTCACTGGTACCACGAGGGAACTGTACATACAGGAACACAGAAACATAGACTATGATCGCAGAAAAAGGGCTCATAGCCCATCCAGCTGCCCAGCCCTACCTACAGCTGGATGTGAGAACTCCTAGTGGCCATTCATACCTCCTTTTCCTCATGTCTTTACCATCCCCATGTGTCTGTCCCTCCCTTGTTCAAATCCCACCACTGAGTTTGCACAGACAATTTCCCTGACAGTTTGTCCACCTAGCTGCCACCCTCTCCATAAATAAATATTTCCTGACATTTCCCTAAATCCACCCCGCCCCCACCAGCTTCACTGTTCCCTCTGGTGCCAGTGTTGCCACTCAGTGGGAATGGTAAGTGTTTCTGCCCACATGGCTTCAGCTGTCTCAGCCACAGCAAGCAATCATGTAATGTCATGATCCCCAACTCTGCCGCAGTGGGCATCCTAAACAAATACTCGGCCCTGCCTCTGCTACCCACTGTGTCACATAGTGGGCTCAGGCAGTGAACTTGAGTCATTGGAATGGTGAACCCTGCTGTCTGCACTGGGAAGTCAGGCAGCCTGTCCTGGGTATGGGTATATAGAGATGTAGGGTACTGGCAGGCTGACTCGTAGAGGGATGATGCAGACTACAGGACTAGAATCCTGATCCCTCTCAAGGGGATGCAGATCTCATCTGTGTCACATGGTAGTGGCGGTGCAGGCATATCTCCCACTAAAGTGATGCTCTTAACTGCCAGGTCAACAGTAAATAAGACCAGCAGTATTTGAGATCGAATCCCAGACTTTGCCATTGGCCGGATGTTTATTGCTGACACTTGCCTGGATGCCAGTGCAAATCCAGTGCTCCTGGAGGCCATCCTTCTGTGATTTGTGGTGCTATATTTTCTCAGATTGGGATGCTGGGGTTGGGAGTGGGCTTGCCATGAATTGTTGTACTGTCTGTATTTCATTTTTAAGATTTGCGATATTTAGTTATTTTGAGGGAAAAAAATTTTAAGCAGTGAGAGTGGTTGTTTTCATCTTATTTCCCACCCTTTCGGTCCTGTGAGAGAGTTCCGTCGGGTGGTTTATAAATTTTTTTTCCTGTACATATTTATTGTATTTTATTTTTGTTGCTATAGTTGTTTTATTATTTTCAGTCTCGTGGTCGTGAGAGGACTGTGGGACTTAAAGTAATTTTTTGATTGTTTAACCGTTATATTATAATATTGTTTGTTTAGTTTTATGGTGGGTGGTGGTGTTTTTTACTTGTTGTTTATCTGTTTTATTTGGTTTTAATTTTATGAGCAGCCTGATGTACTTGCCAGTTCCACTAGTTGTCCGTTACTCGGCCTCCGCTCTCCGCATCCTCCGCCCCTCCCCCCCCTTACCATCTCAGGTTTATCATCGTTGCCGGGCTTTGGGGATTGTGCGAAGGGGGAGAGGGTGGCGAGGGGGTGTTGGAGGTTGTGGACAGCGGAGTGAGCGTTGCTCTCCCATTGGGGTGGTTAGGCCTCGAAGACGCCCTGGGGCGAAATGGGTTCTGGAGCGTGGTAATTCCACTCTAGTTCCCATACCCAAGGGCACCTCTTCTCCTAGAGGGCAAGTGGTTGGGACAATCCGTCACCCTTGTCCTACTCGGGCGCTGTTGTGCAATGCCAGATCTGTCTGCAATAAGACTGCCCTTATAGCGGACTTTGTTGCTAGGGCAGATCTGGCTTGCATTACCGATACCTGATTGGATGGGAATGCGGCCCCAGTTTTAGAGGCCGCTGTTCCCACCGGGTTCTCGGTTATACATCGCCCGAGATTGGATCGCGGGGGGGGGGGTAGCGGTCTGTTTCAAGACCGAATTGGATCTAACTGAAGTTCCAGTTGAGGAGGCCAGATCATTTGAGTACACTGTGGTAGCTAGGGTAGCGTGCAGGATTGCTCTCATCTACTGTCCACCCGGGGATGAGAAGCTTTTCCTGCAGGAAATGGCAGATTTCGCCACCGACATGGCCTTGGAATTGCCCAGATTGATGGTGCTGGGCGATTTCAATGCTTGGGTCGACGACGAATCTTCGCTTTTTGGTCAACATTTCCTCCAGATGTCATCTCTTGGCTTCACTCAGGTTGTTTCCACAGCTACTCACAAGGGAGGTCACTCTCTTGATCTGGTCTTCCTCCTGGGGATCGAGGCATCCGACTTGGTGGTGGAACCAGTCGGTTGGTCTGACCATTACTCAGTTGGATTCAATTTCGTGGCCCCCCTGGGTAGGTCGGCCCCTGTGGAGATGGTCAAATACCGTCCATTGCGGGATGTTGTCCCTGAAGACCTGTTGGCGGTTATTGACCTCTTGTTGTGTGACGAATTGTGCTCTGATCCCAAGCACCTGGTGGTGGCCTATAATGGGGCCATCTCAGATGCTCTGGACCAGATAGCTCCATCCCGTGTTCGCCCCCTTCCGCGCCGTCCCGTCACCTGATGGTTTGATGGGGTGTTGAGAGGGTTGCGGAGGTTGGGGCATAGGTTGGAGCGTCGCTGGAGGAAGACTGCCTCGGATGCCGACCATCTTATTTTGCTAGAGCATTATAAGCTCTATCAAACAGAAATTTCCCGTAAGAAGGCAGAATTCCTGTCCAGGGAAATCTCCGTCACTTGGAATCGACCGGCTCAGCTCTTCAGAACTGTTGACAGACTGTGCAACCCAGCCTGTCGGCAGGTCTGTCGAGTTTTTACGCAGATTGACTGCGAGGAGATCGCTCGATTCTTTGCGAATAAGGTGGAAGACATTCGGAGGCAGTGTCCCCAACCTCACTCCATGGCTGTTACAGTTGATCGGGGTGTTGTCCCAGAGCCCGGAGTTTCCTGGAGTTTCTTTGATCTTCCTGATCTCGTGGACACTATGAGGATTGTCTCTGAGATGCGCCCAACTTGTTGTAGTTTGGACCCGGGTCCCACTTCCTTGATTATAGGATGTAGTGAACTTATTGGCCCGGTTCTTGCTCGGATAATTCGGTGTTCTTTGGAGATGGGAGTTTTCCCCAGCTCTCTGAAAGAAGGGGTGGTGACTCCCCTCCTGAAGAAAGCTTCCTTAGACCCGAACGACCTTGCCAACTACCGTCCGATCTCTAACCTCCCTTTTTTGGGGAAGGTTATTGAAAAGGTTGTGGCAGCTCAACTTGGTAACCATTTGATCATCCATAGTTTATACGAGCCTCTCCAGTCAGGTTTTCGTAAGAGGCATAGCACCAAGACTGCTCTGGTTCGGGTGCTCACTGATCTCCTGATGGCAAGAGATTGGAGATACTGCTCTATTTTGGTTCTCCTTGATCTATCATCAGCTTTTGATACTGTGGATCATGGGGTTTTGCTCGAACATCTGAGGTCCATCTGTGGGCTTTCAGGTGTTGTCCTCAGATGGTTTTCATCTTACCTCCTGGGGAGAACTCAGAGAGTGGTTTCCGGTTTATACTCATCCAGGGCTTTCTCTCTTTCTTGTGGGGTACCTCAGGGTTCGGTGCTGTCCCCCATGTTATTCGCAGTATATATGCTACCCCTCGGAGACATTGTAAGACGGTACGAGCTGAGGTTTCATTGCTATGCCGATGATACCCAGCTCTACCTGTCTTTTGCACCTGACCAGGTTAGTGCTATCTCGGTGCTGAATAATTGCCTCGCTGATATTCAAGACTGGATGAATATCAGTGGTTTAAAGTTGAACTCGGGAAAGACTGAGGTTATGGTGGTGGACCGTGGTCGCAGGGTTGAGGGTTTAGGGATAGGGTCTCCTCTGGATTAGTTCTTGGGGTAGACCAGATCCCTACCTCTGAACGGGTGTGTAACCTGGGTGTGGAGCTTGACACTGGCTTGACCCTTCGTTACCAGGTGTCTGCAGTAGTCAAGACTTCATTTTTCCATCTCAGAAACATCTCCAGGATTAGGCACCTGGTTCCACCAGACGATTTGCCGGTTTTGGTCCACACCTTTGTGACATCACGTCTTGATTACTGTAACTCCCTATACCTAGGGCTTGCCGGGGTTGATATCCGCCGCTTGCAGCTAGTGCAGAATGCTGCAGCACGTTTGTTGACTGGGGTGTCTAGAAGGTCTCACATTACCCCTGTGCCGTGCACTCTGCACTGGCTGCCTATACAGTGGCGGAGCACCTTCAAAGTGGGTCTTTTGACCTACAAAGCCCTACATGGGTTAGGTCCCGACTACCTGAAAGAGTTTCTGGTGCCTTACACCCCTCTGAGACAGCTTCGCTCAGCCGACAAGGGGCTGCTGGAGATTCCGAGGGTGAATTTGAAGTCTTCCGGAGCCCGTGCTCTTGGCTTTGCGGCTCCCACCCTTTGGAATTCTCTGCCCCGCCAGCTCCGAGAAAGTACAACTGTGGATAGGTTTAAGAAGGCCTTAAAGTCATTTTTATGGAATCAGGCTTTCCCTGCTGTATTTTAAATTGTTTATTTTATATATTTTATTTGTTGCATTGTCCTTGTTTGGTTATGTTGAATGTAATGATGTTTGTACACCACCTTGAAATACTTGAAAGGTGCTTAATCAAATACATTTTATTATTATTATTATTATTATTATTATAATGTCCATCAACTTCCTGGCCTTGGCTAGATCAGAATAAAGAAATGTCTTGCCTGCATATAAATGCTTCAGTCAGGCTGGGAATTAGAGCACATGGGCGACCCCCAGAATACACAGGCCATCTGAAAGGCCTTGTGCCTCTGGCAAGTTGAATAACTAATATCTGGAAATCAATACATTTGGGTCCCATTGTCCAGGAAAAATTGCCTTTTGGTTTTAGCTGCACTCAACACACAGTCTCTAATGTGTGGGTTGCTGGTCACCACAAGGATGGCCCGTAGCTGGCCCATTGATGTAGGCCATCTTCTAGGTGTAATCTGGTATGCCTTCAGTACGTGTCCCAAGATGTTAGTTCCCAGTAATGTTTTAATAAAATCCACTGCAAAACCAACCATGTATGACCCTAGTTGGGACTCCAGGATCCCCCAGAAAATGATGGTTTGCCATGCACACATTGCCCTCTAGATGTGCCACTCTAAGCCGGAGCAACTTGTTTTCTGGCAACACCCTTCACACCACTGTAGCAGTATTATTCTCTGTTTCTGCTGCTGCATTTGCATTACAGACACCTTTCCCATTTTGGTTTCCATCACTGTGAATCTATAAGCAAGGGTGCCTACCTTTTAATCCAGGTCTTTAATGGCTGGTTGGATGGCTCCCCTTCCTGGTCCACCACACGGCTGGTGCCCCTTGCTCATGCCTGCTTGAGCGGCTTACCCAGCCTTGTCTTCTCACTGTCCTACAGAGATGTTTTAAGTGGATCCCTGCATGCTTGCAGGAGTCAGTATTTGTATTAATCCTTAGGCTGCCAGGAGATTTAGAATGTATAGGTTTTTGGACGTCTAAACACACTGGCGACACAGCAAGTGTTAAAATGTTTCTCTCCATGCCAGGAAGCCAGCTCTTGCCCACAATTAAACTTTTAGCACCAAAGAGAAATTGTCAGAACACTACAGAGAGCTCACTGTAGAGCATTTGTTCCCTTCAGCTGCAGGCTCCACCACCCGCAATGCCATATTGTTAAAACGGAAATAATAAATAACGTCCAGCGTACCAAAGAATAAATTGGGAACATACTGGAACAGCAGCAGGACACAATGGGAGCAATAGGTATAAGTATTGTTAGCACTATGGTGACACGGGACTCACTCGAGAGAGTAAATATGTGGGCTTGCCGCAGGCCCTATGTGGCTCCTGAAGGAGGTGGGAGTGTTAGTGGGTCCAGTGTCACTGGCGATCAGCAATGCATCCGTGAAAGAAGGTGCAGTTCGTGAGATTTTGAGGAAGGTCCTAGTGAAGCCACTTTTGAAGAAATGCTTTCTCAATCCGACAATTGTAGTGTGTATGTAATATCTCCTTTTGGGAAAGCTACTAGAAAACAGGGCTTGACAGATTTTAAAATTGGGTACTTGTCCACAGACAGGTGGCTTGTCAAAAAGTAGTTGTCCGGGTACTTGAGTTGGTAGTCCAGGTAAAAAAATGGCATATTTTTAAGAAAGTATTAAAAATACAGAAAACGTAAACATGTATTAGTATCATTGTTTAGGGTTGTAATAGATAATAAGGAGAACACAATTTTTTTCTCTTCTTTTTTTGTCAGGATAGAGAGGATTGTGACAGAATTAGCATCTCTACCCATTCAGGACAGGCTTCTCTGTCTGGTCTCACTCACAGCCGCCACACACCCACACACACCCTTGGCTTCCACCACTGTAGCAAGCTAGACTAGCTGGTTCGAACAGTAGTAGGCAAGCTGGCAAGGCACAATCACAATGCACCAAGTGCAGTACACAACACCAGTTTCCCATTTATTTTTATTTTGCCCACTTCCTTTACTTTTCTGGGCTGGCCAAAATGAAACCCCAACCCTTGCTCTCTCTGTCTCCTTTGCTGTCCCTCTGTAAATAGTTATGTTACTACTTACTGTATTTGTAGTACTAGAGTCAGCTAAAACTAGTAGCTAGAGCTAGGTATAATTTTTCTCAATTTTGGCACAAAAACAAACTTCTGGGACTGCTTTCTGCTTTTTAACCAGTTAGCAGTGCTGGAGGTGTAAGAGATCTCTGGTACGGTAACGTCTGTGAGTTAAGTACCCTGGGCACAATCCAGTGACAAAAATAAATCCTCTCAATATTTGAATTAGCAACAAAGATTAATTATTATGCAGTCACAGAGCAATAATAAATATTATGTACAACCATAGCAGCACCACATTCTGGTCATTCTGATTGCCCAGTCTGCCAGTGCTCCCTATAATGACAACCCTGTGATCTGGCAGCCGTATGACTCAGTTATCGCGCAGCACGCACACACACACACACACACACACACACACACCATACAGCTGAAAAACAAAAATACAGAGCATACATTGAATAATGGCAAGCTGCAGACTGTCACTACTAAGGTTGGCTCACTTGACCAACCATCTCCTCTAGGACTCTTCCATGCTGCTGTCCTGAGAGAGGGACTCGCAGCAAAGCATGAGGAAAATCTAAGGACAGCAGAAGCATCAATAATTTCTGATGAAGCAAGCTTACCAGTGAAGGGAACAAGTAGACTCTATGTCACTACTCCGAGTGACTCATGGTGACCAGTAAGCCAGTTTGTGTTGCAGCTCTGCATAAAACGTGGTCATTATACAGCTATCAGATGATTGTGAGTGGAAGAGGCATGACAGGGAACAGACAGCTGTCTGAGCAAGTGACAGACCAGCAAGGCAAGGTATTATCTGCTGCTAACTCAGAGATGTTGCTAGCAACATTTCTGAGTTAGCACAGCAAATAAAATACCCTGCCTATAGTTACTGGTCTGTCACATGCTTATCAGAGCAGTCTGTTCTCTGTCATGCTTCTCAGCATCCTCACACAATCGTCTACTAGCTGACCTTATGCAGAGCTGCAACACAACCTGGCTTACTAGTCAGTCACTGTCTCTCAGGACAGCAGCATGGAAGGGTCCCAGAGGAGATTTAAACATCTCCCACGTGTTACACTAAGGGAGGAAGAAAATTTGTAAATGCAGCACATCTGAATGTTTTATTCATTTCCCTGTTGTGCTTGCTGCCCAATAGCACCCTGCCCCATATGTGCTTGCTCTCCCCCCCTCCCCCCGGCTACCTGATTTGTACCATCCTGTCTGGTATCAGATGAAAAGGGGGAGGCAAAAGAAAAAAGCAAGGAACAATACGGAGGAAGGAGTATCCCTGAGGAGGAACCAGTCCAGAAGCTTGCAAAGCCAGCAGGTACTGTCGGATGCCAGCAGTGCATCTCCAGGGCTGACACCTGTCAAAACATCTAATAGATTTGAGCCACTAAGAGACCTGGAATTCATGGCCTTGGATCTAACTGCAGCAGGAGGGTATCAAGTTGAGGGGTTGAAGGGGGTTGACATACAGGAGGAGGAGGAGGAGGACTGATTATCACTATGCAGAGAGTGGGCTGAGACAATCACAGAAACAAATGAGGATCAGTCGCTTCCCACTGCACAGCCACTGGATCCCCAAATGGTCAAAGGTGAGCAATAGAAGAGCAGTGACTGTTTTCATTAGCAGCCCCGGAATACCTGAACTTCCTTGCTGCCAGCTGAGAACTGCATCTAAAAATAACTTAAACCCCAAGATGCAAGCTCTGGGAAATACTTTGAGAGGAAGTGAAGCAATGATAGAAAAGTTGGTGAAGTAATGGCTTTCACCAGGATAATTGGTCAGTATTACTCCCCAAGAAAGCTACAAAAATGTACAAAAAAAATGAAAATAATGTAATCGGTGATTTCTTACCACTTTCCCCTGCCTAATTTAAATTTAGTCTGTGCTGATGTACTCTGACTCTTTAGACTGCCCTCCCATTACACTCCCTATCGGTGATCCGATGAGCCTGCCAGTTCTTGAGTTCTGTTGTGAGCACTGCAGCAGTAGCACGTTCCCCCCCAGGCCCTCTCAGTACTTACCTACCAGGCCTGCGGTCTTGGACACTGGGGTTTTCTGGACTCCCTACTCCTCTCTGGTTTACCGACACTGGACACTCCCTCTCCACTCAACTCCTGGATTCTCAAGATGCTGGAAGCTGCACAGATGGGCTCACAGAACTGAACGGTCATGGCGTGGACAAACTCCCGACGTTACAGATGGCACCAGCAAGAAATGGCATTCCCTTGCGAAGGGCAGGTTTCTTCTCGGGGAAAGCTCCTCTTCTCGTGCGGTTTCTTCCTCAGGGGCTCACTTCGGTGGCCTTTTGGCAATCTCCGGCGGCACTCCATTGCGTCCACTAGTGGCAATCAGGGAAAATGGCAGCAACATTGTGAAAAATAGCAAGGCACCCAGTGGGCGCTAAACTGGGGCACATTTTCAAAACCTGCCTGCAGATTAATAGTCCATGGGACAAGCAGAACTTTGGTATCTGCTAGTCCCCAGGCAAAAACTGGTTGTGCGGGACGTCGGGCTATAGGATTTGTCAAGCCGTGCTAGAAAAGGTGGCCGTGACTCAGTTGCAGAGTCAGCTTGAGCGTTACAACATCGTAGGCGTTGTCCAGTGGGTTTCTGGATGGGGTGTAGAGTGCAGACAGCCCTGGTGAAGTAGTGAATCATTTACTCTGGCAGATGGGCAAGGGTCCTCTGTCGATACTGAATCTTTTACATATCTCAGCTACATTCGGCAGACTGCTTCTGGACTGTTATGGACTGCCTACTCACTGTGGGTATCTCAGGGACGTTATTATCATGGTTCTGGTCATACTTACAAGTGAGATCTCGTTCTGTGGTGATGGACTTTTTCTCATTTTCATGGTCCTGGTGTAAAAGGTGCAGTAATGAATACAATGAGGAGCATTAGCAGCAAAATGGCAGAAGGTATTGCAGAGAGTATCCAGTCTGGCAAGGGAGGAGGACAGGGCGGTGCCATATACCACACTCGAGTAGTCAGATACCAGGAGCATCGCCTTAGTGATCAGCTCACAGTGAACTAGGGATGAGAGACCGTCTTTGTTGTGGTAGAGGACACAAAGTTTTGGGCGGAACTTGCTGTGAATGGCATCAGTATGGATAGAGAACTCAAGCCTACTATCCAACCACATACACTGAGATATTTGAAACGGGACAACCTCAAGGGGAGTGCCATCCAGGGTGGAGCGAAGAGGAAACAGGAGGGGCAGAGAGGATTCTGACTTTTATGGCTTCTGTATATTTTGATATTTGTGATTTTGCATTTTTGTTCTATATGTATTTTAGTACGTTTTAACCCCTGTTTTCTCCAACCCCCCCCATCTCTGTCACGCTCATGCGTGTGGAGGCGCATGTGCACCGTGCATCGAGATGCCCTACCTTCACGTCGCGCCGACACTGGACCTCCACCTGGTGGTGGTGGGAGTACGAGAGGGTGGCCACGTTCCCCAGAAAGGAGGCTACGTAAGACTGCTCGAGCTTGCCCCCCATGCTGGCACCTCGGCGGTCAGGTTGTTCCTGAACCCGGGTCACTGGTGTATGCAAGTGAGCGCTCCAACGCTTCAGCCCTCTGTGCTACTGGGCCGGCCCCATGTATTTTGCATTTATTGTGAATATTTGCGCTGCTGTTGGCTATTTATGTAGTTCTGTGCATTCCCTATGATTCTTATTAATGCTTAATATGTTCCAACTGGATTGCAGACAGTAGATAAAATGGTGATGATTTAATGGTTAATAGTTTGTGCTTTTTTCTCTGTTTATTTTCCTTTTTATTATTTTATGGAGCTGACAGTCTTTCACCAGTGGGCAGAAGGTAAAGTTTAATAAGTAGGAAAATTAATTTTCCATAAACAAGATTTAGGTTTAACACAGGAGAAGAACAGGAAGAGGAGGGTGCCCTTCATCTTCCACTAGAAACCCTCTGGGGTCCTTGAATTTTACAGGAATTAACTGTGCTTCCCCCAGGAGAGAAAGGGTTAAATGTATACCAAACTGTTTTTAAAAACTTGTTGTAATCAAGATATTTTTTGTGTGTTATCTTTTTATCCTCCTTCCCATGCCCGCAGCCTGCCACTCCTTCAGGCGGCTCAGTGTCCCTGCTACCTGCCAGTTCACCCCCTCTGCCCACTACCACCATCTGAATCCCTGATCTGACCTGTCTTGGAGGGTTCCGGCTTATCCCTGTCAGGGTGAGAGAGGGAAGTAGTGGGCTCTCTAAGTCCTCCAGGGTGATAGGCACGGGGGGTTGGGCACGGTGCGTGGTGGGGACTGTGGCATGGTAGAATGTGGCTGCCATCATCTGGCCTGGCTGAGATGGTGATTTTCTGGGTTTTGGCCTCACCTACCTCCTGTATGCATGCAGCAGCAACGGCGTCCTGGGGCGGGGGCGTTCAGCAGCGTGTGGTCACCCATACAAAGAACACCTCCACTAAGCCACCACCAGGAGCTGCTATGAGAGTGGCTCACAGAACCCCCGGGAGAGAAGTGTCCAAGGGACGCATGTGACTCCCTCCCTGTTGGCCTCTGCTCCTGACATCTGGGCTTGGGGTGCGAACCTAGATCGTCAGTGTGCCATAGCGATGCCTCATCACTCGGTGCCATGGAGCCGGCTTAGATATATATTTTTTTATTTTCTCTTTTTGCGGCGCAGTCTGCCACCGGTCCATCCACCCAGGTCACGGCTCCCTCTGCTCCCACTCCTCTTGGGCGCTTTTACATTTTAGACTCTGGCTGCAGGTGGGGGCCCGGGTGGAGGAACTGGAAGGCCAGGTGAGGTGGATCTGGTGGTGGGCATGGGGGTCAGGTGCTGTCGCCTACCCCACGGAGCTGAGTTTTTCCTTGTTCTGGTGTTCTCCCCCCTCCCCCACATGGTGCACTCTGGCGCTTGGTGCATGGCAACCCTGCCCGTGTCAGCCACACTGATGTACAGCTGACGGACTGCAGCACCCGATCTCCACGGGAGCCTGATGTGCCAGACATGCCCCAACCCCAGAGAGAAGAACAGCCCAGCGAGGCGCTCGATCCTAGTCCTGTCCCTGCTGACCCCCGGTGCCCAAGCTGTCTTCCGAACTCAGGTCGCCGGTGTGGCGTCCAGCACCTCAACCCTCAGTGCCACCAGGCCGGCAGATATTTTTTTTAAATTATCTTCTGTGGATCAGAACTAATGACCTGGAACATATCAGTGAACGGAGCAGTGAGTACAGGAAGATAATGTCTGAGTCATGGGGGGGCACATTTTTCTGCAGTTTCTTTATCCTTGCATCCTTTTCTTCTTCAGGACCATTTATCTCACACATACACACACACACACACACCGCTCAATTTGTTTTTTCTTACTCGAGTCTTGTCATGTTGAGAAGTAGGCCTCTTCTTCTGGACCTGCACCCCATTGGTTCTATTTCCTGGCATTCTCCCATCACAGTTTCTGCTTTGGACAAACGAAATACATGATAGCTGTACTCCCCTGGGAGCAAAAAGGAAATGTGACTGATCAGGAGCACGCCCTTTGACTTTTCTGTCACCACTGCTGTGAGTAAATTAACAAACAGGAGAGCACTAACCTACTTTTCAACGTACCTCAGCCAAGCAACAGAGAACGGTTGCATCAGTCAGGTGCTAGCTTATAGTACCTGAAGGCAGGGAAGCATCTACTTTGAGACCAAAGGCTGGTTGACTCAGGAGCTGGGGAGTAGTGCTGTTGCCTTATTGTAAGATATGTTACGTCATATGCCTTGTTCAGTGACCTTCGGCACAAGGCAGAGACTCTCTTGGCCCTCCACCATCCCCTTCTTCTACACCCTGGAGGGGACTACTGTGGCGGCTTACTTCTCCTTTAGATACCTTTGGGTCTGGCTCGACCAGCACCTTGACTTTTCTGCACATGTCGATGCCATCCACAAAAAGTTGCACCCCAAACCGGGTGCTCTATTTCTCAACCGTGGTTGCATCCCGCTGCCAGCCCGTTGTGCACTTGTACAGAAAATGATTCTCCCTATCTTCAGCTACGGGGATGTAGTCTACAGTGCTGCTCCTAAGTCCACTTTAGCTGGACTGGACACCCTCTTTCACTCTTTCTGCCGCTTTGCTCTTGATTGCCCTCCCCTACACACCACTGCACTCTCTATTGCACTCTCAACCTCCCCTCACCTCGGGATTGTAGACAGTCCCTCTTCGCGAGTCTCATGGCTAAGTTCTGGTTTCAGTCCTTGCCACCTTACCTCACCACTGCCATAACTGCCCAGACCTCTCCTGCGTACCACCTCAGAAACTTTGACACCCGCCTCCTGGATGTGCCGCGCATGTCCTCCACTGCTGGTCAGGCAGCCTTTAGACATCTCATGCCCAAATTGTGGAACTCCCTCCCCACTACCATCCGGCTCTCGCCCCCAACCCAACGCCTCAACCCTCTCATCACAGCACATTTCTCCTCTACCTGCGCTTGCAGCTAATGACTAGGCGGAATGTATGCTGACACTAAGTTCACGATATGTTTAAGTGCCTTGTCCACTATCTTGCTGGAAGATTTAATTTTTGTTACTTTGCTTATTGTTGTCTCAATATCCCAGTATTACCGATGTATCGAACTTAATTGTTCTGTTCCTTGTATTATCGTCCAGATTGTAAATTGTATATATTATATCTCCACTATCCCCATCTCCAGGACACACCTGGAATCGAGCAGTACTCTGCTCAGTGTGCCTTCCTGGTAAAACTTTAAGTACATAACAGCAGTTTGTACTAGTAGGGATCCAAGTTCCACTTAGTGGGAAAGACAGTTTTCTGCTGCTCACAAGGAATGTTTGAAATCCTTCAGAAAGAGCAAAATCCGCCCTCCAGCTTCATAGCATGGCCCCTTGTTCTTGAGCATCTTGTTTTTCTGAAAAATGCTTCCCTCTTGAACCTTATTTATATCCTTGAGGTATCTGAAAGTCTATCATATCCCCCCTCTCTCTTCTTTCCTCCAGAATGTACATATTGAGGTCCTTCAATTTTTTCTCGTACGGCTTTTGCTGCAGATCCCACACCATTTTAGTTGCCCTCCTCTGGACCGCCTGTATTCTGTGTATATTTTTCCAGAGATGTGGTCTCCAGAACTGGACACAGTACTCTTGGTGAGGTCTCACCAGTGATTTAATACAGCGGTATCACCACCTCCCTCTTTTTGCCGGTGATACCCCTCCCTGTGCACCCTAGCATCCCATTGGCTCTCCCCACTGCCTTGTCACACTGTTTGGCCACCTTTAAGTCATCAGTCAATCAAAATCTTTATTTATCCAGGCGGACATCACTGAGCAAAGCTCATTTGCAAGATGGACCTGGTTGGATCAGTGACAATTACATAAACATAGTACAATACAAGGAACAAGACACAATATGCACAGTGTTGATTTATACAATATACATAGTTGAATTATCAGGTAAATTCAGATAATTCGATACCAAATTGTTCATATTTACAAATTTTTACATAACTCTAAGGTCATAGACAGAATATTGAGATATGGCACGGAGGAGGTGTTGTTAAAGATTTGCATACACTGTTGAGAAGATGGCTTAGAATGGGCAGAGGATCTGGATTGGAGATGGGTGATGAACTTCTGTTTTAGCAAAGGGAGCTACGGAAGGGGGGGAGGCAGGAAGGGGTGAGTGGGAGGGAACAGTAAAACAGATAGCGATGGGGTGAAAAGATGGGGGGGGGGATATACTAGTGTGAATGGCCCTGGGAGAGGTATGGGGTATTGCAGGTCATATGGGAGTTGGTAGAAAGGAGAAGCGATGGAGAAAGCAGAGAGGGCATGATTCACTTTTGTGCTAATGAAAACATTTGCAATGCTCCTTGAAAAGCTTTGAGTAAAGGGATTTGAAGGAAGTAATGGATATGGGAATACTCAATTTAGGACTTTCTGCAAATTGTTCCATAGTGAGGGCAGCATGAAGCTGAAGGCTGTTCTTCCAAAGAAGGTATTGACTTTGAGCAAGATGAAGGAGTAGCTTCTTAGGGCATATTTGCTTATAGAAGTTTGAGTGAAGCAGTCCGAGATGTATTGCGGTAGTTGCTTGGATATAGCTTTGAATATCCAAAATGCTGCGTTTCTGTCCCTTCCAAATTGGAGTGAGGTCCATCCAACTGCTGTATATAGAGAGCAATGATGGGCGTCATATGGTAGTTCTGTAATAAATCTCAGTGCCCTCTGATAGAGCGTATCCAGCTTACCCAAATAGGAGGCAGGGCAGCGACTATATAAGAAGTCAACATAGTTAA
This sequence comes from Neoceratodus forsteri, assembly GCA_016271365.2. Lineage (NCBI taxonomy): Eukaryota > Metazoa > Chordata > Ceratodontiformes > Ceratodontidae > Neoceratodus > Neoceratodus forsteri. The sequence goes on from JADMNL010000034.1 coordinate 83,264,775, forward strand.
TTATAGAGAGAAACGTGGCCTGTACCAAACATCGTTTTGCATTGCTTGTGAGGAAGTGCTTGATTCTAAAATAGAGGCCCAGTCTCGGACAGAGTTTTTTCAATAGTTCCTCCATATGTTCAGTGAAGGAGAGTCTGTTGTCAAGCCAGACTCCTAGGTATTTGAACTTTGATACAAATTCAAGGTTTTCGCCGAGAATAGTGGATAAGTGAGGGAGTGTGTGCGCTCCTGTATGTCCTGGATGTCTATACGGAGAGATAAACATTGCTTTTGTCTTCTTTGCATTAAGCAAAGGTTTTTTGCTCAGAAGTTGGTGCTGGATTAGGTTGAAGTCACTTTGTAGATCTTTGCAGGCTACCTCTGGGGAAGGGTGACTGACATATAGTACCGTATCATCGGCGAATAGGTGTACAGTGGCCTTGGTGATGTTAATATCGATGTTGTTGATATAGATAGCGAATAGATATGATTACATCCAAATCTCTTTCCTTTTTGAAGGTCACCAGTACTACTCCCCCAATTTTGTACTCAGGCGCTGAGTTTCTGTGCCCCAAGTGCATGATTTTGCACTTCTTCGCATTGAAACTTAGTTGCTATACTCTTTCCTTTTTTTTTTTTTTTAAATATTTCTTTATTCAGGTTTTTAATACAAGGAGGATGGACCAGGTCACACCATGATTATTCCACATGATCTAGTGGAGATGTTTCTAAGTATATTATGGTTACAGCAGGAGAAAACAGAGTGGAGTTCCCAAATATATTGGATGGGGAACCAATACAATCCAGAGTATATATAATAAGTGAGTCTATATATAGCAGTTCTCTCAGAGTGGATCTACCTTTCACCTTTATCACATTCACATCTAGATCTTATTAAGGAAGCAGGTCTGTTCTATGGTCTGTTACCCACATCTACCATCTGGACCAGAAAGTAATACATTTCTGGACTCTGAAGTGAAGACTAGCTGTTAGCATGTCCATTTTATATACTTGATATGTTATGTCTTCCTATTCTCGAGGTGTCGGAAGGGTCCTCTGGAGCCATTTTGTCGTGACCGCTTTATTGGCTGCTAAACGAAGAATGGCTAATAAAAGTTTAGCATCATCTCTCCTTACCTCTGGGGGGACATCTAGCAAAAGTACCTGCTCAGATTTTAGGTTCTGTATTTCTGGAAACATCTTTTTTAAGGCACAGTCTACCTCCTTCCAGTACTGGGATAAAGCTTTACATGCCCAAAATATATGCGTATGGGTCACCAATGGCTCACCACAGGCTGTGCAGCACTCTGTCCCAGACCTGGTATCAAACTTCCCTGTTTACTGGGGGGTTCGGAAGAACCTGGCAACACATTTCCAACCAAATTCTCTCCATGACCATGATCTTGTTAATCTATGAATAAGTTAATAATCTCCATTCTTCTTCTCGCTTTGATATACCTATTTCTTGTTCCTATCTCTTTTGCCAGATTCTTACCTCTCCCCCTCCGTTATATTGTAGAGCCTGATGAGTATATGCTGTAATATGGTCAGGAATACCCATCTCTATTGTTTTAATTAACATTTTAGTTAAGGGGTGAATCATTTCGGGGTCTCAGGTTAGCCCCACTATGCCTCTACAAGAATTCCTTATCTGCAGGAATCTAAAGAAATCATTTCTTTTCAGATGAAAAAGTCCTTCCATCTCCTGAAACTGAAGGAAGATTCCCCCTCTGTAGCACTGGAAGAAAGTTGTCAGCCCCAGACTAGCTCACTTCTTAAATGTATTATCAAACTGTGCTGGAATAAATCTGGGGTCATCTGTGAATTGGAGGAAGAGCTGCACTGTTCGGTCCTCTGTCTTTAAAATTAGTTTCCTCCAGAGTGTAATTAGTTGTCTCGTATTTTGGGATTTAATGTCATTATCTATTGTGTATCTGGGTATAGTCGAGCTGAATAAGTATTTCTCTGTCCCATCTCCTGAGTCCTCCAATTCTATCTCCTTCCAATAAGGGCTTGAAGTCTCATCCACCCATTGCAAGACATAAACAATCATTGCTGCTGAGCATATTTTTCTAGGTTTGGGAGCACAAGTCCCCCATTACTTTTTGACAGGTGGAGGATCTCCAATCTTATTCTGGGTCTTTTCTTTTGCCAAATAAATTCTAAAATCATTTTATTCCATTGCTTAAAATCTTTTTTGGATGGGAATAATGGGAGAGTCTGGAACAGATAAAGCAACCTCAGGAAGACATTCATCCTTATGATATCTATTCTTTGAATCAGGGAGATGGGCAACAATAACCATCTCTGGAGATCCTCTCTTACAGTTCTTGTTAACTGTGTATAATTAGCATCATATAGCTTTTGGATGTCTTTGGAAATAACAGCAGGTATCTAAAGCTTGTAGTCGTCCATCTTAAAGGAAACCTTTGCTGTAACGCATTACTAGGGTGATAGTTAAAGGTCAGTACTTCGGTTTTGCTGGTATTAAATTTGTATCCTGAAAGGGCCTCAACCTCCTGTAGGACTGAGAACAAATTTGGGAGAGAAGTCTCCAGGTTTGTGAGATAAATTAATAGATCATCTGCAAAAAAGGCCATTTTATGATTTGTTTCTCGGATTTTTATACCCGAAATTAGAGGATTCTCCCGAATTGCCTGAGCTAAGGGTTCGGCATATAAAGCAAAAAGAAGGGGAAATAAGGGGCAGCCCTGCCTGGTGTCTCAGGTCAATGGAAAATAGGGGGAAAAGGAACCATTTACCTTGATTATGACCCGAGGGGAGGAGTATAACTGATGTATAATTGTTAAGAAGGCTTTAGGAAAGTTAAATTTTTCTAGGGTGTATCCTAAGAATTTCCAGGAGACTCGATTGAATGCTTCTTGTGCATCCATGCTTAGTATTAATGTGGGAGTGCAGTCTTTCTGGATTTTCTCCAAGAGATACACTGTGCGCTTAATATTATCTGCCATTTGGCGTTTAATTACAAATCCAGATTGGTCTTTTCTGACTAATTCAGGAAGTAAATTCTCCATTCTTTTGGCTAAAATTGCTGCAAAGTATTTGTAATCCTGATTAAGGACTGAGATGGGGTGGTACGATTCACAATTAGAGGGGTCTTTATTTGGTTTTAGTATAGCTGACACATTGGCATATTTCCAACTATCGGGGGGGGGTGGAGACTCCTCCTGTATTGCATTGAAAAGTTGTGTAAGAGGATGGAGTATCTCTGTTTTAAAAGTTTTATAGAATTCTACAGAATATCCATCTGGGCCTGGACTTTTATTTAATTTGGAATTGCGTATGGCAAGGTCAATCTCATGGGAAGAAATCTGCCTGATTAACTTGTCTTGTTGTTCTACTGACAATTGGGGCAGGCTAATTTGATCAAAAAAAGCCCTGTACTTTTCTGCCCCAGGTTCTCTAGGTTGGTCATATAGTTTAAGGTAAAAATCCTGAAAACCGTGTAGTTTGTCCTTTGTTTTATATAGAAACTGATGGTGAAAGGGTGTTTGATTTTAGTAATGGCGGACATAGCTTGAAGCTTCCTAAGTCTATAGGCCAGTATCTTGGCTGCTGTACTCCCTCCCTCATAGTATTTTTGTTTTACATATATTAAGGCTTGTTCCGTTTTCTGGTTTAATATATTTTGGAGTTGTTTCTTAATTTTGTTAATCTGTGGGATCAGTGTGTTGTCACCCTTTGAATGCAATTGCTGCATCTTTTCTAGTTCTTTTTCTAAGACCTGTTGTTTTTGGATTCTCTGTTTGTTTTTACGAGACGCATAGGAAATAATCTCCCCTCTCAGGACAAATTTTACTGTGTCCCATAAGAGTCCCTTGTGTACCTCCAAAGACGTGTTCTCTTGTAAAATACGAGGTATCCAGGCCTTGACCTTGTCTTTAAACTTTGGGTCTTTCAGTAACATATTATTAAATCTCCATTGTCTCTGGATAAATTCCTGGCCCGAATCTAACTCTGTTAGGATTGGTGCATGGTTTGAAATATAGATGGGTTTAATTTCCACTCAGTGGATTTTATCTAAGAATTCAGTAGCTAATAAAAAATAATCTAAACGTGAATATGTGTTATGGACACTTGAGTAATGTGTATATACTCTTGAGGAGGGGTGGCAATGCCTTCAGGTGTCTATCATGGATAAGTCTTTAATTAGTCTCCTAGCATGCTTTTGCCTTTTCGTATCTTTGATAGGTTTTGGATTTGAACTATTCTTTGTAGAGTACAACGGTAAATTCAAATCCCTTCCTATTAGAAGCAAACCCTGTTTAAATTCCTTTATTTTATCAAATAGAGATTGATATGTCTTATTGTCAGATCCTGAGGGTACATACAGGCTACCCACTGTAACTAGTTGGCCCTCCCATGTTCCCCTGACCAGGACCAATCTTCCCTCATCATCTTGGTATGACCCCTGAACCCAAAAGGTGGAAGATTTAGGTAGGAGTATAGCCACCCCTCTCTTGCGGCCCCTAGTATATGAACTAGCAGTTACCTGAGAAACCCTCTTCTAAGTCATTTCTGATGTTCAGTATTAGAAAGATGGGTTTCCCTGAAGGAGAATGAGTTGAGGGTGTTCCTTTTGAAGATGTGAAATGATCTTAGCCCTTTTTATTGGGCCACTCAGGCTGTTTACATTCTGAGAGACCACCCTGAGAACCTTGTTATTCTGTGGCATTTATGTCAAAGAGTCCTTTGCCCTCACTCCCCTATCCACCCTGTCCTCTCACCTCCTTTTCAATGTTTGTAGCTCCAACCTCCTTTGTTGAATCACTGTGGGAGGCTTTTTTGTTAGCCCATCTCTTGAATACTCTGTTGGGCAAGTGTAGTCCCAGGCCCCCCCCCCATTATACCCCCTTCCCTAGAGAAAACCATCTCCAACATATAACTATGTACATGTGAACTTCCAACTTCAGAGAAATCCCTGATATGGATGGTAAATACCATCAAATTAGGGCCTTATGCCTATCAGCGTAGACATGTCCTCGGGGGGGGGATAGCCCCCCAAATGAACATTAAATTTGCCTTCTCTCTCTCCCAAAATTCACCTATTTGTTTCCCTCCTAGGTGAGGTAGGTGAGAAAAGGGCAGATTAAACAAAAAATACAAAACAAAATGTAAAGGTGCTAAACATTTGCAATCTCTTCCTTTGACTGGCCCCGCCCTCCTTCCACTTATGATATTACAGTATGTCTATAAAAGGTTGGCCACTGAAGATGGACAATTGTATAAAGTCTCATGATTCTGTCCCCAATCAACGTAAATAAACAGTTTTTCGAAATGTCTTTAACTTCAGTGTCCATTTAAGTTCAGTATGTTAATTCTGTCCCGAGTTTAATTCAATGACATTTACAGTTATTTCCATTTGTCCCCTTCTGTTATTATAGATTAGAAGATAATGTCCTGTCCATATGTAAGTAGCTCAAAATCAGAAATTCAGAGTAAGAGCCTTCTGTATTCCTGAAGACGTAGGGTTTCTTTTCTGTGTATCTTCTATCAGGGTTATATCTTTTCTTGTTTATTCCTTTCTGCTTCCCCTTTGAATTAGCTCTAGTGAAGACGCGGCTCTGGTGAGGGAGCATTCATCCCCCTCCCAGCAAAGAAGGAGGACCCCATCAATCCCCCAGGAGTGGTCTCTTAGGGTCCCCTCTCAGGACTCAAGTGGATACAATCCTGAGCGCTCGAATCACCCCCTCCTTTATTGTTTGGCGTGCTCCTTGATCTGTCCCTCCAATATAATAAGCACCCTTGATTTTATCTATCTCTGTGAGATCTCTCGACTTGCATGTCCAAGCCTTTTTTCTTTAATATAAGATTTTCAACATTAAGGGTTTAGGGGCGGAAGGCCAACTTCTCAGCTGTCTCCCTGCCCCCATCCTATAGGAGTATCAAATTTTGTATTCTGCTCATATCAACACCGACTAGTCAAGTGCCCCACATAGCAGTGCCTTGGGGAATCAAAGAGCCGCATGTCATTTCAGCTAATCTTTAGTGATTATAGCTTAAAAAGAAGAGGTGTGAGCCCCCAGGGTCCCGAGGAGAGGGATCCTTCTTGACCACCGTCCCTAGGTAGATCCCAGAGTCCTCCCCCTCCCGACCTGGTATCGGGGGAGAAATGGAGAGCGCCACCCCCCCCCAATCTTCTAACTTTTATTTAATAACATTTTTGTCTCATTTTAGCTTACTCAGTCAGATAGCTGGGGTCATTTCTCTTCGGTCTGATGCAAATTGTCCCAAAAGTTTTTTGATTTCTTCAAGGGTCTCCTGTTGAAAATCTTTCCCTGTTCTTTGATTTGTTTCAGTCTCTGGTTCATTGGTGGGCCACTGCCCTGGAAACTTTGTTGGTAGTTCAAAACCTCATTTTTTCAGGTTCTCCATAGCTAACTGCACCAAATCATATGCCATTTGCCCATTGGAGTACTGTATTATTAATTTTGCAGGATATGGGATGCAAAATTTTAAGTTGCCAGAGAATCTGGAATATATTCTCTTCTTCGCTGCATGGTCACTCAAGCATAATCATTGTCAAAAAAGATCCTCTTGTTTTTGTAGCAAACCTTTCCCATGGAACAAGCCTTCTGTAGTAGTGTCTCCTTAGTAAAGAAGCTCTGAAATCGGGCTATGATCGAACAAGGTCTGGACTCTGACCAAGATGGCTTGGGGCCCAGGGCCCGATGCACCCACTCTATGTCTAGTTGGAATCCGGAATCTAGAGATAAGGAGGTTCGCAGAACATTCTCAATAAAACCTCTCATGTCTCTTCCCTCGCTTTCTTCCAGGATCCCATAAATTCTTATGTGTTTTCGTCTTTGGCAGTTCTCTGCGTCCTCCTGTCTTTCCCCCGGGGCTCTAGTGTATTGGAGTAGCTGAGATAGGGTGGACTGTATCCATGAGGTCTCTGATGTTTGTTCGGTGCTTGTATGTTCAAGTGCAGATACTTGGGACTGGAGAGTCGATATGTCTGCTCGGACATCATGATCTGTTCGAAATTCTTGAAAATCTCTTTTGATTTCTTGTAGATCTGTAATAATCCTGTCGAGTTTGTCATTTAGAATAGCATCTTTAGCCGATTGTTTTTAATTTGTTGACTACTACTTCTTAGCCGCCAGTGTCCCAATCTGGGACATGGTAGAGGTCTCTGATTCAGAACGCCCGGGATCCGAAGGAATCTCCTCAGAAGGTAATGCTGTAAAGCGATTTGGGGAATTTCTTGTTTTGCCTAAAGCCATCTGTAGATATTTCTCCATAAAATAAGTTAACTTTGTGGCCAATTGGTGAGAGTAAGAGGGAGTTGTTACGGAACTCTGATCTCACTCCGCCATTAGGTGGAGAGCTGCACTGGAAGTTCCCAGTTGCTATACTCTTGACCATTTCTGAAGCTTTCTTAGATCTCTGCTCATTTTTTCCACTCCCCCGGAGTGTCTACCCTATTACAGATCTAAGTGCCATCTGCAAAAAGGCATACTGTCCCTTCTAGCCATTCTGCAATTAGTGTTGCTCAGATAGTATCCTAGAAACTAGGACACCAACAGATACCTCCCATTTGGCTAGATAGTCGCTGTGGTAGGATTGCAGTGCTGTCTGACCATGGATCCTACCCTCTAGGATCCAGTGCATGGATTCTACAAATGCTGCATGCTGTGAATCCTAGCAACAAACGTTGTGGATCCTAGAAACAGATCCAGCTCAGATCCTAACTATCTGACCTAGGATTCCTGGATCTGACCTACGATCCAGCACTCTCTGACCCTGGGTCCTAACTCTCTGACCTAGGATCCCTGAATCTTAACTAAGATCCATCACTCTGACCCCTGACCCTAACTATCTGATCTAGGATCCCTGGATCTAACTAGAATCCATCGCTGTCTGACCCTGGATCCTACATCTGTCTTTGGTAGGATCCCAGCACTATCTGACAGATAGTAGTAGGATCCAAAAATGCACTTTCTGAGCAACACTATCTGCAATGTCGCTAAGACATCAAAGAGGACTGGTCCCAGTACAGAACCTTGTGGCACCCCGCTGGTCACCCTCCCTTCCTCCAAGTAAACTCCATTTACCACCACCCTCTGCTGCCTATCACTCAACCAATTTATTTTTTGAACTTTGAAGTTTATTTTAAAGAGATTTATCAAGACTGAGGTTTAACTTATATAAATTAATTATCAAATAATAGGCGATAAAATGTCTTGTTTTACAGATGGTTGTTTTTTTTACTATAATGTCCATTTGTTTTTCTTCCTGACAGCTTCAGAGTTCTTCTGTTGTTCGGATTCGTTTCTGAAGAATTCCAGAGATCTTCGCTTGTGGATGTCTGACACATCTAAAATCTCTTATTTTACCTTCGTTTTCTAGTTTATATCTTAAGGGAGTCTATACTGAATAATACCATTAGTTAAAACCTAAGATTGACTCCCTTTGTTTTCATCTTCAACTGTTTCTTAAATAAACAAGTTATACCATTACTCCCTTCTGGCTGTCTATAAAAGTTAACAAAATATTTTTAACTTTCATTCTCCCCTCTCCCTTCTCTTAGAACAAAAGGGAGAAGGAAAGGAAAAAAAAAGGATGCAAGAGAGAAGCAGACAAACAAACAAAAATAAATGGACCCCGTTTAACTGAGGGTTACAATTAGAATAACTTTATCTTAATCAATAGTAATAACTGTTAATTAATAACTGAACCAGTTTTTACAGTATCTCTACTGTTCAAGAACCTGTGGAAGAAGAAGGGGAGTCCTCCCCCTCCTTCAACCAACTTTGATTAGGCACTTCCTAGGTGTATTCCCAGTGACCCTCTCACCCTTCGAAATGGAGGGAAACTGGGTCCACAAGTGGTATGTAGCGTATTTAACGCTACTTGTCTCTGTTCTAAAAACTAAGAGCACAGCTGTTTTTACTCCCTTGATTAGGCTAACGTCACCGTTGAATGAGATTTCACTTACCCCCCTCCTCAAGACCCGTCCAACTTTCCCTTTTTATTACTATATTCACATTTCCCTCCCTCAATCTCTCCTCTTCCTTCTAACCTTTCATTCTATGCCTATGCCCAGCTCATAGCATTTCTAAATGTAGTCAGAGGAGACCCGTGGCCAAAAAAAAAAATTCTTCCCCTTCCATTCTCCTAAGTCCAAACTGTTTATGTTAGAGGCCCTCTTTCCCCTTGTTCTAACATATTCTTCTGTTTATCTTGTAGAGGTCCCTCTTTTTTAGCTCTCCATAGTGCTCCTAATTTAATTAATTATCGTTCATATAACAACGTTGCCCCCCCCTTTTCTTAAGGTGGCGCTCTGATTCAAGGCATGTGCATGATTATTGATGACCGCAAGTGGCTCCCGCCCTTTACAATCTCTCTCTCCTTGGTCTACACAGGTAACTGTCCCCAAATACGTCATTGACTAAGTATTTGTTTACGGCCCTACTATTTACACTGGAACCACATTGAAAGTAAAGATCTCACAATTTGTCCCATTGTGAGGAGAAGAGAAGCAACCCTTCTGCTATCTATTACATTTCGTCAAGAGGTAATTTTAACTTAGCTTGATTAAAGCCGGGTCCAGAGCTTTTATTTGGGCTTAAGGTGGCTCTCCGATTCAAGGCATGTGTGTGACTATCGATAAACGGAAGTGGCACCCACCCTTTACTATCTCCTCTTCCCTTGGCCTATGCTGGTAACTATCCCCAAATACATCGTTGACCAATTATTTGTTTAAGGCCTTACTATCTGCATCGGAACCACATTGAAAGTAAACATCGCACAATTCATCTTATTATGGGGAGAAGAGAAGAGAAGCAATCCCTCTACTATCCAGTACATTTCGTCAAGAAGTAAGTTCAACTTAGCTGATAAAGCCAGGTCCAGAGCCTTTAAGTAGGAGTTATCTAATGGAAAATTTGACCCCCTCTTTGTTGTAAGGTGTCTCAGCGGTGAGGATAGGTTCCGATCCTTGAGCTCTTGCCATTTTGACTCATTGGGCCTTCCGATCGTTGTAGAATTTTGGCAGCATATGTCATCACCTGTTTCAGGAATGTCCCAGGAAATGCTCTTTTTTCGGCTTTACCCGCGATCTGCCACACATTTTTGTATAGCTTTTGCTCTAGGGTTTTGAACGCCAGATCTGGAAGGGACCCTCCCCCCACTCTTGAAGTAGCTGCTTTGCCTCCAGAAGATTATTAAAGGTTTTTGGGCCTGAGTCTAAGTGCAGCTGTAACCTAGCCGGGAATAATAGCTGTGCTTTTACATTTGGCTTTTTCTCTTTTAGGTCTTTTATCACCAATCGTACCTTTAGCCTCTCGTTTTGAAGAGCTGGCGAGAAGTCCTGCTCAAAAAATATGCTGTTGCCTTGATATTTTATATCTCTTATTCTCCAGGCCTCCCGTAGCACCCATTCTTTGCTCTGGAAGAGAGTCATCCTTACTACCCATGACTGGGGTCTCGCAGCTGGATTTGTGGGCTTTGGTACTAGTGAGCGGTGGGCTCTATCTGTTGTCAGGTCCAGATCAGAAGGAATTGAGAGCATTGATCGTAAAATTTGTTATACAAAATCTATTGGGGTTGCAAAGCCCTTCTCTGTGCCTTCTGAGACTCCGTGAATATGGAAATTGTTCCGGCGCAATCTACAGTATTTTCCATGTCTTCTAGTCTGGCATGTGTTTCTCTTTCTTTTTGTAGCAAAAACAGAAGTATTCTTTGTTCTGTGTCTTGGGTTTCTGATAACTCGGATAGTTTAGTTGAATTTTCTGCGATCCAATTATCCATGTTTTTAACATCCTGTTGGAGATCGGCTACGTTAGACTCAATATTTTGTACTGTAGATAGAATCCTCTGCAGTGTTCTCTCACTTTTTCTTGACATTAAGGGCTCTTCATCGTCCATATTGATTGATGATTCTGAGGCCGCGTGGTCATGGCAGGCCTGGGCCGAGAAGCCTTCCATCTCTTCATCTAATGTGAGTCGCTTTCATTTTTACCTGCGAGGCATTATTTCTTGGATCTTTTGGCTTATTTCCTTTGATGGACATCCCCTTGACTTAGTTCTGCACACGATTGATTTATATACTCTGTTTGGGAAATGGATTTTGATCGATTAGTTAGATGGGTCTCGGAGCTCTCTATCTAAGCTCCCATTCACCCGATGATGTCACCGGAAGTCCTCAACCAATTTTTTACCGAGTGCACCACTTTTGGACCCACTCCTAGGCTTCCCAGCTTGTTTACAAGTCTCCTATGTGAAACAATGTTGAAGGCCTTACTGAAATCTAGGTAGGCCACATCTACCACTCCTCCTTGATCTACTTCCCTGGTCACCCAGTCAAAGAAATCTGTTAGATTTGTTTGACATGACCTCCTCCTAGTGAATCCATGCTGCCTCAGATCTTGTAAGCCACTAGGTTCAAGATATTCCACAATCTTTTCTTTCAGTAGCGATTCCATTAATTTCCCCACCACTGAAGTCAGACTTACTAGCCTGTAATTGCCAGCCTCTTCCCTGCTACCACTTTTGAGAAGTGGGACTACATTTGCCATTCTGCAGTCCTCTGGGCCCACTTCTGTCTCTGGTGAGTGGCTGAATAGGACTGTCTGAAGTGCAGCCAGAAGTTCTCTGAGTTCCCTCAACATCATACTAACATACTAAGAGGCCAGTAGATTAGGACCTATGGTCTATCAAGTCTGCTCGATAATCAGTGCCTTCCCAGGGCACCGTTGTTTGCCCCTCCCTCCTTACAAGGTCCTCCCACCCCCCAGTGGTGCTCTGGGATACACCCTCCCCCTATACCTACCCAGCCTTTCTTGAACCCCTCCACAGTTGCTGCAGCCTCCAAATCCCCAGGCAGTGTATTCCAGGGCTCTACCACCCTCTCAGTGAAGTAACGTCTCCTTGTTTCCCCCCTCAGCTCCCCCTTCAAGCTTCATTGAGTGACACCTGGTGGTCCCCACCTCCCTCAGCTGAAGCACCCCCTCAAGACTTACTCTATTTATTCTTCTGAGATATTTGAAGACCTCTATCATAGCTCCCATGTTCCTTCTCTCCTCCAGCGAGTACAGGTTGAGCTCCTCCAGCCTCTATCCTCATGGGGGCCTTCCCCCTAGTCCCAGTCTCATCCTGGTCATCCTCCTCTGGACCCTCTCCAGAAGAGCAATGTCCCTCTTTAAGTAGGGATACCAAAACTGCATGCAGTATTCAAGGTGTGGTTTAACCAGTCAATTATACAGCTGAAGGAGCACCTCTCTACTCCTTGAGGTTATTCCTCTGGTTATGCACCCCAGCATTTTATTTGCTTGGGCCACAGCCCTTGTTCACTGCTCTGAGTTATTCATTTTGGCATCCACCACCACCCTGAGGTCCTTCTCCCCCCCCCTAGAAACCTGCAGTGCCCCCCCAGGTGTAATTATGAACCGGGTTTTTGGCCCCAGGCGTAGAACCCTGCATTTCCCAACATTGAACTTTATCTTCCATGCTCTTGACAACCTCCCCAGAGCCTCAAGGTGCTCCTGGAGAGCCAGCTTCCTCTCCTCCCCTTCCACCACCACCCACAGCCTTGAGTCATCGGCAAAGAGGCTCATCCCACTCCTGATACTTCTTCTGATGTCTGAGATATAGGTGTTAAACAGGAGTATCCTTGGATGGATCCCATCTGGCCCCATTGCCTTGTCCACTTTCAGATTTGCAAGTTCCTTCAAGACTCTCTCTTCTGTAAATGGACTAGTGTCCACGTCCCTTCCTTCGATAGCCCTGACACTTATCTGCGGTCCCTCACCTTCCCTTTCCTCCGTGAACACTGAATAGAAGTATTCATTCAGAATGACTGCTTTTTCCTTGTCCCCTTCCACACACTCCCCCATTTCTCTCCTTAGCCTTACAATCCCTGCCCTGGTCTTTCTCCTTTTGCTTGCATACTTGAAAAATGTCTTGTCCCCTTTCTTTACTGCTTGGGTTATTTTTCCCTCTGTTTTGTGCCTTTGCACTCCTAAATGCTTTCCCCTGCTTCTTCTGATACACACCTGCTGCAAAGCCCAGAGCAAGAAGGCTAGGGCTAAGAAACTGATCTGGTTGAGCAAGGAGGTCATGGAAAAGGTAAGGAGGAAAAGAGCTGCCTTTAGGAAGTACAAGAAAACAGGGAGGGAAGGGGGGAGGACAGGGAGGAGTACTTGACAGAATCAAAGGAGGTGACAAGGGCAGTAAGGAGCCAAAGCATCTCGGAACTCAGGCTGGCACAAAGCATTAAGAAGGAAGAAGGACTTCTTTAAGTACATCAGGAGAAAAGGAGCTGTAAGGACCACATAGTAAGGTTGGAAGGAGGGGGGGTTGGGTGGAAGCAGGGTGCGATAAGGCGAAGCACTAAATGAGTACTTCTGCTCAGTATTTACTAAAGAGAAGAGGGTGACACCCAAGGTGGGAGAAAGCAGGTTGGAAGTGGTGACAGATGGGAAATCATGGAGAGCAGAGTTCGAGAGGGTTTGAAGGCACTGAGGGTGGACAGGCGCCAGGCCAGATGGCATCCACCCAGGGTACTGAAGGAGCTGGCAGAGGTCCTTGCAGGACCTTGGCAGACCTATTTAATGCCTCACTACATTCGGGTGTGTACCTCAGGACTGGAGGATGGCTCATGTGGTGCCCTCCACAAGAGTGGCCCCAAGGATGAACGGAAACTACAGACCAGTGAGCCTCACATCCATCGTGGGTAAGCTAATGGAGACCATCCTGAAGGAGAGGCTGGTGGCCCTCCTAGAGGCCAAAGGACTACAGGACAGCAGACAGCATGGCTTCATACATGGCAGATCCTGCCAAACCAACCTGGTCGAGTTCTATGACTGGGTAACTAGGCGACTGGACAGGGGCCATGCAGTGGATAGAAACATCGAAACATAGAAACATAGACTTTGACGGCAGATAAGGACTGCTTGGCCCACCTAGTCTGCCCATTTCCCTACCTATTGGATAAGCTGCAGATCCTTGTTAACCAACAGCCTACTTCCTCCTACGCCCCACTAGAACTGCCTTATGTCTGTCCCATGCATTCTTGAATTCCTCCACTGTTTTTGACCCTACGACCTTCTCAAGAAGGCTGTTCCATGCATCCTCCCCACCACCCTCTCTGTGAAAAAATACTTTCTCACATTGCCCCTGAGCCATCCCCCTTCTATTTTCAAATTGTGTCCACTTGTTCTTGCACATCTCTTTTTCTGAAAGATGCTACCCTCTTGGACTTTGTTGATTCCATTGAGGTACTTAACAATTTCCATCATGTCCCCCTTCCCTCCTTTCCTCAAGGGTATACAGATTAAGCTCCTTTAGTCTCTCTTCACATGGTTTCTGTTGCAGACCCTGCACCATTTTAATTGCCTTCCTCTGGACTGCCTCCATCCTGTCTATGTCCTTGAGGAGATGGAGTTTCCAGAACTGCATGCAGTACTCCAGAAGGGGTTTCACCAACTGTCTGTACAGAGGGATAACAACTTCCTGTTTCCTACTGGTGATGCCTGTCCCTATACATCCCAGTATCCCCCCAGCCATCCTTAATACCCTCTCACATTGCTTGCTTACCTTTAGGTCATCTGATACGATTACCCCCAGGTCCCTTTCTATTTTTTGTTGTTGTTAATACCTCCCCCTCCTTGTGAACCCTTCCCCTGGGTTTTTGTTTCCCAGGTACATTACTTTGCACTTCTTTGCATTGAATCTAAGCTGCCATACTTTTGACCATTCCTCCAACCTTGCCAAGTCCCTTCTCATCCTTTCCACCCCCCTTGTGTATCAACCCTGTTGCAGATTTTTGTGTCATCTGCAAAGAGGCATACTTTTCCTTCCAGTCCCTCTGCAATGTCACTTATAAAGACATTAAAAAGGACTAGACCCAGTACTGAACCCTGCGGTACCCCACTAGTAACCCCCTTTCTTGGGAGTGGACTCTGTTTACTATTACCCTCTGTGTCCTGTTGTCTAGCCAATCTTTTACCCAGGCTACCACGCTGCGACCCACTCCCAGGATGGCTAATTTATTACTCTTTTGTGTGGGACTGTGTCAAATGCCTTGCTAAAGTCTAGGTGGGCCATGTCCACAGTCCTTCCCTGGTCTACTACTTCGGTCACCCAGTCAAAGAAATACATTAGATTCATCCGACATGACCTTCCCACTGTGAATCCTTGCTGCCTTGAGTCCTGTGCCCCTCTAGCCTCTAGGTACTCAACAATTCTTTCTTTCAGAACTGATTCCATGATTTTCCCTACCACAGAGGTCAAGCTAACAGGTCTGTAGTTTCCCGCCTCTGCTTTGCTCCCAGTTTTGTGAAGGGAAATCACATCCACCCTCCTCCAGTCTTTAGGTAACACACCATCCTCCCATGATTTGTTAAAAAGGGTAGTCAGTGGTGTCACTAGTTCTCCCCTTAATTCTTTTAGAATTCTGGGGTGAATCCCGTCAGGCCCCATTGCTTTTTCCACTTTCAGTTTTAGGAGTTCTTTCAGAACCTTTTATTTTGTGAAAGGACTGGTATCGACCGCCCTATCCAGAGTGCTTCTATTGATTGGATTAGGTACCTTCCCCTCCTCTTCTTTTGTGAATACTGAGCAGAAGTATTTGTTCAGTATCCCTGCTTTTTCACTGTCCCTCTCTGCCCACCCATGCTCCCCTTTATTAAGCCTCACTATCCCTCCCTTGGTCTTTATTTGCTCCCTAATGTCCCTATAAAAGGTTTTATCCCCCTTCTTAACCAAACTGGCTATCTTTTCCTCGGTTTGGGCCTTTGCTATTCTGACTGCTTTCCCCGCTTCCTTCTGCTTTAACTGGTACAGTTCTCTGTCCTGCTCCTTCTGTGTTTCCTTATACTTACTGAATGCTATCCTTTTCTCCCTAACCTTCCCATCACCTCATTTGAGAATCAGTGTTTTTTTTCTTTTGTTTTGCTTTATTTGCTTCACACAAAGGCTTATTGCCTCTGTGATGGCAGTTTTGATGTTTCCCCATTGTTCCTCCAACCCTCCTTCTTGCCTGTTTGCTAGTGCTTTTCTGAGGCACTCTCCCATTTTGACAAAGTCAGTCCTTCTAAAGTCCAGTACCCTCACTTTTGTGTGGCTTGACTCTGTGGCGGTGTTTATTGTGAACCACACTATTTGGTGGTCACTTGTTCCCAGATGGCTACCCACTTCTAGATCTGAGATCCTCTCTCCATTCCTGTTTGAGAGTACCAGGTCTAAGATTGCTCCCTCCCGAGTGGGTTCCAACACTAGCAGTCTGAGGCATGCCCCCTGTAGGGCATTGAGAATGATCCTGCTCTTCGATGTAGTTACAGCAAAGGTGCTCCAGTTAACATCTGGCATATTCTGGTCCCCATCAACAATATCTTGTCCTGTATCTGGACTTCAGTAAAGCATTCGACTCAGTGCCACATGGAAGGCTGGGAAGGAAGTTAGTAGGCACAGGGGTGGGTGCAAAACTGGTGAGATGGGTAGAAAACTGGCTGCAGGGAAGGCAACAGAGGGTGGTGGTGGGTGGGGAGCTCTCACACCCAAGGGCAGTGACGAGTGGTGTTCCACAGGGTTCGGTGTTGGGACCAGTGTTGTTTGGGATATTCATTGCAGACATATCATGGGACATCAAGAGCAAGATCAGTCTGTTTGCTGATGATACCAAGGTAGGCGTGGTGGTGGATGACCTAGGGGGATGGCAGGGGTTTCAGGATGATCTGGCAAAGCTTGAAAACCTGGTCAGACACCTGCAACTGGCTTAATGCCAAAAAGTGCAAGGTGCTGCATTTTGGGATGAAGAACCCAAGGAGGAGTTACCAGCTAGGGGGAGTGCAGCTAGCCCAGACAGAGGAGGAGAGGATCTGGGTGTGCTCATTACAGGGTCAATGAACAACTCGGCACAATGTAGGAAGGCAGCTGCAAGCCAACAAAATGCTGGGTTGTATTGCAAGGGGTATATCCTCGAGGAGGGAGGAGGTGATTCTGC
The DNA here is from genome assembly GCA_016271365.2 of Neoceratodus forsteri. Lineage (NCBI taxonomy): Eukaryota > Metazoa > Chordata > Ceratodontiformes > Ceratodontidae > Neoceratodus > Neoceratodus forsteri. The sequence goes on from JADMNL010000034.1 coordinate 83,281,723, forward strand.
CACTGTATAGGTCATTAGTTAGACCACACCTGGAGTACTGCGTGCAGTACTGGCATCCATATCTGAAGAGGGACATTAAGTTACTGGAGGGGGTGCGGCGCAGAGCGACAAAGATGATCAAGGGGCTGGGGGACTTACCATATGAGAGGAGGTTGAAGGAGCTGAACATGTGCTCACTGGAGGAGAGGAGAGACAGGGGTGACATGATTGAAACCTTTAAATACATGAAAGGAATAAACAAGACAAGTACAGAGGGGCTGTTCAAAGTAAGGGAGGAGGGACACCAGGGGCCATGATATGAGACTGGAGCGAGGAAGGTTCAGGAGGGAGATGAGGAGACACTTTTACAGAGGGTGGTGGCTGGGTGGAATCACGTTACCTCCTGAAGTGGTATGCAGTAGAACAGTGGACTGCTTCAAACGAGGATGGGACAGGACAAGGGGGAGGGTTAATGAAGGGGAAGGGTGGAAGGGAGGGGCAGCTGCAGAATAAGGGGTGCTAGCTGCACATTCGAGCAGACTTGATAGATCTCTAGGCCTTTATCTGCTGGCAAATTTCGTATGTTCGTACACCTGGAACTCACTCCCCTTAGATATCCACTCTGCCCCTTCTACTCGCTCTCTGTCCTCTCTTCTGTGTCACCACATTTCTCAATCCTGTAACTGCCCGACCCACCTTGCCTGCACTACCTCTCCCCTCCTACTGTCTAGTTTACCAACTTCCATCTCTCTTCTGCCCCTTGCCTGGCATGCCATAAGCATAGCATTGACTGGGTTTGCATCAAGCAGTGTGGTTTAAAGGATAGCTGTCTAAATATTCAACTCCCAACCCCCCAAAAGCTTACCCCCAATGAAACTTTTTGCATGGAAAAGCCTTTGTTTTATGAGCTGCAACTTACTGTATTTTAATTTTGTAATCTCTGGGAACCGAGAATATGGCAGACACTGTGCGGCTCCATTTAGAGTAAAAGCATGGCGCCACACTTTTGCTCTAAATGAAGCCGCACAGCATCTGCCATATTCCCAGTTCCCGGAATTTACAGAATTAAAATAAAGTAAGTTGCAGCTCGTAAAACAAAGGCTTTTTCCATGCGAGAAGCTTAATTGGGGGGTAAACCTTTGGGGCATGGGAAGTTGAATATTTAGACAGCTTTCCTTTAATGGCTAGCCTCCACCCCCCCCAACAACAAAAAAACTCTCTGGCTTCTATTCTTCCTCACTTTCTCTTTCTCTGTTTTCCTCTACTACTGTTCTATTCATTCCATTCTCACCACCCTTTGCCTTCGCCTTGGCTTGTCTTATACCTTCAGCACTGGCTGGGTTTACATCGAGCAGTGTGGAATCTGTTCCTGAGGACAGTGGTTTGCCTTCCTCTTCCCCCATGTCCCTTCTCTCCTATTCAGTTCTTCACAACTTCATCTGCTTCATGTTGTTGTTTCTTCTCAATGCCGTCTGTTCTAATGTGTTATGGACTACTTTCCTTTATTTTAAATGCTAGTGCCAGCTTTCCTTCCTCCATATACCCTCTAACCCTACCTAATGTACCTTTCCTGTTCACTGTCAGTCCCCTTGCGGTGTGTGCATCCCGGAGGAGTGAAGAGGAGCAGGTGCTTCTTACTCCTACAGTCTCCCTCTTCCTATCCACCCAGTCTGGCCATGCCCACACTTACTACTCAGTAGCTAATCCGTCATATCTTATCAGTGGTATTGTGTTTGTGTGTACGTTTATGATTTATGTCTATGTTGTTCTGTGTGTATGATGTTTGAGAGTGTTTGTTTTATTTATTTTTTACGTGTGATGTATCGTTTACATGTGTGTTGTATATAGCTGCATATATGTACTGCTCCTTATCTGGTTGACATGTGCTGCCTATCTTTCCACAAAAGTCTGGTTAGTTTTAAATGTATCGGGTTGCATGTCCAAGCTTCATTCCTTGTATCTGTACTTAGTTTTATCAATTGTATTTCCCCCTTTTCCCCTTCCCCCAGGACGCATCTGGAAACGAGCTATTATAGCTCAGTGTGTCTTTCCTACTGAAACTCTTTCAAATAAATTAAATAAATAATACACCTCCCTATCCTCCTCTCTCTGCATCTCTTATACCTCCTGAATGCTAACGTTTTTGCCCTTACCTTCCCAGCCACCTCTTTTGAGAACCATAATGGTCCCTTTTTATGTTGGCTTGCGCACAGCGCAGGAAACATATTGCAGCAGCTTGATGCCGAAGCAGGCTCTGGAGGTGCGGCACTGTTGTGGCCAATAGCAGCATGGCATTTTGGGGCATGTGTGATGTTCATCAATAATGGGGGACATAGCCGGTGACACTAGTTTTGAACGTTGCCACCAACTTGAATGAAAATAGCCGCATCTCCCCCGAGCACACACACACGCACACACATATATTGCATGCTAATGCGCCTCCACCACACACTGTATGGCTGACAGGGGTGCCCAGTCCCCGTCAGCTCCACTTCCCAAACAGATAGCGGGTGCCACGCTGAGCCCACCCCAGCGTGGCAACAGTCCGTGATATGACAGTTCTAACCGCCAGCTCCAGACTGCCCCCCCGCCCCAAACAGTTTTCCAGCTGCCACGCTGGGAGCCCACCCCAGCGTGGCAAAAGTCTTGTGTCATCCAAATGAAAAGAAACCTGAAAGAGAAAACCTTCCCTTGCTGACTGTCCTGACCCCCGCACCTCCCACCTATGCCCATCCTCTGCGCACCCTGTCTCTCCACACCCCCACCTCTCCCCATACTTACCTTTGGAGTCTGGCGCGGTGAACTTCGGTGGACCAGGAACACGTCTGCACTCTTCAAAGCCGACCGCGAACTGAGGAAATGCCGGTAAGCTGTGTAATGTAACAAATAGTTTTTTTTCAACTTAATGCATATCTCAGGCATTTTTGGGAATTTTTTCACCAAATTTTCAACATGGGGTTTTTGGGACCCCACCTCATGAATTCTGTCACTGTCATTTTGTTAATCGGCCCCGAAAGGTGATTTCGCGGTCACTGCTCGGAACCACCTTCGGGACAGATTAAAGTACAGTGTCACATGTCATGGTGGCTAAAACCCTATGTTGAAAATTTGGTGAAAATTTCCAAAATGACTGTTTTATGAGCATGTGTTGCGCTGTTCCTATGCACGCTCGTAAGTTCGCGAATTTTCAATATTTTCACTCCAGATTTTCAACATTGCCGTTTTACCACGCCTCCTTATGAGCAGTACAGCTGTCATTTTTCACATTTCGCCCAAAATGTGTTTCTGCGCATGTAGTGCACAATGGAGCAGTCGGTATGCGAAATCAATGTTCGGGACAGATTAAGAAAATCACAGTGACACTGTTCATGAGCTGAAGTGTTAAAATGGCTGTGTTAAACATTTGGTGAAAAAATTCCCCAAAATGACTGTTTACGAGCATGCGTTGCGCTGTTCCTACGTACGCTCGTAAGTTCGTGAATTTTCATTATTTTCACTCCAGATTTTCAACATTGCCATTTTACCACACCTCCTTATGAGCAGTACAGCTGTCTTTTTTCACATCTCGCCCAAAACGTGTTTCTGTGCATGTAGTGCACAGTGGCGCAGTCAGTGTGCGAAATCAATGTTTAGGACAGATTAAGAAACTCACAGTGACACTGTTCATGAGCAGAGGTGTTACAATGGCTATGTTAAAAATTTGGTGAAAAAAGTCCATAAAATGACTGTGTTATGAGTAACCACTGCACAGTTTCCACGCACCCTTATAAGTTCATGGATTTCTAATGTTTTCAGTCCAGATTTTCACCACTGGCATTTTTTACACTCTTCCTTATGAACAGTACAGCTGTCATTTTTCACATCCTGTTTGAAATGTGTTTTCGCACCTGTGGTGCCAAATGGCATAGTCGCTGCGCAAAATCAGCTTGTTTCGACTAACAAACTGATATTGCCACTGTTCATAAAGTGGGGGTCACAAACAACCCGTGTTGAAAATTTGGAGTGAAAATGCCAACGAACACCTGAGTCGTTAGGGTTTCCGACCATAACGCCCCACCCTGTAGAGATTGACAGGCATCAGGGGTGTGACTTGGGATTCTTGCCTGTAATGCTCATACCATTCCACATCCTGCAGCCAGTGAGAGGCATCGGTGTGCCTTGGACTCTTCATTTAAAGTTCCCATTCTCCTATACAGCACCCATCTCACGTATTTTTCCTGATGGAATGGGGTGAGCATAAGGACCAAAGACCCCAAGGCACACCGTGACACTTTTCAGTGTCTGCAGGGTAGGGTGTGGTGAAATGGCGTGGCCGTTATGTCTGACGACTCAAAGGCACACCCCAATGCCTGTCAGTCTCTGTAGGGTGGTGGTGGAGTTGGCTTCAGTTCAATACTTCACTGCCATTCCTATTATGCAGCTCTCTGACTCCTACACTACCAGTGTCAATGCCAGCAAGCAAACATTTGGCATTGACAAATGCTTGTTCCTTTTGGTTTTGCTTAGTTGCCTGACGCAGATGTTTGTTGCCTTCATTATTCATGCTTTTAGTTTTGCCCAGTGTTCCGCCACTCCAACCAAGTCCTCTCCCCTCCGGGGCATCCCTTAGGCATTCCCCCATCACTGTAAATTCGGCCCTCCTGAAATCCAGGACCCTCACTTTTGTGTGGTTTGTTTCTGCTGCAGTGCTTATATTGAACCACACCATACGGTGATCACTGATCCCCAGGTTGCCACCCACCGTGACATCTGCAGCACTGTCCCCACTGGTGAGTACAAGGTCCAATATTGCTCCTTAACAAGTGGGCTCCTCTACAAGTTGCCTGAGGAACACCCCCTGCATGGAGTCTAGGATGTCCCTGCTCCTGTCCAAAGCTGCAGCTGGGATGCTCCAGTCTACATCTGACAGATTGAAGTCACCCCCCACCCAGCGGCACCTCCCCTTTATTTGCCATCTTTTGGATGGCTTCCACCAGAACCCATCCATCTCCCCCCTGTGCTGGAGGTCTGTAGATCATGCCAGTGCAAATAGTGGCTCCATTCCCATCTCTGATATGACCCACAGCACCTCTATCCCATCCTGTGTTCCTTCTATCTCTGTTGCTTTTATGTTATCCCTCATGTAAAGAGTCTCTCCTCTCCCTTTCTTTCACACCCAGTGCTTTCTGAACAGAGTATAGCCTGGTATGGCTAAATCCCAGTCATGCTTCTCATTGCACCATGACTTGGTAATGGTGACAGTGTCCAGGTCAGCCTCTACCATTATGGCCACTAGGTCTGGGATTTTATTTCCCAGACTTTCAGCGTTTGCACAAATGGCCTTCCAAATTCTGCTTCCACTCTACTTGACAACCCCCCTTTTTCCTTTTGCCTTCTCTCCTTACCCCCTCTGCCCTCATTCCCAACCCTCATCATTTGTACCATTTTGTTTTTCCTGTTAACAGGTACCATTGAGGAATTCCCACCCTTCAGGTTCTCCCTACTGACTACTTCAACTTTCAGGAGGGGGGACAGTTTATGTCTCCCTGCTTCCTTCCGCCACCCCCCTCTGCTAGTTTAAATGCTTGCCAGTGTAACATTTAAACCTCTCATTGAGGACTGTGGTTCCCCTCCCAGATGGAGTGCCATCTCCCCTTTATAGGCCTTTATCGTTCCAGGTGGGAACCCAGTCCCCAGCGTAGCTGAATACCTCCCCTCTGCACCACTCCTTCAACCATTGGTTGAAGCTCCTGGTATGGAGCCTATCACCCCCGTCATAGACTGGCAGTACCTCAGAAAAGGTTTACTGAGCGTGCTACCTGGCTAAGACCCCTCCCCAACTCCCTGAACTTCTCCTGCACTATCCTAACCTCATCCCTAGCCAGGTCATTAGTCCCTAGGCGGACAATGCCACCCAATTCTCTCTCCCATTCTGCTGCCCTAGCTATCCTCAGGATCTGCTTTCCATCCCTCCAAGCCATGGTGCCAGGTGGGCACCTAACCTCCCTCTCCCCCTCCCTTCCTGCCCCCAAATCTATCCCCCTCATGGTGGAGTCCCCCACCAGGAGCTGCTTCATCCTCCTCCTCTGGGTTCCTCTGCCACCTTCCCTGGGGATTGTACAATGGAAGACCCCCACATCCTCCCTGGCCACTACAACGGGTGCCTCCATGGGACAGTCCCACTCTGCCAGTGTGGAATAGGAATTGCATAGTGGTAGCATGGGGGGGGATGTGCCTTTGGCCCACCACCCTCACCCACCCCACACCCACCATAGTCCAGCTGCCCCTCCTCCTTGGTATGAAATATGGATGGAAGTGCTGTGTCCACACCTTTTTCCTTTTTTTTTCTTACTCTGTTTCTTCTACCTGGTCGGCCCTCATTCAGGAGGGTGCCCCAGCCCCATCCCCCCGATGTCCACTGGGACTGCCGCCAGCCTTCTTCCCCCACGGCTTGCCCCCCCCCCGGTGGGGTCGGTAGGGGTCCCCAGACCCCCACCGATGGTTGGATCCAGTTTGGGCTGGCGAGCCCAGCTAGCTAGGGAGAGGTGTGTCTACACTTTTAAAAATCTTAACAACTCTCACATGCATGATGCAACGGATAAAAGAGCAAGGAGATGGTGTATGCGTCATTCCCATTCCTCACCACCCTAAGGTGATCTAGGGGGAGGGAGTCATGCAGACAGGAGCACTGGCTTACATTAGATTTTTCCTGGCTGCAACATATTTAATGATCGTCTGGCGACTGATACGGAGGTGTTCCCTGACCAGGAAGTTGGGGATCCAACAGACGTATGACTGGTAGATGGGTATGCTCAACCATCACATAGTGCACCCACAAAAATTATCCCTGGGGGGAGAGGAGGAGACAAGGGAAGTATAGATTGCTGGCTCAGGAGGATGCAGTCTCTACTTCACTTCCTATACCCACAAAAGACCTTGTCTGGTATCCCTACTCATGCCTGTTCCAGCAGCCCACATCCAAGACCTGCCTAGGAACAGAGTGAGCAGTTTCTCCAAGGGGCTAGACCTCAGAGGCCCTGTTGTGTGAGAAAACACCATAAATGGAGAGGTAGGGAGGTGGAGTGCAGGGACTAGGGATGGGGAAACACCATAGATGGAGAGACAGGGAGGTGGAGTACAGGGACTAGGGGTGGGGAAACACCACAGATGGAGAGGCAGGGAGGTGGAGTGCAAGGACCAGGGATGGACAAACACCATAGATGGAGAGACAGGGAGGTGGAGTGCAGGGACCAGGGGTGGGAAAACGCCACAGATGGAGAGGCAGGGAGGAGGAGTGCAGGGACCAGGGATGGGGAAACACCAATGATAGAGAGACAGGGAGGTGGAATGCAGGGACCAGGGGTGGGGAAATACCACAGATGGAGAGGCAGGGAAGTGGAGTGCAGGAACCAGGGATGGGGAAACGCCACAGATGGAGAGGCAGGGAGGAGGAGTGCAGGGACCAGGGATGGGGAAACACCAATGATAGAGAGACAGGGAGGTGGAATGCAGGGACCAGTGGTGGGGAAATGCCACAGATGGAGAGAAAGGGAGGTGGAGTGCAGGGATCAGGGATGGGGAAACACCACTGATGGAGAGACAGGGAGGTGGAGTGCAGGGACCAGGGTTGGGAAAACAGCACTGATGGAGAGACAGGTAGGTGGACTGCAGGGACCAGGGCCGGGGAAACACCACAGATGGAAGGACACATAGGTGAACTACAGGGATCAGGGATGGGGAAACACCACAAATGGAGAGAAAGGTAGATGGAGTACAGGGACCAGGGGTGGGGGAATATCACAGATGGAGAAACAGGTAGGTGGAGTGCAGGGACCAGGGATGGGGAAACACCACAGATGGAGAGAAGGGGAGTGCAGGGACCAGGGGGGGGAAATGCCACAGATGGAGAGAGAGGGAGGTGGAGTGCAGGGTCCAGGGATGGGGAAACACCACTGATGGAGAGACAGGGAGGTGAAGTGCAGGGACCAGGGGTGGGGAAATACCACAGGTGGAGAGGCAGGGAGGTAGCGTGCAGGGACCAAGGATGGGGAAACACCACTTATGGATAGACGGAGGTGGAGTGCAGGGACCAGGGGTGGGGAAATACCACAGATAGAGAGGCAGGGAGGTGGAGTACAGGGACCAGGGATGGGGAAACACCACAGATGGAAGGACAGATAGGTGGACTACAGGGACCAGGAATGGGGAAACACCACAAATGGAGAGAAAGGTAGTTGGAGTGCAGGGACCAGGGGTGGGGAAATAGAACAGATGGAGAAACAGGAGGTGGAGTGCAGGGACCAGGGGTGGGGAAATACCACAAGTGGAGAGACAGGGAGAAAGAATGCAGGGACCAGGGGTGGGGACATACCACAGATGGAGAGGCAGGGAGGTGGAGTACAGGGACCAGGGATGGGGAAACACCACTGATGTAGAGACTGGGAGGTGGAGGGCAGGGACCAGAAATGGGGAAATACCACAGATGAAGAGGCAGGGAGGTGGAGTGCAGGGACCAGGGATGGGGAAACACCACTGATGGAGAGACAGGGAGGTGGAGTGCAGGGATCAGGGTTGGGGAAATACCACAGGTGGAGAGGCAAGGAGGTGGAGTGCAGGGACCAGGGATGGAGAAACACCACTGATGGAGAGAAAGGTAGGTGGAGTGCAGGGACCAGGGGTGGGGAAATACCACAGATGGAGAAACAGGTAGGTGGAGTGCAGGGACCAGGGATGGGGAAACACCACTGATGGAGAGACAGGGAGGTGGAGTGCAGGGACCAGGGGTGGGGAAATGCCACAGATGGAGAGAGGAGGGGGTGGAGTGCAGGGACCAGGGATAGGGAAACAGCACAGATGAAGAGGCAGGGAGGTGGAGTGCAGGGACCAGAGATGGGGAAACACCACTGATGGAGAGACAGGGAGGTGGAGTGCAGGGATCAGGGGCGGGGAAATACCACAGGTGGAGAGGCAGGGAGGTGGAATGCAGGAACCAGGGGTGGGAAATACCACAGATAGAGAGGCAGGGAGGTGGAGTGCAGGGACCAGGGATGGAGAAACACCACTGATGGAGAGAAAGGTAGGTGGAGTGCAGGGACCAGGGGTGGGGAAATACCACAGGTGGAGAGACAGGGAGAAACAGTGCAGGGACCAGGGGTGGGGACATACCACAGATGGAGAGGCAGGGAGGTGGAGTACAGGGACCAGGGATGGGGAAACACCACTGATGTAGAGACTGGGAGGTGGAGGGCAGGGACCAGAGATGGGGAAATACCACAGATGAGGAGGCAGGGAGGTGGAGTGCAGGGACCAGGGATGGGGAAACACCACTGATGGAGAGACAGGGAGGTGGAGTGCAGGGAGCAGGGATGGGGAAATGCCACAGATGGAGGGGATAGGTAGGTGGAGTGTGTAGGAGTGTGAGATAACAGATGGACATCAACTCATTTAATTCAGGTTAACACACATTGGTGTGTGTGATGTTTGTTTATTACATCATTGGTTCATAGATTCATAGGTCAATATGAGTTCAGGAGGCTGTTGGCCTTTTTGGAATTCACCACCTTAATTCTTTTTTTTTTTCCATATGTATGTAACCCCCCTACAAATGGGGGTTCCCAAAAGTCTTCATTGGGTATGCTTAAATGCCCACTGCCAGGCTGGTATGCTGTGTCTTAGCGCTTTAAAAGTGTTTGTGTGAGAATGCCTTAATGCTTCTGTGCTCTGTCTCTTTAAGAGCTGCCAATAGCGTGGTGCTTATTTAATCTGGGAGGGGGCTGAGTGTTTGTATGCTCGAGTCCCGTCCGGGCTGCCAGATTATCGCTCCATTCTGCCATCGTTATTTGCACAAAGGGAGCTCTGTTAGAAGCTGTACTTATTCGCTGATTATCTATTAGCATAGTAATGGTATTGTAGTTTGTCTAACCTGCCTTCTTAGCAGCATGGAGAGTTCTGTTTATCACCGCCATCTTGGTCCTGGACTGCCAGAATGAGCCAATCGGTACCTTTGGGGACCCTAAAATGGAGCCTGTCCCCAGGGGTCTTGCGGGAGGAATTTCTGTAGGAATTGTAGTTTTGAGACTTTGGCGCCTAAATGCACCTGAAGGGGGAGCCCTTGCTTTGACATACTGATGAATCAACCAACCAGAACCTTTTGGACCGAAGGGAAATTCCCAAGCTGCCTGCTGTAGTCAGTCAGTCTGGAGTTAGAGTTTGAAGAGTAAACAGCTTGAGTTATTTGAGCAGCAGCTCCTGCGTAGTTTGTGCAGGAGATTGGTGGAAAGGCTGAGTTTGGCCTGTCTGCCTGCAGTCTCTCGGTAGGGAATCCTTTGAAAGGCTTTGCAATCAGACTGTATCCGAATTGAAGTGTGACAAAGCCACTGAAATGTGACCAGATTTTAACCTGAAGAAGACCAAAGATTGGCTGTATGCGATCGGCCTGTCAGGACATCCAGTTACCACAGAATTCTTGGTTTTGCTCAGAGACACTGATATTGCGGCCGGACTGCCTTCCGCATTGTGGTATGGTGATTGCTTTACTATAAATGTGCTGTGTGCTGTGTGCTGTTAGTGGGTTACGATTTGGTTCCGCACTGTGGTATGTTGATTACTTTACTATAAATGTGCTGTGTGCTGTTAGTGGGTTGCGATTTGGTTCCCCACTGTGGTATGGTGATTGCTTTACTATAAAAGTGCTGTGTGCTGTTAGTGGGTTGCAATTTGGTTCCCCACTGTGGTATGGTGATTGCTTTACTATAAATGTGCTGTGTGCTGTTAGTGGGTTGCGATTTGGTTCCCCACTGTGGTATGGTGATTGCTTTACTATAAATGTGCTGTGTGCTGTTAGTGGGTTGCGATTTGGTTCCGCACTGTGGTATGGTGATTACTTTACTATAAATGTGCTGTGTGCTGTTAGTGGGTCGCGATTTGGTTCCCCACTGTGGTATGGTGATTGCTTTACTATAAATGTGCTGTGTGCTGTTAGTGGGTTACGATTTAGTTCCCCACTGTGGTATGGTGATTGCTTTACTATAAATGTGCTGTGTGCTGTTAGTGGGTTGCGATTTGGTTCCCCACTGTGTAAATGTGCCACGCTTGCTGGAAGCTGCATCCAGCACTACTGGACTCAAAATCCAAACTGTTCCACCCAGCCTGGGCCTTGCCACCTGGCCCAGCCAGTTACTTCAGGCACAGAAACCATCATCGTCGAGAGACTCGCTCAGGGATCAGCCCCCTGCTCAACCATCTCGAACAAGAATAACACCTCAGTGATTTGTGTGGGCCCTGCTTCTCCTGGCAAACCAGTCATCAACCTGCAGTCTCCATTTCGTCTAGCCTGTGACTCATATTGGGTAGCGTGAGTAACAATCAGGGTAGCTCCCTGCAACAACAGCTAAATCTCAAATGTTGTCATCTGATTGCATTGTTGTTTTTTCTTTCACGAATTGAGCCTTCAGGCTCTGGATTACAAATTGTGTGTGGTTGTGCATACCTTTTCTTTTCATCACAGGGCCCCAACCAGCTGCGACGCCGGCCTACCCCGGGCAACGTTCCAGGCTAACCCACCTTACTTCCAGCTGGGTACCCAGAGCGTGTGACTGTGTAGGGACTAAAAGTGCATGCATAATTGCCTGACTAGATCAGTTTTCCAATCTATCAACCTGATTACGCCTTTTCCTTGTTCAATTCCCCTGAATAAATCAGATCTAACTCTTTTTGCATTTAATTTGACTGTGGTTCCAGTTTGTACCAAAAGCACTGTACTGTTGTTATTTGCTGTGTCTAACCTTGTTTTACAGGGGGTCTCCAGGGTTGAACTGGTGGAACTAGCCTTGGTGGTAAGTGCAAACAGTGTGGGGAATTGTATGAAACATAGAAACTTAGAATTTGATGGCAGTTAAGGACCGCTTGGCCCACCTAGTCTGCCCATTTCCCTACCTAATGGATAAGCTGCAGATCCTAGTTAACCAACAGGCTGCTTCCTCCTACCCCCCACTAGAATTGCCTTATGTCTGTCCCATGCATTCTTGAATTCTCCCAGTATTCTGAATAGGGGCTACTGTAAAAGTGTCTCTTGCATATTGTCTAAGCCACTAATGGGGAAAGAGGGGGGTTACAGTATCCTGGAGGGCTGTATCCAGGTTAGTCTTGTTGCTAACCACCCTGTCCTCCAGGTGGAGGCACCTATTTCAGTACCCAGGCCCCTTAGCCTGCACCTAGCCACACAGGCAGGGGTAGTAGCCCTTGGGATAGCGCCACCTAGGGGTTACATGTAGTTTCTGGGTTTTTGCAGGTTTTCTACCAGCCCCTACACCCATGCGTCCCTGACGTAGCGTGTGCATGTTGAGGCACATGCACACACATCGTTCAGGACACCCCACCCTTCTAGTCACGCCGTTGATTGCCTGCGCCAGTACCGAACCTCCATTTGGTGACAGCGGGACTACGGGCGGGTGACCCCACCCCACCCCATACCCAGGAGAGGAGAGTCAGTGTTCAACCCGCTCCCACCCTCCCCCGTGCCAGCACCCCGCGACCCGAGGTCATTCCCAAACTCAGGTCACCGGCATAGCACGAGGTGTGGCGTCCAACGCCTTAACCCTCATCACCACCACCAGGCTGGCTCGCCATGATAGATGTACTATTTTAATTTTTTTTTTTGCTTTCGCTTTATGCCTTCCTGGCCCTGGTTGGCCTATCATCCGGCTGCCATCCCATCACTCTGCTCCTTCAGGCCCTCACCCCCTGTAACTTCCACGGCTAACTCCCCATGGTGGGGCAGTGGAGAAACCCCTGCCTTGCTCACTCACCAATTCTGGATCCAGTTCGTGGGTGTTACCTCCAGAGATGGAGCGTGGGGATGGCCATCAAGCCACAACGACCAGCCACCAGGGTATTTTTTTGATTTATTCCCCTTGTGGGAGGATGGCATACAATGACACCTGTGGGGAGCTCACGCATGTTACTGCACACACCCCCACTAAGCATGTGCTGTGCTCCCGCCCCTCAATCTTGTGGCAGCATGCTGCAGAGCCCCAGCCTCCACTAGGGTTCAGATGCACACCGACCGCCAGTCACCCCCTCCACAGAGATGGAGAGCAGTCCATCAGACACTCAATCCATCTCCTCCCTGCAGACCCCCAGCGGCCCATTCTTGTTCCTGAACACGAGTCACCGGTGTGGCGTCCAACGCCTCAGCCCTCAGCGCCACCAGGCCATACAGTGGAAGTACTATAACATTCTAACAGAGGAAGTACTGTTTTATATTTCTCATATGTTGGTCTAGCCTTATTTTAAACAAATTCATATTATCACTCTCAACTATATTTTTAGGTAGTGCATTCCATGATGATATAATTCTTTGAGTATACCAATTGTTTATTTTATGATGCACAGAAATCAAAACAAATAAAATAAAGTAGAAGAAGATTAATGCAAATTGTGGCAAAATTTGCTTCAGTTTCCACTTCAAAGTGCAGTAAGAGACCTCCCTCAGTCCTTCACCTACACCTAGTTAGCAAGTACTGACTCTCTCTATCTTTTCAGAACTGAGGTAGGGCTTTTATAAGTTTACAAGAAGTTGGAAAACTTTCCACTGCCTTTTGATTGACAGCAGACATAACATAAAACTAGCCTCTAGGGGCCGCTGCTGCCCCATAGAGAACAGTTCAGTTGGCAGCCATCTGGAGTACAGCACAGAACGTGCAGTTTTTTTTTTTTGTACAGCATTGGAAAAGGGCAGAACATTCTGTGCTCTCCTAAACTGTCCTGCAGGGACATATTACCCCATGCTATCTGCTGCAAAATATATCTTAGAAGGGGTCTGCTAACATCTAGAAAAAACAGACACAAGTTTTTGTTATTCTTATATTAAAACTGCATCTCAGCTGGCCCGTCGGCGCAGCGGTTGGATTTCTGCCTGCGATGCAGTGACCGGGTTAGGGAGTGGACTCGGGTCATTGGAGGGCCAACCGGGGAGAAAGGTGCTAGCGTCCATGACGGCTTGTCTTCTCTGGGAGGAAGGGCCAAAGCCTGCAACTTGCGACCCGGAGCGGAGGCTCAGTGCAGCAAGCCCTGATTGCAGGGAAGGCTGGCCATGATGTGTGGTGGTTCGTGGGTGAGGTGACTGGCAGAGGGATGACTCTCATGTGCCCCCGAAGAGTCGGAGACTGGGGGCGTAAGGAGGAAAAATAGAAAGTAAAAAAAAAAAAAAACTGCCTCTCATTTTGTAACCGCACTCTTAGTTTTGTTTTATGTCCAAAGACCTAAGAAGAAAGCAGTATATAACTTCAATATTCTTTGAGGGTTTTGGCTGGTTTGTAGTTAGTTTTTAGGTTAATATGCACAGAAAGACACTGTACTTATACGGGACCTGACGGCTGCATCTTTTCTCAGCCGGGGTTCGGCTTAATAGCTCAGTAATTTTATACACAGTACTGTGGAGCGGCAGGGAAACTACAGGGATACCTAAACATATAAAGGAGGCTGCTCCATCAACCAAGCAACAACCAAACTTCAGGGCTGTTTGCTGTGACAAATAACAGGTTATACATTCCTGTTCTAAGCGTATTGTTGCTCAGGGCATTTCATTATTGGTACCAGTATTTTTCCTTATAATCCCCACATGGGGCACCTTTCATCAAATTGTTGCGGAGGTCACATTCTTAACCTCTCTGTAGCAGGACCTTTAAAGAGGAAAAAAGGAAATAAAAGTGGGTGCTAGCTAAGAGAAGGGGGGGGGGGGGCGCCCAAAGGTGGCCAAACTTCCAGACTAGAAAATACAGGGACAGAATAAAAGGAAAAATGAGAGAACTGTTGCAACAGAAGTTTCAGTAAATGAGAAAAGATGGTCCATCACCATGACAGGGAGCTCTCCCTGCCACAGAGTGCAGGGACCAGGGATGGGGAAACACCATAGACAGAGAGAGACAGGTAGATAGAGTACAGGGGCCAGGGTGGGGATGAGGGCTTCAGGGTTCTTGGCAGGGCTTCTTGGGTTGGAAGATGGGTGATACTGGAGATGAAAGGAGGTCCATAAAGGCCGGGGGGGGGGGGGCAGGACAAAAAGAATGCACAAATATGGAATTTTCATGATAAAGGATATTTATTTACCTTACAGGCTTGGACAGAAACATGGGACAAACATTACAGGATTTACCAGTTGAGCCCCATCTATCATGACATCACAGTGGGAGGGAGCGGTGACAGGATTACACAACTGAGACCTTCTATTATGAAAGTAGAGGGGGAGGGAGCTGTGACAGAGTTACATAGGTAAGCCCCCCCCATGATATCATCGTAATGGAGAGAACTCTGCCAGGTTTACACAGCTGGGCTCCTCCTATGATGGCATCGCAGTGGAGGAGAGCTGTGACAAGCTTCAGCAGTTTTGCATAATACATTTTATTGCATTTTTAATTATTGAAAAACAGGTACTGGTAAATGCAATATGTTATTTTAACAATGAAATACAGTTACAACACGACTAGACACTATTTGATTATCTTAACATTCTGGTAAAGGAAGAAAAAACACCACTAAATGCATTCAACAGCTGAGCCCTTCCCACGATGACATCAGACTGGGAGAGAGCTGTGATAGGATTTCACAGCTGAGGCATCTCGTGATGACATCACAGTGGGAGGGCGCTGGGACAGGGTTTCACAGCAGAGCCCCTTCCCATCATGCCATCACAGCAGGAGAGAGTACAGTGACTGAGTTAGACTGCGGATACCCTCTATGATGACATCATAGGGGTTAAGCGTGCTTATGGGAATTCACAGTTCAGCCCTATCTCTGATGACACAAAGTGGGCAAGCTGCAATGGGATTACACAGCAGAATCTCTCTGATGATAACATATTAATGAAAGGGAGCTGTGGTATAACACAGCTTATAAATGGGTAAGAAAAATCCTACTCTACCATTAGTGCACACATATCACATGACCATGCATTATTTCCCAATGTCTGCAAACTTGCACCTCTTTCATGTGTTTTCCCCGTATATATTCACGTTGCACCCATTTTATTAGGACAGTAACACACTTCAGGGGTGCACTTGCTGTCTAATATATGCACTTCTTGGGTAGGTCAAGGCATTAGGCTTTGCCTCATGCCTCAAGCACGTCCAAGGTGTGCTTATATCTGAGTGTGACTGCACACCGCGTTGTGTGTTATCACTTACTGAGGAACATCTTCCATTAAGACATCACAATGGGAGAGGACTCCATAGTGGCATGATAAACATAACTGGTATTGCTTGTTGCAGTATTTCAGAAGAGAGAGCTCGTCACTGAGGAGTCCCAGGAATGGATGGGCAGGAAAACCACTGAACATGTTTACATGACAGATGTGTTTCCTTCCTAAATTTCCTAACACACTGTTATGGTAACTTTCATCGTGGTCATGCTTATTTTTCCTTTCAGACAGAAAAACAAACCTTTGTCTCTTTAAATACATCATCGGCCTCCCCCTGAATTGGTGAAAATGTCCTTCCTTTTGGTTGTTTTGTTGCATCCTGCTTCACGTCACTGAGTGATAAAACAGAATCAGCTGGAGCTGTTCCAGGAAGAGCTCATTTGAACCGAGTGTCATCCAGCTATGGCCCCGGCCCTGACCTATGAGACCTTAAGGGTTCTGGAAGGGAAATCCGTAAGCAGATATACACTCCGTCAGAGGAAGTCTGATTACTGTGCACATGCCAGCCAGAACGCAGTAGCACCTGTGGGCTGATGTTAAACAAGGGACCATGGTGGGATGGAAAATGGACAGAGGAATGACTGATTCGGCACCATAACAATTATGGCTAGAACCCCCCCCCCCCACCAAGTAGAGTTCTGCATTAGCCCCACACCTTGAGTTTGAGAATGTTTTGAAATCTTGAGTCCTTGGCATTAAAGGGAACAGTTGGAAAAAACATGGCTTTAAGGCGCACTTCTGCCAGCATTTCCATTATTATAATTTTCTTCCCCTCGGCAAAGCAACCTGAGAACAGAAGGCACACTGTCCATTCAACTTCATCAGCTCTGACTGCTTTCTGCACCAGACATCATATGTGTATGACATCACAATCATTTCCATGCCAACAGGTTCTGATGTGACAAATGGGATTGCGGTGTTAGGTGTGGACAGGCAGCCAGAGCAGCTGATAACAGGCAGTGAGCCTGGCTTGATTTAATGTGCCGAGTCAGAATGATGTAGGTGGTGCGGCGGATACAGAAAACCTCGGAAATATAAGCTGACATGTTCCTGACAATCATGATTTCCCTTGACATGCCTAGGACTCTTTAAATTCAACAAAACTAGTAATGTGGGGGAGGGGTGGGCATAAATAACGAGATGGGAAGAAAAGGACACATTAGTAATCCATTTGTCCATTTATATCACCCATGACACAGTGCATCAAGGACCTGTGTGTGGGAAGGGAGGAAAGGAAGGAAATAAAGTGGGCAGACAAGGACACATTAGTAATCCATTTTATCTTGTTTATGTTCCCTGCTATACTGTGCATGAGGGAGTCATGTACAGCAGAGGGATGGGGGAATAACAAAATGGGCAGAAAAGGACACATTATTAGTCCATTAAACTAGTTCATTTTACCAAGATGCACTGTTTCGGGGAGCTGTATGTAATTATTTGCAACTTTTTCCCCCCACCAGAGAAAGAGAATACTGCTTAACGTCCCTTTGTTTCACATATGGTTGGTTTATTTTTCGCTGTATTTTGCAGGTGGAATTACTTTCTTCTCTAGAATCTGTGACCTTGACACCAAAATGGGAAAATATAGCACTTAAAACAATTGTAGCCAACCCAGTGGGGTTACACTTCCGCCACCCATGCTGGTGACCCGGGTTTGGGAACAGACAGGGTCGCTCAGTGGGCTGGCAGGGTGAGGAGGGATCAAGTGCCTGACGGCGGCTCTCCTTCCTTGGGGAGGGGAACTCCAGTTCCACTGCAGATACTGCCATCTGGTGGTGGCCAGGTGGCAGCACAGTGGCATCACTATGCTGCAACTCAGAGAGAAAACCAAGGAGGAAGATGACTGGGCTGCAGCATGCTGGCACCCCCCCGAGGCTGTCATATGTCTGACATGGCTGGCTACCCACCTAAGCTGTGGTCCCACGCAAGTGGTAGATAACTGGTAGGTCCATGAGAAGGATACTGATGGGGCTGGGGCGGGGGCATCCGCAGACCCAGTTTGACCTGAAAGTCTGTATTTGACATCATTTTTCAAATACTGGTTCAGATTCTGTAACTGTTCTATCTTTACCGGCCTTGTGTACACTCTGCGGGTGTTTCTGACTTGCTCTTTGGTGCTGAAGAGTGAAGACCATAGAGATAAAGACCAGGAGACAGGTTGCTGGAATGGGAAATGAGGAAGGCTGTTGAGATGGAGAACTTGGTCCTAATGGGAAACCTATATCTGACTGACATGGACCAGGACATACCTGGGGCTACGAGTGCACAGAGTCAGGCATTGGTGGACACATTTCAGGACTGCTTCTTAGCACAGCAGTTCAGGGAACAATGCTAGAGATGGGACCAGCCTAGATCTGGTACTCTCAAACCACAATTTTATCAAAGTACTATGGGTCGAGGAACCTCTGGTTACAAGCGATCACAGCTCCATGTGGCTTAACATTACCACCAGCTCCCCATTCCCGGACCAAAATGCTAGTACCGGACTTCAGGAGGGAGGATTTTGGAAGGATGGAGGACGCACGTTAGGCTCAAGGAGGTAGGGCAAGTGGAAGAGGAGGAAGCAAAATGAGAGGCCATTAAGACTGCAGTCTTAGATGGTTCCACATGTTACAGGAAAACAGTGGGGAAAGGGAAAATTCATATGAAAAACCTATATGATTCTCCAGGGAGGTGAGGGAGGTTGTAAGGGCTAAGAGGGCAGCCTTCATAAATTACAAATGGAAAAAGCTGCGGAGAGTAGGAAAATGTACCAGAACTGGCTGAGGGCATTGGGAGAAACGGTAAAAAAGGCAAAAACTGAGGCAGAGCTCAGAACTGCAGAGGGGTTAAAGGAGAACAATAAGGCCTTCTATAGATATGGGAGAAGAGGAAGAGAGTAAACCTAGAAACATAGATTTTGAGGGCAGATAAGGCCCACCTAGTCCGCCCATTTCCCTACCTATTGGATAAGCTGCAGATCACCAACAGCCTACTTCTTCCTACCCTCCACCAGAATTGCCTTATGTCTGTCCCATGCATTCTTGAATTCCCCCACTGTTTTTGACCCCACGACCTCAGGAAGGCCATTCCATGCATCCACCACCCTCTCTGTGAAAAATATTTCCTCACATTGCCCCTGAGCCATCCCCCCTCTATCTTCAAATTGTGCCCTCTTGTTCTTACACATCTCTTTTTCTGAAAGATGCTACCCTCTTGGACTTTGTTGATTCCCTTGAGGTACTTGGAAGTTTTAGGGAGGCAGTATAGCGCAGTGGTTTAAGGCTTTGAGCTGCAAATCTGGTGACATGCAACACACCAGACCTGGGTTTGAATCCCACAGATCCCACTTGCATACTGTGTGACCCTGAGCAAGTCACTTAACTTCCCTGTGCTCCCAGGTTGCACCTATAAAAAAGCTTTCAGCTTAGTGTGTCTCACCTGGTTAAACAACTAAATAAATAAATAAATAATTCTATCATTTTACCTCTCTCACTCCTTTCCTCAAGGGTATACATATTAAACTCCTTTAGTCTCTCTTCGCATGGCTTCTGTAGCAGACCCTGCACCATTTTAGTTGCCTTCCTCTAGACTGCCTCCATCCTGTCTATGTCCTTGCAGAGATGGGGTCTCCAGAACTGCACGCAGCACTCCAGATGGGGTCTCGATGACTGTCTGTACAGAGGGATAACCACTTCTGTTTTCTACTGGTGATGCCTCTCCTTGTACATCCCAGTATTCCCCCAGCCTTCCTTACTGCCTTCTCACATTGCTTGCTTACCTTTAGGTCATCTGAAATGATTTTCCCCAGGTCCCTTTCCATTTTTATTGTTGTTGTTAATACCTCCACCCCAATTGTGTACTCTTCCCCTGGGTTTTTGTTTCCCAGGTGCATTACTTTGCACTTCTTTGCATTAAATCTAAGTTGCCATACTTTTGACCATTCCTCCAACCTTGCCAAATCCCTTCTCTTTCTTTCCACCCCCCTTGTGTATCAACCCTGTTGCAGATCTT
The DNA here is from genome assembly GCA_016271365.2 of Neoceratodus forsteri. Classification (NCBI taxonomy): domain Eukaryota; kingdom Metazoa; phylum Chordata; order Ceratodontiformes; family Ceratodontidae; genus Neoceratodus; species Neoceratodus forsteri. The sequence goes on from JADMNL010000034.1 coordinate 83,301,869, forward strand.
TGTGTCATCTGCAAAGAGGCATACTTTTCTTTCCAGTCCCTCTGCAATGTCATTTATAAAGATATTAAAAAGGACTGGACCCAGTACTGAACCTTGCGGTACCCCACTAGTAACCCCCCTTTCTTCGAAGTGGACTCCGTTTACTATTACCCTCTGTGTCCTGTTGTGCAATCAATGTTTTACCCGGGCTACCATCATGGGACCCACTCCCAAGCTGGCTAATTTGTTTATTAATCTTTTGTGTGGGACTGTGTCAAATGTCTTGCTAAAGTCTAGGTAGGCCATGTCCAAAGCCCCTCCCTGGTCATCTGCTTTGGTCACCCAGTCAAAGAAATTTATTAGATTCATCTGACTTGACCTTCCCACTGTGAATCCATGCTGCCTAGGAGTATATAGAGTTGGGGGGGGTCAGCAGCCAAACTGAAAAGTCACAATATCTCAATGTTCCTCAGCTATGGAGGTTAATACTGTTAATACGTATTTGCAGTCTTAAAAATGTAATGTCACCCTTCCAGCTGTCTAGGGGTGTACTGGTGGAATGATCGCCTGGGAGGGGCCCCACACAAGAAACTACATCACGACGTACTTGACTTACTTATTTGAAAAGTTTCACGAGGAAAACACACTGAGCAGCAATTGCTCATTTCCAGGGGTTCACCATGCCACTACTGAAGGAGAGGTTTGTGTAGTACCTGGAGGCAAAAGGGCTGTAGTAACACCAGCACCATGTTTTCAAAAGGGGAAGATTATGTCAAACTAATCTCATAGATTTCTTTGACTGGGTTGCCAGGGAGCTGGAGAAGGGAGAGTAGTGAATGTGGCATATCTGGACTTCAGTAAGGCTTTTAACACTGTGCGGCATATGGCTAGTTAAGAAACTAAGCAGCCTGGGGGTGGCAGAGAAAGTGACAAGCTGGGGATCAAGTTGGGTAAGGGATAGGAAAAGGTGGTGGTTAAAGGTAGTCACTCAGGCAGTAGGAGAGCGACTAGTGGAGTGCCACAGGGTTCGCTGCTGAAACCGGTCCTTTTCAATGTCTTCATAAGCAACATTGTGGAGGAGCTTGAAGGTGAGATGTGTCTGTTTGCGAATCGCACAAAAATCTGACACTGAGGAAGGGGTGGAGAGAATGCAAAGGGATCTGAGGAAGCTAGAGAAATGGTCCAGGGATTGGCAGCTGAGTTTCAGTTCCAAAAAGTGTAAGGTTATACACTTAGAGCTGCAGAAACCAGGGGCTGTGTATAAGATGGGGGTGGGGGGTGGAGCTTACAGTTACCAAGCAAGAAAGAGACCTAGGGGTCATCTTGTCTGATGACCTCAATGTAGCTGGGCAGTGTGATAAAGCAGTGGGAAAGGCTAGCAGGATGCTGGGGTGCACTGGGAGAGGGATTTCTAGTAGGAGGAGGGAGGTGGTGGTGCTGCTGTTGTATCGCTCACTGGTGAGGCCCCACATGGAGTACTGTGTCCAGTTCTGGAGGCTGCATCTCTACAAGGACATTGAAAGGGTGGAGGCAGTAAAGAGGAAGGCAACCAGAATAGTGAGGGGGTTGCAAGAGAAGCCATACGAGGAAAGGCTGCAGGAACTCCACATGTACTTCCTGTAAGAGAGGAGGGCGACAGGGGCCATGACTGAAACCTACAAGCACCTCACAGGAGTGAACATGATGCAAGTGGAGGGTCTGTTCCAGATAAAGGAAGGCATTAGAACAAGGGGCATGCAATGACGCTAAAGGGGGGGGAGTGTAGGAGAGAGGGGCAGAAATACTTCTTCATGGAAAGGCCGGTGGATGACTAGAGCAGCCTGTCAGAGGAGGTATTGAGGGTAAAGACTGTGGGGAGCTTGAAGCATGTGTGGGACAGGCACGGGGCATATTAGGTAGAGGAACTGGGGGGGGAGGGAGTAACACCTATGACCAGCTAGGATTAGTGGTGATGGAATAGGCAGGGAGAAGGGGCAGACTGGATGAGTGGAAAGGTCCTTTTCTGCCGCCACAATCTATGTTTTTTTTGCTCTTCCCTACACCTACCAACCTGCCATGCCTTCTGGCTACTACTCATCCTGTTCTGCCCACCAGTCTCACCCTTTACTGCCATTTCCTGCCACCTGGCTCCCAAGGCTGTCCCTATGTCTGGGAGGGTCCAGTTTATCCCTGCAGGGGGGTAACATTACTGGGGGTTCCTCTGAGGTGTACAGGGCTATGGGGCAGGAGTGGTAATGTAGGGGGACTGTGACTTGGGTGGACCAGGCAGTCATCATTTAGCAAGCCAAGACAGGTGTTGTTTCCACTTTTCTGGGCCCCACCCCAAAACACAGCGTTGCGCACCGCAGCAACACCCTGGAGGTGGAGCCAGCCAACGTGTGGTCACCCATGCTGGCAAGGCTGCTACACAGCACCAGATGTCACTCTCTAGGTGGTGCTCCACAGCACCCTCCTGGGGAGGAGAGTGCGCAGTTGCTTTATCACCCTCCCTGCCAGCCTCTGTTCATGACGTTCTGGGCTTTGGGCTCAAAAAAAATCTGTGTTTCTATGTTGGCATCATAAGAAGCCCATGACTAATGCCAAGCTGCTTTCATGCCCTTTACCACAATATCTATGGTGGACCTCACTCTGTCACTCACCAGCAGTTCGGACAGCAGGGTGTGTGTCTGAAGTCATGGGCGTCTCTCATAGATAGATTGCCATGTGTACCTGGTGGGATGCTGGGGTAAGGGAGCACCGAGCAGATATGAAACGTTTCCTTAAGGCATCCATCCTTCTGGAGGCTTGCCATGGGGCTACTCTCCAGATATGGGGTGATGCCCCTTGGAGTTAGACAAGGGTGAGAAAGGTTTCAAATGGTTATATTACAGGGTTGCAGTAGTGTCCCTCTGGTTAGGGTTGAGTAGGCTGTTTAATATTAAACCCAAATTTCTGCACCTTAATAACTTTGATGTCATTTGATGAAATAATACTAAATTTGGCATGCAAATTTAGGTTGTCAGAATCTCAAGACTTGTAAAGTTGAAAAGTTTCATGATGGCATCTTGTTCAGTTTTTGAGATACGGTGCACCAAAAAACAGAAAAGAAACCCTTATACTTAACTGTGCGTATTTTGTGCTGTCACCTACAGCCTAGATGGGGCAGAATTTTTTCATGAAATTTTAAGGGCTGAAGAGGCCTGTGCCAAGGGTGAGCCTTGTGAAGGTTTCATAAAAAAATATTATAGAGTTTCAGAGTGATAAGAATTTTTGAGTTTACTGACAGATGCAAATGGTAACAAAAAAATAACTATCGCGAGTGCTTATTTTCGTGGTTTATTTGATGTGTGGGGGGAAAAAAGATTGTGACAGCTGCCATGATTTTTTTTTTTTACTCACAAACATTGAAAATACACAAAAATTATAGATTTTCAAAAAACAAACACCTGAACCTAGCTAAATGGGACATGTTTAACTAGATTCTGTGTTTGTTTTTAAAATAATTGCCAGAAATACATTTAATGGGCACCTCAAAATCCAGAGTGCCCAGCTTACCGAGAAGAACTATTCACCCATGTTCTCTGTATGAGAACAGTGGGACTTTTCTGAATGCTGAAGTCACAGCTGGAGTTGTGCTGCTCATTTCAGTTCAAGCAGTGAGCCAGCGATCCCCTCACTGTCTGTGTCTCTCTCTCTTTTTGTCTGTCTATCTAGCTATGTAATTATTTCTTAAGTGGGCCAGGGTGCCCACCCCCGGTGCCACTTAATTCCACCCAGGTCGCCTGCCCACCCTTCCCAGTTTTTGTTTATAATTATTATAAGTGTAATAATAATAATGCTTTATTTATTATGCGCCTTTCATGTATCAAGGCGCAGTACAATAAAACGATAAAACACAGTAAAACCAAAAACAACTTCATAAAATATACGATACAAATCAGCAGTCATCGCTACCATATGCTTTGACCCAGAGATAAGATTTTAGAGCCTGTTTAAAGCTCCCCACGGTCGTGCACTCCCTAATAAGTGCAGAGGGGTGCCCACCCTTGGTACCACTTCTCTTGACCCCCCTTCCCTCCAGATCATCCACTCCCATTCCCACTAATGCACATGGCGGCACTGGGGTGCCCACTCCCAGTGCACCAAACAGTAGCCTGTCACTGAGGAGCCCAATCCCCAGTGTCGGCTAAATCCCCTGAAAAGAAGAAAACTGTCCCTAGTTGACTTTTTTCCTGCAAAAAAGAAAACAGTCCCTCACCCATCTGACACCCACCCTGACCTCCACTCAGCACCCACACCCCCTACACACCTGACTATGTCCCACAGCATACTGTAGATCCATACTCCAATCGAAGACACATCTTGCTGCTGGAACTGGTGACTGTAATATGAAATATGAGAAAATCAGGTAAGTGCGATTCAATATATTTCAATGGAGTGTTAACTTTTATTAATAACTTTGTAATTTTTACATATTTTGACCCCACATTTTCAACATGGCCATTTTGGAACTTCTGCTTATGACCAATGGTTGTGGAATTATGCAAATCTGGCCTAAAAGGCAAGTTTGGGGTTGCTTTGTAAAATCACCTTTTTGGCTGGATTTGAACATCTTCTCCATCTTTGTTCATGAGGTGGGGTCATAAGAAGGGTATGTTGAAACTTTGGGATCAAAATATGTAAAAATGACGAAGTTATGAGTGTACACTGAAATGTTTCTGTGCTTGCGCATAAGTTCACTAATTTTAAATATTTTGATTCCTAATTTTCAACATAGCCATTTTTTCTCACCACCTCATGAACATGACAGCTGTCATTTGTGAAATCCTGGCCTTAATGTGTTGTTGCACCTGTGGCGCAGAATGATGTTTCAGCAGGGATTTAAACATTTTAACTTACTGGGTTCATCAGGTGGGGTAATAAGAAGGCTATGCTGAAAAGTTGGTGTACAAATACAGTAAAATTTCCAAGTTATGAGTGAACATTGCATTATTTCAGCATTCACTCATAACTTCACCAGTTTTCAATATTTTGACTGCACTTTCAACATAACCATTTTTCCACACAATCTCATAAACATGACAGGTGTCATTTTTTTAACTCCTGGACAAGACTTTTCATGTGAAATGACGTTTCAGCCAATATAGTACTAATGCTACATGTCATGTTTATAAGGGGAGTCATAAAACAACTATCTTAAAAATTTGGGGTCAAAATAAAAAAAAAAAAGAAATTGTTAAGAAACTTTGAGTGTAGCGCTAGTCTTGAGTCCAGCAGGTATGCTTTATAAACCTGTGCCAGTGAGCTGAGTTTGGGGGGGTGCGCTCAAGTGACCCAGCTGGATGGATTGAGAGTGGGTGGATGGAGCTGTTGTACAATGCCCCCCCAGCCAGGGAATGAAAGCTGCAGGACTGTCTGCACGGGCACCGTATAGTGAAGATATCTGTCCTCTTGGCATAAGGCCTTGCACCTCTGCACCCGTGGGTGGTAAAGGGCCCAGTGCATTGGCTGACAGATGGACTCTATTCCCTGTATGTCTGTATCTACAGCCGCATGGAAGCACAGGGACCAGAGGGTCTTGCACATCTGCAGCCCACCAGACAGACCCATGAATTCTTGACACCTGTCACTGTGCAAAAGTGCAGGGCCTGCAAGGGCCTTGCACTTCTGTTGGTGGATGGAGTCTTCCCATGGCTTAAGACCTAAAGGGCCATGTGCATCGACATGTATGAGAAGTACAATTCCACTGTCTCAAAAAGAAAAGAAACTCTTTGCAAAAACTGCGTAAATGCACCAGTTAGGGTTTAACTTAATGCCACAAGTAGTGAAACATGGCATTAGGGTTTCCAACCCTAACTCTGTAACCCCACCCCCCCAAACACAAGGAAAAAACATTACAATTTTGGGTCTCCGGAATCTTGGCGAATCAATGGTGGGGCCTTCCTTGGGGTTGTCAGCCGTAATGCCCACCCCATTCCCTGGGCAAACAAGGTCAGATGTGATGTCCTTTCTTTATTAAGGGCCCTGCACAAAGAAAGCTACAACAGAATATGTTGGCAACATGTGGCGAAACAGACTGCTCTACCTCTAAAGAGTGTATCGGTATGAAGAACTGGCTTGGAACTGTACCTTGTGCTTTGAATAGGAGGGTACAGGCTGGGGGAGGGGGAGCATTTAGGACTGACAACTCCAAGGAAGACCCTACCACTGATTTACTAAGACTTTGGAGACCCCAAACCCTAATGTTTTTAACTTTTACTGTTGGGGGGATTAGGATGGAAACTCTAATGCCACATTGCCCTACGTTTGTGGCATTAAGTTGAACACTAACTGCTGCATTAACAAAGTTTTTTTTTTTGCAAAGAATACTTCTGTACTTTTTCCTAGATATTTCTTCACTCACACAGGAATGCAGAAAAAAATTATTGGCATATAGAGAGGAAATAATTGAACTTGTAGCTACTTGCACCATCCCACATTGAACAGACTGTACAATAATTTACAATTGTTCCAAACATCTCTTTTTTTGAGTCTGAGCAGATAGCTAATTTTCTGAAAACTCAACTAAAAAACAAAACAAAAAATACAGAAAACTGAGTGGGATTCTGAAGGGTTATTGGATGCCGACGAAGCACGTCAGTAAGATATGGGCATAGTCATAAAATGATGAAATAAGATATACTATAAATAGAGACTGCAAAACAGACTGGAATTAATATCTTATTAATCATTTTTAGAATTTAAAATTCTCCTTTTCTTTGTGTCTTAACTATTGAAAATAACATCAAAAGCCAGCCTGGTGGCACTGTGGGCTGAGGCGCTGGTCGCCTTACCTCGCACTACACTGGTGACCCGTGTTCAAGAATGAGCATGGGCCACTGGGGGTCAGCAGGGGTGGAGAAGGATTGAGCATCTGATGGGCTGCTCTCCTTCCCCGGGGTGTGGGGGGTCCTCAGTGGTCGGCACTTGCCTGCTCCCTAGCGGAGGCTGGGGAGCAGGGCGCCACACTGGAGCAAGGGGAGGAGTTGGGGCAGATGCTAGGAGGGAGCGCATGCGGACACATGCGTGCTCCTCTCTGCGTGCATCATTGCACACCTCAACTCCTGGGGCGTAAATATCAGGAAAAAGGAAGAGCCACGGCACTGTGGTGGAGGGCGCCTCACAGGCTCCGCTCCCAGCCAGCCATGGTGATGGCCTACTGGATCCGGTCCTCGGTGGGGGTTGGGGAACCCTGCCGGCCCCACCAGGGGGGTAAGCCTCAGGAGCTCGACCAGCGCAGGATGGTGGATGCTGAGGGAGGGGGCTGGTGGCTCCCTCCGGATGTCAGCTGGCTAAAGGAGTCAAAAAGTAATAGCAAATAACATCAAAAGATATTGAAAGAAGTACTGATCCAAAAAGTACTTAGGACAGTAACATATACAAAAGTTTATAAAAGTTACTGCACTGTAAAATTATGTGTAATGTTTCTTGAGTTAATATTATTTTTCTTTTCCATTTTTTTGTAATTCTGTCATTGTTGTTCCTTAAAATATCCTGTCAATGTAGTTACTAGAAAAAAGAAGAAAATGTCAGAGCTGCTACAGTGAGCGCAGTGCACCACAGCAAGCAGGCACTACAGATTCAAAACAAAAAAAAAGGTTGCAGCTCGCTCGCAACACAAAATAAAGCGCTTGGAAGATTCACTGGGCTCAGTGTTCAGCTTGACAGTGTATTTAACTCTAATAACCAGGTTCCATTCCATAATAACCACCCGAGGTGTGTAATACCACGTAAACCATGAGTGCAAAGCACAAGTGTTTTGTGATAGTATTACCAAGGCCCGTACTTTTCTCCGGCACATTGAGACCAAGTTCTGCGGCACGATTACCATTTGCCGCAGAACTTCTGCGGTGGGGGTTTGTAAATTTCTGCGGAAGCTCTGTGGCACTAATGAACTACCATATCACAGTGTCAGCTTGTCATCCTGACTTCATTTCCATGGCAGTGGCGCTAGCAATCAGGATGGGGGAAAGCACAGTAACACTAGTTCAAAAAATAACAGACTAATAGAAAAAATTTTATGCATAAAAAAGCACAAAAAAAATGTCTATCCCTTAAGGTCCTAGCCTGTTGCATAAATGAAATATGCAGCAGGGACCTTACGTGATAAATAAGGTATTTCTATACTCATGCTGTCTATACCACTCATGAGGTCCCCACTGTTCATTACATGTATTTATATGCAGTCTGTAACATACATACAATTGTGTGTGTGTGTGTGTATATATATTTTTATTTTTTTATTTCCAAAAAATTGTATCCTCATTCATACAGGTCCCTTTGGAAATGGAATAAACAGAATAGAGGAGATACTGCAAAACTCATTTTTCATGCCAGCCTGCTTCCCCTGACACTACGTAACACCATCAGGCCATGACATGCACGTGAACCCATTGTAAGATACAGCTCTCCAGCCCATCACAATGTGTCCCCCGTGTGACAGAACACTGCACCATACCTTCCCAGGCTCAGAGCAGTGGTGTGTGCCCCCAATCCTTGTGCTGCCCAGCCAGCTCCCAGAGCTCATCTCTGAACCGGAGTTGCCGGCACGGGAACACAACATGCTACCCCTTTGGCCCAACAGCTGGCCCTACACACAGCATTTCTCAATAACTTTTAGATGATTCGGTCAACCAATGACAATATGTCATCAATAACCCTGACAAAAATGTGTACAGCGCAATTATGTGTTTAACTGATCTATTCTTTCAACAGATCTACACATTATTATATTCAATTTTTCTGGGCATAATTACTTTATTTTCTTAAAAATGACAGGTCAATTCATTTTACCAGTTATTTATTTCAGATGGCATCCACGGCTGCTGCCAGCACCCCATCATCCACACGGAGGCATGTTGGTGCTGCAAGACAAAAGAGGTATGTCAGTGAGGCAATGCCCACATGTGCCCCCTCCCACACTATTCTGCAGCATGGCATGCACGTGGGTGCGCACACATGCAAATGACATGCATGCCGGCTGCATGCATTCCAGTTTGCCCTTGTATGCACCCTTCGTGCCACCAGCTGCGCGTGGCTGACATACTTACCATGCAGTGATGGGCTGCCACCCGTCTGGAAACCACCTTCAGGCACACCTTCCACCATGCTGTGGCGCATGGTGGCTGCCACCATCTCCTCCAGCACCGTGAGTGTTGGCGCATCCACAGGCCCCCCCCGCCGGTGGCATTCTGGGATGCACGGATGGCTGCCACCTTCTCTTTAATGTGCCTCTTGTCTGTGCCCACCTTCTTCCAGCATTCCTGCGCCGACCGCTGGTGGCTGCCATGCTGGTTGACGTTTGTTGCCACCTTCTCCCAGGCCCCAGCCCTGGCCTGTGGTGTGCCAGTGGCACCACTCAACATGGGCTCCCTCTCCAGGTATGCATTGAACAGGGCCTCTGTCTCTGCTTTAGTGACATTGGGCCTGCGCTTCCGAGCAGGCCCACACTCCACACCCTCCTCACATTCCGACATTTCACTTCCTGTGGACACGGGCTGCACAGTGTGTCAGTGGCAGGGCCCCTACTTTTCTGTGGCACAGTGGGACCAAGTTCTGTGGCAAGACTACCATTTGCCGCAGAACTTCTGTGGCAGTGGTTTGTAATTTCTTCGGAAGTTCTGCGGCACTAACAAACTACCACATCACAGTGTCAGCTTGTCATCCTGACTTCACTTTCATGGCAGTGGTTATAGCAATCAGGATGGTGGAAAGCACAGTAACACTAGTTCAAAAAATAACAGACTTATAAAAATAATTGTATGCCTGAAAAGGCAAAACAGATGTCTCTCCCTTAAGGTCCTAGCCTGTTGCATAAATGACATACTGTATGCAGACGAGATCTTATGTGATAAATAAGGTATTTCTATATGCATGCTATCTATCCCACTAATGAGGTTTCCACTGTCTATCACTTATATAGTCGTATGTGCTTTCTACACCACTCATGAAGTTCCCACTGTGTAGCACTTATATATTTATATGCAATCTGTAACACACATACAAATGTGTGTGTGTGTATGTATATATATATATATATATTTTTTTTATTTCCATGAACTTGCATCCTCATTCATACAGGTCCCATTGGAAATGGAATAGAGGAGTTATTGCAAAAGTCATTTTTCATGTCAACCTGCTTACCCTGACACACTGTGTAACACCATCAGGCCACGACATGCATGTGAACCAATTGTGAGACAGAGCTCTCCAGCCCATCACAATGTGTCCACCATGTGACAGAACACTGCACCATACCTTCCCAGGCTCCGAGCAGTGATGTGTTCCACCGATCCTTGTGCTGCCCAGCCAGCTCCCAGAGCTAATCTCTGAACCTGAGTTGCCGGCACAGAAAGACAGCATGCTACCCTCTGGCTCAACAGCTGTCCCTGCACACAACATTTCTCCATAACTTTTGGGTGATTCTATCAACCAGTGACAATATGTAATCAATAACCCTGGCAAAAATGCTTACAGTGCAATTATTTATTTAACAGGTCTATTCTTTCAACAGGTCTACACATTATTATATTCCACTTTTCTGGGCATAATTACTTTATTTTTCTTAAAAATGACAGTTAAATTCATTTTACCAGTTATTCATTTCAGATGGCATCTCTATACCTTAAAGGCACAAACAGGGTTTGTACAAAGTGAGGTATGGACTTATCAAGTCTGTGCTATTGAAAAGGTTTTGTTTAAGTAGACCCTAGCGCAATAATGTAAGACTGAAAATTGTATTAGGCTGTAGTGAAGGTTGAGCAACTATCACCATACATGATGTGCTGTGCCACCATCTCTGGCAGTGGGAGCTGTGGTAGATAAGTGACTCTTCATTTCTGTTGCAGAATGCAGCCAATTCGTTAGCTAATGTATGATGTTATAGCAATGATAACATCACATTCTGAGCATATAGAGGGGTTTTGGATATAAAAAGAGGGGAAGGGAAGCAGATTCTATGGATAAACAGAAATATTAATAAAAATCACCAAGAAGAGTGATTCTCATGCACCACAGAAGTTCTATGTAGATCGCAGAAGCTCTCAGCAAAATTCTAAAGTGGCCGCAGAATTCTAGGGGCCTTGGTCAGTGGTAGCATCTCCCTGGTCCGTCCCACCCTGCTGTGCTGTCTGCTCCCAGTGAGCTGCAGCAGCATGCACAACTTACCTTGAAAGGATGCAATACCAGTCCATGGCCTGTGTTGTTCCATAGCGCTTATAAGGCTCAATGCATGCAAATGAGGTTTGGTGCAACAGCAATGACATGCTAATGCACCCAGTGTGCCAAGCATTGGCTGATGAGCTCATTTGCATATGGTTTCTGAATATCGTTGTTTTGTGCCATGCACAAGTCACGGTGCAATGCACACACATGCGTGGTGCACATGCCTGCAGTGCAGATGCGCCTAACGGGGTCATGGTGCCACTCTCACACCGTGCACTGACAGTGCAATGCAGTGGCATCGTGCATAATGCGCTAGGCCTGCTGTCACGCACATGTGCACTGCACAATGGAGGGCAACCCCTGGGGAGACCTCTGACCCCTGGATCACTCCCCTGACCCAGCAACCCTGCTTAGCCATGCCTACGCCGGGGCATCTCTGGCACTGTGTGATGGGTGGGCACTGTGCATGTTCCCCTGCATCGCGCATCTGGTGCATGTTGTGGACACGTATGCCTCCTGCCACCATTTTGGTCCCTGAGATCGCGGTGGACAAAATGGTGCAGGGATGTGTCTGTCGAGCACTGAACTGGTCACAGGTGGAGCTTGTAAACCTGGTGGCCTGTGTCCAGCTCCACACCCCCAACTATTTGGCCAGGTGCCTCTGCAGCAGCCAAGGGTCACAGTTTGGCAGGGGACTGCTGCCAGGCTGCAGCAGAGGACCAGGGTGGCCAGGACAGGGGAGCAGTGCCACCACTGGTATGGGGACCTGATGCGGCGAGACCCAGAGTGCCTGAGGAGGCTTCAGGCATGCCAGGCACGTGTCAGGCGAGGGGCTGTGCCACAGCGAGGTAAGTCAGCCCATTTTGCATGTGTGCCCTGGTGCTGTACTGTGGTGTTGGCTAGGCTGCCTGGCATGCCCTGCAGAGGGGTACAGTGTCATCATGTGCATCACAGAGTGGCATTGCCAGCTGCCGCTTTCGTTGCGATGCAGCCGTGTGGGATGTGTCGGGCAGGGGCTCACCCTGTGTACAGAGGTGGTGGTGGTGGGCAGCTGCTGTGGATGCTTCCTGATGTGTACCTGCCTTCATTCCATTCCCAGGGCCTGAGGATTGATGCTGGGCACAGGCAGCAGCAGCAGCACACCAAGCCATGGCGGACCACGGAGGAGGAGGAATGGGACCATCACTGGCGGGGCCGCAGAGGGCAGATAGGCACTGTCATGGTCCTTCTCACTTTACATGGGGGGTGGCGGGGGACTGGATCAGGGCATGGCCACCTGTGCCATGTGCCGTGGCAGCTGTGTGTCGCACTGTGCATGGTGCATGCCACTGTGGTGCATCCATTGGACACATGTGCCAGCTGTTGGTGGGTTGGGTGTGTGCCCAGCTGCCACTGTTGTTGCTGTGGTGCTGCCGGTGCACTGTGCCATGTGACTGCCATTGTGCAGTTGGGTGGCCATTGTGTGGTGGGGACCACCTCTGTGCAATGTCATGGTGCACCAAGTTGCTGGCAAGCATTGGCCCACTCCTTCGTTGGGCATGGTTCCTTGGGACATTGCACTGATCACCTGTCCTGTCCCTTGTTATAGGCGTCCAGCAGAGAACTAGGAGGCCTATGTACTGCAGACTGCTCCGGCAGTTGATTCTAATCACCTTGACCACCACGGAGGCTATGTTGTAAGTTCAGCACCTGCTGCTGGCAGAGTGGAGGTGGCAAGTATGCCAAGGGGTGGCAGGGCGTGGCCACCATAAGTTTGGCCCCAGCTTTCCCCTGCTGTACCTCCCCCTACAATCCCCTTTCCCAATGTACAGTCCCTGTTCCCTGCCCCCTTCCCTCGCTTGCCCACTCCCTTGTTATTGTAAATAGTTTTCTTCCTAAACATATATTTTTTGACTTACCTGCCTGTGTCAGTGTCTGCTTTGCAGGTGGTGTGAGGAGCCATGCTGCAGTGGCCCAGTGTCTGTCTATGTAGTGTGCATGTGTCGGGGTGCGTGTTGTGCTTCTGTGGTTCACTGCTGTGTGCTGTGGTGTGTCCCACTGTGGTGGTCTTGGTGTCCTTCCCCTTGGTTGGTGGCTGTGCCTTGGGGTGCCCATGGGGCGGCTGTCAGGAGTGTGTAGCGGGTGTGTGTGTGGTGGTGGCACACGGCCATGGTCATTGGTCGGCTACTGGCCGCACACTGTGTTGGGGCCCCTGCTTGGCATTGTGCAGCCTGTTCCATGTGGTCTGCCACGCTGCCTGCCTCCCGGCATGTTCAGTGCCTACTGTGTGGGCTTCCTGTGTAGCATGTGTGCTTGGCTCTATGGATCTGGGTATGGCCTGCTATGGTCTGGGGGGGGGCATAGCCAGCAGCCTGCGGGGGGGAGGCTCCCTTGGTTGCTCTCCATTGACACCTCCTGTTGCCTGGTATCTGTGCCACTGTTGTGTTCTGGGGTCCGGTGTCTGGGTGCCTGTGTGTGCCCTGCTGGTGGAGGCCTCCTGTGGCCTGTCACCATGCTTCCTTGGCTCTGTCCCTAGGTCTGTTCTCTGTGCTGTGCCCCCTCTGTTGCTCTGCTTCCACAGTTGCGCTGGAGCAGGGGCATCTCTTTTTGCGCCATGGCACAACTCTGCCATATTCAGCTGGGTTGTGCTGGCACGGTTCGGCCTGCGCAACCTCTGACTATGAACACATTGAACATGGCGCATGAGATTTGCGCTGTGCCGGCCTTTGGTGCATTTCTGAATATCTGGGCCTCAATGTATTGTTGACACTGCCTTTTAATTGTTCCCTCCATTTTACTATATTGACTCTGGGCAACTTGCCCGTCGCAACTGTTCTTCTATAACTAGTATAATGTGTATGTACAGTGTTTTTACAGTGTTCTATCTGCCTTTGTTATTATGTTATTCCCTACCTATGTTAGTGTGTTTCACCTCCTTTGTTATATTCTGACCATGATGTGGAGCCTTTGTAAAGGAGTCCACATAGAAACATAGAAGTTGATGGTGGATAAGGACCGCAAAGCCCACCCAGTCTGCCCATTTCTTTTTCTACCTTATAAATGTGCCATCGGCCTTTGCTCTGTCAGTGGCCTATCTATTCATACTCATCTGTATTGCTCCCTTATGCCTATCCCATGCCTGTTTGAAGCCCTGCACTGTATTCATATCCACTACTTCCTGAGGTAGATCGTTCCATGCAGCCACCACCCTTTCTGTGAAAAAGAACTTCCTCACATTACCCCTTAATCACCTTCCTCTAATCTCATGCTGTGTCCTCTTGTCCTGCTATTTTTCTCGTATTGAAACATGTTAGACTCTTTCACCTTGTTAATGCCCTTAAGGTGTTTGAATGTTTCGATCATATCACCTCTCTCCTTCCTTTGCTCTAGGGTATACATATTGAGCTCCGTTAATCTGTCCTCATATGTTTTCTGATGCAGTCCCTGCACCATTTTGGTTGCCCTTCTCTGGACTGCCTCAATTTGGTTAATGTCCTTGTGAAGGTGTGGCCTCCAGTACTGCACGCAGTACTCCAGATGGGGCCTAACCAGTGTCTTGTAAAGAGGGATTATTACCTCCCTCTTCCGACTTGTGATACCCCTACTAATACACCCCAACATCCCCCTAGCCTTACCTACTGCTTTAGTGGTCTGCTTGGATGATTTCAGGACATCTGTGATGATGATGCCCAAGTCTCTTTCTTCCCTTGTGATTGCCAGCAACTCCCCTCCCAGCCTATAGGTGGCTTCAGGGTTTCTCTTCCCTATGTGCATGATTTTGCACTTCTTTGCATTAAACCCCAGTTGCCACTCTTCTGACCATTTTGCTAGTTTATCCAGATCTCTTCTCATTCTGCCCACACCATCTGGATCATCTACTCTGTTGCAGATCTTGGTGTCATCTGCAAACAGACAAGCCTTACCCTCCAGTCCATCTGCAGTGTCACTGATGAAGATATTGAAGAGGACTGGCCCCAGGACTGATACCTGTGGTACCCCACTTGTGACTTGCATCTGTTCTGACTGTATACCGTTTACCACCACTCTCTGTTTTCTGCCCGTCAACCAGTTTGCCACCCAGTTGACCAATTTCTGACCCACCCTGAGCCTACCCAGCTTATTAATCAATCTTGTATGTTTTATTCTTTATTCAGGATCTAGGATTACAAAGTACCTTTGAGCCTAGGCTCTTTTACAAAGGTTCCACGTCAGGGTGTACATTCTTAGAGTTACAATATCAGTATAAAGCAATCATTAACAAAGGAGGTTTTGGCATGATTAATACAAGGTTTCTTACAAGTGAACAAATGAGAAAGAGGGTACACAGAGGTCAGGAGAGGTGTGGGGAAGGAAACATTGAAAGCTGGAGGGACAAAGAGGGGGAAATGAAGTGCGGGGGAGGTGACAGGGTGAGGATGCAGCTGCCAGGAGCAGCTTTGTCAAGAGGGGGTTAGGATAAGAGCATAAGTTGGGCAGAGGAGGCGTAAGTCCTGGGAGGTGGAGTAAGTGGGGAGTCAGCTTGAGGAGGGATAGGTCAATAACAGTCGCAGGGTTAGAGGCCAGAAGAGCTTGATGGAGTCTGTTCGTGAAGGCACCCATAGTTGCAAGGGTAGTGATGTCACTATTGAGATTATTTACCCAGCTAGGTGCCCTGTAGGCAAAGGACCTTTGGCCTTGGGACGTGCAACAGGGTAGGATTTGCAGTAGGTGTGGTTTGGATTTCCTGCTGTTGGTCTTGAGATGGATGAGAGAGCAGACTCCAGGGGGGGCATTGCCCATCATTATTCTTTTCGCTGTGATGCAGGTTTGATATTTGAGGCAATTATTGAGTGGTAGCCACTCTGATAGAGAGTAGAGGTCGCAGGTATGGGTGAGCCGGTGAGATCTGGTGGCGAGGCGGCAGGCCTTATTGAGGGTGGTAGAAATCTGTTTGAGGGAGGAGGCGGTGGCGGAGCCATAGATAATTAATCCGTAGTCGATGATGCTGATGGAGCTCTGGACGGCAACTGTTAAAGCTTCAGTGGTTAGGTGTTTCCTATGGCGGAGAGGCAGGCTCATCCTGATCTTAGCTGCTTTAGCCACTGCATTTATATGGGCAGTGTAAGATAGGTGGGAGTCGAGGGTGATGCCAAGATATTTAAAGGATTGTACTTGTTCGAGTGTGACTCCTTGCTTAGTTTTGATGGCGAGGTAGAACTGTTTGAATCTGTGATGAGAGCTGCTGAAGATCATGGATTTCGTTTTTTTCTGGTTTAGGATAATTTTGTGTTTTAGGAACCAGCTTTCGACTGAAGTGAAGCCAGGCTGAAGGTTGTTTTTCAGTTGTTGAGGATCCTGGTGGGAGGCAAGGATGACTGCATCATCCGCATAGAGAATGATTCGCTGAGGACAGGCTTCAGGAAGCGAGTTTAGGAACAGGCTGAAAAGGAGGGGGCCTAAGATGGATCCCTATGGGACACCTGAGCGGACTGGTCTGGGATTTGAGAGGGTGTTGGAGATTCTTACTCTTTGGGACCGGTTTTCTAGGTAGCTTTTGAACCAGGTTACCGAGTTAGGAGAGAGACCCAAATTCTGGAGCTGGGCAAGCAGGAGGCTGTGGTGGACAGTGTTGAAGGCCTTTGTTAGGTCATTGAAAGTTGCGCCGGTTTGATGCTGTTTGTCCAAGGAGTGGTGGATAGTGCCGGTAAATTTGAGCAGTGCAGTGGAGGTGCTATGATTCTTTCTGAAGCCGTGTTGCTGGCTGTTCAGCAGGTTGTGTTTGTCAAGGTAATCGGTCAGCTGGTCAGTGACAATACACTCTGGGGCCTTAGAAAGAGGAGGGAGGATGGAGATGGGTCGGAAGTTCTCAGGTGCAGTTTTGGCACCACTTTTATGGATGGGAGTTACGGTGGCTAGTTTACATTTTCCGGGGAATTGGCTAAGGCTGAGGGAGAGAATGAAGATCTTCGTCAGTGGTTGAAGCAATTCATTAAGAGTGAGGGATAGAAGTTTGAGGTCCAGGGTATCACTGCTGGTTCTGGACTTGCTGATTGCTTTAGTTACGTAGTCACGCACCTGGTACATCTTAAATGCTTTAAAGTAGAAAGGGGGTCACTAGTCTGGGTAGTGGAAGCAGGGGGGAACGGACTGGTTGTTTCATTGTAAAAGACAGGAGGGAGTACTGAGCTAAGGGCAGTGAAGGTGTCATTGAAGGTGTCAGCTATTAGTTTGGGGTCAAGGGTTATATCTCCGTTAACGCTGAGAACCGAGGGGGGTGTATCTTATCTGCTGCCCAGTGACTTCTTTTACGTTTTTCCAGAAATCTCTTCCCTTTCCCCTGGAGTTGATGAGGGTGTTCTTGAAATAGCCTGATTTCTTATCCTGGATTGCTTTGGTGCAGACATTTCTTGCACGTTTGTAGTTGGTGATGTCAGAGAGTTTCCCAGAGGCGGTCTTTTTCCTGTAGTTGCCTGAGGAGGTCTCCGGTGATCCAGGGGTTGCAGAGTGCTTTAACCTTCCGCCTTTTGATAGGAGCAAATATGTTGCATGCTTCATTAAAGATATTGATAAAGTGGTCCAGAGCCGTGTTCACATTAGTAGCTGAGAGGACCGGAGTCCAGTGTTGTTGGCAGACGTGAGCTTTGAGATAAATTAATTTGCCATGGGGTAGAACCCTACTAGTGACAGTATTAGCAGGTGGTTTGATGAATTTATTTGACCAGAGGCACCTGACTGGAGAGTGGTTGCTGAGTGTGTCCGGGAGGACAGAGGTTTTTGAGATCCAGCTAGGGTGGCTGGTTAGGATCCAGTCCAGGAGGGTGCTGAAGCCTGTTTTATAGTTTTTCCTGGTCGGTGACTGTACCATCTAGGAGAGGTTTGTGGCTGCAACGGAGTCCCTAAAGGCTCCTGCTTCTGAAGCAAGCCAGTTTATGTAAAAGTCTCCTAGCAGTATCGATTCAGCATCAAGTGGGAGTAAGTGGATGAAATCCAGGACCTCTGAGAGACCATTACATTGTTCTTTCGGAGGTATGTACACTGTAACGACAGTGAGGGCTTTGTTGTGGGTGCCAAGGAGGACTCTGATGGGGAGAATCTGCGCCGTAGTCAATAGTGGGGCAGTGTTGATGGGGTGCCCCAGGATGGAGTCTTTGAGGTAAAGGGCGCAGCCGCCACCCCTTTTTGAGGTCCAGTCGAGCCTAAAATGTTGTAACCAGAGAGGGCGATAGCCTGATCAGGGACTGATGGGGAGAGCCAGGTTTCAACTACTGCTAGGATGTCAGGCCTATGTTGGCTGGTAAAGATTTGAAGGGCATCAGTTTTGTGGAAGAGGCTGCATATATTGAGCATAATAATGGAGATGGTACCTGTGGGTTTGTCCTGGCTGGCAGCCCTTGTGGGGGCTGGGCCAAGATTTGGATGGATATTTCTGGAGAGCATCAGGAGGAGGAGGACAAACTTGAGCACGCGTAGTCGTAGGTTACTGGTTCTGCGTCTCCTTTTTCTGGTCGGGTGTGAGTATGACTTAGGGGGAGAGTGGTGGTCCAGAGACAGAGGAGTTGGGGGCGCAAGGAGGTGAGCCCTGCACCAGCAGGGTTGGAGGAACAGGTCACTAGTGGTTGGCGGGGACCGGAGTTCAAAGATGGGATCAAAAGGAAGAGTCCCTGGGTGGTGATATGAGTGGTCAAGTAAGAAGCTGTGGAGACGGGAGGGGAAGCAGGCTCTGGAGGGTGGAGTAGAAGAATAAGAGGAGCGCGGAGGAGGAGAACGGGGAGCAGTGTACAGCGGAGACTCATAGTTGTAAGGGGCGGGGTAGCAGGATGGTGGGGCAGTCAAAGTGAGAGAAAGTGGAAGGGTTGTAAAGAGATCAAGGATATGTGGAGAGGAGCCTGTGGCTTAGAGTGATAGCTGTGCAAGGACTGTGCAGT
Organism: Neoceratodus forsteri; assembly: GCA_016271365.2. Classification (NCBI taxonomy): domain Eukaryota; kingdom Metazoa; phylum Chordata; order Ceratodontiformes; family Ceratodontidae; genus Neoceratodus; species Neoceratodus forsteri. The sequence goes on from JADMNL010000034.1 coordinate 83,320,912, forward strand.
GAGTGCAGGAGTTAAGAACAGGGCTAGAGGGAAGGTTAGAGGGGAGTGGGAGGGAGTTGGTTGTTAGAAAGATCAATGAGAGTGGCCGAGGAGGTGGGGTTTCAAAAGGGGATGTGGGAAGGGTCTATTTAATTAAGGCAGGAGGTGGGGGGGGGCAGGCGTAAAATTTCGGCCACTTCCACTCACACTCAGTGGGTGCTGCAGTCCCGAGCGGAGGAGAAATTCAGCAGGCTTGGCTGGCCAGTCAGGAAGGTGGAGGAGTGCAGGGGTCCAATCCCGGTGCAGCTCGACAAGCGCCTGGCCAATAGCGGTAGCTCACGGCAGCCCCGGACAGTCTGAGGACTTACCCGGCTTTCTGGATCCTTAGTTCGGGCAGGAGGTGGGCAGCTGGGTGGTCGGAAGCCCCGAGCCGCAGCCGTGTGCTTCAGTGGGCAGGAGTGCCCAAGATGAAGAGCTGGATCTGGTGGTGGAGAGGAGAGAGAAATAGGGGTTAGAAATGGGTGGGGAGGGCAAACACAAAGCAAGAAGGAAGGCTAAATCGGAGGGCGGGGAGCAGGGGATTTTTGGCCAGACAGAGGTGATAATCAGAGTTGGGGGGGGCGGCAGCCAAGTATAGCTTTGTTGAGGGATTCAAAGCCCTGGACTTTGGCATCATTGGGGTGCTGGGTAGGAGCAAGGCAAGGTCTGAGAGAAAGTTGGTGAGGGAACTGGGGTTGGGGGTGGGGGGCAGTTCAGGCCCAGGGGAGAAAGTCAAGAAGGAAGAGGAGATGGAGGCAGGAAAAAACAATCGGCTTAAGGAGCTGTCAGTCGAAAATTATACACAAGAGCACGGGAGAGCTGTACTCGCTAGGTCATGCTAACCCAATTAATAACATTTCAAACATTTCACAGGAGTCTGCAACAGTATTAATTGGAAACAAAAAAAGCAGTTCCTTAGGGTCAGGGTGAGAAAAAGAGTAGAGAGTCCAGGTTGTGGCAGCTCCGAAAATGGGCCCAAAATATCGGCCCCTTCCACTCACACTCGGTGGGCGCTGCAGTCCTGAGTGGAGGAAAAATTCAGCAGGCATGGCTGGCCTATCAGGAAGGTGGAGGAGTGCAGGGGTCCAATCCCGGTGCGGCTCGGCAAGCGCCTGGCCAGTCGCGGTAGCTCACGGCAGCCCCGGACAGTCTGAGGACTTACCCGGCTTTCTGGATCCTTAGTTCAGGCAGGAGGTGGGTGGCTGGGCGGTCGGAAGTCCCGAGCCGCATCCGTGCGCTTCAGTGGGCAGGAGCGCCCAAGATGCAGAGTGGGACAGTATCGAAAGCTTTGCTGAAGTCAAAGTAGGCGACATCAACTGCTCCCCCTTGGTCCACCACTCTGGTTACCCAATCAAAGAAATCTATGAGAGTAGTTTGACAGGACCTTCCTTTTGTAAACCCATGCTGTCTTGGATCCTGTGCTCCTATGGATTCCAGTTATTGCACTATCCTTTCCTTAAGGAGTGCCACCATAATCCTGCCCACTACTGAGGTAAGACTGACCGGTCTGTAGTTCCCTTCCTCCTCCCTGTTACCACTCTTGTGGAGCGGGATCACATGAGCCCTTCTCCAGTCTTCTGGGACCTCACCTGTGCTCAGAGACTCACTAAACAGTTCTGATAATGGCTCTGCCAGTTCCACACTTAGCTCCTTTAGTACCCTGGGATGTATGCCATCAGGTCCCATTGCCTTGTCTACCCTGAGCTTATCGAGCTCTTGTAGGACCCTTTCTTTTGTGAAGGGAGTAGTGCTCACCTCCCTCCCTCCCCACTGTGTCCATGATGCTGAGCTGTGGTCCCTGCCCTACCTTCTCTTCAGTAAATACTGAGCAGAAGTATCTATTTAGGATAGATGCTTTTACAGGGTCCTCCTCCTAACATGCCCCCTTATCTCCTTTGATCTTAGCAATACCCCCTCTGGACTTTCTCCTTTCACTAATGTATCTATAGAAAGTCTTGTCACCTTCTTTCACTGTACTAGTGTTTCCTCGGTTTGGGCCTTTGCCTGCCTTCCCTGTTTCCCTTAGGGAAGTTTGGTATGCCACACTATCTCCCTGACTCAAAGGGTTGTAATTCTGATCTCTATAATAAAAATAAACAATGTAACACCTCATACTTTATTTTATATAACTGCCAATCAAGTTTAGAGCTGCGTGGCAAAAAACATGTCAATTGTCCTTTCTGTAGCATTTATTTTCTGTGAGCTTTAACATTCAGTTTGACTGGCTGACACCCACGCCATAATAACTGGCCAGTTATTATGGAATGGAACCTGGTTATTACGGCATTCGAAAGAGGTGTAGGCCCAGTCAGTAAATGGACTTAACAATAATTATAGTGCATTTATTTATGGCACTGATATGAAGAGTTACGCATACTGATTCATATATCACTGCTGTAAATAAATCCACTGTCAAGCCGAGCGCTTTGTGTTTTGAGCTACACAGTGTTTTTTTTTTTTTTTTTGTAAAAGTCTTACTACTGGAGGATATAGAAGGTCTGAGTGATGTACTGTAATCTGAAGCAAAAAATGTGCTACACTTGTGGTACTACACAACTTATAGTAATATATTACTATAGTTAAATAATAATGACTTGTATAAACCTGCTGGAACATCCTTTCATTTATAGGACAGGTCTACCCTTATGTGTTGTTTTTCATGTAATTTTTTTTGTTTCTTTCTATGCTTATAATGAATTGTTTTATAGTGCTTTAAACATTGAGTTTAACTGTAAATGAAAGAAAAAGGCAGTCAATGTTGGAATTGGCCTACTCCATAGACAAGACATAAACATAGCTTAACCCCTGAGGCTCTCAACCATGCCATTTGCAGCTCTGTGGTCTCACTTGTTGATATATGGTTTAGTAATCTACAGATCTGCAACAGACATTGCCCTCCGCCGTATTACAGTCACCCTAAATAAAGTGCGTCGTCTCTCTACTGGATCTGACCGATTTACTCACACATGTGACCTCTATGCCCATGCTAATTGGCTCCTGTTCACGGGTCAGCTCATGTACCAGACATGCCTATTGGCAAAAAAAGTGAGTATGGGCCTCATGCCTGCGGGGTGCAGAAACTTCTCTCCACTTTCGAGAGCAGTCGTCCCATCAGAAGCTCGGAGAGTGCTGTCTTCACCATTTCTAGATGTCATACCTCCTTAGGCCAAAGAAGCTTTGCCTTCAGGGCTCCTAAATGGACCAACACTCTTCCATCTAACATTGTTTCCACTTCCAGTCTAGGACACTTTAAGCATGAGCTCCTAAACTACCTGGTTGCTAAGTCAAGTTGTGACTGCTCTCCTTATGCACCACCTTGGCAACATTAATTGACCTAGGGACCCAGCAAGCCTTGACTAGGCCAGGGACCCCTCAATTTCTTGAACCTAAACAGTGGTTCAGGAATCCTCCATGAGCTACAGCTCAGCTGATTCTGCAAGGTACTAGCCCGGACTTTTGGATTTGGTACCAGTGGAAGCTGATTTCCAAGTGGCCCACACTATCTCCTGCTGAACACATCTCTAACTGCTGTATCTCCCTTTGTGTCTCTAGTTGAATTTATGTGCCAGGGTTTAATAATTTGTTTAATCCTTACAGTCATTTTAAGTTCTGAGTTGATATTAGAAGTGAATTTTGAGCTTTTTTTTTTTTTTTACTTTTCCATTAGCAGATTATATCCTCTCACCACTAGAGGGCTATATCTCTGGTAGCAGCTCCTATCCTATCTGGCAAATCACACACACTGTTCTTTTATCATCACAATGCTCCCTCCTCAGTGGGCTCTCCTTTTCCTCTCTCTCTTCCTTCTTAAAAACTTGATAAACCTGCCATCCACTCTCTCCTCTAACCACCTGTGCTTCTAGCTCCAGTCTACCTACAGGGGTTAAACGCAGACGCTCTCCCACTATCTGTAAACACACCTGGGGAATTCTTTCCCCGCTGTAGCCCACAATATGTTCCTCCTTAGAACCCTCTTTCTATTTCTATCAGTTCTGATACTGGCCCCCTCTACAGGACAGGACCACACAAAACGCTTGCCAATATACGAATATAACTCCACCAAGGACGCATTGCAGAATATAAGGAGGACATTAATTCTCCACCTCCAGACTGCAGTGCCACAATATCACCACCTGGATAACACAAAAACTACAAATGTGCAGCTGTCAGAAACACGGCACATCATACCCCCTACTACATGGGTCTATATGAGCAGTGGACAGGCTGGCTATCCCCTCCCTCCACCTGGTAGTAATGTACCCCTAACCTACCTATGTACCATGCCAAAAAAATCACATCGCATTACACAATCGCAAGCCCCAACATATCTAAAATGGCAAGCTATAAGGATCACATGGCTGCTCCTACTGATCTCAGGTAACATCCATCCCAACCCTGGCCCGATGACATACACTGCAACAGGTCATAAGAAACAGAATGGACCAACAATAGCATCAATAAATATCTTCAGCCTGCTAGCAAAACTGGACACTCCCCAAGTCTGGGTCCAGCAGCACCAGCCCGACATTCTTGCGATAGTAGAGACCTGGCTATCACCTAGGGTGCCAGACTGCTATACAACTCACTGGATATGCTGCATTCAGACTAGACAGACTCTGTAAAAGAGGAGGCTGTTGTATTATATATGTTAAAAACCACATTCAGGGCCAAATGCTTAACCCATGTGACACCAAATGTGGGGCTCAACTGATGGCCATAAAAGTAATACTTGGCAAGAACGGGAAAACCCTAACAATAGTCTCGGCCTATATCCCTCCCAAGGAACAAGCGAACGGTTTCAATTCTGTCATCAACTACATCTCTGAAGGGGGACCAAACACAGAGCTGATAATGGTTGGAGACTTTAATATAAACTGGTCCTCTGCTGAAGCTGTACACTACAAGGACTCATTAGCCACTTTCAGCCTTGTGCAATTGGTAGACTCCCCCACTTGGTATAACAGCAGAACAGGCACGGGGTCAGTAATCGACTGGGTGGTCACAAATTGGCCAGAAAGAATATCCTCCATCACTGTTCTCCCCGACTCCCCCAGTGACCACTCCCCGGTAATCTGTAAATGGTCAAATAAGGCCCCAAAGGCACCGTCCAGGACTATTACTGCTAGACTTCTGAAGAAAGGCAAGTTGGGAGCTTTAAGAGCACACCTCAGCCTCCAAGATTGGAGCTCTATTGACCACAAAACAGATGTCAACACTGCCCTAGAATGCTTTATAAGCAAATTCAATGAAGTGTGCAATGTCTATGCCCCCTACACCAAAAGAAGGATCCGTGACTATGACAGCCCCTGGATCACGACACAGCTACTAGCCCTCATGAAAAATAGAGACAACTTGTGGTACAAAGCAAGAAACTCCAGTACCCAGATAGACTACCAGAACTATAGAGCTGCATGGAATAAATGCACCTGGGCTATTCGCAAGGCCAAAAACACTCACTTTAAAAATTAGCTGACAAACTCATGGGGTGACAGTAGACTGTTCTGGAAGAACATCTGGTCCCTAACTGGTAAACCTAATAAAACTCCCCCCACCTTCCTGAACATTGAGGGCCAACCTACGCAGGATCACAGTTGCATAGCAAATGTCTTCAACAAAGCTTTTACTGACCTCAGTGGAGTGTTGCCCCCTAGTTTCCTTCAACACCAATCAGATACTTGCACCGAATGAAACCTGGGGACCCAATCAAGCTCCCATCTGCCTTTCTACTTCAGAGCAATCACCTTTATGGAAGCAAAAAAGTACATCCTAAAAGCACTAGGTAATTCCAGAACTAGCTCTGATCAACTGGACCTAAAACTAGTTAGGCTCACCTTGGACATAACTCTCAAACCCCTCACCAAAATCTTAAATCTCTGCTTGGTATCAGGCGAATTCCCACGGATCTGGAAGGTGGCAGTGGTTACCCCTGTTTACAAAAATGGTGACAGGGCCAACTCTACAAATTACCGCCCAATATCTATCCTTCCTCCACTCTCCAAGGCCCTGGAGTGAATTGTGAGTGACCAACTGATGGAATATCAAGACAAGTATCATTTACAATGTCAACAACAACATGGATTTCGAAAACAACACAGTACCACAACTGCTCTAGTGGAGTTTACCAGCTTTATCCATAATGCTCTAGACAGAGGGCTCTTTGTGGGGGCAACATATATTGATCTCACCAAGGCCTTTGACACTGTCAATCACAATCTGCTTCTGGATCAGCTCTCCATTACCGGCCTCTCCCCTGCAACAGTAGCATGGTTCAGAAGCTACCTCTCTGGGAGGGTCCAAAAAGTGAAAATCCTGGACACCTTCTCCGACATCCTTAGTGTTAACACGGGCGTTCCTCAAGACTCTATTCTTGGCCCTTTACTGTTCAGCCTGTTCTTAAACAACCTCCCTCATTCGGTAAACGACCAGCTACTACTGTATGCAGATGATGCGGTCCTATATTCATGTAATTCTGACCCCTACAAACTAGTAAAGCAAATGCAGGCTAATTTCACCACGGCTGAGCACTGGTTCCTTCAATCAAAGCTGCTCCTCAATTATAAAAAAAACTAAGACTACGTTTTTCGCATCATCACATAACAAACACCGCACTCACCAACTTTGCATTCAGAACAATCAGAATACTTCCCTGGAGGTGGTTCAAACATTTAAATACCTAGGATTGACACTGGACTGCATCCTCTCATTTAACCAACACATAGACGCAGTCGCAAAGTCATCAAATGCAAAACTAGGATTACTGTACAGACACCAAAAAGGCCTGACTTCTGAGGCACTCAAAACTGCTGTAAATAGCTCAGTCCTCTCAGTGATAGACTGTGGTCTAGTAGTATATGGGGCTGCCTCCCCAAACTGCTTTGAAACGTATCAAAACAACACTAAATAAAGTGTGTAGTTTAGTCCTAGGTGTACCCCCATCTCACACACACCTGTGAGTTGTACACTCAAACAAAATGGCTCAACTTTGACAGTCGACTCCAGTATTAAGTATGCATGCTCGCCAAGAAGTCTGTGTTAGGACTTACCACCCCAGGCCTGCAAAGCCTCCTTAGTTGACCTAATTCCATCAGATGCACTAGGGGTGCAAACAACTCAGCTCTCTGCATCCCTTTCCATAGAACCACACAAGGCCAACAATCCTACGAATACCAGGCACCACTTTGGCTTAATGCGCTTGACCTAATCATCACAAAAGAGGACAAAATAGGCCCCTTTAAAGATAAACTCCAAGTGGTCCTCGCCACAAACAGGAACTGTGACTGTGAGACCTGAACTCCCCCACACTCTTCCCTGCTACCCTCATTCTAACCTGCACCCTTGCCTTCTCCTCTCTTCTTGCTAACTAGCACTCCCCTAGTAGGCTCCAGGTTCCCGCCTCAGCACTTCCCCCCCAGTGAGTCTAGCCCTCCTTTAGGGCTACACTCTTTAGCACCTATGACAAAAGAACTGCTGCCCATCAAGTTTCTTGCCTCCTTGCATATAGTATTAGTTAATTATTTTACAGATGATATCATCCTCTGCTCCCTACCTGATTCACTCTATATCCTGTAGAATCTCAAGTTGTTCACTTAACAACCTGTCAGCCTAGCCTGCTTTAAATTATGTGTCTGTATAGTTTTACTTATGTACTCCCTGTTATTGTAATTATATAATCTCTGTAATCTGATGTACTCATGTCTTACTAGGCATGGAACCACCTTGTATCTGCTTATGTACTTGTAATCATTGTAAATGATGTAATGCCCATGTATTACTACGATGTGGAACCTCTGTAAAAGAGCCTTTGGCTCAAAGATACTTCCTAGAAATAAGTAAATAAATGACCAGTGCCCCTGCCTGGGCTTCCTGTCCGAATTGCCAACACGTTTTCCCTGACTCTCCCCTCAGGGTACACAGGTTTCCATGGTCAACTCCCTTCCACCCTCCCTTCCCCTATTGCCCCCTTTCGATCTACATCTTTCTGCCCTTTCCTTCAGCCACCTGCCCTGTTATCTGCAGCTTAGCCCTGGTTACCCACCTTCTGCATGTAACTAGGCCCCTTGGGCTGTTGTCCCCCCCCCACCGATGTCCACTTCTACTCTTACAAGGCCTATCCTGGGCCGCTGAATCCCACATCTCTTCATTTTGTGCGTCAACTATTTCTCCCCTCCCTCTTCAGACAATGTTGCCCCCCCCCATTATCAAGAAGTAAACTTGTTTTAGTTCCCGAATTTGAATTTACACAGTGTATATTGTCTAATTTTGGAACCTTTATATAATGTCTGACTCAGGATGGTTTCTCCCTCCTGTTGACTTACTGTAATTTCTCTTGTTTAACTGTACTTATAATCTCTGATGTGAAACTTATGTAATGAGCTTGTTCTCAAAGGTGTTAATCTGAGAGCAAAATAAATAAATAAAAATCAATAAAATAAAAAAAAAAGAAGGTGAACCGAGACACCATAACAAGGTTGTGTTATAATACTTTTAGGTCAGAAACAAAGTGAGCCTAAGCACTAACCAATATCTTAATAATTAGTTAACTAACTTGATGTGCATTCTTATTGATATATTTGATAAGTAGTTTGGTTTTGTTGTAGGTTTTCACTCAGACATTGTTAGATAATCCAACATATTTATTTATTTATTTGCTTTTGATGACCGGGTGGGTACACTAGGCATGGGAATGCCTATTTTCAGGCACTACCCGGGAGAATACAAGTTGACAATACATAAGCACACCATGTGACGCAGCACATGAAATAGGTAATACAGTGGGAGGGGGTCAGAATAATCAGCATTAGGGGTTGGGAGAAATACAGTTTAGAACAAGGTCAGGGTACAAGTAATACAACATTAGACAAGGTTAATAAAGTACAGACAAGTGCAAAACAAATGAATACAGAGTACAAAAAAATGGATGAAATGGACATGATATATACAGTATACAATAAGTGCCTTAGTGGTAGTTAAGCTTTGAAAGAGTAGAGACAGAGAGGAGGGAGAGGAGGAAGTGGTAGAAGCAGGAGAGAAAGGGGTGAAGGGTGGTAGAGAGTGTACAAGGGGAGGGTCATTAGAGAGCGGTGATAAAGCAGATAGGAGGGGAGTAGAATGCCAGGGGGTATGGAGGAAAGGGAAAGAATGATCTATGGTGGGTAGAAGCAAATGCAGGGGTTAGAAGCACGCAGATGATCACGGTGGAGTTTCTTGAAACTAGCATGGGTGGGAACTTGGCGGATAGCTTGAGGTATGGAGTTCCAATACTTAAGAGCTGTGTGAGAGGAAGCTCGTGCACCCATAGAGGTTTTACATCTGGGGATAGAGAAAGGGTCTAGGTCAGTAGCGTGGAGCCCATAAGAAGGGGACTGGGAGTGAAGCATGGAGGCAAGGGATTGTGGGAGACCTGATCTAACTATCCCGTCAATTAGAGAGCCATAGGACTGAAGTCGATGGGCCATGGGAGAGGGCCAGTTTAAGTCAGTATAGAGCTGGCAGTGGTGTTTATACCTTGGTGATGCAGAGGCATTGCAGAAGATGTTATTATAGCTGGTGTCCCATTTATGGAGGGAGGACTTTGTGGCACCTAGGCAGGTGACCATGCCATAGGCCAGGGTCGGGAGCAGAAGGCCTTGTGCAATGGCAAGTCTGGCAGATGGGGTAAGGGCATAGCTAGTATGGTAGACCCCTCCAATTTTCACGTTGACAGATTACAGGTGGCGTTAATATGTTGATCAGAATCCAGGGATTCATCAAGAAGAATGCCAAGGTATTTGAAGGAGCTGGAAATGACAAGTGGGGAGCCATCTGCACACGAGATTTTGAGGGAGTTTCAGTTTCCTTTAAGTCTGACAGAAGAGACAAAGAATCTAATTGTTGGATAAGGTAGCACTAATTCATCCCATGAGATCAATTTTCTTTGTGTGTGTGTGGGGGGGGGTAGGTTATGTGTGCCAAGTCTATCGGTCACCTAGGAGAAGAGATTATATTAGGCTAACATTTGAAATTTGGGCTGGCATTATAGCCTAGCGGTTAGAGTAACATGCTGTGAATTAGCTTGGTACATCCGGCAAACAGACCTGGGTTTGATTCCCACATCCTCCACTTGCATACTGTATGACTCTGAGCAAGTCACTTGACCTCCCCAGTGCTCCCAGGTTGCCCCTGAAAACAGGCAGTTGTGCCTAGTGAGCCTTACCCGGTTACCAAAGAATAAAATAAAATTAAAAAAAAAACAGTCTTGGTGTATTTTGGTGGAAAAGATACAGTGTATCATATAAGATGTCCCACTTAGAGCTTCAGTGATTGTGGCCAGCAAGATCAGACTAGCTCCCTAGTACTTTTTGCGTGGGCACTTCTGCACTAGCTTCCCTGTGCACCTCCTTCGAGGTGTCAAGTCATATGCGATCTGTGTTGCTTAGATCAGCCTAATAGACTCTGAGAACTTAGAATGGTAGCGAGTTCTGTGTTTCAGTCTCTAGCTCCTAGCAAGTGTGGGTCAGTTGTCTATATCCATGTCTAGGTAGCCAGTCAGAAGGATTTTTTTTTTTTAAACTTTATTTATAGAAGAGCCATCGGGTCGAGGAGAGCTCTACATAATCAGATTTAAGGAGGCAGTATAGTGCAGTGGTCTAAGGCTCTGAGCTGCAAATCTGGTGACATCCAGCAGACCAGACCTGGGTTTGAATCCCACAGCTTCCACTTGCTTACTGTGTGACCCTGAGCAAGTCACTTAACCTCCTTGTGCTCCCAGGTCGCTCCTGTAAAAAAGCTTTCAGCTTAGTGTGCTATACCTGGTTAAACAACTAAATAAAAAAAAAAAAAAAAGATAATCAATGACATTTCATTCAATTACATTATAGTACATTTACACATAGCTTGGGTGCATCATGATCCAGCTATAGAAAACACCTTTTTATACAGTGAAACTAATCATCTGTAACCATTATGTTCTTACCAGTACCTTCTATTTCTGGAATTCCCCAATTTTTACATGAGGATACTAATGCAACCCATCATTTTATTATAAACCCCTGCCCAGTCCAACGCCAGAGGAACTCTTTTCTACATACCAAAATCAAAGCCTTCAGTACCTGTGGTTACCTAAAAGAGCGGAAACCATTCTTTCCCCAAGGCCCTCTCCAAGGGGGACCAGATCTTATCATATTTGTCTAATCGTTCCAGAACTTTATATTGAATATGTTCTAGCTTCATGTTGCTTAGGAGGGCTTTTACCCACTGAGCGATGGTAGGCATGGCCTGGGCCATCCAGTTCTGAGCTAAAATCTGCTTACCCACTACTAGTGCCAGTCTTCTCAGAGGATGTGAAGCCACTGACCGACCCCCTCCATTTCTTGGTACCCCAAGTAAAATATCCACGGGGTCTAATTGAATCTCACTTTCCAAAACCTTATTTAAGATTTGATTTATCTCACTCCAGTATGTTCCCACTTTTGGACACACCCAAACCATGTGGTAAAACGTATATCTCTTAGCATAGCATTTAGGACATTGGTCTGAAATTTGAGGATTAATCTTGTGTGCCAAAGCAGGGGTATGATAGATTCTATGCACAATGTTATAGTTAATTATTCGCAATCTGTTATTTACCGAAACAGCCTTACTACTCTGCAGGGCCAAATTCCAGTCCCCTCCTGTTAACCTATTTACCCCCAAGTCCTTTTCCCAGCTGTCTTTTAACTTTTGCAGCTTATCTGGCTGTGCTCCCAGCAGCGCTTTGCATAGTACGGACAGTGGCCTCACAGCCACATGTTTTTTACAGTGTTGAAAAATCTCCTCCAAAGATGTTCTGCTCAAGGAAGGTTCTCCCTCCTTTATCCCAGTTAATTTAAGCATCCTGGATCTTATTACCACGTAAGTAAGGTAGTGTGAGGGATGAATGTCAAATGTCTGTCTCAACTCGGAAAAGCTAGAAAAGGTCCCACTGCTGAATAAGTGAGACAGGAGAAAGAGACCTTTCCCAACCCACTGTCTCAGATCCTGTTTGATCGAGGGGGGAGCCCCTCCGTCCCTCCACAAGCTAAACAGAATGGACCCCTCTGGTGACATACCCTCCTTGTCCCCCATCAATAGTGAAGCCCACCCCCAGGCTTTAAGCATACATTTGGTGAATGGATTCTTAAGTTTCTCACCATCTCCTTCCCTCAATCTTGATGGGAGGAGACATAAGGCGTAGGGGGAACACATCCTAGATTGTGACTCCATAGTGACCCAAGCTCTCGCTCTTCCTCCTATTTCCTGGCAATCCATAATATATGTTAATTGAGCTGCTAAAGCATATAGCTTCAAGTTGGGGAGTGTCAGGCCCCCTCTATGAAGTGGCTGCCACAACACCTCCTTCCTGATCCTAGGTCTCCGGTTGGCCCAAATTAGAGAAGTAATAGATCCCTCAAGGGACTTAAGGCATCCCGGTGGAGGCATAATAGGAAGGGTCTGGAAAAGGTAAAGGCACTGAGGTAGAATTTGTATTTTTACTAAGTTTACACTTCCCATCAAGGACAAGGGGAGCGACTTCCATCTACTACATTGTTCTTTAATTTTCGTTGCTAATGGGCTTTAATTTATATGCCCCACATCCGCTATTCTACGTGGTAGCAGTATTCCCAGATATTTAATTACTGTTCTAGGGGTAATGTCTATGCCACTTATATGTATGGACTCTCCACCATCCGCCAGAGGGAGCCACTCGCTCTTGTTCCAGTTGATCTTATGCCCTGAGATGGGACCATATTCCCTGAAAAGGGAGGTCAAGGCGGGCATTGCTCTCACCGGATCGGCCAGGAATAGAAACACATCATCTGCAAAAAGAGAGATAACGTGCTCCTCTCCATTCACCATATAACCTTCTATTTCCCGATGGTGTCTAATGGTTGATGCCAAGACCTCAATGGTCAACACATATATCAATGGCGAAAGGGGGCACCCCTGTCTCGTCCCTCTATGGAGCTGAAAGAGGGGTGATAAGGTATTATTTGTAAGAATTTGGGCCCACGGGGATTGATATAACCACTCTACCCACTGCCTAAAGACCGGGTGCAGACCAAACTTTCTCAACACTGCAAACATAAACGGCCACTCAACCCTGTCAAAGGCCTTTTCTGCATCCAGTGCGAGGAGGCCTCCATAAGATTTCCTTTCTCTGGACCCCTGCCAGATAATATTCATTACCCGTTTTAGATTATGCCTTGCTTGCCTCCCCTTGACAAAGCCCCACTGATCATGATGGATAACCTGTGGTAGGACCCCCTCCAAACTCCTTGCCAATATTTTCGCTATTATCTTATAGTCAGCGTTAAGTAAAGAGATTGGATGATAAGAGCCACATTTCTTTGGGTCCTTGTCCGGTTTGGGTAAAATTGTTATAATAGCTAACTGTTGAGATGGTGTCAACCCCCCTTCCCCCAGTACCTCCCTCACCATATACTGGAAAAGCTGGCCTAAATCGTCCCAAAATTTCTTGTAGAATTCCATGGACAGGCCATCAGGCCCTGGAGCACTCCCCGACCTAGGCGCCCAGACTGCCACCTTAATCTCCTGTACACGGAGTTCTTCTCCCAACCTCTCATTAATCTGAGCAGGTATCTCAGGAAGGGGTATATTATCTAGGAAACTATGCAAGTTTGTTCCTCGCGGGAATTCAGATGTATATAGCTTTTCATAGAAGGATTTAAAAATAATATTTATCTCTTGGGCAGAGGAGGTGCAGTCCCCATTCTCATTTTCTATTGTTAAGATTGTTCTTTCTGCTCTTTGTTTTTTAATTGGCCAGGCCATCCATCTCCTCGACTTATCCCCCTCGAAATACTGCCTGCTTCTGACATTAGGATATCCCTTTCTATACGCTTACAACACAGTTGGTTGTGTTCGCCCTTCATACTCTTCAATTTCACCAGGTCCCCAGGTGACTGACTACCCATAATCCGCTTTTCTAGCCTCAATATATTAGCTTCTAGTTCATTCTCCTTTCGTTTTTCTTTTTTGCCTTTAAAGGCTGCATATGAGACAGTCTCCCCCCTCACAAAAGCTTTCAGAGCCTCCCATGTAGTTCTTGCCGAGGTATCCTCCACTTTATTATTTTCAAGGAACTCCTGTAGTCTTTTGGACATTTGTTGCACGTATTGGGGATCTAACAGTAATGTAGGATCCATTCTCCATTGTCGCACCCCCCCTCCTCTGTCTCCTTCTCCAGCTCTAAATACAGTGGAGCATGATCTGATACTATAATAGGACCATATTCTATCTTCCTTATTTGCCCCAAAAAAGCAGGAGAAGCCAGAAAATAGTCTAGTCTTGTATAGACCTTATGAGCACAGGAGTTAAAAGAGAATTCCTCTGTATCTGGGTGTTTAAATCTCCACAATTCCTGCAAGGCCCTTTCCTCCGCCAGTCTCCGGAGGGCCCCCACACTTCTGGGAGAACGCCTGAATCTGGGTTTAGAATGGTCAAGAAGGGGGTCCCAATAGATATTGTAATCACCCCCATGATAATTTTATCTGGGAACACTGCTAGCATAATAGCTAGGTGTTCAAAAAGTTCTGGACAATCAAATGTAGGCCCATACAAGGATCCCAGGACTAGCAATTCCTCCTCCACCATAGTCTTCACTATAACATACCTTCCCTGACTGTCTCTTTGGGTTGTATGAATTTGTACCCTGATCCCCGGTCTGAACCACACACATGTTCCTCTGGCCTTGGACGTGAAATGAGATGCTACCATCGTACCCCCCATTTTTTTTCTACTCGCTTGATCTCTTCACATGTTAAACGTTAACTCTTGTAACATCACAACATCTGCATTTTTTTTCCTAATATATGCCCACACACGTTTTTGTTTCACTGTAGTTTTTAAGCCATTTACATTCCAGGATAACATTTTTAAACTAGCCATACGGTGGCATCAGATATATTCCTAGATCTAGGATCTCCCAAGCACATTGCACTACAGCTACCCCGAGCCCCCCTCGCATCACCCGACTCTTGTCCTTTTTTATTTTTCCTCCCAATTAACAGACCACCCCCTCCCCAACCCCTTCTCATCTGTAACATTCCAGAAAGAACCCCCACAGAAAAGAGAAAAGAAGAAAAGGAGCAGAGAAAGGTAAAGACCTGCGCAATGGCGCTTATCTAATCTAATGGAAAACTAAGCCCCTTGTGTCAGGAATCTAGCAAGGTGGTATCCGACTTTTATTCACCACCTAGCTTCCCCCTGACCCCAAAATATACCTCTGATTAAAACCCCCTTTACTATCGTGGAATAGTCTGCTGGCCAAACCGTCATTATCTACTCCATAAAGCCAGGTGTGGCGTTGCGAGCGTACCCTGCCCAGGACCCCCCCCCGAAATGCTAAACATAAAATGTAATTTCCCACAACCCAACTGTCCAGATAAAGTGGATAAGTATAAAACTGGGCTAATTGAGAACACTTAGAGGTCCACCCTTCCCCCAGGGAACCTCCGGAATGAGGAGCCCAGCAGGAGAGGGCAGGCCCCCACTCATAATTTAGCATACAGTCTTTTTATTGCTCATACGTCCTTTCATTCTCCAAGTGTTCCGTCCCCCTTTTAATCCCTGGGTCATGTGAAAATAACCCCCTGGCTCAATAGGAGGGGGGTGACCAGCATAAGACTGGTCTCTTGCGCTGGCCCGCGCCCACCACACCTGGAACAAATAAAAAAATAAAAGCAACTGAATCCCCCCCCCCAGGATATATGTTGTGCCCATACATTCAAGGAAAACCATTTCACTAGTTAAAATCAGGCACTCAAATCCTACCCTCATCCTCCCCCTGCAGACCAAAAACGAAGCAAGAAAATAGGTCTACATCTCCCTATTAATTTGATTAAACTTGTCCTTGATTCTGCATTCTGTTGTAGATAAAACAAGAATAAAACAGCCTCTGGGACCCAAGTATAACAACCATAGCAAAAATTCAGTAGCTGCAGGTGGAGCACTGTATAGCCACTCTAGGCCCCGGGGCTGGTGCCAGGGGAGGTGGGGAAGGCTGCCCGCTCCAGCCATTATAGGACTCATAAGAGTTACGGAACAGACCAAGCAAATGCTCCTCTTCCTCCCCCCCCGTACCCTCGTCCCACCTTAATGCTGCCCTGCCAATACGTGGGTCTACCCACTGCGCAACTAATATGCAGAGAAAAGCAGGACAGTTTTCCAGCTCCCCGTTGACCACTTTCTGCTGGTCAGAACGCTTATGTAACGTAATGCTATACATATAAATAAACTAAGGATTGGTCCCAGCATATAACATAAAGTCATTAGGCATCAGTTAGGTCTCTGTAATGTCACTCTGGAATCACCTCGAAAGAGGAAGAAAAACAAACAGTCCTGCCCGGAGCTAGAGCCAGGGGGGAAATCGGGGAAGGCCGCCCGCTCCAGCCTTAATAGGCCTCCTAGGAGTTTCGGAGCAGATCGAGAAAAAACTCCACTCCCCCCCCCAACCCCACTCCCTCTATCCACATCCTATGTAGTGCTGGTTGACAAGGATAACAGTACTTAATGATTTAGCCCAAGTCCAAAGTAAAGTTCACTCATCTGCATTTTCTTGCTGCTTCGATTCATGTTCGATATACTGCATTGCCACGTCCGGGTTTGTAAACACCTTTTGGTGTAGCGCCTTTTCTCCTTATGATCAGTCGAGCAGGGTAAACAAGTGCAAAAGGCCACTCCAATTGATGTAACCTCCTTTTCACAGGCATAAATGCATTCTGATCTGTTTGTACCGACCGTGAAAAGTCTTGGAAAATGCTAACAGATTGAGAGCCTTCTCTGATGGCGCCCGCCTGTCGTGCTGCATTCAGTACCGCCATTCTGTCCTGATATCTCAAAAATTTTACAATAATGTGGCGAGGCCTTTCATTTGGGGATGGTCGATGACCGGGAGTTCTGTGTGCCCGCTGTATCTCCAAGGAGCATTCCACTGGCAGGTGTAGCTTTGCTCTTAACCATGTCTTGCAAAAAGTTACACAGTCTCTGCCTTCCACTCCTTCAGCCATGCCCACTATTCTTACATTTGTTCGCCTCTCCCTATTTTCATGGTCGTCTAATATTGTTTTTAACTTCCCTATTTCAGTCATTGCCGCTTGCAATTGGGGACTCCACTGATTATAACGGTCATCTTGCGTACTAACCCTTTCTTCCACCTCCGTTAATCGAGCTGAATGTTGTTCCACTGTCTCCCCCAAATTGTTTACTGTAGTTTGCAGGAGGGCCAGCTGAGCAGATACATTTTCGAACCCTGCATTCATTTTACTTGTCGGGTCATATTTTAAATCGTTAAATAACTTTTCCAGTACCAAGAACTGAGGGCTATACACGGTATCTTCCACAGTCCCTGCTGAAGTTGTTGCAACCCCATTACCAGCATTTTCTCCTCGTGGTGGCAAAGTCTCCAGGCCCAGACCTTTAAGTCCGTTGTTGGCGCTTTTAAATGGAAGTTGCCCCTGTTTTTTTCGACATCTTCGGTGGCATAACCGTTTTCGCTACAAAATCCCACGTTTTTTTTCTCAGTGCATCCCAGGGTAGCAGGAGAAAGGGAGATTACTGACGGTTTAGGCTCAGAGCTCCAGAACTAAGCAGCCATTCTGGATGCCGGCTTGGCCATGCCCCCCGAAATCCAGTCAGAAGGATTAATTACATTGCCTTTGCTGAAAAGAATGGTCTGAGAATTAACACACATGTTCTCAATAATGGTAAGAAAAGTACATGAGATGGTCACACCTGGGATTGAATATTATCTGCTATTATAAGCCATAAATTACCACATTAAGATATGTACTACATCACAGTATCAGCAGAAGACCGTAAATGATGTACTGTGGCTTTCAGGAATTAATAGCAAGTAGGAACCAAAGTTACCAGCCACATACATTAGGACAGTTACTGCGGTGCACCAGGAAATGACGTGCATGAGATGGAGAACAGAAGATGGGAGGCATAGGCTGAAAAAGGGAGACTGTGAACTGGTTTCCAACTTTTTATGAAACTAGATATAAATGTGTTAGTATACTGGCTTGTGAGGAAAATAACACAGGTAAGGCTTTATAATGCAATGGAACGTTTCTGGTCAGTCAGCGAGGGGAACGGCTGTATCTCTTATTTAGCGTATAGCCGTCTCCTTGCATAGAGCATCTGACATCCTTGTTCCCGGCCAAACTATTTCTGCACAGTGGGGGAACACAAAAAGTAATGCACTGAAAATCTTGATGAAAAACAAATGTTGAGAGAACCCATGATGAACCTAAAACAAATAGAAACACTCTGGATACAGAAGTTGATACCAGCCCATTTACAGAAGAAAGGGTTCTGAAAGAACTTTTAAAACTGAAGGTGGACAAAGCAATGGGGCGGGGGCCTGATGGGATTCATCCCAGAATTCTAAAAGAACTAAGGGTAGAACTAGTGACACCACTGACTACTCTCTTTAACAAATCATGGGAGGATGGGGTGGTACCTGAGGACTGGAGGAGGGCAGATGTGATTCCCTTCACAAAAGTGGGAGCAAGGCAGAAGCAGGAAACTACAGACCTGTTAGTTTAACCTCAGTGATAGGGAAAATGATGGAATCACTTCTGAAGGAAAGTACTGTCGAGTACCTAGAGGCCAGAGGGGCACAGGACCCAAGGCAGCATGGATTCACAGCGGGAAGCTCATGCCAGACGAATCTAATAGATTTCTTTGACTAGGTGACCAAAGTAGTAGATCAGGGAGGGGCTGTGGACATGGCCTACCTAGACTTTAGCAAGGCATTTGACACAGTCCCACACAAAAGATTAATATACAAGTTAGCCAGCCTGGGAATGGGTCCCAAGATGATAGCCTGGGTAAAGAATCGGCTGGAGAATAGGACACGGAGGGTAATAGTAAATGGAGTCCACTCTGAAGAAAGGGAGGTTACTAGTGGGGTACCACAGGGTTCAGTATTAGGACCGGTCCTCTTCAATGTCTTTATAAGCGACATTGCAGAGGGACTAGAAGGAAAAGTAAGTCTCTTTGCAGATGACACAAAGATCTGCAACGGAGTTGATACACAAGATGGAGTGGAAAGCATGAGAAGGGACTTGGCAAGGTTGGAGGAATGGTCAGATGTATGGACGCTCAGATTCAATGCAAAGAAGTGCAAGGTAATGCACCTGGGAAACAAAAACCCAGGGGAAGAGTACACAATGGGGGGTGAGATACTAACAGCAACAAAAATGGAAAGGGACCTGGGGGTAGTCATATCAGATGACTTAAAGGTGGGCAAGCAATGTGAGAGGGCAGTAAGTAGGGCTGGGGGGATACTGGGATGCATAGGGAGCGGCATCACCCGTAGAAAACAGGAAGTTGTTATTCCTCTGTACAGACAGCTGGTGAGACCCCATCTGGAGTACTGTGTGCAGTTCTGGAGACCCAGTCTCCGCAAGGACATAGACAGGGTGGAAGCTGTCCAGAGGAGGGCAACTAAAATGGTGCAGGGTCTACACTGGAAGACATATGAAGAGAGACTAAAGGAGCTTAATATGTATAGCCTCGAGGAAAGGAGGGAGAGGGGACATGATAGAAACTTTCATACCTCATAAGGGAATCAACAAAGTCCAAGAGGTAGCATCTTTCAAAAAAAGAGGTGTGCAAGAACAAGGGGGCACAATTTGAAGATGGGGGGGTGGCTCAGAGGTAATGTAAGGAAGTATTTTTTCACAGAGAGGGTTGTGGATGCATGGAACGGCCTTCCGGAGGAGGTTGTGGAGTCAAAAACAGTGGTTGAATTCAAGCATGCATGGGACAGTCATAAGGCAGTTCTGGGGGTTGGGGGTAGAAAGAAGTAGGCTGCTGGTTAACTAGGATCTGCAGCTTATCCATTAGATAGGGAAATGGGCAGACTGGGTGGGCCAAGCGGTCCTTATCTGCCGTCAAATTCTATGTTTCCATGATTATATTATGGTGATCCATTGCCATATGATAT
This sequence comes from Neoceratodus forsteri, assembly GCA_016271365.2. NCBI lineage: Eukaryota > Metazoa > Chordata > Ceratodontiformes > Ceratodontidae > Neoceratodus > Neoceratodus forsteri. Next base: position 83,340,902 of record JADMNL010000034.1, read on the forward strand.
GATTTGATTGTGGATACAGTAAGTGTCTCTCTCATGCAGGTTGGGTAGACAGAACTACTCGGCTTCACTCCGCTGTCCTCTCACCCTACCAACATGAGAGACACTTACAAAACAGTAAGAAATGCACTTTAGCTGGCCCGGTGGCATGGAGGGCAGAGGTATCTATTTTGCCTCACCAGCCGCCACACTGGCGCCCTGGGTTCGGTGACGGACTTAGTTCACCGGGGGGCTGGCTGGGGAGAGGAGAACTAAGCATTCAGAGGATGGCTCTCCTCCTCTGGGGTGGGAAGATTGTGAGTCCCAGCACCTGTCTGGCCCCTAGCGGAGGCTTGGCGATCAGCAGCCAGCACCGGCATGATGGGGGCTTAGAGGGTTGGTAGTCACCGACGTCCCACACACAGTAGCATGCGAGGGGCGTCTGGACAACATTGCACATCCATCCTCTATAGGCAATTAGAAAATAGGCTGGTCACAGCATGGATAAAACCAACCCTCCGCAGGCTCCACACCGGACTGCAGGACCCCTCTCCCACACTGGGTCCGTACTTTTGGTGGGTGTCCCCTGCTGTCGGACCCTGCCATAGGGAGTAGGATGTGGGGGAAGTAATCTGGATCCAGTTCTGCAGTGGTGGGGAGCCTGTCCCATCAGCACCTCGCCACGGGGGTAAGCTGTGGGGGAAGATTGGGTGAGGTGAGTGCCTGGACACTGGCAACAGGGGTTGGGGGGGCAGTGGAGGGTTAGGCTGCACTGGGTATAAACCAATTAATGGCAAAAAAAGAAATGCACTTTACTATACCCATAATCCCATATAGCATGTTCTGCATAGGAATCTCTATTTATACCAGATCACTTTACAGCACATTCAAAGATTAGATCCAGTGCAGCCCTGGTAGGCATTTTGAGCTTGCGAGGTTTAGAGCATGATAAGGAATTACTGGTTTCCTGATTTGCTAGTTTGGTATCAACCAACGTTGGGTGAGCAGGTTATTTGGTTATTTTTCTCAGTGTTCCTCTAGTGCGCTGGTAAAAAGTCGACATTTTTTTCTTTTTGCAGCAAGCCGTCGCTCTTGGTGTGTAATTTTAAATGGCCAGGTTTAAATTTAGTAACATGGAAGCAATTAGGCAATCTGGTACTTGGGGCTGATAAGGAGTGTAGCCTGATTAAGAGAAGCATTTCTTCAGAAGAGTTTTGCAGTTGGCAGTCAGTACTCATTTCCGTTAGAGAAGCAGGTGATTTATTATCAGGATCATGGTGAGAGTGTTGGGGGCACAATAAGTTAGCGCTGTATTTCCCAGCCAGTTTTCTTAAAGGAGAACACCTGTCCTTCCACCACCCTACACCCCAAACCAACCCCCCCAATTAGGAGTTTAAGGAATAGTTTTGCTCTTTACCTCAGTGTCTTAATATTTGCCCCAGTGTACCAGCGCTAATGTAAAGAACCTCGGAGCTGCATGGCGCCATATCACACACTCAGCACTGCTCCACTCTGCTGACCTTCATTAAAGATATGCTGTCCACAATCAGACTGAACATTGATGAGGACAGGTTAAATCATCGTTGACCTCCGTTAAGCAGAAGCAGCTGCAACAGCTGGGAGGGTGGATATAGCAGAGTCCCATCTGGGGTGTTGGAGGACTCCATTTCTAAACTGGAAGAAAAATAGATAAACCAGTGAATCAAATCCTCTACTCATTAAAAAAGATTAATGACCTTGAAATAAGAGGATGGTACAATAATTTGCATATCATTGGGATCCCTGAAGTGGCAGAATTTGGAAATATGGTACAATTTTTGCAACAGTTGATTCGTGGACTCCTGAATTTTCAGTGGCCATGGTCCCTCAAAGTGGAAAGGGCACATAGGCCCCGTACCCCAGACCACACATTGGAGCCAGATCCCGACCCATTATAGCAAACTTTCTCTGATTTTCTGCCAAGGAAGATATTCTAAAATTAGTGAGAGAAAGATGGAGCTTGACATGGAAGGGGAAGAACATCTACCTAATTCAAGACTTTTCAGCTGAGGTAACAGAAAAACAAAAAGCCTTTACTGGATTGAGGCATGAGCTGCAAAAATTGGGAGTTAATTATTTTAATAATGTATCCTGCCACATTGGTAATATCAAGCAGTATTGGCCCTCAGATGTGCGACAACCCTGAAGATACGTATGAGGTTATAGACAAATATTTACACCATGACAGGCCTAACACTGGCGCTTGAAATTCAAATTGCAATCAGAATTCTGACTCGGCACACAGCAGCTCTCATCTGAAATCTGTATGTCAGTCATCTGCTGCCGTGTGCAAAAACTCTGACCGCCTGAATCAACCTGCCACTAGTTACCAGAGCCAGCTGCCCCACAAGCTGGCCAGCAAAACCTGATAGAAAACCCAGCCCTCCTCCCAGGCACAGAAGAACTGGCTTCTGTAATAACACAAAGCAAAGAAGCAATCAACTTAGAAGATCAAAGAGCAGAAGCAGAGATGGTCGATGTCGTACTAACGCCTTTGCCTGAGCCTTCCACTGCAGAACAAAATAGTGTTAATGAAACAAAGTAATGTGTGCCTCACTTTCTACATATGCATCCAGCCAGCCTTGACATCGCTACAAGCTGTAATTCAACCTACCTGCAGCTGTCATCTCGCCCCCCCCCGAACTGTTAAATCCAGTGCTAACTTGGCACTTCCAGAAAATTGTATTGCTACCTGCATCCTACAGCCTCATGTGGGAAAGCACGGTGCTTGCTTTTACCTTTTTTCTCCATTCCTTTTCACTGACTTGTTCAGGTGCTGTCTTCATGTTGGGAAACTGTCTCTTGACTTCGGCCTCAAGCTGTCCATCGACAAGTGCCATTTTTTTCAAACCTCCATGAAGTATGTGGGGCACATAGTATCTGCAGAAGGAATAGAGACCGATCCCAGTAATGTTGAGTCACTGACTACTTGGCCCCAGCCCCATAACTTGGAAGAACTACAACATTTTCTGGGGTTCTGTGGCTACTACTGCAGGTTCATAAAAGACTATTCAAAGGTGATTCACCTGCTCCTGAATTTTACCCAGGGTTACCCCCTTACCAACTGTAAATACAAGAAAGGGCTGTCAAAGAACCAGAGAAAGTGTACTTCTGCACAGGTGAACCTTTTGGGCCCCACTGGGCACCTGAATGTGAAGCAGCCTTCCACAAAGTCATATACCAGCTTACCCACACCCCCATCCTCGCCTATGCTGACCCTACCAGGCCCTGTGTGTTGCATAGGGACGCTAGTCTGCAGGGCCTAGAAGCTGTGCTGTATGAAGACCATGAGGATGGTTTGAGACCGGTCGCTTTCGCCAGCAGAAGTCTGACCCCATCGGAGTGAAACTATCCTGTGCTCAAGCTGGAGTTCTTTGCCCTAAAATGGGCCATCATTGATTAGTTTCATGAGTACCTCTGTGGGGCAAAGATATTGGTGAATACCGATAATAACCTGTTGACCTATGTACAGACTTCAGCTAAGATAGACGCCACTGGGCACCGGGGGCTCTCTGCCTTATCAACCTATGATTATGGTGTCGAATACAGACCGGGACTGAACTTATTAATGCTGATGCCCTGTCATGAAGGCCCATTTCCAAGAGTGATTGGGTCAGGCTGTCTGAACCTGACATCTGAGCATTGTGCCAAACGTTTGACAGAGATGAACAGATGTCTGCGGACACAGTGGACTGTCTAGTAGATTGCTTGGGCCCTCCTGATACCTGCATACCGGCTGCCTATTGCCATTTCTGTGCTCTAGATATTAGTGCACTACCTCAACTTGACAATGACAGTATTCAGTGGGCTCAATCCCAAAATCCTATGATTCAACCTGCACTTGATGTCGTGCGTACGGGGAAAGATGTGCCTAAGTTGCATTCCCCTGACTTGTGAACTGCCCTATTGTTTAAAGAAGGCCCCAGGTTGAAGTTACTCAGTCAGTTATACAGAGAGACAGTGGATCATAGTGGTCAAGTAGACAAGCAACAATTGGTCCTGCCCATGGCCTTTAAACACTTGGTACTGAGGTCACTCCGCAATCACATGGAGCACCTCGGTATTGACAGGACTCTCGACCTGGTATGATCATGATTCTACTGGCTTAAGATGGGGTCCGATGTTGAGCACCATGTAAAGACCTGTAGTTGTTGCCTCCAAAGAAAAGCCCCCAGAGGGCTGCCCCACTTGTCAGTATCACTACCAGCGCCCCCATAGAACTGGTCTGCATAGATTTTTTGTATTTAGAACCTGATCAACGGAATATTGGCAATGTGTTAGTGGTTATGGATCATTTCACACGGTATGCACAAGCTTTTCCAACTAAAGATCAAAAAGCCTCTACCGTGGCCCAAGTGCTAGTGGAAAAATTATTCGTCCATGGTGGTGCCCCCCCAGTGGATCCACTCTGACCAAGGCAGAGACTTTGAAAGTAGGCTAATCAAAGAAATGCTGTCTCTGTGGGGGGTGCAGAAGTCAAGAACCACCCCTTATCACCCGCAGGGGGACCCTCAACCAGAACGTTTTAACCGCACCCTTCCAGACATGCTGGGTACCCTCCATCCAAAAGACAAGCATAAGTGGAGCCAGCAGATTGGCACCTTGGTACACGCATACAGTTGCACCAAAAATGATGCTACTGGGTTCTTCCCCTACCACCTAATGTTCGGGAGGGAGGCCCAACTGCCAGTTGATGTCTGCTTTGGGGTCTGTCCAGGTGGGGTCTGAGCCAAAAACTACCTGCAGTATGTACAGAAACTGAAAGCTCAATTGAACGACGCATATCAACTGGCTCAGACAATGGCTGCCAAGAGAAATCTCACCAACAAAGAGAGGCACGATAAGAAAGTAAATGCTGAAGAGCTACGGCCTGGAGACTGTGTGTTGCTACGCAATTTGGGAATACATGGCAAGCACAAAATTGCTGATAGGTGGCACCATCTTCCTCATGTAGTAGTTGGAAAGTTGGATGATCTACCAGTGTAGAAGGTATGCCCAGAGAATAACTCCAAAGCTGTTAAGACCATGCACCGTAACCACTTGCTGCCTATCGGCCAAGTTATAATTGAAGCTGAGCCAGCAGATATTGCCTCCCCTGGGCTGGTGACTCGTGCTGCTGCAAAAAAGAGACAGAGTCAACCTACCCCAGTAGTTACAGATTTAAGGTTTCCCTCACAGCAGGTCCAGAATGACAGTGACTGTCAGTCCACCTCTGATGAAAGTGACTATGGTAATACCTATTATCCCTCCTATGAACTGAGTCAGTTGTTTCGTGGAAATCTTATGCAGAATTGTGGGGATGAAGCTGGGCCTTCTGGACTGCCTGATCCCCCAGCTTCATCCTTGGAGCCAATGCTCCCGGAAAGTGAAGTGCAAAGTATCACGTCTGAGGCTACGGACTCCCTGTGTTTAGTGGAACTGTGTGACTTACCCGAAGAAGGTGCTGATGGTCTGAGTCTGGTAACACACCAGAACTTGAACAACAATATGAGAGTGCTGGCAGCCCTCCTTCAGTGCCACAAAGCCTAATTGTGCCAGAATCTTCTGTAAATGAGCAGAGTGTTGTGGAAACAGAGCCTACAGAGCAAGGAGCTGACAGTGCTCCCAGTTTGGACATTCCCATCCGTGCAGAGGCACCCCTCATGAATGACGAAAGCTAAAAAGTTACTGCTGAAAGTACAGAGACTGTGGCTGTTCCCCCCCCCCAAAAAAAGACTGGCCGAGCTGTCAAGTCAGTATTGTGCTTCAGTTATGATTCCCCTGGGAGGCCAGTGGATTTGCCTGTCAATGTGATTCACAAAGGTGTTTATATTTCTTAGAGCTCATTACCCAAACTGAGCTTAATGGCCAATTCTAGGTTGATTTTTCTGCCTTCTAGGTATGGTGCCCCTGTCCCATCCAGCCCCAAGTTAGCTGATAGGGAAGGGCCCCCTCCTACATTGTTTAATGCACAGGAAGTTATTACCTGAAGCAATATTGTGATGTTACTAATGTGTTAATCATAGTGGAATCAGCATTACCTGTATGAAACATGCATAAGTATTGTCAATATGGATGTAGTAATGTGAAGTATATTGAAAGGTATAATGATGTAACAAGCTAATGATATATACATCTCGTTTATATTGCATTTTTGATATTGTGATGGTACAGACTTGACACGGACGCTAAGTTTTCTCCAGGCAGGGAAGGGTGTAACCACCCTACAAATGGGGGTTCCTGAAAAGTCTTCCTTGAGCTTAAATGCTTAAATGCTCACTGCCAGGCTGGTGTCCTGCATTTTAGCAGTTTAAATGTATTTCCAGAGAGTGCCTGTATAGCCTTTGTGTACTGTCTGTTTAAGAGCTGCCTGGATTGCAGTCTTAATCTGAGAGGGAGCTCTGTTAGAAGATGTACTTGTTTGCTGATCAATTGTTAGAGTAGTAATAATATTGCAGTTTGTTCTAACCTGCCTTCTTTGCAGCATGGACAGTTCTGTTTGTTTCAATCATCTTGATCCTGGACTGTCAGAATGGGCCAATCAGTACATTTGTGACTTTAAAATGGAGCCTGCCTACAGGAGCTTGGTGGGACCAAAACTTGTAGGAATTGTAGTTTTGGGCTTTTGGCGCCTAAAATAACCTGGAGGGGGAGTCCTTGTTGTGACTGACAGACAGATCAGCCAACCGAATCTTTTGGATCTTGGGGAAAGTCCTACGCTGTTTGCAGTTTCAGTTAGATCTGAGTTGGAAAGTGAAGAAGTAACAGCTCGAGATAGTTCAAGCAGCAGTCCATAGTGGATTCGCGCAGGAGAACTGTGGAAAGGCCTGAGTTTGGCCTGCATGCCTGTCTGCTGTCCCTGAGAGGGAACTTGTGCTTTTTTAGGACTGAATCCGAATTTGGAGAGCAAATTAAGCCACTGTATTGTGACCAGGCTTTAACCTAAAGAAGACCGAGGATTTGCTGAATGCGATCTGCCTGTCAGGACTTCCAGCTACCTCTGAACTCCCGGATTGTGCAGAGACTCTGTACTTGTGACCAGAGAGCCATTTGCCTGATACAGTGGAATTTCCTTGCATGTGAATGTGCTGTGTGATTATAGTGGGTCGTGATTTGGTTCCCCACTGTGTTTCTGAATTGTGTTTTGCTTGCTGAAGGCTGTATCCAGCTCCACAGACTGAATCCGTATCCATTTCTGTTTGCCTGGGCCCTGCTACACTGGCCCAGCCAGAACACCTGCTACGCAGAGAAAGTCATCGACGAAAGACCGGCCTAGGGTTCAGCCCCCTGCTCAATGCCTTGAACAGGAATGACGCCTTGGTGATTCGTGTGGGCCCTGCTTCTCTGGGCACTCCAGCTCAACAGCCTGCAGTCTCGATTTCATCCTGCCTATGTCCAGTATTGGGTATTGTGAGTAAACATCAGGGTAGCTCCCTGCAACAACAGCTAAATCTAAAAGTGTTGTCATCGGATTGTCTTGCTGCCTTTTCTTTCACGAACTTGAGCCCTCCAGCTCCAGATTACAAATAGTGTGTGTTGTGCATGTTGCTTTTTTCCATCAGAGGGTCCCAACCAGCTGCAACGTTCCTGGCTAGCCCACTGTTTTCCTACCTGGGTACCCAGAGTGTGTGACTATGTAGGGACTCTGAACTGCATGCATAACTGTCTGATTAAAATAGCTTTTAAGCAAATCAACCTGATTACACCCCTCCCTTGTTCAAGTCCCTGAATAAATCAGATTTAACTTTGTTTGCATTTAACCTGACTGTGGTTCCAGTTTGTGCCAAAGTATTGTACTGTTGCTATTTGCTGTGCTTAACCTTGTTTTACAGGGAGTCCCCAGGGTCAAGCTAGAGGAACCAGCCCTGGTGGTAAGTGCAAACAGTGTAAAGGTAATGCCTGGTGAATAAGGTATGTGAAAGTAATTATTGTATATTGTTCAGGCCACTAAAAGGAAAGGGGTTACAGTGTCCCGAGGGCTGTGCCCAGGTTAGCTTGACCACTAACACCTGACCTCCGGGTGGAGGCACCCGTTTCATTACCCAGGCCCCTTAACCTGCTACTAGCCAAGCAGGCAGGGGTAGTAGCCCTTGGGATAGCGCCACCTATTGGTTACATCTGATATGGGCGAGTCAAATTGAGCGACTCAGTTTGAGTGCCTATGATAATGGCGAGTGTGAAAGGATAGCAAGGTGCGCTAACAGTAAGTGTGAGAGCACAAGACCCACAACGGGACAAATACAGCGATTGTGATAGGGAGCTATGACGAATGAGGATATGGCAGGCTGTTTGGCCAGGCAGTTCCCAGCTGACTGTTTGGTGTTGTGCTAGCAGTCACTGCGTCTGGTGCAGGAGGACCCAGGTTTGAACCTAGCTAGGTGGGTGGGAATAATTTTTTTTGTATTTTATGGGTACTTAAGTTTTGTTTTTTTTTTCACGTTCCCTGACCTCCCGAATTTGTGCTCCACGCTCCCCCATCCTTCTGAATTGGTCCCCCCATCCACAGGTTGCCCTCCCCAGCATTCTCTCCCCTGATGACTTCATTCCCCCTGAATTTCCCCTGTACTCCAGTGTCAGGCCCCCACAAGAAAAGTTGATTATAATAATAATACTGGGTGGTGTGTGGGGGGCATAGCCCCGTGCATAACAATTTCAATACTTATCGCTCTCGGAGAGAATGTTGAGGACCATCGCTGTTTATGGTCCTTGCTGTAGTGCACGTTAGCGTTTTTGTATCCGGCAATGTGCACGCGCTCATTTTAATGTCACTATTGTTCATATCAAATGGAACCACTGTGACCTATACCCTGCTATCATTTGGGTAACTAACATCTACGGTCTCTTGGCTCTATTTCACCTTCGGCGTGATTGCTTTACTCCTGCTCATAGTTACAGTATATGATTCTGGCCATATAACAACTTCAGCACAGCAACATACCCTCGCCTGGCTGGTTTTTGTCTGCCTCTCACACATGAAGGGATAGTATCGCACATAAAAGCCCTGACTATTAAATACACAAAGGGGTGGTTTAAACCCCCTTTTTTCCTTCTTTCTCCTTCCCCCTGCCTTTCGTGCTGTGTGTGTGGGGGAGTATAGTTTGTAATGTGCAATCACTGTTAGAACTTTTGTAGCTGTACTCTCCAGTGAAGCTGGTTCCTCAGCCCATTATTAAAGGTAATAGTTACCCCAACCAGATTATTAGCCAGTATCTTACAATACTTATTTTGCTTGCCCTTACTAAGCTGCACCCTTCAAGACATGAATGGTATTTGTACTCTTCAAGGAAAAAGAAACACAGTTCTAGACTTTCACAGGACAGCAGAGTCCGACTAAGATCCCTGGCGTATGAAGATCTGCCTTGCAATAATGAGAGGGTGCCTTGAACTGGCATTCAGGCTTTGCCTGGATGGCCTTTTGAACCATTCCTTGCTTGCTAAGGGCAGTACACTGGTAAATTCGGCTGTCACTGTTCTTCAGCCTTCAGTGTGGATGTCTTTTCCTTGTCAACATGCTGCTGCAGACTTCTCTGACTATAAGGAGCCTGATCATCTCCTATAAAGTTATTGTCTTCCGTTTGTGCGTTGTAGCTCGACGCCCCTTCCCTTTTGTTTGTACACTAATTATACTGAGGCCTCCACTGCTAAGCTGTATTTTGCCTCAATCAGAATCCTGTGTTCTGGAACCCTGTTTAAAGTATTTTCTGAACATAATGTCGAAACAAGCCCTCCAGGTCCATAGAAGTCTCAAGTCACTTTTGCCCTGCTAACATTACTTAGCCGGCACATTAAACCGGAGTACTTTAGTGCATTTCAGCTACAGTAACTCTTTCATTGGGTAACTCTTCCAGCTGGTTAAATGTATTTATTTATTTTGTTTGAATAGATACTCCGGTTCACATAACTCAAAGGTTGTTGTTCATCTTACTTTATAGGAACTTCATTTTTAAATGTTTATTGTATACATCATTGCATTTCATTCTGAGCTACTGTTTTAAGATTTTCTAACCACTGCAGCCCCATTAGTGGCGGTGGCTCTTCACCACTTGACACGTGTAGTTATTTTGTGGCTCCTGCTGTTTGACTGAACTACCATCCCTGGCTTCAGTTTTTGAGATAGAATATGGCCACAAATTGAAAAATTCCTTTCTTGGAATGCCCAAGATCTGGGCTGTCCAGTTGAAAGGAAACAGATATTAAGTTATTGATATAACAAAAGGTGGATGTTGTCTTTCTCCATGAAACAGGTTCAGTGCCCAAAGAAACTGCAAAGATACATAGGGGATGGGTCACCTGGGTAGAATTTAGTTGCTTTAGTGGTGTGCCTTTGGGTTGTCCGCTATAACGCTCATGCCATTGTACCTCACCCTACTCTGTAGACACTGACAAGTGTCGTGGTGTGCTTTGGGGTCTTTGGGCATTATACTTACCCCATGCTATAAGGAAATACGCTGAGGTGGGTGCAGTGTAGGAGAATGAGGTGAACTTTGTGGCTGAACAATGCAAGGCACACCACAATGCCTGTCACTGGCTGCAGGGTGGGGGGGTGGAATGGCATGAGCATTACAGCCGATGATCCCAAGTCACACCCCTGATGCCTGTCTGTCTCTACAGTGTGGGGTGTTACAGTTGGAAAGCCTAACACCGTAGGTGTGTGCTGGTATTTTCACTCCAAATTTTCAACATGGGCTATTTGTGAGCCCACCTCATAAAAAGCGGCACTATCAGTTTGTTAGCTGAAAGGTGGTTTTGCACAGTGGCTATGCCATTTGGCGACACAGGAATGAAAACACATTTTGGGCAGGATGTGGAAAATGACATCTGTATTGTTCATGTGGAGGCGTAAAAAAATGGCAACGTTGAAAATCTGGAGTAAAAATATGAAAAATTGGTGAAGTCATGAGCATGTATAGAAACTACGCAACACACGTCCGTAACCCAATTATTTTTGGAAGTTATTTAGCCACATTTTCAACATAGGCACTTTGGGACCTCCCCTCATGAACAGTGGCACTGTGATTTTGTTAATCCGTCCCAAAAGTTGATGTCCCACAGCGACCATGCCATTTGTGCGCCACAGGTGCGGTAACACATTTTGTGCAGGCTGTGAAAAATGACAGCTATACTGTTGATAAGGAGGTGTGAAAAATGGCAGTGTTGAAAATCTGGCATGAAAATATTGCAAATTTGCGAAGTTACAAGGGTGCGTGGAAACTGCGCAACGCACGCTTGTAACAGTCATTTTATGGACTTTCCACACCACATTTTCAACATAGGCATTTTAGGACCTCTGCTCATGAACAGTGTCACTGTCATTTTCTCAAACTGTCCCAAAAGTGATTTCGCAGAGCGACCGCACTGTTCTGTGCCGGACGTGCGAAAACACATTTTGGCCAGGATATGTAAAATGACAGCTGTACTGTTCATAAGGAGGTGTGGAAAAATGCCAATTTTGAAAATCTGGAGTGAAAATAAATGAAGTTACGAGTGTGCATGGAAATAACCCCATGTTGAAAATTTGGTGCAAAAATTCCAAAAAATGGCCGAGATATGCACCAAAGTTGAAAAAAAACCTATTTATGCCATTATACAGCTTACCAGCATTTCTTCAGTTCGCAGTCGGCTTTGAAGAATGCAAACGTGTTCCTGGTCCACTGAAGATCATCGCGCTGGCCTCCGGAGGTAAGTATGGGGTGGGGGTGTGTGGGGAGGCAGGGTGCACAGAGAGTGGGTGCGGGTTGTGGGAGGGTACAGGGAAACCATTAGGGACCATTTTCTTCTTTCATGGGTAAAAAAAAAAAAGAAAAACATCGTGGGATGGTTTTCTTTTCAGAGTTTGGCATGCTGGTGGCTCCAGCGTGCCACCTAAAGTGTTTTTCTGGGATGCTTTAATGACGGGGATTGGGCACCCCATCAGCACACAACAAATGTGGGGACAAGAGCCAGGGGACTGGGCACCCCTCAGCACATAACAAATGGGAGGTGCATTATGCCGATGGGGTGGGCTCCCAATCGGCTAATACACTATGTCAGGGCATGCTGGGGTTGGGCACCCCTGAAGTCGGCATTATGGCAGGCAGTGTGCTGCCATGTTTAATTTTGTTTTCACCAGGGAAAGCACGTTGGGAGATTCGCTGCATATGAAAAGCTTTGCTCACATTGCAGCAGACCTTTCGTTAGATGTGCTCGCCACATTATGTATTCATGGAGTGGCGCCGGCATGCAGGCTTATTGGGGAATGAGGGATGCACCTACTGATGCGTGCCCTGCATTCGCCCAACAGTGACTGCGTCTCCAAATCTGCTACTACCACAATATGTTGGCTGCGCATGTGCGAGCCAACATAAAAAAGGGGAGGGCAGGGAACAGCTATCTTATTTAAAAAAAAAAATAATAATTTTACCAAACCCTTCTCTGGCGCTGATGGCAGGCTTCAAATTCCCACTGGGGTTTTAGAGGGTAAACAAATTGCATTTTGCAGTATTGACGCCTCCATTAAGGATCAGACTGTGTTCTTTGACTACCTAGCCTTTTAATGATCTGTCAGACTATGAGATTGCTGTAAGAAGAGGTTTCAATGAAGTCCTAGATCCATTGTTACATAGGACCAACCCTAACTTTCAGCCCTCCCTTTCCCTTATTTCAGCTCACATGGCTCTAGTTAAACTTAAAGATGACGTAGGGTTAACAGACTCATGGCGTATCACTCATCTTCAGGGTAGGAATTACATGTTTGTTTCCGGTAGACATGACATATGCAGCAGATGGATTACATTTTTGTTTCCCGAAAGTCCAAGAATTCTATTTTAGTTGCTGATATTCAGAATATGGTCATTTCAGATCGAGCCTTGCTTAGTCTTATTTATTTATTTAATTGCAAATTTCAGAGAATTCCTTTGAGCACAAGTGCTCTTTTACAAGGGTACCACATCAATAACAGAGATTACAAGGCAACATAAATACAGTAAGCGAGTTCCAGTGGAATGAAGTCAAACAAATACAATGTAGTCGGGCAAGTACAAATGAATAGGCTGGAATCATTTGCATACAATTTTACAATAATGCAAGGAGACAGAATTGGTGCAGAGCAAGCACAGGAATGGTACATGGCCTCAGAGCCAGAGTCTGACGCAATTCAAAGTGTATACTGGGAGGGACTTTAGTTGAGATGATTAGCGGTTACAGCTGCATTGAACTCTTAGCGTTGCCCTTAGTGCTCTCTTAAACTGGTCAGACTTTGGTAGATTGAGCCAGGTATCAGGCAGCGCCTTTAACCAGCCAGCAGCCCTAACTGCGAATGAATGCTTGCCCAGCTAAGTACGGTGAAAAGGCAGTTCAGGGCGTTCCGAGCCATGCTCCTGGTGTTGAAGAGACTGGCGACAGGGTAGAAGCAGTTAGTTAGGACCGGGGGCGGGGGAGGACTGAGAGGTTAGGCCGAATAGTGCCTCCTTAGCTAGCAGATGCATCTGGAACTTAGTCTCACAGGCGCTGATACTAAGTTGTTCAGATGGAGATTTAACACCTCCTGATTAACAACAACACTTTTACTGAAAGGATTTCAAGCGGCACCATCGCGAGGCTGTTGGCTTTTCTGCTTCACACGCCAGCGACTCCGGGTTCGGGAGCAAGCTCGGGTTGCTGGAGGGCCGGCCGGCCGGGGGAAGGCAGCTTGAGCTTCCCACGACTGCTTGCTGTCTTCAGGGAGGGAAGGGCTGCGATCCGGTGTTGAAGTGACCGCTGGTGGAGGCCAGGGATAGAGCAACACATCCGGATCATTGGCTGGGGTGGTGCATGACAGACGTCAGCTCTTACCTTGACGCCCAGATGTCACGCACCTCAAGGAAAAAAAAGCAAACAAGGAAATTGCTTGCTGGCCTCCGGATGATGGCTCACTGTTCCCTGAGGGCCTCCAGTGCCTTCCCAGGGCCTCCTGTTCCTCGGCAGCATCCCCAGGCCCTAAGAGTATGTGCTGGGGTCATCCTCCTTCCCCGGTGCCGTCCCCCTCGGAGGAGGGGGACCCACCTGGCGAAGGGATATGCCGGGATATCCCGGGGGTTGGCTGCAGTATGAGGATCAGAGGAGGGCTAGGTAAGGACAGTAGGGGCTGGGGGGAGCTTGTAGAGCCTGAAGGAGTGGAGGACCAGCGAGCACAAGGGTGGAAAAATAGAGTACACACAAAAAAAAGAAAAGGATTTCAAAAGAAATATCTGAATTCTTTGACACTGATGACAATGGAGAAGTCTCTTATGCGTCCCTCTGTGAAACATTTAAAATCTAAGAGGAAGAGAGATAAGTGATTCTACAAGCTATTCTACATCTAAGAAAAAGGAAATGAAAATTACTGGAGTTGGGGGGGGGGCATGCTGTAAGCAGTGGTGATGCTATATAAACAGAGTTCTGGGGCCAGATCTGAGGTATTACATACTATGATAGGCCTTAAGTACGCAATAAATTAAATCTACTCAAAGGATGAATATGCCTTGTTTTGTACTAAACAGGTATTTGGGGCATCTAGGGAAAAGACCAGTAAATGTTTAGCCTACAGGCTTAAAAATAGCAGAGAAATAATCTACTATCAGGAGTACAAGATGCCTCAGGAAATATGCTTTCAAGCACTAGTAAAATCAATGAAACATGTGCTGATTATTATAAGATAGTATACAAAAGCCAGTAAAAAAAACTCAGTAATGATTTTCTTTCGGGACATAACCTCCCTCAGTTGTCAGGGCAGGATGCAGCCGATGTTGACAAACCAACACAACCTAACAAACTTCTAGAGGTCATACAGGGACTGTGAAATGGCAAATCCCCTGGACAACATGGCATCCCTCAGAGAAGTCTGTAAACTCCTATCCACCCAAATATCACTGAGGAAGCCCTTGCTGGACGAAGTGCCGGGAATTGCCCTGTTTCTGCCACAAAGGTTTGTGGGTCAGGTATTTTTTCACTTTGCCTCAATACTGTATTCATTTGAGAACTGCACAGAATATCTGGTTATACTTGCTCTGTGGTATTTATTTTCACATTGCATGAAATATGGCAGCTTGGATTCAATGTAAAGAAGTGCAAAGTAATGCACCTGGGAAACAGAAACCCAGGGGAAGATTACACAATGGGGGGGGGAGGTAGTAACAACAACAAAAATGGAAAGGGACTTGGGGGTAATCATATCAGATGACCTTAAGGTTGGCAAGCAATGTGAGAAGGCAGTAGGGAGGGCTGGGGATACTGGGATCTATAGGAGAGGCATCTGCAGCAGAAACAGGAAGTTGTTATCCCCTGTACAGACAGTTGGTGAGACCCCATCTGGTACTGCATCCTGTTCTGAGACCCCATCTCCGCAAGGACATAGACAGGATGGAGGAAGTTCAGAGGAGGGCAACTAAAATGGTGCAAGGTCTGCAAGAGAAGCCATATGAGGAGAGGCTAAAGGAGCTTAATATATAACCCTTGAGGAAAGGGGGACATGATAGAAACGTTTAAGTACCTCAGTGGAATCAACAGAGTCCAAGAGGGTAGCATCATTCAGGAAAAGAGATGTGCAAGAACAAGGGGACACAATTTGAAGACAGAGGGGGGATGGCTCAGGGGCAATGTGAGGAAGTATTTTTTCACAGAGAGGGTGGTGGGCACATGGAACAGCCTTCCTGAGGAGGTTGTGGAGTCTAAAACTGTGGGAGAATTCAAGAATGCATGGGACAGACATAAGGCAATTCTTGTGAGGGGTAGGAAGAAATAGGCTGTTGGTTAACTAGGATCTGCGGCCTATCCTGAAGGTAGAGAAATGGACAGACTAGATGGGCCAAGCGGTCCTTATCTACTGTCAAAGTCTATGTTTCTATGAAATGGCCCATGAAGCCATACTGTGTGCTGGGCCACCAGCCCTGTGGCTCTTTCCAGCTTAGATGGTCTTGTTATACGGAACGAAGCCTGTTGTATGGATTCCATGTTTCACAGTGCAGCAATTCTTGTGCAATATTTGTCTGGATGGCAGAAGTAAAAAAAAAAAAAGACATTTTTTTTTGCCACTTTAAATTTATGCTGTCCAGGACATTTTTCTCTAGATGTTTTTTATTGAGGTATTTCAACTTAGCGTGCTATTTTTGAGTGCATTTACAATCCGTGTGCTGCAGCTGATATATTGGGGTTTTGTACTCAGTTTGTGCACCACGTGACATCCATTTGCGTTGTTTTTTCAAGTTTGACACTTGTACTCTAAAGCCTGTTGCCTCCAACTGCCAACAGCCTATTGCCTCCAACTTTGTCAGAGGCTTTACATTTCTTTTATATCCAAGAAGGGAAAAAAACATATTATACTGTGCCAGTTACATGCTTATCTCCTTACTTAACCAGCACTATAAGATCCTAAGTAAGAATTTGTCTAATAGAATCCCACATTCCCTTGATAATATTTTGGGAAAGGAGCAGGTAGGTTTTTTGTTTTGTTTGTTAATAATACAGCTGTTTTCCTACAGAGCCAGCCCTGCTCAGCACGGGTCCTCTCCCAAGTGGTACTCACCTCACCAGGACCTACCTCACAATCCCCCATGGATTATATCCCATGGCAGGGCCAGGGGAAGAGAGGTCCTCCCCCCCCGTGACCAAATCGAGACAAGGTGGTTCTGAGTGGCAGCATGAATGACATAATAGGCTAAATGTCATACTCCGGCATTTTCCCTGTTCTGGTCCCCTTGGCTGGTGGCTTGCAGTGATGTGGTCCCCTTGGCTGGTGGCTTGCAGTGATGTGGTCCCCTTGGCTGGTGGCTTGCAGTGATATGGTCCCCTTGGCTGGTGACTTGCAGTGATGTGGTCCCCTTGGCTGGTGGCTTGCAGTGATGTGGTCCCCTTGGCTGGTGGCTTGCAGTGATGTGGTCCCCTTGGCTGGTGGCTTGCAGTGATGTCAGCTTGTGTGCATGTAGAGGCACACGTGCACCACACATCTGCTGCCTACCGACCCCAGCTGAGTCATAATCACTGCCCTGCGACCGTGCCTCCATGTAGTGGCCATACTGTGAGCGGTGCGGCTGACCTTCCCTCCCAGGAGAGGAGAGCCGTTGTCGGACACTCGATCCTCTCCTCCACAGTTGACCCCTGGTGGCCTGGGCTCACTACTGAGCCTGGGTCACTGGTGTGGCTGGAGGTGCAGCATTCAGCATTTCAACCCTTTGCACCACTGGGCCAGCTACAGATAGGTTTCTTACGGGAAAAGTCAGGAATAGAAAATGTTAGAAGACTAATCAATATACAGTAATTTGGTCCTCCAACAAACACAAAATACCCACCATGGCAGTCTCGTTTGATATGATGAATGCATTTGACTGCCTGGAAATGGACTTTATTTTATTTTATTTTATTTATTTAAAATTTGATGACCGAGAAAGGCACACTGAGCAGAAGCTCTTTTCCAGGTGTGACCTGGGGACAGGGGGTACACATGCAACAAAGGGATGAGAAAAACAAGTTCAGCTACAATCTAATAGGGAAAGGGAATGGGAACATTGTTTAACCAGGAGTACCACACTAAGCTGACACTTGTTTCCAGATGTGACCTGGGAGCACAAGGAAGTTAAGTGACTTGCTCAGGGTCACACAGTTTGCACCTAGGCGGCTGTGGAATTCAAATCCAGGTCTCCAGATCTGCATCTCAGAGCCTTAACCACTGCACTATACTGCCTCCTGCAGAAGAAACATAAATTATGCAGTATAGAAAATAAGATAACAGGTAAAATACAACAGTATGCTTAATACAATGCGCAGGTAAATTTACAGTATTGGAATACATTTCAGTATTGTACAGGAGATTCGATAAACTGGGTGAGACAGTAAGAGCAAAAATCATGTAGACACCAGTTTAAACAGGAATTGGGATAGAGAGAGCGAGCAGTAAATAAAATTGTGGATTAGGGCAGTGGGCAGCAACAAGAAGTGGCAGGGGATGGCCTGAGGAGGCGCTTAAGAGCAGTAAAGGAGGGGGTCAGGCGGTTTGAGGGGAGAGGTTATTCCAGAGGGCAGGGAGTCTATAGGAGAAAGCTAGTTTCCCAGCTGAGGTGCGTGTTCATGGTAGGGCGAAAGAGTGGATGCAACTAGAGCATGAGTTGTAGGGGAAGGAAATAGCAGGATTTAGGAGAGAGAGAGAGGAGAGGTAGGAAGGCAGAGTTCCAAATCAATATCTGGAGATGAAAGTGGAGCAATGGGACACATGGCTCTGCGTTAGGGACTGAAGGGATAAAGAGGAGTAGAGGTCACAGTGTTGTGTAAGCGGAGGGGAATTTGAGGCGAAATGGCAGAAGACGTTGAAGAGGACGTCCAGTTTGCTGAGAGAGGTGGCTGGAGCTGCGCTGAAGACAATGTTGGCGTAATCAAAAGCTGGGAGTGTCCATCTGACCAGTAGGTCACGTCTGACTGGGATGGAGAGACTACCCTTATGATGGTAGAGTAAGCCCAGTTTGGAGCCTAAGTTGGAGTGTAGGGTCATAAAGTGGAAGGAGAAGTCTAATGAAGATCAAGCCACACTACTAGGTATTTGTAAGCCAGGACATCATCGAGAGGAGTGCTTGCTGGAGTAGTGAAGGTGGGAAGGGCGGAGAGTCTGGCTAGTTTCTGTTTAGAGCCAAAAGTCATGGCTGCGGTCTTTTTGGTATTAATTTATAAGCAGTTATCACTGAACCAATTAGATACTGCAGTAAAGTTGTGTTGGAGTGGAGTTTGGACGGCAGTGGTGGAGGGACCAGATAGAAACAGGACAGTGTCATCCACATACATATGAATTTTGACATAGGTACATACAGAGGGGAGGTCATTAAATAAACAGGGGAAAGAGAACAGGTCAGAGGATCGAGCCCTGGGGGACGCCTGCAAGGATGGGGAGGGAGGGAGACAGGACATTGCTGACTTGAAGTGGCAGGGATCGGCCAGTTAAGTAGGAGCAGAACCAAGAGACAGTAATTGGGGGAAGCCCGATGGCACTTAGCTTGTGAAGAAGAAGTAGATGAGAGACGGAGTCAAAGGCCTTTGCAAGGTCAATGAAAACTACCCAGGTGATTTGTCCTTGATCCATTGCAGAGTGGATGGTGTCTGTAAAGCGAAGAAGGGAGGAGGTGGTTGAATGGAATTTCCTAAAACCTGATTGGACTGGGGAGAGAATGTTAGAAGCAGAGAGGAAGTCATTTAGCCGTGAGAGGACAAGTGATTCTTGGATCTTGGCAAGTGAGGGGAGAAGTGACAGTATAGCCTAGAGGTTAGAGTAGCAAGCTGTGAACGACCTTGGTACATCCAGCAGACCAGATCTGGGTTTGATTCTCACAACCTCTACTTGCTTACTGTGTGACTCTGAGCAAGTCACTTAACCACCCAGTGCTCCCAGGTCTCCCATGAAAACAGGCACTTGTGCCTAGTGGGCCTTACCTGGTTACCAAAGACTAAAATAAAAATAAATAAAAAATATGGGGTAGTAGTTGCCAGGGACAGTGGGATCATCCCCTTTATGGAGAGGTATGACTGTAGCTGACTTTCAGGCTGAAGGGACGGTAGAGGAGGAGAGAGATAGGTTGAGGAGGTAGGTGAGAAGGGTCAAGATAGAGGATGCAGAGACTTTGAGTCACTTTATGAGACTGGTCCTTAAAAAAAAAAAAAAAAAAAAAAGTGATTTTGGGAAAACATTTGAGGACTGGGTCTTTTCTTTATAAGAACCCTTCAGCAGCAGTTGTAACCAGTGGTCTAATATCCCCATTCTTTAAACTTCACTTGGGAACTAGGGAAGGGTACTGTCTCTCTCCCTCCCTATCTTTTTATTCTCTCTGTTGAACCATTGATACAGGCCATTTTAAAATCACCCAGAATATATGGAGTAAAGATAGGGAAACTGGAACAAAAGTCTTTGCATACGCAGACGACCTTTTAATAAAAATAAACTAGATGCAATTAATATAAATAAATCGCCAGAGCCTGATAACCTCCACCCTCGTATGTTGAAAGAAATAGCATCCTGGTTGATTGAACCACTATACAAACTGTTTCATTTGTTCCTAACATCTGGATCAGTACCAAATGACTGGAAGACTGCACTGGTAACACCTATATTTAGAAAAGGTAATAGGAGTGAAATATCAAATGACAGGCATATTAGCCTGATTAGCATTCTGGGCAAAGTTTTTGAGGATATTCTAAAAACAAGAATAGAAGATGATTTGGTTAAAAAACGTATTGTGGACCCTAACCAGCATGGTTTTAAAACTAAAAGATCTTGCCTTACTAGTAATTTAGTTTTTTTATGAAAGTGTAAGTAGATTCCTTCATGAAAAGACACCAGTGTATGTGATGTACCTGGATCTATGTAAGGCTTTTGATAAAGTACCACATCAAACTTTAATAAATAAAATGACATCATTTGGGATACATTATATACTGATTAACTGGGTCAAGGAGTGGTTAAAAAATTGTACACAGGTATCACGCATAAGAGGACACACCTCAACCACATGCATAATTATTAGTGGGGTGCCACAGGGATCTGTACTGAGACCCTTTCTGTTTACTATATTTGTGTCAGATATGACGGCAGATTTAAAGAATACTGCTATAAAATTTGCAGATAATACAAAAAGTGTAGCTAAAGTGGGTTCAATTGAAGAAATAGAGTTTTTTCCAAGGACTTCCAAAAACTAGAACATTGGGCAAAACAAAATGACATGATTTATAACACAAATAAATGTGTAATCATGCATTTAGGAGATAGAAATCCTAATGTACAATTTATGCTGAATGGTATACAATTGGCATCAATAAAAGAAGAAAAAGACCTGGATGTAATTATTAATGCAGATCTCAAATAGAATAATAAGATGTATAAAAAGATCCTTTGTTTCTAGGAATAAAGAATGCATTCTTCCACTCTATCCGTCTTTTGGATGAGACATTAAACCGAGGTCCCATCCGCCTGGATTGGTGGTAGTTCAGGTGGATGTAAAAGATCCCATGGCACTTATTGAAAAGAGTAGGGGAATTTTCCCGGTGTCCTGGCCAAATTTCCTTTATTCACTAAAAATACCACCAACAGTTTGGTCTGGTTCAGGGTCAGTTGGAATTCATCTGTATCCCCCTCCCCCGGGTCGTGCCTGAAAATAGGCAGGATTTGTCTAGTGCACTTACCCGGTCAACAACTAAAAAAAAAAAAAAAAAAAGAGCCTACATGCATCCTCATTTGGACTATTGCTCTCCATCATGGAGTCCCTATCTTAGGCATGATATCAGTGCCCTGGAGGGAGTGCAGCAAAGGGTTACCAAGATGATAGATGGTCTTCAAGATAGAAGTTATGAGGAGCGACTTACGGAGTTGGATTTGTGTTCCTTGGAGCTGAGAAGGACTAGGGAGGATTTGCTCTTGATGTTTAATATAGCAAAAGACAAGGAACTCATGACACAACTGGGAATGTCCTTTAATAAGAGAGAGTGTAATCTCAGAAGCCATAAATTCCAACTATCTTTAACGTACCCAAGGCTAGATATCAGACGTTCCTTTTTTACTCAGAGAATTATACCTATATGGAATGCCTTACCAAAATCATTGTTGGATACAGATAATTTGGAAACATTAAAAACAAACCTTGTTAAATTTTTATTAAATAAGGTATAAATATATCCAGAGTCTGCAGACGTACTTATATGGGCTATGGCCTTCTGTACATCTGTTACTCTTAGTATGTAACTTAGTATGAAGTAGACCCTTGGGGCCAGATGTTCACTGGGTGGATAAAGTGATTGTAGTCTGTTTACCTGGGGTTTGCACTCGAGCGCAATATTCAAAGGGGTCTGTGGCGCATGCTAAAAGGGTTAGTGCATGTGAAAAAAACAATATATCTGGTGGGCAAAGGAAGGGGTGGGGACATGAATCCCGACACAGTGCAATAATCAGCAGCACTGTGCAAAGGGACTAGCACAGGCCACCTTGCACTGTGTAGTTAGCACTGAGAAGAAGCCCAACTTACTCCAGGAAACCCTAGTGGCTGGCTGAACCACTGCAGCCAACAGCCACATTGGCAGTTGGGGAAGCACACCTACTCCCTGGTGGCTAGTTGCACCCCCTCCCTCCAGTCCCTGGCCCCGGTGAAAGTCGAATACACTCTGGTCCCTAGTGAGCCCCCATCCTCCAATCCCCATCCCCAGTAAAATTCAAGTATTCCCCGCTGTCCAGTGGTCTCCCTGTCCTCTGATCGCCTGTCCCAATTGAAATAAAAGATCGCCATAGTGTTGAATGAAATGAATTTCCCCTGGTGTCCGGTGGCCCCTCTCGATCACTGTCTCAAAGAATGAAACAAATGTCCCTAGTGTCCGGTGGTCTCCCACCCTCTGATTGTCGTTGTGTATAATGGAGCAAATTTCTCTGGTGTCTAGTGGTACCCCATGCCCTCTGATCGCCGTCCTGTAGAATGAAACAGATTTCCCTGCTGTCTAGTTGTCTCCCCTACCTTCCAGTCAACAACCCCTACCAGCGGAAGCTTTCCCTGGTGTCTAGTGTCTTACCCACTATGGCTCTCTGTCTAACACCTGCTTGCAGGTTTCATTTCAGTCAATCAATCAATCAATCAAAATCTTTATTTAACCAGGCGATCACTGTTGAGCATAACTCATTTTCGAGGTAGACCTGGGGTAAACAGGGTAAGACAGATCAGAAAGATACAATGAACAATATACAGGCAGGAATAAAATACAGTTTAGATAAAAAAATATACAGGGATAACATCAGAGGCATATACAGTGATGTAGTACAATTGGAATCTGGAAAAAGGAACTTAACTGATAACACAGCATACAAGTAAATAAGAAATTATACATGAATAAATATAACAGTTGATGGGAACAGTAGATAAGCGTGCCTGACGTTAACTGTAAGTAAAGGTCCAGGGTAGGGGTAAGAATTAGAAAGCTACTCTAGATGAAATTTGTGAGTAGGTAATAACAACAGAGTAAGGGTACATCTGGGATACAGACAAAGGGGGGATGAATAAGAAAGGAAACACACAGTGTTAAAATAGGAACCACTGCAGAAGCAAGGGATTTAGGTTCAGCCAAAAGGATTCTGTGGGAGAAGGAGAGAGACGGGGGGTAGGGGGTAGGAGTATGACAGGTGAATAAAGAGGCGAGAGCAGGGGCGGTGGATAGGGGAAGGCAAAGGGGAAGCCCCGAATTATAATAGTCAGACACAGTGTACTGTGGAGGCAGGACTCATCGGGCCAGGATAATAGATATAACGGCATCAAGTAACGCAGGTGCAAGAGTCCTTGTTATGACTTAGGAAAAGAGATTTGAAGGTAGAAAAGGAGATAGGATGGGTTAGTTTCAGGGTCCTTTGCAAATTATTCCACATCTGCGGTAGTACATAGCTTATGGATGCTCTGCCAAAACACGATTTTGCCTTGTAAACATGCAGGGCAATGAAGGAGGCACTTCTGAAGGCATACTTGCCGAGAGTAAGTAACGAGAGGCAGGTGGAGATGTACTGGGGCAGCAGTCCTATGATCGCCTCATAGGTCCAGAATGCAGCATTCCTCTTTCGTCTACAGCTGAGGGATGACCATCCTACTGCCATATACTGTCTAATTCATTTGTCTAATTATTCATGTAATGGCAGTAGATAGATGTTGTTTCTTTAAGGCTCCCTTCCCCAAAGGCTCAGAGTGCCTTTACAAATCATGCAACAGGCAGTCACACTGTAATACCATAAAACGAACACACAGTATAAATAAATGTAAAATTTAAACACACTAACAGATAAATATACTTGATAGATCTTACACAGTAAAACTCCTAATCATAACTAATTGTAATTTAATCATAATCTATAAACCAGTGGCTTCCTTTAGCAGGTGACGCTATCAGCTTTGCAGACTCACCCCACTGTACATTATTTTAACACTTTGGTGATGATACCCACAAGCTATAAATCAATTGAGCTTATTAGCAAGAGCAAAATTGCTAATAATAGCAGCCCTTCCTTCTTGTTTATTATGGGTAAATCCCATCAAATAGCCTCCCAGTTCGGATGTCTTGGGATGGAATATATTCATTTTTATGGCCTTCCTAAACCATTCAGCTGGCACTCTTAGTAGCTTTTTTTTTTTTATATATAGGTTTTTTTTACTCCAGAGCCCTGGCAAGCAGCTATGGCCCTCCTGACAGGACGACTCCCTCTCCGGTCACACCGCTCCTGCATGCGCCAGTCCCCAGTAATTCCTCTGCAGATTTCCCCCCATGACAGGGCCAGGAAGGAGGTTGCCAGCTTCTCCCCCCCCCCCGGAGATGTGGGACCATGCCTCCCAGCCCATACTGCCCTCCAGCCATTGCCAGGGGGCAGTCAATGAGTGGGATGACAAGTTTCCCTCCCCCTGAGAGAGGAGAGCAGTCCTCCAGATGCTCAATCCTCTGTCCGCCTTGCCGACCTCTGTTGGTCCGGGCTCGTTCCAGAGCCCAGCTCGCTGGCATGGCGCGAGGTGTAGCAACCAGTGCCTCAACCTCCAGCGCCACTGGGCCGGTGTCCTTACTAGCTTTCTAAGTTAACTCCATGCTGAGTGTGGATGTAGACCAGTTTTCAAAATGGCACATTGAGTGATGTTATGCACCCTTTTGTCCACTAACGTTGTTTTCCCCCCCAAATATGAAGATGTGGTGTTTTAAAGATTGCCTGAGAGCTATTGCTCAGCCTAAACCTGGATTTTCCATTATTACCCACGCCATGTGTTTAGAGATTAAGGTTCTGACAGCACCCCCCTCTCGCTGGCCTCGAAGGGAAGGAGAGTTTAAGGCAGTGTGCTCAGCTGGCACCTTGGGATTTATTTATGCCGGTACACTCAGCATCTCGTCCTCTGGATTGTCCTTTTAAACCCCCACCGATTTCCCACTATAGTTTCTAGTTTATTTCATTTATTTATTTTAAAACTGGTACTTGGGAAAGGCATGCTCAGCCGAGGCTTGTTTCCAGGTCGACCCGGGGGAGGGGGGAGATGGAGCAGATACAGAATAGAAAATTACAAAACATCCAAAAATTCAGAATACATAGGCAAGCAACACCAAAGAACAAAATGTGATGAGGCAATTAAGTTTGTTACTGCATTATGTATAGAATGTGCAAGAATGCTGCAAGTGTCATATATATCTCAACAGTTAGCTACTTATTAACCTTTATTTATTAATTTATGACTGTTTTTACTGTGTTACTTGGGTATGAATCTGTTTTTGGTTTATATTGAAGTTAGTCTAAACATAATACATCTATTTTCTCCTCTGAAATTATCTGACTGTTATGTATGATATAGGGAAAAGTACTGTGATGTCCAGGATTTGTAAGCTTTTCATGTGGAATGTTCAAGGTCTGGGTTCACCCATTAAAAGGAAAAAAGTCCTGCCTGTGTGTATAAACAAAAAGCAGATATAGTAGGGGAGGGACAGTGTTGGAGATGATGTGGGGATGATAGAGCAAATCAGAGCCATGTCCTTTGGTCATGTCCTAAGCTATCCAAGTTTTGGAGGGAGATCCTCGAGGAGCTGAGTGCAATTTATGACACCTCTGATTTATTCACTTCCACATTTATATTGACTTTTATTAAACCAGAAGGTCTGCGAATTGATAAAAATTTGCTGAAACAAATGTTAAAATTTATAACAGCAGCCCAAAAAATTATCACTAGACCCTGGTTTACAAATGAAATACCCACTAAAAAAAGCCTGGATTGTTTTGTCCAGGGAGATATATGCCCTTGAGTGACTCTCGGCCAAGATGATGGACAAAGTTCAGAAATTTGATGTACAATGGCAAAAGTGGATATCATATCAATTCAATCATTGTGATGATTTTGTATCTTAAGCTATGTACTGAACATGTAAATTTTGTTCTTCCTCTTTTGCATTGAAAAGTTACACGGGATATGACCTGTGATGTTCCTTGAATTTTAATGGGACTAAAATCTGGGAGGGATGGGGAAGGGCCCACAGTGCTGTGCCTGGTTTGATTTGAGTGGATCACAGACTGAACTTAAAATGAGTAACTATGATTCTCTGGATACTGAAGTAATAAGATGTTAATTTATTTTCCTCCAACATGACTGCTACAAGTATACATGTAATGTACTGTGATGTTATCAACTAGTATTATTAAGTGATGTATTGCTGTCGTAAAATTGCTGCATTTATAAATTAAATAAAATGACTAAATAAAAAATAAACAAAAAGGCAGATATAGCCTTCCTACAGGAGACTCATCTTCTTCCACCAGAAGCAGGGAAACTAAGAAGAGGATGAGTGGCACAAGTCGAATATAGCCCCTTCAATTCAAAAAGGGAGGGACAGCTGCTGTATATTAATAACAAGCTCTGGTGCTGGGCTGGTGGCACTGAGGGTTGAGGTGCTGGACTTCACAGCTTGCGCCATGCCAGTGACCTGGGTTTGGGAGCGGACTCGGGCCATCAGGAGTCAGCAGGGGGAGGAGAGGATCAAGTGTCTGGAGGACTGCTCTCCTCTCCTGGGGTGAGTTCTGGGGATTTCCCTGTATGGTTGTGACTCCTAGTGGCAGCTAGGGGCACCACATACCGCTCTGGGACAGCCAGTGGGATGGTGTTGGCGGGTGACTGCAGAAGGGGGCGGGAATGCGCCCTTCATGCGCTGTCACCATTGCACATCTGTGCCAAGAGGGGAGTAACCTAAGAAAATCCCCAACCCCCGGTAGGCGAAGACGGGACCAGTGGTCGGCCCCATGCCCAAAGCTGGGCCTTCCAGTCCCAAGTTTCTGGTTCTCCCTCCACGTCCCTGGTCGCTCTACTAGATTATAGATAGAGTGCCAGGAGGAGTTCAGCGGACCTGCCCGGGGGGGCTCAGAGCCAGGGGGTTGTGCGGCCATGAGAGCTGGAGAGGAGATGGTCTCGACTAGAGAAGCGAGGGCACTGGAGGCTTCAGGCAGGCAGGAGAAAGCCGTACCATGTATCCACACTGGAGAGAGTACAGGTGAGTCAGAGCATAAAGAAAGTCTCCAAAAAAAAAAAAAAATCTGGTCAGAGCCAATACAGCTGCGCAGAGCTTTTTGGAGCGCCAGAGTATGCCGTGCACATAATGGTGGCAATGACAGAACTGTGCATGCGCGATACTCACGTGTGCACAGTCTGACTCGGTGGCCATCTTGTGCATGGCAGCCATCATTTCCGCAGTTGCAGAAGAAAAACAAGCATTTGTCAATGCCGAATGTTTGCTTGCTGGCATTGGCAGTGGTAGTGTAGAAGTTACAGATCTGCGTAATAGGAATGGCAGTGAAGTATTGAACTGAAGCCAACCCCACCACCACCCTGCAGAGAGTGACAGACATTGGGGTGTGCGTTTGGGTCGTCAGGCATAACAGCCACGCCATTTCACCACACCCTACCCTGCAGACACTGACAAGTGTCACGGTGTGCCTTGCGGTCTTTGGCCCTTATGCGCACCCCATTCCATCAGGAAATACGGTGAGATGGGTGCAGTATAGGAGAATGGGATGAACTTTGGGGCCGAAGAGTCCAAGGCATACCTCGATGCCTCTCACTGGCTGCAGGGTGTGGAATGGTATGAGCATTACAGGCAAGAATACCAAGTCACACCCTGATGCCTGTCATTTTCTACAGAGTGGGGCGTTATGGTTGGAAACCCTAACACCTCAGGCATTCGTTGGTATTTTCACTCCAAATTTTCAACATGTTTTTTGTGACCCCACCTCATGAACAGTGGCAATATCAGTTTGTTAGCCGAAAGCTGCTTATGCACAGCGACTATGGCATTTAGCACCACAGGTGCAAAAACATTCAGAACAGAATGTGAAAAATGACAGCTGTACTGTTCATGGGGAGGTGTAAAAAATGGCAATGTTGCAAATCTGCAGTAAAAATATAAAAAAACTGGTGAAGTCACGAGCGTGCATAGAAACTATGCAACGCACACCTGTAATGTAATTCGTTTGGGGATTTTTTTACAGTAGATTGTCAACATAGGCATCTTGGGACCTCCGATCATGAACAGTGTCACTGTGATTTTCTTTATCTGCCCCGAACAGTGATTTCCCACAGCAACCACGCATCTCTGCGCTGAAAGTGTGAAAACACATTTTGGCCATGTTGTGAAAAATGACAGCTGTACTGTTCATAAGGAAGTGTGGAAAAATGCGACTGGTGAAAATCTGGACTGAAAATATTACAAAGTCATGAACTTACGAGGGTGCTTGGAAACTGCGCAATGCTCACTTGTAACACAGTCATTTTATGGACTTTTGTCACCAAATTTTCAACATAGCCATTTTAAGACCTCTGCTCATGAACAGTGTAACTGTGATTTTCTTAATCTGTCCCAAGCATTGCTTTCGCACACCGACTGCACCATTGTGCGCTACATGTGCGGAAACACATTTTGGGCGACATGTGCAAAATGGCAACTGTACTGTTCATAAGGAAGTGTAATAAAATGGCAATGTTGAAAATCTGGAGTGAAAATATTGAAAATTCGCAAACTTACGAGCGTGCTTAGAAACTGCGAATGCAGCTCAGAAAAGTCATTTTAGAATTTTTTCACCAAATTTTAACATAGCCATTTTAAGACCTCTGCTCATGAACAGTGTCACTGTGATTTTCTTAATGTCCCATACATTGATTTCACACACCGACTGCGCCATTGTTAATACTGCGCTACATGGAGGCGGAAACACGTTTGGGCAGGAGTGTGACAAATGACAGGTGTACTGCTCATAAGGAAGTGTAATAAAATGGCAATGTTGAAAATCTGGATTGAAAATATTGAAAATTCACAAACTTACGAGCGTGCATAGGAACTGCGCAACGCACACTCGTAAATCAGTTATTTTAAGGAATTTTTTCACCAAATTTTCAACATAGCCATTTTAAGACCTCTGCTCATTAATAGTGTCACTTTGATTTTCTTAATGTGTCCCATACATTGATTTCGCACACCGACTGCGCTATTGAGCTACATGAAGGAAACACGTTTTGGGCAAGATGTGAAAATGACAGCTGTACTGCTCATAAGGAGGTGTGGTAAAATGGCAATGTTGAAAATCTGGAGTGAAAATATTGAAAATTCGGGAACTTACGAGAGTGCGTAGGAACTGCGCAATGCAGGCTCGTAAAACAGTCATTTTTAGGAATTTTTCCACCAAATCTTCAACATAGGCTTTTGAGAGCCACCACCTTATGAACAGTGGCAGTGTCGTTACATTTGTCCCGAAAGATGATTTCACAGTGACTGTGAAATCACCCTTCGGCCCGCATTAATGCCATGACAGTGAGAGCATTCATGAAAAGGTGTCCCAAAACCCCATGTTGAAAATTTGGTGCAAAAATCAAAAATACCTGAGATATACAGCAAAGTTGAAAAACCCTATCTATCCCATTATACAGCTTACGGCATTTCCTCAGTTGTGAGTCGACTTTGAAGAGTGCAGAGCGTGTTCCGGTCCACGAAGATCGTCGTGCGGAGTCGGAGGTAAGTATGGGGTGGGGGTGGGGGAGCAGGGTGCGCAGTGGGTGGGGGCAGAGACAGCGAGGGACCGTTTTTCAATTTCAGGTTTTTTTGTTTTTAAAAACAAAGGAGCTGACAGCGGGATGTTTGCCTGCAGCTGGGTTGAGCTGGCGTGGCACTAGAAACGACTTTTGGGCGTAGAGCCGGGTAAGGATTAGGCACCACCATTGGTGACAGCATCTGTTGCCATGCTGGGGTGGGATCCCAGCGTGGCACAAGGACGGCTGTTTGGGGGTGCGTGGAGCCGACGGGGGATTGGACACCCCCGTTTGGTGACAGCATCTGTTGCCAGGCTGTGGTGGGCTCCCAGCGTGGCACCCTATACTCTCAGTGGGGGGGAGACAGTGGAGCCGACGGGGGATTGGGCACCCCCGTCGGTTATACATGTGTAGACACGCTGGGGTGGGCACCCAGTGTGGCATGTGGAACTCTGTTTGGGGAGCGCAGCACAGCCGACAGGGATTGAGCACCTGTCGGCTATACAGTGTGTGCGTGGGGCGAAAGCACGAGGCGCGCAAGGCAGGTGCAGGGGATGCCGCGATGGGCAGGCGGGGATATCTTATCACTGCTCACTGGAAGCGCAGCTCCCCTTTCAACTGTACCCACTGCATTTTGGACTGCTGTCATAGACAGCTCCAGCAGGCACTGGAGAACTGCGGCCGCGCCTGCAGACACACTGACTGAATTGGAAGAGGGCTGCCACAGCTCTGAAAACTCGGATGATGGCACTATGTTTCTTGCACATGCATGCAAGCAAACATAGTAAGTACCCCGTAAAGTGGGTGTGTGTATATGCAGCCAGTGGTGGGGAAGGGCCGCATAAACACAACCACTGGAAACTGTGCCAGAGCACTGTGGAAGCACACTCTTCCACCGTTACTATGTAAATATAATTGATTTATGTTGTATTTATTTTATGTAATTACCATTTACTATATAGAACCTGAAATATGATTATATATGCTTGTATAACCCGTGATTCTATTGTATATGCTTGTAATACCGTTGCCTCTTTGTAACATATATGTTACTGTTCCTGCTTTGTACCGTCTATGTTCCTGCCCTGTATGTGTCTTAATCCCTGGGTCGCACATGGAAGCAAGCCTCGGCTCAGTGTGCCTTTTCCGGTTACCAACTTTTAAATAAAAAATAAACACTGGACAGTGGTCCGGTCAGAGATGATAATGGCATAACGACTGCAGAGCTCCACCCACGCAGCTGTAAAAAAAAGGAACCCTATTTCTTAAACACAGTAATGTTAGTGACGTGGAGGGCAGATTTCAAATACTCACTGGCCTCCTTAACGGTACACCAACAGCTCTTTGCAACATTTTTTTAATTTTTTTATTTATTTATTCTAGGATTACAAGTACCTTTGAGCCAAGGCTCTTTTACAAAGGTTCCATGTCAGAAATAACAAACAACAAGGAAGCAACATTGAAATGACAGTAAACAATTCATGTACAACAGTGCTATTGAAAGGGGTCAATTATAGGAAGAGTAAGGTGCAGCGGAGGAGGAGAGGTGTAGGTAGTTAACAGAGGCAGCTATAGTAAAATGGTGAACACAGCTAGGACGCATGTGCCCACAAGGAATGGGTAGGGTCAGGTGCCCGGGGGTGGCAGAGAAACAGGGATGAGAGGAGAGGGGGAGGATGAAGATGCAGCCAGCGGCATTTGTCGAAAAACAAATGAGAAGGGTGATAGAAGAGAAAAGAGGGCAGGTGGGGGGGGGATAAGTGCTATAATGGGGCAAGGAGAGACTAATGAGGTGGTATGAAGACCTGAGATTTGAAGTGACGCCTCAGGAGTAGGGGAAGGGGGACTGGGGGCCTGGGGTTAAGCAGTATATAAGTTAGGATTAAAGCTGTGTAGGTCATCATCTAGGAGAGGCAGTCACAGGAGGTGTGACAGAAGGAAATAAAGATAGGCCTAAGGAAAATAAATATACATAAAGCCCCTGGATTAGACAAAGTGGAGGGAACATTTTTGTAAATGGCTGCAAATTACTTGGCACCAACAATTACATATATATTCAACTGGACCTTAAGTACAGGTTCTTTTCCAACACTGTGGAAACAGGGCAAAGTGGTTCCTATTTTCAAGGGAGGTGACACTAAAGATCTGGGAAACTATTGACCGATATAGTTATTGTCAGTACTATCCCAATGCCTTGAAAAACACGTATACCTACAGTTAATTGAATATCTGGAAAAATACAAACTGTTGACACCTTTCCAGTCTGGCTTCAGGGCAGGATATTGTACCACTACGGCCTTGGTTGAATTCAGTGATGTAATGGCTACCTCCCTGAATGCCAGGCTGGAAACTGCTGTCCTTTTTGCAGATTTATCCAAGGCCTTTGACCTGGTGGACCACTCCCTACTGTTGCAGAAAATTAAGGTGCTGGGGATAGATGGCGGTCCCTGGGACTAGATCAAGTCTTATCTGACTGACCGGTCCCAGAGAGTGTCAATATCCCAGACCCTTTCTGACAGTAAGAACGTGACTAGGGGAGTCCCACAGGGGTTGATTTTGCGACCGCTACTATTCTTGCTGTTTAGTAATGACCTTCCACAAGCTGTGTCTCATTCAGAAATAAAACAATACGCAGATGACGCAGCACTTATAACAACTGGGAAGAGTCTGATGGAGTTAGAAAAAAAAATCTACAACTAGAGTTCAACAGGTTAAGGGAGTGGTTCAATAGTTCAAGGCTTAGGATGAACATAAAAAAGACCAAGGTACTATATTTTGGAGCAAAGAATAAACCTGAACTAAACATTCATATAAATGAGTTTGAGGCTGGCCCGGTGGCACTGAGAGTTGAAGTGCTGGATGCCACACCTCGCGCCACACCAGCGACCCAGGTTCGGGAACGAGCCTGGGCCATTGGGGGTTGGCAGGGGAGGGAGAAGACGGAGCATCCGGAGGACAGCTCTCCTTTCCTGGGAGGGAGAGAGGTCCACGCTCGGCACTTGACTAGCCTCTGGCAGAAGCCGGGGGCACAGCAAGCACAGAGCTGACATTGAGGGATGGGGAGTGGCAACGTTGGCTGTGATGCCTTGGCATCTGGGTGTGTGCCACTCCCCCAACACGAACACAGGAAAAAGCTCCACAGGCTCCGGGAAGACGGAGCACCGAGGCAGACCCCCAATTGCCCCCACCTGCCTGATTCTGTGGTCTCTGATGAAACCAGGATTGTTCGGGGTGTAACCGGCCCCACCTTGTCCCCACCTGGGGGGAAGAACCACGGCTCCATGGGGGTCGACTGGAGGAATCCGGTAAGGTGGTTGATTACAAAAACAAAAAGAAAGCTGGGAGCTCTTAGGCAAACTACAAAATGCCTAAATAAACAAGCAAGCAAAAAAGACAATAATGGAACAGATGATTTTGCCAACCGTAGGATATGGTCATTTGGTATATAGAGCAGCCAATAAGGGGATGTTGGATAAACTGGATAACATTCAATATAAAATGGCACAATTTGTATTACGATGTGGATTTATAACATATCATTGTGAAATGTTAAAAAGAATAGGATGGCAATCATTACATATTAGAAACTATATATATATATATATGTATTTTCAATTTCTTTTTCCCTCCAGTCGCGGTCTGGGGGGCCTCGCTCAGGCAGCCTGCCTGCTCCTGCCCTGCTTGAAGTCCTCCTACCTGTGCCTTCTCTCTCCCTCCTCCTCTACCCGTGGTCGGCATCCCCGGCTTAACCCCTCCGGGGTGGGGCCGCCCTTCCTCTTGGGTGCACTTTATATTCAGACTTCGACATGGGAGAGGACCCGGGTGGAGGAAGGAAGGCCAGGCAGGATGGACCTGGCCGTGGGCATAGGGGCAGGTGCCGTTGCCTACCCTGCAGACCGGGCTTTTCCTTGTTCTGGTGATCTCTTTCCCCTCCCATGCATGTGCACATCCCCAATGCTAGGCACATAGCAACCCCTGCCTGCATCCGAGCACACACATGACATGCAGCCAGCGTGCTGCAGTGCCCCTGGTCTCCACCAGGAGCCGCTGACACGCCAGGCGATCCCCAACATCCACCCCCTGGGAAGGAGAGCAGCACAACAGGCATTCAATCCCCACCT
This sequence comes from Neoceratodus forsteri, assembly GCA_016271365.2. Classification (NCBI taxonomy): domain Eukaryota; kingdom Metazoa; phylum Chordata; order Ceratodontiformes; family Ceratodontidae; genus Neoceratodus; species Neoceratodus forsteri. The sequence goes on from JADMNL010000034.1 coordinate 83,374,527, forward strand.
GCCCCGCCATCCCCCGGCGACCCACTCCTGAACATGGGTCGCCGATGTGGCATGAGATGTGGCATCCAGCACCTCAACCCTCAGCGCCACCAGGCCGGCAAGAAACAATATTAACTGGTCAAAACTTCTACATAATCTTTTTTTTTTTAATTACTTTTTATTGCAAGTTTTACACCACACTGTTACAGAGAAAAAGGTACATATAGTTTTTGATGGAACCAATTGTCAAAATTCAATTTCGGTCAGTCTTTATAGGCGTAAGGTTGTTGACGGTACAATGCCTTTACATATATTTCAGATAGTAAGCAGTTGACTTAATGTCACGAGTAAAGGTCCATCTCCATAAAACCCCTATTCTTAATGTTGTTTACTTATTAAAAGCCAAGCCCCCCCCTCCAATTCACTGGGCCTAGTTTACACTTTCAATTCATCAAAGGTAGCCACCAGGCCTCCTCACCCAAATCTTACTTAAGGGCAGAAGGTGGGATCTGACAAGGCACAATAGTTGACCCAGCTCTGCCATTTCCGCATAGGAGATGAACCTCTACTTAACATCTCCATATTAAAACGTTCTGAAGTATAGATCTCTGACATTATTTTTCTCCATTCTTGTATTGTTGGGATCTGTGCAGACATCCATCGCCGAGTTATTGCTTTTTTGGCTGCCAGAAGACAAACTGGTAGTATAGAATCCCCCCAAGGAGGAGCATGGTCCTCAAAAAGCCCCAACAGAAATTGTTCTGCTGTAAGTTCAACAAATTAATTGAACAAGGTTGATAGCTCGTTTTGAAGAGCGAGCAAATAGGGCATGAGATGAGGGCATAACCAAAAAACATGACCCAGAGTGGCGACCCTGTAACCACAGAATCTTCAACAATGCCCATATTGTTGGGGAAGGAATTTGATAAGAACAGCCGGAGCCCTAAAAAAACGGGTTCGGCATCGTCATGCAAACTCCCTCCAATGGGGGGACAAAGTTGATTTAACCTCCGACAGAGCCGAGCCCATCCATGACTCCATAGAAATCTCTATGTCGAGGTCTTTATTCCATTCACTGAGGATGGATCCAATTGATTCTAACCTGACATTTCTGACCTCTTTATATATTATACCTATAATACGTGACACCAAGTTACCTTTGATTGACTCAATAAATGGCTTTAATAGGTTCGATGTGGGGAGTGGAATTATGGGTGAGATGGTTTTATTACGAAGGATATGGTTACGAAGTTGAAAATATCGAAACAAATCAGAAGTTCGAAGTGAGAATTGGGACTGTAACTTATCAAAGGGAATAGTGCCCTGAGGGGAGAAGAATTGGAAAACATGAGAGAGTCCAAGTCCTCTCCATAAGGCAAAGGCTTGGTCCATAAAGTTAGGAACAAATGTTTCATCTTGGGATATAAGCTTACAATATTCGTAGATCTTTAAAATCGGGCCTTTTTTTTTCAACCGTCCCCATAACTTGTAGGTTTGGGATGTTGTATTGGTTAGTTCAGGGGTGCAACAGATCTGTCATCTGAAGAAAAGAGGATCTTTGTGATATCAAAAAGGTAATTTAGGTGAAATTCTATGGTTTTCCAGGGGGAGCAGTACGTTTCAGTCAACCACAATATCAGTATTCTTAAAAAAGCTGCTTGGGCATATAAAGGCAGATCTGGAAAGTTAAGACCCCCCCTTAGATAATGATAAGTTTAGGATGGAGAGCCTAATTCTTGGACAGTTTTAACCCCATAAAAAAACCAAGATCAATCTGTCCCATGATTTAAAGTAGAATTTTGAGGGATAGAAAGGGATAGTCTGTAATAGATATAATATTCGAGGAAGTATATTTGTTTGAATTATCTCAGCTTTTCAATGGAAAGGAAAAAATCCAGTTGCCCATCGATCAAGGTCAGATTGGATCTGTTTTGTCAAAGGTTCATAATTAACCATTTCTAGTACTCCAACATCACGAAGGAGTTGGAGACCCAAGTATGTGATCTTAGTGGACAACCATTTAAATGGGTAGATCTTTTTAAGTTGCTGGGAGGTGGTAAAATTAAATGTGAGTATTTCTGTTTTAGCTATATTAAGTTTAAAACCAGATATTTTTTCAAATTGGGTTAGAATTTTCCACGTAGCTGGAATGGACTGTGAAGGGGTCACCAAGTTCAACAACACATCATCCGCAAACATGCTGATTTTGTATTCCTGTCGGCCAGTTGGTATCCCCCCCACCTGGGGAGTTTTACGGAGGACGGATGCCAGAGGTTCAAGGAAAAGAGCAAAGAGGTACGGAGACAGGGGACATCCCTGACGTATTCCCCTGCCCAGGGAAATTGGAGAGGATAGTGATCCATTAGTATGGATATAGGCTCATGGGGATTTATATAGATTAACTAAGTTTTTGATGAATAGAGACAGGGAAATGGAAAGCTCTCAAGGTATCCCAAAGAAAAGGCCACGAGACATGGTCGAAAGCTTTCTCTGCGTCAAGGCTTATAAAAACAGAAGGGATTTGTCAGGTGGAAACATATTCTTGTAATACTAATGCCCGTCGGATGTTATCAGATGTGCTTCTATTCTTAACAAAGCCTGATTTGATCAGGATGTATAATTTGAGGGATAATAGGTTCCACTCTGGATGCCAATACGGCCATGCAAATTTTATAGTCAACATTAAGTATAGAGATAGGACGATAGGATCCCGGGTCTGAGGGATCCTTATTTGGTTTTTGGGATGGGGGCTATAGTGGCAAAATCCCAGGATGGGGGAGGCAGACCACCCCGAGAAATTTGGTTAAATAGAGAGTGTATTTTTGGAATAAGCTCTTTAAGGAACTTCTTGTACCACTCTGAAGTGTAGCCATCAGGTCCAGGGCATCTTCCCGATATAAGATTTTTGATAGTTTCTTCTGTCTCTGATTTTGAAATGGGAGCTGTCAGTGTTTTAATTTGGAGGGGAGACAGAGTTGGGAGTCCGGCACCATCTAAAAATTGTTTAGCTGAGGCTTGCATATACTGAGGGCCCGAAGAGTATAACTTTGAAAAAGACCACTGAATATGGGTGTCAGAATGGTGTGTTTTCCTTGTTGACAGATTTTTAAGTTTCAGGATAGTGGTAGGCCTCTTTTGCACCCTCAGACTATGGGCCAGCTTCTTAGTACCTCTAGGACCCCCTCATGTGCTGATTGACGGAGGTAATATAATGATTGTTGTACTTTGTTGTTAATTATCTTTTGTAGGGCCGCCTTGGTGTCCCTAATTAGTTGCTGGAGATCCTTGTCCCTTTCTTGGTACAACATCTGATAGTTAGATAGTAGTTCTGATAACCTGTGATATTCCACCTCTCTTTATATTTCCTGGCAGAATATGCTATTATTTTCCTACGGATGGTGGCCTTCATTGCATCCCACTGCATTGTCTCAGAGACATTCGGATCAGCATTCTCTTGAAAAAAGAGAGAAAGCCAAAGCGAGATATTCTCCTGAAATTCCCTATCCCTAAAATAGATGAGTTTAGTCTCCAAAGAGATTTCTTCCCTTCCCTTCCCATATCCAGTTTTAAAATCAGGGGGTGATGATCTGATAGAAGTTTTGGGCCCAAAACGACATCTTGAACGGCTGACAAATGTTCACATGTGGTCAAAAAATAATCTAGTTTAGAGTAAGATTTAAATCTAGGGGAGTAATAAGTGAAGCCCTGTAAAGATGGGAATATACGTCTCCACAGGTCCACCAACCCCCAAGTGTTCAATAGAGCGTTTGAACTCTTTGGTTGTTGAGGTATTACATTGCTTATGTGGGTTTGAGCTGTCTATGTGTGGAGATATTTTTAAATTCAGGTCCCCTCCCATAATCATCTGACCTTGGAGGAGGTCAAGTAGGGTGGATAAAATGCTTCTGAATGTGGGGAACTTGGTTTGTGGGGGAAAGTATACATTGGCCAGTGTTACTTGTTTACCAAATAATAGCCCCCTGACAATTACAAAACACCCCTGAGCATCAACATGTGTTTGTTGTATATCCATAGGCGTATTTTGTGGGATTAAAATTGCCACACCCCTTCGTCTACCCCTAGGATGCGAGGAGGCCACTACCCGGTATTTTTTTCCCCAGTTTGGTTTAAGATGTTCTGACTCCGAGAGGTGAGTCTCCTGAAGGAAAACAAGATCGAAGGGGTTCTTCTGTAAGAATTGCTTTAAACAAGCTCTTTTTATGGGGTCATGGAGACCATTTATATTATGTGACATAATTTTGACTGGATTTACTGATGTCATATCTTTGGGTTTAAAAATACTGACTTTTTTTTATTTTCTCCATTCCCCGGAAGGACCTTTTGAAGATCAACCAGACCAAGCACCCCCGAGCAACCAGAACAGACTCCTGAGAAGAAATGTTTTTCTGACCCTCTTTTCACAATTGGTTCAATAAAGTTTATCGTAAAAATATATTTTCTCTATATGTGTGGTTATTTTCCCCCACCCCCCAAGACATCGAATTTCTAAATAATGAACTACCATGAGTAACCATTTCGTGGAATGATATAAAATTAACTAGACGACCTAAAGTCAGGTCCATGGGCTTATCAAGCCTTGTAATATTAGGTATAGAGAAGGCAATTAGTAGTCCATATAAACCAAAGAGAAAGTTGAAACTTTTATAGACAATTTTCAAATCTATAAGAACTACATACAGTTTGACTCCCATTTGGGAGGCGCTCCTGTAGAGCTCCCCCTGGAGCATCCTGTCCTGAATCCCTGTAGGGATAGGAAAGGAATGCATGGCTCTTGAGTCGGGCCCCTGAGAAATTAATCTCAGGAACAGAAACAGGGCCACGAAAGGAGTGAGTGTAAAACCACTCCATGATGGAACCGGATGTGCCAAGGTTATAATAAAATTCACTTCACTCCCTAGGCATTCCGCAGGTAAATAATATTTTAGATCAGCATAATAGGATGTGGGAAAGACAGTAATTATGATAGTGAGTTAAGGCATGAGGTTAGGATCAGGAAACGGTCCCCGTACCTGACTAGAGAACCCTTCATTGTAAATTAAAGGAGGTACACCTGTTAAAGAAAATTTCGTCATAGTCCTGAAACCCTAGGGAAGAAACACCCTGAACATAGTAGATATCCCCCACTATTTTAAGGTTCAAGGCTATATACAATATTTAGAGATTCAAGTGCCCATGGCAAAAAGAGGACAAGGGGCCTCAGAAAAGACAAACTCTGACACCTGCGATAGCTAAAGGGTTAGAGGCTCTATATGTCAGATTATTCTAGAAAGAGAGGGTGTCCCCACCCCTTCAAGCTAATTTGGATCTGGATTGTAGTAACAGGCGGGCACTCCAAAGGGAATAAGGCAATGGCCTTAATTATTAATTATGTTATTTAAATTATTAGCAGAGAGCTGCAGTTCCACTCTCCCCCCCCCCAAACCAGCAACGAAAATTCCCAAAGTGGGAGATTAGCTTTTACTTCTTGTATCCGTGTAAACATACACAAAAGTTTAATGTTCCGGTATAAGCAAATCAATTCCAGGAGTTCTGGATCAGAAGACAGTTCCTTTGTCTGCATAAATCTTGCTTGACTGTATTCAGCCTTCTGAGAGCAAGGCCCAGGTCTGGAACAACTCCCCCGATATCCAGAAGAGCTTGGGGAAACCCTTTCCAGGACACAGGCAGAGAGGAGGGAACCCACAAGAGGGACAATAAAACCATGGGAACACATGGGAGAAGAGGCAGTGGTCTTTGGGTAGTGGCACCCCCCGGTTTGGGAAAATCCCCACCATCTGGGGGTGCACAATGATCCAAATGGCAACTCATAGCCTAATTAGTTTTAGAAAATTTTGTTTAGTTTCCTGAACCAAATGAAAACGCCCATCCCCCTCCATCCCCAGGTGTCCCTCTCGCTCCCCCCCCCCATACCGAGGCGGGAACCCACACCAAGCTCTATATGAGAGTATGAAATGTACCTCTAGAATCTTCAAGGAGGCATGGTAGGGTTGCGGTATTGTTGAAGGTGCTTCAGTATGGCTGCAGTCAGTGTTTCTGTGGCCTAAGGTAAGTTGGATCGCTCTGCTGAATTGAGTTGCTTCTGGTGTAGTCTCACAGTCTCAGCTGTCTTCTCCGTGAGGATTCCCTTAAGCAAGAAGTTGGAGGTGGCCTTTGTAGCTGAGGTGTATGTTTGCAGCCCAGACAACAAGGTGACCACCAGTTTGGCAGGATATGGAGTGCAAAACCGTATTTCTGGGCCCGAAGAATGGGAAACAAGGGGCTATGTTCTCTACGCTGCCACTGGGTGCAGGGGACACAATTATCGAACAGAAGTCTCTGCTGGCCTCTCATAACTTTGCCCTTCTGCCAAGCCTTATTAATTAAGAATTCTTTAGTCTGGTAGCTTAAAAAGCGCACTACGAAGGATCTGGGTCTGGCTTCAGGACGAGTGGGCTTTGGGCCCAGTGCACGATGCACACTCTCCAGGTCGAGTTGGAAGTCTGGGTCCAGTTCGAGTGTTAAACGCAGAAAATAATCTGCGAAGGCCCGGGGGTCATTACCCTCTTCCCCCTCTGGAAGTCCAGAGATTCTTATGTTTCACCTTCTTCCCCTGTTCTCTGCGTCCTCTTGTTTAATTGAAATTGCTAGTTGCTCAGATGCTAGGGAACGGACTATTTCTTCTAATTCATCTAGCCTAGAGGTGTTCAGGGAGATTTGGTGGTCCACCTCAGCGACTTTATTTTGCAGGCTTTTAATATCTTGTCGGATGTCTTTTAGCGATTCACGGACCTCACCATGGAAGTCCATGATCGCTTGTAAAATAGTTTCGATGGCTGGTTCTGAGGATTTCTTCTGACCCTTGGTTTTGGTGTTATTCGCTTTCCTTTTCAGTCCTGGAGTTAGCTTAATCTGGGCCTCCCCCTCGTCTGACACTAGCTCCTCGACATCGGTGGATTCGGCTATCGGCTGGTATCTGTTCCTGTGCTGTTTAGCCATGATGCTGATTATTAGAGTGCAGCTGTAAGGTGAGAGAAGGACAAATTTGCCTCCTTATGTTGAGTTAATGCTGAATTTGCTCTTTTTAATTTTTATCTCGGGCGGAAGCCTCTCGCTATGCATCTTCACCTGGGCATAACAGGAACTGGAAGTCCTTCTACATACATCTTTAATGCAATATCCAGGACGTTGCATTGCAAGAGTTGCTTTTGGAAAAGACTTATCCATTACACGTGTATTCACTAGATCTGATGACATCAGCAAGATATGCCCAGATAAATGTACAACCAAATGTGATCAGAACTTTTGTTTCCAGGCATCTTGTATATGGAATAACCTCCCTTTTAATATGCGCTCAGCTTCATCTCATACAAAATTTGTTACTGACTTGACACATTGTTACCAAATGGTACGTAAATAATAGTTAAAGTCCTTGTAAATAATGGGACTTGGCTAAGTGTATATTTGTATATAGACAAATGTTTTTGTGATGTGTTGTGCATGCTTGTACGTCTATATTTTTCTTACATGTTTTTCTCCAGCTAGTTTCTGTAACTTTTGATAATTTTCAATAGGACTGTCTTGCAAACAGGGATTTTATTCCTAATGACATGAAATATCCTGTATAAAAATAAACGTTTTGGGCAGGATTCACAAAGAAGATGTGCTCAGTGCATCTCGGCTGCACCGGCGCAGGGGAGATGCACTGAGTGAAAATTGGGTGATTCACAGAGGAGGCGCAGGGAGATGCCCCCAGCGCATCCACTCTGTGAATAGCACAGGTGCACCCCGTCCAGGATGCCCCAGGGCATCCCAGGCTGCACTGGCACATCCCCCATGTCAGACTGTGAACCCATTGGGGCAGGGCATCTCAGGATGCAGTGCGCCCAAGAACACGATTCACAGCCAGGGGCATGCAAATGAGGCCATTAGGCATGCATGGCTCAATGTGGCCATTATAGCCCCATTTGCATTGTGCCTGCAGGGATGCCCCAGCAGAATGTGCTGACCTGTAGCCACCCCCCCTCCCTGGCCCAACCCCAGCCCGAGACATGCCACTCCAGACGGCGGTAAAAGCCATGAGGAACCCCCCCCGCCCCAAGCCGCTGTACAGTGCCACTCCCAGCGGTGTTGAAAGAAATGAGACCCCCAAGCCCTCGTACAATGCTGCTCCTGGTGGTAGTGAAAGAAATGAGGACCCCCAAGCCCTGTAGAATGCCGCCCCCGGTGGTGGTGAAAGAAAAGAAGAACAACTCCCCTCCCAGCCCCAAGCCCTCAGTAAAGCTGCCTTCCGCTGTAGTCGGCCGGTGCAGACAGCATCCCCCAAGTACCCCCAACCCATCCCTGTCCCCCCCACCCCAGCAGGGTCCCACTGTCGGCGGGCAGCTCAACCCACCCAAGATACCACCATGGTCAGCTTGTTGATAGAGCTGTCTGAGAATGACAGCTATCGTACAGCCCGGGGATCGCCACAGAATAGGGCTGTGAATGGGTTGCACCAGTATGCATGGGCACGCCCCTGTCACAGCCCCTCCAGATGCGCCGCATAGCATTACTGGCGGTATGCGGTGCATCTGGGATGTGCGGGCGCATCAGCACCCTGCCAGAATCGCCCTTGGGCACATGTTGGGGATGCCCCGGTGCATCTCGGATGCACTGGGTGCATCCCTTCTTTGAATCCTGCCCTTTATCTTTATCTAAGCTCCAGCAGCTAGGCAATTTAGACAAATATGTACAATTGGCATGAAAAAAACGAAAGAAAACAGAACTACGCATCAATGAACAAGCTGCAGTAGATATTTAAAGCTATTTAATCAAATATATACAATGGCATGGGATATCGCAGAAAATGCATCCAGGAGGGTCTCGAGAGGATGTTAATTAAAGTGCAGAAGTGCCAGCTGAAGGGATACGGGACCTACAGAATGATCTGCAAAAGCTGGGAAGGTGGTCCGGGATCTGGCAGCTTGGCTTCATTGCCAAGAAATGCAAAGTTATGCACAAGGGAACCAAGAATACCAGAATGGAGTACTACCTGGGTGTGGGGTACAGGTATCTGCATCAGATAAGTTGAAGGACCTGGGAGTGATGATCACTAGTGATCTGAAGCACTCCACACAGTGCAAGAAAGCAGCAGCAAAGGCAAACAAGATGCTGGGATGCATAGCTAGGGGGCTCAGTAGTAGGAGATAGGAGGTTATACTGCCCTTGTACAGGTCACTGGTGAGGCCACATCTAGAGCATGGAGTTCAGTACTGGTGCCTGCACCTCAAAAAGGACATTAACCTGCTGGAGAAGGTCCAGAGGAGGGCTACAAAGATAATAGCGGGTTAGCAGGGTAAGGCATACGAGGAGTGGCTGAGGGCACTGAACATGTACCCCCTGGAGGACAGGAGAGAGAGAGGGGACATGATTGGAACCTTCAGGTACTTGAAAGGGATAAATAAGGTGGATAAGGAGGGCCTATTTAAGCTGAGTGGCAACCATAACACGAGGGGGAACACTCATAAGCTGAGGGGAGGAAGGTTTAGGAGGGAGGTCGGGAAGCACTTCTTCATGGAGAGGGTGATGTTCACTTGGAATGCGCTGCCAGAAGAGGTGGTCTGATTGAAGATGATGGGCCACTTCAAGAGAGGCTGGGATACACATAGGAGGAAGGTAAGGATCATGGGTTGGGAGGATGGGAGGAGTGGGGGGGGCAGGAACAGTAGCTCAAGCTGTGGACCCTGCAATATGAGCAGACTTGATAGACCAAATGGCCTTCTTCTGCTGACTTCTTTGCATGTTCATATGTTTGTAATAAATGAGAGAAGTTTAGTTGAGGGTCCAACCAGACTCCTAGATACTTCTAAGAAGAGACTTTGGTCCAGCCCAGTGGTGCTGAGAGTTGAGGTGCTGGACGCCACACCTCATGCCATGCCAACGGCCCGGGTTAGGGAATGAGCCCAGGCCATTGGGGGCCGGCAGGGGAGGGAGAGGATTGAGCATCCAGAGGACTGCTCTCCTCTCCCAGGAGGAAGGGGGTACAGCCTTGGTACGTGACTGGCCTCTGGCAGAAGCTGGGGACACAAGAAGTGCAGAGCATAAAGAGAGAGGGATGGGGAGTGGTGGATGTTGGCGGAGTCTCCTTGACGTCAGGACACATGCCACTCTCTCAGAACAGGGAAAATGATGCCGGAGCGCCGAGGAGAAGGAGCGCCAGCACAGACCCTAATTACTCCTGCCTGCCTGACCACCAGAGGGCCCCGACAAAACCGGAATGTCTCGGGGTGTACAGGCCTCACCTAGTACCCGCCTGGGGGGTACAGCCACAGCTCCATGGGGGTCCACCAGGGATCCAGGTAAAGCAGTGAAGTGGGGCTGGTGCATAGGTGTGTCCCGACAGAGCGGGGCGCCGGCATGTGGGGGGAGAATAAAGGAAGTGTTTAAAAAAAAAAAAAAAAAGGGGAAGAGAAGAGACTTCAGTGAGAGCAGTGCCTTCCGGGTTGATGATGGGAGGGGAGGGATTTTGCCAGTTTTTGAGAGGTTCTGAAGGTCATAAAGACAGTTTAGGAAGTGTTTAGTTTGAGTTTATTGTCTTGGAGCCAAGACTGAACACTGTGGAAGTCATGTTGTAGGGCGGATTTGATAGAGATTAGGTTGGGACACTCAAAAACAGTTTTCTGCTGTGTTTTGAACACTATGAAAATGAGAAAAAAGAAGCCCCTTCCACTGAGGATTGCAGTCCCCTACCTAGAAGAATGCAGACCATCACATCTGTATAGACCCATATCCTTCCATGTTGTCCCCCAGTGAAGCCAAATCCCTCCTTCCTGCACCATTCCTTCAATCAACTGTTGAAGCTCCTGATGCAGAGTACTCTGTCTTCCTCTCAGCCGTAGACAGGTAGCACCTCAGTGAATGCCACCATTTGCTCTACTTGCCTTAGGTCCCTCCCCAGTTCCCTGAACTCTCCCTGTAGTACCCCAGACCCATCCCTCGCTAGGTCATTTGTCCTCAGGTGGACAGTTACATCCAGCTCCTCCCCACCCTGCTGCCCTAGTGATCCGCTGTCCATCCCTCCAGGCTGAGGCATCAGGTAGGCATCTAACCTCACTTTCCCCACCCCTTCATGCTCCTACCTCTACTCCCCTCAGAACTGAGTTCCCACAAAAAGCTGCTTCCTCCTCTCCTGGGGTCCTCCCACCTTGGGGCCGCCCCTTTAGAGGTCCCCCACATCCTTTGTTGCCACTAGTTTGGGTTCCTCCTCTCAGCACTCCTATCCCATCAGAATGGTGAAAGAATGCTGTAGTGGCACAGGCTGAGGGATGTGCCCCCTGACCTGTCATCCCCACCCTTCTGGAGCCCACCAAGGTCCAGCCAGCCCTTCTCTGCCTAGGCAGCCTCTGAGGCAACGGTGGCAGACTCCATGGCCCCTGGGTGGGGCAAGAAGTCCTCTGGATCCTAGCCAGCTTGGCACAGAGACCAGAAACCTCCTCCCTCAACACAGAGAGGTGCATGCAGATGGGGCAGTACCTCAGGCTCCATAATGTCTCTCAGAAAACTACAGCTCTGCAACCATTCCACTGCACCACTCCCATATCTGCTAGTATGAATCATTCCCTTCTGCATCCCAATATAGCTTGCTCCTACTCTCCCTTACCTTTACCTGCTTCTTTCCCACCTACACTCTCTATCAGGACTTTATTCATCTCTTACTCTAGATAGGATGTTACCTGTTATCAACCTACTGAGAACAGTGGAGGAGTCAAACCACACGAAAGCAAGGGTTCTGGATTTCAGACGGGTCGACTTTGCAAAAATGGGGGAATGTCTCAGTGAAGCCCTGGCAGGGGAAGAAGAAGGGGGGATGTAGAGAAACAATGGACTAACCTTAAGGCGACCACAGCAGCGGCAACAAGCCTTTGTGTTAGGCAACTAAGCAAAACAAAGAAAAAAATACTATGGTTCTCAAAGGATGTGACCAGCAAGGTAAGAGAGAACAGACTAGCTTTCTGGAGGGACAAGAAAACACAAAGGGGGGAAGACAACGAACTGTACCTGGAAAAGCAGAGGGAAGTGGGGAAAGCAGTCAGGAGCGCAAAGGTGTAAATGGAGGAAAAAATAGCCCAGGCAATTAAGAAAGGAGACAAGACCTTTTTCAGATACATTAGTGAAGGAAAGAAGAATAGGGGTGATATTGTGAGGTTAAAAAGGGACGGAGGGGTGTGTGCGGAGGAGGACCTAGAAAAAGCAACAATCCTGAATAAATATTTTTGTTCAGTATTCATAGAAGAAGGAGAAGAAGAAGGACTACTATTGGGTGATAGGGGCACCAATGGGAGAGAGGTGGACACCAGCCCGTTTACGGAGGAAAGAGTCCTAAAGGAACTTGAGAATCTGAAAGCGGACAAGGCTATGGGGCTGGATGAGATACATTCCAGAATATTAAAAGAACTTGGCGAGGTGCTGGCAGCACCACTAACAACCCTATTCAACAAATCAATAGAGACGGGTGGTTCGTGGGGACTGGAGGAGGGTAAATGTAGTCCCTCTCTACAAAAGTGGGAACAGGGAGGAGGCTGGCAACCACAGACCAGTCAGCCTGACCGTGATGGTGGGGAAAATAATGGAGTCACTGCTAAAGGAAAGGATTGCAGTATTTCTTGAATCCAGCAGAGCACAGGATCTGAGGCAGCATGGATTCACAGCAGGAAGGTCTTGTCAAACAAATCTGATTTCTTTGACTGGGTGACCAGAGAAGTAGATCAGGGAGGGGCGGTGAATGTGGCCTACCTGGATTTCAGCAAGGCCTTCGACACTGTCCCACATAGGAGGTTGGTAAAAAAGTTGGGTAGCCTGGGAGTGGGTCCCAAGGTGGTAAACTGGGTCAGAAACTGGTTGAGTGACAGGACACAGAGGGTGATGGTAAATGGCATTTAATCCAAGGAGAGGGGGCTGACCAGCGTAGTGCCACAGGGATCCATGCTGGGGCCAGTCCTCTTTATTGTCTTCATAAACGACATTGCAGAGGGGCTGGCGGGGAAGGTGTGCCTCTTTGCAGATGACACTAAGATCTGCAACAGGGTCGACACTCCAGGAGGATGGAAAAAATGAGAAAGGACCTAAACGTGCTTGAGGAGTAGTTGAAAGTGTGGCAGCTAAGATTCATTGCAAAGAAGTGCAAAATCATGCATTTGGGGCACAGAAATTCAAGGGAGGAGTACAAGATGGTGGGAGAGGTACTGATGACCACCAGTCAAGAAAGGGACCTGGGGGTAATTATATCTGATGACCCGAAGGTAACCAAACAATGTGAGAAGACTGTGGGGAGAGTCAGTGGGATGCAGAGGGAGAAGTACCACCAGCAGGAAAAAAGAGGTGGTTATGCCACTGTACAGATCACTAGTGAGACCTCATCTGGAGTACTGTGTCCAGTTCTGGAGACCGCATCTCTGGAAGGACATAGACTAAATAGAGGTAGTCCAGAGAAGGGCAACAAAAGTGATGCAAGGACTGCTCCAAAAGTCATATGAGGAAAGACTGGACAACCTCAGTATGTATTCACTGGAGAAGGGGTATGATAGAGACATTCAAGTACCTCAGTGGTGTAAACAAGGTACAGTAAGGTAGCATCATTCGGAAAAGAAAGTGTACAGGAACCAAGGGGGCATGATATGATTGATGGGAGAGAGGGGTAGGCTCAGGAGCAACGTGAGGAAGTACTTTTCCACAAAAAGAGTAGTGGATGCTTGGAACAGCCTCCCTGCGGAGGTGGGGGGAAAAAACAGTAGGGGAATTCAAGAATGCATGCGATAGACATAAGCGTACTCTCACAATAGGGAAGAGAGGGTAAGCTGCAGATCAGCAAGAGACTGCGGTATTGCATTAGGTAGGGAAAAGGGGCAGACTAGGTGGGCCACACGGTCCTTATCTGCCATCACCTTCTATGTTTCTGTGTTTCTGTTTTACCACCAACCCCCTGTTAGAGCTGCCTTTTATCTCTGGGATGTTACCCAACCTATCACCCTAGATAAGGTGTTGTCCAACACTCTCTCTCCTTCTTTTTGACGTCACATAACCTTGGTGAAGCCAGATGTTAAAACAAGTAATGAAACTGGTATGATAAATCTAGTTAGCTGATTGGTTAAATACCTTGGAACCCCATGCTGTTATCCCAGTACAACAGCATGGGAAGAAGATCCGAGCCCCCTTTATAGGAGGCAGTATAGCACAGTGGTTAAGGGCCCTGAGCTGCAAACCTGGAGACCTTGGTTTGAATCCCATCGCCCCACTTGCATACTGTGTGACCCTGAGCAAGTCACTTAATTTCCCTGTGCTCCCAGGTTACCGCTGGAAACAGGCTCTGGCATAGTGTGCCTTTCCTGATTAAAACAATTTCCCTTTCCCCCTTTACCCTACACAGCAACTTGGAATATCATTGCTCACTCTCTTCTGCTCTCGAAAAACTCTCTGGACCAGGAGTTTTTGAACAGGTCTCAGGCAGACTGGATGGGCCGTGGGGTCCTTTTCTGCCAACATATTTCTATGATTCTATCTGTAACCTTGATTAAACATAAAACGCTGAGCTGCCTTCATGGCGCTGAGTGATGGGGCATGGCTCTGGCACGCTGGCGACCCAGGTGCACACCCGAGCCTGGACGTCTGGAGCAGAGACAGGGAGGGAGTTAGAGCATCCTTTGAATGCTTCCCTCTTGGGGGTGGGCTGTGCTGGACCGCTTGATAAGTGACTCCTGGTGGCTGGCTTGGTGGAGACGTTCTTGACAGCATGGGTGACCACATGCTGCTGGACATCCCCGCCCCCAGGATACTGCTGCAGCTGCATGATTGTGGGAGGTGGAAGGGGCCCCAGAAAACGGAAAGCATCTGCCCGACTGATCAGATGATGGTGCCGCGTTTCTCCCACACCACAAAGCCTTTCACAGTGACCCCTTCAATCCCCTTAGCCCCCCCAGATTCCAGGTCAAGGCAGCAGAGCTGTCTCTCTTCCCTCCTCTGCCCCTTGGGGGGGCTCCCCCAGCAGGAATACGCTGTGTCTACCGGGACACTGGACAAAAGGGTGATGAAGTAGATGGCAATGGGGAATGGGCTGGAGGGAATGGGTTAAACAATGTGTGGCCCAAATTAGTGGCCATTTGGGGGTCAGGGTAGGAGCAAAAAAAAAAAAAAAGTAAAATGTCATTCTTCAACTACTAACCTGGCCCTGCCCCGATGCCGCTGATAGCTACTTCTTAAGATATTGCCAACCTCTGCTTCACACGCAGCTCGGCTCTAGATGCCGCAATAAGTGACACATGCTGTAGTCACTGAACTTTTTTTGTAAATGCTCAGGTGGGCATCCCTGTCTGCTAAAAATGCTGGTGTACAGTTTAAACTAGAGCGATCAGTTACTCTCTCAAGATGGCACGTCATTTGTTCACTACTGGATCATGAACACTAGTTTCCCAACAGAACCCCCCCTTCCACAAAAGATACTTATACCATCAGAGCCATCAGCTGGCCTAACCCTACACTACAGAAAATGAACAGGACTGCTTTTTCCTTTTTTCATTTTTTTCTACTTTTTAAAAAACGTTTTTACAATCAATTAAAAAAAACTTAAAAAAAATAATACAAATACTTTAGTAGACCCATTTCATAACTGCAGTAAGAAACTACAGGGTGTACGTTGTGCTGGGACACTGGCACTTCTTGGGTGGTAGAAGCACTTGGCCTTCGGCCTGGTGCTTCAACCCACTGGAGGTGCTCCTTCATGCCTTATTGCTTAAAGGAGAACTGTGCAGAACCTGAAAATCATTGCTACCAGTGGAAGCTGCTTTTAAATGCTGATTCAAATTCTGTTATTCCATTTACAATAGCCAATTAGCAACCTCAGTGGGTGTTTCTGATTTACACACAGGTAGTAAGTACCATTTTAAAACTATATGATATTGTTTAGGTCCCTGTCAACCACAGAGATCTGTAGTAGAACATGGATGCATTATGCTGACAATGGAAGAGCTGAGCAAGGGACATAAACTACATCACACAGTTCTAAAATGGTACTTAGTGTGGAGGAGTTGTGGGATAACGGATGAACCAGACACTGAACTTCAGGTTCAACACACAATCTCTGTGTGATGTTTGTTCAGCATACAGGAAATAAGCTTCTGCAATGCCATATTCTTTCTTCAGTACATTAGTTTGTAGCAACAGACTATGAATGTCCTTCCTCTGCACTTAGTCAACACCTACTGACAATGATCTCGAATCTAACCACTTTTCAGTGAAAACCCTTCATCCCTATGTGGGCCTTGTTTGCTTGGGTAGTGGGGGCTCAAAAAGGAAAAAAAAAACAAAACAAAAAACAAGCTAAAAACAAAGAACCTCAGTGCAGAAACACTGAAAAAAGGGTTAACCCAAAGGGCAGTGGCAACAAATCAAGTTTCAAAGAAATACAACATCATACATACTTCCATAATGCAAAGCATCATGGGATATATACAGATTACTGTGAAATTTCAGACGTGTTCAGTTTACAGCAATGTACATGCATTTTAAATAGCACAACTAACTTAATTTCTATAATAGTCATCTAGTACTTTTTACCATTTTCAAAAACACAGTGCCATGGTATTTTCAACATTTACAAGTTTGATTAACACAAGGTATATTATGACATAGTGCTATTACATACTAAATTCAATAACGATAAACACAACCTGTTTTACATATGCTTGAAGGTCACAACAATAACCTCCCTGTACGAGGACCTGAGAGGGAAAAGGAAAATTAAAGAGGACACTATAGCATAGTCAAGAAGGGGAAGGGGTGCCCATAGGTGGCCAACGTATGGACTAGAAATTGTAAAGGATAGATTAGGCTAAGAAATAGAAGAACTACTGCACCAGATTTAAGAAAAAGTCGGTCCTCGAGTGGCAGGAGCTCCCTGTCACACTTACTGACTGTGAGTAAATCAAAAGCCCCCACTAAGATAACTAAATGGCCCATAGAGATATAGTAGCAAGACAATTGGAACCAGTATTTAAGAACAGGCTTTAACAATGGAAAATTACCTATAGGTTCAGCACAGTTCTCCTTTAATTACAACCAACAATTTATTTTCAAGACTTACAAAATACTTAGTATTCTAGAAGAACTCAGTGGACTGAATGAAATCTGTGAACTAATACTTTTGATTCAATCACTGAACCAGAACACAGTAACAAAACATCTGCTGCTTACAGACAGCCAGCAGCTGACAAAAAATGCTCATCTGATGTTGCTTTACAAAAAAAAGCAATTATAATTTTTTTCTAAACTAGTAGAAATTAGCAGCCCAGAGTGCTCATCAAGCAACAGACAAGATCACAACACCACACCATTTGCAGGCTACCACAGCAACAGACCAGCAAATCCAAATGGTAGGAGAAAATAAAAATCAGAATGTCTGGGTACATTGAGCATGCTAGCTGTGAAGACGTACCATAACACAGCTCCGAGATCCTGTAGGATGTATTTGAATTTATATACTATTTACAGCGATTTGCTTTTACTTTTGAAGCAGAGATGATTCAGCAGGACGTGCAGCACAAATTGATACCAAAATTGATCAGATGGGGCATCCTAAGGGAACAGGAGGAGGATCGAAAAACCCTCAGCAACTCCCTCCACATCAGGCCGAGCCTTCTACTTTACCACCTACCAGTTTGGGGGCGGAACCACCATGGCAGTCGTAGGTGGCTTCCATGATGGTGATCAATGCTAAGATTGCCACAGTTCAATGCAGATTTGGGGGACAAGATGCAAAAATTGAAGTGGCAACTAAAGCGACCTCCTCAGTAGAAATTTCAGCAATCCAGGGGATGGCGGCCACCAGTAAACTTACCCAGCGACTCGGGCCAAGAGGAAGAAGTTTGACGGTGTGAGGGCCCAACTGAAGAGCCTTGGGATCACTCACTCCCTCCTTATGCCTGCTCGACTCAGGATTTACTATGCCAGACAAACCTACCAATTCACTGATTCAGAGGAAGCAGGGAAACGGGTGGATCACATCCGACAAGAATTCAAGAATGCCAGACACGACAATGCTGAAAATTCTTCCGACAATGAGAAAATCTGATCTATGAACTGCAGCTGAGTCTCTTTTGTCCTGTTTAATAATGACAAACTGTTATTCTAACTTTACTAGAGTTACATACACTTTTGATTATATGCCTATCTTAATATTTTGAGGGAGGAGAGGAAATTGCAAAGGATTAAATCCAAGTAGATGTCTAGGGTTTTGCATGCCTAGCCCTAGATGGAACACCTGAGATTTTTTTTTGGGAGGGGAGGGATTTTTCCTCACATTTGGGGTTCATATTAAGTGTGTAGTTGATAGGGTGGCAGTGTTTTGCTAGGGGATCCTTGCGGTGACTGGATGCCACCACCCCTGAATATTAAGAAATTCACAGTCAGTAAATACGCTGAATCGTTTCAGTAATAAAGTGCTTTTAACAATACTTCTAATGTGCCTGTATTATACAGTCATTTCATTTCATATATATATATATTTTTTTGTTTAGTTGTTTAACCAGGTATAGCACACTAAGCTGGAAGCTTTTTTTACAGGAGCAACCTGGGAGCACAAGGAGGTTAAGTGACTTGCTGAGGATCACACAGTATGCAAGTGAAAGCTATGGGATTCAAACCCAGGTCTGGTCTGCTGGATGTCACCAGATTTGCAGCTCAGAGCCTTAGACCACTGTGCTATGCTGCCTCCTTAAGAGAGAGGCACAGCACAAATGTGGACACATCGTCCAGTTAATGTCCTGAAGAGTAATGATACCAGGCTTAGAATATATGCATATATATGCTGTTGGATTAAATCTGGGGAGGGTGAGCTGTGTGAGTGGTTGCTCAATATGTTCGGGACTTTATAATGTTTGGGAGGAGAGTACATCCCGTTTAGTATACGGGAGTTTGACTATGTCAGGAGTGGTATTTTACTGGGATTGCTTGCTCTGTCTTACTTGCAGTGTGTACCATTTTGTTCAAAAGTTAACTTTTTTTAAAATAAGTGGAATACCCTATATTCGTCACCCTAAACATCTTGACTAACAATCCTAATGTACGTTTGATGTATCCTGTACTTTTAAATAGATGTCTGGCATGAGATGTATTATCTGCGTTTTACTTGAAGTGCAATAAACATACATTTTTTCCTTGCTGTATTTATCCCTGCTGACAGGCCCCCTTACACCGCCCCCCCACCACCATCACCGCCACCGGGTTACTCACCGGCCATTGCCTCTTGCCAGTTTGTGGCACCAGCAGTCCCGGTGTGGTGGAGAGACCGGCTTCATCCTGCTGGTCGGCTCTTTTCTCCTCCATTTTTTACCCTGCCCCTGAGCGCAGAGCCAAGGTGTGGAGTGACGCCAATGGCCAAGCGTGGCACACCGGGCCTCTAGCTCAGCTCGGCCCCCCCTTGTGTAGGTTCATTGTGCCAGCCCCCAGCCACCACTAGGGGCCAGTCAAGGAGTGGACTCCATCCCCACCCCTCCCTGGGAGAGGAGAGCTGTCCTCCAGACGCTCAATCCTCTCCCTCCCCGGCCGACCCCCGATGACCGCGAACACCTGCCGGTGTGGCAGGAGGTAAGGCAATGCTCAACCCTCCACGTCACTGGGCCGGCTGTCAATAAACATACATTTAAAAAAAAAAAAGAATGTTCAATGAGATACGATGTGCTGCACTGAAGTGTACCAGCATGCATCAATAAACGCAATGTTTAGCAAAAAAGCACCTGCCAACGTAGCCAAAATGCCCAGAAATAACACCCAGTTCCTGAAGATTAAACACCACAAATGACACTCATAGAAATTGTTAAAAAATATAGTAATACTGTTAACTACTTTATAGATTGAGAGAGCGCTTCTGACCAATCAGAGCACTCCTTTCCTCTGCATGTGAGACACTCTTATTCAGTGGAGTGTTTTATGCACACTTGTCCTAGAAATGGACACATTCAGGTAAGGTTTTTAAAAAAAAAAAAATGTGTATATTATTGATCGCGCGTGTTCAATAATATATTGATACTGCCACCAAGACCACTGTTACTGTTGTAAGAGTGGTCTCCACTTACATTCTTAGGGTATCAGGACTGCTTACCTTTGGTTCGCGGTTCTCATACCCTAAGAATGTGTGTGAGGCCACTTTTACAACCATAAGAGTGGTCTTTGTGGTGGTATTAACATACAGCATATTTGACAAATCAAAAAAGAAATGTGATGATCGTCCTACTCTGCCAAATGAAATTGGATTCGTTGGATTCTGATCCAGTTTTAGGGTTGAGGATTTTTGAACTTGCAGTCCACAAATCCTGATTCCTAAACTGCTAGAACTTTCGGATTCTCCTTCATTGTGTTGATTGCAGGGCTTAAGAACCACTGGGACTGGCCCAGTGGTGCAGAGGGTCTGAGGCGCTGGACACCTTACCTCTCACCACGCCGGCGACCCGTGTTCAGGAGTGAGCACGGGTTGCTGGGGGTCAGCTGGGGGGGCTGGGAGTGGATAGAATGGCTGCCAGGCAGTTCTCCTTTCCTCTCCCGGATTGGGGAGGTAGGCCTCTTGGCTGCCACTGAGTGGCGGCTCAATGGTAGCGTCAGGCACTGGGGGGGGGGGCTGGCATTAGGCCAGGTGGGTGGATCGGAGCGGTTGTCGGTGCCGACACGCATGCATGACCGTGTTGGCCAAGGTCCCAGGGAAGTAAAGGAGAAAATTGGTGGAAAAAAAACCTGGAAGCAGGATGAAGACAGATAACCCCCCCCCACAGGCCCTGCACCTCTGGCTGGGCACATGCCACAAATCCTGTGGCAGAGGACACTGGCATAAGGTAAGTCCCAGAGGAGCCGGGTGACTGGGCTGGGGGGGGCGGTTGGTAGGGGGTGACTGGGGGAGAGGCGCATAAAGTACAGGAAAAAAATGGAGCACTGGGATCTCCTGCTCAGGCTTCTGCAGAGGCAGGAATTTGTCTTGCAACACACTGCAGGAGAACCCCACCCTCAGTGGGATGTTCCAGTCTTCTTTCTGCCTCCAGGAAAAACAGACAGCTTGCAGCACAGCTCTGTCACTTGGTGACAGGGCCACAGGAGTATTGTTCACAGGTTTTGGCTTTTCCGCAGTAGTGTGTGGTCCGGTGCACTCTCCTTGATGTGCTATGGAGAGTACACCTTGATTGGCTCTGTTCTGCACTGAGGAGCAATTCCTTCCAACCAGGGCTTCCCAGATGTAGTGCAGTAGCAAAGTCTGGCGACCCCTCCCACAGCTCCGGAGTTCAACTTCTGCAAGACTGCGACTGGCAAGGATCTCTTCTATTATGCAGCACTTCAACTTGTACAAGACTATAGCCCTTCTACACAGCAACTCCTGAGGTCATTTATTCAGCAGCGGTCTCACACTCTACTCCCAACTCAAACAATCAATCAATCAAAATCTTTATTTAACGAACTCCCAACCATGCAGCTTACCAGCAACACTCGCACCACCTAGGTAGACCATGCAGCTTCTCATTGGGGTGGGGATGTTTGCCATTAATTACGGGAGCGGCCCTGGACTGATCTCTATGATGGCGCTCCCTTGCTAAACTGTGAGTACTGGTTTTGGGGGGATGGGCAGCCCTTATCAGTGAACCACAATCTCAGTGCAGTCGCACTTTTTCTGAAGCATGGGAAACCAGTCAGGCAGCCATTTTGAATACCACACGCGCACTAGGTCCTGCCTCTGGCAGCCCAGTTACACTCCTGAGCAGGCAGCACCGATGGGTGTGGACTGCAGTGAGCCTTGAGCAGGCAGCACCGATGGGTGTGGACTGCAGTGAACCTTGAGCAGGCAGCACCGATGGGTGTGGACTGCAGTGAACCTTGAACAGGCAGCACCGATGGGTGTGGACTGCAGTGAGCCTTGAGCAGGCAGCACCGATGGGTGTGGACTGCAGTGAACCTTGAGCAGGCAGCACCGATGGGTGTGGACTGCAGTGAACCTTGAGCAGGCAGCACCGATGGGTGTGGACTGCAGTGACCTTGAGCAGGCAGCACCGATGGGTGTGGACTGCAGTGAGCCTTGAGCAGGCAGCACCGATGGGTGTGGACTGCAGTGAACCTTGAGCAGGCAGCACTGATGGGTGTGGACTGCAGTGAGCCCTGTTTTGAGAAGGGGAGCATTTGGCATCTCTTTTTGTTTTCCTCCCATTATTTATTTATCTCCTGAGCTCCCCCCAGCTACCCCTTCCTACTGACTCCCACATTCCTGTCACCTGGCTTCTCTCGGACTTACCTTCCCAGCATCATCATATGTCACTGGAATGTGGGGGTTGCCCGGTCACCAGTGCGTGGCCTGCAATGGGTTGCGTGTCATTCTGCAGGCTGTGTTTTTACATAGAACATAGAAACATAGAAATTGTTGACAGATAAGGACCGCTAGGCCCATCCAGTCTGCTCCCAGGCCTTATACATGTATGCATCCACTCACCCCAAGTGGTCAATGGTTTTTCATCACTCCCTTCCCACCCAAGGTTTCCCTGTGTTTGTCCCCGGGCATGTTCAAACCCCTCCACTGTGCTTGCCCCTGCCACCTCTTGTGGCAGATTATTCCAAGCGTTCACCACCCTATCTGTAGAAAAACGTCCTGACGTTAACTCTTAATCTCCTGTCCCCTCCAATTTCATATCGTGCCCCATTGTTCTGGTATCTTTTCTACATTGGAAAATATCTCCCAATCAGGTTTTCCCACTGATTTTTCTCCCTAGGCCCACAGGATGTGCATTGGGCACGATGTGTGAGCTGCACCTCCACGGAGACGCCCCTGGTGCCCTGAACATGGGTTCTCTTCCCACTTTTGGTGGTGTTGCATGTGCTGCCAGCTGTCCTATGGATGCTCAATCCTCCCTCACCTGGCCAGGCCAACCACAGCACAAGAGGGAGAGTCAAACCATGGCCCAGGGAGAAGCAGAAGCCAGTAGCCGTCAGTGAGGAGTCTGGACTAGGTGTGGAGGCAGGGCCCACAGCAGTAGGCCAGGCAGCTCATCAGGAGAGGAAGCCAGCAGCCAGTAGACGGAGAGGTGAGGATGAGAGAAGAGCAGGATGCGGATGGTCAGCATGTGATTGCCTGAGTTGGGCTGGGTAGCAGTCAGAGCTGGTCAGGGAGTCACCAACCAACTGACCAAACATTACCTAAGCCTCAGGTTTAGCACAGCACTGACTCTCAGTCTCAGTCAAAGAGGGTCAATTCGCAGCACAGCGTAAGGTTGGCATTGTACGTCCAGTAGGAGCACAAGCTCAGTCAAGGAGCAAGATTATAGAAGTGACAAGTTACTTTAGTCACCACTTGTGCAGGCCTTTGCCTGCCTGGACTGGACAGGATGTTTCTATTTAAAATATTTAACAGACCTATGGTAGCTAAGCAGCCACTCTCCTGATCCCCAGACAGACCCAGAAACGGCGGCTGCTTGGCAGCAGGCTTAGTTGGTGGCAGGGCCGCCAGGGAAATGAGTGAGTGGTGCAGTGGAGGAGCGAGAGAGAGACACTCAGAGGAGGGGGAGAAGGCATCATCTGACCCTGAGAGAACGGCACCTGAGAATGAGACCAGTGAAATCTGCAGCACTGTTGCAAAAAGTATGTTTGATTAAGCTTTGCGTTTTATTGGACTCCAAGATTTTATTTTTTTTAATTATCTGACAATCTTGTTTGGGGGAGGCAGTGTGAGAGGGATGACTGTGTTTTTTTCTGGGGGGAGGGGGTGCTATTTTCAAGTTCACCCTCGGGACACCACATACCCTAAGGCTGGCCCTGAAACACAGGCACAGCTGAGTGAGCCGTAATTGGAGGACACTTTAGCCAAAAAGGACAGAAAACAGAGAAACATAGAATGTGACAACAGACAAGGACTGCCATGCCACCCAGTTTGCCCATTTTTCTCTACCTGCAATATCACTGTAGACCGCACTTGATCTGCAGCTCTTTCTCCTTCCCCCCTTCCTTTCCATGAAGATTCCCTTATGCGTTTTCCCCTGCATTCTTGAACCCCACCACCTCCACTGGAAGTCTGTTCCAGGAATCCACCACTCTTTCTGTGAAGAAGTACTTCCTCGCATCTCTCCTTAATCTATCCCCTCCGGCTTTATAACATGTCCCCTAGTTCTTGAGCACTAACTCTGTGCTAATGTGCCATTTTTACTCCTGATTTTTGTAGAAATGTATATTGTATGATGCTGTATTTATCGACTGTTAAAGCACCCTGCACATTGGAAGGGTCCTTTATAAAAATAAATCGTTACCTACCTATACATTTCAGCTGGTAATTCACTTACTATCTGTATGTAACTTTCTGGTTATCATAATAACTGTGTACATTAAAGAGGAATGCCAGATTTGTCTATTTGTGGCATCATAGTCTTCTGCTTATGACATCAAAATTTCATAGCAGCAAACTGTGATGTCATAAGCAGAGTATGATGATGTCCGGTGTAGATAAGCAGCTGGAGCAGAGGATGGCTAGTGGCCATGATCCCTTTTCATGGGGAAGGGAATTCCTAGTAAGACATACGGAAGCAACAAGATACTTGGGGACAAACGGGAATACATAACCACTGCACTTAATTTAAACTACTGAAGGGGGCAGCGGAGTTGCAGACCCAAAGACTCCAAGAAGAGGAGGAGGTCGATGAACCCCCCCCCCCACAGTGATGGAAGAGGTCTGAAGGGAGGAGATGGAGGGGGTGAGAAAACAGCAAAAGGTGAAGGGGTGAGGAACACATAAGGGTAGGTGGGGATACACAGAGGGGAGAAATGTGAAGAGAAGATGAGAGGGAAGGGACAAGGTCAGAGTCTAGGTGGAGGGTGGTGTCTCAGAATGTGCGGAGTCTTGGAAACAAGATGGATGACTTGCAGGAGCTATTAGCAGACAGGAGGGTGGACATAGCGGCAGTAACCAAGACTTGGGCAACACCACACCATGACTAGGATCTTGCAATCCTTGGATATAAACTATACAGGAGGAACAGGGTAATCGGGAAGGGGGAGAGGTGGCAGTTTACATCAGGGAGGGAATAACTTGCATGAGGGAGGAGTCAGAGGAAGGGAAGGTGGAGGCTTTATGGGTTCAGTTACAGGCCAATAGAGGGAGAAAGGTGAGGTTGGGGGTGGTTTACAGACCACCAAACCAGGAAGAGGAGAGGAGCGGGACAGGGAACTGAGCTCGCAGGTATTGGAAGCTGTGGGAAAAAGAAAGGTGGTAATTGTAGGGGACTTCAGCCTGCCCAAGGTGGACTGGAGTGTACCTTCCACAATATGTGCTAGGAGTCAGGTGATCCGGGAGGGACTGCAAAATTGGTTCCTGACTCTGGGCATCGCAGAACCAACAAGAGCAAAGGCAGTTGTTGATCTAATGCTCACAAATGGGGGGAATGTACAGGAAATAAGGGCCAGGGAGCCCCTGGGTGGGAATGACCATTGCATAGTGTGGTTCAAGTTGGATATAGGCAGGGAAAGCATCCAGACAAAGACTAAAGTCTTGTATTTTAGGAGGGTGGACTTCAGGAAGATGGGCAAAGTGCCAAGGAGCCACCTGGCAGACATCAGAGCAAATATGATGGTGGAACAAAGGTCCTTCATTATTAAGGAAGGAATGTTGGTTGCCACAGAGGAGTGTTTTAGGATTAGGGGAAGAACACAAGGGCCAGTACCCAGCTGGTTCAGATCTAGGGTTTCCCAGGCAGTAAGGGAAAAGAGGTTGGCCTGTAGGAAATTCAAAAAGACCAAGAGAGAGGTAAATAGGAAAAATTACCTAAGGCTGGCTAGTGAGGCAAGTAATGAAGTCCAGTGAGCTAAGACACAGAAGGAGCTGCAGATAGCTGAAGGAATTAAGAAGGGGGAGAAGGCTTTCTTTCGCTATGTAAGTGAGAAAAGGGACAAGAAGGAAGGGATTTGTTAGCCTTAAGAAAGGGGAGAAGTGGGTAAAGAATAATGGAGGAGAAGCAGAGATACTAAATGAATACTTCTGTTCTGTCAGGGAGAAGGATGGACCAGTGCCTTCAGGAGGGAGAAGACGACCAGAGGGTAGGGGAACACAGATGTAGTGATAGAGAAGGATTGAGTGAGGGAAGGGCTGCTAACCTTGAAGGTGGACAAATCACCAGGCCCAGACAGAGTACATCCAAGGGTATAAAGGTGACTGGCTAAGGAGCTGACAGGACCACTGGCAGGCCTATTTAACAGTTCACTGGAGTCCACAGTGGTACCACAGGACTGGAGAACAGCACATGTGGTGCCTCTCCACAGAAGTGGTCCCAAGTATGACCCAGGGAATTACAAACCAGTCAGTCTGACCTCAGTTGTGTGCAAGCTCATGGAGATCATACTTAAGGAAAGGTTGGTAGAATATCTAGCGGAGCATGGTCTCCAGGATGCGAGACAGGACAGGTTCATGGGGGGGGGGAATGTGTCAAATGAATCTGATTGACTTTTTTGACTGGGTCACTAAGACAGCAGACATGGGCCAAGCAGTAGACATCCTTTGTCTGGATTTCAGCAAGGTCTTTGACTCTGTGTCCCACAAAAGATTGATAAGGAAATTGGCAGATCTCAGGGTTGGGGAGAAGATGACCAGATGGGTGGAGAACTGGCTGAGGGGCAGAACACAGAGGGTGGTTGTGGGGGGAGAGTAATCTGACACTAGAGAGGTCACAAGTGGGGTCCTGTAGGGCTTGGTGATGGGGCTAGTGTTGTTCAATGTCTTCAGTAACATTGGGGATGGCATTTAAGGGCAAAATGTGCCTATTTTGGATGACACCAAACTCTGCGGGAAGTGGACACAGCTGAAGGGATACAGGACCTACAGGATGATCTGGAAAAACTGGGGAGGTGGTCTGGGATCTGGCAGCTTGGCTTCAATGCCAATAAATGCAAAGATATACACACTGGAGCCAAGAATCCCAGGATGGAGTACTACCTGGTTGTGGGGTACAGGTATCTGCATCAGAGGAGGAGAAGGACCTGGGAGTGATGATCACTAGTGACCTGAAGCACTCCATGCAGTGCAAGAAAGCAGCAGCAAGGGCAAACAAGATGCTTGGATGCATAGCTAAGGGGATCAGTCGTACGAGAGAGGAGGTTATACTGCTCTTGTACAGGTCACTGGTGAGGCCACATCTAGAGTATGGAGTTCAGTACTGGTGCCCAAACTTCAAAAAGGACATTAACCTGCTGAAGAAGGTCCTGAGGAGGGCTACAAAGATGATAGCAGGTCATTAGGGTAGGGTATACGAGGCGAGGTTGAGGGCACTGAACATGTACCCCTGGAGGACAGGAGAGAGAGGGGGGGCATAATTGAGACCTTCAAGTACTTGAAAGGGATAAATAAAGTGGGTAAGGAGGATCTCTTTAAGTTAGGTGGCAACTATAACATGAGGGGGCACAGTCTTAAGCTGGGGGTGAGGTTTAGGAGGGAGGTCAGGAAGCACTTCTTCACAGAGAGGATGGTGGACACTTGGAATGCACTGCCAGAAGAGGTGGTCTTGTTGAAGACAGTGGGCAGCTTCAAGAGAGGCTGGGATAGGCATAGGGGGGAAGGTAAGGATCATGGGTAGGGAGGATGGAAAGGTTGGGAGGAGGGGAGGCAGGCTAAGTAGCTCAAGCTGTTGACCCTGCAATACGAGCATACTAGACAGACCAAATAGCCTTCTTCTGCTGGCTTCTTCATATGTTCATATGTATGTACGTATAAGGAAATAATCAGAAATGTGTCTAAAAAGATTGACACTGGGGATGTTTAAGGGCTCAGTTATACTCCGGACCATTTTTATAGTTTATCTAATGCAGGTTCAAAACTATTTCATAGTTCATTTTTTCTCTGTTATTGTAAGTTATCATGTTCTGAAATTTGATAAATAAAGCCCTTGAAGGAGGTCCAGCAATCCTCGCAGGTCCCAGTTGCTTGAAACCAGCAGTCAGCGCAGCTGTGTTTTCATTACCACCAGCGTAGAGCTATTCAGCAGAATATCATTCCCATAAAACAGGTGGCTGCTAGCACATGACAACAAAGGAGGCTTTATGGAGATAAATGTTATACAGCCAAAGTTCTGCTGGTGCTTCAGGGGGAAACTCTGAGAATTATAATCCTCAGACACAAATTCAGTTGATAGTTTCTCTCTCCGCCTCTTAATCTGTGGACATTTCAGTGAAAACAAGACCTTCTACTCTATGCCTGAAGGCATAATCCTCTGCTTGTGACATCATCATTTCCATGGCAACAGACTACAAAGTCACAAGCAGAGAATTATGACTTCAGCTGGGGGATAGTTAGGAGTGCATAAATCCTGAGGGACCAAAATACTGTTTTATGCGTATAGGCTTTGTACTACCATGACAGAAAGAGGAACATGGAAGATATATGAACTGTAAGCTGAGAGATGGGTAAAGAAAGAAAAAAGGAGTAGGTGGGGTGAGGGGTAGTATGCATAAGGTACTGTTACCCCTTTACAGGTTACTGGTAAGGCCACACTTGGAGTACAGTGCCCAGTTCAGGAGTCCCCACCTAAAAAAGGACAGGGGCAGGTACAGGCTAGAGACAATACAATGTAGGGTGACCAAGATGATTCAGGACTAGGAAGGCAGATCCTGTGAGGATCGACTAAAGGCACTGAACATGGGGGGGGGGGGTTATGACTGAGAGACCTACTAGTTCCTGACAGATATAAACAAGGTGAACTGTGAAGAGCTATTTACCAGTACTAGAAACTAGGAAGTGGGGTCACAAGAGGTGGGTGCCCGAGCCATAAACGGCTTCAAACTGTAGCACTAGAGGTCGAACCAGGCCTTCCACTGACAATGTCTTCACAGAGGCACCTCCCAGTCTTCCTCCTCTGAAGCCTACTGGCCCTATATCTAACGTATTTGCATCATTTCTTAAATTGGTGATAGGAATGTTTGACAATGCCTCCCTGATGCAGCACCCTGCTATTAGAATGCAACCATGTGCATCTCCCACTTTACTTAGCTTCCACATGTTTAGGACAGCTACCCTAATTGATCATCTGTATACACACTTGTATGACACCTTCCTATAATCAACTGTTGCGACTGTAATCTTGTTATAATCAGTTGTTGTTATTGTTTCTCACTCTGTGCTTGATGTGGAGCCTTTGGAAAAGAGTCTATGACTCAAAGGGTTGTAATTCCTATGTTCTCAAATAAATAAATAAATAAATAAATAAAACAGCTGGGATAACACTAAGGGTATAGTAGTTACTCAGCAGGGTGGGGGAGGTGGAAACACAGACAACAAAAAGGGGAATAGGGTAAGCCAAGACCCCACAGAGACACCAGGTCCTGGGGTATGATTGGGTAATGTAGGCAGACTAGATGGACTGTCTACCTTTTTCTGCTGTCATCACCTATGTTTCTATGTTTACAGGGGTCATTGATCCATGAGAGAGGGTAGTTGGTAGTGATGGTGGGGGTCATCGATGCATGGAGAGGGTAGTTGGTAGTAATGGTGGGGTTTATAGATTCATGGGAGAGACTTGGAGGACAGTGATCCTTTGGAGAGGGTTGGGCTGAGTTGTGGTTCCACTGAAGAGGATAGGATGTCACAGATCCATTAGAGAGGATTGGTGGGGGAGGGAAGGTTCATGGATCAATACGAGAAGGTTGGGGGGGAGGGTAGGTTTATGGATTCATGGAAGAGGGTTGGCAGAGGGATGTTAATAAATCTATAAGAGAGGGTTGGTTGCGAGGGGGACGTTTATGGATGAATATAAATGGGTTGGTGGGGTGTGGATAGAGCCATAAGGAGGGTTGGTGGGGGGGTTATGGATCAGTATAAGTGGGTTGGTTTGGGGGTGGTCATGGATCAATAGGAGTTGAGTGGTGAGAGGGAGCTTCCTAGATCTGTAGAAGAGGGTTGGTGAGGGTGGTCATGGATCCATTGGAGAGGGTTGGAGTTTATGAATCCATGGAGGAATGTTGGGGGATAGCAGTTCTGCTGTTACGGGGACAACTAAAACTTTTTTCCCAGGCCCTGAACTCTGGGGGGCCTGCCTATGCTGATCTGCTTGTTCATTTTTTTTTTTTAATTAATTTTTAATTTATTTTTAATTTTTACAGTTAATCATATTTATCCTCTTAGTATTGGTGGCTGTTCTTGCTCAGTCCCCAACCCCTGTCCTTCACTCGCAGCTTACCTCACGGCTGCCCCTCTGCTGTCCCCCCCCCCCCGTGGCAGGGTGGTGGGATCCCCCAACCCGCTGTAGCACATGGATCCAGTGCTGAGGGTTACTGCCCATTGCAGAGATGGCGCCTACAGGGATCGGGTAACTCTGCGTCTCCAGTACCCGTTTTCTCCTCCATTTTACTTGCCCCGAGATGCGGTGTGCAATGATGCCACAAGGAGTGAGCACAGATGCTACCACACGTGCTCCTCTGAACGTCTGCCTTATCTCTCCCTCTGAGCCTCGGTGCGCCAGCCCCTAGCCTCCGCTAGGGGTCAGTCATGCACCAATAGCCGATGTCCCCCCTTCCAGGAGGAGAGCAGTCCTCGGACATTCAATCCTTCTTCTCCCGTGCTGACCCCCAGCAGCCCATGCTCATTCCCGAACATGAGTCATTGGCATAGCTCGAGGTAAGGCATCCAGCACCTCAGCCCTCAGTGCCACCGAGCCGGCTAAATTTATTTATTTTTTTGGCTGACAGACTTTTAATTTTCCATGTGTTGCTAGGCCCCGGGAGTGGGGTGGGGTGGGTATACGTAAGTTACAGCATGATACTGAACGTCACATTCACATGACGTGGGCAGCATTCATGAAGAAGAAGCAAGAAGAATCAGCATTTATATAGCGCTTTTCATACACAGTATCCCAAAGTGCTTTACAAGCAATGCTAGACTGGTAGTGAAGTGACTGAATGTGTGGTGGCGGACATGTCGCTCATCATCACCCACACACAGCCTGATGATTGTTTGAACCGGTTTATGGGAAGGGGAATGTTGGCCAGGACACCGGGAATGTTCCCTGCTCTTTTCGAAGAGTACCCTGGGTTCTTTTACTTCCACCTGGACACCCACCAGGACAACACCAGGATGGGCAGAAGGGGCCTCGGTTTAACGTCTCATCCGAAGGACGGCACACCGCAATAGTACAGCACCCCTCAATACTGCACTCGGATGCCAGCGATTTTTAGGTGCAAGTCCATCCCGGTGTGGGACGAGAACCCACAACCTTCTGGTCCAGAGGAGGATATGCTACCAACTGAGCCACACTGACACCAGGAGGAGTGAAGGAGTGACTCTGCCTCTATAGTGCTAAGCAGCTGCTATTGGTGGGCTGTAGACGAGCCTGTATCACACAGTTCGCACTGTCGCAGCTTGCAGTATACTAGTTGCCTACTCAATCAGATAATATTTTGAAAAAATCTATCGCACCGTAGTGTACACTGGCCACCACCGCCGGAGGAGATGGCGAGTGTGGTCATCTTGTAGTTGGACATCTCTTGACTCTCGGCAGAGAGAGACGCAGTGCAGTCGTCGCGACCGTGTTGACCGTCGGCTTATTTCCCTCTCGGCCTCTCCCAGCTGAACTTGTTGTCTCCAGACCAGTCCTCCATGCTCCAGCATCCAGGTAAAAAAAAAATTTATATTATTTATCCGTCATCCTCCTGACTCGAGTGGAAGAAATAGAATCGATTTGTAAGGGGCAAACCAGCAATGATGTGTAATGAATTCATGATGGGGGGTGGGGGCCGGTGGTGGTGGTGGTGGTGGTGGTATAGTCAGGTGAAAATTCAGTTACCCAAACCAATTATGTTGCTTCACTCATCATCAATAATGTATGTTAATACTAATGGTATGGCTGGCAACTCGAGCAAGAATTGTGATGTGAATGTGGTGTTATATTAATATGTCCAGACAGTTGTCCCTCGTCCTTAAAAAAAAAAAATTCACAAGCTTTTTCTTCTATAATGAGTGGGTGTTAGTCCACCACCAGTCTCAAGAGCATTTGGGTCTGTCTGTGTGAGCAAGCAAGTGAGGGTCAGGTTGGAAGACAGTACAGGATAGACTGGGTTTGTGACACCATCCACAGAAAGTGGAGGGGGGTATGCTGGCCCTCCTTGTGCACTGAAAATGATAGCAACCGCCGGCCCGGTGGCGCTGAGGGTTGAGGCGCTGGATGCCACACCTCGCTCCATGCCGGTGACCCGGGTTCGGGAGCGGACTCGGGTCACTGGTGGGCCGGCCGGGGGGAGTTAGACTTGAGCGTCTCACGACAGCTCGCCTACTCCGGGGAGGGTCAGGCTATAGCCGGAACACTTGTCTGACTCCGAGCGGAGGCTTGGAGTACTGCAAGCCCCCAATGTTAAGGGGAAGGGCTGCCGACATACAGCGTGACGTCGGCACTCTGCGCCTTGACGTCAGGGAGTCCTACACTGTAGGGGGTGGGAGAAACTGGAAAAACGCCTACCATCGCCGGGAAGATGGAGACTCCAGAGACGTGCCCTCGATGTGCCTCAAACCGCCCGATGGCCCCCGGACCAACGAAATCTGATTGTTGGGGTAAGGGGGCTCTGCACCATCCCCGCACGGGGGGTAAACCGAAGCTCTATGGGGTTCCTGTGGGGTCCTCACGAGCAGGGTGGAAGGCAGAGGGATGTCTTCCTTGAGGCTCCTGAAGGGTCGGGGATGGCAGGCAGGAAGGAGAAACAATAGTAATTTCAAAAAAAGAAAATGATAGCAACATTCTCCCTTCCCCCAAGATTGCAAAACACTTTAGAATACAGTTTGTACAGTATGAAAGGACATTTAATCAGCCCTAGCCCTGAGCATGTAATCCACACTGGACAATGTTTTCTTGACCTGAGGTGACTTTAACCTGAGACATATAGTTTGTCACAAAAAGAAATATGGAATAACATGTTTTCTTTGTATGTCTTGTTACAGTATATAGCAATAGTACTGGACTTGCAGGGCAGAGAGCAGCTAGCCCTGGAGATGAGCAGAGGGTTGTGTCAGTTGCTGGCCCAGGGTGGGAGCAATTAGAGGTGGGCTGGGGAGCCATTAGACACCAGGGTAATTGCTTTCAGGCCAAATCTTGTGCATCAGACACACGACAGGATTAGCTGCATGGTGGTGGGTGCAGACTCCGGGTAACTAAACCTCTCACAACCAGAAACAAAAGAATGAGAATGCACTCCACGCATTTATAAGGGCCGGCACTTCATTGTTAAAGGGAAGTGTCCACATTTACATTCTGGCTGGCAGCGGACCAAGACCCTCTGCCTTCTATCAAACTTTTTCACAGTACCCTACAGTAATGCACTTTATGTGGTTTGCTTGAGATGCCATTGTTGGTTGTTCAGTTGTACTCGACTCCCCAGCTGCACATTGTAAGGCTAGACAGAGCCTAGAACACCTCTGACTCCAGTGGTTAAAAATGCATTTTTCATGGATTATGGGTTTGGGAAGGTTTCACAAAATCTTGTTTTTAGCTTACATAAAATTCCCAAAACTCACCACAGAGCATTGAAAACCCCAGAGCTTCTGGTGGTTAGGAGTACAGGGGCCCTAATCAAACTACTTACCAGGGGCCCCAAAATTCCTAGTTGCAGCCCTGGGGGTACATAGAAACTTAGACAATGTTGGCAGAAAAAGACCACTGGTCCTTCCAGTCTGCCCAGTTTTACCCTACTTTACCTTATGACATATTGTCCAGATGGCGTTTTCTCCCTCCTCTTCCCCCCTGCTCCCTGCCTTACTGTTACCCCCCTGAGTAACTATTAAGCCCTTTACTCTGTCCCAGCCGTGCTTGAACCCATTAATGGCTATTGCATGCACCACCTCTGCCAGTGGGCTGTTGCATGGCTTAGCCACTCTCTCAGTAAAGTAAAACCTTTCTCGCATCCCTGCTGAATCTCTCCTCCCTCCACCAGCTTATATTCACGTCCCCTTGTTTTTGACCCCCCCCATTCCTGCTAAATAGTTCCTCACAGTTTACCTTGTTTATTCCTTTCAGGAACTTTTAAGGTCTCTATCATATCGCCCCTTTTCTTTCTGGCCTCTAGAGAGTACATGTTCAGTGCCCTAAGCCAATTGTCATAGGATCTGCCCTGAATCATTTCGGTTACTCTGCATTTCAGTCTCCAGCCTGTTTCTGTCTTTCCTTAGGTGCGGACTCCAGAACTGGGCACAGTACTCCAGACTGGATCTCACCAGTGATCCACAGACAGGTGAAACTACCTCTTTCCTCCTGCTATCGAAACCCCTTCCAATATACCCCAACATTCTGGTTGCCTCGCTGTAGGACTTGTTACGTTGACTAGTTTATTTTATGCAGTTACTTATGATGACTCCCTGGGCAGGATTTTCCATCACGAATGAATGCCACAAGCCATCGGTGTGTCCAACATATGGCGCATGGGGCTTGCGGCATTCACCGGGCGACATGCGGGAATTTCCATCCCTTGCATCTGGCAGAGGTCCTTAGACCACGTAAGTGTGGTCTTGCTTGTGCCGTCCCTCCAGGACAAAGCCAAGGTGCTTGCGCCAGAGCATTGGCGCACGTAGCCATAAACCACAAAAACTGTTGCAGCTGCACCCGGTGATGGAAATTCAGGTGCAGTTGCACCAAGGGGGATCGGCACACAGACGAATTCAAAATCCCTTGGCACAGGGCTGGACGCACACCCTGCACCAGCTTTCGAAAATCCTGCCCCCTGTGTCAGAGTTAGGCTACACCCTCAGCTGTGACTGATGGGCCACTTTTCTATCTCATTTCCTAGCTACCAAAACTTCTGTTGTGCAACAGTTAATGCTTTTCTCTTTGCTTTTCTTCTCCCCCCCCCCACTCTAGGTTCGCCACCTAGTGTAGCTCTTTACTGTCCCTGCTAAACTTCTTACAGTTCTCTTTTCCTTCTGTTTCCAATTCCATCCATCCAGTCCCTGGAATGATGCCAAACACCTGGAGAGGTGTTGTGTAAAGTGCATAAGTGCATTTTGTGTAAAATAAACACAAAGGCTATTTTAAATAAGAATACATACAGTTAATAAAGCCTTTTTAAATCAAAAGGATTCAGAAGCCATATAAAACAATAATAATTTCATGGTTAGTACAGTTATAAGAAATCCTTAAGGTGTTTTCATAAATTCACACTATAAACCTGTTACTGTACAAGGTTTTATGTATGAGGCTGAATGGTGTGCTTTATAAAAGTGCTTAGTCACTGTGGATCAGAGATATAGAGAGTCAGTATCTGTGGAGATACACACTGTGGGATGGATTTTCAAAGGGCCCTTAGATCCACGCAAGCTGCGTCAAACAACCAGCTTGAATCAGATCTTAGTGCACCAAATACTGTGCACCATATTTTGCAAGAAAGGTGGTCTGTGAGACAAAGTCCCCCAGACTGATGCAAGAGGTCCACTGTGTCAACGCAGTGGCGTAAGGGATGGGAATGACTCAAGCTGCACCAAAATAAATGGTGCAAGTTGAGTCAAAAATGGTGCCTCTAAAGTCAGAAAAATGACTCAAGGAATGAAAATGACACAAACCGATTACAAATGGTGCAAACTGGGTAAAAATGGTGCAAACCAAGTAAAAATGGCGCAAGCTGAGTCTTTATTTTATTTATTTATTAGATCATTGGTTTACAGACCTTTGAGTCAAAGATTGATTTACAAAGGCACCTCGTCAAGAGAGCACTACATCACAGCAAACAAAACAGTACAGTACATAACATAATGCTTAGATTAAAAAATCAACCAGTGTTACAGGCATTCACTGGTGGTACAAGCTTGGTAATAGGTAGATCACAGTAGTCATAATATAGGTACACAAGTACCATGTCAGGTAGCAACCAGAGATATTTTATTACATTAGTCAGCAGATGTTGCCTGAGACCCCAGGCATATACAGCAAAAGTAGACAGGGCAAACCTAGCCTAGGGGTGAGGGTAAGGGGCAGGTGGGGGATTATGTGCAGTTGCAGCAACACGTGCTTGTCAGATGGCTTCTGAGGGAGACCTTGAAAGGACCAAGCTTAGTGGAGTCAGCTATGTTGGCTGGGAGGGAATTGAACCAGGAGGGAGCCTGACAGCAAAAGGATCTCTGAGTCATAGAGGTCCTTACCCTGGGGAACAAATGACGCAAAGAACGAGAATGATGCAAGCTAAGTAAACAAAACAGTAGATGAAATGGCCAAAACTAAGCCCCCAAAATGTTCTAAACTAGTCCTGCTGGAGAATACTGGCCCTTAATATTAGCATAGTCAGGTCTGACCACCTGCTTTGAGTCTCCTTATATGCTCTAGTGTCCTTTAGACCAGCTCTGGCTGGTCTAGCAGCTGACGGTACTTTGACATGTTTGGTGTCAGTGGTGCAGCGTTGAAATTCCCACAGGTGCGGTCTTGCATCATTTCTGTGGTGCAAGACAGCTTGAGTCATGGCACTGCCATTTGTATGGCATAAGGCTAATGCAACCACCTTTGACACAGGGCGGACTGCCTTTGACACAGTGCTCCTTTGAAAATTGGGTCTGGTGCAATGTTTAATGCTAGACTCCCTTGCACCACTGTTGTTTGGCACACATCCCTGGCGTCATACCTGGGGCTTTGAAAATCCGGCCCTGTACCTTTAACTGAACCAG
This sequence comes from Neoceratodus forsteri, assembly GCA_016271365.2. Lineage (NCBI taxonomy): Eukaryota > Metazoa > Chordata > Ceratodontiformes > Ceratodontidae > Neoceratodus > Neoceratodus forsteri. The sequence continues at coordinate 83,411,143 of JADMNL010000034.1, forward strand.
GAAGTGCCCTGAAACAACCCCCCCCCCTTGGTTTTGAAACAACATGTCCAGACATATAAATACAGAAAGGGCTCAGTCAGGTAACCCCACCAAAAGATATAAAACCTCTTCACTAAGTTCACTTCAGCCCAGTGGGGCTCAGCCCTGAAAGGGGAGGAGAGAGATTCTGCTGCTACTGTAGACAAGCTGTTGAATGCAGGTGAGTAGGGTCTTAGGAGCTCTAAGATCCAGGACTGTATTATGGGAGAAACTACTGATGTTAAGTAGTGATTTTCTTTGCAATTTATTTGTTTTCATTTAGCATTTTTCTAACTTTTGAAAAATAAATATCACACCATGGTGCTATAAATTTGCCTTGTCTGAAGTTTATTCCCACATGCTGTGGCACTCCTAGGTCTCTCTTTTACATAATTTTGCATAAAATGGAGTTCTTGTTTGTAAATGGTTCAGTTGATAGTTTCCTAAAAATAGTTATTTATGAAAGTTGATATTTAGTTGTATTCATATTGTATAAATTCAATAAAAATGTTATTCGTAAAAACGCTGCAGTGCGTTCAAAATTGTGATTAGTTTATCAAGTAATTAGGATTGCCCTCACAGGAGCGTGTAATGCTTCTCCTGTATCTGTTTTATGTGTATTGAATGTTTATTGGTGTATTGGCTATTTCTTAATAGCTTCTATCTGTAAATTGCTTAAAACACAGTAAAAAGTAAAGTTTTAAAAAATGTGCACATGCAATGTTGTAGATCCCAGAAATGTAAACCTCTTTTTTTGGCAGAGCAATGGCAGCCCAGGGTCTCCTGTACTCTCATCAGAATGTATAGCTTTTGTTTCTAGAACGTCTTAGCAGTCATTTGTTCTGTTCCTCCAAAACAAAGAAGGTGTTTTAAAATGTGCATGGAAAATCATATTGCGTGTGTAAATGTTTTCAACAAATTGCTGGTAAGTTTTCCATATATTAAACGTTCCTGTTTTTTAATATGATTGATATTGTAGTTTTTCATTTTGTACAGAACACACTTAAACAGATCTTATAATACAGAAACAAAGTACAGGCTGGTTTGTGTCATCATTTTGTCAGAAATTTCATTTCTTTGTTTTAAAAGGAAAAGCTCCATTGAGCAAAGCTCATTTGCAAGGAGGTCCTGATTAGGACAGTACAGTACAGTACAGAAAAAAAAACACAGCAGTAACAAGTGTACAGAGTGAGGAATGGTATAAATTACAGTAGTGTATAGTCTCTGCTAGGTCATACGGAACCTCCTTATGGGAACTTCTATCTACAGCGCTCTTAACAACTGTCCCTTTTCCCCCTTAACCAGACTTCTCTCCATTAGACATGGCACAAGAGAGCTGAGGTCCTCCTCTTGTCGTCTGCTTAACTACCCGTGGACCACCACGGACATGGGATGGGGAGCCTTCTCTGTAGTGGCCCCAAAGCTCTGGAACAGCCTTCCAACCTCATGTCACTCCTTATTTATTTATTGATTGAAATGTTTCACCAGGAAGGCACACTGAGCAGCAGGTTGCTCGTCTCCCGGTGTGACCTGGGGGGAAGGGGTACAATAGGGATGAGACATTTTACATTCAAGTTACAAAGATCAACACAGCATACAATAATTAGGGAGTTGTTACAGACATTGTTGCATACATATGTAATTTGTTTATTAGACCCTATACTGGCTTTCAAAACCTGTCTGAAAAATGCCCTGCTACCTGCCTCGGCCTGTCAGTGCACCCCATGATCCTAGCCAGGGTCCAATACCCTACTGTGTTACAATCCATCAGTTGTGAACTGTGATGCAGCAACTTGCCTGCCTGCCATTGTAATTACCTGTTGAACCTTGTAAATGATGCACCTAATTCTTTTAATTCTATTAGTTGAATTACTGAGTATTATAATCTCTTGTGTTGTATGCCTGTAATGCTTAAAGTATTCCTGGACCTTTATGTATTGCACACTCATGCATGGTGTGTTCTTACTGCTCATGTCTTGTTGTCTCTTTTGTCACACTGCAAGTGCCATCTTTGTGGCCTGAGTCATATCTGAAAACACTTCCTGGGATCAGTGTACCTACCTGGCTAACAAATAAATAAAAAATAAATAAAACAAAAGGTAAAAGATACAGAACAGTAGCAAAATACATATACAGCGTAAAATAATAAAAGAGCGGGGGCCTGATTTGCAGTACAGCACAAAGTGGAGGGCAGTGGTTTATGCTGCGCCTTGCATTTGCCCAGGAGTCCGAGGATGCGATACATAGAAACATAGAATTTGACGGCAGATAAGGACCGCTTGGCCCACCCAGTCTGCCCATTTCCCTACCTACTGGATAAGCTGCAGATCCTAGTTAACCAGCATCCTACTTCTTTCAACCCCCACCCCCCAGAATTGCCTTATGACTATCCCATGCATGCTTGAATTCCACCACTGATTTTGACTCACAAACTTTCTCCGGAAGGCTGCTCCATGCATCCACAACCCTCCTCTGTGAAAAAATACTCTTAAATTACCTCTGAGCCATACCCTCTATCTTCAAATTGTGCCCTCTTGTTCTTGCACACCTCTTTTTTTGAAAGATGCTACCCTCTTGGACTTTGTTGATTCCCTTGAGGTACTTGAAAGTTTCTATCATGTCCCCCCTCTCCCTCCTTTCCTCGAGGCTATACATATTAAGTTCCTTAAGTCTCTCTTCATATGTCTTCTGGTGCAGACCCTGCACCATTTTAGTTGCCCTCCTCTGGACAGCTTCCATCCTGTCTATGTCTTTGTGGAGATTGGGTCTCCAGAACTGTACACTGTACTCCAGATGGGGTCTCACCAGCTGTCTGTACAGAGGGATAATAACTACCGGTTTTCTACTTGTGATGCCTCTCCCTATGCATCCCAGTATCCCCCCAGACCTCCTTACTGCCTTCTCACATTGCTTACCTATCTTTAGGTCATCTGATATGACTACCCCCAGGTCCCTTTCCATTTTTGTTGTTGTTAGTATCTCACCCCCCATTGTGTACTCTTCCCCTGGGTTTTTGTTTCCCAGGTGCATTACCTTGCACTTCTTAGCATTGAATCTAAACTGCCATACATTTGACCATTCCTCTAACCTTGCCAAGTCCCTTCTCATCCTTTCCACCCCACCCTGTGCATCAACTCTGTTGCAGATCTTAGTGTCATCTGCAAAGAGACATACTTTTCCTTCCAGTCCTTCTGCAATGTCACATAAAGACATTGAAGAGGACCAGTCCTAATACTGAACCCTGTGGTACCCCACTAGTAACCCTCCTTTCTTCTGAGTGGACTCCATTTACTATTACTCTCGGTGTCCTATTCTCCAGCCAATTCTTTACCCAGGCTGTCATCTTGGGACCCACTCCCGGGCTGCCTAACTTGTATATTAATCTTTTGTGTGGGACTGTGTCAAATGCCTTGCTAAAGTCTAGGTAGACCATGTCCACAGCCCCCTCGATCTACTACTTTGGTCATCCAGTCAAAGAAATCTATCAGATTAGTCTGGCATGACCTTCCATAATGAATCCATGCTGTCTGGGGTCCCTGTGCCCCTCTGGCCTCTAGATACTAACCATTCTTTCCTTTGAAGTGATTCCATCATTTTCCCTATCACTGAGGTTAAACTAACAGGCCTATAGTTTCCTGCTTCTGCCTTGCTCCCACTTTTGTGAAGGGAATCGCATCTGCCCTCCTCCAGTCCTCGGTACCACCCCATCCTCCCATGATTTGTTAAACAGGGTAGTCAGTGGTGTCACTAGTTCTACCCTTAGTTCTTTTAGAATTCTGGGATGAACCCATCAGGCCCCATTGCTTTGTCCACCTTCAGTTTTAAGAGTTCTTTCAGAACCCTTTCTTCTATAAATGGGCTGGTATCAACTTCTGTATCCAGAGTGTTACTACTGTTTGTTTTATGTACCTCCCCTCTTCCTTTGTAAATACTGAGCAAAATATTTGTTTAGTATCTCTGCCTTTCCACAGTCACCCTCTGCCCACCCTCCCTTCCCTTTATTAAGCCTCACTATCCCTCCCTTGGTCTTCCCTTCGGCTCCCTGATGTACCTATAAAGGTTTTATCCCCCTTCTTAACTGAGTTGGCTGTCTTTTCCTCGGTTTGGGCTTTTGCTGTTCTGACTGCCTTCCTAGCCTCCTTTTGCTTTAACTGATACAGTTCTCTGTCCTGCTCCTTCTGTGATTCCTTGTACTTCCTGAATGCTTTCTTTTTCTCTTGAACCTTCACTGCCACTTCCTTTGAGAACCATAGTGGTTTCTTACATCATCTTGTTTTGTTTATTTGCTTCACATAAAGGCTCGTTACCTCTGTGATGGCAGTTTTTATTATTCCCCATTGTTCTTCCACCCCTCCTTCCTGCCCATTTGCTAGTGCGTTCCTTAGGCACTCACCCATTTTAGCAAAGTCAGCCCTCCTAAAATCCAGTACTTTTGTCTTTGTATGGCTTGACTCTATTGCTGTGTTTATTGTGAACCATACTGTTCGATGGTCGCTAGTTCCCAGATGGCTACCCACTTCTACATCTGTGCAGGGCCGGCTTTAGGGTTTGGGGGGCCCCCAGCAGATTAATGAAGTCATGGGGGCCCCCCTACTTGACCAACCATCACCCCATATGTTTGACCGTAACCAACACACACATCATTTTATTGTATTTTCAGTACTAGTGGCATCTTAAAAAAATGTATAGAGAGACTGCAGTGTCAGCACATACTGTTCATTTTCTCACATCCATTGTTACCCATCTGCCTCTTATTGCCTGGGTCATAGCTCAGTAAGGCTTTTCATGAAGTCGTGATCCCACATCAAAATCTGCACAGTCCTTTGTTGCTGTTTTAAGATTATAATAAGGAAAAAAGATTTAAAATAATTAAGGTAAACTGTTCTAGTTGGGGCCCTCCATAAGCAGGGGGCCACCAGCGATTGCAGGGTTTGCTGGTGCCTAAAACCGGCCATGCATCTGTGATCCTCTCTCCATCTCCATTTGAGAGTATCAAGTCTAATATTGCTCCTTCTCGAGTGGGCTCCAGTACTAGTTGTCTAAGGCATGCCCCCTGTAGGGCATCTAGAATAACTGCACTCTTCGAAGTGGCAGCTGCAACTGCACTCCAGTTAACATCTGGCATATTCAGATCACCCATCAGCAATATCTCCCCTTTTCTGCCATTCTAAGTATACTTTCTATCATTTCCTTGTCCATTTCCTCCCCTGAGAAGGGTCTGTATCTAACCCTGTGCGGATTGTGGTGCCATTGCCTGTCTCCAAATTTACCCACAGTGCTTCTTCTCCTCCCTGTTTACCCTTTTGTTCTGTTGCTTTTATTCCTTCCCTTATGTAAAGAACTCCTCCTCCTCCTCTTTTACCCTCCCTGTTCCTCCTGTAGATAGTGTATCCTGGTATGTTTATGTCCCAGTCATGGTTTTGTGTGTACCATGTTTCTGTGACTGCCACGATATCCAGATGTTCCTCCTCCATCAAGGCCACTAATTCAGGAAGCTTGTTACCCAGACTATGGGCATTGGTACTCATTGCTCTCCATTTTTTGATGGCTTTACCTTCTGTTGCAGCATCCCCCACTGACCATTCTACCTTGGTCTTTTCTCATTTAGTACCCTGTTTTGTAGGGAGGGCTGGGATTTTTCTGCTGCTTGTCAGTGCCTCCCCTTTGACTAGTTTAAAAGCTTGCCAATGAAGCATTTAAACCGATTGCTCAAAGACTTGTTCCTTCCTGGACAGATGCAGACCATCCTGCCAGTATAGGCTGGTGTCCTCAGGTGGAACCCCAGTCCCCAATGAAGCCAAACCCCTGTGCTCCGCACCATTTTTTCAACCATTCATTAAACTGCATGGTGCCAATTACCCTCGCCTCACCCATGCCTTTGACAGGCAGCACCTCTAAGAAGGATACTGTGTGTGCTACTTGTCTTAGGCCCCTCCCCAACTCTGCAATGTCCTCCTGCACTGCTGTAACCTCATGATGAGCCAAGTCATTTGTCCCTAGGTGGACAATTACGTCCAGCTCAGAATCTCTTGCAGCTGTTGTCGTGATCCTGAGGATGCGCTTCCTGTCCCTCCAAGCCATGGCACCAGGCAGGCACCTTACTTCAGTTTTCCCAGCTCCTCCCAGTTCTATCCCCCTAATAATTGAGTCCCCCACCAGAAGCTGCTTCCTTTCCTTGTGGTGTCCTCTGTCTCCTTCCTGTGGGCCTCCCTTGTGACAGCTGTCCTCAGCCTCCTTAGTCTCCTCTGCGGGTGCATCCATAGGGGAGCTATGCTCCCCCAGAATGGTGTATGGATTGTGGAGTGGAACAACTGACCGGGTGTGCCTCTGTTCCACTTTCCTCACCCTCTCTGAGCCCACTGTGGTCCAACTGCTGTGTTTTCTTCTCAACCTCTGAGGTAGTGGTGGTGGCTGTGGTGCTCCCTGGATGGGGAGGTTCCCTTCCTACTGTCCAGTGTGGCCTGGGGGAAGGTCCCCGTACTACTGTCCAGTGTGGCCTGAAGACGGGCAACTTCCTCCCTCAGGGCAGAGAGTTGTCTGCAAATAGGGCAGCATCTCAGCCTCCAGAAAGACTGATATTCAGTCAGAAAGGGCACCGGCACTATCCGACTGAATACAGAGCCATGTCGATGCAGCGCTATGTCAAGTAGTGCTTCCAGGACATGGCTCCTGATGAAGGCCTCAAGCGTGGATAGCGCCGGAGCGCTATCTGCAGTATTCAAAGGGACCCATACAAATGAGTCCACTGGGGATGCAAGGTGCTAAGGGGCCATTTGCCCACTCATTTTGGGTACATTTGCATGGGTAGCAGAGGCAAATTAGCGTAGTTCCACCAAGCCTTCCTCAGTCCAAGATGTGTAGCTATCCCTGGTGCTAGCGGTCCCCCTCCCTCTGATCACTAGCCCGTATCTCAAAATAAATGTCCCTAGTACTAGTGGCCCCTTCTCCCTCCAGTCACTGGCTTGTATCCCAAAAGAACATTCTCTGGTTCTAGTGGTCCCTTCTCCCTCTGATCACCAGCCCGTATCTAAAAATAAATGTCCCTGGTGCTAGTGGCCCCACTCCGATTGCCAGCCCATATCTCAAAAGAAAATTCCTTGGTGCTAGTGCCATGCCTCCTTCTGATCACCAGCCTATAGTACAACTTACAACCCTCCCTGGCATATAGTGGTTGCCCCTTCACACCAGTCCACAGTACCACTGCTTACAGTATCCAAATCTCTGGTATCTAGTGGTGCCCCCTATGGCACTGAGCACCCCCCAGTCACTTTGCCAGTATCCTTGGTGCTGTGGGTGCATATGGTGACTGGTGTAGCCCTCCTCACACCTCCTTGGCCAGCACTGTATGTCCAGGCAGGGAGCGTGTCTCTTTTTTTATAAGACAGGGCACGTCACCCTATAAATGAGAGGAGTGCTCCCTGCCTGGGTATATGGCAGCTGGCTGAGGAGGTGTGAGGAGGGCTGCACCAGTCGCCGTATGCACCCGCACACTGAGGATACTGGTAAGGTGACTGGGGTTGGGTGCTTGGTGCCGCTAGACACCTGGGATTTGGACATTGTGAGCGGCGGTACCATGGATATGTGCTGGGGGGGAGTCACTGGATGCCAGGGAGAGTTGTAAGTTGTACTACAGGCTGGCAATCGGAGGGAGGGAGGGCACTAGCACCAGGAAAAGTTCTTTTGGGATTCGGGCTGGCAATTGGGGGGGGCACTAGCAACAGGGACATTTATTTTTAGATACAGGCTGGTGATTGGGGGACCAGTAGCACCAGGGACACTTATTTTTAAATACAGGCTGGTGATCTGAGGGGGACACTAGCGCCAGGAGATGTTCTTTGAGAGATGGGCTGGTGATGGGGGGGATCATTAGCACCAGGGACAGTTATTTTTGGATACAGGCTGGCAATTGGAAGGGGGTGTGTCATGGAACACAGGGCGCAGGTGTGCTCTCCTAGCAGGCAACCGCTGCTTGGCTGCATTATCTACAGGAGCCACTAGGGTTGCGTGAAGTAAGAGGGGGTTTTGTTCGGCGGTATTTGCGTGGTGCAAAAGGACCACACTAAACCCTTTTGCATGGTGCAGATCTGCTGAATGTCAGCTTGCATTGATATTCCTGCCCCACCATTTGCATACCCCCCTTTTTGGTTTGTGTGGGCGCTAACCCTGTTTGTAGGCACAACCAGGCCTTTTGAATATTGGGCTCCAGCGCAAAACCTGGTTTGCACATGCAAACACTGGTTAGCGCCTCTGCAAACTTTTGAATATTGGGCCCCGGGCCGATATATTTGGAACAACATTAAAACAGCACTCAAAAAACAATCAGTAGCAGTAGTGACTAGTAGGAGCAAGTACAACTATCAGTGCAGCAGGGAGCAATCAGAAATTTAAAAGTACGTAAGCTCACGACTGAGTTCAGTTTGAGGCAGGCCTGAAGTTTGTTCCAGTGTGTTGGGACAAGCTATTTGAAGGCCAGTTTTCCCATGTTTGGATGCAATAATTGGCGTTTCTAGCAAAATATAGTTGCATGCTCTCAAGTTATATAAGCTAGAGAATTTATAGTGCAAGTCAGAGATACATTGGGGTACGTCATGCCTAAGAGATTTATAGGAGCAAAGAAAAAGGTCTGTGAGGTAACTGGTGAGGTAGTACCACCAGAGGTGCATCAGTACATTACAAGGGTCTGCATACAGTCTTGCTAAATGTTTCGGTTATGTTTCCCTGTTACTCTTGAATAAGACCCTAAGGCATAAAAAGTGTTGTCTGAGTCTAATTTATATAACACCCATTTGTCCCATTTTTCATCAAAGACTGGAATGTGATCCAAAAATGTATGTTTGCTTTCACAGACGATATGTGGTAACAATAGTACTCATCCAGTGTTCTGTTCTGGTCATTTTTGTCAAGAGCCAAAGCCCGGTTATGGCCTTTTTGGATTCCGCAAGTAATAGCAATAAAAGTTTCAATTGACACCCTTTAATTCTGTTAGTTTCAGGAGGGCTAGGTACTAAAACTAGTGTCAGTGTAACCAGGCTCAGGGTATCAAACAGGTTCTCCAGGGCTAGTGATACCTGTTCACAATATGGAGCAATGGCTGGCCAATCCCAGAATATGTACAGCTGATTAACCCTCTGTTCCCCACAACCCTGCCAGCAACTTCCTGCCCTCCCGGAGCCCCATATATTTTGACTGAATTGCTGGAGTCCAGAAAAATCATACCCAACATTTCCAAGCAAACTCCATGAGATAAGGGTCCATGGTTGTTTTATATGTTGGCGGTGTATATTTTAACCAGGTAGCAAGGTCCCAGTGGGCGTGAAGCTCCTCATGCCATCTATGGAGCACTGAAACAGTGGAGTTCAGCAGAAAGGCCCCCCAGTCCCCAATATAGTTGTCCCACTAAGTGAGACCTCCACCCATGGCTGATAATATATGTGTTACAGGCTGGGGGTGGCTTTTTGGGAAACTGCCTGAATTTCAAGCCCAACTCCATATATGTGACCTGGTTTGTAAATTATGAAAATGATCAGATGCCGGCAGTTGGTATTTTTTTTGGGTGGACTTGGAATGATAATATTCCCATAGAATCCACAGATTGGCAGCAATAAATCAGGCCTCTCCTATGCCACTGCCATAGGAAGGAGTCGACTGTATTCAACAAGCAGCCTTTGCAAGCACATCTAGCATTTAGCAAGCACTCTTTGTAGCGCTCTAGTCCAGACATTGAGCTCCTCAAAGGGAGCCCCTCTCCATCTAGAATGCCAGACTTTTAAATTTGCAGCAGTGTATGTATAGAACCTCGAAAATGGGAGCTATCACATGGGATTAGCATATAATATTTTAACTGTATCATGGAGGTCATTTAATACAAACTGAATAGTTTTCCTGTGTGCTGCATACACTTTCGAGGTTCATAAACACACCAAACTTATTTGTGCTGCTTGAGCATAACATTTCAGAGCAAATCGGCCCCCACCATCCTGCAGCCAACTGTAGCAAGAGCCTTCTCCTAGGCCTTCCCCCATCCCACAAGAATCTTGATATCGGTTTATTCCAAGATTGGAAATGTTACTGTTCCGGCATAGTTGGGAGTGTTTGCGGATAATACAAAATTCTGAGAGAACATTCTGCCCGATCACCTCCACTCTATGCAAAAAGCCTAATTTCAAGTGGGCCCAACTTTTGAGACCGGCAGTTATTGCTGTTGTCAGAGGTTCATAAATTAGGACTGCTAGATGACCCAGGTCCTTAGTCATTTGAACTCCCAGGTACATTAGGGATTAAACTTTCCTTTCTATATTTTCCAAAAAAAGTAACACTCCTATTGTATGTGCTGCACCCTCTGGGAAAAAGGGATGGGGCCGTGAAACAAAGTACTGCTCTACTTCCTTAAAATGTAAGGAAATTAATTGCAAATATTATTTTTGTTAACCAGGTAAGTCCGCTAAGTACAAGTACTCATTCTCAGGGATGATCCGCGTGCAAAGCACAATACGTATGCAAATACAGTATACATAATAAACAGTACAAACTGTATATTGTTACGTTAAAACAGTAAGCATCAATCATTCCTTAAAACGTGCATTTACAAGTATCCAGCAAATACATTTTCATAGCATTTTTTGCAACAAGCTGTTATCTTGGCTGTTCTGATCTGTAGTGCTAAGGCATCCCATACTTTAATAAACAGAATAAGGAAATTAATTCTGGCCCAAGGTGGTTTTGTGTCCAGGTACTGCAGGGTTTTGATTAGTGTCGGCTTCAGTGATGACCATACCCTGATGGAATTTGAACTAATAGTTTGAGACTCTTGGGGACAGTAATACTTTCAGAAGCAGTGCTGAGTGTGTTGCACTATTTGTATCACTGGGGAGCCATTAAAGATGATTATATCAAATACAATGATGTGTGTTTCTATTTTTAAGCAAAATCAACAGCTATGATTCCTGAGTTTTTTTTTTTATTTGACTCTAGGATTACAAGTACCTTTAAGCCAAAGGTTCTTTTATAAATGTTCCACGTCAGTTGAGAGACAATAGTAGACAAAACAATTAGAAGAACAAGACAACTTGAAAGAGCAATGCAATTTGAAATGGCAGAGAGCAAAACAGATTACAATCAATTCCAAACAGTTACATACATACAGTACTGTGGTACAAGGGGCCATAGGGAGAGTAAGCTAGGAGGGGACAACAAATCAGGTGCAGCCAGTGGCAGTTGTCAGGAACAAGAAAAATGCAAAGGGGAGGGTAAGGGGTGTGTGGTAGAGGAGGTGAATGGGGGGGTAAGTAAGTGCTTTATTAGGAGGAGCAGATTAAGCCAGGCAATCACAGGAGCTAGAGGCAGAGAAGAGGAGGCGGAGGTTGCATTTGAAGGGGCCCAGTTTAGGCAGGAAGGAGATGTCATAGCCGAGGCCATTGAACCAGCTGGGAGCTCTGTAAGTGAAGGATCTTTGCCCCTACATGCTACGGCATTGTGGGATATGCAGAAGCTGTGATTCAGAGCCCCTGGTGGGGCGTGGTTTCTGCGCCATGTGAAGAAGTGCTTGGACACCTGGGGGGGGCTAAGTCCAATGTTATTTTTTTTTTTCATTAAGCTGGTCTGGTAGTTGATACGATCTGACAATTGGAGCCATCCAGTTTGAGAGTATAGAGCGCAGGTGTGGGTGAGGCGGTGGGAATCCAGTGATGAGCCTGCATGCTTTGTTAAGGGTCAAGAATACACGCCCAAGGGTGGAGGCTGAGGCAGAGCCATAGATGATGATGCCATAGTCAGTTAGGGAAACCACCGAGCTCTGTACTGTGATCCTTAAGGCATCTGCAGTAAGGCATTGCCTATGCCTGTAAAGAAGGCTGATGCGAGAGTTTGCAGCTTTCGAGACATTTTCAATGTGGGTGCAATATGATAGATTACTGTCAATAGTGACTCCAAGGTATTTGAAAGAATAAACCTGTTCGAGGGCTGCACCAGGGACATTAGTGATCAAGAGGGATTGGGACCTGTGTTTGTTGCGAGAACTGCTGAAAAGCATAGACTTGGTTTTCTTGTAGTCGAGGACTAATTTATGCTTACTAAACCAGTTTTTGATTGCAGAGAAACCAAGCTGAAGATTGTGTTGAAGAAGGTAAGGGTCCTTGTGGGTGGAGTAAATGACGGCATTGTCTGCATAGAGAAGGATTTGTTCAGTAGAAGATTGCAGGAGACTGTTTAGGAAGAGACTAAACAGGAGTGGCCCGAGGATGGAACCTTGGGGGATTCCTGAGCAAACTGTTTTTTCAGTGGAGAGGGCATCAGCTATCCTCACTCTTTGAGAGCGGTTTTCAAGGTAGCTCCGGAACCAAGTAGAGGATTCAAGGCAGAGTCCAACGGTATGCAACTGAATGAATAATAGATGATGATGGACAGTGTCAAAGGCCTTGGTAAGGTCTATGAAGACCGCCCCAATGAGGAGAAAGTTGTCCAGGGAGTTGTGGATGGCACCTCTGAACTCGAGGAGGGCAGATTTAGTGCTGTGGCCTTTTCTAAATCCATGTTGTTGGGTGCACAGGATGTTGTATTTGTCCAGGTAATCAGATAGCTTGTCAGCTACTGTATGTTCAAGGGCCTTGGAGAGTGGGGGTAGTATGGAGATGGGCCGATAGTTCGAGTGAAGAGCCCTGTCCCCACTCTTGTGGACCACTGTTATAGTGGCGGATTTCCATCGGTCGGAAGACTGACAAAGGAAGAGGGAGAGGTTGAAAATCATAGTTAGAGGTGATAGGACTTCATTGAGAGTAAGGGATAGCAGTTTGAGGTCAAGAGAATCACCACTTGTCCTGGATCTGGCCATTGCGTTACTGATGTAATTGCGGACTTCAGGCATCATGACTGCTTTGAAGTAGAACTGGGGGTGGTTAGCAGGAGGGTGATGGAGGTGGGGAATGTAGGTGGAGTATCAACATTGAAGTAGTCCGGTGGGAGAACACTACTGAGGTCTGAGAATGCAATATTGAATGTATTAGTAATAGAGGTTGGGTCGAGTGTTATTGCCCCATCAACGTTCAGCATGGTAGGTGAGGTATGAGATGCCTTTCCAGTAACTTCTTTAAGATTGCTCCAGAAGGATTTCCCCTTACTCCAGGAGTTAGTGAGAACTTCGTTATAGTATGTACTTTTGGTCTTGCGGATGGATTTTGTGCATTTGTTATGAATGCGTTTGTAGTTGAGTAGGTCAGCATGGATACCTGTTTCCCAAGCCTGATGCCAGAGATGGTCCCGAGCTTTTATTTGCACTAGAAGTTCTTTTTTTTTTTTAATACTGCTTTTTTTATTTCAGATTTTAAGTTTTTCGGACTCACAGTACATGATGATAAGAATTCAACCTTATGTACAGTAAATGGCAATCAGTAAGGTCTGTACAATTTCAGAACAAAATAAGGTGGCTATGTTCCAGTACAATGTTAGATAACATTTCTCAAAACATAAATAAAATATAAGGACTCAAATATAATATTTAACCTCTGCATTTGTTTAAGGAGTATAATTGTGTTCATCTAAAATGTGTTATTAAAAATGTTATCATTTAGACCAGTTGCATATTTCCTGTCTATAGACCTGGGGACATGATGGGGGTATCCTGAGAGACCATCTGGCTATAGAAAGAAAAACGTAGGAAAGTTGTTAAAAGCCTGGTCTATCTGAGTTGACCAGGTTCTTCAAAAAGAAGGGAACCTGAAATTACGGATTGGCCAAATCTTGCCGAGATGGCACCAGCACTTGTGATTCTTTTATTATATTACTAAGGAGATTGGTTTGTTCTGAAATGGGAAATATGAAGAAACCAGACATCCCAGCGATTCATCAACTCAGGAATTTTATTTTGAAGTCTTGCTGTCATATGTTCTAATTTATAGATGCCATATACCGTGTCCTCCCAGGTCGAGATGGAAGGGGGGATCCGGTCTAAGCCATTATCTTGTAACACATTTCTTAGCAGCCCCCAAGAGGATATTAAGAAGATGTGCTTGATGGGGATCCCTGAAGCTTTGGGGGATAATGGAAGAGAAGAGCCATTGCCGGTGAGAGGGTGCTGAGTGCTGGGAAGAGTTGCACAATCCTATCACTAATTGATGTCCAGTACTGTTTCAGTATCGGGCATGACCATAAAATGTGGGTATGTGTGGCCACCTCGCACCCACACCTTCTCCAGCAAGTGAAATCCCCACCGGCCAGATATTTAGCAGTGATCTGGTGTGTGTGAAAATATCTGGATACCACCTTCCAGGAATATTCTCTCCAGGTATAAGAACTAGAAGTTTTATGCCGTCTCCTCCAGATCCTGAGCCAGTCCTTCTGAAATAGTTTAATCTGGAGTTCAGCTTCCCAGTGGAATTGCTCCAGGTCCATAATTTGTGTTGGCACCCGCTGGAGAGCCTTGTAGAGGCGAGAGACCAAATGACTCAGATCGCCTCCCCTCTCCAACTGCAGTAGTAGGAGGCCGGGGGGGGTGCCATCAAGTCCTATCTTTGAGTTGATACGATGATGAATTGGCAAATATCTATGAAAGTCTGATCTGCCCAAGGAGAACTCCTGTTTGAGTTGAACAAATGATTTGAACACCGCATTGTCAAAGAATTGGTGTGTATAACGAAGGCCTCTACGTGCCCAAGATTGAAAGGTGGCAGCCAGTCGGGCTGGTTCCCAGTAAGGGTCTTCCAAAGGAATGCCCAACCAGGAGGACAGAAACTTGTTCAACGGGCAAGTTAGAAATTTTATCCAGCCTCTGAGCATTTCCCTGGTAAATCTGGACTCCCCCTGTAGTGGAACAATATTGTTAGGTTGAAATATTAGCAAGTGGTGCAGGGGATTGTTCGCCATTTTTTGTTCCACTGTCACCCAAGGTGGGGCATAGGTCCAGGGCATGAGCCAAATAGTCAGATGGGTGAGTATGGAGGCCATCCTGTAGAGGAATATATTAGGGAGAGATAATCCTCCTCTGTCTTTGGAGCATTGGAGCTTACCTAGTGCCAGTCTAGGTCGTTGGCTTGCCCATAAGAACTGGCTAGTAAAGTTGTCCCACCTCCGAACATCCCCTGCCAAAAGAGGCAGTGGAATATTCTGCATGAGGTAGAGAATTTTGGAAGAGAGTTCATCTGAATAGATTGAACTCTAGCCATCAGAGAGAGGGAGGGAGGGGGGTCCACCTCAGCAAGTCCAAATTTATTTTAGAGAAGGCGTGAGAGTAATTCAGAGTGTATAAGACCGATAGGTTTGATGGGATAAAAATATTAACATAGACTTTGATGGCAGATAAGGACCACTTGGCCCACCCAGTGTGCCCATTTCCCTTCCTATTGGATAAGCTGCAGATTCTAGTTAACCAACAGCCTACTTCCTGCAACCCCCAACTACAATTGCCTTATGTCTGTCCCATGCATGTTTGAATTCCCCCACTGTTTTAGACCCAAAACCTCCCCAGGAAGGCGGTTCCATGCATCCACCACTCTCTCAGTGAAAAAAATGTCCTCACATTACCCCTGAGCCATCCCCCCCTCTATCCTTTAATTGTGCCCCCTTGTACTTACACATCTCTTTTTCTGAAAGATGCTACCCTCCTGGACTTTGTTGATTCCCTTGAGGTACTTGAAAGTTTCTATCATGTCCCCCCGTCCCTCCTTTCATCAAGGGTATACATATTAAGCTCTCTCAGTCTCTTCATATGGTTTCTGATGCAGACCCTGCACCATTTTAGTTGCCCTCCTCTGGACTGCTTCCATCCTGTCTATGTCCTTGTGTAGATGGGGTCTCCAAAACTGCACACAGTATTCCAGATGGGGTCTCACCAACTGTCTGTACAGAGGGATAAGGATAACCACTTCCCTTTTTCTACTTGTGATGCCCCTTCCTATGCATCCCAGTATCCCCCTGGCTCTCCTTACTGCTTCTCACATTGCTTACCTACCTTTAGGTCATCTGATATGACTGCCCCCAAGTCCCTTTCCATTTTTGTTGTTGTTAGTACCTCCCCTGCTATTGCGTACTCTTCTCCTGGGTTTTTGTTTCCCAGGTGCATTACTTTGCACTTCTTTGAATCTAAGTTGCCGTATGTCTCACCATTCCTCCAACTTTGCCAAGTCCCTTCTTATCCTTTCTACCCCCCTTGTGTATCAACTCTGTTACACATCTTTGTGTCATCTGCAAAGAGGCATACCTTTCCCTTCAGACCCTCTGCAATGTCACCTATAAAGATGTTAAAGAGGACTGGACCCAGTACTGAGCCCTGAGGTACTCCACTAGTAACCCCCCTTTCTTCGGAATGTGTTCCATTCACTATTATCTTCTGTGTCCTGTTGTGCAGCCAGTTTGCTACCCAGGCTACCACCCTGGAACCCACTCCCAGGCTGGCTAACATGATTATTAGTCTTTTTGTGTGGGACTGTGTCAAATGCCTTGCTAAAGTCTAGGTAGGCCATATCCACAGCCCCTCCCTGGTCTATTACTTTGATCACTCAGTCAAAGAAATCAATTAGATTCGCCTGACATAACCTTCCTGCTGTAAATCCATGCTGCTTTGGGTCCTGTGCCCCACTGGCCTCTAGGTACGCAACAGTTCTTTCTTTTAAAAGTGATTCCATCATTTTCCCTACCACTGAGGTCAAACTTACAGGTCTATAGTTTCCTGCTTCTGCCTTGCTCCCACTTTTGTGAAGGAGAATTACATCTGCCCTCCTCCAGTCCTCAGGTACCACCTCATCCTCCCATGATTTGTTAAAAAGTGTGGTCAGTGGTGTTACTAGGTCCTCCCTTAGTTCTTTTAGGATTCTGGGGTGAATCCCATCAGGCCCCATTGCTTTGTCCACCTTGAGTTTTAGGAGTTCTTCTAGGACTCTTCTTCTGTAAATGGACTGGTGTCAACCCCCTACCCAGAGTGCTTCTATTGTCTGGTTTAGGTAACTCCTCATCTTCTTTTGTGAATACTGAGCAAAAGTATTCATTCAGTATCTCTGCCTTTTCACATCTCCCTCTACCCACCTCCTCTCCCTTATTAATCTTCACTATTCCTCCTTAACCTTTCTATGCTCCTAATGTACCTATAAAAGGTTTTATACCCCTTCTTAACTGAGTTGGCTATTTTTTCCTCAGTTTGGGCCTTTGCTGTTCTGACTGCCTTCCCCACTTCTTTCTGCTTTAATTGATACAGTTCCCTGTCGTGCTCCTTCTGTGATTCCTTATACTTTTTGAATGCAGCCTTTTTCTCCTTAACCTTCCCTGCCACCTCTTTTGAGAACCATAGTGTTTTTTCACTCTGCTGTGTTTTCTTTATTTGTTTCACACAAAGGCTTATTGCCTCTTTGATGGCAGTTTTGATTTTTCTTTGTTGTTCTTCCACCCCTTCCTTTTTGGCCATTTGCTAGTGCATTCCTCAGGTATTCACCTATTTTGCCAAAGTCAGCCCTTCTAAAGTCCAGTATCCTTGTTTTTGTATGGCTTGTCTCCATGGTTGTGCTTATTGTGAAGCACACTGTGCAGTGGTTACTTGTTCCCAGATGTCTACTGACTTCTAAATTTGTGATCCTCTCTCCATTTGAAAGTGCCAGATCTAGTGTTGCTCCCTCCCGAATGGGTTCCAGCACTAGCTGTCTAAGGCCTGCTCCCTGCAGGGCATCGAGAATGACCCTGCTCTTGGATGTGGCTGCAGTACATGTCATCCAGTTAACATCTGGCATATTCAGGTCCACCAACAACACTGTCTCCCCTTTTTAGCCATTTTGAGAATGTCCTTTATCATTTTCTTGTCCATTTCCTCCCCTTGAGATGGGGGTCTGTATACAACCCCTGTGCAGATTGTGATGTCATTCCCTGTCTCCAAGGTGACCCAGAGTGCCTCTTGTCCTCCCCCTTTACTTTTTAGTTCTGTAGCTTTGATCCCTTCCCTTATGTATAGAGCTACTCCAACTCCTCCTCTTCTACCCTCCCTGTCCCTTCTGTAGACTGTGTACCCCGGTATGTTGACATCCCAGTCATGGTTCTCCATGTACCATGTTTCTGTGACTGCCACCATATCCAATTGTTCATCTTCCATCAGGGCTACTAGCCCAGGAAGCTTGTTTCCCAGACTACGGGCATTGGTACTCATTGCCCTCCATTTAATGTTGGCTTTATCCTTCTTTCCCCCATCCCTGCTGTTATTGCCCTTGTCTATTTTTCCATTTACCCCTGTCCTGCCCTCTGTTGAGCTCTGTACCTCAGTGTTTACCTTACTACCTGCCATGTTTTGTGGGGGTAGGCTTGAAATTTCCTGTCTCTTATCAGCACCTCCCCCATTGGCTAGTTTAAAAGCTTGCCAGGGAAGCATTTAAACCTGTCACTAAGGAACTTGGTTCCCTTCGTGGAGAGATGCAGACCATTGTGCCAGTATAGACCTTCATCTCTCCGGGTGTACCGCAGTCCCCAATGAAGCCAAAGCCCTGTGCTCTGCACCAGTTTTGCAACCATTCATTAAACTGCATGGTGTGCAGTACCCTAGCCTCACCCCTGCCATGGACTGGCAGCACCTCTGAGAAGGTAACCATGCTTGCTACCTGTCTGAGGCCCCTCCCCAACTCCAAAAATTCTTCCTGCACTGCACTGATTTCATGCCTAGCTAGGTCATTTGTCCCAAGGTGGACAATGATATTTAGTTCCCTCTCCAGTGATGCTGCTTCTCCAATCCTGAGGATTCGCTTCTTGTCCCTCCAAGCCATGGCACCAGGCAGGCACCCTACTTCCCTCTTCTCTCCCTTCCCCAGTTCTACCCCCCTAACAATTGAGTCCCTTATCAGAAGCTGTTTCCTTCCCCTGTGGTGTCCCTTGCCACCCTTTTGTGGGTCTCCCTTGTGGATGTTCTCAGCATTCTTCTTGGTCTCCACTGAGGGTGCCATCATAGAGGAATCTTGCTCTGCCAGACTGGTGTATGATTTGTGTAGAGGTACAACTAGGGGACTTCACCTCTGTTTCACCACCTGCACCCTCCCAGAACCCACTGTGGTCCAACTGCTCTTCATACTTGGCAACCTCTTAGGCAGTGGTTGTGGCAGTGGTGCTCTTTGGGTGGGGGAAGCCTCCTTAGTCCTTGCCAGTTCAGCCTGGAGGTGGGCAGTCTCCTCCCTCAGAGCTGACAGTTGCCTGCAAATAGGACAACAACGGTTTCCAGAATGTCTCCCGGAAAACTGCTGCCCCACAGCCAGTGCATTGCACCACTCCCCACATGTCCCTCTCCCTTATAATATACAATATGTAATATATCTTTTTTTTTTGTGGTGTGTACTTACCCTTTATGCACTGTGATGGGTTATTAAGAATATGACAGTTCTGCCCCAAGACCTGTTGAGGGAGTGATGTCAGAACTTTGGCTATAAAATGCCAAGCCTGGGGGGTGGGGAAGGGGGTGGGTAGTCCACAACCACAGGTGACTGTTAGAAACAATCAAATACACCACTGCTCCACCACCCTGGTGAGTACTACCCTTTATAGTAATTCAACTAACCTCCAGTAACTTATTTAAAAATAGTTTAACTATCACAAAATCCTGCGTACCAGTAAATTATTTAAAAAAAGTTTCTGACCCAAAATCCTAGTAGTCAATCCAGCTACCCCCAAGGGACAACCAAAATGCAGTATTCAAACCCTTGTGAAGTTACTTCCAAGATAAGCAGAGTTTGCAAGCCCCTTATTCAACTCCTCAGCCACCTGTAATTTATTTAAAAATAGTTTAATTATCAGAAAATCCTAGTAGACAATCTAGCTACCTCCAAGGGTCCACCCAAATGCAGTATTTAAATCCTTCTGAAGTTACTCACAAGATAAACAGAGTTTGCAAGCCCCTTCTTGGTTAAACACTAAATAAATATGTAAATAAAAAGCAATTACCAAGGGTAGTTAGTTTCACCTCCCGCAGAATTGAGCAAAAGTGCAAGTTGTTGCAGATATCGAGTGCAATATAGAATTTCCCACACAGCTCACAGCTGAATAAAGAAGTAGTGTCCTTCCAGGTCAAGAAGATGTGCTTTGTGATGCCAAAGTATGTAATGTATGTTTTACCCCACCAATATGGGTATTTTGAGGTAAGCTCCTGGGGAAGATGGGAATGTATGAGTAAGGCTTCTGTTTTACTAGGGTTTATGGTGTAACCTGTCAGAAGTTCTATCTCTTTCAGGAGAGAAGTTAAAGTTTGTAGTGATTCTTCTGGTCAGGTAATATAAAGAAGTAGGTTGTCAGCGTAGTATGCTATTTTATGGTATGATTAGTCGGAGACTTTGTAGCTGTGAAGGTGGGGGGGTTTGTCGAAACAACTGGGCTATAGGTTCTACGAAGAGGGCAAAGAGGTATGGGGATAGGGGTAACCCTAACGTGTGCCCCTATGTAAAGGGAAGTGGTCAGAATAAGACCCATTGAGTTTCACTACTGCTTCTGGATCATAGCATCTGTGAAAAGAGCAGGAAACTTGAATGTTTGTAAGACCATCTGGAGGAACTCCCAAGAGACGATGTCAAAGGCCTTTTGAGTATCAAGACTTAGTATCAAGGGGGGGGGGTTGTGAGGATTGGGCATGATCTATAAGGTATAAAGTTTGCTTGATATTATCTGTTGTTTGTCTGCCTTTAATAAATCCCTGACTGATCGGGGTGTATTAGGGAAGGAAGAATGTGATCTAGTCTCTGAGCTAAGATACTTGTATAGATCTTATAATCTTGATTGAGTACTGAGATAGGGTGCTACGAGTCACAAAGGTGTGAAGGTTTTTGAGGTTTAAGGATCACAGAAATTGTCTCTTGTCTCCATGACACCGGGAAGGAGGAAGTAGTATGGGCCATTTGTAGTGCTTTTAAAAGGGGGGTTCACAATAAATTCCATGTGCCTTTATAAAATTCTGCCCAAAGCCATCGGGACCCGAGGATTTCCCATTTTTCAGGCCCTGAATAGTGTTCTGGAGTTCTGTTTCCGAGATTGGGGCTATTATCTGGGCTTGTTGTGAGGCTGAAAGGGCAGGAAGATGAAGCTGAGAGAGGAAGGTTGAAATTTTTCGTGGGTCCAGCCCTGTAGGGGAAGAATAAAGATTCTGATGATACTGTTTAAAAGCATTCAATGTATGCGATGTCAAATATTTAGTCTGTCCGGTTATGGGGTCTTTAATTTTAGAAATGGTGCATTGTTGTATTTGATTTCGGAGACGATAAGCTAGAAATTTAGATGCCCGAGCCCTTCCCTCATAGTAGCGTTGCTTCAGCCAGGCTAGGGCTTGCTCAGTCTTGGCTGTTTGTAATTGTTGAATCTTGGACTGTGTTTGAGTTATTAAGGGGAAAAGGTCAGTGTCTCCCTGCATATGCACTTCCTGGAGAAATCTGAGTTTCTCCCGTAGGGCTGATAGGGCTGATTCAGCTTGATTCTTTTTGTGGAAGGCGTAAGATATAATATAGCCCCTTAGTACCACCTTAAGCGTGTCCCAGAGAATCTGAGGTGAAGTCTGGGGGGGGATGCATTATCCCCCAAAATCTCTGTGAGGCATTTCCCTAGCAAATCTTTAAATTCTTTATCTCTGAACAGAGAGGGGTTAAACCGCCATTGGGTATTTATCCTGTCCTTCTGGATATTAAATTTGCACTAGGAGTTTCTGCAGAGAGCCATGGATTACAGAGTCCTTTAACTTTACACTTTTTGACAGGGGCATAGGAGTCACAGGCAGCACTGAAGGAGCTGATGAAAAAGTCCAGGGCTGAGTTGACATCTGTTGCGCAGAAGATTGGAGACCAGTCATGTTGCCTGAGTTCTGATTTGAGATGTTTCAGCTGGCCCCAGGGAAGGACTCTGCTGCTGATTAACTAAAGGGGGAGGGGGGCATGCAGAATTTATTCGACCATTGACAGAGGACTGGGGAATAGTCACTTAGTGAGTCAGGAAGGACAGACACATTTGAGATACGTGACCGGTGACTGGCCAGGATCCAGTCTAGAAGGGTACTAGAGCCAGTTTTGTAGTTGTGTCTGGTAGGGGAGTCAACCAACTGGGCAGGATTGGTTGCTGCGACGGCATCATTGAGGCCCCCTGTATCTGATGCCAGCCAGTTGATGTTAAAGTCATCCGTTATTATTGACTCAGAGCCTGGAGGTATGGAACGGATGAGGTCCAAGACCGAGCTGAGGCCTTTATGTTGCTCTTTAGGGGGTATATATACAGCAGCAACTGTCAGAGCTTTGTTGTGGGCCCCAAGCAGGATTCTGATGGGAAGAATCTGTGAGGATGTATCCGAGATAGGGGTACATATAGGGTGGCCCAGGAGAGACTCCTTAAGGTATACAGCACAGCCACCCCCTCTTTTAGAGCTCCTATCAAGTCTACAAATTTTGTTGGCCAGGCAGTGCAATTGCCATATCAGGGATTTTGGGGGGAAGCCAGTTAATGTTAATGTACTCTGAGCAATGTAGAGGTATTAGCTGCTGAATAAATCGTTGAGCCACAGTCAAAAATCGACAATAGGTAGGCTTGTGCTATGGGTAACAGTAAGGGCTCAAAAGCTGTTATCTCTGCAGTGGTACAACATTCCAAGTCTCTTATTAACTGTCAGTCAATATGTAATGCATAAGAAAATGTGACATCTAATGCCAACCCCAAGTACTGTATTTAAAAGACTAAACATTTTAAAGACTGATATTATCCAGAGTGGAAATTGCTGTTTGTGAGACTGATAATATGTACGAGGGCGTGCATAAAGCATTGTTGTTTTTAAGAGTTCAGGATAAAATGATGATCTTTAAGCCGGGTTGGAAAGAAAGAAAATCTTTCTGTAGGCATTCTACCACATTAACGAAATCTTTAGCTGCAGTGTGTATTGCAACGTTGTCCACAAATAACAACTCCAAAGACTTGGTGCATGTATCCAGCAGATCATTATTAAAGAGACTGAACCGCATGGGGCCCAGGACTGAGCCCTGCACTACCCAATACTGGTGGTCCTATATGCCAAGAACACATCTCCCATCTTTGTTCTGTACTCTCATCTCCCCAGGTAGCTTGCAAACCAATTCAGGACAGGTTCAGACAGCCCCATGGCTCTCAATTTTATGAGCAATAACTTACGATTAACTAAATCAAACATGTCAGAAAAATCAACAGAAAACTGAAGCAACAGAAAAAAACCAGAATCAATACAAGCGTGGATATAATCAGTAAAAGTCAATAAAGCTGTGTTGGTGCTGTGGTGCGGTCTGAGCCCGTGCTGTTGGGGAGTCTATTTTTATTTATATATTTTTTTAATTTATTTAGATCTCGGATTACAAATACCTTTGACCTTAGAGCTCTTTTACAAAGGTTCCACGTCAGCAGCGTAATACAACAGGTTAACAGAACAAAAAGTATGGCAAAACAGTATACATAGAGAAAGGAGATCAACAGGTTTACAGACTAAACAGGGTATGGTAAAATAATTGTAAATAAGAAAAGACGCAATTGTTGACATTCACAGTGAATTAAAGAATAGAAACGAGTAACGCTAAGCAGTTTCATGCACAGGAATGCATACTGTAAATTGAAAGTCAGCCAAAACAAGCTTGGGGATTGTAGTTGTTGAAATAATCTTGCATTCATTTATGTATCATTCTTTTGAGCAACCTGGACAAAGGAGAGAGTAGTGCAGTAGACAAAGTTTTCTACAGATGTCCTAGGGCCTTATTTTTGGGACTGGGATGATGTCAGCCCTTTTCCATAAGCCTGGCATTGTGCCAGTGCAGAGGGACAAATTAATAACTTTTGTTAGAGGGATAGCAGTTTCTTAGCTAAATTTACAATACGCATGTCAAATCCATCTGGCCCAATCCTAGCACTGTAGTTCAATTTTTGAAAATAGTTCAAAGTGGAATCTATGAAAAGTTTTTCAAAATAAAAACTAGGGGCAGTTTTCATTGGAAAATCTGAATTTGTCAAATGATGAGGCTCAAAGTCTGATAAATATTTTAGTGGATGCTAATCATCATTATTAAAACAATTAGCAACGTCAGTTTCCTCGGTCAGAGTTTCCTAATTTTTTATTTTGGTTTTAGGAATAAATTTATTATCTACATTTGTTAAATTTCTTATTAGTGTCCAGTAATCTGCAGACCCCTTCTTTTTTGAGCTCTGTTTATCCATAAAATACTTAATTTTAGCCATTTTAACCATGGATTTACATTGATTTATTTTTGTTCTTGCAACTGATTAGTAACCTCTCATCCCCAGTGGCCTTCTAAACGTTCCAGTCCTGCGGCCCAATATTCAGAAAGGAGCAAAGCATAGCACACATGTTTGCACTCCACTTTGCAGTTGCCCAGGGGTCTGAGGATGCTATATTCAGTTGGGCACTGTTCAGCTCAGTACAGGGCTATGTTGGCACAGTGCTAAGTAGCCCTGATATGGCTCCAAATGTGGGCCACAAGAATGGATCGCACCGGAGCTCCATCTGCAGTATTCATAGGGACCCATGCAAATCAGCACATTGGGCATGCAAGGTGCTAAGGGGCCATTTGCATGTCCATTCCCATTTGCATGGGTATCTGAGGCAGGTTAGTGGGGTGCCACCCTTCCCTTCTCCAGTGCATGACATATAGATATCCCTGGTGCTAGTGGCCCCTTCCCCTCCCCTCTCCTCCAATCACCGGCCCCTGTGTAAAGTAAATACTCCATGGTGCTAGTGGTCCCCCCTCTCTCTGACCACCAGTCCCTGTGAAAGTAACCACATCCCTAGTGTAGTGTCCCCTGACTGCCAACCCTGTGTAAAGTAACCACATCCCTGGTATAGTGTCCCCCTCTCAGACCACCAGTCCCTGTGTAAAGTAACCACATCCTGTGTAGTGTCCCCCGACTGCCAACCCATGTGTAAAGTAACCACATCCCTGGTGTAGTGTCCCCGACTGCCAGCCCCTGTGTAAAGTAACCACATCCCTGGTGGTAGTGTCCCCCGACTGCCAGCCCCTGTGTAAAGTAACCACATCCCTGGTGGTAGTGCCTCCCCGACTGCCAGCCCCTGTGTAAAGTAACCACATCCCTGGTGTAGTGTCCCTCGACTGCCAGCCCCTGTGTAAAGTAACCACATCCCTGGTGGTAGTGTCCTCCCGACTGCCAGCCCCTGTAAAGTAACCACATCCTGGTGGTAGTGCCCCCGACTGCCAGCCCCTGTGTAAAGTAACCACATCCCTGGTGTAGTGTCCCCTCGACTGCCAGCCCCTGTGTAAAGTAACCACATCCCTGGTGGTAGTGTCCCCCGACTGCCAGCCCCTGTGTAAAGTAACCACATCCCTGGTAGTAGTGTCCCCCGACTGCCAGCCCCTGCGTAAAGTAACCACATCCCTAGTGATAGTGTCCCCGATTGCCAGCCATGTGAAAGTAACCACATCCCTGGTAGTAGTGTCCCCCGACTGCCAGCCCTGTGTAAAGTAACCACATCCCTGGTGGTAGTGTCCCCCCGACTGCCAGCCCTGTGTAAAGTAACCACATCCCTGGTGGTAGTGTCCCCCCGACTGCCAGCCCCTGTGTAAAGTAACCACATCCCTGGTGGTAGTGTCCCCCGACTGCCAGCCCCTGTGTAAAGTACCACATCCCTGGTGGTAGTGTCCCCCCGACTGCCAGCCTCTGTGTAAAGTAACCACATCCCTGGTGTAGTGTCCCCCCCGACTGCCAGCCTCTGTGTAAAGTAACCACATCCCTGGTGGTAGTTCCCCCCGACTGCCAGCCCCTTGTGTACCCACCCGGTATGTCCCGACTGCAGCCCTGTGTAAAGTAACCACATCCCTGGTGGCAGTGTCCCCCCGACTGCCAGCCTGTGTAAAGTAACCACATCCCTGGTGGAGTGTGTCCCCCCGACTGCCAGCCCCTGTGTAAAGTAACCACATCCCTGGTGGTAGTGTCCCCCGACTGCCAGCCCTGTGTAAAGTAACCACATCCCTGGTGGCAGTGTCCCCGACTGCCAGCCCTGTGTAAAGTAACCACATCCCTGGTGGCAGTGTCCCCCGACTGCCACCCTGTAAGTAACCACATCCCTGGTAGTAGTGTCCCCCCAGACTGCCAGCCTCTGTGTAAAGTAACCACATCCCTGGTGGTAGTGTCCCCCGACTGCCAGCCCCTGTGTAAAGTAACCACATCCCTGGTGGTGTGTCCCCCCGACTGCCAGCCCCTGTGTAAAGTAACCACATCCCTGGTGGTGTGTCCCCCCCCGACTGCCAGCCCCTGTGTAAAGTAACCACATCCTGGTGGCAGTGTCCCCCCGACTGCCAGCCCCTGTGTAAAGTAACCACATCCCTGGTGGTAGTGTCCCCTGACTGCCAGCCCCTGTGTAAAGTAACCACATCCCTGGTGGTAGTGTCCCCCCGACTGCCAGCCCTGTGTAAAGTAACCACATCCCTGGTGGTAGTGCCCCCGACTGCCAGCCCCTGTAAAGTAACCACATCCCTGGTGGCAGTGTCCCCCGACTGCCAGCCTGTGTAAAGTAACCACATCCCTGGTGGTAGTGTCCCCGATGCCCTGTAAGTAACCACATCCCTGGTGGTAGTGTCCCCCCGACTGCCAGCCCCTGTGTAAAGTAACCACATCCCTGGTGGTAATGCCCCCCGACTGCCAGCCCCTGTGTAAAGTAACCACATCCGTGTAGTGTCCCCGACTGCCAGCCCCTGTGTAAAGTACCACATCCTGGTGGTAGTGTCCCCCCGACTGCCAGCCCTGTGTAAAGTAACCACATCCCTGGTGGCAGTGTCCCCCCGACTGCCAGCCCTGTGTAGTAACCACATCCCTGGTGGTGTGTCCCCCGACTGCCAGCCCTGTGTAAAGTAACCACATCCCTGGTGGTAGTGTCCCCCGACTGCCAGCCCTGTGTAAAGTAACCACATCCCTGGTGGCAGTGTCCCCCCACTGCCAGCCCCTGTGTAAAGTAACCACATCCCTGGTGATGTGTCCCCCGACTGCCAGCCCTGTGTAAAGTAACCACATCCTGGTGGTAGTGTCCCCCACTGCCAGCCCGTGGTACACATCCTGGTGTAGTGTCTCCCCCGACTGCCAGCCCTGTGTAAAGTAACCACATCCCTGGTGGAGTGTCCCCCGACTGCCAGCCCCTGTGTAAAGTAACCACATCCCTGGTGGCAGTGTCCCCCCGACTGCCAGCCCCTGTGTAAAGTAACCACATCCTGGTGTAGTGTTCCCCCGACTGCCAGCCCTGTGTAAAGTAACCACATCCTGGTGGTCCCCCCGACTGCCAGCCCCTGTGTAAAGTAACCACATCCCTGGTGGTAGTGTCCCCCCGACTGCCAGCCCCTGTGTAAAGTAACCACATCCCTGGTGGTAGTGTCCCCCGACTGCCAGCCCCTGTGTAAAGTAACCACATCCCTGGTGGCAGTGTCCCCCCCGACTGCCAGCCCCTGTGTAAAGTAACCACATCCCTGGTGTAGTGTCTCCCGACTGCCAGCCCTGTGTAAAGTAACCACATCCCTGGTGGTAGTGCCCCCCGACTGCCAGCCCCTGTGTAAAGTAACACATCCCTGGTGGTAGTGTCTCCCGACTGCCAGCCCCTGTGTAAAGTAACCACATCCCTGGTGGCAGTGTCCCCCGACTGCCAGCCCTGTGTAAAGTAACCACATCCCTGGTGGAGTGTTCCCCCCCGACAGCCAGCCCCTGTGTAAAGTAACCACATCCCTGGTGGTAGTGTCCCCTCCCCGACTGCCAGCCCCTGTGTAAAGTAACCACATCCCTGGTGGTAATGCCCCCCCAACTGCCAGCCCTGTGTAAAGTAACCACATCTGGCGTGTTCTCCCCGACTGCCAGCCCTGTAAAGTAACCACATCCCTGGCGTAGTGTTCCCCCTCGACTGCCAGCCCCTGTGTAAAGTAACCACATCCCTGGTGGTAGTGTCCCCTCCCCGACTGCCAGCCCCTGTGTAAAGTAACCACATCCCTGGCATAGTGTTCCCCCTCGACTGCCAGCCCCTGTGTAAAGTAACCACATCCCTGGTGGCAGTGTCCCCCCCGACTGCCAGCCCCTGTGTAAAGTAGCCACATCCCTGGTGGCAGTGTCCCCCCCAACTGCCAGCCCCTGTGTAAAGTAACCACATCCCTGGTAGTAGTGTTCTCCCCTGACAGCCAGCCCCTGTGTAAAGTAACTACATCCCTAGTGGTAGTGTCCTCCCGATTGCCAGCCTCTGTGTAAAGTAACCACATCCCTGGTAGTAGTGTCTCCCCCGACTGCCAGCCCTGTGTAAAGTAACCACATCCCTAGTGGTAGTGTCCCCCCGATTGCCAGCTCATGTGTAAAGTAACCACATCTCTGGTGGTAGTGTCCCTCCCGACTTCCAGCCCCTGTGTAAAGTAACCACATCCCTGGTGGTAGTGTCTCCCGACTGCCAGCCTCAGTGTAAAGTAACCACATCTGTGGTGGTAATGTCCTCCCGACTGCCAGCCCCTGTGTAAAGTAACCACATACCTGGTAGTAGTGTCCCCCCCGACTGCCAGCCCCTGTGTAAAGTAACCACATCCCTGGTGTAGTGTCCCTCCGACTGCCAGCCCCTGTGTAAAGTAACCACATACCTGGTAGTAGTGTCCCCCTGACTGCCAGCCCCTGTGTAAAGTAACCACATCCCTGGTGGTAGTGTCCTCCCGACTGCTAGCCCTGTAGTAACCATATCCCTGGTGGTAGTGCCCCCCGACTGCCTGCCCCTGTGTAAAGTAACCACATCTCTGGTGGCAGTGTTCCCCCCTCCCTGACTGCCAGCCCCTATGTAAAGTAACCACATCTCTTGAGGTAGTGGTCCCCCCTCAATCGCCAGCTTGTAGCACAACTGGCATGGTTACTTCACAGAGGGACTGGCAGTTGGGGGGGGCACTACCACCAAGGATGTGGTTACTTTACGCAGGGACTGGTGATTGGAGTGAGGGGGGACCACTACCACCATTGCTTCCCCCCATGTTTATGTGGGTACTACCCCTGATTCCTGGCACAACAGAGCCCTTTCAGTGTTGGACAGGCAGGCACAAAACCCAGTTTGCACAAGTAAACACAGGTTAGTGCCCGTGTAAACCTTTGAATATTGGGCCCCTGGTGTATCTCTCTCTCTGTCATATTAGATCAACAGAATTAATTAGTTATCGTATTGGTCCTTATAAGAACAGATCCAGAAACAGATGGTTTGATACCTTTTATTGGACCAACATACTGTAGATGTAACAAAACACTTTTCTTTTGTTACATCTGTGTTGGTCCAGTAAAATGTATCAAACCATTTGTTTCTGGATCTGTCATTAGATCAAGAAACTGGTCAGTTATCCAACTGTTCTGTTTGGTACTCACTCTTAATGTGCGAACAGGAGCAATCTCATTACTTATTCAGTTCATAAATAATCATTTACACTATCACTGTCTAGTATGGCAGCCAAAAATGACCAGTTTGTATCCTACAACTTTGCCTTGAGTGTTACAATATTTAAATTCTTTAAGCTCTTGACAAAACATACTTCAGCTTGTGATTTAAACAGTTTATTCGACCAACCACAATAGACCGGGGAATGGTTACTCAAACTGTCTGATAGGTGCCTGAGCAAGTTTTCCTGTTGAGGTTGCTGACCAATATCCTGTCCAGTAAATTATGCACTTTTGTTTTATATAATTAGTTATTGTCGGTGACTGGATAACCTGACTTAGGTCAAGCTCGGGCACCCTATCATGCGTATACTTTATTGTGCCATCCAGCCAGTTTAAATTAAAATCACACAAAGTCACAACCTCACTATCAGCTCTAAGTTTAGTATAGCAAGCAGAAATGTGGTGGGCAGTGAGCATCCCCTATGCAGGGTGGGACTAATTAGGTAGGCAGGTGGCCAATGGGCAGTAAAAAAAACTTGGTTTGGCTACCAGGTGTTGAAACTTACCAGCCAACTGGCAACCTGGTCAGAGAGAGAATTCTGAGCCCTTAGAAAGGATGGCCACTAAAAATAGCGATTTGGCTACCAGAGTTTGAAAGCTAGTGGCCAAATCGACCACCAGTTCTCAACCTAATTTGTCCAACCCTGTCCCATGTGCAATTTCTGCAAGTCCCCCAATAAAACATCTGCACTCAAAAACTCATACCCTGGACGCCCATCATCAAACACTTCACCCAATAAACACTTAAACTTTTATGTACAATACACAACCCCCACCACATTTGCTGTTCCTGTACGAAACTAATTTTATGTTGGTATCATAACTTCTGTCGTTTAGAATCTTCTTTGTGAGCCTCGTTCGGTGAGAGCTATGTTATCAAAGTCATACAATTGTATCCAAGCTTGGAGTTGGTCCATTTTTTATTTTTGAAACTTCAGTTTTATTTTGTTTCGAGCTTACAAGACAGGCAATACAGTATATTCTTGACAGAGACAAAAAGTATAAACCTTTTTCACCCTGTATGTTCCAGTACAAATATATAATGACTGCATACTATTACCTTTAACAGTGACATTATGTAAACATACAACATGACTGTTCAAATAAATTAAAAAACAAAACAAAGCAAAAAAACGAATACAAAACCTGAGAACTGTGGCAGTAGGTGAGTGTCCAGTAATGTTTACCAGTTAATATTCTATTAGTTCGATTATTTAAGTAAGTGTCGATCATGTGGATGCACTGTGACCCACAAGGAGACAATGTTGGTTATACAGTTATTTATTTCTAGACATCTGCATAATATATCATTAAAAGCTGCATCAAATATCCACAGTTTCTGTGTCATGTAGTTATTTATCATCCCACCCCCACGTTCATAATCAACGGTGTCTGCCCTTCTTGGAGTTTTGACTCTTTCTGTTAACCCCTGTCTGCCCCAGACTCGGAATCCTCTGTGCACCCTGACTATCGTGCCATAGCTGCTATATCTCTAAGTAGTTTGGAAGATGGAGCTGCAGTGATGCAGTAATACATTCCATTACCTCCAGCTCTGTCACCTTCGTTCTGCAAAGTTCAAGCGTCGGAGGTTGCAGGGTCTACCAGTTAAGTATAATAAATTTAAGGGCTGCTACCCTTAACATCTGAATCAGTCGCCATTTGTTTCTGGGACCCTGTAACAAGGTGGGAGGGCCCAGGGCCAAATCATGAAATGTGCTCAGCATGACAACTGGGGTTAGTTGTTGGAGTCCATCTAGTTTTTTTATTTTTTCTTCTTTCAATTCTCTTTATACTTTTGCTCTGGCCCCATAGGACTCTCTCAGACAGGAAACTTGGCACTGACCCTGTCACCGCTCACCTGAAACCTCTGCACCTCATCTCTGTCCTGGGTCATTCCTTCTCTGCATCCCCGACTCGCCATCCCCCCGGCTCTGAACCCCCCAAGGTGGGGCCACCAACTCTTGAAAGATGCCCTATCTGTAATCTAGAGTGCGACTGGAGTGCAGGGAAGAACCCGAGGCTGGCTAGGTAGATCCAGTGTGTGTGTGTGTTGGGTCATCCGTTGTTCCTGTCATTGCCTTCCCAGGTGCCAGGGTGTTTCTGTTTTCTTGGTCCCAGAGACATGGACGTGCAATGATGTCTAGCATGTGATGGGCGCACTCCCACACCTGCCCGTAGGCCGTCCGCCATCACCTCCCTACCCTGCAGTAGGTCTCTGCATGCTGCGATGCCTCCAGTATCAACTAGGACCCGCTAGAACGGTGGATGACACAGCCCTCCCTCCCCTGGAGAGGAGAGCAATCCTACGGATGCTCGTTCCTCTCCTTCCCCTGCCGTTCTCTGCCGACCCAAGCTCATTTCTGAACCCGGGTTGCCGGCGTGGCATGAGGTGTGGTGTCCATCGCCTCAACCCTCAGCACCACCAGGTCGGCCAGGAGCTGATCTAGTTTAGGTAGCAAACTTTGTATGTTAATGTGTACCATTCTGATGCTATGTGGCGAGAAAACAGATGATGGATTACCAGGGTACGCTATACCTAGGTCAGCAAGACCAGGGTTCAGATGGACATTACAGGAAACAAGCAGAGGCAATTAAATTAACAACTTCTTCAAACCCATGTGGGTTTTCACCAGCTTTGGTTCTGAGGATGTCATCACCTTGTAATTCTGATTTGTCACAACACCACAGACATGCAAGACCAATTTTAGATGTTAGTTCTTAACCATTCAGACCGCTAGATGGCGCTCTGCAATCCTACCAGGAAATGCTGAGATGTTTATTAACACACGTTGCCCATTCATATATAGTGTTTAGTACAAATAGCTATGATAATCCATCATAAAGATTCCAAAGCCACAAAAGGAGAGAAATGCAGCGTTAGGTTTTCAACCCTGACGTTCCCCCCCAACCCATACCTCGTGACCCAAGGACAAGCTACAAGTCTGGAGCCATGTCCCGTGTGTCTGCTGCTTCAAGCTAAAGGTTAGTAGCCCTGTTCAACAAAAGTTGTGATTCATCTTGTGCCTTGCGCAGGGCTGCTGGACGCGGTGCAAAGAAAGTTATGACTGATCTTGTGCCTTGCGCAGGGCTGCAGGACGCGGTGGAAAAAAATTGCAGCTCATCCTGCAGGCCCTCAGTTAAGCATCCGACTTGTAGGGCACAGTGGCGTACCTGTAGCTTGAAGCAGGAAACTAGTGGAGCATGACCCCAGCCCTTTGCTTGGCCATCTTGCAGCCTGACCTTGAGTGAAGAGGCTAGGAGATGGAGGGCTGAGCGTTGGGCTTGAAAAAAAACCCCTAATACCACATTTCCCTCCTTTTGTGGCTTTGAAACCCTTATGATGCAGTAACATATTTTTTTGCAATGAATGTTACACGTGGGTAAGCTGCTTGTGTTAATACATGTCTCAGCGTTCCCCAGCATGATTTCAGAGTGCCATCTAGAGGTCTGAATGGTTACGTATTGTGAAGCAACTGTGTAGCAATATCTCAAATCCAGAGCAAATCTAAGGGATTGATCCTGTACATTGGAGCCTTCTCTTGGCTCCCTCAGGCAGAGTATGCTTTAGAGGAAAGGCTGTTGTATTGCAGGAAGGGAATTTGGTTTTATATGATGCCTTTTATAAGACTGTGCCCCAAAGTGCTTTACAATCCTGAAGATGGAGAGGAAGAGAATGTTGCTGCTGTTTTTGGCACACAGGGAGGTAGATTTAGAGAGCCGTTGGCCGAGGGCTAAAAAGATCATAATAAAATTAAAAGAAAAGTTGAACACAGGAAGGTTAACTAACTTGCTCAGGGTCACAAAGGGTCACAAAGCAAGTAAGTGGTAGCTGCGGGATTCAAATGAGGGACCCCTGGTTCACAGATATGTAATTACACCACTAGGCCAAACTGCCATATTAGTAGTGCACTAAAAGTTGGCACCTAGTAGTACAGCATAGGGTATTTATCCCTTCCCACTGCTCTCTCATCTATGCGCTAACCCACAACCTCCCAGCCCAACCCTCGGCTTCTCTGTTGTGTACCCTGCCACCAGTTACCTCAGACTTGCCCCTCTGAGGTGGGGCAATGGGGGGGGTGTCCTGGCTCCCCATTGATGTATAATTCCAGGGAAGCAGGTGGTCAGTCAGTAAGTCGGGGGCTCCAGAGTTCCAGTGGCACTTCATCCCGTGATACTGCTGGGCTATTTCCCCTCCAGTGTTTCTCCCTGGCCACAAAGATGCTAGGCAGGGTGAGAATGGGCATGCACATGCAAGTGTGGCGATGCACTAAGATAGCCTCTTGGCGTCTTCTCCCTCCCAAGTAACACTCCTGCCTGCACCATCACCAATGGTCACCCTGGAGGCGGTCGCACGGGGCCAGTGTCAACCGTCCCTCCCCCGAGGAGGACAGTGCCCTGCGGGACACTCGATCCTCCTCTTCGGTGGGCCCTCTGATGATGCAGGCATGTTTCCAAACCCAGGTTGCCACCATTGCGAACGATAGCGCTACCACTGTGCCAGTGGGCTGGACAAAGGTTTTTCAAACTGTCATTGTGACTGCCATGTTCAAAGTGGCAGCAAGTTGCTCCCAAGCTTGCTAGATCCATTTACCCAGGTTGTGAGCGGGCTGTTGTCACTTTGGACGTGCCTGTCACAATGTGGAAATGATATCAGCAAGGCTTTTGTTTAGCGCTAAATCGCTGAGCTCTGCTTGGTGCTTTCTGGTCATTTATTGAGCTGCAGTTTATGGTTCTTGGTAAATAACTTGAGCATAGTTTCTTTGTGAAGACCTTTGCATGACTTGTCCTATGGGCACATGGAGGCAGCTTAGACTTGATGGTGGGTACGGAACCAATTATAGGAGCCTGGGAGAACTGTGCTGAACCTATAAGACATCTTTTTTCATAGAAGTTGTGTTTCTAATACTGGTTCACGTTCTGTTATTATTCTATCTTTACTGGCCTGATTTGTGCACAAGCGGAAAGGACCATTTTAGAATGGTATGATGTAGTTTACAGTATGTCACAGTGAATCTATGTTTCACTATAGAATTTGATGGGTGAAAGGACATAAACTGTGCAGTAGGTTGCCCGACCTGGGGCGCTGAAGACTGCCAGATTCCCCTCCTCCTCAGTGGTGCAGCAGGCCTGTTCTAGCTGCCACTCACGCTCTCTTCCCCAGATTCACTGCACAGCAGGTTGCCCAACCTGGGGCACTGAAGACTGCCAGACTTCCTTCCTCCTCAGTGGTGCAGCAGGCCTATTCTAGCCACTGCTTGTGATCTCCGCCCCGGATTCACTGCACAGCAGGTTGCCCGAACTGGGACGCCAAAGACTGCCAGACTCCCCTCCTCCTCAGTGGTGTGGCGGGCCTGTTCTAGCCACCGCTCGCACTCTCTGCCCCAGATTCACTGCACAGCAGGTTACCTGACCTGGGGTGCCAAAGACCGCCAGACTCCCCTCCTCATCAGCGGTGCGGCAGGCCTGTTCTAGCCACCGCTCGTGCTCCCCACCCTGGATTCGCTGCACAGGTATGCATGATTCACAGCTGCTGACTGAAAACTGGTGCCTTGCCCTTCTGAGCCCCTGATTGGTTGGCTGCTCAAACTGGACACCGCTGATTGGTGCGGCTCCTTGGCTGTTCGTCTCTAGCTTTACCATATATTTTAGTCTCGCCCACCCACCCCGATCCTGGCAGCTTCAAGGACAAGCCTCTGCTCTAGCTTTACCCTATATTTTAGTCCCACCCACCTGCCCTGACCCCGGCCTCTATTAAATACACTTTGGCTCCACCCACTGTTCTCGCTATAGGCTGCAATCCTACCTAACCATTTCCTCTTGATCCCTGGTTGCATCTTCTTTTACCCACCCCTTGTCTCTCAGGCTATACTCCCACCTAACTATTCAATACTGAGTCCTACTTGAATTACCGTAGGTATCTACTCCAGCTGCCACTGATACCTCACTTTAACCCATTTGATCCTGGCCTCCCCCTGAACATTACTATCTGCACTGTTCTAATATCACTGCATCAAGAATGCTTCGAACCTATTCCTGCTGCACGTGCTCCTTCTGACATGGCTGGCATCCCCCACTAGCAATATAATAAAATGCCCTCTGCAGTCTACCTCGGATCTGCTGGATGATAGCCCCCAGCACAGAAGTGGTATGGTTACCAGTAGTCATAGCTTTAACTGCACTCTTTTCTTCTCCCAAATACTACAACACGTGAACCAGCTCCTGTGCCCACGGACGACCTTACCCTCAAACTGTTACTCTCTGTTCCTTTTATTGGGAGTCAGGTCACTACAGACAACACCTAAGAATGAATATATGGGAAAAAGAGCCAGTAGGAGTCACTGCAGATATCTTAAAGAACTCCTGAAAAGACTAATATTGCTACTCTTGCTAATATCGGGCAACGTACACCCCAATCCTGGACCACCCTTAGCTACCCCTAGGGAGCAACGTAGAACAGGGTCTCTCTCATTAGCTAGCATCAACATTTGTAGCCTTATCAGAAAACTAGAAGCTCTTACTGCCTGGACCGCCCAGCACAGCCCAGATGTACTATCTGTGGTTGAGGCATGGTTGTCTCCAATTATCCCTGACACTGCTGTGCCAGTACCTGGGTATACTATCTTTAGGCAGGATAGACTATCCAAAAAAGGGGGCGGCTGTGCCCTGTATCTAAAAGATTCACTGATAGGGCATGCCCTGACCTTACCCATTACTGGTGATGAGCTACAGGCCCTTGCTATTAAGGTCATGCTAGGGACGCATAACAAAGCCCCAACGATAGCTTCTGTATATATCCCACCCAAACTGACAACGGCAAGCCTGAACTCATTCCTTACCTGCATCAGTAGCTAAAAGCTTAACTAGGGAGTTATAATGCTTGGGGATTTCAATGTCAACTGGCTTTGCCCCAATGCAAGCAACTACAAGGGTGCCTTGGCAGCAGCAAACTTTACTGAACTTATTACCTCACCCACAAGGATCAGCTATAGAACTGGAACCAGCACCTTTTTGGATTGGGTACTCTCAAACCATCCCAGCCATACTGTACACACTATAGTCCTCCCTGACGCCATTAGTGACCATTCCCCAGTCCAGTTCCTATGGTCTAATTAATTCACTAAACCCCCGGTGAAAACTGTCAACAGTCGGATTCTTAACAGGGGACACCTTGCACCATTTAAGTCACTCCTACGACAACAAGACTGATCCCTGATTGACACTGCCCCTGATGTAGATGCTGCACTACAATACTTTATCTCAAAGTTCAATGCTGGGTGCGATATTCACGACCCCTTTAAGAAATGCAAAATGAAAGGCCTTGACAATCCCTGGATTACAGGCGAACTCCTAGAACAACTGAAAGCACGGGACCTCCCATGGGCTCGACCTAGAGCCTCTGGGAGTCAGGCAGACACTCAGGCATACAGGGCCGCCCGGAATGCCTGTACCAGAGCTATTCGCTCAGACAAAAACAGCTACTATAGGAGCACCCTTTCAAAGTCCTGGTCGGATGGAAGGAAATTCTGGAAAAGCCTCTCTGAAATTACTGTATAGGGAAAGAGTCCAAAGCAACACCTAATATGCTAAAGGTTGATGGCAGCAACACCCTGGACCCCACCACAATTGCCCATACTTTTAATCTGGCATTCACCGACCTCAGTCATGGGCTTCCCACTAACTTCTTTGACACTAACCTCACCACGGCCTCCCAGTATCAACAGGCTCAGGATATAAATCATCCACATTTCTATTTTAAGGCAGATACTGAAAGGGACGCCAAGAAATACCTCCTCAAGGTGCTTGGAAAAAATGGATTAAGTGGGGACACATTTGACATGAAGCTCATTACCCTCACCCTTGATGTTGTCCTGCCCTCCCCTTACCAAGCTTATAAACCGGTCCCTCACGCTCTTCCAGTTCCCGCTCAAGTGGAAGTTCGCCCTGGTGACCTCAATACACAAGTCTGGGGATAGGGCAATACATGGTAACTACAGGCCTGTCTCCATCCTGCCCCCTTTACCCAAAGCACTTGGAAAAATTGTCGCAGACCAACTGGTGGAGTACATGGAGAAATACAGCCTGCAACGTCCACAACAACACAGCTTTTGCAAA
This sequence comes from Neoceratodus forsteri, assembly GCA_016271365.2. Lineage (NCBI taxonomy): Eukaryota > Metazoa > Chordata > Ceratodontiformes > Ceratodontidae > Neoceratodus > Neoceratodus forsteri. The sequence goes on from JADMNL010000034.1 coordinate 83,448,652, forward strand.
GGCCGTAGCACCATCTCTGCTCCCCTTGAATTTACAGGTCACATTCACCAAGCACTAGACCAAGGACAACTTGCCGTTGCCACCTTTATAGACCTCTCGAAGGCCTTTGATACAGAAAAAACATCCATTACTACCGGAGCCACTTGGTAACGTAGGGCTTTCCTATGATACCCAAAAATGGTTCGACAGTTATCTCTCCAACCGGTCACAACAACTTAAGATTGGTGACACCCTCTCCTCCAAACTACCTGTCCGGGCTAGTGTTCCGCAAGGGTCAATTTTGGAACTCCTACTGTTCAGCATCTCCCTGAACAAACTCCCTTCTGCCTGTGATGAAAACATTATCCTGTATGTTGACAATGCAGTGATTTTCCCTATGAATTCTAACCCTTCCCTCCTGGAGAAACAACTGCAGGAAAGTTTCATGCAAGTTGAGGCCTGGTTTGTCTCACAGAAACTAGTGCTAAATTACAAAAAAAAAGCAAAGACTATGCTATTCCATGGCACACATAGTAAACATAAACACCAACAGTTAGCTATCAAAAATAGCTCGGGTGTGACCCTGGACCAGACACAAACTTTTAAATACCTTGGCGTGACCCTGGACACCATGCTGTCCTTCTCCAGCCATATCGAGTTGGTTGTGAAATCCGTAAATAGCTGTATTGGCCTTTTCTACAAACATAGACACTGCCTGACCCCTAGCAATACATAGCTCTGTTGTCTCCATCATTGATTATGGGCTTGTTATCTACAGAGCAGCAACAGCTACTGCACTACGGCGAATTGCTACAGTGCTGAATAAGGCCTGCAGACGCCTTACTGGAGCTGCCCACTGTACGCATACCTGTGACCTCTATGAACAGTCAAATTGGCTGTAACTGCAGGGAAGGATCACATATCAAACCTGCTTATTAGTAAACCAGTCATTGATGGGACTCGTGCCCCCTGGGGTCCAGACTCTCCTAAGCCCAGCCGACTGCACCCGTAACACCAGAAACTCTGACAACTATGCACTGTCTGTCCCCTGCTGTTGCACCTCCCAAGGCCAGTGGTCTTTTGCAGGTAGAGTCCCTAAGATGTTTAACTCCCTGGGCAGTGAATTCACCAACTTAGACACCCTCTGCTTGTTCCAACACAATCTTCATCAAACGCATGTGTCCAGGACCATCTGTGACTTTTTCCTCTTAATTCCCTTGACAGTCGCTCCTGTTTTCCCACCTCTGTACTATCCCCACCGCAGTTATCCTCCCACCCTCCTCCCCACCTCCTCTTTACCCCTTCCTCTCTCCCTAGTCCTGGTCCATTTCCCATTCTCTCTACCCACCTTCCACTTCCCTCTCTCCTCTTCTGTCTGCTCGCTCCACCTACTGTTGCACAAGTCTCCCGATCCTTGTCTCCCACCTTCCTCTCTTTCTTCCTCCCTCCCAGTTACCCCTCTTCACCCACTCTCTCTTCCCATTTTTCCTACTCTACCTGTCACAGCTGTCTACTCCTCTCTCCTCCTTCCTGCAGATTTTACGCCCCCTTACCTTTCACCTTCTTCCCCCTCAGCTCTCCCACAGGCCTAGCTTACCCTAATATAGCCTTCAATCTTAGCCTGAGGCAACTCAATTTTGCTCCCATTTTCCCTTTGACAATGCCTTTCTGGCTGCATTACTAACATGTAAATATTGTTTGCTGTGATCCATTATTTTTATACGTATGCTTAGTATTGTTGTCCTAATTGTTAATTACACGACCTGGAGTCCCTCTCAGCTTGTTATGTTTACACTGTATTGAATTTTGTATTCCAACTGCTTGCTTGCTAATCTGACACATTTTGTACTCCCAATCTTTGTATAATGACGTGGAACCTTTGTAAAAGAGCCACTGGCTCAAAGGCATATATCCGAAATTCTAATATATAAATAAAAAAACTACGCCATACCGTTCTAAAATAGTATCTAACGGCATTATGTGCATCAGAAATGCTGTCTTGAGTTTAGGTAAAGACCAGTAAGGATGGAATAATACCAGAACTGCAACCTGTATTTAAAAAAGAGACTTCTACAGGGAAAATAACTCCCTTGTTCAGCGAAGTTCTTCTTGTATATAGGTGAAGATAGCAGGGCTATTGGCACCGTGTTATGCTACTGCGTTCAGTGCCAGCGATCTGGATTCTGGAATGAGCCTGGGTGATGGGGCTGGCTGGGGGGGGAGGGATTGAGTGTTCCAGGGATGCTGTCCTCTGGGGAGCTGTACCACCATGTTGGGTCACCACAGGTGGCAATGCAACCAAGGAGGTACTGTGGGACGGGACGATGTCCATCCAGGGGTGCCCTGTATGCACACACTCATTGGTCCTCTATAAACGGTGATATCATCAGTGGATCAGGGCAGAAAACAGCAAAAATGGCCCCGCCTCAGTATATCACCCTCACTCCCTGCCCCACCTGAGGGGTAAGCCGAAGCTCCAGGGGTACAGAAGACAGATGCATATGAGATAGGAGGGGGATGCCAAAGGGCTCCGAGGGGAGACTGAGCTGGCATAAATAAAGAACTGAAAAAAATATGAGGAAGATAAAGTGAATCCTAAACAAGCCTCATAACTGACTTCACAAGTACTTGCCAGTCCTCGATAGTAGTATGTAATAAATAAGGAATAGATTCTCTTAACTTTTCACATTTTATCATATCTTATCACGTACACTAAATCCAAAATCATAGTACAGAATATAATGCTACAGGTCTACCTTGGCGCATTTAATAGCTAATAAAATCACAAGAACAAGAAAAAAGATGCACCAGAGAGATCGGCATGTAACATATGCCATTACAAGACTAACACAACGGCAAGGCACACATTTGTAACATTACTATAATTACAGATCATGTAGCGCAGTTTCCATGGTAACAGTACATTTTATTGTAACAACAGATGTCCCGCTGAGTTACTCCAAAACAACTCAGCATGAACTTTTTTCATGGAGATGAATATTCAATTATTTATTACAAGTCCACTCTATCAACTGTGTCTATCACGTCCTTTTCGGAGCTGGTGGGAGAGCTAGTGGTCTCTTGTATTGAGTAATGATCCCACAGAAAAGTGACCAGCTGGTCCACTTCAAAAAAATATGTTCACTTTATTGTCTTTAGTGACTTTTACTTTAGTGTTGGGGGTGTGGGGGGCAGAGAATTGCCCCTGATCTCCAAAGCTTCTTGTCTGTATGTCAGGAATTTTCGTCTTGTTCATTGGGTCTGGAAACAAAAAACAGGAAATATGCAGTACCTGTTGCTCTGGTGCTCCAGTGCTCCAGTATTCCTCTCAGACTTGCAAGTTTGAAAATAAAGTTGCAGTCTGATTCAAACGCAAAAGTCACAAGAATGGTAGATTTATGTGCTTTGCTGGGATCTTGGCTTTTTTTTTTTTGGAACTCTGAATGTGCAGACAAGGAGCAGTGGATTGCCAGCAGGAAGGTCAAAAGTAGTAGTAGTGAAAGTGTCTTTAATCAAACCGGCCCGTTGGCACAGTGGTAGCACCACCACTCGCCACACCAGCTACCCGGGTTCAGGAATGGGCTTGGGTCATCAAGGGTCAGCCAGGAGGAGGAAGACTAAATGTACCAGGGGTTGCTCTCCTCCTCCAGGGAAGGAGGGATCTGTTCTCTGCTGCAATACTGCCACCTAGGTGATCACAGGTGGCAGCGCAGTTGGAGCTGGAATTGAGAGGGGGGTCGTTGCGGATACTGGCATGGAGCTGCACACATGGTGTGTGCTTACTCGCTTTGGTGCCCTTGTATGCAGTGTCCCATGGGACAGAGGAAGAAATGCGTAAAATGGCCTCGACATCTCCATGATGATGGCGTGTGGGAGCGCCCTGAGTCTCCACATCTCTGGATCACGGCATCTCATGACGAAAATGCACAACTTTGGGGAACATGCCTCCACCACCCCTGACCCTACCTGGGGGCAAAGCCAGAAGCTCCATGGAGGTAAATGACTGGGGGGGCTCGGGGGGTTGCTTGCAGGACCTGAGGTCTCGAGAACGTATAAAAAAATGTTCTTAACTAAGTCATGGGTGTCAGGAAGATCCCACAGAAACATAGAAATGTAGAATTTGTGCCAGCCTGGTGGAGCAGAGGGCTGACCGTGCATCATGCCAGTGACCCGGGTTCAGGAACAAGCTGGCGTGGGGGCGGAGGGAGGGAGAGAGCAGGATCGAGCAACTTAATGGTAGCTCTCCTCTTCTGGGGAGGCTGTCCGCCCCCCGCATAGCTCCGTTGTTACCAGGTGGAGGTCCAATGGCAGCATAGGCAGGAGGGGGCAGCGAGTAGAGTGGGTATCCCAGAACTTGGCATGCGCGTACCTGAGGAAGAGGAAGGGCAAAAACCAGGGGGGAAAAAAACACCTATAAAAATATTAAAAGAAATGTAGAATTTGTCAACAGATAAAGACCACTTGGCCTACCCAGTCTGCCCACTTAGGCCTATCCCATCCATTCTTGAGCCCCATCACTGTTTTCACCTCCCCAACCTCGGCTGGTAGGCTGTTCCAGGAATCCACTGCTCTGTGTGTGAAGAAGTACTTGATCTTGTTGTTCTTGTTCTTAAGCTCATTTTTTCTGAAAAATACCCCCTCCTGTACCTTATTTACCCCCATGGGGTATTTAAAGGTCTCTATCATATCCCCTCACTCCTTCCTCTCTTCCAGGGTGTATTTTAGTGTCTCCTCGAAGGGTTTTTGATGCAGACCCCACACCATTTTCGTATGCACCCAGCATCCACTAGCCCTCTTGACTGCCTTCTTGCACTGCCTATCCACCTTTAGGTGATATGCAAGGGATTGTCAAAGAAAATTATCACATGACCAGAAAACTGAAGTGAAATGAGAACCAGTTGAGGTAAAGGAACATACGGCTTGCTGGGATACCTGACATATGCCAACAAGCCATATGTCCTGGTACCTCAGTTAGTTCCCACTCTGCTCCAATTTTCTAGTCATGTTCTAATTCTCTTGGACAATCCCTTGCATAGTTGCATCCAGAGCAATAACTTTATTTTTACATTTAGTTAACAATTAGTGTCATCAGAGACAGCCTTCTGCCTTTCATCCTCTCTTTCCTTCATATAACAGTAGCAGTAAAATGTTTTATTCATAAAACCTTATGAAATAGCACAGAGAGACACCACCCAGTTGTGGCATGCACACAGGGTGATGTCTGAGGCAATGGTGCCCAGGTAGCCTGGTGGTACATGTGGCAGCCTGGCACAGGCCAGGGACTGACCTGTGGCACACACGGTGGTACACCCTAGGTGCACACAGGTGGGACCTACCCACCCGACTACCTGCTTACCCTCAGCACACTGCCATTTCTTGCAGCTATCGCCATATTCCTCTCATACAAGGGTGTGTGGGGCACTGCTGGTGACTGTACCCTGCTAAATAGCTAAAAGCTCATTTACCACAAGGTCCATAGTACTGAGAGAAAGACACTATTTCAAGTACATTATAAATGAGGAAGGGTGGAAGAGACTGGCACTGGAGCTGCAGTGCGCATGTGCTCCTTCACGCACTCGCGTCACCGCTTCTGGGGTCTCAGGACTAGGGCATATTCGGGAGAAAACGGAGGATAACATGGGGGCCACCCAAGGATGAAGCCTCCAGGCCAGGCTCTGGGGTTCCACCGGGGTTTGCAACGGTGCTGAAAGCCCTTGAAAGCTCCTGAGCTCCGGTAGTTTGGTGGACGATCAAGGGGACCTGTCATAGGAGGATAAAAATATTTGTAAAAAAAAAAAAAAGTGCATTCTAAATACACTGACTAATACTATATGAACACCTGTATAGATACACCAAGCAGAATTAATCAGACAAATAAAAAGAGGTTACACAGTGCATCATTCAACAATTTATTTCCGGTACGTATAACCATATGCAAAGTTGTGCAACACAGTCTAGATTTAAGAGCTTTATTATCTAACCAAGTTTTTATCCTCTTTCAATTGTTTTTCCCAGTAGATGTTCTTAAATTATGTGGGACACTATTCCATGCTAAAGTGCTTATAGAATAGATGGAACCTCATCCAATTTCCAAATTACATCTTGGAATTGCCAAGTCCATATCAAGTGCAGATCTTAGGAAGTCATTTTTTTCTCTACATACTAAGTCGGTGGATATATATTTTGTGAGTTTTCCATCCAGTCCCACGTGTATAAATGCAGTTAAGTGTTCCTGCCTTCGTTCACTCAGTTTTTGCCATCCCAAGTTGTCATATAACTGACACCTATGCATCTCACGGGGGGCAAGAAGGATGAACCCGGCAAGTTTGCTGTAACAAACGTCCAGCTTTGTCAGGTCCCCCTTGGCCCCACTTGCATACAGTATATCTCCATGATCAAAAATTGATGTTATCATAGTACTGACTACATGCTTCTTTGTCTCTTGTGATCAGCATACATTTGCCTTTTATAGGCCCCATTCTCTTTCCTACATTCTTCAACAAATTATCTATATGTACTTCCTACCTAAGGGAATTGTCTGGCCATAAGCCCAAATACTTATAAGACTGGACTTGTGTTGGGATACCCTTAGGATAACAACATTTAGTGATTGTTTCTTAGTCCCTGCATTGCTACACAAAAACAAAGTTTTTGTGTTTTTTAAGGGTTATGTACCAATTTACTGCGGTCGAAAAACACTTGGGCCCAGATATTCAAACTGCGCCATTCTGTGGCGCAAGCCTGTGCGCCGCTCAAATTTGTTGCGCAGGGGTGTGGCCAGGGTGATATTCAGCGGAGTTAGCTAGCAAGCGCAACTAACGAATGTAACCCCCACCACCCCACTGCACATGGCGCAGTGGAACTGCGCCAGCGCAAGTGGTCAGAGTGGAGCATTGAGATGCGGTGGCGTAAGTGCCATTGCGCCATGCACAGCACTTGCGATACTCAAAAGGTGACATGCAAATGGGGCCATAATTTATGCAAGGTGCACGGGGGGCCATTTGCATCTGATTACGGCCTCATTTACATGCCATTAGCATGCAGGTGCGCCGATCCCCGACGACTTGTGCCTGGTGCCCTGCCAGGCAGCAGCCATTGGGGACCGATGCCCCCTGCAGCCCGATCGCGGGGCGTCCATAAGGGACAAGAGGCGTCTATCCCTGGTGGTCAGTGGACCGCGAATTAGCCAATGCGGGCATCAGTATCCCCCTCAAAGTCCAATATCCCTGGTGGTCCAGTGGACCGCACGAAGCCCGATCGTGGGTGGCATTCCTCACCCCCTCAAGTCCAAATTCCCTGGTGATCTAGTGGACCCCCCACCCCACCCGCCGACTGAGCCCCACCACCCACAATGAATTCATTCACATATCTGGACTGACTAATGCGGTATGGGCCACGCCATTGGCTCATGCTCTGAACCAATGGGCGTGCAGCCCTTCACTCAATCGTCGGCGGAGTGTGAGCGAGGCGGCGGGTGGGTGCTGCCGCCCGCCGGCTGGCGGGGGCGGGGTGGTGGGGCTCAGTGGGCGGGTGAGGTGTCCACTGGATCACCAAGGGATTGGGACTTGAGGGGGTGAGGAATGCCGCCTGTGGTCGGGCTCGTGCGGTCACTGGACCACCAGGACAACAAACTTTTGGGGGATGCGGTACCTGCGATTGGGCTAATCACGGTTCACTGGACCACCAGGGATATTGGACTTGAGAGGGGATGTCTGATGCCCACGATTGGGGCATGTGGGTTGCCGCCAGATGCGGCGGGAACAGGTGATGGCCACCCACAGGTGGCAGCTGCTGTGTTGTGCCCTGCAATGCGGCAGCTCACCTGTGGGTGGCCCTCGACTTGTTCCTTTTTTTTTAGGCTTAACTTTGTGTAGGCGCAGGTAGGGGTTGCACCTGCATAACTCTGCACGGCCCGGGCTGAATATCGGGCTGTGCAGTTTATGCATGGGCACACCCCCCCCACCTGTGCCTGCATACATTACTGATGTGCCCGGGCGCATCGGGATTTGTGCAGTGCACTTTTCCCTTTTAAATATCACACAGGGGCGCATCAGTGGGTTGTGCATGCCGCAACAGCATTGCGCCATGCGCAACCCTTTTGAATATCTGGGCCTTGGAGTTCATTAAATGCCTACTGTAATTTATCTTGTTTTTTTTGTACTGTAATGTCAGATATGTAAATAATTGTATCATCTGCATATAAATGATACATAATGGATGAGTCTGAGAAACATAAATTGTTAAGATAAATATTAAACAATAGGGGAACTAATATGGAACCCTGTTTAATTTTTGTCTGCAAATATTCGATTTTTTTGGACGTGCTCTTCAGAGTGCTGATAATGCTGCTCTTTCTAGGAAATCAATTTCTCCGGTGCTCGCCCCAAAGACTTGGGGGTACACTTAGACTGCTGCGAGGGCTCCACAGGTGAGGCACGGAACTGTGGAAGTAAGTCATAGCAGCAGTGCAATGAAAATCAGCTAAAATTTGAATCCACTTTTTTTTCTTCCTAACTGATGCCAGTCGTCTTCTGGGTTATTTTGGTGGTACAATTTTCAGTTTCCATTATCAATTAAGAATTTTATAAAAGTTTTAAAATAATTATTTCTCAAGAAATAAAGGTGGTCCCCTCATTTTTGCATAAAAATACTATTAAGGATCTGAGGAAGGCAAACATCTAGACAAAAATGCAAAGGTACAATGCACAGCACAGGAACTTCCAGAAAACCCAAATCAACATTTCTGCCAATATTTTTAATAACTATAGCAGAAAATGTGTGTTTTGGATAACTTTTTTCATTGCACTGCTGCTTTAAACTCCAGGTGTGATTGCATAGTGGTAAACAAAGTTTTGGGCTTCACAGTCAGGACATTAGAGACTTTAGCCCACGGGGTGGAAGCTGCTATCACCACTCCAGCCCCACCTCCATTCTCCAGGCTTGTCTTAAGCGGATGAGATCTGATGCTGATCCAGCAGTCCAGACTTGGATGGAAATTCTTCAGTGATGCTGAGGCTGCGTTTTTGTAATCGCCATCCATTTTCAAGCAAATTCAAGTATTCAGCATGTGTAGAACACAAAAATTTTCCTGAAGTCATGAAAGAGCTATCTCACGCAGCAACTGCCTGATCCACCATCTTGTCTCCAAGCAGCACTTATTTTCTAAAAGTGCAGACGATTATGGGTACCATTTTTATTTTGTGTGCCCCTGCCAGGCTTGGTCCCAATATTTGTTTGCACATGATACAAACTCTGTATGAGACCAGCTTGACTCTTCATTTGCATACCCGAGACTCTGTATGCTTCCAAATTGTTGCATCTCATGTATCACTGTGCGTTGTCCTACTGTATCACCTGTTATACCTCATAACTATTGTTTGAAACCTGTAACCATTGCTGTGTATTAATCTATGTAACATTGACTGTCTTTGTTCATGACGAGGTGCCTTTGTAATCGAGTCTTTGACTCAAAGGTCTGGAAATCCGATATTTCAAATAAACAAATAAATACCACTTGAAGGACAGATATGTATTAAAACTTACCTATCCTGGAAAGACTTGGGCCCATGTTTTCAAAGGAGATGCATGGCCCGAAATAGAGATGTGCAGCGCATCCCAGAAATTGCGTGGAAGCACGATAATTGAAAGGGAGAGATGTGTCACGCATTTGTGAATGTGTGGTCACGCAGAAATAATGTATGCAGCACAAACAAAGGGGGTGAGTACATGAATATACTGCGCATCTGTATATTCAGCCCAAATGTGTGGCGCAGCTGCCGTGCAACCCAGAAATGGGCTGCGCAAAGACAGGCAGATGAAAGGATGGCCTAAATCGGCCAGCTACCCACAGCAAGGCCATGGAACTGCAGACAGGCCACCCTAAGGCAGCCCTTGGAGCTGCACCAGGACATGCTACAGGCACCCACACACAGCAGTCATGCCAGAACGGAAGTACCCAAAGCCACAGGTGCCGGCACACCAAAGGCACTGTCCAGAAAGTCCTCCTCTGCACCGCACCCGGGACATAGACACCCAGCTTACCACATGCCAGTGCTGTCGGGTGCCACCTTAGCACACAGGTGGAACAGATGGCTACACTGTAGCACATGTACCAGGGGCCATGGCCTGCACCCACGTGGCCTGCAGGGTACCACCCACTGGTGGCATGCACCCAGGGTGATGTCTGGGGCAACGGTGCCCAGGTAGCCTGGTGGTACAAGTGGCAGCCTGGCACAGACCAGGGACTGACCTGTGGCACACATGGTGGTACACCAAAGGTGCACACAGGTGGGACCCACCCACTCAGGTAGCTGCTTACCCTCTGCACACTGCCATTTCTTGCAGCTACCACCATATTCCTCTCATACAAGGGTGTGTGGGGCACTGCTGGTGACTGTACCCTGCATATGGAGCCAGTGTATCACATGCACGTGGTATACTGATCAGACTGTGTCATTCTCTGCCCTCCCCTGTTGCTTGTCTAGGTGGGCCCCCTGTACCCCAGTCCAAACCTGTACATGGCTATTGGTAATAGCACTGTACCCACCCAATGCATTCCACCAACCCCCCACACAAACATTCCAGTACACCTGTGTGCTAGGCTGCAGTACCTCCTGTTCATCTTTGTGGGGTGGTGGGGCAGCTCTGAAAAGCTGGAACTGAGCATGCCTGGGGGTATGTAAATGGCCTGCATACATTTCAGTAATGAGCTGCGCCTGAGGGGAATGGGCTCGGAATGTGCAGTGAGGCCATTTACGTATTCTGGCTGAATATTGCAATTTTGCACACCTCGAAGGTGGCTGCCTATTGCCCATTTCTCCCTGCTCTGCATAGGGCTTAGGTCACCTGCCACGCTGCACATTTCCCACTGCATGGTCGCGCACGTTCAGGATACTCAACTGGACATGCGCGGTCGCATCTCATGGCGCATCTTCTGAACATGCCATTGTTTAGTGTCTGTGCTTCTCAGTTGTGCAGCACAGGCACTTGCGTTATACAGCCTGGGACTTTTGAATATGGGGCCCTTGAAATATATAAATGTTGGAAATACTTGAAAGGATTTTTTTTCAGCCACCAGTTGGTCAAGAAAGAGTTTGATTTAAAAAAAATATATATCGTCCATGGCTGTCTGTGACTATTTGGAGCTCTCGACAAAAACTGTTGTGTTGTTGAATCCCAATACAAATGTGTCAAATTCTGTTTGAGTGCTGGTCCTGTTGTAGAAGGTTTCTGGGAGTTGGAAGTGTGACTGCTTCGGTAAACATTTGATGTTCCCATACGGGACTGGGGTTACTAGCCCTTCAGAGCTGAGACTGCTTTCTCAATTGCTTGTGCCTATGCTCTGTAATACATGTCTGTGACATCACAAACATTGTATTGTGGAGTACAAGAGCACCAGCTTTTAGGCTGATATCAAGCTTAATTAGCAATTATTAAAATAGTTTATCACATGAGAAAATGAAAATGGGTGCAAGTTTTGCTGGAGGGAGAAATGAGGTCATTGTCTTGCTGTATGAAGAGGTGACCAGGGTATCCACAGTGGAGAGAAATTGCTGGAATGTAAAGATGCATATGGAAAGGTTACATATGATCTGGATATGTACAGACAGGTTACAAATGGTTTGGATATGAATGGAAGGGTTACATATGTTTTGTTATGTACGGAATGGTTACACATGGTTTGAATACGTAAGGAAAGGTTACATAGGGTTTGGATATATATGGAACGGTTACATATGGTTTGAATATATATGGAATGGTTACATGTAGTTTGGATATGTATGGAAAGTTTAAGCACAGAAAGGTTACACATGGTTTGGCTATGTACGGAAAGGTTACATATGGTTTGGCTATGTACGGAAAGTTTATGTATGGAAAGGTTATGTATAGTTTGGATATGTATGGAAAGTTTACATATGGTTTGGAAATGTACAGAAAGGTTACATATGGTTATGTATGGAAAGGCTACATATGGTTATGTATGGAAAGGCTACATATGATTATGTATGGAAAGGCTACATATGGATATGTATGGAAAGGTTACAAATGGTTATGTATGGAAAGGCTACATGTGGTTATGTATGGAAAGGCTACATATGGTGATGTATAGTGATTATGTATGGAAAGGCTACATATGGTTATGTATGGAAAGGCTACATTTGGTTATGTATGGAAAGGCTACGTATGGTTATGTATGGCAAGGCTATATATGGTTATGTATGGTGATTATGTATGGAAAGGCTACATATGGTTATGTATGGAAAGGCTACATGTGGTTATGTATGGAAAGGCTACATGTGGTTATGTATGGAAAGGCTACATATGGTTATGTATGGTGATTATGTTTGGAAAGGTTACATATGGTTATGTATGGAAAGGCTACATATGGTTATGTATGGAAAGGTTACATATGCTAATGTATGGAAAGGCTATGTATGGTTATGTATGGAAAGGCTATATATGGTTATGTATGGTGATTATGTATGGAAAGGTTGCATATGGTTATGTATGGAAAGACTACATATGGTTATGTATGGAAAGGTTACATATGGTTATGTATGGAAAGGCTACATGTGGTTATGTATGGAAAGGCTACATATGGTTATGTATGGTGATTATGTATGGAAAGGTTACATATGGTTACGTATGGAAAGGCTGCATATGGTTATGTATGGAAAGGTTACATATGGTTATGTATGGAAAGGTTAGATATGGGTATGTATGGAAAGGTTACATATGGTTATGTATGGAAAGGTTACATATGGGTATGTATGGAAAGGTTACATATGCTTTGGATATGTATAGATCCATCAGCGCAGCAGTAGGGTTAGTGCTTGTGGTGACAGTGAGCCAGTTTTGATGATGAGCCTGGGTGTTTGGGGGCTGGCTGGGCTGAGGAGGATTATGCTTCTCCGAGGATGCTCTTATCCTCCAGGAGGGAAGGTGTCTGCTCCCTGCTGCACGAGTGCCACCCAGGGATGCCTGGGTGGCACAGTTCAGTCGGGGACAGCAGTGAGAGGGGAGATGCAAGGGGCTTCATGGCACACATGCCTGTTGTGTGCATTGCACCATGTTCACAGCCCAGTGTCTCGGGGAGGGAACGCAGCTTCAGCAGGATGAAGCCCTCGCATTCTGCAGGTCCTGCCCTGACAACTGGGCCGTGGGACCTCCAGCTCTGGATTTGGTCTCTGCGGTGGGTCCTCTCCATCCCTGGTGGCCCTGCTTTGCATGATGCCTTAGGGCTGTCAAGGACCAAGGTAAGTCCTAGGGAAGATGAGTACTAGGGCTGAGAGGCTACAGTTGACGAGGGCTGTCAGCAGGAGAAATATAAGACTAATTAAAAAAAATGATGGCTTGCCTGCAGTCTGGAGATGTGCATTCTGGATACCTACCATTTCTGTCCGCAACACAGCTACTGTGGCATCTTAGTGTTAGGGTGTTGCAATTGCCTGGCACTTCTGTGCATTACCTACTAGTGATGGTACGTCCATGTCACTGAGAACCTCCTGTGAATTAAATGATTTATTAAAGGAAGAAATGGAATTCAGAAATGTCAGATGTGCTCTAAATAATGGCCTGAAGGGACATTATTTTTTCTATATAGATTTATGTTGGTTTTTAACTCCGTTTTCTCCCCGCCTCATACCCCTGGTATCTGCACGCATATGGAGGCACGTACATGCAACACCTCAAGGTGCCCTCCCAATACACTGCCACCCCTTCCTGCCTACGCTACCCATCAGGATTCCATGTGGTGGGATTGGAACTATGGAGGGGTGACAACCACTCTGGGAGAGGAGAGCTACCTTTTGGTTGCTCAATCCTACCCGTGCTGGCTCTCCAATGACCTGAGGTAATTCCTGAACCCAGGTCACCGACGCGAGGTAAGGTGTCCAGCGCCTCAGCCCTCAGCGCCACCGGGTCGGCTAAGGGGCATTTTTTTTAACTGACAATGAACAATGCAGTTTAAATGCACATACCAAATGTGTTTATCTGTCTATCTATCTACAGACACTGTCTGTCTGTCTATCTATCTGTTTTATTTAAACTGGTAAGACCATGGGGCAAAGACCCGTTTATATAGGCGACCAGTGTACAGTACATACAAAATACACATACATTAAGATACAATACATCAAAATACACAATACAATCCTATATTAACACACATGCAAAAAAGGTCTAAACAAAACATTTACACTGACTCTCATCTGTTAAATATTCATCAACTTTAGTCTAAATGTATAAAAAGATACTCCTATACTGTCAGATATAGACTGCAGAGAGTTAAAGAAGTATCTATTTATCTATCTATCTGTCTATCTATCAACAGTATCTGTCTGTCTATCTCTCTATCGACAGTATCTATCTACAGACAGTATCTATCTATCTACAGACAGTATCTATCTACAGACAGTATCGATCTATCTATATCGATCTATCAACAGTATCTCTATCTATCTATCTATCTATCTATCTATCTATCTTTCTGTTCGTCTGTCAGTCTGTCAATCTAATTGGTACATAGGTTAGGTGAATCAAATTAAGATTGTGTGGGATATGTAGTTAGCCTCCCTGTAATCTTAACAGAAATCACCTGAAATGCCTTTTTACGGCTGCATAGTGTCGCTATGCATGACATAATGGGGGGAGGGGGGGTGAGCTCTAGGACACTGGCAATGGACTTCAGGGGGGCAGACTTCATGGGCATGGGAAATATTCTCAAGGATCACTTGATGGGGATTACCTGAATGACAACTGTGGAAAGGAGATGGGAGGTCATAAAACGGGGACTTCATGAGGCAGTCAGGATCTGCACTAAGTTGAAACGTAAGGGAGCAAGGTCACATAAACCATGCTGGTGGTCCAGTGAGGTACAGGTAGCAGTCAGAGAAAAGAAGGCGACCTACAAAAATATAAAAACAACAAGAGGGATAGGGATAAGGAAATGTACCAGCTTGCATCTAGAAAAGTCACCCGTATGGTGAGGGGAGCAAAGTCCAGTAAAGAGCAGCGGCTGGCACAGGGGATACATGGAGGGGAAAAGGGGTTCTTCCGGTACATTGGGGAGCAGAGAAAAACTAAGGGCCATCTCAGCAGATTGAGATCAGAAGGAGGGTGGGTGGAAGAGGCGAGGGACCAGGCAGAGGTATTTAACAGTACTTTGCCTCTGTGTTCACTAGGGAGGGGGATGGGATATCTACAAAGCAAGGCACGAAGGGGATAGAAACATCAGTAAGTGGGATCAGAGGAGCAACAAAAATGGAGCAAGAGGGAGAGAGAGGTACCCCAGGGGTGTCACATCTGGGTAAAGATAAAAAGGCCAGTAAGGTGGAGGGGACGGATGATGCTATCTCTGCCAAAAAGGTGTGGTTAGCCCTCAAGGCCCTAAAGAAAGACAAATCTCCTGGGCCGGATGGCATTCATCCGAGAGTACTAGGGTGGCGGACATACTGGCTGCACCTGGCGGAGCTTTCAGCAGGAGTCACTTGGGACAGGGAGGGTACCTAGGGATTGGCGAGAGGCACATGTGGTACCAATCCATAAAGGGGGGTCGAGGGAAGTACCAGGTAACTATAGACCCATCAGTTTGACCTCGGTGGTGGGAAAATTAATGGAGAGTATACTAAAGGAACGATTGGGGTGTACTTGGAGGAGGTGGGAGGTCTGGATAGTCGGCAACATGGGTTTGTGCCAGGTAGGTCATGTCAAACCAACCTTGTGGAGTTCTATGAATGGGTAACATCAGAACTGGACAGGGGTAAGCCTGTGGATGTATTATTCTTGGACTTCAGCAAGGCGTTTGACTCTGTCCCCCACAATGGTCTGGTGGAGAAACTGATGGGGTTAGGAGTAGGCCCTTTGATGGTCAGATGGATTGAAAACTGGCTAGCTGGATGCACTCAGAGAGTAGTGGTCTGTGGGGAGCTCTCGAACCCTAGAGAGGTTGGTAGTGGGGTACCGCAGGGCTCGGTCCTGGGTCCGATCCTGTTTAATGCATACATATCGGACATCAGGGAGGGTATAGGGTGTGAAATGAGTCTCTTCATGGATGACTCCAAGATGGGAGCAGTAGTTGAGGGAGAAGAGGGGAGGTTGGCCCTGCAAGGGGACCTGGACACCCTGGAAAGCTGGGCTCACACATGGAAATTAAATTTCAATATCACCAAGTACAAGGTGTTGCATCTTGGTCTGGGAAACCCTAAACACAGGTACACCCTGGGAGGGGAGGCACTGGAGGCCTCAATAGGGGAAAAAGACCTAGGGGTCATGGTGGATGCATGTATGAATAACTATGAGCAGTGCAGGAGAGCTGCTAGCAAGGCAAACAGGATGTTGGGATGCATCGTAAGGGGGATCACCTCTAGGAGCAAGGAAGTGATTCTGCCGCTGTACAATGGACTGGTTGGACCACACCTTGAGTACTGTGTACAGTACTGGAGACCACACTTAAAGAGGGACATACAGCTCTAGAGAGTTAGAGGAGGGCAACAAAGATGATCACGAGGGCTAGGGGATTTGACGATGAGGACAGACTTAAGGAGCTCTGCCTGTTTTCACTGGAGGAGAGGAGAGACAGGGGGGACATGATTGAGGTCTTCAAGTACCTCAAGGGAATAAATAGGGTAAACATGGAGGGGATCTTTAGACTAAAGCAGGGAGGTACCACCAGAGGGCATGGTTTGAAGTTGGAAGGTGGAAGGGTAAGGGGGGAAAAGAGGAGGAGGTTTTTCACGGAGAGGGTGGTGGACCCTTGGAATTCACTGCCTGGTGAGCTAGTTCAGAGATCCACAGTGGAGGCTTCAAGAGAGATGGGACAGACACAGAAAGTGGATGTATCAGATGATGTCCTGTCCCAGGGGGTTGGGGATGGATGATTCGGGTTTCTGGAGCACAAGGGATGGAAGGGTCTCGGCACCCAACTAAGGATCTAAAGTTCGAGCAGACTCGATAGACCGTAAGGCCTAATCTGCTGGCAAATAGTATAATACAGTAAGAAGAGAAATTGGGAATGCAGAAGTAGAACTGGGGCATACCACTTTCAGCATCCGCAGCGGAATCAGATTGTCTTATTAGTATGGCTCACATCCCTCTACTCCTGTTTCTTTTCTGTTGCCAGCTGTACCTCTCCACCATCTCTAGCTGTTGCTAGTTACTTCAGGTAGCTATTGGGCCTAGTCTTGAAACTCTAAACACTATCCGTACTTATTTGTTTTTTGATTGATTTTTGTTTGTTCTGGGGGAATACAGGTGGTAACCAACTGACAATGAACCAGATTAAGCTGTTGGTGGTATTTTAGTGAATGGAGGAAATTTGGCTTGGACACCAGGAAAATTCCCTACTCTTTTTAAAAAGTGCCATGGGATTGCCTGCTGGTGCAACGGTAGAGCTACGCTGTTGACCTGGGTTTGGGAATGAGCCGGGACTGTTGGCGGGCCAGTCGGGGTGGACGGTAGAGTGTCCTAGAGGATGCTCTTCTCCTCCAGGGAGGGAGGGAGGGTGCTGTGTCCTGCTGCTTTACTGCCACCTGGGTGAGCAAGGGGGGGGGGTGTAGGGGACCCGTGGCTTATGGGAGGGGCCTTGGGAGTGCAGTCGTGGATTGGTTGCGTCGGGGTTTGCCAGCAGCCTATCCTGCTGTGTGCTCCTGGCAGGGGGGTGAGACATTAAGAACGGGGAAAGTGGAGGTGCAGATTCGGGCAGATGAAGCCTCTGCTGGCCTACTGCAGGATCTGTGCCACCATTCAGTGGGAACACCACCAGTCTTCACCTCCACCATGGCTAGCCAGATGTCTGTGAAGTAGAAATGTTGAAAGATCTGAAGGCATACCCAGCCCTGGGGTGTAAACCGGGGGGCAGCACTGCGGTGTATCTCAGGTGAGCTGGTGGTCCCACTGGATGGCTGGCAGAATCTTGGCTGGATGATAGGTGTTTGCTACAGGTGGAAAGAGGTCCCAACCTGACCCAAAGCCTGGAGGATAAACAATATTAAAATAAAAAATGTGTCATGGGATCTTTAACGTCCACCTGAACAACCACCAAAAAAGGCAGACAGAACCTTGGTTTAACATTTCATCTGGACAGCATACCCCAACAGTACAGCACCCCTTTAATACTGCACTCAGGTACCATCATTTGCGGTATGAGGGTTTTTACCTCCTTTGGTAATCTGATCCACAGCCCTGTTACTCTCTTGGTGAAACAATGTTTCTGTACATCCCTCCTGGCTGGTTCCTCTGTCCTTCAAAGTTTGAACATGTGCGTAATGGTTCTGCTATCCTAGATTCTGCTGAACAGCCTGCTCTGGTCCCTTTCTGTGTACCCTTTTCATTTTGCACAGACTGGACAGACTGATGACTCTCTATGTGCCTTCAGAATCACTGTATCTATGTATGATTTTTAACTACCTCAGTCATAATGTATCTCCGTTCAGTCCCCTGTTCTCTAGGGAGGACAACCCCAGCAGCTCCAGCCTTTCCTGAGATGACATATGTTCCAGCACCCTAACAATCTGTGCATTCCTGTTTCTGTACTTTGTTCCAGCTCCTTCATTTCGTTTCTGTAATGTGGTGCCCAGAACTGCACACAGTACTCCAAATGGGATCTAACTAATGCTTGGCATAGTAACATCATGACCTCTTCTTTATGTATCCCCCTTGTTAGGGAATATTATATTCTGTTGGCCTTGCAGACTCCCTGTATAGTGGCATCATTACCTCCTCTTTATCCCCCTGGTTAGGGAACATTACATTTTGTTGGAAGCACCGAAATATCTCATCGGCGAGAATGCTGACCTTTCCCACAGCCCGATGGCACAATACCGATGCAGGTGTGTGCCCCTACATCACTGTTTCTGTGGGGGCTATGCCCCCACCCCCAGACTCTGGGATATCAACTCCAGGTTGGAGTTGGTTCTGGGAGGGTGGAACACTAGGAAGGCGGAAACACAGAAAGGACCATTACATGAATGTACGCGTAATGGTCTTTTCTGTGTTCCTGTTGGGGTGTCGACCACAAGGGGTGCTACGCATTTTGTTGGACTTGCAGGCTACATGTCTATTGGCATCATTACCTCCTGTTTATTTATCTCCCTTGTCAGGGTGCATTATATTCTGTTGACCTTGCTGGCTTCCCGTATAGTGGCATCACCTCCTCTTTATTTGTGGGTTGTTGTCTGTGGCCACTATGAGGAGTATGCTTCTGTTCTTGCAATATGCGCAGCATTGCTTGCACGTTTTGGACTTTGTAAGTAATAAAGCATTTTAAACTTACTATTCTGGGTTGATCCTTATCTGACTGGGTATTTGGCAAGTGCGATGTTCCCTGGTCTGGTTGGAACATTACATTCTGTTGACCTTACTGGCTCCCTGTTTAGTGGTATCAATGCCTCCTCTTTATTTATCCCCCTTGTTAGGGAACATTACATTATGTCGGCCTTGCTAGATCCCTGTACAGTGGCATCATTATCCCCTCCTTAGCCACCTTGTTAGGGAACATTACATTATGTCGGCCTTGCTAGAGCCCTATACAGTGGCATCATTATCTTCTCCTTAGCCCCCTTGTTAGGGAACATTACATTATGTCGGCCTTGCTAGATCCCTGTATAGTGGCATCATTATCTCCTCTTTAGCCACCTTTTTAGGGAACATTACATTATGTCGGCCTTTGCTAGATCCCTGTATAGTGGCATCATTATTTCCTCTTAGTCCCTTGTTAGGGAACATTACATTATGTCGGCCTTGCTAGATCCCTGTATAGTGGCATCATTATCTCCACTTTAGCCACCTTGTTAGGGAACATTACATTATGTCGGCCTTGCTAGATCCCTGTATAGTGGCATCATTATTTCCTCCTTAGTCCCCTTGTTAGGGAACATTACATTATGTCGGCCTTGCTAGATCCCTGTATAGTGGCATCATTATCTCCACTTTAGCCACCTTGTTAGGGAACATTACATTATGTCGGCCTTGCTAGATCCCTGTACAGTGGCATCATTATCTCCACTTTAGCCACCTTGTTAGGGAACATTACATTATGTCGGCCTTGCTAGATCCCTGTACAGTGGCATCATTATCTCTTCTTTAGCCTCTTTGTTAGGGAACATTACATTATGTCGGCCTTGCTAGATCCCTGTACAGTGGCATCATTATCTCCTCTTTATCCCCCTTGTTAAGAAGTTGGCCTTGTTGACTGTTGCTGACACAGTTCGGACAGTTTCAAAGATTAATCCCTCCGAGTCCCTCTCCTGCTCTGCCACATCCAATAAAGTTCCCTTTTAATTTGTAACCTCATTTCCTGTTTCTGGCCCCTAGATACACTACTTTGCATGTCCCCACACTGAACATCGTCTGCCATCTGTCTGACAGCCTACTGTATCTATATTCTGCTGTAATTTCTCACATCCCTCCTCACTGTTTCCACTTTTCTGGGTTTGTATCGTCTGGGAGCTTGACAAGTGGTAGTAGACGTCTTTATTTTTATACAGTACTGTTAGGACTGGAAAGCCCTATTTGTAAAGTTAACGTGTTGCAGCGGAGTAAGTTAACAAAAAATACTATTTAAAAATGTACAAATTTTACATAAAATGAACATGTTATCAGGCTATTAAGAAATAAGAAAATTAATAGTTATTTATTGATTTTTAAACTCAGCGTTATAGTCAGATGAAAAAACAACAGTGCAGTTACAGACAGTTGCCAAGGGATGGTACGATATCCTCCCACAGCATCCAATTGTACCTGTTTCACAATTCTTTAGAAAGCAATGCACACTGTCAGAGATTAACATGTCATCTTCAATATATGCATAAATCCATTGTTCACATGTATGAATCAGGGAGCTGACAGACGCTGAGTAACAATAGTAGTTTTTTAAACTGGAAGACTATTCAAAGTGCACATTCTCATATTTAAGAATTTATTTCTGTTCCATGTTTCTATAGTTAAACAGTAAAACAATCACAATGGTCTGGTACTTGTGAGTTTAAAGCTTGTTCAAATGGTATAAGAGATGTTATGTTCCCTTCCACTGGGTTTAAAGCATTAACGATCTTTATTTATTTATTTCATTCTAGGATTACAATTACCTTTGAGCCAAGGCTCTTTTACAAAGGTTCCACGTCAGAGACAAAGAACAGTACATAACAGAGCAAATGTAGTTTCATACAGAAGATACAGAACAAACACACCATTAAATGAATGTACAATACTAATTTATAGCTATAACAGGAAGGGTGAGGAGAGGGTACAGGCGGTAAGAGGGGGGACAGTGGAGGTTTGAGCTGCCAGAGGTGATTGTCAACATGAAGAGAAGTGCTGTAAGTGGGGATGGGGCGGTGGGAGGGAGGAAAGGGGTGGGAGTGGAGGTGGTAAGTGCTGGAAGTTGCTGCAGGACAGAAGAGGTGGTACCGGAGGGCTAGCTAGGTGTGGCAGTCACAGGTGCTTGAGGCAGCGAGGTAAAGCCGGAGCCTTGTTTTGAATAGTCCTAGCGAGGGAGCAGAGGTGATCTCGGTGGTGAGGCTGTTCAGCCAGCACGGGGCCCTGTAGGCAAATGATCGTTGACCCAGGGAGGTTCTGCGGTATGGGACCTTCAGAAGTTGAGAATCTGAGCCCCTTATACAATGGGGGTTGTTGCTTGCACAGAGGAGAGATTGGACCCCAGGAGGGGCGAGACCCATGGATATCTTCCTAGCCATGGTACAGGTTAGGTATTTTAGGCGATTGGAGAGTTGGAGCCAGCCAGTTTGTACATACAGATCACAAGTATGGGTTAAGCGATGAGATCCTGTGGTAAGTCGGCAGGTTTTGTTGAGTGATGTAGAAATGCATCTGAGAGCAGTTGGTGTAACTGATCCATATGTAATGAGGCCACAGTCTATAATGGAGACAGTGGAGCTTTGTACTGCAATACTTAGAGCTGCTGGGGTAAGGCAATACCTGTGCCTGTAGAGAAGGCTGAGACATATATTGGCAGCCTTAGCAACGTTATAGTTGTGTTCCCCATAGGAGAGGTTACTGTCTAGCGTGATCCCTAGATATTTAAAGTTTGAACTTGTTCGAGGGCAGTCCCTTTGGTACATAGACATAATTTCACTGTAATTAGGTTGGATTTTGGGTACTAATAATCCTCTAGTTCTGATATCTCTCAAACTGTGGCCATGTGTCGGGGGTATTGTAGTTATTTCCAGCTTTTCCCGAGATTTACCCCTGATACTCCTAAATGCCAAGACCTTGCAAGATTTCTGTCTCCTTAGAGACAAAGATTTCCATCTCCTTAACTAAGAGTGCCATGCCAACTTCTAATACATAGCACAGTGATGGCTATCATAGGAGAAGAGGAGAACAAAACCTTATCCATGTTGTCCACAAGGCTCCTGTTTAGAAATTGATAGCCCATGTTGCCATGTTTGATGACAAGTAAGAGAAGCTGAGAGGCGATAGTTTTCCCCACAGTTAATGAGGCTGAGAAAGCTTTACAGCTAAGTACTTCTACCACAGAGTTAATGTTTTCACCATTTTATTGATATTTTAATCAGAGTGGTGTAGACTGTCGATGATTACCCCTAAATATTTGTATTCAATGGTTGTTGTAAGGTAGGTCCATCGATTTGTTTAATTTTAAAATCCTTTGCTTGCCTGATTGACTTATTTTGTTCTTCCAGATTAGAATACATCACTTGGGTCTTTTATGAGTTGAGGAGCATTTTAGAAGCAATGAGCCATTTTTGCAACCTGTCAAAGTCCAATTGTAGAGTTGCTTCCATGTCATTGTAATCAGTTGGTTTGGGCGTTAGCTTCAGCATAAAGTTTTATTTCAGAGTGTGGGATCTGGCTGGGGAGGTAATTTATGTAATTGCAGATGAGTAGTGGACCCAAAATTGCTCCTTGTGGGAGACCTTTATGGAGGTGCCCCTCATCGGATAGAGTTTTTTTCTACTAAGACTTTTTGGGTCCTACCACTAAAATAAGTTGGAGACCAGATTATAACCCGAACAAGATGCCTATTGGGTAGGGTAGGGAACTGGCTTCAGGGAAGGCAACAGAGGGTGGTGGTGTGTGGGGAGCTCTCGCACCCAAGGGTAGTGATGAGTGGTATTCCACAGCGCTCGGTGTTGGGACCAGTGTTATTTGGGATATTCATTGCAGACATATCATTGGACATCAAGAGCAAGATCAGTCTGTTTGCTGATGATACCAAGATGGGAGCGGTGGTGGAAGACCTAGGGGGATGGCAGGGGTTGCAGGATGATCTGGCAAAAGCTTGAAACCTGGTCAGACACCTGGCAACTGGGGTTTAATGCCAAAAAATGCAAGATGCTGCATTTTGGGGTGACAAACCCAAGGAGGAGTTACCAGCTAGGGGGAGTGCAGCTAGCCCAGGCAGAGGAGGAGGAGAAGGATCTGGGGGTGCTCATTACAGGGTCAATGAACAACTTGGCACAATGTAGGAAGGCAGCTGCAAAGGCCAACAAAATGCTGGGTTGCATTGCAAGGCATATATCCTTGAGGAGGGAGGAGGTGATTCTGTCACTGTATAGGTCATTAGTTGGACTGCACCTGGAGTACTGCATGCAGTACTGGCGCCCGTATCTGAAGAGGGACATTAAGTTACTGGAGGGGGTACAGGGCAGGGTGACAAAGATGATCAAGGGACTGGGGGTCTTATCATATGAGAGTAGGCTGAGGGAGTTGAACATGCACTCGCTGGAAGACAGGAGAAACGGGGGAACATGATTGAATCTTTTAAGTACGTGAAAGGAATAAACAAGACAGGTTCAGAGGGGCTGTTCAAAGTAAGGGAGGAGAGGGACACCAGGGGCCATGTTATGAGACCGGAGGGAGGAAAGTTCAGGAGGGAGATGAGGAGACACTTTTTTACAGAGAGGGTGGTAGCTGTGTGGAATGCGTTACCTGCAGAAGTGGTATCCAGTAGAACAGTGGACTGCTTCAAAAGGGGATGGGACAGGACAAGCGGGAGGGTCAGTGGAGGAAAGGGTGGAAGGGAGGGGCAGCTGCAGAATAAGGGGTGCTAGCTGCACATTCGAGCAGACTTGATAGACCTCTAGGCCTTTATCTGTTGACAAATTTCATATGTTCGTATGTTTGTATGTTCTGACTCTTCCCAGGGAGATCTTGTGGTCCACAAAATCAAAATTCTTTGCGAGGTTCATGAACACTGCATACATGGTGTCTCTCCTGTCTACTGTCATCCAGATACACCAACTCTGTGAGTGGGGTGCTTGTGGACCTCTTTGCCCTAAACCTCAACTGATGCGCAGTCAGCAAATGATAACTTTCCAAGTAACTGTGTAATTGTTTCCATACCAGTCTTTCAAAAATGTTTATAATGACTGCTAGTTCCAAATTCTAAATCATTAATGAACAAGTTGAACAGATGCAGTCCCAGAACAGACCCCTGTGGAACCCCACTAGTCATGTTCTTCCAGTCTAATTTTAATAATTTATTTGCAGTTTGGTGACTGGGAGAGGCACATATGGGGGTGTGGCTCCTGCAAAGGGCTACATCAAGCAAACTGGGGGCCATGGTTATGGACGGTGAGATGGCGGCAGGGGTGTCCGGCGGGGCTGGGGCGGTCCTAGGTGGCCCGAAGGAGTTGCTGACTGAGGGGCCAGGGGCACATAAACAGATAATATAAAAAAAAAGGAAGAAAATATAAATACAACGCCAGCCCGGTGGTGTGGAGGGCTGCGACATAACACCTCCTACCACACTGGCTAATCTTTGTTTCATGAAATGGTACATGGGTCACTTGGGGGTCAGCCGGAGGGGGAGAGCAAGAGGATCGAGCATCCAGAGGATGACTCTCCTTTCTCAGGGAGGGTGACTTGGTTGTCCCGCTGCATGACTGCCCCCAGGTGGAGGCCTGAGGGTAGGACTGGTCAGGGACACCAAGAGGAGAAAGGGAGGGTGCCGTGTGGCTCTGCAGCATGTGCACACCTCCACATGCACACATTGATGTCTCACACCCCAGCAACTGGAGGGAAGGGAGAAAGTGGAGGAAAAACCCTCCCAGGTGGTAGGATAATCGACTAACCCTCTGCAGGCCCTGCACTGGTGGCTGGGCACAACCACAGTCCTCGGGCTGAGGATGAAGGTGCAGGTAAACCCCGGAAGAGCTGGGTGATGGGGCTTAGGGGGGTCAGTCAAGAAGGGGGCCGCCAGGGAGTAGTAGGGAATATAAATACAATATAAAAAAGATGTAGATACAGCTGGCCTGCTAGTGCAGTGGTAGAGTTATCGCTTGCCATCTAGATGACCTGTGTTCACATCCAGAGCCCGGGACATTTGGGTCCAGTTGGCCAGGTGAGGTTCGGGCATCCTTTGGATGTCTCCTGCCTTTGAGAGGGAAGACACCTCCTTCTGTTGAACGACTGCCCCGTGGTGACTCAGGGGGCAGAAGTGCTGTCCGGGAAAGAACAGGTGGTCCCACTGGGGTGCCCTTATGTTGGCACACACCCACTCACCAGGTGAATGATGCAGAAGCATTACACACCCAGAGTGAGGCCGGCAGGGGATTACTGTAGGTGGGGTGGAGCTCACTCGCCCTTCTCTGGGCCCTGATAGAAACATAGGATTTGATGGCAGATAAGGACTGCTTGGCCCACCTAGTCTGCCCATTTCCCTACCTAACGGATAAGCTGCAGATCCTAGTTAACCAACAGCCTACTTCCTCCTACCCCCCACTAGAATTGCCTTGTGTCTGTCCCATGCATTCTTGAATTCCCCCACTGTTTTTGACTCTTTGACCTCCTCAGGAAGGCTGTTACATGCATCTACAACCCTCTCTGTAAAGAAATACTTCCTCACATTACCTCTGAGCCATCCCCCCTCTATCTAGGCACTTCTCTAGGGGTCACCTCTCAAGACCATGCCCTGGGGTGGGATAAGGGAAGGACTTAGCAGGGGGGAAAAAACACCCTCAGCAGTGCTGAGCAGATGAAACTACCGTATCCACCACCATGCCACAGCAGGGTCTCTTCAATTCCACCCGTGCCTCACTGGCTCCTCCTTATGGGTCCTGACCATCAAGTGAAGAATTTTACTTCTGGCTTAGGGGTACCAGGGGGTCCCGCCCATGGGGGATAAGCCATGGATTATGATTGGGGTATCTGGGGTGGTTGTCGAGAAAAGTCTGATGCTGGGCTTGACCGCCAAAGGATTCCTGTGGTGGGTAGAAGGGCTTGGGTAGGTGGAAGGAGGTCCCAGTAGGTGGGAAGGTGAAAACGGCACAAAAACAGAAAGTACAAAAAAAAAATGTAGATTAAACATACACAGCCCAGGTCAACCCACCTGCCACCCCCCAGCAAGTCAGATCTGACAGGTATGGTGAACACAGAGGCAGGGTAGGGTAGGTACTGGAGTAGGTTTACACACAGAGGTTAAAAGGAGGGGTTTGAAGGAAAGCGGAGAGGCAAAAGAATGGAGGTTGGAGGGAAGGGAGTTAGAGACAAAAGGAAAGTGAGTGGAGATAGCAGCTTGGCCAGCAGTTGAAAGGGATACATAGAAACACAGATGCATAGAATTTGATGGCAGATAAAGACTGTTTGGCTCACCCCATCTGCACATTTTTCCCTCCCTACGATAACACCGCAGACCCTAATCGAGCGCTGGCTCTTTCTCCCTTCCCCTTCCTTCTCACTGTAATACCCTTCTGCCTATCCCATACATTCTTGAACATTCTGGAACTGCACCACTGTCTTCACCTGGGCCACCTCTGCTGGAAGGCAGTTCCAGGAATCCACCACTTTTTTTGTGAAGTTCTTCCTCACGTCACTCCTGAATCTACCCCCCTCCAGCTTCATAGCATGTCCCCCTTTTCTTGAGCTCTTTTTTTTCTGAAAAATACTTCTCTCACGTACCTTATTTACCATGTGAGGTATTTAAATGTGTCTATCATATCCCCTCCTCCCTCCTCTCTCCCAGGGTATACATATTGAGGTATTTTAGCCTCTTGTCATAGGGCTGTTGACGCAGACCCTGTACTGTTTTAGTTTCCCTCCTCTGGACTGCCTGCACTCTGTCTGTGTCTTTCTGGAGATGTGGTCTCCAGCACTGGACACTGTACTCTAGGAAGGGTCTTAACGAGTGATCTATAAAGGGGCAACACCACCTCCCTCTTTCTGCTGGTGATACCCCTCCCTATGCACTCCATCATCCCACTAGCCCTCCCAGTTACCTTTTTGCAGTGCCTGGCCACTTTTAGGTCGTCTGATATGATGATCCCCAAGTCTCTTTCCTGCTTGGTGGTTGTCAATAACACTACACCCATTTTGTACTCTGCCTCTGGGTTTCTGTGCCATAAGTGCTTTATTTCGAAACCCAGCTGCCATACCCTTGATCACCCCTCAAATTTTCTTATTTTTCTCAGCCTTTCCACCCCCTCCCCGTGTCCACCATGTTGCAGATTTGTGTGTCATCCAAAGAGAGGAAGACCTTCCCTTCCAGCTCGTCTGCAATGTTACTTATAAGGACGTTACAGAGGACCGGTCCCAGCCCTGTAGCAAGCAACATGTGCACACCTGGCTTCAGTGGGATTTTCCAGGTTTGGAATCTGTGCACCCGGGGAACTTTGGCTCCTCTGTGTACTGAGCTCCATCTGGTTGCTTAAAAGTTAACACTTTATTGGAGTTCAAACATGCTATTTTTTTGTGACCTTATTTTCTAGTAGGATCATTTTCTACAGTTTAGGTCTGGAGTCTCTTATAGTGCAGTATCAAACAGGCTTTGATAAATTTTGGATTAACAGACTTTTGAATTTTGAATGTTGGTGTATTTTTACGTGGAAAATGGATCTGGAGTGTTATCTAAGATTATGCAATGGTAAGGAAAAATGTAAGCAGCTGATTGGCTGCTGACCCATTGAGACAGTGATGTTATTACACAATAACATCACTGTAACATTGCATTTGGAGAATTTGTCACCTGTTTTCTTAGGAAACAAAAATATTTTTCCACGTTAACAAAATCATTCTTTAAAATTATTTTTTCATTCTGTATGTGACAACAAGCCATTGTATAATTGCAATAAGGCACTCCAGGGTTTGTGTTATTGTATAGTCACTTCACTCCTAGGGTGTTGGAAGCACTCAGCTTTGCCTCGTGCTTCAGCCCACCCCAGGAGTGATATTATTACATGATAACACACACCCTGTCATGCCTTAGTGCTTAATTATCCTGCTGTCACTTTAAAGTGCTGTCACATGACACTTTGTAGGTGGTATAAAAGGATGTAACCAGCAGGGGTCACTCACGTGTGACAAGGCTCGAGTGAGTGAAATGTTAAGGAGTTACCATGTGCTGTTGTCTGCTGAGTCGGGCTGTTTGCATGTATTGTATTTTGGAATGAGTGCTACTTGGGCTACGTAGGACTGAGTTTGGAAAGCATTATTCCAGGTGGTGAGCGCTGTGCAAGTTTGACTTTGTGGGTTCTGGCTCACTTGCACCTTAGCACCGAAGTCTCTGAAAGACCCTGTTTGCTCTCCATAGTTTAAAACTCACAGACATCATTTAGAGCAGCACTAAAGTCATTGAGTGATTTTTAACTTTATGTTTATTAATTTCTTATATGCAGAAAAAGAATAACCACACACACTCTCTTACAGGGACAGAGTTAGCAAATACAATAGCCATTGCACTTTCACAGGTTTGATGTACATTTCATAATGACCCATGCTTTCTTGTACAGTAGGAGGTGGGGGGGGGGGGATCCCCAAAGTTCCCCAAAGGCACAATCCAGGACGGTCTCAATTAAATTGCTAGCCTCTTCAGTGGCAAAGGTTTGTCCATAGGGAGAACGTCAGTGAGGGAGAAACACAATCAAAAGATTGCTGTTATACCTGGTCTTAAGCAACAGAGAATAAACCATGAAAACAGACCTTTACTGAAGCCCCCCTCTGCACAAGATGGCAATGCTTACATTACAGAATATAATATAAAACTGTGAAACATCTTGCAATTTTCAGTTACTTCAGTGTTGAGTGTAGCATGATACACGATATAACGCACTAAATAAATGAACGGAACAGGGAGTAAGCAATCCAGTGCAACCTGAAAAAATACCAAGTGAAGCACTGCAGTGCTGTACAGCATGGGAGAGGGAGCTCGTGCAGGAGCATCTGTGATGTTGGGAACTCCGCTGTGTCCATGTGGTTGTAAACCCAAAGCATTTTTAAAAACTAGCTTAAACATGTTTCCAGTAGAAATACTTCCCACCTTTCCCCAAAAATGAGCAAATACCTAGCAGTGTTAATTTAGCTATCCCCTAAAAGTGAGAGTAGCAACACTGTAGGGCAAATCACAGAAATAACCACTTTTAAACTAGTAACAGTGCATTAGAAAGTCTCAATGCATCAGTCATTTTCGGGGTCTACGTGGGGGTTGCCTGGAGCAGCTTGACGAGTGGCAAATCCTGAATCAGCTCTTTTTGTCCACTGACCCACATCCTTGGGGATTGGTAAACTGCCATATTTTATCCCCATGCACCACTCGGAGTCTCGCTGGCAAAAGAAAAGAATGGATAATACCAATTGCAAGAAGCTTCTGGTGGACAGCATCAAATTCATTCCTTCTGGTTCTGGTCTGAAAGGACAGGTCAGGATAAATGTTAACATCTGCTTCATTTATGCTGAGTGGGTACACCCAGTGTTGGAATTGCACTTTATGAGCTGGGGGGAGGGGGCATGAGGCTGCTATCTTTAAACTGAGCCCCCCCCTTCCAATTATAAGTCAATGGCAGTAATGCACGAGCTACCGGGGCTCACTTCAGAGCTGAGGGGTCAAGTCCTGGCAAGCCCTTCTGTAATTCCAACACTGGGTACACCCCTTGTGCTGCCTGAAGTATCGTGACATGAACCTCTGATCCTGCTGTTCTTAGGAGAGTGATGCATGGCTGTGTTGGAGTCATAGGGTGAAGGGAGGCAGTATAGTGCAGTGATTTAAGGCTCTAAGCTGCAAATCTGGTGACATCCAGCAGACCAGACCTGGTGTTTGAATTCCACAGCTTCTACTTACATACTGTGTGACCCTGAGCAAGTCACTTAACTTCCCTGTGCTCCTAGGTCACACCTGTAAAAAAGCTTTCAGCTTAGTGTGCTACTCCTGTTAAACAACTAAAAAAAAAAGAAACCTGTAGGATTCACCCTATATGCTTTCTTGAGCGTAGTCCACTGGAAGCCAGTGGGAATTGAAATTTTCTCTTGCAGTCAAGTCACTATAAAGTTTAAAATATCCATTCCTCAAGCCCCTTCTGGAATCCCAACTAGGTGTAGGTTCCCTGCTATTAGTTCATTCTCCAGGGCTTCCATGTAGCCCCAAAGCTGTCCATGTTCCTTTGTAAGTGGTAGAGTAAACATAACTCTTTTTGCTGTGTAATGAGTGTTCCAGTTAATGTCTTTTAGGCCCTGTACACATTAGAGACTGATTTTAAAATATTTAAAAAAAAGTTTTATAAACCAGTCCCCATCACGGCTGTCGGAGTGTCCACATTGCATTCCGACAATTGTGCTTGCCTGAGCAAGTTCCCAGACATGATTACGGCAACAGCAGGTGCAGCAGTGCATGATGGGATATCCATGATAGGGCACCGAAACCGATCCAGGAAAGAAGTACATTGACGGAATGAGGGATTCTCCACCAGCTCGGCAATGCCCGTAACTTTTTTTATTCTGCAGCTGGAAAATTTGCTTTTCTCTCAGGACGGGTTGCCTTAACCCGTGTTACAGCACAGTTTGTGTCCACACTGCTGTTAACACGGATTAAGGCAACCATGTTTATCTAAAACTGTGGTAAAGACTACCTCCCTACCAGGGTTTTAGCACAATTTTAGAACACAGTTTTAACCATGTTACAGTGTGCACGCAAACCGTGTTTAAAGAAATTAAAACAATTTAAGCCACTTAAACCATTTTAAACTCACTAGTCTGTACAGGGCCTACATGGCCACATCTTGGGATTCCAATTCTTGCAGCATCTTTTTGATTTTGGAGTCTGTGGCCTGCAGGGACTTCAGCATGGTTTGCCAGGGCAGCTAAGTTGATGCCAGCAGGTTGCTGGCTCTAGTGCTTCCCATTGTTCCTGCAGCCTTGCTGGTACTTGGCACCGAGTCTTCCGGCGGCCGCTGCTGCTGTGCTTTTGGGTGAACCATATTGAATCTGGTATAGAAATGTTCAGGAGTACTTGTGCAGCAATTGTAAAAGGTTGTAGTCCAGAATTTTTACTTTTCCAAAGTTGTTTAATAGTTTGTCATTGTGTGAGACAGACTCTTTCTGAATCCATCCAGCCTGGAACATGACTTGCTAGCACCCCTTGGTATTGAGTTTTAAATCCAAATTTAAACTCCCTCAGTCCTCCATATCAGAATGTTGATGCTTCAGCTTGGCAGCCAAAAAGTCCTGCCCAATTTTTTCAAATTTTTTCTTGGTCTCCACCAGGTCCCCTAAAAGAAACTGTTTACCTGCACAGGTTATTTTAAGTTGGGCTGACAGTCGAAGAGAATGATGTAACCCCAATTCTTTAAGTCCCATTCTTACTCCATCACACGCCCTTCTTCTCTCCTTCGTAGAGTAGCTGAGATCACGGTAACGGTGAACAATTTTGCCCTCCTCGTTAAGTAATGGGCCGCATTCCTTATTTATTCAGTAGTTTGTCTTCCTGACGGTTGCCTCTTTTGACAACCAGCATTGTGTGAAGCAGTGCAGTATTAGTAGGTTTCCCCTTGTTCTTATTCGATAAGCCTAAGTCACCTCGAACTTCTGCAAATCCCCAAACCAAGACTGAAGTAGCTGCAGAATATATTAGACTGGATTCTATTCTTCCAAGCCCTCCGAGATGCCTAAAAGATGATTGCTGGAGGATATCACAGAGTTTTCTAGGCTTTCAAGATGGAAACACGAAAGTTTGTTTTCTTTTATGAGGCTGTTCACAGCCATAAATGTTTATTTGTGGCATCAGTCACTTGATTAGTCTCATCGGCTACTTTCTCTACTCTGGTTTCTAACACTGTCACCACTGTGTTAGAATCCACTTTCTCTGAGAGTTCTTTAACCGCACTCAGAAACATATCCTTCATGGCCCTGCATGTCAGTTCAGTCTTCGCTGATGTGTCCAAGTGCTGCCCATCTCTCATTGATGTCCTTGCTGAGCTCAGAAACTGTCTGATTTCTTGGCCTCACGATATTCTAATGGTGAATAAACTTATCCACGGCACAAGTTCGAGGAGTGCTATCAATTGGTCTCAGAGTCTGAGTGGAAATTCAAAATGAAAAGATTGTTATTGTTGAAAGGCTTCTGTATAAAAAGCTCACCAGAGACCGTCTACTCCAGTCGACTGACGACTCTGCCCCCCTGTCTTATCTGCCTCTACATTTACCAGCTTGTCTCTAAGCATAACATGGTCCCAAACTGCATACTTTGTAGAATCTGCAGGTGACTCTTGTTTTAATTGAATTAGAATGGCAATGGCAATTTGAAAGTTCCACAACCTACCAGCAGAGGGCACTGCAGTTCCACTCCCTTCCAGCTTGTGGTTTATTTATGTTTCAGGCCAACCTGTGCTGTGCCGGCGTACAGTAGATGCAGAAACATCACTAACGTAGTGAGGAATCCAAAAGTAAAACAGTTACTTCAGCTGAAATAATGTGCAGGAGGGAACCCCGCTCTAAATAAACGGCACTGGGCTAAACAACAGTGGAACCAAAGGGTTCTTCTGTGCCAATAATGAAAGGCGACAGAACTGAAGGGGTTTGGGTGTCAGCAGGCAGACAGAGCCCTTCTGTGCCTGTTATTGTGTGCTAAACATGTTAACGCTACGTATGCTAGCATTTATTTTGGTTATGTCAGAAACGGGATATATGATGGACACCCATGAGATATGATATCTATCTTTGTGAGTGGTCAGTGACCTCTTGACCTTCATGAGTGGTAAAGCCATGAGTGAAGTCAGAAGTCACTGACAACGAGTGAAGAGAAATATCGTATCCCATAGCACGTATCACATGTTCAATTTATACGCGATACATTAGCATTGGCAACGCAGCTACTAGAGTGGCAGAATCCATTTTGCCAGAGTAGCTTAGGGGCTCTGAAGCACTGGCAGGTTCCACGTGCTGATTGTTAGAGGCTGGTAGCTTGTGCAGGCTGGAGCATGCAATTCTATCGATCGCAGCGCATGGGCGGCATATTGAAAAGCCCATTGTGACGAGACAAAGTAGCTAGATAAATGTTACAATGTATCTTACTGTGACGATACTTACTTGCTTACCTTGACAAGGCCCCCTGGCTGCACTGTCTCCCGCCCTCGCCCACCTCCCCCCCCCCGTATCTCCACTCCTGCCCCTGCCCCCAACCACCTCCCGTACTCCCCTTACCCCTGCACTCCCTACCCCCTCGATCTCCTACCCCACTGACCCCCTTGTCTTGCTCATAGCTCAAGTCTTTGTACTGGTTATTACATGTCTGTAAGTCAATAACTATATGTTTGTAACTAAAAATGATGACTGCTGCACACGCTGATGTGGAACCTTTGTAAAAGAGCCTCAGCTCAAAGGTATTGTAATCCTAGATTGAAGTAAATAAAAATAAAAACTTTAGCTAGCTACTTTTTTATGCTTTCTATTGCATTTAATAATAAGCATTTGTCAATGCTGGGTGTTTGCCACTGGTATAGAAGCCCTGGGGTGCTGGATGCATTGTGGTACACTGTGTGGGTTATGTACTACCAAAGTTATGAGACTGTGTGTGTAATTTTTTTTTTAATTATATTTTATTACTTTAATGATTAAAACAATTACATATAATTGTCTCATGCAGGAGATCACCTCCATTCAACAGTCGATACATGTGTTTATAAATTTTAATGCAGGCTCATAAATTTATTATGTTTTAATATTTTTGCCCAAATTGTCAACATTGCCGTCTTTATGACCCCACCTCATGAACAAGTGCAGAGAAAATTGTCAGCTCCTGTCTGAAAGGTGATTTCACGGAGGGACTGCAAAGTCACCTTCTGGAATGCAGAAACACATTTTGGACAGGATTTGAAAAATGACAGCTGTCGCTTTCATGAGGTACTGTAAAGAAATGGCTGTGTTGAAAATTTAGGGTTAAAATATTGAAAATGACCGAAGTTACGAGCCTGCATTCGCAAAAGTCAATGTAGGCTCATAACTTTGTTGTTTTTTACTATTTTTACACTACATTTTCAACAGTACAAAATCACCTTTCAGAATGAAAAACACATTTTGGCTAGGGTTTGAAAAAAGACAGCTGTCACATTCATGAGGTGCTGTAAAGAAATGGCAATGTTGTAAATTTGGGGTAAAAATATTGAAAATTACCGAAGTTACGAGCTTGCGTTCACAAAATTCAATGTAGGCTCATAACTTTGTTGTTTTTAAATATGTTTACACCAAATTTGCAACATAGCCTTCTTATAACCCTGCCTCTTGAACAAGGGCACAGAAAATTTTGAACTCCTGCCCGAAAGGTGATTTCATGCAGGGACCACAAAATCACTTTTCGGGATGTAAAAACACATTTTGGACAGGGTTTGAAAAATGACAACTGTCACATTCATGAGGTGCTGTAAAGAAATGGCTATGTTGTAAATTTGGGGCAAAAATATTGAAAATTACCAAAGTTATGAGCCTGCATTTGCAAAATTCAGTGTAGGCTCATAACTTTGTTGTTTTGTAATATTTTTACACCAAATTTTCAGCGTAAGCTTCTTATGACCCCACCTCATGAACAAGGGCAGAGAAAATTTTCAGCTCCTGCTTGAAAGGTGATTTCGCACAGGGACAGCAAAAATCACCTTTCTGGACAGATTTGCCTAATGTCATAGAAACATAGAAACAGAAATTTGCCGGCAGAAAAGGACTCATCAGTCCATCTAGTCTGCCCATGTGTTCCCCCCTGTCTGGTCTTATTACATCCCTTCCTTCCATTGCATTTATACTTTTATTTAGCCCCATGTAGTTGTCCCATGCCCTCTTGAATTTGACCACTGAATCTACCCCCATCACCCATTCTGGCAGCCTATTCCTAGGACCCACCACACTCTCAGTGACGAACTTCCTCCTTGCATTTTCTCCAAATCTGCCCCTCTCCAGCTTGAAAGCGTGTCTCCTAGTTGATTTGTTGTCACTCATCCTGAATATGCTACCCTCCTTCACCCTGTTTATTCCCTTCAGATATTTGAAGGTTTCAACCATATCCCCCCCCATCTTCAGTGAGTATAGATTTAGTTCCTCCAACCTCTTCTCATATGAACTCCTATGCAGCCCCTGAAACATCTTGCTTACCCTTCTCTGGACCCTTTCCAACATGTCTTTGTCACCCTGCAAGTGTGGCCTCCAGAACTGGACCCCATATTCTAGGTCAGTGCAGTTGTTCATGAGGTGGGGTCCCAAAAAAGCATGTTGAAAATTTGGGCCAAAAATATGCACAGATGGCTAAGTTATGTCACTAAGTTCTAAACACCATTGAAATACATTGAACCACATATCTGTTTCTTCAGTTCGCAGTCTGGCGTTGAAGCGTGAAGACATGTCTGCGGTCCACAGAAGTTGACAGCGTTGGACTCTTAGTGGGTACATAAGGGCTTGAGGGTGTGTGGGGTGGTGGGTGCTGAGTGGGAGGGTTGGGTGGGGACAGTAATAGC
Source organism: Neoceratodus forsteri (assembly GCA_016271365.2). NCBI lineage: Eukaryota > Metazoa > Chordata > Ceratodontiformes > Ceratodontidae > Neoceratodus > Neoceratodus forsteri. Next base: position 83,484,306 of record JADMNL010000034.1, read on the forward strand.
CACAAAAGACATTGATGGATGGTTTTCTTTTCACAAGGTTTAAAAAAGCCGGAAGGATGTTTTTTTCCTTCCTGATCGCAACACTGGGGATTGGGTACTTCCAGGGTCACTGTTATGTTTGTGGGAGTGGGGTGGTGGGTGCTGAGAGGAGGGTCGGGTGGGTGGGATTACAAAATTAAAAGGAAAAGCAGAAGATGTAACCGTGCATTGGGAGTGACACGGTATTGGATGTGGGGTCCACTTACAGGGTGGCAACACTGGGGGATTGGGCACCCCCAGTGTCAGTGTTATGTTTGGGTGAGTGTTGCTGAGGACAGTCACGGGGGGGGGAGTAAATAAATAAATGAATTAAAAACCAAGAAGATGTGACTGTGCCTTGGGAGTGGCGCGGGTACTGCACCAAGGAGGTTTCACTTACGAGCTGCAACACTGGGGGATTGGGCACCCCCAGTAACATAGAAACTTAAAAACATAGAAGGTGTCTGGATTTAAGGGTCTCATGACCCACGCAGTCTGCCCTATTATCTCTTTCATCCTACCGTGACACTGCAACCCCTCCACACTCTGGCAGAGTGCAGCAGCCAAGAAAACTGAGTGCGTGAGCGGGGTGCAGGAGCCAAGGAAACTAAGTGCACAAAAGGCGAGCAGCAGCTAAGGAAACTGAGTGTGCAAGTGGGATGCGGCAGCCAAGGAAACAGTGTGCAAATGGTGTGCAGATGCCAAGGAAACTTCAAGCATGAGTGGGGTGCAACAGTCAAAGAAACTGAGTGCATGAGCAGAGTGCGTGAGGGGGTGCAGGAGCCAAGGAAACTGAGTGGGTGAGCAGGCTGCAGTGGTCAAGGATTGCAGAGTCGGGCTGTGCGGCAGCATCTAGTGGGTTATGGGCCAGTTCCCCTATTCTGGTTGGTCCCTCCCCTTGTATAAGTGTACATGTCTCAGCAGGTATGTCTGTTGGCTTGTGGTCACCTACATTTCTGAGAACATCTACACGAGGTCACACCTAGTCCCCTGCCCTAGCATCTTTGGTGATCCAATTGGTGGTAGCGCAGAAGGTGACTGGAATCCACCCTCTCCTGAGGAGACAGAAAGTGCCTTCTAGGACTCTGATTGCTTCTCCACCATCCCATAGAAGCATTCCAGGATTGGAACACGAACCCACAATCCAGTATCTCCCTTACCGCTTGCACTTTCTCAACAGAACGATGTCATTTAAGTCAGAGCACAGTTTCTTCCCACTAAAAAGTAGCAGACTGAACCCCTCACTACAAAAAGCAGGTTATTATGTCATTGTTTGTATCTCACAACCTTTTAAAAGCTGATTATTTGTAATTGTCTGAGAGTAGAAACAACAAACACTGGTAAACTAATGACATCATCATAATGGTGTGTATCGGAGAGATCAGAAAATGGAAACCAATGGACATAATACAAAATTACACATGCCACAATAATACAAAGCATCATGGGAAATATATGCAAATCACCATGACAGAACTTAGACTGATTCTGCTAGCAGCAGTGCCTCGTAGAGGTGAAAATTTTGACCTATACTTTTTTATTCTATTTTAGATCACCCTTTATTTCCTTATTTTTATAATACCCTTTTTCCACATTTTGAGCCTGCTTTACTACTTTTTGTTTTACAGTGAAATACTGTAGTAAAAGGAGCCTTCTTTTAACATGGCTTGGACCGGGTCTTCAGCAGTATTCTCAGTTGTTTTTGAATGCCCATAGTATAACATCACTTTTCTTGTGACTATACCAAACTAGCATGCTGCAGACCCTGCTTCCTGACCCTATGGGACAACAGGTGTACACAGATGAGAATACTGATAAATGCCTGATCTGAGTCATATTAAAAGGATCTCTCCATTTATTATTCCAAATGTGAAAGTGTCAAAGTAGACTCAAAGTTGGGAAAGACAGGTATCGTACAAATCCAGGGATGGGCGACTATCTGAAATATAAAAAAAGTATTGGTGAAAATGTTCACTGCTGTTGTGCACTGTGGGGCAAATGACCCCTCACGCAATCTACAAAGGCTGAGGACAGAAGACACAGACTTGTGTTTTGCCCCTCTTTGGACTTGTCATTGTGCCTTTTACTAAATATCTCGCCCCGAGGAAGGATGAACTGGCCCTAGGATGGGTCCTGGTGAGACAAAGCCAGAACTGGAAAGCAATTTAAAAGGCAAAGAACCTCAGCACAAAAGCCCTGAGGTAATGGTTACCTGGGAAGGGCATGGGCAGGTTTCAAAGAAATGGGCTTGATCACAGTATGGTGTCCCCCAAAGGGTGACAGATTTTCTGTCCAAAATATTGTCCAAACCACAGCAAATGAACTAAATTACTTTGCAGAAACAATGTGAATTTTAATTAAGCAGACTGATACGAGTTCACAAAAAAAAGTAGCAAACTAATACAGAGACCTGGAAGTTCATATCTTTTCATTTCTAATGTTCGAGCAGGAAAGGGACACTAAGCAGTGACAGCTCGCTTCCAGGTGTGTCCCTGAGGAGGTGGTTATATAGGGCCTGTTTTATTTAGCTATCTGAGCTGTGACAGCTTGTTTCAGTGTGTCGTGGGGGGTATGTGGGACCTGTATTATTTATTAATTTGTAATGTTTTACCAGCAAAGGCATACTGAGCAGTGACAGCTCACTTCCAGGCAGGTCGTGGGGTGGGGGGATTACATGGGACCTGTTTTATTTATTCATTTGAGCTGTGACATCTTGTTTCCAGGTGTATCCCAGAGGGGGATTTCATGGGAACTGCTTTATTTATTCATTCCTAATGTGTAACCAAGAAAGGCATACTAAGCTGTGACAACGCATTTCCAGATATTTCCCTGGGGGTGATTAATGTGGGAGCTGTCTTATTTATTTGTGTTTGTAATGTTTGAGCAGGAAAGGCCCACTGATGTACTGACAGCTGGTTTCCAGGTGTGTCCGGTGGAGATTTAATGGGAGCTGTTTTATTTATTCATTTCTGTTTTTTTAAAGACATAAATTTTATTCGAAGTTTCAGAAGAACAGGCACAAATAGACACAGATACAAGATGAACATTCTACCTATGATTTCCACATTTCATTGTAATGCTATGGCAGTAAAAGGTTATGTAATACAGCATGGCCTCACTCTACCTAACTAAGGTGTGGTTGTACAATCCACTGGCAGTAAGTATGGACATGTCTACTTATAGTGGGTGACTCCAAGTTCATGGGTGGCTAGTCCTCCAGTACCCTCATGGGGTAGTCCTAGCTGTACTACCCACAACTATAGGGATGCACACATTGATTTAGGAGGGGTCTGCTTATGATTGCACTTTGCACAAGCTACCTGCCTGGTTGAATCACACTTATTAAGTGCAAGTGGGTTCAAGATCAACACAGCTTCCTAAAAAAAACACATTTACCTAATTATTTAGTTGATGACCATAACTGGCCTTGGTCAGAGGGAAGACATTTTCAGCTAAGAATTCATTACCCTAGCTGTACTTGGGCAACACTGAAGTTGTAGTTGGCTGAGTGGGACGGTGAGATTTTTTACTTACAAGGAGCTACGAGGAAAGGATAAATCAAGCTACTGGCTATTGTCTGATCATTTTGCTACCCCTCATCTTGCATGGTTATGAGTGCTTGCAGGGGGCCACATTTCCTCAGGTATGCTCGCTGCGCATTCCTTAAGTCGTGGGCCAGTTTCTCTAATCCGAGGCATTCAACAGCATCTAACAGCTGCTCTGTACATGTTGGGTGTCATTTGTACATCGAGAGTTTTAGAATTTGCCTTTTTGCTGCATTGGCTATTAGTGCCATGGCGTGCCTTCTGGATGAAGCTACCCGAGATTTGCCCATAGTGCCCACTTTGAAAATATCTGGCTTGAAGTGGTCAGACAGACCAAGGAGAGAGTTAAGATTAGATTTGATTTCACACCAACAGGTTTTGATTAAGGGGCATTCCCACAGGAGGTGCAGGAGGGAACCTTCGGGGGGTGTATGGGGCATTCCCACAGGAGGGAGCCTTCAGGGGGGTTGCACTGGGTATTCCCACAAGAGGTGCAGGAGGGAGCCTTCGGGGGGGTTGCATGGGGCATTCCCGCAGGAGACATAGGAGGGAGCCTTTGGGGGGGTTGCATGGGGCATTCCCACAGAAGGCGCAGGAGGGAGCCTTCAGGGGGTTGCACAGGGTATTCCCACAAGAGGTGCAGGAGGGAGCCTTCAGGGGGCTGCATGGGGCATTCCCACAGGAGGTGTAGGAGGTAGTCTTCGGGGGGGGTTGCATGGGGCATTCCCACAGGAGGTGCAGAAGGGAGCCTTCAGGGAGGTTGCATGGGGCATTCCCGCAGGAGGGAGCCTTCAGGGGGGTTGCATGGGGCATTCCCACAGGAGATGCAGGAGTGAGCCTTTGGGGGGATTTCATGGGGCATTCCCACAGGAGGCGCAGGAGTGAGCCTTCAGAGGGGTTGCATGGGACATTCCCACAGGAGGCACATGAGGGAACCTTCAGGGGGGTTGCATGGGGCATTCCCACAGGAGGTGCAGGAGGGAGCCTTCGGGGGGGTTGCAGGGGCATTCCCACAGGAGGCGCAGGAGGGAGCCTTCGGGGGGGGTTGCATGGGGCATTCCCATAGGAGGTGCAGGAGTGAGCCTTCGGGGGGGGTGCATTTATAGCAGGAAGATGCTGGTATGGAACCCGTCTTGTGTTGTTTTTTTAATGTGTGACCAGGGAAGGCACACTGAGTTGTGACCGAATGTCTCCCGGGGTTTCCCTGGGGGTGGGTAACATGGGACCCATCATATTTATTTGTTTGTAATGTTTGACCAGGGAAGGCACATTGAGTGGTGACTGTTTCCAGCTGTGTCCTGGGGAGGTTATATAGGTTTTATGTATTCATTTCTAATGCTGGACCAGGAAAGGCACACTGAGCTGTGACAGCTTGTTTCCAGGTGTGCGTTGTTGGGGAGGGGCTTACATGGGACCTGTTTTATGTATTCATTTGTAATGTTTGACTCAGAAAAGCACACTGAGCTATGAGAGCTTGTCTCCAGGTGTGTCGGGGGTTACAGGGAATTGTTTTATTTATTCATTTCTAATGCTTGACCAGGAAAGGCACACAGAGGGTGGGTAACATGGGACTTGTCTCATTAATTTGTATTGTGTGACCAGGAAGCAAGCTGGATTCAGCTGTCACAACTTGTTTCCTGATGCATCAAAGGGGGGGGTCACATGGGACCAGTTTTTATTTATTTATTTATATATTTTTAATGTGTTTTTACAAAAGGCAACTTGAGCTATAACAGCATGTTTCCAGGTTTGTCCCTGCTGGGTGGTTTATATGGGTCTCTCCCGAGGGTGGGGGGTTACATAGCACCTCTTGTATTTCTTTTATTTGAATGTTTGACTAGGAAAGGCACACTGTCCTGTGACAACTTATTTCTGGGTGTGTCCCAAGGGTACTGAAAGAACTCAGGGAGGTGCTGGCTGCTCCACTGATGAAACAGAAACTTAGACTTTGCTGGCAAATAAGGACCGCTTGACCAACCCAGACTGCCCATTTCCCTACCTACTGGATAAGCTGCAGATCCTAGTCAACCAACAGCCTATTTCTTCCTGCCCCCCATGCATTCTTGAATTCCCCCACTGTTTTTGACCTCACAACCTCCTCAGGAAGACCGTTCCATATGTCCACCACCCTAGCTGTGAAAAACTACTTCCTCACATTGCCCCTGAGCCATCTCCCCTCTATCTTCAAATTGTGTCCCCTTGTTCTTGCACATCTCTTTTTCTGAAAGATGCTACCCTCTTGGACTTTGTTGATTCCCTTGAGGTACTTAAAAGTTTCCATCATGTCTCCCCTCTCCCTCCTTTCCTCAAGGGTATATATATTAAGCTCCTTTAGTCTCTCTCTTCGTATGGCTTCTGTTGCAGACTCTACACCATTTTAGTTGCCCTCCTCTGGACCATCTCCATCCTGTCTGTGTCCTTGTGGAGATGGTGTCTCCAGAACTGGACGCAGTACTCCAGATGGGGTCTCACCAACTGTCTGTACAGAGGGATAACAACTTCTTGTTTTCTACTGGTGATGCCCCACCCTATACATCCCAGTATCCCCCCAGCTATCCCTACTGCCTCCTCACATTGCTTAAATGATGACCTAATTCAACAACTCACTGGAATTGGGTGTGGTTCCAGAGGAGTAAAGGAGAGCAGATGTGGTCTTTCTCCATAAGAGCAACAGGAGGGAGGAGGCTAACAACTACAGGGCAGTCAGTCTCACGTCAGTGGTGGGGAACATAATGGAAATGCTGTTAAAGAAAAGTTGGTAGAGTATCTTGAATCCAGTGGGCTACAAGACCAAAGGCAACATGGATTCATGGGGGGTCATGCCAGATGAATCTGATTGATTTCTTTGACTAGGTGACAAGGGAAATAGATCAGGGGAGGGCAGTGCATGTGACCTACCTGGACATTAGCAAGGACTTTGACACTGTGCCGCATAGGAGAATGATAAAATTGAGCAGCTTAGGGGTGGGAGTCAAAGTGGTGAATTGAGAAAGTAACTAGTTAATGGACAGGCGACAGAATGTGGTTAATGTCACTCACTCTAATGAGGAGCGAGTGACCAGCGGGGTGCCCGATGGTTCAGCACTGGGACCGATCCTCTTCAGTGTTTTAATAAGTGACATTGCAGAAGAACTGGAAGGGAAGGTATGCCTTTTTTCCATGTAGGTGTTTATTTTCCCTGAGCAAAACCAAGGTGGCTATTCAGCTCCGGCCCTCAGGGCACCCCTGACTGCCCTATTCCTCCCTCTAAGCTGGGGGGGCTAGTTCCCCCTGGATCCCCCCCCCGGTGGGGCCAAGGGAGGGAGGGAGGACCATCATCCGCCTGCCCGGAGTATACAAATCCAGAAGGCCCACCAGCTGGAGTGGAAGGAAGCACCTGATCTGCTCACTTTTTCTGCCTGTTTTGTCCTCCTGCAGCTGCAGTGATGCGGATGATGCATGTGCATGGAGGTGCGCATGTGTTCCAGAACCACAGCTCCTTCCACCTCCCCCCAGACTTATGTTTGGCCTCCTGTGTATCGGCGTTACTATCAGGCCTCCACCTGGTGGCAGCCAAAAGCCTGGAAGGTCTGCTACCCCAGTCCATGAGAGGAGAGCTCCCTGATGGACACTCAATCCCCCCCCCCACCGGCTTCCAGCAACCAGAACTCGTTCTCAAACTGAGGTCACTGGCATGGGAAAAGGTAAAGCACTTATAGCGCCTCAGACCTTTATGTCACTGAGCTGGCGAAGGTTTGCCTATTCTCAGATGACTCCAAAATCTGTAATAGGTTGAACACTTAAGAGGGGGTGGAGAAAATGTGTGGGGACCTTGGGAAAGTTGAGGATTGGTCAAGAGCATGGCAGTTGGGGTTCAGTGCCAAAAAGTACAAAATCATGCACCTAGAGCACAGGAACCCAGGAGCTGAATGTAAGATGGGGGGGGGGGATCATATCTGATGACCTCAAAATGGCAGGGCAGTGTGACAATGCAGTGGGAAGGGCCAGTCAGATGCCGGGATTCAGAGGGAGAGGTAAGTAGCAGGAGGAGGGAGGAGGGAGGTGGTGTTGCCACTGTATCACTCGCTAGTGAGACCCCACATGGAGCATCTGTGTCCAGTTCTGAAGGCGGCACCTCAGAAATGACATAGACAGGATGGAAGCGTCCAGAAGAGGGCAACTAAAATGGTAAAGAGTTGCATCAAAAGCCTTACTAGGAGAGACTGAGGGATGTTAACATGTACCCGTGGAAGAGAGGAGAGGAGAGGAGAGCAAGACAGGGCATGGCAGAGATCTACAAGGACCTCACGGGGGTGAACAGGGCACATGAGGGGAATTTCTTTCAAATGAGAATGTGCACCTGGACCAGAGGGCATGCGATTAAAGCTGGGGGGGGGTTAAGAGGGATGTGAGGAATTACTACTTCACAAAAGAGTGATGGATGCCTAGAACAGACTGCCAGTGGACATGGTGGAGGTGAAAACAGTAGGGGGCTGCTAGCATGCATGGGATAGACATAGGGGAATATTAAAAAATAGGCAGGGAGGAGGAAGGGTCACCAGATACCAGTTAGAGTCTGGGGAGACAAACTAGGCAGGAACCATCTGGGTAGACTGAGTTGGCCAAGGGGTCCATTTTTGTCAACAACATAGAAACATAGACTTTGATGGCAGATAAGGAGCCCAGGAGCCCAGCAGCCCTGCAATCAGGAAGCAATTGCAGGAAGAGCGAGATTGTAGTCCTCTGAGCACGGCGAGGACTGCAACTCGCGTAGTAAACTTTAAAACTATTTTCTAGGCACAATTTCCAGCCGGTGCTCGGTTTGCAATTGTAGGTTTTACCATTTCTCCAATTTTTGGGGCATTTGAAAGTTATTGTGTGCTTTTAAAATACAGTATGAGCTGACAGACCTGCCCTATACTTCCGGGTCAGCTCACCATATAAAATGAGCCCTGCGACGAGCAGGCGAGTAGGCACGCGAAGACGCATGCAAAGCCATACACGTCTAACACATGTTTTGCATGTTCTGCGTGGCAGCGTGGGGAAAGAAGACCGGCCACAGTATTAGCTCAAGGTAGGTGATTAGCAAATTAAAGTACAACAAGGCTGCACCTTGGCAAGGTTCGGTAGCGAAGTGCTTTAAAGTCTCCTAAATAGAAAGATATCTGGTAGATGTGAGGCCCGATTATGTTCGAGCAACAACTTATCAGCGTTTGTAGCTAATCTTATCTACATCAAAAATGGCAGAATTCATTATCACAACAGACGGTGATACCAGCATTAGGTGTCTTTCCTGTAACATGTACTCATTGTTAATTACAATTCCTAGCAATAAAACAACTTAGAAATGCATTAAATGTATATCCAATGATGAACTGCAACATGAAGGTAACACTTTTGGGGCCAGATTACAGATGTTAGAAACCAGCCAAAAAGATATGGCTAATAGGTTCTATCATCTATGGCTCAGCCACGTCAACTACCCTCAGACATATATCAACAACCCTCAACAAAGCATGTCGCCTTATCACTGGGGCCCACCATCTCACCCATACCTGCGACCTTTATGTTAAATCCAGTTGGCTCCAGCTTTCCAACCACATTAAGTATCTCACTTGCACCATGCCAAAGAAAATTAGCCTTGGCCTTGCACCCCCTGGTGTTATAGCCCTGCTACATAACAACAACAACAACTACTCATGGATCACCAGGAGATCAAAAATGCAACTCCTGCAAATCCCCCGCTGTCGCACCAGACAGGGTCAATGTTCCTTCACTTACAAAGCTCCACTTTGGCTGAATAGCCTCAGCCCCACCATCACTACAGCGCCAACTCTTGGTATCTTTAAAACAAGACTCCGGCTCCATCTTACTGCCTCCAACTCCTGTGACTGCCTCACCTAACCTTGACTGCCATCTCCTCCAGCGCCTGTAATTACTTCTCATCACTCCAGTCCCACCCTCCACCCCTTCAGCTGCTCTGTACCCCATTGATGCACTGATATCCTATCTGCCCATTCCCTTCTGCCACATTCTGCTCTACCCCAGTCAGTCCTATCTCCTAGCTTCCCCCTCCTCCCCTGATTTCTACCACCCCCCATTCCACCATCCCTCCCTTCCCCCTTTACCTCCACGCCTTGTTACTGGCACTTCTCCCCTACCATCGTCTGACAAATGCCTCCGGCTGCATCCTAGTCACCCCACCCTGCTCTCCCCCCCTTGTCTCTGTACCCTCTCCTGGTGTTGCTAAACCAAGGCCTTACCTTGGTCTCTTGCTACGTAAATGTACCATCCTGCAAGTGTATCCATCTTAACCTTTAACCAAATTTGTCTGTAGTTACTCCATTGTTGTATTACTATTGATTGTTGTATTTTATTGTTATCCTCTGTACTTACTTTCTTCTGACGTGGAACCTTTGTAAAAGAGCCTCTGCTCAAAGTTAATTGTAATCCTAGAACTAAATAAATAAATAAAATAAATAAATAAACAAGCAGTCATTGAGGAACAAACAAACGTTACAGGGACATGTACAATTGATATTACCACTATACCACTATATCAGGGGCATGTACAATTGTTATTACCACTATATCAAGTAACAATGCAACCTGTACCCCCATATTAGAAAATCCCAATATTAACGGACCAGCTATAAACCAACAACAGTTAGGCAAAACTAATAATAACAACAGAAAAAGACCCAAGGAGAATGGCCACAATACCAGCTTAGATGATGAATGGTTCATTGTTCAGAGTTCAAGAGCTCCTAAGAAAGGACAAAGAGCAGAAACATTTAGGTTACCAATATCAAATCAGTTCTCAACATTAAGCATCCCAGAAGTAGCCAAGGTATGTAGCACTAATCCAACTGCTGATCAACGATCTTTGATATCTTTTGAATCTTATCCAATTATTCCAGCAAGTGAACTGTTCACAAGGCCTACTGAAACATGAGCTGCTCATCTACCTTGTGAAACTGATTTGATGGACTTTGAGACTCATACAACACCCAAATCAATATTTGTATTGGGCGATTCTATAGCAAAACATCTGGAAAGAATGATCTGCAACCCCGATAAAACAACTCGCACATGATCATCATTTAGAAGAGCAAAAATAGGTGATATTACTCTAATGTTGGACAATATTTTAACCAACTTAGTCAAGACCTTTGTTATCATGCATGCTGGGGCAAGCAATATTTTAACCATTAATAAAAATAAAGGTAGTTTTTGTTGCTATGGCAAATAAACTTACGGAATTTAATTGTGTATTTGCCTTTTCAGAAATTCTACCTATTCCAAAGGCCTCCTATTCCAGCCAAATAAAAATCAAGAAGTTAAACAACTGGCTGAGATATTGGTGGTTAAAACAACAGACTGGCTGCATTTCTCACTGGGAAGACTTTTGTAACAAAAAACGAGCTGTTCTCATAGGATGGCTTACATCGGAGCAGAAGGGGAAATGCTCTCTTGGGGAAGCATATGCTATCATGCATCCAAAATTCTTTAAACTGATAAATAAGGAGGAGATGTCTAATTTAAAGGACTTTCTGAACCATAACATTGCCCAACCTCCCATGCACCTTAGCAATGCTATGCCTAGTAAAAACTCCATGGCAGCCAATAACAGGCAAACATTAAATCCAGCAAAGAACAAAAGTTAAATGTTACTTGTGAATGCACGCAGCCTATTAAACAAGGTGGATGAACGAAATCAATACATGGAAGCAAATAAAATAGATGGATGTAGGGTAACTGAATCATGGTTTAAAAATAATGACTGGGGTACTGAAATACAAGGGTACACTAAAATTGAAAAAAATCGCAAGCAATCAAGGGGAGGAAGGATTGTGCTTTATATAAAAGACTCAATCAAATGTACTCAAATTGATAGCACCTGCTCACAAGAGGATGATATCGAACTAATTTGGACCAAAATCTTGCTCACAAAAAATCACACTATAATGATAGATGTAGGATACAGATCTCCAAATTTAAACAAGGAAGAGAACGACTTGTTCATGAATAATATTGAAACTATGATAGATGATAAGGCTTGTATCTTTATGGGTGACTTAAACCTACCAAACATAAATTGGGATGTCAACACAGGCAGCACTCCCCTAGATGACAGATTATTAGATCTAACTATAACAAACAATATGGAACAACTCATGAAAGACCCCACAAGAGGAAAAAAAAATATTAGATCTCTTTTTTCCAACATCGTGGATGCTAATAGTCTAGTAACCGTTATCCCTCCCCTATCTAGCAGCGACCATAATATGGTCCTGATATCATGAACCTTGTACATTCAACTACAATAAATGGTTGCACAGAAATAAAACATTTTAATAGAGCTAATTATCCAGCTAGCGAAGAATATCTTAATGAATGGAACTGGGCAAAACACCTTGCCATCTCCGTTTTTCACAAAAATTGGGCTATATTTCAGGAAAAACTTCAATTCTGCATCGACACATGGGTTCCTGCTAGGGAAAAATACAATAACAACAAAAGAACCCCAATATGGTAGAATAACAATATTAAAAAAATCCTAACAAAGAAACAGAAATTATATAGAAAATTCAAAAAACCTGACTACCTTAAAGTGGCAACAATATAAATCAACAGTAACTAAAAGTAAAAAAATAAGAAGGCAAAAACTAAAACTAGAAGAGACCCTGGCACTTTCAGTCAAAGATAATAAAAGAAGTGTTTACAATTATATTGGTTCACTAAATAAGAACAATCCAACCATAGGACTCCTTTATACCTTAGAAGGTATTCTTACTGATGAGACTGAAATAACATCCAACCTAAATGACTATTTTATAAGTGTTTACAAACCTAAATCTGTGGATTCGTCACCAACTTGGAACACTGATATCCTGTTTGTATTAATAACGGTACAGGAAGTTAAGGAAGGAATTTACTTATTTAAGTCAAATGGCTCAGCTGGGCCTCACGGCGTACCATCAGTATTCTTAAAAACCCTAGCCAAATATTTGATTGAACCATTAACTTAATTATTTAATTCTTCCTTAAAGGTGGGCTCAACTGCTCCAATCTGGAATAAAGCAACAGTTATTCCCTTACATAAGGGAGGCAGCAAAAATCTTTCACAAAACTACAGACCTATAAGTCTAGCTTCTGTTTTCTGCAAATTGATAGAAAGAATTTTAAAGGACAGAATAAACAAACATCTGGCAGATATTGGATATACAGACATTTATTTATTTATTTGCTTTTGGTAACCGGGTGGGTGCACTAGGCATAAGAATGCCTATTTTCAGGCATGACCCGGGAGAATACAGTTTGAAATACATGAGCATACACGTGACGCAGCACATGGTATATATAACACAGTAAGGGGAGTCACATACATTCAAACTTAAGGTATAGAGAAACATTGTTCAGTATAATATATTCAAATGCATTTTGGACAAGTAAAAAGCAAGATCAGACAACAATGTGAGAGATAATATGCACAGACAAGTACAATAAGTGCCATTTTGTGGTAAAAGGACAGGGAGGAGAGGAAAAGGGAGGGTGGTGGGAAGCAGAGGAAGAGGCTAATGGATGAAAGAGGAACATGTAGGAGGGTATTAGGAGAAATGGAAGAGGTGACAAAGAAGTAGATTACCTAGGGAAAAACAGAGGGCAGGGAGAAAGGATGGCCTAAGGTGGATGAAAGCAAGTGCAGGGGTTAGTAGCACGCAGATGATCACGGTGAAGTTTCTTAAAACTAGCATGGGTGGGAGCTCGACGAATAGTTTGTGGTATGGAATTCCAGTACATTGGAGCCGTGTATGAGAAAGCACGTGTACCCATATTGGTTTTGCATCTAGGGATGTGAAGAGTGGCTTGGTCAGCAGATTGGAGCCCATAGTTGAGAGGTTGTGAGTGCAGTAGAGAGGCGAGGGATAGGGGGAGGCCTGATCTGGTAATGCAGTCAATCAGTGAGCCATAGGACTGGAGTCGATGGGCAGAGGGGCAAGGCCAATTTAGATCAGCATAGAGCTAGCAATGATGTTTGTAGCGTGGGGATGCAGAGGCGTAGCGGCAGATGCTATTATAGGTGGTGTCCCATTTATGGAGGGAGGATTTAGAGGCTGATAGGTAAGTGGTTGAGCCATAGGCCAGGGCTGGGGGCAGAAAGCCTTGTGCCACAGCTAGTCTAGCCGATGAGCTAAGGGCATAACTAGTACGGTAGGCACCTCCTATCTTAGCGTTGACAGATTTACAGGTGGTAGTAATGTGCAGGTCAAAATCAAGAGATGTATCAAGAGTAATGCCCAGATATTTAAAGGATCTAGTGCTGACCAGTGGAGAGCCGTCCACATATGAGATTTTGAGGGCATGTGGGTTCGCTTTTAGTCTGACAAGTGATCAAAAGAGCATGGAGTATGTTTTGCTTGTATTGAGAACAAGTTTGTTTTCTGTTAGCCAAGATTCAGTGCTTACGAAGTCAGATGCAGGAGGGTGGTTTATGTCGGCAGTGTGTCTTGCACTATGGTAGATAACAAGGTTATCTGTGTAGAGCAGAGATGAACAGGTGGATGCAAGTAGCGGGATGTCATTAATGAAGATTGAGAAAAGCAAGGGGCCAAGTATAGAGCCCTGGGGCACGCCCACATGTATAGATGAAAGGTCTGATATGGCTGAGTTGAAAACTACTGCCTGCTTTCTGTCGGTCAGATAGCTATTGAACCAGGCCACTACATCAGTGCAGAAGCCAAGGGAGTGTAGTTTAGAAAGAAGAAGGGCACGGTTAACCACGTCAAAAGCCTTGGTTAAATTGATAAAAATCACACCTGTGATAAGGCCCAAGTCCATGGAAGCATAGATGTCGTTTGTGAGTTTGAGGAGGGCGGAGGAAGTGCTGTGGCCTTTGCGGAAGCCATACTGGGAACAGGAGAGAAGGTTATACTTCTGAAGATATTCAATGGATTGGGTGGCCACTAGTTTTTCCAAGATTTTGCTAAGCGCAGAGAGAATTGCTATGGGACAGTAGTTCTTGATTTCTTTCAGATCACCCTCTTTTTAGGAATGGGTGTGACTCCAGCTATTTTCCAGATATTGGGAACTAGACCAATGCATAGAGATAGGTTAAAGATTTTGGTTAGGGGAGAGGCTATGAGTGGGGCAGCAGCTTTTAGGAGCTTTGGTTCCAGACCATCAGACCCTGAGCTGGTACTGTCAGGGATGGAGAATAGCAGTTTTAGAATTTCTGCTCTTGTAATGCTCCGGAACCTAAAGGGAGGATGCGTGTGAAGAGGTTTAGTATCACCAGAGGGGGAAGTGGTGTGCGCATGTCAGAAGGAGGCCAGGTAGCTGGTTAGGTCTGAGAAGAGGCGATTGAAAGAGTTGGCAATAATCATCGGATTGTTGCAGTGTATGCCATTTATCAGCATATCACTTGAGTGGGCCGTATGATTAGCTCCAAGGAGGGTTTTATATATAGGTCATATATCAACATGGCTTTGTTAGAGGTAGACCTTGCCAGTCCAATTCACTGAATTTTCTAGAACCAGTTAGCGAAGCTCTGGATGAAGGTTTGTCTGTGGATATAATCTTTCTCGATTTTTCCAAAGCCTTCGATTCAATGTCACACCAAATACTTATAGAACTATTAGAATTTATCAAACTACATCCACTTGTCATAAACTAGATAAATTCCTGGCTATCAAATCATACCCAGCAGGTCTCAATAAAGGGTTATCTTTCACCTTGGGGACAGGTTATCAGCGGTGTGCCACAGGGCTCGGTACTGGGGCCAGTCCTCTTTAACATTCTGATATCATCTATGTGTCCGTTGACTAATACTTGTTGGTGGCTAAATTTGTAGATGACTGCAAACTAGAAAGTGTTATAACTGATTCCAATTCTGCCCTCGATTTGCAAAACAATGTATCCCATCTTGAAGAATGGTAAAAAAAAAATGATTTACTATTTAATGAACAGAGATGCAAGGTAATGCATTTTGGTGAGAACGATCCATGTTCCACGTATACAATGACCAGTATCATCCTTCAGACAACTGAACACGAAAAAGATCTAGGGGTAACCATGTCAAATGATTTTACTTTTGATATTCACATAAAAAATGCTGTCAATAAAGGGAATAAGATACTGGGCTACATTCTTAGAAACATAAAAAGTAGGGATAGTAATGTGATTATTCTGCTGTATTCAGGTCTTGGTAGACTACTCCTGAAATACTGCTCTTCAGTTATAACTCCCCATTTAATTAGAAATAAAAAACTCATCGAAAAAGTCCAGCGTAATGCCACAAAAAAAAGTCCATGCAGTTAAGAACTTGGATTATAATTCAAGATTAAGATCTGTGGGTCTCTACTCGATGGGATATAGAAGACTTCGAGGTGACATGTTTAACATATAAGGCATTCAATAACACCTCAACTCTGGCAACGATAGGATTAACCAGAAACATGTCTGCAGCTAATACTGGATCTCATTCCCTGCAACTAAAAGGTACACAAAATAATACAGAAAAGAGGAACCTGTGGTACTCTCAGAGAGTTATAAATTCTTGGAACGCACTACCGAACAGTATTGTCTCTATACCTCTATCACTTCGTTTAAGACTAATTTGGACCTATGTATGGGAGACATAAACTTTAATTTGCACCAATAATATTGGTGGTGAGTTCACAAAGGGCAGTTCTGCTCACCAAACTCATTAACTTCCTATGATTCTATGATAAAGACCTCTTGGCCCACCCAGTCTGCCCATTTCACTACCTACTGGATAAGCTGCAGATTCTAGTTAACAGCCTACTTCTTCCTACCCCCACTATAATTGCCTTATGGTTGCCCCATGCATTCTTGAATTCCCCCACTGTTTTTGACCCCACAACCTCTTCAGGAAGGCGGTTCCATGTGTCCACCACTCTCTCCATGAAAAAATATTTCCTCACGTTGCTCCTGAGCCGTCCCCCCTCTATCTTCAAATTGTGTCCCCTTGTTCTTGCACATCTCTTTTTCTGAAAGATGCTGCCCTCTTGGACTTTGTTAATTCCCTTGAGGTCCTTAAAAGTTTCCATCAAGTCCCCCTCTCCCTCCTTTCCTCAAGGGTATACATATTAAGCTCCTTTAGTCTCTCTTTGTATGGCTTCTGTTGCAGACCCTGCACCATTTTAGTTGCCCTCCTCTGGACTGCCTCCATCCTGTCTATGTCTTTGCGGAGATGGGGTCTCCAGAACTGGACGCAGTACTTCAGATGGGGTCTCAACAACTGTCTGTACAGAGGGATAACAACTTCCTGTTTTCTGGTGATGCCTCTCCCTGTGCATCCCAGTATCCCTCCAGCCTTCCTTACTGCCTTCTCACATTGCTTGCCTACCTTAAGGTCTGACATGACTACTGCCAGGTCCCTTTCCAGTTTTGTTGTTAGTACCTCCCCCCCATTGTGTACTCTTCACCTGGGTATTTGTTTGCCAGATGCATTACATTGCACTTCTTTGCATTGAATCTAAGCTGCCATACTTTTGACCATTCCTCCAACCTTGTCAAGTCCCTTCTCATCCTTTCCACCCCACCTTGTGTATCAACCCTATTGCAGATCTTTGTGTCGTCTGCAAAGAGGCATACTTTTCCTTCCAGCTCCTCCGCAATGTCTCCTATAAAGACATTAAAGAGGACTGGTCCCAGTACTGAACTCTGCGGTACCCTACTAGTAACCCCCTTTCTTCAGAGTGTACTCCATTTATTATTACCCTCTGTGTCTTGTGCAGCCAATTTGTTACCCAGTCTACCACCCTAAGACCAACTCCCAGACTTTAACTTTTTTATTAATCTTTTGTGTGGGACTGTGTCAAATGCCTTGCTAAAGTCAGGGTAGGCCATATCCACAGCCCCTACCTGGTCTACTTCTTTGGTCACCCAGTCAAAGAAATTGACCGGATTCTTCTGACACAACCTTCCCACTGTGAATCCATGCTGCCTTGGGTCCTATGCCCCGCTGGCCTCGAGGCACTCAACAGTTCTTTCTTTCAGAAGTGATTCCATCATTTTCCCTACCACTAAGGTCAAACTAACAGGTCTGTAGTTTCCTGCCTCTGCCTTGCTTCCACTTTTGAGAAGGGGAATCACATCTGTCCTCCTTCAGTCCTCAGGTACCTCCCCATCCTCCCATGATGTGTTTATCCCCTAGGTGGCGCTATCCCAAGGGCTACTGCCCCTGCCTGCTTGGCTAGTAGCAGGTTAAGGGGCCTGAGTTCTAAAACGGGTGCCTCCACCTGGAGATCAGGGTTGGTAGTGGTCAAGTTAACCTGGGCACAGCCCTCCGGGACACTGTAATCCCCCTCTTTCCCCTCTAGTGGCCTGAACACTGTACAATAATCACTTTTACAATGCCCCTGGTACATCACACAAGTACCCACACTGTTTGCATTTACCACCAGGGCTGGTTCCTCTGGCTTGACCCTGGGGACCCCCTGTAAAACAAGGTCATGCATAGCAAATAGCAACAGTACAGTACTTTGAGCACAAACTGGAACCACAGTCAGATTACATGCAGAAAAAGTTAGATCTGATTTATTCAGGGGACTTGAACAAGGGAGGGGCAAAATCAGGTTAATTAGCTTAAAGGTTATATCAATCAAGCAGTTATGCATGCACTTTGAGTCCCCCCACACAGTCCACCTCTGGGTACCCAGGTGGAGAAGAGATGGGCTAGCCAGGACTGTTGCCCGGGGTTGCAGCTTGTTGGGGCCCTGTGATGGAAAACACAACATACACAGTACACAATATTTGTAATCCGGAGCCAGAGGGCTCAGTTCATAAAGGAAACGAAACAACAAGACAGTCAGATGACATACTCAGATTAAGCTATTGTTGCAGGGAGCTACCCTGGTATTTACTCACAATACCCAAGACTGGACACAGGCTGGATGAAAATCGAGACTGCAGGTGGTTGATCTGGAATGCCAGGAGAAGCAGGGCCCACATGAGTTGCAGAGGCGTGGTTCCTGTTCAAGCGTGGAGCAGGGGGCTGATCCCCAGGCAGGTCTCTTGTCGATGGCTTCTCTGTATAGTGGGTAGTCTGGCTGGGCCAGTCTGGTAAGGCCCAGACCGCATGGAGACAAATTCGGATGCAGTCCATTTTGGGCTGGATACAGCTTCCAGCAAGCAGAACACAGTTCACACAGTGGGGAACTAACTCACAACCCACTAGCAGCTCATAGCATATTTACATGTACGGGAATTCTACTGTACCAGGCAAAGTGCTCCCCGGGCACAATCACAAAGTCTCTGCATGCACCGGGAGCTTAGGGGTAGCAGGAACTCCTGACCGGCCAATCACATTCAGCAAAATCTTCGGACTTCTTCAGGTTGAGCCTGACCCACTTCAGTAGCTTACTTTAGGCCCCATTTGCACTAGGGCATTTAAAACAGTTCAGAGCGCTTGAACCGTTTTAAATGTGTGCCAGCTCGGTTTGCATTCGCACATAACTCGTTTAAAACACGCAATTTTGGAAGCGTGCTCAAACCCTAATGGGAGCAGGGTTTGAGCATGCTTCCAGAATGTGTTTTACAAAACGAAACCAACTACTTACAGTGCGAGCAGGGAAACCCACATTAATCCATGCTTGTTGGTCCTCCGAGGTCCCAGAACCCCCCAGTGCCTATCACATGATTCCCTCATGAGCAGCCCTTCATTGCACATGCGCGAACCTCGCGAGGGAAAGATTAAAGAGGGAACATCTCGGAGCTGTCAAATCAGTGTGTCTGCTACATACAGGAGTGCCAGAAATTTATTATTTTTATTATAAAAAATGTCAGATTGTGCAGCATCATGGATAGATGAAGCAGTGAGAGCTCTTATTGATTTTTGATCCACAGAGAGTGTACAGAATGAACTTAATTCTGTGCATAAAAATACTAAGGTGTACCAAAAGGTGTCTGAACACCTTGCTAATATGGGCATCGAGCGGAGTGCAAAGCAATGTAGAGAGAAGATTAAACAGTTAAAGGGAAAGTACCATAAGGCCAAAGATCAAAATAAAAAGTCAGGCTCTCGTAGAGTTGTTTGCCCATTTTATGATGCTTTGGACAGGGTCCTGGGCACCCGACCAGCAACGGAGCCCACAGTAGTCCTGGAAAGTGCAGAACAACCACAGCCACAGCCACCAGTTGTTGATGGGGGTGCAGGAGAAGACATGCCTGAATTCGATCTGCCCCTGTCAGGTACGTATTGCTGTGCTTATACCTTTATGCCCCCCTCACTGTCACAGACACTTCTGACATGATGTGCATTCTGCGGTGAACTGCATAGTGCACAGCTGTAAAAAAGATTTGAAGCCAGCTGCAGAAAGCCACTGCAGTCTGTTGGCATTGCAGGGTCCACACGTTTGTCCACTGCTTCTGCACATCCTCTCTTGGCCACCCACTGTCTTCCACGACATCACCTGTTCCTGCAATGCAAAATGTACACCACCCTTTCCAGGAACAACTTGCTTCTTGAGTGGCATCCAAAACCTCACCCTCGCACGTGCCACTACTAATCATGGTATTCAGACCATGTAGGATAACTTCTTAATTTCTGTTGCAGAGTCTGAAGTTGATGACAGTGGAGATGCAGCTGCAGACATTCCTGAGACTGCACTGCTGTGCAACTTCCTCATCGAGAGCTCCTCAGTGGACAGTGACACACCATGCACCAGTACACCATCAACATCTTTTTCCAAAAGACCTAGTTCCTGTGAACCACCACAAAACCTCAGGAAAAAAAAAGAGAGTTAGTCGGCTGCAGGACATAATGGAATCTCTGTTCGAGCCCACGAGGAAGCTTCTTGCTGAGCAGCACAAGCAAGTGATAGAGGCAGAGGCAGAGAGAGCAAAGGCTGAGCTTGAAATGGAGGAACGTGTGCGCCGCTTAGAGGCAGAGCAATCAGCAGCTTTTTTTAATAACCTGCTGCAGATATTCTGCAGTCTTCATCAGCCACCCCAGCACCAGCTGGTGCCTAACCCATTGCCACCACCTCGAGCTGTGGTGTCTCAGGCCACTGTACATGGTGCAGTGTATAATGTGCATGCCAATGGCAATGCAGGCAGCTGTTTCAACACTCAAGGAAATGTATGCCCAAATCAGGGGGCATGTTATCCAAGAAGCCAAGGCCTAAGTCAGGAGTTGTTCAATGATGTGACATGGACTGAGTTGTGAATAGTAGCGCAGTTTTTTGTCAGTCAACTACGTACATATTGAAATGATCACATAACACAATGTATTAAAATGTGGTAAAAAGTTATGAAATGTTTATTATTGAAACAGGAAAAAAAATGCAGTTGAAAAGTGAATTTGAGATTTTTTTTATGAAGTTTTAGATTTCAGAACAGTTTTTTATTAACTTACCAGTTATAAAATGGTTTTAAATGTTTTTACTTGAATTATTCCTTCTTAACGGAACTTTTTTGAAATGAAGCACAAAAAAATTTAAGCAATATCAAAACACATAAAGGTACATGAAATATATGTTTATGAACTAACAGTTTTATCTGTCTTTCTGGTGTACTTTCCTTTGCAACTCAATTCAATATGCACACAGTAATTAAACAAGTCTGCACTTCTATTGCCAGTCCATGATGTGTGACTGCTTCTCTTTCTGCAGAATAAATGTTTGCTGTGTTGCTGCTTTGTTGTGCTGTAAAAAAATAAATCAATAAAGTTATTTGTTGTTCTTAATGCAATTTTTTTGTATATGTGATCAATAGTGCAACTCAGATGAAATCAGCTATTATAAAAAGGCTCTCAGAAATGCTGCAATCTGATTGACTGTTAGGATTCCAACACCCTTACATTAATCCATGTTATACTGTCATGTACTGCCTGATCAGCATGGCACATGGATTCTTCCTGTCAGCATTCCATCCTCTAGCACTGCTGAATGTATGGAATGATGCATTCTAATTTTGAACAAGCATTCTTAAACTGTTGGTGGGAGAACTATTTTATTAAAAATCTCCCTCTAAATGAGGAAAACATTCAAAAAGTATACTTTTAACACATTTCTTTTGGAACCATTTTTTATAATAGTAATAAAGCACTCCCAGGAGTTAGCTAATAGCCGTCACCCCTACAGGCACCGCCGCGCCTGTGTTACATTACACCCTAGGGGTGATAATCTAACTCCTGGTCATGCCTTATTGCTTAATTGAACTAGTCACATTGTGCAACTGTGGTGATGGAGTCCCGCAGATTCTGTGCAGAACATGTTAAATGATGCCCGGACATTCAAAATTGCTGATCCACTCCTCATCTCCCCAAGTGCACAGCACAATTTCATCCCACCACACTGAGCTACGCTCTCTGCACCAAATGTCCTTTTCAAAACTAAATGACATACATGTAGTAGCCACTACACGATGTAGTAGTAAGTGATGCAGTTTAACCATAAACTGATGCAGCACATGCTGTCTGCGCTGCCTACACAGCCTTCTCCTCCTCATTTCACCAATCCTCCACCTAGAACCCATCAAATAGGCAGCAGCACACAGAGACAGAAAAAGCCTCTCCATGTCAGTCGCCATTTCTAAACAAACCCATGGCAACAGATGAAGGAATGCTGGGATACATTGCAAGCACGCAATGCATGATGGTAAGCAGCTTTTATATGCTGCTGAACTTAACATGGATCACACAGACTAATGTGAATGCTCTAGCATGCACTGCCTGAAGCGGATTACAGAAGTGAGCTACAGTATGAATGCTGTAGCATGGTTAGAAGTAATCCGTTTCTTAAAACGGATTACTTAAGTGAGCTGTAGTGCGAACGGGGCCTTAGTCACACAAACTTGGATTTAGTCCACAATAATTCTCTTCTCTCCCTCTCAGGAGCAGCAGGCAGACATGTAAGCCAAAAACTCAGCTTTTCCACAGTTCTCCCATGCGAATCCACTCAGGATTGCTGCTCAGAATCACTTCAGCTCCTCTCATTTCACTTCCCAGCTCAGAACTAACTGAATACTGCAAGCAGCCCTGGACTTCCCCAAGATCCAAAAGATTTGGTTGGCTGATCTGGCTGTCAGTCAAAGCAAGAGCTCCCCCTTCAGTTGCAAAAAAGGCGCATAAAGCTCCAAACTAAAGTTCCTACAGATTTTGAATTCAGACAGCTCCTGTAGTCTGGCTACATTTTAGGTCCCACCAGTACTGTTTAGTCCAATTTGCAGTCCAGGACCAAGATAGTGGAGACAAACAAAACAGTCCTTGCTACAAAGAAAGCAGGTTAGACAAACTACATTATCATTATCACTCTAAATGATTTTCAGCAAATAGTTACATCTTTCAAAAGAGCTCCCTCTCAGATTACTTAGGCTGCAATCAGGCAGCTCTTAAAGAGACAGTACACAGAGGCTATACAGGCTCTGGTAATTGCATTTAAACTGCTAAAATACAGGACACCAGCCTGGCAGTGAGCATTTAGGCAAGCTCAAAGAAGACTTTTTGGGAACCCCCATTTGTAGGGGGTTACATGTTAAAAAGGGTAGTCAGTGGTGTCACTAGGTCTCTCCTTAGTTCTTTTAGGAGTTCTTTCAGGACCCTTTCTTCTGTGAATGGACTTGTGTTGACCCCCATGCCCAGAGTGCTTCTATTGTTTGGTTTAGGTACCTCCCCCTCGTCTTCTTTTGTGAATACTGAGCAAAAGTATTCTTTCAGTATCTCTGCCTTTTGACTGTCACCCTTTGCCCACCTCCCCTCCTCTTTATTAAGCCCTAGTATCTCTCTGTTGGTCTTCCTTCTTTCCCTGATGTACCTATAAAAGGTTTTATCCCCCTTCTTAACTGAGTAGGCTAGCTTTTCCTCAGTTTGGGCCTTCGCTATTCTGTCTGTCTTTCTGCTTTAACTGATACAGTTCTCTGTCCTCCTCATTCTGTGATTCCTTATACCTCCTGAATGCTATCTTTTTCTCCCTAACCTTCCCCGCCACCTCCTTTGAGAACCATAGTGGTTTTTTACTCCATTTTGTTTTCTTTATTTGCTTCACACAAAGTCCTGTTGCCTCTATGATGGCAGTTTAGATTTCTCCCATTGTTCTTCCACCCCTCCTTCTTGCCCATTTGCTAGTACATTCCTTAGATACTCCCATTTTGCCAAAGTTAGCCCTTCTAAAGTCCATTACCCTCATTTTTGTAGCTTGACTCCATGGTTGTGTTTATCATGGACCACACTGTGTGGTTGCTTGTTCCCAGGTGGCTACCCACTTCTAAATCTGTGATCCTCTCTCCATTTGAGAGTACCAGGTCCAAGATTGCACCCTCCCAAGTGAGTTCCAGCACTAGCTTTATTTATTTAAAAGTTTTACCAGGAAGGCATAATGTGCAGAGTACTGCTCGATTCCAGATGTGTCCTTGGGGTGAAGGCAGAGGAGAATACATATTTACAGAGAGTACATAATACAGCATACATTTCTGAGAAAGTTTACAGAGGATAGGGAGGAGGAACATAGCTAATATGTTACAGGGAAATATGAGTACAAGGAGCCACCCAGAAGCTGCTAGGTAGGTACATACTTCGGTGGCATATAGCTGTTGTGCAAGGCTTTGGAACATCCACAAATACAGTACTGCGCTTATAAACCATCACCAGGAAGATGCTAAGCTAATGCAAGAACAGGTCTGAGACATGCCCCTTGTAGGGCATCAAGAATGACCCTGTTCTTGGATGTGGCTGCAGTAAATGTGTTCTAGTTAACATCTGACATTTTCAGGTCCCACATCAACAATATCTCCCCCTTTTTCTGCCATTCTGAGGATGCCTTCTATCATTTTCTTGTCCATTTCCTCCCCCTGAGATGGGGTCGGTATACAACCCCTATTCGGATTGTGGTGCCACTCCGTATCCAAGGTGACCCACAGTGCTTCCTCTCCTCCTTGTTTACTCTTTAGTTTTGTTGTTTTGATTCCTTCCCTTATGTAGAGAGCTACTCCACCTCCTCTTTTACTCTCCCTGTCCCTCCTGTAGATTGTGTACCTTGGTATGTTGACGTCCCAGTCATGGTTCTCTGAGTACCACATTTCTGTGACTGCCACGATATCAAGGTGTCCCTCTTCCATCAGGGCCACTAGCTCAGGAAGCTTGTTACGCAGACTGCGGGCATTGGTACTCATTGCCTTCCATTTTATGATGGCCTTACCCTTTTTTGCCTCATCCCTGCCCTTGTTGCCATTGTCTTTTTTCCATTTACCCTTGTCCTGCCCCCTGTCGACCTCTGTACCTTGGTGTTTACGTTGCTAACTACCTTGTTTTGTGGGGGAAGGACTTGGAAGTTCCTGCTTCTTATCAGCGCCTCCCTCCTTGGCTAGTTTAAAAGCTTGCCAATGAAGCATTTAAACCTATCACCTAGGAGCTTGGTTCCCTTCCTGGACAGATGCAGACCATCGTGCCAGTATAGACCCACATCCCTCCAGGTGGACCCCCAGTCTCCAATGAAGCAAAAACCCTGTGCTCCACACCAGTCTTTCAACTATTCATTGAACTGCATGGTGCAGGCGTACCCTAGCCTCACCCATGCCATAGAAGGCAGCACCTCCGAGAAGGTTACCATGCATTCTACTTGTCTATGGCCCCTTCCCAACTTCACAAACTCCTCCTGCGCTGCACTGATCCCATGCCCAGCTAGGTCATTTGTCCCAAGGTGCACAGTGATGTCTAGCTCCCTCTTCCATGCCATTGCTTCTGCAATCCTGAGGATTCTCTTCCTCTCCCTCCAAGCCATGGCACCAAGCAGGCACCCTACTTCTCTCTTCCCTCCCTTCCCCAGCTCTAACCCCCTTACAATTGAGTCCCCCAGCATGAGCTGTTTCCTTCCCCCATGGTGTCCCTTGCCACCCTCCTGTGGGTCTCCCTTGTGGAGGTTCCCAGCATCTTCCTTGGTTTCCACTGCGGGTGCCTCTATAGAGGAACCATGCTCCACCAGAATGGCATATGAGTTGTGGAGAGGTACAACTGGAGGGATGCACCTCTGTTCCACCACCCTCACCCTCCTTGAGCCCACTGTGGTCCAACTGCTCCTCATTCTTGGCAACCTCAGAGACAGCGGTGGTGGCATTGGTGTACCTTGGGTGGGAGAGGCTTCCCTACTCCTTGCCATTTCGGCCTGGAGATGGGCAACCTCCTCCCACAGAGCTGATGGTTACCTGCAAATAGGGCAGCAACGCAGCCTCCAGAATGTCTTACGGAAAAGTGCCACCCCACAGCCAGTGCATTGCACCACTCCCCGCATGTCCCTCTCCCTTCCTGCTTATATATATATATATATATATATATATATATATATATATATATATATATATATATATATATATATATATATATATACACACACAATAGTGGCACAGTAGTGCCACTATAGATTAGGAGTTAGTACCCCATTTAAGGTTAAATCTCAAATTTTGCACATTAATAACTTTGCAACACATTACCAGGTTGTCTGAAATTTGGAATGCAGGTCTGGTACCATAAGTCTGGATGCAGCAAGTTGCATTACAGTCAGATATACATTCTTTGAACTACAAGTAGCGCAAAAACGCGCAACGCATAAATTATGGATTTTTGTGTGTTTTTGCTCGCACCCAGCCCACATGGTTTGCGTGATCGGTCCGAAAATGTCAGGGAGCATGCAGCCATGGTCCCCGATGTGTCTTTCGAAGATTTTGTGAATAAATATTAAACGGTTACAAAGTTATTAAAAAAAACGGTTTCCCATTATAGTCTATGGGAAAAGTTAACAAAATATGCGAAAGTGTTGCAAATGCCATTTTTACTTTCGCAAATGAGCCTTTTACTTTCGCAAATCAGCTATTTTGTTTTCAGTTACAGCTCAGAAAAATGCTTGGTGATTAAATTTGGGACCCTCTAGGGACTCAATTCTTGTTGTGTTCACCTAGTCGAGTCCTGAGGATGCTAGCCATGTCTTTTTTTTTTGTGGTGAAATACCCCAGAATTATGTTTTTAAAATTTTTTGTAAAAAGTAGTGTCACAAAGTACTTTAACAAGTATGATGCTTTCATGATTTTTTTCCACGAAAGTGTTGTGATTTGCGAAAGTATGGCCAAAACAATAGGAAATCTTTGTCACCCTGCTTGCAAAACAACAGTTTGTTTTTTTGGGCTGAAATTTGCAGAGAAGAAAGACAACATCCCACATATGTGCCTTTTGGTGGTTTGGTGCTAAAATATTACTGGGATGCAAAGTTACGGCCCTCGGAAGTTGATGATTTTTCCCATAGGATAACATTACTGCATCCGTCGTGCCTTTTGGGTTCCATATCTCAAAAATGGTTCAAGATATGGACTTTTCATCGCAAAACTTTTCAGTCCCCCGCTGAGGGGCTAAGTGCAAAACTAGCCTGGAAAGTCATAAATAATATGAGATTTTAATTTTTTTTCTACGTCGTACGGTTCCTGAGATATAAGCAATTTAGTATTCCAAGTGCTCATTTTCTGGTCCGAGGGCCATTATTATGCCCACATTCTTTGTATTCACTGTGCTTCTGAATGCACCTTTTTGGGACACAAAGTGTGTGCATTTGCATTACTGTTACTGTTAGTGTTTGTGTTTACATTTCCACTTGTGTTTCCGTTACCGTTTGCGTTAGTGTTTCTGTTTGCATCATCGTGTGCGTTACTGTTTGTGTTTGAATTGCATTACCTTTTGTGTTACTGTTAACTTCTGTGTCACCGTTGGCATTACCGTTACTGTTTGCATTTGCATTACCGTTTTCATTAGCGTTTCTGTTTGTGTCACCGTGTGCGTCACCGTTTGCGCTTATGTTTGCATTTTTGTTTGTGTTACTGTTTCCTTTTATGTTTCTGTTTGCGTTACCGTTATTGTTTGCATTTTCGTTACCATTTGTGTTTGCATTTCCCTTACTGTTAGTATTTGCACTTGCATTTCCATTATCGTTTGTGTTAGCGTTTCCTTTTGCATCACCGTTAGCGTTACCGTTTGTGTTTGTATTTGTATTACTGTTTGCATTAACATTTACGTTTGCATCACCATTACCATTACCGTTATGCTTTGCATTTCATCAATGTTAGTATTATGGTTTTTGTTACTGTTTACGTTTGCAGTTGCATTTCCATTAATGTTTGTGTTAGCGGTTCTGTTTGCATCACCTTTACTATTACCATTTGCGTTTCTGTTTGTGTCACCGTTACCATTACTGCTTTGCTTTGCTTTTCCATCAGCATTAGTATTACGGTTAGCGTTACCATTTGCATTTATATTTGTGCTTGCATTTTCATTACTGTTTGCGTTAGTGTTCTGTTTGCATCACCGTTACCATTTGTGTTTCCATTTGAACTTGCATTTGCGTAATCATTTGCATTTACGTTTGCGTCACCGTTAGCGTTACTGTTACTGCTTCGCTTTGCATTTCCATCAACATTAGCATTACAGTTAGTCTTACTGTTAGTGTTACCATTTGCATTTATGTTTGCACTTGTGTTTCCATTACCATTTGCGTTAGCGTTTCTGTTTGTGTCACCATTACCATTACCGTTTGTGTTTCCACTTGCATTTGCATTACCGTTTGCGTTTGTGCTTACATCTGCGTCAATGTTAGTGTTAGTGTTACCACTTCGCTTTGCATTTCCTTTAACGTTAGCGTTACCATTTCCATTTGCATTTGCACTTGCATTTCTCTTACCGTTTGCATTTCCATTTGCGTTTCCATCACTGTTTGCATTACGGTTTGCGTTTGCTCTTGCATTTCTGTTACCGTTTGCATTTCTGTTTACGTTTGTATCACCATTACCATGACTGTTAGCATTTGTGGTTACATTACCATTACCATTTCCTTTCACGTTTGCATTTGCGTCACTGTTACCGTTACTGTTTGCGTTACCAATTGCGTTTGTAGTTCCATTTGCGTTACTGTAACAGTTAGCATTTGCTTTCACATTTTTGTTGGTGTTACAGTTAACATTAGCATTTGTGTTTCACTCACCATTACCGTTACTGTTAACATTAGCATTACTGTTATGGTTATTACGCAGACACGGGCAGTACGGTCCGCGCTCCCACCACCTCATTCCATTCACTATTCATATTACACATTCTCAAAAAGAAGAGAAATTCATGGCAAAAAACTGAATTGAATGCATCAGTTAGGATTGTTCCACAGCAACAAAAGCAAGGAAATTCGGTGTTAGGGTTAAAAACTCTAACTGCGCATTCTCCCCCCCACCACCACCATACATACATATACATGCAAGTAGGGGAAGGACCAAGGCAACACAACCAATTACACACAACCAGCAGCACTTGACAGAACTACCATACAACTATCTAAACCACAAAACCACACCCCCATGCTCCCATCTTCCACACACCAACAGATGTCGGGGTGTGGTATGGCATCGTCACTGCTAACTCTGATACAGGACATTCCACGCTCCACCAGACACATATCACTACAGACATCTGGGCATCTTGGGCCCCACGCTGCCACCAGCACCTAACACAGAGTACACATATGCTGTTTTGGGGTTTACAAGCCCTAAAACAGGATTTTGGACATTCCCTTTAAATACTTTTGCAAATCACTTTCGCAAATGCGACACTGTTGTGTTATGCATTTGCGACACTGTCATGTTTGTGACAGTAATTTGCAAAACTATTTTACATGCTTTCGCAAATGCGAAAGTGTCGTGTCTTCCATTTGCGACACTTTCGTGTTTGCAAAAGTATTTTGCAAAAGTATGCTCCTGATAACTGCACATCTTTGTCATCCTCCTGCAAACAAACAGTTGGGTCCTTTGGGCTGAAATTTGCAGGGTGGCAAGCCCTGGTCTCACACATGTCCCTTTTCCTGCTTTGGTGCTAAAATACTTAAGGATGACAAAGTTACAGTATTATGAAATTCAGCAATGTCTCATACACCAACACTGCAGTGCCCATGATGCCTTTCACCACCCATATGTTGAAAACGAAGCGAGGTACACAGTTTTCACAACTGGCAGCTTGGTTCACTTTTAGGTTAACTAACCTCGTAGAACAACTTTGGAAATAATGTATGATACCTTAAGTTGGAATTCTCCACTTCCTATGGTTACACAGGTATATGCCTCCTGCTGGTTGTGTGTGATTGCTTGTGTTGCCTTGGTCCTTCCCCTACTTGCATATGTGTGTGTGTGTGTGTGTGTGTGGTGGGGGGGAATGTGTAGTTAGGGTTTTCAACCCTAACACTAAATTTCCTTGCTTTCGTCACTGTGGAGCAACCCTAACTGATGCATTAAATGGATTTTTTTGCCATGAATATATATACATATATATATTCATGGCAACAAAATCCATTTAACGGATCATTTAGGGTTAAAGTGAAAAAAGTTAGGAAAAAATGACAGAACCTGCAAGGAGACAAAACAAAAATGCTGAAGAGAGGTGAAAACAATATCTTTGAGCCGGAGGGGGAGTGGGATGAGGGCAGATTGACTGATGGGGACTCGGTTAGCGAGGGTTTGCAGGCCTCGGCCTACTCATGCCGCAGCAGACCGAAGGCTGAACAGTTACCTCTCACCACAGTACAGAAACAGATGGCCCTTATGCTTTCAGAACTACGGGATTTTCGAAAGGAGTTGCGTTCGATGGTGACAGACCTCCATACAGATATCACCAAGATGGAAGGCCGCCAAGAGACCCCAGAAGTGCAGACTACAGACATAGACCAAAGGGTGGATGGCGTGGAGTGCATGATTGTCCAGCTGCACCAAGAAATCCAGGGGCTGCAGGCTAGAGTGGAAGATGTGGAGAGCCACTCCAGATGGAATAATATTCGTATCTCTGGGGTCCCGGAGGGTGCGGAGGGACCAGAAATGACCAAATTTCTCCAGCAACTCCTCTGAGAAGCCATACAACTCGGAGACCCTGACTTTAGAGCTGGAGAGAGGCGACCGTACTTCTAGGTCCTAAGCCAGCACAGGGAGCCCGTCAAGCACCATCCTCGCTGTCCGTCTTTCAAGAAAAAGAAAACCATTCTACACGTGGCATGGAGGCAGGGGGTAGTGCTTTTTCAATCGTAATGAATCTTTTTGGAGAATGATTACACCCCCGCGATAACGCAGAGGCAGAAGCAATGCATTTCCGTCATACGGGCCCTCAAGACGGTGGGGCTTTGGTTCCGCACCCCTTATCCCACTAAATTGATAGTCCACTCCCCAGGAGGTGCTCAGGCATTTGAAACAGAGACAGAGTCCATGACCGAGCTCAAAAATAGGAGCATCGTGGCACAGCAGAGTCCCTTCCATCCGAAAGCATCATTGGCATCTAAATTATCGCAGCGTGTCTGGAATAAGAGCAATAGGGAAGCTTGTAGGGATCAGGGGCAGGAAGCAGTTCAGCAGGTCGCCAGCACCCTTTGACAACTACCACAGAACTCTCCCTCAACAGACATGCCTCCTATGCAGACAACTAACAGAGGCCTACCTCGCTGAAATTCTATAAAACCAACCAGATGGAAGGGGAAAACTTACCCATGGGACTCCGAGGACTGATGGGCCTTTGACATGTGAAGTGTCCCAGACTTGACAGATATCGTCAACTCCCAACCAGAGCAACGAACTTGGACTTCCAGGATCATTCTTTAACAGCAATCACACAGATAAGTCCCAGTCTTACTAACATTTTCCTTTTTTCTTTTCATGCTAATAATACCTAAGAATAAGGGTTTGAGGTGAAGCACTACTCTATCTTTAATGATCCCCCCCCCGACTAAATTACACTACTGATCCTCCCCATTCCTCTGTCACTTCCTAAGGCCTCAGCCAGTGTGCCGTCATCCCCCTAGTGGTGGGGTTTTGCAGGCAATGGCCAGCACTTTTCTAACTAGACTGGGACAGAGAAGTATGACTACATGCTTTCCAACTACTAACATGGTTGGAGGGATCAGAGGTTCACCTAGTTAATATAAATTGCAGCCTAAGTTAGTCTAAAGTAAGAGGGGAGAAAAGTGATCTACCGAACTACTGGTGCACAACAAAAGGGATCCAAAGTGCAATCCCCCCCTTTTCCTTTTCTCCCTCTTTCTGGGTATTCCCCTTCCACAGCCGACACAGGGCTTGGTCCAGCCGTGCAGTCCACATGACAGGATTGGCTAAATAACTGCCCCCCTCCCATGGCCCCCCAAGCCCATACACATCTCTAACACCTGAGGCAAAATATGGGGGAGGAATGGGAGTACGAGTGACGTCCCTAACACCCGTTAACCACCCCTTTTTTTTTTTAGTGACACCAGAGGTGTCTAATGCTCTCCACACCAACGGGAGCACAGGTGAGTGTCTCGGACACACACCAAGGTCATGATATATGACCACCAAGATGGAAGTTTCATCTCCCAAAGTATGACCAGTTTGGTTATGTTAGCCAAGTTGGCCCACATGTTTCTAAGGTCACACTGAGATGGGGAGACTTACTCCCAACTAATTCTTGTTACTGGTCACGGATTTAGTGACCGAATTTTTCTTCAAGGTTTGCACTAACAAGTAAGTCGCCATTTGGCACTGGTCGCATCAAAGCAGCTATCCTATAAGCATAGGAAAGATGGTCACAGGTATCTAATGTCCATGACAGGAGTCAGAATGATTAATGTATTATTGGGTGGATGTCAGAACACCGAATCTCTACAACTTTATAAAAATGAATAATCAGCAGATAATGGTTTACTCTCTGAATGTTAATGGATTGGGAAGCCCCATTAAGAGGGCCAGGGTCATTACTCACCTAAAAAAGACTAAAGCAGAGGTTGTGTATATCCAGGAAATGCATATGACTCAAATTGAACATGGGAAATTAAAGGGGAGGGGCTTCGCTAAGGTATACTCCTGAGCAATGGGGAATGGGGGTAGGAGGAGAGGGGTGGCCATCCTCATTTCACCTCATACACCATTCAGATTAGTAAAAGAATGGGCAGACCCAGAGGCGAGGCTAATAATCATCCAAGGGTGGCTGCAGGAACAAGAGGTCACACTGGCAAACACCTCAACTATTAAATTCCTGCTGAACAAAGTAGTTGCTATGACCAAGAGGATTCCACTACTAGCAGGTGACTTCAACATAGCCCCTAACCCTCCCTAGATACCACAAATGCCCTGAGAGGTAGGCAGTCTGCTCCTCATAAGTTTTTTAAGTGATTTGTCTTGGAGATGGGGTGGCTAGATGTGTGGCGGTCCCTGCACCCTGGTGCCGGAAGCTATACATACTACTCAGCAGTTCATGGCACCTGTTCCTGCATAGACCATTGGTACATGCAAAAAGAAAATCTAGATAACATGGTCGATGCCAAAATGGGAGCCATTGCACCTGTAGATCGTGCTCCGGTGGTGACCGCCTGGCGCTGGGGGGCAGAGAGACGCTGGACTAGGTGGAGATTTAATCCAGCACACCTCAAAAGTGAGCACTTCAGGGAATTCCTTAAAGATAAAATAGAGGAAATCACTGCAGATAACATGCACCCGGACACCTCGGCAGTGATGAGGTGGGACACCCTGAAAGCGGTCCTTAGAGGGCACCTAATAAAGTATACGGCCCACCTTACCAAAGCTAGACTAGAAAAGCAAGCACTACTGGAGCAGACAGTGCAGTTCCTCTAGAAGGCTCATCAGCAGGGTAACACCTCTGTGTTGGACCAGCTGAAACAAACAAAAAAGGAGCTGGATGATTTATGCATTCAACAAACTGAAATGGCCCTAACATTTCTAAACCAGAAATTTGGCGAGATAGGCCCCAGGGCCTCTCGCTTACTGGCATACAGGCTATGGGGACAACGCAAGGCATCCACGATTGCAACCATTAAGGACCCCACTACGGGCAGTCATCTAATTAAACTTAAGGATATTACCCACGCATTTATAAAATACTTTAAAGAACTCTGCACACCTGAAAATCAGCCAGATCCTAATCAAATTAACACTTTTTTGAACAAACTAGTTCTCCCTAAGCTCTCTGAAGACCAACAGGCCTCCCTCGTAACCCCTATCACACACCCAGAATTGGCTGCAGCGATTAACCAATCAGAAACCCATAAGGCCCCCGGTCCCGACAGATATGGGGCAGAATTCTATAAGTGCACATTACAGTCCATAAACCGCCTTCTGCTAAATGCCTTGAATGAAGTGGTGCTGGGTGAGGCCCTTCCCCCCAACTGGGCATATGTGACCATTTCCTTGATCCCCCAAACCCAAAAAAGACCCTCTCCAGTGTAGCTCATACAGGCCCATCTCAGTCCTTAACACAGATTATAAATACTTTACATCTATATTGGCCCGAAGACTTGACGCAGTCTTACCAACCCTGATCAACTTGGACCAGATGGGCTTTGTGAGCGCTAGGTCTACTGCAGACAACACACGTAGAGCTCTACACCTGGTACAGGAAATGCAAACCAACAGAGAACCGAGTGCACTCTTCAGCTTAGACGCGGAGATGGTGTTCGATCGGGTGTCCTGGCCCTTTCTCTTCACCGCCATGCTGAAGATGGGCTTCCCCCCACATTTCACTGGCATCATCAGGGCTCTATATTCGTCCCCACAGGCATGTATAAAGGTCTCTGGACACCACTCGGACTACTTCTCTCTGGGAAGAGGCACAAGGCAGGGGTGCCCCCTTTCCCCCGGCCTCTTTGCTATCTTTATTGAACCACTGGCACAAGCCATACGAATGGCTCCGGGGATTACTGGGGTGAAGGTGTTGGACACAGAACACCGGATAGCCCTATATGCGGATGATGTCCTTCTCTTTCTTTCCAACCCCACAGAGTCTGTGCCAGCAGTGTTTAATATACTGGAGGAATTTGGGGCCTGTTCAGGATATAAACTTAACACTAGCAAAACGGATGCTCTTGTCTTCCATTTTGACCCCCCAGAGAGGTTTAAGAACAGATATACCTTTACACGGAAACTAGAAAAACTAAAATACCTAGGCATCTTCCTGATGCTCGAAGCAGAAGACACGATTTGTCATAACTGTAACCTTTTTTTGAAACAGATGGAAGGGGACTTGGGGAAATGGGCCCTACTTCCTCTGAACCTGATACAAAAGGTGGAAGTGATGAGGATGGTCACACTTCCGAGGGCCCTATATCTTTTTCAAAATGTCCCTGCTAGGCTTCCAATAAAACTGCTTCGGAGATGGAATGCTGTGGTTTCCAAATTCATATGGGCTAACAAGCGACCCAGAATTGGATTTAAAACCCTTACCCTGCCCAGATCAAAGGGAGGATTGGCACTACTCGGCTTTAAATTGTGTAACTAGGCCTCTCACATAAGGTTCCTGATCTGGAGAAGCTCCACCACCACACTCTCCCGATGGAGGGAGATGGAAGAGGGCATCATGCCAAATCCAAATTGGGAACAAGCACTATTTTACCGAAACCCTCCCCGCCTCTCTCAAGAGGAGTGCCATGAACCCCTGGATCCAACATCAAATCCAGGCCTGGCACGCTATTTGCAAAGCCCTGCAACTCACCCCATTCCTAGTTTTATTAACCCCAATAGGCCTCTTAGAAGACTTTCATCCCAGATGAATTGCTCACACCTTCAGTGAATGGAGACGTTTACACCTCAGTAACCTAACACAGTTCTTCAAGGGACCGCAACTTAAAACATTTTTGGAGATCCAACAGGAGTTTGGACTACGGCGCATAGACTTTTTTCGATACCTACAAATACGACACTATATCAACTCCCTCCCCACCACTGTACATAACCCAGAGGGATACCCACACCTGATGAAGTTGCTGCTGCAGGTGCTCCGAACTAATGACTTACCACATGCCATCTCGGTCATATATAAATCACTGATGGAGACCTCAGGGGAGAACACATACCTAATTATGGAAAGGTGGAATTCAGAATTGGGAATCCACCTCGCTAGGGAAACATGGGATTCCAGTTGCCATACCCCCTCCAAACTTACCTGCACACACATGTGGTGACTTTTTGCCTGGCAGCTTTTCATTAGGTATTTTCGCATCCCGGCCAGTACCTCTCACTTCAGGGGTGCCACATCAGCCTCCTTTTGGCGCCAATGTGGGGAGATGTCTGCCCACCATTCACACATTTTTGGCTGTGCCCTAAATTGCAACCATTTTTGGAGATCCTTTGGAGAGAATTGGTGGAAATGTTGGGCCCCGGGATCCCATGGACAGGGGAGCTGTTTCTGCTAGATGTATTCCCCCGAGAATTAAGAGGCTCGTACAACGCCCCCCTGTTGGGAATCATGTTGCTTGCTGCGAAAAAGGCAATAACTAAATGCTGGCTCACTACTACGGTCCCGACCATAGAATCCTGGAGATCCACAGTAAATGGTGTCTATAAAGCAGAGAGGATCACTTACTCCCTGAATGATAAGGCAGCACTATGTTCAACAAAATGGAGCAGATGGTTCATATATGCCATGGCTAAGGACCCGGGATTTGTCCCTTAGAACACAAAGATGAAGTTTATGGGATCCCCTGGGCTTCCTTATCCCCCCTTTTAGGGACAATACAAGCGAAGCTCACCCGCAGGTTGGGCCTTACTATACAGATAGGGGAGAGGAAGGGGAGTTCCTGGGACCTGTAGGTTAGGTGGGAAGAGGGAGGCAGAGGGCCACGGAGAATGACCAGACTATGATAGAAGTAAAATGCAAATGAATGAAATGTTGTTCTGCTGGTGTAAGAATGTGTACTGACCTCCGTCAATATGCACTACTGTATAATATATACTCCTGGCAAATTAATTAAGAGCATGTTTAATAATGAATGGAACTGTGACTATGTAAAGTTGGAAAAAATGTTTTTTTTAATAAAAATTATATTTACAAAAAAATAGAAATGAAACATTAGGGTTGAGCCCCTAATCCCCCCTACACACCCCAGGCCCCCATCCTCCACAGACTGACAGACACAGGGGAGTCCCATTGGGGTCATGTGGCCCAACTCTCACTCCATTCTATGTGTAAGCAGGTTGATATACTACAGTAAAGGAGAATGGGGTGAGAGTTAGGCCTCACCACCCCAATGGCACACCCTGGCGTCTGTCAGTCTGTGGAGGATGGGGGTGCGGGGTGTGTGGGGGGGATTAGGGGCAAAATCTTAATGTCTCATTTCCTGACCTTTTTCACTTTAACCCTAAATGATGCATTAAACACAGTTTTTTGCCATGAATATACACACACAAAATTTATTTTTTGATCGTATGTGTGCTTACCCTCTATGCACTGTGCTGGGTTGTTAAGGATATGACAGATGTATGCCCCTTGCCCTCCTGAGGAAGTGATATCAGAACCTCAGGTATAAATGAAATGACATGCCTGGGGTGGGTGGGTGGGAGTGAGGGAAGGGGTGGGTAGGTGGGGTGAGGGAAAGGGGTGGGTAGGTGGGGTGGGGTGAGGGGAAGGGGGTGGGTGGCTCCCAGCCAGTGACCTTCAGAAAACAATCAACTACACCTCTGACCCACCACTCCGGTGAGTTCTGCCCTTCCTTTCAGTAATACAACCAGCACAGCAATTTAACAGACCACTCCACTTACACAAACCACTCCACTGAACCCAGGAATTAAAATTAAATCAATCCTCAGCTAGCAGTGCAATCCTAAATGCTGCAAAAATATCCTTAAAAATACTAGGGTCTCGATTCGGAGATGCATGGCACAACTCATGGGCGTATGCGAGTTGCACCATGCGGCGCTACACTGGGGACCCTGTGCCGTATTCCAAGACAGGCAGGGTCCCCAGCACTGGCATCCTGCCACTTGCTGCAGATGAGGCCAGCACCACAGGCGTGTGCAATGGCCCTGCATGCTACAAGTCGCAGCTCCGCTGGACAACTGCCCCCAGAGCCCCCCACTCCTGGAACACTGCCCAAGCACCAGGGGGTGGGGGGCTGGATAGGTGGCACTGGCATTTGGGGGCACTTTGAAAAATGGACCCTGGGTGTCCCCGACATTCGGGGGGGTGGGGAACATGTATGCGTTTGGGGGGCACGGTAAGCACTGCTGTAACATTTCAATGGTGCTGTGGAGTGAGCATTCATCAGTTGGCATGCCCCTTAGACTATCTCCCTGATGGTCTGTCTCCGCTGTGCCAATGCGGCTTCTGTAATGGTGTATGCGGGTTATGGCAGTTGCCCTGGGGGGCATGGTAAGCACTGCTGTAACATTTCAATGGTGCTGTGGAGTGAGCATTCATCAGTTGGCATGCCCCTTAGACTATCTCCCTGATGGTCTGTCTCCGCTGTGCCAATGCGGCTTCTGTAATGGTGTATGCAGGTTATGGCAGTTGCCCTGTTGGAATAGGGCATAGTTGCTGCTGTAACCCACCCTTGCACCATGCTGGTATGGGTTGCAGCCATAGTGGGTGGCATAACCACCTGTGGCATAACCCACATATGACATGGCGCAGGTCATGACATGGAATCGTGACCTGCGTATCACATGGCGCAAGTTGCAGTTTATGACATGGGGTTCAGCGTAAGTTGCCTTGTGCCATGCATAAGTCGTCCTGGAATTGGGCCCTAGGTCACTATACCAGCCAGCAGTTCACATAAAAAAGCATATTCAGTAGTATTTCGCTCCCTCTGAATATAAAATTAACAATCTTCAAATGGAATCCTGCAAGCCTCTTCTTAATTCAAACAAGCAAAAATGAAATTAACAATAGAAAAGTGTGGCAAACCATCCTCGCAGGTCCCAAGCAATAGTTTGCCTTTTTCCAGGCTCTCAGTTACCAAATATTAGTATGCTTTCTTCCCTGAACAGTATAACAAATTACAGCAGCCTCCGCCAAAAGCAGTCAAGGCCTTTATGTTTCAGTCATTCTAAAGGCATGCTGAGCTGTGACAGCTCGTTTTTTCAGGTGTGTTCTGTGGGAGGGGGTACTTACATGGGACATGTTTTATTTATTGTTAATGTTTGATGAGGAAAAGCACATTCAGCTGTGACAACTTGTTTCCTGTCGCATCGAGGGGTGAGTTTCACACAGGACCAGTTTTATTTATTTGTAATGTTTTATCACGAAAGGCAAAGTCAGTTGTAACAGCTCATTTCTAGGTGTGTCCTTGGAGGGTGGGTTACTATATTTATATATTTACATATGTATGTATTTATTAATGTTTTATTTCTTGTAATGTTTGACCAGGAAATGCACAGAGTTGTGATGGCTCATTTCCAGGTGTTACATGGGACTTTCTTTCTTTCTTGCTTGCTTGTTTTTGCAATGTTTGACCGAGAAAGGTGCACTGAGGTGTGATAGCTCATTTCCAGGTGTGTTCAGGGGGTGGGTTATATGAACCTGTTTGATTCATTTATTTGCAATGTTTGACCGGGAAAGGCACACTGAACTGTGACAGCTCACTTTCGGGTGTGTCCTGGGACTGGGGATTACATGAACCTGTTTTACTGACAGGGGGAATGTTATCCAGGGCATCGGAGATCATTCTCCCACTCTTACAATAATTGCCGTGGGATGTGTAACTTTCACTTGGACGGCTACCAGCGATTAATAGAAGGGAACCCAGTTTAACATCTCATACAAAGAACACCACCTAAAGAATGCTGTATCCCTTCGTACTATACTACAGTGTCAGTTATGGATATTACCACAAGAAACTGGTGTGGGACTAGAACCCATGACTTTCTGATCTTACAGGCTCAGAGGCAATTGTGCAACTGACTGAGACACTGACTAAAATGTGTTATAGATGTATATTGCAGTTTACGGACTAATAGTCTCTGTTTCTTTCAGCGCAGTGAAAATGTAACGAGAAAATGTTGCCAATCACAGTAGTTGCTGGCATAGTAGTTGCGGCCATGTAACCGCGGCGTTAATAACATAGATTGTTGCACTGTAGATGACATTGACATCAATTAATTGATAAGCAGTGAATTGTCAGCAGTTTACTTTTGATCTATTGCCTTTATTTTACATTTCTTTAATTGAGTGCAGGACGGGGAGAGAAGAGGTACATAGGCAGTTTTCGATACCAACTGCAAAGAAGTGAACTATCAGCAGTTTACTTTCACTGCTTTATGGCAGGCAGGTTTTCCTTTAATGAAGTGCAAGTCAGCCATACAAATATTTGCTGGGGCAAGAAAGTGCCTTACACTCAATTGTGTGAAACATACAGGGCGTGAAGTTAAGTAAGCAATAAGACACGATGGGGTGTGCATTAGACAGTTCTAATGCACGGCTAGGGGGACGTAGTGAGGCACGAGGCCACAGGCTGAGTGCGTCCAGTTCCCTAGCCGTGCAATAGAACTGTCTAATGCACATCCCCAGAGTGGCTTATTGCACTTATAAAATGGGCCTGTGTATTCTGAATGGGGGTTCAAGCTTTAGCTGTGCATTAGACACATCTAATGCACGGCTAACAACCAATCAGATTGCTTGAAATCCTTTGCCCATTTTATAAACTGCTATACAGTATATCGCCCTACTGTGCTGCAAGTCAGGCTTTTCAGTGACTTTTAACCATGATATAGTGTCATTCTGTCACTGCTGTCACCATATTCTTCCTATAAATATATTCTTCATGTAAACTATTAGAACAAAAAAACCCTCAGCAGCTAATCACCTCCTCATAAAACAGTCTGCAGTCATTAAAGGGTGCGACCATCAGCAGCACCGTGACCGTAATACTCAGCATGGCCAGTACGTCATACCACATAAGTCACAAATCTGTCCTTCCCTTAAGTTCTCGCATTAAATTAAATAAGTAATTTTCCTTCCCTTCAATCACCACAAATCTATCCAGGCCCTTCAGCAATGAGTGCTACCGCTACACTTTGTCCACGCGATGACAGCGGTAACGACCAATTGTCCTGGCGACCATTAGTCCTCTACTACAATGCCACGACGTTTTGTCTGGGGACTAAATGGCCATTACTATTTAAAGTTGAAACCTACAGCAAGTCCCTTTCCCAAAAATTTATATTTTTTTAATCTGTTTATTGCCATTTTGCTTGTCTTTTGTTTTTTCAGGTGGGATCTTGCTTCCAGCTCCAGGCCAGGGTCTCCTCCTAGTTGGATTGGTGCTCCATTAACCACAACACTTTGCCCCTCCAGTTTACCCTGGGGGCTTGGGTCCCATTTCTAGCTGCATTCCATATGGCATACTGCAGGTGAAGTGCATCTGTGTGACATGGTCCCTGGAAGCCTGTCCTTTTGCAGTGCCTGGAGGACATGAGTGCTGACAGACCTAGTCAGTCATCCTGCCACCAATGGAGATTTTTCCCCAGTTTCTTTCCCACCCACCTCCCACAATGTGAGTGCGCACACTCGTGATGGTCCTGGGGGAATGCCAGGCAACGTGTGGGATCTCCATGTAACTACTGCCACATGTGGCTCTGTGAAGGGTGCTGCGCTAAGCACCCCACGGGAGAAGAGCATCAGGGCAGATGCTGTGAATCCTCCCTGCCAGCCGCCGCTTTTAGCGTCCTGGGCTCAGGGTGTGAACCGAGTTGCCAGTATACCAGTGAGGTAATACCGCCCCCCCAAGCACCATCAGGCTACCCAAAAACTGTTTGGATACAAAAGTCATAAACCATATTTATCTGATTCAACATAAAAACCCAAATCTTACTACAGTCATTCCTGATTTGCATCAGTAAGTAGCTTACACATGTTTCATTACAGAGAAATAAGGGAGATGAATATAGAAAGGGTGTCAGACTCATTAACGAACTGGGCCCAGATAAGATTTCAGCAATCAGCTCCATTGATAACCTGAGTTGTTTCCCTTTTCCTTGACAGACACCCCTCAAAAAGTTCAGAATATGAGGGGTCAAAAGACGGAAGGAAACAATACACCGAATGGTAAGAAAGGCAGAAATAAAAACCTTCTTCTGTCATGCTGTGTTCCCCCTTTCCAGAAGCGCTGGGTGTCTCCCAGGTCATTTATATTTAATCATGCCTTGAAGTTCTTTCCTTGTTACTGGAAGGCAATTACCTGGGTTAGTGTGGTACTTTTCTCTTATTTGAAGTGGAAGCACAGCTGACCAGTCTTAATTAACCATAGAGGCCGTGAGGGTTAGGCTAATCCTACCACGCAGGACCTGCAACGTTAAGTCTGCAATCACAGGCCTTTTGGGTGACAGTGATATCTGGGATCTGCAGCACTTCTGATGGCTTCTGCACAAAAACACACAAATCCTGCATAGCTGTCCTTTGTTTGTTTAGTATGGGATCACTAATATTCACTTCCAGACTTGCAGATGGAGGCATGCCTTTGGAGCAGTGGATCAGGAAGGCAAATGTCCAGCCCTTGAACGGTGTGGCATGCTAAAAGAGATTAGGCGGGCCAAGTTGTATGGCGCTGTGCACTTTAGGGGGACTGAGTTCTCTGCGTGAAGTACAGCCCTTAATTCCTCAGCAGGTTTCTCCTAAACAGACAAGTGGCTACAATGAACTGGCGAACAACTTTCCACCTCATCTGTAATGGAAACATCTACTAATCAAAGCTATCATTATCACGCCCATTACTGAGAAATACTTATTGACAATGGACATAGTGTAGCTTGAGTTAATTAATTAATCTGGCTGGCGTCTGTGAACACACAGGACAGGATTAGAGAGGGGTTAACATGTCTGACAGATGGACGTTTATGTTAGGCTTTTCAGGGGCATTTAAAGCAACCTTCTTGTGTATGGAGACACCATCAGGCTTGGAATCAGGTGGGAGGAGCACAGCCAAACCTAAAGCTGAAGTTCTGCCGGGGCATTGCCATGTTATATCATGAAGACCCAAGTCCAGGCAAGTTCTAGTATGTGAAAAGATATTTGGGGGTTTATGTCCATTATTATTTTTATTTATTTGTTTATTTGCTAATATCGGAATTACAATCCTTTGAGTCGTAGACTCATTTCCAAAGGCACCTCATCAAGTAATACAGAGACAACAAAACAGTTACAAATTCCATATACAGACACATAGTTACAGGATACGGTGCATACATTGTTGCATGGTTACATTGCAGCAAGTATGCACAGGCAGGCACTTAGTTACTTTAGCAAGGTTACAGAGGCAGATTACAGAGGCAGCAGGTATACCAGTGATGAATCATTGGCCGATGCAGTACAGAGGTGTTTGCAAGACAGGTTGTAATGACAATGTAACAGTGCACAAGCTACTATCAAATCCTATACACTCAGTAGCTAAGGCTATAGTGTGACCAAAGGAAGATTAGAAGTGGTGAATGACTAATATGTAAAGGGGATTGGGGTTGTGAGGGTACAAACAAGAGGTATCTTACCTAATAAATGACAATTGAGCGATATGGACAGGTGGGTTCTGCTGGGGAAAATTAGGGACGTCCCTCCTAATGTGGGAGAGTTGAGAGGTATGATGAGGGGTTCTGAGGGGTACAATGAGGGATGTCCCTCCTAATGTGGGACAGTTGAGAGGTATGATGAGGGGTTCTGAGGGGTAAAATGAGGGATGTCCCTCCTAATGTGGGACAGTTGAGAGGTGTGGACAGAGGGCATCTGAGGGGTAAAATGAGGGCTGTCTGCCCTAATCTAAGACAGTTAAGAATTACGGACAGAGGGTCCTGAAAGATAAAATGAGGGATATAAAATACGAGACTGGAGAGGTATACCTGTGCTGCTATGGATTTCTATTTCTTACACGATTCATTTTGTTTTCTTTTCCCTTATCTAGAGGGCTATTACGTCACACGAGGTGACAAAAGGAAAAATATTTTGTCCCTTTCAAGCATCTGTCTGATAGTGAGTCCATCTGACCTTACACTTTTTGAACCTGACACAAGTTACTGGATGGATCCATACCTGGCATGGACAGGTTTCTGCATCCTCTAGAAACTTCTGGTAAGGATGGGGCACATCCCGGTGTGAAGATACTGAGAAACAGGGACAGAAAGTGACAAGCTGACTTGCATCTGTTCACATTTCACGGTCCCATTTGCTCCTCCAGTCAAAGGCTTCCCAATAGAGAATGGTCTCATGGACTGGCACCATAAAGTTTTGAGCAAACCATTAAAAATCCCTGAAGAGTGGAACTTGATCAGTTACATGGGACACAAACCTCCCAACCTTTCGGCGCCCATGCACGGGACACATTCCCTAAACATCTGGGGAAATAATTGACCCATTGTGGGCCACACCATCTTATCATGGAGATATATTCCTAAAACACTGAAGCTTTTGTGTTTATTAAGTTTAATGCTGATTGAACAATGTGGATTTAGTAAGCAGTAATCCACCACAGGGTGTGCAGTAAGACAGATATTATCATACGCTGTGGGTGGGTTGTGAAGAACAGGGTGCAGCCAAGTGCCTTCAGCCACCTGGGAAGTGTAATAAGATCTTTCCTACCACATACCCTGGAGTGAGTTTTTGCACCTATTAAATGGCTTGTTTAGGCAGAAAAAATGTCTGAAAGAGACATTTTAAATGTTATTATAAAATGGCAAGAAAAATTCTAGAAATGTCATTTTTTTTTTCAATTCTCTTTATACTCCTGCACTGGCCCCATAGGACTCTCTTGGACAGGACACTTGGCACTGACCCTATAACTGCTCACTTGAGACCT
Source organism: Neoceratodus forsteri (assembly GCA_016271365.2). NCBI lineage: Eukaryota > Metazoa > Chordata > Ceratodontiformes > Ceratodontidae > Neoceratodus > Neoceratodus forsteri. Next base: position 83,528,398 of record JADMNL010000034.1, read on the forward strand.
CCCACCTCATCGCTGTCCCGGGTCATTCCTCCTCCTCTGCATCTCTAACTCGCCATCTCCCCCTGACTCTGAACCCCCAGGTGGGGCCACCAACTCCTGACTGGCACTCTATCTGTAATCTAGAGTGCGGTCAGAGTGCAGGGAAGAACCAGAGGCCAGCTAGGTAGGTCCGGTATGTGCCTGTTGTTTCCTCTGTTGTTCCTGTCTTTGCCTTCCTGGGTGCCAAGGTGTTTCCATTTTCTTGGTCCCAGAGGTGGGACATACAATGACTTCCAGCACGCAATGGGCGTGCTCCTGCACCCACCTGCAGGATGTATATCATCATCTCCCTACCCCTCAGTAGGTCTCCAGTATCCACTGGGGTCCGCTGGAGCGGCGGATGACACAACCCTCCCTTCCCAGGAGAGGAGAGCAGTCCTATGGATACTCGATTCTCTCCTTCCCCTGCTGACCCCTGACGACCCAAGCCCGTTCCTGAACCCAGGCTGCTGGCGTGGCATGAGCTGTGGTGTCCAGCACCTCAACCCTCAGCACCACCGGGCTGGCCTTCTAGAAATGTCATTGGCTGAGAGACATCCACTGACCATGCATTAAGGCTCTAGAAATGCACGGTCAGGTGCCAAGTCTCATTTTCATCCCTGTAACCCCCCATGGTAGGGCTTACCTTTTTGACCCCCCTCGGGTACTGCCAGATCCTCTGTCTTTCTGCCTGCTCAGCTCTCTGCCACCAGTCTTGGGTTCTGTTGTGCCCCTACATCTCTGTCTGGCCCCTGCTTTGTTTCCTTCAGGTAATTGGGTCTGGAAGAGTGAAGTCATGGAACCACCATGCTGGCTTGCACCTTGCATGTGTGAGTGGTGCTCCGCACATGTATAGTAGCACATTGCCTTTTTTCTTTTGCCACTTCTGCAGCTAAATAAAAGCCTCTCCAGTGCTCGTGACCCCCAAAATCAGCAAGTTGGGGGACGAAGACATGGAAGAGGCCGCAAAGCTGTTTAATTTAAAAGTGCCAATGAGTGCTAGGAACTGGCCTAATGAATTTTAATGAGGTACTGAAATTAATATTAATGAGCTGCCTGCCTGCTGCCTAGGGATGGTGTAAAACAGCAGCAGCAACAGGCAGGAGAAAGTGTTTTTATTTGTAATTCTGCAGCCAGGTAATAGAGGAGAGGGGCTGCTAAAGAACTGTGGGGCAGATATCTATAAAACTTGTACTGTTTGGCTGCAGCAGAACTCCAAAGTGGGGACTTCTATATAAACTGTGGGGACTGTTTATTGTACATAGACATAGAAACATGGAAGTTGATGGCAGAAGGAGACTGCTAGATCCATCTAGTCTGCCCATTTGTTTTAGACCTATTTTGACACTCTAGTTGCCTTAACTCTGCTCTAACAATTGGGTCCTCTTTGCTTGCACCCCTATTCCCCACCTCTCCCTACATTATGTGCTTGATATTTTCTATCTGGTATGCCTACCCTCTCCTTAACATTTCCCACTACAAAATGCACAGTTTTTGGGCTTGGATCCAGCACAAGTTCATTATCCACGACTCCTTGTAGTTCTATGTTCAATGTATATTACCTGTAAATGTGCATTTTTACTATAATAGCAGCTATTTTTGCTCTTTGTACTATTGTAACTTGTCTTTCTGTATTATTACTGTAGGACCGCAGGTCCACCTTGTAAATGAGCTTGCTCAGTGGTGACCGCCTGGATAAATAAAGATATTGATTGATTGATTGTAGTCAGGGCTCCCTTGTGTCTATTGTAGCAGCCATATTTGGCACTTTGACCACCAGAGCCAGCCAATCAGAATTCTAGGCGCCTACATTTTAAAGAAATGGCTTCTGGGAGAAGGTGTGAACCATATTTTAGGTGCCCAAATCACTACTCAACCAGTAATCAAAGGGACTTGCTGTTTATTAATTTTATTGATGGACAGCTAATTTTAGCCAATCAGAAGCTGCCATTTCTGAGTGAAACCCTAGGGACAGTTACAGCTTGGGGCAGTCTGGCTTGGGCTCTCAGCGAGTCAGGAGGGCTCAAATTGTGTTGGAGGAAAAGTTTGGAAGCCAGCCTAGGGCTTCCGCAGCCAAACGCCAGCGAACTTGCCAAGAGGCTTTCTACTGCCTAGAAAGCGAGTGTTTGCAGCTGAATCTGCAGCATCCTGAGGAGACCCTCAGCCTGTGAAGAGGGTTTGGAGCTGTGTGCCAGAGACTAAAGTTTGCTGAATTTGGCCTGGAGTTGGAAGCCAGATGTAGAAAGAAGGCAGCAGAGCTCCGGTGCCTGGGAGCCTGACTTAATAGCTGAAATCCTGCTGTTTAAAGGCTGGGCTGCCACTCAAGAGATTGTTTGGTACCAGCTCAGATTGTCCTGGTGGAGGTGTGAATCAGAGGGGCCGCTGCTGCATCCCGGTGCTGCTGAACCTATTCCAGGTGGAGATGGAGACTGCAACCTGCACAAGCCCATCTTGGAGCCAGATAAGGGAACTGCTAGCCCTTATCGAGTGAGGTGGATCAGGATGCAAGGAGTCACAGGCGCATGCCTGGGTGCTAGGGCACTCTTGACCCATTTGGGGGAGTTGGACTGTGGAGTCACTCCTGGGCTGTCTGTGAACTGGGAAGCCTTGTGTAGTGCTCCCGTTCTCCAGCCAAGCCAGCTAGAAGGTGACAAGCTACCAGACCATCCTTCCTCCTCCCATAAGCCTGCTGCTAGTTGGTGCTGCTCAAGGTCTCAGTCCTACAGCCTGCCTTCAGATGCTGTTTCAGACCCTGTGAATTGGGACTGCAGAACCGTGAGTAACACAGGACTTGCCCTGACCTGGGGAGTTAGTTTAAAGTTGGTTACAAGTTTAAAGTTTTCAGTAAGCTACAGTTTTGAGGTTCGCTTCAAGGGCCCAAACGCCGGCCAACCAACGGCAATGATCAGGCCTGCACTTTAGTGTAGGTACCCAGCTAGGACTAGTAAGGGCACTGGTACCAGTGGGAAGGTGGGCAGAATAAATGTGTTGCTGCTGTTGGGGTAGGTCCAATTATGGTTATTGCTCATGGATTTGCCAGCTTATCTGGTATTATAATTGCTGTTTTCCTTACTTTCCCATTTCCTTTCCCCCATAATAAAAGTGTTAGTGTCATTACTGTTAAAAATTGTCCATGAGCATATTATTAGCTACAGCCATTAACTGCATGTGTTTTACTGTGTCACGATTTAAAGTGGTATTCTGTGTGGGGGGTGACTGGAAGGGGAGGCGGGTAGGTACAGCATCCTGGGGGTTGTACTACTCAAACATCTGGCCCACTATAATTTTACTCTGGGTGGAGGCACCGGGCTATTTGTTTATATCTTTGGGAAAGAACTTCCGTTTGTCACCAGAACAGAACACAGGTCCTTTAACCTGTATTGTAGTCATCAGGTAGGGGTAGTAGCCCGCTGGTATATGGCGCCCGAGTTACATCCCCAAAAACCTAATTGGAGCCATTTTATAAGTGTAATAAGCCCCTCCAGGGTGAGCATCATAGGATTTTAATGCACTTCCCAGGGGTGTAAGGGCTGTTGCTTGGCCTTCAGCCTTGTGCCTTACTACACCCCTGGGGTGTGCATTCAAATCCTATAATGCACACCCTGTTGTGGCTTATTACTTACTTGACAGTCAGCCATGCAGTAAGACAAATCTTACTGCACAGTTACAGGATGTGTTTTAGCCAATCACATTCTTCCTTTTCTCACTGCCATTTTATGATATACACTATATGCCACACCTTGTGCCTCACAAGCCACCTGGGGCATGAAGTAATTTGTATGACTGCACACCCTGTTGTGTGTTATTGCTTACTTTCTGCTTTAAAATCTCTGTGTATAATGTGGGGCAAGAAAGATGACCTCCATGTGGGTCACAGGGCTTTTGTGTAGTAAAATGGGTAATGTCCTCCTAATCTGAGAGGTATAGTGGGACTTCCTGTCTTCTTCTTAATGTGAGATAGCTGAGAGGTATGGCAGGACATGTATTTCTAATGTAAGATAGCCGAGAGGTATGACAGCATGTACTTCTAATGTGAGATAGCTGAGAGGTCTGGCAGGACAATCTCCTAATGTGAGGGAGCTGACAGGTATGGAGGGACAGCTTCTTAATGTGAGATAGATGAGAGGTATGGCCGGACAGTTTCTTAATGTGAGATAGCTGAGTGGTCTGGCAGGACAGTCTCCTAATGTGAGATAGTTAGATGTATGATAGGACATTCTCCTAATGTGAGATGGCTGACAGGTATGGAGGGACATTTTCCTAATATGAGAGAACTGAGAGGTATGGCAGGATGTTCACCTAATATAGGATAGCTGAGATGTATGGCAGGAGATTCTAATGTGAGATAGCTGAGAGGTATGGCAGGACGTTCTGCTAATGTGAGATGGCTGAGAGGTGTGGTGGACTATCTTCTAAAGTGAAGCACAGTCTTCAGTTCAGCTAGCACCTGTTGCAGGAGGGCAGAGCAGCAATCGGGAGTAGATCAGCTGTTTGAAAAAGCCAGGACTGATGGTATCCAGCACATCAGTTGATTGGAGGGAGGTTTTACTATTTGGGTTTTCTCATGGGAGGTAAGCTAAGGTGCATGGCATCTGGAGGATTTCTTGCCTTTGTGATCGATTTACTGGATTTAAATCGAGTTAAATTAGGTAAAAAAACTATAACAGAAATGCTAGAAGGCTAGAGCATACTCTGGAGAGAAATGAAGCTAAGCTATGAGGTATTTAAAATCTCTGGTCTTTAAAGCACATAGAAACACAGCACAGGGCTCACAGCAAACTCTGGAGCAGAGTAGCAGAGAACAAGCATTTGTCAATGCTGAATGTTGCTTGCTTCTATGTGCTGTTTAGGTATTTGGAAGTCATTGGAGTGCAAATATTAAAAATTTGCGAACTTACGAGCGTCGTAGGAACTGCTAGCAACGGACGCCAGAAACAGTCATTTTAGGATTATTCATCAGATTTTCAACATAGCCATTTTAAGACCTCTGCTCACGAACAGTGTCACTGTGATTTTGTTAATGTGTCCCATACATTGAGTTTGCACTCGACTCGCCATTGTGCTACATGGCGGAAACACGCTTTTGGGCAGGATGTGAAAAATGACAGCTGTACTGCTCATGAGGAGGTGTGGTAAAATGGCAGTGTTGAAAATCTGGAGTGGAAATATTGAAAATTAAGAATCCCACGAAATGCATGTAGGAACTGCGCAACGCACGCCAGAAACATTTTTTAGTAATTTTTCACCAAATTTCAACATAGCCATTTTAAGACCTCTGCTAATGAACAGTGTCATGGTGATTTTCTTAATGTGTCCATACATTGATTTAGCATACCGACTAGCCATTGTGTGCTAATGTGAAACACGCTTTTGGGCAGGATGTGAAAACTGACAACTGCATTGCTCATAAGGAGGTGTGGTAAAATGGCAATGTTGAAAATCTGGAGTGAAAATATTGAAAAATTTGATGAACTTACCAGCTCAAGTGAGGAACCGCGCAACGCACGCTCGTAAAACAGTCATTTTTAGGAATTTTATCACTAAATTTTTAACATAGCCATTTTAAGACCTCTGCTCATGAACAGTGTCACTGTGATTTTCTTAATTTGTCCTGTACATTGATTTCGCACACCGACTGTGCCATTCTGCGCTACATGGGCGGAAACACATTTTGGGTGAGATGTGACAAATGACAGCTGTACTACTCATAAGAAGGTGTGGTAAAATGGCAATGTTGAAAATCTGGAGGAAAATATTGAAATTTGCGAACTTACAAGCCTACGTAGGAACTCTTCCATAGCGATGCTCTTAAACAGTCATTTTTGGAATTTTGGCACCAAATTTTCAACATGGGGTTTAGGGACCCCTTCTCATGAATGATGTCACTGTCTTGGCGCTATTCGGGCCCAAAGGGTGATTTCGCAGTCACTACGCTGTCCTCTTGTGAAATCACCCTTTGGGCCTGAATAACGCCATGACATGAAGTGACATCACTCATGAGAAGGGTCCCAAAAAACCCCATGTTGAAAATTTGGCAAAAATTCCCAAAATGCCTGGAGATATGCAACAAAAGCTGAAACCCCCATCTAGCCCATTATACAGCTTACCAGCATTTCCTCAGTTCGCGGGTCGGCTTTCTGAAGAGTGCAGACGTGTTCCCGTCCACCGAAGATCGCCGCGCCGGAGTCCGGAGGTAAGTATGGGGTGAGGGGGGTGGGGAGGCTGGGGTGCGCAGTGGGTGGGTGCGGGTTGTGGGGGTCGGGAGATGCACCTGGACCGCTTTTGTCTTACAGGTACAAAAAAAAGGCGTCGTGGGACCGTTTGCCACGCTGGGGTGGCTCCCAATGTGGCACAAGGACGTTGAAGCGTTCAGCCGACGGGGATTGGGCACCCCTGTCGGCCATGGAATTCATTGCCACGCTGGGGTGGGCCCCAGCTGGCACAAGGACGGGGCGTTTCAGCCGATTGGGGATTGGGCACCCCGTCGGCAAAAGGTGCGTGACGCTGCCACGCTGGGTGGAGCTCAGCGTGGCACCTGCTACGGGGGCGCAGCTCGGCGGCGGGGATTGGGCACCCGTGGGCTAGCCACAGTGTCTTGAGGGCGCGCACGGCCGCGTGGGGAGGAGCTGCGCGAGCAGCCAATATCTTAACGGTGCTCACTGAGCGTAGCTCCCTTTCAACTGTATGCCACTGCATTTTGGAGCATGTCATACACAGCTCCAAAATGCATTGGCTTACAGGGGCCGCGCCTGCCAGCACACTGACTGAATTGGAGGAGGAGGTGACACACCTCCAAAATCTCCCATGATGGCACTATGTTTCTTGCATATGCGTGCAAGCAACATAAAAATGAGAGTAGTTTTGGGGTGCCTTTTTTTTTTTTTTTTTTTTTTAACTATTTATTCACCTTCTCTCACCATGCCCACCCCTTCCCTCGGGGTCCCCAGTGCACTGCATAGCTACGCCCAGGAGGAACCAGAGGACACCTTGTTCCCCTTAAGTGCTCCATTCCCAAGTGAAGCATCCATACCTGGATAACTCCCCTCCAGGCGGGGTGGAGAAGGTCCCCCTTCCAAGACCTCAGGGGGAGCGGACACCTGGAGCTGCATCCCTTGGGCCCCTGGGTGTTGGCGTGGGGCCCATCTCCTGGCATGGACATGGGGCTTTTACTTTGTTCTGGTCCCACTCCCTGCAGATGCCGGCACTTAGGGAGGACCAATGAGACAGAGGCATGCAGAGACGTGCCTTCGCTCTGGTCCTCGGCTGACATCTGCCCCTCTCAAATTACTGTGTCGCAGCTGGACCACCACCCGTGGTCACCCAGGTTGCAGTATAGCAGCTGAGACCACAGCCCACCCTCCCCAGAGAAGGGGAGTGACCCATCGGGCGCTCAATCCCTGTCCTCCCGGCTGGCCCTCCAGCGATTCAGGCTCACTACCGAACCTGGGTCACCAGCGCTGCATGCGGTAGCGCTACCCCTGTGCCGGCAGGCCAGCTTTTTGACTGCTACAAGTACAAAGAGGCTAGAGCAGAAATCAGGAGAGGGGTAAAGCCAGCTCTTTACCAGGTGGTGATTTAAAAACTAATGAATCCTAACAGGGCATAACATTAGTGGGTATTAGTGCTTTCAATATTGTTGCAAGTTCTGGAATTGTAGGTTATAAAACTAGGAGGGAATTAAATGAACATACCTTGGGTGAGGATCTGAACAAGCCATCTGAAACATATGGAACTCTCCGATTCTTCTTGGTACAGTTTGCCAGACCAGAGGACACAAAGCTGAAGGGGAGGGTCATGTGAGGAGCACAAATCAGCAGGGCTCAGTAGGAAGTTCCGACTAGGGGTAGTCCCATCTGGAGGATAAAGGTAGCTACTCCTGTCATGTCCCCACACAGGTTCATGTCCCACCACATGAGTGGAACAGATGTGAGTTTGGCATCTTAGGCATCCGCAGGAGGAAGGAGGGAAGCTGGGGACTCTGCCGGTTGATTAAGATACGAACTGTTCAGTGCTGTGTAACAGTCACTGCTGGGAAGGTAGGAAGGTAAACAGTAGACCAAAACTGGGAATAGGAACAACACCCTATCTAGAGCAGGAGTATAAAGGGATTTAAACAAAGAATGGGGAGTACACAAACAGAAACAAACAAAAGAGGGGAAAACTAGAAAACCTTACCAGAAGTAAGGAAAAACAAAGGTATTTCCAGGGAACACAGGGAGAACGGAAGTGGAGAATGCTGGGAGTGGTGCAGTGCAGTGACTGTGGGGCGGCAATTTTAATAATAATAATAGTACGCTTTATTTATATAGTGCAATTCATACATATAAAAGCACTTTACAACAGTTAAAATAAAAGCCATAAATAATTAGTTAAAATACAAATAATCACAGCTAAAATCCCATATCTCCATTACAAAAAAGCCTGATTAAATAAATAGGCTTTTAGTGTGGCTTTAAAGCTGTCCACCATCGGGCACTCCTGAACCCTACGAGTTAGAGAATTCCACAGGGTAGGGGCTACATAAGCAAAAGCTTGAACACCAGATGTCTTCAGCTGAACCCTGGGAATCTCTAGCAATCCCTCATTGGTGGAACAGAGCAGTCAAGAGGGGCAGTAGGGACGCAGAAGCTCTTGCAAGTAGTACAGTCCCTGTCTGTGTAGGGCTTTACAGGTCAGCAAACCGACCTTGAAGGTGATCCTCCCATGAACTGGCAGCCAATGCAGCTCACGCAGCACAGGTGTAATATGACTTGATAGAGACAGCCCAGTCAGTAACCTGGCTGCCGCATTCTGCACTAGCTGTAGCCGGCAGATGTCCACCCCTGGTAACCCTATGTACAACGAGTTACAGTAATGCAGGTGTGAGGTCACAAAGGTGTGGACCAGTGTCGGTAGGTCGCCAGGTGGAACCAGGTGTTTAATCCGGGTGATATACCTCAGGTGGTAAAACGAGGTCTTGATGATGGATGACACCTGAGCTTTCAGGGTCAGCCCATCATCAAGAATAACGACCAGACTCTTCACCTGTTCAGAGGTCCTCAGCTGGCAGCCTCCTAGTACAAGACCAGTTGCTTGACCTGCCGAGGACCCCTCTACTCGATGACCTGGTTCCACCACCAACACTTCAGTCTTGTCAGAATTCAGCTTCAACCAGTTGGCACACATCCAATCTTGGATCTCGGATAGGCAGTTGTTAAATACCGAGGCCGCCATATCCTGTTCAAGTGCAAAGGACATGTACAGCTGAGTGTCATCTGCATAGCAGTGAAATCTCAGCCTGTACTGCCTTACAATGTCCCCCAGTAGAAACATGTACATAGTGAACAACATGGGAGACAGCACAGAGCCCTGCGGTACCCCACATGGCAAGGAAAAAGCATCGGAGGCACAAATCTCCGACACTACTCTCTGAAACCTGCCAGTGAGGGAAGATTGAAAATATCAGAGGACTGTACCCAACAGTCCACAGATTAACCGCAGGTGCTCTAGCAATATCCCATGGTCCACAGTATCAAATGCTGCGAAGGGATCAAGGAGGACCAAGATGGAATGACTTCTCTGATCTCTCTCGCTATAAGGAGGTCACTGAGCACCCAAACAAGGGCCAACTCAGTACTATGCCTCTTTCTAAATCCTGACTGGAAGGGATCATAGATGTCATGGATGGCAAGATGGTCCTCCAGTTGCAGCATGACCACCTTCTCAATAACTGTCCCTGCAAAGGGAAGGTTAGAGACTGGCCTGTAGTAAGTGAGACAGTCTGGATAGAGAGAGGATTTTTTGAGGAGCGTGGTTACCGCTGCCTCCTTCAGGGAGTCAGGAAACTCCCTGGTCTCTAACGAACACTGGACAATCTCAGCTAGGACCAGGCCGATTACTTCCATACATCCTGCAAGAAGATGGATTGGGCCCGGATCCAAACCACAGCAGGTCAGCCGCATATTCTGGATGGCCATCATGACATCCAAGATTGCCACCTGATCAAAAGCCGACCAACTAGCCCGAGGTGTTGCGATCTCCCACCGATCACTACCGCTCCCATTAGAGTGGGCTGAACTGATCTCTGACCTGATATCAGCAATCTTATCTGCAAAGAAGCGAGTGAACTCATCACATTTCTCCTGTGATAAAGCTCTCCATAACTGCAGACAGCCTGGATTGCACAGTCTGTCCACATTTCTGAAGAGTTGGGCCAGTAGATTCCATGCAGCAGTAATCTCCCTGGACAGGGACTCTACCTTCTTACAGGAGATCACCGATTGATAGTCTGCATGATGAGTCATCAATCTAAGTTTGTCGGCATTGAGGCCAGATTTCTGTCAGCGATGCTTCAACTTTTGCCAAACCATCTTCATGTCCCTCAAGGCCCCATCAAACCATGGGGACCAGGGAAGAATGAAGAAAGGGTGAATGTGGACTGAAGCAATGGAATCCAGAGCCTCCACCACGGCCTTGTTATAGACCTGCAGTAGGTTCTCTGGATCCAAGCTTGCACTCAGAAAACCTGAGAGGTCCAGGACCGCCATCAGACCTTCTGGGGCAAACCCCTTAATGGGCAGTACCAGACCACCTCCACAGGAGCAGGCCTATAAGGTGGTGCCTGGATATTGAACCTGATAGTGCAATGGTCAGACCATCTGATCGGCTTCACCACCAGGTCGGCACTCTCCATACCCAGTAGGAAGACCAAATCCAATGAGTGTCCCGAACTATGGGTCACAGAGGAAACCACCTGTCTGAAGCCCAATGAATACATCAATTGGAGGAAGTCTTGCACAAAGTGCGAGAGATCATCGTCGATCCAGGTGTTGAAGTCACCCAGCACCATCACTCTGTGGGACTCCAATACTGTGTCGATAATGAAGTCTGAGATTTCCTGCAAAAATTACTTCCCATCCCTGGGTGGACAGTAGATGAAAAGAATTTTATATCCCACACCTGCGCCCAAGATACACTGAAAGGATCGTGTCTCCTCCACTGGAATATCTACCAGGCCCAATTACATTTTAAAGCAAATGGCAACACCTCTGCCCCTACAATCCAACCTCAGGTGGTGTATCATTGAGAACCCAGCCGGAACCGCTGCTTCCAATATTGGACTGGCATTCTCATCCAGCCAGGTCTCTGTGATGCAAGCCATATCTGTTGACCCGACAAGCTTGGCAATAAATGTCATCTTGTTCTTAATGGATCTGGCATTGCACAACACCACCCAGATTGGATGGGACTCTGAGGCTGACTGCACTACCTGTCCACTCAAGGTAGAGCCCCTGGGTATGGGGACTAGAAAGGGAGTGCCCCTCTCCAATCTCCATTTCACCCCAGGGCATCGTCTTACCCCCTCTACCCCTATTTGGCTGCCCTGGTCCCTTCCTCCCCAAGGTCCCAGCGCCCCCCCCCTTCCTACAATCCCCAATGCCCGGCAATGACCATACTATTGGTAGACAAAGCAGGGAAGTTAAAGGGGCAGAGGCCCTGGAACTCGATGGAGGAGGAGTAGCACCTGAGAGGGAGAGCCACCGGCCAACACATACTCTCCTACTAACCCAACAAGTCAGCCCATTACTAATTAATAAAAGCAAAATAAACAATTCCCCAACCATCAAATAGCTAACAATCCCACCCCACAAATGCACAGTAATCCCACTCCAATTACTCACCCCATAGCTCTACTAAATCCCACCCAAATCCAAACCATAAAAAGGTGCTTAACAAGTCCTGAATAGTCCCAAATAGTCTGAAATACAGAGCTGAGGTCCAGATATAAAAAGTTCACCAAAACGTCCGAGAAACAAATTAGGGTGAGTGAGGCTCTCACCTTCACCCAGTCCCTACAGCCACAATCCAAAAATTGCTGTCCTCTCCTACCAGCAGCAATACTGAGCTTAATGCAGTTCAGAGAAATTTTCGGAGGTACTCTCACTACCTCCCCAATAGTGTCCACAGTCAGGCCGCAAGTCATAAACGAGCCGTTAAACCATGGTCTTCGTTACAGGCCAGCACTTCTCGACCATCCATATTGCTTTGCCCACATCTCCCTCTTTTGCCCCCTCAGAGTCGCAAATAGCACCCCCTGGGGCAGCAAACCGGCACCACCAGTAGCCAGCAACTCACAGGTCACCAAGGTAAGCCCACCAGCTCTAATCCTGCTAAACCTTAGGTCCCCACCAGTCTGCGCCCCTCTGGTACCACCTCTGGATTCCTGATCGGACCAGGCCACAACCTCCAGTTATAGTGCTATGGCTCCGAGCAGCAAGCAGTACCTCTCTCCTTACCGACGGAGTGACAACCGGTAACCATAGGCCAGCAACAGACCACCTAGGACAGGGGGTAACTGGAGACCTGGCCGCCCACTGACGGCCAAAGTCCCTTCACCCTAAACAGTATGGGGGGGTCGACCCTCCGGCTGAAAGCTCCCAGCACTGTGCCCCTCAAGAAGCAAGTCATGGCCCTAAACAGTATGGTGGGGCTGACCCTCCAGCTGAAAGCTCCCAGCACTATCCCCCCCCCCCGAGAAGCAAGTCATGGCCCACAACCCTAGTTGCCCCCTAAAGGTAGAAACAGCAGGTACCTGAATATCCGGGGAGAGAATAACTGGCAAGTAAAGTCTGCTGAGTAGTCAGGCTCACACCATGCCAGTAGTTTTCAGAGAGATCTTCTGGAGCCTGTGGTACTGCTGCATCTGCACGCACCTCTCTGGGTTGAGAGAGAAGATCACTAGACTCCAGGCCGAGTCGACTAGGATTCGGGGGACCTCTTCTCCCACCCAGGGGCCGCCAAGTCTGTCACTGTTACTTCAGAGGATGCCAGGGAGGAGGAATGGCTGGACTATGGTGGGCTCGAGAAGGAGGGGTGGGTCAGAGGCACATTCCTCAACCTGTATCACTACGTAGTTCCTACGCTGCTCTGGTGGTGGAGGGACTGCCAGGAGGAGGCACCTGTGGTGGTGGCCATGGAGGATGTGGGGGTCTTCTGTAGCTGAAACCCCAAGGAGGGTGGAATAGGACCCCAGAGGAGGAGGAAGCAACTTTTGGTGGGGGGACTTGATTGTAAAGGAGATAGATTTGGGAACAGGAAGGGAGGAGAGGGAGGTTAGGAGCCTACTCGATGCCACGACTTGGAGGGATGGGAAGTGGGTCCTGAGGATCACTAGGCAGCAGGTAGGGAGGCAGAGCTGGATGTCGTTGTCCACCTGTGGACTAATGACTTGGCTAAGGACTGACTAGAGAGACAGGGCTGGGATAGTGCAGGGGGAGTTTAGGGAGTTGTGGAGGGGTCTTAGACAGCACACTCAGTGGCTTTTGCCGATGTGCTGCCTGTCTGCAACAGTGGGGGAAGAGAGGGATCTCTGCAGCAGGAGCTTTGACTCGTATTTGAAGGAATGGTGTAGAGAGGAAGGGTTCGACTACACTGGGGACTGCAGATCCACCTGGAGAGATAAGGGCCTATACAGAGGTGATGGCTTGCATCCATCCGAGAGGGGAGTTGCAGTCCTTACTGGAAGGTTGAAATGTTACTTTGATGAACATTTAAACTAGCTGTGGGGGACAGAAGAAATGGGGAAGGCAGACACTGCCCCCCACAGGCTGAAGTAGAAAGTAGGGAGAACCCAAGAGGAGTGGAACCCCCAGGGTGCAAATTAATAAAGGGAAGCAGGGTGGTAAAAATTAAGGGGGTTGACAAAGGGAGCATTAAAAATAGATGGGGAAGGAGGAAGGGTAAAAAGGTATAAAGGGGGGTGGTTAACAAGTAGGCTGGTAACAAAATGTACCTAGAGGCCATCATGGCAGAGGCTGACCAGGATATTGTGGCCATTACTGAGTCATGGTGCACTAAAAACCATGACTGGGACATGGCCATACCAGGCTATACTCTGTTCAGGAAGAACCAGTCGGGAAGGAAAGGAGGGGGTGTGGTGCTTTTTTTTCTGAACTTGCAAGTTTATTAAATAGCAGGAGACAGGGATACACATAGTATGATAACATCATTATATGTAGAACACTTACATCTTATAAAATAATAAACTCATACTTTCCACATTATACAAAACAATCACGTCCATTCAGCATCCTCTGTAAAAGAAAAACGTTCGTGTACCACTACTAAACCTGTCTCCTTCCTTGTTTTTTTCCAGAATCAAGTTCATAAGAGTCCTAATGAAAAGAAATGGAGTCCATTCAATTAAGTCAGTAGGAGGCGTCAAATCACGGAGAATAAAAAAAATGGTTGTCTTAATATGCAGACTGTCACCTCATACGCTCCTCAAGAACCCTGTGGTGCTGCTTTGAAAGAATTAGAAAGTGATTTATATTAAAAAAAAAAAAGAAACAATAGAATAAAACAACTTGTATAAATGGAATGGCTGTCCTGCGTGATCATTCCCTCCTATACCGGGGACAATGATGGGCATAAAGAAAAAGGAAGGATTTGGGGGGAAGCAGCCCAATCTATGACCCTGTATATTGAACTAAGAATTGTTCCAAAATTGGAATATCATCTTTATTTTCTCTGTAATGATAGTAGGGGAGCTGCGCTGTTACAGCTTCCGTACTCTTAATTTGGTGTATGTTCTGAAATCATTGTTGAACAGTTGATATATTCATGGAGAGTCATTTCTGAGTAACTACCTTAGTAGCTGCAGCCAGTAAAATATAAAACAAACATTTTTTTATTTATTTATTAGAAAAGTCGGATTGACAACCTTTGAGTCATGGACTCATTTACAAAGGCATCTCATTGCAGGGAGGGTAGACAGTTGCATAGTGTGGTTACAACAGTGAGAACAGTACAGGTGCAGAAACATTAAACATAGAGTACACATAGGTTATATAATAATGTTATTTATAATAGGTTACAGTCATATACAAGGTACCCAAGGGTTACACTGGGGGTACAGTCCTGGACATACCTAGATAATACCTGGAGAGGGTGGAGGTTGTGATGGGGAGTGGGGGTGGGAGGGAGGGGAGAGGATAGGCCATCCAGAGGATGTTGTCAAGTCAGGGAGACCTACCAGGAGGATCCCACAGTGGGATTAATTAGGTGTATCTACAGCAACGAGCATCAAAGAGATGGTTCCAGAGGGTGATTTTGAAGGGACCAATTTTGGTAATGTCGGTGATGCAGGGTGGTTGGGATTTGAACCAAGCAGGAGCTTGGTAACAGAAGGACCTCTGGGCTAGAGAGGTCTTGGTTTTGGGCACCAGAAAGGTGGCCTTGACAGAGCTGTGGGTGGCGACTGCCGGGGATGCACACCGCAGGGAAGCAGAGACCCCCGGGGGGGGGGAGAGCCCTAGAAGAGATTTTTTTGGCTAGTAGGCAGGTCTGGTAATGCAGACGTGCCTCAAAGGTGAGCAGGTTGGCGGTGGAGTAGAGCAGGCAAGTGTGTGTGTGACTAGGGGCTTCAGTCAGGAGCCTGCAGGCCTTATTGATTGAGAGCTGGATTTTAGTCAAGGCGGTATTGTCCGCTGCAGCGTAAATGGGCAAGCCATAATCCACTAGTGACAGGACAAAGGAGGTGATGGCCAGCCAGAGGGCAACTTGGGGGCAGCAATCTTTTTGATGGTATAGTAGGCCTATACGAGAATTTATGGCAGAGGATAGGGCATTGATGTGGGTGTGGAAGGTGAAAGCCGAGTTGAAAGTGATGCCTAGATATTTGTAAGGGGTCACTTGCTCCAGTGGGTGCAGAGTGCTGGGGAGAATGTAGAGGGGGGCATTTTTGGACTTATTTTGGTGATGGGAGAAGAGCATTGACTTGGTCTTCTTTAGGTTAATGACAAGATGGTTGTCAAGGAACAACTTTTCTGCTTGGTTGCAAGTGTGCTGGAGGGATACCTGGAGAAAAGAGGGATCGGGGTGGGAGGCAAAGAGAACCACATTGTTGGCATAGAGGAGCATTTTTCCTGTTTAGGAGCTGGGGAGAGTGTTGAGGCAGAGGCTGAAAAGTAGAGGTCCCAGAATGGAGCCCTGGGGTACCCCGGAACGAACGGGCTGGGTATTGGACAGGGAGCCGTCGATCTTCACACGCTGGGATCTACTAGAGAGGTAGCTGGAGAACCAGGCAACGGGACCAGTGGAAAAGCCGAGTTGGTAGAGGGAGTCGAGCAGGAGGGGGTGACAAACAGTGTCAGAAGCCTTGGAGAGGTCTATGAACACTGCACCGGCAGGGTTGCCGGAGTCAAGAGCAGAGTGCAGGTATTGAGAGAACTCCAGGAGAGCAGTAGTGGTACTGTGTCCTGGGCAGAGACCATGTTGTTCTGGGCACATTATATCATATTTAGCCAGGTACACAGAGAGTTGAATAGACACTATTTTTTCTAGGGCTTTAGAGAGCGAGGGGATGATGGAGATCGGTTGGTAGTTGTTAGGTGCGGACTGATCACCACTCTTATGTATAGGGGTGATTTCAGATGATTTCTAAGTACTGGGAAACTGACCGAGGCATGGAGACCAGTGTAGTAGGTCTGTAAGGGGGACTAGGACAACATCCAAGACCAAGCGGAGGATCTTGGAGTCTAGGGGGTCACAGCTGGGGTTGTTGCTACCAAGGGCTTTTAGCACGTGCAGCCTGGCTTCATGGAGGGATATAGTGTGCAGGTAGAAAGGAGGGCAATCCAAGGCAGTGGGGATAGAAGTGGGGATTTAGTCAAAAGAGTTATTGGGGAGAACAGAGCTTAGGCCAGAGAAGGTAGTATTGAGGCAATCAGCTATCCAAGGCGGGTCTGTGGTGACGGTACCATCAATGGAGAGCTTGGACGGTGGGGGGGGTGGGTCTTCCCATTAAGGTCTTTCATATTGTCCCAGAAAGTCCGGGTGGAACCCCAGGTGGATGCGAGGGTGGTCTGATAGTGGTCTGCCTTGGCCCATCTAATGGTCCAGGTGTACTTATTGTGCACCACGTTGTAGGCTTGTCTATCAGCCAACTTTCCTGGTTCGATAGCAGTGTGCCAGAGATTATCCCTATGCTTAAGTTTCTGGATAAGGGATGGGGAGATCCATCCGGCATTTTGTTTCTTAGTGTGGCTTCTGGTGTGGGGAGCGAAAAGGTCACAGGCCTTGCTGAAGGCATTAGTGAAGAGATCTAGGGCAGAGTCAATATCAGGGGCGTGTCAGATGGGGGACCATCCGACACGCCCCTGACTCCAGCTGTGCTAGATGCAATTTTAGCTTTCTGAGGCCCCCGGGGCATAGACACCGGCACAAGGTGGCCTGAGACACAGGTTTCATTTTGGAGGCTGACCAGTGACAGAGGACAGGTGAGTGATCACTAAGTCAGTCAGGGAGGACGTTGATATCCTGGATTTTATGAGGGCGGTTCGATAGTATTACATCTAGGAGGGTGCTGAAGCCACTTGTCCAGTTGATTCTAGTGGGCTGGGTGACTAACTGGGACATGTCCAGGGCAGCGAAGGAGTCCCTGGTATGGGAGGCAGTGGTACCAAGCCAATTGATGTTAAGGTGACCTAGGATGAGTTGCTCGGCTTTGTGTTGTAGGGAGGTGAGGTAGTCGATGAGAGACTGGACCACTGGGTTCTGGTTCCTCTGGGGTATGTAGGAGACTGTGAGGAAGAGTGGGCCCCTGGCTGGGTCAGGGGTAATTTTTAGAGTGAGGGCTTGGGTGCCATAGTCAAACTTTGGAGCAGGGAGTGCATGACTTAGGGTGTCCCACATGTGGATTGCACACCAACCGCCGCGTTTACCTACTTTGCCTTCCCAGAACAGGGTGTATCCAGGGAGGGAAATAACAGAGTCAGGGGTTGTTTTGTAGAGCCAGGTCTCTACTAACGCAGTAATATCGGGTTGGTGTTGTACAACCCAGCACTGGAGTGCGGCAGATTTCTTTAGGAGTATGCAAATGTTCGGTGATGTAACGCGGAGACCATCTCCGGAGTGGGGTATGGGAGGGCTAGTTGGCATAGGTCCAGGGTTTGGGTGTACATTCCCGGAAAGCAGTAAGAGCAGAGTGATTAATCTAATCAGGGGATGGTGGCGACAAGGACCCTTAGTGTGGTGTCGATGTGAGGTCCTGATAGTTGGGGTGCAGGGGATGGGTAAGGCACAGAGGGTAGGTATGGCCATAAAGAGATGGGTCCAGGATGGGCCCAGGAGAGACAGAGGAGCAGGGGGTGTTGGTAGGTGGTGGATGCAGAGGAGTAGGGGGGTGTCCAAGGTGGGGGTGTGTGTGAACTGTTAGGGGGTGGCTTAGGGGAGAAATGCTTGGGGTGGAGGGCGGGGGCACAGTACGGGGGGTGGTCTGAGCCAGGAGGGTAATTGTGAGCAGGCCTAGTACAGGAGCGATGGTGCCCATTGTTACTTGCTTGAGGTAAATAATAAGGGTGCTAGCCGACCTTCTGTGAGGGTGACTGCCACTGTAGTGTAGTGGTAGTGCTACCGCCTTTGGTGCAGAAGGTACCAGGTTCGAATACCTCAGGGGGGTATCTTAGAGCCTTGTCGAGAGGTTGTCAGGACTAGCTGGGGGGCTATGGAAGGCTGGATTTGGGGCTTAGAAGGGGGTGAAATAGTGACTCCTAGTGGTCACACTGGGCATTGGCAGAGGAAGAGGAGGTGAGGGGATAGGTAGACAAGAAATGGGAGGAGCTGTGTGGGGTAGGGTAGTGTGGCAGAGAAATGTGCAAAAGAGGTTTACTAGGCAGGGGGCAGGGCAGCTGAATAGCAGAGTAGGCAAGAGTGCCAGAGAGTAGTAGAGATTAGGGAGGTATGGAGGGGTCAGGTGCACAGAGAGGGGGAAACTCCCTCTAGTGGGAGAGGAATATAAGCTGCAAATGGAGAAGTGGGGACTTAGTTCTAAAGGTACCAGGAAGTCATGTGACAGAGGAAGGGCAATAAATTGAGGGTTGGGCTTGGGTGGGGGCTGGGCAGGGCACTTGCGCGCAGCATCAGCTAACACCCCGAACAAAGAAGCAGGCAGGGAGAGGCTGTCTCACTTACTAAGGCACTCTGCTTGGTCCCTTGCTCCTGGTGGATCAATATTTAGGGGTGTGTGGTGCTTTATGTCAGGGAAGCATAAAACCGATGGAGATATGGGGAATACGGGGGGGGGGCAGAGGTACTGTGGATGACAGATGGGGAACAGAGCCACTTTTCTGGTGTGATCTACCGATCTCCAGCACAGGGGAGAAGTTACATAAGGTACTGGTGGAAGCCATTAGCAAGAAAGGGCAAGGTGCTTCTGGTGGGGGACCTCACTCTGCTGGATGTAGAGTGGAGCCTTCCAGCTACAGCTTCAGCTAGAAGGAGGGACATCTGGACTCTCTACAGGGGATGTTCCTCAAGCAACTAGTCAGTGAACCCGCTCATGATGGGGCAATGCTGGACCTTGCACTCACTAACAGGTACATCGTGGAGTTGACCTGGGGACCGACGAACAACATATAGTGTGGTTCAATATAAAGATGGCTGCAGAACCAAACCATACATGGGTGAGGGTCCTGGACTTCAGAAGGGCAGATTTTATAAAGATGGGTGAATGCTTCAGGGATGAACTGGCAGGGGGCTGACCTGTGGGTGCAGGAACAGTGGGTGAAGCTAAAAGGGGGATTGTGCCATTTGTAGAGCGTAATGGTCCCCTGGTTACTTGTGTTGCTGTTTGGTTGGTGTCGGCATTTTTTTACCGTGCAATTATTGTCGCAACAGCTGAGGAGTTGGTATTATCAGCAGGGGACCAGGAATGTCAATTGTGTTTGCCGCTGCTCAGGTTGTCTGCCATTAACTGATTTGCAGCCGATTGCTGAGTAGCTGTGGCATGTGGCAAGCTGGAAGTCACGGAGCTGCTGCTAGCCACAGACTGGTGAGGCAGAGTTGGAAAACAGGAATGAAATACCTCTGAGGAATTTTTCGCCACAAAACTGTTGGTCCTTGCTAAGGAAATTGTGAGTACATTACCGGAAGCACTCCACCAGAGTTAGTCTGTGACTTTTGGACATAGACTCCCGAGGCAGTGAGAGGGCCAAAGACGGTGAATAAAGAAATCACATAGAGTATGCGGTGGCTGTGAGAGAGCTGGTGTAAAAGGATAAGCCATTGGATAATAACTATTGTGTCTATACAAGACCCAGGAAGTGAGAGCTCTTTGGTTTCTTTTTGGCAGTAACAGTGTTTGAATTTGGGAAGTGAGAGCCCCGTTGAAAAACATATCAGGAATCTTTTAGACTTCCTGGATTGTTATGCACTGTGGACTCTGCAAGAATCTGTAGGACTGCTTATTATTTAATAGTTTTGGGTTTGGTCGGGTGGGGTGGTTTTTGTAGTGATATAAGTGGTTGGGGGAATGATTGTATTGCATGTGTGAAAGTGTTTATTTTGTGTGTGGTTTTAGTGGTGTTTAGTATTTATTTGGGGTGGTAGGTTGGGGAGATTTTTGAGTTTTAAATTAGGTATTTTTAGGTTTGTGGGATTGTAGAAATAAAGAGCCAGGATGTGCCTGGGTTATAAGCCTATAAGGTGCAGCTACTCGGTAGCCTACCTCTGCGACCTTCGTCCTTTTGAGCTCCCTTCACTACCTGCAGAAACATATAGGAGATGCAGGGCATTGGGGGTTTGCTCGTTGGGGGGGTCGAGGCAGGGGGTCACGCAAGTGGTGGCCAGAGAGTCGCAGATACAGGTGGTGAGGCCTAGAAGGTACCCTGGAGCAAAATGGGAATTGGAGAGGGGTTTGCCTTATCTGATTCCCATACCCAAGGGTTCCACCATTGATAGTGGGCAGGTGGTTGATCCAGTAGTCTCTCCTCATCCTACTTGGGCTGTTCTTTGCAATGCCAGGTCGATGAGAAACAAGACTGCAGTAGTAGTAGCGGATTTGGTGTCCTTGGTAGACCTGGCTTGCATCAAGAGACCTGGCTGGATGAAAATGCTGCTGCCATTTTGGAGGCAGTAGTGCTGGCCGGGTGCTCTGTGATGCACACCCCGAAGAAAGATTGCAGAGGCGGGGGAGTGGCCATTTTTTTAAAGCTAGTCTGGGCCTCACTGTGCTACTAGTTGGTCCTACTGGGTCATTTGAAAGTGTTGCCATGTGAGGGGGTCCTGGTGCAGGCTACAGGATCCTTCTGATTTACTGCCCACAGGGTGGGGAGAGGGAATTCCTGCGGGAGGTCAGAGACTTTGTCACTGACCTGGTGTTGGAGTTCCCCAGATGGTTAATTCTGGGAGATTTCAGTGCCTGGGTTGATGACGGACTCTTGTCTTTTGGACATGACCTCCTGCAGAGTATGGAAGCTCTGTGTCTGTTGCAAGTTGTCACCTTAGCAACTGACTCACATGGCTGCACATTGGACCTGGTGTTCATTCTGGGTCTTGGGGTTGGTGACCTCAAGACTGATCCGGTCGATTGGTTGGATCATAGCACCATGAGGTTCACATTTGGAGCCCCCCTGAAGGTCCAACCTCTGTGGAGATGGTCTGGTACCGCCCATTATGGGGATTGTCCCCAGCCAGAATACAGGCGGCACTGGACCTATCGAGTGTGGAGGCTGCATGTGTGACTGGGCCGGAGGAGGCTGTGGTGGCCTATAATAGGGCCGTCAGTGCAGCCTTCAACTCGATCGCACCCATCCATGTCTGACCCTTATCTACTTGCCAGAGGCCTCCCTGGTTTGATGGAGAACTCGGAGTTAAAGATAAAGGGCTGGAGTTTGGAGAGGCGCTGGAGGAGATCTGGACTAATGGAGGACAAACTGGCTTTGAGGTCACATTATGGTGACTATCAGGGGGCAATCTCCCAAAAGAAGGCAGATTTTTTTTTGTCAAGGGAAATTGCTGCAGCAAGGGAACAGACCAGCTCAGCTCTTCCGCACAGTGGACAGGCTATTACATCCTGCCTTTCTCCGGGCGGGAGGAGCAGATTCAAGCACAAAGTGTGAAGAGTTTGCTCTGTTCTTTGCCGACAAAGTGTCCTCTATCAGGGCCGAATCTCTTCCAGTGTCACTCAAAGGGATTGTGGGGTCTGACCTGAGACGTGCTGGGGCACCTTTGTTGTATGGTCTGAATTCGATCCAGTTGGAGTGGATGAGGTGGCTGAGATAGTCTTGAGGCTGCGACCAACATATTGTGACCTGGACCCAGGTTCAATCCGACTTTTGGTCAGATATGTGAACCTGATAGTATCTGTGGTTGCTGAGACTTTTCAGAGTTCCTTGGGGAGTGGGGTTTTTCCTATGGCAGTGAAAGAGGCCTTGGTTAGATCCCTATTGAAGAAACCCTCAATGGACCCAGAGTGTCTCAGCAACTACAGACCAGTCTCAAACCTCACGTTTTTAGGGAAGGTATTAGAAAAAGTGGTAGTCATCCAGCTCAAGACACATCTTGCCTCCTCTGCCACTTATGAGTGCTTCCTGTCTGGGTTTTGAAATGGGCATAGTACAGAGACCACCCTGGTGAAGGGCTAAATGACCTCCTAATGGTTAAATGACCTCCTAATGGTGAGAGATAGGGGAGAGCATACCATCTTAGTGCTCCTGGACCTCTCGGCAGCATTTGACACCGTGGACCATGAGGTGTTGCTGGACCACTTGCAGAACTGGTGTGGACCAACCGGTAATGTCATCAACTGGTTTAGGTCCTGCCTCACAAGTAGAGTGCAAAGGGTAATGATGGGACTAGCCTCATCTTACCCGATGCCTCTACACTGTGGAGTTCCGCAAGGGTCGGTCTTCTCACCCTTGTTATTCACGATGTACATGCTGCCATTGGGATACATCATTAGGTGGTATGGGTTGGGTTTTCATTGTTATGCCGATGATACCCAGCTATACCTGTCCTACGCACCTGGAAACCAGATGGTGGCCTTGGTGTTTAACACCTGCCTGGATGACTCGTAACTGGCTACGACTCAACCCAGACAAGACAGAGGTACTGGTGGTGGATCCAGGTCATCGATGTGACAGAGGGGGATCAGGAGATTCCCTTGGTTTAGTACTGGGGGGTACTCATTTGGCCCCCTCCATTTGGGTTAAGGATCTGGGCCTGATCCTCGATGATGGTTTGACACTTGATGCACAAGTGGTGGCCATCATAAAAAGCGGTTTCTGTCATCTGAGGAACATTGCCTGGATCCGGACCCTGATACCAACTGAGGACTTGACCACCCTGGTGCATGCCTTTATCACATCCAGGCTGGACTACTGTAATGCCCCGTACCTGGGGCTATCTGGAAGCAATCCCTGCCATCTGCAGCTGGTGCAGAACGCGGCAGCTAGGCTGTTAACTGGAGCTTGGAGATCAGACCATATTATGCCTGTCCTCCGTGAACTGCACTGGCTGACAGTAAGGTGGAGGACTGCCTTCAAGGTCAGATTACTGACCTATAAAGCCTTGCATGGGGGGGACCAGCCTACCTACAAGACCTCCTGCTTCCTCTTTGCCCATTTCAGTCTCTCCGTTCCTCCAAGGGCTGCCTCTTTGTTGTTCCCAAGTCTAGATTGCGGCAATCTGGGGACCGAGTGTTCTCAGTTGCTGCACCAACCCTGTGGAACTCTTTTCCAAGACATCTAAAGGAGGCACCCTTGGTGGAGACCTTCAAAAAGAGTTTGTAAACCATTTTATTCAATCAGGCCTTTGACACTTATGATTCGTAATGAATCTGAAGAAAAATGAACTGACTGTTGTTTTACTGCATGTATTTTAGATGAATGGTAGAATGTCATATTGAATTCTACACCATGTTTTGAAAGTGTATATTGTTTATGGACTGTTTTTAAATATTGTTAAGCACTCCGAGCCTTTGGGAAGGGACGCTACATAAATAAAGTGTCTGTCTGTCTGTCTGTCTATCGATCTATCATGAAGGAAAGAAACCTCTGCGTCAAACAAGTGAGCAAAAGCAAGAGGAAAAAGAGACCTTTATGATTCTCAAAAGAGCTGGCAGAAAAGATAAAGGCTAAAAGGGTAAAATTCAGAAGTTATATGGAGACTCAGAGAGAGAAGGATAGAGAGGTGTATCAGGGAAAACAGAAGGATTCAGGGAGAGCAGTAAGGAGTGCAAAGGTGCAAACTGAAGAGAGAATAGCACAGGCAGTGACAAAAGGGGAGGAGACATTTTTTAGGTATGTAATTGAAAAGAGGAAGACCAGGCGTGGGATTGTAAGGTAAAAAGGGAAGGGGAGGACTGTGCAGAGGGGGACCAGGAAAAAGCAGACATCCTGAACAAATACTCTTGGTCGGCATTCACAGAGGAAGGAGATAGGGAGGTGCCATGAAAAAGTAACAGGAACTTTGGAGGGGAGGAAGTGACCACTAGTCTATTTTCGAAGGAGAGAGTCCTGAAGGGACCTGCCAATCTGAAAGTGGACAAAGCAATGGAGCCATTTGGGGTGCATCTAAGGGTATTGAGGGAGCTCAGGGAGGTACTGGCAGCACCTCTGACAGTCCTGTTTAACAGCTCATTGGAAACAGGAATGTTTCCTGAGGACTGTAGGAGGGCAGATGTAGTGTCACTTGCACAAAGGACAAGGAGTCATGCTATGAAGTTTGGGGGGGCGGGATGCAGAGGAAATGTGAGGAAATGCTTCTTCATGGAGAAGGTGGTGGACACCTGGAACAGCCTTCCAGCGGAGGTGGTGGGTGCCAGAATGGAGACAGGATTCAAGCATGCATGGGACAGATACAAGGGGACCTTGGTAGTAAGGCATGGGGTAGAGATGGCTGGAGATTGAGTAGGGTCTGTGGTGGCACAGTAGGCAGGGAAAACTGGTTAGACTAGGTGGGCCAAGAGGTCCTTATCTGCTGACAAGTTCTATGTTTCTATGTAAAGTGTTAGTGGCGGGGGGAGAGGCTGGCAATTATAGTCCAGTCAGCCTGACATCAGTGGTGGAAAAGTTAATGGAATCACTGCTGAAGGAAAAGATTGTGGAATATCTTGAATCAAATGGGTTACAAGACCTGAGGCAGCATGGATTCACAGAGGGGAGTTCATGTCAAATAATTTGATAGATTTCTTTGACTTGGTGACCAAGGAACAAGATCAAGGTGGAGCAGTGGATGTGGCCTGCCTAGATTTCAGTAAGGCTTTCAACACTGTTCCACATAGGAGACTATTAAAAAAGCTAGGTATCTTAGGAGCGGGAGTGTAGCGATGGTACCTTTCTAGAATCTTAGCTGATCCTCCTACAGTGTAGTAGGTATCAGGGTTATTCTGTTACAGTTGTACCAAGTCAGACTCTCATCTGATCCTCCAACAGTGAAGTAGGTGTCAGGGTTATTCTGTAATCACTTCAGTGGTAGGAAAATTGATGGAAACACTACTGAAAGAAAGTATGATTGGATATCTTAACTCCAATGGGCTGCAGGACCACAGACAGCATAGACTCATGGGTGGGAGGAGGTGGTGGTCATACCAAACTAATCTAATAGATTTCTTTGACTGGGTGGACAGGGAAAATGATCAGGGGTGAGCAGTGAATGTGGCCTTTTCAGACTTTAGCAAGGCCTTTGACACATTGCCACATCAATCAATCAATCAATCAATCAAAATCTTTATTTATTCAGGCGAACATCATTGAGCATAGCTCATTTACAAGATGGACCTGAGTGGTCATAACAATATAAGGTTACAAATTTTACACAAAACATGGTACAGAATGAACACAAATACAATGATTTATGAATGAGACAGATATACAAATATTTACATATATACAAGGCAAAAAGACAATAAACCTAAATCATATTAAAATGAAAGAAACAGATAGTATAATAGGGATAAAGCTTGGGTAGTTGGACTTGGGTGGGCATTTTTGTATGAAGTAGGTTGGAGAACAAGCTAGAAGAACGATAGAGAAATAGGGGGTAGCATAAAAAGGGGTGGGGGAAGGAGGGAGTGTGAGAGGACTAGGCCTTATGGAAGCAGTTGCATGATTCTGGGAATAGACTAGTGTACAGTTTTTTGAAGGATGTTAAAGGAATGAGGGTATCCAATTTCAGGGTCTTTTGAAGAGAATTCCAGGTAAGTACTAGGGAATAGCTGATTGCAGCCCTTCCATACCGGGTGCAGGTGATAGGAATCTTCAGCATGATGAGTTTATTGATCCTTAGGGTGTAAGGCCTGGATGTGATCCGGTTGAAACAGTCTGAGATGTAGGAAGGGAGGGAGTTTGTTTGTCAGAGCTTTGTAGATCCAGACAGCAGCATTTTTGTTTCTTCTATGTTGTAGGGATGTCCAACTGACTGCATTGTAGAGAGAGCAATGATGGGTGCTGGTGGGAAGATCTGTAATGAATCTAATAGCTCTAGGATACAAGGTGTCTAATTTATTTAAATGGGAGAGGGAGCAGTGGCCATAGAGGAAGTCAGCATAGTCAATGAGGGATAGGAATGATGCCAGGATTAGCCTTTGTTTGGAATCTCTGGTCAGGTAGTGTTTGATCCTATAAAATAGGCCAAGTCTTTGTCTAAGCTTTTCAGGAGCTCTTCAATGTGGCTAGTGTAGTCAAGTTTATTGTCAATCCAGACTCCAAGATATTTGAATTTGTCCACGTATTCCAGATTTCGCCAAGGATGGTAGATAATTGTGGAGGGTGAATGATGGGACAGTGGAAGAGCAGCTCTTGGTGGCAAAGAACATAGCTTCGTTTCTTGGCATTTAGTAGTAATTTCTTTTCTAATAGGTTGTGCTGTAGGAGGAGAACTCAGACTGTAAAAGCTCACAGGCTTTTGATGGTGAGGATTACTGACATATAGTACAGTATCATCTGCAAAAGGTGAATATTAGATTGTGAGAGATTGGGTCAATATTGTTGATGTAAATGGCAAGAGGATGGGGCCCAGGATGGAGCCTTGCAGGTACACCTCTTAGGAGTGGTTTAGAGGTGATAGGTCACCTTCATTTTTACCATTTGTAGTCTTCGAGAGATAGCATCTGAACCATTTAAGAGAGTGAGTCAAGGCCTATGGGTTCAGAGAGGAGATTAGTAGTTCATGGTCCACAGTGTCAAAGGCTTTGCTTAGATCCAGGAACACAGCACAGGTGTTATTCTTTTTGTCTAAGGCAGTCTGCCAGTCATTTGTAACTTTGCTAAGGCAGAGATGGTGCTGTGCATAGATCTAAACCAGATTGAGCTGGGTTAAGGAGATTGTTGGTATCAAGGTAGGCACTAACTGAAAGTTTACTAACTTTTCAAGCATCTTGGACAGTACTGGTAAGATGGAAATGGGCCTATAGTTGTTGAGGTCCATGGGGTCACCTGCCTTAAGTAGTGGAAACACTTGAGCTGTCTTCCATATTGAGGGATAGAACCAGTGGCTAGGGACAGATTGAAGAGGTGAGTGAGGGGGCAGCTAAGCGTGCAGTGCTACTTTTAGAAAGTAGGGATCCAGGGAGTCTGCACCTGCACTTTTAGTTGTATCTAGTTGGAATAGAAGGTCTTCTACTTTCTTAAGAGTATTGGTTTGAAGGAGAATGTAAAGCAGCCTTTTGTCCCTCAGTAGATTGTAAGTTTAGTGATGATCTCATCGGGTTTTCAGGTGAGAGTATAAAGCTAGGCCAGCTGTAGTGAAATGGTCGTTGAGGCATTTTAGATTTCTTGCTTGTCAGTGATTTCAATACTATTTAGGTGCACTTTGGGTGGTAAGACAGGGGTAGAAGTTTGACCTAGGATCCTTTATGGTACCCCAGAACCTGGAGGTTGTGATGGAGGCATCCCAGTTCAGCTGTGTGAAGGCAGCCTTGGCATTCTTACTTGTTTTGTGCAGGAGTTTCTGGCTTTTCTGAATTGAAGCCAGTCATTTGGATCCTTTGTCTTTCTTGCCCTTTTCAGAGTTTATCTCTGGCAAGCAGTGCAGATTTGAGGTCAGCAGAGAACCAGCGCAAGATTTGAGTTTGGTTCTGACACTGGTGAGGGTGCATGTATATTGAGGCACTTGTGATAATATCACTTAAGATCTGAAGAGCTGTCTCTATTGAAGCTGTGAGATAGAATTCTTGCCAACGTGTGGTGTGGCACAAATCATGGAGATATCCTGAAATATTAAAGTTCTTTTGACCTTCTTGGGAGAAATTTTGCAGGGTTGGGTGGCTTGATTGTTGATCTTATGCCAGCTATGGGACAGTGATCACTTATGTCACTGAATAGCACTCCAGCATGAGAATACAGATGAGGCTTATTTACCAACATGATGTCCAGGAGTGTGCTGTTGAGATTATTCTTTGGGTTAATTCTTGTTGGTTCTTTGATTAATTGAGTGAAACCATAAGTGTCACAGAAGGTTACTAGGGGTGCAGATGCATTGGCTAGCCAATTTAAATTCAGGTCACCTAAAATGATGGTGTCTTCAGGGCCTAGATTAAGTATAGATCCTAGGTGGGATAGGAGTTTGAGGCCTGCAGAGGGGGGCCTGTAGCAGCCAATCAGTTGAAAAGATGATATGTTGGGAAGGGTTATTTTAATTGATAAACATTCAATTCCTTTGGCTGTGATGTAATATTGAGGCAGGATGCAGAGATGTTTGCTTTGACATAGATGGCTACCCCACGCCCCTGGATGGACGGTCAGATCTGAAGAGCTGGTAGTTGGGAAGATTTATATCACTGTCTTTTGTTGCAGATTTGAGCCATGTTTCAGAGATAACCAGAAAGTCAGGTAAGGTGTGTACAACCCAGGCCTGTATTAATGAGAACTTTTTTAGGAGGCTGCAGGCGTTGATGTGAAGAAAACTCAGGCCATTTATGGAGGCTAAGTCAGATGGGGAGATAGAGCTTTCTGTGGGTCCAGGGTTGATTTCAACAGTGCCAACACAGATCAGCAGAAAGAAGATTAGTTTGATGAGGGCACCAAGTGATAGGAATAGGGAGTAATCAGAGGATTTTCTCTTCTTGCTAGGGATCCAATGTATAGTGGGTGATGATCCTGCTGTATGGTTATAGATTTTTAACATAAAGTACCAGCTTAATGGATAGGCATAGGGGGTCATTGTAGTGCCAGTAAGGGAGCAGGGGCTTATGGAGTACCGATGGTTGTGAGCCTTTTCAGGATACCCCAAGGATTACAGTGCAGAACGGCAGTATATACTTGGGAATTGAGGGCATCCACTGGGGACAGCAGGGGGACAGGCCTGAGTAGCCACCCTAATCACCATGGCATGGCTACATCAGTTTCCTCTTCTGGATCCGAGGAAGGTGAGAGGCAAAGCAGCAATAGGAGGCACAGTAGCATGGTGGAGGGTAGGTAGGGGTTAAAGATACTAAAGGTGATGTGAAGAAATGAGCTCGGGAGGTGGCTAGGAGATTAGGGTATGGGCGGGGATAAAGAGTCGGTGGGAAAGTGTGTATAAAAGAAACACCGGGGGTGGGCAAAAATTTTGCTGCTTTCCCGTACCTTTCTGGCTGTCTCCCGGCCTCCTGGTTCCTTCTCGGCTATCTTGGTGGCATACCCGCTGGCCATTTCCGGACCCCTCGGTCTCTGGGTGCTCGAGGCAGGGCCGGCTAGAAAGGAGGGACAGAGGAGAGGGCAGTCAGAAAAGCACTTAGTTGCAGCAATCTGCAAGAGGTGCTAAAACCTAGATTTACACAACAAAGACTGGGTGGGTGGGTGGGGGTTAGGGCGCCTGAGCCGTCTAGCCCAACGCAAGTCTCCCAAAAGACTGTAATCACAGAGTAATCAAGCAAGAAGGCATTTCACAAAAGTACACAATAATAAAAGTAAAAACAGCTCCTTTTTAGAGAATTTTGCATTAAAAGAGCAGTAATCCCGACCAGTTTTGGTGGTGCAAGTACAGCTAAAGTCAGTGGGGAAGGCGCACCAATCTGAGGCAAGGCAAAGCTGGCGGTCGCCTTGAATACATAGAAGGTTGATCAGGAAGCTGACCACTCTTGGAGTGGGATCCACAGTGGTAAATTGGGTTAGAAACTGATTAAAGGATAGGAGACAGAGGATGGTGGTGAACGTTGCTCATTCTAAATAGGGGAGTGTGACAAGTGGGGTACCACTGGGCTCAGTGCTGGGACCAGTCCTCTTCAATATCTTTATAGGGGGCATTGGAGTAGAGATGAAAGGGAAGGTATGCCTTATTTGCAGATGATACAGAAATCTGCAAAAGGGTGAACACTCAAGAAGGAGTGAAAAAATATGCTGAGATCTTTGGAGGCTCAAGGAATGGTCAAAAACATGGAAGTTAGGTTTCAATTCCAAAAAGTGCAAAATACTGTAGTTAGGACATAGAAACCCTGGCCCTGAGTCTAGGATGGGAAGAGAAGTACTAACAGTCACTAGGCAGGAAAGGGACCTCAGGGTTATCATATCTGAGGACCTCAAGGTGGCAGGGCAGTGTGACAAGGAAGTGGGTAAGGCTAGCGGAATAGGGAAGGGTCTCTTCAGCATCAGGAGGGAGGGAGGTGATGTTGCCATTATTTCACTCATTGGTGCATCCACACCTAGAGAACTGTGTTCAGTTTTGGAGACCACACCTCAGAAAGGACATAGACAAAATAGAGGCGGTCTAGAGGAGGGCAACTAAATGGGATACAGTTTGTATGAGAAGCCCTATGAAGAGAGACTGCAGGAACTTAATATGTACACCCTGAAAGAAAGGAGAGAGAGGAGGAATATGATAGAGATCTGATGGGGGTAAATAGCGCCAAGACCAGGGGGCATGCAGTGAAGCAGGGAGGATTCCAGAGTAATGTGAGGAAATATTTCTTAACTGAAAGGGCGCTGGATGCCTGGACTAGATTGCCAGTGGAAGTGGCGGAAGCTGAAACAGTGGGGCACTTCAAGCATGCATGGGATAGACATAGGTATATATTAGACTGCAGGGAGGTGGGAGGGTCAACAGAGCCCAAAATAGGGTCTGTGGAAACAGAATAGGTAGCAATCATCTGGGCAGACTGAGTGGGTTAAGCAGTCCTTTTCTGCTGTCCAATTTTATGTTTCTGTACCAGAATCTCAGCTGATCCCCAACAGGGCTGTAGGTATTTGGGTTATTCTGTAACTGTTGTATCATACCAGACTCTCAGCTGATCCTGCAACAGTGAGGTAGGTATCAGGGTTATTTTGTAACAGTTGTACCATACCAGAATCTCAGCTAATCCTCCAACAGTGTGGTCGATATCGGGGTTAATGTGTAACAGTTGTACCATACCAGCATCTCAGCTGATTCCCCCAACAGTGAGGTAGATTTCAGGGCTATTCTGTAAGAGTGGTAATATTCCAGCACCTCAGCTGATCCTCCAGTAGTGAGGTAGTTATCGGGGTTAATCTGTAACAGTTGCACCAGTCTAGAATCTCAGCCAATCCTCTAACAGTGAGGTATGTATTGGGGTTGATTTGTAACAGTGGTACCATACCAGGCTGTCGGCGCTCCCAATGATGAGGAAGGTATCAGGGTTAATCTGTAACAGTTGTACCATATTAGTTTTTCTGATAATCCCAACAGTGAGGAAGTATAAATGATGATACCATACCAGACTCTCACCTAATCCCTCAACTGTGAGGTGGATATTATGGTTAAACTGGGCTGGCAGTATTGCCTAGAGGTTAGAGCAATGAGATGTGAATGAGCTTGGAACATCCACTGGACCTGGGTTTGATTTCCACAACTTCCACTTTCATACTGTGTGATTCTAAGCAAGTCACTTAACCTCCTCAGTGCTCCCAGGTCGCGCCTGAAAACAGGCACTTGTGCCTAGTGAGCCTTACATGGTTACCAAAGTATGAAAAAAACCTGCAATAACAATGGTAGCATTCCAGAATCTCAGCTGATCCTCCTACAGTGTGGCAGGTATTGGAGTTAATCTATATCAGTGGTACCACACCAGAAACTCAGCTGATCCTCTAACAGTGATATAAAGGTCAGGGTTAATTGGTAAGAGTTTTACCATACCAGTGTCAGTGGCTCAGTAGGTAGCACACTCACCTCTGAGGCCAGGAGATCAGAGGGCTGTGGGTTCAGTTCCCACATCTGGCACTTGGGTTAATATCCCAATACTGACACTGTAGTGCAGCATGAGAGGGGTGCTGCACTTCTGAGGTGCCGTCTTTCGGATGAGACGTTAAACCGAGGTCCCATCTGCCTGGATTGGTGGTTGTTCAGGTGGATGTTAAAGATCCCATGGCACTTATCGAAAAGAGTAGGGGGAATTTCCCCGGTGTCCTGGCCAAATTTCCCTCATTCACTAAAAATACCACCAACAGCTTAATCTGGTTCAAGGTCAGTTGGCATTCATCTGTATCCCCCTCCCCTGGGTCGTGCCTGAAAATAGGCAGGATTTGTCTAGTGCACTTACCCGGTCAACAAAAACTAAATAAATAAATAAATAAAATACCAGACTCTGTTAATTCTCCAACAGTGCGGTAGATTTTGGGGTTAATCTGTAACAGCAGCACTGTACCAGAATTGGCTGATCCTCTGATCAGTGAGGTAGGTATCGGGGTTGTTCTGCAGTAATGGTACCATTACAGAATCTCAGCTGAGCCTCCTACAGTGTGGTAGGTATCAGGGTTATTCTGTAACAGTTGTACCATACCAGCCTCTCAGCTGATCCCCAACAGTGAGGTTTGTATCAGGATTAATGTGCAACAGAAGCACCATTCCAAAATCTCAGCTGATCCTCCAACAGTGTGGTAGGTATCAGGGTTATTCTGTCAGTTGTACCACACAAGAATCTCAGCTTATCCACAACAGTAAGGTAGGTATCAGGGTTATTGTGTGAAATGGTACCATACCTGACTCTCAGCTGATCCCCAACAATGAGGAAATTATCAGGGTTATTCTGTAACAGTAGTACTATTCCAGAATCTCAGCTGATCCTCCAACAGCGAAGTAGGTATCGGGGTTATTCTGTAACAGTGGTACTGTTCCAGAATCTCAGCTGAGTCTGTAACAGGTAGGTACTGGGGTTATTCTAACAGTAGTACTGTTCCAGAATCTTAGCTGATCCTCCAGCAGTGAGGTAGGTAATGTGATTATTCTGTAACAGCGGTACTGTTCCAGAATTTCAGCTGATCCTCCAACAGTGAGGTAGGTAATGGGGTTATTCTGTAACAGTGGTACTGTTCCAGAATCTCAGCTGATCCTCCAACAGTGAGGTAGGTATTGGGGTTATTCTCTAACAGTAGTGCTTTTCCATAATATAAGTTGATCCTCCAACAGTGAGGTAGGTATTGAGGCTATTCTGGTGGTACTGTTACAGAATCTCAGCTGATTCTCCAACAGTGAGGTAGGTGATGGAGCTAAACTGGGACAGTTTTTCTATCTATGGGGCTGGCAGTATAACCTGGAGGTTAGAATAACAAGCCGTGAATGAGCTTGGTATGTCTAGCAGACCTAGGTTTGATTCCCACAGCCTCGATATGCACACTGTGTGACTCTGAGCAAGTCACTTTACCACCCCAGTGCTCTGGGATCACCCCTGAAAACAGGCACTTGTGCCTAGCAGGCCTTATTCAGTCACCAAAGAATAAAATATTGGATTCTCTGTTAATCCCCCACAACAGTGAGGTAGGTATTCATGTTAAAGGGTAATGATGATACCATGCTAGAGTCTCACCTGATTCCTCAGCAGTGAGGTGGGTATTAAAGTACAGTAACGGTGGTACAATGCTTTAACTCTCAGCTGATCCCCTAACAGTGAGGAAGGTATCTGGGTTACTCTAAACTACAGAAATCTATGAAACCGAGTCTCCCTGTTAGTCTTACCACCTTCAAGACTTTGTATGCCAAGGCTGTTAAGGAGCTATGCAACTGTTTCCAGCTCGCTTAGCGTGCTAGGGTGCCTACTGCCTACCCACCCTCTACATCTCCACCTAACCTGGTCTCTTGGTTGTCTCCACCTATACCCCCCCTTTTTTCTGCTAATCATCTACCTTTCTTACCCTCAGACTCCTAACTTATATGTCCCCAGCCCCTCTACTATAGCACTCTTCCCAGAACAGCTGCTGTCCCTACCCTCCATATTCGCCCCATAAGCTCAAGATGTCCTGACCAATGATATGCGTGTGTTTGAAAATGTCTTAATATGCTGGCTGTTTCAGAATGTTTTAATTCCTCTTCTCATACCATTCTCCCTAACCTTATTAATCCTATGTCTGAAATACTTGTTATTGCTCTGTGTATATTTTTCTATTTCTGTATAACTATGTCTATTTATTATCTATATATAAGTGTTATTCTTGACCTCGTGTAGCGCAGGTCCACCTTGTAAATGAACCTGCTCAATGGTGTTAGCCTGGATAAATAAAGACTTGGTTGATTGATTGATTGACTCTGTAATAGCTGTACCATATGTTGCCTACTTGAAATAATTTACACCCAAGTGAGGTTATAAGTTGTTTATTACATCTGCAATAATAAAAATAAACATTAAAGTTCAGAGCTTCTGTAGCCTACTGCTCACACATTGCAAACAAAACTTCACACAAGACTTTTCTGCCTGCGAGTGCCACTGCTGTACTTGAAAATAACTGAAACATAATTAATCTGTAACTAATTGGTAACAAACATACAATATGCTGGCCAGTTCAGGTAAAGTTCCATAGCACCAATAATGTTTGGAGTACAGTCATCACACATTCCCCCTTAGACTCAGGGTTTAACAATTCTGCCCTATCAGGGAATCTCAGCTGATCCCCCAACAGTGAGATAGGTATCAGGGTTAATCTGTAACCATGGTACCAGTCCAGAATATTAGCTGATCCCCAAACAGTGAGGCAGGTATTGGGGTTATTCTAGATCGATGGTGCCATACCAGGATCTTAGCTGATCCCCCAACAGGGAGGTGGATGTTGGGGATAATTTGTAAATACCAGATTCTCAGCTGATCACCAACAGTGAAGTAGGTATTGGAATCATTCTGTAATGTGAATGCCACACTAGATTCTCCTCTGATTTCCCAGTATTGAGGTAGTTTTTGGGTTTAACAGTGACTGATCAATGCACCAGTGAACACAGCTATGCAAGGCAAGTAGCAAGGAACTTGCAGATGTCCTGGCAAAACCCCTGGCAGAGCTTTTCACCATCTCTCTGAGGACAGGGTGGGTGCCCCAAGACTGGAAGGTGGCGCATATAGTGCCTATCCACAAGGGGGGATCAAGGGAGGTGGCAGGGAACTACAGGCCTGTCAGCCTGACCTCGGTGGTGGGCAAGGTGATGGAGGGCATTGTCAAGAGAGGCTAGGGGGACCTGGATAAGTCAGGGTGCCTGGACGATAGACAGCATGGATTCATCCTGGGGAAATCGTGTCAGACAAACCTGGTGGAGTTCTATGACTGGGTGACAAGTGCCTTGGACCTGGGTAGACCAGTGGGTCTCCTCTTTCTAGACTTCAGCAAGGCATTTGACTCTGTTCCTCACGTGGGCCTGTTGGATAAGCTGGGAGAAATGGGGGTGGGGAACCAGATGATCAGATGGATAGGCAATTGGCTCCAGGTCGTAGTTGGGGGGATAGTCTCATCCCCAAGGAGGGTCATTAGTGGGGTCCCACAGGGATCAGTCCTTGGGCCCCTTCTGTTCAACGCCTACGTATCGGACATAAGGACAGGAATCAGGAGTGAGATGAGTCTCTTTGCAGATGACTCGAAACTGGGGGCGGTGGTGGATGGGGAGGAGGGAAGGGTGGCCCACAGGGGGACCTGGAGGCTCTGGAAAGATGGTCTAAAAGTGGAAGCTGAGAGTTCAATGCAGGAAATGCAAGGTACTCACCTGGGGGCCAGAAACCAGGTCAAGGAGTGCCACCCTGGGGAAATGCTACAAGTCTCGATGGCTGAGAGGGACCTGGGGTGATGGTGGATGTCAAGATGAACAACTCTGAGACTCGTGGGGAGGGCAGCAGCCAAGGCCAATAGGATGCTGGGATGCATCGCTGGGATCACCTCCAGAAGGAGGGAAGTGATACTCCCTCTGTATAACTGCTTGGTGAGGCCAGCACCTTGAGTACTGCATGCAGTTTGGAGGCCACACTTAAAGCGGGACATTAACCTCCTGGAGAGGTCCAGAGGAGGGCAACCAAAATGATTTGGGGCTTGGGGACAGGACCTATGAGGAGAGCTCGAAGAGCTAAATATGTACACATTGAGAGAGAGAAGGGACCATGGGGGACATGATGAGGTCTTTA
This sequence comes from Neoceratodus forsteri, assembly GCA_016271365.2. Taxonomy (NCBI): domain Eukaryota; kingdom Metazoa; phylum Chordata; order Ceratodontiformes; family Ceratodontidae; genus Neoceratodus; species Neoceratodus forsteri. Next base: position 83,564,471 of record JADMNL010000034.1, read on the forward strand.
GGTACAGAAGAGGGTAAATAGGGGAGGAACAGTCGGAGGTGCTTCAATGGAAGGAGGAAGGGGCCACTAGAGGGCATGGCTGGAAGCTGGAGGGGGGAAGATTCAGGGGAGAAAGGAGGAGGTGCTACTTCACTGAGAGGGTGGTGGAGCCATGGAATGCACTGCCTAGGGGGCTGGTGGAGGCAGAGACAGTGGAGGGGTTCAAGAGGGGGTGGGACAGGTACAGGGGAAGGGTTCTGGAAGCAAAATCCAATGCAGCAAGAATATCCGGAACTGGGAAGGGAGAAGCCAGAGAAGGCGAGGGGGACAGCAAGGTCAGCACCCAGGGTGGGGGCTGACCAAACGAGCAGACACGAAAGGCCATTAGGCCTATTCTGCTGGCATTTTAGTATGTTAGTATGTTAGTATGTTAGCTCCCAATACTCTTTTAGGCCAGCTATCCGTAGTTGATTTTCACCTAATCTATGTTTTAAAAGGCTACATTATATTTTTTTTTTCTGGGGAAAGGGATTTTCTTATTTAAAGAAGAAAATGTTACTTACCTTGTAACTATAGTTCTTCGTATAAATGTTTTATGTAATTACCACTTTAAGGGCATTCCCTGGCGTTTCAGATTCTCATTTTACAATGGAAAGGTTTTCAAGGTTGTTTACTGGCTCAGGTACATTTATGCATGTGTGGAGCTATTATCAGAGTAATGATTTGCCCTGTTAGGTTATAGCTGACTGCGGGTCTAAATAGCATGACAGGGAAGAAATAAACCCCACATTTATAACCAATATAAAAAGACTTTCAGAAATGCTATAATCTGATTGGCACAGTCTGACCACCATGGTACATATTCTTTCTGTCAGCATTCCATTCTCTCGCACTGCTGAATGACATAAATTATCAAAAGGGTCTGAGAAATAGACCTGACTGGCTATAAACATTCTATCTGCCTTATGTTAATTAAGCAGTAAGCACGGCCAGGGGTTAGATTAACAGTCTGTTAATCTCCCCACCAGATGCATAATGTAGCATGAGGTAGAGCCGAGTGCCATATTAGCACTGGGGAGGATTAATTAACTGGTAATATAACTCCTGGGAGTGCCTTACTGTTATTATAATGAAAAAAAAACAAACTATAAAAGTGTTAGAAGTGTACCTTTTGAATGTTTTCCTGATTGAGAGGGAGATGTTTAATAATTCATCCACCATCTGTTTAAGAATGCTGTTTTTTTTTTGTTGATCTTTTTTGTCCGCCTTTGGCTGGCCAGCCCCTATCTGCTGATCTCTGCAGCCCTGTCACCCCAGCGTCCTCTGGGACTTACCTGCCCAGCTCTCTCCCCCAGGGCTTGCCTCCCCTGGTGGGGTCAGCAGGGTCCCCCCTCATACCCCCCACCGATACAGGATCCAGATGGCTTGGATGTGCCAAGATAGCTGGGTGCAGGGCTGGTGAGAGATTGGCATCATCCTGTTAGTTGGCCCTGTTTTCCCTCCTGTTGTTTCCCGGAGAGGAGGACATGATGTGCAATGATAATAATAATAATAATAAAATTTATTTAATTAAGCGCCTTTCAAGTTTTCAAGGCGCTGTACAGTTCAAAAGAACAAACAACGAATACAATAAAACAGAACAGCAATTTCAACAAGTAAAACCAATTACAACAAGAATGGAAAGGCCTTATTCCATAAAAAGGACTTTAAGGCCCTTTTAAAAATATCCACTGTTGTACTCTCTCGGAGCGGATGGGGTAGAGAATTCCACAGGGATGGAGCCACAAAGCCAAAGGCACGGGCTCCAGAAGACTTCAGATTAACCCTTGGAATCTCCAGCAACCTCGTCAGCCGAGCAGCTATCTCAAAGTGTAAGGCACCAAAGCTCTTTCAAGTAGTGGGACCAAACCCCATGTAGGGCTTTGTAGGTCAAGACGCGTGTACGGCATGCCAAGCATCCCCACATCTGCTTCCCTCTCCATTGCAGTCCCTATTGTGCTGACCCCCAGCCGTCGCTTAGGGACTAAGCAATACCAGGCAATTAAACCAATCCCTCCCTGCAGGAGGAGAGCAGTTTCTGGGGTGCTTGATCCTCTTCCTCCTCTAGCCAACCCTCCAATTCCCGAGCTTGCTTCGGAGCCCGGTTCATTGGTGCCGCAAGTCGTAGTGCTACTGCTGCACCGGTGGGCCAGCCCCAAGAATGCTGGTTTGCTTTACACAGGTGGGTGGCCCTGCCTTTCACCTTATGGGGACATTTCAATGTAGTTAAAATGACTATTCTCCCTCGATTTTATGCCCTCTCAATATGTTAAACATTTCCTCCCACATAAGTGGTTTACAAATTTCATTGCCAGATAGCCAGATTCATCTGGCCGGGTAAGGAGCCTTGGCGGGCCTATAATAAGCTTGCCAAGCCCAAACTTTGAAGTGGCTTGAAACTACACACTTCACTTGCTATTACTATGCTGCACATGCCAGTTAATTTCTGGAATGGGCGCCGCAACCTGAAGCGGAAGCTCCCCTAATCTCCACGCCTCACTGGCTCGAAATTGAACGCACCATGTCTAGGGAAGCCAATCTAGATTCATTCCTGCTTCTTTTCTTCTCCCACAAAGCGTTGCCTCGAGCCCTGCAGCAGACTATTGTCAGCACAAGTTTATGTCTCTTGCAGCAGTCGTCCAGGTTTTTGAACATCAAGCCCGCGCAGAGGACTGCCCAACCCTTATTTGACAACCCCAGTTTTTGCATTTTGGCCACATCCATTAAACCCTACTTTTGGCTGGGTGTGAACGTTACCTCAGTAGGCCAGCTGATACTTGTTGATAGGCAAGTCCCGTTCTGCACCTGTCAGGCTTGGCATACTATACCCGACAGGATGGCCTTTTAAGTTCCTGCAGGTAACACATGCTCACCACTTAGGACCGGGCGGCTGCCACTCAGCCTCATCCCATTTCAGCCCTTTACCAACTGGTATTCAACGGTTCCATGTCATAACGGCAAACGCTAAATAGCAATCGCCATTACAGTGATTGCCAAAAAGCACAACGGTGATGTACACTCCCCAGCAACCACAATAATAGCACCAACCCGAAAACAAATGAAATAGCATATCTATGCAGGGGGTTGTGCTCCCCCACGCAGGGTGCTTCATCCCTGCACCCCCCTAAATAATGCTTATCAACTCCGGGGGGGTGCATGTCGGGGAGGGGGTGAAACTCGGTCTAGAAAAAAAATCAAACTCTCACAAAGACGAAATAAAAATAGTACCGAGCCCTGAACCCTACACCTCCCTGACTGCAGTCATCCACCCTCGCCACCACACTACGCAGCCAGCTCGGCAACACCCCCTCAAACTACCTTTCACATACCTCTTCCTGGAACCTTCCCCTTCTGATTCCCTTCTTCATGTAGATCGCCCTCCTCAGCACTTGCTGTTATTGTCCTGCATTGTCGCTATAACTGCTCTTTACTACCCTTTCAGGGTAGCTCATGTCATGGGCGCTCAACCTGAGTCGCTCAATTTGATTTGCCTATATGACGTAATACCATATTTGACCATTCTCCTCTTGAGGCCACAGGGGATTGCCCCTATTGGCAAACATAATTTCCTGGCAAGCAATTGAATAGTCTAAAATATGGGGCAATATATACTAATGTCAAGAACGATAAAAATAGGCTTACACAATTTAATATTTTAAACAAGCTTTATTATACTCCAGTCAAGTTTTGCAGAATGGGCAAACTGCAGGCCAACACCTGTACTCGGTGTCAAAAAGAACAAGACATGCTTCCACACATTTTGTGGCAGCGTGAGCTTGTTCGACTCCTCTGGCAAGACATTAAAACCAAAGCAGACCTGCTTCTGGGCCTGGAGGAGTATATCACGCTTGAGATCTGTATCTTGGGGGTTTATGGGGATGTCCCTGTAAAAGAAAGGAGGTTCCTTTGGCGACCATGGTGGCCTCAGGAAAAAGAGCTGTTCTGAGATGCTGGTTGGACAGTAGCCCTATTTCTTGCTCTGAATGTTTTCAGGACCTCATGTTCAACTTAAGGGTAGAACAAATGGTAGTAAGCACTAAGGTCGCCACCTTCAGGAAATGTTTTGGAAGATTACTCACTCTATATTCTCTCCAACAGGTAAACCAAGGACAACATGAATAGTGCCTCATTATCTACAGACTGTTCGACTCCGTTTTGAATACATACTCTCTGTATTATTGAGCTTTAGTACGTTTACCCAGTTACATCACATCGCCATGTGCTCTTGTCTCATATGAATTATAACATGTGTCTCTTGTACATCCTTGACTGTAATTGGTTGGTGAGATGAATTCCATTATTACCAATTGTTTTGTAGTATATGGTTAGCCTTTGTTCTGTATAAAAATCAGCCTGCTCAAAAACCTTGTTGTGCACAATCTAAACTGTTGTGCGCATTTTAAGGTGCTGCTGTGCGCTTTCCGAGCAGTTGTTCAGCACAGCTCAAAGGTCATAAAATGTTAAATTCCTCATTCACCCAGTACCTAGCTGATTACTAACCACCCAGTGCCCAGACAGGTACCTGTTAACTTGTAAAAGTCTATAAATGTAATTTCAGTCATAAAACTGAACAAAGAAATGGCAAGTTTTTGTGTGTTTTCTTCTGTTTTTATTTAGGGAGGTAACACTTCTGTGATTTCTGTGTACAAAACCATATACTATGTGAAATAAAATATGGGCAGCCACACACAACTTGGCATGTGTTTCCATCTCAGGACTGATACAACAGCATGGACCTCTCGAGCTTCGCTCTCGAGGGCCATATGCTGTCACCTCAACCCCTTGATGGAAACACAGGCTTGTTGTGTATGGCTGCCCATACATTATTCTCTATATTGTTACATTTCTGTTCTTTTGTATTGTTAGTTGCTGGCTGTCTATATGTTCTTAAGTGTTGTATGCTGTGGAATGTATGTTGTCCTTTGATATTTGAACATAAAAGCACATTAATTGGAGTCAAATCAGGGAGTCACATGATGCATCAGAGCAGGTGAGACATGTATTTCTCAGCTCTGCTCCTCAACTCCCTAAACTTCAGCTTTTTTGCCCTTACCCGACTTCAAATTGCGCTCGGTGACATCGTTGCGGCTGATTCTCTACTTTCTGCCACCTCAGATTAGTGTTTTCGGCGCTGGTTTCTCGGCATTCCTCCTCCCTCGCTCTCTGCAGAATGGAGATGGAGATGCAGCCTGTGGGGCCAGTACACACCCCACTGAACACACTGGAAAAAGGGAAAGTGGCCAAAAAAACCAAAACACAGCTGCCTGCTGTCCCCAAGCTGATTGCCTCTTCAACGCCCCTCACTGAAGAAGTTTCTCTTGGAGCTGTCCCTGATTAAAGAGGCACTCTTGGGGATTACAGCACAGCTCACGGGCCTGCAAGTCACCACAGAATCACTCTTGTGGAGGATGGGAGACGCAGAGGCTAAGGTCAGTTCTGTGGAGGACTGGAAGGGCAGACAGGAGGGTGATGCAACAGCCATTCGCTGCAAGATAGCTAAACTTGAAGAAAAGGTCGAGGACCTCGAGGGACATAGCAGAAGAAATAATCTGTTGTTACTGGGGTTATCAGAAGGAGAAGAGGGCCAGACCCCAGTCCTCTTCATCCAAAAGTTTTGCAGCAAGGTTGTGGGGCCCTTCCCCAACGGCGCTAGCTATATTGTGGTGTGGGCGCACAGAGCACTAAGGCAAATGCCCCCCGTGCAAATGCCCCACTTCATTCACTAATCTTCAAACTGCGTAATTACTTGGGTAAGGTGCACATCTTGGCCACGCTCAGAGATTTGAAGGAACTCATTTGGGGGGGCCACAAAATAAGACTCTCCCAGGACCTCTCACGTTCTGTAAGGCTTAAGACGGCGGACTTCAACCCTTACATCTCCAGATTTATTGCAGCTGGTATCCGGTTCAAGATGCTTTACCCAGCTAAACTCCAAATCGCTCACCAGGGATCCCCAAGGGCATTCGACTCTGCAGAGCAAGCAAGGCTGGAACTCCCAACCCTGTTTCCGGATCTGTTTCAGGCTCCTAAATGACACTCACCTGGCACTGTTGAAAATGCCTGTTTACTTATATTGACGACTTTAGTTAAGTAGAAATATAGTTAAGCACTTGGTTATTTCCTATTCCTGAACTTCAGGCTGCTTTCACCACTAGACCCCAGGATTTTTCAGATATCACATCCCCCCCAGGGTTTATGCAGAATCGGGACCTACTGCAGCAGCCTATGGACTCTGACCACGTGAAGCCCTGAAAATGTTACTGTGATGGCCAGCACTGTCCTCGACACACCTGATGACTACCTCTATCTGGGAAGGGCATGGCTGGGATATTGGGTTCCTAGGATGCCTGGAAGCCTCTTTGGGCATTGTGAGGTAGGTGCCCTACTGGTGGTACCGTTGTGAATGAGGGCCCGGGTCGAGTGGACTTCCCCTATCTTCCCATCAGGGCACGCCATGGCACAGGCCTCTATAGGCCCTTGTGCTCCTTGCCCTTCTCTGTGAGTTGGGGTGAGACCTGGGAGGGCCATGTCCCCCCGATCCTCCCCCTTAGGTTGGTATACCAGGTTGAGGGGCCATGAAGTAATGGTGGGGACTCATGGGCTCCCCCTCGGTTGGTATGGCATCAGCCTTTGCCAGTGCCCCCTTGCAGCAAATGTTAACATTGCAGGTCTCAGGAATGGGGGGAGGTCTCCCCCTCCTCTTCCCAGGGATCCTCTATTGCTATAGTCTTCTCTTTCTTGGGCTTAAGTCCACGGAGCTATTTGCCACACTTGGAACTGTATGATTTTTGAGTTAATCACTGTGGCAGCTCCTGAATCTTGATCCTTTCTGAGTTGGAGGACTGCCCTTAGGGAGGCTAATTGGGGTGCTGGCTTATTGCACTTGTTAGAGGTTGGGGCCCTGTTGTCTCCACTGATTCCTAAAGAGTGGTATTGGTGCCTGGCGGGGGGTAGGGGTGCGGCCTGGCCTGGAGGTTCCTGGTCTCTGGCGGCCAGCTCGTGGGGTCCTGGGCTTACTTGCCCGAGTTGGTTTTTCAGGTGTCTGGAGTGCTGCGGCACTGCGACACCTGTGCCTTGGTGGATTGGTCAGCAGTTGTGGCTTCATTATCTGCATCTTATTCCACCATGTGGTCATGAACTCTGGGGGGGGTTTCTTGGTCCAGCATATTCCTTTAATGGGAACAGTAACGGATTCTGGGGAATTGCCCTGTTGTTCGTAATTTACAAAGCTAAGGGCTCTACCTGTATCTTTGTCTGTTGGGGGTATTAGGGCGTAATTTTTTCTCATGTGTTACCTAATGAAATAGGGGTGCCGGGGGCCTGCTCTGAGGGTGTCCTACATCACGTATGTAGAGAAAACTGTTGTACAACCTTTAGGGCTGGGGATAGTTATATTGTACATAGTTTGTATTGTGGGAGGGAAGGGATGTTGGATTTGGGGGGGTTCTGTAGGGGGACAGGTGGTGGGAGGGGGCTTGGGGGGCATGTTTGTTGGAACTGATCTAATTTCCCTGTCTGTCCAGACTGCTGTTTAGTATATGGCATTCTACGGGGAGAGTGAGGAGATGCAGAGATACTGGAGGGGCCGGAGCTTGTCTGTTGGCTTCTCTCTACACCTGGAGAGTGGGATTTTCACTTTTTTCCTTAACAGCTAGACATGGGAGCTGCATTTAAACTCGAGTCTTGGAACATAAGGGGGGCTAATGCCAAACACAAGTGTTACATGGTACTTCATCACCTTAATAAATACCATCCCGACATAGTGTTTTTGCAGGAGACTCACTTAAAGCAGAAGGATATCCCGCTGTTTCACAGGGAGTGGGTTGACCAAGCCTTTGGAGCCGGTATCAGCAATAAAAAGGGTGGGGTAGGTATTTTAATTAACAGAGGCACCTTGTTCCAGCTGATAGATGAGATCTTGGACCCTGAGGGTCGCTTTATTTTCTTGCATGGCCATCTCGGTCTTACAGAAGTAATCTTGGGGAGCATCTACGGCCCCAACTTAGATTCTCCTAGCTTTTTTGCTAAGCTCCAGTCTCATCTTTCTTTTCTTCCGGCCTCCTCCCTGATTCTAGGGGGCGACTGGAACCTAGTTTTTCATAACGACATTGACAGATTGGAAGGCTGTCGCTGAGGTCTTTCCCCGGCTCAAAGGGGCCTCCGAGAGTTGACAGATACTCTGGGGCTGGGAGACCCTTGGCGGATACTACACTCCTCAGATAAGCAATACATCTTTTATTTTAACCCCCATGAATCCCATTCTAGAATTGACTTCTTCCTGACTTCTCTGTTGGTTCTTCCCGGGCTATTGGTGTGTGACATTCTCCCCATGGTCCTTTCAGATCATGCCCCGGTCTACATGGAACACTCTCTGGGGGGATGGAGGCCCAGGACAGAACTTGGAGACTCAACTTGAACCTTCTGTGATACACGTTTGTGACTCAATCTTTAGAATGTTTCATATGTAACTTTTTCTCTGATAACCTGGGCTCGACTTCTTTGCTAGACATGTTATGGGGGCAGCGAAGTGTGCCATTAGCGGTGAATGTATTAGACTAGCTCTCAAAGCCAAGAGAGTGAGAGGGGACACTACCCACAGTCTACTCTACCAAATCAGGGTGCTAGAATGGGATCTTTCCTCCTCAGTCAGCCCAGATTAATGCCCTATGAGCACAATATTTTGGGCAGTTAGCTGAAAAGGCAGACCTAACACTACAGTGGGTTAAATTTTGCTACTTGGAAATGGGGGGGAAAGTCTGGGAAATTGCTGGTCCTACAGCTCCGGCAACTGGAAGCCAGAACCATGTTCCAAAGCCTACAGCCCATGTTGCCTGGGCCAGTAGTTACCAAGCCCTGGGATATAGTAGCAATTTTTAAGCAATACTGCAAATCTCTTTGCATGCCGAAGCACTTAAATTTCGGTGAAGCTCTTGATGTTGATTGATTTCTGGACTCCGTCCCCTTACCTTCTCTCACCCCCAAATAACAAGCTCTCTTAAGGGCCCCAATTTCTGTCTCTGAGGTCAAGCAGGTGATGGCTCAGCTCCCTAAAGATAAGGCCCTGGGCCTGGATGGCTTCTCTACCTCATTTTATGCAGTCTTTCAGGATGTTGTGGCCCCATTTCTTTCTCAACTCTTCAACAATTTGCACTCCTCTGGTCTGTCTGATTGCTCCTTTACTCAAGCCTGGATCACGGTTCTTCCCAAACTGGGTAAATCCCTACTCATCCCTGGCAACTAGAAAACTTTTGTACAATCTGTCTTGATGTAATGTTCTCTTGTGACTGACGTGGAGCCTTTGCAAAGGAGTCTTTGACTCAAAGGTTTGTAATTCCGAAATTTTCAATAGATAAAATAAAAAATAAATATTTATTTACTAAATTCAGATATTAAGATTATGGCTAAAGATTTAGCCAATCATATGCATCAAGTATGGCAAAGTTTACTGAGCCACTTACAAGTGGGATTTGTTGTGGGGTGGGTTTCCTCGGACCATGCAAGCAAAGTGCTGCACCTCATGGCCCAGGCAGAATGCAGCTCCATCCCTTCAGTGTTGGTCTCATTAGATGCTGAAAAAGCGTTCGACTGTGTTTCATGGCCATTCTTGTTCGCAGTGCTGGCTAAAGTCGGTATTCCTTCCACCTTTTGTGACTGGATTCAAGCACTATATGCCTCCCCAACGGCCAGAGTTCATTGCAACGGCGTCCTTTCTGACCCGTTCCCTTTAGCCTGTGACACCAGGCAAGGCTGCCTTCTCTCCCTTTTTCTTTTCAACCTCTACCTTGAGCCCCTTATTCATTCCTTATAATCCTGTCAAGAAGTTCAAGATATTCGAGTCAGACAGCTTTCATTCTCCCGATCAGCTTAAGTGGATGACCTTTTTCTTCATCTGGAAGATCCACAGTCCTCCATCCCTGCCACCCTACAAATTATTCATCATTTCTCAATGATCTTGGGCTAGAAGCTCGATTTGAGAAAGTCCTCCATCATGCCTCTCAATCATCTTGTTCAAAAACACTGGGTTATGGATTTGGGTCTGAACTGGGAGCCCACTGCGCTCACTTATCTTGGTGTCAAGTTACCCCATATCCTCTCACACACATTTAGGCTTAATCATTCACCACTGCTCTCTACTATCAAAGCTGATTTAGCTCGCTGGAAGCACCTTCCAATGTCCCTGTAGGGTTGTGTAAGGTGTAATCAAGATGAACATCCTGCCAAGGCTGTTATACCCCATGGGCATGTTAGGTCCCTACGTTACTAAAAGATGGTTTTCCCAGTTACAGTCTCGCCTGACTTTTTGTGGCAGGGAAAAGTGGCTTGGCGGGCGTTCTCTAAACTTACTTACCCGAAAGATATAGGTGGCTTGTGCCTCCCTAACTTCTTTCTGTACTATTGTGCTCTCCGTAGTAGCAAAATCTTCAGATGGAGTCCCAACTCCGCTGCCGAGCATACACAAGGATATGTTCCTCTATGGTTAACCTTAGAGCAACAACTTTGCCGGTCCCAGGGCCTGGACTTACAATCTCTTCTCTATACTCAATTGTCTGAGCTCCCTCCTTTGCTAAAACTACCTCCTCTCTGGTGCTCTATCAAAGCACTGTGCCAAATCTGCTCCTATCTTTCAATCTCTCTTCGCAGTGACGTTGACCAGTTGGTGTTGGGAAATCCTAACTTCAAAATTTGTGGGCTGCCCCATTCCGCTAGCCTTCTGTTTTAATCTGTGGAGGACACCTGTCTCAGCATTACTGGTGGATGGTAAGCTAGTCACAGGAGTCCAACTTAAAGAGAAAGGTCTCAACCCCTTTAAGGCACTCCAGCATAACATACTAACATACTAAAATGCCAGCAGAATAGGCCTAACGGTCTTTAGTGTCTGCTCGTTTGGTCAGTCCCCAACCTGGGTGCTGACCTTGCTGTCCCCCTCGCATAAGAGAGCAATCTCCTCCTTTCTAGGTCCACCTTCCTGGCTTCCCAAAACCCACCCAGCCAAGCAACCCCTTTATTGAGGCAGCTTTACAACCCCATGAAATTCCTCAATTCTACAAACTGTTGCAGTCTCATGACTCTCATCTTCTGTCCGGCATTTGCTTTTACTGGCAACGGGCACTCAGCATCGCAGCGGATGCCAATGACTGGCAAAGAGTCTGGCCTAGACTGTACAAGTTTGTAAAGCAGGATCAGCTGTGGTACCTTCAATTTCGCCTTTTGCACAACATGTACTCTTCTCCTGCTCGTTTATACCATATGAGGAAACTCACTTCGCCTCTCTGCCAGGTATGTGGTAAGGAGGAGGGGACTACCAAACATTTATTCTGGGACTGCGACTGGGCTTCCACCCTTTGGCAGAAAATTAAAAACTCCCTTGATCCTATTCTGGGGCTTGAGCCATACTTTACTCCACAAATTTGTCTCCTCGGGCTCTTTCCAAGGGATATGTTAGGATTTCACCAAGCGCATGTGGCCACCTGTTACAGCAAAACGTGTACTTGCCTGTCATTGGATGGACCAACATATTTCACTGTTCCGGAAGTGGCATGCAGAGCTACTCCAGGCATTGGAACTGGAAAAACATATAGCCCGAAGGAAGGACAATGTACTGGCATGTAATGCTCGCTAGGGTTGATTACATGCCCTAGCCCCTCTTATGAATGCTGGTCGCGCTGATTCTGGGGAATGGGGGAGCCCTAACTCCACCTAATGTAAGGTCATAACCGCCCATATCAGATGGCTCCAGGGTAGAGTTCCTTTTCTTCACTCTCTCCTAACTCACACATTTTTCTCTTTACCATTCGATATCTCTACATCCCTTTAGTACATGCCTGGGTGAGGAGGTATTGGGGGGAGGATTGGGAGGGGGAAGGGAGGGGGCAGGGGTAGTTCTAATATTAGTGCATAGATAGGTTTTAGGTATGATCACCTGGGTCAAACGTAGAGCTCAGTATGCCTTCCCATGTTAATTTGTTATAAGCCCATCAACTGTGCGATGGATTTTTCTCTGTTGTGTATCAGGCTTTATGGAATTTTCTCTGTAACTAATTGCTATATTAGGAATTGTCCACATTTTATGGGCACAATTTAATTTTGTCTGTTTTGTTCTCTTGTTTTGTTTTGTCTCTGATGTAAATTGAAAAAGTAATTAAGTTTATTAAACTGAAAAAAGTGCATTAATTAAAAAAAAAAAATGCTGGTTTAAAAAGCAGAATAGATAATCAGGTAATAAAGCTTGGCCAGGGGTTAGTTTAATGGTCTGTTAATCACTCTCTAAGAAGGGTATAATGTGGCATGAGACATAGCTGAGTGCCACATGCCCCTAGAGGGTGATTAATTGACCACGAGCATAACCCTGGGAGTTCCTTGTTGCTATTACAATAATATTTTTTAAAATAACGTTAAATCGTGTTCGACATATGCTTGGGCTCTACATGTATGTTCAAAGACTGACATGTTTCATGAAGCTCTACATACATGTCTGCATGTTTTAGGTTACTTTGTTACTTTTACATTAATGTTTTTGGCTCTCTCTCTATGTATTTTTGTAATATTTGAATGGTTTTCTGCCTTTTATTGAAATGTCTAGTTATTTTGTCCTGAGCTGCCCAGTTCTGAAACTGCAGCTTTGAAAGCAGATACAGCCAAAAGCAACACAGTGACATATCTTTCTTTTGTTACATTCACAACCATATGCTACACCTGTTAGAAGGGGTTTTATTAAAATGACATGGGAAATATGCATAAACCCATACAAAAATTCCCCAGAGGTTTGGAATGTTACTTTAAAAGGGTGTAATAGTGTTAGCGATTTACACTCTTTATTATTGCATTGTGCAAAAAAAAATAGTGCAGGCATCATGACAAATGTTGTGTTCATTTGTTCATTCACACTCCTGCTGAGACCTCAAATAATTATCTTATAACTATTAACCATAATCTCACCCTTTACAAATTTTTGCCCCCAGCAAGAGGCATCAAGTCTCACCGTGTAACTCAAAAACAGACATGGCAACCAACCCATGGTTTATTTTGTAGATTTTAAGGGCAGGATTCACAAAAAAGATGCGCCTAGCACAACTCAGATGTGTTGGCGCAAGTCAGATGCCCCGAGCCCATGCATAGCCATTCACAGAAGCATGAGCCGTGCCAAGCGCAACACTACTGTGAATCACCACAGGACACAACGGCACAACCGCAGATGCGCCAGCACAACCAGTGATGCGCCAGGGCAGGCAGGATGCCCTGCAGCCACACAGGGGAGCCAGCAAAACAACTGGAGCAAAACAGCAAGGCAGGAGGAGCAACCACTGAGCTGGAACGAACAGACCCATGGACACAAGTGTAGAGTAAAACATGTTTATAAAACGTAATGGGCATATGAGCTGTACAAACCAAATGTCAGAAAAGGAACATCAACATCATCCACAGATGGGGAAGAGGGGGAACAGGAACGGGAAGGAGGACAGGAAAGGGACAGAAATAGGGGACAGTGTAGGGTAACTACCTACACGGGATGTCCCCAAGAAAGTGACAGGGGGGAAACTAGCGGCTCTGTGACCTGCCATGCAGCACCCTGGCAAGGACCGGAAGGCGCAGCATGGTGCCCCACAGGGCAGCTGACAGGCACTGAACAGTCCGTGAGAGAGGGCGCAGGGCCACCTGGATGGCCACAGTGATCCTCTGGTCCACATCTACTGGCATAGCACTACCACTTGGAACAGCACGTTGAGCCAGAACACCTACAGCAAACGACAGAAAGAACACACACTGAGGGCAAGAACGTGGAATACACCCCCACCCACCACTGACCACACAGAACCAGAAAGACTGCAGTCATGGAAAGCGGTACTCACCCACCCCCCGGCAGGGCACCAGGCCTGGCACCCAAGTATCTCCAACGACACTCCTCAGCTGCATCCGCGGCATGCTGCCTGGCCCCTGGTCCTGCAAAACACAACAAACAGCACCATGAGCAAATAGTGCCACCATGCAGGAAGCAGTGCCCCAGCCCCCCCTCGCCGGCACGTGGCCATGCAGCAGACAGTGGTGCTAGGCTGTGAAGCACCCGGTGTTAGCAGGCACACACAGCCATGCCCTGCCCCACCAGCACCAGGGCAGTGCAGCACAGGAGCACCATGAGGGCAGTGATAGACACACCCAGCATCTGCCACAGAAGGATACAGCTGAAGAACACCTACCTGGATGTGGCAGTGTCCTCCTGCATGCACGGCACCGCAGCCGTGCAAGCTGCTCTGGGTCCCGCCTCTGGAGGTCGCCATTGCGATGCCTGCACTGCTCTCCTGTGCATAGCATCCCAGTACAGCGCACAATCCGCGATGCAATGGTGACCCACACCTGGGCCCTGGGCACATGGAGGTCCTCCTGTTTAAACAGGCGGCCCTCCACAGCCATGACCTGTGCCACAAGATGTAGCAGCTCCAACTGTGACCAGTTCATGGCCCTAGGCACCATTATCCCAGCCCTAGGCATCCTACACTGTGATCAGACAGTGGCAAGGTGCAAACAGGAACTGCGCCGCGTGAAACAGTGAGGCACGTGCAGCACAGCGTGCACTGAACATGAAGCGCAAATGGCCGCTGGTGACAAGCTGGTACATGCATACACCACCACTCAATGGCGCTGCATGGCCAGGACATGGTCACGCATGCGTGGTGTGCGTGCGGGCACCATGTTGTGCATGGCATTCTCCATGAATGTGTATCGTGCATAGTGCACGATCCATGGGGAGGGCCGGATCAGTGCTGCATGGGCAGCGCATTGTGGGACATGCTGCGCTATATGGAACATGGCACCGTGATCATCAGGTGCGCTATGGCACACCGGACAGTGGCAGAACGGCACATCATGGGAGATGTGCCGTATCACTTGGACACTGTGCATGCGCAATAAATGCACCATGTTAATGCCCCCAAGTCATGCAGATGCACCACCCAGGCCACGCATGCACTGGGAATGCGCTGTACGGTCATTGGCACATCACACAGATGCTCCGTGCAAAGTGAGATGAGCTGGGAGCAATTATGCTATTCAGAGAGAATGCACCCAAAACAGCGTCATCAACCATGCATGGGCAGCTCAGCCGATTAGCATCTCATTAACAGGTGCTCAGGCCTAATTTGCATGCCCTGAGCCATAAATGCTCCCAATTCAGCAAACTGAGTCCAGGACACTGAGAGGAGTCGGTGCTTACAGGGTGAGTATACTGCCACATTTACAGGGCTACAGCACACACTGGTGTGCCTGCATCGGAGCGTGCACAACTGATGGGACCCCTGTACACCGTATGTGGGACCAGATATCCATTAGGTGGCACCTATGGCAAACCGTGTTGTACAACTGCAGGGATGTATCCACAGGGCAAAAATGGACTGGTCACTGCCAAGTCCACAGTGGATGACCGGGTCACTGGGACGCACACAGCACAGCAAGTACAGAGCAATGTTGCCAATCTGTGTTACAGTTGGCAGTGCACTGAGGCGGTGCAGTATGGGATGGGGGGATGCGACATGTACAGAGGACCACACAGTGTACACAGGGACAGAGGGATGGGACGTATGCTTGGGGGGTGGACTGCACTGTGAGGTGGATACAGCGCCATGCCACAGGTAGGTGTGTCGCACAGTGCAACACCCGTGCAAGCACAGTGTCTCCACTGCCAGCACACACACAGCCGCCACCCTAACAGTGTGTGCCACCACATGGCAGTCCCCCTCCGCCCTGCAGCCATCGCAGGGGTGGCACCCAGGTATGATGTGGCACCATAGTGGTGGAACACATGCTGCAGGGGTATTGGGACATACCCATGGCAGATGGGTCAGTGTCACACACCCTATGGTGGCTACATAGTACCCCAACCATGGCCTGAGTGTCGTGTGTGGCACGTGCGCCATCCCACATGGACCACAAACCATGGTGCATGTCCACCTGTGCTCAGCTGCCCACACACGGATCATGGCACAGGCCACCAGCAACACAGACCATGGTGAGGCTGCAGACAGTGGGAGATGGGTGTGGGTCCATGTGTACACATGGGTGGGTCTGACACCAGGTTGCTTCTCCCCACAGTGTTCAACATGTCTGAGGAGGCAGGTGCTGTCACCAGGTGGTGACCAAACTTCACGAAGGATGAGTAGAAGGCAGTAATTGAGACATGCCACCTATGCCTGGATGTACTCACTGGCAGAGGTGGCAGCAGGATGGCGCATGTGGAGGGCTGGGAGGAGGTGGCCCGGCATGTGAACGCGGTGGCACCATTCAGCCACATGGTGCAGGAGTGCTGCAAGCATTGGAATGATGGCTGACGGAGGGCCAATGAGAGGGTGGCCAGCATCCAGGCATCCCTGCGGCAGACAGGGGGAGGACCCAGATCTGTGGCACAGCTCAGCCGCAATGAGGCCCTCCTGGCTGCCAGTGTGTTGGGGATGGCCATGCATGGCGTCCCAGGGGGTGGCTTCCAGATAGGGAGCAGCCCGTCGCAGCATGGTGAGTAGCTGTGCATCCTGTCCGCGCCCTGCCATCGACAGGCGTGCGTACCTGGCAATATGTTGCTGACTGTGCTGTGTGTCATATGCATCCTGTGCATTAACCATGTTTTCCTTTCTCTCTTCCACAGCTCCATTGTGACTCAAGGGCGCGGACATGACCGACTGTGCAGCCCCCATGGGCGATGATGCGGGCCCACCCCATGGGGCCGACAACACTAACGTTGGCGTGTCTGCACCTGCAATGGCCATGCTCCGCACACCACCAGTCACAGTCCCTGTGGCAGAGGGCCCTGCGGACCCCTCCACCAGTGCTGGCGGTACTGAAGGCGGGTACATCTCACGGTTGGGGGGCCTGGCTGGGTTGTCTGATGCTGAACCGGATGAGGCGGTGGACATAGCGGATGCACTCATTGTGCTCACCAGTGGTTTGCAGGGTGAGGGCATTTGCACCAACGCATGTTCCACCACCAGCAGCGCCACTGCCATGGTCGACGGTGGTGCACACGGCTCGGGGATGCCTGTGCAGAGGACCCTGGGTGCTAACAGCATTCCCACCATGCTGGACACCGGTGCAGCGGCAGCACAGCCGCCCGGGGCTGTGTGTGCCATACCCCCTGCACTGCTGCCCAGCGCAGTGCTGGCGGCATCGGTGGCATCCAGGCAGGGCACCAGTGTGCACACACCTGCTACAGTGGGCCCAGTGGATGACATGCATGGATAGCAAGTGGCTGTGCCCAGCCCAGACACGCACACAGTGCAACCTGACAGGGTGCGTCCACCGCCCGTGGATGACCCTGGTGAGGCTGACCCATCCCCAGTACGTCGGCGGCGCCACTGTGTCACATCACCTGCCGACGACATGGGTGTCTACCTTGACCTGTTGTGGGCAACTGTGGACAGTCAGGAGGCACTCCAGGCAGAGTTCCGGAGCCACGTGATAACCACGACTGGGAGATGGCCATACCTGGCTACAACATATTCAGAAGAGACAGAGCAGGCAGGAAGGGAGGAGGAGGAGTGGCACTGTTTGTGAAAAATGACATAAGGGCCACAGAGATCCAGGAGGAACAAAATGGGGAGAGATACTGTGGGTTAGCTGGAAAGGAAAATGGGACAGCCATCCGCAGAGTGTGGTCTATAGACCACCAGCCCAGGACTAAGAAACAGATAGGGAGTTGATGCTAGCCATCCAAAGGATGGCAGACAAGGGTGAGGTAGTACTGGTTGGAGACTTCAATATTCCAGATGTGGACTGGAGCATCCCAGCAGCAGCATCAACTAGAGCAGATTTATCCTGACTCCTTCAGGTGCCTTCCTCAAGCAACTGGTCATGGAACCAACTCGAGAAGGCAATACTGGACCTTGTGCTCACAAACAGGGACAGTGTGATGGGGTAAAAGTGGGGAGCACCTGGGAAACAGTGACCACCAGTCATTGTGGTTTGAAATCACAGAAAGAGCAGAACCAAACCACACAAAACACGATCCTGGATTTTAGGGGGCAGACTTTGGGAAATGGGAGATACTTGAAAGAGGCATTAAGGGGAATGGGACAGGAATCAGGGTTGAGGAACAGTGGGCAGTATTTAAAATGGGGATTACAAGAGCAACAGAATTATGCATTAAGCAGGTTAGCAAGAGGAAAAGGAGAGAGACCATTATGGTTTTCCAAAGAGGTAGCAAAGAAAGTGAAAGCCAAAAAGATTGCATTCAGGCAATACAAAAAGACACAGGCAGAAGGGGATAGGGAGAAGTACCAGGAGAAGCTAAAGGAGGCAGGGAGGTTGCAGGAAGCCAAAGCTCAGACAGAAGAACACATTGCAAAATCAGTGGGTAGAGGGACAAACCTTTACAGGTACATAAGTGAAAAAGAAGGACAAAGGGAGGATAGTGAGACTGAAGGGGAGGATGGGAGCCAGTGAGGATGACAACAGTAAAGCTGACATATTGAACAGGTATTTCTGCTCAGCTCTTACTAAGGAAGAGGGGGTAATGGGTCTGAAGGGAGTACAAGGGGTGAGAATGGTGCAGAAATGGACACAAGTCCCTTTACACGAGAAAGGGTCCTGAAGGAACTGGAAGTAACAAGAGTTGATAGCTAGTGGGCCAGATGGGTGCACCCAGGGTCCTTAAAGAACTAAGAGAGGTGGTGGTCAACCTCTGGCTATCCTGTTTAGCTGATCACTGGAAACAGGGGAGGTACCCAAAGACTGAGGACAGCAGATGTAGTCCCCTTATACAAAAGTGGGAACAAGAGGAAGCAGGGAATTACAGACCAGTCAGCCTCACCTCGGTAGTGGGGAAGATCATGGAAGCACTACTGAAGGAGAGATTGGTGGAACATCTGGTTGTCAATGGACTACAGGACCCAGGGCAGCATGGTTTCACCAGGGGAGGCCGCGTCAGACCAACCTCGTTGAATTTTTGACTGGTGACTAGGGAGGTGGATCAGGGGAGGGCAGTGGACATTGCCTATCTGGACTTCAGCAAGGCCTTTGACACTGTGCCACATAGAAGACTATTACACAAACTGGGGAATATGGGTGTGGGGGACAGTAGTGTGGTGGGTAGGTAACTGGCTGGGTGGCAGGACACAGAGGGTGGTGGTAAATGGCTGTCACCCACAGATGGAAGAGTGACCAGTGGGGTACCACAGGGATCAGTGCTCGGACCGTCCTATTCAACATCTTCATCAGTGACATTGCACAGGACCTAGAAGGCAGAATTTCACTGTTTGCTGATGACACAAAGCTCTGTAACAGAGAAGACACACCAGAGGGTGTAGACAGAATGAGAAGCGACCCGCAGAAACTTGAAGAATGGTCAGGGTTTGCAGTTGAAATTCAATGCAAAGAAGTGCAAGATAATGCATATGGGCACAAAAACCCTGGCATAATATATCAGTTGGGGGGTGAGGATATAGCATGCACCAAGCAGGAAAGGATCTTTGGGTTGTCATCCTGATGACCCCAATAGGGAAACAGTGTGACAAGGCAGCAGGTAAAGCAAATAGGATGCTGGGTTGTATAGGCAGGCATCACCAGCAGGAAAAGGGAGGTCATAATTCCACCATACAAGACACTAGTGAGGCCCACCTGGAGTACAGTGTACAGTTCTGGAGACCATACTACATAAGGACATAGACAGGGTAGAGAAGGTTCAGAGGAGGGCAACAAAGATGGTGCATGGATTGCATCACAAGTCCTATGAAGACAGGTTGAAGGAACTGAACATGTACTCCCTGGAGGAGAGGAGGAGAGAGGATATGATAGAGACATACAAGTATCTTACAGGAGAAACAGGGTGCAGGAAAACACTATTTTTAAGCGAAAAGATGTTCCAGGACTAGAGGGCATGGGATGAAGTTGAGGAGGATGATTCAGAGGAAACATGAGAAAGAATTCTTCACAGAACGGGTGGTGGACAAGGGAACACCCTGCCAGAGGAAGTGGTAGGGGCTGAAACAATCACAGGATTTAAGAATGCATGGGATAGACATAAAGGAATTCTGGAGGTCAGGTGTAAGGGGCAACAGACTTCTAGGGAAACAAACTGAACTTACAAGCTCAAATGGGCAGACTGGGTGGGCCATAGGCCCTTTACTGCCGACACTGTCTATGTATCTATGTACAGGGCCGTCATGGTCCAGGAGCATGAGTCCGTGGCGGCGTGGCGTGCTCAGATGCTGGCTGAGACGCACCTCATGTGGGTGGGCATGACCACAGCCATGAAGCGGATTTTGGCTGCTGCAGAGGCAGTGACTGCATCCACAGCATGCCGTGGACAACGTGCGTCCAGCCGGACGCCCAGGAGCATGTCCCGGACACCCCGACGGGGCCAGGTGGGCCCCCTGCTGCTGACCCCGTCAACACTGGCATCCACTCCCACCGGCCATGGCTTGGCTGGTGGGCGTAGGATGGCCACCCCACTGAGCACCCGTTCATGGTCTCAGTGCAGCACCCCTGAGGGCTCCCTGGGGACACCCCCTGTGGCCGGTGGTGGCACCCCCATCATCAGAGGCCGTGACAGAGGCCGGCCACGTATCTGTGGCGGTCGTGGGGCAGTCCTGTGATGTCCATGCCCAGGGGCCTGTGGTGGTGGGTGGCATGCCTGTGCATACTGGCTGCCCTGCGGGTGGTGCCAGTGCCACTGTGCATGGCGGTCACCAGCCACACGGTTGCCCTGGCACCCCCCTGTGCCACCTGTGAAGGTTTTCCAGAGTGTTTATGTGTACCGCTGTCATGCCATGTGTCATGAGAATGATGAGTGCATTACGGTGCTTGCAGTGCCTGTGTGGTGGCCGCAGTGCACACTGACCTGTGACAGTGTGGGCATGGCCTGTGTGGTTCTGGGGCGGTGCATGCATGGTGCCTGTGTGTGAGGGTGTATGTCCCCCCACCATGTGCATGTGCCTGCATGTGTGCCCCTGTGTGGCATACGGTGCTCGCCATTCCTCCGTCATGCTGTCCCTACACTATGGTGCTCACACCTGCACATGTACCAACCTGCATACTCACCTTCGTGTCCCGAAGTGTTCCTCCACCACTCGTGTGAGGTATGCCCATGCCCTTGCTGCCATCCTGGGATCCCTGCGCCCATGCCGGCCTTTTTCTCCAAGGTCCCCAGGGTGTGCCCTTGCTGCGCCTTCCCCCACCCTCTCCTCCTTCCCAGAACTGTCACCCTCACTGGCCTCGACAGGTATCCCGTGGTCATGGGCCATGTTGTGTAGCATACCACAGGCCAGGAATATGCCACAGACCTTCTCAGGGCTGTACTGTAGGGCACCACCTGACCGACACAGGCACCAGAAATGCATCTTCAGCATGCCAAAGACACACTCAATGATGGCGCATGTCACAATTTGTGCCTCATTGTAGCATTCTTCCGCCACTGTTCCAGGTCGTTGGATGGGGTGAGGAGCCAGGGCTGCATTGGGTATGTGGCGTCACCTGTGGGGGTAGATGTGTCTCCATTAGTACATGGTGTTACACTGTGGCATGTGCCCCAATCCCATCCCACCCTGTGTGTTGTGTGCCCCTGTGCTGCTCCCCCGCCTATGCAGCCACATGCCTGGCAGTCCTGCATCCCTACTCCGGCTGCCCCTGCCTGCCCCCATCCATCCATCTTGTGGTGCACATCGGTCTCATGCCACCCTGCATTCACCTATGCACCCTTCCACACCCTGCTGTCCCAGTGCCCTCATGCCTGCAGCTGCCCACCCACAGCCCACCCCATGTGTTCCGGACATGGTGCCTCCCTGTACTGCTGGCGCTCAGTCACGTATACCTAACAGGTGTCCACTTTGGATTTCCCTGGCCTCGAACCTAGTGCAGAGTGCCAACTGGTGCCATATGTATGCATCATGTGCGCTCCTAGGGTGTGTGGCGCAGACATTGGTGATGCACCCCATGGCATCACACACCACCTGGCAGTTCCCGTGGTGAGCAGGCACATAACTGTTGTCACCTTGGTCTCCACCAGGATGGCATGACCTCATGTGGTGGGTGCCTGCATCACATCATGGCACAGCTCACATAGCTGCCTCAGCATGGCCCTGGTGAGGCGGTATCGCTCGACTATCTCCACCTCTGTCAGCTGCTCGAAGGACAGCTGGGCATGGTGCCACCATGGGGCTAGCCACCTACGGTTCCTTCCAGCGCCCTGCTTCCTCCTCCTCCTCATTAGGGCACCAGCAATGGCAACTGCTGCCAGGTTCATCCCCTCTGTCGCTGTGTCCCTCCAGTGTAGCTTGCTGCCTGGTGTTGTTGCTGGCAGTTTGCCTGCCTGTGCCTCTTCCTCTGTCTGGTTCCACTTCCCCTCTGACTGTGGCTGTGTGCTGCTGTCGTCGTTCCATTGATGGCTTGCTGGTGTGCAGGACTTAAGTCTCCTTCTTTTGTACTTGTCTTTCTTTGGTGCATCTTGGATTTGCACTGGATTTGCTCCATTGATGTGCCCTGGTTGTGCTCTGTGAATCGGGATGCGCTGTGTATGCATGGGTACGCCCCCTGTATATGCGCCGCATGTCATTACATTGCGCCTGTGGCGCATGTCTTCCGGCGCAGGGCATCTCATTTGCACTGGCACTTTCTCCCTGTTCCTGAATCGGCCTCCGGCGCATTTCTGACTTGCTCTGGGGCATCTGAGTTGCGCTTGACACATCTGTTTTGTGAATCCTGCCCACAATGTTTATGCATTGGGCCAAAAAGTAGACATTTGACATGGGGTGCAGAAACACCAGGACACATCGTTGAGCAGCTACACTGCTTGAGCTCTCTACCCCAGAACATTCTGAATGAGTTCAAGAACTAATCCCACAACCCAAGAACCTCAACTGCCAAACCATTTAGCAGTAAAAACCAGAAAGTCTAAAACTAAATTCTAACAAATGTAAACCTTACCTGTAGTTGTTTATTTAGAAAGCACACTAAGAGTATGAGTGTTGTACAAAGACAAACAATACAAATTTGCACAAAACAGCAGCAATATGTACATTAACAGCATACGATAAAGCATAGAAAACGTAAAACATTTAAACAAATCTAAAAAAGATTAACAAATATGTTTTAAGAGCACAGCAAAAACAAAACAAAATGTTAGTTCACTGACAAATATACAAGGGTATAGAATTTCAGAGGGTAGAGCCAAGAAAAGAAAAGACGTGATGCACCAACCAGAACAGCCTTGTTGGAGTGATTACCTATAACTTCACATCATTAGAGCACAGGGGGCAAGGTGGAACATATTGGAGACACCTTAAAGGTAGGAGACCTGGTAGGACTAAGATACAATAAATACTAGAACCAACATTTTAAACTGAAATCTGAGATTCAAAGGTAGGCAGAGCAGGAGTGACTGTGTGTGTGTGTGTGTGTGTCTCTCTCTCTCTCTGCACGTGTGCACCTGTCATCAGTTGAGCATCTACATTCTGAATAAGTTGTAACGGCACAGTGGCTCAGGCAAAAAGACCAATAATTAAACTATTACAACAGTGGAGTTTAGCCATGACAACACCACACATAGGCCCTCTTCCAGTGTGTGCTAATGTGTGAGGCCGTAGGTGATGTGCCACTCAGCGCACACTGGAGGACTTCCTGTATCTCCCAATGAACAACGCAAGCACTCTGGAGTGTGTTATTGCATTGATAAAATAACATACAAACAGAAGGGAGAAAGAAAAAAGTGCTTCAGCTGGGACTTGAACCCAGGCCACCTGGAATACTGTTCTGGTTGCACTACCAGCTGCACCACCAAGGCAGTTGGAAACTAAGCCATCCCAGAGCACCTTACTCTTTCTCTAATACACAACCTGGAGATGTGCAAATAATTACATTTTCAATCACAAGAGTGCGGTGTGCATATTTCTAGTTGCCTTGGTGGCATAGCGGGTACGCAACTGGAATGATATCCTGGGCAGCCTGGGTTCAAGTCCCAGCTGAGGCACTTACTTGTTTCTCTCTTCTGTGTCTATGTGCTCCATAAATATGCACACTGCACTCTTGTGACTGAGACTGATAAAAAGACAGAGTATTAAAAGTTTTGGCTCAGAAAATGCAGCACCTCTACATTTCACTTTAAAACCTGTTGTATTCTTTAAAGTTACTATATTATATCTGTAGTTAATATACTCACCCAAGGCTCTATCAGGACCAGATTAACAAGCTGTGGGGCCATGGGTAATTTGTTAATTGTGGAGCCCCCTGTGACTTCATCAATAGGCTGGGGGTTTAGGGACCGCCTAGGCCTCCGAAAGCTGAACAGTTTTTTGATACCTTAAAATGCATTTGGATGGGTTTCCATCTACTCTGAATGCCATTTCTTGGGGTTGGAAATAGAAAGTTAAAATGTTTGAAGTTGTATGACTGGAATACATTCTCACAATGATAATGCTCTTAATTTTATTTATTATAAATATATTTTCATACGCCGACCCGGTGGTGCTGAGGGCTGAGGCGCTGGCGCCCTACCTTGCGCTACGCCGATGACCTGTGTTTGGGAATGAGCACAGGCAGTCAGGGGTTGGCAGGGACTGCTCTCCCACTCCGGGGAGGGGGGTTCCTGATGGTTGGTGCTTGCTCGCCCCCCTGGCAGAGGCTGGAGGACAGGGCGCCATACCACAAGCTGGGAGGAGTCGGGCCAGACGCCTGGAGGAAACATGTGTGGAAGCATGCGTGCTTCCTTCCACTGGCGACATTGCATGGTCCCTACTCCAGGTAGAAAAACTGGAGGAAAAATAGACTGCCATGCAGGATGGCGTGAGGGCCGTGCCCGCCTGCTAGCTACTGCTACACAATCCTTATCCCGACTTCGGTGGGGGAGTTGGGAACCCCCCGATCCCACCGTGGGCAAGCCCTGGGGTCAGGTCAGCGTTGGCTGGTAGACACCGGGGACGGGGCTGGGGACGCCCTCCTGAGATAGCCGGCAATGGGGAGAGAAAACTCATAACTAAAAAAATATATATATATATATTTTCATGTTTTGTTTGTTTCTGTTTTGTGGTTGTCATTGATTATTTATATTGCAAGGGAGCGGAGCCTTGGAAGGGCATTGTTTTATAAATAAAAGTACCATGCCATACCATAAGCACACACCAAAACTTAAACATAACATGCATTTGTCAATGCCGAATGTTTGCTTGCTGGCATTGGCAGTGGTAGTGTAGAAGTTACAGAGCTGCATAATAGGAATGGCAGCGAAGTATTGAACTGAAGCCAACCCCACCACCACCCTGCAGAGAGTGACAGGCATTGGGGTGTGCCTTTGGGTCGTCAGGCATAACGACCATGCCATTTCACTCACACCTACTCCTGCAGACACTGACAAGTGTCACAGTGTGCCTGGGGTCTTTGGTCTTATGCACACCCCATTCCATCAGGAAATACGGTGAGATGGGTGCGGTATAGGAGAATGGGTGAAGTTTGGGGCTCAAGAGTCTGAGGCACACCTTGATGCCTCTCACTGGCTGCAGGGTGTGGGTGGGTGGAATGGTATGAGCATGACAGGCAAGAACCCAAGTCACACCCTGATGCCTGTCATTCTCTACAGGGTGGGCGCCATGGTCGAAACCCTAACGTCTCAGGGCATTCGTTGGTATTTTCACTTCAAATTTCAACATGTTTTTTTTGTGACCCCACCATGAACAGTGGCAATATCAGTTTGTTAGCCAAAACTGCTTTTGCACAGCGACTATGGCATTTGGCACCACAGGTGCAAAACACATTCTGAACAGGATGTGAAAATGACAGCGGTACTGTTCATGGGGAGGTGTAAAATGGCAGTGTTGAAAATCTGCTGTGAAAATCTTAAAAAACTGGTGAAGTCATGAGCATTGTGAGAAACTGTGCAATGCACAATCCGTAATGTAACTAGTTTGGGGATTTTTACAGCAGATTGTTAACACAGGCATTTTGGGACCTCCGATCATGAACAGTGTCAGTGTGATTTTCTTTATCTGTCCTGAACAATGATTTCCACAGTGACCACGCATTTCTGTGCTGAAAGTGTGAAAACACATTTCGGCCATGTTGTGGAAAATGACAACTGTACTGTTCATAAGGAGGTGTGGAAAAATGCCTCTGAAATATCTGGACTGAAAATATTACAAATTCATGAACTTACGAGGGTGCGTGGAAACTGCGTAATGCTCACTCATAACCCAGTCATTTTATGGAGTTTTGTCACCAAATTTTCAACATAGCCATTTTAAGACCTCTGCTCATGACCAGTGTCACTGTGATTTTCTTAATCTGTCCCAAACATTGTTTTTGCACGCCGACTGTACCATTGTGCGCTACATGTGCGGAAACACATTTTGGGCGAGATGTGAAAAGGTAGCTGTACTGCTCATAAGGAAGTGTGGTAAAATGGCACTGTTGAAAATCTGTGTGCAAATATTACAAATTCGCAAACTTGCCAGCGCATGAGGAACTGCGCAATGTGCGCTCTGAAACAGTCATTTTGGGAATTTTTTCACCAAATTCTCAACATAGCCATTTTAACACCTCTGCTCATGACCAGTGTCACTGTGATTTTCTTAACGTGTCCCATACATTGATTTTGCACACCGACTGCGCCATTGTGCGCTACATGGGCAGAAACACGTTATGGGCGAGATGAAAATGACAACTGTACTGCTCATAAGGAGGTGTGGTAAAATGGCAATGTTGAAAATCTGGAGTGAAAATATTGAAAATGTGCGAACTTACGAGCGTGTGTAGGAATTCTGCAACGCACACTCAAAGTCATTTTAAGGAATTTTTTCACCAAATTTTCAACATAGCCATTTTAAGACCTCTGCTCAGGAACAGTGTCACTGTGATTTTCTTAATGTGTCCCGACATTGATTTCAAGACACCAACTGCACCATTGTGCACTACATGGGCGGAAACACGCTTTGGGTGAGAGTGAAAATGACAACTGTACTGCTCATAAGGAGGTGTGGTAAAGTGGCAATGTTGAAAATCGGAGGAAAACATTGAAACTTTAGAACTTACGGAAAAAGGTGAGGAACCTGCAATGCACACCGTAAAACAGTCATTTTTAGGAATTATTTCACCAAATTTTCAACATAGCCATTTTAAGACCTCTGCTCAGGAACAGTGTCACTGTGATTTTCTTAATGTGTACCGAGACATTGATTTCCAAGATTAACCAACTGCGCCATTGATGCGCTACATGGGCGGAAACACATTTTGGGTGAAATGTGAAAAATGACAGCTGTACTGCTCATAAGAAGGTGTGGTAAAATGGCAATGTTGAAAATCTGGAGTGTAAATATTGAAAATATGTGAACTTATGAGCGTGCATAGTAACTGCTCAACGCACGCTTGTAAAACGGTCATGTTTAGGAATTTTTCCACCAAATTTTCAAAATAGGCTTTTTGAGAGCCCACCTTATGAACACTAGCAGTGTCATTTCATTAATCATTCCGGAAAGGTGATTTTGCGCAGTGGCTACAAAATCACCCTTCTGGCCCAAGTAATGCCATGACAGTGACAGCATTCATGAGAAGGGGTCCCAAAAACCCCATGTTGAAAATTTGGGCCCAAAATTCCAAAAAATGCCTGAGATATGCAACAAAGTTGAAAAAACCCTATCTATCTATCCTAATATACAGCTTACCGCATTTCTCAGTTCGCGTCAGCTTTGAAGAGTGCAGACGTGGTTCTCGTCCATCAAGATTGTCGCAACGAGCTCCAGAGGTAAGTATGCAGGGGGGTGTGGGGAGGCAGGTGCGCAGTGGGTGGGTGCGGGTTGTGGGAGGGGGCAGGGAGAAGCGCCTAGGACAGTTTTGTATTTACAGGTTTTTTTTTTCTAAGACTACAAGGATGAAGACTCACGAGGACTTTTGCCACGCTGGGGTGGGGTTCTTTGCGTGGCAGCTGGAAGGCTGTTGGGGGCTGGAGCCGACGGGGATTGGGCACCCCGCCAGCCATAACATCAATTTGCCACATTTGGGTGGGCTCCAGCATGGCACCTGGATGCTTTGGGGGGCGGCAGTCGACGGAGATTGGGCACCCCCACAGCTATAAACATTTTGCCACGCCAGTGGGCCCTACGTGGCACCTGGATGCTTTTGGGGGCATGCAGCCGACAGGGATTGGGCACCCCTTCAGCTATATAGTATGTGCATGGGGGGGAGCGCATCAGCATGCAATATGCATGCGCGGTTGTTGAGGCGGGGAGCTCTGCTCACTGAAGTGGAGCTCTCCCTTTCAACTGTATGCCACTGCATTTTCAGCTGTCATAGATGGCACACTGCGACCGCGCCTGCAGACACACTGACTGAATTGGAAGAGGCTGACACACCTCTGGAAAACTCGGATGATGCCACTATGTTTCTTGCACATGCGTGCAAGCAAACATAAGAACGATACAAGGTAACTTTAAAATTACAGTTTAACTTTGTTGGATCACAACAAAAGACTATAATGTGCCCAACCCCATTACGTCTTTATTTTTTGTGGTCTGAGTAGTTATTTTATGTGTCCCCCTCCCCCTCACTCGCAGTTGGCACCAGCTATAAGAAAATGTAAAAAATGAGATGCCGTCACTATCTAAATACGCCATCAAAATCAATAAAGAGTTCCTGATTAGGAATTTGTATCCACGATATAACGGTGATGTCTGTATCTCGCTGTCTGCCCGTCCATCTCAGATTGCACATACTCTGCCACTGGACAAAGTTATGAATCAGCCCCCAAAGTAAACCCTAGTCCACAGTGTCCTGTCTGTCGTCACCTGTTGAATTCATGGCATACCATAAGGAAGCATTTGTCCTTAAAGTTCAGTGGTGAATACAATAAAATAAAAAAAATATGTTTTCCACAGGTCCTGTGAATGGCAGTGTAATAAAAAAATTGCTTATCAAAAAGAACTCCTTTGTTTACTGTGTTTTTTTGTCTAAATTGTACATTTTATCTCTGTAAATGTCACTAATTAAAACGTCAGTTCAGAGATTTTTTTTCCATGGCAGCTGTTTGGAATAGCTCATGATATCAATGAAGGACTGATGTCAAACTTGTAAACTCGAGACCGCCTCGAATGCTGCATGTTCTGTGCTTTACTATTGTGCGACTGTACTTCTATAATCACAGACTTCTCAATTAACTTGAGTCAATCAGGAATTTCAAGAGTTGGCACATCTTTCATTCAATAAAACAGTCTGCGGTCATGCTGGCAAGTACTGGCTTCTTTTTCCTTTGTATCAAGGCAGCTACCAACAGCTATTTGCACTACATAATAAACTGATCTGCCTTTTTTCTGAGTAATAGTTTATTTGTTTACTCACAGTTCACTGATTGCAAATTCAGGTTTTCTATGTCTTCAGTGAGACAGTCACAGCTGATCACCCGCTAAGATAAACGTTTTTGTTTTTCAGAGGAGTTTTCCTGATCGTTAGTAATTACATATTTTGCACGGATCTCAGTATTGTCTGTGCCTATTTCATAATGAATGTGGCACTGTTGCTGTGGGTGTTTTTGGTAAAGGGTGTTGGGCTGGGGGTTGTATACGAATAAATCACACTGTCATTTGCAGAAACAGATCTGCTGTACATATGGGACGAAATGCATTGAGAAAGTTACTTTGTTGCATCTTGCGGGTGACACAAATATCTGTAACAGTGTATATACCCAGGTGAGGGCAGTGATCCAGTGATATAGCTTTACCTTCTGTTTCTGCAAATGACAGTGTGATTTATCTCTATGCAACCCCCAACCCAACACCCTTTAACAAAAACACCCACAGAAACCGTGCCAGTTTATCAAATAGAAACAGACAATGCTGAGATCTGTTCAAAATATGTAATAACTAATTAGTTATATAAAACCTGAATATGCACTCAGTGAATTGTGAGTAAACAGAGAAACTATTACTAAAAAAACAAACTCTGGTCAGAGCCGATATGGCTGTGCGTGGGTCTTATCCGTGCAAGTGGCGGCAGTGGCTGTATTGGTGCAGTGGGAGTGGTGAAATAATATTGGAGCAGCGGTAGTTTCAGAGCAGATGGCACAGCTGTCAGCATGGCGACTGTGTGCTATTTGCAAGATGGCAGCAGTGACAAAACCGCGCATTTGCAGTAGTCGCGCATGCGCAGTTATCTCGGAAGTGCTGTTGGGAAGTAGTGCACCTGCAGGGGGGGGCGATTGAGCTGTAGAGGGCAGCTCCATCAGCAGAGGACAGAGCTAATGGAGTGAGTGCTATAAAAATGATGCCGCATCACTGTAGGAGAACACGGGGTTGTATTTCGCCGGCAGACCCTTTTTCTCCTACAGTGATGGCATCAAGTCTGTGGAGCTCCACCCACACAACTGTAAAAAAAGAAAAATGGCGGATCAATTCAAATTATACAAGTCAAAAGTGAAAAAAAAGGCCAATACTAGACAGCGTGACCGCAAACATTTTTTTTAAATGACATGTGTCAGCACTTAAAATCTTTGATTGACTCGAGTCAGTCAACAACTCTGTGATTATGGAAGTACAGAGAGTACAGCATATCCTCGAGGCTGTCTTAGGTTTACAAGACTGACTGAACAGTGCTCTGAACTGCCATTTAATTAGTGACACTTACGGAGGGTCTCATCTCTTCCATTACAATCTCCTTTTGTTCTTCATCTCTGTCATATCTTTTAATTTTTCCTATTTTTTTTAAAGACTTTTAAACTCAGCTTGGTAGTGATAATGAACACTTAAGAAATCAATTATGTTAACATTAGGTGCATACCCGGCTGGCAGTTACTCAACTAATTGCCCCCCCCCTTTACCACTTAACCTTTCAGGCAGGCAGAGGGTGGTGTACAGTCAGCAGGCGACCAATGATAGTCAGCAGTCAGATGGTCTGGGAAAGGCTGGCAGTAAGGTGATGGAACTCACTGTGAATAAGTAGCTGCTAAATGCAAAAGCTAGGCAACCACTACTGTTCATCATACAAGGAGCAGGGGGAGCTGCTCTTGAAGTGTATGTTAGGCAGCAGACAGATGCAGAGAGATGAGAGAGAGAAAGACTCTTCCAAATCTGAACTGACTTGACTTCTGTTCTGCAGCAGAAAGGTCACGGTGGGTCATCACTGGTAACGAGACTGGGACAGCAGCATGCATAGGGCCATATTGCAGCTCAACACTGCTGTTTTGTTTTAACATATAACAAAAGAGAAGTGAATTAGATATTTGAATTGGGCGGTGGGGGGGGGAGATGCCAGTGGTAGATTTCACAGTGCCGTACTGAATGACTGGCCAAGGAAGGTGTGGAGTGCCCTAAGAGGGACTGAAGGGGGGGCAGGTGATTGTTTTTTTGGTGCCAGGGAGATACATTGAAGTGAGTAATTATGTTGCAGAGTCCGATCACCAGTAATTTCTATTGTGCACAGATGGTCCGAGTGTCTGGAGCATAATTACTCATGTCAGTCTGTGAATATGTCTGCAATTGAGGGTCACCCACTTCAGAGTGAAAATAAACGGCATGCAGAAAACCGGAGTGCAGGCAAAAGACTGAGACCAAGATGCGCGACAGGGAATTGAGTCATTCCTCCTCCCAGAGCTCATACCACATGTTGCGATGACACCCTCCAGGTATCACCGTAATATTCCATGGGGTCTCTGCCCCTGCACCCCCCCATCAAGGGGGGGCTTTCCCCATGCACCCCCCAAATATATATAAACACGCTCCACCCAGCACACATTGATGGGAAGAACAGGAGCACAGCTCCAATCCCATCCCCCCCACATTTAGTGTGGATGACGGCCAGAAATCCTGATCATCCACATCACTTTCACCCTAATCCCGACACCCACATTCTGGAGCCCTCTTCGCTGCACCCTATTAATGGTATACCAGCAACTGAGCGGCTGCTTCAAAGGACCCAACCCCCCCTTCCCCAGCCTGCAGGTGACAAACACTGACAGGAAGGGACACAACTGTATAACAAAAAAAAATGAATGAGGGACAAAATGGTAACTCTAGGGGCCCCCTCAAACTCGGGGCCCTGGGCTACCTTATTGTTAATTAAGCCTTGGGCTCTATGAAACAACTAAATGTTACCAAGCCACTTAATTAGGTTGTGCCACCTTATTTGTTTTGTGTGTGTGTTATTTCTTTATGCTCCCCCAAGCCCTTGGCCGACCACTCCTTTGGGCTGCCTAGGGCCCCGCCACCAGTCCCCTTCACTATCCCACCACCCTCAATACTGCTGCAGCCCAGTTGACCCAATGTATCCCTTCTCTGGGGGGGCCCTCCCGGGGCAGGGGAAATGGGAGAGGAAACTTGTCTGAAGGCTTCTTTCTATGCTAGATACACGGCGAGGGTCAGCACAGACACTTCTGGGCTTCGTGGCATGCAGGGACTGGCTGCCATCATCTGGTTGGCCGAGTGACTGCAGTTTACCACTTTTCACCCCAACCCCCCCATGTAGTGGCCCAACCGCTGTGGCATCCTGTGGGGGGGCATTTGACAACGTGTCAAGGCTTCACACTACCATCAACACCAGCCACAAGCCACCACCAGGGGTCACCTAACAAGTGGTTCGGGACCATCCCACCCCCCTGGGATAGAAGCATCCATAGGACACTCGTGACTCCCTCTCTGCTGGACTCCGCACCTGATGTCTGGGCTCAGGCCACCAACCCAGGTTGCCAGCGTGCTGAGTGAGCACCCATTGCTCGGTGCCACAGAGCTGGCTACCTTACTTTTTTGACAGGATGATAGAGTCAACAGTTTGTTCATTGCTGCTCAGTGTAGAAAGGTTATTAGCTTTAGCTTGAGAAGGAGAAGCTTTGAGTAGGATGTTTTAATCACTTGACAGGTAATATTATCAACAACATGGGCTTCTGAAACATCAAGATGGCCACTTCAAGAGTGTTTCACTCAGGGACTTAATGCATTACCAGTTATCAGACTACAGTCCCTGGTCATTGTGATGAAAGTTATTTTTGGGACATTTTAGAGTACAGATGTCGGTGTATGTCATTCTATTTGAATAGGAAACCCCTATATGAGTAATAGAGGGAGATAAGAAAACAGATCCTATGTGTAGATTCTCTGTTTTATGATTACTATGCCTTAGAACCTTGCAAATGCATATTGTGTATGTTTTCTTTACATAATCAATAAACATAAATTAAATTAAAAGAAAATGCAGCACAATGATTTGTGAGTATGTATAGGCACAGCATGTGATATGGTTCATCCAATCAGAGAGCAGTATTTGTGTCGGCAGTCTTAGCTGAATGGTGTCTAACTATTATGGTGGTTTTCAGAATTTGACGGTTGTTAGAGACACAGTTTGCCCTGGTGGTTAACAATATAGAGCTGCGAACCTGGAAACCCAAACTGGAATTGCACAACTGCCACTTTATGGCTGTGTCATGCTGAGAAAGTCTTATCCGTTCAGTGTTTAACCTCTCTGTAATCTCTCCCTAATCTGTCTCTATACTGCTTGAATCTCCCTACACATCTAAATGGCATCATTTTCTCCCCTCCCTTTCTCAGATTTTTAAACACTTTGGGATGCAGTGTTTATGAGAAGCACTGTAATTAAGCAATAAGACATGACAGGTAATGTTTTATATTGGGATAATGGCCATTTCTGGAAGGGTTGAAGTGAGGTGAAGCAGAGCTGCTTTCACTATCTCAAAGTGTGCTTACTAGCCCACCACAATGCACCCCTTGGAGTGCCTCACTGTGATGATGAAGTGGGGCCTTTTCAGTAAATTGGATGTATTTTCTAAACATATTTTTGCTGAGTTGCTTTCAGCTGGGCTGTTTTGCTGGGATAATAACGGTCTGGCTGAAAGCACCTCTTAGCCAGTCAGGAGCCAGCATTCCTTCTACCTGTTTCATGATTACTGATTATAAAGATATCAACTCAGAATTGTGCATTCAGGTTTCCCATACAGATTTTTCACCCTGGTCCCAGGGATGTACCTTGTTCATGCCTAGTGTTCCCATGTTGTGGGTTCCACAACCATCGTGGTGGCTGCATAGCTTCCCGAATGTGCAAAGGAGCTATGGGAGTGGTTTTTTTCCCCCCAAGGCAATCCACTGGGAGGACTAGATTCCAGTGTGGCAGGCACTAGGAGCCAGGAAGTCCAAGAACCCTGGCTGTTCTACAGGTGGTATATGGGTTTTTCTCTGTGATTGTCGCCCCTTGTCCTCCCTCCTCCCCTGGTGTGGGTGGAGCCTGCTGACAGCCTCAACTGTCTGCATGATGTCTCGCAGAGGGAGCAAGCTCTGTGCCCACTGCTGGGGTCGCTGCCCCATGGGGTACTGATGCCATCCCTCCTGACCACCACGCATTGCTGAATGGCAGCTGCTGTGGTCTGGCCTGCCTACTGATGCGGTGTCCTGAGCTCGCCTCCGAACTCTGGTCGACTGCAAGCAAACATAATGAACTTCTGCTGGACCATTGGGGTAGCACTACCCCAGCTGAAGTAATTTCAAATACATAAATAAATAAATGGCCCTGATATTCAGTTTTTGGTAAATTCTTTTTATTAGTTTTATTTGTACAAAACTTACAAACCTTTAAGCCACAACAGTCAGAGAACAATGAATAATTATCAGACAGAACTTCATACAATAGGATACTTAGTCTGAGTGTCCAGATGAATACCCCATTTGGAAGGCATTACAGGATGAAGTCTGTTAGATGTAACAGTCCCAGTACTGGCATTTTACAGAGCTGTTCCCTGCCACAACAAAGGATGGACCTTGAATCAGCATAAATGTATCCACATCACTTCAGAGTCGGGTTTATAAGCCATGTGGTTCCAATACAGATAAAGATATACTAAGAAAAAACGTAAACCTGGAGAACTGGGTTTGAATCCCACAGACACCACCTGCATACTGTGTGACCATGAGCAAGTCACCCTGTGCTCCCAGGACGTACCTGGAAACTAGTCTTGGCTTAGTGTGTCCTTACTGGCTAAAATTACACAGAGATAAAGGTATTCTAAGAAACAGCATATCTGTTGTGCTTGTTTTTGCATACTACACACACCCTTGCAAGTTAACACTGGATCACCATGTACTTCAATCACTCTATCTATAACAATATTAAAAGTAAACATATCCTTGTCACGTGCATAAAATAAAACTGATTACACATCACTTGTCTCCCCAGAACACATTTGGGAGTGCAAAGGTTAGCTTCGTAGCCCACCAGAATACAGAACTATGTGTGATCATTATGCTCACAGAACATGAAGAGTTAAGAGAAGAAGCAACTCTGCAATTTGTAGCATACAAGTGTGCTTCAGAACCCCACATAGAGAAACAAAGAAACATAGAATCTGATGACAGATAAGGACTGCTTGGCCCATCTAGTCTGCCCATGTTCCCTACCTACAGTCACACCACAGGCTCTATTTGATCTCCATTTTTTCTGCTCCGTTCCTTGCTTCTGAGATTCCCTTATACCAAAATCGATATCAGTTCTAAAATATTTACTAGGATTATCCTTGAGAAACTTAAATATTGGACAGACTCAATCAGCCCCCCTTTCAAGATACTAAACTGGTTTTCATCATGTTTTTTCTACAATAGATAGATGTAGGAGAGGTGGGATAGGGGGATATGATTGAAACCTTTAAATACCTTAAGTGGATAAACATGACTAATACAGAAGGGATTTTCCAGATTAGAAGAGAGAGGGATATGAGAGGGCATCAGCTGAGATTGAAGGGGGTAAGATTCAGGAGGGAAATCAGGAGACATTTTTCACAGAACGGGTGGTAGGCAGGTGGAATACTCTGCCCAAGGAGGTGGTATTCTGTAGAAAGGTGGGTGAGTGGTTTTAAGAGGGATAGGGACAGGCTGGGTGGGTGGGGTAATGATGAAGAGGGGTGGGGCAGCTGCAAGCTGAGGTGCTAGCTGCACAATCGAGCAGACTCGATAGACCGTGAGGCCTGCTTCTGTTGGCTTTTTCGTATGTTCGTATAATATTTACGTATTTGCTCATTTGTTAGAAAAATAAAGAAACTTAACAAAAATGAAACCTTATACCCTTTTTGTTAATTTCACTGCTGCGTTTGACTCTGTGAATAGAGAAATCCTATGGGACACATTATTCAAAAAAGGGCTCCCATTAAATTTATTAATTCCGATTTATCTTTTGCATACTAACACCTCGACAGCCATCCGATATGATAACTGTGGAAACCTCATTGAATACTTCCAAACAGACAAGGCTGCCTATTGGTCCCCTTTTTATTCAGTATTTATACTGACACACTTTTACATTATGATATCTCTTCTTTACCGGACTCCCCTAAAATCAAGAAAACCTTTATTCACTCACTAGCTTACATGGACAGTCTGGTCCCTTTTTCTTTCTGTAGCACAGGTTTACAATGCAAAATTGACCAATTAAAAGTAAAATGTGACCTCCTCAAATTAAAAATCAATTTAAAGAAAACTAAACTCATGATATTTGGGGAACACCACTGTCAAGCAAAGTTATATGCTTGTGCAGAATGCGGCAGCCAGGCTATTGACTGGTTCATCTAGGACCAGTCACATAACACCTGTACTTCGCGGACTGCACTGGCTGCCAATACAGTGGTGGATCACCTTCAAGGTTGGTTTGCTGACCTATAAGGTCCTACATGACCAGAGACCTGGTTACCTGCAAGATCTCCTTCATCCCTTCTGTCCCTCCTGCTCTCTCCGATTCACTGACGAGGGATTGCTAGAGATTCCCAGGGTTCATTTAACCCATACAAGTGCTAATTTAGTGTGACAGCTTCAAAGGCTGAAGATAACAGCTCTCTGTTTAACTTCATTGGTGTGTGTTTTTCTGAAGCAAGAACAAATATACAGTACATGGAACCCCCAGCCCTGCTGCCAAATGTTAAGTTTTACTAGGAGCCTGCCAAGGAAAAATGTTAAGGAAGATTCATTTGCAGGTCTTTGTTTTTGCAGCTGTGAAATCCCTAGCACCAGTATCAATTCAAGGAGTGCACATTCATGTACCCATCCATACCCAGAAAACAATAGGTCCTATCAATGCTAAGAGTTAAAGCAATGGGGACAAATAGGGTGCACCCCAGGGTCCTAAAGGAACTAAGAGAGATGATGGCTGAACTTCTGGCAATCCTGTTTAGCCAATCACTGGAAACAGGGGAGGTACCCAAAGACTGGAGGACAGCAGATGTAGTCACCTTATACAAAAGTGGGAACAAAGAGGAAGCAGGGAACTACAGATCAGTCAGCCTGACCTCGGTAGTGGGGAAGATCATGGAAGCACTACTGAAGGAGAGATTGGTGGAACATCTGGTTGCCAATGGACTACAGGACCCAAGGCATCATGATTTCACCAGGGGGAGGTCATGCCAGACCAACCTCATTGAATTTTTTGACTGGGTGACAGGGGAGGTGGATCAGGGGAGGGCAGTGGATGTGGCTTATCTGGACTTCAGCAATGCCTTTGACACTGTGCCACATGGAAGACTGTTAAACAAACTGGGGAATATGGGAGTGGGCAGGACAGTAATGCAGTGGTTAGGTAATTGGCTGGGTGGCAGGACACAGAGGGTGGTGGTTGATGGCTGTCACTCTACAGAGGGAAGAGTGATCAGTGGGGTACCACAGGGATCAGTGCTGGGACCGGTCCTATTTAACATCATCATCAGTGACATTGCACAGGAACTAGAAGGCAGAATTTCCCTGTTCACTGATTACAGAAAGCTCTGTAACAGAGTAGACAAGCCAGAGGGTGTAGACAGAATGAGGAGGGACCCACAGAAGCTTGAAGATTGGTCAAGGGTTTGGCAGTTGAAATTTAATGCGAAGAAGTGCAAGATAATGCATATGGGGCACAAAAACCCTGGAACAACGTATCAGTTGGGGGTGAGGATATAGCATGCACCAAGCAGGAAAGGGACCTTGGAGTTATCATCTCTGATGACCTCAAGGTAGGGAAACAGTGCAACAAGGCAGCAGGTAAAACAAATAGGATGCTGGGATTTATAGGCAGGGGCATCACCAGCAGGAAAAGGGAGGTCATAATTCCACTATACAAGACACTAGTGAGGCCCCACCTAGAGTACAGTGTACAGTTCTGGAGACCTTACCTATGTAAGGACATAGGGTAGAGAAGGTTCAGAGGAGGGCAACAAAGATGGTACAGGGATTGCATCACAAGTCCTATGAGGACAGGCTGAAGGACCTGAATATGTACTCCCTGCAGGAGAGGAGAGAGAGAGGGATATGATAGAGACATACAAGTACCTTACAGGGAGGAACAAGGTGCAGGAATACACTATTTTCCAGCGAAAAAGATGTTCCAGGCCTAGGGGGCATGGGACGAAATTGGAGAGAGGGCGATTCAGAGGAAAAGTGAGGAAGAATTTCTTCACAGAAAGGGTGGTGGACAAGTGGAACACCCTGCCAGAGGAAGTGGTGGGGGCTGAAACAATCACAGGATTTAAGAATGCATGGGATAGACATAAGGGAATTCTGGAGGTCAGGGGTAAGGGGCAATAGACTTCTAGAAAAACATAAAGTCAACTTACAAGCTCAAATCGGGCAGACTGGGTGGGCCATAGGCCCTTATTTGCAGACAGTGTCTATGTATCTATGTATCATATAAAACTCAAGGAAATTCATCAGTCCTCCCTTTCCTTGCCGTGTACTGCTTCCAAAAGCAACCACTCCTGTTTGCTGCCTGAGACTAGAGCCCCTTCAAGCTTGCTGCCTGGCTGTTCCACTCACTGGAGTGAGGAGTCACCGTCACCAATCATTGCCTTAGTTACCGTACCTTCTTTACCTTCCCAATCTAACTTCTTTCTAAGGCATCCAGACCATCATCACATCCCTGTCAAGGTAGGTGAGGTCCTCCTGGAGTGTTGAGTTAATACTGTATTACTGTTATTATGTGACTGAGTGAGGCAGGCAGGCAAATATTTTCAGTTTATATTTCCATACATTGATTTTGCACTGCTGCTGCTGTAACAGTTAATGTAACTAGTGACAGTTCTCTCAGGCTCAGCAGCATATGTCTGTGTTACTCTGTATCCGCAGTTCAGTGTTTTTTGAATCAGTCAGCTAGACATATAGTTGCTCTCTAATATAATGCTATGTATAATTGAGGGAAGAACATGTATAGTCAAGTTCTATGCTTTGTCAGTAATTTAGTCTCATGCATGTGCTATGTTTTCATAACTAGTATGCCTATCTGCTCCTGTTCACAAAATCAGTGGATTGTGTTGGGTTTGTTGGCTTCAGATGTTGTTTTGTTTTTTGTAGCTGTATTAACAAAATACCAGAGACTTGGTTTAGGGGAATGTCAGGTTTGTGCTGTGAATGGCCGTGGCTCGGGACTCCTGACCGCCCAGCCGCACACCTCCTGGCTGCCCAAAGAATCCTGAAAGCCAGATCCTGCCATACATCTCGGGCTCTCCAGCCCTTCGCTAGGCATGGCCATGGCTCAGGACTCCTGACCGCTCAACCGCACACCTCCTGGCCACCCAAAGGATCCTGAAAGCCAGATCCTGCCATACATCTTGGGCTCTCCAGCCCTTCGCTAGGCACGGCCATGGCTCAGGACTCCTGACCGCCCAGCCGCACACCTCCTGGCCGCCCAAAGGATCCTGAAAGCCAGGTAAATCCTTAGACTGTCTGGCGATGCTGTGAGCTGCTGCCATTGGCCCGTCGCTCGCTGAGCTGCACCTGATTGGACCTTTGCTTTCCTCCACCATTGTGATTGGCTATCTGCGCCTGCTGAATTTCTCTTCGGCTCGGGGCTGCGGTGCCCATTGACTCTCTGTGGAATCGGCCGAAATTTTACACCCCCCCACCTCCTACCTTAATTAAATAGATTCTTCCTGCACCCCTCTGGTAGCCCCTTCCTTGCCCCTCTGATTGTGTCCTCTCTGCCGTCCTCTTGTTTTTAACTCCTGTACTCCTGTACTCCTGTACATGCACTGCACAGTCCCACTTGTGCTGCCTCCTTTACACCCGAGGAATCTGCCTCACCCGGCTCCTCTACTCGTCCCACCTGCCCTCTGTACTTTCTACCCCTCCCTACTTCCCTGACTATCCTGCACCTCCCAGCCTCCCTCCCATTTCTAACCATGAGTCCCCAGTACTCTGCTCCCCTCTCCTCCTCCTCTTTTCCACTACCTCCCCCAGAGCTTGCTTCCTCTCCACCCCCAGCTACCTACTTGACTCCACATATCACCATCCAGGTACCCTCACCTTGAGCCTATTTTTCCACTCTGGACCTTGCCTACCTCTAACGAACTGTTCTTTCAACTCTGTAGGCTTAGTGTACGCCCCCCTGCCCGTCTTACTTCTCTGTCCCTGAACTTTCACTCTCACCCCATGACATGTCCATACATGACTAGAAAGAGTAAATGCATTACTAGAGAACTACGATTATGCACCCTGAAACTAGTGTTCCTCCTTCTGATGCTATCTGGAAATGTCCATCCAAATCCCGGCCCAGCCCCCCCTAGGGTCGCCAACCTGAACAAGCACCCAGGTGCCCTCTCAATTATAACGCTCAGTATTTGCAGCCTCCTTCCTTCAGATCTTCACCAGGCAACATAGCAGGATATCCTAGCAGTAGTTGGAACCCGGCTCTCCCCATCAATCCCCGATCAGGCAACCACCCTTCCTGGATACAATGTTTTCAGGCTCGACCGGACCGCAAAAAGAGGCGGTGGTTGCACCCTATACCTCAAAGAGATCATCTTGGGACACCCCATCAACACTGCTCCCTTGATGACTATGGCGCAGATTCTCCCCATCAGAATCCTCCTTGGTGCTCACAACAAAGCCCTCACAGTCGTCACGGTGTACATAGCACCTAAAGAGCAAGGATATGGACTCACAGTGGTTCTGAACTTTTCCCGATCACTCCCACCGGATACAGAATCCATACTGCTAGGTGACTTTAATATAAACTGGCCTGCTGCTGAGGCAGGGGCCCATAGGGACTCCATCGCGGTGTCCAACCTCTCTCAGATGGTAGACTCGCCGACCAGAAAAATATTACAAAACAGGCATCAGTACCCTCCTGGATTGGATCCTTAGTCATCCCACCCAGATCTCAAACACCACTGTCCTCCCGGACACACTCAGTGACCATTCCCCTGTCAGCTGCCTCTGGTCAAACAAATTCATGAAACCACCTCCAAACACCGTCACCAGTAGAGTTCTATCCTGTGGCAAATTAACTCATCTCAAAGCTTACCTTCTCCAACAAGACTGGTCTCCAATCCTATCAGCTACAAATGTGAACCCTGCCCTGGACCACTTTATCAAAATCTTTAATGAGGCCTGCAACAAATTTGCCCCACTTAAAAGGCGAAAGGTTAAAGCCGTCTGTAACCTCTGGATCACTGGAGACCTCCTAAGGCAGCTAAAGGTAAGAGACCACCTTTGGGAGCTCGCCAGAGCCACTGGGAAGCATGTAGACATCACAAACTACAAATGTGCAAGAAATGACTGCACCAAATCAGTTTGGGAAAAGAAATCAGCCTATTTCAAGAACGCCCTTACTGACTTCTGGGAAAACAGAAGAGATTTCTGGAACAACATAAAGGAAGTCACTGGGAAGCAGTCAAAATACACCCCTTCAGTGCTCAGCATAAATGGAGATATAACACTTGACCCCAAAATCATTGTGGACACCTTCAATACCGCCTTCACAGATCTTAGTTCTGTACTTCCACCTGACTTTTTCAAAGAAATGGTCGATCCTATGCCCCCAGCTGCCACTGCTCCTACTAGTCACCCCCCTTTCTACTTTAAAGCGGTCAAGATGTACCAGGTATGCAATTATGTTACTAAAGCTATCAGCAAGTCCAGAACCAGCAATGATTCTCTAGACCTCAAACTTCTATCCCTTACTCTTAAAGAAGTGCTTAGACCTTTGACCAGGATCTTTAACCTCTCCCTCAGCCAGTTTCCCGACATATGGAAGTCAGCAACTGTTACCCCCATTCATAAAAGTGGTGTCAAAACTGCTCATGAGAACTTCCGACCTATCTGTAGCCTACCTCCTCTATCAAAGGCACTGGAACGTATTGTCACAGACCAGCTGACTGACTTCCTAGACAAGCACAACATACTGTGCAGGCAGCCACACGGTTTTAGGAAGAATCACAGCACCTCCACGGCACTACTCAAATTCACCAACACCATCTACCACTCATTGGATAATGGGCAACTAACCGGCTCTACCTTCATCGATTTAACAAAGGCCTTCAACACTGTCCACCACGGCTTCCTGCTTGCCCAGCTCCGGAAAGTGGGGCTCTCACCTAACTCAGTAAATTGGTTCAAAAGCTACCTAGACAACCAGTCTCAAAGAGTAAGAATTGCTGACACTCTCTCAAATCCCAGACCGGTCCTCTCTGGTATCCCCCAGGGCTCCATCTTGGGCCCTCTCCTTTTCAGTCTGTTCCTAAACTCCCTACCAGATTCCTGTCCTCAGCAAATCATTCTCTACATGGATGTTGCAGTAATCCTTGCCTCTCACCACAATCCACAACAACTGCAAAAAACCCTCCAGCATGGTTTCACATCAGTCAAAAACTGGTTCCTAAAACATAAACTGCTCCTAAACCAGAAAAAAACAAAGTCCATGATTTTCAGCAGCTCTCAACACAAACATAAGCAGTATCACCTCGCCATCAAAACTAAGCAAGGAGTCACTCTTGAACAAGTCCGATCCTTCAGATACCTTGGCATCACCCTTGACTCCCACCTCTCCTATGATGCCCACATTAATACTGTGGCGAAAGCTGCTAATATCAGGGTGAGCCAGCTGTTCCGGCACAGGAAACAGCTAACCCCGGAAGCATTAACAGTTGCCGTCCAGAGCTCAGTTGTTAGCATTATTGATTATGGACTCATTATCTATGGCTCCACCACCGCCTCCTCTCTCAAGCAGATTTCTACTACCCTCAATAAAGCTCACCGTCTCGTCACCGGATCACACCGTCTCACCCATACCTGCGACCTCTGCTCTCAAACAGGGTGGCTGCCACTAAATAATCGATTAAAATATCAAACCTGCATCACAGCAAAAAAAATAATGATGGACAATGCCCCTCCTGGTGTCTGCTCTCACCTTAAACTCAAAATCAACAACCGCAACACCAGCAGGTCTAAACCACAACTCTTGCAAATCCCTCACTGTCACACATCCCAAGGCCAAAGGTCCTTTGCATATAGGACACCCAGCTGGCTAAATAGCCTCAGTAGTGACATCACTGCCCTACCAACTGTGGGTGCTTTCAAGACCAAACTCCGCCTCGCTCTTCTTGCCTCCAGCTCCTGTGACTGCCATGACTAATCTTTTAACTCCCTCCTGGTTGCCTTTGTTTTTCTGCTGTCTGCCCCTTTGCCCCTCCTCCCAGAACTTGCCTCCACCACTGCCCAACTTATGCTCTTACCACTGTCCACCTCTTGACAAAGCCCTTAGGCTGCT
Source organism: Neoceratodus forsteri (assembly GCA_016271365.2). NCBI lineage: Eukaryota > Metazoa > Chordata > Ceratodontiformes > Ceratodontidae > Neoceratodus > Neoceratodus forsteri. Next base: position 83,607,923 of record JADMNL010000034.1, read on the forward strand.
ACACACCTGCCTCTGTCCCACCCCCCCCTCTCCCCTCCCCACCTCTCATGTCCCTTTTTGCCATGTCTGTATCCACCTCCCACGTCTCCCTTCACCTCTATGTATCCACTTTCATTTGTTCTCATGTAAGAAACCCTTGTAATAACATGTTGCAACTATCTGTGTCATTGATTGCTCTATACTGAAATTGTAACTCTATGACTGTACTCACTGACGTGGAACCTTTGTAAAAGAGCCCCGGCTCAAAGGTACTTTGTAATCATAGACTCAAATAAATAAAATAAATAAAAATGATAAGTGCTCAATTGCCCATTTACTGCAGGAGGATGTATGGAGTCATTGGGATGAGATAGGGAAGGGCATGAGTTTCATTGTATGCTGTACTGAATAAGACTAAGTTGTCGTTATACGCATGTTCTTATATAAGCAGAGGCACCAAATGCACTGAATGAATGTCCCTTTTACAATATGAAGGCATCTTGGTTACATAAGGCAATCTCTTCTGATCTGGTTTAAGCAAATATTTAAGTTACTCACACAGTTATTCATTAATCAGAATTGTTTTTGTGGGGGAGTAGAAATATTTTGTTTTATGCAAATGTCAGTAACTTGGGAACTGTCCGGTGAATCGGGTGGCATGTATCTGTTTCTGAAATGATCCGCATAATAAGACAACTGTTCAAAACAGCTTATTTTTAAAGAAATAACCAGAAGCCATTTTGGTGACCCATCATTTTGCAGTTGGATATATTAACTATTTATACACTGTTTACAACCAATATCTTTTACTTTACAGAAGGCTTTGTATACCCTCATACATTGGCACATTGTCTTTCTAAGTTGTCAAATTATGACACATTGTACTGAAAAAATGCATTTCACATTTTAAGAAGGAAAACACAAACACATAATATAATTGTAGTTGTTTAAAATAATCTAAATAGTATAATTATCTGTATACATGAACACATCTTTTAAATATTATAATTATTTTAGTTGTGCATATGAGCACAATGAACCTGCTTAAAACCCTTTGGAAACTGTGCTAATCTGGGGTTTTCATAACATGATTTCTATATAGAGTGTCTGCTAATGAATTCACAGTGCAAGGTTTATAAGATAGTTGATGCTTCAATGAAAACTAAGTTACAGTAATTTTGTTAAGTGTGTGTATGTGTGCACGCATACCTGCCTGCGAACATACATACGAACATACGAAACTGCCAGCAGAAAAAGGCCATTTGGTCTGTCGAGTCTGCTCGATTTTGCAGCTAGCACCCCGACTCTGAAGCTGCCCCTTAGATCTTCTTTATCACAAGTTCCTGATCTTCAGAAGTAAAGGTACACAGCCTGCCTGGTGGTGCTGAGGTGCTGGATGCCTTACCTCGTGCCTCACCGGTGACCCATGTTTGGGAATGAGCATGGATGGCTGGGGGTAGGCAAGTGAGAAGAAGGATCGAGCATCCAATGGACTGCTCTCCTTCTCTGGGGAGGGGTGAGTCAGTAGCAGTCAGTGTTTGACTAGCCCCTAGCATTGGCTGGGGGGCAGTACACTGACACTCCAGAGATAGGAGAGGAGGAGGCAGACACCTGAAGGGAGCGCATGCAGATGCGTGCACGCTCCCTCTGTGGGCGTCACTGCATGCCTCCTCTCCAGAGGGAGAAAATCGGAGGAAGAAAAGTGTTCTGGACGCGGCTGGATGACAGCTGGTCCCCACAGGCGCTGCTCCACGAATATGCAGTAACCCTGGCACCAGATCATTATCGAAAGGTAGAGGGGTCCTGCCACCCCTCCATGGGGGATAAGCCATGGAGGTAAGCTGTGAGTGGAGATGGGGCTATCAGACCAGCTAGAAGGAACACCACCCAGGGCGAGGAGGCAAAAATAGATAAACTGTAAAAAAGTAAAAGTACACTAATGAATCAATAGATGTCAGCCTCTAGGTAGGTGGGTAGGGATGGACGGATGAAGGAAGGGAGGTGGACAGACAGACAGATTGACTGACAGGTAGTCAGATAGATAGGCAGGCAGATAGACAGACAGACACAGATAGATAGAATGACTGACTGACAGATAGACAGACAGCTAGTCAGATAGATACATAGACATCCTTGAAAATCAGAAGCAGTTAAAGCAGCAGTACAATGAAACTGGGCAAAACTTTGACCCTTCATTTTTTCACAAAAGATGACAAGAATCTTTCAGTTTTGTTTGGGGGTAAATGTTATCCTTCCACCAACAGATGAGTTTTTATAAATGTTTCAGTTTTTCTTCTGAAGTGTGTGTGTGTGTGTGTGTGTGTGTGTGTTGGGGTGTAATATAAACCAGAGGTTAAAATAAGGAGCAGTGAATGAGCTTGGTACATCCAGCTGACCTGGATTTAATTCCCACAACCTCCACTTGCATACTGTATGACTGAGCAAGTCATTTCACTCTCCCTGTGTCCCCGGTCACCCCTGAAAAGGGGCATGTGGGTCTGGGGCTAGTGGGCATTACCCAGTCAATACAGAAACAAATGATTGCCTTGTACATTGCAAACCTGGGAAGGATTAGGATCGAGAAAATAGACAAGAAAACTTACAATGACCAGCTTAGGAGGTACTTAAAAGTACATTTGATAGGTATGCTAATATTTGTTTATAAATTGTAGCTGAAACTAACTTTTTGGTAAAAAAAACCCCAAAAAAACAGTGTTCCTTGTATTGTGGCTGTAAGGTAGAGGAACAGTGCAGTTAGGCAGTGGGAACAACCAAGCTTAACGATCAGGTCCTAGGATGCCCCTCCCCCAAAAAAAACATCAACTTGCAAATCATGCAAACTGTCAGTGGCATATGTATGTAACTAATCAGCTGGTATATTGTTATTTTTTTAACTATAACTTGAAGTAGTTGCAGGTATTTTTTTTATTTATCAGATAAGGTCCACTAGGCACACGCGCCTCTTTTCAGGGGAAACCTGGGAGCACTGGTGTGATTAAGTGACTTGCTCAGAGTCACACAGTATGCAAGTGGAGGTTGTGGGAATCCAACCCATGTTCACTGGCTGCACAAAGGTGATTCACAGCTCATTAATCTGTGTTAAACTGTGGTAAACATTTCTTGTAATTTATTTTTTGTTTTGGTGGTTCCAGATGTTTAATTTTACTTTATGACTAATTAAATATTTTTTTTTATGGTTAATAAAGTGTAATTTTATTTCTTTTAGTAGTTTTTTTTTTTATTTCTGTTTATCTTTGCCCCCGTCCCTTCCAGCTCTGCATCCTCAGGAGTGCCAATGGAGTCCACCCCTGCTACCTGCCTTACCTGCACTGTCCCAGTCTCCCCATCCTGCTGCTGTTTACCCCCCGGGTGGGCAGGGACACCCTGAACAATTCACTGTCTCATAGGGCTTGGGGCAGCCAGACAGGTGGGAGCACATTGGGGCCATACTCGGCGCTCCATCTCCCTGGAGCTGGAGGGTGTTTTCCCTCCTTTTCCTGGATGTCACTTTCCCTGATGTCAAGGTGCCTAGCGCCGATGTTGTGATGTCCTCCCCTCTGTGTCTGCTCGGTACTTGCTATGCCCCAGAGTTCCACCTGGGGCCAGTCAAGCACTGAGTCGCTACCTCTCTCCCTCCCTGAAGAAGACGAGCTGTTCCTGGGATGCTCAAGCCTTCTCCCCCTGGCTGGCCCTCCAGCTCCGGGGCTTGCTCCTGAACCTGGGTCACTGGCATCACAAGCAGAAATCCAAATGCTGCGCAGATGGGCCAGCTCTTTTAGTAGTTTTTAATAAAATGTGATATACGATGTCACAATGCCCTCTCTTTTGGGTTATTAATATTGTTGCACTATGCATGACGTGCAACACACACTTTGAGCCCTTTCCCAGGAACTAGAGTTCCACCTCCTCCGAAATCCCAATTTAACCCCTGCCCTTGGTATAGTCTGAATGAAATAGACTTGGCCCTTGAAGACTACCTCATTCTTCCAGTCTCCTCAAAAGGTAGAAAATGTATCACGTGGGCCAGCTTTGGCCTTTTTTCTTCCAAATACACATATCTTAATAAATACTACCCTGCAGGACACCTCCCTGATGGAACTGGCCCCTGTAGCAGAGGCTTTCAGGAGACAATCGCTCACATAATTGCCCAATGTCCCCTTTATAACTCTTACAGGGACAGAATTGTCAAAGAATTTCTGGTTAGATATGCAAACTCAGAATACGGATCAGTTTTTATCTTACTTCACCCCACGATTAAAGAGGAGGCAGAATGATATCTAAGTTCCTTTCTAATGTGATCACACTTGAAAGGAAAAGACATCAGGCCTTGGAAAGTTTAACCCTGGATAATTGCAACAATGTGAATGGCATTTAAATATCTAGGTTGCCTCCTCCTTGTGAAATGCCGCCAGTATTTGTGCTTTTATATCGATAGCGCACGTTTGTATCTCAAAATGTTTTTAACATGGATGTGACCTTTTTATTTTTAACTTTTATTGATTATACCTATCCCATACCTTCTTATATCCCACTACAGTTTCTGCCCCCACCACCTCTTCAGGAAGCTGTTCGTCATCCACTACTCTTTCAGTGAAGAAATGTTTACTCGGTATTACTCGGTTTCACAAGAGTGGAGGAAGACACTTGGCCCATCAGGACCACTCTCCCCACACATGTGGGGTAAATTTGAAGTTATTCCCCCAAAGCAATTTATCAAGTTCATTTTTAAATTGATCAAATTAACTTAATTCCACTATGTGTTGAGGCAATGAGTTCCACAATTTGATTACTGTAATGGTAAAAAAGTATTTATGTTTATTTGTAAGTGCTCTAGGGGTATAAATTTGCTTATTGTTACACCTTAGGCTTACCGGTTTATCAGCAAATTTTAAGTTACAGATGTTCATTCATTTTTTATCTTTCAAAATGTTGAATAATAAGAACAAGTCCCCTCGGTTCCTCCTTAATTGCAGATCATACAGTCCCAGTGAGGTTAATCTATTTTCATAGGACAGCTTCTTAACTCTAGGAATTACATTTTCTCTGATTCTACCCACCTCCAGCTTCATCGCATGACCCCTTGTTCTTGTGCATCCTTTTCTCTGAAAAAGACTTCCCTCTTAATCCTTATTCATACCCTTGAGGTATTTGAAAGTCTCTATCATATCCCCCCCCTTTCCTCCAGTCTGTACATATTGAGGTCGGTCAGTCTCTCCTCATAAAGATTTTGATGCAGATCCTGTACCATTTTAGTTGCCTTCCTCTGGACTGCCTCAACTCTGTCTATATCCTTTCAGAGATGAGGACTCCAGGACTGGACACAGTACTCTAGGTGGGGTCTCACCAGAGATTGATACAGAGATATCACCCCCCTCCCTCTTCCTGCTGGTGATACCCCTCCCTATGCACCGCAGCATCCCACTGGCTCTCCCCGCTGCCTTGTCACACTGTTTGGCCACCTTTAGGTCATCAGATATGATAACACCCACATCTCTTTCCTGTTTGGTGGTCACCAGTACCACTCCCCCCATTTTGTACTCTGACCCTGGGTTTCTAAGCCCCAAGTGCATGATTTTGCATTTTTTTGCATAGAAGTCCCCAAAATTGCAAACTGTGTGAAAGCACCAACTTAATGTGTTGTATAATGCAATATAGTGAGTCAGTTTATTATATCATTGCTAGCTTGAGGTGAAGGGAGCATAGAGCCAAATGCATGGACAGTGCCATATTGCTAATCCCATCGCATAGCCACTCACATGATGAAAGAAGTAGTAACAAAACTTAAACGTGCAGCCCCCCCCAGGAGCTATGTTACTATCCCTTTAAGAGTGTCTAGTGACCTCAAGAGTGATGCCAGTTTCTATGCCCTTGGAGGACTGCATCAGCTGGTTTCCAAAGGGGTTGAGTCAGTGTTCTCTGCTCAGAGGCAGGGATTGCTGAATCAGAGTGGGTGGGAGAGGGACCACTAGTACACTGTGCCAGTTCCCACCACGCTGTAAGTTTTTCTGTGGAAACTGGCATCACGAATATACACCCAGTCGTGGCAGTGGCCATCTTCTACGGCCTCTGAAAGAGGGGTGCCCCTCTCCAGCAGGAGAAAAACCCATCTGAACCAAAGATAGACGTTTGTATGTGAGGAAGTTGGTGCCAGAGAGTTCAGAGGGCAGATATATGAGATGAAGTTCAGCTTCATTAAACTCTGACGTGACTATGTTTGGCACTTAGCAGTGCCCTCCCTCCTCAAAAGAGTGACAGCATCTGACATGATGCAGATTCCTATCAGCCAACAGGAATTTACTTCAGAGAGTACTCAGTGTGGGCCAGATTGCCCAAATTCAGAAGATGTGTGGTGCCTACTGGCACCTTAGCTATGCCCAGGTGGACACAGTGTCTGTGGTCTCAAAGGTAAAGAGAAGAGTGTGAAAAGTGAAAAAAGGATATGCTCAGTGGGAGGACAGAGTGGATCCCTGAGATCTGTCACAGGATGGAGCTGGTGCCAGTCTATGTCAGCCAGTGAAACTGTGACGTAGCCACGTGACTAGCAAATGCCAAAAATGGGCTAGAAGAAGTCAGTGGTTTTCTCACCCAAGCTGCAGGGGTGGATGACTCCATGATGGTTATGGCCCTCTGGGGCCCATGTATAGAAATTAAAATGCCCCACTAGGGTTGAAGCCAGCTCAGGAAAATGGACACGGGAGCAGATAAAGGTTCGTCTGTGATCATGTCTAAAAAGTGGATTGTGCCAGCTGGAAGAAAGTGATATCTTTTATTGAGCTTGAGTGGAAAAATAAAGGATCCTGTTTTGTTTTAAATTAACCCCATGTTTGCACATTTGTGGTTTATGACTCCTAGTTTTGCTAATCCCTTTTACTCCACAGCTGTGCTAGCTCTGCCGAGTGTCTTGGAAGCCCCAGAGGTCACCTCAGTGCTAAAGAGCTCAAGTAAGTGGATTCGTAGTTTGCTGGTGTAGGTCCCCTCACAGGTGACCACTTTCCACCTAAAGCCCCTAGACAGCTGGGAGGGTAACTTTACAGAAGTATCTAATATGAAAAGATATACTCTTCTTGCTCGGGACATATGGTCCCTACAAAGGCATTATCTCATCAGGCTCACTCCCTCTCCCGATTCTTTACCCCACTCACTGTGTTGTAGGTTAAAGAATATGTCCCAGATGTTCAGTCATCCTCCGTCTCCTCTGCCATCTCCTGCATGCCAAAATCTGTTTTTATTTTGTCCAGATTACCGATCTTCTGAGGGTCCCCACACACCGAGTGCTTCCCTGCATAAATAATTCTTAGTCTGTCTGGGTATTGCAAACCATGGTTTATTCCAAGTAATCTGAGTCCACTAGTGTCAAAGGATTTTTGCCTATCCCAAGCTGAGGTCAGGATAGATGCACAGCTTGTTGCCCTCATTCATTTCTAACAGGCCCACTGTTCGAGCAGCTGCCAGGGTTCGATCCTGCTCATGCACACCCCCAGAGTGACCAACAAAGTTTGAGGGGTGTTATCAGAGCCTTGCCTTTTTTGGGGGGTTATACAGTAGCAGCACTGTACTACTGGAGGTGGGTCAAGCTTCAAATTGTGGGTCAGCCAGTCCCAAATGTTGTCCTGAGCAGAGTCCCCCTTCATCAACTCTGGTAGTCCCAGGATACGGAGACTGCTGGAAAAGGCAACATTTTTCAGGGTCTTCAGATGGAATTGGAGGGCTCTTTTCTCTTTGGTGAGCCCTGAGGCTGTCGTCAAAGCTCTCAGTGCAGCTCTGGCTACCTCCTTAGCTTCCTGTAGAGCTGCTGCCAACTGTGTCTCACAAGTTTTCAGCTGTCTTTGGAAGTCCAACACTTTCTGGACAAGTAAGATAACCCTCTGTTCCAGTGCATGCACTGCATGAAGAACATCATCATTGATGGCCAATCTGCCTGTCTCACCACCCCTAGACCGCATCCCGAGAACTGAGTGAGTAAATTTAAGTGAGTCAATTTGAGCGATTCAGAAATAGCGAATATCATTTGAGTAACCTGGATTTAACAGCGATTGCAAATGTCAGCGATGTTGTTAGAGGAATGAATGGTGTAGGTAGTTAGATATAGAAGTATGTAGGCAGTAATTTGTAGGGCCAGATCCGAGCTGGCAGCATAGCTTACAGGGTAGAATCACCGCCTGTGTGGGCAGCTATGTGCGCCAGACCTGGGTACAGGACTGGCTGTTTTTTTGGGGGGGGGTTTAATATTATTTGTCTGGGTTGCTGAATTCCCATTCCCCCACCCTCCAGACTGTGTTCTGCCCCTCACCTGCAGGTTCCCCCCCAATGTTCTCCCTCCACTGACTTCTGTCCCTCCTTCAAGTAGCCCCCATTTCCCCTCTCCCCCAATATCATCACTCCTGTATTGATTATATTAGAAATGGGGGGCCGGGGCGGGGGCAAAGCCCCCTAAAAAGGGGTGTGTGAGGGGCTACCACCTGCATAAAAAGTAAGTGTACATCGCCCCCCCCCACAGAGACAGTGAGCACTGGTCGTTGTTTGTTGCAGGCACTGTGGTGCTCATTGCAATTTTGCTTTTCGGTGACGTGCACTCGCATATTTTGTTTTTGCTGTTTTAAAATCACTGTTATCACATAGAACTTCACTAGATCCTGAAGTTTGTGTGACCTTTTTTCCACCACTGTCTGTTGCTTTTTTTTGCAGATTCCCCATGTTGGTAAAGTCTGAGACTGCAAATGGGTGTATGGTAGAAGTTATTAAAATAATTAACTGAATTGCATTTTAGGCATGAGAGCATCAATATTTTATTACTTTTAAAGGGGGGGGGGCTAGTGCAGAGTCAAAGGAAGGGATGTTTGTCCTTGATGGCAGTTGGCTCTGTCCCTACCCCGGGGATATTCAGTTTTAAGCATTACATAAGTGATATTGCACACTCACATGATACCGTTTATGCAATACAGCACACCTGTCAAACAAAGACAGCTTTTAATGCAGCACCTATGGAATGAACCATTGTCGCCTCCTAAACTATCAACATCTGTCATCTTGGCTTCAGCTTCTCTCCATTACCTCAAAGTTTTCCTAACAAACCATCTATTCCTAAGTTGACTAAGAAATTTCAAAGAACCCCAACCAGACTTAACTCTCCTCTCTTGCCGGCTGTCAAAAGGCTCGGTGGTGGGGACAGAGGGGGAAGAGCTGGAGCAAGCAGTGGATAGCCATGAAAGTGAAACCATTCTTATAGCTTACAATCAGACTCCATGGAGGGAGCAAAAGTGGCAATTGACGCCAACAAGTAAACTGTTCCCATGGCTGCATCAAGATCCTCTGCTTTTTTTCTCCCTCCAAACCAGTAATGATAAAAAATAAAATATGAGCAACTGTGTAAATACTAATTTTTTTACACACCCTCAGTACATGTTGCCTTTATAAACCACTCAAGCTTTGCTCAGATGATTTACGTAGCTTGGATGTGTAAAAAATTGATATCACACAGTTGTCCCTACATTATACATTAATCTGTGTGTGTGTGTGTGTGTGCATATGCATATATATATATATATATGCATTTATAACATGGGTTCTGAAAATACTGTCTTCTGATTCATCCAAACAGGTCACCTGACCATTGATTAATCCCTGATATACCCACAGTTGCATGTTCACAGGGCTTTATTTTACTATTTCTTTAGGTAAAACTCTAACTTAACATTGCCCATGTTATAAGAGGATTAACCCACTCCAGGATGTGGGTTTACTGAGCATTAATCCATGCCTGGGTGCATGCAGTCACTTGGCTTTGCCTCAGGACTCCATCCCCCCAGATGTGGATTCATGCTCAGTAAACCCATACCCTGTCATGGGTTAATCCCTTCATATATATTATAGTGACGCAGTTGCGCCACTATAGTTAGGGTTGAGTAGGCTGTTTAATATTAAACCCCAGTTTTTTCACTTTAATAACTTCACAGCTGTTCAAGGAATTTGCATGACATTTTGCATGCACCATTGGAAATGCAGGGACTCATGATATGTCAAGTTTTGTTCCAATCAAGTATGCGGATTCTGAGATCTGATTCAAATTCAAATTGTCTTTTGCAAGGTATATCTTCTGTTACTGCTTTATTTTTATCTGTAGCAAAGTGTTTCTTAAAAGTTATATCTTCTGTGAAATTATTACAGGTGGTGCTTAAATTTTTGTGACTTTTTATCATTAGACTAAGGAAAAGTACTGTTTGCCACTATTTTATTTTATTTTTTTTTTTTGCTGAAAAGGTTTTTTGTCTCAGAGGTGTTGCAGTCTCCTTCTCACACTGAAGGAGCTAATTGCTTTCCTCCCACAGCTCTTCCAGGGGATTAGGTGTATATCTGGGGGTGGAGCTGGCAAACCGCCAGTAACTTCCAACAGAAAGAAGGGTTAAAAGGTCAGGTTAGTTGATATCTTGAAGGTGGAAGACTAGGTTTGTTGGCCAAGTCACCTAGCTTCACCTGAGCTCTTTACTTCTAGGTTGCTGGAAAGGACAGAACAAAGAACCTTACCAGAGCAAGGGAAAGGATTAAGACTTCTTTTGGCTAAGCAGATTTACTGTGTTGTTTTTATTTTGTACTCACAGGGATTGTTACTGTTTGTTGCTAACATTTTATTGCTTTATTTTTCTCTGATTCAAATTGTTGTTGCTAGGTATACCTTCTGCTGCACTATTACAAGGTGTGCCTACAGGTGTGTGTTAACAGATTACTGCTGTAATCGTCTGATTCAAATAGTCTTTTGCAAGGTATACCTTCTGTTACTGCTTTATTTTTCTCTGTAGCAAAGTGTTTCTTACAGGGTATATCATCTGTGAAATTATTACAGGTGGTGCTTTACATGTTTTACAGTTGTATCTTTCATCAGGATAAGCTTTCAGGGTTACTGCATTTGTTGCTGACTGATTGTTTCTGCTCTTACCTCCTTGTTTCTTTCGTCCGTGGTTCTTCTTTTTAAGCAGGGGAAGGGCACAGCCAACCACCCCACACTACACTCCTTTTATAGTGTAGCACAGCCATGACCAGGGCCACTGGAAAATTGGGGGCGCAATTTTTTCGCAATTTTCACCTTTCTCCGCACAAAATCTGCAATTTCTTGCAATTTCTTACATTTATGGAATTTTTAACTGAAATTGTATAAAAATATTTAAATTCTCAAGGAAACCTATTCAGATATGGTACACAGACTTGGATTTGACCAAAACAGTACAGTGTGAGGTGAGAAGAGGTCAAATGTGGCTCTGCTTTCATGTGATTCAATTCCCTGCATTGGTTTCAGAATCCTCTGGTCATGCATATGGAGACTTGAACACTTAAAATCTGTGTTAAAGCAGACTATCAGAGAACTTTTGCTGACACAGAGACTGAAACAATAGTTGTGAGAAGAGGTGCAAAGTGCCCCATTCGCCTAAATGAAGCCTTGACCACAATGCTTGTTTTTGAATGGTAGGGTAGATTTTCCTTGTATAAATACTTTAAATCTGAAAGGATTTTGATTCAAATGTGTCAAGAGTTTGGATGGCCCTGCTGATTATAAACTTGAATGTGCTTCTGAGGGGGTTGATGACAGTGATTCCTTACCTGTCAGTCTGCCACAGCTGTATACTCACATACAAAGCCTACAAAAAGGAAACATTTCTGAAAACATCCTGAATAGGTTAAGTATAAACAGTTACCTTCAAATAGACAAAATAATTGCAACCCAAGTAAAATCACTGCAAAACGAGTAGAACAAAAGTACAATGTATTAAAAACTATTGTATGATGTAATGAAAAGCTATTGGTATGATTTGATACTTTTATCATGTGATTTTAAAATGTACTTACAGTGCTGATTAAGAACAGTAATTATTTTAACAAAATAAATATTTTTCTTACTAGACCTTTATTAGGCACCCTGGTTATCTGTTTATTTTTTTCTTGCACCAAAGCAAGTAGTTTAAACAGGCTTCACTATTTAACATCTAGAAACTGGCAAAATGTTGTTTCAGGATGTATTCAGTACAGACTACCTGCAAATTACTGAATAAAATCTAGTTAGCACTGCATGACTTAGATGTCTTGATTTTTAGAAGATATGCTACATAATGATTAGTTTACACTGCATTTCAAAAACACACATCTTTCTTCATATTAAAGCATTTACAAGTGGCAATACATTTATCTAACAATTTATGTGATCAATACATGCTGCAGCAAACAATAAAATATTTATTAGGGGGCAGTTTGGATGTATAGTGAACCCCCACAATTTCCCGCAATTTTTGCAAGAAAATCCCCGCATTTTTGGGTAAAATTTTCCGCAATTTTCCAGTGGCCTTGGTCATGACATTTCTTGTGGCAAAGCAGGAAGGGGTGGATCAGTGGAGTATCCACACGGTGACCTCATTTACAGGGGCACTTGTTATAACAGGTTATACAAAAACAAACAAACAAAACACAAAATCAAACTTTTGCTTTCATTTTCTTCCTTCTAATGACTCTGACCAGGTTATAAACCCAGCAAATTATCTGGAATGGATATCATTATCTGCAGGTACTGCAGAACACTTTTCAGAAGGGCAGTTTTACAGGATTTAGGACACTGTCATACATGTTGGGCCATTGGAGATCTTAGGGCTCAGCTCCAGGCAGCAGGGGCAGAGACTGCACGCCTCAAATTTCATATTCAAGAGGAAATATATTATAAGAACCATCCACCATTTCCCCAACATCCAACAGAAGCACCTTGACCGCAGAGGGTAGTTGGTCCGGGAGGTTGGCAAGTGGTTAGGGGGCAAATCAGGTACCCCATCACTTGGTGCTCTCCAACATATTACTTTCACAAACCATATCAAAACTACAAACAGGTATCTGACTCTATCTCCGAAATCAAACAAAGGGGCAGAGGACACTGCAGCACAGGAGCTAGCACAACAAAACATGCCCAAAACAGGAACCAAAACAAAAAAAGCAAAAAGGAAATCCAAAAAACTTCTGATCATAAGGGACTCCATGACTGGGGAGTTGATACCTATCTCTAGACAGGGGTAATGGTCAGATGTCTCCCCGGTACATCAGCATGGAGAGACACTGACCACATTGCTAAAATTGTTCAGGAAGCAGGGGAAAACATTGACATCCTGGTACACATAGGGACTGATGATCTTGCCAGCCGGTCAGTTGTGGAGACCAAGGAACACCTGACCAGGCTGGGTGACAAACTATCATCCATTTCATCTGTCATCTCCTTCTCTGAGATCTTGCCAGTCTGGGAGAGGGGGACAGATGGCCGGCAGGTCAGAGAAGAGGAGATGGGGAGCTAAACATGTGGCTCAAGGGCTGGTGCCAGGAAAAAGGACACACATTTATAGGGAACTGGCAACAGTTTTGGGAGCGAAAGTTCTTTAAATTTGATGGACTGCATCTGACTAAGGAGGGAGTCAGTGCATTGGGGCAGAAGTTTGACATCTTTGCAGAATATTTAAACTAGCAAATGGGGAGAGGGGGTGCAGCACCCCATACGTCGAATGGGAAGAACACCCTTCCCCCCTCAGCTAGTGGTCAAACAGGAGTTCAGCATGTTTGCAGTTCATTTGCATCACCAGGTAAAGAAAAAGATCCATCTCCCCATACAACACACAGGGGAAACGCCAGACCTCACCCAACAACTAACACACTGAAATCTGGCCAATGGAAAATCATGTCCCCAAATGCTCGCGGTCTGGGAAACGAGATCCCAGACCTGCAGGTAATAATGACAGAGGCTAAACTGGACATAGTAGCAATTAGCGAGACGTGGTTTACCAGTAACCACACTTGGGAGACTTCAGTACCTGGCTATGTACTGTTCAGAAGAGACCAAGGTGCAAAAAAAGGGGGGGGGTGGTGGAGTGGCCCTGTTTGTCAATGAAAATATCAAAGCTACAGAAATTCAGAATACACATAAGGAGCCAGATGAACTGTGGGTCACCCTGGAACCATGAAATGGGACAGCCATAAGAAATGGGGTTGTCTACAGGCCCCCAGACCAGGGGGAGGACATAGACACATTACTGTTAGAAGATATACAAAACATGATAGCTAAAGGGGAGGTTCTGATAATGGGAGACTTCAACATGCCAGATACAGATTGGTCAATACCAGCAGGAACATCTGCCAGAACTAGACACATAGTGGATTCCCTGCAGGGAGAGGGCCTCAAACAACTGGTACAACAACCCACAAGAGACAGGGCTATCCTAGATCTAGTACTGACTAACCAGGAAAGGATCACAGATCTCCAGGTAGAAGGTCACCTGGGGGCCAATGACCATCACATGATATCTTTCAGTTTGGCCACTACAACTAAATCATCCCATTCCAAGGCAAAAATATGGGACTTCAGAGGAGCAGACTTTGATAAGATGACCAACAGAGTTAAGCTAGCCCTGGCAAAAAGACATACAGGTGAGGGGGTACAGGCAAAGTGGGCAAGCATTAAGGATACAATACTTGGAGCAACATCCCATTGTGTTAGAGAGAAAAGGAAGTGCAAAAGAAGAAGGAAACCACTTTGGTTCTCAAAAACAGTAGGAGTAAAGGTCAGAGCCAAAAGGCTGGCCTTCAGGAAATATAAGGGAACGCAGTGGGATGAAGATAGGGAGGCATACTAAACTTCCCTAAGGGAAGCAGGGAAGACAGTAAGCCAGGCAAAGGCCCAAACTGAGGAAACACTAGCCTAGACAGTAAAAGAAGGTGACAAGACTTTCTATAGATACATTAGTGAAAGGAGAAAGTCCAGAGGGGGTATTGCTAAGATCAAAGGAGATAAGAGGGCATGGAAGGAGGAGGTCCATGTAAAAGCATCTATCCTAATTAGATACTTCTGAAAATTATTTACTGAAGAGAAGTTAGGGCAGGGCCCACAGCTCAGCACCATGGACATGGGAAAGGGAGGTGAGCACTAGTCCCTTCACAAAAGAAAGGGTCCTACAAGAGTTTGATAAGCTCAGGGTGGACAAGGCAATGGGACCTGATGGCATACATCCCAGGGTACTAAAGGAGCTAAGGGTGGAACTAGCAGAGCCATTAGCAGAACTGTTTAGTGAGTCTTTGAGCACAGGAGAGGTCCCAGAAGACTGGAGAAGGGCTCATGTGATCCCGCCCACAAGAGTGGTAGCAGGGAGGAGGCAGGAACTACAGACCAGTCAGTCTTACCTCAGTAGTGGGCAAGATTATGGAGGCACTCCTAGGAAAGGATAGTGCAACACCTGGAATCCACAGGAGCACAGGATCCAAGACAGCATAGGTTTACAAAGGAAGGTCCTGTCAAACTAATCTCATAGATTTCTTTGACTGGGTAACCAGAGTGGTGGACCAAGGGGGAGCAGTTGATGTCACCTACCTTGACTTTAGCAAAGCTTTTGATACTGTTCCACATAGAAGATTAATTAATAAGCTGGGTAGGCTTGGGGGGGGGTCAGAAGTTGGTTAACTGGGTGGCAAACTGGTTGATGGGCAGAAAACAGAGAGTGGTGGTAAACGGTATACAGTCAGAAGAGATGCAAGTCACAAGTGGGGTACGTCAGGGATCAGTCCTGGGGCCAGTCCTCTTCAATATCTTCATCAGTGACATTGCAGATGGACTGGAGGGTAA
The DNA here is from genome assembly GCA_016271365.2 of Neoceratodus forsteri. Taxonomy (NCBI): domain Eukaryota; kingdom Metazoa; phylum Chordata; order Ceratodontiformes; family Ceratodontidae; genus Neoceratodus; species Neoceratodus forsteri. The sequence continues at coordinate 83,623,527 of JADMNL010000034.1, forward strand.
GGTTTGTCTGTTTGCAGATGACAGCAAGATCTGCAACAGAGTAGATGATCCAGATGGTGTGGGCAGAATGAGAAGAGATCTGGATAAATTAGCAAAATGGTCGGAAGAGTGGCAACTGGGGTTTAATGCAAAGAAGTGCAAGATCATGCACATAGGGAAGAGAAACCCTGAAACCACCTATAGGCTGGGAGGGAGTTGCTGGCAGTCACAAGGGAAGAACGAGACTTGGGCATCATTATCATCACCGAGGACCTGAAATCATCCAAGCAGACCACTAAAGCAATAGGTAAGGCTAGGGGGATGTTAGGGTGTATTAGTAGGGGTATCATAAGTTGGAAGAGAGAGGTAATAATCCCTCTTTACAAGACACTGGTTAGGCCCCATCTGGAGTACTGTGTGCAGTACTGGAGGCCACACCTTCACAAGGACATTATCCAAATTGAGGTAGTCCAAAGAAGGGCAACCAAAATGGTGCAGGGACTGCATCAAAAAACATATGAGGACAGATTAACGGAACTCAATATGTATACCATGGAGCAAAGGAGGGAGGGAGAGAGGTAAAATAATCGAAACATTCAAGCACTTTAAGGGCGTTAACTAGGTGAATGAGTCTAACATGTTTCAAGATAAGAAAAATAGCAGGACAAGAGGACACAGCATGAGATTAGAGGGAGGCCGATTAAGGGATAATATGAGGAAATTATTTTTCACAGAAAGGGCGGTGGATGCATGGAATGGCCTACCTCAGGAAGTGGTGGGTATGAATACATTGCAGGGCTTCAAACAGGCATGGGATAGGCATAAGGGTGCAATACAGACGAGTATGAATAGATAGGCCATTGACAGAGCAAAGGCCGAAGTCACATTTATAAGGTAGAAAAAGAAATGGGCAGACTGGATAGGCCTTGCGGTCCTTATCTGCCGTCAGCTGCTATGTTTCTATCTGGACAGTGCGAAATGTGTAAAAATAGTTGTTTATGCTGCTTTTTTGTTGGCCCCTAGTGCTTAGACGGTTTGGAATTTTGTTTTGAAATTTTTAAGGTAGAAAGGATTTGGCCCAAAGTAGTACCTTTCACTGGTTTGGTGAAAAAAAAATAATAATCTGTTCCAGAGTTATAAGGATTTGAAACTTTGGTTCTGAGCATGCTCAGTAGGCACTTTAGGGTAGATGTTTGAAATGAAAAAAAGAGTTGGCCATACGAAAAAGGATCCTTTTTCATATAGAGGCCAATCCTTTTTCATGAGGACAAAATCATTTTTCGTATGGCTGCCATTTTCTTTTTACTGTTTGTAAATTTAAACATTTCGGGACTTCCAGTGACGTCATCACCTGTATGGCAGCCTAGCTCTCTAGCTCCGGACCTACTCTGCTAAATAAATTACATTTTTCAAAATACAACATCAATCAAACTGCCACCAAAAAGAGGGGATGATGGCAAACATACCAAAAATTGAACAGATGGAGCTCAAAATTGATCGGATGGCACAGAATTAGGCTTTGCATTCACACAGAGTAGTGGAAACTCCTCGCCGTGGAGTGAACAGGCCTCAGAGGTGGACACAGATGCAGAGAAAGAAAGCCTTACCTGTTCCTGGTTTGAAGCTGTCCTCCACAAGCTCAGACAATTCCAATCAGAAAATCAAACGGAATTGCGCAACTTGAATACAAAACTCACTGATCTGGAGACAGGGGTGCAAGAGGTGGAAGAGCGAGTCTCTCACTCAGAGGATAAGGTGGTGCGCTTGCAGCGAGTGGTAGACTACCTACTTAAACAGCAAGAAGCCCTGCAGGATGAGTGCCAAGACCTTGAATCTCATTTGCACAGAGACAACCTAAGCATCTATGGCCTACCCGAGGGAGCTGAAACAAGACAAATGGTAGACTTCATGGCAGACCTCATCAGACATGTGGTCGCCCTCCCGACCTCCTTCCAGTTTAGAGTAGAGAGAGCCCATCGAGCACTGACTCATTACCCCACTGACCCAGCAACAAGGCACTGCTCAGTAATAATCAAATTTGCAAGCTGCAGAAATAAACTGCATTGCGAGCAACGTGGGGAGTGAAGAAAGTGGACTATAATGGCTCTCGCCTACTGTTTGACCAGGACTGCCCCACGGATATCCAAAGAAAACGTATGGAGTATGCTGGTATCCTGAGAATGTTAAGGGCTAATCGAATACGCTTCATAACACCATACCCTGCACGACTTAAAATCTTTTGGAGTAATGGGGTAGAAATATATAATACGCTGCAAGAGGCTAAATAAGCCTTACTAGCGCGAGGAATTACAGATGCACCAAACCTGGCGAAAGCAACAAAACCACTACCGCAGAGGCAAAAAAGAGCAACTTGCAGGAAGCTGGGCAATTTGAAATGGCTGGCAGATGAACAACAAGGGCCACCTATGCAGGCATTCATGAAATGCTAAATGAATCCAAGAAACAAGCAACAGGTACCCCAGCTGAGTAAGTTACTACCTGACTTGTATGACACACAGAACATAAGGAGTGTGTTTGATGACCCTTTCACTCAGGTACTGTAACCCTTTAGGACATAGATCATTCTTATTTTAGCACTTCCTGCTGCTGAGTAGGCCCCCTTTCTGGCAAAAGGTACATTCGGGAAAACAAATCCAAGCTTCCCGCTACTCCGGGGCCTCGGATCAGAAACCAGCCCTCATAATGCTCCCAGTAGAGAGCTAGCTTCCGAGCAGACACGATAGACCATGGGACCTATTCTGCTGGCTTTTACTATAATACTATGATGATCTTCTCTGGGAACAGCTATTTTACTCACATAACCAATATTCAAGAACTGTCCTTTGAGGGCTAGGCAGCTGTAATTTCCCGTGGGAATTCATCTGAGACTCTGGCGGCTGACTTGCTTCCCAAACAGCATTACTTGATTTACAAGATTTAAATGGTTTTAATTTTACAATTGAACATTCTGCAAAATATGTTCTGAAAGAGTTTAAATGAATATTACATTTGAGTGCACTATTATAAGAGCTAAACACTTGATTTAAATTGTATACCCCGCGATATTAAAGGGGAGCTTGGATGAAAACAGTCAGGGCAGACCTGTTAAAGTACTGATGATTATTAATCTATGATGGAATGCATCACTCTAGTTTCAGCAGGGCACATTATTTCAGGGCGATGTCTGAACATCAGCAACTGCATTGTTTGCTGTATGGGTTACAGCTGGGCGGGAATGGTGGGGATACTTTAAAATTCACCTCCTGAGAATGGTGGTTTTACACTTAACCACGCTTAGCGTTACCGTCATGCTGACACAGGTGATGATGTCATTAGCTCTCTGGGGTGAACCGTGGGCAACATCCCACGGAGAGGAGGGCCTAATAGAGATCTCCATTACCTTTCCTCCAGACCACAACCATTTTAACATCATGGCATGTAAGTGGCCCTATAAGGGGTGTTTTATGTGGCCCCTCTGGTTTGGGAGTCATACAGGTGCACGTGTATATATAGTTGTATATATGGTTATTCGGATAGGTTTATATGTTAATAGTGTTGTGCGGTACAAACACAGTTATACTTTTATTTTTATTTTTCTGAAAAAGGAATATTCAGTGATAAAGGATTACCAAATCAGGCAGACAGGCCTAAATGTCCACCATTGATGCACATGTTGGGTAAACGTTTTATTATTTTAAAACTCGACCATGAGACTGTGGGGGCTGAGGAAGAGAAGGGAGACTGCGCTCTCTGCGAGAGAGACCTACTGCATCATGAAACAGGGAAGGTGCATTGTGGGGGTGAAGAATGAGGCCCTGTCCACCCTACGCCTCTGTAACGTTACAGAGTGCCCAAACCGTTACCGCAACGGTTTGCGTTTACACCTGTAATGTTACAGGAGGCGTTGTCGTAACCGTTGTTGAAACCACATATGAGGCGGTTTCAACAATGGTTATGAAACTGGTTCCGCCCTGGTAACGTTACTGGCGGTAATGGTTCCCTGCAGGGCAGGAAGCGCAGCGTGAGCTGCATTGTGGGATCGGGCTCCACCGTACCGGTCACCCAGCACCCAGTGTGTGGACTGGCAGTGCCAGTCCCGTAACGGGCACAGCCACGGTGTGGACGCACTGCACTGCTTCCCGGCGGTAACGGTCTACATCTGTTACCGGGCATGAGTGGTCTAGTGTGGACAGGGCCTGAGAGTCATGGCAAACAGTCTGGGGGATCTCATTAGTGCTTTTGACCAAGCAAAATGACCCCCCCAACAAAAATAATACTATCCTCCCAAAATGTGAAGGGCTGAGTAACCCAATTAAATGTTACAAGGTGCTCGCTCTGCTCAAGAGACAGAAACCTCCCTTCATCTTGTTGCAAGAGATGCAACTTGATCAGACAGAGCACAAGAAATCTCAGAAATTTGGGTTTAGCCAGGGTATCTCCTCATCATACGTGGGGGGGGGGAGAGGGGTGGCAATACTGGTACCCTGGACATCCCAATTCCAAGTTACTTCTACATATGTGGATCCAGAGGGCCGCCTCACATTAGTGGCTGGGATCTTTGAGGGTTCCCCCCTCACTTTAGCTAGCTTATACATCCCACCTGGGTCCAATGCGGGCACAGTAAGAGCATTGCTACAGAAAATCACTGAGCATCAGCAGGGGGGTGCTATTGGTAGGTGGGGACTACAATGTGACTTTCAATGATAGGGACACTACTAATCCCACACCCTCAAGGTGGTCTACAGCTCAAAAAACAGCACAGAGATATATTAAAGAGATGGGATGGACAGATAACTGGCGTTACTTAAACCCCACTAATCACATGTACACCCATTTTTCAGCCCCACACGGGGTACATACATGAGTAGATTTATGCCACCTCTCTAGTGAACATGCATACCTCCTCAAGGGATGTGACATTCTACCATTTGTCCCCTCAGACCACTCCCAAATCCTCCTAACTATGGACTGGGTCACGCAACACAAACCAACATTATGACGCCTCAATAACTATCTTCTAATCCTCAAGGGATTCCAGGAAATGGTAAAAACTAAGATCCCTCAAGGCAGAAGCAAGCAGTCCTCCATTAGAGCGGGGCAGCAAGATGGCCACAATGCTGCCCTGCTCCCTGCAGCTCAGCGCTTAATGATGCATCTGGAATTGTGTTTCTTGTAAAAACTATTTTTTATGAATAAAACTTTTGTTGGTTTAGCATGTAGTACATGTTTAAGCTGTGGCTTCATTTAACCGAGTGCCGAAAAGAGTAGCTGAACAAGAGTAGTGGCTGGCCAAAGCTATATGCTCTCGGCATGCTGGGCTGAAATATTGCAGCTGCTCCACTCCACATGCTAGGCTTATGCTTTGCAAAACTTCTCTAGTACCAACCTTTTTCTTTTTGAGCAGTCGATGAATGAAACCGATGTTATTTTGTCATCGTTATGCTATCGACTTTGAAGTAACGAGTTTTGATGTTAATAGCATCAGATGTGGAACCGTGGCAGAATGAGCACGATGGCGTTCTAGGTGGCCAAATGCCAAATGAAATGCATGGATCCTTTTGCCTTAAATTTTACAGGCTGACTCGGGACTGGTCCTGTGACAAAAACAAAAATAAGGATGAAGACCTGGGAGGAGAAGGATGTGGCATTTAATGCCGATATGTGTACATACTAACTTCAAAAAGGTATGCCAGCATTACCTATGGGGTTTAGATCAATAAGCAGTGGGTTTAATTCCCCAGAGTTACTGTGCTTAGAGGAGCATTTTTGTTTGTTCCGGGGTACATTACTGGAGAAGGATGAAGGGAGATGGTAGACTACTGCTGGAAATGGAGAGGATTGTTTGTGTCCACTCACCCCGAATTTTAGAAGGGAGAGGATAGAGCAACTCACTCCGAACTTCAGAAGGGAGAGGATAGAGCAAAAGGATATTCCCTGATTTAAAAAAAAAAAGGAAGAGTTTTAGTTGTGGGCCTTTTGGTCCAGCCTGGAACCTTGGATGGAGGGTGGTCCGAATATACCCCGAATTGAAAATTGGAGTGCTGCGAACACTTAAAAGAACTGAGGACAGTATGATATGATGGACCCTGAATTTTTATAAGATTTGTCATTGTAATTTAGTATTGAAAATTCATATTTTTTTCTATACAGTTTGAACTCAGTAGATATTTATGTTTGAAGCTGCCCCCTAACCATGTGCAATATGTGTAATTGAACCTAAAGGTGGCTAAGTAGTATAAATGAATTCCCCACTATAAAGGGAATCGCTGCAGAGTGGCCTTTTAAATTTAGCCTTATTTAGATTAAGTGTCTCAGTTTGAGAAAGCCTCTGAAAGGTAGTTCTTCGATGTTAGGAGCAGTAGGTCTGCTCTGTAGTGGCCCAATAATTCTGCCTGAAACAAGGAGAAGGCATTTTTCAGGTTCTCTTGCCAGTTTTTTTATTCACAGGTACTCACTCAGTAGGGGATATCAGGGGTTAAAACAAGGATTAGTGTTCCAAATGTGTATACTATGATAGGACCTGTTCTTTTCTTGCTTGTTTTTGGCACCACAGCTTCTCAGCATTCTAACCTCCAGATATGGTAATTGTGGTCCATGATTAATTTATAGAGAATATCCACCTAATAAACAGGATAGATTAGTACTCAGATATTGGTATGGTAAAGTGTTACCCAATGGTGAAAGGATTCCGTAGAGATATTGTTTCTGCCAGCTTAAAGTGGGATTCTTATGGGTGTAGCCCTAGTTAAATCATATAAGGACTTTAGTTCTGAGTTGAACACCGACAGAACTCGAAATGTTTTGTGTGTAATTGATGGCTGACAGTGACACTGTGGGAGAGCCCAATACTTGTAAAATGGGTGTCTTTTTGTAGTAATTACTATGTGTAGACAGAAACCCCCCCCCCCTCGCTGGAGGGACTGAAAATCTGAATGGGTTCATTATTTATATGTATTACCATATAGAGTACTTAACAGGAATGTAGCGGTTAAAGTATGTAGTGAAAATCTAGTTCAGATTTTTCATTAGTGAAAAATTTTGCTTGAATACAATGTATGTAAGATTGAAGGGTCTCAGATATAATTTGCTTAACTATCAAAAGTGTTTGTGATGTTTAATGATATGTACCTCTGTTTCTAGTTGTGCTTTTATATATTTTGTAGAGTGTACAGATAGTTTACTATCAGAATGAATTCATTAATGTTGTAATGGTTTATTTAAACCGATCAACAATAAACAACTTGAAAGTCAAGATCCCTCAAATATTATCAGATAATACATTGGCAGAAACCAAACCCACAATCCTTTGGGACACCCTGAAGGCTGTTCTAAGGGGAGAAATTATTAATTTTGCAGCACGACATAAAAAGCAACAGTTAGAACAAATGGCCACCCTACAACAACAATTGGGGAACCTGCAACAACAATTTGTGGTTGGGGATTGGTCTGTGCGTCCATTATTGGAGGCCACCAAACAACGGTTCCAACATTTGCTGGATGTTAAAACTGAACAAGCACTGCAATTTCTAAGACAGAGGTATTATGAAGGGGGCCCAAGGGCCGCTGGACTTCTGGCACAGAGGTTAAGACAAAGAACACAACAGGGTATTATTACTCATATCTTCTCCCAGCAGCAGGCAGGTATATGTCGAACACCGTCAGACATAATAAAAGCCTTTGAAATGTTCTGCAGATCCCTTTATACCCCAGAAAAACCTGACCACCCACAGGCAGCTGCCAGTTTTTACAGTCTCTCTGACTCCCAAAACTAACTCAAGATCATATAGAATGGCCGGAGGCACCCATCTCATGGATGGAATTGGAGCTGGCCTTAAAAAAAGTTAAAGCAGGAAAATCTCTGGGACCCAATGGCCTCACTGGAGAGCTATATAAATCATTTAAAGACCTCCTACTACCTACACTCCAGAACGTATGTCAAGATGTAATGAGAGGAGAACTCATCCCACCATCATGGAGATATGCCATGATCTCCAGCATTCCTAAGCCAGGCAAAGACACTAATCAATGTGGCTCATACTGCCCAATTTCTGTCTTGAATAATGATTACAAATTATTCGCATCAGTATTAGCAGGTAGATTGGAAGCAATAATGCTCCTACTGATTGACTTGGACCAAAGCGGTTTTATAGCATCTAGACAGATGCAGGACAATATCAGATGCACTCTCTTCCTGCTGCACCATGCCTGTTGGAGGCTCCCTTTCTTCTACTCAGCCTTGATGCTGAAAAGGCCTTCGACTGGGTGGCATGATATTTTTTAGCATCTTCCCTTGAATCATTTGGTTTTTCCTTAGGGTTTCGACAGGTAATCATGAACCTTTATGACCACTCAGTGGCTTATGTCAAAATTAATGGTGCAATATCAGCCCCCTTTCCATTATACAGGGGTGCCCACTTTTACCCCTGCTATTCGCTCTCTATCTAGAACCCCTGGCACAGGCACTCAGACAGGAGTAAGGGGTCACAGGCACGGAAGTGGGAGGAACCCACCATAAACTTGCATTGTACGCTGATGACCTACTGGGCTACCTGACATCCCCAGAGCAGTCACTGTCATATCTATGGAATCGTCTTGACAGGTTTGGGGAGATGGCGGGTATAAAGTTAACACTACAAAGACAGAGGTTCTTCAGATAAATTACTCAACCTCCGCACGACGAGACAAAGATTTCTTTTTCGCTGGAATATGACCCACCAGAAATATCTAGGGGTAAACCTGTCAGTAAACTCAACACAACTCTAAAAAACATAATTATCCCCCCCCCCCAATTACACCAGCTAAGGCAAGACATGGGAAAAAGGGCGTACCATCCCCCTCTCCCTAATCCAGAGAGTGGAATCAGTATGAACCTACTACCCAGATTTTTGTACTTAGCCCAGACTCTCCCTATCACGCTATCACAGTTTTTTTAGGGAGATAAAGAAACTCATATCCCGATATTTGGGACATGCAACCCCTGAGAATTAAATATGCTGTACCCCAACTTCTCACCCGAGCTGGAGGCCCGGCTTTACCATGCCTCCTTAACTATCACATAGCCTCAAAACTAAAAACAATTTTTCTTTGGCTCCATTAAACATGTACAGCAAAATGGAGGGAGTTGGACAAAAGGGAGGAATACTTAATTGACATACATAAAATCGTGCTTAGTCAACCATCTATCCCTTTCGACCACATTACACAAAACCCCTACACGATGATCCACCATACAGTGTTGGAGGAAACTGTGGTCTTCTAGGCAGATGGCGCCATATAGACATCTACTCTGCTCCCCCCTCCCACCTACAGACCTTCTTCCCAGCTAGACTAGATCACGGATATTGGATTTGGTTGATGCAGGGAATTGACATTTTTCCCTGCATTTCTATAAAAAGAGATAAATATTAACATTTGAGGACACGGTGACTAGATATAATCCTTCACCTCACAATAGATTTAGGTATATGCAGGTTACCAACTATCTCAGGACCCAACTGGCCTCGCTCATACTGGGCAAAGATCACCCCCCTTTGTTGGAAATATGCAGTTTGGCCCTACAAGGCTCAGCACCTTTAAACCACATGATCTCCTTCATATACAAAGCCTTTACCCTCCTCACACTCCACATAATGAGCATACTAAAACATTCATTGGAAAAGGACCTTAACATTATAATAGATAACCAGACATGGGAGGTCCACCTGAGATATATACATTTGGGGACTGCATTACATGCTTGGAAAGAGTTCTCCTGGAAGGTGTCCTTGAGATACTTTAGAACCCCAGCAATCCAAGCCAAATACAATCCTGTCAGAGGAGCCCACTGCTGGAGAGGCTGCGACTATGCTCCAGCTGCATTAGCTCATATATTATGGGAATACTCAGTACTTAAACCATTTCTTGAGGAACTGTTGAGGATCACAATACACTTCACAGTGGACTTCTTTCTCTTTCTCCATCTGGACCGAGGTATGAGAGACAACCCAACTAGGAAACTGGTCCACATATGTTTATGGACAGCCAAAAAGGCGATGATCCGAAGACGGCTTACACAGGCACCCCCCTCCATCCAAGATTGGCAGGATCTAATGATACAAGTATACAGGATGGAGAGACTGACAGCCTTAGTGAACCATAGCCCAGAGAAAGTTGAAATACAGTGGAAGAGGTGGGTGTTATACATCATGCCCCACAGACCAGATTTTGTTCCCTAGATCCTCCCCGATCTTGAACCGCATAGGAGACCCGGGAAAATCATGCAGAAGATATAAGAAACTTTAATAGATCCAAGCTAATACCTGCCCCCTGGGACCCTCTCACATGCCTCTCTGGAACAGGAGACCAAGGGAGTGGGAATAACTAAAGACTAATTTCTCTTTATTTGCATCAATGGACTTATTTGAGCTAATTTCTCACAATTAATTTTGGGCATGTACCACATGTTTAATTTATATATGTGTTAATTTATCATAACAGATTTAAGATAGCTGTAAAGCAAAAATGTGAATTAAGTACTCCTTCATGTTTTTTACATTATGGTTTGTCATGTGTAAACTGTTACTGTTGTCACTGTTGAAAAAAACTTTAACTAAAGAGTTTAAAAAAAAAAACTTACAAACATTTCAAGTGCATAAAAATAATGACTTTAAAAAAAAACAAACACACACCTGAACCTAGCCAAACAGGACTCATTTAGCTAGATTCTGGTGTTCGTTTGTTTTTTAAGTTGGCAGAAATATGTTTTCTGGGCACCCAAAATCCAGGGTGCCCAGCTTAACGAGAAGAACACTTCACCCACGTTCTCTGTATGAGAACAGCGGGACTTTCTTGACTTCTGCAGCCGCAGCTGGAACTCGTGCTGTGGGCTGCAGTGAGCTGCCATTTCTCTGGTGTCTAGTGGCACTTCCCCATTGCCATCCCTTTATGCATGTAATGTGTTGCCCTGGTGTCTAGTGGTGCCCCCTCTATCTGATCATTGTCCCCTTAATTTTGTAATGTTTTTCTGGTGTCTAGTGGTGCCTCCACCCTCTGATCACCATCTCCATACTTTTATAATGTGTTTATGGTGTCTAGTAGTGCCCCCACCCTCTGATCACTGTCCCCTTACTTTTATAATGTTTCCCTGGTGTCTAGTGGCACCCCACATCCTCCGATCATCATCTCCACAATGTTTTTATCTTTTGCTGGTGTCTAGTGGCACCCCCACCCTCTGATCACCATCCCTGTAATGTTTTTGTATTTTCTTGGTGTCTACTGGCACCCCCCATCCTCTGATCACCATCCCCATAATGTTTTGTTGTCTTCTAATATTTAGTGGCACCCCTACCCTCTGATCGCCGTCCCTCTAATGTTTTTATCTTCCCCTGATGTCTAGTGGCACCCCCACCCTCTGATCACCATCCCTGTAATGTTTTTGTATTTTCTTGGTGTCTAGTGGCACCCCCCACTCTCCAGTCACTGTCCCCATTATGTTTCTGTCTTTCCCTGGTGTGTATGGGCACCCCCAACCCTCTGATTGTTGTCCCAGTCTGTGACCGAGAGCTCCGGCCACTCTTGAGGACTGACCTTTTCTTAAATCTGTTGCAACAGTTCTTCTATTTCTAAGCCTAATCTATCCTTTACTATTTCTAGTCCATAAGGTTGGCCACCTGTGGGCACCCCTTCTCCCTCTCTTAACAATGCTACAGTGTCCTCTTTAATTTTCATTTTTCCCTCTCAGGTCCTCGTACAGGGAGATTATTGTGATCTCCAAGCATATGTAAAAAAGGTTGTGTTTATCGTTATTGGATTTAGTATGCAATAGCACTATGTTATAAAATACCTTAATGTACATACCTTATGTTTATGAAACCTGTAAATGTTTAAAATACCATGGCACTTGGTGTTTTTGATAATGATAAAAAGTACTAGGTGACTATTATAGAAATTAAGCTAGTTGTGCTATTTAAAATGCATGTAAATTGTTGTAAACTTAAGCCAGAAATGTCATGGTGATTTGCATATGTCCCATGATGCATTGCATTATGGAAGTATGTATGATGATGTATGTCTTTGAAACTTGATTTGTTACCAATGCCCTTTGGGGTAACTGTTCTTTCAATGATTCTGCACTGAGATTCTTTGTTTTTCTTCTTTTTGGGCTCCCACTACGCAAGCAAATGGGGCCTGCATAAGGGTTATGGGTACATCACAGCTAGTGGATGGGATCAGAGATCAGTGTCAGTAGGTGCTGGCTACATGCAGAGAAAAGACATTCATAGTCTGTTGCTGCAAAGTGATGTACTGAAGAAGGAATATGGCATTGCAGAAGCTTATTTCCTGTATTTTGAATAAACATCACACAGAGATTGTGTGTTGAATCTGAAGTTCGGTATCTGGTCCATCTGTTATCCCACAACCCCTCCACACAGTCTGAAATAATGAAAAATGTGCCTTGATGTTTTCTTAAACCTGCAAAAAAGAAAATGGTCCCTCACTGATCTGCCACCCACCTCCCACTCAGCACCCACCACTCCACGCTCCCCAGCACACCCCACACACCCTCACTCACCTGAACAGGTCACAGGGTAAAGATCCATTCTCCAATCAAAGACACGTCTTGCTGCTGGAACTGCCGGCAGCAATATGAGAAACGAAGGTACAGTAAGTATGAATCAATGTATTTCAATGGGGTTTTGAACTTTGATGCATAACGTTGTAATTTTTGCACATTTTGACCCCACATTTTCAACATGGCCTTTTTGGGAGTCAATCTCATGACCAATGGTGGTGGAATAAAACAAATCAAGCCTGAAAGGCGATTTCATGGTTGCCTGGTGAAATCACCTTTTGGGTGGGATTTGAAAATGTTCACCACCCTTGTTCATGAGGTGGGGTTATAAGAAGGCTATGTTGAAATTTTTGGGTCAAAAAATATAAAAACGGTAAAGTTATGTGCATACATTGAAATTTTACTATGCTCTCTCATAATTTCAGTATTTTTAAATATCTTGACCCCAAATTTTCAGCATAGCCATTTTTTTACACCACCTCATGAATGTGACAGCTTTCATTTTTCAAATCCTGGCCAAAATGTGTTTTGGCACCTGTGGTGCGGAAAGACATTTCAGTGCCGTGGAATGATGTTTCAGCAGGTATTTGAAAATTTTCACTACTGGATTCATGAGGTGGGGTATTAAGAAGGCCATGCTGACAATTTTGTGTACAAATACAATAAAATGCCCAGGTTGTGAGTGAACCTTGCAGTATTTCAATGTTCACTCATGACTTCACTAATTTTCTCTATTTTGAGTCCAACTTTCCACACCGCCTCATAAACGTGACGTGTCATTTTTGAAATCCTGGAAGAGATGTGTTTTCACACTTCTGGTGTGAAATGACATTTCGGCCAGTATACTATAAATGGTGCATGTCGTGTTTATAGGGCAAATCATAAAATTAGTATCTTGAAAATTTAGGGACAAAATTGAAAACAAACATATATATAATTGTTAACAAACTATGTGTGTGTGGTGCCAGTCTTGACCCCGATGGCCATGCTTTATGATCCAGTGCTGGTGAGCTCGGTTCGGGGGTGAGCTCAGTGACCCAGCTGGATGGGGTGAGGGTGGGGGGGATAGTGCTGTTGTGCAACCCCCCCCAGCCAGAAAATGAAAGGTGCAGGGTTGTCTGCATGGGCCAGTGTACCATATAGTGAAGGCAACTGTTCTCTTGGCATAGGGCCCTGGATCTCTGCACCCATGGGTGGAAGAGGGCCCTGTGCATTGGCTGACAGATGCACTCTTTGCCATGTATCTGTATCTGCAGCCACATGGAAGAGCAAGGACCACAGGGCTCTGCTCACAGCCCCATGAATTTTTCACATCCGTTGCATCATTGCGGGCCCTGGACTTCTGTAGGTGGACGGAGTGTTCTCGTGGTGCAAGGCATCAGGTTCCGAAGGAACCTGCATGAATGAGGATACGATTCAACTATCTCAAAAAGAAAGGAAATTCTTTGCAAAAAACTTTGTTGATGCACTAGTTAGGGTTATACTGACAAAAGTAGGTAAATATGGTATTAGGGTTTCCAACCCTACCCCCACACTCCAGGCAGCAACAGTAAAAACCATTTCGGTTTCACCTCTCCTACGTCTTTGCAAATCAGCCATAGGGTGTGCCTTGGGGTTGTGAGCCCTAATGCTCACCCCATTCTCATATACCCTACATATCTCAGCTTCTTTAATGATTGAATGGGTTGAGAGTTAGGGTTGACAACCCAAAGGCACACCCCACACCTGATTTGCAAGGATGCAGGAGAGGTGAGACCATAACGGTTTTTCCTGTTGCTGCCTGGAGGATGGGTGTTGGAAACCCTAATGCCACATTTCCCTACTTTTGTTGGTTTAACCCTAACAAATGCATTAATAATGTTTTTTGCAAAAAAAAAAAATTACAGAGAGAGAATGCTGGATGGGTAACCATGCAAAACCAGTATGTTCTGCCACAGAGGAGTCTGATTCCTGTGACCTCGAGAGCAAAGCTTGAGAGGTCCTTGGGAATCAGACCCTGAGGTGGTAGAACACACTGATTCTGTATGGGGTTACCCATTGTTTATTTTTTATAGCATATGGTGCCCCTCAAATTATTTTACTGGTATTTTTCCACTTTCAGTATGCATTTTAGATAGGATAAGAAACTGCTGCATCCCGTTCGTTCACATGGCAAGTTGTGTGGTTGCTAGGGACTGGGCATCCCTAAGTTAGCAGCACACACTGCCATTGGTTGCCACTCTACTGTGGGAGGGAATTACGGGAAAGAAAAACATGGTGGTGAGAGGTCTTGTTTAGTGAGAACAGAATCGTAAAAAATGAAGAAAATTGTAAGTATACATAGCATGTCTGGTTGATCCCGCATCTTCCTTACTGCTAATGAACTGCTCCAGTGTCTGAAAACCACCACGTCAGTGTCCATTGTAGTCTTAAATAATATTGCCGTGCGGCTGTTTTCAGTTCAGGATTTCAAATCATGACTTAAAGTTTTAAGTCTAAATGAATGGAACGCTGTTCTGCACATACAGTCAGAACAGCGTTCCATTCATTTTAGTATCTGTGGTTGAACAGCGTTTCGGTATGGTGGGATTTGAGACAGATATATTTATATTATAGTGACATGGTTGTGCTACTATAGTTAGGGTTCAGACCTCTCTTCTATGCTATACCCAAAATGTTGCACTTTAATAACTTTACAAGCATTTGACCTATTGGCATGAAATTTTACATGTGCCATCTGGTACCATAGATCTCTAGATCTGGCAAGTTTCGTTCCAGTTGGGTGTACAGGTGTGGAGCTACGGAATGTAGAAAAATGAGAAATTTACCACTTTTTTTGGCAAGTTCTATGTCACGCCATTTCTCCAAAACCACTTGGGGGTTTCAGGGTATATGGGGCCTGGGTCACAGATGTGCCTTTGGAAGGCTTGGTGAAAAAATATTAATCCATTCAAAAGTTTTTAAAAGTTATTAACATTTTAATGTTCCCATTATTTCCTATGGGAAAAATTAGATGTGCCATGCAAAAGCACTATGTTGCTTTCGCAAACGCACTTTTTGCTGCCACAAATGCTGGATTAGTGTTATGCTGCCACCATCTTGTTTTCAGTTAGCGACGTGGAATAAACTAAATAATTAAAAAAATACTGCCCCTTGGTGAACACCAACACTGGTGTTTACCTAATCAAGGCCTGAAGAACACGATTCTTTGATTAGTTTTTATTGGATGCCCGGAAATATGTTTATTTTGATCGGTAGATTTTTAATGCCACAAATTGCGACACTGTTTTGTGAAACACCGGTGGTAATGCAACAAATTGCACCACTTTTGCAAAACTATTGCTGCAATTTGCGGCACTACTTTTCCTGAACTTTATGTTTCTTTGTCACAGAATTGCTAGTTAACGGTTTGCACCTATAGGCTGAAATTTGCAGGGTAGAAAGAACTTGATCCACAGATGTGCCTTTTGCTGGTTTGCTGATAACATTTACATTAGTTCCATACTGATAACATTCTGAAGTTTAATAATTTTCCATAGGATAACATTGTAGTGGTTGGGGTACCTTTCAGGACCTATATCTTGAAAATGCTCCAAGATATGGATTTTCTGTGAAACACAGCTTAGTACACCTTTAAGTGTACTAAGCAGTTATGCATGTTTCCAGGCTGTGTTTACAACTGTGGGGGAAATGTGTATGAATGCGGCTAAGGTGCCTGTGATAGTGTGCCATTATGGACTGAGTGCTCCACCAGGGAGATGAGGGTTAATTACAATGTCTCTACCCTTAAGGATAGATGGGAGTTCAGGGCCTGGAGGGACCTGTGCTCCCACATGAAAATCAGGGACAATTAAAATCCCACAACACACTCTGGACTGATGGGAACCAAATAAGGTAAGATTACACTTTCTCAAAAAGTAAGGAAATTCATTGTAAAAACTTCATTAATGCATCAGGTAGAGTTCATATTAAAGTGACAAATATATGGAAATGTGGTGTTAGGATTTCCAACCCTAACACCCCAACCCCCCCCACCCAACCCTACCATCCACTCCCACCTCCACACACCAACAGGTGTCGGGTGTGCCTTGGGTTGTCAACCCTAATGCTCACCCCATTCTCTTATGCTGTACCATCTCATTTTCCTTACATGTGGAATGGGGTAAGCATTAGGGCTGATGACCCCAAGGCACACTCCAACGCCTGTTGGTATGTGGATGGTGGGGTGGTAGGGTTGGGTGGAGGGGTGGGGTGGGTTGTTAGGGGTTGAAAACCCTAACACCACATTTCCATACTTTTGGCCCTTTAATATGAACCCTAACTGATGCATTAACAAAGTTTTTTTGCAATAAAATATATAATTTATTTATTTAGAAGAGATTCACCAGGAAAGCAACATGAACTGTTAAACAGCTCATTTCCAGAAGCATCCTGGGGGGTGTGGTTACATAGGAGGATGCGAGAGACAACATTTAAGAGAAACCGAGTACTGAATAGGAAACATTACAAGTAAAAACCAGGTAGTAGGTAATTAAGAAACAAGTGCAGTGTACAAAATCATATACATTCCAGTTACAGACCAGGGCCTTCTCTCCCCCTCAGGGTACTGAGAACCCTGCATTGGAACAAGGGAGCTGGCAGGAGAAAATAGAGGAGAAAGAGGGAGAAGGATAGAGGGACAGAGAGAGGAAGGGGATTATGGGCAGGGTTGCTTGGGATAGTATGAGGTGGATGGGGGCAAGTTAAGGAAAAATTGAGGGTAGACTGGGGGAAAGGGAAGCCAGAACCTTCACCCCTTCAGGATGCAGAGAACCCTGCAAGGGCTGGGAAGCTGGTAGAAGAACGAGAGTTGGGCTATGGGGAGAGGGATAGAGGAAGGGGGTAGGGTGGAGGTGTCAAGTTAAGGAAGAATGGAGGGAATATTGAGGGAATGGGAAGTCAGAGTCTCCACCCCTTCAGGATGCAGAGAATCCTGCAAAGGGATGGAGAACTGGCAGAAAAAAGTGGAGTTGGACGAGAGAGAGCGCGAGAGAGAGAGAGAGAGAATGGATGGGAGAATAAGGAGGTTAGAGCTAATTAGTGGTAGGGGAGGCAGGAAGCTAGAGTGGCAGGGTTGGGAGGGATATAGGGAAAAGTATGTGTTGCAGTTGCAGAGTAGGATTTATATGGGAAGGTATGCAGGGGGTTAGTTGCAGTTGCAGCAGTGTGCTGAGTGTTTCTGAAGGAGGAATGTAAGGGATTGGTGAGATTGGGCAGAGCGAAGTTCAAAGGGGAGAGAGTTCCAGAAGCTGGGGAATAAGTATGAGAAGGCGTTATGACCGGATGAGGTACACTGTGGTGGGATGGTGAGCGTTCTGTGAGTTGAGGATCAAAGTGCATAGCTGGGGGGGGATTGACAAGAGGGAGGACAGGTAAGATGGCAGAGTGCCAAGCCAGAACCTACCTACTAAGTTGGCGGTACGGGACAGGCGCCTGGCAGTGAGGGAGGGAAGGAGAGTGAGGTATAAAGATAGCAGTGGTGGGTGAGAGGGGGCGGCCAAGGACAAAGCAGCAGAAAGAACTGAAGAGAGCATCCAGTTTGGCTAAGGTGGTCTTAGGGGCAGAGCTGTAGACAATGTCCCTAAAGTCAAAGACAGGGAGAATTATCTTTTGAACAATTTCTTGCCTAGCTTGCATGGGCAGGCAGCTATGATGTCTGTACAGGGCACCGAGGTTAGGGTGGAGTTTTTTGTGAATGGCATTTACGTGTACAACGATGTCTAGATTTCTGTCTTGCAGATCCACGACTGGTGCTCGACAAAATTTTTTTTGAATGCCCCGTCAGCGACACCAGCAGGTCGACTGCATTCTGCAGTCGGCTGCTGGTTCCCACAGGCTGACTGTGTTTTCTTTGGGGGCTTCACCCCTCTGAGCCCCTCATGTGGGGGGCTGCGCCCCGCACCCCCCTTAGGATTATCAACCCGAGTTGAGCTGATTGGGGGTGCAGGACCCTCGACAGACAGCTGCCTGGTGCCAGCGGGTTTCCACAGTGGCATGGCGCTTTAGTCACTGTGGGGACCTTGCACAGGTGAAATGTCGCTGTTGGGGGGTAACCGCTGCCTAGCCATAGCCTAAGGTACTTAGGAGTGCGTGGTCAGTTTAGTACCTGTCAATGCGTGAAAGTTGGGGGTGGAGTCAATTCTGAACAGTTTTTTGCCTGGTGCCAAAGGTCATAGAGACCATTTTTTGACATTCAGAGAGAGCTGGTTAGCACTAAACCAGTGCTGGACATTGTTAAAGTCCAGCAGAAGACTGGTAGTCACTTAAGCAGGGGAGCTCCCAGATGTGAATAACATGGTCTCATCTGCATACATTGTGTCTGCTTGCAGATGAGCGGACATCCGGGAGATCATTCAGGAATATGGAAAACAGAATAGGGCCAAGTACTGAGCCTTGGGGTACACATGTGTTGATTGTGAGGGGGGGGGAGGTGGAATCGCAGACTGATAGATTGAGACCGGCCGGTGAGGTATGACCGGAACTAGTCGGTGGCTGCGTCAGAGAGGCTGGCCACTGTCAGCTTGTGGAGAAGGGTGTGGGCGACATTGTCAAAGGCTTTGACCAGGTCAACAAAGATGGCTGAGGTGATGCATCCTTGGTCCATCCCTCTGAGGATGGAGTCAGTAAGCCAGAGGAGGGATCTGGTAGTGGAGTGTTTCTTTTTGGAAGCCAGACTGGAAACTGGTGAAGAAGGAGGAGGAATCAAGGAAGTTGGAGAGTTGCTCCAGCACAAGGTGCTCTTGAACCTTAGCCAGGATAGGTAGCAGGGAAATAGGGTGCAAATTGCTAGGATTGGAGGCATCGTCCCCTTTGGGAAGAGGGACCATGGTAGCAGACTTAGGTACAGATGTGTGCGTGAATGAGAGGTACAGGAAATGGGTTGGAGTAGAGCAATAGGATAGGTGGAAAGGTCAAGACCATCTGGGCTCTTACCTTTGTTTGGATTCAGGGCAAGTAAAACTCGCAGGGTGTCATCAGGGAGAACCGGTTTAAAGGTGAAGCATGAGGTGGTTGTGGATTGTGAGTATGGGGGCACATTAGAGGGTGGGTGAGTTATAGGAGGAAGGGATGCAAGAAGGGAGGAGGCAGGTTGTAAAGAAGTTATTGAATTCTATAGCCATGGAGTGTGGGTCCTCAATTAATTGGGAGCCAATTTTATGACTGGTAAGGGGTTGGGAGGGTGGGGTAAACAAGGTGTGGAGAACCTTCCAGAATTTGGAGAGGTTGTTTATGTTATCATGAAAGAAGGTGTTGAAATATTCTGCTTTTGTGAGGCAGATGGTGTGGGTACAGACATTCTGGAGTGTGCGATAGTGCTTGAGATTATTGGGGGTGCATTAGGTCTTGTATGTAGCCCACGCTTGATCATGCGCTGGTTGACAAGTAATGAGTTGAGCAGAGATCCAGGGCAGGTGGCTACCTCGGAACCTTGCATTTCTTATTGGGGCATGGCGGTCCCAGACAGATAGGAATCACGTGAGAAAGTAGGACAAGGCTGTGTCAACTGAAGGAGCAGTGGATATGGGTGACCAGTCAATACTGGACAGTTCACTGTGAATGGTGGAGATGTCAGGGGAGCGGAAGAAGCAGATTTTGAGAATGCTAGAAGGGGACTTTGTATGGTGGATCTTGCGCACTCAGTAGATCATGTGATGGTCACTAAGTGCATGTACATATACATATATATATATATAACCAAATTCCTTTCCTTTCTTTCCTTGTACATCAGTAGCTCTTCAACACTGATTTAAGTAGAAAACAAAAATCAAAGCTTGTCTGTCTCCACACGTTCACTGAATGGCACATTGTGTGTCTTCTGCAAGCCTCTGCCTATAGCTCTGGGAAAAACCTGTCCCTCCAGTGCCACCGCACCTTTACGAACCCCACCTTCCATTTCCCAGGGAGGAGAAACTCCCTGTGTAAAGTCACCTCTGGAGGAAAGCACTGTTTGGAGTGAGTCCCCATAGAGATTTCAGTGTCTGTTGATTTTTGTGGTTGAAAGACCAGGACGTTCCAGTCCCAGTGAAACACGGGTTGTGCTTAAACAATGGGTTGATTCAGAAAGGATCTCTGCAGAGAAATTAAAGGAGTTATTATTGATATTTTTGCAATGTATATTGAGCTGAGCAATAGTCACGTCCTAGATGGAGCAGTGCTGATGTGTCTGAGATAGCAACCTACATATGTGAGTGTGTGTGTATGTGTGTGCTTGTGTCTGTGTGTATGTGTGTATATCTATATCTATATGTGTATCTATAGCTTTGTCTCTATATCAATTAGGGTTAACACCACAAAAGTAGGGAAATGTGGCGCTAGGGTTTCCAACACTAACTCCCCACCTCTGCCCCCCACCAACAAGCAGCAAAAGGAAAAAAACATTAGGGTTTTGGGTCTCCAGAGTCTTGGTGAATCGGTGGTGGTGTCTTCCTTGGAGTTGTCAGCCCTAATGCTCACATCTCCCCCCCCCACCCATAGCCTCCCATCCAAAGCACAAGGTACAGTGCAGTGCCTCACAGTGATACATCTTCGAAGGTGGAGAAGTGTGTCATGCCACGTGTTGCTAATACAGTTTGTTTTAGCTTTCTTCACACAGGGCCCACAAAAGAGATCATATCTGATGTTGTTTGCTCAGGGAATGGGATGGGCATTAGGGTTGACAACCCCAAGGAAGACTCCACCACTCATTTGCCAAGACTCCAGAGACCCCAAACCCTAATGTTTTTTCCTTTTGCTGTTGGGGTAGCAGCTGATGGCAGGGAGTTAGGGCTGGAAAACCTAATGCCCCATTTCTGTACTTTTGTGACATTAAGTTGAACCCTAACTGGTGAATTAACACAGTTGTTTGCAAATAATTTCTTTTTGTTTTGAGAGAGTTTTATTTATTTATTTTATTCTTTGGTAACCGGATAAGGACAACTAGGCACAAGTGCTTGTTTTCAGGGGTGACCTTGGAGCACTGGGCAGTTAAGTGACTTGCTCAGAGTCTAAATCCCACACATGAGCAAGGGTGGCACATTCTTGCACAGGCGTGGGATATAGACACCTGTTTCTTCTGCGCATGCATGGGATTTAGGCTCTAGTATGGAAAAGTTAATTGCAATACTCGCAGTGCTCGGTTTTGATTGAAAAGTACCAGGAGGGGTTCGCTATTACTGCGTTTACAGTGGCAGCATGTTTTTAGATTGGGCATGGTAAAAAACGCCACTTCAAGACTGCACTCATGCCTGAAGCGTGTCCTTGAGCAGGTTATGCTTCCAGTGGCGAGTCATTTAAAAGCAGACCGAGGAAAACGCAGATTGTGTTAAAAATTAACAAAACAGGTACAAATAACTATTTTTGAGGTCTAGGGTGGTATTCTACATTACAGATTGCGTAGGTGTGTGCCAACAGTCACACTGCTCAGATGGTATTGTAAACAGAGGGGCAAAGCTGACAGCGCTGAGCAATTGTTAACCAAAAGTAAGGCTTTTGGTTGCAACTTCTTTTGCCTCACGTGTCTCCTGACATCTGGCACAAATGTCTGGTGAAACCAATGGCAGAATAAAGCACTGCTCATCCAAGCACTTTGCTGATTTTCATAAACTATGGGAAGAGTACTTGTGCTGACACTTTTGAAGCAGCAGGGGTTAACAAACTTGCCAGTCACTGGAGGCTTGATCTTGTGTGTGCCACTAGACTAGCATTGGAGCAACCAAGAACTGTTGCTCGATCCTTAATTTTTTTATACTCAGCAGCAGTCTCCTCCTGTGAACTGGGCAGTGTCTTGTTTTGGGTAGCAGTCACCAGTACAGACCTGTTTCATCTGCACTGTAAATTTGTTCATCTGAGTACCCCTTGTCATGGATAAGGTTGTGTAATTTTTCTCTGTAAGGCTGCACTTCACTCTCATCAGCAGACATTTTCTCACCTTAGTTTTCAAGTTGGCAAATGGAATGCCTCTGCTTCAAACGTAGCAGACATCCACTTGATGCCTTAAAGTCAGTAGGTGTGTAATTGTCTTTGTTTAGTTTTGTTTAGGGGAAGGGTGGTGTTGGGGGACTTAAACATGCCAGGAACAGACTGGGAGACTATGACATCCTCTGTGACCAGGGAACAGAGGTTGTTGGATGTCTTTCAAGATGCGTTCCTAACTCAGCAGGTGGGGGAACCGACTAGAGAGGCACGGGTGCTAGATGTGGTCCTTGCAGACAGTGACCAGATTGGGGGCCTGGAGGTAAGGGACCCATTGGCGGGGAGTGACCATGCCACGGTCTGGTTCTGCCTGGACCTAGGAGGGGTAGAAGGATGCACAAAGACGGAGGTAACTGAATTCAGGGGGACGGATTTTAAGGAAATGGGAAGGATCCTTAAGGAGCATTTGGATGGGATTGGGTCAGACATGGACGCTGACAGTAGGTGGGAAATCATCAGGAGAGGGGTGCAGGATGCTACCAGCACCTGCACAAGAGTAAGACGAAAATGTGGTGGGGCCCGAAAACCCTGCTGGTGGACCAGGGAGGTCCAGGAGGTGGTGCAGGGAAAGAAGGCAGCCTGTTGGCAATTCAGGTGCTCAAGGAGTGAAAGGGATCGAGGGGAGTACGAGCTGATGGCTAGAAGGGCCACTAGGGTGGTGAGGTCAGCTAAGGCAGGGAAGGAGCAGAACCTGGCCAGGGAAATTAGGAGAGGGAACAAGGGGTTCTTTAGATACACTGGGGAAAAATGAAGGGTGAAGGGACAGATTAGCAGGATTAAATCAGGGGAGAGATGGGCACAAGACCTGGGGGAGCAGGCTGAGGTACTAAATGAATACTTCACCTCAGTTTTCACCAAGGAAAATGGGGGTGCTGCATCATACAGGGGAGGAGACAGTGATACTGAGGAAGGGGACCTCACCGATCGGCGGGTCTCGGGAGAGGGGCCGGCATCACTGGCAGGAGGGGGGAAGGATAAGCAGGGAGAAGAGGTAGTGGAAGTGGAAATCACAGCAGAGAGAGTGAGGGAAGCCCTCAGGTCCCTTAAGATGGAGAAAGCACCGGGCCGGATAAATTACACCCCAGAGTGCTGAAGGAACTTGCGGATGTCCTGGCGAAACCCCTGGTGGAGCTTTTCACCATCTCTCTGAGGACAGGGTGGGTGCCCCAGGACTGGAAGGTGGTGCATTTAGTGCCTATCCACAAGGGGGGATCAAGGGAGGTGTCAGGGAACTACAGGCCTGTCAGCCTGACATCGGTGGTGGGCAAGGTGATGGAGGGCATTGTCAAGGAGAGGCTAGGGGGGACCTGGAAAAGTCAGGGTGCCTGGATGATAGACAGCATGGATTCATCCCGGGGAAATCGTGTCAGACAAACCTTGTGGAGTTCTATGACTGGGTGATGAGTGCCTTGGACCTGGGTAGACCAGTGGACTTCCTCTTTCTAGACTTCAGCAAGGCATTTGACTCTGTTCCTCATGTGGGCCTGTTGGATAAGCTGGGAAAAATGGGGGTGGGTAACCAGATGATCAGATGGATAGGCAATTGGCTCCAGAACTGGACCCAGAGGGTTGCAGTTGGTGGGATAGTCTCATCCCCAAGGAGGGTCATTAGTGGGGTCCCACAGGGATGGGTCCTTTGGCCCCTCCTGTTCAACACCTATGTCTCTGACATAAGGACAGGTATCAGTAGTGAGATGAGTCTCTTTGCGGATGACTCAATACTGGGGGCTGTGGTGGATGGGGAGGAGGGGAGGGTGGCCCTACATGGGGACCTGGAGGCTCTGGAAAGATGGTCTAGAAAGTGGAAGCTGAGGTTCAATGCAGGGAAATGCAAGGTACTCCACCTGGGGGCCAGAAACCCAGGCCAAGTGTACACCCTGGGGGGGGGAATGCTGCAAGTCTCAATGGCTGAGAGGGACCTGGGGGTGGTGGTGGATGTCAAGATAAACAACTCAGAGACTTGTAGGACGGCAGCAGCCAAGGCCAACAGGATGCTGGGATGCATTGCTAGGGGGATCACCTCCAGAAGGAGAGAAGTGATACTCCCTCTGTATAACTGCTTGGTGAGGCCGCACCTTGAATACTGCATGCAGTTTTGGAGGCCTCACTTAAAGAGGGACATTAAACTCCTGGAGAGGGTCCAGAGGAGAGCAACCAAAATTATTTGGGGCTTGGGGGACAGGACCTATGAGGAGAGGCTCGAAGAGCTAAATATGTACACATTGGAAGAGAGAAGGGACCGGGGGGATATGATAGAGGTCTTCAGGTACATGAAGGGGGTAAATAGGGGAGGAACAGTCAGGGTGCTTTGAAGGAAAGAGGAGGGTCCACTAGAGGGCATGGGTGGAAGCTGGATGGGGAAGATTCAGGGAGAAAGGAGGAAGTACTACTCACTGAGAGGGTGGTGGAGCCATGGAATGCGCTGCCCAGGGGCTGGTGGGGCAGAGACGGTGGAGGGGTTCAGGAAGGTGGACAGGTACAGGGAAGAGTTCTGGAAGCAAAAACCAGTGCAGTGAGAATATCCAGGACTGGGAAGAGAGAAGCCAGAGAGGGAGAGGGGGGCAGCAAGGTCAGCTCCCAGGGTGGGGGCTGACCAAACGAGCAGACATGAAAGACTGTTAGGCCTATTCTGCTCGCATTTTAGTATGTTAGCATGTTAGTATGTTAGCACGTTAGCATGTTAGCACGTTAGTACGTTAGCATGTTAGTTAGTGGCTGAAATGCAGATCCTTCTCTTGCAGCATCGCACCAGACACAGGTACACCTTTGCTACGCAGCTGTGCAAATCAGATATAAGTTGCCTTCTCAAGTTTATTATCAGCAGCTGGTTCAAGTGCTTTGCTCCTTTTACGTTCTCTTTTGTACTCTACGTTAGTGGCATGGGACAGCAATTTATCATTTTGATTTTTTTTTATGTCCGACACTTGCTGTTTGCTGATGCCATAAGCATCAGCAAGGTTGATTGCCTTTTCCCCTTTATCGAGCCTCTGTAGGATTGTCATGTTTTCTCTGAGCATTAGGATTTTTCATTTTCTTTTCACAGCAGCAGTGCTTCGCTCATCCATTTGAATGGAGATGTCAAACTCAGCCTCTCACAGTAAAACAGTTGCACTCAGATGGGTGATCAAATGCTAGGAGTGAAGTGAGCAGAGTTAACGCCATCTGTTAAGTACACAGTTAAACACTTAGGCCCCCATATTCAAAAATCCCTTGGAAAATTGCACAAGTGCCTGCGTTGCACATCTGAGATGCACCAGCCCAAAATAATGACATATTCAGAAGATGCGCCACAAGATGCCCTCGTGCATGTCTGGTTGAATATCCCGAAGATGCGCGATCATGCAGTGGGGGATGTGCGGCACTGCAAGTGACCTGAGTCCTATGTGGAACTTGGGGAAATGTGTGGTGCGGAGAGTTGTAATATTCAGATGGAATATGCAAATGACCTCATTGCACATTCCGAGCCCATCTCCCACATGTGCAGCCCATTACTGGAATGTATTCAGGGCACTTGCATACTCTGGGCATGCTCAGTTCCAGCTCTGCAGGGTTGCCCCACCACTCCACAAAGGTGAACAGGAGGTAATGCAACCTAGAAGGCAGGTGTGATGGACTGTTTGTGTGTTGGTGGGTGGACTGCATTGGCCTGGGTACAGTGCTATTACCCATACCATGTACAGGGTCGGACTGGGGTACAGGGGTCCCACCTGGTCAGTAGCCACAGGATCCCATCTGGACATGCAGCAGGGGAGGGCACAGGGTGACAGTCTTATCAGTATACCACATGTATGTGATACACCAGCTCCACATGCAGCGTACCATCACCTGCAGTGCCCCACAACCCCCATATGAGAGGAACATGGTGATGATTGCAAGGACTGGTGGTATGCAGATGGTGACCAGGTACCTGAGTGGGTGGGTCCAACTTGTGTGCAGCTATGGTGTACCGCTGTGCATGTGTGCCACAGATTCATCCCTGGCCTGTGCCAGGTTGCCACCTGTCCACCAGATTACATGGGCACCGTTGCCCTAGACAGTACCCTGGGTGCATGGCGGCACCAAGTGTCACCCTGCAGGCCACATGGGTGCAGGCCATGGCTCGTGGTACATTTGCTGCATTGTGGCTGTCTGCTCCGTTGGTGTGTCAGGGGGCACCTGACAGCACTGGCATGTGTCTGCTGGGTGTCTGTGTCCAGGGTGCAGTGTGAGGTGTTGCTCCCTGGATGGTGCCAGTGGTGACACAGCACCTGTGGCTCTGGGTATGTCCATCCTGGCATGACAGCTGCATGTGGGTGCCTGGAGCATGTTCTGGCACACGTTCAAGAGCTTTTCTCCAGATGGCCTGCCTGCAGTTCTACAGCCTGTCTGTAGGTGGCTGGCCAATTTAAGCCATCTTTTTGTATGCCTAACTTTGGGTGGCTCATTTCTGAGATGGACAAAAGATGTGCCAGACATTCTGGCTAAATATAGGTATGCATGGCATATTCATGGGGACACCCCCTTTATTTGCTCTGCATACATAATTTGTGCGATGGCGCATCCAGAGATGCACGATGCATCTCTCCCTTTTGAATATTGCGATTCTGTGCAGTTTCTGGGATGTGCAGCACATCTCTCCTTTGCGCCATGCATCTCCTTTGAAAATGTGGGCCTTAAAGCTCAAAGGGAAAAGGTCAGTGTTACCTGTGTCTGTTCAATTATGTTAAGAACAGTAGCAGTCATGCATTTGTAATTGATTATCAACAAGGTATTCACACAAACTGCAGTGACTGTCTCGCCTAATTAAGTTGCCAGTGAGTGTTGCCAGTAAGTGCTGCATTGTTCAACTTAATAACTTAAACGGTAATGCTTTATTTTATTTTTATTCATTTGTTATTTGGAACGGCCTTTGAGCCAAGGCTCTTTTATACAGATTCCACATTTAAAAACAATGACACATCCAGATAAAACAATATTGGTCAAAAGGAGTATACATCTATAAACAGTGCGCAATTCTAGATCATTATTATAAACGGTGGACCCGACATTTAACAATGACCCAGTGATTGATGGAGCAGAAAGAAGTAGGAGGCAGTGATAAAAGTGAGGTGCAGAGATGGGAGATACCCAGTCCCTAGTGGTACCTCGATCCAGAGCAGAGCTAAGTAGTGGAAGATCGACCAAGACAGGGATGGGGAAGGGGTTGGGGCAGATGAGAAAGTGGAGTGCGACCTTAAAACAGGCTTTGTCAGGTAGCACATGGGGGGCTAGGTGGGAAGGGGGAGAGGAATACAGAAGGGCCATAGAGAGAGGGGAGAGGAGGACGGGGGGCCAGTGAGGGGGTGGCAAGGGAGGGGGGCAAGGTACATAGGGGCCAGACTGTGAGTAGGAGAGGGGTTAATGCTAATCACTTAACCACAAGACAACAAAGAAAAGAAAATATGTGGCAGTGAAGCATTTTACTGGGACTGTAACAGGAACCATGACGGCAGTCCACACAAGCGAGTTATCGGGATAATCGGGGTCCAGATAACTGGGATTCAGCTGTAGTTGTTTCATGACCCCCCTTATAAACATGTGTAACCCCTCACCCCTGCCTTTTTACCAAAATGACAGGTGGCATGCTGTTGAAGTTGACAGCAGTACCTGGTGGGGACCTGGGTTCAGGGAGGATGAGGTTACTCGGCACAGGGGGACCTAGGTTTGACTACTCTGCACAGGGGCACCCAAGTAAATCTGAACACAGGAAGCAATAACTGTAATGTCCAGAACCAGGAATGGGATTCTTCAGTGTGGCTTTTATTCACAAACTAGCTGAATAAAACAAAGCATAGATGGACCCCCATTGGGCTACATTTCCTGGTAATGCAGATTAGAGACTACAACGCGGTCCATTGGAAGAATTAACCAATTATACTGTTTTCAGGCTCTGGACCCACCAGGCACACAGCCCAGACTTGCACGCGCTTTGGGTACACAGTCTAACTGGCCCGGCTCCCCCCGCCGGCCACTTGATTCACGGTCCATTGGAAGAATGAACCAATTATCCTGTCGTGGCTCCCCACACCACTTAGAGTCTGCGACTCCTAGAGAGATTTCTTCCTTACTTCTTATGACTCCCCATCTCACAAAGAGAATTCTTCTTTACACTTGTTGTTGCTTTTCACACCACTTAGAGTCTGCGACTCCTAGAGAGATTTTCCCTTT
This sequence comes from Neoceratodus forsteri, assembly GCA_016271365.2. Classification (NCBI taxonomy): domain Eukaryota; kingdom Metazoa; phylum Chordata; order Ceratodontiformes; family Ceratodontidae; genus Neoceratodus; species Neoceratodus forsteri. The sequence continues at coordinate 83,652,211 of JADMNL010000034.1, forward strand.
TGCAACCCCACATCTGGGTACTTCCCTCATCACTGGCCAAGTGCATGAGGCAAAGTAGCAACCACAGCAGAAATCCGTAGAGGTGGACCTGGTTACTAAAGATGGGGGATTTGCCCACCTCCAGCTCCCTCAGCCCATACCCGGCCATTTCCCCTGGGAAAACTGAACCATTTCTGAATGTAGATTAAAGGGTAGATGATCTGGTGCATCTCCTCTACATATTACTTGAATCACATAGCACTCTAGCATTTGACACTGCTCCACTTGTTTGGCCTAGTCCTATAGGCTTCCCAAAATGTAGCTCAATTCCTAGATTTCCACACATGTACCAGGGTGAAGAAAACATTCTGCCCTCTCGTATTAGAGCAAACACTCACCCTTTAGTTGCAGGTGCCCCACAGGCGAATCACAAATCTTCCAACTGTCAAAATAATTGCTGAACTGAACAGGCAGCTTTTCTTTCTCTTGGCAGAATTAAGGGGATTGCCCCAGGAATCTGCATGGGGATCCTTTACTCCCCCCCCCGGAGGGAGGGGGCACTGAGACCCGGACAGCGGTCTCCATCACTTGAGCACACCTTCACTTGCTCAAGGCAAACTGGACACTGACTCCTTCTTACTGAAGGCAAAACTGGAACTCTGACTCCTTCCCTTTGAAAACTCCCAACATTCTATCTAACTCCCTTTGCTGCAGATTCCAATGTGGCTCATGCAGCTGCGAAAGTTCTATTAGTGATGTCATCCCTCAGTCTCAGCTGAGGCTGAGAACAGAGTGAGACAGTGTGAAACCCATTTAACTGGAGTTTCACAAGCTGCCTTCCCTGCCTATCACTAGGTCTTACTGGGATTCTAGTAACCCCGGGTAACAAGGGGTTACACATGATGTGTGGCATTTATAGTATATTGGCTGAAACATCATTTTGCACCACAAGTGTGAAAGCACGTCTCGCCCAGGATTTAAAAAGTGTCACCTGTCATGTTTAGGAAGGGGTGTGAAAAAATGACTGTGTTGAAAGTTTGAAGTCAAAATATTGAAAATGTGTAAGGTTATGTGTGAATGTTGAAATATTGCAATGTTCAGTCATAACTTGGTAATTTTACCATATCGTTACACCAGATTTTCAGCCTGGTCTTCTTATTATCCCACCTCATTGAGACAGTATGGCACAGTGGTTTAAGGCTCTGCGCTGCAAACCTGGAGACCTGGGTTTGAATCTCACAGCCCCCACTTGCATACTGTATGACCCTGAGCAAGTCACTTAACTTCCTTGTGCTCCCAAATTGCACCTGGAATCCAGCTTCAGCTTAGTGTGCCTTTCCTGGTTAAACAATTTCCCCTTTCCCTCCTCATGAACCAGTAGGCAAAAAATGTCAAAGCCCTGCGGAAACATCATTCTGCACCACAGGTGTGAAAACACATTTTGGCCAGGATTTGAAAAATAACAGTTCATGAGGTGGTGTGAAAAAATGGCTGTTGAAAATTTGGGACCAAAATATTTAAAATTACCAAAGTTATGAGCAAGCATAGAAAATTTCAATGTACACTCATAACCTCACCATTTTTACATATTTTGATCCCAGCTTTTCAACATAGCCTTCTTATGACCCCATCTCATGAACAAAGGTGGTGAAAATGTTCAAATCCCACCTGAAAGGTTATTTTGAAAAGCAACTGCAAAATCACATTTTTAACCGCATTTGTGTATTTCCACCACTTTTGATCATGAGGTGGGATCCTAAAAAGGCCACGTTGAATATTTGGTGTAAAACTATTTAAAAATGGCAAAGTTATGAATCAAAGTTCAAACCCCATTGAAATACATTAAACTGCACAAACCTGATTTTCTTTTCTTTATGTACAGCCTGCCGTAGTCTCAGCCCCCGCCAACCCTCAGCTACCTTCTTACACTCTGGGGACTTACCTTATTCCCACGTCCCCTGATACCCCCTGGATTGCCCCCACAGGGAGGGGCCACCGCACCAGCAGGACTTCTGCAGTGACAGGATAAGGGTGCTGACAGGAGAGCCCACTGGCATTGCCTCCTTGGCTTGCCCCCCAAGGTGGGGTGTAGAGCCCTACTGGCCACAGTGGATGACGGGATAAGTCAGGATCTTAGAAGTGCTATGGCATGCGAGCAGAGCCGGGGGGGAAGCAGGCTTCATAGGTGGTGGCTGTGATTTTTCTAGTTTGACCTCATGGGTGGGCACATGCACTAACATCCCACGTCCACCCCATCCCCTCACAAGGAATGGTGCCAACACAGGGGTACCCCTAGCCTCTGCCAGGGGTCAACATGATGCCGGACACTCTACCCCCCCAGAGAAGGAGAGCAGTCCCTAGGATGCTTAATCCTTCTCCCCCGGTCAGCCCGCCAATGTTCCTAGGGCTGTTCCCAAACCTGGGCTGTTGGCATCACAGTTGGGTGCCCTGCCTCTGTGCTGGCAGACCCACTTACCTGATTTTCTTATACCATAGCTGCCAGTTCCAGCAGCAAGCATGTCTTTGATTAGAGAGTGGATTCTTGCCATGGGACATGTTCAGGTGAGTGAGGGGTGTGGGGTGTGTGGGGCGGTGGGTGCTGAGTGGGAGGTCATGGTGAGGTGGGTGTGGAATGTGTGTGGGGGCAGATTGGTGATGGACTGTTTTATTTTTTACAGGATGAAAAAATCATTGAGGGATGATTGTCTTTATTTTAGGGGATATTCTGACACTGAGGGTTGGGTACCTTAATGTTGGGTTAGTGCTCAGCGGCACCAGAGGTGGGCACCCCGGTGACTCTGCCTACATAGTGGGAATGAGGGATGACCTAGAGGGGAGGGAGGGAGGTCAAGAGAAACAGTACCGGGGTGGGCACCCTAGTCTGCTTACATATTAAGATATTTCGACATTGGGAAGGGCAGGTGACCTACCTGGAGGGGAGGTGGGAGAAAGAAGCGGTACCGGGGATGGGCACCCCGATCTGCTTAAGAAATAATTTAATAGAAAGATAGGCAGGTAGATAGACAGATAGATAGACAGACAGACAGATAAGAAATAATGTAACAGACAAATAGACAGACAGAAAGACAGACAGAGACAGAGAGACAGAGAAAGAGAGAGCAGGGGATCGCCGGCTCACTGCTTTAACTGAAGCTGACACTACAACTTCAGCTATGGCTTCAGCATTCAAGAAAGTCCTGCTGTTCTCATACAGAGAACATGGGTGAATGGTGTGACACTTGGACAGCTAGTTCTGATTAGTCTATGCTTCTTGTAATATAAAAAAAATGTAGTGTAATTGTCTGTCATGAGAAATGCTGTGCCTGGATACCCCCCCCCCCCAGGTATCAGTTCAAAAGACAGGATATATGTTAAACAGCAGATCTCTGTGATGAGATTAACTTGCAAAAACTCAAATTTTATAGCCTTATTTAGGATCTGGGTTATTTGATGCTAAGACCTGGAATATCTATTTTATGTCACCCTCATGAAAGTCAGTTAATTGCACCTGGTATCATAAAAAGTCATTTGATGTGTTTGAGAAAGGAAACTGCTCATGGATCAAAGGGACTGAAAAATCACAGTCTTAATTAAGAGTGTCATCATTTGGAAAATGAGTTTTCCTGGAGTCACAGAATTCAATACCTTGATGGGACTTCCTGTTTTGTATATATATTTTTTTTATGTATCCTGAAAGGGAGGAGCTAGATGGTGACATCATGAAGAGGGTTGAAACACAGCATTTTTTAAATTGTAGTCTGTATTCCATTTAGACACACATGTTTGGACTCTGAAAAAAGCAACATCAGCACTGGAAGGAGATAAGAATACATTAGATTAGACAAGTCTAATGGTATTGTGGTAGGAGATTTTATAATAATAATAATAAGCTTTATTTATCTGCGCCTTTCTTAAAACCAAGGCGCATTACAATAAAATACAGGATAAAACATACTAAAACATATTAAAAACTGAGTTAACTACAGAACAATTAATCGGCCTCCAAGTTATCTGCAAATGCCTTACTCCATAAAAAAGACTTTAGGCCCTTTTTAAAACCCTCCACCATCATGCACACTCTAATCCAACGTGGTAGAGAATTTCAGAGGGTCGGCACCACGAACATAAAAGCTCGGGTGCTGGAAGATTTTAAAGTTACCCTCGGGATCTCTAGCAACCCCTCGTTGGCTGAGTGGAGTGGTCGCGTCGGTAGGTAAGGCACCAGAAGCTCTTTCAGGTAATCAGGACCCAACCCGTGTAGGGCTTTATATGTCAGAAATCCGAATTTAAAGGTGATCCGCCACTGAATCGGCAGCCAGTGCAGATCTCGGAGCACCAGTGTAATATGAGAGGAACGAGAAGTCCCCGTTAACAACCGGGCTGCCGAGTTCTGCACTAGCTGCAAGCGGCGGATATCTACCCCAGGCAGCCCAAAGTAAAGGGAGTTGCAGCAGTCCAGACACAAGGTCACAAAGGTGTGGATCAGCGTGGGTAGGTCGCCGGATGGAACAAGGTGCTTGATCCTGGTGATATTCCTAAGATGGTAAAAGGATACCTTAACAACCGCCGACACTTGCGCATGCAATGTCAGCTGATTGTCAAGGATCACCCCCAGGTCTCGCACCCATTCAGAGGTCGGGAGCTCCGCATCCCCCAGGAATAAACCAGAGGTTTGAAGTGCCCCCAACCCCTCAATCCGGTGGCCAGGATCCACAACCAACACCTGCGTCTTCCCAGAGTTCAACTTCAACCAATCATCATCCAATCCTGGATCTCACTGAGACAGTTATTAAACACTGAGAGTGCTCTATTCTGGTCAGGCACAAAGGACAGATAGAGCTGGGTATCATCGGCATAACAATGAAACTCCAGCCCATATCATCTTACAATGTCTCCGAGGGGAAGCATGTACACTGCAAACAACATGGAGGATAGCACAGAGCCCTGAGGCACCCCACAGGTCGGAGCGGTAGGATCGGAGGAAAAAATCCCTGATACCACCCTCTGAGTTCTACCTGTGAGGAAGGAAGTAAACCATCTGTGCACCAAGCCCGACAACCCACAGATGCATCTCAGGCACTCAAGCAACACCCCATGGTCTACGGTGTCAAATGCTGCTGACAAATCCAGAAGGACCAAAATGGACTGTTTTTTCTGGTCTCTCACTATCAGGAGATCATTGAGGACCCGAACCAGTGCAGTCTCAGTGCTGTGCCTCTTTCAAAAGCCTGATTGAAGAGGATCGTAGATGTTATGGATGGTAAGATAGTTGTCCAGCTGGGCTGCCACCACTTTCTCGATTACCTTCCCAACAAAGGGGGAGGTTCGAGATGGGTCTGTAGTTTGCTAGGGAGTTGGGGTCCAAAGATGCCTTTTTCAACACTGGTGTCGCCACCGCTTCCTTCAGGGAGTGGGGATATTCACCAGTGTCTAGGGAGCACCAGACTATCCTGGCTAGAACTGGGAAGATAACCTCCCCACAGCCCATGATCAGGCCTGTGGGACCCGGGTCTAAACTACAGCTTGTGGTACGCATACCCTGGACAATCCTCATTTTGTTTGTATTTAAAACCTTATTATTTTAAGTGATTGTATGTTTTTGTGATATATGGTTCTGTATTTACATGTTACATTTTTATCTACTTTTAAGTAGACATCTCATTTTTAGAGACTACTTGGTGTGCCTTTGAAGTTCTTTATTTGACAAGTGAAGCATGTATGGTTAAAGTTGACACTGTGCAAAACTATTGGTAATACCAAACTGGGAAAAGGTAAGAGTTTATTCTGAGGTCTTTCATAGAGATTTTAGGGTTCATTTTTTACACCTGGTTAGGTGCCCATAGGTGAAAGATATCTGGCCCCCCTGAGAACAGAATTATCTGAGCCTGTACATTGGGTACGCTAGCAAGAGGTTCTCAGTTTGAATCCCTCCAGAACATGAGACCAAAGTTTGATTCGAATCCATAAAACAGACAGAAGGGTTACCCTGTTCTGTTAACTGTTCACAATACTGCACTCAGAGGTTGGCATTGTGGGAGCAGAGGGCCTGACCTGCTGAGTGGGGTCGTGACAGATTGGTTGGCAGCAGTGTGATAATTTTGGTATTATAAGCTTTTATTGTTCAGTGTGTCAGCTTGACACCGTCAGCTCACTTGCAAAGAAAGGAAAAGGCAGAGATTTATTTTTAAAAAGGAGACAGAACTATATCACTTGGCGTACAGTCAAGTTTTCCTACCATTTTAATTTTTTTTTCTAAAGTGCAAGTCAGAGTAGCTATAGTTAGAGAAGAAGATGGCTTCCAAATACAGCAGGCACACTGTAGACTACTAAAAGCAGTTGTGCAGGGACAGAGGAGTCCCATTTGAGGTGAAAGCCACCAAACAGAATCTTGTGGATGCCCTGATGGTAGCAGATACCCAGAGCATCAAGTCACAGACAGTGACTGAAAAGAACCGAGCCTTCAGTGTGGCAGGGCTAGCCACCAGTGCAGTGTTCAGATCCAATGAGGAGGGCAACAGGGCCAGTGCCAGCGAAGGGCCACAGCAGCAGGGAAAGGTCACCAGTATCCTGGATCCAGAAGTACTCAGGCTGCAGATTGAGTTGCGCCGAATGGAGCTGGAGTTCCAGGAGAAGAGAGAGTGAGAACAGCAAGAGGCGGAATGAGAGACACGAGAGGCAGAGCGGGAACAGCGGGAGTCTGAGCGTGAGGAGCGTGAGTGCCAGTGAGCTGCAGAGGAGAACAGGGAGCAAGAAAGGTGAGAGTTGGGCCATGAACAGCGAGAGGTGGACCGTGAGGAGTGTGAGCACTAATGGCAACATGAAATGGAGAAGCTATGACTCCAACCAGCATCACCAAAGCAGGTAAGTGGCTTGGGTTTAACTGGGACTACAGGACTGGGTTACAAATTGAATTCCAAATTGATAGCCGAATTTAAAGAGGGGGAGGATATGGATGCCTTTTTAAATTCTTTTGAAAAAGTTTGAATTCAGGCTAAAATTCCAAGGGAGTCCTGGAGCTTCCAGCTATCCCCGCTACTTACCGGGAAAGCTTGGGATGCATTGGGTTAAATGGACAATGAGGATAGTGATGATTACAGCAAAATTAAAAGCTGCACTGTTGAAAAAATTTGAATTAACTGCTGAATCATACAGAGCGAAATTCCGTAAACTCAGGAAAAGCCCTGACGTGAGCTACGAGGAGCTAGCCATGGAACAACGTCAGTTTTTAAAATGTTGGTGGGAAGGAATTGAAGCAAACTCTGTTGACAAAATTGAAAATGTGATTCTGTTAGAACAGTTTTATTGGGCATGCCCAGCCGAGCTAAAAACCTGGCTGGAGAACCAAGATCCCAAAACAGTGCAAGAGGCTGCTGAACTCTCTGGCTGCTATGCCAAGAGCAGACCTGCTCTGAGAACGAATGGCTCGGGCTTGGCAGCACAGAAAGGGAAAAGTGCACCTTCAGGGCAGCTAAAACCCTCACTGCCTCCACCAAAATCAGTTAGCCCCAGGTTTCAGAGAAAAAATTTCTCTGAGAAAAGAAATGAATGTTGGTTGTGTAAGGAAACTGGGCATATTGCCAGACAGTGTCCCAAATGAATGAGCAATAATACGCAAGGTGGTGCTAGGAAGGAAGTGGGTTATTTGTGTGTCCCTGGAAGCATGTCTGTAAACATGAGGGAACACATGCACCCAGTCATGGTGAATGGTGTACAGACGCAAAGGTTAAGGGACACAGGGGCATCCCTGACATTGGTAAAAGGGGATCTGGTACAGCCTGGTCAGCTTATATCCAATAAATACGTCACTGTACAAGGGTTCACTGGTGAAGAGAAAACATTGCCCCTTGCTAGTGTTCTGCTCAACTGGGGTGAAACAGGGGGAACTGTGCAACAGGTGGCTGTAGCCCAAACTTTAGCAGTGGATGTGATCCTGGGCAACAATCTCAAACAGGAGATGGTGTGTGCAGTTACCCATAGCCAAGCAGCAAGGGGAAATTGTAGTTCCATGAACCCCACAGAAGCCATTGTGGAAACCACTGAGAGGCTGGTTCCCCAGCCTGTGTCTCCAGATGGGGAGATTAATGAAAAGGGGGTAGAAATTTCCCCAGTAGCAGTTAACCACAGAGCTACAAAGGGTTACTCTGAAGAGGGAGGGGTGACTCATTGTCAGAGGGTTGGGATTGACAGTGATCCTGAGTGCCCTGACGCTAGTGCTAGGGACCCTAGTTTAGTGACTGAAGGGGACCTGTCCCATGCCTTGGGAATGTGTAAGGGGATTGCAGCTGCTCAGAGAAGTGACCCTAGTCTAGAGAAGCTGAGGGCTTGGGCAGACTCTGATGGAGCACATGCAGATGACAGCAGACATAAGGTTTATTGGGAAAATGGACTGATGAATGCTCAGGCTGTGCAGACAGAGGGAGGGGTGCTAGGCAGGCAGCTTGTCTTTCCCCAGGGTTATCATAAGCAGTTACTCAAGATTGCACATGATAGTCCCTTGTCTGGTCATCTGGGAATCACGTGCACTATGCAGCGGTTGGCCCAGAATTTCAATTGGCCTAACCTCACCCAGCAGATGAAGGAGCATTGCAGGTCTTGTCACTGGTGCCAAGAAATAGGGAAGGTGGCAAGAAAACCCAAGCCACCCTGATTCCATTGCCCATAGTGGAGGAGCCATTCCAGAGGGTGGGAATGGATATTGTGGGGCTTTTAAATACCCCCAGCTCCTCAGGGAAGAGAGTCATCCTGACTGTGGTGGATTATGCCACCCGCTACCCAGAGGCAGTCGCCCTATCCTCACTGAGGACAGAAAGTGGCAGATTCCTTGCTTGGGATTTTCTCCCATGTTGGGTTTCTGCAGTAGGTTATCACTGATTGAGAGGGTTCCTTCATGTCGGACCTGATGAAATGTTTATCGGAGAAGTGTGGGGTGGTGCACAGATGCACAACACCGTATCACCCACAAGCCAGTGGGCTTGTGGAAAGATTCAATGGTACTCTGAAGTCAATGCTCTGGGCATTTGCTGAACAGCATGGGAGGGACTGGGAGAAATACCTTCCCCACCTGTTGTTTGCATACAGGGAGGTGTCCCAAGAGTTGACAGGATTTTCCCCCTTCAAACTCTTATATGGATGCCAGGTACATGGGCCCCTAGACTTGATCCAGGAGGACTGGGAAGACAAGCACACCACCCAGGGAACTCCCATTGTGGGTTACATCCTTAGGTTTAGGGAAAGGCTGAAGGAGCTTGTGGGGACAGCCCACAGCAACCTGGCAGCTGCCCAGCAGAAACAAAAAGTGTGGTATGATTACAGAGCCAGAGCTCGCTCGTACATGGTGGGTCAGGAAGTCATGGTCCTTATTCCAGTCTGGAAAGGCAAGCTGCAGGCTGAGTGGGCAGGACCGTGCAAAGTGGTTAGGAAGATAAATGATGTGAACTATATTGTAGAGTTACTTGACCGAAGACAGACTGAAAGGATGTACCATGTCAACATGATGAAGCCATATGCAAATAGGGCTGACATGGTGTTTGCAGTGTGTAGTCCTGGGGAGGGGATGGACGAAGGAGACCCCCTTCTGGACCTGCTGGAAAAAAGCAAGTGGGAGTCCTCTGTGGAGGCAGTAAAATTGTCTCTCCAGCTGGCCCCGAACCAGATCCAGGAAGTAAGGGAGGTTTTAGCAGACTTTGCCCCATTGTTTAGCACCAAGCCTGGACTAACCCCCTTAGCGACGCACGATGTGGAGACAGGGACAGAGATGCCCCCACGGCGGACAGCATATCGGGTGTCAGATGCTGTCCAAAAGGACATTAGAAGGGAAGTGGAGGAGATGCTGGATTTAGGGGTAATCCAGAGATCTCACAGCCCCTGGGCCTCACCCGTAATCCTTGTGCCTAAGCCAGATGGCTCTACTCATTTCTGTGTGGACTATCATGGACTGAATGCAGTCATGAAGTCAGATGCCCACCTGATGCCCTGGATGGATGAACTTCTAGACAAGTTGGGAGGGTCAACTTGCCTTACGACGATTGACCTGACCAAGGGGTATTGGCAGGTAGAGTTAACGGACAGAGCTAGGGAGAAGTCAGCCTTCATCATTCCGATAGACTTATTTGAATTTAAAATAATGCCTTTCGGAATGAAGAACACCCTGTTAACTTTTCAAAAGTTGATGAACCATGTGTTAAATGGTGCTGAGGAGTGTGCCATTGCATACCTGGATGATATTGCCATCTTTACTGCCAGCTGAGATGAACACCTGTCCCACCTTAGGGAAGTGCTGGGCAGAATACAGAGGGTCAGGCTCACTATCAAAGCCAGGAAGTGCCAGGTGGCCATGGGAGAAGTGGCATACCTCAGACATGTGGTAGGCCGGGGACAGCTCCATCCTAACCAAATAAAAATAGAGGTAATCCAGGCATGGCTCAGACCAGAAATACAGAAGCAGATCAGGAGTTTTCTTGGGACAGCAGGATACTATAGAAAATTTGTACCCAACTACAGTGCCCTGGTTGCTCCCCTATCTGACCTGAAACAGGAAAGGATGTCAAAGAAAATTACCTGGGGACCAGCGTGTGAAGAAGCCTTTACCAGATTGAAGGAGGCACTGTGCACTGCTCCTGTTTTGACAAGTCCTGACTATAGTTTAGGAAACTAGGGAGGGGTCTCAAGCAAGTAGCTACTTCTGTCACTTTCTCAGAAGTACTACCTGTGAGAGGCAAGGGAGAGCATAGGAGTGCATGCACCAGGAACTTTAACTCATGGTTGAAGAACTGGTGCTGTGAGGAAGGGTTTGGATTCATTGGTGACTGGGGACCCACCTGGAGGGATGGAGGTTTGTTCAAGCCTGACGGCCTGCATCCATCCTGGAGGGGAATCCAAGACTCAATGATAAGTTTAAATGCTACATTGACAAGCATTTAAACAAGCAAAGGGGGTGGCATGCCAGCAAGGACAGTACCTCTTGCTCACCCCCACAGCTAGCAGTGGAACCAGTGAACCAGAGGAGTGGCTATCTCTGCAAAGCAGTGCAAAAGATGGAGATTAGTGTCCAAAAGGTGGATAAGCAGAAAAGGGGCAAATTCAGCAGAAGGGCAGACAGCAAGGAGAACCAGGGATAAATGACAACCAAGGAAGGGCTGGAGAGACAGTGAAGCAGTCTAGGGAGGTCAAATCATGGAAAGCCATGTGCAAAATGCCAGGAGCCTTAGCAACAAGATGGAAGATCTGGAGGCTGTTGGTACAGTCAGACCTGGACATTGTGGCCATCACTGAAACCTGGTGTAATGATAACCATGACTGGGAGATGGCCATACCTGGCTACAACATATTCAGAAGAGACAGAGCAGGCAGGAAGGGAGGAGGAGTGGCACTGTATGTGAAAAATGACATAAGGGCCACACAGATCCAGGAGGAACAAAATGGGGGAGAGATACTGTGGGTTAAGCTGGAAAGGAAAATGGGGCCAGCCATCTGCACAGGTGTGGTCTATAGACCACCAGCCCAGGAGGAAGAAACAGATAGGGAGCTGATGCTAGCCATCCAAAGGATGGCAGACAAGGGTGAGGTAGTACTGGTTGGAGACTTCAATATTCCAGACGTGGACTGGAGCATCCCAGCAGCAGCATCAACTAGGAGCAGATTTATCCTGGACCTCCTTCAGGGTGCCTTCCTCAAGCAACTGGTCATGGAACCAACTCGGCAGAAGGCAATACTGGACCTTGTGCTCACAAACAGGGACAGTGTGATGGGGGTAACAGTGGGGGAGCACCTGGGGAACAGTGACCACCAGTCATTGTGGTTTGAAATCACAGAAAGAGCAGAACCAAACCACACAAAAACACGATCCTGGATTTTAGGGGGAAGACTTTGGGAAAATGGGGAGATACTTGAAAGAGGCATTAAGGGAATGGGACAGGAATCAGGGTTGAGGAACAGTGGGCAGTATTTAAAATGGGGATTATAAGAACAACAGAATTATGCATTAAGCAGGTTAGCAAGAGGAAAAGGAAGAGGAGACCATTATGGTTTTCCAAAGAGGTAGCAGAAAGTGAAAGCCAAAAGATTGCATTCAGGCAATACAAAGACACAGGCAGAAGGGATAGGAGAAGTACCAGGAGAAACAAAGGGAGGCAGGGAATCAGTAAGGGAAGCCAAAGCTCAGACAGAAGAACACATTGCAAAATCAGTGGGTAAAGGGGACAAAACATTTTACAGGTACATAAGTGAAAAGAAAGACAAAGGAGGATAGTGAGACTGAAGGGGAGGATGGGAGCCCGTGGAGGATGACAACAGTAAAGCTGACATATTGAACAGGTATTTCTGCTCAGTCTTTACTTAAGGAAGAGGGGGTAATGGGTCTGAAGGGAGTACAAGGTGAGAATGGTGCAGAAATGGACACAAGTCCCTTTACACGAGAAAGGGTCCTGAAGGAACTGGAAGTAATAAGAGCTGATAAAGCAATGGGGCCAGATGGGGTAACCCAGGGTCCTTAAAGAACTAAGAGAGGTGGTGGCTGAACCTCTGATATCCTGTTCAGCCAATCACTGGAAACAGGGAGGTACCCAAAGACTGGAGGACAGCAGATGTAGTCCCCTATACAAAAGTGGGAACAAAGAGGAAGCAGGGAACTACAGACCAGTCAGCCTCACCGGTAGTGGGAAAGATCATGGAAGCACTACTGAAGGAGAGATTGGTGGAACATCTGGTTGTCAATGGACTACAGGACCCAAGGCAGCATGGTTTCACCAGGGGAGGTCATGTCAGACCAACCTCATTGAATTTTTGACTGGGTGACTAGGAGGTGGATCAGGGGAGGGCAGTGGACATGGCCTATCTGGACTTCAGCAAGGCCTTTGACACTGTGCCACATAGAAGACTATTACACAAACTGGGGAATATGGGTGTGGGCAGGACAGTAGTGTGGTGGGTAGGTAACTGGCTGGGTGGCAGGACACAGAGGGTGGTGGTAAATGGCTGTCACTCCACAGAGGGAAGAGTGACCAGTGGGGTACCACAGGGATCAGTGCTGGGACCGGTCCTATTCAACATCTTCATCAGTGACATTGCACAGGATCTAGAAGGCAGAATTTCACTGTTCGCTGATGACACAAAGCTCTGTAACAGAGTAGACACACCAGAGGGTGTAGACAGAATGAGAAGGGACCTGCAGAAACTTGAAGAATGGTCAAGGGTTTGGCAGTTGAAATTCAATGCAAAGAAGTGCAAGATAATGCATATGGGGCACAAAACCCAGGCACAATATATCAGTTGGGGTGAGGATATAGCATGCACCAAGCAGAAAGGGATCTTGGGGTTGTCATCTCTGATGACCTCAAGGTAGGGAAACAGTGTGACAAGGCATCAGGTAAAGCAAATAGGATGCTGGGATGTATAGGCAGGGCATCACCAGCAGGAAAGGAGGTCATAATTCCACTATACAAGACACTAGTGAGGCCCCACCTGAGTACAGTGTACAGTTCTGGAGACCATACCTACGTAAGGACATAGACAGGGTAGAGAAGGTTCAGAGGAGGGCAACAAAGATGGTGCATGGATTGCATCACAAGTCCTATGAAGACAGGTTGAAGGAACTGAACATGTACTCCTGGAGGAGAGGAGGAGAGGGATATGATAGAGACATGCAAGTATCTTACAGGGAGGAACAGGGTGCAGGAAAACACTATTTTAAGTGAAAAGATGTTTCAGGACTAGAGGGCATGGGATGAAGTTGGAGGGAGGACGATTCAGAGGAAACATGAGAAAGAATTTCTTCACAGAACGGGTGGTGGACAAGTGGAACACCCTGCCAGAGGAAGTGGTGGGGGCTGAAACAATCACGGGATTTAAGAATGCATGGGATAGACATAAAGGAATTCTAGAGGTCAGGGGTAAGGGGAAATAGACTTCTAGGAAAACAAACTGAACTTACAAGCTCAAATGGGCAGACTAGGTGGGCCATAGGCCCTTATCTGCCGACACTGTCTATGTATCTATGTAGCAAACCCTTTATAGTTCAGACTGATGCCTCAGACGTGGCCACCTGGCACTTCCTGGCTTTGACAGTGAGCCTGGCCCTCTGTATTCTGCCCACAACCCCCTGGTTTGGCTGACACAGATGGGAAAAAACAATGGTAGATTGTCAAGATGGAGTCTTGCTTTACAAGGGTATGACATGACAATTCTACATAGGGCTGGAGCGAAAAATCAGAACTCAGATGGGTTGTCTCGTGTCTATGAGGACTAAATGGATTTGGGAAGCTCATCCCATGCAGGGGATAGAGCCCCCAAATTCAGTCTAGGTGGGGAGGAATTGTGACACTTGGACAGCTGGTTCTGATTAATCTATGCTTTTTGTAATATATAAAAAATGTAGTGTGATTGTCATGAGAAATGTTGTGCCTGGATACCTCCCCCAGGTATCAGTTAAAAAGACAGGATATATTTTAAACAGCAGATCTCTGTGATGAGATTAACTTGCAAAAACTCACATTTTATAGACTTATTTAGGATCTGGGTTGTTTGATGCTAAGACCTGAAATATTCATTTTATGACGTCCTCAGGAAGGTCAGTTAATTGCAGCTGGTGTCATAAGCAAATGGAATATCCATTTTATGACATCCTCAGGAAAGTCAGTTAATTGCACCTGGTGTCATAAAAAGTCCTTTGATGTGTTTGAGAAAGGAAACTGCTCATGGATCAAAGGGATTGAAAAATCACAGTCTTAATTAAGAGTGTCATCATTTGGAAAATGAGTTTTCCTGGAGTCACAGAATTCAATACCTTGATGGGACTTCCTGTTTTGTGTGTGTGTATATATATATATATATATATATATTTCAGGATACATAAAGTGTATATATATATATATACTTTATGTATCCTGAAAGGGAGGAGCTAGGTGATGACATCATGAAGAGGGTTGAAACACAGCATTTTTAAACTGTAGTCTGTATACCATGTAGACACACTTGTTTGGACTCTGAAAAAAGCAACATCAGCACTGGAAGGAGATAAGAATACATTAGATTAGACAAGTCTAAGGGTACTGTGGTAGGAGATTTTGTTTGTATTTAAAGTCTTATTATTTTAAGTGATTGTATGTTTTTGTGATATATGGTTCTGTATTTACATGTTACATTTTTATCTATTTTTAAGTAAACATCTCATTTTTAGAGACTACTTGGTATGCCTTTGAAATTCTTTATTTGACAAGTGAAGCATATATGGTTAAAGTTGACACTGTGCAAAGCTATTGGTAATATCAAACTGGGGAAAAGGTAAGAGTTTATTCTATGGTCTTTCAAAGAGTTTTAAGGGTTCATTTTGTACACCTGGTTAGGTGCCTGTAGGTGAAAGATATCTGCCCCCCCCCCGAAGAGCAGAATTATCTGAGCCTGTACGTTGGGTACGCTAGCAAGAGGTTCACAGCTTGAATACCTCCAGAACTTGAGACCAAAGTTTGATTCAAACCCACAAAGCAGACAGTAGGCTTACCCTGTTCTGTTAACTGTTCACAATACTGCACTCGAAGGTTGGCACTGTGGGAGCAGAGGGCCTGACCTGCTGAGTGGGGTTCTGACAAATGGCTCTTCTCATTAAGCTGGGCACCCTGGATTTTGGGGTGCCTAGAAAAGGTATTTCTGGACATTTTTTTATACTATATATTTAATATATTTTCATTTGCAAAATCATAGGACAGTTTACAGTGTATAAGTTAGGACAGTACATAATTACATCGGTCAGATACATAGCAATATATTAGTCAAGGGTCTCAGGACAACTTACATATTTTACAAAGCAATTCATATAATGAGCACTAAGACATTTACGTAAACCATCATCAGAGTCAATATGTTTCTAAGGTACAAAAGTAGGATCTAAAGATGAAATATATAGAATCCATTTCCTCCATTTAAGCTCAAATACGGACCATTTATCTGTGCTTTTAGCTATTAATCTCTCTAATACATAAATTTCTCCCATTATTCCCCGCCAGCTCTCTATGTTTGGAGACATCTTCTTCCCCCAGTTTCTAGTAATTACTTTTTTAGCTGCCAGTATATAAGTGATTAACAATGATCCTCTGGGTATTGGGAGACCCTCTGGTGGAATTGAGAGTAGAACTAGCTCAGGGGTCAATACTGCTTCCACATCTACCAATTCTTTTAATGCCTTTAAAATATCTCTCCAGTAACCTGCTAACTGCGGGCAGGCCCAAAAAACATGGAACTGATCCGCAGGTATTTCTCCACAATCTCTCCAGAAATTGCTTGATGTCCCTGATGAGAACCTGGCCAGTCTTACTGGATTATAGAAAAAGCCATTTCTAACTTTCCAGGCAAATTCTCACCAGTAGGGTGCTCCCAAAAGTCCCATTGAGAATTTAGTATATTTTTCCCAATCTTCCTTTGATACCTGGAGTGGAAGTTCTTTATTCCAGGCATTAAGAATTCCCTGAGTTGAATTTTTTGATAATTCCCTCAAACCCCTATGTATTAGTCCCACAAAGTGGGGCCACAACTGTCCTCTTCCCGTGGTCATGGATAAAGTAAGCAATAAAGGGGGTGGATCTGAGAGCCTACTAAAGGCTGGTCTTTTAATTTCAACTCCCTCTATTAAGCTTGTATAAGTTGGAAAATCTTGTTGTGGAAGATTGTATGTTCTTTGAAGTTTAGTAAATCAGAGGACCCCATGGCATCCACCAATTGGAACATAAACTTAAAACCTTTTTGTCTCCATTGAGCCAAAGTACCCTCCTGTTCCAAAGTAAGAGTTTGGATTCCGAAATTTAATAAATTCAAATAAGGACCTACTGGTTCCAGCTCTCTTAGATGGATGATTCTCTTCCAAGTCTCCATAGTAAAATTTACCATAAATAAGTCTAGGTCTTTTATTTAGTGGGGCATATAGCATTTGTAAAAGTTCACTCCCCTCCCATACCCCATTAAGGGTGAATTCTAAGTTCTTCCATGGTATGTCATATTTTGGGTTATTCCAATTGAAAACTACAGCTATCACTGTAGCATCTGCATACATCTGAAGATCAGGCAAATTTAAACTTCCCTTATTTTTTGGTAACATTAATGTGAACCACTTGATTCAGGGTTTTTTCCTGGCCCAGACAAATCTTACCAAAGACTTATTCTGGGAGGGAAAGTACATTCCATCTGGCATCATCGGTATGGTCTGAAAAAGATATAGCAGCCTTGGAAGAATATTCATCCTAATAAGTTCCACCTTAGAATATAGTGATAGATGAAGTTGGGACCACTGATGTAGATCAGACTCTATTTTTTGTGTTAAAGGGTCATAGTTTACCATAGTGAGATACATTAACTGGTTTGGCAACTGTATGCCTAGATATTTTATCTTGATACTATTCTAGCGCAGAGGCAAACTGCCCTTCAGTGTCTGTGAGAGGGAGAAATGAAAGAGAAGAACCTCTGTCTTTGAAGAATTTATTTTATATCAAGAGAATTGAGCAAATTGCTCAAGTATCTCCCAAATTGCTGGAATAAAAGACTGGATCCACTACTGACAATAAAATGTCATCTGCATATAAAGCCAACTTCCACAATTGATTACTCAGCTGAATGGCCTTAATTTTTTCAGATTATCTAAGCATCATAGCCAAGGGCTCAATATAGATGGCGAATGACAAAGGCAATAGGGGGCATCCCTGTCTAGTGCCTCACTGTAACTTGATATGAGGTGTGATACTGTCGTTAAGTTTTATATATGCCATTGGTTTAGAGTATATTTGCTCCAACTAATTCACAAATTCCTTCAGAAACCCAAATGACATTAATGTACCCCGTAAAAATCTCCAGGACACCCTGTCGAAAGCCTTACAGGCATCTAAACTGACTAAAGCCGAGGGGGTAGCTGAGTTAGCCATATAATCCATCAAGTGGATTGTTCTTTGTACATTATCTGCAGTCTGATGCATGCGTAAAAATCCTGCCTGATCTGGATGTATCAGGGTAGGCAGTATAGTCTCTAACCTATGGGCTCATATTGCCACGTATATCTTATAGTCATTATTTAAAACCGAAATGGGTCTGTATGGCTCTAAATTTAATGGATCTTTACCTGGTTTCAATATAGCTGAAATGGCGGCATATGACCATGGGGGGACTTCCATCCTGTACCTCTCAAAAAGTTTCTGCATTGGCTGGATCAATTTTGAAAGAAACGTCTTATACCATTTGGCTCCAAAGCCGCCTGGGCATTTTAATGTTTTAGAATTTTTAACTGCTTTCTGGATCTCTATAGTGGAGATGGGGCGTAAAAGTGAAGCCTGCTGGGATTCAGATAAGTGTGGGAAGTTAAGGGGTGTCAAGAAATTTTTTATATCCTCCGGGAAGGGGGGTGTTGGATCAGAGTACAAATCTGCATAATATTGTTGGAATGCTTTCAAAACTGCAGGGGTTTTACTAAGAATATCGCCTGCTTGGGGTCTCTAACCCTTGTAATAGTGGCAGTCTGCTTAAATCCTCTAATACGTCTAGCCAAATTTCTGGCACCTTTAGGACCTCCCTCGTAATAGTATCTTTGAAGATATAGTAAAGACATTTACGTCTTATGATCTAAAATGGATTGTAATTACGACTGAATTTGTCTAAGCTCTAATTGTGGAACTCATTCTCCTCTGTCGCTCTTCTGCTGTAGTTCTTGTAACTTATCTTGTAATATTTTGCATCTGGATTCTCTTTGTTTATTTAATTTAGAGGAATAAGAAATAATCTCTCCTCTTATCACAACCTTCAGTGTATCCCAGAGGAGAGTAGCTGAAACAGAAGGATCTGCATTCTCCTCTGAGATTTGCATTATACTGTCTGTCATTCTGGTCTTATACACTGGATCCTTCAAGAGAGAAAGATTCAGTCTCCATAAAGTTGTTTTATGAGTATTGTTTAACCCGATCTTAATTAAAAGAGGTATATGGTCTGAGAGGTGGCAAGCTTCCAGGGATATATCTTGAATCATATCTAGGTGCTCTGTAGATGTAAAAAAAATAATCTATTCTAGCTGAGGTGTGAAATCTATGGGAGACAAAAGTATGTCTCTGCACGGAGGGGTAGAAATGGCGCCATATATCTGTAAGACCCATCTTAGGTATCTGGGCTTTTAAAAGTTTTTGAGTGGGAGTAAACCTATGTTGTTTAGGGAAAGTGGAATCTTTCTGTGAAGACATTATTAGGTTGAAGTCGCCTCCTATCAGCATTACCCCCTTTTGCTTTTTGAGTAGTCTGTTTAAGAACTGTCTCAGTAGTGAGGGAGATGCTCCTGGTGGCAGATAAACACTCGCCATTGTCACGTCCGTCTCATGCAACCTCCCTTGTACTATGACAAAATGCCCATTATTATCTGAATAGACCTCCCCTTTAGTGAATGGTATAGCAGATGGAATTAAAATTGCCACTCCACGCCTCTTCTCCAACTTACTAGATGAAGAAAAGACAGTGTATCTGCCACCTGCAGCAAGCTTAGCATGCTCCCCTTGCGACAAATATGTCTCCTGTATATAAATGCATTCTGCGTTCTGCTTCCTCAGATATTGTTGTAATCTAGCTCTTTTTATGGGATGATTAATGCCATTAATATTTAATAACAATATCTTAGCTGTTTCTAATACCATATTTTGTTTTCATTTGATAAATCATTACTGATTATTGCACTTTCTCCCCTCAACCACTCCCCTTCCAAATTCCACAAGGATCCACAGAGTCTCCAGAATGTACCAACAAGAAATATCCTATCTTGTCTTAAATGTCCTGTCATCTGACCAGTGCCACGTAATCTAACTAAAGTGTTCCTACTGTCCCTTATCAACCAAACATAACTGATTATCACATATATAGCTGTGATTAGCCACTGTAAACTGCTAATGTAAGTGGTGTATCCAGTAATCTGAAAAGATAACTGTGCATCAATGATTGACAGTAACTCAAAAACATATATACACATAACTATTGCTTTCAGTATTATTCTGTACTGTAAAAGCTTTAGGACTTCCAAATGTGGGGAGCAAAATAAAAAAACTCCAAATTTCCAGTAGAAACTGCTCCTGGAGCATTTGAACTCTCCCTAGAACTGAAGGGAATCCCTTAACATTGTTGTTAGGGGCCTTCAAGGAGCCAGTAAACTGTTCCCCTTTAAATAAGGCAAAAATAATATAGGAGAGGAGTATAAAACTCCAAAGGAAATCTTTAGAGACATCCCCCAAAAGCAGCACAGAGCTCAAAAACTGCTCCTTCCCCTTTCCCTGCACCCCGAGCGTTCTGAAAAAATTTCCTCCTTATATTACTTCGATTATCGATGGAAGAAAAAAAAAAAAGAAACTGCAATTAGCATAATCAAATAATTATATCTGTAACTTCTAGTCCACCATTAGAAGGCACTTGGATTATGTAAGGTAGAATCTGTTCATCGTGCAGTCGCCTAATTCAGGCTCAGAGCAGTTCATTATTATAGAGCGCACACTTCAGGCCCGAGAAATCGATGGCGCAGCACCTTTTTTTCTCAGTCTCTCTCTCTCCTGCTCACTTCAGCCGAACGAGCTTCTCAATTAGTTTCAAGTATTGCCACTTTTTGCTTCTCTCCTGTAGACTGCTAGGGTAGACCTGATTGTTCCAAGTTCTTGTTGTTTTCCCTGTCTTCTGTTGGAGTTAGACTGCCAGCCAACTTGGCATTTTTCTGGATTGTTGCCACCTAAACTTCATTCGGGAAATTGCAGGCCCATTTTTGTAAGTTCTTCTTTTGGTTCTTGAGCCGTAGAAAACTCCCTCTTTCCTGCAGGCAGATGGACAATTAGCCGTGCTGGATAAGGGGTTGTAAATTTGTGCCCTGCTGCTTTCAGTACTGGAAGTAACGGTAAATAAGCACGTCTCAAACGAGTGGTTTTTGGTGCAAGATATATGCGAGTTGAGCCATAGAAAACTTTCTGGTGCCGCCATGCTATAAGCAGAATATGTTCTTTTGTTGCATAGCTGTTGAAACGAAGAATTACTGACCTAGGTGGAATATTTGCAGAGGTAGGTTTGGGTGCCAATGCGCTATGCACTCTTTCAAGATGAAGGTTGAAATCTTTTGGCAGTTCTAAGGCTGTGTGTAGCAAAGCTTCAACAAATTCCTTAATGTTAGTTCCCTCAGAATCCTCAGGTAAACAATAAATTCTGATGTTTTTGCGGCGTGCTCTGTTCTCGAAATCTTCTTGGCGATCAATTATTTGTTCTTGCATCTCTTTCATCTCTTGTACCATTTGTTCCAAATCGTCTATTCTATTCTCAGTTACTGTTGCAGTTCTCTCTTGTTCATCTACTCTCTGCTCTAATTGTATCACATCTCTTCGTAACTCACTGTATATTTCTTTGATTTCTGCATGAAAAGTAAGTATCTCTTGGTAAATTAAGTCAAGTTTTGCCTTCTTCACTTTGTGTTTTGGTTGTTTCTGCTGAGATTTGAACAAGCCCCATTTAAGATCTGCAGAGTCACGGTTATCTTATGCGACTGAGGCCTCCGATTCGGTTCCATCAGCTATCTCCTCCATAGTGCTGTGTTTCGTTATTAACTTCAGTCTCTCCAATTCTCTACACTTTCATCTGGTTTTATAATGCAAAATCTGTTTCAGCAATATGCAGGATTACAGGTGAAGCATAGTTTTTTAGCTCGGGGTAACGCAGTTCTCTTTCTAGGCTGCCATTACTCGGGGGGGTGGAACCGGAAGTCCTCATTTCTGGACATTTTTGTAAAAAAAAAAAATGCCAGAATCTGGCTAAATGTGTCCTGTTTACCTAGGCTCAGGTGTGTGTTTTTTCACAAATCATCATTTTTAGGTATTTTCCAAATTTTTCTGTAAAAAAGAAAACAAATTGGTGGCTGTCACAAACTGGAAAACAAACATTCCAGTTTGTGAGAGTCATTTTCAGTTCATATCAGAAAGTTATCCAAAAGCCCTACTGGCATGCTCAGAAAAGCTCAGCAAAAAAAACCCTTTAAATCCTTATGCTTCTGGAACTGTTTAACACTTTTTCTCGAAACCTTCAAAAGGCACTTTCTCAGCACAGGTCACTTCTACCTTGAAAGGTTTATGAAAAAATTCAGTGCTGTCTAGGCTGTGCATGACAGCAAAATAAATAAATAAATCAATAAATGTGTTAAATATAAGAAAAAATGCACTTTTCCAAAAATCGTTGTTTCGTGTCTCAGAAACCACACGAGATATCAGCATGAAACTTATCATGTCTTGAGACTGTGCCAGCCTAACCATGCATGCCAAACATTGTTTATTCTGTAGAATGCTGCCAAAATTATTAAGGTGTAAAAATTGGGTTTAACATTGAGAGCTCAGATGGCCCGGTGGTGCTGAGTGTTGAGGTGCTGGATGTCGTACCTTGCTCTACGCTGGTGACCCAGGTTCGGGAGTGAGCTTGGACCACTGGGGGTCAGTATGGGAGTACAGGATTGAGCATCCAGAGGACTGTTCTCCTGTCCCAGAAGGAAGGGGGGACTCTGAGCCCATGCTCTGGTGGATCCTAATGGTGGCTGGGGGGCACTGCAGCTTGAGATCCAGCAACCTAGGGGATTGGCTGTGGTGGTGATCCTGTAGACATGCACGAGTGCATGCATGCATGCCCATGCTGGATGCATTGCACGTCCAAGCCAAGGGGAGGGAACCAAAAACAAGAAAAAACCCTAGCTCTTGGCTGAGGCGATGGCGGCCTAAGTGACTTCGGCCCACATCCCCAACACCGGACGTTCCTGGAAGATTTCCCCGTGCCCTGCCAAGCTCCTGGCCTGGCTGTCTAAATTCCAGATGAGGACACCTGGTAAGTGGATGGGTGGCCCCGCCCCGGGGGGTACAGATCTGGGGGGTCAGCTGTGGTCAGGGAGTTGGAGTGGGGTATTCGGCCAGGGAGATTTCAGGTGGGGTGTTAGGGGCTGTGGTCAGGTGAGTTCACCAGAAAGATGCCCTGAGAGTACCAGAAGATAAAATAGAATTGGGGGAAAAAAAAAAACATGGAGTGTTCCACTTTCTTGAGTTGTGAAGCAGTAGCTGGAGTCATGCTGTTGGCTGCAGTGAGAGCAATGAGTCGGTGATCATCTGATTGCTCTCTCCTCAACTCTATCTATCCATCCATCCATCTGTCTGTCTAGATATCTATCTATCCATCTGTCTCTCTATCTATATAGCAGACTGGGTGCGAGGTGCTCAGTTATAAGCCAGTCAGTCTGACATCAGTGGTGGACAAGGTAATGGAATCACTGCTGAAGGAAAGAATTGTGGAAAATCTTGAATCCAGTGGATGGCAAGACCCAAGGCAGCATGGGTTCACGGGGTGAGGTCATGTCAAACAAATCTGATAGATTTCTTTTACTGGGTGACCAAGGATTTAGTTCAAAGTGGAACGGTGGATGTGGCCTACTTAGAGTTCAGTAAAGCTTTCAACACCATTCCACATAGGAGACTAGTAAGCAAGCTGGGTAGCTTAGGAGTGGGTCCAAAGATAGTAAACTGGATGTTTAATTGGTTAGGGGATAGGTGAGAGAGGGTGGTCATAAATAGAGTTCACTCCAAGGAAGGGAGGGTTACCAGCAGGGTGCCTCAGGGATCAGTGCTGGGACTGGTTCTCTTTAATTTCTTTGTAAGAGACATTGCAGAGAAGCTGGAGGGGAAGACCTGCCTCTTTGTGGGCGACACCAAAATATGCAACAGGGAGGACAGTCTGGGAGGGTGGAAAGGATGAGCAGAGACCTGAGAAAACTCAAGCCATTGTCAAGGGTATGGATGCTGGGTTTCAATGGGAAAAAGTACAAAATAATGCACTCAGGGCAGAAAAACCCTGGGGCAGAGTACAAATTGAGTGGAGTGGTATTGACTATAAAGTAGGAAAGAGACATGGGGGTAATCATATTGGATGATATAAAGGTGGCCAGGCAGTGCAATAAGGCAGTCAGGTGTGCTAGTGGGTTGCTAGGTGCATAGGGAGGGTATCACTGGCAGAAAGAGAAAGGTGGTGTGGCCCCTGTATAAATTGCTGGTAAGACCTCATGTAGAGTACTGTGTCCAGTTCTGGAGACCACATTTCCAGAAGGCCATAGACAGAGTGGAGGCTGCCCAGAGGAGGGCAACTAAAATGGTGCAGGGTCCGCATCAAAAGCCCTATGAGGACAGACTTAAGGACATCAATATGTACACACTGGAAGAGAGAGAGAAAGAGAGATGGGGGGATCTGATAGAGACCTTCAAATACTTTATGGGGATAAATAAGGTACAGGAGGGAAGTATTTTTCAGAAGAAAAGGTGCTCAAGAACAAGGGTACATGCTATGAGGCTGGGGGGAGTAGGTTCAAGAGAGACGTGAAGAAATACTTCTTCACAGAAAGAGCGGTGGATTCCTAGAACAGCCTTCCATCGGAGGTGGTGGTGGTGAGCACAGTGGTGAGGTTCAAGAGTGCAAAGGAGTGGCACTAGGGAGTCATACTGGAAAGGAAGCAGGGAGGGAGAAAGAGCTGTAGGTCATGTATGGTCTGCGGTAATAATGTAGATGGAAAAAATGGGCAGACTGGGCAGGCCAAGCAGTCCTTATCTGCCATCAAATTCTATCTTTCTATGTTCTATGGTACTGCTGCTTTCTCTCCCTGCCCCTCCAGGTCACCAGCCCCCCCTTCAGATGTTTATTTAATATACTTAATAAGTGGATTGGGGTGCCCACCACCAGTACCACTTCTCTTCACTCCCTCCCCTCCACTTCAGGTCACCAACCCCCTTCTCATAATATATGTGGTGGCATTGGGGTGCCCACCTCCAGTGCCAGTGAACAGTAGCCCGACACTGGGGTTCCCAAATGCCCAGTGTTGGTTAAATCCTCTGAAACAAAGAAAACCATCCCTTGTTGATCTTTTTTTGTGAGAAACCTATAAAAAAATTGACAAGCTGATGCACCACACCATCACCACACCACACCACACCACACCACACCACACCACAACCCACACCCACCCTCACTCATCTAAAAGTGTCCCATGGCATAAATCCACTCTCTGACTGAAAACACATCTTGCTGCTGGAACTAGTGACTGCGATATAAGAACACAAGTTAAGTCCATTTAATGTAGTTAAGTATGTTTTTAACTTTATCTTTTTTCAATATTTTCACACCAGATATTCGACATGGCTTTTTTGGAACCCCACCACATGAACAACATAGGTGAAAATTTTTAAATACATCCCGAAAGATAATTTTGCATAACTGTGAAATTACCTTTTAGGTTGGATTTGAAAAATTTAACCTATCGGGTTCATGAGGTGGGGTCATAAGAAGATTATGTTAAAAATGTGGTGGAAAAACATGGTAAAATGAACAAGTTATGAGTGAACATTGAAACATTTCAACATTCACTCATAACATTGTTGTTTTTCAACATTTTGACTCCAAACTCTCAACATGACCTTTTTGGGACCCCACCTCATGAACAACGCAGATGACATTTTTCAGATCCAGGCTGACAAGTGATTTTGCAGTTGCTCTGAAAAATCACATTTCAGATGGGATTTGAATGTTTTCATCTGCTGGGGTCATAAGAAGACTATATTGAAAATGTGGAAAATATGGTAAAATGACTATGTTATGAGAGAACATTGAAATATTGCAACGTTCACTCATAACTTCACTAATTTTCAATATTTTGATTCCAAACTTTCAGCATAGCCATTTTTTCACACCACCTCATAAACATGACTGGTGTCACTTTACAAATCCTGGATGAAATGTGTTTTTGCCCTTGTGGCATGAAATGACATTTCGGCTAGCATTTTATAAATGCCAAAACACTAAACTCTATAAATATCGTGTGTCATGTTTATAAAAGAGAGTCAAAATGACTATGTTGAAAACTTAGCATCAAAATTAAAATAAAAAATAATTAAGAACTATTGGGTGCAGTGCCAGCTGTTACCCAGCAGGTAGTGTTTTGTGATCCTGTGCCGGTGAGCTGAGTTTCGGGGCATGCTTGGTGAACCAGCTGAATGGGCCAAGGCTGGGAGGATGGTGCTGCCATGTGGTATCATCCCCCCAGCCTAGGAAGGGATGGTGCAGGGTTGGCTGCACATGCCCAGGTGCCATATAGTGAAGACAGCTCTTTTCTTGGCATAGAGCCCTGCAACTTTGCATGCATGGCTGCCAGAGGGCGTTACACTTTGGCTGACAGATGGACTCTTTGCCCTGTGAGTCTGTATTTGTAGCCACATGGAATCATAGGGGCCAGAGGTCCTGCACTTCTACAGCCCACCAGATAGCATCACATATTCTTTGCATCCATCGCCATACAGAAGGGCAGAGCCCAGAGGGCCCTGCTCTTTCACAGGCAGAAAGACTCTTCCCTGACATCTCAGTAGAAATTACGCAGGTCCCAAAGGGACCCATGTAAAGTAAAGTAAAATGTATTTTTAGCGCCTTTTCAAACGAAGCACTGTACAAATAATAAATAAATAACAGAGAACTATCAAACATTGACAATAATAAAATCAGACATCATAAGCTTTTGTAAATAAGAATATTTTTAACTCTGCTTTCAAGCTCTCAACGGTCAGGCAGCTTCGTATCCAAAAAATGAAGATACAATTCCACTGTCTCAGAAAGAAAGGAAATTAATTGCAAAAAACTGTATGAATGCACCAGTTAGTGTTCAGCTTAACATCACAAAAGTAGGGAAAGGTGGCATCAGGGTTTTCAACCCTAACTCCCAACCTCAAGCAGCAAAAGGACAAGACCACACAAGCAACAACAGACAGCCATCATCAGGGAAGATCTACAACATACAACCACTTCCAGGTGACACAGATGCAGTAGCACTGATGTGCTGCTACCTTTGTTGATTTGTATCTGTGGCTGCAGAAGCACAGACCCCACAGAGGCATGTGCTTCTGCAGCCACAACTGTGTGTGTGTGTGTGTCTTACAGTGTGCATGAGTACCTGTGACTGCAGAAGCACTAGCTCTACAAGGCTCCATGCTTCTGCAAACAGAAGTACTGTTGCAGTTTGGGTACCATAGATTTATCTATGCAGCTGTGGAAGTGCAAACCCCACAGGGGCCTATGCTTATGCAGACAAAAGTTGGTGTGTATGTCTTACTGGGCATTAGGCTGCAGAGAGAAGTACTGTTGCAATTCTGGCATCATGGATTTAGTGAGATCTGTGCTTCTGCAGCCAGAGGTTGGCGTGTATGCCTTATACCTGTAGCTGCAGAAGCACAGGCCCTTCAGAGGACTGTGCTTCTGAAGCCAGAACTATGTGTATGCCTTACAATGTGCACGAGCACCTGTGGCTACAGATGCACTGTCCCCATAGGGGCCTGCACTTCTGTAGACAAAATTACTCTTGTAATTTGGGTATTGTGGATTTGTATCTGTGCTTGCAGGAGCCCGAGCTTCTGCACTCAGTAGTAGTGTTGTGATTTGAGCATTCTGGATGTCAATTTGGAGCCACAAATTAGTGTGTATGTCTTGTGGTATGTGTATCACAGATACAATTCCACAAAGGTAGCACATCAGTGCTACTGCATTTGTGTCATCTGTAAACAGTTGTATGTTGTTTGTCTTACCTGATGATGTCTGTCTGTGGTTGGTTGTGTGGTCTTGCCCTTTTGCTATTTTGGGGGTTAGATTGAGCCATCTGTCTGTTCTATCTATCTATCTATCTATCTATCTATCTATCTATCTAGATTAGATCTATCTACCTGTGAATCTAGATCTATCTTGTCTATCTGTTTGTCTATCTACCCATCCATCTATCTAGAGAGATTCCTTGGTTGGGAATCATCCCCAAAGAAAAAGCCATCATCAGATATTTCCCTGTCTCTGATGATACCCAATAAGTAGTTATGTAACCAATTAATTGCTAACACCATATTATTGTGTCATTAATACCTGAATAACAAATGGATACCTAACAAACACACTATGAACCACCTTATTACAACCTTGCTAAAAGTTGCATTAACCACTTTAATAAGAAATGTAACAGTCAGACCGGCCGGCTGGCACAGCGGCAAGGTGTCCGTCTGTGGCGCCGACATCCTGGGTTCAGGGATGGACTCAGGAGTCAGAGGGCTAGCTGGGGGAGAAGGATTGAGCATCCCATGGACTGTTCTCCTTCTTGGGGGGGGAGGGGGAAGAGTGTTCAATCCAATGTAGAACTCTGGTGGAGGCTAGGAGTATCGCTGTGGCCGGCACCACATGTAAAGTGGGCAGGGTGGATGCTGGCATCATTACATGTCCCCACCACCAGGGTCAACAAATTGTCACAAAAATCATTGCTGGCCATTAATGATGGCCCCCACCTCTGCCGCTGCTCCCTGCTGAAGACCAAAAAAGTCTGCCGGGGGGGTCCTGCTCCTATGACCCCACCTTGGGGGGCAAGCCAGTGCCTCAAGTCCTGGGAGGTGGTGCCCGCCCACTGGCTCCACCCAGTGGGGTAAGCCTAGGGATTGGGGGCAGCGGCGAACAGGAGCGGGGCCCCTGAGCCTCCCAGATGGGAGGTAATAGCCGGTAGGAAAAAAAAAAAAAGGAAATGTAACAGTCATCTTATTAACAAATTTAAGAACCACATTATTAAGACAAGTAACCACCCAATACTTGAAAAATGACCAACATATATGTAATATATAAAATATCTAATGGCAAAGTCCCATATGCTCATGAAATATAGCATCTTGGGGCCTAGCAAGCTCATACAGGCCACACTCCCTTTGAGTTTGTTACTTTATAATCTTGTTAGACGCTTGATGGTAATATTTCCTTGGATATGAGACTTTGCCATCAGATATTCTCTCTCTCTCTCTCTGTGCACATATGTATGCACATTTATATATATAAACACACACACACACACACACACACATATTGCAGAACATCACTTTAATGCATTGTTAGGGTTCCATAGCCACAAAAGGAGGGAAATGTGGCATTAGGGTTTTTTTCAAGTCTAACACCCAATCCCCTTTTCCAGCTCCAAGGACTGTGATCCAAGAACAAGGTACAGGTCTGGGGCCATGCTCCATTGGTCTATTGCTAGAAGTCACAGGTGTGGGGCTGTGCCCTGTGGGTTTACTACTAGAAGCTACAGGTGTGGGGCCATGCCTCATGAGTCTGCTGCTAGAAGCTGCAGATGTGAGGCTGTACCCCATGGGTCTGCTGCTAGAAGCTGCAGGTCAGGCTGTGCCCCATGGGTCTGCTTCTAGAAGCTACAGGTGTGGGGCTGTACCCCATGGGTCTGCTGCTAGAAGCTACAAGTGTGAGGCCATGCCCCATGGGTCTGCTGCTTAAGTTGCAGGTCTGTGTCCAGGGTCCACAAATCTTCTGCTTAATGTATGGCCCACAGGCTCAGTCCTAATTTTCTTTTTTCAATTTACTGTGTTTATGCCCGATTCGCCCAGCCTGCTCATCTCAGCTCCACACTCAGTCAGTCTTCACAAGACCAACACCATTCTCATAATTGTACCTGTGCAGGGCCCTTTGGGCCCTGTATGAAGTACAAAATCAGTTATAAATTTCTTTGCATAGGTGGGAAGCACAAGATGAGTCATAAGTTTCTTTAGAGCAGGGAATCTGTCCTAACTTTTTCACACAATGCCCTGCATAAAGCCTTTTTTTGCAGATGACACCAAACTATGTAATAGGGTAGACATTCAGGAGAGGTGAAAAGAATGCATAGGGATACTGGGAAACTTGAAGATGGGTCAAAACATATACAAAAAAGTGTAAAATTATACATCTAGGGCATAGGAGCCAAATAACTGAGTACAGAATAGGGTGGGGTGCTGACAGTCACTAAACAGGAAAGGGACCCTGGATTTATAATATCTGATGACTTCAAAGTGGCAGGACAGTGTGACAAAGTAGAGGGTAGGGCCCTTGCAATGCTGGGCTCCATAGTGAGAGGTATCTCCAGCAGGAGGAGGGAAGTGGTGTTCCCACTGTGTCACTCACTGGTCAGACCACAACTGGAGTATTGTGTCCGGTTCTGGAGGCTGCACCTCAGAAAGGAAATAGGCAGGGTGGAGGCATTCCAGAGGAGAACAGTTAAAATGGAGAAGGGGCTGCACCAAAATCCCTATGAGGAGAGACTAAGAGATCTCTACACGTACACCCTGGAAGAGAGGAGAGCAAGACGGGATATGATAAAAACCTACACATACCTCACAGGGATGAACAGGGTGCAGAAGGGGGGGTCTCTTTCAAAGGAGGAAGGGAACCAGGACCAGAGGGCATGCAATGAAGCTGGAGGGGGAAGTTAAAGAGGGATGTGCGGAAGTACTACTTCAGTGAAAAAGTGGTAGATGCCTGGAATGCCAGTGGAAGTGGTGAAGGTGAAAACAGTAGGGGGCTTCGAGCATGTGTGGGATAGACATAGGGGAATATTAGGAAATGGGCAGGGAGGAGAGAAGATTGCCAAAGACCAGTTAGGATCTGTGGAGGCAGACTAGGCAGGAGCAATCTGGGCAAACAGGGTGGGCCAAGCAGTCTTCTTCTGCTGACAAATTCTGTGTTTCAATGTTTTTATAAATCAGGACATCACTCTTAATGTTCTTCATGCAGGATCCCAGACCTGTAGCTTGAAGCAGAAGACCCATAGATTAAAAAAAAAAACACCCCATTTCCCTCCTTTTGGGGGTACAGAACCCTAACAAGGCATTTACATAGTTTCATGCAATTCATTTCCTTACTTTTTAGAAAGTAGAGTCATAACTTATTCTGAGCAGGACTCTTTGGGCCCTGTCTGAAACTAAAACAGATTCCTAACTTACTTTGCTCAGATGGCCCTTTGGGCCCTGCACAAAACTGGAGCAGATTTCGAATTTACTTTGCACAGACAGTCCTTTGGGCTCTGTGTGAAACAGGAGCATAATCCTAACTTGTTTCATGCAGGACCAGAGGACATGTAGGACTTTTCTCCCCCTATATTCTATCTATTCTTCCTGGCGATGGTAGGCTTAGCTTATGTCTGTCCTGTTCTACCATTCACCATCTCCCCAGACTTACCTGCTTGGTTAGTACCCCCATGGATTGCACCCCCATGGTGGAATCAGGAGGGGCAGGGTCATCCTCCCCCCAGATGTCCAAATCCAGTCTGCTGACAGGTTCCCCTGGTGATGGGGTATAATGGGGTACGTGGAGACACAGTGTGTGGGAATCATTAATGCCTACCTTGCTGTATTTTCCTCTTTGTTTTTCTCACCGTCCCCCAGCTGCAGCATCCTGAGGTCAGTACATGTGCATGGAGGTGTATATGCATCCCAGGACTGCAGCTCCCTCCCCCACCCCTAACTTATGTCTCCATCTCATGCTCCCATGGGCAACCACCAGGTTCCACCTGGTGGCAGCCAGTAGCTGAGATGGTACACCACCCCAATCCAGGAGAGGAGAGGAGAGCTGCCAGGTGGATGCTCAATCCTCTCCCAGCCCTCCCCCTGGCAAACCATGCTCATTCACGAACACAGGTCACCAACATGGCAGGAGGTAAGACATCCAATGCCTTAGACTTCCACACCACAGGGCCAGCCTGTGTACTTTTCTTTTATTCATATTTTGTTTTTGTTTTTTTTGCCCACATTTTCAGGTGGGCAAGTCACTAGCCCTCCTGATATCCACGTATGTGGGACCTTGCATATTTTTACCCAAAATATGTTTTGGGGGGTTAACCCCCAAATACATTTTGGGTCAGATTTAAAAACAACACTTATGTGGTCATCAGGCTGGGTGGCAGCCACACTGAAAATGTGGGCCACAAATTCCTAAAAATTGGCCGAGATATGACTGACAGATGGAAACTACAGCAACATTGTAACTTTTTTCAAAGTCCAAGAATGCAGCTATTGCACATGCTCCTGGCTATAACGCACGGTGTGAATCAGACTTTCTGGCATGGCATCCATGCTTGGTTGATGACAGAGGACTGCATCAAGGGACCCTGAGGAATTGCGCTTTGCAGGACACTTAGGAAGAGAGGTAATGCTGGCTGGGGGGAGGAGTCTGGCATGGTTACCAGTGACTGGGTGAGGGTGGGGGATTCTTTTCTCAGATAGATGGTGACTGACCATGGAAGCAGGAGGGTTGCGCCAGTCATCCATCATGGGATCACCTATCATTTTTTATCTTTTATTTAAAAAGCAACTGATATCTTTAGGTAACCTTTCAGAAACCTAATATTTATTTATTTATTAGAAAAGTCAGATTTACAACCTTTGAGTCATGGACTCATTTACAAAGGCACCTTGTCGCAGGGGTGGTAGAGTTACATAATGTGGTTACAACAGTGAGAACAGTACAGGTGCAGAACATTAAACATAGAGTACACATAGGTTACATAATAATGTTACTTATAATAGGTTACAGTCATGTACAAGGTACCCAAGGGTTACACTGGGGTACAGCCCTGGACATACCTAGATAATACCTGGAGAGGGTGGAGGTAGGGATGGGGAGTGGGGGTGGGAGGGAGGGGAGTGGGGGTGGGAGGGATGGGGAGTGGGGTGGGAGGAGGGAGGGAGAGGATAGGCTGTCGGAGGACATTGTCAAGTCAGGGAGACCTGCCAGGAGGATCCCACAGTGGGATTAATTACATGCATCTACAACAATGAGCGTCAAAGAGATGGCTCTGGAGGGCAATTTTGAAGGGACCAATTTTGGCAATGTCTGTGATGCAGGGTGGGAGGGAGTTGAACCATAGAAACATAGAACATAGAAGCATAGACTTTGATGGCAGATAAGGACCGCTTGGCCCACCTAGTCTGCCCATTTCCCTACCTAGAGGATAAGCTGCAGATCCTATTTAACCAAAAGCCTATTTCTTCCTACCCCCCCACAAGAATTGCCTTATGTCTGTCCCATGCATTCTTAAATTCTCCCACAGTTTTAGACCCCACAACCTCCTCAGGAAGGCTGTTCCATGCATCCACCACCCTCTCTGTGAAAAAATACTTCCTCACATTGCCCTGAGCCATCCCCTCTATCTTCAAATTGTGTCCCTTGTTCTTGCACATCTCTTTTCTGAAAGATGCTACCTCCTGGACTTTGTTGATTCCACTGAGGTACTTAAATGTTTCTATCATGTCCCCCCTCTCCCTCCTTTCCTCAAGGGTATACATATTTAAGCTCCTTTAGTCTCTCCTCGTATGGCTTCTCTTGCAGACCCTGCACCATTTTATTTGCCTTCCTCTGAACTGCCTCCATCCTATGTCCTTGCGGAGGTGGGGTCTCCAGAACTGGATGCAGTTTTCCAGATGGGGTCTCACCAACTGTCTGTACAGGGGATAACAACTTCCTGTTTTCTGCTGGTGATGCCTCTCCCTGTACATCCCAGTATCCCCCCCCCAGCGCTCCCTACTGCCTTCTCACATTGCTTGCCAACCTTAAGGTTATCTGATATGATTACCCCCAGGTCTCTTTCCATTTTTGTTGTTGTTACTACCTCCCTCCACATTGTGTAATCTTCACCTGGGTTTTTGTTTCCCAGGTGCATTATTTTGCACTTCTTTGCATTGAATCCAAGCTGCCATACTTCTGACCATTCCTCCAACCTTGCCAAGTCCCTTCTCATCCTTTCCATGCCTCCTTGTGTATCAACCCTGTTGCAGATCTTTGTGTCATCTGCAAAGAGGCATACTTTTCCTTCCAGTCCCTCTGCAGTGTCACTTATAAAGACATTAAAAAGGACTGGATCCAGTACTGAACCCTGTGGTACCCCACTAATAACCCTCTTTCTTCAGAGTGGACTCCATTTACAATTACTTTCTGTGTCCTGTTGTCCAGCCAATGTTTGACCCAGGCTACCACCCTGGGACCCACTCCCAGGCTGGTTAATTTGACTATTAATCTTTTGTGTGGGACTGTGTCAAATACCTTGCTAAAGTCTAGGTAGGCCATGTCCACAGCCCCTCCCTGGTCTACTACTTTGGTCACCCAGTCAAAGAAATAAATTGGATTTGTCTGACATGACCTTCCCGCTATGAACCCATGCTGCCTTGGGTCCTGTGCCTCACTGGCCTCAAGGTACTCAACAATTCTTTCCTTCAGAAGTAATTCCATCACTTTTCCTACCACAGAGGTCAAACTGACAGGTCTGTTGTTTCCTACCTCTGTCTTGGCCCCACTTTTGTGAAGGGGAATCATATCTGCCTTCCTCCAGTCCTCAGGTACCACACCATCCTCCCATGATTTGTTAAAAAGGGTAGTCAGTGGTGTCACTAGTTCTCTGCTTAATTCTTTTAGAATTCTGGGGTAAATTCCATCTGGCCCCATTGCTTTGCCCACCTTCAGTTTTAGGAGTTCTTTCAGAACCCTTTCTTCTGTGAAAGGACTGGAATTGACCCCTCATCCAGAGTGCTTCTGTTAATTGGATTAGGCACCTCCCCACCTCCTGTTTTGTGAATACTGAACAGAAGTATTCATTCTGTATCCCTGCTTTTTCACTGTGCCTCTCTGCCTACCCACCGTCCATTCTATTTAGCCTCACTATCCCTCCCTTTGTCATTCTACGCTCCCTGATATACCTATAAAAGGTTTGATCCCCCTTCTTAACTGAGTTGGCTATCTTTTCCTCAGTTTGGGCCTTTGCTATTCTGACTAGCCCCCCTGCTTCCTTCTGCCTTAACTTAAGCAGGGGCTTGGTAATGGAAGGACCTCTGGGCTAGTGAGATCTTGGTTCTGGGCACCAGAAAGGTGGCCTTGACAGAGCTATGGGTGGCAACAGATGAGGATGCATGCTGTAGGGAAGCAGAAACCCTTGGGGGGAGAGCCCTAGAAGAGATTTTTGGTGAGTAGGCAGGTCTGGTAATGCAGACATGCCTCAAAGGTGAGCAGGTTGGCGATGGAGTAGAGCAGTCAAGTGTGAGTGTGGCTAGGGGCTCCGGTCAGGAGCCTGCATGCCTTATAGATTGAGAGCTGGATTTTAGTTAAGGCGGTATTGTCCACTGCAGCATAAATGGGCAAGCCATAGTCCATTAGCGACAGGACAGAAGAGGTGATGGCCAGCCAGAGGGTAACTTGGGGGAGGCAATCTCTATGATGGTATAGTAGGCCTATCCGAGAATTTATGGTGGAGGATAGGGCATTGGCATTGATGTGGCTGTGGAAAGTGAGAGCTGAGTCGAAAGTGATGCCGAGATATTTGTAAGAGATAACTTGCTCCAGCGGGTGCAGAGTGCTGGGGAGAATGACGAGGGGGGCATTCTTGGCCTTGTTTTGGTGATGGGAGAAGAGCATTGACTTAGTCTTCTTTAGGTTAATGACAAATCGGTGGTCAAGGAACCACTTTTCAGCTTGGTTGTAGGTGTGCTGGAGGGATACCTGGAGAGAAGAGCGATTGGGGTGGGAGGCAAAGAGAACCACATCAGTGGCATAGAGGAGCATTTTTCCTGTGCAGGAACTGGGGAGAATGTTGAGGTAGAGGCTGAAAAGTACAAAGCCCAGAATGGAGCCCTGGGATACCCTGGAACGAACTGGCCGGGTATTGGACAGGGAGCCATTTATCTTCACATGCTAGGATCTAGCAGAGAGGTAGCTGGAGAACCAGGCAAGGGGACCAGTGGAAAAGCCGAGTTGGTGGAGGGAGTCGAGTAGGAGGGGGTGACAAACAGTGTCAAAAGCCTTGGAGAGGTCTATGAACACTGTGCTGGCAAGGTTGCCAGAGTCAAGAGCAGAGTGCACGTATTGAGAGACTCCAGGAGAGCAGTAGTGGTACAGTGTCCTGGGCGGAAACCATGTTGTTCTGGGAATATTATGTCATATTTAGCCAGATACTCGGAGAGTTGAATATACACTATTTTTTCTAGGGCTTTAGAGAGCGGGGGGGAGGATAGAGATCGGCCAGTAGTTGTTAGGTTCAGACTGATCTCCACTCTTATGCATAGGGGTGATTTCAGCTGATTTCCAAGCACTGGGAAACTGACTGAGGCATA
The DNA here is from genome assembly GCA_016271365.2 of Neoceratodus forsteri. NCBI lineage: Eukaryota > Metazoa > Chordata > Ceratodontiformes > Ceratodontidae > Neoceratodus > Neoceratodus forsteri. The sequence continues at coordinate 83,688,150 of JADMNL010000034.1, forward strand.
GAGACCGGTTTAGTAGGTCTGTAAGGGGGACTTGGATGACATCCAAGACCAGGCGGAGGATCCTGGTGTCTAGGGAGTCACAGCAGGGGTTGTTGCTACCAAGGGCTTTTAGCAGGTGTGGCCTGGCTACATGGGGGGATATAGTGTGCAGGTAGAAAGGAGGGCAATCCAAGGCAGGGGGGAATAGAGGTGGGGATTGGGTCAAAAAAGTTGTTTGGGAGGACAGAGCTTAGGTCAAAATATAACTTGCATTTGAAACATTTTCAGTAGCAGCCTGCCCCTTGAACTTTATTATTAGGGATATTGGCAGGTAAATGAAGTCTGTGAACTTTGGAGTTGATCTACTCAGGCTGAATATTCCACACTTAAAGTCAGAATGCTCTCTTTGTGATATATCTGCTGCCAAGGATGTGGTTGTGATGTCACAAGCAAAGGATTGTGATTTCAGTTCGGGAAACAGCAGCTGAAGCAGAAGATGGCAAAGGAATTAAAGTCAGAACATAGACAATGATGGCAGAAAAATACCACAGGTCCAGCTACTCTGCCTGGAGTTCCCCATCTGCCCCGGGACCTACTAGGGGTCAGGGGTAAGGGGCAACAGACTCCTAGAAAAACATAAAGGGAACTTACAAGCTCAAATGGGCAGACTGGGTGAGCCATAGGCCCTTATCTGCTGACAGTATCTATGTATCTATGTACTGTCCATGTAGGGTTTTATTCTTTCCAGTCCATCCTCCAGCTCCCCTGCCTACTGCTACTGACCTGAGCACCCACCAAACCCTTCACTCGGTCCCAGCCATGCTGGAAACTCTTTATGGGCTTGGCGCCCACCACGTCCTGTGGCAGCACACAAAACTATCCTTAGTAAGGAAGAACGTGACAGAGAGATGCAGAAAATATACAAAATATAAACTGAGACATCTGTAAATAATATGATTTCACAAGTTTTTCCTACAGGTGTCAGCAGCTCTTTAAGTTTTATTTTCTGCCAGTGATATGCTGCAGAATTCTGCAGGAACACAATTTAATCCAATGACAGACTGTTACTCCAATTTGTCACACAGGAAAGGGTAGTATGCTTATCGCAGAGCACTGTTTCCTGCCTGACTCCGCTATACATTATGCAGACACGGTAGTCAGTATGTCAGGGTTGAGTTAGTATTTGTGTCAAACCCTGATCTGTGACAGCTTATAACTCTGCTGGCTTAGGAACTAAGGTTATGAAAGTTGGCAGGCACCCTCACAGTTCTAGAGGCTAACTGCATACCAGTTTTCAAAACAATCAGAGTAGTAATTTCAGTCCCGTGTAATGCACAATTATGGGAAACACCCCCGAATTAGGATGATTTGTGCTCAGATAACAAAAAACAATATACCAATTTAAAAGGGGAAACTTTCAGGTTCATTACATAGTGGCCAAAAATAGGGCATTTCATTTGTTTCTACAGTACGTGTGCGCATGATACCTGTCACGCAGACAGTGGCTGGCTGAGGTGGTGAGAGGAGGGTCTGTGCTGCTCACTGTCACAAACTCGCTCAGCCGGTCAGCCCTGTACTCCCAAAGTGCCAACCTCAGAGTGTATGATTTGTGTACAGTGAACAGAACAACATAACCCTCTTGTCTGTTTTGTGGGTTCAAGTCACCTTAGTCTCAAGCTCTGGAGGGATTCAAACTGATAACCTCTTGTTAGCATACCCAGTTATCAGGCTCAGATAATTCTGTCTTCGGGGGTCCAGATATCTTTGCCTATGGGCACCCAGCCAGGTCTTTTAAATGAACCCTTAGAACTCTATGCAAGACTTTAGATAACTCTATCCGTTTCCCAGTTTGGTATATCAGTAAGCTTAAAATACAGTGTCACTTATAACCACTCTATGCTCTACTTAAATAAAAAGAAATGTCAAAGCACTCCAAGCAGTTTCCGTTGTAAAATATATTTTTACTTTAAAGTATCAAAACAGAACAATAAATACAGAATAAATATCCCAAACACATGCAATCTTAAAAACAAAACAGGTTTTTAAAGGTACAAACTAAGCTCTCTTATCCACATAATACTTCTCTCCTACAGTGCTGATGTTGTCTTCTCTCAGTCAGAAATATTGTCTTGTGTGTCTCTGTCAAGGTTCTCTCAGCAATTAAACACAGTTCTGAGCTGGCCTTCTCATGAGGTCACTAACTCTGCCTTGGTGTATCAAAATCAATATTTTACAATACAGGATGTCCAAATAGAATATTAAAAAAAAAAAACATAATAGGTGACCTCTCTGACTTTCCTCGCCACAGGTTAACCAGGCAAAACCGGTTTGTGCTCTGCTACACATACATCTCAAAAGTTTCTTTGATCTAAGTCACTGTATTCAAAGCAAAAGTGTATTTGCCTCTTTAATTTTGTCTGGACCTTGGAATCTACACCTCAGAGGTCTCTCTGATGTAATTCAAGGGTTCCCCAGGAATGTATATTGGGCCTTCCAAATTTGTCTGGGTCCTCCGTGGCCCAGACATCAACCTCTCTTCAATGTCCATTCTGGCTTCTCTCTGACACACCTCCCTCTCAAGTTCTTCCTGACAACTATTGCAAGTCAAAGGATTTTCCCCTGAGGGAATTATGAATAACTAATCTTATTTCCTGGGATGAAAGCAAATTTAACATGCTAATTGAACCTCAGATCTCTGTAGTTTAAATACCTCCTGTCCTTTGAACTTATCCTTGGCTTTTTTTGGATGTATCAGTTCAGCAAGACTGTGAGTCTTCTGACTGCCCTTCCCATCACATATTTTATATGTAATAAAAAAAAAATTAGATACAGCACTCAGAGCTGGCTGTCTACGTCACACTCACCATCTACAGCTCTGACTGCCAACACGGATAGGATTATTCAGCTGGGGTGGTTGCCAGACAGTGGTGGAGGTGGGGGGGTTGCAGAGCGGGTGGGCCAGGAGGAGAGTGTCATTTTAACAATGCTGATGAGGGTGAGAGGCAGGTACCACTAGAATAGAGTGGAAAAGGAAGTTATTCATAACACAACATGGATTGAAGTGGGAGGGGAGTATCACTGGACTACCAGGGAACGTATTTATATCACAACAGGGATTGGGACAAGAATGGGGTACCACTGGACTACCAGGGAATGTATTTATATCACAACAGGGATTGGGACAAGAGTGGGTTACCACTGGACTACCAGGGAACGTATTTATATCACAACAGGGATCGGGACAAGAGTGGGGTACCACTGGACTATCAGGGAATGTATTTATATCACAACAGGGATCGGGACAAGAGTGGGGTACCACTGGACTACCAGGGAATGTATTTATATCACAGCAGGGATCGGGACAAGAGTGGGGTACCACTGGACTACCAGGGAATGTATTTATATCACAACAGGGATTGGGACAAGAGTGGGGTACCATTGGACTACCAAGGAACGTATTTGGACAAGAGTGGGGTACCATTGGACTACCAGGGAACGTATTTATATCACAACAGGGACTGGGACAAGAGTGGGGTACCACTGGACTGTATTTATATCACAATAGGGATTGGGACAAGAGTGGGGTACCACTGGACTGCCAGGGAATGTATTTATATCACAACAGGGATTGGGACAAGAGTGGGGTACCACTGGACTTCCAGGTAATTTGTTTCTACCACAGTGGTAGCCAGGTTGGGAGTGAGTACAACTGGACTACAGGGAATTTATTCGTATGACTCTGGGGATCAGGTCAAGAGAGGGCTGCCACTAGACTGCCAGGAATTTTTCATTTAGTGTATGGGGTTCAGGTTCATAGGGGGCAATGGCTGGAGCTCTGCACAATGCCTTCATGTATCATGCATATGTATGCGCAGGGGTGTTGCACAGAGTTGGGAATGGCCACATAATGGAATGCAATGGCCACATAATGGAATGCAATGTCCACATAATGGAATGCAATGACCACATAGTGCAATGCAAATCATCCCTTATGTCTGCACTTATGCTGCTAGGCTGTGCTGCCTGTCTTGTACCCTGCAGAAATGTTTGGGATGTTTCAGACCTTGTGAAATGGAAAAAGAGGACTCCTTTTCTGCAGTTGGGCAGTTATGGGTAAAAAAAAGTTTTGGGGCAGCCCGCTGATGCAGTGGTAGTGCTGCTGTCTAGCTTCGGAAGCAAACTCAGGGCATCAGAGGGTCGGCTGGGTGGAGGAAGACTGAGCATCCGAGGGGCAGCTCTTGTCCTCTAGGGGTTGGGGTATGTGGAGCCTGGTGTACGCCTGACCATACTGGAAGCAAGGGGGGGGGCAGCAGTCTGGGAGTGCAGGGAGGTCTGGCAGCCATCGAAACATATCATGCAGAGGCACATGCTGTGTGTCATGATGGCATGGAACGTCCACACCGTCCGGGGAGAAACAGAGGAAACTCCCAACTGGCAGGATGACACTGGTCATCTGCATGCCCTGCACCTGGTTATTCAGGCCTAGCCAAGTGAACCAGATCCTGCCTGATGGCAAGGGATGGGAGCTCTACTGACCCCATCTGGGAGTGCAAGCCCTGGGGGCAGATGCTGGCAGATAAGTCCTAGAGGGCATTAGGGTGAGAGGGCTTGGGTAACTGGTGGAAGGAGGCCAGTCAGATGGGGAGGGGAAAATAAAGAGAAACTAAAAAAAATATGTTTTTTGTTTTGTATTTCATAATTCTCAATATACATATTTGGTACCTCTAAGTCCTGGAGTGCCACCAATCCTGTTACAGCAGGTGGGATGAACTGTACTCTCCCTCCTAACAATAAATGTTACTATGTCACTCAGTTTTTGATCTTAACATCATGCGTGCCCAAGTTCTGTTCGATGCAGCTAGATTTGTTTCAAACTAAATATTAGGGGTGGCATGTTCAAAAGTCCAGACGCAGCACTTACAAAATTTCTTCTGATGCAGCTGTGTCACAATAAATGTGTCAGGATGTTTGCGTCCTATTTTCAAACACCCTGATGCATTTACAACACTTTCCCCACTTTACAGCAGAAATCTGAAGCATGTGACAGAATTCTGATTCATGCGTCACTTTTGGAGTGTGGTATAATTGCACAAAGAAACTAGATCACTTTTTTGGTGGTGTGACAGTCTTGGTGCATTTAGTGCACCTGTGTTTGAAAAATGATGTGGTTCCTTTAAAAATCCTGCTGCATGTATCCAAAGTCTAAGTACCGTTTACCCAGTCACTGTACAATCCTCTCCATTTAAATTGAGTTCAAGCAGATTCATGCTCCGTGTATTTTTACTTTCCTCAGTTATTGTTAAAACAGCTCTTACAGCTCATTTTGTAATTAATGACTTAGGTCATTAAAGATGGCTGCCACTCGCAAGTTTTAAAAATCGCTTGTGCTGAGGTTACCTGTTGAATGTGCATGGTAGATTCCTACTGTAGATGTAATAGGATGGTGCTACAACATGTTTCTGATGATAAACAGCACAGCACTGTACTGAGATATTTCATTTTTTCATAGCGGGCATGGCACAGGAGTGGGAACCGTTAAACTCTTCAAAATCTCGTATCTTGGTTCAGGAACAAAAACAAAAAGAAAAATGTGTATCTTGATATTTTTGCAGTCAAACATTATTGCTGAAAAAACAAAAACAAAAAGACAAAACAAAACAAAGCTCTATGATTACTGACAAATACTGCTGCTTTAAATAACCATTAGTTTTTCCGGGCTAGCCCAGCTGAGATGCAGTATCTCATCTGGTTTCATACTTGGTTTCATACTTGGAGTACAAGACAACAGAAGGCAATAGCCCATGTAAGTTATCCCTACCATTCAGTGGAGGTCACCAGAGTAGCCGACTAACAAGTGTGAGTCCAGTTTTTTCTTGAAGTTCTCCAGACTAGGTGCTAGTACCACTTTGTCCGGCAGGCTATTCCACCTCTTTACAGCTCTTGGCTTGTAACTATTTTTCCATTGCTCAGCTCTACACTGCACTTCCAGCAGTGTGATCCTGCTTTTAACCTTGAAGAACTCAGAGGGACTGAAGTACGTTATACAAGGTGATTGGGTGACTTGCTCAAAGAATCTTGGTTTTTTTTTTCTGTTACAGTTCTGTGCCTTAACCACTATGCTATATTGCCTTCTGCAAGTCAAAATACAGCACGAGTATTTTTTTCTGGATTTAAGACTATTTCCCCTGTGTTTATTTACCCTGATAGTCCAACTGAGCTGAACATCTCATTTTCAGTGGGGTTCTGCTTTAACCCATTTTACAGCTGGGTAGACTGAAGAACTAAGGGGTTAAGCTTAGGGTCATGCAGTAACTTAGTTACTGTGGTGTGGCCCAGAAATACTCAACATCTAATGCAAAATGTTTTGCCAGAGAATCAAAAATCAGATTTCATTGTTTCCTCTCCTGGAACTTCATTCTGGCTGTAAAATTGGGTTGATGTATAACCCTGTCCCTATTGACAACCTAAAATGATATCTCTGCAGAGCTGCCCTGGGAGATGAATCCTGGGAAACCCAGGCCCGGTGTAGTTACATGAAACTGTTTTCTCTTCTCTCTTTTTATAATTGAATTTGTGACTGTGGGGGTAAATCTTTGAAGTTTTCCTTTACTGCACCCTTAGTGTAGGTGCAGGAAATACTGACCTGACCTCCACTGATGACCTCATGCCCTACCTGGTGAGACAACATCTAGAGAAAAGAGATAAGGAGTGCTGCATGCCAGTGGGGAATGTTTTGACCTATATTTTTTATCCTGTTTTAGGTTGCCCCAGACCTACAGTCTTGCATGCTACCCTTTTCCCAGTTTGAGTCTGCTTTAGCAATTTTCTTCACAGTTGAAATAGTAGGTGGAGCGTTCCTTTTAACGTGGCTCGGTCCAGGTTGTTGTAAGTATTCACAGCTGTTTTTGAATACTTATTGCTTAATGTCTCTTTTCTTGTGACTAAGGTGAACTAGTATGCAACAGGCACTGCTCTCCCATTTTATGGGTCACTGAATGTTCAAAAAAGAGCTGAGAATACTGACAAAAATATGGGAATAGCCATATTAAACGGAGCGCTCCTTCTACTATTTCAAATGTAAAAAAGTGTTGGAGCAGAGTCAAAATAGGCAAATATGTATAGGGCCAGCTAAAAAATGTATAGGTCTTTTTTTCTAACCTTAATTTTATTAAAAAGAAGTCCCATCAACACGTACATTAGGTACAATAAAACTGCATTTTTTTCATACAAGGATAAGTAAAACAGTCACACAGTCAAAGATGGTCTCAGACAGGTTCAATCAGAGCGGGATCAGGAAGTAACAGATTTAAGGGAGGAGTAGGAGGTAGCCACCCAACCTCTCACATGGGCGAGGACAACGCTTCATAGCTGTCCCACTCCAGCCCTGTTACATCTATGGCACATATAGAGAATAATGTATGGACAACCATATATAACAAGGCTGTGTTTCCATGGAGGGGTAGAAATGACAGCGTATGAACCTCAAGAGTGAAGCTGTCATTTCAAGCCCAAGATAAAGTATATGTTTGCTTGTTTATGAAGGATTTTTTTTTTTTACAAATGAGTCATAGAAAAAAAATCCAAGTCTTTTTTCTGTTCTATTATTTTTTTCCCTTAATTTCTTTACCTCATCGGCTGGGGGTGGGCCTATGGTGCCCCCTGTCCAGCTGCAGCCCTCTCAGCCCCGCATCGGCTGCAGTCCTGAGCTCTAACACCCTCCCTCTCCCCAGGCCGCCTCACAGCAGGTACTTACCCTGCACATTGTGGAAGACCTGGAGGCCAGGCTGAGGGGTAACTATCTTTGAATGCATCTGCTGTGGAGCTGCTGGGGCTGGCCTTCAGGGATACTGAGGATCAGTTTGTTCCCGAGATTACCCCCACAGCGCGGGCATCCAGTGATGTCAGGGATGCTGCAATGCATGCTTCCACTCACTGCATGTCTGATGTCGGCCTGCGCCGACCCACACTTGTGACCCCCAAACATGCACCAGCCTCTGCCTGCTGCCAGGAGCCAGTACCTCAGTGGTCATCCCCTCCCACCCTCCCCAGAGGAGGAGAGCAATCCATGGGATGTTTGATCCTCCCCTCCCGGCTAACCCTCCGACACCCAAAGTCGCTCCCAACCCCTGGTCATTGGCATGGCAAGAACTGAGGCACCAGTGCCTCATCCCTCTACACCACCGGGCCGGCGGTTCTGTCCTATTATTGAAATTAAATTTGCAGAGCTTACTTTGGGCCCTGGGGGGTTAGTAAATAGCTGGGTATGGGGTCAATAAGGAATTTTAAATTTATGACCTTTGAACTGTGCTGAACAACTGTTCAGAATGCGTACAACGACACTTCGGAATGTGCACAAGGGTTCAAAATGTGCACAACGAGGCTTCCGAGCAGGCTGATTTGTATATAGAACAAAGGCTATAAGTACTTATTTTGATGTTCCCTACAGCCTTCTGGGTATAGCAACAGTAGGAAAAGTGAGTTGGCTAGGACATTTTGCCTTGACGTAATTTCACCTGTAGGGCCTGTCCCAGCTCGGTCTTAAAAATATCTTTCATTGTGCCCTACTTTAAGTTTCTCTCAGTCCCTCCAGCATTTCAACCCATTTTACAGGATAGTGTACTATAAGTACGAGGGTCTGGAAATATTGTACCAGATGTTTCAGATGTATAGGTTACAATGTTCACTGTAACACATGCTGATGCTTTAGTGGTACAAATGTAGTTGGCATAATGCCAGTCCAGATCTCAAGGTGCCAAAATGTAGTTTCAAAAATATAACCTGGGGGGGGGGGTAAACCATCAATCCAGGATTACATGATGATTTAAAAGAGGAAAATTTAATTCAAGTCTGAACAGTTCATGTAAAGTGTATTCTTTCGTAGAACCAAATGCTCGGCACAACTCTGGATAACTAAAAATGTATTAGCAGGCTTTTATTTGAAAACCTTTAAGAAAAGCTTGTTTGCAGGTTCTGTCTGACCCAGCAAAGAACATGCAGTGCAGGTACTGGGGCAAAAGGGCAGAAGGTGTAGGTGCTGGGCGGAACTTGGATGCCTCTGAATGCCCCCCATTTAGTGCACCAGTTCCTGGAACACGGGACTCGCCCACAAACAGGTGACTTCTGAGGTGTTAGAGATACAATAAGATTCAACCTGTCAGAGATGGAGTTTCTGCACAGCATCTTACATTGTGCATGGGAGGCACACCCAAATAAACAGGGCTGAATCCAAAAAACTCATATTTCAGTAGTGCAAAAACAAACAGAAAAAAAAATTAGTGGAAAAAGACAACACACACACATGCATGCATGCACACATACACACACACACACTGAACAGCAGAGTTCTTTAACTCTTTGGGAGGGAGCTGTTTCACTGTGTTATTGCAAGGATTTTGTTTTCTAGAAGTCATTATGTGCTCAGCATATCAGCTTCATGAGCTGAAAGTTGACCCTTCAGTCAAACAACATCATCAAAGCTCCAACTGTTTGATGCTGTTGTTTAGATTAGCTGCGATTCTGACAAACGGAAGACTGCATCTGGCTGGAGTTCTGTCGTTTTATTTCTCAGAAATTAGGACAGTGCTGCATAGTCCTCAGAGGACAGAACTGTGAAACAAGAGAATCCAGGTTTGCATCCCACCAAAGTCACTGGCTCACTATGTCTGTGTGACCATGTGCAAGTCATTTGACCTCCCTATTCAGTCTCTTGTAACTGTAAAATGGGGGTAGAAAAAGGACCCCACTGAAAATGAGGTGTTGCATTCTTAGCTGCACCATCCTGTGGAAATACATCATAAAACCCAACCAACCCACCCCAAGGAGGTCTCTGTATGGATGATTTAATCTGTCACCTTGTATGTATTTTACATGTATACATTTTATACTATGTGATAGACAGTAACTGGACATGGGACTGTAGTATTTCTAATAATTTTTAATTGTTGCTACTGTTATTTACATATAAGGCCACCAGTATCATTTATTGCTAAAATATCACAGCCTGAAGACTCATTTACAGGGGCAGATGTTATACATTTGCTTTGAAACTAATTGTTTCTGACAAGCCCACGGAGTTATGATTTAATCTAACGACAATATCTATTCCAAAACAATTAGACTAAATATATAGAATTATAATTATAAACATACTAGTGGTAAACACATGCAAATAATGACATATACATTATAAATACACAACTGTTAACCTTCACTTAATACCAGAACAATTTATTACACAGTATAAGCCACCAATTTATTAACCTAAAGGTAATAGGACACTGAATAATTTATTACACATTATCCATACACAGTCATTAATCAGCATGAAATATTACACCAAAATAAAAATGATTACACATCATAAATACATCACTAAAATGAGTACTGGAATTTTTATATTTAGTTCTTCTGTTAATACAATAAAATGTACCTCCAACCTTTTTTGTTTCCCTCCTACATTGTAAAAGCAAAGTTATTACCCTGTTAGTAACAATAAACTGAAATAATTTGAGACATTATAGACATAAAATTATTAATCTTTTCTGAAGTATTGCACAAAAAATATGTATTATAATTATAAATATAGACGTATTAACACACAGTCCACATTACACAAAATAAAAAATCATGTATTTCACATTATAAATATGGAATCATTACCTTTCAGGAAATGCCAATAAATTATGAATCACAAATGATTACTCTACAGGTAATATGACACCAAAATAGATCATTACATATTTTAAATACTAAAAATTAATCTGCATGGAACAGCTACAAACATTATTCATTACACCTAAATTCAACAAATTATTCTGCAGGTCTGATCAGTACAAAAGATGACTATTTACAGAGATGTGCATTTTGCTAGCCCAATGAAAGGTATACCCAACCATTTTTGTTGTTTCTACTACATTGTAAAAACAAAATTATTAACCTGCTAATAACAATACACTGAAATAATGTATTACACATAATAGACACAAATTGATTAATCTTCAGGTAACCTTACAACAAAATACTTTAGGTCACATTATAAACACAGAATTAGTAATCTGCATGTAACATTACACAAAAAACATTTATTACGATGATAGGTACAAACTTTTTAACATACCATCAGTATTACAAAAAATAATTCATTACACATGTTAAATATGAAATCATTACCCTTCAGATAACACCAAAACAATGTATCTATGCATTATAAACCCCAAACAATTAATCTACAGGTAATACAACACCAAAATAATGTATTACAGATTTTAAATACCAAATATCAATCTGTAGTTAACAGCTACAAAAATTATTAATTACACCAAAATTCAGCAACTTATTCTGCATGTACGATAACTACAAAAGAAGACTGTTTGCAGAGATATATGAAATAAAATTAACAGAAAGACTACTTTATGAAATATTTAAACTGGGGAAAATTCTATAAGTCTATCTAGGAATGAATGATAAGACAGATGCAGTAAACTGTTAATATTTTTCTGTCCCTTACCATCTATGTAACTTTGTAATGTATGCAGTGCTGGAAATAATAAAATAAAAATACTGGAAGAACCCACCACCTTTGAAGGGGAAAAGTCAGTACAAAGAGCCCCAGCACTCATGCAAGGGGCTGGTCCCAATGTGCACTTTGTGTGCAAAAATATTTCGGTTTACTTACTGTTTACTGTAGTACAGTAGATTGTATCAGACTTGTTTTGCCTAGTTCTAGGATGACAGCTTCTGTTACTACAATTCCCAGAATCCCCTGCAGCTGACATCAGAGCATTAGGCAGCAGTGGGAGAATCAGTAGCCTGCAGTGGGTGTTAGAGTTTTTATAATCTCCAATCAGATGTTTTCCAGTTCTGCTTTTCTCTAAGGGCTAAGTAGAGTCCTTTGTGTCTGTAACATAGCCCAGGGAGGGCAGCGGGACCAGGGACAAAAGATCAGAACTTACATGAACACTATCATCCACTGCAGGCTATTGAATCTCCCACTGCTGCTTACAGTTGTGATGTCAGCTGCAGGGGATTCTGGGATTTATAGTAACAGAATATGTCAGCCTAAAACTAAGGAAAACTAGTCTGAAACAATCTACTACACTGCAGGGAACAGTAAGTAAACCAATATGATTTTGCACACAAAGTGCACATTGGGATCAGCCCCACGCATGACTGTGGGGGCCCTTTATGCTGACTATTCCCCTTTAATGTAGAAGCAACCATACCTGACAAGGGTCTGGGACCACAGTTCCTCATCACATGCTGCATTTGTATGTATTTACATGTTTTTAATAAACTGATGACATGCTAGGCACATACCTATTTTCAGGTATGTCCTTTACATATATTACTTAGTGTTATGCCTTCAGGGGTACACATTACACAGGAGCGGTCCTTCTACATGTTGCACCTGGAGCTGAATCAGACTTTTCATTTCTCTCCTGGAACGGAGTTCTCCCAACCCCCGCCCCCATCTCTAATGCTGAATGACTAGAGAAAGGAATGAAAGCAGCTCTTGGCATTTGGAAGTCAATGCAGAACACATTATTTTCAAATCAAACATTGGCTGAGGTTCTGATGCATTGCTTTAAATAAGAAACAGAGAAACAGAAAAGTTTATTTATATAAAAATCCACTTTTTAGCTTACAAAAGCCCACACCCCAGGTATTTCAAAAGGGTGTGAAGACTTTCCTGTTTTTGCAAGTGTTCAGTGACGAGTGTACCTGAGAATTTGTGATATTTGGCAACTCAGTTTTATTGGGTTGATGATATCTCATTTGTGTGATTGAAAGGATGTTTATTATTATTAATGGTTAAATAAATCAGTTTTTATTTTGATATATTTATATTTTATTTCCACTGCACCATTCCTGTGAAGAGCCCTGTAACCTAGGGATTGGCCTCTATACAACTGTAATTGTCTTGCCTTGCAAGGAAAACCTTAGGTAAACTGTCAGAGCACCATACAACATGGTTCTTGCAAACAAGGGGTTAACTTCAGTTTTTAAAGTTTTTTTTAATTCTAGTTTTCAATTCTATTTTTGCCCTCTGTTGTGTGATGTACCCCTTAGTTCAGTCCACTTTGACCCAACATACCCCTCACCCACCTGGTATCCCCCTGACTGCCCAAATGGGGAAGCTCAAGACTTGCCCCTCACAGTGGGGCTTCCCGGGAAGGGGGCTGGGGGAGAGAGACCAAGATCCACCTAGGAACCCCTGCCCAGACTCACAGTCAGGTATCATTTGGGAGGCAGAGGTTACGCATCCCCAGCTGTTGTGTGTGAGCTTTCAGAAATTTTTTCTGCTTTGGTGTGGAACCCTTGGTATCATCGGTGTGCAGTGATATCAGCACACATCGGGTGCACTTCTGTGCCTGATGTGCAGACGTCCACTATGTCCACCAATCCCGGCTAATGCACTGGTTCCAGGAGCACCTGCCCCAGCCTCTTCTGGGGGTCAAGGTGTTGCTGAGTGACATACCCCTTCTTCCCTGGAGGAGGACATTCCATCAGATGCTCATCATCCTCCTCCTCCCTCTGGCTAGCCCTCCAATGACCTAAAGTTTTCTTCCAAACCCCAGTCATCAGCATCACAAGTGGTAGCACTCCTGCTGTGCTGGTGGGATGGCCAGTTTTTATAGTTTTTATTCCAAATATTACCAAAGTCAGATGTGTGTGTGTGTGTGTGTGTGTGTGGAATAAGCCATGACAGGGTGTGCATTATAGGATTTTAATGCACACTCCAGGGTGCAGTAAGGCATGAGGTCGATGGCTGAGTGTCCTTACACCCCTGGGAAGTACATTAAACTCCTAAGATGAACACCCTGGAGAGGCGTCTTACACTTATAAAATGGCTCCAAGTAGCTTTTTTTGGGGGGGGGGTGAAAATGAGATTCACACCAAGCTGTGCATTTATAGACTTAATTCATGTTCAGGTGATATCTCTTGGCCAATGAAATGTCTAGATTTTTCTTGCCAGTTTATAAATATATTTATCTGTATATATTACTAAAGCTATAGCTTATAGTTGAAAACTACTGCCCCTAGGAAGAGATACAGTGACTGACTGACAGCAGGTTATACTCCCCAAAGCTGCAGGCTGAGGGCATTAAGACATCATTGCCACTTGAGGTCAGCTGGAGGGACAATAGTTTTCCACCATTCACTGAGAGCTTCAGTCTATATTCTTTTTAAAGGAGAACTGTAATTAGCCCAAATCCACCTCCTGCAAGCCTCACCCCGATTAAGGGTTTTGCAAATAAGCTCCTTGCTCTGTCACTTTCCACTTACTTTGTTTAATTTTGAAAAGTCCAGCGTTAAGCCAAACTGGCACCTGCTCATAGCTCCATTTCATGATAAAAGTGAAACCACACTGCTTTCAGCTGCAGTACAAGTGCGGTGGGTGATTTTGGCTAATTACAGTTCTCCTTTAATAAACCGTTTACTGTCAGATTTGCACAGCATTTTGTGTAGCTTGGCTGCAACTTTCTGTTAAACAGCAGCTGCATTTAATGAACTGGAGCTACTTATAACCAGCAGCAACCATGTTTATTTAATAAGCAGCTGCTGCTAACACATTTTATTAGCAGGAGAAGCAGTTTTTAAGAGCAGCAGTTTTTAAAGTTCTAAAGCCAGGTGAAGGAGTGCACTGCTGGTGCTCAGAAGACTAGTGAATGGTTTATTGGGCAATAATTGAGAGACAGTATTGACTGCTGACATGGCAACAGGGCTATAGCACAAACTATGAAGAGGATTCATGTATATATTTAAAGGGGACATAAAGTCAAAATGTAAAAAAAAAAAGTTGTGCTGAGTGTTTTGATTTGTAGGTGTAGTACTCGTATGTCCTTCCATTTGTTTGCTATAAGGAGTTTTTTTTTTATTTGACTGCTAGTTTTACAGCCCCTGGGATCTCCAAATCTGCATTTTTTATTGCTCTTCTTTTTTCTACAGTGCCTCCTGTCCCATGTGACAGTGAAGCATTTGTGACCATAAGTTCAGCAAAACCTGGTTTTGTGTCAAGTTTACAACAGTAGAGCTGTGCTTTTAAGTAATGCTCCTTATCCACTGATCACTAATGAAGACTACATTTACAGATTTATTTATTTATTTTACTTTATTTCCCTCCAGTCATGGCCCTGCAGAGCCTCTCTCAGGCATTATGCCCGTATCCTGCCTGCCTGAGGTCCCCACAACCTGCACCTCCTCTATCCCCCTTCCCCGCAGCCAGCACCCATGGCTTAACCCCTCCAGGGTGGGGCCACCTTTCCTCATTGGGTGCACTTACAAGTCAATCTCTGGCTGCAGGTGAGGGCCTAGGCAGAGGAACTAGAAGGCCAGGTGAGGTGGACCCAGCAGAGGGCATGGGGACAGGTGTCATCACCTACCCCACAGAGCCAGTTGTTTCCCTGTTCTGGCAGCCTCCCCCCCTTGCATATGCAAGCCTGATGCTGTGGTGCATGGCAGCCCTGCCTGCATCAGCATGTTGTTAGATGTGCAGCCCATGCACTGCATTGCTCCCGATCTCCACTGGGAGCTGCTGGTGTGCCGGGCTATCCCCCACCCTCCCTCCCTCTGGGGAGAAGAGCAGCCAGCAGACACTTAATCCTCTCCCCATCCCTGCTGACCCCCCTGCACCCAAGCTCACTCCCAAACTCGGGTCGCTGGTGTGGCGCGAGGTGTGGCGTCCAGCGCTTCAACCCACAGTGCCACCGGGCCGTCTATACATTTACAGATTGCAAACACCTGAAGGATAATTGAGTGCACTGTTTTGTAAGGAAATAACTAGAGTCTTTACTAATTATAACATTGATGACCTGGGGTGATGTCTATACTTTTTTTATGGCTATGCGTTGTTGGATCACGAAATAAAAGCTTTAAATATAAAACATTTACTCCTGCTGGTGAGACCAAGCCATACACCTAGAAAACAAAATGTTTGAGTTATTGGGGCCAGTTTTCAAATGGGCTGCATCGCTGCAACAAACTTGTGCCAGAGGAATTTGCCGCAAGTGGCAACTTCGGCAAACTGTGTAGCAAGTGCAATTTTGAAAGCCACTTGCCGCAACTCTCCTGCCACAGGTCTCTTGTGGCAGTGCAGCACAGTTATGCCAGCTACCCCCGGAGTACATTTGCATCTGTGGGTGTGCCAATCTACAGGGCTTGCACCACAGCTTTGGTGCAAGCTGCCATAAAAAGAGGGCACTGTCGCAACTTGTGTCCTAGATTTGAAAACTGGGCTCAAGTTGTGGCAAACACTGGGATGCAGCTGTGGCAAACATTGAGGGACACAGGGCTTGGTGGCACACCCTGCCTCCCCATTTGAAATTCAGGCCCATTAAGTAGAGACCAGAACATCAGGCTCCTAATAGCAGACTGCTGCTGCTGCTGCCATTCATGGAGTCAATGGTCCTGGATGCATCACTGTCACATGGGACAGGTGGCATTGTAGGAAAAAGAGGAGCAACAAAATATTCAAATACAGAGATTCTCAGGGGGGTCATAAAACTAGTAGGCAAATTTAGAAAAAAAATCCCAACAGCAAACAAAAGGAAGGCTACAGTAGGACTACACACACAAATCAAAACACTGCACAACATTTGTTTTTGCAAATTTGGACTATAGGTCTCCTTTAGAGTAGGAAGTGCTGAGGCATAAGGCATTCTCCTGTTATCTGCTAAAGAGCATATGGCTGTCTAAGTGTGGATGGCAAAGTGGTAATTATCACAATTAGCAATGATTTATCTAATTAGCCTTGACCTCAGCTCAAGTGCTAGCCTCAGGCAGGGAATACATATACAGGAGGAGTTCTGAGTCTGAGTTGAAGGCAGCACAGAATGGGGCACTGGGAAGAATCGAACAAAAAGAGAGTTCTGCTGCACGTTGAACCACCTGCCCCAACCCTGACAGATTCTGTCTGTCCATCTCTCTCAACCTCCTGCCTCAGAAACCGGGGACAGATGACAGAAGTCAGGGATACAACTGTAGGAATGCCAGTAACAGCTCAAGAAGCTGCCACATGCAGCAGAGTGTGAAATATATTTTCTAAAGTAAAACTAGATGGTAATGCTAATGTCTGACATTATTTTATTATTCAGATCCCTATTCTCGAGTGACCAAACATGTCAATTTTAGGAGAAACTGAGGAAATGTTTAAAGGGGTAATAAATCAGGGACAACCCAGAAAATCTGAGTCAGATGTGAGTTATTAGCCTGTCTCACTTAAAGAGACAGTGACGGACCAAAAGGTGTTGGGCAATGTAACAGTGATATTCAGCATTATAAAAATAACAGTCACACTGAACAGTCACCATAAGAAGTTTTGAAAGGCTGGAATCTTGGCAAAAGGCTTTGATGACCATAATTTGAGGAAGCCTATATTCCCCCATACTGGTACACCACAGATAGCCCTGGCTGTTTCTAACTTCATCACACTATTTTTAAAGTGAATTTCTCACTTTTGAGAATCATTTGAAAAATGTGGTATTTGGATATTGTTTCACTTGTGCTTTATTCATTTTCTGTACTTCCTTTACTCTGCATTACAGAGGCAGTATAGCCTAAAGGTTAGAATACAGACCCAGGTGCTTGGAGACCTGGGTTGAATTCACACAGTCTCCACTTAAGTACTGTTTGACCCTGAGCCAGCCATTTAACCTTTGTTTGCTCTCGGATCACACCTGAAAATGAGCTTTGGATTAGTGTTCCATTCCCAACCCTGAATAAATAAATGAACTTTACATAAAATAATGCCCCACAGCCATTCTCCCTCTGGAATCTGTCTAATCCTGCTGTGAGAGCCTGAGCAGTGCTAGTTTCCACAATCTCACTAGGTAGGCTATCCACATGTTAACTACCTCCTATGTTAGGTATAGTTTTCTAATATTCCCCCATTCTGCACCCCTTTTTAGTTTGAAGGCAAAAATCAAACAAACAGTTGTCTTCAGAAAACGAACAAACAAAAACAGTAAAAGCTTTACAATTAAATACATTGTATACATTAGTCACCAGTGGTCTGACTGACAATATATCATTAAGCATCACTTGTGAGCAGTTGTGAGGGAAATTGACTTTCAAAACTCATTTGGCCATGCTCCTGCCTCCTCACTCATGAAGATCAATGCCATATTCTGAGTCATGCCATTGAATACCCTCTCTCTCTCTTCCTCAACAATTTGTTTTACAGAATAATAGGTCTTATATAAGTATATGTAATATATATTGAATATACACATATAAATGTGCTCAACATAGAGAGATAGATGGACAGATAGATGCCATTTTATTTTTTGTATAGGAACAACCGTTAGGACAATAATATCCCTATTTTTTAACAAGCGCCCTTTACATCTATAAACATTACAAAACATTATTCTGCAAACAGTATAAAAACTCAAGCATAAAATTACAATTTACACAACTACTAAAATAATCCTAAACATTTACAGGTTTTGTTCAAAGTGTTCCGAAATGCAGACTGGAATTCATATAGAGAGTTATTTGCCTTTAACTGGGTCAAACATAATAAATAGAACTGGAACAAGTATGTCTGCATATCTTTCAAACTGAAGTGAATGGAAAAATGTTAAATGTTTTGCAAAGATGTTTTAAGTTTTAGTGTTTTTAGGGAGGTGGGTTTAAAATCCGAGGCAGTATTATGCTATATAAAGCAATTATAACGAAAAGTTATAACCACTTTGCAGAGTGTTCTGCAAAAGCGTTACAGATTAAAAATGACAATTAGAACAAAGCTCACACACGGTGTAGGTAGACAGATACATTTACATACTCTCATTTTCGTTACAATAAGTGCATAGTCTTCAAAGAAAACATGGCAAAAAGATGACAGGGAACAAACAGAAACAAAACAATCGAAAGCAAAACACGCAACAATAATACATCAAAAATAAACACAACAAAGCAAAAACAGAGAAAAAAAAAACAAGGCAAAGCAAACACAAGCAAAGTAAAAACAATCAATAAATAAGAATAATAAAATAAACTGCTCCAGGGGAGTATTTTAAGGGAACCTGCTGATGGGATTTGTCACAACAGAAATCCTATATACGATGTCTATGTTTGACGCTTGGCGCAGACATTAGCTTAACCATTTTTCTGGGTGCTACTGAAGTCTTCCCCTTCAGGGCAACGAGCATCGGGTTTCTGGCAGTTGCAGGGACGGTCCTTCAGGTTCAACAAACCCCACCCCGTTTGGAAATTATTTCTGCATGTATTTATTAATTATTCCTGCATTTATTTATTAGAATTTCGCTCACAGAGGTATCCGCATTTAGGTGGCTACAGGTAGAGCTCAAAGGAAACGAAAAGTTGCAAGGCTCCTAATAAAATCGTTTCAACACCCACCATTCGTTCTGTTTCTGTTAGTGAGCCCTGGCTGGCGACACCAGTAAAAGGTGTGTGCAGTGGTGAGGCAGCAGTCTGCACTTACCGGGCTTGCATTCCTTCTATTTATTGAAAACCGGGATAAACGGACTGACAGCCGAGCTGCCAGTAAACATACATACATACATAGATACACAGAAACATAGATAGATACATACACACACACACACACACATACAGAAATGCAGTTACCGCCAACACAAGTGCCCTATTCATTTTAAATTGCAGGTCCTGGATCTGTAAGTAGATAAATAAATACAATTATTTATTGCAGACTTCCCCTTGTTCTTGCAGGAAACATCCCACCAGCTCTATTTGCACTGGTGAATACACACCCAATAATCATCTGAAACAGTGAAACCAGTATCTGTTTTCATTTGAAGTTGCACAGTAACTATTTTGTTACTGGAATGTTTAACGCAGCAGTATTTGCTGGTCAGTAAAAAATTAGATTATGCCTTTTTTTGTTTCCAATAATGTACTTCTGGCACCCTCCCATTCATCCTCGCATGAATGCATTTGCCATTCCCTCTGCCGTCTGTACCTTTGTTTCACTCCTTTTGTAATCAGTGACTCAAGTAACAAACAGCCCGCACCAACAGTTTTCTGAAAGTCTCTGCCGCTGTGGTTGCTTCACAAACGAGACCTGTGGCAGGGAAGCGCACATTTCCGAGAGTATACTGCAAAGCGCCACACCATGGTTAATATTTCAAGGTTGGCAGGAACTTCTAAGAATTTAAAAAATACACAAACTGTTTCTTTCGGTAGAATACAATGAAATGGGTTTCACCAGACGTTACTGCTTAAACAAACAAAAAGCAATCTATGATAGCATTTTGTCAACTTAACTAATGATTGCTGCTTTAAAACAAAAACCTGTAAGAAAAACGCATCCCACAAAATAAATGATGTTCCAGTTTAAGTGATTATATGCAGAGGTGAAAGGGAAAACAAAAAGAGCGAAGTTTGCACCCCCCCCCCCCACCACCACTTTCGTGAATGATAGAAGGAAACTGGTTCCATCCCACTACAGACTGGGAGTGATTGTGAAGTTTAGGAACGTAAGGGGTTAAACAAAATTGCTCTCTAAAGACAGTTTGAGCCCCTCCTCTGCCTAAGTTCAGTTTATTCTGTGCAACAGTTAATTAGACATGTGAGACGAGAAAAAGTTACAAGGCTGACGGCAATAATATCCCTCCTAGGATCTCCGATGCTGCCTTCCCGATTATTCCTTGGGATATACTTCAGAATGAAATGCAAGGAGTCCTGACAGCTGCGCTGATGCTATCCTGCCCCTTATAGTTTATCGTCTGTCTCATGCATTGTCTTGCTGGAAAACAAAATTGTTAATTGCTGAAAAACAGAACAAAACATGCACTATGTTGAGTAATACATTGGTTCCAGGAACAAAACACACCGTTACAAGACCATTAAAATATGGGGCAGGCTGGTGTGAGGAATGTGGCGTAGGGACTCGGAAAACCGGTTCAGAGCACTGGCTGAACGGGGTACCAGCAGACCACATGTTCGAGTCCCATCACTCCCACGGGCTGGCTCATGGTGCCAACGTCATTGGAGTAGTGACAAGCTCTCCGTGAACATTAGATCTTCCCAACTGTAATTAATAAGTAGAAACATGACCCACTGAAAAACATATATACTACACCCCAACTGGTCTGTCCTGGGGTGATAGGCGAGAAAACGGATCAAAATGGGTGTTTTACATAAGGTGTGCGTATAAAATATGGACTCTATAATATAACTGTAGTTTTTAAATTCATGTTTGGTGACTACATGACGTATATTTATTGAGCTAAAGTCGACATTCAAATTCATTAAAATAAAAAAGAAATGCATCCCACTTTTGTAGCTGACTTGTTCTGTGAAATTATTGCACTTTGGCCACCCTTATATGTTTTGGGGACTGCGCGCGCAAAGCCTGAACCAAAGTCTCCGGGAAATCAACCAGGGAAGGGAGAAAAAAAAAATATATATATATATATCAGGTATAAACAAAAAACATCCCAGATTGTGTGTGTCGGAGTACCAAAGTGAAGCATAGCAATGATAGCTGATAGATATGGCAGCGGATTGGTTAGAATCCCATGCGCAACTTCGCAGGTTTGCTTATTCGGACCCTCCTGCACGCGGAAAGTTGCTCAATTCGTGAAGTTCTCTTTAAATCGCTTTTGTATTCCAATTAGCCATACCGCCCTGCCCCCACCCCGCTGGCTACCTGCCCACGTGAGCCGGGCACCTTGCTAGTCCAGAGTCCCCAAATAAAGCCACCAATGAGCCGCCGGCGTTTGTTCTCTCCTGGGATCCTCCCAGCCAGGGAGGCAGAGACAATGGCTTAGGCGCATCTGCCGCCCCGGGAGAAGACACTCGCTGATTGACAGCCGCCCCGTCCTAAATAAGGGATGGTAGAGATGCTTATCAGAATCCGATGGTTTATATAGGAGAGAGAGGGTGCAGACACTGAGCACACCAACAACAGCAGCAGGCGAACAGGAGAGACAGACCAGTCAGAATCAGAACGGGGCCATTTGGGCTGCTACCCAGAGATCAGCTTCAGCAGGGAGACAGCTGACCTGGTACTGACAGATCAGAGCTGGCACCGAGGGAGAGCTGACCCGGTACTGAGACACATCTGAACCAGCGCTGAGAGTGAGATCTGACTGGGTGCTGACAGATCACAGCTGGTCCAAACTGGAGCGGGCACTGAGCGCTCTGCGCGGCTACTAACAGACCAAAGGAGGTTCTAACAGATCGGACCCACTTCTGCTCGCTCCCAGTCGGTGCCGAGGGTTCCCATTAATCCCAGTCCTCCCTGTGGACTTAGCTCAGTTTGGTGGGTTCTGTAGCAAGGAGCGGATCACCATGCATTGCCACGCCGAGCTGCGGCTCACATCGCCCGGGCAGCTGAAAGCAGCCAGGCGGCGCTACAAGACCTTTATGATCGACGAGATCCTGTCCAAGGAGACTTGTGACTACTTCGAGAAGCTCTCCCTTTGCTCCGTCTGCCCGTCCCTCATCGTCAGACCCAAGCCGCTCCACTCCTGCCCCGGTAAGACCTGGCTGCAGTTGCAATATTCAGTTTTAGTCTGTATATGACACCCTTGGACGGTCCACCTTGTCAGTGGCTAGTAGTTGTCACATCCGGGCTAGTCCAACAGGGAAACGTGAGACAGCAAACTTTCCGCCACACAGAAATCAGGTTTCAGGAACCAAATAGAAGAAACTTGAACCAACAGAGGACATTTAATTAGAAGGCAGGTTTTGTGCAGAATGACAAGGGCAACTCATATGAGATGGCTGGCATTTTACAGTGTATTTCTCCTCTGTCAGGAAAGCATTCATTTCTATTTGCACTAAACCAAACTTAGTTCTGTCTCTTCCCTGTGATAGAGGCATACAACATATATTCTAGTTTTTGTAGCATATAATTTCTTTATAAATAAGTAAAGACAATTTGATAACTTTCTCGCCGTTTTATTTGATAATTTACAACTAAATCACAACGTATGTACTATAAAGTCTTGCGTGATTTAGTCTTGTTGTGGACGGATTTTCCATATACTTAAAATCCTTACTGTGGATGGAAAAAGTTGTGCACAGTTCAAGGGTCATAAAAAGTTGTTGTGCACAGTTCAAAGGTCACAAAATGTTGCTATGTGTAGTTATCGCCTCTTAACCCCCCCCCCCCAACATAATTTATCTTTACTATAGTTACTATGAGAAATGAAAGGTAGCTGGGAGGGTAGCAGATGGGTCCCACTTATTATGGTACATCAAGGGAAATTTTCATTTTTCACTTATAGTAAAAACACTGTACTACACAAAATAAAACATGGGCAACCACACCCCACTCAGCTCCTGTTTCCATCAGGGGGTTGAGATGACATTTGGGACCTCTCAAACTTCGCTCTTAATGTCTAGGATGTCATCACAGCTCCTCCATGGAAACAGAGCCTTGTTGTGTATGGTTGCCCATGCATTATTGTCTAAATTGTGTATAACTGAGTTTTCGTACTTGATGGAGAAAGTTCTTTTTTAATTAGATTTTTTTTTTTATTGAATGTTGTGGAACATTACATTAGCATTGTGTCAACTCAACAGACAGACATGTGGTACAGAAAATGACAGCCCTCCTCTTAGCTCAGATTAATCACTTTCTAGTAAAATTAGTTCATCAAAATCGTGCCCCTATAATATTTACTAATTCACATTTAAGCCTGTCGGAAAATGCACTTTCTCTGTTTACTGATGCCTCAGGAATAGTATCTACTGTATGCTCCCATCACCCAAAGTAACCACTTGTTCCAGAAGTTGGTACATTTCTTTCACTGTGTCAGTGACTCCATGTGGTAGATCTGCCCTACTGTGCCGCCCCAGTCCCTTATTATGGGGGGAGGTTTGCTGCTATCAAATTACTGTTTAATAGCCACTGTTTTAATTTTGTAACTGTTTGTTGTCACAAAAAAAGAAACAAAACAAAACAAAAAACAACAAAAAACCGAAAGATGCTACTTTTCTGCAGCAAAAGCAGGACAGGAAGGCAACAGGTCCCAACTGAAGTGAACAGGAACAGGAACAGGATAGGAACTGGGAATAAGTAACATGTTCATGGTTGGTTTTGAAGCCCGTTGTGGCAATGTAGTTTGAAAGAAGTGCAACAGCCACAAGGGCGAACTGTGAGAGCTGTTGGCAGTGCAAGCTGTAGGCGCTGGTATCAATTTCTCACTCAGCTGCAGTTAATGATGAGCAGGCTCGTCCTACAGAATGCCACCCGAAATGTGCAAACTGAAAATGTCTGTATAGTGATGGCTTGAAAACCATAAACTACAACCCAAACACGTCTTTTTTGACCCCTGACCCCATACACAATGACTTTTATGTCATACATAGTAAACACCTGCACACAACAGGATTTTGAAAGTATTGGTTTCTACACAGTCATTGCAAACCAAATACTATATAATACATACAGTGTGTGTGTGTGTATTATACTTGATAAAAAAACTATATTTATAAAGTTAGGGTAGAGTAGGCACTTTAAGATTAAAGCACAGTTTTCAGCTGCTTTTGTCCCTTGTCTGGAGTATTTTCACAAAACCTTCAAAAGCATGATCTGTGGCCTAGAATCTTCTGACTTAACTTGTTTGATAACATTTGGTTTGCCCTTTTGGGGCTCTTAAGATGAAACAAAAGGAGGACAATGACCAACTTTTTTTAAAATGCACGTCAGTTCTCACGCCACTGCATCTGACATGCACAGCGCAATCAGAAGTGTGTGAATTGCCCTAATCATGGAAACATGGACAATGATGGCAGAAACTGACCAAAGGCACATCCAGTCTGTCCCATGTTCCCCATAATCAGGGTTTCTGGAACAGACTGTGAAGCCACCATTGCGGCATAGATATGACCAGCAGTCAGGAGTCCAGCCCGGCTGCCGGTACTGTCCTGGGTGCTGTTCGCTGTTCCTCCTACCCCCCGAAGGTGCATGATTTATTTAAAACTAATGGCAGTCAGTCTTAGGTGCCCCTGAGGGTTATAGATACCCAGATGCCAGGAAACATTTCAATACTGCTCTGGAGTTAGCTAAGAAAAAGTTACAAAACTGGGGTTGTCTACAACTGCTCCTGAAGTAAAAGTATGGAGGGATCTTAGTTATGAGCAAGGTTTACACTATGAGGAGGCAGTATAGCACAGTGGTTTAAGGCTCTGAGCTGCAAATCTGGAGACCTGGGTTTGAATCCCTCAGCCCCAACTTGCATATACTGTGTGACCCTGAGCAAGTCACTTAACTTCCCTGTGCTCCTAGGTTGCACCTGTAAAAAAGCTTTCAGCTTAGTGTGTCTCACCTGGTTAAACAATTGAAAAAAAAATGAGAAAAAACAAAACAGCAGCACATTTAATCCACACTTACCTAGCCTTTGAGAGTCACTGGATGTGTTGGGTCATTCATATTATGAATAAACAACCAGATGTTATGCCTTAAATGTAAATAAGTCACCAAAACACCACATAGGACTGTATCTGCTTTTACTGTTACTCTTGGCATATTCCCACATTTCATTGTATGATGATCCATGAGTCAGTGTGTGTGGGTCCAATGCTGGAGGAAATCTATTTGCTTGCTCAGACCTGCAGAGAAAGGGATGGAACAAGACAAAAACATAGAAACATAGAAATGTGACAGCAGAAAAGGACCAACAGGCCCACCTAGTCTGCCCATTTGTCTAGTTATCTGCTAGGACATGCCCCCCCCACCACCCTCAACAATCCCCTGTGTCTGTCCCATGCCCTTTTGAGGACTTCCACTGTTGCTTTTCCAATCAACTCCTCTGGGAGCCTATTCCACTTATCCACCACCCTCTCTGTGAAATAGTACTTCCTAATGTTACCCTTGAACTGTCCCCCCCTCAATCTGTAACCCATGCCTCCTAGTCCTCTGATTCCTTTTCAGCTGGAAGATGCTTCCCACTGGCACCTGGTTTATACCCTTAAGGTACTTGAAGGTCTTAATCATGTCCCCCCTCTACCTCCTCTGTTCTAGGGTGTACATGTTTAATTCTCCCAACCTTTCCTCATAGGACAGGGGGCTGAGCCCCCTAACCATCTTTGTTGCCTTCCTCTGAACTTGCTCCAGCCTCCCCACATCCTTTCTGAGGTATGGCCTTCAGAACTGGACGCCATACTCCAAATGCGGTATAACTAGATGGTATACAAGGGTACTATGACCTCCCTCTTTCTACTAGTAAGCCCCCTTCTGATGCAGCCCAGCATTCTGCTGCCCCTAGCCACTCTTCCCTCGTAGTGCCTTTCCACCTTCAGATTCCTCGATATAATGATGCTTAGGTCCCTTTCCTGTTCTGTTACTTCCAGGTCTCGGCTCCCATACAGTACCCCACGTTCTGGTTTCTGTATCCAAGATGCATGATCCTACACGTGTCCATGCTGAATGAAAGCTGCCACCTCCTTGACCATACCGCCAGCCCCCCCCCCACAGATCACTCCGCATTCTTTCTACCCCTGATGTAAGACTTTTTCTGTATGGACTGTCTCAAAACCTTGCACTGTAACCTACAGCAGCTGGTTATGTTATACTGTCGTGTTGCTTGCTGTAAACTTGTATTTGTAATAAAAAGAAATTTGTACAAACAAACTGCTGGCAGTCAGGAGCACATCCCGATTGCTGGTTCTGTCATTGCTGCCACTGCATGTTCGTCTCTTTCCTTCTTCTCAAAAAAAAACCCTGTCCAGCCACCCTCTGGCACCCTCCACCTCCACTCACCCTCCAAAAAAGGTACTGTAAGTCCCTTGGTAGGTGACTGGCAAAGCCCTCCTTCCACTTTGACCAGCCACCATCTACTAGTTCAACCTTCAGATGCCTGAGGTGAGAAAAACAAAATCTGGGAATACACAAACCGCACCTGTGTGAGAGCTTCCTTTGTTTATCTTTGATTTTTTTTTCATTTATAACTTTTACAATTTTAAATATTTTCTTCCCAACATTGCACTAATCTGTAAGTTACCCCCCCATGATTATTTCAGTGGTGACTTTTAAATCCCACCTGAAGTGAGTTTGAGAAGTTGCACCAGCCGAGGCAGATCAGGGTGACACCAATGCTGGGTCGCATTATTGTTGAACCCCAGAGGAACAAGACACGACAGATTTAACAAGGCTCAGTGGACTTTTTATCCTGGCACCCTGTCCTCTTAAAATATAAAAATAAACTTCAAACACCTGAATGTTGAATTTTCCTATATGTTTTGCACTTTGTGCTGTAACCCTAACTTGTTCATTAGCATATATATATATATATATATATATATATATATATATAAATATATATATATATATATATAATAGGGGTGGGGTTGCACCCCTTTAGTTAGGGTTATGAAGGCACTTTAATTTTAAACTTGAAATTTTGTGCGTTAATAACTTTGGACCTGTTCAACATATTTGCATGAACTTTGGTATACATGGTGGGGCATGGTAGATCTCTTGATCTGCCAAATTGCATTTCAGTCGGACTTAGGTTTTGTGTGCAGTGAATCACTGAAAAATGTACTTTTCGCCAGTTTTGAGGGCAGCTTTTTGGATTTTGTCTGTGGCGCTGTGTGGCCACCATGCAGTGTGCCAGTATGAAACTTGCCACATAGAAAGAGCTTGGATCAAGGAACATGCCACTTTTTGTTTGGTGAAAAAATATTAATCCATTCAAAAGTTATTAAACTTTTTAGCTCCCATTATAAGTCTATGGAAAAATTTATATGGTTGTTTTGTGAAAGAAGAATGGGGTTTTGGCCATCTGGTTACTCCTCACAATCAAAGTATTTGCAGGTTCGTGATTAAAGAATCTTTGATCGTGAGAAATTTATCGATCACGATGGTCGCCATCATGTTTTCAGTTTGGGGTTGGAAAAAAAACAAATATCTCAGCCCAGGGGTGACTTCTGAAGTAAAACTTGGATGGGTTTTGCTCAGGGGGCTTCCCTCTATCGAGCCATGCGTGTGGTTTAATGTAGTTGTGTCATAAAATGGAGTTTTAAACATTTAAGTTATTTGATCGTGACTCGCTAATGATCTTTGATCTCGAGCCAGCAAATTCTTTGATCGCGAGATTCTTTGATTGCGATCGTTCGTGAGAGAGGGACAAGATGGCCAGAATTTTACCGGACCAGATGTCTCTGGGAGGGACCAGATAGCCCAAATTTCATGAACAGATGTCCCCTCACGATCAAAGATGATCTTTGATTGTGAGGTCGTGGCCGATTCTCACGATCAAAGAATTTTTAAAGGTGCAAAACCTTTAAAATTAAATATCTCAGAAACGGTTTGGTCTTTTAACTTGAAATTTGATGGGTGTTGAGGGGATGTCCTGTAGATGTGTATTATGGTGTTAGGTGTTAGAAACTTAATTTGCTGTGGAGTTATTGTGTGATACAGTTTACATTTTGCTGATAGTTTTCTGCATTGTGGTAGTGGCTTGAAATTAACAGGGTGGCTAGCCTTAGTGCCAGGGAGGTACTTTTCAGTGGTTAGGTGTGTAAAATGTAAACAGGTGCAGAATTATGCCACGCCTATGAATGAAAATCTAAAACTTTAAAATTAAATATCTCGCAAATGGTTTGGTCTTTTAACTTGAAATTTGGAGGGTGTTGGGATATCCTGTACATGTGAATTATGGCGTTTAGGTGTCAGAAAATTAATTTGCTGTGGAGATATTGCGTGATGCAGTTTATATTTTGTGGATAGCGTTCTGCATTGTGGTAGTGGCTTGACATTTATAGGGTAGCTAGCCTTAGTGCCACAGAGGTAATATTCAGTGGTTAGGTGTCTAAAATGTAAACAGGTGTGGAATTATGCCACTCCGATGAATGAAAATTTGGTTAATTTCAAGTTGGTGGGAGCGTGGGGCCCGAAGGGCCCCGTGGTCCCACCAGTACGCTTTCCCACCAATACATATGATATTCAGTACTTGTACTGTTATGTTAGGGTAGATATTTACAAGTTGGAGTTTGGCCCCGCGCCTCCCACCAACTTATGCAGAATATTACTTACTTTACTATGCCTTCTCAAAAGTAAGGAACTCTTTTGCAAAAACTGCAGCCCATACCATACTAGTACCATACCATACAGTCAGTCAGATATGTATTCATTCGATGCGGTATGGGCTGCCATTGCTCATGCTCTGGTAATGGGCATGCAGCCCTACCGAGCTGTCAGTCGGCGGCGGTGGGGCGCAGGCGGTGGGTGCTGCCGCCGTCGCTGATGGGGGAGCGGGTGGGGCTCAGTGGGAGGGTGGGGTGGGGGTCCATTAGATCACCAGGGATATCGGACGGAGGGGATGACTGATGCCCATGATCGGCTCCGGCGTCCACTGGACCACCAGGATATTGGACTGGGGGATACAGCAATGCCGCGGATTGGGCTCATCGCGTCCATTGGACCACCAGGGATAATGGACGTTCTTTGTCCCTTATGGTACGTCCCGCGATCGGGCTGCAGGGGGCGTCGGTCCTCGACGGTTGCTGCCTGGGAGGGCGCCAGGTGCAAGTCGTCAGGGATCAGCGCACCTGCATGCTAATGGCATGCAAATGGGGCCTTAATCAGATGCAAATGGACCCCTGTGTGCCTTGCATAAATTATAGCCCCATTTGCATGTGCCCCTTTGAATATCACAGATGCTGTGCATGGCACAATGGCACTTGCGCCACCGCATCTCAATGCTCCACTCTGACCACTTGCGCTGGCACAGTGCCACTGCACCATGCACAGTGGGGTGGCCAGGGTGCGATTTTCAAAGCAGTTGTGCCATAGCACAGCCCGCTGAAACGCCCTGGCCACACCCGTGCGCAACAAAGTTGAGCTGTGCCCAGGCTTGTGCCACAGCCTGGCGCAGTTTGAATATCCAGGCCCTAGTGTATAAATCAAATATGACATGAGCTGACTTAAGATATAATTTTGTCTTCATTTGAGGGCATTGGTCTGTTTCTGGCTCACTCATGGCTTCACCACTCCTGAGATGTCAACAGACCAGTCCCCTCTCATGAAGATAAAAATGATATCTTATGTCAGTCCATGTCATATTCTCTATATATTTATAACATATAACATATTGATACTGGAAGCAAGGTACTGATGTAATATTTACTGAATTCTTTATAAATGATATACCGCATGCATTTCTGTAACATATATCACATTTTTACTGAATTCATTCTGAATTAGTTGCTGTGAATACTACCCGACTTCCATTTCATAAAGTTGTTAAATCGACACAGCACTACTGAATGTTAACAGAAAGTCAATGAAGAGGCTTAGAAAATGAAAGCTGCAGCAGATAAAGAGCAAGTGACACCTTCAGGACAACTGTAACAAAACATAATATTTAGCCGCAGCTCAGCTTTTATTTCACATTAGTTCTGTATTCCTCTTCCCCATTATTTGTTACTGAGGTCATCTGCATGAAAACAGGATCTTTGCTCCTGAACAGTTCATCTATTCCTGCTGCTTTCTCCCTATCTGATATCATAATGCACTGCTTGTGACATCACAGTTACTCACATGGCAACAGATTGTGAAGTCACAACAGAGCATTATGACTTGAAGCAGGGAGCAAGCTATGGAAGCAGATGAACTCTAAGGGATCTCTGCAGTATAAAGATCATATATTCATGCAAATTGTCTTAGCAATAAATTACGGGGAGGAAAAATATATATGGAATGCAAGGAGAATTGTACCTAATTATTGAGGTTTCCAAGGTTTTGTTTGAGGCGTCAGTAGCTCTTTAAAGGGTCTGTATTGCTAATTTGCAGTAGTTTTGATAAAGACAGATTTTATTCATTTCAAAAGATTTACCAGGAAGGGACAAACTGAGCTGAACTAGCTCGTTTCCATATGCATGGGGTGGGGAGAGGAAAGTACAGCAATAAGTTACAACAGTTGGTTACACAAATCAAAAATATAAGTGAAACAATTAAGCGGTGACAAATTGCAGAAACTGTAACATTCACAGACACTCAGGGGGCAGACTCGATGGGCCAGAGGGGTCCTTTTCTGCCGCCAGATTTCTATGATTCTATGATTCATAGAAGATAATAGCCCTGATAATATTTATTTAAACTTTTGCACATCTGAAGGAAAGCCTCATTTAGGTAAAACACAGTCCACAAGATGGTGTGTGTGTATGTGGTCGGGGGAGCAGTTGCAGCTGACAGTTACTCAAAATAGCATTTAATGTCATCACAACAGACTTAACAGGTAAATTATACAAAAGATGAAGGCACAGTAACCCAATAGATCTGTTGCCGTCACCTCACCGTGGGCTTATAAAAACATTTGCATGTATAAAAACTTATGAAATGAATGATGCCACTCTGATTAAAACTAAAGGCTCATGCTCCCTTCTCCTCCTCCTCTTCCTTTCCGTTACTCATTCACTCCTCCCATGTCTGTATCACTCTCTCTTGCAGTCTCTCTCTCTCTGTCTTTCTCTCTGTCTCTCTCCCCTCCCCCCTCACCCTGCTTCAGCTGAGTGCCTTCATCCTCCTGTTACATTTGTATACTTGCAACTTAAATACAGGATCATATGAAAAAAAGAAACATTTAAGATGAGTAATCAGCTTACTATGGGATGGGGGCTCGGGCTGTTATATCAATTACAAAGACACAGTACAGCTTTAATGAAAACACAGTCTAAGCGATTGACTGTCAGTTTCATCTTCACCTTCTGTGCTGCTACAGTTCTGCTTTACAAGAAGAACAGCTAGTTATTCTCGGTGCATTGTCAAGCCCAAACGAGTGTGCAATTTTATAGTGGTACTTCTCTCGGCTGTTGGATATGAGGTCTGTTTGCAGTCCAGACTGCTTTACGGCGCTCAATTGCTATATCATTTTGCCACTAAAGTCTATGTTGGCTGTTTGTTTTGGTAAAATATGCCATTGGTTACAGAATTAAAATCTAACAGCAGGGCAGCAAGTTGACAAAGGGCTTATATTCATAGTTCATAGCAAGAGTGTGAGACATGCCCATGTTTGCCAGCCAAAAGAGCCCTTCACCACTAAATGCCGGAGGTGTGTGACATCATGGGAATTCATTTTCATTTTGCAGTAGTCGTGGGATGTGTCACTTAACAGCATTAAAAATACACGCTTGCATTTTCTTAGCTACTGTACACCCTTGGTTGAGAGATTTTTTTTTTTTTAAACATGTGCCTGTATTTGTGAGGCAGGGTACCGAGAGGTACAGAATGAGAACCAGTATTTAAAAATCGCTTCTGCAGGCAGAAACTGACAGGCAGGTTTAACACATTTCTCTTTTGGTTCAGGTGTCACCTCACATGTCCAAGGTAATGGTTGCTGGACTCTGTTTTGTACCAGATCACATGCAGTTATGTTAACCGCTCAGCTGCTGGGTCATGTTTTTGTGCAGAAGTGCTCAAAACGTGAACTGGAACCCTGGGGGTTCTCCACTAGGCAGGCCTGCTTAGTCTTACTCAAGCAGGTTTGTTCCTTCAGTGATCA
Organism: Neoceratodus forsteri; assembly: GCA_016271365.2. NCBI lineage: Eukaryota > Metazoa > Chordata > Ceratodontiformes > Ceratodontidae > Neoceratodus > Neoceratodus forsteri. Next base: position 83,720,570 of record JADMNL010000034.1, read on the forward strand.
CTGCATGTTGACCCTTTTAAGACTTTTCTGCATTTAATTCAATTTTCTTGATCACAACCGTTAATATAATTTTTGATTAAACAGTTTAACACGATAGCCACCAAGCCACTATTACAAAAATGTCATATAATTTTGCCAGAGAAGTAAAGAAAATGCAAATTAGCAAAAAAAAAAAAAAAAAAGACCCAGTTATGAAATAAGGCTAAGCAGGGCAATTTTATTTCTGTTGGGCTCAGGCCAGGGGGCTTAGCAATTCATAAAACAGAGTACAGCGCCTACCCAAAACAAAGAAATTCATAACATACAGCGTGGCATGGTGTCAGCGTGGCTCAGTTGGTAGCACATCCGCCTCTGGACCAGAAGGTCATGGGTTCTCATCCCACACCAGGATTGGACTTACACCTAAAAAAAATTGCTGGTATCTGAGTGCAGTATTGGGGGGTGCTGTACTGCTGGGGTGTGCCGTCTTTCAGATGAGACGTTAAACCGAGGTCCCTTCTGCCCATCCTGGTGTTGTCCTGGTGGGTGTCCAGGTGGAAGTAAAAGAACCCAGGGCACTCTTCGCAAAGAGCAGGGAACATTCCCGGTGTCCTGGCCAACATTCCCCTTCCCATAAACCGGTTCATGCAATTACCCAGGCTGTGTGTGGGTGATGATGTGCGATATGGCGCCACCACACATTCAGTCACTTCACTACCAGTCTAGCATTGCTTGTAAAGTGCTTTGGGATACTGCGTATGAAAAGCGCTATATAAATTCTGATTCTTCTTCTTCATACTGTATAAATGCATAACAAGAAAGTAGTCAAATAAGGAAGGAAAATCTACATATGAAGCAAATTAAAGCTAAAAATCCCAGGGTGTTACTGAAATGCCTGATTAAAAAAACGTATCTTTTCCATTTGTTTTCTTTCTATAAAGTTTTTCACCTCTTGGTTCCAGGTGGGCAGCCTTTCAGCCCTGCCCCCATTCCTCCCAGCCGTTGTTCACCACCTGCAGTACTGTTAGCGCTTGTCCCCCATGGGCCCCCCCTATTGCAGGGCCAGGAGGGTTGCTCTGGGGACTGGAAGATGGTGCTGGCCGGGAGGGACCAGACAGGTTTAATCTGGGTGATAGTTCTTTATTGGAACAAAACACCATGGACCACCACCTGATGTCCCAGTGACAGCTAGCAGCCTACACTGACCCCCCCCCCAGATTCTCCACTTTTCCACAACTCATAGAGCCATGCCATTTCAAAATAGATATCTGGGTGGTAGACAAGTCATTGCACCTGGTGTCTCCAGCAACACCTCCATCTCACTTGAATTTAAGTTCAGCCAGCTAGATTCCATCTACTCCGAGAGTTGGTGCAAGCATTGGTCTAGCACAGTGTTTGCGTCGTAGGTGTTAGGTGTAAATGACAGGTACAGCTGTGTGTGATCTGCATTGCAGTGAAACTCCAACTTGTACTGTCTGGTGTCCTCTCCCAGTGGCAACATGTACAAAACAAACAATGTGGGAGACAGAATCAACCCGTGCCACCCCACAGCCTATCATTGCAGATTGTGAGGAGGACATACCTAACATGATCTGCTGAGATCTGCTGATGGGAAGGACTCAAACTACTTACTGGGTGACCCAGAGAGCCCTCTGTATAACCCCAGTAGGCCCTGTCCACACTGCTGTCTTGAAATCTGTAACGTTTTCGAAACGGTTTAAACTGGTAATGTTACAGTGTGTCCGCATTACCAGGGAGCCATTTTCCAAAACGTTACAACCTGTTCAGACAGTGTTTGCTTCAGGGTGCAGTGTGAGCCTTGTGTTGTGCTCCTGACTACAGAAAGCATCCCACAATGCAGTTCATGGTGGATGCATGCAGGTATACTGGAGGAAGGGGAGCTGCACGCTCACCCGTCCACACTGTCACTGGTAACGTTACAGCATTGAAAGCATTACCAAAACCGTTGTTGAAACCACCTCATATGTGGTTTCTGTAACATTTCAAAAAACACCTGCTGTAATGTTACCAGTGCAGATGCAAACCGTTACGGTAATGGTTTGGCCCCTCAGTAACGTTACAGAGGACTGAGCGTGGACAGGGCCATGACATGTCAAATGCTGATGCAAAATCAAGGAGAGTAACCACAGAGGATTCCCCTTCTATCTCTTGCAAGTAGAAGGTCACTCAATGCACTGATGAGCTCTTCCAAGGCCTCAAAGCAGACTGGAATGGTTCATATGTCTCGAGGTGAGCCTGTAGCTGTGTTGCAGCTACCTTCTCGATCACCTTCCTTAAAGAGGAAGGTTTGAGACAGGCCAGTAATTAGTCAGGATACCTGAGTCCAAAGATAGCTTCTTAAGGAGGGGTCTCAGCACCACTCTTTTTAGAAGGGAAGAGGGATCGCTGGACAGTCCTGGCAATGATTAAACCCAGGGCCTCCCGAGAGTCCACCGTCAGTCAGTTTGGACCCGGGGTCAAAGGAATAGAAAGTTAGGAGCAGTCCAGTGATCACTTCAAGTGTATCCATATCTGACAGTGGATGAAACTTGCTCTGGACCACAGAGGGCCCTCAGATACCAGAGGATGAGTCCCGCTGGTCCCTGACAGCCACTTGTAGAGACACCCACTCAAATGGATGAGACTCAGTTCAAGAAGTGGCTGGATTCCTCACACGTAACAGCTGACACTTCTCTCCCAGACTGCAGACAGGACAGACACAGTAATCTAAAAAATAAATATTTGTAGCGGATATTCCTTTAGGGATTTTATCCTGAGCTGCTTTATGCCTTTCTCCAATGACTACAGGAGATCTGGCCACTCAGTCATTAACATCTGCCCTCGTGCCGTTCCAGTCTCTGACTAATACATGCAGTGTGTGCTACGGTACATGCCTAAAAGGTTTGAGGCCCGCTTTACCCCAGGAATGTTCTACTTAGAGAACTAATAGAACCAAAACTAGCAGACAGAAAAAAATTACAAATTTTAAGTAGTAGTCAGAGGTAACTTTCTGTTTCTAAGTATTTTTCTTTTTCAGTTTGCTCATTAGAAAGTTTTCTATACAATGGAATTTTGCTGGATGTGAGGAATAGCACTCCACCTGGTAGCTGGCATATCTAGTTCTACCCCCTCCCACTACGTTGTCAGCCCTATGACCTCACCGACTGTGACATCACAGGTGACCGACCTGGCAGCTACTGAGTGGCCCCTCCTGAGCAGCTGTGATGTCACTGTCAGTAAGGTCACAATACTAATGATGCAGTGGGGGGACAAGAACTAGATATGTCAGTTGCCAGGCACAGTGCTGTTCCACAGATTACACCTACTAACACCAGGTAAAATATCTCCAAATTTCCCAAAGGGAAAAGAAAAAGCAGCCTAGATATAAAAGGTAATAGCTGACTGCTTTTAAAAACTAATATTCATTTTAGGCAGTACACTAGCGCTTAGTTTCATACTAACATACTAAAATGCCAGCCAGAGAATAGGCTAGCGTTTTCTGTGTCGTTCTCGCTTTCGGTCAGCCCCACCCTGGGAGCTGACCTTGCTGCCCTCTCGCCCTCTCTGGCTTCTCCCTTCCCAGTCCTGGATATTCCCGCTGCACAGGTCTTTGCTTCCAGAACCCTTCCCCTGTACCTGTCCCATCCCCTCTTGAACCCCTCCACCATCTCTGCGTCAACCAGCCCCCTGGGCAGTGCATTCCATGGCTCCACCACCCTGTCAGTGAAGTAGCACCTCCTCCTTTCTCCCCTGAATCCCTCCCCGATCTCTTTTCCTCAAAGTTAAGTATTCCATACCCGTCCTGATTGGGTCAAAAACATTCTTCAATTGCCTTTAACATTTGTATTCCACAGAGACATAAGAAAAATGTCATTACACTTGATATTTTATATATTTAATTTATGTGTATCGCTATATTGAAAAGTATATTTTTTATTGCAAACTCTGCTATTGTAAAAGAACAAATGCTCATCTGGTTGTATGGCATCTTTCCTGTTTTTAAAATATTATCTTGACCCCTGAATGTGCTAGTAGATGAAGGCGTTAAAGTCTATCAAGTCTGCTAAGTTTGGAGGTTCATGTCTACCCACCCCCTCACCATTGCCCCCTCACCAGACCCTTTTGCCTGTCCCACCTTCTATTAAAGTTCTCCACTGTTTTTGTACTAGCCAGCATCTCTGGAAACTTCTTCCACCCCTCAACCACCATTTCTGTGAACTAGTGCTTCCTAACATCCCTCCTGAATGCCCTCCCCCTCATTTGCTACTGTTCCCCCTAGTGGTCTTATTACTACTGACCTTCAACAGTTTACTTGAGTCCACCTTATTTATAGCCTGCATGTACGTACATGTTTCAGTCAAGTCACCCCTCTCCCTCCAGGTCTCCGGTGAGTACATTACAAATCCCACACTACATTTAGCCTCAAAATATCGACACTTTATATTTTTGTACATGTGGATATTCAAAAGTAAAAACAAACAAACAAAAAAACAAAGTAAAATCCAAATGACAGTGTTTTCCTTGAAATATTTATTTCTTGGGGTGTTTTGAGCACCCATGCTTTGCTGAACCCCACACACCTCCCCTTATTTCAAGCAGAACCATTGTCACTAATTCGCTAATATGGTTACAGTTATAGCATTTGGGTGACAACAGAGAGGGGAATGATCAAGGAAAGGAGAAACAGAGAAAAAACCAAAAAGCACAGAAAATAAATGTTTAAGAGTTCTGAGAAAGAACTAGGGACGCAGATCAAAGATTGGAGAAAGGGACGGTACATATTGTGCCTCAGTAACTCAACAAACAAACAAAAACCAACAAACAAACCAAGAAACAAACACTGCATCCTCTCAGTTTTTTTCTTGGAGGAAACACCAAATTATATTAACAAAGATTGCAAGGCAGGTAAGTTAAGTAATATATAGTTACATAATAGTTGTTGGCAGAAAAGGACTTACTGGTTCATCTAGTCTGCCCTGGTTTTGGTTTAATTCTTACCTCTTTACTCCAGGTTCTGCAAGACCTGTGTCCATACTTCCCCTCTGTCCTAGTCTAACTAGTCCTCTGTGTCTATCCCACACATGCTTGAAAGCCTCCGTGGTGTCCACACCCACCACTTCCTCTGGTAGCCTGTTCCAGGGTTCAACTACCCTTTCTGTGAAGAAGTACTTTCTCACATTGCCTCTGAGTCCCCCCCTTCCAGCCTCATCTCATGACCCGTAGTTATAGTGCTCATCCTTTCTGCAGAAAGCCGCTCTCCCCTGGCTTATTTATCCCTCTGACATATTATTTGACTATCTCTGTCATGTCATCCCTCTTCCTTCTTTCCTCCAGTGAGTACACATTTAGCTCCCCGAGTCTTTCCTCATAGTGTTTTTGATGCATGCCTTTGACCATTGTGGTAGCTCTTCTCTGCACTACCTCCACCTGGTTGATATCTTTTCTGAGATGGGGCCTCCAGAACTGGACACAGTACTCGAGGTGGGGCCTCACCAGTGATTTACAGAGGAACAATATTACCTCCCTGTTTCTACTTGTTATTCCTCTCCAGATGCGCCCCAGCATCCTGCCTGCCGTACCCCCTGCTTCACCGCGTTGACCTGCCACTTTGAGGTCCTCTGTTATGATGACTCCTAGGTCCCTTTCTTGGTTAGTTGTTAGCACTGCCTCACCTCCTAGTTGGTATATTGCCCTTGGGTTCTTACGCCCCATGTGCATGACTTTACGCCTTTTGGCATTAAATCCCGGCTTCCATACCCTTCACCATTCCTCCAGTTTGTTTAAGTCCCTTCTCATCCTAGCCACTCCCTCTTGCATGTTGACCCTGCTGCAGATCTTTGTGTCATCTGCAAACAGGCATACTTTCCCTTCTAGTCCATCTGCAATGTCTACGATGACATCATTGAATAGTAAAGGCCCCAGGACTGACCCCTGTGGGGAAATAGGCTACGTATTTTATATAGAAGCTTTGGAACCTAGATTTTGTCAGAAGAAAAGGACCTTTAGGCCCATCCTATCTACCCCTTGTCCATGCCAATTCTGTCACCACTGGGCCTAGCTGGTCATAAGTCTCACTCCCTCCCCTGTTCCTCTACCAAGTATGTCCCTGTGCCTATCCCATGCATGCTTGAAGCTCCCCACAGTCTTTGCCCCCACGACTTCCTCTGGCAGTCTGTTCCAGTCATCCACCACCCTTTCTGTGAAGTATTTCTGCACATCTCTCCTAAACTTCCCCCCTTTAGCTTCATTGTATGCCCCCTCGTTTTAGTTCCTTTTTTTCTGAAATAGACCCTCCACTTGCACCTTGTTCACTCCTGTGAGGTACTTGTAGCTTTCAGTCATATCCCTTCTCACTCTCCTCTCTAACAGGGAGTACATGTTGAGTTCCTGCAGTCTTTCCTCATATGACTTCTTGTGCAACCCCCTCACCATTCTGGTTTCCCTCCTCTGTACTGCCTCCACCCTATCAATGTTCTTGTGGAGGTACAGCCCCCAGAACCGGACACAGTACTCCAGGTGGGGCCTCTTCCTGCTAGAAACCTCTCTCCCAGTGTACCCCAGCATCCTGCTAGCCTTTCACACTGCCTAGCTACCTTAAGGTCATCAGATTTGATAACCCATAGGTCTCTTTCTTGCTTGGGGACTGTAAGCTTCACTCCCCCCATCTTATTCACAGCCCCTTACATGTTTTGGCATTAAAACCTAGCTGCCACCCCATTTACTGCATTCATTGATGTGTGTTTGTGTATATGTTAGTCCGCTGAAGCCATAAATTGTCAGTGAATTAACAAAACATGTTACCAAGTTCTATGGCAACCTGAACTCTCAGAATAAAATGGACAAGACAAATCCTTCCATCTGGTTAGTCAGTCTGGATCTTTACCATGAGTAAATTTCACAAGGTACATGAGGGTAAATTCCCAGCTGTTAGTTTTTGTCTAATAGGAGTTTTATTCCAACTTCTTTCCTTGGGCTCATTTTATGATTGTGATAATGTACTCCTGGGAATGTGTTGTGGAATTTACCCCCTTCTCATGTGGGTTACAGCACTTGTCTGGGCCTCATGCCTCACCACACAAAGTATGGGTAAATCTCAGAAAAACACACGCCCTGTCATGCAGCATTTTTATTTCAACAGAAACTGGTGTCACACAGAGTGTCGCTCACATACCAACTGGCTTTCAGCTGGAGATGTCGGACATTTCTCAGTGAGCGTGAAGGATTCAGATTTGTAAAAGTTCTCAGGTTTCATATTGACAGCTTGTAGTAAACTAATTTGTTGGAAATGTGTTAATGAAAAAAGGCATTCTGGGTATAATTAAACAGTAAAGGCATCTCTCAGCCCTGTCTGTAGGGCGACCTTGGACATGGCTGAAGGTGAGTCTCTGTGCCAAGACTGCACTGTGAATCTGCAGTAGAGTCCAGTTAAGTTCTTAGTCTGAGATCGCTGCTGGACAAGATCAGACCATCCAGAGAATCATCACAGTTTGTTTTTTCAATAAGAGAAATTTTACAATGCTGTTGATAGATCAGTCAGTGGGGAAACCACACACACACACACACCACACACTACTACTATTCTACTGTAAATTATTGCCTTGTCTTGTATTGTACTGATTATATTTGTTTCTGGTATGCACCCAGATCATCCCCAAAAATGGGCGCTTGCACTTGGTGGACCTACCTGGCTAACAAAAGTAAACACATGCATGCACGCGCGCACACACACACATACACACACACACACACTCTGACCGAATACATTTCTGCCAGCTCTAAGCTCGGGGTCTGATGTTTACACACCAAACTTGGAACAATGTCAGCATCCGCTTCTCGCTGCAAATGCGGGAGGAACCTTTTCTTGGAGGAGTGCTGCTTGGCTCTTGCTACCCTCACCTGTTTCTTGGCTTCTATTTTTAGACTGAGGTGGCTTCTCAATTGCCTGAAGGGACAAGTGAGGTTGATTGTTATTTCTGTATGCAGCTGTGAAAACAATTTATAAAAGCTGTGATAAATGGGAACATTTCTGAGCAAAGCACGGTGCGGGGCCTGCCCAAGTGGGCCTGTGCAGGTCAGTAGGCTATTGTTGGAGTGCTGTGGGAAGGGGGTGGGGGGAAGAATGTAGAACAAAGGTTCTAAGGCAGAGGCTGTGCAATAATACATGTTAGGGAGTATGGAGTACTGGTGGTGATGGAAATATGGGTACTCACACCCCCACTAGTTCTGCACTGAGTGCTGTTAGCTCTTGTGCCCTGCCATTTATTTATAAATGAAATGAAAATGAGTGTGTGCACACATATGTGTGTGTGTGTGTGTGTGTGTGTGGTTTCATTTGTGGTGGTATGTATATCTTATTGAATGTGTGTTTTCACTTAAGGGTTTGGTATCTGCGTGTGTGCTTGTGTGTATTTGTTTCTATGAGTATGTTAGAGTGTGTGTGTGTGTGTTTACCATTGTGTTTTTGTGTACCTGTGTGTATTTGTATGTGTATTCTACTATATTTGTGTGTACCTGTGGGTTTGTATGTACCTGTGGTTGTATCTGTATTTTAGTGTGTTTGTAGGTACCAGTATGTTTTTGTGTACCTGTGTCTATTTGTGGTGCATTTTAGTGTACATGTGTGCTGCCTGGGTGTGTATTTGTGTTTTTTATATGTGTGTGTTTTAGTGTTTATCTGTGTGTGTGTGTGTGTGTGTGTTTATGTGTGTGTGAGCGCACGTATGTGTGCCTGTGTGTATTTGAGAGTGTTTGTGTGTATTTGTATGTGTATTTTAGTGTGCAAGTGTGCTGCCTGGGTGTGTATTTGTTTTGTTTTCTACACTGTATGTGTTTAGTGTTCATGAGTGTATGTGCTCCCATTTGTGTATTTGTGGTTGCAAGTATATCTGTGAGTGTGTGTGTGGTGTATGTCTGTGTGCCTGAGTGTGTGAGTTTGTGTGTCTTCATTTCTGGTTGTATGTGTGTGCCTGTGCATGTATTTGTTGTATGTGGGAATGTGTGCGTGTGTGTATTCGTGGCTGTATGTGCGAGTGTGTGTTTTTGTGTGTGTGTGGAGAGGAGGTAGCAATCCATCATCGCAAGGCGCAAGAGAGAAAGAGAGATGAGGTCAACCCCCGTCTCAGTTTTTACACCCTGCAGGAGCACAAGTTGCCACCTGACCACGAGTTTGTTCTGCAGTGTACCCCCTCTCCAGATGACCTGAAGGTGGACATGAATAGAATTCAGTGGTAATTTGTGGTGGGGGGGGGGGGACGGAGGAGGAGGGGAGTGCCTTGCTGCAACACCCTCTCTAATTGTTAAATGTTAGCAGGAAAAACAATCAGGAACAAGGAAGTGGGTGATTTCTGTTGAAAGATTTTTACACCTCAGGCTGCTGCCCTTTCACACTAAAGCAATCAGCAAAGTCATTACTGTACTCTGTAAGAATTGTTTTGTTCTGTTTTTGGCAACTTCGGCTGTACAGTATGTTGACAATACACCCTTCAAACCCCCGGCCCAAAGACCAACCCATGGGCCAGATATGTTTTTTTTTTTTTTACTTAGGATTACTGGAGACTATAAGGTTGAAACAGGTCAAGATAACCCATTGGGACTACCCACCATTTCTCAGTGGTAGTCATTTGGAAGTAGCACAACTGGAATCAACTTGTCGATTTTATTGTTAAAAATAGTTTTATAGGCTGGCCCAGTGGCATGGCAATAGTACAACTGCTTACCACGCTGGCAATATGGGTTCAGTAGTGAACTCGAGTTGCCAGGGGTCAGCCATTGGGGGAGGTGAATTGGACGTCTGGAGGACTGCTCTCCTCTCCCTGGGAGGGAGGGTTGCGCCTCCTGTAATATGCTTGGCACCTAGCGGAGGTGAGGTGTCATGGCAGGCAGGAGGCCCAGAAGTGTGGGGGATGCCGGCAAAAGGCTGTATGTTAAAACTGCCGATGAGACCACTCTTACAGTTCTAAGAGTGGTCCTATGCATTCATATGGCATGAGAACGACGAACTGAAAGTGAGTGGTTCTGATACCCTAAGGATGTAAGTGAGATCATTCTTATAACCATAAGAGTAGTCTCAGCAGTGCTATTAATATATTATTGATTACGATCAATCAAATATATATATATTAAAATTAAAAACAAAATGCACCTCGAACTTGCCCATTTCCAGGGTAACTGCGCATAAGGCACTCTTCACAGAATAAGTGTCTCACACGCAGAGGAAAGGAGTGCTCTGATTAGCGAGGAGTGCTCCCTTGATTTATAATCTGCGTCATTGCACGCTGACATTCCCAAGGGAGATGAGCTGGAGGAAAGATATCCTGGACAAGCAGCCGCAAGGTGGCCTGGCACCATCGATGGGGCACCACTGGATCCCATTCGAGGCAAGGGCAAGTTCCCCCCTGACCCTGCTATGAGGGGCAAGTCATGAGAGCATAGGTAAGTCCTAAAGATGGTGAGTGACTGGGCTAGGGAAGGGCAATAAGAAAACAATTGCCTTATATTCTTGCTGTCAGTAATTTCCTGGGTGATGTCATTCCATAACATTGTTATGCACTGGGTGAAAAAAAAAACTTCCATTTGGTAGTCTTAAACACACCTATCCTTATTTCTGTCACATGGCCTCTTGTCTGTACACAGTTTTTTCTAGGTGCGAGTCCCATTTCTTTTGGAAGTCTTTGTCTTTCATGATGCTCACATACACAGATGAAGTTTTTATAGCCCAGTGGAGATGCAGCATCTCATTTTCAACAGGGTCTTGCTTCTGACCTAGTTTTACTGCTAGGAGGTCATTAATGATTGCTCAGGGTCACACAGTGTACACGTGGCTGTAGTGGGATTTGATGCAGGGTCTCAATAGGTGCATTCACACGTACCTGGCTGTCACACTTCTATCTGCTTCACCCCACTTGCACCACTGGTGACATCTGTTTACACAAGGAGAGTGGTGCGCCATTGCAGGATGGCAAACAACTACTTCCTACATTTTTGTCGCAGTTCTGCCGGGGCCAGGAAGCTGGGAATACAGAAATGTGAGTAAACAAAAAACAGCGCTAATCAACGAAGAGAGCTGCAGCTCAAAGGGTATGTTGGTGTCGTTTTTCTCGTATCCAGGGGTTACTTCACTAAACTACTGCTGAACGGTCACTTGAGCTGCAGCATTTCTCATTGCTTAGTGTGGTTTTGTTTAGTTCTGTTGCAATGGCAGTTCTCAACCGTAACGCCCACCCTATTCTATGCACAAATGAGGTCAGGTGTGATCTGTTTTCTTCATGTAGGGCCTATAAGTTGGCAGCATGTGGGGAGACACAGTTGTGTATATTTGAACACCATATCACAATGGGGTGAGTGTTAGGGTTGAGAAACCCAAGGAATACCCCCAACCCTGATTTGCCATGACTGACAGCAGTGAAAAACGTAATGTTTTTTTCCTTTTGGTGCTGGGGAGTTAGAGTTGGAAACCCTAACTGGTGCATTAATGCAGTTTTTTTTACAAATAATTTTCTTACTTTTTCAGATTATGGTTCTATAGGACTTGCGCTTCCGTACCTCCATTCATGTACACATGTATGTGGGTGTGGAAATGCAGGGCCCTCTCAGCCTTGCACTTCCGTACCTCCATTCATGTACACATGTATGTGGGTGTGGAAACGCAGGGCCCTCTCGGCCTTGCACTTCCGTACCTCCATTCATGTGCACATGTATGTGGGCATGGAAATGCAGGGCCCTCTCGGCCTTGCACTTCTGTTCCTCCATAAAAGCAATTTATATGCTTCATTGTAATTTCTTTTGTGGGGAGGGAGGGAGTCAAGTTTGTTAAAGTTGCAATGTTATGGTATGGGAATTTTCATTTTTTTCATTTGAATGGTTTTAATGGTTCTATGTCATAACAGCGACCGCCGAAAGGCGATCACCATTAGGGTGATGTCACATCACCGAAAATCAATTTCAGCGATGTGCCCCCCCAGGTGCACAGCAATAGGGCACTGGGGACTTGCAATTTTAAATGTTATTCACTCCTCCTACTATAGGATTCTCAGCTCGGGGGTGCTTGTTGGGGGAGTGCAAATCCGTGAAAAAATACGGGCCGGGCGCAACAAAACATACCTGCGCCTAGACCCAAACCCAGCACCCTGTGAACCCCAGCCCTGAACCCACCCAGCATATCATGGCACTGGCTCGGCAGCTCACCATGGCACTGCCCTCAAAGTCCTCCTCCTCCCTCCCACCCTCACTGAGCATGCTCGCTCCCCCTGCTGCGTGTACATGGTGACATCCTGTCACTATATGCATGAACCCCCAATCTGGTCCACCCTCCTGAGTACGTAGCCCGATGACATGCATGATTGAGTCACTGTTTTTGTATGCTCAATCGCAGCCAGCTCATGTCACAGGCTACCGTTTTAACGTCTATTTTCAGCTGGTATTTCTTAGGGCTTGGTGTTGTAATATACATTGAGGTCTTTCTGTTGATATATATACTGGAGATTGTTCCTTAACTCCAGAGATTGACAGAGTTACAGCTTGTTAAATTTGCAATGTTATCGTACAGGAATTTTAATTTTAATTTTGGGCTGGCAGTATAGCCTAGAGGTTAGAGGAATGAGGTGTGAATGAGCTTGATACATCCAGCAGACCAGACCTGAGTTTGATTCTCACAACCTCCACTTGCATACTGTGTGACTCTGAGCAAATCACTTAACTGCCCAGTGCTCCCAGGTCATCCCTGAAAACAGGCACTTGTGCCTAGTGGGCCTAACCCGGTTACCAAAGACTAAAACAAATAAATAAATAAATAAATAATTTTTTTTATATGGCCCCTGAATTCGTTTGTTGGGTATTATGTGTTAGTATTGTGATACTGATGAATACCTTTCCTTTGATATATAGTTTGCCCCTTAACTGCAAATATTGACAGAGTTATGGCTTGTTAAAGTTGAAATGTAGGAAAAATGAGTCTTGTTTCTTGAGCTGAAATACTTCTTTTGTGAGAAAAAATATCTTCTGTTATATGGCTGCTATCTTGTTTTTATTAAAAAAAAATTGGAAACCCATAAAAAATGATGCCCTGGAGAAAAACAGGCACACACATCTAGCCAAACAGGACCCATTTAGCTCAATTCTGGAGTTTGTTTTTGGAAAAATGACTCTAAAATATGGTTTTTGAGACATTCCTGAAAATCTTGGCGGAAGGTTTAGTGAGGGCCTTAGCAAGGGCACATGCGAAAGAACTGTGTTTCTTTTGTGGGCTCAACAGTGGGATTTTCTTGGATTTGTAGCAATAGCTGGAGTGCTGCTGCTAGTTTGATTAAGAGCACTAAGCCAGCAATCGCTGGATCATATGAAAGAACTATGGTTCTTTTGTAAGATCAACAGTGGGACTTTCGTGGATTTTGTAGCCACTGCTAGAGTGCTGCTGCTGGTTTGAATGAGAGCAGTGCGCTGGCAATCGCTGGATCTCTTTCTCTCTCTTTCTTATCTGTCTGTCTGTCTGTCTATCTATCTGCAGACAGTATCTGTCTATCTAGCTATCTATCTATGTGTCTATCTACAGATAGTATCTATCTATCTTCAGACAGCATCTATCTATCTACAGACTGTATATATCAATCTATCTATCTATCTATCTATCTACAGACAGTATCTAACTATCTATCTGCAGATGGTATCTATCTATCTATCTGTCTATCTGCAGACAGTATCTAGCTATCTATCTGCAGACAGTATATATCTATCTGCACAATATATATCTATCTATCTGAAGACAGTATCTATCTATCTATCTATCTGAAGACAGTATCTATCTATCTATATATCTATCTGCAGACAGTATCTGTCTGCAGACAGCATCTATCTTTCTATCTATCTATCTGCAGACAGTATCTATCTATCTATCTATCTATCTATCTATCTATCTATCTATCCATCATCTATCTATCTTCATATAGTATCTATCTAGCTATCTATAAATCTATCTATCTATGTATCTATCTTCAGCCAGTATCTATCTATCTATCTATCTATCTATCTATCTAATCTATCTATCTATCTATCTCTCTATCTGCAGGCAGTATCTATCTGTCTGTCTATCTATCTATCTGTCTTCAGACAGTATCCATTTATCTATCTGTCTACAGATAGTATCTATCTATCTGTATATCTATCTGTCTACAGACAGTATCTATCTATCTTTAGACAGTATCTATCTATCTATCTATGTGCAGACAGTATCTATCTATCTATCTGCAGACAGAATCTATCTATCTATCTATCTATCTATCTATCTGCAGACTGTATCTATCTATCTATCTATCTGCAGACAGTATCTATATATCTATCTGAAGACAGTATCTATGTATCTGTCTATCTGCAGACATTATCTGTCTATCTATCTATCTATCTATCTATCTATCTATCTATCTATCTATCTATCTGTCTATCCATCTATCTATATATCTGGGTGTCTATCTATCTATCTATCTATCTGCAGACAGTATCTATCTATCTATCTATCTATCTATCTATCTATCTATCTATCTATCTATCTATCTATCATCTGTCTATCTTCAGACAGCATCTATCTATCTATCTACAGACAGTATCTACCTGTCTATCTATCTGCAGGCAGTATCTATCTATTGGTCGGTCTATCTATCTATCTATCTATCTATCTATCTATCTATCTGTCCATCTGTCTACAGACAGTATCTATCTACAGACAGTATCTATCTTCAGACATTATCTATCTATCTATCTATCTATCTATCTATCTATCTATCTATCTTCAGACAGTATCTATCTATCCATCTATCATCTACAGACAGTATTTATCTATCTGCAGACAGTATCTATCTATCTGCAGAGAGTATCTATCTATTTATCTATATATCTCTCTATCTATCTAGCTGCAGACAGTATCTATCTATCTATCTATCTGTGTGTCTATCTGTCTGCAGACAGGATCTATCTATCTATCTATCTTCAGACAGTATCTATATATCTATTTTCAGACAGTATCTATCTAGCTATCTACAGACAGTATCTATCTATCTATCTATCTATCTGCAGGCAGTATCTATCTTTCTCTCTACAGACAGAATCTAGCTATCTACAGACAGTATCTATCTATCTATCTATCTATCTATCTATCTATCTATCTATCTGCAAACAGTATCTATCTATCTTCAGACAGTGTCTATCTATCTATCTATCTTCAGACAGTATCTATATATCTGTCTATCTATCTATCTTCAGACAGTATCTATCTATATATCTATCACAGTATCTCTCTATCTATCTCTCTCTGTCTATCTTCAGACAGTATCTATCTATCCATCTATCATCTACAGACAGTATCTATCTATCTGCAGACAGTATCTATCTATCTATCTATCTATCTATCTATCTATCTATCTGCAGACAGTATCTATCTATCTCTCTATCTATCTGCAGACAGTATCTATCTATCTGTGTGTCTATCTATCTATCTATCTATCTATCTATCTGCAGACAGCATCTATCTATCTATCTGTATATCATCTATCAATCTTTAGACAGCATCTATCTATCTATCTATCTGCAGGCAGTATCTATCTATCTATCTATCTATCTATCTATCTATCTGTCTATCTTTAGACAGTATATATCTATCTATCCATCTACAGACAGTATCTATCTATCTATCTATCTATCTAAAGACAGTATCTCTCTATCTGCAGACAGTATCTATCCATCTATCATCTACAGACAGTATCTATCTGCAGACAGTATCTATTCATCTATCTATCTATCTATCTATCTGCAGACAGTATCTATCTATTTATCTGTCTATCTATCTGCAGACAGTATATATCTATCTATCTATCTGTCTATCTTCAGACAGTATCTATCTGTCTGTCTGCCTGCCTGCCTGTCTGTCTGTCTATCTAGCCAGGTGCCCACCCCCAATACTGATTCTTCCCCCTCCAGGTTGCTGTCCCCTTCCCAGTGTTTAATAGTAAAATTAAATTCTAAGTGGATTGGAGTGCCCACTGCCCAGTGCCATTTCTCTCACCCCTCTCACCTCCAGGTCACCTACCCACTTTACCCAATGTATAGTTGGTGGCACTGCACTGCCCACCCCCGGTGCCGCTGAAGATCATCCCAACACCAGGGAGTCCAGTCACCAGTGTTGGCTTGGATCCTCCTGAAATAAAGAAAACTATCCTTTGTTGATCATTTTTTTTTGGGGGGTAAGAATCTGAAAAAAAAGGAAAAAAAGTTCAGTGGTGATCTGTCCCCCAGACCCACATCCACCCTATCCTGACCACCCATTCAGTACCCCCACACACCCTCACTTACCTGAAACTGTCCCATGATGTAGATCCACTCTCTGATCGAAGGCACACCTTGCTGCTGAAACTGGTGAGTGCAATATGAGAAAAAAAGGGAAGTCCAGTTTACTGTATTTCAATGGGGTTTGAACTTTTATTCCTAACTTTGTATTTTTTTAAATATTTTTACACCAAATTTTCAACATGGGCATTTTGGGACCCCACCTCATGAACAAGAGTGGTGAAAGTTTTCAAAACTAGCCAAAAGGTGATTTCGCTCGAGCACAAAATCACGTTTCATGTGGGATTTGACATTTTTCACCTATTGGGTTCATGAGGTAGGGTCATATGAAGGCTATGTTCAAAATCTGGGGTCAACGAATTGATAAACAACAAAGTTATGAGTGTACAGTGACATTTTTCTACACTTGCTCATAACTTTGGTAATTTCCAATATTTTGACCCAAAATGTTCAACATTTTTTCACATCACCTCATGAACATGACAGCTGGCCTTTTATAAATCCTGCCAAAATGTGATTTCACACCTGTGGCAGGAAATGGCATTTCAGTGGGGTCTTGAAAAGGTTCACCTACTGGGTTCATGAGGTGGGGTCATAAGAAGACTATGTTGAAAATGTGGTGTAAAAATATGGTAAAATGTCCAAGTTATGAGTGAAAGTTGAAATATTTATTTATTACATACAAAACCCTTTAGGCTGTGCCTATTTTCAAAGGGTTTAGGATCAGATATAGCAGCAGACAACAGATTGCAGGTATAAAATACATACACTATAATACATACAATATATTACATGTATGCAGGCATTCATAGTGCAATCCTCATCAAGGCAGAGGTATATAGAGATTACATTATGTGCTAGAGAATGCAATACAGCCATACAGCATTGAGTATTTAATATAGGAGATACACCATTTCAACGTTCACCAATAACTTCACTAATTTTCAATATTTTATCTCCAAACTTTCATCATAGTCATTTTTTCACAGCACTTCATAAACATGACAGGTGTAATTTTTCAGTCCTTCATGAGACATGCTTTTGCGCTTGTGGTGTGAAATTATGTTTCAGCCAGCATACTATACATGCCACACATCATGTTAATAAGAGGACTCATAAGATGACTGTCTTGAAAATTTGGGATGGAATAAAAAAAAATTATTAAAACATGTGTGTAGTGCCAGCCTTCACCCAAGGGGTAGTGTTTTGTGATCCTGTGTGGGTTAGCTGAGTTTGGGGCAAGCTCAGTGAGCCAGCTGGATGCAGTGAGGATGGGGAGATGGCACTGTTATGTGACACCCCCAGCCTGGGAAAAGGTGTGGGGTTGCCCACATGGGCCCAGGTACCATATGGTGAAGATAACTTTTCTCTTGGCATTAGGCCCTGCACCTCAGCACTTGTGAGTGGCAGAGAGCCCTGTGCATTGACTGAAAGATGGACTCCGCATCTGTATCTGCAGCCACATGGAAGCACAGGGCCCAGAGGGCCCTGCACTTCTGCAGCCCACCAGGCAGCCCCATAAATTCATTTTTTTTCCCCATAATAATTTTTATTTTCCTTTTTAAAAGTAAAGGTAAAACAGTATACACAGAAAACATAAGAATAGTGACAGGAAGTAACAGTGCAGACAGCTCATCACAAAAGTTTAAATACATAAATACAATTAATAACATTTAAGATATTATAGAAAATAATTAATGAATCATTCCATGATTTATAACTTATAAATAGATGTTAGATCTTGAACCTATAACTAAGTCAGCACATTCTAACAATAAGACTTAAAAGCATTGACCTGCTAATACAGAAGTCTTATAAAGTTTTAGTATTACAAGTTCTAATATACTAAACCTGCATATCTAAATCAGCTGCTGGGGAATCCATCTTCTGAAAAAAAAAAAAAAAAAAGGCCCCCATATGTTTAAAAATTTGTCTAGCCTATCAATGAGCAAATAAGAGAATCTCCCATTGTTGGCAGTATAACTCATCATATTTAACCATTCTGGTAGCGAGGGTACCTGGGGTCTTTCCAATATTTTAGTATTAAACATTTGGCACATACAGAGGCCACTGAGAGCCATAACATTTGTTGGTATGTGAGCATAAGAGAAGGTGAGGAAATTCCTAGAATATGTATTTCTGGGGAAAGAGTTACTATACTGGAAAAGCAGGGATCACATATTCTACCAACCTCATTCCAGAATTCCTTCAATTTTGGGCAGTCCCATAACATGTGGAATATATTGGCATCAGAGGAATTACACTTCCAACAATGTGAGTTAGGAGAAAAAAACCCAGTTCATAGAGCTTAGCAGGGGACGTATAATACCGATGTAGGATTTTGAATTGAATAAGCTTACCTTGGAGGTCTTTGTTCCCATGATATGCATGATCCCAGGCAAAACCCCAATCTTGCTCCTCTATTCCAGTTCCCAGTTCTACTTCCCATTTCTGTCTGGCAGAAGAGGTGAGAGATGCAGAAGTGAGAGAAGAGGTAAGACATTTGTATACCAAGCTTGCTCCCCCTCTTAATGTTGCATAGCTTTACCAGTTGTTCCCATTCCTTGCAATTATTTAAAGAAAGATCCTCCTTTGAAAGATAATTGGAAATTAGGTGGCGTAATTGCAAATAGTAGTAGAAGTGGAACCATGGGAGAAGGTATTTTTCCTTAACTTCCATAAAAGACATCAAAGTACCAGAGTCTTTATGTAACGTATCAACAACTTGTTTAATGCCTGCTTGAGGCCATACATTGTTGGGCAGCAGAACACCATTTTTTGTTAGTGTTGGATTGGCCCAGAGGGGCATTGTTTTGAGGGGTTTGGAGTCAGGATTAATGGCTTTATTAACCTTCCTTAGCACCCTGAACGAGTTCCTTAGACAGGGGTTATTTTTCAAGTTTAAGGGGATAGGTAGGTAGCTTTAGTCAGAAAGACAATTAGGATTTAGCAAAGCTGGTTCTAATGACAGCCATAGAGGAGAATTAGGGGTATCCATGGTATTTGGTTGTAAATGACCCGCAGCTTATTTAAACATAAAGGCCCACTGATACCATTCCCAGTGAGGAAGGGCAAAACCCCTGATCTTGTTTGAGGCATTCAGTTTGTTAAGGCTTAATCGAGGTGGTTTTGTTCCCCAGAGGAAAGTCCTTATTAACAAATTTAGCTTATCAAGTAAAGATTTAGGTAGTTGGATTGGAATATTCTGAAACAAATAAAATAGTTTAGGGGCAATGATCATCTTTATTGAGTTTATCTTGCATCAAAGGGATAGATTGTCACCCCCAATTAACTAAATCTTGTTCAACAATGTGGAACATAGGTAAGTAATTTAGTTTGGATAATGTTTCAAGCTTTGTGGTGATTTGCAAGCCCAGATAACTTATATGATTTTTAACCCAACCCTTTTCAAAAAGTTTTATTTATTTATTTAGATTTTTTTGACCGGTTAAGCCCTGTGAGACCAGAGATCCCTTTTTCAGGGGCGACCCGGGGTTGCGCACTCCAACCACTTTACTTTAGGTGAGGGTTCAGATGGAATACAGTAACAGAGCTTAGGATTACATACATGGGCAGTGGGGTACATTTAGACAAGTTGGTAGATTCAGTTTCATTACAATAGGTCAACAGTGTTATTGACATTCTCTATAGGCAATCCAAGGAGAGAAGAGTTTAGTCAGTTGCCATAGAGGGGGGTTAGTTCCTCAAGGTTCTTTAGTATAAAGGGAGAGGGTTAGGGCAAAGAGCTTGGAACTTATCTCAATTAACTTGTAGACCTGAAATAGAGCCAAATTCAAGGAGCAGTTTTTTGAGGGCCACTTAGGACTGAACCGGTCTGGATAAAGTTAAAAGCAGATCATCTGAAAACGTAAATGTTTTATGAACATGTGAACTGATTTTGAAGCCAGAAATGCTAGGGTGCTCAGCTATGGCCCTATCAAGGGCTCGCTTGTCAGAATAAACAAATATGGAGACGGGACAACCTTGTCTGGTTCCACAGGATAGTGAAATAGGTTGAGATATAAGACCATTTGTAAGTAT
The DNA here is from genome assembly GCA_016271365.2 of Neoceratodus forsteri. Lineage (NCBI taxonomy): Eukaryota > Metazoa > Chordata > Ceratodontiformes > Ceratodontidae > Neoceratodus > Neoceratodus forsteri. The sequence continues at coordinate 83,740,916 of JADMNL010000034.1, forward strand.
TTGAGCAGAAGAACCTTTATACAACAATGAGACCGAAGTGTTAAAGTTAATTCCACAGCCAAAATATTGCAGAGCAAGGAACATATAGTCCCAAGACAAGGAGTCACATTCAAATGCTTTGAACAAATCCATGGAGAATACAAGGTGTGTCTCCTTAATCTTGTTGGCATACCATATAACATTTAATAACATACGAACACAATCTGCCCCAGACCTGCCATGAATGAATCCCACCTGTTCCTTACCAATCAAATCGCAAATTATTTTTTGAATATGGGAAGTTAGGATTTTTGCTAGGATTTTATAGTCTGCGTTCATAAGAGATATTGTGTGGTAGCTGTCACAGCATAAAGGGTCCTTATTCTTCTTGTGTAAGAAAGTAACTAGGGCCTGCGTCAGTGTTGTAGGTAAGGAACTTTGGTCCCAAGATTCATGAAACATATTAAGTAAATGGGTGGAAAGCTTTGGGCTTAGGAGTTTATAAAATTCTCCTGGGAACTCATCTAATCCAGGGGCCTTACCACTAGGCAGAGAGTCAATAGCTAGAGAAACTTCCTCCAGGGATGACTCTTTGCTAAGTTGTTCTTCCTTCTCTTTAGTTAGTTTAGGAGTTTTAATGGAGGAAATAAACTGTTTTATTTTAACAATATCCACGGTTTTTTTGTCATAAATCCTGGTGTAAAATTCTTTGAAGGCAGTATTAATTCCTAAGCTGCTATTAACTACCTTTCCAGCAGTGTCGCGGATACCAGGAATAATGATTTGGTCCTGTAATTTTTTGAGCCTGTAGGCCAATGGTTTTCTGGCCTTTTCCCTTGATTCCCAGTAGCTCTGCTTTGTATGGAATAGTGCATATTCTGCCTGAGTAGAAAAAAGTTTATTAATGTCAAACTTGAGCAGGGTTATTTCATATAGAAGCGACTGATCAAAGTGACCTGAAAAGTTTAGCTTTGTTTCCAGTTCCTTTAGTTTGGCCCGTCTGTCGTTTAAAAGTTTAGCTCTCTCTTTTCTTGGGTGCTGAGAAGCTTATGATCCTACCATGAATAAAAGTTTTATAAGCCTCCCATAAACAAGCATGAGTAACCTCCCCATTGTTGTTATTCAGGAAGATTTTCAGTAGTCTCTTTAGTAACCCAGTCGACAAATTTTTTGTCCTTTAATAGGGAGGTGTTCATCCTCCATCTGTGTGATTTTGGATGGCCCTTTCCCAGCACAACATTCAAAGAAATTAGGGCATGGTCTGAAATGACAATATTATCAATTCCAGAGTCCAAAATTGAATTAAAAATAGCAGTAGAGACAAATATATGGTCAAGTCTACTGTAAGTAAAATATCAGTTGGAGAAAAAAGTATAGTCCTTGTCCTGGGGGTGAACCAACCTCCAGATGTCAGTGAGAGATAAAGACCCAAGGAGATTGTGTAGAGATTGGCGAGCTTTAGGTATGGAAGGGGATGGTCTGGGGGGGGGTTCCTATCAAGTAAGGGGTCCATAACCTCATTAAAATCCCTGCCTAGGATTATATTGTGATCTAGGTAATCATGGAGCATATCAGACAATGAGTAAAAAAAAACAGATTGTTTGGAATTTGGAGAGTAAACATTACAGATCACCACCTGAACCCCATCCAGTAAACCTGTCAAGATCTGGAACTGACCATCAGGATCAGCTGTGTGTGAGGATTTAACAAAGTTTGCCCCCTTTTTAACTAGAATGGCAGTTCCCATTTGCTTACTATTATAGGAACTAAATTCAACCCGAGCAACCCAGGATCTGGAGAGCTTGGCTGACTCAACATCATTCAGATGGGTTTCTTGCAATAGAGCAATATCAGTACCTTTTTTATTCAGATAGGATAGGACCTTTTTCCTTTTAATGGGGGACCCTAACCCATTAACATTCCATGATGCCATTTTGTAAGGAAGCATGAGTATCTACTTATTGATTTACTGGCTTATGGACGAATAACAAGCTGGTCAATATTATGGAAAAAGCAAAAAAAAGACAATATACGGTTAGTAGTTAAAGTGCAAATAGAGAAATAGGTTAAAGCAATCACGTTTGTCTAAAGGCTTTAGATTAGATAGACAATTAAAATAGTAATACAACAAATGGATAAGCGTTCCTGGACAGTTACAGGCAGTAGGGTGGGATCTACTGCAAGACCTAGAGTACACCGAACCAAACAGTCCAAGGTGGGTAAGGTGTGACAGGTGACGAGGCTGGTAGGTGATAGACCTCCAGACAAACCAGCTATGTACAGGGTCAAAATGAACAATCAATTCAGAGACCAGAGCAGTACCATAAGGAACAATATGAACAGCACCAGCACAATTTAAACCATTAAAAGGATGAATGCAGGAGACCCAGAACTTATTTATTTATTTGCTTTTGTTTACCAGGTAAGCACGCTAGACATCCAAGTGCCTATTTTCAGGTGCAACCCGGGAGGATTACAGAGTACATACGAAACATAGTACAGGGTCGAGGTAACATACAGGAGCCTCAGGCATAAACAAGTAGGTGGTACAGCATATGGGACAACAGGCTTTAAAATGGTTATGTAGGCAGAATAGCAACAAGATACATAACAGCATTAATAGGTAGAATAACATCTAAATAACATCTTGAAAGAGAATAACAGCAAAATAAATGAAAATACAAGCAGGTACTGATATGACATGAGCGCCTATCATGAAAGAGAATAACATCAATATAAATGAAAATACAAGCAGGTACTGATATGACATGAGCGCCTATCATGAAAGAGAATGACATCAAATAAATGAAAATACAAGCAGGTACTGATATGACATGAGTGCCCCTCCAACAGGAGGGCAGAAAGTGCCTTGTGCTGGTTATCAGAAGAAAATTTAACAGTAGTCGGTATCAATGGCACTTAGGACATCACCCTCAGTAAATCGGGTGGGAGGGATAGAGAGAATACGCTGGGTCTATATGGCACATAGGCAGAGGCAGATTTGAGGAAGCTCCAGAGGGATGTTTTGAAGCAGGGATGGGAGGGAGAGGCACAAACTAAGGCAGGAAGGGAGTTCCACAGTCTTGGAGCATGGACGGAGAAGGCCCGGTCACCTGTGAGGGTTCGGATCTTAGGAACCAGGCAGACCTGTACAGCACTAGATCTTGAGTGGTAGGCTGGGGTTTCATGTTTGAGGGGAAGGGCAAGTGCAGAAGGAGTGGCAGTTCTAACTATGTTATCTACAAAGTTGCCAAGGAGAAAGGCACGGTGCTTTTCAGGGGGGAGCCACTTCAGCCATGAGTAGAGCTCACAGCGATGCGTAAGGCAAGTGGCAGAGAGTGCGAAGCGGCATATATTGTTATAAGCAGTGTCCCATTTCACAAGACTAGAATTCGGGACTGGGGCAAAGGCTACGAGCCCATAGCAAAGCGTGGGAAGAAGTATCCCCCTGGCTAGGGCGAGCCATGCAGCAGGGGTGAGGCAACCTTTGGCTCTGTAGGCAAGTCCGAGCTTGCCATTCGTGGCCTTGCATACATTCCAAAGATGCATGGTGAGATCCTGTTGTGGATCATGGGTAACTCCTAGATTATACTTGACATAGTCCACGGCCTGCAGGAGGGAGCCATTCGATCCATAGATGGTTAGAGGAGCCGGGCAGGAAGAGGTTTTGGCCACAGAGCCAAACAGCATGGCCTGGGTCTTATTCAGGTTGATGGTCAACTTGGGGTCCTCCAGCCAGTTCTGGATAAGTTCAAAGTCAGAGTTAAGCCAGGAGTTGATGGCAGTAATATCCGGAGAACTGGACAGTATGATGAGATCATCCGCGTATAGGGTGGAGTGCCCTGTGATCGCAAATTCTCTCACTGTAAGTATTACCTGAGCAACCACTCCCGTCGTCACGGGGCAAAAACCACACCACTGGGTTTTGTCTTAACGTCGCTTTATTTGATCAAACCTTACACATGCATGCGGGAGATTCTGCAAAGGAGAAAGCTCCCCGATTACAATTTACAGCAGTTTTTTATAAGCTAGATTCTACACTTCTTATCTTGAAAAATACCAACATTTCAGTCCAAGCCAATCATAAAGCAGAATAACAAGTTGATACCAATGTAACAGAAAAACAAGTTGATACCAAGTACTTTTCCACTGCTTATTCCATTTCTTTCCCAATACTTTGATACATATGCCTGGGTCAATCTGACCTGAGTGAAACAATGAGTTTTCACTCACATCAGAGTGCAACATACAGCTTGCCTTCAATGCCTCAACGTGCTGTTATCTTATATTTTGTCTGAGCTTGTTATTCAGGCTGGTACAACCAGTTCTGCTCAGTTTTATCTTGCTTTCTGTTTTTACAAATGTACCTCAAGTAACCTCAGTATCATTCTATAACCCTGTAAAAAACATGAACTCAGAAATTTCTACTACATTCATTATGACTTTGTTACAGCATGGCTTTCAAAGCAAGCATAGCTTCAAGGCATATAATAGCAAATATAGCTTTAGGATATATAAAAAATTCCCTCACAGCCCATGGCTTGTAACGGAGGGCATTTCATTAATGAGTAGGGAAAACAGAATGGGTCCAAGGACGGATCCCTGGGGAACCCCACAGTTAACTGGGGAGAGGACAGAGAGGGCGTGGTTGAAGCAGGTGTATTGCTGCCTTCAAACAACATGAAGTCTTGCTATATTATGACAGATGCAGTTTGTCCCACCATTAGAACTGCTCTGGAGGTGAAAGAGTTAACTTCCATGCAGTGCATGGAACTTAGAGCGCGAGCTCGGTTAGAGAAGCTCTGTTAGGGTGGTTTCAAACCGAAACCGTCAGATTCTTTACTCCGCCTCACTGAACAGTCGCTCCGGAGATTCCTTCTGCTGCTCGGTTCATTTTCTCGGTTTAAAGTGTCATTTCTCGGTTAAATTCAACCACGATATTATTTATTTTAACCGCAAACCGATCGGTTCAAGCTCTGTCTATGGTATTGTAAGTAATAGATAGGTTTTCTGTGTGGAACTTGTAAATGTTTATCGGTTCGGTTTGAACCGATCAAATTGTATTTAAACTTTATTCTGAAGCCTTTTAAGGCTTGTTAGAGTGCGGTTCCTGGTTCTTATCGGTTCTAAAACCAGATTTCATTACGGTTTTTTCCACGACCCGTGACACGGTTGGGAACCGATAAGGGCGTCTTGCCTGGCACTGCCATCAAAAGGGCAAGCTTTTGGTTAGGCTGGCATTATATCTGAGAAACCCAAAAGAAAACCGGCCCATTGGTTTCAACACTGTAGTGTCTGAGGGGAAGCCTTTGCCAAGGCTGACCCACACACCACATGTGTTTATTGTCTGGGGTTTGACCACCCCAGTGCAGACTGCCAGATTTGCAAGAATTTCCCTGCAGCTACCCTAGATAAGAGAGTTGGTAGGCTCAGGGAACGAGAGGCCAAAATTCTGCTGACCCGGATGGCCAGCCCGGTTCGGTGCCAGCCGAACCGGAGGGAATGCCCTCTGACCAGGGCCAGACTTCCTCGGCCAAACGAAGCTGACTCTGAGGAGCCAGTTCCAGCAAAGAGAACTAGAAAGTCAGCAGGTGTGGAGTCCAAAATCCTTCTCCAACTGCTAGCAGAGATAGCCAGGGCAATACAGATTGTCCAGTCACTGTCCCCGGTTCCCTCCGAACTGCCACTATCTGGCAAAAGGTCGGTTCGGTAGGTTCCACCGGTTCAAGAATATGATATAGAAGAGTTTTATGAACCAGAGGAGGGGGAGGATGATTATGATCAGTGTGAATGTGACTTTGAAAGTCTGGATGTGCCCATTGAACCAGACATCTCCCCAGACAGACCTTTAGGTGAATCTCCCCCTAGGCTTGCTGAGTCCCCTTCTCATTTTTTGTTTTATAAAAAAGTTGCTGAGACCCTCCAGCTTCCTTTAGAGGAGGCTTTGGATGAGCAAGAGGAGCCTGACTTTGTAGAGATGATGCATATCCCAGAGTCCAGGAGATTGTCCATCCTTTACATAAATCTTTTAGGAAACAAACAATAAAAATTTTAAAAGCTCCTAATTCTGTGCCTCCTGTAGATAAAAAGATGGACAGGAGGTACACTTTGTTAGGTCCTGATACAGAATTTCTTTCACAGCAATGCAGTCATGTTGGGGTAGTTCAGGCTGCAGCCTGTGATAAAGCTAATATTCCCTGGCTTCACATCCTCCTGACAAGGACTCCAGGAAGATTGATGCCATGGCCAAAACAATACATGGCAGCGTCTTTGGGACTCAGACAAGCAAACTATATGGCTTATGTTGCGAGATACCAAAAATCTAGATGGGATACTGTCATGGCCTTAGCCAAACAGGCCCCTGGCCAGCTTGCAAAGGAGCTGGAGCAGGTGGCTGTTGATGGTATTGAGGCATCTAAGGTGCAATTCCATGCTGCAGTGGATTCTAATGATATATCCTCTAGAGTCATGGCTACATCTATGGCTTTTCGTAGATTGGCCTGGCTCAGGTGTACTACTTTGTCACAGGATACCCAGTCTAAGGCTATGGATTTTCCTGTGGTGGGAAATTCTCTGTTTGGGGAGCAGACAGAGAATTATATGAAGAAAATGGATGAATATGGAACCACTTATAGGGTCACGCATATGAAGCCGAGGCGGCAAGCCACTCCTCAGAGCCAGCCCAGGGGCAGGGGCAGGCTTCTCACAGGCCTTTTACCAGATCCAGGCCTCCTCTTCAGCCTATGTTCAGAGGGGTTCTTCAGAGGGAGAGGCAGACGGGCAGCAGCAGGCCTGCTCCCACCCCTCAGCCTAAAGCCCTGCCAAACAGGCACCCTGATGGGATGCCCAGGGTCGGCCTCCATTACCTGTAGGGGCAGGCTGGCTTACTTCATCCAGGACTGGGAGTCTTTAACATCAGACAGGTGGGTCCTGGAAGTAGTGAGCCAGGGTCTGGTTCTCAGCTTCAAAAAATTTCCAAAGATGAGAGCCAGATCTTTTCCACCTGCAAATCCTTTAGAGACTCTTGCTTTGGAAACAGAAGTCTCAACCCTTCTGACTCTCAGAGCTGTAGAAAGGGTTTCTCCCCTACACCAGGGCAAGGGTCTGTACTCCAGGTACTTCCTTACCCCAAAAAAGACAGGAGAGTGGCGGCCTATCCAGGACCTAAGATATCTGAACAAGCACCTTTTAAAACCAAAATTCAAAATGGTGACTCTGGGAATGATTTCCCTCCCCTAAGGCCAGGGGACTGGCTAGCTTCCCTGGACCTCAAGGATGCTACTTCCATGTTCTTATCAGAAGCTCCCATCGAAAGTACCTCAGATTCGAACTGCCCTCAGGCCATTATCAGTTCAGAGCAATGCCCTTCGGCCTTACCTCTGCCCCAAGGGTGTTCACAAAATGCCTGGCAGTAGCAGTTGCTCATCTAAGAAGGCAAAAGATTGCCATCTTTCCCTACCTGGACGACTGGCTCATTGTGGGTCAGTCTCCAGACCAGGTCAAATCACACCTGCTAGTTACCCAGCAGCTGCTTACCTCTCTGGGCTTTCTTCTCAATCTTCCAAAGTCAGTTCTGGAACCTGTCCAGGTACTTACCTTTATAGGTGCAGAACTGGACACAAAGCAGGCCAGAGCCTTCCTTCCCCTAGAAAGGGTAAGAACCTTGGTGGCCCTGGCCTCATTCTTCACTCTGCAGGTCTCTCGGCCAGCAAGACATTTCCTGCAGCTCCTAGGACACATGGCTGCTTCCACAGCTGTAGTACAAGGAGCAAGATTTCAGATGAGGGACATTCAGTTCCATTTGAGAGCCTTCTGGTCTCAAAGAAGAGATCCCCTATCCAAGTTAATCCCAGTGACTCGAACCCTGATTCAGGCCCTTCAGTGGTGGCAGGATCAGAGCAATCTGAGACAAGGGGTGCCTTTCATCCCTCTGTCCCACTCCTTGACCCTTACTACAGATGCGTCCTTCTTGGGATGGGGAGCTCACATGGGCGACCTCTCCACCCAGGGGTTATGGTCCCCTCAGGAATCTCTGCTCCACATCAATCTGTTGGAACTCAGAGCTGTTTTTTCTAGCACTTCAGGTTTTTTCTGCATCTGTTCAGAACAAGGTGGTACAGGTCAGAACAGACAACACCACTACAATGTGGTACATCAACAAACAAGGGGGCACTCGGTCTTCGGCCTTGTGCACCGAGGCGATGAAGTTGTGGTCTCTGGCTTATTCCCTGAACACTTCCCTCATAGCAGTTCACCTCCCAGGCAAGGACAATGTCCTGGCAGATGCTCTCAGCAGGATTTCCAGGGCCATCACGAATGGTCACTGGATCCCTAGTACTGGGGATAGTTTTTGCCAGATGGGGCACTCCTCAGATAGATCTTTTGCAGCCCCAGACAATCATCAACATCCACTTTTTGTTGCAGGCCCCAGTGTTGGGCTCAGTCCCCCTGGATGCCTTTCTCCTCGATTGGGAAGGGAAGTTTCTCTGTGCCTTCCCCCCCCTTCCCTCTCCTGTTCAAGGTGCTAGTCAAAATCAGGTCTCAGCCCTGCAAGATGATCCTGATTGCTCCAGACTGGGCCAGGCAGCCCTGGTTACCCACTCCTTCTGTCCTTAGCAGTCCATCTTCCCCTGTGTTTCCCCAGGAACCACAATCTGTTAACCTGTGCTCAGGGGAGAGTTTGGTATCCGAATCTCAAATCCCTCAACCTCAAGGCCTGGCTCTTGAGGAGTTAGAGTTTGCTGATCTACAACTTTCTTAAAGTGTTCTCAAAATCTTGAAAGCTTCTAGGAAGCCTTCCACCAGGGCTACCTATAACTCCAAGTGGAAAAGGTTTTCCATATGGTGTTCTGGGAAGCATATTTCCCCGGAATCTGCTGATTTACCCACTGTATTGGATTATATGGTCCATCTTAATTATTTGGGACTGAGACCAGCTACCCTGAAAGTGCATTTGGCAGCTGTCTCTGCTTTCATTTCAGCAGGGAAGCCCTCTTCTCTTTCTGCTCACCCTGTATTTTCCAAGTTTTTTAAGGATTGCTTCATACCAATCCTCCATTCAGGGACCCTGCCCCTGCTTGGGATCTTAATGTTTGCATTGCTCAGCTGATGCAACCCCTTGAGCCTCTGTTCTGCAGAGCTTAAGTATTTGACTTGGAAAACCGTATTTGGTAGGCCATCACTTCTGCCAGGCGATAAGTGAGTTACAGGCTTATCAGTGGAGACTGACTTTATTTCCTTCACAGGATAAGGTAGTCCTCAGGACTAACAGGAAGTTTTGCCTAAGGTGGTTTTGGATTTCCACCTTAACCAATCTATTTCACTTCCAGTGTTCTTCACTGACCATTCCTCCTCTGGTGAGAGGAGGCTGCACAGCTTAGATGTTAAGAGGCCCTAAGTTACTACATAGAGCGTACTAAGGGTCACAGGTTTGACTCCTCCAACTATTTCTCACTTATGGTGAGGTTGGGAAAGGGAGACCTTCCACTAAGAGATCCATTGCCAGGTGGATTGTCTCTTGTATCCAATTTTGCTATCAAAAGCTGGGTAAGGTTCCCCCCTCAGGCCTGAGGGCCCACTCTACCAGAGGTACAGCTGCATCTCTAGCTGCTGCTAGAGACATCCCTATCTTGGAGATATGTCAAGCAGCTACTTGGAAAACAGTACACACTTTCACCAAGCATTACTCCCTGGATATCCAGGCCAGGAGGGATGCTCGGTTACACAGCCGTGCTCAGAGCCTATTCCCTAAGTAGGTTCTGTCCTCCTCCTTGGAGGTACTGCTGTGTAGTCTGCATCTGTCATAATATAGCAAGACTTCATGTTGTTTGAAGAAAAATTACTCACCTTAGTAATGTTGTTTCTTCTAATGGAGTCTTCATATATTATGACCTCCCAGCCTGCCCCCTCTCAGAAATTCTACTGGGTATGGGGTGGCAGTCCACTGTTGGCACTTATTGATGCCCCTTTTATGTTTGGGTGTTGTGTTTTATTTATTTATTTTATCTTATTGTTTCTGGTCCCCTGACTTGAGTCTTGGTGTTGGGACCGGGAAAATGTGTGAATATTTTAGTAGCCAGTTGGCTAGTGTATGTTACAGCTTCCACACAGAGCCTTAGTGAGTTTTGCTCGTAAAGATCTGACGGTTTCAGTTTGAAACCACCCTAACAGAGCTTCTCTAACCGAGCTCGCGCTCTAAGTTCCATGCACTGCATGGAAGTTAACTCTTTCACCTCCGGAGTAGTTCTAATGGTGGGACAAACTGCATCTGTCATAATATAGCAAGACTCCATTAGAAGAAACAACATTACTAAGGTGAGTAATTTTTTCTTCCCACACTGTAGTTGGAGAACCAGGCAATGGCTGGGTGGGAGAATCCGAGAGAATGAAGAGTGGAGTAGAGAAGGGAATAGTCGACCAAATCAAAGGCCTTAGAGAGATCGACGAAGATGGCTCCAGTCAGTTTGCCTTGGTCAGTCATGGACCTGATCACAGTGGTAACCACAGCAAGTGCTGTCGATGTACTGTGCCCTTTTCTGAAGCCATGTTGAGCAGGGGAGAGAACAGCATAACCCTGGAGGTAGTGAGAGGATTGCGAGGCAACTGCCTTTTCAAGGAGCTTACAGGTAGCAGACAGTATGGCGATGGGGCTATAGTTTTTAATATCTCTGGGGTTGCCTTGTTTGTAAACAGGACAACCTTGGCCACCGTCCATAAGTCAGGGATGATCCCGAAGGTGAGAGAAGAGTTAAAGATGTGAGAGACTGGCCGCGCGAGGAGGGGAACCCCATGCTAAGCAGCTTTGGTTCAAGGCTGTCGTGTCCTGCCCCATGTGGGGGGGGGAGAGATCTGCTAGGAGTTCCTGGGTCTCTCTAACAGAGACCCGTTTGAGGTAGAAGGGTGGTCAAGGGTAGTGCCCACTCAGGGGTTTGGGGCAGAGTGCTGGGAAGAAGAAGAAGGAGCAGACGGGTCTGAGAACATGCAGTGGCAATTGTTTGGGGGTTACTTACCCAAGGAGTTGGGAATAAGGAAGAAGAACATCAAGGAGACACTACAAGGGGAATAAGGAAAGTGAAAAAATAGAGGACGGTGCAGTAAAAAAGGGAAAACAAACTTTTTCATTTGGTACATGATTTATAGCTGTATCCATAGCCACTGGCTAATAAAAGCAGGAATTATCTCAAGGGGGATAGAATAATATCTAATTAAATGGTTGAGCTTATTCAGGCACACCCTTAATCTATATAATATTTCCAAACTTCAGCCAGTTAAGCCAAATACAACCAAATTACACTTAAAAAATAAGGCCAGTAATATTGCCAGAGTGAGCCATAAATGCCAGCTAGAGTCAGAAATGAGCTATTGTCTAGCTGACTGTCATTCCTTTAGTAGATACTACCAGCACCATAAACAAACAAGGCAGAAAATTACAAAGAGACAGCAAAAAAAAAGGGAGAGGTGGAGAGGATTAGCTGGGTAACCTTCACAAACATTCATCTACAATTAAAAAAAAGTTTGGCTAAATAGCGCTATTACATAGCACCCCCAGGAACTTACAAAAGCTTGTTCTCAGCAGTCAGTAAACAAAGGGCATAAAAATCCATGACAGAAGGGCCACAGTTATGGAGGTATTAGATTAAAAGAAAAATTCAGTCTCGATTCCTTCATGCAGACCAGAGTAAATTGGCACTCGCCAAGATCGCCACTGCGAGCTCCATAAATTCTTGACAACCATCGCTTTACAGAACTGCAGGATGAGCAGGGCCCTGCAGTTCTGTAGGTGGATGGAATCTTCCCTTAGTGCAGGGCCCAGAGGTCACTGCATGAATGAGGATACAATTCTGCTATCTCAAAAAGAAAGGACATTTTTTCACAAATAACTGCATTAGTTCACTAGTTTGGGTTCAACGTAACACTACAAAAGTAGAATGTGGCATTAATGTTTCCATCCCTAACTCCTCCCCCCAAGCAGTAAAAGGACAGCACCACACAAGCAACTGCAGGCAGCCATCATCAGGTAAGGCAAACAGCATACAACTGTTTCTAGATTACACAAATGCAGTACCACTGATGTACTGCCTTTGTGGATTTGTTTCTGCGGTTGCATAAGCACAGGAACCTGTGCAGCTATACCTGTGTATGTATTTTGTACTGTGTGCATGAGTATGTGTTGCTGCAGAAGCACAGGCCCCATGGGGGCCTGCCCTTCTGTAGGCAGAAGGCCCCATGGTGCACACACCTCTACAGCCAAAGGTACAGCACCACCAGTCAGGATGCAATGCAGTAGTATATAGAAACATAGAAGCATAGATCATGATGGCAGAAAATGACCAGAGGTCCATCCAGTCTGCCCATATTCCCTATAATCCCTGGAACCTTCCCTGGAACCTATAGTTCTTCAAGGGTATTGACCCTCCCCATCTTATCCCCCTTCTCCTCCCTGGTCTTGTCACCGCGGGCGACCACTATTCCCTTCATTCTAGCCCATGCCTGCTTGAATCCTCTGACTCTGTTTGCACACACCAGCTTGGCCGACAGGCTGTTCAAGGTTCCACCACCCTTTCCATAAAGAAGTGTTTCCTCACATCTCTCTTGAACCTCCCTCTTGTTAATTTCCACTTGTGATCACGTGGCCTCTCGTTGGTATTCAGTGTAAATAATTCCCTGCAGTTTACCTTATTAATTCCTTTAAGGAACTTGAAGGTCTCTATCATATCCCCCCCCCATCTGGCTTTCAGTGAGTACATATTTAGTGCCTTGAGGCACTCCTCATAGGATCTGCCCTCCTGGCCCTGAATCATTTTGTTACTCTGTGCTGCACTGTCTCCAACCTATCTCTGTCCTTTCTGAGGTGAGAACTCCAGAACTGGATGCAGTACTCCAGGTGAGGCCTCACCAGGGATCTGTAGATGGGAAAGTATTACCTTTTTCCTTCTGCTATCAATACCCCTCCCGATATATCCCAGCATCCTGTTAGCCTTGCTAGAGGCCTTACTGCACTGGCTCGTTTGTTTAAGGGAGTTACTGATGACTCCTAGATCCTGTTCCTCTTCTGTAGTGCTAAGTCTCTCTCCTCCCATCCAGTACTCTGTCTTGGGGTTCCTTTTCCCTAGGTGCATTACCTTGCATTTTTTGGCATTGAATTTTAACTGCCAGACCTTTGATCACCCCTCTAGTTTTTGTACAGTAGGTCCCTCTGCATATCCCTTATTCCCTCAACACTATCCACCCTCTCACATAGTTTTGTTTCATCTATGAAGAGACACAGCCTGCTCTGGATTCCCTCACCAATGTCACTAATACTAACATACTAAGATGCCAGCAGAGTAGGCCCAAAGGTCTATCAAGTCTGCTCGAGATCAGCACCTGGTAGATGCATCATTCCCTGCCCTCCCCTCCTCCCCCATCAGAAGTACATCTCCAGTTCCATCATTATTCAGTTTAATCCTCCCCTATACCTGTCCCAGCCCCTTTTGAAGCTCTCTACCATTTTCAGTTCCACCAAGTCCCCTGGCAGTGCATTCCATGGCTCCACCACCCTCTCAGTAAAGTAACATCTCCTAGTCTCAGCCCTGAGCCTCCCTCCTACCAGCCTCAGGTGATGTCCCCTGGTGGCTCCTGTCTCCTGCAGCTGTAGAGTCCTATCAGGGCATGCCCTATTTACCCCCCTTAAGGTATTTAAAGATCTCAGTCATGTCTTCTCTGTCCCTCCTCTCTTCCAGGGAATATAAGTTAAGCTCCCTGAGTTTCTCATCATAGGTCCTTTCCTCCAGCCCCTGTGTCATCCTGGTCACCCTCCTCTGGACCTTTTCTCAGGAGGTGCAATATCCTTTACCAAATGTCGGTCACCAAAAAAACTACACACACAGAAGTACCAGGTCTTGATCTAACCAGGCAGCTATACAGTGGGAGAATCACCTCCCGCTTCCTGGAAGTTATCCCTCTTTCTATGCATCCCAGCATTTTATTTGCTTTGGCTGCTGCCCTCTGGCACTGTTCAGAGTTATTCATTTTGGCATCCACCCCCACCCTTATGTCCTTCTCCCCATCCATAAACTGCAATCCCCCCCCTCCAGTAAGTATTCTTGGGATGAGTTTCTAAAAGAACATATTGAAGAGGACCGGACCTAGGCCCGATCCCTGTGGAACCCCACTCATGACCTCCCTTTCCTCTGATTTAACCCCATTGACCACCACCCTCTGCTGCTTCTCTTCTAGCCAACTACCCACCCAGTTCACTATGCTTTTAGCCACACCCAGATCTTCCATATTTTTGTACAACCTTTTGTGCAGTACCAAATCAAAAGCCTTGCTGAAGTCAGAGTATAGCAGATCCACTGCATGGCCCTTGTCTGCTTCCTTGGTTGCCCAGTGAAAGAAAACAATTAGGTTAGTCTGACAAGATCTTCCTGCCACGCTGCTCTCCAGGTAGTCCACATGGTCCTCTTTGATTAGTGATTCCATCAGCTTCCACATGATAGAGGTCAGACTGGCAGGCCTGTTGCTCCCTATTACTCCTTATGAAGCAGTATGTCTGCCATTCTCCAATCCCTTGAAATTTCCGCAGATCTACGTGAGCTGCTGAACAGCCCAGTCAGTGGTTCAGCCTGTTCTGCTGCTAATTCCCTAAGTATCCTTATCCTCCCACTCTCCTCTGTGGCTCCCCCTCATTCCCTGCTATACAGTGGCAAATTGAGGCAGTATAGCGCAGTGGTTTAAGGCTCTGAGCTGCAAACCTGGAGATCTGGGTTTGAATTCCACAGCCCCCACTTGCATACTGTGTGACCCTGAACAAGTCACTTAACTTCCTTGTGCTCCCAGGTCACACCTGTAAACAAGCTTTCAGCTTAGTGTGTCTCTCCTGGTTAAATAAATTAGAAAAAAAAATAAAGATCATCCTCCCCACCCTGCAGTTGCCTCCCCTCATCCCTCTCCTCCCACTCTTCCCCACTCAGTACTTAATAATAATAATACTACATTTTATTTCTCAAAAGCACCTTTCAACCATCAAGGCGCTTTACAAAAAGATAAAAGATCATGATAAAACTATGAACAGATGGTAAAATAGTCAGAGGATCTAAAATTTAGTCGTGCCACTGAAGGCATGGCACCATAAATAGGTTTTCAGTGCCTGTTTAAACCCCCCACACAGTTGTGCACTCCCGAAGCTGGTGAGGTAGAGAATTCCATAGGGTCAGGGCCACGTGCATAAATGCACGGGCCCCTGAAGATTTCAAAGGCACCCTCAGAATCTCTAGCAACCCCTCATCAGCCTAATGCAACTATCGCACCAGGCGGTAAGGTACAAGGAGCTCTTTCAAGTAGTCAGGGCCCAGTCCACGTAGGGCTTTATAAGTCAGTAAACTGACTTTAAAGGTGATCCGCCACCTAATCGGCAGCCAGTGCAGACCACGCAGCACAGGTGTTATGTCAGAGGATCGGAAGGTTCCCATCACTAATCGTGCTGCCGCATTCTGCACGAGCTGCAGCCCTAACTCCCCTGCCCAGTCAAGACTCTCTATCGGCAACTCCACCCCCACTTTATTCAAATAAGTTAACCTGTAAATATTGTAAAGTAGACACTGTTTTGTTGCCTCATCTTCTTTGTCAATGAATATGTATACATTGTATAGTATTTATTGTACTGCGTTGCTCTTGTCTGTTCTTTTTATGCTTCACTTGACTGAATTGTAAACTATTGTTTTAGTCCTCTTGTAACCCAATCCCCCCGGGTTGCACCTGGAAATGAGTCTTGGCTCAGTGTGCTTTTCCCAGTTATCAACTTTAAATAAATAAACAAATCCTTGGATCCAACCCATCTGGTCTTGAGGCCTTACCTATCTTAAGATATGTGATAAGATAATAGTGGTTTATCACAAAAATGCTGCAGTATGCTTTGGGGAGCAATGTAATTCAAGGGCAATTAAGCCCTTTCTTACTGCAGTATTTTGTAACATGTCATTTACTGCAAGTTACTGCAATGCATCATGGCTGGCTCTGTTGTACTCATGCATGCTGTACGAGGTATCTGACTAGACAGCGTGATCCGTTAGTACCTGCTTTTCAATATGCAGCTGCATAACTGAAAAAATGTTACCCCTTGAGCAATTTCTAGATCATCTTCTGCTGAAACCATTATACCCACATTGTGGCAGTACTTGCCTCTGCATAAATGCAGGCACTACAGGGACCTGCCCTTCTGAAGCCAGACGTCAGTGTGTATGTCTTCTGCAGACAGATTGGTTGCAGTTTTGATAATGTAGAATGTGTGGTGCCTGCCCTTCTGCAGCCAGCGATCAGTGTGTATGTCTTACACTTATGGCTGCAGAAGCACAGGCCTATCAACTGTGTGTATGTCTTATAGTGTGCGTGAGTACCTGAGGCTACAGAAGCACTGCTCCCATAGGGACGTGCACTTCTGCAGACTAATGAACTCTTGTAATTTGGGTATTGTGGCTTTATTTCTGGAGCTGCAGGGGCCTCTACTTCTGCACCCAGAAGCAGTATTGTGATTTGAGTGCTATGGTTTTATATCTGCAGTGACAAGTGATTGTGTATGTCTTGCAGTGTGAATGCTGCAGATACAAATTCATGAAGCCAGCACATTATGCTACTGAATTTCTATTATCTGGAAACAGTTGTATGTTGTTTGTCTTACTGATGATAACAATCTGTGGTTGCTTGTGTGGTGTTGTCCTTTCGCTGCTTTGTGGGGCAGTTAGGGTTGGAAACCCTAATGCCATATTTCCCTACTTTTTTTGCATTAAGTTGAACCCTAACTACTGCATTAACACCATTTTTTGCAAAGAAAATCTCTGTCTATCTATCTATCTATCTATCTATCTATCTATCTATCTATCTATCTATCTGTCAGCACGATCGTGCCCCTGTAGTTAGGGTTGAGTAACCTGTTTAATGTTAAACCTCAAATTCTGCAGTTTAATAACTTTGAAACCATTCAACAGATTTGCACAAAATTTGGTATGCGCTGTTCTGTAGGGGTAGATCTCGTGATTTGGCAAGTTTCGTTCAGGTTGGATTTGCGGATTCTGAGATCTGGATAGTGTGAAAAAGTGAAAAGTCACCACTTTTTGCAGTTTTTTCATCGCCTTGCACCCAAACAGTGAGGAATTTTGGCATGATTTTTTTTATGCTAGAACTTGGGGAACAGAACTGCCAGTGTTCATTTAGTGCAAAAATATTAATTTGTTGTAAAGTTATTCAGTTCTTAAGTTCTCATTATTTCCTATGGGAACATCACTTTTCAGGATAGAGGTAAAAAGTTTGACAAAGGATTTGGCCTGACAAAAAAGGATTCTTTTGTGGGCAGGGCCAATCCTTTTTAGACAGAAAAAAATCCTTTTTTGTGAGCCGCCATCCTGTTTTCTCTTTCTTCACACAACAAACTGTCATAACTCTGCCCAGTGATGTCTTCTGCAGACATCCAAACATGGATCTCGCTCATCAGGAGCTGATGAGCTTCACTGTGCATTTTTTTGCAGCTCCCATGGCCTCTGAACATTTTTTACAATTATTTAAATCCTTTTTTGCCACTTGCTAAGTTCCTTTTATGCAATTTCTTTTTCATCATCACGAAAAAGGAACTCGGATGGCGAAAAAGGATTATAACAAAGTCTTGCAAGAGCCACTGTGGCTGCAGCCGAGGTCTGGAACACAGAACTTGAAGGGAAAGAAACACATAATCCGCTTCTAATATTTGAATAACAAGTGATGTGTGTCATACCCTTCCCATACTCTGTGGCCCCAATCCATAAAGGACAGTCCTGGATGTGCTGGATGAGTGTAGTTCTGTAGTAGTTTAATGGAAATAGGCTACTGAAGGTAGTGGGTCGGTGAAAGTCATATCAACCAGCCACAAGCCTTATATTGGCCAGAATAAACTGGCATTGATCAAGTCGGACCATGCAGCTATGAATGGCTAAAATGCACCGATACCCACTGTGCTACAAGTAGAATAAGAAAAGAAACTATATCTTTGTGACTTCTTCAGAGACATGGGGAATAAGTAGCCGTGTTACCCACCTCAAAGACAGCAGCATGTTCATGGTCATTTGAGTGCACAGTACAGAAACTACAAGGTAACTGCTGTACCAAAGAGTCACTTCTGTCAGATTACACTTTATCCCTACCACTGCTGCTTGACTCAACAAATGCAGAGATAGGGTATAACATGCCTGACAGTTCCACCTTCAGTACAAAAATGCCGCACCCTGGTACGCACCAATACGGTCACTATAGACTTCTGATAGAGATTGTATATTATTTAAATGGGCAGCACTGGAAGTTTGATGGGTAGGCACACAAAACTAACAAAAATGTTTGGGGTAAGCTTACCATCACACAGAACTACAAATGAAAGACTTATAGCTTTGCATGGGAGTCACTCAGAGTTAGTTCTGGGGTCTATGCCTTCAAGTTGTGCACGTATTGCTCTTGCCGATAAACCAACTCACTAGCACATTTTGAGGCAGTCTGGAGAAAGAGGTCCAGGTTAAGGAGGACTGGTGTGGATTTTAGTGGGGGTATTTTGGCCATGTCTTTCAGGACGGTATCATTTTATTACTGCCTTACATTTATCGCACTTGCTTTACATTATGCTGTTATTTTTTGTTTTCTTTCCCCACATACCTCTTGATCCCTGTTGTCTACTGGCACCTCCCCACCCTCTGATCACCATCCCTGTTATCTACATTTTGATCCCTGGTGTCTAGTGGCACCCCCCCGCCCTCTGATTGCTGTCTCCCTTATTGAAAATGTTGATCTCTGGTGTCTGGTGACACCCCTCACCATCTATCGCTGTCCCCATTATTTAAAATGTGATCCCTGGTGTCTAGTTGGGTTCTATGTCATAATGGTGATTGCCGGACAGCGAGTGTACATCGCCAAAAATAAAAATGGTGATGTACACTCATGTCGAAAACAACAGCACCGACACAGATCTCTATACTAAAGATTCTCAACTCCAGGGGGGTGCATGTTGGGGGGAGGGGACTTGTAAAAAAAAAAAGAAAATCAGCAGCGACCACAAAAACTCCTTTAAATTCTAGCTGTGGGCCCTGCCCATGCACTTCCACAGTGAAGTCTTAACAGAAATATTCATTCAGGATCGCTGCTTTCTCCCGATCTACCTCCACTGTCTGTCCCCTGGCTCCTCGATGCTTAGCTACTCCTCCCTTTGCCTTCCTCCTCTCACTAATGTACCTGAAGAATGTCATGTCTCCCTTTGTAACCGACTGAGCTATTCTTTCCTTGGTTTGTGTACTTGTGGCATGGATAGGGTTACCACCCGGCTTTTAAGAAGCCCAAAGTGGGACATTTCTTACCGAAACATGATTTTTCACAGGACAATATGTAACCTTGACCAATGCAACAGACATGTTTTCAGTATATCATCAGAATTAAGACTAACTGTTGTAGTTTTTTAGTTGTTTCTGTTGTTTCTTATCATTTTAAAGTATTTTAGTTAAGGTATTACAGTTTTCTGCAACAATTAGAGGAAATTTTGAAAATATTTTTTCTACTATAAAGTCAGGACATGTAGTATTTTTCAAGTTTTTTTGCAGGACACAGCTGCCCAAATCAGGACTGTCCTGCGAAAATCAGGACAGGTGGTAAGCCTAGGCGTGGAATGGCATTTTGGCATGGATTTGAAAGTTTCACATATGGTGTTTATGAGGTGGGGTCATAAGAAGACTGTGTTGAAAATTTGGGGTCAAAATATGAAAATGTGCCAAAGTTATTACCATTCATTGCAATTTCATTACACATGCTCGTAACCTTGGAAATTTTAAATGTTTTGCACCAGGTTTTCCATGTACTGTAGCCTTCTTATTACCCCACCTCATGTATGTCATAGCTGTCATTTTTCAAATCCTGCCCAAAATGTGTTTTCATACCAGTGGCCTGGAATGGAGATGCAGTTGTGCACAATTACGTTTTGATACAGATTCGAAATTGTTTTGTACCAGATACATGAGGTGGGGAAATAAGGGGACTATGCTGACAATTTGGTCATTGTTGTCCTATAAATGGAAGTGCAGACCCAAACCATCCTGTGCTTCTACAGTTAAATATACGCATCTACGGAAGGATGGCAAAAATAAGGATACTATTATACTATCTCAAAAAGTAAGGAAATAAGTTGCAAAAAATGTTGTTAATGCTCCAGTTAGGGTCAAAGCAACAATAGTTGGGAAATGAGGCATTAGGGTTTCCAACCCTAACACCCCACTCTTCCAAACCAGGCAGGAGAGCAGTGTGGGGTGTGCCTTGGGCTTCTTGAGCCTAACACTCACCCCATTCTCATAAAGTCTACACATCTGACCTTATTTACAGATGGAATGGGGTGAGCTTTAGGCTTGAGAAGCTCAAGACATACCCCACACCTGCTCTCCTGCCTGGTTTGGGAGGGTGGGGTGTTAGGGTGGGAAACCCTAACACCTCATTTCCCAACTTTTGTCACTTTGACCCTAACTGGAGCATTAACAATGTTTTTTGCAACTTATATATATTATTTATTTGAAAAGTTTAACCAGGAGAGACATACTGAGCTACATAGTTCATTTCCAGATGCATCCTGAGGGAAGGGGAGAGGGGGATACTTTTGTATAATAAAACAAAAGTACATATACATAGAATGAAGCACTGAACATGTAACTTACACAATTAAAATTATCTGAGCACATTGTGGTTTAGCTAGGTAGCACTTGACATCCAGATAAAGACTTAAGTACATATATGGAATTTACATATAATGCATATATAAATAAAGATAAGATAAGATATTTAAATTAATAAATAAATCACTAAATAGACAAATAACTGAAATAAATAAATTAAACTAAACGAAATAAACTCAACCCTTCCAAACAACATAAGCATAAATGATATACATAACAACATATTACCGTTGAATACAACTGGCTGGATTAGCTCTAGAGTAGCATGTGTGTGGACAACTGCCAGCCGGGGGGATGGGGAGCAGGATATATAGGGGATATATGATGGGCAAGTGTGGAATATGGCAAATATCTGAATGATTGCATAGTGACCTCGGTAACATCGCAAGTGGTGGAGCATAGCAGACCCACAAGTGATGTATCCCGAGGTTACTAAGCACAAATTCAGATGTTTGCCATATTCCACACTTGCACATTATGTGTGCGCGGTTTATACAGTAAGGTCCCTGTTTGCTGATTTGGTTGTAATTGTGTTTCATTTTAATATTTATCTGTTAAATTGGTTGTTTTTTTTCCTTTTTTGGTGCTGTTCTGCGATGGTTTATTTGTGGGTGTTGCTGGGTGGGCGATGTTCCATTGCGCTATTCGTTGATTTTGGTCTATGTGTGTTGGTGATGTTTACTAGAGATTTCTGATGTTCTTGTGTTTATTTTTTCATTGGTTTCTTATGTTCATGGTGTTTTCCTGTTGGGTGGTTTTTGGTAGAGGGGTGTAGCACCTTCTGGTGTGAGTGCAAGGGGGACGTGTTGTTTGGGATCGTTTCGCGTGTTCTCTCTTATATTTTATGTATGTGGGAGTGATATAGTTTCTGATGTATTTGTCTTATTTATTTGAACGTGTGTCTTCATGTTTGAGTGTATGACACAGCGGCTTCTCAGCTGTTTGACTGTACATAAATTCAGCTGCTGTTGTAGAAGCTTTACATTTCACAGGTGTGTTTCATTTGCCATTTGCTGTGTTAAGAAGTAGTGCAGGTATATTACATGTGACGTACCTAGAGTGGTTTATTTAGTGGTGACATAGCCACAGTGGATTTGTTTACATTTATTCCACTCTGGTGATATCAGTTCAAAGTTATTTCATGGGGTGAGTTTATGTTGAAATATCTTACTCAATATATTCTCACCCCATTGTATAAAACTATATATATATATTCTTGGCAAAAACTTTGTTCATGCATCAGTTAGGGTTGTTTCCACAGCAACAAAAGTGTGGAAATTAAATGTTAGGGTTACCACCCCTACCACCCAACCCCCACCAACAGGCATCAGGGTGTGCGTTGGGGTCATCGGCCTAACTTTCACCCCATTACATGTGTAAAGAAGCTAAGGTGGTGCAATATAGGAGAATGGGATGAGAGTTAGGCACAACTCCAACGCACACCCCGATGCCTGTTGGCGGGGGTGAGGTGGTAGGGGTGGTAACCCTAACAATGAATTTCCACACTTTTGTCAGTGTGGAAACAACCCTAACTGATGCATTAACAAAGTTTTTGCAAAGAGTTTCTTTTCTTTTTTTAAAAGTGTAATGTAAGTAGTAATAGAAATGGGCAGCTCAGTGGGAAGGGCCCCGTGCTCCCACCAAGCCACTTATTTGTGCATAATGTATGTGTGGGTCGGAGCGCGGGCCCTCCAGGCCCTGCACTCCCACTTATATATAAGCATGGAGCCATACAGCAGCCCTATAAGGCAAGGAGGTTTAGCAACAGTAATTTACCCATATCTCGGGAACCATAGTAGGTAGAAAAAAAATTCAAGTGTTGTTATGATAGTGACAGTGTGCAGTTCTCGTGACCATGCAATGTCCGAGCCTGTATCTTGTATTGTTTCTGACATATGTGCACCGAAATGTGATGTGAGTGTGAAATCTGAGGGCATAATAGTGGCCCACGCACATGAAAATCAGTAATTAGAACAGCAATTTGCAAATATCTCGGGAACTGTACATGCCAGAAAAAAAATCAAATTTCAGGGGTTTCAAGGCTTTCTAACCCAGTTCTGCACTTAGCCCCCTAGTGGGGGGGGGCTAAGAAACTTTCTGACGAAAAGTCCGTATCCCAAATTGTTTTCGAGATATGGGCCCCAAAAGGCATCACAGGCACCACAATGTTATCCTATAGGGAAAATTTGGAACTTTGGAATGCTGTAGCTTTGGCCCTGCTGAATGTTTTCACAGCAAACCACCAAAAGGCACACCTGCGAGACTAGGGCCTTTCACCGTGAAACGTTCAGGGTAATACCACAATACACGTTGCGGCAACGAGGCGACAAAAGAAACCAGCACCGCAGTGTTATCCTATGGGAAAATTTCCAAACTTCACAATGCTGTAAGTATGGCCATGTTCAATGGTTTGGTACCAAACCACCAAATAGCACACCTGTAGGGGTGAGCTTTGCTCTCTGAAAATTTCAGGTCAATACCAAAATGCACATAGCCACAACAAAGTGACAAAGAAAATGACTCCCACAATATTATCCTATGGGAAAATTCATAAGTTCGGAAAGCTATAGCTAGGGATGTGGTGAACGTTTGTGAACCAAACCACTGAAAGGCACATCTGTGTCACTAGGGCTTGCCACCCTGAAAATTTCAGGCCAATATCACAATCCAGCTTACCACAATCAAGTGACAAAGAAAACAACATTTCAGAAAATGTGGTTGTGCAGTATTACCATGGTCATTTACACTATGATCGCGACACTCCTATTTTTACACTAAAGACGCTATAACTTTTGAACAGAACAAGATTTTTACACAAAATCTTCAAAAGGCACATCTGTGACCCAGGACCCATGTAGCCCACCCAATTTGAGCCCACTCCGATGCAGTCTTCAGTACAAAGTGGACGTCTTAAAAAAAACAGAATGTTGGGATTTTTCATGTTTTTCAGCACACTACGATTCCGCAACCATACATCCAATTGACACGAACATTTCCAGATACAGAGACCTACCAAAAATCTTCCTCCATTCCAAATGTCATGCAAATTGGACGAACAGTTGCAAAGTTATTAAAGTGCAAATTTGAGGTTTAACATAGAAATGGCTGCACAACCCTAACTATAGTGGCACTACTGTGCTACTATAATATATATATATATATATATATTATAGTGGCACAGTATATATATATCATATATATATATAACCCCTACGTGGTGCTATCCCAAGGGCTACTACCCCTGCCTGCTTGGTTACTGACAGGTTGAGGGGACCTAGGTTTTATGATGGGTGCCTCCACCCAGAGGTCAGGGTTGGTAGTGGTTAAATTAACTTGGGCACAGCCCTCTGGGACACTGTGACCCCCCTTTTTTCCCCACTAGTGGCCCACACAGTACATGGGAGTTACCTTCCCACTACCCCACATATGCACACTTTCTACACATATAGATACCACTTACCCTCCAGACTGATTCTGCAGCACGTCTCTGAGGACCCCCTGTAAAACAAGGTTAAGCAACATACATAACACAATGCAATGCTGGTTCTATATGTACTGACACCACAGACAGTATATAGTTCAATAATAACAAATCTGATTTATTTAGGGGACAGTAACACGGGAGGGGGCAATCAGGTTGATTTGGTTTGGCAAGGTTCAAATCACAGTACTGTGCATACATACAGGGTTCAAAATGTCACTTCTCTGGGTAGCCAGGATGGGGGGGGCTAGCCAGGTCCGTTGCCCGGGTTGGCCGGCTGGTGCAGATGGATGGGGCCCTGTAGGAAGAAAATATATGCACAACACATACTTGTAATCCGGAGCCGGATGGCTCAGTCCATAGAAAGAAAACACACAGAAATCAGTTGACACACTTTGATTAAATGGAGGGTGTGGGGAGCTACCCCGATGTATACTCACAATACCCCAAGCAGAGAACCTGATGGAAGTGGTTGTCCTGGATTGCCAGAAGAGCAGGGTATGGAGTTGAGTCCCTCATGGCAGAGCACAACTGCTTTGGATAGCAGGTGGATTCAGTCTGATTAAATTGAGTTCAGCTTCCAGCTTTAGCTCACAACTCACAGTAAAAGGAGAAATGGAATTGCGATCCCCCACAAGCACTAGACACATTCATATGTAAAGGAAATTACTATACCAGGCAGCTGCTTCTCGATCCTGATTGCAAACACTGCAAATTACCTGGGAGTATGCACAGCATTCCCCGACAGGCCAATCACACTTCAGCAAATCTTCGGTCTTCTACGGGCAAGTCTGGTTCTGCTCACTTCTTCTTTCTCTTCCAAACTCGGGTTCAGCCCAATTCACACACTCTAACAGCTGCAGGCTGACTTCAGGGCCTCCCACATGCTTCCCGCTCGAACTACACGCAGCAACAGCACAGAGCTCCTTCTCCTTACACAGTCACCTCGCATCTGGCTTGCTAACAACAGATCAGGGCATTTCCTTTGGCATGACACAAGTTCAGTTGGTGGATTTGGCTGCCAATCACAGCAGGGCTCCCACTGTTGGTGCAAAAAGGTGCCAAGGTCCAAACTACAATTCCCAGAAGCACCTGCCATACACCCCCCTTGTAGCAGGCTCCAGGTGAAAGTCCAAGTTCTGGTTGGCCCAAGCAGTCTCCATTTTAGGGCTCCCCTAATCCAGTTGGACCATGTGACAGAAATGGGAAGGAAAGAGTTAATGGTTTGGATTCTGTAGATGCCTTATTTTTTTTAGCAGTGTGGAAAAAATACACTGAGGCTGAAATCCTCCAGCAGCAACCAGCTTGTGGAATTCCTAGCTGCTAGATAAGAGCTGGGTCATAAATCTCAAGTGGACATCTCCAGACACACACAGACCTTGCAGACACGGACACAGGGCAGTTTGAATGGATTGGATCATTCAAATATAAACTTAAGGGTGAAAAGGAATATAATTGGTCACCAATAGGTGTTCACTCTGATTGGGACAATTAAATACATACATGTTAGTTGGTTGGTGCATTTAAGGGAGAATAGGAATGACCTGGTCTCCATAGACTATATAAGCTTCTGTAAGACAGAGAACTCTCCTCTTGCCCTGGAAGCTGTGAGGGAAACATAAGCTTGGAGCCTACCTGGTATGTCTGTGGAGCTGGCAGTTAGAACTAGGGTCCAGTGTCTCTTGTAAGGACAGGGAAGGGTAAGTTTAGTGATAGTATATTTCAGTAATAGCCTTCTTCTTTGCCATCTGTTGTTTAAAAACATTTGTTTACTTTTCCTGTAAGTGTTATTCTCTTGTGTTGTAAATACATTTCCTGTAAATGCTCATTGCACTTTCTGTTACGTAAAAGCTATTTATTTGCTCAACAGTTGTGACTCTGATGTCATTTTTTCTAAGGTAAGATTTGGTTTTCCACTGGCTAAGGTAAACTCTGTGTAGCATCCGCCACCTGAAAGAGACACACTACCAGACTTTAACTTGTGCAATTGCACGTGTGATTATTCAAGTTTGTACACTTGACAGAGGTGCCGGAAGGAAAGTCCGGCTGGTGGCAGCGAATACCCAAGGACACACACCTCTCTAAAAGCTGTTTCAGCCCAGAGGGAGAGGTGGGTTGTCACATATTGGTTGGCAGTGGTGGATGAGGATAGTGGATCATGAGCACACTGAGATACAGAGTTTGCCAGTGGAACAGTTACCTTAGCATTGCAAAACAGGATATACAAGAGGATACATTTGTACAACAGTTTTATTTGTTTCTAGATAGCACAGTAAAGTGTAGCAGTAGAGAATGAGCTCCACGGAGTATGACTCACTTACTGTAACACAGCTTTTGAAAGGTGCCAGGAAAGGGGATTCAGCCTGAAAGTCTAAAGCAGAAGAAAAGGCAGACCTCATAGCTACTCTCTTGGCACATGATCTGAAGCAGACTGTCGCTGGGGTGAGTCAGAACTGAGGCAGCAGACCCCCAAACCAGCTTGAGGCACTCGACTGCAGCTATTGCTGCAAGACAAGGCATTGGAGGCGAAAAGACTGGATGCTGAAGCAGAAGCAAGAAGGTTGGAAGCAGAAGCAAGAAGACAGGAAGAGACAGAACTTGAAGAAAAGAGACTGGCAGACAGAGAGAAAGAACGCCAAGACAAAGAGAAGGAACGTGAAGACAGAGAGAAAGAACGCCAGGAAAAGGAGAAAGAACGCAAGAAAGAGAAAAGGAATGACAGCACGAGAAGGAGATGATGACCCTCCGCAGTCAGCAAACCGTGAGTAATGGTGGAGTGAGTTTACCTCATGAAGCCAAAATGAATTCTAAATTGTTCCCTCAGTTTAAAGAGGGAGATGACCTTGATTTATTTTTAAGGTCATTTGAGAGAGTATGTAATCAATTACAATTAAATAAGGCTTCCTGGTCAACTTATCTCACACCCTTGCTGACGGGGAGAGCGCTGAATGCATTTGCTAAAATGAGTAATGAAGACTATGCTGATTATGATAAAGTAAAACAGTGTTGTTGAACGTTTTGAATTAACTCCTGAGGCTTATAGAAGAAAATTTAGGGAGTTAAAGAAAAGCCCAGAAGACAGTTATGCAGAACTGCAGGTTAAACTGTATACTTACCTTGATAGGTGGATGGAGGGGCTAAAGCAACTACTGTGGAACTGATTAAAGATGTATTGGTGAGAGAACATTCCTTAAAATTGTACCTGAGGACATGCGGTATGGCTCATAGACAGGGCATGCGCCTCTTCCACAGAGGTGGCAGGAAGCGCTGACTAGTATCTGTCTAGCCGGCCACACACAACGTAAAGTCTTATGGTATGGGGCAGCACATGGGTATAAGGGATCCCAGGGGCAGCCCAAAGGAAACCAGCCTGCACCTGAGCCCAAAGTAGAGCCCTCTGGTTCTAAGGGACTCAAGAATAGGTCCCAAGAAATGTCATATTTGCAATCAAGTGGACACTTGAGATATAACTGCCCTCAGAAACTGGTTAAGGGCAGAGATATTGGAGGGGTGTTCAAAAGGGCACTGGTGTGTTTGTAGGGTGTGTCCAGTCTGAAGAACCACTCTCCTCTGATGAGAATCTGCGTCCCATTACAGTTAATGGAATAGTAACACAGGGACTATGGGACACAGGTGCTAACATCTCCCTGGTAAGGCAAGATCTCATTCAGGCAGAGCAGATCGTGCCTGGGAAATACTCCAAGGTTCGGGCATTCACAGGGCCACCAGTCCCATTACCAATGGCTAGAGTCTTCCTGAGCTGGGAAGGGGGCCATGTAGAAAAGGAGGTGGGAGTTGTAGAGGACCTACCTGTAAGTATGATTGTGGGGAAGGATTTGGACCCAGTAAAAACTGGTGTGTGTTGTAACTCGTAGTCAGGCACAAGGGCAAGCTCTGAGGGGAAGAGGGTTGACTCTGGGTGGTCCAGCCACACCCTCAGCAGCTGAGGAAGTGTCCAGCACAGGGGAGGGGCTGGCTAGAAGCTGCAGTCCAGAACCCCAGTCACAAATAGAGGAACCCACAGGACTTCCTTCAGAAGGGGCACTGGGAAGGGTCAGACGAGGGCAGCTGAGTGCTGCACAGCGAACTGACCCTACCCTGGAAAAACTGAGGGAAATAGCTCATAGGGCTGAGCATTCTCAGGGGGGTAAAGAGTCCATTTACTGGGACAATGGGCTGTTGTACAGAGAATGTACAACAGAGGAAGGGCTAGCTGGTGAGGTACTCCAGCAGCTGGTAGTCCCTAAGGTTCACGTCAGCAGCTTTTGGCCCTTGCACATGATATCCCTTTTCAGGGCGACTGGGAGTGAGGCGACAAAAGCGCCTCACCAACAATTTCTTCTGGCCTGGTATTGGCAAGGATGTGGCAAATTATTGCCGGACTTGTCCACAGTGCCAGCGGTAGGGAAATGGGGACAAGGCCAAGGCAGCTTTGGTGCCCCTGCCCATTATTGATGAACCCTTCAAGAGGGTAGCAGTGACATAGTGGGGCCATTGAGCACCCTAAGTCGCACTGGCAAGTGGTATATCCTGGTAGTTGTAGACTATACCACTAGATACCCAGAGGCAGTGGCCCTAACATCCTCTGAGGCAGGACCAGTGGCAGATGCACTGTTGGAAATATTTAGCCGGGTGGGCTTTCCCCAGGAGATACTGTCAGACCGGGTGTAAATTTTATGTCAGGTTAATGAGTAGTTTGTGGGAGAAGTGGGAAAGCAGCTCAAACCTCCCATACCATCCCAAGCTAATGGTCTAGTGGGTGATGATTTAATTCAACCCTTAAGACCACATGCTAAGGACTTTGCTGACCAGCATAAGAGAGACTGGGACAATATTTGCCTCATCTCCTATTTGCATACAGAGAAGTCCCACAGGAGTCCAGGGGTTCTCACCTTTGAGCTTCTGTTTGGTCATAGGGGTGCGGGGCCCCTAGATTTGATTCGGGACTAATGGGGTGACCGTGCTCCCAAGGGAGTCTGTTGTGGAGCAGTGTCCTGAACTTCAGGACCCACCTTAGGGAGCCATGCGGGGTCGGCTCAGGAGCACCTGGCCACTGCACAACAGCGGCAGAAAGTCTGGCATGACTGTGGGGCCCGAGCCAGAGAATATGAGGTGGGACAGCGAGTGATGGCACTCATCCCTGTCTGACAGAATAAGTTACAGGCAGCATGGGAGGGGCCATTCTCCATTGTCCAAAAGGTTAGTGACGTCAATTACATGATAGAGCTACTGGACAGGAGATGCAAACGAAAGGTGTATCATGTTAACATGCTGAAGCCCTACCATGACAGAGAGGAAATGGTCCTCGCTGTATGCAGTGCTCCAGAGGAGGAAACTGAGGTAGATCCACTGGTGGACCTACTTGGGGAGGCCAGGGGTGCATCCTCTGTGGACAGCCTTACCCTCTCGGAACAGCTGACACCAGCCCAGGTGCAAGAAATTAGGGTGTGCTGAGAGAATTTGAAAACATGTTCACAGGGAAACCAGGGTACACCACGCATGGCAGAGCACCATGTGGATACAGGGACCAGGATCCTGAAACAGTCCCCTACAGGGTACCTGAGCATGTTAAACAGACTGTGAAAGAGAGCTCAAAGAGATGCTGGAACTGGGGGTAATCCAGGAATCTAGTAGCCCCTGGGCATCACCTGTGGTACTGATCCCCAAAGAGATGGCACCACGATTCTGCGTGGACTACCGGAAGCTTAACAGCTGCATGGAGTCTGATGCTTATCCCATGCCCAGAACAGATGAGACCCTGGAGTGACTGGGGAGCTAAGATTTGACCACAATAGACCTAACAAAGGGCTATTGGCAGGTACCTCGACCCTCAAGGCCAGGGAAAGATCAGCGCTTGTTACTCCATTTGGTTTATATGAATTTAAGGTAATGCCATTCGGAATGAAGAATGCACCTGCAACCTTTCAACGGCTTGTAGATCACATTCTGTCTGGGGTAGGTGAGTTTGCATTGGCTTATATGGATGATATAGCCATATATAGCCAGACCTGGGATGAGCACATCAAGAATGTGCGGGATGTGTTCCACAGGTTAAAGAAGGCAGGTCTGACAGTCAAGGCAGAGAAGTGCCAGATAGGTATGGCAGAAGTATCCTACCTTGGGCACCGGGTGGGTAGTGGACACATCCGTCCGGAGCCTGCCAAGGTTGATGCCATCCTGGCCTGGACTACTCCTACCACAAAGAAACAGGTCAGGGCATTTCTAGGGACTGCAGGGTACTACCGAAGGTTTGTTCCCGCTATAGCAATCTGGCTAAGCCCTGACAGACCCTAACCAAGAAGGAAAAGCCAGATGCAGTGAAGTGGTCAGAAGGTTGTGAGGTTGCTTTTCATGAGCTAAAAAGGCCTTAAGTGGCCCAGCTGTATTGGCTAGCCCTAATTATAGTTTAAAGTTTATGGTTCATGTGGATGCCTCTAGATCATGGGGTTGGGGCCTGTGCTGAGCCAAGTTACTCAGAGGGGAGGAGCACCCAGTTGTGTACCTCAGCCAAGGCTTTTGCCCAGAGAGGAGGCATGCGCCACAATTGAGAAGGAATGCTTGGGAATAGTGTGGGCCCTTCAGAAGCTGCAGCCTTACCTATATGGGAGAGAATTTACTGTGGTCACAGATCATAATCCCCTGATTTGGCTTCATAGGTCCAGTGGACAAAATGGTAAACTACTACGTTGGAGTTTGGTACTGCAGGCATACAACATGACCATACAGCATCGCAGTGGCAAACAAAATGCAAATGCAGATGGGCTATCTAGGCAGGGCTAATGGCCTGGCTGGATACTTTTGGGCACTCCCCAGTAATTGCATGAACGGCTGTGTCACTTGGGGTAGCCCAAGGGACACGCCTTCATTATCTGGGGGAGATGTGACAGAAATGGGAAGGAAAGAGTTAATGGTTTGGATTCTGTAGATGCCTTATTTTTTTAGCAGTGTGGAAAAAATACACTGAGGCTGAAATCCTCCAGCAGCAACCAGCTTGTGGAATTCCTAGCTGCTAGATAAGAGCTGGGTCATAAATCTCGAGTGGACATCTCCAGACACACACAGACCTTGCAGACACGGACACAGGGCAGTTTGAATGGATTGGATCATTCAAATATAAACTTAGGGTGACAAGGAATATAATTGGTCACCAATAGGTGTTCACTCTGATTGGGACAATAAATACATGCATGTTAGTTGGTTGGTAATTTTAAGGGAGAATAGGAATGACCTAGTCTCCATAGACTATATAAGCTTCTGTAAGACAGAGAACTCTCTCTTGCCCTGGAAGCTGTGAGGGAAACATAAGCTTGGAGCCTACCTGGTATGTCCGTGGAGCTGGCAGTTAGAACAGGGTCCAGTGTCTCTTGTAAGGACAGGGAAGGGTAAGTTTAGTGATAGTATATTTCAGTAATAGCCTTCTTCTTTTGCCATCTGTTGTTTAAAACATTTGTTTACTTTTCCTGTATAAGTGTTATTCTCTTGTGTTGTAAATACATTTCCTGTAAATGCTCATTGCACTTTCTGTTAAGTAAAAGCTATTTTTTGCTCAACAGTTGTGACTCTGATGTCATTTTTTCTAAGGTGAAGATTTGGTTTTCCACTGGCTAAGGTAAACTCTGTGTAGCATCCGCCACCTGAAAGAGACACACTACCAGACTTTAACTTGTGCAATTGCACATGTGATTATTCAAGTTTGTACACTTGACAGAGGTGCCGGAAGGAAAGTCCGGCTGGTGGCAGCGAATACCCAAGGACACACACCTCTCTAAAAGCTGTTTCAGCCCAGAGGAAGAGGCGGGTTGTCACAGACCAGCTCAGCAGTTCAGGTCCAAAATGGAGGGGCAAAACACACAGAGTCCCAGCTGCAAGAAAGGCATGTTAGACAAACTGCAATTTTACTAATACTCTAAATGATTTCAGGCAAACAGTTACATCTTTCAGTTAGGCTCCCTTTGCACGCTTAGTGACTGCAGAAACGGAGTGATTAAACAGTAGCTCAGGCGGGATTCAAGCATTAAACACACAGTTCCCCCATACAAACTAATTAAACCTGCGAGCAGGCAGCTCTTAAAGAGACAGTACCAGATGCTCTAAAAGCACTCACAGCACCCACATTTAAGTGGCATTACGCGGAACACCAGCTAGGCAGGGAGCACTTAGGCAAGCTCCAGGAAGGCTTTTAGGAACCCCCATTTGTAGGGGACTTACATATATATATATTGCAAAAAAACTTTGTTAATGCTCTAGTTAGGATTAAAGCCACAAAAGTAGGGAAATGTGGCATTAGGGTTTCCAAATCTAACACCCCACCCCTACCCTGCACACAACAACAGGTGTCAGGGGTGTGCTTTTGGGTCATCAGCCCTAATGCTCACCCCATTCCATAAGTAAATAAGCTGAGATGGGTACAGTGTAGGAGAATGGGGTGAGCGTTAGGGCTGATAACCCCAAGGTACCCCCCGACACCTGTTAGTGTGTGCAGGGTAGGGGTGGGGTGTTAGGTTTGGAAACCCTAATGCACATTTCCCTACTTTTGTGGCTTCTACCATAACTAGAGCATTAATGAAGTTTTTTGCAGTTTATTTTCTTACTTTTTGAAATTATATAATCGTATCCTCATTTGCCTATGAGGGCCCTGTGCTCCCATCCCTCCATATATGCATATATGTATGCAGCTGTGGAAGTGCAGGACCCTCCAGGCCCTGTATTTCCATTTATAGGACAACAATGACCAAATTGTTAGCATAGCCATCTTATTACCCCACGCATGTACCTGGTACAAAAACTTTCCGAATCCCCACCAAAACGTAATTCTGCACAACTGCAATGCACCACAGGTTAGAAAACAGATTTTATCCAGGATTTGGAAAATGACAGCTATGACATACATGAGCTGGGGTAATAAGCTGTCTATGTTGAAAATTCGGTGTCAAAATATTTAACATTTCCAAAGTTAAGAGCGTACGTAACAAAATTGCAAGACATGGTCATAACTTGGTTATTTTACATATTTTGACTTCATTTTCAACATAGCTTTATGGTCTTCAATTTTTATGAACAAAATGACTGTCATTATGCAAATCCTACCCAAAAGATGAATTCACCAAGCAACCATGAAATCACCTTTTGGGTGGGAGTTGCCTAATGACAGTCATATTGTTCAAGAGGTGTGGTCCCCAAAAGGCAATGTTGAAATTTTGGGACCAAAATGACAAAAAATGGCAAAGTTATGCAGAAAAGTTGAAACCCCTAATTGAAATACATTAAACTGCATTTACCTTTGTTTCTCATATTGCAGTCACCGGTTCCAGCAGCAAGACGTGTCTTCGATTGGAGAGTGAATCTCGAACCTAGGACCTGTTCAGGTGAGTGAGGGTGTATGGGAGTGTACTGGGGTGGGGGGGTGTTGAGTGAACGGTAGTAGCTGATTGGCGAGGGAGCATTTTCATTTTTTTACAGGTTAAGAAAAAAGAATCATTGAGGGACAGTTTTCTTAATTTCAGGGTTACGACTAAAATGGGAGGGTCAGGTTGTGCCACTAGACACCAGGGCTATAAATTGAAAATAACAGGAATGGTGATCGGAGGCTGGGGGTGCCAATAGACACCAGGGAATAAAACAAAA
This sequence comes from Neoceratodus forsteri, assembly GCA_016271365.2. Classification (NCBI taxonomy): domain Eukaryota; kingdom Metazoa; phylum Chordata; order Ceratodontiformes; family Ceratodontidae; genus Neoceratodus; species Neoceratodus forsteri. The sequence continues at coordinate 83,774,699 of JADMNL010000034.1, forward strand.
ACAACGGGGATGGCAGTCGGTGAGGGGGGGCGCTACTAGACACCAGGGAATAAAACAAAAACAACAGGGATAGTGATCGGTGGGTGGGGGCTGCCACTAGACACCAGGTAATACAATTAAAGCAACAGGAATGGTGATCAGAGGTTTGGGGAGGGGTGCCACTAGGCACCAGTAAGGTTGTCACATTTGAATCAGACAAAAACAGGACCTTAAACTCTACCTCCTTTCCATCCCTAAACCACACCCCCCTTTTTTGCCCAGCCTCTTTCAAAACTTATGAACTACAATGTCATTTTCTTTAATAAATCCGTAAAGTATAAAATAAAATCAGTATGACCTGGAGACCTGGAAATACACCGTTACATTATTTAAAGAGCAGCTGATGCCTCCAGGAGAACTTTACCAAAATATAACATTTAGACGCAGTTTGGCTTGTATTTCACATTAGCTCTGTATTCCACCTCCCCATTATTTATTACTGAGGTCATTTAAATGAAAACAGGATCTTTGCTCCTGAAGAGTTCATCTATTCCTGTTGCTGTCTCCCTACCTGAGGTCATAATGTACAGCTTGTGACATCACAGTTACTCCCATGGCAACAGACTGTGATGTCATAACAGAGGATTATGACTTAAAGTGGGGAGTCAGCTATAGAGGCAGATGAACCCTGAGGGATAAAGATCATATATTCTTGCAAATGTTCTAACTAATAAATACTGGTGAGGAAGAAACTTTAGAATATATGTGGAATGGAAGCTGAATTGTACCTAATTATTATGTTTTTCAAAGTTGTTTTTAAGGTGTCAGCAGCTCTTTAATCCACCTTTAAAGGGCAAGCCTATCTTATAAAAGTGACGCTTTTAGTATAGTGTTCTCCCCCTGATTGGTTGGACTTTCAAGTCCAACTGCCGCCTTGAAAATTATACCAAACTCCTAAAGGTCTAGCTGGGCAGGAGAGACTAACAGGAAGGCGGGGGGAGGGTTACTGGAGGAATCTTTACACTTGTCATGGACGCGCTGGCACTGATCTGACCTATGATTCCCTGACCCTGAATTGAACCACTGTGATCTCATTCCTGGCTGCTCCCTTGGAGTCACAGCCGCCACAACAACAGTATCTTTAAGAATAGAACAGGCACTGATTTGTCTCCCTAAAGAAATAATTTTAAGAACATTATACTTTATTTATAGTAATACTGCACTGGTCTGGAAGGAGGCTTGGTCAGAGACCGCAGCAATGCAGTGCCTGTCTGTGTGTGTGTTGTGTAGTGATCTGTGGTGTGCCCACTTTCTCCAGCCTCCCTTGTCCCTCAAGGTAAAAGGATTTAATTTAAACACTTTCTTTAATTATTTATATATGTCTGTGTGACTGTGCTTGTGCTGGCATCTGGAATGATTCTCGTCCAAAGATGGGTCGGAGACATCAGCATGTGTCTTGTGGTGCCTCTCACTCTCATGGTATAAACCTGAAGTGTACACAGCACTGGGGACAGAGAAAAGGCATGTTTGGTAACTCTGTACTGTGGTATCATGGTCTGCCGATCACCTTAGGGGGAAAAACTGGAGCAGACAGGGAGGAAACTGGAGAACCAAACAGGTAAAAAAAAAAAATGGGTGGTGAGGTCTAAAACCGGACAGGTGGCAGTCTTAATGTGACACCAGGGAATTAAATAATGGCGACAGCGATTGGAAGGTGGAAGGGTGCCACTAGACACCAGGGAATATTATCTTTTTTATTTAGGGGGACACTGATCGGCAGGTGGGGGGGTGCCACTAGACACCAGGGCAAGGGCAGCTAACACTTCACACTGCAGCTGGCAGCATGAGTTCAGGTGCGGCTGCAGAAGCCAAGAAATCCCCATAATTCCCATACAGAGAACGCTAGGGAAGCGCTCCTCTCGCTAAGCTGGGCACCTGGGATTTTGGGTGCCCAGAAAAGGTATTTTTGGGCAGCAAACTAAAAACAAACATCATAATCTAGCTAAACTGGTTCCATTTAGCTGGTTCTGATGTTTGTTTATTAAAATCCCAGCATTTTTGTGTCTTTTCCACATTTGCTGGTTCATGGAAAAATTCAACAAGATGGCGGTTGGCTCCGGCACAAAAAAATGTTTGGTGCCACACCATTTCAGTGGCATGAAAGCAGAAACCGGCATTTGCGGCACCAAATTTTTACTTTCACCACAGAATGTTATCTGAAAACCCCTACTGCGCATGCGCAGGTTGGAAAACACTAAATTTAAAAGTCTTATAACTCAGGAACCCTTTAATATTTTTTCACCAGACCTGTCAAAGGCACTACCTTGGGACATGACACATATCCCCTGCAAGTTTGGGGAGGAAATTCCATTCCATGCAGGCTGTAGGGGAGATCAAAAAAAAAACCCATGTTAAATACAGGAAAAAACTTACATTTTTACAAAAAATTAGACATGCGGAGCTCAGAAACCTCACAAGCTGCCATCACAAAAAATTTCACAGATCAAGGCCTTGCCTCCTAGACAACACATACAAAATCTGAGCTCATTTCATCAAAGGGAGCCAAAGATATTAATGTGCAAAGTTTGAGGTTTAACATTAAACAGGCTATTCAATCCTAACTATAGGGGCACTACTGCACCCCTATAATTAATATATATAGGTAGTACCCTAAGATAGATATATATATATATATATATATATATATATCATCGGAGCTCTACTGTGAAGTTGGGCCAGCTCCCATCACAGCTCTGCTGTGAAGTTGGGCGGTTCCCAAATGTCAGGGTGGACCACCAATCAGCTGGGTTGCTATTCTATTCTAAAATGTAACTGCCTGAACTAGCTTCTTTATATAAGCTGCACTGAAAGACTCTGATATGAACTTAATGAATAACTGTTACTCAAACTCTGATGCATTGTACCATGTTCTATTCAAACTACACTGCTGTACCTCAGATTCCATCAGCAAAGCTGATTTAAACAATGTGCCTTGCTCCCACCTTCCTGGCTGCAGGCCATCCTCCTGTGCTGCCCAAGGACCATCCCATGGTTGACCTCAGGATCCACCATGATGGCTGACTTGTCCTAATTTATGGCAGCTATCTGGAAGGGAGGGCACATTAACTCAGGAGCAAAACGTGACGGAACACCTACCATCAGTAAGAAAAGTCACAAGCACAACGACTGCAGTGCAAAGCACGTCTTTATTTGGTTACATCTCTGATGTGCTAGATATAAAGCCAACACAGCAGGGCATGAGACAAAAAAGCAAGAGACTCAAAAAGAGTTACACACCGCACTGGTGCTTTCTCAAGAGGTGATTGCCGAACCGCTCAATTCAGCAATAATGTAGGACAGAGCGAATGTCGTGGAGTGGGCCAATGCCCAAGAAGTGATGTTATCCCTATGACACATGTCCTGGAGTGCATTATGACAATTTTAAAATAGCTTGCTACTGAAAAAAAATGTCAATGTATTTTGTTGCTTTTTGAATAAGCATTATGTGCTGTGTTAACATCACCGTTGAAGGTTAGTACTGTCAAATCAGAGCCCAGGAATTTTTCTTGCCATTTTATAACACACATTTAAATACATGTAACAATTAAAACACTGAAACATCAGTGATTAAAAAAAAAGGTGCAAATACCAAGCTGCAGTTATTTAGAACTATGCAGAAAAATAAGATTAATCAAGTGTCCAGTTACTAATTACACTACTACAACACAGAAAGACAACAATTATAAAACAGAGGAACCATTTGAGCACTGAATACAGACTAAATGTAGTACAAGTGAAAAATGCATATTTAAAGACATCGCTATGGAGACAAGTTGTTCTCAAATAAAAACAGCATTTTTCCTAACCAATAACTGGTAATGGCAGTCTTTAATGAAAATGATCAGAGCAATCATAAGAACAGAAGCGTGTAATCAATTTTGAGGACCGCATGCAAGGCTTGAGGTAGCCAGTGCTGCCTTCCCTAAGTGGAGCTTGAACCTCGATTGTGTTTCTGGCCGTATTCGAAATGCTGTAGCTATATACCAGTAACAAAATAGAGTATTGTAAATAAACAGAGACCAAACTGAGTAAAGCGCCTAATGCAACAACAGATGAAAAAAAAAATTATAACTGAAATAGTAGCAATATAAAAAAAATGATAATATGAAACAAACAGTAATCTCCATAATTTGTTTTTAAATATTCATAAATGATAACGCTTCCACGCAGGTCTGGAAATAAAAAATTATTTTAAGATTTATTGACTTCAATCAGAAACAAAACTGTATTCTTAGAAAAATTCATACCTGGTACTAGATCTATTCTGTGAAGAAAAACTCCCATTTATCTAAAAATGTCTTATATCCAGAAAGATTTTGTATCGGTATAGATCTTTAAAAAGACATGCATGGGGCTAATCCAGACATATACATCTGAACGACCCTACTGTATCTGTAATAAAACACATCTGTAAACCAAAAAACTGTCAGTTGGGGACCAGTTGGAGGGGGCGGCCTTGCAGCATGCACAATTTATTTATTTATTTATTGAAATGTTTCACCAGGAAAGGCACACTGAACAAGTTGCTCATCTCACGGTGCATCCTGGGGGAAAGGGTATCATGGAGAACATACCCATACAACCAACATTAATACACATAAGCCTTGTATAGTTAGTGCATCTTGTGTTTGCTTTATTGTTTTACACCCTGTATCTCACCTGTATTGTTACCAATGTCTCACCTCACATTTTGTTGTCCACCCTCCCTGCGACGAGGTACCTTTGTAAATGAGTCTCTGACTCAAAGGTTGCAAATCTGATTGTATGAGATAAATAAATAAAAAAGTTATACATTGAAACATACAATGTAAACAGTGCAGAAGATACAACAGTAATGAACAAAATAAGTGTAACTTATGAACAATATATACAATAAAAATTCAAGGGAAGTGCAGTGTATGCCACACAGATCAGTGAGGGACCCATTACGAGTAATGGTGATATAGCTCCTATACCCCTCGGCCACCAGGGACAGTATTGTGGGGAAGATAACATGGATCCTCCCTTGTGCATTCTCAGTGATTGTATGCAACTTCCTATTGGCCTGTTGTAGAATCTCTGGCAAGGGACTCGAATCCAGGTCCCCCACATGAAGGTTGGATGCACCCTCCACTATACCATTAGGCCAATGCAGTTGTTAAGTGTTTAACCCTTTGAATACTAGACAGTCCTAATGACAGTATTAATACTTAAAATGGTTCAGTTCTGGGGTTGCCAAGGCAGTAAGAGAAAAGAAGTTGGCCTATAGAAAATTCAGGAAGACTGAGAGAGAGGTGGATAGGGAAAATTACCTAAGGTTGGCTAGTGAGGCAAGTAAGGAAGTCCAGTGAGCAAAGGCACAGAAGGAGCTGCAAATTGCTGAAGGAATTAAGAAGGGGGAGAAGGCTTTCTTTCACTATGTAAGTGAGAAAAGAGACAAGAAGGAAGGGATTGTTAGGCTTAAGAAAGGGGTGGAGTGGGTGGAGGATAACAGAGGAAAAGCAGAGATACTAAATGAATACTTCTGTTCCATCTTCACCAGGGAGAAGGATGGACCAGTGCCTTCAGGAGGAAAAATAAGATTGGGGGGACACAGACATAGTGATAGAGGAGGATAGAGTGAGCGAGGGTCTGCTGGCATTGAAAGTGGATGAATCACCAGGCCCGGACAGAGTACATCCAAGGGTACTAAAGGAATTGGCTGAGGAGCTGGCAGGGCCACTAGCAGACCTATTTAATGGTTCACTAGAGTCAGGCGTGGTACCACAGGACTGGAGAACAGCACATGTAGTGCCTCTTCACAAAAGGGGTCCCAAGGATGATCCAGGGAATTACAGACCAGTTCGTCTAACCTCCATTGTGGGCAAGCTCATGGAGATCATACTAAAGGAAAGGTTGGTGGCATATCTAAAGGAGCATGGTCTCCAGGATGAGAGCCAGCATGAGTTCATGGGGGGAGATTGTGTCAAACAAATCTGATTGACTTCTTTGACTGTATCACTAAGATAGTAGACGGGGGCCAAGCAGTAGACATCCTCTATCTTGATTTCAGTAAAGCCTTTGACTCTGTGCCCCACAAAAGGTTGATCAGGAAGTTGGTGGATCTTGGAGTTGGGGAGAAGATGGCCAGATGGGTGGAAAACTGGCTGAGAGACAGATCCCACAGGGTGGTGGTGGAGGGAAGAGTTATTTGGCACCAGAGAGGTAACCAGTGGGGTCCCACAGGGCTCAGTGCTGGGGCCAGTGTTGTTCAACGTGTTCATCAATGACATTGGGGATGGCATTAAAGGCAAAATGTGCCTATTCGCAGATGACACCAAGCTCTGTGGAAGAGTGGACACAGCTGAAGGGATACGGGACCTGCAGGAAGATCTGGAAAAGCTGGGGAGGTGGTCCAGGATCTGGCAGCTTGGCTTTAATGCCAAAAAATGCAAAGTTATGCACATTGGAGCCAAGAATCCCAGGACAGAGTATTACCTGGGTGGAGTCCAAGTAGCTGCATCAGAGGAGGAGGAGAAGGACCTGGGAGTTATGATCACTAGTGACCTGAAGCACTCCACACAGTGCAAGAAAGCAGCAGCAAAGGCAAACAAGATGCTGGGATGCATAGTTTGGGGGATCAGTAGTAGGAGAGAGGAGGCTATACTGCCCTTGTGCAGGTCACTGGTAAGGCCACAACTAGAGTATGGTGTTCAGTACTGGTGCCCACACCTCAAAAAGGACATTAACCTGCTGGAGAAGGTACAGAGGAGGACTACAAAGATGATAGCCGGTCAGCAGGGCAAGGCATATGAGGAGAGGTTGAGGGCACTGAACATGTACTCCCTGGAAGACAGGAAAGAGAGAGGGGACATGATTGGGACATTCAAGTACTTGAAAGGGATAAATAATGATGATAAGGAAAGTCTATTTAAGCTGAGTGGCAACCATATCACGAGGGGGCACAGTCTTAAGCTGGATGGTGGGAGGCTTAGGAGGGATGTCAGAAAGCAGTTCTTCATGGAAAGGGTGGTGGACACTTGGAATGCGTTGCCGGAAGAAGTAATCTCATTAAAGACAGTGAGCAGCTTTAAGAGAGGCTGGGATAGGCATGGGGAAGATAAGAATCATGGGTAGGGAGGATGGGAGGAGTGGGGAGGGAGGGCAGGGACATTAGCTCAAGCTGTGGACCCTGCAATATGAGTAGACTTGATAGACCAAATGGCTTTCTTCTGCTGGCTTCTTCATATGTTCGTATGTAATACCCTGCAGTGAATGTCAATCATTGAAGACGATGATGATGATGATGATACATAGGATGGCAACAGGCAGACCAATCCAAAGCAAGATGTTGTACTAAATTGCCCCGATAGAACTTCTGCATCATGTTTCATGGTGCCTCCAGGTGGAAAATATAAACATTCAGCTCTTGGCAACAGTAACAAACAAAATATGGAGCTGTAGCTAAAACAAACAGAGGATGAGAGACATGGGATATTGTAGTTTCTATTATTTTGACGCTACAATGACTCAGAAGCATCAGGTTGGATTGTGTATATTTTTAGGCATACTCACTGCTTCTGGGTAGTAACATTCTAGTACACAAATATATTAGGCGTTGCTTATCAGGGTCCACCCTGTCTCCAATATGTGCATTTAAATGAGGGCGGAGAGGAACACTCTCCTTCATTGCTGGTAACTTCATAAAAGTTGTAAGCCAACATTCTGCTGATTTCTAAGGTGCTACATTTCCAGAGGTAGTAAATGTGATACTGGACACATCAGTGCAGTCTGCACACGTGCCAGCTGGATTGAGACAGTGCCCTGGGTGGTGTAACGCACCGTACAAACAGCAGAGAAAGGCTGAAGTTCAGGAACCCTGGCTTTCCCTTTGAAACACCAGAGGCAGTGAGTGAAGTGATAATTAAAAAGTGCTAGCAGAAATTCTCTTACACGACTTCAGTACCTGAGACCGTGCAGTGACTTGAAGAAGTACGTGGCTTCCTGCCATTTGGCAAAGTAAGACTTGCCCAGTTGAAGCAACTCCAGATGTTTCTGGGGGTTCAGAGGCAGGTCTTTGAGTCAGTTACAGAACATATTTTAGTAGTGGGGTAAAACATTCCCATGAGAAGGCAGAGGGGGTGATTGATATGCAGTTAGGTCTTGTAGTTGGGGAAGGGATCTTATGGAGGGGGCTAGGGGATGACATACTGGTGTAGGTTGGCATTCACATGGGGAGGCGGCTGTCCAACCTCCTTGACTGGTACCCTGCATTTTTACAGATTGCTGCCAGACGTGGGCTAGGAATTTTTATAACATAGGCACTGAAATCCTCAAATTCTGATTGGCTAGAACCAGTCACCTGACCGTGCATGAATGCGATGCTGCCCACGGTCAGCCTGGTATTTAGCCACTTCACAGATTAATACCCTAGTACAGAATTTTAGAAAAATATCTGGCAGCCATTTAATACTCTCTAAAACACTCCTACACATTAGAACACAGAAACATATTTAATCTTTACATCAAATACTTCAGCTTGTCTCCCACTCTCTCTCATCTGGTCAGTCACCTTCCCTTCCCACTGCAGCTGTTACAATCGTATGTTTGAAATGGTATGAAAAGGCAATGGGGGGACTGACTCCGGGATTCGCCAGTAACCAGTGCTCAGCAATGGGACCGTGAACTGCTTCACTGATTAAAAAAAACTCCTGATTTAAACAGAAATTCTAGTCCCAGTAATTTCCTGACATCCAGCACACATTACTATAGGTACCTGTCTTCAGCCACTCGCAAGTTATGCTTCAAACAACATGAAGTCTTGCTATATTATGACAATTGCAGTTTGTCCCACCATTAGAACTGCCCCGGAGGTGAAATAGTTAAATTCCATGCCAGGCATGGAACTTGGAGCGCGAGCTCGGTTAGAGAAGCTCTGTCTGTGTAATTTCAAACTGAAACTGTCAGATTCTTTACTCCGCCTCACTGAACAGTCGCTCCGGAGATTTCTCCTACTGCTCGGTTCATTCTCGGTTTAAACAGTGTTTTCTCGGTTAAATTCAACCGCGAGTATTATTATTTTAACCACAAACCGATCGGTTCAAGCTCTGTCTGTGGTATTGTAAGTAATAGACAGGTTTATTTCTGTGTGGAACTTGTAAATGTTTATCGGTTCGGTTTGAACCGATCAGGTTGTTTTAAAACTTTGAAAATCAAGTGTTTAAAGGCTTTTAGAGTGCGGTTCGGTTCTTATCGGTTCTAAAAAAAACGGATTTCATTACGGTTTTTCCACTAACCCGTGACACGTTGGGAACCGAAAGCTGTCTTGCCTGGCACCGCCGCTAAAAGGGCAAGTTTTTGGTTAGGCTGGCATTATGTCTGAGAAACCCAAAAGAAAACCGGGCCCACTGTTTCAACACTGTGGTGTCTGTGGGGAAGCCTTTGCCAAGGCTGACCCACACACCACATGTGTATATTGTCTGGGGTTTGACCTCAATTCAGACTGCTAGATTTGTAAGAATTTCCTGCAGCCACCCTGGATAAGAGAGTTGGCAGGCTCCAGGGCGAGAGGCCAAAAGTCCGCTGACCGGATGGCCAGCCGGTTGATTGTGCCAAGCGAACCGAGAGTATCCCTCTGACCAGGGCGAGACTTCCTCAGGCAAACGTAAAGCTGACTCGGAGAAGCCAGTTCCAGCAAAGAAAACAAGAAAATCAGCAGGTGTGGAGTCCAAAATTTCTTCTCCAACTGCTGCAGAGATAGCAAGAGCTATACAAATTGTCCAGTCACTTTCTCCGGTTCCGTCCGAACTGCCACGGTCTGGTAAAAGGTCGGTTCGGCCGGTTCCACCGGTTCAAGAATATGATTTAGAAGAGTTTTATGAACCAGAGGAGGGGGAGGATGATTATGAACAGTATGAATGTGACTTTGAGAGCCTGGGTGGGCCCATTGAACCGGACATCTCCCCAGACAGACCCTTAGAATCCCCCTATGCTTTCTGAGTCCCCTTCTCACTTTATGTTTTATAAAAAAGTTGCTGAAACTCTCCAGCTCCCATTGGAGGAAGCTGTGGATGAGCAAGAGGAACCTGATTTTGTAGAAATGATGGATATTCCAGAGTCTAGGAGATTGTCTATCCCCTTACATAAGTCATTTAGGAAGCAAACAATAAAAATCTTAAAAGCTCCTAATTCTGTGCCTCCTGTGGACAAGAAGATGGACAGGAGGTATACTTTGTCAGGTCCTGATACAGAATTCCTTTCACAGCAATGCAGTCATGTTGGAGTAGTTCAGGCTGCAGCCTGTGATAAGGCTAATATCCCCCTGGCTTCACATCCTCCTGATAAGGACTCCAGGAAGATTGATGCCATGGCTAAAAAACAATACATGGCAGCGTCCTTGGGACTCAGGCAAGCAAATTACATGGCTTATGTGGCAAGATACCAAAAATCTAGATGGGACACTGTCATGGCTTTGGCCAAACAGGCATCTGGACCAGCTTGCCAAGGAGCTGGAACAGGTGGCTGCTGATGGTATTGAGGCATCCAAGGTGCAGTTCCATGCTGCTGTGGATTTTAATGATGTATCCTCTAGAGTCATGGCTACATCTGTGGCTTTTCGTAGGTTGGTCTGGCTCAGGTGTACTAGCTTGTCAGAGGATACCCAGACTAAGGCTATGGATTTTCCTGTGGTAGGAAATTCTGTTTGGGGAGCAGAGAATTATATGAAGAAAATGGATGAATATAGGACAACCTATAAGAGTGCTCAGGCCAAGGAGCGGCAAGCCACTCCTCAGAGGCAGACCCCCGGGGTAGGGGTAGGCCTTTTCACAGGCCTTTTTACCAAACCCAGGCCTCCTCTGCTTATGCTCAGAGGGGCTTCTTCAGGGGCAGAGGCAGACGGGGTGCAAGCAGGCCTGCTCCCACCCCTCAGCCTAAAGCACCTGCCAAACAGGCACCCTGATGGGGTGCCCAGGGCCGATTCTCCTTTGCCTGTAGGGGGCAGGTTGGCTTACTTCATTCAGAACTGGGCATCAGACAAGTGGGTCCTGGAAGTAGTAAGCCTGGGTCTGGTTCTCAGCTTCAAAAAATTTCCAAAGATGAGAATCAGATCTTTTCCACCTGCAAATCCTCTAGAGACCTTTGCCTTGGAAACAGAAGTCTCAACCCTCCTGGCTCTCAGAGCTGTAGAAAGGGTCTCTCCCCTACACCAGGGCAAGGGCCTGTACTCCAGGTACTTCCTTACCCCAAAAAAGACAGGAGAATGGCAGCCCGTCTTGGACCTAAGATATCTAAACAAGCACCTTTTGAAACCAAAATTCAAAATGGTGACTCTGGCAATGATTTTACCTTCTCTAAGGCCAGGGGACTGGCTAGCTTCCCTGGACCTCAGGGATGCCTATTTCCATGTTCTCATCAGAGCTCCCACCGAGAAAGTACCTCAGATTGAAATGCCCTTGGCCTTACCTCTGCACCAATGGTATTCACAAAATGTCTAGCAGTAGCAGTTGCTCATTTAAGAAGGCAAAAGATTGCCATCTTTCCCTACCTAGACGACTGGCTCATTGTAGGTCAGTCTCCAGACCAGGTCAAATCACACCTGCAGGTTACCCAGCAGCTGCTCACCTCTCTGGGTTTTCTTCTAAACCTTCCAAAGTCAGTTCTGGAACCTGTCCAGGTTCTCACCTTTATAGGTGCAGAATTGGACACAAAGCAGGCCAGAGCCTTCCTGCCCCTAGAAAGGGTAAGGAACCTAGTGGCCCTGGCCTCCTCCTTCACTCTGCAGGTATCTCGACCAGCAAGGCACTTCTTACAGCTGCTAGGACACATGGCTGCTTCCACAGCTGTAGTGCAAGGAGCAAGGTTTCAGATGAGGGACATTCAGTTTCATTTGAGAGCCTACTGGTCCCAAAGGAAAGATTCCCTTTCAAGTTGATCCCAGTGACTCGAACCCTGATCCAGGCCCTTCAGTGGTGGCAGGATCAGAGCAATTTGAGACTAGGGGTCCCTTCATCCCCTATCTCCTCCTTGACCCTTACTACAGATCGTCCCTTCTGGGTTGGGGAGCTCACATGGGGACCTCTCCACCCAGGGAGTGTGGTCCCTTCAGGAATCTCTGCTCCACATGAACTTGCTGGAGCTCAGAGCTGTTTTTCTAGCACTTCAGGTGTTTTCTGCATCTGTTCAGAACAAAGTGGTACAAGTCACAACAGACAACACCACTACAATGTGGTACATCAACAAACAAGGGGGCACTCGGTCTTCGGCCTTGTGCACCGAGGCAATGAAGTTGTGGTCTCTGGCTTATTCCCTGAACACTTCCCTCATAGCAGTTCACCTCCCAGGAAAGGACAATGTCCTGGCAGATGCTCTCAGCAGGATTTCCCAGGGCCATCACGAATGGTCTCTGGATCCCCAAATACTGGGGATAGTTTTTGCCAGATGGGGCACTCCTCAGATAGATCTTTCGCAGCCCCAGACAATCACCAACTTCCACTGTTTTGTTGCAGGCCCCCAGTGTTGGGCTCAGTCCCCCTGGATGCCTTTCTCCTAGATTGGGAAGGGAAGTTTCTTTACGCCTTTCCCCCCTTCCCTCTCCTATTCAAGGTGCTAGTCAAAATCAGATCCCAGCCTTGCAGGATGATTCTGATTGCCCCAGATTGGGCCAGGCAGCCCTGGTACCCACTCCTTCTGTCCTTAGCAGTCCATCTTCCCTTGTGTCTCCCCAGGAATCACAACCTGTTAACCTGTACCCAGGGGAGAGTTTGGTATCCGAATCTCAAATCTCTCAACCTCAAGGCCTGGCTCTTGAGGGTTAGAATTGCTGACCTACACCTTCGCAAGGTGTTCTTGAAATCCTAAAGCTGCTAGGAAGCCTTCCACTAGGCTACTTATAACTCTAAGTGGAAAAGGTTTTCCATTTGGTGTTCTGGGAAGCATATTTCCCCGGAATCTGCTGATTTGCCCATTGTTTTGGACTATATGGTCCATCTTAATTCTTTGGGCCTGAGACCAGCTACCCTGAAAGTACATTTGGCAGCTGTCTCTGCTTTTATTTCAGCAGGAAAGCCCTCCTCTCTTTCCGCTCACCCTGTATTTTCCAAGTTTTTTAAAGGATTACTTCATACTAATCCACCTTTTAGGGACCCGGCCCCTGCCTGGGATCTTAATGTTTGCATTGCTCAGTTGATGCAACCCCCTTTTGAACCTCTGTCCTCTGCAGAGCTTAAGTATTTAACTTGGAAAACTGTTTTCCTAGTAGCTATCACTTCTGCCAGGCGCATAAGTGAGTTACAAGCTTTGTCAGTAGAGACTGACTTTATTTCTTTCCACAGGGATAAGGTAGTCCTCAGGACTAACAGGAAGTTTTTGCCTAAGGTGGTTTCAGATTTCCATCTTAATCAATCTATCTCCCTTCCAGTGTTTTTCACTGACCATTCCTCCTCTGGTGAGAGGAGATTGCACAGTTTAGATGTTAAGAGGGCCCTAAGTTACTATATAGAGCGTACCAAGGGTCACAGGTTCGAATCCCTCCAACTTTTTCTCACTTATGGTGAGGTCGGAAAAGGGAAACCTGCCACTAAGAGATCCATTGCCAGGTGGATTGTCTCTTGTATCCAATTTTGTTATCAAAAACTGGGGAAAGTTCCCCCTTCAGGTCTGAGGGCTCATTCTACCAGAGGTACAGCTGCGTCTCTAGCTGCTGCCAGAGACATCCCTATCCTAGAGATATGTCAAGCAGCTACCTGGAAAACGGTACATACTTTCACCAAGCATTACTCCCTGGATGTCCAGGCCAGGAGGGATGCTCGGTTTGGCACAGCCGTGCTTCAGAGCCTATTCCCTAAGTAGGTTCTATCCCTCCTCCATGGAGGTACTGCTGTGTAGTCTGCAGTTGTCATAATATAGCAAGACTTCATGTTGTTTGAAGAAAAAATTACTCACCTTAGTAATGTTGTTTCTTCTAATGGAGTCTTGCTATATTATGACCTCCCCCCCAGCCTGCCCCTCTCAGAACTTCTACTTGGGTATGGGGTGGGCAGTACAGTGTGGGCACTTGTTATGCCCATTTTATGTTTTTCCACCCCCTTTTTTCTTGGGGGTTTTTGGGGTGTTGTGTTTTGTTTTATCTTTTCTTATCTTATTCTCTGGCCCCTGACTTGAGTCTTTGTGTTGGGACCAGGAATATGTGTTAATATGTGTTAATATTTAGGTAGCCAGTTGGCTAGTGTAGGTTACAGCTTCCACACAGAACCTTAGTGAGTTTTGCTCGTAAAGATCTGACAGTTTCAGTTTGAAATTACACAGACAGAACTTCTCTAACCCGGACTCGCGCTCCAAGTTCCATGCCTGGCATGGAATTTAACTATTTCATCTCTGGGGCAGTTCTAATGGTGGGACAAACTGCAATTGTCATAATATAGCAAGACTCCATTAGAAGAAACAACATTACTAAGGTGAGTAATTTTTTCTTACCCCTCGCATCACATCATAGCATAGAATGTTCCTCACTTAAAAAAGTGCTTCCAGTTTGCCAGCCACTGGAATTTAAACTCCTGGACTCCCACTCACATTTTACCCCAAATGATAATACTGAAACTGGTTGTCTCTTCACGTAGTGCTACATGAATCTCCTGCTTGCAGCCATCGCGCTACAGAACAGCGACAATCCCTCCAATATCAATACCTCCGATGCAACTTCATCAGTGTCTCACTCTTAGGACACCGTACTTGAGCAGTTAGTTGAAAAAAATAAAAACATTTATGATTTGGGGGGAGCACAACACAAACACTGTAAATGATGCTGGGGAAGTGTAGAAATGGGACTACCACTATGCGTACTTTTTGTTTTTTAAATAATCTTACTACTTGGGATGTGGGAGGTGGGGTGGGGGAAGCTAAACTAGAACTATGGAATCAACATTAGGCCAAAACACCTGAAGCAAAGCACCAAATTAATTATAGTCCTAGTAGGTGGAAGGACTACTTTAGCTGAAAACAACACATTATTTGCAAGTATAACATAATAAAAAATTTGTATTTTGATATTTAAACCTTTTTTTAAAACTGAAAGCCCATTTTGTAATTGCAGTAAGACACTCCAGGATGTGAGTAGTAGCGTGATCTCTGCATTTCCAGTGGCAATAAGGCACTCGGCAGTGTGATCACACTACTTTCCACTACCTGTGGTGTCTTATTGTTTACATAAAATATGGACATTCATACATTCTGGGTGAGTGTCCTGTATCTCTCTGAATGTGTATGTTCATAGATAAGATTTAAAGAGCTGGTGACATGTTCAGGATAACTTTAATGAAACATTATATTTAGGCACTGTCCAGCTTGCATTTCCCATTAGTTCTGTATTCCTTCTCCCCATTATTAAGTAGTGAGGTCATTTGCATGAAAACAGGATCTTTGCTCCTGAAGAGTTCATCTATTCCTGCTGCTTTCTCCCTACCAGGAGTTAACAGAACACTGCTTGTGACCTGACAGTTACTCCTATGGCAACAGATTATGATGTCACAACAGAGGATTATGACTTGAAGTAGGAAGTTAGCTACAGAGGCAGATGGACTCAAAAGGATAAAGATCATATATCCATACACATTTCCTTGGTAATAAATTATGGAGAGGAGAAATATATAAAATATAAATGGAATGCAAACAGAATTGTACCTAATTATTGTGTTTTTGAAAGTTTTCTTTGAGGCATCAGAAGCTCTTTAAGGTCTTCTTGTGGTCTTGAGTTATGCATTCCTTGTGTCCGAACCACGTTTGGGATAAAATCCCTTTGGGTCATTGGCCTGCAGACATGAACTGCATTATCACTTACTGTTAGATCTCTTTTAATTACTGTAAGAAATCTCCTCTAGGTACTCAGAAGCGGTGTTTTTTTTATTTATTTTTTTTTTAGACAGACCAAAAGTATAAATCCTATTGTTTAGCGACCATTTGGGTTAAATTTCTATTAAGTTTCTATTCCTATTGTAGCTCCCCTCCATTGTCTGTCCTCAGAAGGGGTTCTTAGCTCCCCTGCCCTTATCCTAAATCGAACTCTGACTGGGTTCTTACTTTCCTATAAGACATGAATCTTAAATTTCCTATCCCCACTTTGCCCCCCTCTCCCCACCTCCATTTCTTAGCCTTAGCTCTGGCTAACCCTTATCTTTTTCACTTCTAGACAAATTTGCACTTCTGTCCTACCTTAGCTAACCTGTACGGTTGTCTTACCTTAGCTACCTTGTACGGTTGTCTTACCTTAGCTAACTTGTAATGTCTGTGTTACTCCCTACTAGCTTCCCCTAGATAAACTGCTAGAACTCCATTCAGCCATATTCAAGCTGCTCATTTATGTGTCACTTAGAGTTTACCATTAAATGTTATTTTTGTGCTAGTGTATTTCCCAAGTTCTAAACTGTTATCATTGTACCTAACTGGTTCAAAACTGTTAGCACCCTGCTATTTCATTGCATCATTCCAGTTTACTCACTGTTATTGGAATGTAATCATATGTAAATCTTTGTTACTGCTCCAAATCTATATATACCATCCTCATGTTCCCCTCCCCACCCCCAGGTTGCACTGGGAGATGAGCAACATGTTGCTCAGTGTGCCTTCCCGGTGAAACATTTCAATAAAATAAATTAATAAATAAGTTTCTGTTAGTTTCATATGATTGACTGTTTTACATTTCATCAATATTTTGTAATTTTTTTCTTGTTACCTGTTGACTGTAATGATTTTTATGCCCTTGGTGCCACACCGAGAATCAGCCAATGCTCACCGTGTGCATCCAAGTCACAAATAAAATGAAATGAGATTTCTGTTGCTGTCCTTAAAGGGAGAGTGAGAAAATGAACTGAAAGGCTATGGGAAGGACAGGTTTAGTGAGAGGGGGCAATGTCAGGGTCTGAAGGCCCCAAAGGAAAGGAGAGCCAGACTTTTCTTCTACTATAAACATGAGAGGGACAAAAGGAAAATGTAGGATGATGTTTTTACATGATGGCTTCCGTATCACTGAACATCTCACTTGTAATTCCTGCTTATTACTGTGATTGTCACCCTCCTGTCTGCCACAGAATCTTTTTAATAAACTTGAAGTTTTAAAAAAAGGTTTCCGTTGTTGTCCTAATCTCGGTATTCCTGCTAATGATATAAACCCTTGCTATGTGACATCACACAGTATCACTCAGGCATTATGCTGGGATACTGCAGGTTGGTACTTAAAACTTGGGCCGTCATAGGACACATTAACAGAATAACGGGATGGAGGTCTTGGATATGGCAGGAAGCCCCTCCCTCGGGTACTTTGAGGGTCAGAACTGGGGGTCTTTGAGGCTGTCAGCAGCTCAGTGAGGGGTGGATGAGTTGTGAATCAGGGAAGTGCGACCTAGACCAGGACCAACGTCCCCCCCCCCAAGATTGCACATTGCAAGGGATAGCTCCCTGTAGGGCACTAGCCAAGCACTGGGGGGGATGGTCGAATAGAGAAGGGCTCCCCTCAACAAACCTCCCAAAATGTACCCAAATATTGGTGCCCAAATCTGCTACTGAATCTGAACTCAAGTATCATCCCCTTTGTGCAGTTCTTTAGAGCGGTGTTTTGTTTGCGCCCCAGCGGAACTATCCCAAAAGAAAAATCAGGGCCACTGAAGTTGTAGGGCCAGTGATTTGACTTTTCACTTTCACTGAAAGAGGTCAAACTAGAGGCCCAGCCAGCAAGTTCATGGTATAGTTGTGTAATGACACCCACCCCTGAATATCTGCTCTGTGTGCTGAAAACAAATGATGTCATAACTGAGAGTAGTAAAAATGACTTCTTCTGTTGGGAGAGTGGAAATGGTCTTCTGGTCATGGTACTTTACAGAGCAGGTGTAACAGGAACTTTTTGTGCATGCACCCTGTAATGTAATCCATGAATCAGATGACTGTGACAGCTGGTACAAGACTGAAGGCATACAAAGACTTTGCAAGATCATTTTCTTGTTGGCAACTGGTGTCCGTCACAAGTATTTGTGCGTAGGTGCATGTGTGAGGGGTGGAGGATTCAGAACTGAGTAACATTTCTCTAGGCACATGCAAAATCCAGCCTAATCAGAACAGAACAGGAAACTAGACTGAGGATAGAGGAATTATTCTGAGAAACTCATGGAACCCACTCCTCCCCCACCGTGAGCCAAGGCAGTACTAACGTTGTGCACTAAAGCTAATTTTTGCGAATCCCCAAATGGTTTGTTCATCTCAAAATGCAAATCTGTGTATATTAATTATGAGCAAATTGCATGCAGATTAGCTTGTCAGTCATGCGTGAAAATTTGAACTGAACTGATCACAGGCCACCCGAATGTCCAGTGGTACTGTGTTGTGCTGCCTTGCAGATGATTGGTGTTCAGGAGTGGACGTCAGTCAGAGCGTCAGAAGCCAAGCCAGGTAGAGGCCGCTGCCAGATGGCAGTGCACCTCAGCTGGGGAGGGTTGTCGGTTGGTTCTGACAGGCAATGACTCCTGTGGGCAGGCCAGGGAAGTTGCTCCTTTCGCAGGGGTCATCCTAAGTCACGGAGACTGTAGGGATGTCCCACACCAAGGGTAGAAGGTTGGATCAAGGGAAAAACTGAGGGAAGTAAATTCCCCTGCCATCTGAATGATGGTATAGGTCACCTGAACAGGGTATATCCCTGAGGCAATGGCTGGGAGTGGATAAAAAAAAACCTATATATAAAAAAAGAATTAAATCGAGTCAAAGCCCCACGCCTGTAAAGTGTTGCCCATCCGTAACATGCAGCCTTTTTATTCTGTGCCCTTGCTCTCCCAAGCAATTTCCTTTTTCTACCAGTCCCTCTCTGTTCTATTTTAATATCCTTCATCCCAGAGGGCCCTGTAATGGAGTCCATTTGATGTTTGGAACTTGTGGCCCTCACTGCATGGATATGTTACATTATTGCTAACTGAAGCATCAGGCTAGCTTTTCTCTGTTACCAGTCTCAAGCTAGAATAGAGCAGCGTTCAGTTATCTATATATAGTACCGTCATACACAAAGCAGCTTACTGAAGCACTATATAATACGAGTGATGAGCGAGTTACTGGGCCTGTGCTGAATGTGCAGTCGAACATGGCAGCCGTACTGTGCCACCATTTGCATGGAGAGCGACATCTCATCTTGCATATATATTTATTTATTTATTTATTTATTTATTTATTTATTTGCACATCAGTTTACAACCTTTGAGCCAGAGGTTCATTTCCAAAGGTACCTCGTCACATAGAGGACAAATACATTACAACATTTTGTTACATTTTTGCGGTTACAGATTTGGCAATCACATGCTGTTATTTCTTTGTTACATCATTGAGGTTACAGGTTTGGCAATCACATGCTGTTATAGTTATTAGGATAGGGAGAAACAGATTAAACATACACGTGGTAGTGTGCAGAGACAGCAGGTGGTAATAGTTCAGTGGGCTATTGGACGTGGTTGGTGATTGGTGGGGTGAGGAGCCGCTCAGTGAGTTTTGTCAGTGAATAGTGAGCTAGGTCACCTTAGAGACAAGCACAGCTATGTGTGTTAAATAGCTGACTCCAAAGTGCAGTTTTGAAGCAGGAGATCGTGGGGGTATCAGAGATGGAGGTAGGAAGTGTGTTATACAAGGAGGGAACTCTGTAACAGAAGGACCTTTGTCCATGGGTGGTCCTGGACCTAGGGACCTGTAGAGTGGCCTTGCAGGAGGTTCGAGTTTGAACTAAGGGTTGTGCTAGGTGGATGGAGGCTGTCAGCCCGGGCGGGGATAGCCCAAGAAGGGTTTTTTTCCTTATGAGGCAGGTTTGGTATCTGAGTCATTCATCTAGGTTAATCAGCATTGCCATGTCATATAGCTGGCAAGTATGTGTTAGCCTGGGGGCCCCTGTAATTAGCCTACAGGCCTTATTCGTGGTGAGGTGGATTTTATTGAGGGCGTTCGAGTCCACAGCACCATAAACTGGCAGGCCATAGTCCACAAGGGACATTATTGAGGATGTGACCGCTAGTCGTAGGGCATCGGGGGGGAGGCAATTTTTGTAGCGGTATAGGATACCTAGCCGCACATTGGTAGCTGAGGCAAGAGCATCAATGTGGTCGTGGTATGTGAGGGCTGAGTCAAATGAAACCCTGAGGTACTTGTACGAGTGGACTTGTTCAAGAGGATGTTTGGAACTGGGGAGGATGTGGAGTGGGAAGTTGCTGGCTTTGTTTTGGGGATGGGCAAAGAGCATAGTTTTGGTTTTTTTGAGATTGGTTACAAGTCTATGCTCTTTGAACCAGGTTTCAGCGTCATTAAAAGATAGTTGCAAGGTGTCCTGTAGGGAGATGGGGTTTCGATCGGTGGTAAAAATGATGGCATCATCTGCATACAGCAGAATTTTACCAGTGCATGCATTGGGCAGGGTATTGAGGTAGAGCGAGAAAAGTAGAGGTCCTAGGATGGAACCCTGGGGAACACCTGAGCGGATGAGACATGTTTTGGAAAAGGTCCCATTAATTTTAACACGCTGGGAGTGGGCAGATAGGTAGCTGGAGCACCAGGAGACCGGCCCAGTGGCGAAGCCGGTGTGGCTGAGGGCATCCAGCAGGAGGGGGTGGGAAACCAGGTCGAAGGCCTTTGAGAGGTTAATGAACACTGCCCTGGCTAGTGAGCCAGAGTCCAGGGAGGACTGTAGAAAATTTGAAAACTCTATGAGGGCAATGCTGGTACTGTGACCTGCATGGAAACCGTGCTGTTCCGGGAAGAGGATGTTGTGTTTGGTCAGGTAATCAGTAATTTGAATGGCCACCAGTTTTTCTAGGGCTTTGGAGAGGGGTGGGAGGATGGAGATAGGCCAGTAGTTTCCAGCTGTGGACCTGTCACCTCCTTTGTGTATGGGTGTAACTGTGGCAGTTTTCCAGGCTGAAGGGAATTGCCCCAGGCAGAGGGATTTATTGAGAAGGCTAGTGAGTGGAGCAAGGACCTGATCCAGCACCTGACGGAAGATACTGGGGTCCAGGGAGTTGCTGCCAGTGCTGTTGCTCTTTAGTGCATAATCAGGTGGGGTCTGACTTCCTGGGCAGTTACCCTGCATAAGTGGAAACTAGGGGCGTCGGATGACTGGGGCAGGTAGGAAATGGGTAGGGTCAAAGGAATCGCTAGGGAGGACCGAACTATGGTCCGTGAAGGATGAGTTGAGGAAGTTGGCTATGCAGGCAGGGTCGGTAGAGATAGAGCCGTCAATGGTGATCTGGGGGAGGGAGCGCGTGCTCCCATTTAGTTGTTTAATGTTGTCCCAGAATGTTCTTGTACTCCCCCAGGAGGAGGTGAGCGTGGCCTGGTAGTGATCGGCCTTTTGCTTTTCTGATGGCCCAGATGCATTTGTTTCTTGTGGCATTGTATGCCTGTCTGTCTGCCAACCAGCCTGTTTCTGTGGCCAGGTGCCATAGGTTATCCCTGTGCTTGAGCAGTTGAAGCAGGGCAGGGGTAACCCAGAGTGCATTACGTACTTTGGTTCGGACTTCCGTTAGGGGTGCGAAAATGTCACAGGCTTTGTTGAAGGTTTGGGAAAAAAAGTTTAGGGCAGTATCTATATCAGGGGCATAGTGTATGGGTGACCAGTTAATTTGGGCAAGAAGTTGCTTAAGGCTTTTTAGTCCACCTGGTCTGAGGTGCCGACATAGTGTGGAATGGGCCATGGGTTTGGGTATGGAGGTCACCCAACGGAAAAGGATAGGAGAGTGGTCACTAAGTGAGTCAGGAAAGAACTGGATATCATGGATTTGTTTAGGGCGGTTAGTGATGACCACATCTAGAAGGGTGCTGGTACCTCTCTTTGTGTTTACTCTGGTGGGTTGGGAAATGAGTTGAGTCAGATCTATAGCTGAAAAAGAGTCCTGGGTGGTGGAGGAGGATGTGCTGAGCCAGTTCACTTTCAGGTCACCCACCAGGATTTGGTCAGCTTTATGATGTAGGGTTGTAAGATAATCTGTTAACGAAACCAGCGCCAGGGTTTGTTTTTGGGGGAATGTAGGCAGTGGTGAGATAAAGGGGGCCCCTGAAGGGGTCCGGAGTCAGTTTGAGGGTTAGGGCCTGTACCCCGTATACGAGAGCTGGGGCAGGGAGTGCTTGTCCAGCGAGAGAGTCCCTGGTATAGATTGCACAGCCTCCCCATTTACCTACACGATCCTCCCAGTAAAGGGAGTATCCTGGGAGGGAGACAAAGGAGTCTGGAGTGGATTTTGATAGCCAAGTTTCCACTAGTGTTATGACATCTGGTTTATGCAGTGTGACCCAGCATTGGAGGGAATCAAATTTTTTCAGAAGGCTGCATATATTCATAGATGTTATGCAGAGTCTGGGTGACCCAGCTGGTGGGCTAGTATGGGCTGGGCCTGGGTTGGGATGTATATTGCCTGTCAGGAGTAATAGAATGACCACCACCCTGGTCAGGGGGTGGTGAAGGGCGAGCTTTCGATAGGTATGTGGTGAGGAGGAGGGGAGCTTCTGGGCACGGGGTGGGCAGGGTTATCCAGGCTGGAAAGGCAAGAATGATAAGCCTCCAGTGGGAGCCTGGGGAAGCAGCAGGGAGGTGACTAGGGGGAGGGTGTTGTGGGCTAGGGCACGTGTTGAGTGTAGGTTGGGATCTTACTAAATCCGGAACAAATGAGGGAGCTAGTGCCAGTGAGCCTTGGGGGGTGCCAGGTAGGTGTGACAAGGGTATCAGAGTAAGGATGAGGGGAGGCATTTTAGTAAGAGGTAGGTTAGCATATCGCTAACGGTAGCAGCAGGGCAGGTAAGTAGAAATATTTTAGTTGCCCTCCAGCAAGCGTAGATGCCACTTTGGATCAGTGGTAGTGACACGGACTCTGGTGGACAGAGTACCAGGTTCAAGACTCTCTCAGGGCAGTTGAAAAGGGACCTGGGTGAGAGCCATGCTCCACATTCTGGGATCTAGAAGCAGGCTAGGTTTGGGCCCAAAATGGGGTACGAAATAGCGACTCCTAGTGGTCACTGGGTGTGGGCTTGGAGGTGATGGCAGGGTCTGAGAGTGGGCTAGCTATAGAGTTGTGTGTGGGAGGAGGTATGGGCAGGGTAGCTGTAAGCTGAAGAGGAGAGAAGTGGAATAGGTTGTTAGAAGGGATTCAGGAAGAAGGGGAGGAGGCGATCTGAATAGAGGTACTTGTGGGGTCTCAGGGTCCTTCTAGTGGCTGGCAGGTATAACCTGCAAATGGAAACATGGGGACTTAGTATTTCAGCCAGCAGGATGTGATGTCATGGGGGAGGTCTAATAAATTAAGGGACGCCACTGGGTGGGTGGGTGGCTGGGGCGGGCGGGGCAGACGACGCGCAGCATCGTCGGGCTAACACCCTTCTGAAACAAGCCAGGAGAGAAGGTAGGATCTTTACCTATTAAGCCCTTGGTGGCTGTCCCTGTTCCCGATGTGGAGCGAGTGAGTTGCGGTGGATTCTGGTGGGGAGGGGGATTCACGGAGGCCTATAAGAGAAGGGATAACAAAGAAAGACATTAATATGCAGGGGAAGGCTTGGGCCTAGCAGTCCTCACTGCGCATGCGCACACTCTCTGTTGGAGTTTACAGTTAATGTTGGCAAAATATTTTCAGTAGAAAAGCTCTGTCATTCAGGAGTACACAGTGCCAGCTGCCTGAGGGCAGAGCAGCGTTGGAAAGGGGGAGGTGCCACGTGGGTGCAGTTCTGGATGGTCACAACACCCTCTACGACATTTGTGCTCTCAACAGTGCCACTGCTGCCTGTTCAGATTCCACAAAGCCTGCAGCCTGCATGAGGCCAGTCTTTCATGACCTTGTACTTCTGGTGCATACACATTGTTTAAATCTTCCTCTTTCGTGGACCTAAGCAATTTAGCTTTTTTTTGAGAGGGGGCCTTCCTCTATCTCTCACTCATAATGATTGGTTGAGCCTCGTTTTGTTGAGTGATCTCATGGTGCTCTGGTACCATTTTGGAAGTGTCTGCCCAGCCTGGTGGTGTCCAGTTACGTGCTGTTTCAACAGGCACCAGTCAGCGAAAGAAACAAATTAAAGAACATTGAAATGTCAGAGATGGATGGCACAAACTGACTCTGTCTGGGATCCCTATGAATAGGATGCTGGGGCCCCAGCACCTGCAGGGACTGAGGGTACTTAAGGTCAACTCAGAGTCATTGTGACTCCTTCCCTCCCCAGAAGTCAATTGACATTCTACAGTAGGGGGGTCAAAATCGGCAATAGCCCACCAGCCAAATACGGGAACATTTTGTAGTCGGCCAGTATAATGTTTTCCTTAACTAGCCTAGCTGGCTTTTACTGGATAATTGTTTTAGCTTTCTTTATCCTCCCTTGTCGCTGGCCATACCCCATCATGCAAACTTTTCAGCCCCATCACTGGGCTGCTCTTGCATTTACCATTAGACTTCAGATTCTCCCATGGCTTGTCACCATGGTAGGGGCAGTGGTTATCCCTAACTCCTGCCACAGAACTGAATCCAGAGCCAAAGGAGGGCCAGGTCACCAGTGAGGGGCTGTGGGAAGCTGGCAGTTCCTCTTTTGCTAGCTGAGGATTCTCTGTGCCTTTGTTCCCCTGCCCTCAGGATGCCAGGCACTAAGGCGGGTATGTGCAGCATGCAAGTGCACAGATCAGCACCAACTAGCATTTCCCCTCCCTAGAACGTTTCTCTGGCTGAACTGTCATGGTTGCAGTATTCCAGCCAGGTCAGCTGCCTTCCCTCCCTGGAGGGGGAGAGCCTCTCCTGGGGTGCTTGCTCCTCCTCCCTCTAGCTGACCTCTGAAAACCCAGGCTCGTTCCCAAACCTGGGTTGATTGTGAATGGTAGCAGTACTACTGTGCCAGTGGGCTAACCCTGACCCAGGCTCATTCCCAAACCTGGGTTGACTGTGAGTGGTAGCGGTACTACTGTGCCAGTGGGCTAACCCTGACCCAGGCATGTTCCTCAACTTGGGTTGATTGTGAGTGGTAGCAATACTACTGTGCCAGTGGGCTAACCCTGACCCAGGCTCATTCCCAAACCTGGGTTGACTGTGAGTGGTAGCGGTACTACTGTGCCAGTGGGCTAACCCTGACTCAGGCATGTTCCTCAACCTGGGTTTATGGTTTCTTGAGCAGTAATGGTACTGCTGCATTGATGGGCCGGCCCTGACCCAGGCATGTTCCTGACACCAGGTTGTTGGCATCGTGCGCAGTAGTGGTACCACTGTGCCGACATGTCAGCCTCGACCATGGCATGTTCTTGAACCTGGCTTGACAGCATTGTGAGCTGTAGCAGTACCACTGAGTCAATGGGCCAGCTTAGGATATACAATTTCAATAAATACACCAGCTGTGCCAGTGGAATGCCTGTAGGGCTAATGCTTTTTCTCCATCTACTGGCCCTGTTGGTTAGTGGCTGCAAAACTTAATCTCAGGCTCCGCTGCACTAATACTAACAGATTATCAATAAACATGGCATGAAATGCATAAACACCAAGTCCTTCTGCTGTCACAGCCAGCTCATTGATGACTGACAGTCCTTCGGATTAATAATATTGCACCACTGAAGGCTCACTAATGACTGACAATCCTTCAGACTAATAATATTGCACCACCGCTGGCTCACTGATGACTGACAGTCTTTCAGACTAATAATATCACACTGCTGCTGTCTCAGTAATGACTGACAGTCCTTCAGACTAATAATATTGTGCTGCTGCTGGCTTAATAATGACTGACAGTCCTTCGGACTAATAAAATTGCACCGCTGCTGACTCATTAATGACTGACAGTCATTTGGACTAATAATTGTAACCCCCCTGTGGGGCTTACCTTATTTGCCCCAGTCTCCCGTTTGCTCCCATTTTGCTGCCTGGTGTTTTCCCCTGATCTTCCCGTTTGATACGCTGCCTGCTGGCCTGAGTCCTGATGTGCCCCTGAACAGCCCCTATGTTTATATTTGCCCTTAATGGGCTTGAGCTGTAGTGAGCCGCCGCCATCCCTCCCATGTGCTTCCCAATGGGTGGATGACTTGCACATGCACAGAAGCGCTGATTCATTTTTCTACCACTGTAGTGGTAAATCATGTTGTCCTTTGTTGGTTGGGGACCAGAGATCTGTACAAGGCCACCTAGAGGCCACTTGGTATTTTAAATAAAGAGCGCCAATCATGCTAACTTCAGTGCTCATATTAATGAGAGGCTATGCATATTAATGGTATGCCTGTCTACTGCCTAGGAACTGCATATTTCGGCAGCAGGGACAGTTTGAGGACAGCAGAGAAATGTTTGAAAAAGAAAATGCTTATCAGGGCACAGTGACTGCTATTGAACAGAAGGGTTCTTTGGGACATTGTTGGACTGCTTCGGGACTGTATTAAAACGTAGCCATGTTTGCAGCCTTTGACCTATTGGCAGCCAATGGGAATGCTAGAATTTCAGGCAAAGACTTTTGGGACTGTGCCAAGACTTTTTTTGGAAAAAGCAGGGACAAATGCTGGTGCCTAAACAAGAAACTAATCCAGCTTTGAGGGAGCCTGATGAATATTAATTTTTGGTAGAGACAAGTGAATCAGCCAGTCAGGAGCTAATTTGTGGGTCCTCCCTAGCCCAAGGGGTTGCACCCATGTTCTGAGCCTGTATCCTGAATGTTGAAAGGACCATGCCTGCCACACTGGCCAAATGGTTGAAACAACTGTAATGATTGAAAGTAACTAAATTCCTAACTCCGAACAAGAGATGGTGTCAGATCATTTTGGGAGGCAGCCGGGTAGTGTGCCAGCCAAGGCACTGCTATATGTGCTTCCCACGGAGGGGCATAGCCTAGACATGGGGGTCCGAGGCGTACTGACCCTAGTCCCTGCCTGCTCTGTTTCCAGAATGTTCAAGATGTGATTTCAAGCCCAGAAAAAAAGAGGCATCTGCAAGGGAAGCTGGGAAAGTTCCAGCCTGCACGCTGCAAGAGCCTAGTAAAAGAGGGGTCAGCCAAAGCTCCTGCCTGCACCTCAGCTAAAGCTACTGCACAAATCAAGTCTACTTCCTTTTGTCTGAAAGAGCTTTTCTTCACGTAAGGATGACTACCAAACCGCGAGTAGGCAGAGTCATCTCTGCCAACCTGAAAGAAACTGTAAATAGTTAAAGTTAGCATTTTGGCAAGTTCAGTATTGAAAGTCCAAAGCTAACCAAGTAAGGGAGTCTCATGACTGTCTGCAGATTTACAGTTTAAAATGTGTCCCACGACTAGAGAAGGCTAATCTGATTTTCTTTTAAGGGCTCCAATGTCGGCCAACCAGCTGCACCATATCAGGCCTGCAACTTAATAGTTAGTACTGGGTACCCAGATAAAGTATAGAACTGCGGGGTTCTATAATGAACTGGGGACTGGAACCAGTTTGGGCATGTGTCACCTATTTTATCTAAGCAGCTAGATAGCCAGAACTGGTAGATTGAATCCATCAGAAGGCTAGTGGGTGGCCAATAGTAACAGTCGAATTTAAAATACCAACTGATTACTTTTTATGGCAGAACATCTGATCCTAATCCAGCTGCTGATTTACCTGATGCCAGTCAAAACTGCTGTTTAACCTCTACTTCCATCTTACCCATTCCTAATCCTCACACCCTTGTAAATAAATGTTGGTTAACCGTTTTTTACAATTCTGGTGCGTGAGCATAATATTAGTGAGTGCTTTTAATTCTGAAATGTTGAATGTAGGGGTTTTGGTTATTTATTTATGTATGGGGTGACAAAATGGTGCTGTGGGTGGCTACAGCATCCCAGGGGGTTGTATCAGGATATGATCAGACCCACTTAAAGTATTCTCTGGGTGGAGGTACTGCACATTTATTTATTTATTTATTAGAAAAGTCGGATTTACAACCTTTGAGTCATGGACTCATTTACAAAGGCACCTCGTCGAAGGGGATTAGACAGAGTTATATAGTGTGGTTACAACAGTGAGAACAGTACAGGTGCAGAACATTAAACATAGAGTACACATAAGTTACATAATGTTACTCATAATAGGTTACAGTCAAATACAAGGTCCACAAGCGTTACATTGGGGGTACAGCCCTGGACATACCTGGATAACACCTGGAGAGGGTGGAGGTAGGGATGGGGAGTGGGGTGGGAGGGAGGGGGAGGGGGGTGGGAGGGAGGGAGAGGATAGGCTGTCCGGAGGACATTGTCAAGTCAGGGAGACCTGCCAGGAGGATCCCACAGTGGGATTAATTACATGCATCTACAACAATGAGCGTCAAAGAGATGGTTCTGGAGGGTGATTTTGAAGGGACCAATGTTGGCAATGTTTGTGATGCAGGGTGGGAGGGAGTTGAACCAAGCAGGGGCTTGGTAATGGAAGGACTTCTGGGCTAGCGAGGTCTTGGTTCTGGGCACCAGAAAGGTGGCCTTGACAGAGCTATGGGTGGCAAAAAACGAGGATGCACATTAATGGTATCTTGGGAAAGAATCAGTTTTAATATCAAAATAGGAACTCAGGCCCCTCAACCTGTTTGCAGCCACCCAGACAGGGGTAGTAGCCCATTGGGACACAGTGTCCAGGTGCTACATGATATTGCACTGTCGCAGGCTCACTAATCAAGAACCATCCTTCAGACTAATAATATTGCGGTGTTGCTGGCTCACTAATGACTGACAGTCCTTCAGACTAATAATATTGCGCTGCTACTGGCTCACTAATGACTGACAGTCCTTCAGACAGTCCTTCAGACTAATAATATTGCCCTGTTACTCCTTGCTCTCAACTTGTAGCTTACATGGCCAAATCAGGCTGTCTCCTGGTCAGAGGTAGGTCCAATAGAATATAAATCACAATCATTTAGTCTAGGCTAGGAGTTGGTAAGAAACATTTCTCACTAATGATGTTTCATTTTCATGGTGTATTAGTGAGTCATGCAAACTGCAGCATCTCAGCCCTGAGGCATTGTCCCAGTGGTAGAATTTTAAGCCCTGTTTACACAGCAGTAGCACTTCACTTACCGATACATTGCCTTCCCACTGCATTGTGACTTGATTCGCAATTTTCTATTTACACTCCTGAGCTTGATGTGCCGCAGATTGCGCCGAAAAGCATGTCTGGGGGCTAGTGGGAAAATGGCATCCGCAGTGACTTGTGGCTGGGAAATAGGGGATTGCAGCGGATTGAGCACATTGGTCATTCACACCGCGGGGTAATGCGCGTGATTCAGTACACGTCCCCTCTTTTCCATTGGATTAAAAACCAGAGCTGGAGCGCACTTATGGTGATGCGGTGAGCGTCCATAGCACTGTCTTTGCAGCACATCAGCCGCAGTGCATGAGCTGATGTACTGCAATGTCGGTGGTGTAAATGGGGCTTTAGCATGTTGAAGTTGAAGTTCTGCAGTGTGGTCATGGTCTGGTGTTCTTAAATGGGGCTTTAGCATGTTGAAGTTGAAGTTCTGCAGTGTGGTCATGGTCTGGTGTTCTAACAGCAGATTTAGAGTTGGAGACAAGGACAGAACACTGACCGCTAAGTAACATATGTTACGTGATCTTTTAAAAAGTAAAAGTAAAAGAGTAAACAATATATGACAAACTGTTGAAACTGCAAAGTTTTAAAAATTATTTGAAGAGCTACTGATGCCAAAAATAAAACTTTGAAAAATATAATAATTAGGTATAATTCAGCTTGCATTCCATATGTGTTCTACATATTTCTCTTCCTTGTTATTTATTACTGAGTAAATTTGCATGAGTACAAGATTTTTATCCCTTAGATTTCCTTTAGAGTTTATCTGCCTCTGTAGCTTATTCCCTATTTCAAGTCATAATGCTCTGTTGTGACATCACAATCTGTTGCCAGGGGAGTAACTGTGATGTCCAAGCAGGGCATGATGACCTCAGGTAGGGAGACAGCAGCAGGAGTAGAACTCTTCAGGAGCAAAGATCCTGTTTTCATGCAAATGACCTCAGTAATAAAAATTGGGAAGGAAGAATACAAAACTAATGTGAAATAGAAGCCGAACTGTGTGTAAATGTTATGTTTTGTTAAAGTTCTCCTGAAGGTGTCAGCTGCTCTTTAAAAACAAAATACTCCAGAAATAATACCTTTTTGCATATTATTTGACTGAGATAATGAAGAATCCTTTTATGCTAAGGTTCTTTATGGATTGATAGGGAGGGTTTGCTTGCCTCACTACGACACCCTCCAGAAGATACTTCATTACTGCAGTGAGTAGTTTTCACCTTCTAATGAGAGTATTAGTGGTGCAATATAGCATTAGAGTATTAGTGGTGCAATATAGTATTAGAGGTGTACTATAGTATTAGAGTATTAGTGGTATAATATAGTATTAGAGTATTAGTGGTGTAATATAGTATTAGTGGTGTAATATGAACTGTAGATCCCAAGCAGCAGTACCTTGGAGGGCATGGTCTAGCACCCATTTAGGGAAAGGTTCTGAAGCACAGAAGTTCCAGATCTGGCATCCCTTATTTGGATGTCCAGACGGTAATGTGAGGTGAATGTGTGCTCTGTAGACCAGGTAACTGCTTTACACACTTCTGAGATGGGTACACTCCTTAAAGCTGCCACAGTGGCAGAAGTAGTTCTAGGTGAATGTGCCAATAACTCTTTGGGTGATTCTTTACCTGCTTTTTGTAGCAGAAAGGCATACAAGAGATAGTCCAATGAGAGACTGTCTTTTTAGCTGCTGGTTTATCTTTACCTATGTCATGTGACAAATAGTCATGAGTTTTCAGTTCTGAACTTCTCTGTGTTTTGCATGTAGAAGCTCAAGGTCCTTCGCACATATAGGCTTTGCAGTTTCTCCTCACCCACAGTGAAGTAAGGATTTGGGGAAAACACAGCCAGCGTTACAGATTGGTTTATGTGAAAAGCAGAGACCGCTTTTGTAAGAATTTCACATTTGTTTTAAACACTACATTATTCCTGTGGAACACCATATAGTAAGGGTTTATGCAACTCACTGACTCTTCTTGCCATATCACATTACAAGAGAGATGGGAATACAGTGAAGACCATCACAGCAGCATTTTCGAGAGTTCACTGTGATGGTCCACTGGGTTCCCGACACCACTGCCTCCGGGATGTTCACTCCCTCCCTGAACCAACTCCGACTTGGAGTTGGTTATTTTAAATTTGGTAAGTGTGGGGCACGCGTACCACAGAAAACATAGTCTACCCCAGTGACGGCACAATACCAATTGGCGGTGTTGTGCCATCGCTGTTCTGATGGTTGGCAAAATCCGTGTTGCTGTGGCATGGTGGAACCCTTCTTGCAACAGTAATGACAACCAGGAACACTATTTTCTGAGTCAAATATTTGAATTCTCAGTAAAACAGACTCAAAAGGATGAGTCATTAGTTGTGAGAGAACTATATTTAAGTCCCAAGGGGATACTGGTTCCCTTACAGGTGGGTTCAAGTGATCCAAATCTTTGAAAAGTCAGGAAATCCTGTTTTTTCTAACTTGCTGGAATGTGTTCGCATACTTAATCAATGTCCAGCCCTCTGCAGAGGGAGAACATCCTATCAGATTTATGTGTCAAGTTCTGCACCTACAATATGAACTCCAGCACTTACTATTCTGAATTTTTCATTTTTCACATTATTGGTCATAGACCTGAGGTCAAGAAGGGGTCACAGTTCCCAATTTTTATTTACAGTAAAGAAGTATCTGGAAAAGGAGCCTTTCTCCAGCTGGGGAACTGGAATCTTTACCACTGCACTGAGTTAAATCAACTTCCTCGGGTCAAAATCCAGTAGGCATCCATGCTCTGATTCTGAACTGGAAGAACTTGGACAGTGCTTAAGTTTGGAGATGTTTACAAATGGAAGGATTAACCCTGTCCTATTACCTCCAAGATCCACTTGTCTGTGGTAATCTTTTTCCACTTTTTGAAGTAGTAAGACAGACGCCCTCTTACTGGCAGTTGGTGTATGGCAACCTTCAGCAGTTGGGCTTTGCTTGAGCTGGAGGGGCTCAGGCAAACTTCTGCCTGGTTCCTCTCCTGCCTCTGCCTCTGCCTCCCTCTGTGCCTCTTTGGATAGAGTATTCATAGTGCACATAGGGTATTCATGGTGCACATAGGATATTTATGGGGCACACAGGGTACTACAAATCTGTTAGTTTAACCTCAGTGATTGGAAAATGATGGAATGACTTCTGAAGGAAAGAATTGTTGAGTACCTAGAGGCCAGAGGGCACAGGACCCAAGGTAGCATGGATTCACAGCGGGAAGGTCATGTCAGACAAATCTAATAGATTTTTTGACTGGGTGACCAAAGTAGTAGATCAGTGAGGGGCTGTGACTATGGCCTACCTAGACTTTTGCAAGGCATTTGACACAATCCCACACAAAAGATTAATATACAAGTTGGCCAGCCAGCAAGTGGGTCCCAGGATGGTAGCCTGGGAAAAGAATTGGCTGGAGAACATGACACAGAGGATAATAGTAAATGGAGTCTACTCTGAAGAAAGGGGGGTTACTAGTGGGGTACCGCAGGGTTCAGTACTAGGACTAGTCCTTTTTAATATCTTTATAAGCGACATTGCAGAGGGACTGGAAGGAAAAGTATGTCTCTTTGCAGACGACACAAAGATCTGCAACAGAGTTGATACACAAGTTTGGGTGGAAAGGATGAGAAGGGACTTGGCAAGGTTGGAGGAATGGTCAAATGTATGGCAGCTTAGATTCAGTGGTAAGAAGTGCAAATTAATGCACCTGGGAACCAAAAACCCAGGTGAAGAGTACACAATGGGGGGTGAGATACTAACAACAACAAAAATGGAAAGAGACCTGGGGGTAGTCATATCAGATGATCTAAAGGTGAGCAAGCAATGTGAGAGGGCAGGAAGGAGGGCTGGGGGGATACTGGGATGCAAAGGGAGAGGCATCACCAGTAGAAAACAGGAAGTTGTTATCCCTCTGTACGGACAGCTGGTGAGACCCCATCTAGAGTACTGTGTGCAGTTCTGGAGACCCAATCTCTGCAAGGACATAGACAGGATGGAAGCAGTCCAGAGGAGGGCAACTAAAATGGTGCAGGGTCTGCACCGGAAGACATATGAAGAGAGACTAAAGGAGCTTAATATGTATAGCCTCGAGGAAAGGAGGGAGAGGGGGGACATGATAGAAACTTTCAAGTACCTCAGGGGAGTCAACAAAGTCCAAGAGGGTAGCATCTTTCAGAAAAAGAGGTGTGCAAGAACAAGGGGGCACAATTTGAAAAGAGAGGGGCGGTGGCTCAGAGGTAATGTGAGGAAGTATTTTTTTGCGAAGAGAGTTGTGGATGCAAGGAACAGCCTCCCTGAGGAAGTTGTGGAGTCAAAAACAGTGGGGGAATTCAAGCATGCATGGGACAGTCATAAGGCAATTCTAGGGGTTGGGGGTAGGAAGAAGTAGGCTGTTGGTTAACTAGGATCTGCAGCTTATCCATTAAGTGGGAAATGGGCAGACTGGGTGGGCCAAGCAGTCCTTATCTGCCATCAAATTCTATGTTTCTATGTAACCTGGGTTGTGGCGTTGCAAGTGGTAGTGTTGCAGCTGCACGGCGAAGGCTAGCCACCTTAAGGTACTTTTCTTTTTGCAGTCTCTTGCCCGCAGTTGCGGATAACTGCTGTCTGAAAGTCTCTTTTGCTTCTTGCCGTCATGGGCGTTAGAACTTTCCAAGGAGGAAGCCCTGTGCTCCTTACCAGAGGATGACTCGGAAGTCTTATCTTGTCTCCTTGGTTGGCAGAGATGATTGCTGCTTTATAGTGGAGTGCATTTGTCAGTCTTGCAGAGAGGAAGCGCCGCCTGAAGTGTACTTTCTCCCTTCAGTAGTACCTTTTGCTATGTTTATTTTCATATTTTTGAAAGGAAAACACCCTTGTGACACTGGTGTGGAAGTTGGTGCAAATGACGACTGACATTTAGCTGCACTTTTGTTTGTTTTGTGGCAGAAATCTTTGCAGAGCTCAGTTTTCAAAATTGTGAATCTGGGCCCAATCAAAGCAAAGGTTGTGGCCATCTACTTTTGTCAACCAGTGCTTGCAAAAGAGACTTTTTGAGGGGTAGTATAGCAGTGGTTTAAGGCTCTGAGCTGCAAATCTGGTGACATCCAGCAGACCAGACCTGGGTTTGAATACCACAGCTTCCACTTGCATACTGTGTGATCCTGAGCAAGTCACTTAACTTCCCTGTGCTCCCAGGTTGCACCTGTAAAAAAGCTTTCCACTTAGTGTGCTACTCCTGGTTAAACAAATAAAAAAAAAAAAAAAAAAGGAATGCAATGAAATGTTAAGTTTGGGCTCCAGCCTGAGGAGTGTTCCGGCTGATAGTTCTTGCACCCAAATAAAAGATTCCTTACTGCACAGCATCCTGCTTGAACTGAGCCTTTGTTATTATGGTGAGTGCCTGCATTTACTTTGCTTACAATACTGTGTTTGATTTGAGTCTGGTGCACCAGCTCCCTGGAGGCGACTTTCTGTTGCTGTATGAGAGTACTGTAGTTCATTGTACTGTCAGTGTTCATTGAAAGTTTATTTTCACTTTGTTCATGGATCTGATGCAGACTGCAAACATAAGCTTGCAGTTAACATCTCTAAATGCAGTTATAGAGACCACACATTTTTTCAGTATTCTGCTAATGTTTACTCAGTATACATGCGTATCATTAGAAACAATCATAGGTAACAATACCATAGGCAACGGTCATCATCATCAGATTTGCACTTTATGTAACTCTTATTTACAGCAACACTTTATTTAATGAAGTTTTTAAAATCAAGAATAAACTTAAAGATCAATTGCAGTATTTTTAAAATGATTTTACCGTAATTTATTTGCACACCATGAGAACAACCACTACATATATATTGCAAGTGATGTGCAGGAATAGTAATTTCTCATGTTCAGATGCTGTTTTACTGACTGTCTTTTTTGAAGGTTTCACAGAAAATCCTTCAGACATTTTCAGACCAGCTGGCGGAGTCTTGGGTGAGTGCTGATTCCATTCAAGCAACTATGATGTCATTTTCCTCAAGGTCTTGGCAGCTCAGTACATCATATTACAACATTCAAAAATCAAGTTTTGCTTCCAATTTTCTGTCAGTGGCCTGTATTAATCAAATTATTCCAGTAAACACCATGGCCCCGATATTCAGAGTTGCGCCTAGCAATGGCGCAAGTGTGTGCACAGCGCAACTGTGTTGCACCATTGAAACTCAGGGATATATTCGAAGGAGATGAGCAATGGTGCATCTCCTCTGAATATGCCAGGTAATACGCACTGTGCAAATACGATGCGCTGGCGCATCCCCCCAGAAAGGGCTGAATACCTGGAATAGGAACTGCGTCAGCACAACAGAGTTATGCTGTGCGCAAATTCCTGATATTCAGCTGGCAGTATGCAAATGGGGCCATAATGTATGCAAGGCACAACTGGGGCCATTTACATGCCATTATGGCCCCATTTGCATACATTGTGCAGGGCATGCACTAGGTGCCCCGCACAGCATGCGGTGCCCCCAGGGGATGACTAGCAGTAATCCCCTTCCTTCCCCGTAGTGGCGATCACTGTAATATACCCTTTGAATATTCCCTGGTAGCCTAGTGGTACCTCCCCACCCTCTCTGTAGTGCGATCGCCAGCAGTGACTGGATTGACAGCCCTGACAGTCTGGTGGTCCCACCCTCCCCGCCTGTAGCTGTGCCACCCATAAAGTAATGTGTACTATTCCCTGGTAGTCTAGTGGTAACCCCCCCCACCCGTATCCCTGATCGCCAGTATGTTTAATGGACATATCTCCCTGGTGGTCCAGTGGCCCCCCCACTCACACAGGACCCCCACCCACCCAGCACCCCTGTCATCGGTCGGGCAGCTGAAATCCTGCCCACATACCGCCCAGCTGCCCACTGAATGACAGCTTACAGGAGCTATAAGCCCATTGGTCCACACTGTGGACCAGTGATGGCAGTGTACTCCTGTAGTTGTCCTTCTCAAATATGTGAATGAAGTCACACAGTGTGGACTCAATCTGCTTACAGCTGCTACTGTAAGCTGTCATTCAGTGGGCAGCTGGGTGGTATGAGGGCAGGATTGCAGCTGTCCACGATGATGGGGGGGTGCTGGGTGGGCAGTGGTCCTGTGTGGGGTGGAGGGAGCCACTGGATCACCAGGGAGATGTATCCATTATACATGCTGGTGATCTGGGATACAGGTGGGGTGGGTGTTACCATTAGACTACCAGGGAGGGTTTAGATATATATGTACCGATGATTGTGGCATCAGGAGGGAGAGAGTACCACTGGACTGCCTGGGCTGTTTATTCAGTCACTGTTGGCGATCGGGGCATTGGGAGGGAGGGTGGAATCACTGGACTGCCAGGGCTGTTTATCCAGTCACTGTTGGCGATTGCAGCTGTGAGGGGGGTACCGCTAGACTGACAGGGATCATATGGGTGCTTGTGGATAGTGGGTGGGTGGCCACCCATGGCTGGCGGCTGCTGTGTTGCACCCTGCAGTACATCAGCTAGCCTGTGGGTGGCCACTATTTGAGCCATTTATTTCAGGCTCAACTGTGGGCATTGGTATACGGTGCGTCTGAGGGTTGTGCCAGCATATGCGCCGCACATCCCAGGCTGAATATCGGGATGTGCTGCATATGCATGGGTACACCCCCTGGAGATGTGCCACATACATTATCTTTGTGCCCCAGTGCATTGGGACTTGTGCTGCGCAAGTCCCTCTTTCTAATATTGCACCGGGGCACATTGCTGGGGTTGCGATGGTGCGACCCCTTTGAATATCTGGGCCTATGAGTAAATATCTGTCGATTTCCCTAAGCTGATCAGCACTCGGTGCACAGTATCACCCCGCACCCCTCCCCAAAAAAACCCCAAGAACATGACAGGCTCTCAACGTGAACATTTTTATTTCCTTTGTTCTCTTCCTGCTCTGAATGAAGCCCCAACAGCTTTTTTTATTATTTAATGTATTTATCAGGTCTAGGTTTACAATACCTTTGAGCCAGGGCTCTTTTACAAAGGTTCCAAGTCTGGTTACAATTCAGAACATAAGACGTGTAAGTCAGATTACAAATTCAATACACAGGACAAGGTTACAGAAGTGTAAGCTAAACAGAGTTACAAAGCATCTGAGAAACAAAACAAGTTTTGGAGGCTAGGTTACAA
This sequence comes from Neoceratodus forsteri, assembly GCA_016271365.2. Lineage (NCBI taxonomy): Eukaryota > Metazoa > Chordata > Ceratodontiformes > Ceratodontidae > Neoceratodus > Neoceratodus forsteri. The sequence continues at coordinate 83,811,876 of JADMNL010000034.1, forward strand.
GGAGATAGCAGATGAGGTGCAGAGAGGATAGAGGACAAGAGAGAGGAAGAGTAGAGGGGAGGGCAGAGCGCTATAGAGGAGGAGAGCAGCCAGAGGCATTGTCGTAGACATAACATGGGGAAGTGCATGCTAAGGGGTAACCAAGTGCTAATAGGAGAGAGAACTGCATAAGTTTAGGGAAATATTCACAGGGTCAGCTAGAGGAGGCAGTCACAGGAGCTAGAGGCAGAGAGAGATATGCGTAGCCTTGATTTAAATGCACCAAGGGTAGGAGTGGAGGAGATGTAACTGTTTAGACCATTTAGCCAGCTGGGTGCCCTGTAGGCAAAAGATCTTTGACCTTGTGAGGTACAACAACGTGGAACCTGCAGGAGCTGTGATTTAGACCCCCTGGTTGAGCGGGGGTTATTGCTAGGGTGCAGGAGTGCACACACTCCAGGGGGTGCAAGGCCCATATTTATTTTCTTCGCCATGGTGCAGGTTAGGTACTTTATCTGATTGGTGAGTTGCAGCCATCCAGTTTGTGTGTAGAGGTCGCGCGTATGTGTGAGGTGTGGTGGGATCCAGTGAGAAGTCGGCAGGCCTTATTGAGGGAGGTGGATATGCTTCTAACAGCGATAGCGGGAGCAGAGTCACAGATGATAAGCCCATAGTCAATAATGGAGACAACAGTGCTCTGAACGGCGACAGTCAGGGCTTCTGGGGTAAGATGTTACCTATGTCAGAAGAGAAGGCCAAGGCGAGTATTTGCTGCTTTGGCTACAGAGTCAATGTGGACACTGTAAGTTAGATGAGGGTCTAGAGTGATCCCAAGGTACTTAAAGGCTTGAACCTGTTCCAGGGTGACTCCATGACTGGTTTTGATGGCTAGATGGTGCAGCTTATGCTTGTTATGAAAGCTGCTGAACATCATAGACTTTGTTTTCTTATTATTGAGGACCCCGATTGTGATTTGAGAACCAATTTTCAACAGATGTGAAGCCAAGCTGAAGGTTTTCTTGTAGAGGTTTAGGATCCTTGTGGGAAGCAAGAATTACAGCATAATCTGCATAGAGGATGATTGTTTCGGAGCAAGAATTTGGAAGGGAGTTCAGGAACAAGCTGAATAGTAGGGGGCCCAGAATGGATCCCTGGGGGACACCTGAGCGAACAGGTCTGGTATCAGAGAGAACATCTGCAATTTTTACTCTTGGAGACCAGTTCTCCAAGTAGCTTTTGAACCAGGCAATGGAGTTGGAAGAGAGCCCAGCTTTCAGAAGTCACACAAGCAGTAGGTGGTGATGGACAGTGTTGAATGCCTTAGCCAGATCGATAAAGACAGACCCAATTAACTGACCATTGTCCAGTGAGCTGTGAAGAATGCCAGAGAATTCCAGTAGGGCAGATGGGGTTCTATGTCCTTTCCTGAAGCCATGTTGTTGCGAGCACAGGATATTATATTTGTCCAGGAAATCTGTGAGCTGATCTGCTACAATACATTCAAGGGCCTTGGAGAGGGGTGGCAATATAGAGATCAGACAGTAGTTTCCATGAGTGGCCCTGTCAACACTTTTATGGACAGGGGTAACAGTGGCAGATTTCCATTTGTCAGGGAATTGGCTGAGCCTATGTGAGAGGTTGAAAATATATGTCAGTGGCTGTAACACCTCATCAAGGGTGAGGGACAGCCGTTTAAGGTCAAGTGTATCGCTACTGGATCTGAATCTGATGATGGCTTTGGTAATGTATTTGCGGGCATCATGCATCTTGACTGCTTTGAAATAAAAAGGCTGGTAGCTAGAGGAGGGGGAGGAGAGGGAGAGTCATAGTCCTTGAAAAAGTCAGAAGGGAGAACATTGCTGAGATTGGTGAATGCAGTGTTGAAGGTATTTGCTATGATTTTAGGGTCAAGCATAGTAGACCCACTTATGTTGAACAAGGTAGGGGAGATTTTTGGCTGCTTCCCAGTGACCTCTTTAATATTATTCCAAAATACCCTCCCATTACCCCAGGTATCTGTGAGAGCATTCTTGAAGTAGGTAGATTTCTTCTGCCAGATAGATTTGGTTCAGTCATTCAGTGCACATTTATAGTTTTGGATGTCAGTTTCTGTACCAGTGGTTCTGGCCAGGTCCCAGAGGCGATCTCTAGATTTTAGTTGACGTACGAGATCGGCTGAGTGCCAGGGATTGCTAAGGGCTTTGACTTTATGCTTTTTAAAAGGAGCGTAGGAGTCATAGGCTGCATTGAAAGTGTTGATGAAGTAATCCAGTGCAGTATTTACATCTGTTGCTTTGTAGTTAGGGGAGCAATCTTGGAGGTTGAGGCATGCTTTGAGGTGTGACAACTGCCCACGTGGTAAGACTCTACTAGTGATAATATTAGGGGGGGGGCTTGCAGAATTTGACCATTCACAGATGACAGGGGAATGGTTGCTAAGTGAGTCGGGGAGGACCGAGGTATTTGTGATACGAGTTGGGTGGCTGGTAAGAATCCAATCCAGGAGGGTGCTGGTGCCGTATTTGTAGATTTCCTGGTTGGAGAGATGACCATCTGGGTGAGATTGGCCGATGAGATGGCATCCTTATGGACCCCTGCATCAGACGCAAGCCAATTTATATTAAAGTCTCCAAGCAGAATCATTTCAGAGTCAGGAAACCTGGTGAATTCCAAAACAGCGTTAAGGCCATTCCCTTGTTCTTTCAGGGGGATATACACCGAGACAACTGTGAGGGATTTGTTATGGGCATCTAATAAGATTCTAATAGGGAGAATCTGCGCAGCAGTGGCTGGGAGGAGGGTAGTGATGGGGTGTCCCATTAGCGAATCTTTAAGGTAAATTGCACATCCACTACCTTTTTTGGCTTCCTTCTTATTTTAAAGTATTGTTCCCTAAAAAATACTAAATAATCTGTGAAAGTAACTAAATATTTATCTGTAATGCTGTATCAAAAAATATTCAATAGGCAAAGATCCTCAGTCAATTGAAAGGAAACATGAGTTGCTGACAATTTGCAATCTGTTGTACATTAGTGTGGGTATCCATTTAAAACCCTGACACAGTCCCAATCCCGATGCTCACTAGCCCGATCACTAGTGCCCGACATGCACATGCCCGATGAGGAGGACTAGATGCCAACAGGGGTAAGGTAGCAGATGTGATGAACAGCTACCCTACCCCTAGTCAGGCAGCACAAGAGAGAGGAGGATGCAGAAGCCGGCCGAGCTGCCCCCATGGTGCGGAGGGCTAGGCTACTAGCAGCTCAGCCAGCATGGTGTTCCAGACCTTCTGTTCCTGGTGTGAAAATGTTGGCGTGGCGCTCTTCTGCCCCCCATAACTTTTTTAACCTACTCTGAGGTCCGCTCCCCCTCAGAGTTGGTTATTTAAGTTACGGGGGGTGGGGGTGAAGCCCCCCACATTGCACTTAAGACCCTGTCGGTCTTCCGAACTTTGGTCTCCTGGACTCAGTCTTATGGGGTTCAGGAAACTGAGTTTGGGATTTTATAGCTATTCCTTAGAGAGAGTGTGTGTGTGTGTGTTTACTGAGCTACCTGGACCTTGAGGAAAATGATGTCATTGTTGCCTGAATGGAATCAGCACTCACCCAAGATTCTGCCAGCTGGTTTAAAAATGTCTGAGGGATTTTCTGTGAAACCATCAAATAGGAGAGCATTAAAATTGTATCTGTTGCCGGCAACCCGGGTTCAGGAGCGGACACGGTTTGCTGGTGGGCCGGCCGGGGGGAGTTAGGCTTGAGCGTCCCACGACAGCTCATCTACTGCGGGGAGGGTTAAGGCTATAGCCTGAACACTTGCCTGACTCCGAGCAGAGGCTCGGAGTACTGCAAGCCCCCAATGTTAAGGGGAAGGGCTGCCGACATACAGCGTGACGTCAGCACTTTGCGCCTTGACATCAGGGGTCCTACGCTGTAGGGGGTGGGAGAAAAAAGTGGAAAAATGCCTGCCATCGCCAGGAAGATGGAGCCTCCGGAGACATGCCCTCGATGTGCCTTCGCCCGCCCGATGATCCTCGGACCGACGAAAGTTGATTGTTGGGGTAAGGGGGCTCTGCCCCATCCCCGCCCGGGGGGGTAAACCGAAGCTCTATGGGGTTCCTGTGGGGGTCATACGGGCAGGGTGGAAGGCAGAGGGATGTCTACCTTGAGGCTCCTGAAGGGTCAGGGATGGCAGGCAGGAAGGAGGAAAAAATAGTAATTTCAAAAAAAAAAAAATTGTATCTGTTCATGATATATGGCAATTTCTTTATTTCATATGTAATAAATAAGGCCTGGTTATCCTTACGTTAGGGAAAAGGAGTAACGTTTATAATATGCTTGTAATACAGTATATCTGAGGTTGATCTTTAACATCAATTACGGTAGTTTCTCTGTGATGTAACCAAAGGCGCGGCTGGTGTTTTTGCTGTTGGTGTTCACATAAATCACATTTTAATAGCTTTTCATGACCAGTGAACTCCACCTGTCTTGTCCTGATCTCTGCCATTGTCCACTGCAAACAAGACACTAGGTTCAGTCTGGTGGTGCTGATAATGACCAGTTCTGTTGGGATTTGTTCTTGAACGAGTGCCTTCATAATACAGTCTGGGAAATTTGGTCTGAGTGCTGGAAAATCCTCAGTTCTTTCTCAGAGTGCTGGTTGCAGGACTTTATTAACACTGGGAGTAACCAGCTGTGAATGAGCTTGGTACATCCGGCAGACCAGACCTGGGTTTGATTGTCACAACCTCCACTTGCATACTGTACGACTCTGAGCAAGTCACTTAACCGCCCAGTGCTCCCAGGTTGCCCCTGAAAACAGGTACTTGTGCCTAGTGGACCTTACCCAGTTACCAAAGACTAAAATAAAACAACAAAATAACAAATCTGTCTTGTGCCTGGCTTTGGTGCCTTTTCTTTTACAATACCACATGTGGTTCAAAAATTGCCAAGCCCTTTGCCATGTGAAAGACACGTCAGCCCCATTCTCTGTGAGGAGTTGCTGGTTATGCAGTTTTATTACCCCTGTTGTCACTGTCATAGCCACATGAGCCCTGCCTGCTGCTCTCTCACATCGCCTGCTCTTTATGCTTTGTCTCAGTTTGCTTTCAGTGTCTTTGACCAACAGTGTCCACTGCCATCTTGGCTTAGTTGGGAGCACAGAGGATAGTTGGGCTGGGGCAGGAGTGGTTTTCAGCTTGGCCACGTAATCAAACTTAAATTTCTGGATGGTACTTTCATTTATAGTATCACTGTATTTGCAATAAACAGTTTATAGCATATATTTAGGAATAAAGACATAATCCGGGGTTGGGATACCTTCACTTAATTACTGTTACCCTGGGTTAGCATGAGGCTTCAGGCGCAAATGTAACCCAATCCCTGAAGTGCTGGACTGCTTTCAAAGGGCTAGTGGAACCAAAATAGCAGGCAGAACACTGTATTAAGGTCTAAATGTAGTTGGTTCTTACTTTTCATTTCTGAAGTGGTTTCTATTTTCCTTTTGCCAACTAGAGGATTTTCTACCGAAGAGTTTTCAGTGTGATGTAAAGAGAAGTGTTTACCTGGCTGCTAACATGGCTAGTTTTATTTCTCTTCAAACCTCCTTAGCATTGTGATCTTGCTCACTGTGACATCACTAGTGATAGATCTGGCAACAAGTGATTGGCTATTCTTGGTCAGTTGTGATGTCATAGGCACTGCAGTCATAGGGCTGATGATGTAAAGGGAGGAATTGAACTAGCTATTTCAGCAGGGCAGCCACTCAAAGAACACCAAGTATTGGCGGCAGAAAATCTTCTAATGAGCAAACAGGAAAGGAAACATATATTTCAGATATAAGAATATTTTACTACTTTTGAACGTTAATATTAATTTCAGGCGGTACACCAGCTATTCAATAAACTGAATGATTTTTATTTTTTAATGAATGGTTTTAGAGGTAAAATTCTAATTGTTTTATTATTTTTTAATTATTGAATACAATAAAAACCAACAGAAAATTTACAAATCACATATGTAATGCCTTACATGATCCCAATAGCAGTTACTATTATCATGCATATAGTTTAAAACCTTACTATCACAAACAAAACTAACATATTAGCAGGAATAAATTAAAAAAAAAGTTAATAGTTGTTTTTTTTTCCTTACCTTTTCATTATGTTATTTTGCCATCTACTAGGGAAAAAATAATCAAATGGAATTATTTTATTATGAAGTCAGAAAATCTTTGCTGGTAAGGTGTATTTCAGTGGGAAACTACAAACCTGTTTTCAGATTTTTATAGAGAAATAATACTTTCTACCACTGAAATATAATAGATATAATAGAAATGTGTATTTTTTCTATAACCTGTGATCTTTTATTATGATTTAGCAGGTGATATTTTCTTCCTAACCAAATTTTACTTGGGGAGAAAAAATGAGAAGCCGATTACTGTTTTATAAAAATTCTAACATCATAGAGATGAGCTGCACTAGTACAAACATATAAAGCATAGAAACATAGACCATGATGGCAGAAGAAGACCAGAGGTCCATCCAGTCCACCATGTCAGCTGTCCTGCTAACAGAGCTAGTTCTGTTCATCTGTTTACATTATCAGGTAAAGTTTATTGTGAAAAAAAAGGAAAAGATATAAAAACATCTTTAGTTTCTTATTGAACTGCATTGGACTCCTAAGTAGTTGGCAGATTCTGACATCACAATATCAGAATTCTGTTGAATTCTTTTTCTAAGCAGTGTGAAAAGCAAAGGAGAAAATCCAATTGTTTCACTGCATAAATATTTTGCTATAAAAGTTGAAAGTAATTACTAACATATTAAAATACAATAAATAAAATAGTCATTTGTTTATTAGAAGTTAACATGTGCATTTTAATGCATTTATTTTTTGTAATCCATATTGTATTATATATTTTTTTAAATAAATACAAATACTATAAGTTGATGAATAATCCAAATAGAGAGGCAGAACAATCAAGCATCCAAACTTTCTAAACCTACATTTACATGCCACAGATATTAAAAATGTCAGGATAATTTCTATGAACCACAAACTATAAGAAAGAACAAACATGCATAGAAGTGTTTAAAGAAGTAATTTAGAGTTTAAATAAAGTTCCCAAATGTCATGATATTTATCTAACCTGTTCATTTTAACGTACACCACTCTTTTATAACTAGCTTCAGTGTAAAGGTCCTGTGTCCACTTTTTCACTGGAGGATGCTCAGTATTTTTCCAGTGTCGGAGTATCACATTTTTAGCAGTGATAAAGGCAGTCCTAAGCCACATTTTTTGGAATTCTGTGTAACCTACTAGTTCAGCACATAATCCCAAAACTGCAAATTTCACAGAGCAGATAATCCATTTCTTTGTTACTGTTTCACAAACTGAAATAATGTTTTTCCAAAAAGGTATTAAAGTTTTGCAGGGCCATAACATATGAGAAAATGCCCCCTTTTAGCTAGACATCGCCAGCATGACTCCTCTTTGGAAAGACCCAATGTAACCAGTTTACATGGAGAATGATGCCATCTCTCTGCATAACTGTGTATTGGATAAGTCTGCCTTTAGCTTTTCTGCAGGCCTTCAAGGTCATGCTCTGTAACTGGCTCCATTCATCAGGGGAAATTGTAGTATTTAACTCAGCTGCCCATTGGGATATCAAGGAATCTACAGGGTTAGGTTTAATGCATTCATGAAAGGAGCTTATAAAATAGTAACGGTCCTGAGATTATCAACTTTTAGATAGCTGATTTTGTTTTTCACTTTTTTTTAATTCTTTGATAACCAGCGAAGGCTCACTAGGCACAAGACCTGTTTTCAGGGGTGACCCTGGAGCACTGGGGAGGTTACATGACTTACTCAGGGTCACCCAGCATGCGAGTGGAGGTTGTGGGAATCTAACCCAGGACTGCTGGATGTACTGAGCTTGTTCACAGCTCATTACTCTGACTTCTAAGCTTTCTTCCAGCCCCAGCTATTGTACTCATATTTTTCCAAATTATAAGTTGATATATGCGGTGCAAGATATTTTTGATGGTAATGAGTGCCGTCACATCCAGTGTGGGTGAGTGGACTGTGAAGTGAAGCTTATTTGATTGAATTTTCAAATTGGAAGGAAATATATACACCGAATGTAGACACTGCAATAGAAAGGGGATACAAAACATGTCCTAATATGTTTGAATTCACAGTTCTGGTTACAATGCTGCACACCTCCACTGTGATGTCATCAAATATGTAAAATGGGTTGGGAAAATCCTGTAATGGGATTGGTAGAATCTGATCACATGACCTTCATAAGCTTTCAGCTTTTTACTGGCCACAAACCACCTCACAGAAGCCATGTCAGACATACCTGTTTCCACTTTTGACATCTCCCTGCTGCCTGTGATGGAGAAAGTTTTCAGTGGTGCTGCCAGAAACAAACAGATGGAGCCGGTTTCTGACTCGTCAGGGAGCAGGAAATCTCAAGCCCATTTTATATACAATAAATAAGCCATTAATTTATTTACATCATCTTTAAACATGTGTGGCTTTCATTTGTTTTACAGCATTGTGCTCATTCATTTATTGACAGTTTCTGAAGTTAGCAGTTTTTTTTTTAGACCTCCTGTCACTCACTGCAGAATCACCATAGCCTGTTGTGCGACAGGTGTGGTAGTGGAGATTGGCCAGCTGCACGTCCCCAGCTGCAGTATCAGCGGTCGAGCAAAGTACCACTGTTATATTACCATGCTCCCCACCACTGAGATTTTTTTGTGTTGTTTTATTCATTCAAGCTGCTAGAGGAAATTGTACTGCAACACATTTGAGAAAGTTAGACTGCTTACCTTTCGGCACAGCATAACTAAATCTGCCCCAAAGTATGATGTCCTTCCTCCCAGCACAGTGCATCTCATGCCGTCCCTCTGCTGTTCTACATTTGCAGATGATTGATAATGAAGTTAAAAAAAAAACCAACACCCGGTGCAAAGGTTTTTTTTTTTAGCTGTAAAACAACACAGACACTTCAACATGTAGTATGCAGGCAGCAGCAAATCAAACAACGCCCCCTGCAGTGTCCCCGGTGGCAGAGGAACTCTTTTATCTTAAGTAAATGCAGTGAACTAAATTTGTCATTCTATTAATAAAATGTACTTGTAGTTTTTTTTCTAGATCCATTTTACAAATGCAATAAGGCACTCTGGGGTCATTGGTTGTACTAGGTTTACCCCATGGTCAGGGGCTGAAGGCACTCAGCTTCATCTTCTGCCTTTCCCCATCATGCCTTATTGCTTAAGTACAGATAGGACTTTTGTCCAAGTGATGTTTCAAAAAGGGGGACCTATACTGCAATACCTTTACTTCTTTTAGTTTGTTTTTATTTTTTTTTAAATTTTATCTGCTACGTACGCATTTTATAAGCACAACTATAACACTTCAGGGTTTGTGGGTTCGTGTTGTGATAACTTGTGCAATACAGCTCACCTGGGGTGTGGGTTATTACCACACAACCCACACCCTGTGCTGTGCTATTGATTTTTGCTCAACTGCGCTCCCACTGGTTAGGTGCAGCAATGACATTTTATTTGTCAGTGTCAGTGGTTCAGTAGGTAGCATACTCGCCTGTAAGGCCGGGAGATCAGAGGGCTGTGGGTTCAGTTCCCACATCTGGCACTTGGATTAATATCCCAGTACTGACACTGTAGTGCAGCATGAGAGGGGTGCTGCACTTCTGAGGTGCTGTCTTTCGGATGAGATGTAAAACCGAGGTCCCATCTGCCTGGATTGGTGGAAGTTCAGGTGGATGTTAAAGATCCCATGGCACTTATCGAAAAGAGTAGGGGAATTTTCCCGGTGTCCTGGCCAAATTTCCCTCTTTCACTAAAAATACCACCAACAGCTTAATCTGGTTCAAGGTCAGTTGGCATTCATCTGTATCCCCCCCCCACCGGGTCGTGCCTGAAAATAGGCAGGATTTGTCTAGTGCACCTACCCGGTTAACAAAAAATAAATAAATAAATAAAATAAAAATTGTTTTTTGGCCCATATATGTCACTGAAATAGCATGTTATGTCAATGCTAGAGATGTAATCATGACAAATACCGCAGTTTATCTGGTGAACTGTATCCTCACCATTATGGTATATAACAAACCACATACACACAACCATGTAGCTGCCTTTTGTTTGCTCCATACATTTTTGCATACGTTTTTCACACGTAGATTTTCAGCACCAATCCATTGAATTAATCAGGCATTTAAAAATGGTATAAATATTCAAACAGAAACATAGAAACATAGACTTTGATGGCAGATGAGGACTGCTTGGCCCACCTAGTCTGCCCAGACGGGTGCAGTCACATTCTATGACCTTTGAACTGTGGTACAACAGCACTTTGAAAGGGATGGAATTCTATATGGAACAATGCTCTACTGTACACTATAAGGGAATATCCACTTCTTCTGTTCCATGCAGATGTGAATCTTCGATCCAGCAGCAACGTGTTCCTAATTCCTGTGTGTTCTCAGTTTTTATGTTGTAAAAAAAATGGGCCCTTTTAAGTAAATTTCCCTGCCAGCAGCTACGAAGCATCGTTATAAAAGAAAAAAGGAGAAATCTTTTGCCTCAGGTACTAAAAAAATTTCCCTCTCCCATTAAGACACCGAAAGATTGCTTAAAGAGTTTGGAAATGTTTGCTATTACATCACCCATTAATTACATTGTTTTATCACTGTGGTGGGTTTGGCATTTATGGGCTTGCTAATTGATGCCAAGCCCACATCAGAAGGCAGGGAGCGGTGAAATGTTAGATGCACGTGCATTGCCGTTCCCATCGCAAACGCTGTACAAGCTCCTGCTGCTGGGGCAGGCTGTGGCCCTGGAAAACACCCAGAATTTGGTTGGGTCTCTGTGTTACAGTTTACAGAGTTGAACTTTGAGACCTGCATGCTATTCAAAGCAGCAGTGCAATGAACAAATGTTTTTCCAAAAAGCTAGTTTTAGCTGCAGTTAATAACAATATTAGCACACCTGTCAGATTTATTTTTCTAGATACCTCCTCTGCCTTGAACCCTGATTTTTTAAATTTATTTTCTCAAATTGAAGTCTTACCAAGTCTGCAATGGTATTTCTAAGCCAAATGTGGCATCCATCTTTTTTTTGTTGTTGAGAAAAATAGAAATTAAACATTTATAAAATACAAACATTTTGGTGGAACTAGAAAATGTTACCACCAAATAAAAACCTGAAGATGCCTAACATTTTTTATAGTGAAAAAAAAGGTAGGGTTATTTTTTTTCTCAGTTTCGTAGTTTAATTGCACTGCTGTTTTTTTTAAAGCGCTTTTGCTCACTGTTGCCGCCTGCCGCCTGCTTCAGCAACAGGGAGATGTCGGCATTTTCTTCCCCTCCTATCCCTGGGACCCCAGAACATGGTCATGCGTGCCCATGGAGGCGAGCATGCACCTGTGTCTCCGGTGATGACCCTTCCCCCCCATCCAGCCTGACTCTGAGTCTCGCACTGGGCTTGGTGCTGCTACCGAGCCTCCACTCGGTGGCACTCAAGAGCCCGGGAGACTTCAGATCCCTCCCCAGGAAAGGAGAGCTGCCTTTCAGCAGCTCAATCCAACTCCTCGCCCTCCCCCAGCTGACCCATGGCAACCTGAGTTCGCTTCAGAACCTGGGTCGCTGGTGTGGCTCGATGTGTGGCATCCAGCGCCTCAACCCTTAGCGCCACTTGGCCGGCTCAATTGCACTGCTGCTTTTTTTTTTTTTATATGGGTCCTCTCACCAAGTATCCACCCTGGTCACGGCCCCCCCGAGGTCTCTCCATGTCGGCCAAATCCTCCGGTCACCCCTGGCATGGCTTACCCCCCAGAGGATGGGGCCGCGGAGCTGGCACCTCATATTCCAGCCCGCGGTCCTAGTAACTGGTTGGAGGATTGGCGACATGGAAGAAACCCCCGGGGAGGGCTTCATAGAGGCGGAGTCCCATTATTTTTGTATATATGTAGTATGCCCCCGGAGAGCCGGACGTGCAATGACGTCCGCACACTTTTACGTGCAGACGTCTGCCGGCTTCTCCCCCCTGTCAGATGCGCTCGCTGTTAGACATCCAGCCTCCGCTGGGTGTCACTGCAGCGCCGCACACACCCCTCACCCACCCCGAAGGAAGGAGAGCTGTCACAGGACGCTCGATCCTTTCTTTCCCCTGCCAGCCCCTGGTGGCCCGAGTCCGTTCCTGAACCTGGGTCGCCGGCGTGGCACAAGGTGTGGCGTCCTGCGCCTCAACCCTCAGCGCCACCGGGCCGGCTGCACTGCTGCTTTAAGAAATAATACACAACTGCCTGTGGTATGTCATGGGATATTGTCATGCCTCAGGTGTGTTGTGAGGCATGAGGCAAAACTGAGGACCTTCAACCACCTAAAAGTGCATTTTGCTATTATGTTTACGAATGTGTAGTTCACAACGTATTAATCACATTTTTGCTGAAGTTTTCATTATGTGGGCATCCATATTTACTGTCCAATCTATTTTGCTGTTATTAGCCTTGGTATGCTGTACGAGCAAAGGTTCAGGATTGGCATTTATCTTTTTTATTTATTTATTGAATTTTGGTGACCGGGTAGGCCCACTGGGTTCCGGAGGTCCCTTTTTCAGGGGCGACCCGGGAGTAACAATTATTACAGGTAAAAGAGGCAGTACATACAGATACCGTTATTGTGGTAGGCAAACAGTCATCATGGGCATATGACAGTAGTTACAAATGAAAAGACTTCTAGCATACTGAGTACTTTTTGAATTAGCGGTGTGCACAATGTCGGGGAGTGAATAGAATTTGGCTAGGTCACATAGTTACCCGCCTAGGGACATCGGGGGAGGGAGGGACAGACTAACACGTAAGTGCTGCCAGATCAGGCGATTGTTATGTCCTTGAGGTGGGTGCTTAGGCTAGCGGACAGTACTCGGAGGATCAGGTGCCGTAGCACAGGCATTTACTCATGGCCAGCAAGTGAGTCTTGAGTCTAGCTCGGAAGCAGGTTATCGACGGAACTTCCCGAACCTCCAATGGGAGGTTGTTCCAGTGGGAGGGGGCAGCATGAGAGAAGGACATGGACCCAGCCTTGGTCCTCACCTTTGGGACTGCAAGGAGAGTTTGTACGTTATATTTTCATTAATTATGCTATTTTGTTATTTTGTTAATCTGTTTATCTCTGGCTCTTTGGGCTGTCCCCTTCCACCTCGGCCCCATCACCCTGACTTCCGCAGGACTTACTCCACCTGTGTCATCCTCCAGGGCTTACCCCCTGGCAGGGTTCCCAGTCCCTGCTGCTGAATGGATAAGGTTCCACTGCGGTTGCCTGCTCATTGGGCGTAGAGCCTGAGGGTGGCTGGAGTCATTCTGCGATCTGGGGTTTCCCCCTGAGTTTCTGGTTCCCTCCCATTGGCGCGTCAGACTGTACATGAAGTGACCTCAATGGTGGTACGATGCACACTTCTGCATGTAGCATGCCAGACACCTGCCACTCTTCTGCTTCCATGGTGTGGTCCCTGCGCTCTGTCCCCCAGTCACAGCCAGGGGCCCAGGCTAATGCTGAGTGCCATGCAACAACCATCCCCAGAGGAGGAGAGCAGTCTGTCGGATGCTCAGTACTCTTCTCCCGGCTGACCTTCCAATGTCCCGAGTTCCCTCCTGAACTTTGGTCATCTGTGCCACAAGCTTAGTGCTACCGCTGTGCTGACAGGCTGGTGATTAATTATGTTATTCATGTGAGTGGTGTGAATTTTGAATTTTAAGCCCCCCATCTGATATCTATTTTTTTTTTAACTTTTATTTTTACAATTGTAAACTGGATGAGCAAATCTGCCCGTTTTCAACGACAAGGGGTATTCCAGGTAGCAAAACAGGAAGGGGGCACAGCACAACACAACAACAGTGTCCAAGAGGAGATGAAAGTTCATACGTGGGTACTGATGCAGCCACTGCACAGGTGACTTCTGGGGGGGGGGGTTGCAGCCAAAGGGTCGACTTCATAGACGGGGCAGCGGGGTGAAACAGGTCATGAAGGGGAGCTAGGGTCTAAGCTGGTTAACACTTAAAAAAATCCACTGTCCGGGTGCAGATAAAGAATAAACAACAATTGATTTAATGATAGAAAGGGCAATCACAGCTCCATGGAGCAAGTGGGTATAGCTTCTATGTAGACTTCAAGGCACAAGTTCTTCAGACAAACTTTCTCGGAGCCTAGTCTCCCTCACCTGAAGGCAGCTACAGCACACTGTCTGAGTCACTCTGGCGGCCTCCCCTACTACACCACCTTCCTTGGTCCCAAAGGCTTCACAAATGTGCAAGGTGCTTCTGATCTCTCTCTCGCACCAGCCTGGCCATCCTGCTGCCACGAGTGCCCCACCCCCCACAATGCAGTCTCTCACCTCACACTGCGCCCAACCCGTAGTAGCCAACTGCCAACAAAGGATTCCACCCTGAGGCCTATCCTGGTGCCAGGGATCATGAGGTAGGTCGCACTTTACAAAACTGGGCCCCAGCTTCCATCTCCTCCTACCCAGGGGGTCCTCTCACAGCAGCCCAAAATGCCCCCCACACCCGAATGCTCCACTAACCCCGACGGGCCGAGAATGAAACAGGGGTGGATGGGTGTGGCATTTGGCCCAACCAGGCCCTGAACCTCAGCCCTGCAGCCAAACGTGTCCTGCCTTTGGCCCGAGAGCCCTACCTGCTGCTCCCAGGCCCTTCCTCCCCAAAGCACGCCAAACCACCCCTTATAAGGGGGACTCCCAGCCCCAGCTACACCGGCCAGCAGGCGGAACTGAACACTGACCATCCCCAAATTAAAGAGCCCTAGATTGGTAAGCTCCCAGAGGTGGCTTACAGAGTGGTTTTAACATTTTAAAACTTTGCCTTATACTGACGTGCCCCCCTAGATTAGTACTTGACTGGTTGAGCTGTTGTATTACCAGAACTAAGGCTTGTGCAGACACTGTATTTACAGGCGACAGCACAGCTATGAGTCTTAGACTACAGGGGCTAGTGCCAGTTGAGGTATTGTGTTCTCTCATACCAGACTGGTACCAGTTTAGTCACTAAACTTTCCTGTAATGGGTTCAATTTCTGATGCTGCTGTGCTCTGGTGCTGCCTTAACTACTTTGGTTATATCAAACGGAAAGTGTGGTAAGAAAGTTGACTTCTAGGGCTGGTCTTGTGGCTCCAGCGGTAGTGCATTTTGCTACCATCTGGGTAAAATAGCATCACGATGGGAGCCATGCTCCGAGATCTGGGCTGCAGGAATTTTGAGATTGCAGTTTTCATGAAGTCTGAGGGAGAATGTTGCTCACTTCACTACAACAGGGACTCTTGGATAGGTGGTAGGAGTAATTCAGTGATGCAAGTGACCACACATTTCAAATACAGACAAAATGGTCACTCCATGACTGACAATGCAACTTAAGAAAAACAGTCCATGACCCACCAAATAAACAGCGCTCACCTGCCCACATCTGGTCATCAGTCACCACTGAAAAACTGCACCGTAGCACATGGATCTACCAAAAAGCACTTTTTTATGTAAGACATAAAGCTTTGCAAACATGCTAAAATGTGCAAATAAAGGGCTTACGTGGCACTGACACAAAACACTACTCAAGATGCATGATCTGACATTTCACGCATGTGCAATTCATCAGGGATCTGTAGTGCTTTTTGCTATATCCATGTGGATGTGTGCATGTGAGTCCTGTTCATTTTGTGAGTCATAGATAGGTTAGTGTCTGTTTAAATAATTTTCTGCGTTTGTCCCCCTCATTCTTTAATATTGAGGGCATCAGCAAAACCGGGTACGGTGGTGACTCCCTTGACCTGAAGTTGCTTGCACTAGTCCTGGATGAGATCCTTGAACCCCTGACAAAGATCTTTAACCTATCCTTAAGACTGGGTCAATTCCCATTACTCTAGAAGCAGGCAACTATCACACCTGTACACAAAAGCGGAGACAAGTCACTGCACACCAACTACAGGCCCATCTCCATCCTCCCCCCCTTATCAAAAGCTTTGGAATGAATAGTCTCTGATCAACTTGTAGAATTCCTGGACACGTATGAAATCCATTGCCCAGAACAACATGGATTCTGGAAAGGGCATAGTACCACCACGGCACTGTTGGAATTCACCAGTTTCCTCCATGACACCCTCAACCAAGGCATATGTGGGGGGCGGGGTGGTATTCATTGATCTAATGATGGCCTTTGACACCGTTAACCACCCACTCCTTCTCAATCAACTGACCGCCCTTGGCCTCGCCAATGATGTATTGGTCTGGTTTGCTAGTTACCTTGGGGATAGGGTCCAATGTGTCAGAATTGCTGGAGTCACCTCTGATGAAAAACCAGTCCTTTCAGGTGTCCCCCAGGGGTCAATACTGGGGCCATTACTCTTTTCTCTCTTTCTTAATAGTCTCCCAAGCGTCTGCCAACAGAGAATATTAGTTTATGTGGATGATGCAGCACTGTTTACCAGGGACCGAGATACTAGACCACTTGAGAGTCACCTACAACGTGACTTCAGGCACATTGAAGATTGGTTTAGCTCACATAAACTTGTTCTGAACTATTGCAAAACTAAGGTCATGACATTCTACAACCCACGGAGCAAGTTCAAACCTCTGCTCCTCAACATCAAGAACCATGCGGGGGCCTTACTTGAGCATGTTCCTGAGTTTAAATACCTTGGCATCACCCTGAACAGCTCACTTTCGTACTCACATCATATTGGTAATGTAGCAAAGGCTGCCAATATACGGATTGGCCTGCTCCACAAGCACAAGCATTGCCTGACCCCCGAAACCCTTAGGCTGGCTATCTATAGCTCTGTCACCTCCATTATTGACTACGGTCTAGTCATCTACGGCTCTGCCTCCCCTACTGCTCTTTGGAGGATATCTGTGACACTCAACAAAGCTTGTAGGCTTCTAATGGGTGCTGCCCACCTAACGCACACCTGTGACCTATATGCCCAGGCTGGGTGGCTACCACTCTTGAGTAGAATTCAATACCAGGCCTGTCTACTCACCAAAAAAATTCTCCTTGGGCACATGCCACCAGGAGTGGCAAAACTCCTTACCGCCTACAGCAGCACCCAACCTACATGGAGAGCTCAACAACAGATCTTCCCAGTCCCCAGACCACTATGGGTCAGAGGTCGTTCTCACACAGGGCTCCTCAGTGGTACAATACCCTTAACAAAGAAGCACTTACTGCTGTGACTCTTGGTCCCTTTAAAAGGGAACTATGACCATCCCTCGCCTCAACCACGCAGTGTGACTGCCTCTTCTAAACAATGGTCATCACCTCCTACCCGAGTCATTGGTGTTCTGTAACCAGCCGCTCTGCCCCACTTTTTCATCACCAGCCCCCTCTACCCCACCCTTTACCCACCCCTCCCCTCTCATCTGACACAAGGCCTCCAAGCCACCCACACCAATCTCTTTCTATCCATCTCTACCATCCAACAATGGCCCTTTGCCTGATGACTCCTCTCTGACTCCCTCCACTCCATATGCAGTTCACCTTTAAAACTGACTCATGCTGGCTTTTGCTGCTTCTCTCTGCAACTTACTGTATATACCATGTTTAAGTCAACTTTGAGTGCAAAGAATGTAACTTTCGTTTTCCTTTGTATGTATGTTACCCTACATCCTTTGACGTGGAACCTTTGTAAATGAGCTGTTCCTGCTCAAAGGTACTTGTAATCCTAGAGTTTAATAAAATAAAAAAATAAAATAAAATTTGCACGAAAACAGGATCTTTGTTCCACAGATGTCTTCTGCCCCTGTTGAAGTCAAATGCTCTTTGTGAGATCCTAATAATCTCCAGTACAACAGACAATTATGCGTTCAGTGGAGGGGGGGAGCATGAGAACCAGAAAGATGAGATGAAGTCGGGGGGGGGGGGGCCAAAGGTCCTGTTTTGATGCAGATGTCCTCGGTAATAAAGAATGAGCAGAGACAAACTCAGAAAATTAATTAACTAGAAGTTGAATTGTGTCTGAATATGATATTTCTAAAATGTTTTTCTTGTTATGGGAAAAACACTTTAAGACCCTGGGCCATCCTAAACCACTCCAATTCAGGAGAGAAAGTTACACAATATATAAAATTAGGCATGGAGAACTGCGTATAATGAGAATGTAATAACCGGGGAACGTTTTCTCCCGTAGGAAACCCGGGTTATAATTCGCAGTTACAACCCGTGGGTTATAACGGTGAACGTGCGCCGGGTTTCCTTCACCCCGTGCATGCGCCAGTCCAGCTCTTCTCTTTCTGTGCCGCCAGCCCTGCTTTTCACTGCTGCCCATCGCTGACAATCCCAGTCGGCGGTAAGTTCCTTATTTATTTTTTTAACTTTTTTACTGGCTGTATACACTGGGCTTTTAAAAAAGGTAAACATTGCATTCCTTAAAGAGCTGCTATAGATGGACCGTGCTGAAACCCCACTGGTCCATGGCACGACTCCGTGGGGTTGTCCGTTTTTTTTTTATATAATTGCTGTGGTGAGAAAATGCAACCCCGCAATTATATAAAATAAAGGCTGGGTAGGTGGGTGTAAAACATGAATTTTACACACCCACTTGGGATGGGATGCCTTAATAAACCCCTTGAGTTTTGCTCTTGGGGTTTATAAGGCATCGCCCGCTCTAGGGGGGGGGTGTAAAATCTTGTTATGACCCACTACCCAGCAATTATTGTATATGTTATGCACACCCAAGGTATGGGGTGCTACATATACCCTGAGAGTGAAGCTCGAAGGGCTTATAGTAGCATCCCACACTGAGGGTGTGTATAAAATTTGAGTTTTACACAGTCCCTCAGGCTTTGTTTTATATAATTGCTGGCTCCATTTTTTCACCACAAGTCCCCTCTCTCACCCGCACAAAGCAAGCCACAGCCTGAGCTCTGTGTGGGCTTTTGAGTTTAAAGTGGCAGCTGGCACTTTCTTTTTCCAGCCACATATGCTGCAGCAGTGGCATGTGGCTCTCAGGGAAACCTGGTGCGTGAATTCCATTATAATCAGCTGGCTAGAACAGCAAATTATAACTGAGTTTAAAAAAACCAGAGCCCAGTTACTATATATACAAATAATGCAGGGGGAGATGTGCGTTTTGTGAAAAATTAGGCCTCCCAAAAGAATAGCATTCCCCCCACCCCAAAAAAAAAATGTCTTGAAGGGTTTTTTAATAAGCAACAGACACGAGTGCCGGTACAGCAGCTGTACAGTAAATGGAAAACAGGCAGGTTCCCACTTATGATGTCACACCAAGTCTACTCAGAACAATGCAGCCACATCCCAAGTGTCCATTGGCATTCCGGCTGCTCCCGTTAGGTCTCTCCCTCTCTGGGCTGGGGTGTCTGATAGACGGTGAGACAGGACTTGTGGGGACCATGCTGACTGTTAAAGGAAACACAAAGTAAGAAACCTCAGGGATGGTAACCTGAAGTTACAGCAAAACATTGTACCCTAAACCTGATCGGTTACGTGGTTCACCAGCCTTCCAACAAATCATGTACTCTTACTTTGACATCCAATGAACAAGCAAAAAACATGTTTTCTCTGTAACAACAACAAAATAATTTTCTTCGGCTTTCCATTTCCTCCAGGTTCTTCTTTGAGGGCATTTCCTGTTTTCTCGCTGATCACCAGACAGCCAGCACAACTGGCCCACCTCTCGCCTGTGCCACAGGTGTCCTGCATCCCACAGCTGCTGTCTACTCACTCCTCCACGGGTGGACCACGCTCGGATACCCCAGCCAGTGAGACTCCTCTCAGCATCAGCAGCGAGTCAGAGGCGGAGCAGCCCTTGACCCGCCTGAAGAAACCCAGACGGAGCAGAACCATTTTCACGGAGCTGCAGCTGATGGGACTGGAGAAGAAGTTCCAGAAGCAGAAATATCTCTCCACTCCGGACAGGTAAGGGCAACAAGATCGGGGATCGCAAATGTCTGTCCATCCAGAAATCATGTATGAGTCAGCCATAGACACCAGATTTCTACATGGCCCTACTCAGCAGGGGCCTCAACTAGAACTGGCAGTGTAGCCTAATGGTTAGAGTGCAAGTAGAGCTGTGAACCTGAAGGCCTAGGTTGGAATCTCAACACCGCCACTTACCCATTGTAATACCTTGATCAAGTCACTTAACCTCCTTGAGCGTAACCTTTGTCTGGCTGTGGCGCTCTGTTTAACCTCCCTGAGCTTTCTTTAACCTCCCTCAATCTCATGCAACCTCCTTGACCTTTCCATAACTCCCTCAATTTCACCTAACCTCCCTGGGCTTTCCTAGACCTCCCTCTGTCTTACTTAACCTCCCTGTGCTTAGGTTTTGTGAGGTACGAAGGAGAAAACAGTACAATATCATTTATACAGCTACAAAGTCACTCCAGGTGACAGAAGCAGGCATAGACAAGGTGTGGCACACATTACAAGTTCCAGGTCACAGTGCACAGAAATTTACAGTAGTCACTGCAACCCCACATAAGGTGGTACTGGAGTTTAGGGCAGGTGCAACAAGGTGTACCTGAGCAAGTCACAAATTAATGCACATTATTTACAATATTCAGGGTAGGTTCGAGGGCAGAATAACTGCTTAAGGGCAGGTTTGAGTGAAGTGCATGTGGAGAGGCACGTACAGAGCAGCAGTAGGGCGTAGAAACTTTAACTTCCTGCAATTCCACTTAACCTCTTTTGACTTTTCTCTAACTTTCCTCAATTTTGTTTAACCTCCTGGACCTTTTCTCAACCTCCTTCAATCTCACTTAACCTTCTAAATCTTTTCGTAAGCCCCCTCAGTCTCACATAACCTTCCTGAACTTCGTTGACCTCCCTCAGTCTCACGTAACCTCTCTGAACATTTATTCATTTTATTTATTAAGAACTTCGGAGATTACCTTTGCACACAAGTGCTCATTTACAAAGATTTCATGTCAAATACATATGTAAGCCCCAGTCGGCACTAAACTGAGAGGGCTACTACCCCTGCCTGTGTGGCTAGTGACAGGTTGAGGGGCCTGGGTCCTATGACATGGTGCCTCCATTTTTATAAGTTAAAATTTGAGGAGAAAGGTGTCACTCAGCATGGTGATTAGGTTTGGCTACCCTGCACAGGGGCCCCCAAATAACTCCGGACACAGGAAGCAATAACTGTAATGTCCAATACCAGAAGTTGGGATTCTAAAGTGTGGCTTTTATTCACATCCAATAGAATAACAAAGCATAGATGGACCCCCATGGGGCTACACTCTTGGTAATGCAGATTTATGGAGATCAGTACACATCCTTTTACACTGAAACCCTCAGGTTTCGGAACACTCTTGGCATTCGGCCCTAACTCAACTCTTTTTCAGTTTCCCTGGCTCAGCTCCCTTGCCAGCCCTCTGGACTACCTTTCTTCCATGGCTCGGCTCTCATGTCAGCCCTTGGACACTTTCCATATAGCATGGAACATTTCTTGGTGGCTCCCTAAACCACCTCTGAGCACTTCTGGCTCCGTCAGGGAATCTTCTTCATCAATCCCATGTCTGGGTACTTTCCTCAGGCACTGGCCAAGTACCTGAGAGAAAGCAACAGGTGTCCCACAGCAAACCCGTAGAGGTGAATTTGGTTGCTACTGATAGGGGGGTCTCCCACCTCTCGCTCCCATAATTCATACCCGTCCATTTCTCTGGACTTTAACACCTCATCCTTGAAAACATTTTACTGTGTAGATTCTCTTTAAATGCATGTCACATTTAATCTACTGTTCTTCCATCCCACTTGTGCTGAACTTGAAACATACTTAAAGAGTGGCTGTGTCCATTTCTCTAGACCCCCACAGAGTTAAGCAGTCTAATTCCCACAACTTTCAAAACTGTACTTGGCTGTCTTTTCCTGACCCCACAGTAACGGTCACTTGACTTCATCTTGTCTCAGGTGAAACCGCATTGGCCCTTTTATCAGAGCAGACTCACCCCTTGGTTGCAGGTGCCCCACAGGCTTTTCTTATTCAAAGAAATCTCATCCAAACTTCTGGTGCCTCAGCATGAACTTAGATTTAGGCAGTTTCTTCTTCCCCTAGCTGGACCAGGGGATTGCCCTTGGAAGTAGGCTGAATCCTTCCCCCCATCCCCGCAGGGATGGGGCACTGAACCACTGGAAGCGGTCTCTACCACTTCACTTGGCTTTTCTTGTGTTCCTCTTCAGATGAGAACACACACCTCTAACAAAAATATAGCTCTTTAGCAGAGCTAAGGGCCCTGAGGGCTTGCAGCAGCACACCTCTTCCCTCTACTGAGCCCACTACTGAACTGATTCAAATTCCCCAACATTATATGCTAACTTCCCTGCTGCAACATTCCAGTGCGGCTTATGCAGCTGCGGCAGTTCTAAATGATGTCATAGCTCCAGCTCAGCAAAGACTGAAAACAGAGCAAAACATAGTGAAATCCATTTAACTGGAGTTTCACTAGCTTCCTGTCCCTGCCTGCCACTAGATCTAACTAGGGTTCTAGTAACCCCGTGTAACAGGGGAGTTACACATAGTCACAAAAAACATTACAAGTACAATAAGCAGTTCCTGAGGAGACACAGTCGAGTCAGGCTCCAAGCACTTAAGGCAGAAACAGTTACATACAGTTTTGATAAAATCCATACAAATCATTGTATAAAAAGTCACAGGATATGCACACTGAGAAACCGAATAAAACTGTTTAACGGGTACAATTGCATTGGACTGCAAAGGCAGTCCTCAAAGATCTCCTAGATTAATTATACTTGGGGAAATTCAGCAGATTATCAGGCAGTTCATTTAGCTAGTTAGTGGCACTAACAGCAAATGACTGCTTTCCAAGTTGCGTACACCAGAAAGGAGGCTTAAGGGCCTCTCTGGCCGTATTCCTGGCATTGTACTAGTTGGAGACAATATGCATGCAGTTTGTTAAAGCAGGGGGTGTTAGGCCCAAGAGCTCCTTTTTGGCTAGCAAACAGGTCTGGAGCTTTATTCTGCTGGTTAAAGGTAGCCAGTTAGTGTGTAAAGGGTGCAACTATAGGTGTGGTTATCTGCACCAAGAACAAAGTGGCATGCCTTATTACAGATCAGCTTTTCTCTGTTTACATTCTTTAACTGCCAGTCTCGCTTAACCTCCCTGACCTTTCCTTGACCTCCCCAGTCTCACTTAACCTCCCTGACCTTTTCTTGACCTCCCTCAGTCTCACTTAACCTCCCTGACCTTTCCTTGACCTCCCAGGTCTCACTTAACCTCCCTGACCTTTCCTTGACCTCCCCCAGTCTCACTTAACCTCCCTGACATTTCCTTGACCCCCTCAGTCTCACTTAGCCTCTCTGACCTTTCCTTGACCTCCCTTTGTCTCACTTGACCTCCCTGATCTTTCCATGACCTCCTTCTGTCTCACTTTACCTCCCTCTGTCTCACTTGACTTCTCTGTGCTCAACAAAGGGCTGATGCAACAGTTAACTATTTCGTAAAGCACTTTGAAATACAATGTGTGTGAAAAGTACTATATAAATCCAAACAAAAGCCATAAAATATAGATTATATATAGGATAAAGTATGGGGTGGTGTGTTTAACGAGAAGTTCACACACACCTGAGAGGTAAGAGGCTACATAAACCCAGAGAGTGAAGCTCGAGGGTTGTGTGCAAGCATCTAACCTCGAGGGTGTGTGCAAACTTCGAGTTTACACACAGTACCCCATATTTTATTTTATATAATTGCTGGGTCTTCCTTTCTGGCCACAGCAAATATATATATATATATATATATATATATATATATATATAAAAAAAGTCATTTCTGACTCCTGTGTGGCTGCAGTCTGCTCTTTGGTTTGAGTGCGTGGTCTGTGATTGTTTTTATTTTTATTTTTTCACTTATTTGGGACTGCTGAAGAAAGTTTACTTTTTAAAGTGTTGATTTTTTTGGGGGAAACTTACCGCTGAGTCCGAGTGGTGGTTCGGTCTGGTGAAGAAAGACAAGGCAGTCAGAGGTCAGGGAGGAAGAGCTGCGGCAGGCGCATGCGCAGACCGAAGGAAAACTGTGTGCGTGTTTGCCGTAATAAACTCTCCTTTATTGTGGCAAATAATGCCATGGTTTTCCTTTGGTAAAAAGGAAGACCCATTAATTATAATTATAATTATAGATCAAGGGAGTGCTCCTGACCAATTGGAATGCTTCCTTCCCCCAAGCATGAGACACTCTTATTCTGTGAAGAGTGTCTCACACGCAGATGCCCTAGAAATGGGCACATTCCCAGACTTTTCTTAAAATAACATGGAGCGCACTATCGATCTATAATATTTTAGTATGCCCCCTGTTGCCACTCATTGGGGGATAAGAGTGGTTTCACTTGCGTTTTGTTCTAGTCAGAACAGCTCAACTTAGCTGTTCTCACAGAGTAGAACGCATGTGAAACCACTCTTGTCCTGCAACGAGTGGCGACAGGGGATGTATTAATATATCAGTAAATACAAGAGAGATGGATCACGTCTGTAGACCTTATTTAGATAGCACTGCTATACTGAGAACTTTGGTTAAGCTCAGCGTGTACTGGCAATAGGGGTTGAACTGCCATTTAGACTCAGGTATAGAAAAATATGCTACGTGTGTCATTCACTTCTTTAAATGTGGTGACAACTGGTAAATAGCCAATATTAGAAAAGAGGGACAAACCAGAAAAGCAGAACACCTTACACATGCGACCAGGCATCCATGAAGAAGAATGGAGACCCCACCAGAGTTCCAGTTGAAGTCATTTTGTTCTCTTTTCACAGAATTTTAGTTTTTGGGAAACCTACACACTTGATTGATTTGGTAGGACAGAGAGTAGTTAGGCGTTCTGAGACCCCCATTGTGACTCATTTCTTACACATATCGGCTCATGTGTCCCTTCCTTAGACCTGAGTCAGCTCTCTGTTCATCCCTCTTTCCTCTCTGTACTTGTAACATCTCATGATTTGAGCAAGAACTTTGGTGGATATCTCCTGTCTAAGAGTAATGCTCTCGAGTATGGGGGGGCCTCTGTTTTATGGCTAGGTACCTTTCTTTTACATCAATGCTGTTGAGCGGGAGGGGAGGGGCTTTGTTATCCTGACAAGTACTGTATCTTCTACTGGCCTGTCTGCCATCTTGGATTGATTTGGAGATGCTTCTCTTCCTCCCTTTCAACTCCGCTCAATACCTGCGAGTGGTCCAGGATCCCTGCTTGCTCAGGCAGCTCTTTCAGTCTCCCAATATTTGTTTTCTTCATCTCCATGGTGACCTGAGTGTCATATCATGCACACGGAGATAGCAGGTAATCCAGATATGACAGAGCGCATACTTTCAGACTGGAGTTAACACACTCAGGAATAGTTCCCGTGTGAGCTAATGGTTTTGATAATACAATGGATGTGTTTCATGACAGCTAATCTGACAAACATAGCAGCAGCAGCAGCCTCCCCAAGGCCTGTACACCACGCAGAATGAGAGAACAGACCTTTAAACCACTGAGGAAGAGTTTCCATACACAAGTCATAAACAAAGCAGGAATGAGAAAATTGTCTCCTGTGGCAAACGCAAAGAAAAGTTGCTTTGTACCTGTAAATCATACTTTTTCTGTAGGGGATGTTGTTTTTTGCTCCCCCCCAGCCCCTTTGTGCCCCCACTGTCTACCAGACTCCCCTCCCACCTTCTAACCCTCCCCTGCCAGACTCCCTGGGTGTTCTTTGTCCGTACGTTTCCACATTATCCCTGCTGGGTGCGGGGGTTGGGGGGAGCACCCCTACTACCACTAGGAGATAGAAGCATCTTGGGACTTTGGGACAATGGCTGGGGGGGAGTACACTGAGGGGCTAGTGGCATATGGGGACTGCAAGGGCCTTCATCTGGCATACAAGAATGGGGCATGGTTTTCCATGTTCAGTCTGTTTGTTTTGACTCTGGACTAACCTGCATTGCTAGGGAACAACATGGAATTTAAAGAGCTGGTCAGTTCATCCAAAAGTCATAATTTATAATAATGGCTATATGTTCAAAGTCCCCCTAGCACCCACCACTGTTCACTGCACGCCTCCCTCTTTTCCCCTCCCTTGATGCCAGGTGCCTTGCTCATTGTGCTTTCCTTATCTCCAGATTCTGGCTTGGCTCCCTTCCCTTGTGCCTTACCTTTCTCCTCACCCCTGCTACCTCTTACTTCTATCAGAACTCTCCCTTTCACTCTCTGGTTCTTCCCCGGACGAAATCCTCTGCTAGTCAAAGCTGTCTGCTCCTTGCACATCCCCAAACTTTGGCTCTTTCTCCCATTTCCGTCTGCTGTATTTATTCCGTTCACTTAAATCTGCCCTTCGTGACTTCGCTACCCACCCCTGCATTTGCCCCTGATTCTGGGTCCTGGGCTGTTGTCTGTCTCTGTCCTCCCCCCCTCCCCCTTTACCCTGCGCTTCATGAGTGCAGCCCCCCTTTACCCTCTCAGTGTTGAACCATTCCCCCCTGTCCCTAGTATTGCCATGTTGCACATTACAAACGTTCCTCTGCACTTTATTGCACTGCACGTTTAAGTGCACTGAAACCTTGCCATTGCACAGTTGATAATTTTATTGGTGCTTATTTACACTTTCTTGTATTTATTTACAATTTATTGCATTTTTGCATGTTTGTAGCGTATTTGTTAAACTCTCCCTTCCCCCAGGATGCATCTGGAAGTGAGCTGCCACCAGCTCAGTATGGCTCTCCTAATAAAACTTTTGAAATAAAGAAAGCACCATATTTGGAGTCACAGATATGTCATAACAAATAAATACACATAAGAGAAGAAGCCTGGTCTTTTTGAGGATTTTTTTTAAACAGTGCAAAGTTTGTTGCATTGATGGACATTTCAGGAGTCTTTATTCCAGAAATTTAAATGGAAATGAATAGTTAAGATGAGAGGCGCATGAAGGTCACTCCAGCAGCTCGAGTCCTGCCTGCTTCCAATACATTTTTGTTTAGAATTTCTTCTCTCTGGGATAGAAGCATTTAAGGAGCATCACATTTGCAAGGGAGTCCTAGGGTGAACAGGCAGCAGAAACAATCATCACACTAAGTCTACTTGCAAATCTTACAATAGTGACATTATAGTGTTTGTCAAGCCCTGTCGCTCAGGACAGAATGAACCAAGTTTAAAATGGTTGGAACTGTGACACTATTTCTGATCTGGATTAACTTTTCTTGATAATTTTCTTTTTTATTCCACCTACCTGGTGGGGCCTGGTACTTCTTCAGCCTGTTCACTATCTCTGTCCCCACCTCTGGAGTGGACACAACCTGTTCACACTCTCTGCCCTCTTCTCTAGAGACTAGCCTGTTCACAGTCTCCGCCATCACGTCTGGAGTGGACATCTGTGATGCTGGTTACCCGCTGCTAACTTCTCGGTATTCACCAAGGCTTTTACTACTGTACTTTTCTCCTGTTCAGCCATAATCATATATAAACATACAAGCATATATACATGCACACATATATACACATACATACACACACACACACACGTACATACAAATACACATACATATACATACATACATACGTATATAAATACATAGAAATATGCTGTACATACACACATACATATGTAAATACATGCACACATATATACACATACATACACACACACACACACACACACGTACATACAAATACACATACATATACATACATACGTATATAAATACATAGAAATATGCTGTACATACACACATACATATGTAAATACATGCACACATATATACACATACATACACACACACGTACATACAAATACACATACATATACATACATACGTATATAAATACATAGAAATATGCTGTACATACACACATACATATGTAAATACATACACACATATAAACATATATACACACACACACATATAGACATACATATAATATACGTGCATACATACACATACACTTATACCTGCATGTATACAACACCTGTTGAACTAACAAAGAGAAGATAAGGAATCTTTGTGTCCAACCTCAAGAGATTGTAATATCTTGTTGTTACTGTTGTCATAACAGTAACAGCTTAATCTGGTTCAAGGTCAGTTGGCATTCATCTGTATCTCCCTCCCCCAGGTCATGCCTGAAAATAGGCAGGATTTGTCTAGTGCACTCACCCAGTCAACAAAAACTAAATAAAATAAATAAATAACTGATAGCTTGAAGGTTAGGTACATTAGAATGGAATAATGAGCCAATCCAAAAGCGGCTTTTACAATGCTGATGACATCACAGTAGTACTGTAAAGCACTAAAGCCAACAGTTAAACAAAAAAAGAAACAGTTAAATCTTCAAACAGCTAGCAGATTTAAAAGCTGTAAGTAGTAAACTGATGTTGTATAAATCAGTTATGCGACGGTCTGTCTCAAAATATGCAGTTCATCACCTTTGGGGGGCAAAACTTTCATACATCAATCATGGCTCTGCTACTCTTGTTACAGTCCTGCTTCCTCACACTAAATGCATATGTTGAGTCAGGCCAATGTATAGCTTACATGTAGGGACCGTGCAATGACTTGACTAAACAGATGCAGTTTATTTTCAAGTGTGAAGTGGTGGGACCATAACTCATGAGTGACAGAACCAGCGTTGAATACTCGCTCTAGGCAAATGGATGGCAATACATTATGTGCATGCCGAGAAGACATGATTTATTCAAGTTATAACTCACTCAAAAGCATTTTATCTGCTTTTGGGATGACAGTGTAGCCTAGTGGTTAAAACCATGAGCTGCAAACTTGGAGACCCAATAGACCTTAAAAAAAAAGAAAAGAATAAAGTCTTACTGCATGGTAATTGCATAGGAAGTATGGAATTCACATATAACATTCATACTGTAAGTTATACCATGTACCTCAGACTCCGACCAATCAGATAGGCAGGCTGGCACCTTACCTGCATTGATTATCTACCGATAATCACCGCAAAAGGTGCCAGCCAGCCGCATGTTCAAAAAAAAGCAATCCGACGGCAAAAATCACGGAACTCCGTTTGTTTTTCATCTTGTTTCCCCGCTAAGCGGAGACTGTAAAACAGCAGCTCCGTACATCAGGAGAAAGTAAACAAAAATACTGACTGCTCTACAACTGAGTCGCTTATTTAAGCATTATAGCAGGTACTGTTTTTTTTAAGTAAAAAAAAAAAGCAGCACTTGGTATAATTGCAATAAGCCACTCGGGGGATCTGGGTTATCGGGTGATTTACCACAGCTGGCGCGGATTGACCCACTTGGCTGCGCCTTGTGGGTAAACCACTCCAGCCGTGGTAAATCCCCTGATAACCCACACCCCCTCGTGGCTAATTGTTTAATTATTGTATATAATTGACTTTGACATGGTAATTCATTAGCTCCTTCTCTATAAACTCCGTGGTCTAGGCCTGTCACAAGACACAGTCACTTGGCTCCGTTGTTATCTCACTAATCACACTCAACTCATTAAGATAGCTGGCTCCTTGTCAGAGGTTAGGAATGTATCCACTGGTGTTCCCCAGGGCTCCATTCTGGGCCCCCTACTGTTTGGCTTATTCATAAACCACCTGCCTGATGCCTGTCAGTCTGCAAATGTACTTCTCTGTACAGATGACGTTGTTATCTATTCCAAGAACCCTAACCTTGGCAGCCTTACCTCCATCCTCCAGAGTAATTTTGAGGCTCTTAAAAAATGGTTCTCCCAAAACAAACTGGTTCTAAATTAAAAAAAAAAACAAGACACTGCTCTTCACAAGCCCATAAATAAAGAAAAAGGTGCCCCCCACCTTGTCATCCGTTATGGCCTGAGACATATACTTGAACAGGTGGAAAACTTTTAAATACCTTGGGGTAATGCTGGACGATAACTTATCGTTTTCTCCTGACATTGACCACCTTGTGTCCACAGTAAACAGAAGATTGGGAGCCTTGTACTGTAACCAGGTCAACCTCACTGCTGATCCTAGATGCCTCCTAGTGGCAAGCACAGTACTGTCACCAGCTGATTATGGCCTCCCTGTCTACGCAATTGCCTACAACTCAATTCTCAGCAGAATAAATTTGATCTCTAGTAAGGCTTGTTGCTTTGTCCTGACAAATGTACCAATAGCTGCACCCTTTACACCCAAATTGGTTACCCCTAACTAGCAGAATTAAGTTCCAGACATGTCTACTACCTAAGAAGGTGCTACTGGTTCCAACCCACTGGCCCTAACTAACTTCTTCCACCTTGTTGCCAATCTCTACAACACCAGGAGCATGGCTTGGAATGCTCTTGACCTGCCTTTCCACAATACTCAGCGGGGCAAGCGTTCACTCGCAGTTAGGGCCTCTGACTGGTTAAAGGGGTTAATAATAATAATAATAATGATAACTTTATTTTTAAAGCGCCTTTCAGAAATATCAAGGCGCTTTACATCAAAACACAATATACAATATCAATTTTAAACATATAAAATAAATACATTAAGACATCACTTAGTTAAAACAAGCCATGCGATCAGCAAATATTTACAAATAGTTTCCATTAATCATCCAGATAAGCCAAATCCCATAAGTAGGTTTTTAAATCTTTCTTAAATACCTCCATGGAGGTGGACTCCCTTAACCGGCGTGGTAGAGAATTCCAAAGAGTGTGTGTGGCATAAGAAAATGCTCTACTACCAGAAGATTTCAAATTCACTCTTGGAATCTCTAACAACCCCGCGTCAGCCGAGCGGAGCGATCGGCCGGGGCAGTAAGGCACCAGAAGTTCTTTCAGATAGGTCGGACCCTGATCATGAAGGGTTTTGAAAGTCAATAAAATTACTTTAAAGGTGATCCGCCACCGTATAGGAAGCCAGTGCAGTTCGTGCAGCACCAGGGTAATGTGACTGGATCCCCTTGTCCCAGTCAAAACCCGGGCTGCAGCGTTCTGCACCAGCTGAAGGCGACGGATTTCAACCCCAGAAAGCCCAAAGTAAAGGGAGTTGCAGTAGTCCAAGCGCGAGGACACAAAAGCATGGACCAACGTTGGTAGGGAGTCAGACAGAACAAGGTGATGCACCCTGGCAATATTCCTAAGATGGTAAAAGGAAGTCCTGACAACTGCCGACACTTGAGATTGCCTGATACCTGGCTCAATCTACCTACGTTTGACCAGTTTAAGAGAGCACTACGGGCAACCCTAATAGTTCAATGCAACTGTAACTGCCAAGCATCCCAACTAAAGTCCCTCCCAGTATACACTTCGAACTGCGTCAGACTCTGGCTCTGATGCTACATACCATTGCTGTGCTTCTTTGGAATTGATTCTGTCTTCTTGCCTTATTGTAAAATTGTATGCAACTGATCTAGCCTATTGATTGGTACTTGTTTGACTATATTGTACTTGTTTGACTTCATTCTACTGGAACTCGCTTATTGTATTTATGTTGCTTTGTAATCTCTGTTATTGACGTGGAACCCTTGTGAAAGAGCACTTGTGCTCAAAAGCTTTTTCCGAAATCTTCAGTAAATAATTAAATAATTGTACAGTGGAGATAAAAAAAAATCCTGTAAGCTGACTGGTTAGCTAAGGCCTTTACCTGTGGACAAATCCTGTAATAACCCATGGCCGAGGAAGGGTATTTATGAAAGGTACCAGGTTAATACAGCTCGGACAAAACCACGCATGGACTACCACGCTGTAGGAAGCATGAATGGTTCTACAGCGACAGGGGTTGTTTCAGCGTATGGTAAGAACCGCTACCCTGTCACTGTAGGCTGCCATTAAGAAATGTGAAGGACACTGCCGGGGCAGTGCCTGGCCAAGCCACTCCTGTGGTGGAGTGCCTAGAGCACCTGCCTCCAGCAGCGTTGGAGACCGGGGCTGTGGTTCGATTCTCCCCAGGTCCCACTGTAGTGTGGCTTTTCTTTTCTTTTTTTTTTTTTAATGTTTTCCCGCTCTGACTTTTCCTTCTTCCCCTAAGTCCATGACCCCCTGGAGTTGATTGTTATAAGTTCAGGTGGTGTGGCCCCCCATAAAAAGAAAGACAGTTGCTGATTTTACAGTGGCGTGCGCTCTGGTTGTTTCAGTCGGGATTTTGTCCTTACGCTGTTTGAGCGTACGCTGTTGTGTCTGTGGCATTGTGTGTGTGCATGGTTTTGTCTGTGACATTATGATCCCATGCTGTTATAAAAAGCAAAATTAAACATAATTGAACACGTTTCATTTTCTTTTACACATGGTTTCATTGTATAATCACAGTGACTCATTCCAGGATGTGGGTAATTGGGAAATTACACACTTCTTGTGTGGATAAATCCCTCAGCTGTGCCTTGCGACACACTGCACAAGGTGTGAGTAACTCCCCAAATAACCGCTGCCACGTTATGCTTTATTGCTAGATATTTAACCCCACCAATTCATCAAGAATAACTTGTCAACCATTTCTCTATGAAGGACCAGCCAAGCTGGGCTGTTGGCGCAGCGGTAGCGCTACTGCTCACAGTGCTGGCAATACGAGTTTGGGAACAAGCGCAGGTCATGGGAGGCCAGCCAGGGGGAGCAGGATTGAGTGTCCTCACTCTGTTTCTCTAGGACAGGAGGGTCACTGTCCCTGCTGCTGTACTGCTTCCTGGATGACCACAGGTGGCGGTGCAGTTGGGGGTGCTATAGAGGGGAGGACGCAGGCCAAGATCCAGAGTGACAGCATGCCTAGGTGTGCACACTTCCCTTGGGTCTCTGTGAATGCATGCATACTTGGGGAGAGGTGAAAATGGAAGAAGGATCCCAGAGCCAGCCTAACAGTGGCCTTCGGTGAACCTAAGATGACTGAATCTGGAGCTCTCAGAAGCCTGCCTCACAAAGACATGTGCAGGTATGGGGGGTCTCCCTCCTTCCCTGCCTGGTGGGGGACTGAATCTGAGGCAACGTGGAGGCAGAGCGCCTGTAGGGGGCTGGTTCAAGGCCTAGCTATGGCACTTTGGAGGACCCTCAGGGATAGGTCTGGTTGCAGCGTAGAACAGGGCATAAACAGAGAAAGCTGAGTCTGAGCTTGAATGTTGTCTTCCACTTATTCTGTCAACTAATTCTCCCTGAGGTTTCTGTAGACTCTTCCCTCTTTCAATGCATCATGTACAGTCTCCTGGGCTTGATTCTGAGTCACAGTTTTTTATGCAAGGACATGGGGCATAAAATGTGCCCCACTGCGCCAACATTAAAAAATTGCTGTACTGAGAACCATACATCTATGCCACCAGCTCGCCCAGCTGGGGAAGGACAGTGCTGTGTCTCCTCCATTGCAGTGACCCCTGGGGTGGACAGGGGAACGTACCTGCCCCCACAGCACAGCGGCATGCTAGCAAGGCCTGATGGGGCACTAACCTTTGTCATTGGATGGGATTAAGGGCCTGGGGGACAAGTTGGCAGAGTTGCAGGCATTGATGGCAGAGGGGAAGGGGGAGGTGGACATAGCTGCCATTACTGAGACGTGGGCAACCAAGCACCATGACTGGGACCTAACCATCCCAGGGTACAAACTATTCCAGAGGGGTAGATATAAAGGGAAGGTTGGGGGGTGGTTGCCATATATGTAAGGGAAGGGATAAGATGTAATGGGGGGAAGGGGGAGGGCAGGTCAGAAGTAATCTGGCTGCAACTACACAGCCAGAAAGGGACCAATATATATATTTTTTTATTTATTATTTTTTTATTTTAGTTTTTGTTGACCGGGTAAGTGTACTAGACAAATCCTGCCTATTTTCAGGCACGACCCGGGGGAGGGGGATACAGATGAATGCCAACTGACCTTGAACCAGATTAAGCTGTTGGTGGTATTTTTAGTGAATGAGGGAAATTTGGCCAGGACACCGGGGAAATTCCCCTACTCTTTTCGATAAGTGCCATGGGATCTTTAACATCCACCTGCACTACCACCAATCCAGGCAGATGGGACCTCGGTTTAATGTCTCATCCGAAAGACGGCACCTCAGAAGTGCAGCACCCCTCTCATGCTGCACTACAGTGTCAGTACTGGAATATATCTGTCTGGGGGTTGTTTATAGACCTCCAGCCCAGAAGAAGGACATTGACAGGGAACTGGGGGAGCAGATAAGGAGGTATAGTGGCAAAGGGAGCACAGTGGTGGTGGGGGACTTTAATCTACCAGGGGTGGATTGGAGCATCCCAGCAACCAACTGCGCCAGGGAGCAGATCCTCCTGGAAGCATTCTAGGATGGCTTCCTTACCCAGAGGGTAATGGAGCCAACGAGGAAGGGGAATATAGGAAAAACAACAGTCTGGCAACCCAGAAATAGTGAAAAAAAATACCTTTATTTGAACAAACAAACAGTGCACAACGCCCTAGCTAGCACCCCATGCACACACAGACATACGTTTCTCGTCATCAGATGCTTTGTCAGTGCATGAAATTCATTACACGTATCCCTCCTCTATAGTGCAAGTTCCTTAAATGGGAAGCTACCCCAAACTCAGAGTGCAAGTGTAGTATAATGTCAGACCTGGTACTGGAAAATGGGGAACAGGTCAGGGATGTAAGGGTGGAGGAACCTCTGGCAAGCAGTGACCACCACACAGTGTGGTTCTCAATCAACCTGGGTAGGGAAGTAGCCGCTACAAAAACTAGGGTCCTGGACTTCAAAAGGGCGGGCTTTGGCAGGATGGGACAAATACTGGAAAGTCATATGGCAAGCATCCACCCAGAAATGGACACGGAACAAACATGGGCAGTCATCAAGACAGGACTGGCTGAAGCCACTAAAACTTGTGTCACGAGCCAGAGCAAGAAAGCCAGGACCTAGAAACCTAGTTGGATGAGTAGGGAGGTAGTGGAGAAGGTGAGGGAAAAGAGGAATGCATTTTGGACCTACAAGCCATCCAACAGGGCAGAAGACAAAGAAGAATATGTGAAGAAATCCAGAGAAGTGAGCAGAGTGGTAAGGGCAGCTAGGAAACAGAGGTTAGCGCAGGGGATCAGAGGAGGAGAAAAGGATTTCAGATACATCAGAGAGAAGAGGAAGAGCAAGGATCAAATTGTTAAGAGCAAGAGGGGAAGTGGGTGGGTAGAAAAGGGGGCTGAGCTGGCAGAAGTACGTAATGAATACTTCTGTTCAGTCTTCACCAAGGAGAGAGATGGGCCTCTACCTGAGAGGAAGGGTGCGGTAGGAGAGGGTGGGGGAGAAGCAACCATGGATGGGGAAATCATGATGGAAAGGGTGAGGGAAGGCCTTAAGTCCCTGAAAGTGGACAAGACACCTGGCCCAGATGGAGTCCACCCCAGGGTGCTGAGAGAGTTGGCAGAGGTCCTGGCAGGGCCATTGGTGGACCTGTTCAATACTTCTCTGAACTCGGGGTGCATGCTCAGGGACTGGAGAGAAGCACATGAGGTACCTCTCCTTAAGAGTGGGTCCAAGGACGAACCGGGGAACTACAGAGCGGTGAGCCTTACTGCAATTGTGGGAAAACTGATGGAGACAATCCTCAAGGAATGGCTGGTGCAATTTCTTGAGAATAACAACCTCCAGGACAGCAGGCAGCATGGGTTTGTCTCGGGCAGATCCTGCCAGATGAACTTGGTTGATTTTTATGACTGGGTTATGAGGGCACTGAACAGGGGACATGCGGTGGATGTCCTCTACCTGGATTTCAGCAAGACCTTTGACTTGGTGCCACATGGTAGGCTGAACTGCAAGTTGAAGAGTCTGGGAGCAGGGAAGAAACCGGTCAGATGGGTCGAGAACTGGCTGCAGGGTAGACAGCAGAAGGTAGTAGTGGAGGGGACAGCATCTGAACCCAGGGCAGTAATGAGTGGTGTACCACAGGGCTCATTGCTGGGACCAGTTATTTTTAGCATTTTCATAGTCGACATTGCAGTGGGAATTAAGAGCAAGATCAGTCTCTTCACATATGACAAAAAGATTTGTGCCGAAGTAGATGGGGGGGAGCAAAAGTACTTCAGGAGGATTTGGCAAAACTGGAGGAATGGTCTCACACTTGGCTGCTTGGTTTCAATGCCAAGAAGTGCAAAGTGATGCATTTAGGAGGCAAGAACCCAGGACGCAATTACTGGCTGGAGGGTGTCCTGTTAACAAAATCCAGGGAGAAGAAGGATCTGGGAGTGCTGTTAACCGGGGAGATGAACCATTCTGCTCAGTGCAGGAAGGCAGCGGCGAAGACAAACAGGATGCTAGGGTGTATAGCAAGGGGGATCACTTCTAGGGTTGGGGAGGTCATCTTGCCCCTGTACAGGTCCCTGGTGAGACCACACCTAGAGTACTGCGTGCAATTCTGGCACCCCTACTTGAAAGGGGACATCAAACTACTGGAGGGGGTACAGCGCAGGGCAACAAAAATGATCCTGGGGTTGGGGGACAGACCATATGAGGAGAGACTGAGAGAACTCAATATGTGTACATTGAAGGAAAGAAGGGAGAGAGGGGATATGATTAAGACCTTCAAGTACCTGAAGGGTTTGAACAGAGGAGACACCAGGTGTATGTTCAATCTGAAGGGCAGAAGGGAAACCAGGGGACACTCTATGAAGTTGGACGGGGGCAGGTTCAAGAGGGAACTGAGGAGGCAGTATTTCACAGAAAGGGTGGTGGCAGGGTGGAATGCTCTGCCAGAGGAAGTCGTATCACTGCAGAGTGTTGGGGACTTCAAGAGTGGGTGGGACAGATTCAAGAGGAGGTTACAAACCAGGAGGGGGCGTGAGATGGGAGGAGGGCATATGGGGGGGCAGCTGCAGTCTAATGGACTGAAGTGCTGCACACTCAAGCAGACTAGATAGACCGAGTGGCCCGTATCTGCTGGCAATTTAGTACGTTCATAAAAAAAAAAGAAAGAAAAACTCCCATGGCTCTCAGCCCCTGCCCCCCGTGATGGCCGTTGGTACTCTTGGGCTGTGCTTGTCGTGGATCCCCACTGGTTTGGATGGGGGACGGGGGAAGAGACTGATGGGGTGGGAGTTTGCTGAACACTGACCTGAAGTTAGGAAGAGGTGGTGGTCTGGGGAGCAAGGAGCTATGTGAAAAAAGCCAGACTAAGTGTGCTCTCCTGTATTTCAGGCTGGACTTGGCGCAGTCCCTGGGTTTGACTCAGTTACAGGTGAAGACGTGGTACCAAAATCGGAGGATGAAATGGAAGAAAATGGTAAGAATGAGTAAACTGTCCCATGTTCACAGTGTTTTCCTCTTTCACTGTTGTTTTTTATAGTCTCCCACCCAGTGTTTTCTGCTGGCTTCCCTTCCCCCACCCTAGTGCTCTCGGATGTCGTGGCTGTACCCTTCCCCTGGTGTGGCAGGTGGTCATCTGCCTTCATAGCTCATGCTAGTGCCGCACTGGAACAATTAATGACTTACGGCCCACATCCTCTCTGGGAGTCACATGCCTAGCCCCCTGCCTTCTCCAGCACGGCACTCTTCAGGTCAGACGGGATGCCTCTAGGATGCTGGGATGGATCAGGCCGGCAGGGTTTCACTGGTCACAGCAAAGAGGTGAGCTTACCTCTCTGCAGGTCATTGGTTGGGACACACATTTTTTTGTTTTGTTTTGTTTTACCAGGAGAGACACACTAAGCTGAAAGCTTGTTTACAGGTGCAACCTGGGAGCACAAGGAAGTTAAGTGACTTGCTCAGGGTCACACAGTATGCAAGTGAGGGCTGTGGGACTCAAACCCAGGTCTTCAGTTTTGCAGCTCAAAGCCTTAAACCACTGTGCTATACTGCCTCTATAATCCACCTGGAGTGCTGCACCCAGTTTTGGAATCCCTAGCTGAAAAAGGATAAGAAATGGCTAGAAGCAATTCAGCAGAGGGGAACAAAAATTATCCCAAGAGGCCGCAAGGGGAGTATTACCTAATGCCAATACTCAGAATCCCAACATTCAGGATCCTGAATTCAGCAGCCCGACACACCCATCCGACAGAAGGGAAGCTGATGCCAACAGGGGTAAGGTAGCGGATGTGACAAACCGCTACCTACCCCTAGTCATGCACTACAAGGAAGGAGAAAATGCAGAAGCTGGCTGAGCTATTCCTGTGGTGTGGAGGGCTAGGCCACTAGCAACTCAGCCAGCATGGTGCTCTTGACCCGGGTTCTATTCCTGGGGGTGACATTTTTTTGTTTGTGCTGTTGTTGCCCCCGTAACTTTTTAACCTGCTCCGAGGTCCGCTCCCCCTTGGAGTTAGTTATTTTAGTTATGGGGGCTTGTCCCCGGCATTGCACTAAGACCCTGTCGGTCTTCTGACAGTCGGTGTCCTGAACTCAGGTTTATAGAGTTAGGGAGACTGATTGTTGGGATTTCATAGTGAATCTGACAGCAAGGTAGGACCTATCAAGAAAGATTAGGCAGCTGAAACACTAACTCCTTAGAGGACAGGAAAGAGGGTAGGACATGATTGAAATCTAGAACTATGTGCAGGGACAGTACAGGGTGCAGCTGAAATGAATCACACTTGAACGTTTTGGTTTGGACACTACAGGGTAGATTCCTCGGAGTTACAGTATTAAAATTATGGAATAACAGGACCATTGGGTGATACAACTGCCAATAGATGTGTATGGGGTGGATGGGTGGGAGGGGGCGATAAGAAGGACATAAGGTAATTTTTCTTTGGGGGGGAGAGAGAGAGAAAGAGAGTGAGAGTGAGAGAGAGAGATGAATAGGTGGAGTAATCAATCCAGTAATATGATCTTGGGATTCAAAACCCAGTGGGATGTGCACAAGAGGGTAATTAGAAGCAAAAGAGAGGGCAGGGTCTCTCAGTGAGCCCTGAAAGGATTGAGAAATTCTACACTGGAATGACGGAGCAGCGTTGAGGGGCTTGCAGGCATTTTTCTGTCCAGTAGCATCGCTGTGTCAGTCTCCCAGGAGGAGGCTCATGGGGCTGCCCACTCATCGTCTGCTTGTCACAGTTGCAATATCAGATGTTCTGCGTCAGTGTGGGGTTCTCTGCAAAATACCCTCTTTACCCTTATAATTCTCTATTCATTCTCCAAAGCCAGAAGGGCTTGTCTGAGGAGAAGTAGGGGTTTTACCCATAGACTTCAGGCCAAAACTGGCCAATAAACATATTTCATTCATTCATTCCTGTAAACTCCCCTCCCCCAATTCTCATTCAAGTAGTGCCTTCTGGACTGAGAAGGACTGTAAAAGTGTAATTTTGGTTTCCTCAGACCAATTTTTAATTGTCTGCACCCCATAAATTCTCTTGGGCTGACATTAACTGGTGGCTTCAGTCTGCTCTACATTGTCGATCTGACTAAGGCCTTCGACCTAGCTGACCGCAAGCTGCTGCTTGGCAAGCTCCTGTCCCTTGGCCTGTCTCAGGACACCATAGCTTGGTTTTGTAGCTATCTCACCTGGCGTTCCCAGCTTGTAAAAATTGATGGCTTCCTCTCAGACTTAAGGGGTGTCTCCATAAGGGTGCTCCAGGGTGCAATACTTGACCCCCACCTATTTGGTCTGTTTATTAACAATCTACCAGATGCCTGCTGGTCTGTAAGGGTACTCCTGTACTTTGATGCTGCCATCGCCTTCTCCAGAAATACTAGCTGCAGTAAAACTTCTGTTGACCTCCAGGCCAGCTTCGAGTCACTAGACAAATGGTTCACCGACAACAAACTGGTACTGAACTACAAAAAAAGCTATGCTTTTCTCAGGCCTATAACTGAAGAAAAAAGTCCCCCCACTAGTCGTCCTCAATGACAAGGCTGGAACAGGTGAAAACCTTCAAGTACCCTGGTGTCATACTGAATGATACCATATCATTTGCCCCACATGTGGACAACATTGTTACCATGGCAAACAGAAGACTGGGCACCCTGTATAGGAACCATCTCAACCTTACTCTTGAAGCCAGATGTCGTGTTGTTTCCAGTACTGTCCTGTCCCTCATTGACCATGGCCTCCCTGTATATGTTGCTGCATGTGACATTGTATTAATCAGGGTTAAAGTGACGTGCATTAGTGCTTCTCACTTTGCACTTGGGGCAGTCAAGCTCACCCACAATTCCCTGAACTCCAAAGGCACTGTTCGGCCTCCCTTCAAGCCAAACATACGAAACTGCTTCAACCCTGTTAAGAATCAATATAACACCAGGAGCATGACAAGGTATGCCGTAGAACTGCCTTTCTGGAGAACCAACCTGGGTAAATATTCCTTTGCTGTTAGACTGGTTAAATGAATTGCATGAATCCCGGCTAAGCTTCCCAAATATTGCCCAATTTAAAAATATCACTGTGATTACTCCTCTGTCAGCTCCAGCTGTACCTGCTTCCAATAATCTGTGTACTTGCATGACTTGCACTGAAACTCCACACTCTTTTGCTGTTGTATAGCTTAAATTAATCTTTGTGTCCAACACCTGCTGCATCTGCCCTGACTATATTCCACTGGAATTCATGAAGGCACTGTTTTTGTATGTAACAGCATTCGACATGGGACCTTGCCTTTGTAAATGAGCACCTATGCTTAAAGAACTCGCCGATTAACTAACTAGCTAACTAACTAACTAGCTAGCTAATTAACTAACTGCAATTAGGATGTCACCAGCATTGTGAAAGCTGCCCTCTGATTGGTTCCATATTCCATTTTGATGTACCCAACCATCATAATACTGACTGGGATCTAGCCAACAGCAGAGATATCGTGATATCTTGAATGTTCCATATGCCATCAATAAAGATATTATTTGCTATCTTGCCATTTTATCTCCAAGGCTGTTTTCTGAAATAAAATTAAGCAATGAGGCACGCCAAGGTGTGTATTGTCCTGGGATAATGGTATGTCTTGGGGATGTGTCATGCTGGGATAATTTTATGCCAGGGTGTGTGTCATGCTGGGATAATGTCACGTCTCGGGTGTGTGTCATGCTGGAGCAGCAAATACCAGCACTTCTGAATCCAGTGCAAAGAAGGCTTTATTGTAAATCCAAACGTGAAATACACACACACACCTCACAGCTCGGGCAGACCGCTACCGGTTTCATATATAGCTATATGGATTTGGTAGTGCTGGTGTTTGTTTCTCTCGTACTTGGAAATATACTGAGCACACCTTTGCGGATTGTAGCTGGAATTGTTGTTTTTCTATGGACTGTGTGTCATGCTGGGATAATGTTATGTTAAGGTATGTGTCGTGCTGGGATAGTGTGTCACCAAGTTGTGTGTGTCACGTTGGGATGATGTTACGCCAAGGTGTGTTATGAGGCATGAAGGCCACAGGCAGAGTGCCTTTAACCACCAAGAAGTGATGTTATCCCAGCAGAACACACCCTGCCTTACTGCAATTATAAAATGGATCCATTTATGTGTTTCCATTCATGTGGAGGCTGTTTCATGGGCACTAGTTTCACCTGTGAGTTTCGCTTGGATAACATCAAGTGTGAATCTGGTTCTCCACCATTCTGCTTTTTGCATTTTTTCTATTTGTTTTATAAATTAATTTGTTTCAGAGTTCTAAATATTATTGGATTTTGACAGTTAGTATAAATGATTGATCCTTTTATACATCATTAAAATAGGTCCATGTTACATCTCAATGAATAGACAGACAGATAGGCGCTGCCTGGAAGCAACAGGCTTAAGTGAATTTTCAGCAGGGTTAGAGACCAGGAGACCCAGGTTCAAATGCCATCAGTGCTTGTTACTGTTGGAATCTTGAGCAAATCACTTGCCCACTCAGTGCTTTTGTCCCTCCCAGACGTAAATGTGTGTAAAAGCAGGATGCAACAGAAAATGAGAAATTGCATCTCAGCTGGGCTAGTTCAGATTAATAAACTGAAAAAATGAACTTTGGGACATATTTTCTTCTGGGCCACAGAATGTATCAACATTATATTTTTTGCCGATTTTTGTCCTGAAATTTTTTTGCTTTGCTTTCTTCTTTAGGTGTTAAAAGGTGGGCAGGAGGCTCCTACAAAGCCAAAGGGCCGTCCGAAGAAGAACTCCATCCCAACAACAGAGGAGATTGAGGCTGAAGAGAGACTGGGTCTCTTGGAATATGAGTCGGGGACTGAGGAAGCTCAGATGACACAAACAACAAACGAAGCTTCGGAGACACCATGCAAGACACAGGAGCCATCCACTGAAAGAATGCAAGCGGCATCTTCTCCTTCTTCCTCGTATTCTCCAGAAAATGTGCCAAAGAGTTAAAGGACAAATCAGAGAGATTCTGAAGACTTTTTTTTATTACAGCAAAACTTGAGCACTTAGTGCCTTGGGAACTTGCAGTTTCCTCATGGGGGAATAAGGCAGTACTGTGTGCGGTTCAGATTCACCTCATTGTGTGTTGTCAGTCCCGCTGCATGCACTGATAACATATGACTTTTTAACTGTGTTCAGTGAGTTGCAATGGTGTGTGTATAGAATAACAAGGAAGGTGGCTGCCCTGCAGAGCCAGTGCAGGGTTCTCTAGTTTGCCTTTCTTACATCAGATTGAAGCTGCTAGATAGCCCCATAAAATAAATTACTAGCCATAAACAGAACATTCAACAGTCAGCATACAGTATCAATTCACAATGAACGGATTGCTGCTGGCTGACAGCTGTGATGCTTGCCCTAGTCTGGGGAACTTTCTGCTTTAATCACAACCAGGAAAACATATCATGGTGTTTTGGTAGTGATGCCACATTTCTGTGCCACAGAGTGTCTACGTACCACAAGCACAGAAATTGCACTTTTTTTTATCACAGCAAAACGTATGCACTTAGTGCCTTGGTAAATTGCAGTCTCCCCATGGGGAATAAAGGAATACTGTGTGTGGTTCGAGTTCACCTCCTTGTGTGTTTCCAGTCTCGCTGCATGCGCAGATATGACTTTTAATGGTGTTCAGTTGGCGTGTGTATAGAAAAATGAGGAACGAGAATACGCGTGCACATACACGCACACACTCTCACACTCCTTTTGTTATTTCTGGGACTCTTCAGTTTATCATCTTTAATCATTTATAAGATTTACATTAAGCTGCAGTATATTCAAGGAGACAGGAATAGCCTCACATTGCCACAAGATGGGCTGTGAAATACAGTTTTAGAGGCCATAGCATTTACTAGGTGTTGACCTTCAGTCTGTGTTTAGGTAATGGACAGGGACCCAAGGAGAGGGAGGATTAAGAGCCACTTCTTGGCTGGCGTGTCAGACATGCACTCAAATATGTAAAAATTGCAGTATAAAGTTGGGGGGGGTCTATGTGTAGGTGGAGAGGAGTTATTGATAAACAGAGCCTCCATCTCATTATTAGCAAATGGCAGTGTTGCAGGAGCTAAAGAGGGGGCTCACTTCAAAGTTCTCAGGGTCCCGAGCCCTGGTGGCCCCCCCTACAGTTCCAGCGCTGCCTGTGGGGTATCACCGCACCTCATTTTAAGGTAAATTATAGGGAATTCTGTAAAAATGTTCCACCTTTGGCAGTATGCCTCAAAGGATATGGAGAGGATAATTATTTCTCCCTCCTACCATGAGCAATGTTCTGAGTTAGAGGCGGATCTGTGCAGTCCCTCCATAGCCAGAAATGTCTCGACACTACAATACTTAATGCTGCATTACTTGTATCGGTTGTGTAACGATTGTCAGAGTGGGAGTCCTCAAACCCGGGGCTGCTACAAAGGAGGCGGGGCTTGTTTTTATTCCTTTGCATGTCTACTGTACCCGATTTTTGATAGGGATGCCTTTCCTAACCATTGTGCCTGTAAAATACAGAAACCTATTTTGTTTATGTAAAAGAGAGAATATTTTTGTTGTAAATAAAAAAATGCTAGTGGGTCAGTTAATCAGTGGTGTTGAGAGCCACTCTGTGTGCATTTGTGTATCGGCTGTGTTTGGGGGTGGTTGTGGTACCAGGTGCTGACGTTTACATACCAGAGACTGGGTCAGGGTG
This sequence comes from Neoceratodus forsteri, assembly GCA_016271365.2. Lineage (NCBI taxonomy): Eukaryota > Metazoa > Chordata > Ceratodontiformes > Ceratodontidae > Neoceratodus > Neoceratodus forsteri. The sequence continues at coordinate 83,855,747 of JADMNL010000034.1, forward strand.
TGAATCTGGCTAACATCAATGACGGCAGCTGCTTGGTGTTCTTAGCACAAGGCAAGTAGCTTCTGAACCCACTATTAAGCTATGCTCTTCATAAGGGGCCTGTTGTGGTAGCCACTTTTCCCACTAATCAAGAATGAAACTGGACAAAGTCAAATTCCTTGTGGTAAAAACACACATCCATCAGTTCCTTCCTTCCTTCCTTCCTTCTTTCCTTCCTTCCTTTCCTTTCCTTTCCTTTCCTTTCCTTCCTTCCTTCCTTCCTTCCTTCCTTCCTTCCTTCCTTCCTTCCTTCCTTCCTTCCTTCCTTCCTCTGTTTTCAACATTTTCTTTATGAATTTACGCATTATAGCACAATGCATTGTCCAGGTAGGTGAAACAAACTAGTAATTTCAGTATCACCAATTATAATTGACTAGATTCACTAAAAATACCACCAACAGCTTAATCTGGTTAAAGGTCAGTTGGCATTCATCTGTATCCCCCTCCCCTGAGTCGTGCCTGAAAATAGGCAAGATTTGTCTAGTCACTAGTGCACTTACCTGGTCAAAAAAAACTAAATAAAATAAAATAGATGGTCCCAGACCATTTGTTACATCGTATGGGGGGAATCCAGAGACCAAATTAACATCTGATCCATGTTACTAATACAGCAGATATATAACACATAGCTACTTGCAGTCAGTGGCCTGGGACGCATCCTTAGTAACATTCCAACATGAAAACATTGTATTGTGCAGTAACTAATACCACTCAGATCCACCCATTTTGCACCTGAAAGGTGCAATGTATAAGAAAAGAAAACTGGCTGAACAGCACTGAATTGCTCCACCAGGGAGTTTGATTACAAACAGAAAATAACACGCATGCAGTGTCAGTGACTCAGCAGGTTATGCACTTGCCTCTGAGGCTGGAAGATCAGAAGTTGGTGAATTCTAGCCCCAGACCGGGAACGTGGCATAAATCTCAATACTGACACTGTGGTGCATCATGAGGGGTGTGTGTGTGTGTGCTGCACTCCTGAGGTGCCATCTTTCAGATGAGACGTTAAACCGAGGTTCCGTCTGCCTGTTCTGGTGGTTGTTCAGGTGGACATTAAAGATCCCACAGCACTTCTCAATAAGAGTAGGGGAGTTTATTGAGAAGAAAAAATCATACATGAAGACATCACAATTTATACAACAGCATTGTGAACTTCAAAGTAAATCAAAAGGAAAACTAAAAAGAACAAGAAAGTCCATTGCTGAATCATGGAACCAAATCATAACAAAATACCTAGAACAACAATTTGTTCAAGTAATGGGGACATCAGTATCGGTAGACCAGGGAATATTCCGTCATGCAATATCCAAAGACATCTTGGTTAAATGCTTAGCTTCAGCACAATAAATAGAGTACAGATAATTGGTAATCCTGAGCAACAGTTCAATATGTGACATTGTTTTTGTTGTAAAGTAAACACCTGGCATTCCAGATGTACCAATTAAATACAGAAAAAATAACATGAACTTTAGAGGAGTTCTATTTCTTCCAACTAATAGGATATACACCATACATTATTGTCTGGTAATGAACTAAGGCAAAAGCTGGTTCTGACTATTTAGTAGCTACAAAAGACCAAAACCCAGTAATGTAAGAACAGTGAAAAAATAAGTGAGCAGTCGTATCCACCTGTTGATGGCACATAAGTCTACTGCACATCTGTCTTCCAGCTGTTTGTGTTTCTGATTGTACTTAACATTTATCGTCTCGTGGCAGCTAAGCCAGTGCAGAGCCCACATGCTAGGGGAAATTCTAGGGTCATTAAAAAAAATCCAGCAAAGGGGTAAATGGACAGGGGGACATAAAGGAAAAGTAACAGGTTCAGTAAAATAGACATCTATAATATGGGCATATAGCTGCTTTCTAGAAAAAGTAAGGAGCATCCTAATTGTAATTTCACAAATACTTCCCTTACATAGGGCAGGGACAATAAGTGTAGGGGAATTTCCTCGGCGTCCTGGTCAAACTTCCCCCCATTCACTAAAATACCACCAACAGCTTAATCTGGTTCTGTAAGTCAGTTTACATATGTACACGTATTCTCTTTTCCTTGCCCCCGGGTCACACCTGGAAATGAGCTGCGGCTCAGTGTGCCTCTCCTGGGCACAAACTTTCAAATAAATAAATAGCAAAATGTTCAATGCTGAGTGTTTGCTTACTTGTATTTGCTGTGTAGTTGGTGGATATAGATAACACAGAGGCAAAAATTAACAAATGAATGATAAGTGTTATAACAGTGACATTGCCGTGCTTGAGAAATGAAGAGGTTCTGTGTCTCCTTTACATGCCACCTTACACATGGCTGGGACTCATACTTCCCCAGGGGGCAAACTAAAACTCCATGGGTTGATGACTAATCTTAAAATGGGCTTAGCAGAATTCCCAGAGTTAGATCAATATACATCGTTATTTGATTTAGATAAATAAATACCGGCCATAAGTAGCTACTGTTGGGCACAGGGTTTGAAGGTAAGAGATTCCAGACCAAACCTAGATTCATTAGCAAGGTTATTCCTAGCATTAATTTAATTGATAAATTAAATTCACATCCGACACGTAAAATGTACCTGGGCTAGTTAAAAAGACACATAAACAAGATATTTACTAAAAAGTTAGATTCCGAATGAGCAGATGAAGCAGAGAGTATTTTAAATTCCTGTTAGAAAGATCATGACAGGAATGACAATCTAATTAACAAGTTAAGTAACAGTACACATTGGAAGATAGGACTATATGACACAGAGATTCAAATGAAATGTAGAGAAAGGTTGTGGCTACAAGATTATCAATTGGGCTACCAACAACAAATTCTGTAGAAAGATCATGGTATTGGATTGTTTGGGTGCTACATTCTCAATGTACTGTCACAAAGAAAAAGCTGAAACTCGGTCTGTGAATGCAGGTAAGTTTAAACTGATATGATGTGATACCAAGACAGCTACTTACAATGAAAGACTCTTGCAAGAAGGTGAGCTACGGCATAACCCACCAATGATGCCTCATCAGCTAGAAGCATTAATAGTCAACTCAGTGATCTCTGAAGTTAGCACAGCTGATTCAGTTGAAGATAACCATAGAATAGTGCCTGGAAACAGTCAATGTGCAACCACAACCACCAACACAGCTAACACTGCAGCATAAAATTGTTTGGGGTAGAGGGGAGTTTCGGACCAAATGTGTAGTTGGTTTAGGTCATGACGGAGTGATACATAGATATATAGAAAGGTGACAGCAAAAAAGGACCGCCAGGCCCACATAGTCTACCCACTTGTTTAGCTCTCTGCTAGGATCTGCCCTTCCCCCTCACCTGCCCCCCTCCACCTTCAACAATCCCTTGTGTCTGTCCCATGCTCTTTTAATAAATAATAATATCTTTATTTCTCAAACGTGCCTTTCAAGTATCAAGGCGCTTACAAAAAATTAAAATAAAAGTAGTAGAAACAATAACTACAGTATGAAACAAAACAATAATCTAGCACGGTTCAATTCACTAAATGCTGTTAAAAGCCTGGCACCATAAAAACGTTTTTAATGCTTGTTTAAAGCCTCCCACTGTCGTGCACTCCAGAAGCTGATGGAGTAAAGAATTCCAGAGGGTAGGGGTGACGTACATAAAAGCATGGGCCCCAGAGGACTTCAAAGACATCCTTGGGATCTCTAGCAACCTCTCGTCAGCCGAACGGAGCAGTCGCTCTGGGCGATAGGGAATCAGAAGCTCTTTTGAAGCATTCCATTGTTGTTTCTCAAATCAACTCCTCAGAAAGCCTATTCCACTCATCCACCACCCTCTCTGTGAAATAGTACTTCCTAATGTTACCCTTGAACTGTCCCCCCTCAGTCTGTAACCCATGCCCCCATGTCCTCAGAGTCCCTTTCAGCTGGAAGATGCTTCCCACTGGCACCTGGTTTATACCTTTTAGGTACTTGAAGGTCTCAATCATGTTCCCCTTTTCCCCTCCTCTGTTCCAGGGAGTGCATGTTCAGTTTCCCCAACCTTTCCTCACATGACAGTTGGCTGAGCCCTCTCTGAACTCACTCCAGCCTCCTCACATCCTTTCTGAGATATGGCCTCCAGAACTGGACCCCATACCTCAAATGTGGCCGAACTAGATGGGTGTACAAGGGTACTATGACCTCCCTCCTCCTACTGGTAATCCCCCTTCTGATGCAGCCCAGCATTCTGCTGCCCCTAGCCACTGCTCCCTTGCAGTGCTTTTCCACCTTCAGGTCAATTGATATAGTGATGCCTAGGTCCCTTTCCTGTTCTGTTACTTCCAGGTCTCTGCCCCCATGCAATACCCTGTACTCTGATTTCTGTGTTCAAGTTGCATGATCTTACACTTGTCCATGTTAAATGACAGCTGCCACTTCCTTGACCATTCTTTGAGTCTCTCCAGATCCCTCCGCATTCTTTCTACCCCTTCCTGAGTGTCCACCCTATTGCAGACTTTAATATCATTTGCAAACAGACTTGCACCCTCTTCAGGACCTTCCGCTATATCCCCTATGAATAGATTGAATAGTAGTGGCCCCAATACTGATCCCTGAGGGACCCCACTGATGAGCATGCCCTCTCCTGATGCCACCCCATTCACAATGACTCTCTGTCTCCTGCCCCCCAGCCAGTTTCCCATCCATCGAACCACCTTCTGCCCCAGACCAAGGCATGCCAACTTGTACAGGAGTCTCCTGTGTGGCACGGAGTCAAATGCCTTCTTGAAATCCAGATAAGCTACATCTATCACCCTCCCCTAATCCAGTTCCTTGGTGACCTCGTTAAAGAACTCTGTCTAGTTTATTTGACAGGATCTACCCCTGGTAAAGCCACGTTGCCTTGGGTACATCAGGCTGCTTACTTCCAGGTAATGGGTGATCCTGATTTTCAGTAGCTTCTCTATGAGCTTGCCCACCACTGATGTCAAGCTCACAGGCCTGTAGTTACCCACCTCCTCCCTCCCTCCCCCCCCTTATGCAGAGGGACCACTTTCGCCTGTCTCCAATCCTCTGGTACTACACCAGACTCCAGGGACCTGTTGAAGAGTCCAGTCAAGGGTGCCACCAGTATATCCTTAAGCTCCTTCAATACTCTGGGGTGCACCACATCACCTTGTCCACCTGCAGGCAGCCTAGTTCTCCCAGAGACTCCTCCTCCTGTAAAGGACTCATATCCACGCCCCCCCCTCCACTGCTTTGGCTTCTCCTGCTCCACTGCTCACCCCTTCTTCCCTAGTGAACACTGAGCAAAAATGGTTGTTTAGTAGCTCTGCCTTCTCTCTGTCCCCTTGTATCAGTTTACCATTGCTTGTTTTTAGCTGGAGTATTCCCTGCCTAGTCTTCCTCTTCTCACTGACGTACAGTACCTAAAAAAAAGTTGTGTTCCCTTTTTTTTTGACTGCGCTATGTTTTCCTCTGTTTGTGCCTTCGCCCTCCTTACTCCTATCCCTGCTTCCCTCTGGCTTACCTGGTGTCTTTCCCACTCCTCTTCCGACTGTGTTACCTTGAACTTCCTAACGGCCTTACTCTTCGCTCTGCTACAACTCTATTACACCACAGGGGTTTCCCCCTCATCTTATTTTTATTTAATCTCTTGGCGCATAGGTCCGTGACCCCCACAATAGATTCTTTTACCCTCTACCACATGTCCTTTATATCGGTTAACTCCTCCGACCCCTCCAGAGCCCTTCCCACTAATTCCCCCATTTTCCTGAAATCTGTTCTCTTAAAGTCATGCACCCTTAACTTAGTTCGGTGAACCTCTGCAGTGTTCCTTCTTGTGAACCAAACTGTGCTGTGGTCACTCGTACCAAGATTTTCACCCACCGCCAGCTCTCTTACCCTGTTCCCGTTTGTCAGGATCAGATTGAGAATAGCCCCTGCCCTGGTTGGTTCCCTGACCAGTTGCCTTAGGAGGGCCATTTGCAGGGAGTCTAATATTTCCCTGCTGCTGGTGGATGATGCCGATAGGGTGTCCCAGTCCACATCTTGTAGGTTCAGGTGTCCCATCAGCATGACCTCACCTTTAGCAGCCATTGTTATGAATTTTGTCAGCCATGCATCTGTCCACAGACTCTTGCTGTGCTGGAGGCCTGGAAATCACACCCGTACGCATCACCTCTCCCTTCCCCATGGCCAAGGAGACCCATAGTCCTTCAACTTCCCCCCATTTGCCCTGTAATTCTGTCGCCCTGATAACCCTACTTTATGTAGAGTGCACCCCCCCTTCCTTCCTTGTCCCTCTGGAAAAGTATATATCCTGGTATCTCCATGTCCCACCCTTGTTCTTGATGGCACCAAGTTTCAGTTACCCCCACTATGTCAAGGCTTGCCTCCACCATTGCCGCTGCTAGATCTGGAATCTTCCTACCCAGACTGCTGGTGTTTGTATACATGATCCTCTAACCTCCTACTCCCTTGCTTGCTACACACTCCCTGTATTTTCTACCCTCGGTCTGTTTGCCTGTTGGGGGGGGCTCACTGCCCTCCTTGCCATGTGTCAAACAGGTAGAGTTTCCCCTTGACCCTCCCCCACTTTAGTTTAAATGATATTGCCTCTTAACATAATCTTCCAACTTACATTTGAGCACTGCTTTCCCTTCCCCATTTAAACGTAGCCTATCTTGGGCATAGAGACTATTGTCCCTCCATGTTGTTCCCCAATCTCCTACTACTCCATACCCCCTCTGAGCACACCATCCTGCTAACCAACTGCTGAATTCATCTATTTTTTGTTTCACCTCTGTGCTGGCCCTTGGTACTGGCGGCACTTTGGAGAATGTCAGCTATTTAAAATCCAAGCTGCTGCAGAACCTGGCCAGTCCCATAAACTGTGCCTGCACTTCTATCACACTATTTCTTGCAAGGTCATTTGTCCCTAAGTGGAACAGCAGATGTGTTCTCTCATCCAGTGTCTTCCCCCTGGAGGAGATCTAGTGCATGACTTTGGCTGCTGTCATTCCTGGTAGGCATTCCACCCATGTTTTGCACCCTCTGTCTCCCCTTCTTCTCTGTGTAACACCCTTTATAATAGAGTCCCCAAAAATAAATACCCTGTCCTCTTCCTCCTCCTGGGCACCTCTCACCACTGCTTTTCTCCCAACATTTCCCTTTTCCAAGTTATCCCTGTCCTTGCCCTTAATTTCTGTCCCCCCGAACTTTCTTGAGACCTTTTCTCCCCGTCTCCCTCCTCCAGGTCATCTCCCTGTGCCACCACCTGGTTCCTTGGTTCCTCTGTACTGTTTTCTGCCCCTGTGCCCTGCTCCAGTTGAACACCCCACCCCTCTGGGATTTTCCCTCCTTCCCCTTTACCACCAGCTTCATTTCTGTTCCGTGCCCCCTGTCCCTTGCCTTTTCCTCAGAAATCACCAGCTCCTGCGTCCTTCCTCCCTGCCTGGGTTGTTTCTGCGCAGTCCTCCCTTCTTGAATCCATTTCTCGGCCATCCCATTCCCCTTGCTGAGCAACTCCTCCCTACCTGAGTCTCCAAGACTGCCCCTTGTTATTCTGCTCAAAGGTTCCCTCCATTTTAACTCCTGACAATTTTTGTCCTGCTCCCATTTCCACACTTGTAGTCTTAGAGACTCTGTCCCTATCTATCTGCCCCTCTTCCTGCCACCTTCTTTTGCCTGAGGAAAACTCTAGAAGCTCCTGCCTCAAACGTGCTAACTCTGTCTCCATCAGCCATATCTTTTGTCAGATAGGGCAGCCACCTAGCTTCCACAGAGTGCCCATGAAAACAGCAGCCCCGCAGCCGATGTATCCCACTATTCTCCCCCCCCCGTGCCTCCTCTATGTCGTGTCAATGCCTGGTAATATCCCTCTCCTATTTTCCACCAAGTGGGAGTCCTCTGCTGCTGCTGACCCCTGCCAGCCCCATCCCCTATGATTCTCTCCCCTGGCCCAAGCCCATTCCCTCCTGTCCCTCCTCTTTTTCTTTCCTTTACAAGACCCCTCAAACCAGCAGTAAATGCCCCCCTGCTTACCCTACACAGTAGACTAATCCAATAACAAGTGACTGGCTAGTAGGCAAAATTTTAATGACCACCCCAAATACCAAAATGAGGTGCCTGTCTGTTACAAAGGTAGCAAACGCTGACTGGCTAGTACACAAAGGTACATAGCCAACCCAAATACCAAAATCAGGTGGCTGGGCATAACACAGGTCTCCCCTTCCCCCTCCTTCTCTCCAATAAATTGTTTTTCAAGACAGAAAAATAAAAAATCAGTCAAGAACTTGGAACTTATTGTTGGAAAGCAAAAGACTTTGATCCTAGCCCATGAAGCACTGATGTTCTTGCAGAATTGCCCAGAAAAGGCTACAAGATAGCAATGATAAAAAAAATCAAGGTGGAAAAGAATCGGGTATCTCCACTCAAGAAAACTTACATACATTACATGAGCATGTGCTGAAAAGGTTTGGTGAAGCAGGGTGTTTTAGGATTGATGCTGTCTATTTTAGTGCTACAGTAGCAGTCTCAAAAAAGATCAGTTTGTGAAACCTAATGTGGGTATGTTCGAATGCTGTGAAAAAGAATTCAAAGCTATTAAATACAATCAAAGCTATTATGTTGGTGACAAGATGACTTAAAGGCAGCAATGAACGTTGGTGCTAGACCTGGTCTGGTTATAAGAGGTTACAGTCTGGAAACATCAAAAGAATGAAAGAAATTAACTTACAGAAAGATTAAAGAAATGACCCTAGTTTGAATACACTTGCAGACTTTGTTTGCATTGCTGCCACGAAGACAACAGTTAACGGGTCATTTGATATTGTTCATGCAGGATAAATTAAACTATTAAACACTGCTCGGAGCACGGGTGATTAGCTTGTGGCTTGCACTGACAGTGATCATAGACTAAAAGAACTTAAAGTTTCCAAGCATCCAATTAACAACGCATATAAATGACTAGGATTATTGTTAAATCTTAAAAGTATTGATGAAGTTAAGGTGTTTGATAGAGGTGAAGAACTTGTTAATATCTTAAAACAATATCAACCTGACTTAATGGTTAAAGGCAAAGACAAGTCATTGTAGGAGAACACTGTAAATAAATAGTGTTCTTTGATAGAATAAATGAATACTCAATAACAGAAAAGATTCAAGATATTACTAATCGTTGACAGTTGTTGTGATAAGAATTATTTTGGTGCCTGTGCTTAACTTTAAACACAAGGAAATCAAACACAGCATAGCTGCTAACGTTTTCGAAAATCTCAAAGACTTTGACTGCAATGTAGACTTCTGTGCCAACACAGAAGAAATCATCAAGGCTAGATACACCGACCTGCATTCAGGACAGCATCTTTCTCAGGTAGACGAAGACATAGAATTGTTTGTTTATTTTTATTTATTTGCTTTTGGTAACCGGATAAGTGCACTAGGCATAGCAATGCCTATTTTCAGGCACAACCCGGGAAGGTACAAATAACAAACAGTTTGAAGCAGTACAACAATTGGTAATACAGAGGGTACAGGTACAAATACAATTACCAGCGAGATAGAAATGTAGTTATGACAAAAGCAAAAGAGATGCAAGTGTGAGTTCAACAACATTCAGGATACAAACTATGAGAGATACTGTGTCATTACAAACATTTTACAAAATACAGTAAAAGTGCATTTAAACATTGCCTTAAGTAGGAACACAATAGAGTTAAATTCTGAGCAACCACAGCACTAAAGGTCTTAAGCAGTACAAGAGTGCTAGTTTAGAGAAAATATCCACGATCGAGACCAGGGTATATGTGCTGTACTGTCGACCAGAAAGGCATGGATATAGAGGAGGGAGAAGTAGGAAATTAGGAGAGAGGAATGGAGGTGGGAGGGGGCGTGAGCCTAGGTAAAGCAAGGGCAAGACTAGAAAGAAGGAAGGCAGGAAGTAAGGTTTATTTATTTATTATTTTTTTATTAAATTTTGATAATCGGGTGAGCCCGCTGGGCCCCAAAGGTCCCTTTTTCAGGGGCGACCCGAGGGTTACATTAAACATGACATGGGATTGGTTTGACAAAATACATAGCCAGAGTCAAGATAACAAGAGTCATACGTTATTACACGGGATAGTGAACAGCAAGGTACATAACATAGAGTCATTCGTTATTAAAGTAACAAGAGTCATACGTTATTACACGGGATAGTGAACAGCAAGGTACATAACGTAGAGTCATTCGTTATTAAAATAACAAGAGTCATACGTTATTACATGGGATAGTGAACAGCAAGGTACATAACATAGAGTCATTCGTTATTAAAATAACAAGAGTCATACGTTATTACATGGGATAGTGAACAGCAAGGTACATAACATAGAGTCATTCGTTATTAAAATAACAAGGTTGAGAGGAAAGATGGAGGGGAGAAAGGCAGCAGTAGGTAGAGACATGGCGGCTAGGAGTTAGAGGCTGGAGGGTCTAAGGTGGACAAAAGCATGCGCAGAGGGTTGAGACAAGTAGATGTCTGTGGTGCAGCCTCTTAAAACAGGCATGGGTTGGAGAAAAATAAATGTCTTGGGGAAAGGAGTTCCAATATTTAGGTGCCGCACATGAGAAAGCTCATGCACCCATGGTGGTTTTACATCTTGGAATGTGGAGGGAAGCTAGGTCAGTGGATCTAAGCCCATAGGAGGTGGTTTGAGTGCCCAGCAGGCAGGCAAGGGATTGAGGGAGACCTGGTCTGGCAATACCATCAATGAAAGATCCAAGGGACTTGAGCAGATAGGCAGTAGGGGACAGCCATTTTAGATCAGCATAAAGTTGGCAGTGGTGCTTGTAACGAGGGGATGCGGAGGCATAGTGGCAGATATTATTACAGGTGGTATCCCACTTGCGAAGAGTAGTTTTTGATGCTCCTAGGTACTGTAGGTGACTGTGCCATAGGCTAGTGCTGGCACTTCCAAGCTTGGCATTAACGGACTTACAGGTAGCAGTAACATGTTGATCAAAGTCCAGAGATTCATCAAGTAAAATGCCGAGGTACTTGAAAGAGTTATTGTTGGCCAGTGGTGAGCCATCAGTGCATAAGGTATTGAGAGGGTTCTGGTTTGTTTTGAGTCTGGCACGGGAGCCAAAAAACATGGATTGTGTTTTGCCCGCATTAAGAACAAGGTTGTTTTCCATCATCCAGGACTGAATGTGGAGGAAGTCTGAGGACAGAGAGTGATTTATGTCCGAGATGTTCCTAGCACTAGAACAAAGAACTAGATCATCTGCGTACAGCAGTGATGAACAATCTGGAGAGAGCAAGGGGAGGTCATTAATGAAGATGGAAAAAAGTAGGGGGCCCAGGATGGATCCTTGTGGAACACAATATGTATGGTGGAGGGATCAGACAGGACAGAATTGTAATACAAGGCCTGCTTCCTGTTTGACAAGTACTATTAAACCAGACTACAGCATCTGTAGAGAAGCCAAGAGAACGGAGTTTGGTGAGGAGAAGGGAGTGGTTTACAAGGTCAAATACTTTGGTTAGGTCGATGAAGACTGCGTCAGTCAGGAACCCTTTATCCATTACAGAAAATATATCATTTGTGAATTCCAGGAGGGCCGTAGTAGTGCTGTGGCCTTTGTGGAAGCCATGCTGGGAGATGGAGACAATTAATGCCCTTTAATCAAATCTATGATCTTGCTGCTTACCATGCTGAAGTGATGTCAGATGACAAGGGATTTATCACAGAAGAACTAGTTATTGACATAAGTAAACAGTTTACAGATCCTGTGTTCATAGACACTAAAAAGACTAACCTAGCCAAGTTTGAAGGCTACTGGGCAAAGATGAGCAGCCTAGAAAGAGAATGTGCTGAAACGTTATGTACAAATGTAACAGTTACAAGAGATAGCCATGGAGAGAGTACATATGTTTTTTGTTTGAATGTCCTAAAGTAGAAGCGTTAGATGTCTGCTGCACTGGAGATATGTTCCTTGGCTTCCATTACAGCAAAGTAGATGCGGGTTAAAAACATAAACTCTTCCACCGAGTATGATAATCGTGCTGTGGCTATCACAATTCAATTCAATGGGTCTATGCCTTGGCCCAAGAGGATAAATCACTATTCTCATACTAATGAGGGTGGATGGTTTCATAGGTTCAGTTGTGTTAGGGTGTCTCAATCATCAAGGCTTCACAGATGTGTTACCTGTTTGATGACTTGTCTAATCCTGCACAGTTTAAAAATCTCGTAGGCAAACTATATCTAGGATTACATTCTACAGGTGAGTTTGTGTTACATCAAAAGGTATAGCCTTTGTTGTACACATTGATGCTAATTCTGATACCCTACAACAAAGCTGGACTTGTCTTTACAACAATAATGTCCAGTCCACTGGGCAGTGACATGATTGGTGCAGAAAACATGTGATTCCTTTTATCTTTACCAGCAGCGCTGCTAGTAGTGTTCCATTAAACCAATACGTTTTCTCAAAACTAGCTAGCGAAACTAACGTAACAGATGCTGTTATGCTTCACTTGTTTAGTATAATGACTATCACAAAGGACGTATGGCATCTGTTCCTTTGCACTGGTTCCAAAAATGCTGTGACTAAAGTGAAATCAAAGTATTTCTTGATTCAGACCAACTGCATAGAAACTTTATCTATGTAGATGATGTAACCAAGACTGTGCATCATTTTATCGATAACTATTGTCCGGGACATTACGATTTAGGAACAGGGATTGCTGTGGACTTTGATTTCATTGTGGAGCTAGTGATAGACAATGCAGGACACGATAGCAAACAATACATATCAATGCCCAAGGGTACTGGATCAGAGGGGATCTATAGACATTGCGTATCTCGACTTCAATAAGGCGTTTGAGTCTGTGCAGCACAGAAGGCTACTGCACAAAATGAGATGCCTTGGGCTGGAGCCGCTAGTGGTTAGGTGGGTGAAAAACTGGCTGGGGAGCAGAAGGCAGAGGGTAATTGTTAATGGGGTACCATCAAGGGAAGGTATGGTCGCTAGTGGGGTACCTCAGGGGTCAGTACTGGGGCCACTCCTTTTCAATATATTTATAAGGGACATAGCAGAGGAGCTAGAGGGAAGAGTGTGTCTCTTCGTGGACAACATGAAGGTCTGCAATAGAGTAGATATGCGTGAGGGGGTTGAGAGCATGCGCAGGGATCTGGAGAAGATGGAGGAATGATCCAGGGAATGGCATTTGACCTTTAACACCAAAAAAATGCAAACTCATGCATTTATTTATTCATTTATTTAAAGGTTTTGCCAGGAAGGCATGCTGAGCATACAACTGCTCGATTCCAGATGCGACCTGGGGGAAGGGAAAATGGATACATTCATGATGGACAAATAAACTGTGCAGGATTAAGAGCAGTGCTAAGCAAATTGGGCAACTGCACATTCTTACATTGACATTGTGAAACAAACATGGATTAAATGCAGAGCACAGATCACTGACCAAGGCAAGTGGCAACCGGAAGTGATTCAGATATGTAATACAGTAAGATCAATGATTCACACAGCGGCCTTTAAGGGCTTTGTGGCTGTCAGCACCTAGAGCTGATGTGGGTACAAGTGCAGGTGGAGGAGAAATGGGCTTTGAGAAGAGAAATGATATTCAGCCTAGAGGGGTCGGCCGGATAGCCAGGGGAAGTGAGTTACAGCGAGTGCACCCTGCGGAAATCCAATTCAGCACAAAACAACAAATGCCGAACACCAACTTGGTGAACTTGTATATGAATGTTTTATGCAGGGGCTACCCAACATACTTAAATAATCACCTCCAAGGGGGGAGGCGGACACTGGAGGAAAAAAGAGGGACTGAGGACAGCAATATTTAACAAAATCAACATAAACGCCTGCAAAAAAAAAAAAAAGAAATCGTACCTTGGTATAGTCCCGAACCCAGGACCACCAGCACTGCAGTCCATGTCCCTACCCACTACACCAGGCAGGTAGCTCAACAGAGTGATGCTCCACAAACCAATTTAGCCCATCCCACTACTCCCTCCCTTCCATTGCTAGTCCCTCCCCTCATTGTTGTTCCTCTCCTCCCTCACTATTCTTTCCCTACACTATTCCCTCCCTATGCTATTCCTTCCCCATTGCCAATTGAAGCCCTCAGTTGTGAGTCACTCAGTTCAGTTCGCTATTATCACAGGATACAGGGCCGTTGCCAGGATTTTTCCAAGGGGGGTTCTTTTTATGCAGTCTGCAATCTTTTATTTTATTTTTTTTCATTTTTCTGTTTTGTTCCCTACCCCCCCTGGGCCACAGCATACACATGGGTATTATGCGCATGGAGGCCTGCGCCGAGATCCGTGGCCCCTTCCACCCTTCCTGACTTCTGTCACTGCCCGTACCGCCTACTCACCCACTGGACCTCCACCTGGTGGGAGCGAGAAAATGGATGGGTGGGCAGCCACCCCTTTGGAGGGGAGAGCCATGGCTCAATCCCGCTCCAGCCCTCACCCCAAGCCGGCACCCCGGTGACCCAAGGTTGTTCCCAAACTCAGGTCACCAGTGTAGCATGAGGTAAGGCACCAGAGCCTCAGCCTTCTGTGCTACCGGAACGGCTTGCAGTCTACAACCTTTAAAAATAAGCTGTGGGTCTTAGGGCCACCAGGACCCCAGAAGCCATGAGGTCCTAGATGCTCTGTAGTGCATTTTGTGACTTATTGTGAAGCTAAAGAAGTCATATCTGAGATCTCCTACACCCCTTGCTCTAAGCAATATTATTATCTGGCTGGCTGCAGGGTGAACACATATATGTATTCAGTACCGGAGGACAGCAAGATGCTGCTACTTTAATATATCTAAGGCATTGTCTCAGATATATTATGTTATCAGTTTTAATATCTGCAGCTGTATCTACTGGTGTGCAGGTAAGGGGTCTGGGATGCCAGGCCCCCAAAAGCTCTGGGGTACTAGATGCTCTGTGGCTCATTGTGTGGCTTATTTTAAACCAAAACAACTCATCTGTGAGCTCCCCTCCACCTCCTGCTCTAAAGACAATTATTACTATCTGGGTGGCACAGATTGTGTGTGTGTGTGTGTGTGTGTGTGTGTGTGTGTATGTGTGTGTGTGTGAGTGTGTCTGTCTGTCTGTGTGTCTGTGTATGTCTACATATACCACCTGCGGTCACCCTATGTGGTACCCTTGTTTGTATATCCAGCCTGCATCATGTAACGTGTATTTCGTGTATATACTGTTATTACCTATCTGTGTTTGTACTTTAAGTGTTTATGTCGCAGGACCTCCTTGTGAATGAGCTTGCTCAATGGAGTTTTCCTGCAATAAACTTGAACTTGAACTTGATATGTACTGAACCTCAATGTGGAGTCTGTAGCTGGTTTTGGCTGGGTGTTGTACACTACTAACTTACTGCAGTGCTGGCTTGCTTCTAGGGCAGGGGTCTGGGGCTGATAAGCTCCCAGAAACCATGGGCTATGGTATGCTCTGTTGTGGCTTATTTTAAGTCTAACTCATATCTGAGCTCCCTTTACCCCTTACTATAACCCTCACCCTCCCCAACTCAATATACCATTTAAGCAATTGAGTCAGTGCAACATGGCCTACAGCAAGGCTAGCAGGATGCTGGGATGTGTCGATAGGGGTATTGATGGCAGAAGAAAGGAGGTAATACTTCCCTTCTACAGATCACTGGTGAAGCCTCACCTAGAGTACTGTGCACAGGTCTGGAGTCCTCACCTCAGAAAGGATAAGGATAGGTTGGAGACAGTGCAGCACAGAATAACTAAAATGATTCAGGGACAGCACGGCAGATCATATAAGGAGTACCTCAAGGCACTAAATATGTACTCATTGGAGCCCAGAAGAGAGAGGGGAGATGTGATAGAGACCTTCAAGTTCCTTAAAGGAATTAAAGTGAACTGCAGGGTATTATTTATAAAGCCTGTGTACCAATTCGCGGTCACATGGACACGAATGGAAATTAACAGGAGGTAGGTTCAGGAGAGATGTGAGGAAGTACAACTTTACGGAAAGGGTGGTGGAACTTTGGAGCAGTCTGTCAGCTGAATTGGTGGGTGCAAAAACAATCGGAGGATTCAAGCAGGGCTGGGACATAATGAAGGGAATAGAGGTTACTGGGGGCAACAGGACCACGGAGGAGAATAGAGAGAGGATGGGGAAGTGGCAGTGTACATCCCAGCCAGACCCTTCCAAATACTTGCACTGCCTTTCCACTGTGGTACCTCTTTTGCTTAACTTATGAAAAGTTAAAACAGGCATATGAAACATGACAACTTTGTATAGAGGAGGATTTAAGTAATTTATTTCTAAATCTTCAGCCCACCCACCGAACAGTTCCCTTGCTCAACTGCACAGCCTATCCCTTGATACGCAGTTATTAAGGGACACATCTTTAGCAATAGTGGCCAGCAAAATTTACCTGCTGGTGACTGATAATATTATAAGTCGAGGTCCTCTACTTCTTTTTTGCTGTCCTGGAGACATCGTCTCTGAGCCTGCCACCATGCTCCATCTTCCTCGAGTGCTAGCTGACAGTGTGAATTGCGGGCAGCGGCCGTGCTGTATTCCAGTCACATTCACAATGCTGACATGAGCTACAGTTGGCCAGCCAGTCATAGGGGGACGGTGCGGAGAAAGACTCACAAAGCAGCTCCAGTCATCTTACTGGCACTGAGGGAGCTGATTGGTAGCAGATGGGAGGGGCATGCATGCAGAGAAAAAGTGCTGGGGTTCATCATGTGTGCATAAGCACTCTGTGAGAGTCACAAAATAAACAGAAGTAATGAAAAAATGTTGCAAATTATGAAAAAAATGGGTGGAGTTTCAAAAGGAGGGTTCTTTCGAACCATACGAACCCCCCCTGGCAACGGCTATGGGATATCACCCTGTCACAGTGCTGTTGCCCAGGTCTCGGTAACTGCCACTACGTCTGCCTTACCCTCCATAAGAAGGCTTGCATTTCTGTCATCTTGTTGCTGAGACTGTGGGCATTAAGCAACACCACCCTCCTTTGATAAAGGACTTTCGTCCGAAATGCGTCAGGTGTGCAGTTGGTGGAATAAATACGTGAAAGAAGCTCTGGATCCGAGTATTATTGGGGTATGTGTGTGCTTCAGCTTTTGCAAGAAAGAAATTCCCCAACTCCTTATGATGTGTGACACGGGATCTTTAACGTCCACCTGAACAACCACCAGAACAGGCAGACGAGACCTCGGTAAAATGTCTCACCTAAAAGGGTGGGAATTTGAAGCCAGAGTTTCTCATAACAGGTAACAAAGCTTCACTTGATGTGTTTTTGAGTGTTGTTTGTACTCGAACCTTATTATTTGTTGTGGTGTTGCCAACGCATTTTTTAAAACTGTTGTTATTGGTTTTGCAATAACTGCCTCACAACGGTAAATCTAGCAACTCACAGCACTGTTTTTAGTACAGCTTTTTCCCCCTCCAGCACCCAATCTGCCCCTCCTGCTGGCAGTATCCCTAGCCCCATGACCCATCCCTCTCAGGGACTTACAGGTTATCCACCACTTACCCAAGACAGCAGATGTGGTGGATGGCCAGCCGTGTTGGTCATGCAAAAGCCTGGTGGGTACCGACATCATCCCGGTAGGCCACGGATTTTCTCCTCCGTTCTCCCACACTGAGGGTGCTGACGTGCAATGAGAGGCATGCGTGCGATGGCACATGTGAGACCTGGGGTCCAGTGGCTGCTCTTTTTTCCCATACAGCTTTTTACCTCTTTAGCTGTTTGTCGTCTCCTTTTCCCACCACCTCTTGGCCAGCACCACACCTCCCCCAGACCTTACCTGGAGCTAGTCCCCCTGGCTTTACCCTCTGTGGTGGGGCCAGAGAGGGGAGGGCCATCCTCCCCCTCAGAGTACAAATACAGATGCTGCGAAGTGTCCATGTGGTGATGCAGGTCGTGGAGATGCTCAGGGTGTCCTATAGCTCTCAGGTCCATTTTCTTCCTGGGCCCATACATTGGTGTCATGTCAATATGCGCTTGTGGAGGCATGCACGTCCTGCAGATCTGTGGCCCTGCCCATTAAGCCACTCACTACCTGCACTACCTGGTGGCAGTCAGAGGCCGAGATGACTGGCTACCTCTCCCTGGGAGATGAGAGCAGTCCCTGGGATGCTCCAGCCTCTCCCATCCCGCCAACCCCTGGCAACCCATGCTCATTCCCAAACATGGGTTGACAGCATGGCAGGAGGTAAGGCATTCAACTCCTTAGTCCTCCATGACACCAGGACCATCTAGCGGCTGCAAAAGAGGTTTTATATCAACATTTTCCTACAGAACCTTTCAGAGAAGGCTCTAAGTGTAGTCAGTGTTCATTGTAAGGAAGTCACCTTGGCTGTCCAGCTGTGGTGCTGTGTGACCCGAGCTGCACTCATTTTTATGGCTCTGAGTCCCAGTGGGTTATGTTCATGGTTTGTTCCATAGTAACCATATTGTGATGACAGAAGGAACATAGAGCCCATCCTGTCTGTCTCTTTTGCTGCACAGCAGTAATTACATCCAATTTGAATATGGACAGACATCCAAGCTTAACAACCGAAATGTCACCTCCCCCCACCCACTTATGCTGTATTCCATTCTGTAACTATGTCTGTCCCCACCATGTGGGGAGAAACACCTTGAACCCTAGCCAGGAATCAGACCTGCTACCCTAACTCCCAGCAGCTTGAACCATTCAGCTAAAGGGAATTTTCCTCTAGCTGGGAGGTTATTGTGCTAATTTGACTTTTTTTTTTTACTAGGAGAGACACACTAAGCTGAAAGCTTGTTTACAGGTGCAACCTGGGAACACAAGGAAGTTAAGTGACTTGCTCAGGGTCACACAGTATGCAAGTGGGGGCTGGGGGATTCAAACCCAGGTCTCTAGATTTGCAGCTCATAGCCTTTGACCACTGTGCTATACTGCCTCCTTTATACTTTATACACTGCAATCACAGCTATCACCACAGAGGTCTCCCTTCTGCTCCAATCACTGCACTGCATGGTTCTGTCAGAGCTGACAGCACCACTCTGCACCAACTGCCAGTTCTCACATACAACCATGCCTTCTTGTGAAGCATTTAACTATGTATCCCAAAAGTTGGGATTATCCAGAAATCCAGGTGTACTTCTGAAAAACAAATAAATAAATAAAAAAAATAAATGAATAGCCCCATCAGAATGCATGTACACTGATGGAAAATTGTGGAATTTTTGTCCAGTTCCTGTCCTTGCCCCTCTTGTCTCTGCATTGTTTCCATCCTTTTGTCACCTTGTTGGCACCACACAACCGGCTCTAACACAGTGCACGTGGGGCCAGGCAAATTTGTTTAGTTTTAGGTTAATTTCTGTTCATTGGGATAAAATAGCCATTGAGTCAAAGCTTATTTCCAGTGGGTCCCACAAAACACAAATTGTTACAATACAAAATTCAGGTTTGTACAACAGGTAATTAGGTACAAACAACATTCTCATAAAACCTTACAGTGATAAATAACAATAACAGGCATTCCCATATATTGGGAAGGCTTAAGCCGTGGTTCAATGGAGGGGGGGAATAACTCCACCCACCAAGCACTATTTGAGCATGCCTCCAAACTAACTCAGCGCTTAGTTCGTTTGGACATCCTCCCCACCTCCTCCTACTCGGTGTTTTTCTTACCCCTTCTCTGGGCCTTCATTTTTCCCTGATCCCAGCCTCCCGTCAACAAGGGCTGAGAATGAGTGAAGCCAAAGTAAAACATAATTACAAGTTGGTTCCATGTGATAACGGCGATCGCAGAAAGGCGTTCGCCGTTAGGGCGAGTGTACATCGCCGAAAATCAATTTCGGCGATGTACACTACTGATGCACAGCAAAAGGTCGTCGGAGACTTACTTTTTTTTTTATGCAGGGGTGGCGCCCTCCACACTCTCCTACATAAGGAATCTAATCTCCCGGGGGGGGGGTGCAAAACAGACAAAAAAAAATCCTGAACGGTGCACAAAAAAGTGACCGCGCCTAGGACCAAACCTGATACCCTCCCAACCCTAGCCTACCACCCACCCACCATGCCACATGGCCAGCTCAGCAGCTGACTGCCACACTACACCCCACAAACCCCCCCTTCTGCCCATCGCACTGTGTGCTTGCTCCCACGCATGTACATATAGTGACTTCCTCTCACTATATTCACGGACCCCCCATCCGGTCACCCTCCCTGCCCGGTGGCTCTGTGGACAGGTGTCATTACTGAGTCACCCTTTCTGAAAGTGCTCAATCACGATCGCCATTGTCACAGGCTACCCACAAGTTCGCACAAGCACGTTATTCCCTCACATTGAAACAAATGTGCACCGGTCACACAACATAACACCAAGCTTACGGATTTCAGAAAGCATTAGCGATGATGACATCGGGGCACTATGGAAAAGGAAAGGGGAAATTGTTTAACCAGCAAAGGCACACTAAGCCAAAGCTTGTTTCCAGGTGTGACCTGGGAGCACAAGAAAGTTAAGTGACTTGCTCGGGGTCATACAGTATGCAAGTGGAGACTGTGGGATTCAAACCCAGGTCTCCAGATTTGCAGCCCAGTACCCTTAACCACTACGCTATACTGCCTCCATCTGGGCACTAGATGGTAACATGCCAGTTGACGGTCTCAATCCAATAGGAAGCTTGTTCCAAGTTGAAGGACCTCAGACAAAAAAAGGATTAATTCCCTCTGACCAAGGACACACGAGATACGTCAGGATCATAGCACTTAAGGAATGCATTCCTGAACGGGTATTTCTTACAAAGCACTAAAACACTAAAATCATCAGGGACTTTCTTCATTATGCATTTTCTGTGTTAATTGTGCCAACTGTAACTCTTGGATTTGTGCCATTTCAACAAGGAATACAGGCCGCTGGGATGAGCATTGGGAGGGGCTCTGATGATAAGGTGCATCAGCCTAATTTATCAAGATGTTCCCCTTTCTGAGGTGACCGAAGCCAGCCCATCATATATTACGTCCCTGTGATCTATAATAGGCATAATCACTGTTTCCACAATTCCCTTCCTAACCGCCAAAGAATGGGCATGTCTGTGTCTGTAAAGAAATCCTATTCTAGGTTCAACCCTTTTCAAAATACTGTCAATGTGATGTCCCCAAGTGAGGCCAGGCACTTGTATGTAGGGGACCAGAGACAATTGATCACCATCATAAGTAACGATTGCCAAAGAGTCATCACCAGTCCCTGCCTTCCTGGGAGGCCTAAACAGCATCATTTGTGACTCTTGCGTTCAGCACCAACTTATTACATTTCAAGTCGTCCTGAAGCCCATTAAAGCCCTGCAGGAGTTCCATCTGTATCTGACAAATATACTGACCCACTCTATCATAACTGTATCTTTGGCATATGTATATAGATTGATGCCCAGCCTGAGCAGCCAAAATTTGTTGTTATTCATAAATTGGGAAATCAATCAATCAATCAATCAAGTCTTTATTTATCCAGGCGAACACCATTGAGCAAGCTCATTTACAAGGTGGACCTGCATCACACAAGGTCAAGGAACAATACAATACAATTATGTACATGCAATAAATAGGCATTATCATACATAACACTGAGCGGGAAAATACGTACAGTACCAGGGTAAATATGATCAGGGGATATCTTGGCGTAAGAAAAATAGAAAAGGTGAGAGGAAGGGAAGCAGACAGCGGAAGCAACAGAAGTAGGCCAGTTGTATTATCAGAACTTTTATGGATGCAAGTCAGGCTTTAGAAGGTGTGTGTACGGAGCAAAACACCACCAAGGGTGGGAGGTATAGGACAGTCGCTCTATGGCGACCGCTAGGGAAGTGAGCTGAGGGCACCTTTGGGGAGGTTGGGGGTAGGAAAGGGTAAGGAAAGCAGCATGAGATGATAAATTTAGTAAGGAGGAGGAGGTCAGGGAAAAGTGGTATAGCATAGGACAGGATAAGGAATAGGAAAGACAGCATTTTAGGCACGAGGAAAGCAGTTGCATAACTCCTTAACAGTTTTTGCAAACAAGGTTTTGAAAGCTGCGAGACTAACAGGGGTACTCAGTTTCATTGATTTCTGCATTTTATTCCAGAGAGAAGGCAACGCAAAGCTTATGGCAGCTCTTCCGAACCGTGTGTTGACCCTAGGCACTTTCAATGAAATAAGAGAGGAACTCCTCAGTGCATAATTACCTATCAAACTTAGAGGCAGAGAGTCAGCAATATATTGGGGGAGTTTGTTGGAGATCGCTCTGAAAATCCAAAGAACTGCGTGTCTATTCCGCCTGTACTTGAGGGAAGACCATCCCACGGCTGCATAAAGGGAGCAGTGGTGAGTGGAGAAGGGAAGGCCAGTTATGAATCTCAGTGCTCTGTGATACAATGTATCCAGTTTACCAAGATAGGCAGCAGCACACTGGCTACAGATGATGTCAGCGTAGTCGATTAGGGAGAGGAACGTGGATTGGACTAGCTGTGTCTTAGCTTCTTTGGTCAGGAGGTGATCTATCCTAAAAAATAGACCAAGCCTCTGTCTCAGTTTTTTCAGTAATTCCTCGATGTGATCCACAAAGGAGAGTTTATGGTCCAGCCAGACCCCCAGGTACTTGAATTTTGCGACAAATTCCAGTTTTCTCCTAGTAAAGTGGTGATGGGGTACCGACCTGACCATAGAGGGGTATGCCGTGTGTTTAACAGGTGAAAACAATATTGCTTTTGTTTTCTTGGCATTGAGTAATAGCTTTTTGTTTAGCAGCTGATACTGCAACAGATCGAACTCAGTTTGCAGATCTCTACAGGCAGTTTCAGGCGAAATCCATGGAAATCAGAACCCCGAGGTGGCAGAACACACTGGTTGTGCATAAAGTTGCTCATCCTGTAATTTTTATAGTGTATGGTATTATGTGAAATGTGTGGAAAACAACAGGGGTCCCAAAATGGACCCCTGCAGCCCTTCCTGGCCACATACTTTCAGACCGACCTGGAGCTTCGAAACTCAATGACTTGCCTTCATTATATTAGGTAGCTTTCAAACCAGCCCAAAACTGGCCCCTCAAGGCCCACACCCTGCAGCGTGTTTACCATTGTCTTGTGGTTGATGGTGTCAAAGGCCCTGGAGAGATCTATAAAATGGCTCCAATACTTAAGCCACTCTCCAAGGCCATCTGCACAGTTCTGGTAACCTCAATAAGGCAGCAGTAGTATTATGGTGTTTCCTAACTCCAGACTGGTTACAAGTTTATATGTTATTGCTCTGAATATGAGTATTCAGTTAGAGTGTATAGTAGAGCATTGTTCTGTATAGAATTCCATCCCTTTCAAAATGCTGTTGTACCACAGTTCAAAGGTCATGGAATGTGATTGTACTCTTCTGTGGCACAACAGCATTCTGAAACCTCTAGAGACTGCACAAGTCAATTTAGTTCTGAAAGTGAAAGAACCACAGCACACACATTTCACATAATACCGTACACTATAAAAAATACAGGATGAGCAACTTTATGCACAACCAGTGTGTTCTGCCACCTCGGGGTTCTGATTTACATGGATTTCTAGAGCTTTGCTCTCGAGATCGGGGGGACTCAGAACCCCTCTGCGGCAGAAGTGCATAGTTGCCTTCTAGTATTCTCTATGTTTTGCCACTGGTCTCTTAAGGACCTTCAATACCACTGGCAACAATGACATGGGTTGACAGTTTCTCAGGAAGTTCCTTTTACGAGTCATGAACACAGGGACTACAGATGCATCTTTCCACATATTCATTTATTTATTCGTTTGTAATTTGGAAAACACCTTTGAGCACAAGTGCTCTTTTTCAAGGGTTCCACATCAAGACAGGACAAAGGACAAGTTAACACATCAAACATTTACCATTTCAAGGGGAGCCTGGTCTGGTACTGACAATTAGGGTTACAACCAAGAAATGGCAGAGGAAAATCAGACAGCTTGTCGGTCATGGAGTTTCATTGAACAGGAGGGGGAAAAAAATAATTTAAAACAACAGCAGGCAGTTTTCCTAGAGAGTTCATTTTTAATGAATTCTTAAATGGGGTAATTTTGGAGAG
The DNA here is from genome assembly GCA_016271365.2 of Neoceratodus forsteri. NCBI lineage: Eukaryota > Metazoa > Chordata > Ceratodontiformes > Ceratodontidae > Neoceratodus > Neoceratodus forsteri. The sequence goes on from JADMNL010000034.1 coordinate 83,879,787, forward strand.
TCTCACTAGGGATTCTGGAAGTTCATTCAACCATTGGGCTGCTTGTATTGCAAATGAGCGGATACCCAGGCTAGTTTTATGAAAGAGGACATCAAATGCCTGTCTGGACATACTCCTAGTGGTGTAGTTGTTGTTGACAGGGCTGAAAAGGTCACTGATTGCAGGAATGAGGCCTAGAAGGGCTTTTTCGCCATCAGACATGATTGATATTTTAACCTGTCCTCTAGTGGAAGCCAGCTGGTGAGCGCATACAGGGTGCAGGTGTGTGTGTGGGTCCATCAGCTCCACTAGCAAAACAACAGGTTTTGTTAAGGACCATCTAACTCTACTGAGGACTGATTCACAGGCAGCTCCGTATATCAGGAGTCCATAGTCAATGAGGGGGGATCATGCTGGAGACCGCCAAGTGTCTAGCCTCGGCTGTAAGGTTTAGTCTTTGCCAGAAAAGAGCGCCTAGTTTTCTGTTGGCCATGTTTGCAAAGTAGTCCACATGTGCAGTATATGGTAGGGTCTCATCCAGGGTGACACCCAGATATTTAAAAGATTTGACCTGTTCAAGGGTAGCTCCCTGAGCATTTTTGATAACCGGGGGAGAGACCTTTTTCTTAAGGTTAGGCCCAGCAAACAGCATGGTCTTAGTCTTTTTATAATTAAGGACAAGTTTATTGCTTTCAAACCAATCCTCCAGTGTCTTAAAGCTACTTTGCAAATAATGTGAGAGAGATCTCCAAGCTGAGAACTACTGTTGAAGATCACCGCATCATCAGTGTAGAGTAACACCTTTGATAGCGGACAAGCTTCTGGGAGTCTGTTTATGAATAGCCCAAATAGGAGCGGGACGAGTATAGACCCCTGACAGACCCCAACTGTGACACTCCCAGCATTCGACAGCACTCCATCTACCCTTACCCTCTGTGTCTGCCCTAAGAGGTAGCATCAGAACCATGCTAGAGTTTCTGAGGAGAGGCCCATGGCGGAGAGTTTATCCAGCAGAAGAGGGTGGTTTATGAGGTTGAAGATTTTCGTCAGGTCTATATAGGTGGCTCTAGCAAAATACCCTTTGTCAAGGGCCACATGTACATGGTTGATATACTCAATAAGGGCTGTACCAGTGCTGTGGAGTTTCCTAAAGCCATGTTGCTGATTGCACATAAGGTTATACTTGTCTAGGTATGCGACTAGTTGGTCAGAGATACTGGAATACATTGGGAGAGGCATCACCAGTAGAAAACAGGAAGTTGTCTTCCCTTTGCACAGACAGTTGGTGAGACCCCATCTGGAGTACGTCATGCAGTTCTGGAGACCCCATCTCCGCAAGGACATAGACAGGATGGAGGTGGTACAGAAGAGGGCAACCAAAATGGTGCAGAGTCTGCACCAGAAATCATATGAAGAGAGACTAAAGGAGCTTAACATGTATACCCTTGAGGAAAGGAGGGAGAGGGGGGACATGATAGAAACTTTCAAGTACTGTACCTCAAGGCAATCAATAAGGTCCAAGAGGGTAGCATCTTTCAGAAAAGGAGATGTGCAAGAACAAGGGGGCACAATTTGAAAATAGAGGGGGTACGGCTCAGGGGCAACGTGAGGAAGTATTTTTTCATGGAGACAGAATGGTGAATGCATGGAATGGCCTTCCTGAGGAGGTTGTGGGGTCAAAAACAGGAGGGGAATTCAAGAATGCGTGGGACAGATGGGGTAAGAGGAAGTAGGCTGTTGGTTAACTAGGATCTGCAGCTTATCCAATAGGTATGGAAATGGGCAGACTGGGTAGGCCAAGTGGTCTTTATCTGCCATCAAAGTCTACGTTCCTATGTTTTTCCAATGCTTTGGACAGCGGGGAGAGGATGGAGATCGGTCTATAGTTGGCCATGTTGGTGCGGTGCCCACTTTTAAGCACTGCGGTAACTATAGTGGCTTTCCATATTTCAGGGAACTGTGAGTATTGAAGGGACATGTTGTAACTCTCAGTCAGGGAGCTGCTAGCTCATCAACAGCCAGGGCCAGGAGCCTCATGTTAACCACGTGCCCACCCATTTGTGTCCCCTCCCAGACTCTTTTTACATAGTTGATGGTTTCCTTTATGGTAAAATGCTTAAAGTAGAATTTGGGAAAATCTATGTTGTGGCTGTGTTGGTTGCTTTGTCCTGTGGAGTCATCGTCTTTGTTCTCGGGTGACTTTTCAGGGGGAGGACTGAGCTAAGGTCGGTGAAGGCCTCATTGAAGTAATTTGCTATTTCCATTGGTGCCATTGACGTATTCCCACTTGTATTAAACATTGTCGGGGATGTTTTAACATTGTTCCTGAGGAGGTCTTTTGGGTTGTCTCAAAATGTCTTCCCATTGCTCCAGTTTTCATTCTGTTGTTCCTTGTAGAAGCCAGCCTTAGCTTTTCTTACCTTCCAGGTGCACCTGTTGCGGGCTTCCTTATATCTTTGCAGGTCTGCAGGCGATCTAGTATCCCTTGCCCAATTCCAAAGATTATCCTGCCTTGCAGTTGGGATAATAGTGTTGGAGTAATCTACTCAGCTGAAGCCCCTTTAATTTTGTGTCTTTTTAGTGGGACAAATTTGTTGCATGCTTCAGTAAATTGGGTAATGAAGTAATCAGTTACTGTACTTATGTCAGGAATGGCGTCCAAAAAGCTCCAATCTCTCTGGGCCAGGTATGCTTTGAAGGCACCAATTAAGCCTTTCTGTAGGACTCTGCTAGTGATTGTTATAAGAGGGGTCTTAGGTATCTTGGCAGACCATTCCCATAGGACAAGGGAGTGGTCACTGATGGCATCAGATAGGACTTCAACCTTGAACAATCTTGGTGCATGGTTAAGATCCAGTCTACTAGGGTTTTGGTCCCTGTTTTATAGTTAACTCTGGTATGGTCTTTAACTACTTGAGTAAGGAATAGGCTAGATACCAGGTTCTTGTGGGTGAAGCAGGATTTGGCTGCCCAATAAATATTAAAGTCACCGGTGACTATTGTTTTACCCTTTAAGCAAGATTGGTTAAAGTATCTGGCAAACGTTTCAACTCCAGTTTGTTATTTTCCAGGCAGGACATAGACTGATAGTACATGGAGAGATTTGTTATCGTTTCCCATTTGAATTTTTAACAGCCAGGCTCTCGCTTTCACTAAAATGGTTATCTTTGGTCAATCTGTGGCCAGTCAAGTTAGTTTGTAGGTATATAAGGCAGCCACCACCCCTTTTGCCTTGTCGATCCTCCCTAAATAGGTTGTATCCCTGTAAGGCAATAGAGGAGTCAGGTATTTTGAGGGTGAACCACGTTTCTGTAAAAGCAATTAGATCAGGTTGAACGAGAGCCACCCAAGCTTCTAACTGAGGGAATTTTGGGAGCAGCTTCCAATATTTAGTGCGGTTACCTTTAGGTTTCCTTTATGGTCCCTGCTGGTCCCATTGTTCCTAGGTGGGCCCAGATTGCAGTGGATATTTCCTGATAGAAGAATGAGAATATATAGCAGTGTTTTACAAACCCTCCTCACATGAGTAATTGTCCTGGCCTTCGTAGATTGCAAGCATCCTTTTCTGACTCTAACATACAGTAGAGTAGCTGGAGTGGTGACGGGGTTCCCCATAAGTTCAGAGCTCCCACCATGGCTAACGGTCAGGCTGGGAAGGTTTGGGACTAAGCAGAAGGTGGTAAGGGTATAGGCACCTTCAAACTTAGTGCTATATTCCTGGACAGTGAAATTGCTAGCTTCTGAGAGTTGCCTAGTTTCCACCCCTTGTGAACAAGGCAGAACTTGAGTTAAGAATACTTATAGAATAAGTAATAGCTTGGTAAGGGGTGGTCCAGGCATTCTGAGTTACAGCCAGATACTTAAGCAGGAGCACAGCATTTTATTGCAGTGGAGACCTTTGGAGTCCCTCCCAGTGTATGACAGGCTTCTACGAGGGGAGGAGAAGAAGTTAACTGGTTGCTCAGTACTGAAGAAAAGGTAACAAAGAATACAGATTGCTCCCCCATTACAGTACAAGGCCAACTCTTCATCTCTGATGAAGACTGGAAGCATTCAGTAGAAACGTTAGGCATTTTTGTCCATTACTATGATATCACTAGTTGTTGTCGGCATGTTTTGAGCACCGAATGACCATGGGAATGGCTGTTTGACACACTATGAGCATCTAATAAACAGAGAGTTCTTTTCACACCTGACCATTGTGGACTGTCTTTGCTGTGAGTGCTTTTTTTTCTTTGTGACCATCCGCCGGCATCCAGTGAAAATTGCTTCCGTTTCAGCACTGATTGTTTTTCCATCAAGAACGTAGATACCCAAGATAAGAAAATTTACAGTGTTATATTGCTGGTGTTGAGTTGCAAGGTCTTTAGTGGGGTGGGGAGAGCGGAGCAAAAAATTAGGCTACCATGACCAGCGCTGATGTCACCAGAAGTCCGGTAAAATAATTTAATCTTATCTGTATGAGGCAGAGTCAACATAAAATTATGACAACCCCAAGATTATTTTATTTGTTTCAAAACCTTCCCATCAAGATTGAAAATGAATCTCTCACTATGTTTCAGAATGTGATACTGAGATTTCTGTGGTGAGACACCCCTCTAGACTGGCCCTAAGTAAACTAGGAACCCCTTGGTCTGCAGGTGGTTCTGATTTGCTGCATTGGGAGAGATACCATAAGGCACTGATGTTCAAGTAAAGCAGTATTATATTTAAACGAAGTGGAAGAGGAGAAGTCCACTCTCTGGCTAATAGTCAAAAAGCAGCAGGTAATCCTGCACAAACTGTTGGATTTCTTATTTACCTCCCCCTATAACCCAATCTAAAAGATAACACCTACATCACTAATACCATCTTGTCTATTAAAAAGGTACAGTCAATCCTATGAATCCAAAGGCTGCCAACACATTTGATGACACTTTGGAAAGACGTAGGTTTATTGTACAACAACAGACCACTGGACGATCCCAGATGGAATGCATTGGGCATCACCAATATAAGTGATTTACTAGAACCCAATGGGAGACTCATGTCCTTTGAAAATCTGAAATAAAGTATAGGAAGGCAATCCAGGATTCTATTCAGGATACTGATTTGTGAGTCCCATACCATGAGGAGTGGCGCCAGCTCTGTAAACTTGCCATAATGAGAATGGGAACTAGCCTGTATATAAATTATTACTAAAGCTGGACAATACTACTCACCCAATCAGACAAAGATAAATGGGAGGAGGAACTTAAAAGTACCATAACGAGTCAGGAATGGTCTTCCTCTTGGTTAAACGCTCATAGACGGAGTAAGGAAATTCAAGGCAAAACTGCAATTCAAAATGCGTCACTGTTACTATTATTCCATCCACCATCAAAGATTAGAGAGTATGGGATTTCTGCATGACAGGACATGCTGGAGAATCCGGGAAAAGCATGCCAGTCTACTTCACATGCTTTGGGATCGCCCTCAGATTTCTGAGCTTTGGCGATAAATACACCACTTATGTGAATTAGTAGTAGGAAAGAAAATTCCATCCACTCCTAAGTTTCTTGTACTAGGAAGAGGTACAGAAGCAGAATCTCTGAGCAGAACCCCGACTGACTGTGTATGGTCAGTCGCTCTCACTCTTAAAAGATTGCTCCTACCTTACAGGAAATTCCCTCCATCCTTCCAGGAATGGAGCAATAAAATGAGTGAAGTAATAAATAATGAAAGAATACAGCACAACTTGAACAGAAAAGCTGTTTTATATGACAAAATCCGATCACTCTTCTTGTGTTTCCTAAACAAAAACACAAGTATTGTAGAATGTCTACAACTGTCTACAGGCTGTCTACAACTCCTCCAAAAGAACCTTCCAGCTCGCTCCACGAGACACTCTGACACTGCTACATTCCGTGTCCCTTTCGTGAAGACCACTGCTGGCCAAAGGTCTTTTTGTTTCAGGGCCCCACTCTGGATGAACTCAATCCCTGACTCCATTTTATCAATCCCCAGGCTTGGTCCCTTTAAACCTGAGTTACTTAATCACATTATGTCTAACTCCCACTGTGACTGCAGATGAATCTCTATAAAATCTCTATTGCACTAGTACTTCACAAACTGCTGTTGTTCCATGACTGTGCTATTGTATTTTTTCATTCATCTCTGTATGTTACTGTCATTCTTTGTTCTAGATCGGATGTCTAAATTGTTTATTCCATATTGTACTGTGTTCTAATCCATTTTTTGTGTGACGTGGAGCCTTTGCAAATGAGTCCCTGACTCAAAGGGTTGTAATTCCTAGACCTTAAATAAATAAACAAGAATCCAACGATTTGATATGTATAGGAATTAATGCTTAATCGAACTGGACCAACTAAGAGATTTATTTAACGTTACAGTTTCTGTGACGTAGTCTGTGTTTTAATTTTTTTCTACATTTATTACTTTTAAATGAGCTGTTAGTAGCTCAGTATGTCTTTCCTGGTGAAATCTTTGAAATAAATAAATAAATTATATTATTTACCTGCTTATTAGGGGTGATACTGTAGTGACCCCTAATTCTTTGCAGTGATGATTTCTTGTTAAATTTCACATTTATAACTGTTTAACAAATTGGAATTAATCATCCACGTTCTTTCCTGTATTGAATTGTTGAAAATTAATAAAGTTTTTAATGACAGAAAAAAGAAAGCCTGGTGTGCAGCCAGCTTTGTGACTCTTGAAAAATTGTGGCCTGCTTATGTCTCATCAGTTGGGGTTCAGGGCAGGGAGGTCCACTGGCACAGCATTCAGAGAGTTTGTGGACCTGATTGCTGGTGGTCTGGATGTGGGAGACTTCATGGGCGCAGTCTTCATCAACCTCTCAAAGACATTTGACTTTGTAGACCACAAAATGCAAATGGAAAGAATGGCACCAGTATGAATCTCTAGAGAAGTACTAAGCTAGTTCATCTCATACTGAACTGGTAGGTCTCAGCATGTGGCTGTTCAGGGCATTCTGTCTGAGGTGGGCACCCTCCACAGAGGGGTCATGTAAGGATCCATCCTAGACCCTACGATAGACCTAATATATGTAAAGTGCAGTTACGTTGGTACATACCGCAACAGTAGATCTTTGAGAGAATCTCTTGCAGCAGGTCATGCCATCCATCCCTCCCTCCCTTCTTCCCTCAGTAGCATGCTACTTTGTTCCATTCCACTCTACATGGGCATATCTTCTGTGCCACATAGATTGGGGCAATTCCTTCCCCCTCTGTTCCCTCAGAGCATCTTCATGACTCGGTCACCACCAGGAAAAGAACCGAGGGGGATCGGGGACCACCCACACTTATATAGGATGTAGCAGAATGTGTGATGTCATCGTGGGCAGTCCACAGGTGAACTGCTGGTGAAAATCCTCCATGTGGAACCTGGTGCCAACAGCAGAACCATACTAATATGCCAAGCAAAAAAACATACTGAAATGGAATCAGAAGTCTAAAGGGATTTCAATTTACTGCTGAAACGGTTCACACAGTCCAACATGATGCTCATTTCAAAAAAGACTCAAGTGATGTGGAGGTAAAAAACATGGAAACAATCTCCTGGATATTAAACTCACAAACGGGTCGAAACTGGCAAACGCTAATGAGTACCATTGCCTTGGTGTGGTGATTGACAGCTCCCTTCATACGAGAGTGCAGTCTACTGACACAAGCGTTCTCTTGCTGGGCAACCTAGACGTGGCCTACAATAAGCTTGCCCCGTTGGTCTTACTATGTCCTTATGACACCCACCATTGCATGACATTCAAAGGCTAAGCTGGATTCATTGTATCTACAGAGACAAAAATAATCAATGATTATGGCTTTCAAATCTTTTAAAGAGAAAAGCTGAAGTCCAACAGACCAGGACCCAGAAATGATGATCCACAGACACAACTTGAGAGAAGTGTCAGTGGCTCAGTAGGTAGCACACTCGCCTCTGAGGCCGGGAGATCAGAGGGCTGTGGGTTCAGTTCCCACATCTGGCACTTGGGTTAATATCCCAGTACTGACACTGTAATGCAACATGAGAGGGGTGCTGCATTTCTGAGGTGCCGTCTTTCGGATGAGACATTAAACCGAGGTCCCATCTGCCTGGATTGATGGTAGTTCAGGTAGATGTTAAAGATCCCATGGCACTTATCGAAAAGAGTAGGGGAATTTCTCCGGTGTCCTGGCCAAATTTCCCTCATTCACTAAAAATACCACCAACAGCTTAATCTGCTTCAAGGTCAGTTGGCATTCATCTGTATCCCTTCCCCGGGTCATGCCTGAAAATAGGCAGGATTTGTCTAGTGCACTTATCCGGTCAACAAAAGCTAAATAAATAAAAAAACAGAGGTCTCAATGTCCCAAAAATTCAAAACACCTGTGGAAAGATTACTTCAAATTATTATCTCACTAAGCTGTGGAATTTCTTCCCCAGACATTACGAAACTCCCAAAATTGTGTGCTTTCAAAATTGCCATGAACAAGGAACCATCAGAAACATGTGACTGCTTTTAAACTGTGGCACAACCATTTTTCCCGTAATGCTTGTAATCCTGTACTCACAAATAAATGTATACTACCCAATGTCTCGTTCTGTCTTTATGTAGCATCTGGATCTTGCTTAGACTCAGGAAAATTCAAAGACCAGAGTCCTAGACTTCAGAAAGTGGACTTCAGAAGGGTGGGGGAACTGCTAAAAGGGCACCTGGAGGGCATCAGTATAGACCTGGGGGGTGGACCATAAGTAATCCATCGTTAAGTGAGGAATAGCAGCAGCCACAAAGGAGCATGTTAGGCTAAAGGGGAAAACTCAAGAGCCAATACACCCAGTTGGTTTAGTTACAAGATAGCCCAAGCAGTCGGAGATAAAAGGACTGCCTATATGAAGTTCTGGAGGCCCCAGAGGGAGGAGGAGGACAGGGAGGACTATCAGAGGAAGGCTAGTAAGGCAGGAAGGTAGCCTGGCAGGCTAAAGCTCAGAAGGAACTGCAGTTAGTTGAAGGGATTAAAACAGGAGAAAAAGCCTTTTTTAAGTACATCAGCGAGAAAAGGAATAAAAAGGATGGCATAGTATAACTCAGGAAGGGGAAGAGGTGGGTGGACTCGAATGGAACAAGGCAGAGGTACTGAAAGAGTACTTCGGTTTAGTCTTCACAAAGAAGAAGGATGGTCCGGTGCCCTAAAGAGGGAGTAGGGGAGGAGGGGGTGGGGGCACTGATGGAGTAATAGTGATGGATAAAGTGAAGAAAGGTTTGTCAGCTCTGAGGATGGACAAATCCCTGGGTTCTGATGGCATCCATTCAAGAGTGCTGAGGGAGCCAGCAGAGGAACTTGATGGGCCCCTGGATAACCTGTTCAGTAGTTCGCTTGAGTCAGCGGTGGTACCTCAGGACTGGAGAACTGCATATGTAGTGCAGCTCCATAAGAGTGGACCCAGGGATAACTCAGGCAACTACAGTGCAGCCAGCCTGACCTCAATCATATACAAGCTCATGGAGGCCATACGTAAGGAGAGGCTGGTAGGATACCTGGAAGAGAATGGCCTCCAGGATGAGCAGTAATGCAGATTTATCACTGGGAGATCATGTCAGACAAACTTAATTGACTTCTTTGACTGGAGTCACTAGAACAGTGGACAAGGGTCAGGCAGTGTATATCCTGTACTTGACTTCAGCACAGCCTTTGATTCTGTGCCCCACAGGAGGGTCTGGGGGTAGGAGACACATTGACAGGATGGCTAGCTAGCTGTCTGAAGGGCAGGACCCAGGGGTTGTGGTGGTGGTGGGGGCTCTCAGGTGCTAGAGATGTCACCAGAGGGGTCCCACAAGGGTTGGTGCTTTGTTCAGTTCTTTTTAATGACTTCGTCAATGACATTGGAGAAGGCATAAAGGGCAAGATATGCTTACTCATGGGTGACACCAAGCTTTATGAGAGGGTAGATACAGTGGCAGGGATACGGGACCTAAAAGATTATCTGGCAAATCTTGACAAGTGGTCCAGAATTTGGCAACTTGGCTTTAATGCAAAAAAAATGTAAGGTTATGCACACTGGAGCCAAGAATCCGAAGACAGAGCACAGCTTAGGTGGGGTCCAGGTAACCAAATCCGAGGAGGAAAAAGACTTGAGGGTGTTGATCACTGTCGCCCTGAAGCACTCCACACAATGCAGTAAGTCATCGGCATAGGCTTATAGAATGTTGGTCTGCATTGCAAGAAGGATCAGCAGCAGGTGGAGGAGGTAATTCTGCCACTGTACAGGTCGCTGATGCAGCCTCGCCTAGTCGCAGTACTGGTGTCCCTACCTAAAGAGGGACATAAACCTGCTGGAGGCGGTCCAAAGGAGAGTGACAAAGATGGTTAAAGGTCAACAGGGCAGGATATAGGAGGAGAGCCTGGAGGCCCTGAACATGTGCTCCCTGGAGGAAAGGATGGAGAGGGGGTACATGATTGAGACCTTTAAGTATTTAAAAGGTGGACAAGGAGTGCCTCTTCAGGTTCAGTGGAAACAAAATCATGAGGGGACATTGCCTTAAGTTGGAGGGCAGGGGGAGGTTCAGGAGGGTGACCAGGAGGCATTTCATCACAGAGAAGGTGGTGGCAGGGTCAAATGGCCTCCATGTGGTATCACTTGAAACAGTGGATGACTTTAAAAGAGGTTGGTACAGGGTAAAGGGGAAGGTCAGGGTCAAAAGGGGTGTAGCCAGAAATGAGTGGGTATTGGTTGGTGGGGGGCAGAGTCCTTCTCTGACGTTTGGTGCTCTGCAATATGAGCTGACTTGATAGAATGCAAGGCTTTATTTTGCTGGCACCTTCATATGTTCATATGTTCATAAAGTCTAACTCTGTACCGCTTATAAGATTTATGCAAGAATGCCATTGTAACAGGTCAGCTCTGTAAACAGGGCTTCTAGCCCCAACAGTTATACCCTGTATAAAAATCAAGGTCTTTACTACTACATACTAACAGCATTCACTGCCTCTTGCTGCCCCAATATACTAGTGCAGTGTGCTATGAAGGGGGTTGGGGTCAGCTATGTACAGTAGGAGGAACTGAGCCATCACAGAGCTTCCAATAGGGAGCACGATTTGGCACCAGGTGGCCCCCTTCTCCACTCCCAGAGGGGATCCTGGGATATGGAAGGCTGCAGAGGGTATCTTTAAAGGAATTTTTTAATTAAAAAAGGAAAACGCTTCCCTTTCTGCCTGACAGTCCATGTACTATCCTTTTTGGCAAAGGGGAGGACTGGCCATGGAGTGACATTTCCCAGCTGGGTTTGTACTGGTCCTGGGATTGGAGACAGTGGGGCGGTGTGCAGGCATGGGGTTTTCTCTGCATATGATATGCACCCACCAGCCATCTTCAGCTGCAGGTATGTGATTTAGTGCCGTAGAGATCAGATATACAGTCAATTCCACCTGTATACAGTTTGGATGTACGCAGTGTTAAATATAGGCACATTTTCTTCAGTCCCAAATAATTTCTATTCTTTGCTGTTTAGTTTTTTTGGTTGTATGCAACTTGGCCTCTTTCCCAGGTATGCTGACCTGACAGAGGTGGTAATTGCTTAGATTCAGCGTGAAATTATATACTAAATGGTGTTGTAGGCGTAGCTTGAAAGGTATGCGGAGACCTGTACACTCAGTATACTGCCTGCCAAATTGTTGAGATAACCAAAAGAATGGTACTCTCCACTGAGCATGAAGTACAACTGCTTGATAAGCCTTCCCTGTCTGGAGCACAATAAGACAGCTAATTACTGGACTGCTAATCTAGCTTTCCTGCAGATGCAGTTCATTTTCTGGATATATGCAGTTTCAAATGTGTGCACAAATGCTGTCATCAAACAGTGTGTATACAGGAGGAACTGACTATATGCAAAAACTAGGGAGAACATCACATGGGTAAACAGGGTCTTTCCTGCTGCCATTACTGATTTATGCTGATACCTTGTGGTTTCTATTTAACACAGTACTGTCAAATTCTATGTAATGTCCAAGCCTGCAAACCACCCCTGTCCTTGGTGAGGCTCTACACTGCCTGATTAGTTCTATCTGAATCATACTGAATGTGTTTGCTATCTGTATCACAATAATTATGACTGTCACATGTATTTATTTATAATTGTCTTTTTTGTAATTAATTCCGTGTCGCTCCTGAAAACGGGACTTTTAGTCTTAGTGAGCCTAGCCAGTTAACAAATTCCAAACAAATAATGAGTAAATATGTAAGTGGCCTACGCTATGTCTACAGGACTAGTATGCAAATGGTATGTTTCCGTGATGGCTATGAGATCTACGTCAGTTTCTGCCGTCATCGTAGCCATCACAGAAGCATGGGCTATTGATCAAAAATTATTGGGACCTAACAGCGCCTGGGTACTTACTGCTAAGGAAGGACAGAGGAAAAGGTGGGTGAGGTGGGGGTGGCATAGCCCTCTGTGTTAGAGAGGGTATTGAAGTAATGGAAGATGGGAATTTATTTGCTATTTATTGAATTTTGGTAACCGGGTAGGCTATCTGAGACAAGACAGTCCCTTTTTCAGGGGTCACCCGGGAAGTGCAGTACATAGATAGTGTATTCATTCATACAAGAAATTAGATAAGAAGTAGTCATACAGTAAGAGAGTACATCAATTACATTCAGTTATGCAAAATAAGCAATGTAAAGCACAGTCAACAAAACCTTACATACAGACATCATTTAGAGTATTTGTTTTTTGTCTTGGAGAGCAGGAGATAGAGAGAGTGGAAAGTTTTGCGAGGAGAATTGTGCAAGGAGTGGGGTTAGGAGTCAACGGAAACAGGAGCAAGGTGGAGCAGTTAGGTGAGATAACAGCAAACTTTGAAACTGAGAGAAGGAGGTGCAGGCCAGTATAGAAGGAGGTAGAGAGTTCCAGTAGGACACAGCAGAAAATGCAAATGATCTCCAAGTCATGGAGAGTCGTACGTTTGGCACTGAGAAAAGAGGCAAGGAGGTAGATCTGAGGATACGCCGAGGGAGACGACATTGAACAATATCAGCAAGGCAAGGAGGAGTGAAGTGATGTACAAGCTTATGAATAAAGCTTAGTGTGGCATAGCGTAATTTTAATTCATAGGGTAGCCATCCCAGGGCAGACAGGACACTGCAGTGATGGTGCCGAGCATTGGCCCTGAGAGCAAACCTACCATCTCTATGGTAGGCCTGCGATAGGCATGATAGTATGGATGTGGTAGAAGAGAGTAGTAATGGAACACCATACATAAGGAGGGGCAGGAGTGTGGTATCCACAATCTTGTGGCAGGAGGTCAATGTAAGGAACAGGTAGATGCGGTAGAGGGGACATCGATTTTTTGGTTTATAGTTTTGGTGATGGTTGTAACATGCACATCCAGGGTAAGTGAGGGATCTAAGGTGACTGCCAAGTATTTGAAGGACCTGAATGATTCGAGTGCATCCCCAGTATGTGAGAGTACAGCTGGGGGGGAGGGCTGGTGCGGATGAGTTGGAGAATAACATGCTCTTTGTTTTTTTAGTATTAAGGACAAGCTGCTTCTGAAGGAACCAGTCCTCAAGGGTATGGAAATCAGAGGCTAGCATTGAATTTAGCCACCTGATATCAGGAGAAGAACGGTAGATGATAGCATCATCTGCATATAAGTGAACAAAGGCTCCACCAAAATTATTAGGGAGGTCATTAATATACAGAGACAAAAGTAATGGGCCCAATATGGAGCCCTGGGGGACACCATGGGTAATGGGCCTTAGGTCAGATAGGGAGTCTGCCCATTTTACTTTTTGGATACGGCCATAAAGGTAACTTTGGGTTCAGGACAGGGCAGTGGCATCAAGGCCAAGGACATGCAGTTGTTGTAATAGAAGGCCATGGTTAACCAAGTCAAAAACCTTGGTCAAGTCTACGAAAACTGCTCCAGTGGCACGGCCATGGTCCATTTTATGGAATATGTCAGAGGTGACTTTAATCACAGCTGTAAGTGTACTGTGGTTTTTCCTAAACCCATGCTGAGAGGTTGAGAGCAGATGGTGGAGGTCAAGGCAATCCTGTAGGTGGTCATAGATTATCCGCTCTTGTATTTTTGCTAGAGGGCAAAGTATTGAAATAGGCTGGAAATTGTCCACTGTCGAGTTGGGACCTCCCTTGTGGACGGGGACGACCACTGCTACTTTTCATTTTTCAGGGATGGTGCAAGTAAGGAAGGATCAATTAAATAAATCTTGAACAGGGCGGGCAAGGGCATCAGCTCCCAACTTAAGGAATTTAGGCTCTAGAGTGCCGTGGCCAGGTGAGCTGTCAGCATTTAGGTTCGTGGGGAGACAGTGAACCTCCGCTAGGGTTGCAAGCTTTATATGAAAGGCAGGGCGGTCCATAGAGTCGACGACTGACGGAAGGGTCAGTTGGGGGAGTGGATGAACTAGAAAATGGGGATGTGTACCTATCCAAATTGGTGAAGAACTCATTGAAGCCAGAGGCGATGGGGGGGGGGGTCAGTGAGAGAGACCCCCTGCTCATCAAGGGAACTGGGGGTCTCAGAAATGTTACCCTTCAAAAGGGAGTCAATCTGTCACCAGAATTCTTTCGGATTACTAAAATGCTCAATCTGGAGTCTCTTGAAGTGGAGTTGTTTTGATTTTTGGATTGAGTTCTTGCAGCTGTTCCTTAGTTGCCTATGTGTTTGCCAGTTGGTAGGTAGCCCACTATCCTTATAAGTCCTCCATGCCTTATCGTGAGTGGACATGAGCTGCCTTAATTCCTTGGTGAGCCACGGTGCTTTAATACCTTTTACCCGGCAACTCTTTAAAGGGACGTGTTGGTCAACATTGTTGGTGAATTTTGCCATAAAATAGTCTAGTGCCAAGTTAACGTTCAGCAGGGTATTAATTGAATCTCAATCAGTTTATCGGATGGTATAGGCAAAGTTGTTGGTGTCAAACCTAGACATGTCCTGCACAGTGATGATCTTAGGATGGGGGCTAAGGAAGTTGTTATGCCATGCACAGAGTGTCGGCGAGTGGTTGCTTATATTGTCTGAGAGGACCTCCGCTGATTTTATCTTCGGGGCACAGTTTGTGACCACCCAGTAAAGTAAAGTATGGATACCCGCCTGTGTATTACTACAAGTAGGGTCACCAGTCATCTGAACCAGATTTGAGTCAGCCAGGATGGCAGTCAGTTTGGAAGAGTTAGAATGCAGCCAATCAACGCTGAAGTCACCTCCAAGTATGAGGTCATGCCGTGGGAGGTTAGCAAGGGAGGTTATGAAGGTGCAGGGTCTGCACCAGAAGACATATGAAGAGAGACACTTAAGGAGCTTAATATGTATACCCTTGAGGAAAGGAGGGAGGGGGGGACATGATAGAAACTTTTAAGTACCTCAAGGGAATCAACAAAGTCTAAGAGGGTAGCATCTTTCAGAAAAAGAGGTATGCAAGAACAAGGGGGCACAATTTGAAGATAAAGGGGGGATGGCTCAGAGGCAATGTAAGGAAGTATTTTTTCACAGAGAGGGTTGTGGATGTGTGGAACAGCCTTCCTGAGGAGGTTGTGGAGTCGAAAAACAGTTGGAGAATTCAAGAATGCATGGGACAGTCATAAGGCAATTCTAGGGGGTGAAGGTTGGAGAAAGTAGGCTGTTGTTTAACTAGGATCTGCAGCTTATCCATTAGGTGGGGAAATGGGCAGACTGGGTGGGCCAAGAGTTTCTTATCTGCCATCAAATTCTATGTTTCTCTGTTTCTATGACAGCAGAAGGTTCATACTAACATACTAATTGCCAGCAGATGAGGCCTTATGGTCTATCGAGTCTGCTCAAACCTCAGATCCCTAGTTGGGTACCAAGGCCCTCCCCCCCTTGTGTTCCAGAAACCCCTATCATCCATCCCCACCCCCATGAGCCAGGCCATCATCTGATACATCTGCTTTCTGTGTCTGTCCCACCCTCTCTTGAAGCCCTCCACTGTGGATCTCTGAACCAGCTCGCCAGGCAGCGTGTTCCAAGGATCCACCATCCTCTCAGTGAAAAACCTCCTCCTCTCCCCCCCCTTCCACCTTCCAACTTCAAATCATGCCCTCTGGTGGTACCTCCCTGCTTTAGTCTAAAGATCCCCTCCATGTTTACCCTATTTATTCCCTTGAGGTACTTGAAGACCTCAATCATGACCCCCGTCTCTCCTCTCCTTCAATGAAAACAGGCAGAGCTCCTCAAGTCTGTCCTCATACGTCAAATCCCCTAGTCCTCATATCATCTTAGTTGCCTCCTCTGTACTCTCTCCAGGAGCTGTATGTCCCTCTTCAAGTGTGGTCTCCAGTACTGTAAACAGTACTCAAGGTGTGGTCTAACCAGTCCATTGTACAGCGGTAGAATCACTTCCCTGCTCCTAGAGGTGATCCCCCTTACAATGCATCCCAACATCCTGTTTGCTTTCCTAGCTGCTCTCCTGCATTGCTCAGAGTTATTCATACATGCATCCACCATGACCCCTAGGTCTTTTTCCCCTGTTGAGGCCTCCAGCGCCTCCCCTCCCAGGGTGTACCTGTGTTTAGGGTTTCCCCACCCAAGCTGTAACACCTTGCACTTGGTGATACTGAAATTTAATTTCCTGGTGTGAGCCCACCATTCCAGGGTGTCCAGGTCCCCTTGCAGGGCCAACCTCCCCTCTTCCCCCTCAGCTACTGCTCCCATCTTGGAGTCATCAGCGAAGAGACTCATTTCACACCCTATACCCTCCCTGATGTGCATTAAACAGGATTGGACCCAGTACCGAGCCCTGTGGTACCCCACTACTGACCTCTCTAGGGTTCGAGAGCTCCCCACCGACCACTACTCTCTGAATGTGTCCAGCTAGTCAGTTTTCAATCCATATGACCATCAAAGGGCCCACTTCCAACCCCGTTAGTTTCTCCACTAGACCATTGTGGGTGACAGAGTCAAACGCCTTGCTGAAGTCCAAGAATAATACATCCACAGGCTTTCCCCTGTCCAGTTCTGATGTTACCCATTCGTAGAACTCCACAAGGTTGGTTTGACACGATCTACCTGGCACAAACCCATGTTGCTGACTATCCAGGCCTCCCACCTCCTCCAAGTACACCCCAATCATTCCTTTAGTATACTCTTCAGGTTCGGATTCAGACACAGGTATTTCAACAGCATCTACAGTAAGCACTCCCTGGCATACATGAGGACACCATCACCCCCTTTTTCCCAGTCAATCCTTCCTGAAACATTTGTATCCAGGCGCAGCAACCTCATGTTGTTTGATGCATGGTTTCAACCAGGTCTCAGAGATGCCCAGGATGTCAGGAGTGTATTGATTGATCCAGTAGCTCAGTGAACATTGAGTCTCTGTGGATTCAACTCACAGTGGCACCCGGTATAAAATTATGCCTAGGGGTATTCCATAGACCACCAGGGCAGGCGGAAACAGGGGACAGGGAGCACAGTGAGGAAATTAAAAGGGGAATGGCTAAGGGAGATGTTATGACGGTAGGCAGTTTTAACTTACCTGACATAGACTGGGACATTCCAGTGGCCAAGAGAAAGAGAAGCCAGGCTATTCTCTATACCTGTCAAGATTGCCTTCTGGTGTAGCTGGTAAGGGAACCAACAAGACAGGGATCCATCTTGGATGTGGTGCTCACGAACTCCGAAGTAGTAAAAACAACAAGTTGGGGAGCCTCTCGCAAACAGTGGCCACACAGAGTTTGGTTTGAAGTAGCCCTTGAAACTGACAAAATGCACACCAGAATGGAGGTCTTGGACTTTAGAAGGGCGGACTTCAACAAACTCAGAGGGATGGGCAATGTAACAGGTGTAGAGGAGGGATGAGGTAATTAAAGGAGCCATCCTGGAAGTATTGCAGCTATGCTTATGAAAAGTAACTAAAAGATATATATTCAAGAAACCACTTTGGTTCTCAATGAGGGTCAAGACGGCAGTAAGGGCCAAAAGGATGGCCTTCTGTAGATATGAATAGAAGCAGGGGGATGTTGAAAGGGAGGAAAATCATTAGAGAAACAGGGAGGCAAAGAAGGTGATTAGGGAGGCAAAAGCTGACACAGAGCTGTGATTAGCTGAGGGGGTCAAGAGTGGAAAAAAAATGTTTCCACTGTTTAAGTGAAAAACAAAGGAGGGGGTGGGGTAGTAGTTAGGATATTAGATGTGGAAAGGTGATAGAGGAGGACAAGTAAAAGGCCACAACCCTGAATGACTGCTTTTGCTCTGTCTTCACTAGGGAAGATAATACCTCCTGCCTGAGAGTGACATCAAAGCGGCCCTGAAAGGTATGCAGAGATGGAGAAACCAACATTTACTGGGGATAGGGTATGAAAAGGACTAGCAGCCCTCAAGACAGACAAGGCCCTAAATCCGGATGGGATACATCCAAGGGTGCTCAGAGAAATGGCAGATGAACTAGCTGAATCTCTGGAAAACCTATTCAATAACTCACTTCAAATGGGGGTCATCCCAGGGGATTGGAGGGTGGTGGACATGATACTGCTCCATAAAGGGGGGCACAAGAACAAGCAGGAAACCACAGACCTGTCAGTCTGACCTCTATCATGGGGAAGCTGATGGAGTCACGGATAAAGGCAGACCTCGTGGACTATCTGGAGGGTAATGGTCTTCAGGATGGTAAAGGGCACGGTTTTGTGCCAGGAAGGTCCTGTCAGACAAACCTAATAGTCTTCCTCAACTGGGTAACAAGGGAATTGGATAGTGGCCATGCCATGGATCTACTCTACTTCGATTTCAGCAATGCTTTTGACTCTGTGCCGCACAGGTGCCTGCTGAAGAAGTTAGACATAGGGGTGGCTAGGAATGTAGTTAGATGGGTGGAAATTTGACTAAAAGGGAGATAGCAGTAGGTAGTGGTATGTGGAGTTAAATCAGAGGAGAGGGAGGTCACAAGTGGGGTACCACAGAGTTCTGTCCTGGGCCTGGTCCTTTTCAACATGTTCTTCAGTGACATTGGGGAAGGGATCTGAGGTAGGTTAAGTCTCTTCGCAGATAACACTATGCTCTGTGGAAGGGTGGATAGATCAAGGGAATTAGAGAACTATAAAATGACCTACAAAGGCTAGTGAGGTGGTCAAATGTCTGGCAGTTAAAATTCAGTGCCAAAAAGTGCAAGGTAATGCACCTTGGGAAAAAGAACCCCAGGGCAGAATACTGGATGAGTAGGGCAAAACTCAGTACTACAGCCAAGGAGCTGACCTGGGAGTCATCATTAGTGACACGCTTAAGCAGGCTAGCCAATATGACAAGGCTTGTAGCAAGACAAACAGGATGCTGGGGTGTATCAGGAGGGATACTGATAGTAGGAAGAAAGATGTGATACCCCCCCCCCCCAGAGAATCTTGGTGAGGCCACACCTGGAGTTCTGGGCCCTTTCTGGAGCCCTTACCTTAGAAAGGACATAGATAGGCTCAGGGTGGTACAACATAGGCGTGTCGAAGATGATTCAGGGCCAACAAGGGATGTCCTATGAGGAGCGCCTTAAGGCACTGGACATTTATTGGTTGGAGACCGGAGGGGGGAATATGATAGAACCATTCAAATTCCTAAAAGGAATGAACAAAGTGAGCTGCAAGGAATTATTAATCAGGAACAACGGTTTGACAACATGTGGGCACGACTGGAAGCTGACAGGAGGAAGGTTCAGAAGGGATGGTGATGGCAGCTGAAACTGTGGGAGGCATCAAACAAGCTTAGGACAGAATGAAAGGGATAGTGATCCTGGTAGTAACAAGGAAGGGGAATGGAATGGGGCAACTGATGGAGAAGGGTATGCTGACCTGACGGCGACACCAACACAGCGATATACCTCTCTATTGGCAAAATCGACACTTTGCTGACAGGTCACTATGTTGGTGCACCTGAGACAGGGGCACACTGTCTCGCAGTCCTGCACCCCCTCCCCAAATCAACTCCGACTGGAGTTAATAATCCTAAGTATGAGGGGTGTGGGGGCCGAGCCCCCCACAGGGGGTTTGGGGGGCTTTGCTCCTGCTAGAAAAACAGGAATGGGAGACATATGGGATTTATAGTGGGCAACTGATCGACATAAAATCGCTGCTGAGATGCCGGTCGACAAAGTGGTTACCGACTGGCATCAGAACTAGAGGTTAGTGTTAGATCAAAGGGTTCTATAGGGTTGACCCATGGGCAGACTGTTTGGACCTTTGATCTTTTTCTGCCATCGCTGTCTATGTTTCTGTGTTGCTATGACTGGCGTGGTCTCATGATATCCCCTGTAGTTCATATATACACAGTTGCTATGCTTTGTGCATGCCATGCTAAGTGGCCACTCCTTCCGGGACACTGCCAACCCAGCCACTTGCTTTGCTGCACAGAATGGCTGGGATCAGGTGGGATGGGGCATGTGCAGGTCCAGGAGGTGGTATTGAATGCCACTGGGAGAACTCTGGCCCTCCTCCACGCAGGACCTATACTTAACATCACCTATGTACTGCCCATTAGTGTCATATAGGCTTAGTGAACTGAGCCCTAAGACACTATCCACGCACCACATTAGTTTAAAATGGCCCAACTCAAGTTTTGGAATGGGGGATGGGGGTTGACAGCATCTCTTTAAAAGCACACTAAGGAGCTGGTGCAATGGCGCCAAACGATGGGGATTTTCTCAGCATGCAGGCAACCTGGGTTCATGTCCCAAGCCCTCAACGTTAGGAGCAAAAAAAGGCAGGGAGGGAGTTCCGAGTGTCCTATGGAGGCTTCCCGCCCTGGGGGGGAGATGGTCTTGTACACTTGTTTGGTGGCCCCTGGTGGTGGCTTGTAGTTGGTGTTCATGGCGGCGTGAGCCTCGACACATCGCCAACTGCCTCCCTGGGTGCCGCTGTGGCTGACCATGGGAGGGAGGTGGGTTGGGGAGACAAGTGGAAAATGCAGCTGCTCTGCTGACCGGATGATAGCGGCTAGTCCTCACGCACCATGAAGCCTGGAAGTGTCCAAGCCAATCCCTCATCATATGCCCAGTGTAGAAGGAAGCCTACAGGTGAGACTCCTCTCCCAGTCCCCTGCATGGGAAGGGGGATCCCCACCCCCGGCAAAGGGATATGTTGGGTCAACTGGGTCATGACAATGGGGCTGGTTGGATGGTGAAGGGACAAGTGGTGGGTGGGGCCCTAGGCAGCCTGAAGGAGTGCTTGGGGAACATAAAGAAATAATACAAAAAAAAATAAAACACCAACAGTAGAGAATACAATCAGGCCATCTTAAGGAAACATGGTTGAAACATTGCTTCTATCTTTAAAGTAGATATTAAATATAATATAATATAATTATGGGATGGGTGATGTTCTGGAGGATGGTTTGCTGGACAACATCATTGCCCAGTGTGGAACAAAAGGGGAAGGAGTGGTGTTGATGGAGGACCTTAATATGCCAGGTACAACTGGGGAACCATGTCCTCTAAGGTGGCCAAGGAGCAGAGGCTGCTGGATGGCTTCCAGGATGTGTTCTTAACACAGCATGTGATGGAGCCCACAAGGGAGAGGCATGTCCTGGACGTGGTTCTGACAGATGGGGATCTGGTAAGGGACCTGGTTGTAGAGGATCCCCTGACTGGGAGTGACCACAATACTGTCAGGTTTCAAATAAGCATGGGGGAAGGGGGGAAGAGATCTAGGACACTGGCAGTGGACTTCAGGGGGCAGACTTTGTGGGCATAGGGAAATATTCTCAAGGATCACTTGAAGGGGATTACATCAATGGCAAATGTGGAAAAGAGATGGAAGGTCATAAAACGGGGACTTCATGAGGCAGTCAGGACCTGCGCTAAGGTGAAACGTAAGGGAGCAAGGTCACATAAACCATGTTGGTGGTCCAGTGAGGTTCAGGTAGCGGTCCGAGAAAAAAAGGTGGCCTACAAAAAATATAAAACAAGAAGAGGGGATAGGGAAAAGGAAATGTACCATCTTGCATCTAGAAAAGTCACCCGAATGGTGAGGGGGGCAAAGTCCAGTAAAGAGCAGTGGCTTGCACAGGGGATACATGGAGGGGAAAAGGGGTTCTTCCAGTACATTAGGGAGCAGATAAAAACTAAGGGCCGTCTCGGTAGATTGAGATCAGAAGGAGGGGTGGGTGGAAGACGAAGGACCAGGCAGAGGTATTAAGCAGTGTACGCCTCTGTATTCACTAAGGAGGGAGTGGGATATCTACAAAGTGGGGCGGCACGATAGATAGAGGTAGTGAGGGATCAGGGGAGCAACAGAAATGGAGCAAGAGGGAGGAAGAGGTACCCCAGGGGTGTCACATCAGGATAAAGATAAAAAGGCCAGTAAGGTGGAGGGGACGGATGATGTTATCTCCACGGAAAGGGTGTGGTTAGCCCTCAAGGCCCTAAAAAAAGATAAATCTCCTGGGCCAGATGGCATTCATGTGAGAGTACTATGGGAATTGGTGGACATACTGGCTGCACCCCTGGCGGAGCTCTTCAACAGGTCGCTCGAGACAGGGAGGGTATCAAGGGATTGGCGAGAGGCACATGTGGTGCCAATCCATAAAGGGGGGTCAAGAGAAGTACCAGGTAACTATAGATCCATCAGTTTGACCTCGGTGGAGGGAAAATTAATGGAGAGTATACTAAAGGAACGATTGGAGGTGTACTTGGAGGAGGTGGGAGGTCTGGATAGTCGGCAACATGGGTTTGTGCCAGGTAGATCATGTCAAACCAATCTTGTGGAGTTCTACGAACGGGTAACATCAGATCTGGATAGGGGAAAGCCTGTAGATGTATTATTCTTGGACTTCAGCAAGGCGTTTGACTCTGTCTCCCAAAATGGTCTGGTGGAGAAACTGATGGGGTTGGGAGTAGGTCCTTTGATGGTCAGATGGATTGAAAACTGGCTAGCTGGATGCACCCAGAGAGTAGTGGTCAGTGGGGAGCTCTCAAATCCTAGAGAGGTCGGTAGTGGGGTACCACAGGGCTCGGTACTGGGTCCGATCCTGTTTAGCATACATATCGGACATCAGGAGGGTATAGGGTGTGAAATGAGTCTCTTAGCTGATGACTCCAAGATGGGAGCAGTAGGTGAGGGGAAGAGGGAGGTTGGCCTGCAAGGGACCTGGACACCCTGGAAGCTGGGCTCACACATGGAAATTAAATTTCAATATCACCAAGTGCAAGGTGTTACATCTTGGGCGGGAAACCCTAAACACAGGTACACCCTGGGAGGGAGGGAGGGCGCTGGAGGCCTCAACAGGGAAAAGACCTAGGGGCCATGGTGGATGCATGTATGAATAAGTCTGAGCAGTGCAAGAGAGCGGCTAGCAAGGCAAACAGGATGTTGGGATGCATCGTAAGGGAGAATCACCTCTAGGAGCAGGGAAATGATTCTGCTGCTGTACAATGGACTGGTTAGACCACACCTTGAGTACTGTGTACAGTACTGGAGACCACACTTAAAGAGGGACATACAGCTCCTGGAGAAGGTACAGAGGAGGGCAGCTAAGATGATATGAGGACTAGGGTTTGACGTATGAGGACAGACTTGAGGAGCTCTGCCTGTTTTCATTGCAGGAGAGGAGAGACAGGGGGACATGATTGAGGTCTTCAAGTACCTCAAGGGAATAAATAGGAGTAAACATGGAGGAGATCTTTAGACTAAGCAGGAGGTATCACCAGAGGGCATGGTTTGAAGTTGGAAGGTGGAAGGGTGAGGGGAAAGAGGAGGAGGTTTTTCACTGAGAGGGTGGTGGACCCTTGAATTGCGCTGCCTGGTGAGCTGGTTCAGATATTCACAGTGGAGGGCTTCAAGAGAGGGTGGGACAGACACAGAAAGCGGATGTATCAGATGATGGCCTGGCCCAGGGGGGTGGGGGTGGATGATAGGGGTTTCTGGAACACAAAGGAGGGGAGGGCCTCAGCACCCAACTAGGGATCTGAGGTTCGAACAGACTCGATAGACCGTAAGGCCTAATATGCTGGCCATTAGTATGTTAGTATAATATAATATAATATAATATCATGGACCCGGTGTTTATTTGAGTAAGGTTATCAGTTGCCCTGGTCTGATCCTGGGGGAAAGGTCGCTGGGGTAACTGGTCACGTGGGAGACTGGGTCTGAGGCCACTGGAGATCGTGCTCCATTGAATCCGGTGCTCTGTAGTCTCCTAGGGGAGGTGGGCTGGAGAGATGGCTGCATCTGGGAACTTGTTCATGGCTGAGTGCCTTCAGCCGCAACTCCTTGGGGATGGCCAGGCAGTCGAGTGGCCTGGTTCGAATGGAGATTTCCAGGATCCCTGGAGGGATAGCCATGCCAGAAAAGCTTAGGTGAAGATCAGAAATTGGCTTTTATTAACTCATTGGGGACAGTCAGACTCTTCTTTTTCTCTTCTTTTTCCAGCACTTTGAACCTTGGCGGGCAGTGAGAGTGCCCTGTTTAACTGTGTAAACTGACTTTGTGTATAAACTGCTGAATTCTGTCACGGCTTATGTGGGAGATAGTGTCGGGGGGTAATAACCTTTATCTCTGGAGAGGTGGGAGCTCCCCAGAGGGTAATAATATTCAAATAGGAGAATCTGTGTGACTTTTCTCTTTAACTGAAAACACATAGAAACAGAAGCTGATGGCAGATAAGGACCTCAAGGCCCATCCAGTCTGCCCATTTCTTTTTCTACCTTATGAATGTGCCATTGGCCTTTGCTCTGTCAATGGCCTATTTATTCGTACTCATCTGTATTGCTCCTTTATGCCTATCCCATGCTTGTTTGAAGCCCTGCACTGTATTCAAATCAACCACTTTCTGAGATTGGTCGTTCCATGCATCCACCACCCTTTCTGTGAAAAAGAACTTCCTCACATTACCCTTTAATCGGCCTCCCTCAAATCTCATGCTGTGTCCTCTTGTCCTGCTATTTTTCTTATATTGAAACATGTTAGACTCTTTCACCTTGTTAATGCCCTTAAGGCGGTTTAATGTTTCAATCATATCACCTCTCTCCCTCTCCTTTGCTCTAGAGTACACATATTGAGCTCCGTTAATCTCTCCTTATATGTTTTCTGATGCAGTCCCTGCACCATTTTGGTTGCCCTTCTCTGGACTGTCTCAGTTTGGTTAACGTCCTTGTGTAGGTGTGGCCTCCGGTACTGCACGCAGTACTCCAGATGGGGCCTAACCAGTATCTTGTAAAGAGGGACTATTACCTCCCTCTTCTGACTTGTGATACCCCTACTAATACACCCCAACATCCCTCTAGCCTTACCTACTGCTTTAGTGGTCTGCTTGGATGATTTCAGGTCATCTGTGATGATGACGCCCAAGTCTTTTTCTTCCCTTGTGACTGCCAGCAACTTCACTCCCAACCTATAGGTGGCTTCAAGGTTTCTCTTCCCTATGTGCATGATCTTGCATTTCTTTGCATTAAACCCCAGTTGCCACTATTCCAACCATTTTGCTAGTTTATCCAGATCTCTTCTCATTCTGCCCACCCCATCTGGATCATCTACTCTGTAGCAGATCTTGGTGTCATCTGCAAACAGACAAACCTTACCCTCCAGTCCATCTGCAATGTCACTGATGAAGATATTGAAGAGGACTGGCCCCAGGACTGATCCCTGAGGTACCCCTCTTGTGACTTGCATCTCTTCTGACTGTATACCGTTTTCCACCACTCTCTGTTTTCTGCCCGTCAACCAGTTTGCCACCCAGTCGACCAATGTCTGACCCACCCTGAGCCTACCCAGCTTATTAATCAATCTTCTATGTGGAGCAGTATTGAAAGCTTTGCTGAAGTCAAGGTAGGCGACATCAACTGCTACCCCTTGATCCACCACTCTGGTTACCCAGTCAAAGAAATTTATGAGAGTAGTTTGACAGGACCTTCCTGTTGTAAACCCATGCTGTCTTGGATCCTGTGCTCCTATGGATTCTAGGTGTTGCACTATCCTTTCCTTAAGGAGTGCCTCCATAATCTTGCCCACTACTGAGGTAAGACTGACTGGTCTGTAGTTCCCTGTCTCCTTTCTGCTACCACTCTTGTGGATCGGGATCACATGAGCCCTTCTCCAGTCTTCTGGGACCTCTCCTGTGCACAGAGACTCACTAAACAGTTCTGATAATGGCTCTGCTAGTTCCACCCTTAGCTCCTTTAGTACCCCGGGATATATGCCATCAGGTCCTATTGCCTTGTCCACCCTGAGCTTATCGAGCTCTTGCAGGACCCTTTCTTTTGTGAAGGGACTAGTGCACACCTCCCTCCCCCCTGTGTCCATGGTGCTGAGCTGTGGGCCCTGCCCTACCTTGTCTTCAGTAAATACTGAGCAGAAGTATCTATTTAGGATAGATGCTTTTACACGGTCCTCCTCCTCACACACACCCTTATCCCCTTTGATCTTAGCAATACCTCCTCTGGACTTTCTCCTTTACCTAATGTATCTATAGAAAGTCTTGTCACCTTCTTTTACTTTTTGTGCTAGTGCTTCCTCGGTTTGGGCCTTTGCCTGCCTTACTGCCTTCCCTGCTTCCCTTAGGGAAGTTTGGTATGCCTCCCTATCTTCATCCCGCTGCATTCCCTTATATTTCCTGAAGGCCAGCCTTTTGGTTCTGACCGTTTCTGCTGCTGTTTTTGAGAAAAAAAGTGGTTTCCTTCTTCTTTTGCACTTCCTTTTCTCACTAACACAATGGGATGTTGCTTTAAGTATTGCATCTTTAATGCTTGCCCACTTTGCCTTTACCTCCTCACCTGTATTTCTTTTTGCCAGGGCTAGCTTAACTCTGTTGGCCATTTTATCAAAGTCAGTTCCTCTGAAGTCCCATATTTAGGACGATTTAGTTCTAGTGGCCAAATTGAACCATACCATGTGATGGTCACTGGCCCCCAGGTGACCTTCTACATGGAGATCTGTGATCCTTTCCCCTGTTAGTCAGTATTAGATCTAGGATAGCCCTGTCTCTTGTAGGTTGTTGTACCAGTTGTTTGAGGCCCTCCCCCTGCAGGGAATCCACCATGTGTCTAGTTCTGGCAGATGTTCCTGCTGGTATTGACCAATCTGTATCTGGCATGTTGATGTCTCCCATTATCAGAACCTCCCCTTTAGCTGTCATGTTTTGTATATCTTCTAACAGTAATGTGTCTATGTCCTCCCCCTGGTCTGGAGGCCTGTACATAACCCCCGTTCATATGGCTGTTCCATTTCCTATTTCCAGGGTGACCCACAGTTCTTCTGGCTCCTTATGTGTATTCTGAATTTCTGTAGCTTTGGTGTTTTCATTGACATAAAGGGCCACTCCACCCCCCCCTTTTTGCACCTCGGTCTCTTCTGAACAGTACATAGCCACGTACTGAAGTCTCTCAAGTGTGGTTACTGGTAAACCATGTCTTGCTAATTGCTACTGTGTCCAGTTTAGCCTCTGTCATTGCCTGCAGGTCTGGGATCTTGTTTCCCAGACTGCAAGCATTTGTGTACACGATTTTCCATTGGCCAGATTTCGGTGTGTTAGTTGTTGGGCGAGGTCCAGCGTTTCCCCTGTGCATCATATGAGGCGGACCTTTCCTTACCTGGTGATGCAAATGAACTACAAACATGCTGAACTCCTGTTTGACCACTAGCTGAGGGGGCAGGGTGTTCTTCCATTCAACGCATGGGGTGCTGCACCCTCCCATTTGCTAGTTTAAATATTCTGCAAAGATGTCAAACTTCTGCCCCAATGCACTGACTCCTTCCTTAGTCAGATGCAGTCCATCAAATTTAAAGAACTTTCGCTCCCAGAACAGTTGCCAGTTCCCTACAAATCTGTGTCCTTTTTCCTGGCACCAGCCCTTGAGCCACATGTTTAGCTCTCTTATCTCCCCTTCTCTGACCTTCCGTCCATCTGCCCCCCTCTCCCAGACTGGTAGGATCTTAGAGACGGAGATGCCGGACGAAATGGATGATAGTTTGTCACCCAGCCTGGTCAGGGTCAGGTGTTCCTTGGTCTCCGCAACTGACCAGCTGGCGAGATTGTTAGTCCCTATGTGTAACAGGACATCAATGTTTTCTCCTGCTTCCTGAACAATTTTAACAATGTGGTCAGTGTCTCTCCATGCTGCTGTACTTGGGAGACATCTGACCATTACCTCTGGCTGGAGATAGGTATCAACTTCCCGAATCATGGAGTCTCCTATGATCAGAAGAGTTTTGGATTTCCTTTTTGCTTTTTTTGTTTTTGGTTCCTGTTTTGGGTGAGTTTTGTGCTAGCTTCTGTGCTTCAGTGTCCTGCTCTGCAGTGTCCTCTGCCCCTTTGTTTGATTTTGGAGATGGAGGCAGATACCTGTTTGTAGTTTTTATATGGTTTGTGGAAGTGATATGTTGGAGAGCACTGAGTGATTAGGCACCCGATTTGCTCCACCTAACCACCTGCCAGCCTCTCAGACCAACTACTCTCTGCGGTCGAGGTGCTTCTGTTGGATGTTGGGGAAATGGCGGGCAGTTC
Source organism: Neoceratodus forsteri (assembly GCA_016271365.2). NCBI lineage: Eukaryota > Metazoa > Chordata > Ceratodontiformes > Ceratodontidae > Neoceratodus > Neoceratodus forsteri. The sequence continues at coordinate 83,908,190 of JADMNL010000034.1, forward strand.
TCATAATATATTTCCTTATGAATATGCAGCGCCTTCACACTTTGCAATATTATTTATTTTATATTGTTTGTGTTGGGGCTGGGGGTTTGGTTGGTTATGGGTTGTGTGTGTGGTTGGGTGTGGAAGTTTGAGAGTGTGAACTGAGTGTTGTTTGACTGGGTGTTTGCGAACTGTGGTGAAGATGTGTTGGGCAGGTCAAATGACGGTCAGGCATTATTCCCCCTCCAGGCTGAGGGACCTCTGCCCTTTTTTTTGTCCCTCTCTGTCCCTGGAGGTATATGGATGGTGCCATGCTCTGGGGATAGTTAGGAGGTCGAGGGCGGGGGCTCGGCCTGGTGGGGGAATGGAAAGGAGTGGGCAATTTGGGATAGTGGGGACAAGGAGACACCCTGGAGTGAAATGGGTCCAGGAAAGGGGTCCTCCCTGTCTGGTCCCCATACCCAAGGGGTCTGCTTATAGCAGGCAGGTAACTCAGTCTTTCTCAGCTGCTCATCCGACTCAGGTGGTGTTATGCAATGCCAGGTCCATTAAAAACAAGACCGCTATAGTCGCGAATCTTGTTGCATCATCTGACCTGGCATGCATCACCGAGACCTGGCTGGATGAGAATGCTGGTCCCATTCTGGCATCAGCAGTTCCGGCTGGGTACTCAATGATACACTGCCTGAGGATGGATCATAGGGGCGGGGGTGTGGCCATTTGTTTTAGATTGGAACTGAACCTGATGGAGGTACCAGTGGGAACCACCAACTCCTTTTAATGTATTTTGGGTGAGAGTGTGGGGTGCAGAATTCTTCTCATCTACCGTCCACCAGGAGATGGGAATATTTTCTTGCAGGAAGTTGCGGATTTCATTGTCGACCTGACATTGGGATTCCTCAGATGGCTGATCCTGGGGGATTTCAATGCCTGGGTCAATGATGAACTCTCACAATTTGGACAGGACTTCCTCCAGTTAATGAATTTACTGGGCTTCACACAGGCTATTTCCTCCTCGGCCCATATTGGTGGTCATTCATTGGACTTGGTGTTTCTCCTGGGGGTGGAGATATCTCACTTGGTGGTGGAACCAGTCGGGTGGTCTGACCATCATACCATCGGGTTCAGCTTCCTTGCCCCCCCAATAGGTCTGCCCTTACAGAGATGGTCCGGTACCACCCTTTGAGGGGTGTGTTCCCTGATGGCCTGATGGTGTTGCTAAACCTATCGGGTATACCGAGTGAATGCACAGATCCAGGGAATCTGATACTAGCCTGTATTAGGGCAGTGACAGAGGCCCTGGATTCCATTGCACCTGTTCATGTTCATCCCTTCACTCTTCGCACCAGGTTTCCTTGGTTTGATGAGCGAAGGTTAGACAGGCGTTGGCAGAGATCAGGCCTGGAGTGTGACAGACTTAGTTTGATGGATCACGAAGTGGTCTATCAATCAGCAATTACCCATAAGAAGGCAACGTTCCTGTCCAGGGAAATTGCTGCTGTGCAGAATTGACCTGCTCAGCTTTTCTGGATTGTGGACAGATTGTGCAATCCACTCTGTCTCCAGCCTGGAAATGTTTTTTCACAAGAACGTTGTGAGAAGATTGCTCAATTCTTCGCAGATAAGGTTGCCACAATCAGGTCTGGTGTCTGCCTGACCCTCTCTCAAGGGAGCTGCGGTGGTTGGCAGGAGATGTTGGATGCCCAGTTTGTGTGGTGTGACTTCGGCCACCCCACAATCAATGATATTGTGATGGCTATCCAGTTGTTGCGTCCGACCAACTGTAGTTTGGACCCGGGTCCCACATGCCTTTTAGTAGGCTATGTGGATAAAATCGGTCTGGTCCTTGCCGAGATAGTCTGGATGTCCTTGGAGAGGGGGATCTTTCCAGATCCCCCGAAGGAAGCTGTGGTTTGGCGCCTTCTTAAGAAGTTCTTCTTGGACCCTGACTGTCTGGCTAACTACAGACCTGTCTCTAACCTACCCTTTGTGGGTAAGGTTATTGAGAAGGTGGTGGTGTCGCAGCTGGAGGACCATTTGACCAGCCATAATGTTTATGATTCTCTCCAGTCCAGATTTAGGAAGAGACATAATACCGAGACAGCCCTTGTCTGGGTACTAAATGACCTCCTAATAACGAGAGATGAAAAGACCCATTCCATCTTGGTCCTTCTAGATCTCTCTGCAGCATTTGACACCATGGATCATGGTGTGCTGTTGGAACACCTCTGGTTCATCTGTGGACTTTTGGGGACGGTCCTTAGATGGTTTTGATCATTCCTCGAGGGTAGGACTCAGAGAATGGTGTCTGTTTTTTTTTTCCTCAACCCCATTCTCCCTATCCTGTGGGGTGCTGCAGGGCTCCATCTTGGCGCCCATGTTGTTTGTGGTGTATATGCTGCCGTTAGGAGTGATTATTAGGTGGTATGGCTTGAGTTTTCACTGTTATGCAGATGATACTCAGCTGTACATGTCCTTTGTGCATGGCCAGGATGATGCTGTCTCGGTCTTTAACAGCTGCCTAGCCGAGATCTAGGACTGGATGAATGTGAGCTGGCTGTGGATAAACCCAGAGAAAACTGAGGTGTTGGTTGTGGACCCAGGTCATCGACAGACAGGTGTGTTGGCGGGACTGCCTTTGGGTCTCTGGCTTGGTGGTGTCCAGATAACTACCCGAGACTGGGTGCGGAACCTGGGCATTATGTTTGATGACTGCCTGACCCTAAAATCACAGGTGTCGGCGGCTGTCAAAACCTCTTTTTACCATCTGAGGAATATCGCTTGGGTAAAGCACCTGGTTCCTCCCGATGATCTTCCAACTTTGGTCCATGCCTTTATTGCCTCCTGCCTTGACTACTACAATGCCTTTTACCTTGGGCTATTGGGGGTTGATATCCACTGTCTGCAGCTGATGCAGAATGCGGCAGCCAGGCTTTTGACTAGTACCTCTAGGACCAGTCATATAACGCCTGTGCTCCGCGGACTGCACTGGCTGCCAATACAGTGGCAGATCACCTTCGAGGTCCATTTGCTAACCTATAAGACCCTACACAGTCAGAGACCCAGTTATCTGCAAGATCTCCTTCATCTCTACTGTTCCCCCTGCCCTCTCCGATCCACTGATGAGGGATTGCAAGAGATTCTCAGGGTCCGTTTACAAACATTCGGAGCAAGGTCATTTAGTTCTATGGCCCTGACCCTGTGGAATTCTTTACCTCATCAGGTGCGAGATTGCCTGACCATCTAAAGTTTCAAAGTTGCCATAAAAATGTATTTATTTAGCCTGGCATTTTCCGATTTTTAAAGCTGCTACTGTATTTATTAGTTTAATTTTATCTTGTTATTTATTAATTTGTCTTGATTTTATTGTACAGGCGCCTTGGTTTAAGAAAGGCGCCTTTTTACAAGTAAAGTATTGATTGATAATATAATATAATATAATATAATATAATATAATATATAGTACAATATTTGTTGTACAATATCGTTGTACAATATTCGTTGTACAATATAGTACAATATCGTTCCTGTGACTGTTTCCGCTAAACCCTGTTTGGCAATCTAAAACCCTAGCACTGTTAAATCTCCTTAGCACCATCTCTGACATCCCCTCTCCTCTGCTACCCTACCCCCTTCACCTTTCCTCCCCTCTACCTAATGCCCTCCCCAATCTGTCCTGACAAGGTCTGTTGGCTGATTTCAACTTACCTTGTGATTTCACCAGTAACTGGCAAAGCTTGTTTTGGCTGATTTTCAGTTTACTGTATGCATTCCAGTGCATGAAACTGCTTAGTGTTACTCATTTCTATTCTTTAATTCACTGTGAATGTCAACTATTGCTTTCTTTTCTTAGTTACAATTATTTTACCATACCCTGTTTAGACTGTAAACCTGTTGATCTCCTTTCTCTATGTATACTGTTTTGCCATACTTTTTGTTCTGCTAACCTGTTGTATTATGTTGCTGACGTGAAATCTTTGTAAAAGAGCTCTAAGCTCAAAGGTATTTGTAATCCGAGATCTAAATAAATAAAAACAAAATAAAAATAATGTATAATATAATATAATATAGTATAGTATAACATAAGATAATATAGTATAATATAATATAGTATAATATAATATATTGTAATGAAATGTGATGTAATATAGTATGGTTTAAAATATCTCTGTTTTCCATTACTGCTATGGTATGCTTGTGCCTTGACTGTTCTAACATGGATAGCCGTATTATCTGATGGGAAAGCAATGCAATACTCACACATGCAGCTCCTGGAAGGGCAGTGGCAGTAGTGTGCCAGCGAGCTCCTGGGCCCTGAATCCTGGCAGGCCCTGCAGAGTAACACAAACTGGGCCAGACCATCATAACTGCAGCCTCCCTGGCCGTCCACTACAAAATAAGGTCACAACAACAGCCGAAGAAAGCAACAATCGGAAAAATAAATATTAAACAAAAACATAAATTGCTCTTGATTTTCTTTTTAAACACAGGTTTTGAACTGGTCAAAGCAGTCGAACTTGTGATTTCTATCACTGCTTCTCTCTCTCTCTCTCTGTTTACTTATCCATATCATTTAGGCACCCAATTAAGTGTCATTTAATGCTGCAGACCTGTCATTAAAATATCTTCATGAATAGGACCATTCAGAGAGAAAATGAACTCTTTTAAAACCTGCCCCAGGTCAGTAAATAGAAAAACTAACCGAAACTCAGAAAATATTTTTCTGTGTCTCACTCACCCTTCACACACTTTATAAATGAAAAAAAAAAACCCTACACAAAGGGCAATCAGAGTTCCCTGCAATGTGCACTCCTCCTGCAGGGTTCATGTCATGTTGTCTGTGTTTTAAGTATAAGCTGGCAACTCAATGGTCCCCTCCCCGTGCGTCTAACTGGTGGGGAGTAGCTGCCCCCAGAAAGGTAATTACAGTGGTCCGGTCCATGGGGACCGCAGCAGCTTGGCTGGCAATGATTTATGTGGCAGCCGGAGGGTTAAATGTACATTAGTAAATTATCTGGTATCGTGGGGAGTTTGGTAGGACAAGTCCAGAATTCAGAGACAGTGGGGCTCTTCTATTTCTTTTTCTATAAATTCTAATGGCATTTTTTTCTGACAAGGCATATCTGAAGGGATTTATGGAAGGAAATGGGTGGACTTGTCAGGAATCTGCAAATGAAAGGATGAGCCCTTGCGGGTGAAATAAAAAAATACAAAAAAAAACAAAACAAAAACTAAAGTCCTTTCCCAGAACTGAATTTTTTTTTTTCGTTTTAGTAAGTGGAACCACACCTTCATTTTGAGAATTCTGAATCACTGTTAATTAATGTAGTGCTCATGACAGCTGAGCTGAGAAAATAATGATGCTGGAACCTCATGTTCTCAATCTATCCATTGATTAGCTAGCATCAGCTCCCACCGCACTGTTGCATCCATGAACCCTGATGTGGAGGGACTAGACCACAAGGGCAAAACCAACAAACCCCATGCTAATTCGGACAAGGGCACAAGTTTTTTGGGGTAGTGGTGGGGCCTCTGAATTTCTTTTCATTTTAAATGAGTCCGCTGCCAGCACTGCGGTGCACTAGGCTGTCTGAGGTTCTGCATGGCATTGGGGTGGTGGTGGGGACTCAGAACAGAGAAAGTTGCACCCTGGTCAGTCCTGGTGACTGGTATTCTTGAGCCACTCAACCGTGGATCCCTAGGACAAAACTGGATGAGTTCCTCAGACAGGGGTTGGTGTAACTGGCTTCCCTTTCATTACACGCCTGTTGCTAGTGAGCCACAAATGGTGTCATCTACTTCTTTAATCTGTGATTATTTTTTATATACTCACTTCCGCTGGTATTTTAATTTCCGGCATGCATCAGTGTCTACCTGTGTGTGGCTATTGCATACTATGTTGCAGGATGTCCCGTTATTCATTAATGTGATAATTAATCAAAATGCTAACAGTACTGAGGGGAATCAAGCTGTCCCACACAGAAGCAGGACCCCACTGGAAATGAGATGCAGCATCTCTCAGCCATGCTAGCCTGCATACAATATAGAGAATACTGGCTGGGCAGCCATGCACAACCAGCCTGTGCTAACACCGAGGAGGCTCTAATTGCATCAGACCTTGAGAGCCAAGATTGAGAGGTCCAACGTAATCAGAAGCCTGAGGTGGTGGCACCAGCTGGTTAGGCATGTGGCTGTCCAATCAATATTTTTTCTAGTGCAAATGTTTTGTTTAGATTTTTTTTTTTTTAAGTGAAAGTGTTTTCACAGCGTTCTGCTGCAGCAGCAAACCAGTTTCAGTTTAGAACTTGAACTGATTGCTGTGCACGTGGCAGCAAAACACTAGCTGTATCGAGGATTTCCCATCAACTGGAACCATATTGCTTCCGGTTCCGGTTGCCTGAGGGATGGATGCCTAAACAGAGAGCTCCTGACTGACTAAAGAAGATCTATAAGAATCTAACTCCTAGCCTAAACTTATCACTGGACTTGAACCTATAACCGATTGTTTACGATGTTGCCGAAACTAAAGCATAAAGATTCTGCTTCGGATTCATACCCTAAACTAAAATTCCCAGCTCGAAGCACACAGGCGCAGGCTGCACTGCGGGACAAAATTTCAGACTTAATAGAGCAACCCTCTACCGTCACGAAGAAGACGGACGAAGATTTCACTATAACCTCGAAGACGCTATGCAGTACTTTGCAGCAAATCTGTGATACCCTCACTAGAATTGAGCAGAAAGCGTCGGAGGACAGGGAAAATATCGTAGAGCTGACCCGCAGAACAGAACAACTAGAGGAGACAGTGACAGAATACACAGAGGTCTCGGATGTCCATAATGCAGCTTTGAAAGATTTACACTATCGAGACCTACTTTTGCAACAACAGCTGGAAGATTTAGAGAATCGAAATAGGCGTAACAATATAAGAATACATGGCTTACTAGAAGAAACTGAATCAGGCCCAATGCCAAAATTTATTGATAGCCTGCTGAAAGAGCTGCTCGATTTAGATAAAAACAAAGATCTGGGCAGAATCCGTGCCCGCCGCTCATTAGTTCCAAAGCCGAAAGACCCAAAGGCTTGCCCACGCTCAATAATACTGGCCTTTGTCGCCTTTAGAACAAAAGAAGAAGTCATCAGGACAGCCTGGGCAAAAAAGCAAATCCTCTTTGGAGACACCGTCTCTATTTTGATCAAGACTATGCACCTCAAACACTTGTTCGCCGACAAAAAGCATTTCAAGTGGTGAAAACAATGAGACAAGCAGGCTTTTCGGCACAACTTGAATATCCAGCAAGGATAAAAGTACTTACGCCTGAAGGCTGGCAAAGATTCCAGGAGTTACCAGAGGCCTGTAGCTGGGCGAAGCAGCATGGTATAGTGATTCCACCAGAGAGCGCAGTCGACCATCGCACAGCCGTGGCGAAAAAATCATGTCAGAGAAAGGGAACAAAAGGAGTCTGATCCCAGCACACAGAGGACACCAATTTAATGTGGGACAGTGTTTGTAACAGAGCGTTCCCCCAGCATGGTCCTACCCCTCGATCCCTAACCACGGAAGTCTTGGTGGAAGATTCCTCCTCATTGTTGAACGGATGAGTAAAACTGTAAAGTCACTTGGTCTGAGTTACTCATTCACCTTCTTTTTCAAGGCTCTACAGTCCAAGCAGGTTTCAGAGAACTTAGGTTCTGGACTGAGTGAAATGGTATGCACACCCTTCTCTTTTTTTTTTTTTTGCCTCCTGTGGGACAATCTTTAACCTGAGCTAGATCAGTGGACAGGAGGCCTTAGAGTAGCGGAGGTGGTATGTGGATTGATGCACTCACTCCCAGTCATCTAATTAACAGAGGGAAATTATTAGGGGTAAAAATTACGGCAGTCGGTGCGTCATCCTAAGCCTCCTCCAGCTGCAGGTTGATGAGCTTTAACTTGGAAGAGTCTTTCAGCTTTACAACAAGTCTTTATATCTTATGCTGATTTAAACATGCTCTCAATGTAAAACAGAGTTTATTCTGAGGGTCATATGAGTGGAGGCCTCCCTAGGCAGAGGACACTGACCAGCGATGGTGGTTCGTTCATTCGATGGGCTGCGGTTGTGCCCTTGGAGGGTGAGTGGGGGTACACATTGGTAGCATGAGAGACCCCAAGACAGGGCCAATGCATTAGATACCCACATTTAACAGGAACGTTGCCCTGAAACCATGCAACTTATACTCTGAACACTAGGAGGGCTTATAGAGGCCCACCAGGTCAGGGGCAGAAGCAGTAAGGCATAATTATCCTGAGAGGGCGGGGGGGCGATATTAGATGCAGCATTTAAACCATCCCGCCTAGTCAAGTCTTCTGACAACACCTTTAGCCTAAAGAAACGCATAATTGGGCTCCAAGGCATGTTATTAATATCCTCCTCTAGGAGGGGAAGTTGTAAGGGGTGAAACAAAGAAGACCAGATATGGACCTGCCTGCTTACGGGTTCAGGTTGAGACCCTCCCTAGTGATATGAGAGATTGCCTCTGGTAGTGACCCACATGGTGGCCATTTCGGGAGTCAGGGGCAACTGATGCCAGAGTGGAGGGAGCCCTTCCCTCCCCCCCGCCTCTTGAAGGAGCTATGGGGTGTCCCTTGGCCTCTGGGGGGAGATGGAGGTTTAATATGAAGATAGGCCAGCAAGAGCCCCTATCTTCCCCTTCCTTGTACCATTTCTCAGGTGTACACTGACCCAGAGGGTAGGTTTGTGAAGATAGAGGGGGAACTCAAGGGCCAAAAATGCACCTTTCTGAATATATATGCCCCAAATGATGAACAAAAAAGGGTGACCTTTTTGACCAAAGTTCTAACAGAGACGATTCTGGACCCAGACAAGTTAATCTTTATCGGTAGAGATTTCAATACAGTGACAGATTTAGGCCTTGACAAAGTAGGTTCCCAGTCTACAGGTCCTGCATGGTCTAGTAGGACCCTCACGAGATTATGTGCAGAACTTTCTCTAGTGGATGAGTGGAGATTCACCCATCCCAATGATAAAGACTACACATATTACTCTCCCAAATATAGGATGTATTCTCGCATTGACCGTTGGTTGATCTCAGCAAATGCATTACCCTCTATGTTCAGAGCTGGGATAGGGTCCATTTCAATCTCAGATCATGCGCCAGTTACACTGGAGATGTCTCTGGCCCAAAAACCTCCAGAATCTATTTGGCGTATGAATGTCAGTTTGTTAAACCTTACAGAGTTTAAGCAATTAATACAACAATCAATAAAGGACTATTTAGAGATAAACCAGAGGGAAGATACAGAGGCAGGAATCAGATGGGATGCCTTAAAATGCTACTTAAGGGGAATAATAATTGCTTTTGCATTGAAACACAAGAAAGCGCTGATCAGGGAATGCGTAGAACTAGAAACAAAGATATCCCAGTTAGAAAGGGCCCACAAAGATACTCTGGACCAGAAATGCGTGGAAGAATTATTTAAGACCCGAACCAAACTAAATAAAATCCTAGACCTTCAGACAGAAAAACTTTTAGCCTATGCCAGACAGAAGTTCTACGAACACGGAAACAAGGCTGGGAAAATCCTAGCCTGGCAGTGCGAAGGAGAGAGCCTCTAGGGCAGTCCCAAGCTCAAAGCACTGGGACAAACAATACAATTTGGTCCCCCTCCTTAGTTACTGCTCAATTTCAGAAATTTTACTCCACCCTTTACAGCACAGACAAAGCATAAATCACGAAAGAGACTCTTTCCTTTCTTAACAGACTTCAGTTTCCCACTCTTTCAGAGACGCAAAGGAAAGACCTAGAAGCCCCCATATCTGCAGCAGAAGTAACTAAAAAAATTAAAAATCTTAAAAATGGAAGAGCCCCGGGGATGGATGGCTACGTGTCAGAATTTTATAAAACCTTTTTAGATCCTCTTTTACCTGTCTTACTAGACACATATAATGAGTTGTGGAGGGGAGAGGGGGCAACCCCTAGATCTTGGAACCTGGCCCAGATCTCCGTGATTTTGAAGCCAGATAAGGACCCGGAGGATTGCAAATCCTACCGACCTATCTCACTGTTGCCAGTGGATCTAAACATTTTTACTGGTATTTTGGCCGACTGTCTCCAGAAAGTAATAGGCTTTTTAGTGCATAAAGATCAAACCGGCTTTATCTCAGGAAGATTTCTTCAAGATAACATCCGGCGCCTGTTGAACGTGATTTCAGCACATAAAAACACTAAACAATTTCAACTGGCTATTAGTATGGATGCTGAGTAAGCGTTCGACAGGGTTGATTGGGTGTTTCTGAGTGAAACTCTAAAGAGATTTGGCCTGGGGGAGAAGTTTGTTAATGTTATCAACAACTTATATAGGGCTCCGGAGGCCAGAGTTAAGGTCAATGGACATCTTTCAGAAAGATTCCCCCTCACAAGGGGTACAAGACAGGGTTGCCCCCTCTCCCCACTCCTTTTTGTTCTGTCACATGAGCCTCTTGCTATAGAAATCAGAGATAACCCCTTGATTCAAGGTGTAGAAGTAGAGGGCCACACCCAAAAAATAGCACTGTACACAGACGACTCTCTCTCTTGTTTTTGTCACATCCGGAAACCTCAGTCCCTGCCCTAATTCACACCCTGGAGGAGTACAGCGCATTGGCAGGTTATAAAATTAACCTTTTAAAATCCAAAACATTGATCCTGAGCGGTACCCCCTTGGAGGCCTTCAAAGAATCCTTCCCTTTTGCTTGGGCCAAGAGAAATACAGTTAAATACCTAGGCATATATATCTCAATTGATCTTTCCCTCCTATATAAAAACAACTATATTAAACTATTTCAGACTCTACAGGCTGACATAGCCAGGTGGAGACTACTTCCCCGTCCCTATATGGTAGATCACAAACTCTCAAAAATGAATGCCCTTCCTAGACTTTTATTCTTATTTCAAACCCTCCCAATTCAACCCCCTAGACAATTCTGGGCTAACCTACAGAAAGAGGTCCAAGACTTTATTTGGAACAGGAAAAAAACAAGGTTGGCCAGGAAGTTATTGCAAACCCCCAGCGTCAAGGGAGGTTTGGCTCTCTCAAACTTTTATTCTTACTTTTTGGCAGCACAAGGTGCACAGATGTGTTCCTGGATAAGACGCTGGGTTGACTCCGGTTGGTATTACCTAGAGGAAGCGGCAGTCGGAAAATGGGCCTTGTGGGTTGTTCCTACTAGAAATATGCCTCTATCCATGATCAGAGAGATCACCAACCCATGGATCCTTCACTCACTCTGGATTCTTAAAAAGTTGAGGAGGGTCACTGGCACCCCAGACGGACCTGGTCCGCTCTCTTTAATTAGATTTGAAGCCTCATTTATCCCCCACAATAGGGGACCCAGGCTATCAATATTGGTCTGCACATCGACTCTCCATCTTCTCCCAATGTGTTAAGAGGAACAATTGTCACTCTTTTACCCAATTAAGAGACAAATTTCACCTCTGCCGTGAAGACCACTTTAGATATTTACAAGTCCGACATTATATTACTTCTGAAAACAGGCTACAAAAATTAATTAGAGGAAAGACTCCTTTAGAAGAGTTTTTCTACTATAACAGTGTGATCAAGGATGTCTCACATTCTCTCTCCCAGCTGTATGATATTTTAATTAATCTAAATAATCCAGGCCTAGAAATAATCAAACAGAGATGAGAAGAAGAGCTAGGTATTTTGATCCCACAACAAACTTGGGACAGTAGACTGAACAGGGGTTGGCAAGTGACAAGCTCCCCTTCCTGGCGAGAATTTCATTGGAAGGTCCTTCTTAGATACTTTCTTACACCCTCTAAGACAAAACATTTTAAAGTGGGAAGTTCAGATGTCTGCTGGAGATGTAATAAGGCCAAGGGGTCCCAAACACATATATTTTGGGAATGTTCCAGAATTACCCCATTTTGGAAAGAGGTCCACTCGTACATACAGAGAGTAACTGGCCTACAGATCCCATTTAGAGGGGAGGAGATGGTGCTGGGGCTTCCCTACTTGATCACAGGACCTAGACAAGAAAGGCTACTACCACAGATTATGAGAGTGGCAGCATTGAAGTCCATCACATCCAGATGGCTTTCCCCCCCACCCACCAATGATAGAAGAATGGATGGTTAGAATGAGACAATTGGAATCCATGGAACAAATTACTTATAATCTAAAACAGAGTGGAGAGAGGTTCAGCACCATCTGGTCCCCTTGGCAAGTTTTTGACCATGATTAGGGAAGCCTCGGACGTTCCATCATAAGTTTCATTGTATTTCTTTTAGAAAAGAAAGTGATGCCTAGAAGATCTGTTCTTTTTAGATATTAAGAACTTTTAAGGAGCCAATTTATTAAAGCTAGCGATAACCTGAATGAAACACCAGGATGCCGAAGTTGAGTTATACTATGTTAGATTAGTTATCTAGATGTAAAATCCATTTGTCAGCATAGTTCTCAACTTTGCTAACTATACAAGTCTGCCCGGATTAGGGGCGATGGGTAAAGCCCCCTCTCTGGGAAGAAGATAAGGGACAATTAAGTTAAAGATAAGGTAAATGGAGGAGTTGAAAGACAACTAAGATTTATGTCTTGGTAAAATTGTTGTAAGATTGATAGAAATTTTTTAATCTGTGTAACATCTCCCCGATGGATTTATTGACATGGTTGCTTTACCAAGTATGGAGACAACCTATTAAGAAAATTCCCTTCAATGGAACTATGTAATGTTGTATAAAGTTATATAACGGATATTCAATAAAATCTGAAGTTACAAAAAAAAAAAAAACTGGAACCATATTGTACCTCAGAAGGGTACAACCGCCTTCCATGATTTTTGAACTGTGGTACAATGAGGTTTCAGCTGGCATGGAAATCCATGCAGAACAAATCCTGACTATACACTATAATTTGCTTGCAAAGCACCTTGGGATGCATGAATACGATTACATAACTGTCAGTTCTGTGTTAGTTTACAGTCCACGCACTATCAGTAGCTTATCAAAATACCAATGGTAACGAGATGGACCAAGGACCATGTTACTATGGATACCGTAGCCAGGCTATGCACATGAAATGGGAACATCAGTCGTCCTTAAATCCACACCACCATCTTCAACAGAGGGGTGAAATCTAGTCATGATAAAAGCAGCCCCCAACTACAGATGACAGCTGGGAACCCAGAGGCAGATTTTAATGAAAAACTTATACACTACTACTGATAATTTCTCTTCACCAAAAGGTAACTCTCACAATGATGGGCAGTTACTGTTGCCCCAGGTGCCTAGGAGCAAATACATTTACGCTTCTCTTGTTAATGTAATGAGCGAGTAAAGGTGACGGAATTCAAATGTTGATAAGAATGAAGAACAATATGTACTATATGATGCATACATAACACAGGAAAAGTACTTTGCAAATGTTGTTTTTTTTTTTGTAAATAAATGCAATCAAAAGCCCCAAACCCAATGTAAAACATCATGGGTATTCAAATCTGTGTGTGTTGGGGTGGAGGGTGGGGGGGGGAACACTGACTAGAAAATGATTGAACTAATAATACATTCTGTTTCACATGTCACTATTCAGGCCTCAACACAGTCAGCTCACACACACACTAAGCGTAACGAGAGAAAATGATTTACCTAGTGCTACATTCTGATTGATATGTCACTACTGAAGCCTCAACGCAGCCAATTCGCACACACACTAAATGTAACAATTATGTTTCAAATCTGCAGAAAAAGCTAGCCTTTCAGAACAGCAGTAGAGACGTTGTTCATGATCTTGGTGATCTGGGTTTGCTCCCTGAGACTGGGTTGTCAAAAGAACCATGGGGGGGGGAGGAGGAGGAGGAGGAGGAAGACTGAGCATCCGATGGACAGCTCTCCTTCAGGGAGGGAGGGTTTCAGAGCCTGGCAATGGCTGGGGGTCAGTGTGCCAGGAGCCAATGCAGATGTGGGGATTGGTGGAGTGGCAGATGTCAACATGTCAGGTTAGAGCCCAAAGAAATACAGGTAATTGCATTTCAGCTGACTTGCTTTCTCTTATGAAGCAAGGAGATAGTAATAGGAAACTGTATAAACCCTCTAATAGTATTTCTGATTGGAATAAGTGTAGACAATTGAGGAACCAGTGTAAGGCTGACATTTGCAGTTGCAAATCAAAGTATTTTAGGAAAGACAGAACAGTAGTCTTGTAAATTCCCCCCAATTTTTGGACCGCAGTCAAAAATTTGCTCTGGAAGTTAAAAAGTCATGTGATGCTATATCTCATAATGAGAATATTATTACTGAACCTTCTGTTATTAATGAAATATTCATGGAAAATTTTTCCCATTTATCCAAATTCAAAGCTGTGTTTGACAATAATAATATCTCTTCTTGTTGTGATCTTTCTTCTTCTCCTTCATCTAACCTAGCTCCTCCTTTCTATTTTCCTGTAGTGAAACTGGTTCAAGTATTAAAATGATTGAATGTTATGCCAACCAATACAAGTGCAGGAGCCAACAGGCTGGAGCCAAATTTTAAAAACTGATACCAGCCTTTGACATCTACCTTTAACTTGTCCTTAATTATTGGTGATGTTCCTGCACTTTAGAAAAATAACACAGTCATTCCTATTTTGAAGTCATGCTATTTTCAGAATATAGCTAATTACTGTCCGATCTCCATTTTATCATCTTTAAGTAAGTTGCTGGAGACACTTGTCAATGAACATGAGCAGCATGGATTCAGAAAACATTACAGTATGGGCAGCCTGAGTCAGTTTCACTGACCACATCAGTTGAGCTATGGATGGGGGGATGCTGACTGGTGTGGTCTTTGTGGATCTGTCCAAGGTCTTTGTGGACCTGTCCAAGGCCTTTGACCTTGTTGATCATGTGTTGCTCCTCAATGTTTAGAAAAATCTTGATTTCTCTAGCTCCACATGCAATTGATTAAGATTTTGCAAATTAAAATTCTTGGTTGATCAATAGCAGTTGCAAGAAGAACATATGTATATTGCTTGAATCTAAGCCCAAACTAGCAAGACATTATGCATATCTTGTTATTTCTGACCTTCGTGGTATTCAGTTTGAGCAAGTCAACACCTTTAAATACTTGGGTGTCATTTTCGATTCAAACCTTACTTTTACTTTGCATATCAATTTGATTTGTAAAGAAGTTACTCAAAAGCTAAGTGTCTTTTTAGACTAAAGAAATGTTTGTCTCCTGTTACAAGGCGAATAATTAGCAAAGACTCCCTACTCCCTATATTGGATTACAGTTCTTTTGTCTTCACAAATCCATCTCAAACAGACCTAATCCATCTCAGTGGTGTCTCGAACAGCATTTGTCATTTAACTCTCGATGTACCCTTTAGAACACATCATTGTGCACTTTACAGCCAGCTTGGTTGGCTGTTTTCTGATTTAAAGAGAAAATATTTTCTTTGTTGCCTGGTGGATAACACTATAAGGCTAAACTCTGACTCACCATTGTTCATGCTTTGGTCTTTTAAAAATGACTGGTTGGTCGGTGGCGCTGAGGGTTGAGGTGCTGGACGCCACACCTCATGCCATGCTGACAACCCGGGTTTGGGACTGACCTCGGGTCATCGGGATGCCGGCAAGGGGGTGGGAGGGTGGGAGCAACATTGAGCTGTGGCTCTCCTCTCCTGGGGAGGGGAGTCACAGTCCCACAGTCCCACCAACACCAGGTGGAGGTCTGGTGGCAGCGCAAGTGGGTAGGAGCGACTGGTAGGGTGGGTCATCCCATAGTGTGTAGCATCCACATGCCTCCACACGTACACACTCACACCAAGGACATGTGGGTGGGGGGGATGAAAACTAGGGGAAGAACTCCATAAATACATAATAGAAAAAAATGACTCTAGAAGCCTAAGATCCAATGAACACCTTCTTCTTTTTATCCCACAGATCTCTCCTAACATGGATCAGCATGTGTTTTCCTCTCAAGCTGCCAAACAATGGAATAAATGACCTTTGACAGTCCGCACTGCAAAGACGCATCTGGTCTGGATTTTCAAAATCCCCAGGAATTGGTACAGGTTCAGAGAAAAACTTGCACAAGTGGGTCTTCACTTGGGGAGCTGCAGTTTTTCCTGTATGCGCTGGATTTTCTAAGACGGAGCCATTTTATGACTGGCACCATGATTTACAGCGGCCTGTGGCCATTTTTAGGTGCAGCAGCATCAAGATGTTATGCCTGGTTGCAGCAGACATGACATCCTCCACAGCTGTGCCCGCCACTCATGCGGAGCAGGGGCTGAAAATAGGACTGTCCACCAGTGCGGAGATTTCTTTCTGCACCAGTGGACTACGGCATGGGACTTAGTCCCATGACTGTTTTCAGACATTTTAAAATCCGATCCCTGATCTTCTAACAGCTGTTGAAATATTTTTTGCTTGCCGGTTCATTTTGTAAATGTTTTTCGCCTGCATTGTTGTGTGTTCTTATCTTAAAGTACTTCCTGCATGTTGTAAGATAGAATTGATTGTATTGCATATATTTGTCAATGTAGATTGCATTTCCAGCTGTGACAGCTCTGTACTGTGGCTCCAGGCCACACCTGCAAAAGGGTCATTGACTCAGTGTGTCATCCTGGTAAACAAGTAAAATGAAATGAATGAATGGATGTCGGGTGATAGGGCTGTGGGGAGCACTCCAGACTGGAGCAGGTCAATTGAGACGCAGGATGATATTGGGGTGTGTGTGTGTACTTGACCAGATTTAGCTGCAGAGATGTCTGAAACTCCCCAGAGGTTAACAGCAGCCCATTATCAAAACTCAGTTCTTCTGGAAGTCCAAATGTAGCAAGTTAAGTTTTGCAAAACTTTTGTTGTTTTTCACTGCTTTCATGCACGGCGTCAGTGCCATTGATGTCCATCCTGGATTTGCATCAAATAGCACTGAGAACGTTTATCTTTCTTTTTCAGCAAAATATGTGTCTACTGTCTGCCACAGTCTGACAGTGAACTTCCACGGATAAAAAGGTGCTGTAGTTAGAATATAGTTATTCTGACAAGTTTCACACTGGTAGACCAGTGTCTCTATGTCCAAATCTATCACATGCCGCCAAACATACCTACAGGCAGAAACACAGAAACATTGAATTTGTCAGCAGATAAGGACCGCTTGGGCCACCTAGTCTGCCCCTCTTTTCCCTGCCTATCCTGCCACTGCAGACCCTACCTGGTCTGCTGTCACCTTCCCCTTGCTTTGATACCAGTTTTCCTTTATACCGATCCCATGCAAGTTTGAAACCCACCATAGCTTTTGCCCCACCATACCCGCTAAAAGATTGTTCCATGCATATACAACCCTCTCAGTCAAAAAATACTTCCTCATATCCCACCTAAACTTCCCCTGTCCAGCTTCATGTCATGCCGCCTAGTTTTTGTACACCTTTTTCTGGAAACTGCTCCTTTCTGGTACCATATTTACACTCTCTGAGGTATTTAAAGGTCTCTAACATGTTCCCCCTCCCTCCTTTCTTTCGGGGTTTACATGTTCAGATCCCTCAGTCTCTCCTCATAGGACATTTGGTACATCTCCTGCACCCTTTTATTGCCCTTCTTTGTACAGCTTCTACCATCTCTATGTCATTTCTAAGATGTGGCAAGTGCTTTTACTTTTACTGCACTGCCACGATTTTCCAGCAGCTTGCCTGGTAGCAGATTTTGGGAAACTGGTGGAATTATTGCTCTAAAAGACCATACTGTGTAATTGTCTTCTATAGTAAGTTCACATCTTCTGGTTGCAAAAGGTTTTAAATCTACACCTGGCACATTGTCAGGCCACCCACTAAGTATATAGCGCTCTGTGTTGTTAACTCAGGAGTCTGATTTAACCCCACCTGTGGTATTACAGTACTCTACGTTGTTAACACACAAGTGTCCAATTTAACCCATCCGATGGTAAGTATCATAGTAATCTATGTTAACACAGGTCTCCCATTTAACCCCACCTGAAGCACCTTTTCTCAGTAAATATATAGTGCTCTGTGTTGTTAACTCAGGTGCCAGATTTAACCCCACCTAGTGTAGCTGGTGCCCTACCACGGGTGTTCCCTCCATAGAAAAGTGACAGAAGGAGTGTGGCAAGACCTGCACTGCACCTGCTCCATAAATAGATGCAGTCAGGTTTTAATGCCTTCCATCTTTGCATCTTGCCAGCTCTAAATACCAGTTCACTGTGGTTACACTGAACTACAGACCAGAAGATCCCCAGACTGAATCCCACCAATGCCACAGGACCACCACATGACCCTGAATAAGTCACTTGACTACCCTTTGTCTTAGCACCCACTCAGCTATAAAAGAGAATTGACACAGGATCCACTGATCACTTGGTGTTGGATCTCAACAGAACAATCATGGCTAAATGAACTACAAAATAAAACAGCATACCCAGTTGTAAAAAGAAAAATCTTCAAGGTTGCTGGTAAGAGGGCCACTAGAACAAAGGATTTAGTGGCCAAAGCTACTGTAATGGTGATTATTTCACAGGTGGGCATTCAAACCCTAGTGACCAAAGATACTGATGAGTCCTGGTAGGATGAAACACGTGTCTATGTCTTCTGTTGGCACCCTTTGCAAACTGTGTGAGAGGCCTTTCGGCACCATGCATTTCTGCTTAAAGTTGAACCAGCATAATATTCTGTGGTGATTTGCATATGCAACCTGTGATGCTTTGCATTGTGGGGGCATGTGTGATTTTGTATTTCTTTGAAACTTGGCTTCCAGGCCAAATACCCTTTGGGGTAACCATTGCCTCAGTGCTTGCGCACAGAGGTTCTTTGTTTTTTAAGTTGTTTTTTATTTTAATTGGGTTCACCACAACATAACCCAGATAGACCATCTTAGGATAGCTGGTTCATTCCACTGGGGCGTCAGACAGATGAGGCATACTGATGAGTTCTGGTAGGACGAAACAAGTGTCTATGTCTTCTGTTGGCACCCTTTGCAAACTGTGTGAGAGACCTTTCGGCACCATGCAATTCTGCTTAAAGTTGAACCAGCATAATATTCTGTGGTGATTTGCATATGCAGCCCATGATGCTTTGCATTGTGGGGGCATGTGTGATTTTGTATTTCTTTGAAACTTGGCTTTCCTGCCAAATGCTCTTTGGGGTAACCATTGCCTAAGTGCTTGTGCACAAAGGTTCTTTGTTTTCTATATCTGTATCTATATCTGTAACTAATAAGCCACAACAGGGCATTCATTCACATAATCGTGCCTGTGTAGTACAGTATGGTCTGCATGCCCATTGGCCCACAATGTGGACCAATATGCATACAGCACATACTGTGTGCTGTCATTCGGCGGGTGGCCGGGCAGTATGCGGGAGGGGTGCAGCTACCCGCTGATGATGGGGGCACTGGGTGGCTGGATCCTCTGTGGGTGGGATGGGAGGGGTCCACTGGGCCACCAGGGTATTATTTCCTCTGCAGAAACCCATGATTGGGTGATATGGGAGGGAGGGGGATACTACTGGACCACCAGGTCATATTATATGTCACTACTGCCCATGATCAGGCTTGATGGAGGGAAGGTGGTGCACTAGCCCACCAGGGACCCAACACCTGCTGCATGCAGCTACGCAGGGTACCAGGTGCATGCCGCCGGGCTGCCCTGTGCAACACGTATGAATGGGTCAATAATGGCATGCAAATGGCCCCATTTGCACCATGCATATATTATGGCCCCATTTACAAGCCCTCTTCTAAATATCACGTGTGATGCACCCAGCACAACTGCATTTGTGCTGGAGCATTTCTGATCCTCCCTGTCTGTGTGATGCGCTGGTGCATTGTACTTGCACCATGCACATTCTGTGCCATATTCAGTGGTGCTGCACTATGGTGCATCACCTTTGAATATCACCCTGTCCTGGCCCCGGCGCAGCTCAGTTGTGCTGCACCCCCACTTGTGCCGTCGCCTGGTGCAGTCTGACTATCTGGGCCAAGGTATATAGATCAAGGTGTTTTATGACATAGTGCTATTACATACTAAATCCAACAATGATAAACACAACCTGTTTTACATACGCATGGAGGTCACCACAATAACCTCCTTGTACAAGGACCTGAGAGGGAAAACAAAAATTAAAGTGGACACTATAGCATAGTCAAGAAAGGGAAGGGGGTGCCCATGGGTGGCCAACCTTATGAGCTAGAAGCTGTAAAGGATAGATTAGGCTAAGAAATAGAAGAACTGTTGCAACAAATTTAAGAAAAGTTTGGTCTTCAAGAGTGGCAGGAGCTCCCTGTCACATACTGCATGTATTAATGGTTCTCACAAATTACATATGTGTGCAACACTGTTTGTAACAACTGCCTTAATTAACTGAATGCTATGTTGATCTTTGTAACCTGAATGTAGAATGTCTCATCCCTATTATACCCCTTCCCGCAAAGGTCACACCGGTAGACGAGCAACCGGTTGCTCAGTGTGCCTTCTTGGTGAAACATTTCAAGCAATAAATAAATAAATAAAATATTGACTTGTGTTGTATTGACTGTATTGATCTGTACTGTACTGACTTGTAATGTATTGAGTTGCTTCTTTGGTGCTGAGCCATCGAACAGAGGGGCACAGTTTTCATTTTGTACTTTCTTCTTTTCATAACTTTTGATCCTTTCCATCACAAAGCCACCTAAAGACCTTTTGTACAAATCAAATAGGACACAGGTAAGTGTGCGATAGAAAAATCTTCACTTTTCTTCCTTAACCTCTTCTGACATCACTTGTGGCTTTGCCAGTCATGAGGTTAGGAGGTCAAGTATAGCCCACAAAGATATTTCTACTGTTTCACTGTCACCCATGCCATATCCCATATTTATATCTATGTATAAGAGCCAACCAGGTACTAACATACTAATTGCCAGCAGATTAGGCCTTATGGTCTATTGAGTCTGCTTGAACCTCAGATCCCTAGTTGGGTGCTGAGGCCCTTCCCCCCCTTTGTGTTTCAGAAACCCCTATCATCCATCCCCACCCCCCGAGCCAGGCCATCATCTGATACATCCGCTTTCTGTGTGTCTGTCCTACCCTCTCTTGAAGCCCTCCACTGTGGATCTCTGAACCAGCTCACCAGGCAGCACATTCCAAGGGTCCACCACCCTCTCAGTGAAAAACCTCCTCCTCTTTTCCCTCCTCACCCTTCCACCTTCCAACTTCAAACCATGCCCTCTGGTGATACCCCCCTGCTTTAGTCTAAGATCCCCTCCATGTTTACCCTATTTATTCCCTTGAGGTACTTGAAGACCTCAATCATGTCCCCCCTGTCTCTCCTCTCCTTCAATGAAAACAGGCAGAGCTCGTCAAGTCTGTCCTCATATGTCAAATCCCCTAGTCCTCGTATCATCTTAGTTGCCCTCCTCTGTACCCTCTCCAGGAGCTGTATGTCCCTCTTCAAGTGTGGTCTCCAGTACTGTACACAGTACTCAAGGTGTGGTCCAACCAGTCCATTGTACAGCGGTAGAATCACTTCCCTGCTCCTAGAGGTGATCCCCCTTATGATGCATCCCAACATCCTGTTTGCCTTGCTAGCCACTCTCCTGCACTGCTCAGAGTTATTCATACATGCATCCACTATAACCCCTAGGTCTTTTTCCCCTGTTGAGGCCTCCAGCACCTTCCTTCCCGGGGTGCACCTGTGTTTAAGGTTTCCCTGCCCAAGATGCAACACCTTGCACTTGGTGATATTGAAATTTAATTTCCATGTGTGAGCCCAGCTTTCCAGGGTGTCCAGGTCCCCTTGCAGTGCCAATCTCCCCTCTTCCCCCTCAACTACTGCTCTCATCTTGGAGTCATCAGCAAAGAGACTAATTTCTCACCTTATACCCTCCCTGATGTCCGATATGTATGCATTAAACAGGATCGGACCCAGGACCAAGCCCTGCGGTACCCCACTACCGACCTCTCTAGGGTTTGAGAGCTCCCCACCGACTACTACTCTCTGGGTGCATCCAGCTAGCCAGTTTTCAATCCATCTGACCATCAAAGGGCCTACTCCCAACCCCGTCAGTTTCTCCACCAGACCATTGTGGAGGGCAGAGTCAAACGCCTTGCTGAAGTCCAAGAATAATACATCCACAGGCTTTCCCCTGTCCAGTTCTAATGTCACCCATTCGTAGAACTCCACAAGATTGGTTTGACATGATCTACCTGACACAAACCCATGTTGCTGACTATCCAGACCTCCCATCTCCTCCAAGTACACCCCCAATCATTTCTTTAGTATACTCTCCATTAATTTTCCCTCCACCGAAGTCAAACTGATGGGTCTATAGTTACCTGGTACTTCCCTCGAACCCCCTTTATGGATTGGCACCATATGTGCCTCTCGCCAATCCCTAGGTACCCTCCCTGTCTCAAGCGACCTGTTGAAGAGCTCCGCCAGGGGTGCATTCAGTATGTCTGCCATTTCCCATAGAACTCTGGGATGAATGCCATCCGGCCCAGGAGATTTATCTTTCTTTAGGGACTTGAGGGCTAACCACACCCTTTTGGTGGAGATAACATCATCTGTCCCCTCCACCTTACTGGCCTTTTTATCCTTATCCTGATGTGACACCCCTGGGATACTTCTCCCTCCCTCTTGCTCCATTTCTGTTGCTCCCCTGATCCCACTCACTACTGCTTCTATCCCCATTGTGCCTTGCTTTGTAGATTTCCCATCCCCTTCCCTAGTGAACACAGAGGCGAAGTACTAGTTTAATACCTCTGCCTGGTCCCTCGCCTCTTCCAACCACCCTCCTTCTGATCTCAATCTGCCGAGATGGCCTTAGTTTTCTCTGCTCCCCAATGTACCAGAAGAACCCTTTTCCTCCATGTATCCCTGTGCCAGCCGCTGCTCTTTTTCTGGACTTTTCCCTCACCATCCGGCGACTTTTCTAGATGCAAGATGGTACATTTCCTTTCCCTATCCCCTCTTGTTGTTTTATATTTTTGTAGGCCACCTTCTTTTCTCTGACCACTACCTGAACCTCAGTGGACCACCAGCATGGTTATGTGACCTTGCTCCCTTATGTTTCACCTTAAGCTGAGTTCTGACTGCCTCATAAGTCCCGTTTATGACCTCCCATCTCTTTTCCACATTTGTCATTGATGTAATCCCTTCAAGTGATCCTGAGAATATTTCCCATGTCCACAAAGTCTGCCCCCTGAAGTCCACTGCCAGTGTCCTAGATCTCTCCCCTCTCCCCATGCTTATTTGAAACCAGACAGTATTGTGGTCGCTCCCAGTCAGGGGATCCTCTACAACCAGGTCCCTTACCAGATCCCCATCTGCCAGAATCACGTCCAGGACATGCCCCTCCCTTGTGGGCTCCATCACATGCTGTGTTAAGAACACATCCTGGAAGCTGTCCAACAGCCTCTGCTCCTTGGCCACCTTAGAGGACATGGTTCCCCAATTTGTACCTGGCATGTTAGGTCCCCATCAACACCACTCCTTCCCTTTTGGTCCACACTGGGCAATGATAGTTGTCCAGCCAAATCATCCTCAGAATATCACCCATCATAGGGGCCTATACTACACCAGCTTGACCTTACCTCCTGCTGGGGTTGTGGAAGGTGACCCATAAGGCCTCCACGTTTCCCTCTGCCTCTTCTCCCTAGCAATTTCTATGTCATCTCTAATGAACATAGCCACTCCACCCTCTGCCCTTCTTTCTATCCTTCCTAAGCATAGTGTCCCCGCTTGGGTCCCAGTCATGTTTTGTTGGCCCATGTTTCTGTGACCCTGCCACATCCAACCCCTGAACAGCATGAGCCTGGAACTCTGGCAACTTGTTTCCCAAGCTTCGGCATTTACTAACACCACCCACCCCTTATCCTGATCCCTTTGTTGAACCCCACCCAGGTTCCTCATACTTCCATCCTCCTCTGCTCCTCCTGAAACCTCCTCCCCAGTCTGTCCCCCCTTGGGTTTGAAGGTACTCCCTCATCTGGAGAGAGGGCTCTGGTCAAGCCCTCCTTATCCTCCCCTCACAAGTTTTAAACCCCACCTTTCTTGAATGTAGTCAGCCACCCCTGTTTGGGACTTCCTTCCCTAATGGGGCAAGATGAAGCCTGTCCTTGGCATACAGTCCCTTGTCCTCCCAAACTCCTTTCCAGTTCCCTAACACCCCCAACCCACTCTCTTCACCCCACTTCCTGAGCCAGTCATTAACCTCTGTGATCTTCATTTTTTTCTCCATTGAGGCCTTTGGTACTGGCAATATCTCTGAAAAGAAAATGTTACATCCATTATCCCGACAGACTCTGGCAAATTCTTGGAACCTTGCTTGGATTTCCAAAACGCTATTTCCCTCTAGATCGTTAGTTCCCAAATGCACCAGGAAATCCGGTTTCTCGTCACAATCCCTAATCAGTTCGTACACCATGACCTTTGCTCTGTGCACTGTCAGCCCAGAGATACTCACTATCTTCACCTGGCTATGGCATCCACCCCCCTGTCCCTCCCACTGGATACCCCTAATCATCGAGTCTCCCAATAACAACCTTAACACCGCCATCATCCTTATGGTTACCTCCCTATGCACTCTCAACTCCCCATCCCCCTCCTTTATTAGTGATCTCAATTCCATGGGAGTCTTCCTGCTATTAGAACCCTTGTCACCCTCCCTTTCTGCCTCCGTTTATTTTGCCCACTTAACTCAGACCCCCGAATAGGGTGTCCCTTCTAACCCTCTTATCCGAACCATTTATCCTGGCCCTGATGGTTTCCCTTCCCCACACCACCATCTTCCCCCCTTGTAATAGTACCCCTACCTCCAGAGGCCCTCTGTGGGTCCCCTTTACCTAGGGCCCCATCCTTGGTGCAGACCCTCCTGCTGAAGGGGGGCCCTCCCCCGCCTTCTTGTCTCCCAGTTTCTCTCCAGTCGTGCTCTCCTCCCTCATGTCTGCAATATGTTGCATCTCCCCCATCTGCTTAACATTTATGTTTCCCCTTCTCCCTCTGGGACTATTTCTATCCTTTCCATTGCTGGTCTGTGATGCCCTATGGGTATCCGACTCCCTCCCCCCGGCCTCTGTATCAGCTTCCTAATTTCCACCAACCTCTTCCTCCCCCTCTAGGTTGCTTAGTAGCTAAAATTTATTGTAACACTCTATGCCAGCCTCCATCAAGTAACCTGAGTTTCCCCCGACTGCCCCTCTAAACTGCCTCTCTTCCTCCCATCTTGCCCTGTTCTCCTTAGGAGCTCCCTTCCCACAGTCTGCTGTTTTAGGCTTCCCCACAACAGCCCCTCTCTGCTCACTGTCTGCTCTTCTAGGCTTCCCCGCAACAGCCCCTCCTGACTCTTCCCTCTCCACTCTCTCTTTATATTTGGAATGTTTACCCCGTACGTTTTTCCCTTAGCGTCAACATCCCTATCTAAGGGTCCTCTGTCCCTAATATCCCCCCTCCTGCTTGCTGTAACATAACATCCTGTAATTTCTGAGCATTGCCCCAGCCTCCCCTCAGCCCCACCCTTCTGCCACCCATATCCACACCCCTTATCCTTGGATACCCCCCAACTCCCCCAGCTTACTCTTTAACCAATATACTTTACTCCTCATACAAGATAGCTGTCTACAGAGTGGGCAGCCTCCCTTTCTTCAGGCCCAATTCAGAATTATTGCCATCCCACAGCCTGTGTAGCCTACAACCCTTCCGAAGATGCCTGCCATGGTGGAATGTGGCCACCCTGTTTGTCCCTCTCTGTTCATAATGGCACACACCCCTTTTCTCAGTCCCTTCCCCCTGGAATACAGTCTCTCTCTCTATACTGACTGCAGTTATTTACGAACCCAATTTCAACCCCACCAATAAAGTTCCCAAGTCTCACAAACACATACAGTCCAGTGTGTGTCCAGTCCCACTAACAGTATGTGTATGCAGACATCAGGTACTGTATGATGTCACAGGCCCACCAATTGCTGTTGCTTCAAATTTCAGTCACAAACAGAAATGTACAGCCCTTCAATCCCAACCCCCAGTGGCTTTTCAGTATTTAAGAAAGCCTAAAGAATGTCCCCCGGTAGACTCCTGTTATGGGTATTCTCTGGATGCCAGACAACCAGTTATAGATAGTGAAAGGACGGAACTACTGCACCTACTGTTACTGTTCTAGTTAGATTGTAGTAAAGTTGACTACTATGAACCAGAAGTGCTGTAATATATCTGCAATGTTGTCAGTGCTAGGGGTTTTTACCCCAAAGAACAACATGTGATTCATGAAAATGATGTAACAAATGCTGACAAATGAAAGATAATAAACTAAGTATAAAAAAATAGAAAGCCTACAAAACAGGGTGGGTGGGAGGGCTCTACCACCACCGGCAAACATCACATTTAAATTTCACTCTAATTATCACTGCCAAACAAGTGTTCCCACACCCAGCACACAAGCCCCAATAGTTACAATATCACAGCCCAAGTGACAGTTCTAACTCAAAGTAGTAATTTTTAACACACAGAACTAATTTCAAGTACAAAACTATTCAAATATTTCAGTTAAAACAGAAGATAAAACCAAACCTCTTTCCTGAATAACCTCCTACTTCTGTTCCCATGTGGACTTTATATAACACATGGATGGGAACTTTTCCCCATAGAAAAGACCATCATTTATTTCCCTGTCTATCTGTGACTAATCTATTAATTCAAAGTATGTACCTACACCAATGAAACAAAACTATATACCTAGTCTGGCCCAGTGGCGCTGCAGCTGAGGCGCTGGTTACCATACCTCTCACCATGCCAGCGACCGGTGTTCGGGAATGAGCATGGGTTGCCAGTGGTTGGCAGGGTAGGAGGAGGATTGAGCATCTGAAGGACTGCTCTGCTTCTCTGGGAAGGGGGGTCCAGCACAATCGGTGCAGGGTTGTCTCCTGGTGGAGACTGGGAGGCACTGCGCTCCACTGTCCATAGGGGAAGAACTGGTGGCAGAGGTTTGGAGGGGGTAAGTGTGGACGCATTCGTACTTCCCTCAGTAGATGTCATTGCATGTCCTCGGCTCCGGGGCAGTACAACCAACAAAAAGGGGTTGGCGTCTGGCTCGAGCGGCTTGATGGTTGTTCACGAGTTTCGTCACGGTAGTCTGGCACCCACCTGGATCTGAGTTCTGTGGGGAGATGGGGACTCCCTGCAGCCCTGCTGTGGGGGGTAAAACCACAGGAGCAGGGTGCCGGGCAGTGGCTGAGGTGGACGGCAGCCGGAATCTCCCAGAGTAAGATGCGATGATGACAGAAGTGGGGCCAAGTGGCCAGAGGAGGTATAAAGAGAGAGGAAAAAAAAAGTATATACCTACACTGATTAAAAATATATATACCTACACTAATTAAAAGTACATAGCTACACTAATTAAAAGTATATACCTACACTAATTAAAAGTATGTACCTACACTAATTAAAAGTATATAGCTACACTAATTAAAAGTATATACCCACACTAATTGAAAGTATATACCCACACTAATTAAAAGTATATACCCACACTAATTAAAAGTATATAGCTACACTAATTGAAAGTACATACCTACACTAATTAAAAGTATATACCCATACTAATTAAAAGTATATACACACTAATTAAAAGTACATACCTACACTAATTAAAAGTATATAGCCGCACTAATTGAAAATATATACCCACACTAATTAAAAGTACATACCCACACTAATTAAAAGTATATACCCCCACACTAATTAAAAGTATATACCCACACTAATTAAAAGTATATACCTACATTAATTAAAAGTATATAACCACACTAATTAAAAGTATATAGCCACACTAATTAAAAGTATATACCTACACTAATTAAAAGTATATATTCACACTAATTAAAAGTATATAGTTACACTAATTAAAAGTATATTAAAAGTATATAGCTACACTTATTAAAAGTATATACCTACACAAATTAAAAGTATATACCCACACTAATTAAAAGCATATACCTACACTAATTAAAAGTACATAGCAACACTAATTAAAAGAATATTCCTATACTAATTAAAAGTATATAGCTACACTAATTAAAAGTATATACTCACACTAATTAAAAGTATATACCTACACTAATTAAAAGTATATAGCTACACTAATTAAAAGTATATACCCACACTAATTAAAAGTATATTAAAAGTATATACCTACACAAATTAAAATTATATACCCACACTACTTAAAAGTATATACCTACACTAATTAAAAGTATATAGCTACACTAATTAAAAGCATATACAGTACCTACACTAATTAAAAGTACATAGCTACACTAATTAAAAGAATATTCCTACACTAATTAAAAGTATATAGCTACACTAATTAAAAGTATATACTCACACTAATTAAAAGTATTTACCTACACTAATTAAAAGTATATCGCTACACTAATTCAAAGTATATACTCACACTAATTAAAATTATATACCTACACTAATTAAAAGTATATAGCTACACTAATTAAAAGTATATACCCACACTATATCACACTCTATTGGATCACAGTAAATGCATCTAATTACCAATACCATTAACCAATTATCCTACCAATTAGCATATATAACAAATCAAGTGTGCACTCAGTTCCCCCCACCCCCCCAAAAAAAAACTACTGGAACCAAATCAGAAAACTAAGATAAAACCTCACAGTAACATTTGAAATTACCTATACTCTTACCTAACAAGCTGCACAACCAGTTCCTGAACACACAGTCAGCTCCCCACCACATGCCTAACTGCACACCTGGATCCCAACTGCATGCCTGACCACAAACTACACAACACCAACTAAAGATGGCACTGCGCAACCACAGCCCCTTATATAGGGGTCCACTACACTATGAAAACATTAATGGGCTACAACTCTGAACACCCCAGTTAAATGCACCATGCTATGGAAAACCAGGAAGTGATCACAATGGCGATTTTAAACAATGACCATCCTAATGTATTATATTGAATAAAGAATGGGTATGTGTGGTATACTCAGGAGTATACAAAGGAGTTGTCCCGCTCAGCCAACCTCAGTATAAAAGAGAGATTTTATTTGGGGAGGAGTCTGAACCAATTAAGTGCTAATGACAAGCTATACAAATTGGTTACAAATGGCCTACTCCCCCAGTAAGTGTTTTAGAAAAGTCCTTTTTACTGGTTTTTCTAGATACAGTACATTAAATCAAACAAATGTTTCAGAAATGATCCTTCATCAGTGCTGTTGCTGTATCACCAATAAACCAATAAATTCCTTTGGATATTTTTGAACGTTCGTAGAGCATGACGTGACCTCCTGCTTTCTCTTTTCATTTGGACCGCCGAAAAGAAGAGAAAGCAGGAAATCATGCTCATCTTAATCACAAAATAACCAAACAAAGGATGAACAGCAGACAGGTTGAAATGAGGGAATGAGAAAATAATCAATCAATGTCTAAGCTGTTTTGAAACCTATCTCATATGATTGAAGTACTTGAAAAAGATAGATAATAGAATTAAGAAGAATAGAGTGACGGCTTAAACAAAAGGTTTATTGGTGATACAGCAACATCACTGATGAAGGATAATTTCTGAAATGTTTGGTTTGATTTAATGTACTGTATCTAGAAAAACAAGTAAAAAAACTTTTCTGAAACACTTACTGGGTGTGTTTGTAACCAATTTGTATAGACACTCAGAAGTATAACCACCTCGGGGGCTAATTAGGGCAATAAGCCACCTATCCTTTGGGCTCATGGCCCTATAGCCCTAATTAGCCCCCTTGATGGGTGTATATCCTTGTGTGTGTGTGTGTGTATATATATATATATATATTTATATATATATACACACACATATCATCCCTCACTATTCAGCTTTAGGTCAATATAAGATACATGTAAGGACATAGGTTTACCCCTCAGGGAAGACCGTACGAGTATAATGGTATTCTTTATGGAGTTATTTAAAAGCTGGATGAAATACAGTAACACGCCATCATGATAAGCCATGGATTATGTATAGTTCTTTCTGTAAATAGTATAAATATAGCTGTACTACTGTTATCCTGCATTGCGTTATTATATTGACATTTAATAACAAATAAGGCAAAATAAAGAAACAAGTGGAAACCAAGGAATACAAGTGTCACACCATGCAGCTGTTTGCCTTCTGTGCCTTTAGATACATCCTAAAGATACAGAGCTGTGGGAGCGTATTTAAAATAACACAGAAGGTCTGCCAAAGTAAAAGAGCTGTTTTCCTTTGCTGCAAAAATGATGTGTTGCAAAAACAGCCCTTGGTGATCTCACCTGTCAGACTAGACAACCTGAAATTTTCTCTCAGGTAAAAAAAACACAGGGTTCAGCGGACGGTCAGTCACCCAGCACTTACTCCTAGAGGTAATGCAGTTAAGCCTCCAAGGCTGCAACACCCCTCTCACAACCAAATCCCTCATTTCAAACTAGGATTAAAATACAAAATGGCTACATTATGCAAGCAGAGTCTCTACAACAGGGAAAGATGCCAGCAGCACACAGCTGGAATTCTTAAAGGGGATGTTGGGCACCCTTCCCACGATGGCTGCTTGAAAAGTTGCTACGGTGATCCATTAGGCAGTTAACTAAGCTTAAGCCCCATGTTACAGGATAACTTTTTTTAGGTAGCCCCTCTGACCACCAATCAAACATCCAACTAGCCTAAGCCAGATTCCAGGTAGCCAAATCTACCTTTTTTTACATGTACTATACTTCATGCCCCTTAATGCCCAGCTTCACCTTTAAGCTTCCCTCTCCCCCAGCCCCATCACCTGCTCTCTCTGGAACTTACCTTCTGGCCCCACAGTGCCCCACAGTTTTCCCCCATGGTGGAGCCCCTTGGGTTCCCCCAGGTCTGGGAGGAGTTGAGTTCAGGTGCGAGTGGGGAGCCCGGTGAGTGGTATGGAGCCTGCGAGGAGAGGAGAGGAGAGGAGACATCATTCTGCAGGCTGGGGGATTTTGCTGTTTTTTTGCTGTTCCCTCTCCCCTGGGTGCATCGTGGCCTGGGACTGGAAAAGACATTTGCACGCCAAGCATGTCGATGTCCCAGTCAGGAGGCACCTGCCCAGCCATCACGGCTCTACTTGCATTGCTACCTGTATTCATTGAAGTGGCATTACTGCAGCGGAGTGCGTCATCCTCCTTCCCCGGAGAAGGTGAGCATCCTCTGGGGTGCTTGATTTTCCTCCGTCTCTCCAGCCCCCAATGTCTCAGGCTCACTTCAAACCTGGGTCACTAGCATTGCAAATAGTGGCACTACTACTGTGCTGACAGAGAGGCCACCAGATCTACATTTTATATAAAGTTATGTAACATATATAATGAAACGTGTGTCTGTGTCTTCTGCAGAGTAGGTAAGAGGCCATTTGGCACCATGCACTCTTGCTTAAAGTGGAACCAGTCTAAACTCATTCATGGTGATTTGCATACTTCCCATGATGCTCTGCATCATGGGGATATTGCCATTTTTCATTACTTTCAAACTTGGCTTTATTGGCAGCACCCTTTCCCAGTAACCCTTGCCTCTTTGCTTTTGTGCTAAGGTACTTTGACTTTTAGACTGCTTTTCTGTGTTGGGTCCACCATGATCCAAACCAGTAAAGCCAAACTATGGCTGTTTCATCCTTTGCCTGGCCTGTTACAGACAAGGTAGACGGATGCGTCTTGTGTAGTATTAAACATGTGTCTGTGTATTTTGTTTTCAGCCTTTGCAGAGTGTGTGAGAGGCCATTTGGCACCACACACTCTTGCTTAAAGCAGAACCAGTCTAAATTCTTTTGTGGTGATTTGCATATACTCCCTACGATGCTTGCATTATGGAATATGTGTAATTTTACACATATACATGTATACCACGGGAGTGCAAATATATTTGGAAAATAATTTTAAGCAGTAGCGCATAAAGGTGTGTGGTTTATCCTGGATAAATGAACGTCTAGGGCCATAGTGCTTACTGCCCCTAGTAGTGCATTAATCCAGAATAAACCACACCCTGGAGTGTGTTATTGTGCTTATAAGATGGATATATCTTGAGAAATATTATAGCTTTTTTTAAATTAACAAATATTAAAATGTTTTGCTTTTTGAAGTAAAACAGTCCCTTCCCTCCATATAATGGGTCTATGTCCTGTGACTTTCCTCTTACTGTAGCAATTCAGTCCCCTCCCCCGCAGCTGTATGTGTGTGTGGTTTTTAATAAATGTTCCCGATCCCACTGCCTGCTCTAGGACTGGGAAAACTTGCTGTGTAATGCAGATACACATTAACAGGGAGGCGGGAGCCAAAGTAGAATCACGATCTGTGAGGGGGGCCAACTACCGCTGCTGTGGAGATTTCTGGTTCTCGGTAGCTATCAAGTAACTTGCTTCATGCTGGTAAATTTTGGTGCAAGTAAATGGTTGGAGGTCTATTCTGAATGATTTCTTTTTATAAAGAAAAAAGTCAGACACAATTTAATTCTGTTTGTGGGTTTATAAAACCATGGGGGGCCAAGTGTGATTGTCCTTCAAGTCCGCTATGTGAACAACGTAGGAGGTACAAAAAACCTCAGGCAGTGGCATTTGACAAAGAGCTTGGAGGTTTGCCTGAAGTTAGCAATATATAAATAAAATGCCATTTGGGAAGGGCTGATTTCACTGTGAGCTGCTAAGGGAGGAATCGGGGGAGGCTTGTAGTCTGTACAGGTGAGCTATGTCGGCTTCTGGGTTACTGTAGGAGGGAGGGATATACTTTTCTGTACTGCAGTGAGTGGGTCACTGGTGCTGATTCTTGTTTTTTACTGTGCTATGTATTAAATAAAAAAACATAGCTGGCAAGGAGTGCCAACCAGCCAATCAGGTTTCTTTACTGTCTCTATCCATTTTATAAAAGCTATTATTTTCACTGAAGACATAGCTACTGTGCAAACAACAGTTGAAATTATGTTAGTTGCACAGTAGCTACGTAGTTTGCATAGTAGTAGCCACAAGCCTTGCTTTTCACATGAACTAGCTCCCTGCAAGCAGCACATCAAACAGTGGTGCTATCACTTTAACAGTAAAAGTAAAAGGCTCGGCTCTGTGTCATTAATAAAGTGGAAAAAAAGGAAAAACTGAAAAAGAAATCCATTTAATTTAACACAGCATGTATTTTACCTGCAATAGACACACACACACAAAAAAATGTGGGAACTCCCATGGTATACATTGACTATCCTATGAGGTAGCTTCAAACGTGCATGTTATATGGTTTGAAATGTTGTTATTACCACTGTGCATTTGTGGCTGTACCACTTGTGCAAGTGTACGATAACACCAACATTCCACACCAGAACATTTGCATATTTGGAGCTACCTGATAGGATATCCATATATATATATATATATATATATATATATATTTTTCTTGCAAAAAACTTAATGCATCAGTTAGGGTAGAAGATAAAGAGACAAAAGTAGGGAAATATGACGTTAGGGTTTCCAACCCTAAAACACTTGCCCCACCCCTGAAGCAAATGAGGGGTGGAGTCTTCCTTGGGGTTGTCAACCCTAATGTTCACCCCTTTGCAGTAACAGAAAAGCTAAGATGTGAAGGAGACAGGTGTGTATGTTTTATAAGTGCATATGATGGGGTGACTGATGTATTAACATAGTTTTTTTGCAAAGAATTTCCTTACTTTTTGAGATAGTGTAAGCCCTGTTTTCCCACCCATCTAGTTTTTGAGATAGAGTAATCGTATCCTTATTTGCCTGTGGGAGTGCAGGGCCCTTTTGGGCCTGCACTCCCAGCAAGCTCCCTGAATCTTGATGTGTCTTGCGTGTTGGTGTGGAAGGGCCCTGCACTTCCATTAATATGACAACAGTGAACAAACTGTCAGGTGTAGCTATCTTACTATCCCACCTCATGTACCTAGTGCAGAACATTTTTGAATCCCTGCCAAAATGTAATTCTGGCCAACTGCTATGCCATTCTACGCCAGAGGTGTGAAAACACATTTTGAACAGGATTTGAAAAATGACAGCTGTGACATACATGAAGTGGGGTAATAAGAAGGCTCTGTTGAAAAGCTGGCTAAAAATATTTACAATTTCCAAAGTTATGTGCATGCATAGCAAAACAGCAATGAATGGGCATAACTTTGAGATTTTTACATATTTTGACCCCAGAGTTTCCACATAGCCTTCTTATAACCCCACCTCATGAACAAGGGCAGAAAAAGTTTCCAAATCCTGCCAGAAAGGTAATTTCACCAAGTGACCATGAAATCACCTTCCGGGGAGGAGTTGTGTAATGACAGTTGTATTGTTCATGAGGTGGTGTTCCCAAAAGGCCATGTTGAAAATTTGGGGTCAAAATGTCAAGAAATGGCAAAGTTATGCACCAAAGTTGAACCCCCCCATTAAAATACATTGAACAGCCGCGGGTCAGCTGGAGAGGAGAAGGACTGAGCGACCTATGGCTGCTCTCCTTCTCCGTGGTGGGGATCTCATAAGCCTTGCTGCTTTACCGCCACCTGGGGGAACTCAGGTGGTAGGTTCAGTACAGAGGTAGTACTGTGGGAGGGACGGACGTCAGCTGAGGACTCGAGTGGAGGGCACGCCTCAGTGTGCCTTCAACTCCTTGTCCTCTCTGCATGCTGAAGCCCAGGGGATAGGGAGAAAATATCAGGAGGAAAATTACTTGTATTGGTGCCAGTAGATGGGTTTCAGGAGCCGGTGTTCGGGGAAATCCAGGGACTGGGGTGCAAGATGCACACTCAGCACAGGCCTGGAGGAATGGGGGTTTCCTCCACCCCAACCGGGGGGTTATCCGGATACCTAGGTTCAAGGAGTGGGGCACCCATATGTGCCTTCAGCCTCAGGAGGAGCTCAGATGCATGGCACCACAGAGGCTCTGAAGAGGGGCAAATGCAAGCACAGGTAGGCAGAAAAACACATATTTAAAAAAAAATACATTGAACCGCATTTACCTTCGTTTCTCATATTGCAGTCGCCGGTTCCAGCAGCAAGACATGTCTTTGATCGGAGAGTGGATCTCAAACCTAGGACTTGTTCAGGTGAGTGAGGGTCTGTGGGTGTGACTTGGGGAGTGTAGGGTGGTGGGTGCTGAGTGGGAGGTGGGGTAGATGGAACTGATTGGTGAGGGACAATTTTTTTTTGCAGGCTTAAAAAACAAACATTGGGATGGTGATCGGTGTATGAGGATGGGGGAGGGACCACTGGACTGCCAGGGAATATATTTTGGACATGGGGATGGTGACTGGAGAACAGGGGAGGGAGGAGGGACCACTGGACTACCAGGGAATACATTTTGTAGTTAAACATTTTATTGATTTTGCAGCAAACATAAACATCAAAGAAACATAATCATACAGCAGATTTGCAGGAGTACATTGACCTTACATTCAGTGATAGTCACATATAATAATCGTCAGTACAGTACAGAAGAAATACATATGTTAATATATTTTGGACATGGGGAAGGTGATTGAAGAATGAAGGAGGGACCACTGGACTACCAGGGAATACATTTTTGACTTGGGGACAGCAATCAGAGAATGGGGGGGGCACTGGACCACCAGGGATTTAAGTTTGGTAAAGGGGGACGGTGATTGGAGAATGGGGAGGGAGGGAGAGGGACCACTGGACTACCAGGAAAGATATTTTTGACATGGGGACGTTAATCAGAGAATGGGGAGAGGGGGAGGGACCAAAGGACTACCAAGGAATCTGATTTTGACTTGGGGACAGCGATCAGAGAACAGGGGGAGAGGGAGGGACCACTAGACTACCAGAGATACATTATAATGAAAATCAGCAGTTTCTGGGGGCCACTAGACACTAGGGAGCTGTGACAGTTTGAACTGTCATGAACCTTTACTGTTTGCAGTCTTTTCAATTCGAACAGTAAAGTCTGAACTGTAAAGAACAGCGAATGGTTATTTTCAGATCAATTGATCCTTAACTAAGCAAGTGACGGGTGATGTGGTTCTCACCCCCAAAAGTCATACTTGCCATCAAAAGTATTAAATAATAATACAGTAAGGGAACTAAGCATGTGACTGGGACCTAAATACAGGTCTTGGTCATTCCTTAGCAAGCAGCATGTCTTTAGAAATCAATTTGTAATTGCACATTATAACCCTGTGCAGAAAGTTGTTTGTTTAACCTTCCCTCGCCTCCCCCTTAGTTCCCCCTTTCTCCCCCACCTCCCCTCAGACTTTCTCTTCCCCAAACAAGTACTTACTCACTTACTTACTTATTAAATGGGGATGTCTCTATCCCACTGATGTGTGTGTATTTTCTTGAAAAATAAAAAAATTTTACAACAAAAAATCCGTATACCATTGCCTCAGCGACTCCCAGATCGCGAAGACCACCACAGCGACAGGAATCAGACAAAATCCGCCAGTCACTGTGGTGGTCTGTATGGTGATTGGGACTGCCTCACTGGGTGTTTGCCCTCCCCCCAGTCCAACTCCAACTCGGAGTTAGAATCCTAAAGACCGGGGGGTATCCCCGACACTGCAATGCAACAGTCGGCACTGCGGCAGTCGCTGTTGGGGATGTCTCCATGATAACTGTCGCTGCGGCATGGGTAAACCCCAAAAATCAATTTTTAAAATGGAAAAAAACCACGATGGCAGAAGCACAAACAGTATTTGCATGAGCATGAACAGTAAATCCTTAACAATTAACAGTTCAAACTGTTTTCATTTACTTGCCTGTCTAGCGGCTATCACAAAAAATGTTATAATTCAAAATTGGGGAGATATCTTCTTATCACACTATCTAAAGGCACACCCTTGGCATGGATCCCATCATCCCTGAAAATGTGTTTGTTTGTTGAGTTTTGTTGACCCGGTAAGCCCACTGGGCCTAGAAGTCCCTTTTACAGGGGCGACCGGGGGAAGGGGGGATACAGATGGTAAGCAACTGAAATTGAACCAGATTAAGCTGTTGGTGGTATTTTTAGTGAATGAGGGAAATTTGGCCAGGACACCAGGGAAATTCCCCTACTCTGCAGATGGGTGGTGCTGTCCGTCTGTCTGTGGAGATGTCGAAGCTCAGTTCAGAGTTGGAGACTGAGGGAGTCGGTCGTGTTTGTGAGGAGGATGCTAGTGTGGATTTGGGTGCTTTTCAGCAAATTTTCTCCCCCGTGATAGAAACTACGGAGGCAACTGGAGCAGAAGAATTCAGACTCTTTAGTATACCTGTCATTGATGGCAATGCTTTGGAAGCATCAGTATCTACGATTCCCCAAAATTGATCAATAGCTGAAAAACGGACTTACTTTCAGCAGCAATTCCTTCTTTTGGAGGATGAACTCCATCGGGAACGTCTTAGTGCAGATTTGGAGAAAAAACGGAAATGCAGTCCTGAAGCAGCTTCCTCCCAATTGCGGAAAGTTTTTTTTACAAGGACTACATCACCGGAAGAAGGACATCGGTCCGATTTGGAGTCGTGCATGGTTCCGGGTGATCCAGGGTAGTCCCCTGAATGGGCCTTGAGAGATGCTAGCTGGCATCAGAGCGGTAATGGGGATTGGAGTGCTGACTATATCATACTTGATGATTCAGCCTCTGTGGGCGTTCCGGGTTCTGTTCCCTCTTCGAATATTTCTTTACCAGCGATAATGAACATTCTACAACTTGTTTTGGAGCTACGAGAGGGGCCTAAGTTGACGGTGCATAATACTACTAAAGCAGGTAACAATTCCATGCGCCCTGATTCCCCTCGTTCGGTGGGTTCTCCTTCCTCTTTGTCGGAGGTTACTGGGCAGAAAAAGCTGCCCGAGGCAAATACTGATATCAAATTGAACGAAATGGACAATGCTATGGACACACAAGGACTTGATCAGGCGCAAAAACCTGACACTTTTCAACGTCCTTCTTATGCTGACTTATTTCGTAAACCCATTGAACTGGCCAAGCATCGTAATGCTATTAGACTGAGATATTTAGGAGACATGGACCTTGCTCCAGATAGATACTTCGTGGGGAAAATTTTATTGAAACAATCCCTGGGCTTCACGCCCTCTGAGGTTTATGCATTGATTCATGCCCCTGGGGAACATACGTTTGATATTAGTTTTAGGACTCCTGATCTCTTGGAACGTTTTTGGATTAAACATATGTCAGTAAAAACTAACCCCTTATGGACACCTTTTCAGGTGATCCCTCTGAAGAAACAGCCTTTTCAGGTTATCACAGTATTGTTTAGAAATGAGGGGGTTACTATTTCTGACATTCTTTATTGGTTGAAAAAACATTGTGAAATACAGGGTACCCCTGACCCCTTATTAGATACTGAGGGGTTTTGGAATGGGGGGGTGGAAAATAAAGATTAAATTCCATCAAACAGCTGAAGGCCTAGAACATCTACCAAATTGCTTTTATATTGGCAGGGACAAGGGTTTTATTTTTTACTCAGGTCAGTCCAAAAGATGTTTTAAATGTGGCTGTCCTAGGCACCTTAGCTCTACTTGCACTATTCAACAATGTATATATTGTGGGGATACTGGGCATTCAAGTGTGCTTTGTGTTAATACTCCAAAATGTAATCTTTGCGATGAAGAGGGTCATAACTTTACTGAGTGCCCCTGGGCTGCACACAATACTGGGGAATCAGATTACGGTATACAAGATTTTTATGTGCACAGAGCTACCAAATCATCCCATGTTTCTACACCTCCTCCCTTTTCTTCTGTCCCACAGCCCCAAAGACAGCAACAGGGCCAACAACGACACTTCACTGTTGTTAGCCCTAGTACCTCTACCCTTATTTTAAACTCTACTGTGGCAAATACATCCCCAGATCCTCAAGGAACGATAGCAAGTGTGCCTCCACTTCAGGCATCAGAACATCCTTGTGAACCCCAGGAAGTACTTGATTGTAATATGTATATGCCTCCTCCTCCTATACCTCAGGGAATTCCTGTCCCCCCTAGTTCCCATCACACTAAAGATACCTGTTCTCAACTCATAATATCTTCTGTTCCACTGTCAGTAATGGGGGTTCCTGTTATTGAAAATAGATTTTCTGTTTTACCTATTGATGTGGACGGAGCAGGTCTGGATTCAGATTCTGCCTCCATGACTTCCTCTCAGAAGGGAATGGTTTCTGACCCAGCATCTGGTACCATTGCTCCTAGTAAAGTCAGAAAAAAACATAGTTCTAAACCCAGGGTAGGTGCCAGAAAGGGTTTAAGAAGATCAACCACTGAAACTTAACCTGTGGCTTCTGTTACTGATCCTGTTAGTTATAACTTGAAAGTAGCTAGCCTCGATACTAACAGTATCCATTCTGAGATGAGGATGTTAGCTACTTTTGAATTATTTTCCACTTTTTTGTATGATATTGTGTTTTTCCAAGACACCAGATTGTATTAATTGCAGGATTTTGCCACAGCTTCTGAGGCATAGATATGGGGCCCTAGTTATTGGTCTGGGGCGGAAGACCGTTGTTCAGGGCTGGGAATTTGTTTTACTACTCCTCATGTACAGGTTACTCATATGGTGGACATTTTCCTGGCAGAACATTTCTTTTAGATATTACTTTGGCCTCCATTGACTTCAGATTAATTAATATTTATGGACTGCAATCAAAATCTGGAAGAATCTCCTTATTAAAACACATTCGCCCTTTTCTTTTTACCAGTAGAAATGTTCTGTTTGGAGGTGATTTCAGTATTTACTGTTCAGCCCAAGACAGGCATTTTGCCTCTTCAAAATTGTATTGTGATACCCATTATGTGAATTCTTTGCTTACCCAATCTGGTTTAATAGATGTTTATTCCTCACATACTTCAATTCCACATACTTTTTTTCAAGGGAAGAAATCATCCCGGATTGATTATTGGTTTGTGTCTTCCTCCTTACAGACCAGGGACCCCATAGTATTATTGGTAGCCACATCTGATCATGCACTTCTAGGTGTCACTCTTTCAAACTGTCACAAAACTTCTCGGGGGTCTGGATATTGGAAGTTAAATTTATCCCTCTTGGACATTCCAGAAGTTATGGAGGGTTTTCAGGCCATTATTACTGCCCATAAATCAGTTCTTTTTTTATATGACAATAGCCAAGAATAGTGGGAAGATTCGAAAAACGAGTTTCAGGTTTTTTTTCAGACTATAAGTCAATTATTAGGCAGATATGAATCACAAGAGTATTCAGCTACCAGAAGGTCTTTATTTGAGTTTCAGGAACGTATATTACAAGGTCTTGAATGTGATACCCAGGTATTCAAAAATCTGAAAACGAAACTTACCAAACTCCAATATGACAGAATGTCTTCCTTAAGGCAGGAACAAAGGTTTGGAGTCAGGGGCACTCGAGCTCATACAAATCCTTTTGACTTTTGTCAAGCTTCTAGGCAAAGCAAAGACATTTCAGATCTTAAATTACCCACAGGAGAGGTTATCCATGACAAAGATGATATTTTGGGAGAAATAGAGAGGCATTTTAGGTCTCTATTTACTGCAGACTCACGGCTTACTGGTTTACACATACAGAATTGGTTGTCCTCCTGTCCCCTTAGGTTGGTTCCAGAATATCTTATTCTGACTTTAGTGCAACCTATTTCAGTACAAGAAATTAGGGGAGTCATTTCTGGCTCTCCAATGGGGAAAACGCCGGGTTCTGATGGGCTGCCAAATGAATTATATAAACAAATGGCACCTTTTTTGGCAGAAGAACTAGCGTATCTTCTTTCCAATAGTTTACAGACATCAGCCTTACCTTCCAGTATGTATGTATATAGGGTTAGTTATACTACTCTATAAACAGGGTGCCAGAGACTCCCTCAGTAATTGGAGGCCTATCACTCTATTAAATTGTGATTATAAATTGCTTTTGAAAATTCTCAGTAATGGGTTATCTATTTGCCTGGAGGACATCATTCACCCAACACAGTTTTGTTCCGTCCCTGACAGATCTATTACAGATGGTCTCATTTTATTAAGGCAATTGTTTTCTAGAGGCCTTTCAGGAGAACTTATGGGTTTTATTATTAGCCTAGATCAAAAAGAGGCGTTTGACAGGGTTTCACATGATTATATTTGGGCTTGCCTGGAACATATGGGATTCCCATCTATTTTTATTACTTGGCTTAAAACTTGCTATAGAGGTGCTCTGGCAACACCGTTGGTCAATGGCTGGTTAGGTAACTCAGTGGTA
Organism: Neoceratodus forsteri; assembly: GCA_016271365.2. NCBI lineage: Eukaryota > Metazoa > Chordata > Ceratodontiformes > Ceratodontidae > Neoceratodus > Neoceratodus forsteri. The sequence continues at coordinate 83,949,340 of JADMNL010000034.1, forward strand.
GTCTCTAGAGGTGTTAGGCAGGGGTGCCCTTGAAGTCTTCTCTTATATATATTTTGTCGTTAGATCCCTCATCACGAAATTCGCATACAGAGGATATTAGGGTCTGTCCATCAATAGCTCTTGTGAAGAAATTAAAACTATCGCTTATGCTGATAATCTTTGCATTATTTGGGCAGATCTCCTATCGTGCCATGCTAATGCGGCCTTGCTGATGGCATATGCGGAGGGCTCAGGGTCTAAATTGAATCTTACAAAAAGTAAGTATTTTCCTCTAAATATAGAGCCTTTAGTCAATATGGAGTCTCTGGACATACATGTTTGCACCAGTGCCTGTAAGATTTTAGGGATTTTATGCGGTTTGGAGGATTCAGCCAGATATAATTGGGACCTTCTTTTGTTGGAAGCTCATCTTAAAGTTCAACAATGGAATAAATGGAGGATGTCTAAAAAGAAAAGAGTATATATGGTTAAAACCTTTTTATTAAGCATGATTTTATACTTAGGGGCTGTTCCCCCCCCCCCGCATCTTTAGATACTGTCATTTATAGATTATTTTTTCTGCTATATAGGGTAGCAGATTAAATCCCATTAAGAGAGGAATACTGTATCAAGATTTTAGATTAGGCGGGATTTGAATGGTGAATCCTATAGTATTTTTCTTTTCTTTATTTGTTACAAAAAATATTTGTCCTCTTCTAAAAAAGGCTGGAAAAATCTTGGTGGGTTGGGTATGGGATGCTGTTTCCCCTGGCTCCAATCTTGGGAATCTACTTCTTCTATTCCCAAACAAAAATCCTTAGAAGGACTTCCTGAATATTTTGAATCCTGTTTTTCTAAATTGAAAGCAGGGGGAGTCCTAAGAATTCACTTAGAAACCTATCATAGGAAGACACTTTATGACAGTATTATGGAAAGGTTTTTTTTGCTTCCTCCAGCCTTTGCTGATTGTTCACCTCTCCAACTGTCACAAATTAGTAATATGTTGATGTCCACACGGGTTCCTGCATATATGCGGGATGTGGTATGGCTTAGTGCACACCAAAAATTAAATGTCAAGGGGAATCTTAAACATAAAGGTGTTTCTGACAGAGGGTGTCTGAGACATAATATGTGTACTGCTCCAGCTTGAAACAGTTCAACATTTATTTTTTGAATGTCCATATGTAGTAGAATTTTGGACCTATGCAGGTAGCCAGTGGGTGGGTACACCACTACAAAACCTGACTACTGATATTTTGTTTTTGGGTATTTTACCTCACTCCTGGAATCATTTTTTTCTGATACTATCTATGTAATTTTAAATATCACATTTGGCAATCTCGATGTGCATGGTCCTTACAACAATACCTGACCCCAGTAAAATTGTTCTGGAAAATACAAACTACGATTTTAAAAATTAAACAGTTTGAACGGGTTCAAGTTTCAAAAGTTCAATTTCTAAAGTATTGGAAGCACTTAAATTGGCTGGATACAGGATTATGTAGATATTGTGGTCAGGTTAGTTGGTTGTAAGTCTACAGTCTCTGAATTTATATTGTTTCGGGGAATATTATTTTTGATAAAGATATACTTCCTTGTTTTCGTTATGGTTTGCTCACATTTTTTGAGAACATTCTTATGTATTAACATTAATATACATTTTCATATGTAGTTTATATTTGTTATGATTCCTCTTTTCACTATGTTCAGTTTTTCTTATGGAATGGTATGATGAATGTATAAGTTTGAATGATTTGCTTTTAGTTTGGATATTATTCATTTTTCACTCTGTTACTAGGTTGGGGGATTCAGTTTCTAGGAATTGTTCTTGTAGATTATAAAAAAATGTTTTTCTTTTTCTGATGTTATACGAAAGATGGTATGATGTAATACTTATTTCTGTTTTTATTTTTATGATTTCATGTTAATGTTATGGTGTCATTTCTGTAAAGTTTCTTTCAAGTTCTGAAAAAAAAAATATCCCCTACTCTTTTAGTGGGGGGGGGGGGTATATTTATATATGTTTCTTTTCACACTGCTCGGATGATATATGATTGCAATACTTCTTTGAGTTTGTTTCCTATATGATTTGTTTATTATTTTGTGTGACTTATCACTGTTTGTATTCATTTTGTTTTGCTGTTATGATAATAAAAAATTCCCCTACTCTTTTCGATAAGTGCTATGGGATCTTTAACATCCACCTGAACTACCACCAATCCAGGCAGATGGGACTTCGGTTTAACGTCTCATCTGAAAGACGGCACCTCAGAAGTGCAGCACCCCTCTCATGCTGCACTACAGTGTCAGTATTGGGATATTAACCCAAGTGCCAGATGTGGGAACTGAACTCACAGCCCTCTGATCTCCCGGCCTCAGAGATGAGTGTGCTACCTACTGAGCCACTGACACATTTCAAGAAAAAAACATACACGATGCCCTCACGAAACTTTCCACATCTTAAGACACTGGCAGAATGACCGCGCATGCAAAATTTTGGGCTATTTCATCAAAAAATGTCAATGTCACTAAGGTACAAAATTTTGCATTTAACATAAAAGTGCCGGTACAACCCTAACTATAGGGGTGCTACCACACTCGTATAATATATATATCTATATACACAGAGGCCCAGATATTCAAACTGCGCTAGGCTGTGGCACAAGCCTGGGCGCAGCGCAACTAGGCTGCGCAGGGGCGTTGACTGGGCGATATTCAATGGAGCTGCGCCATGGCTCAGCATCGTTGAATATCGCATCCTGGCCACCCGCAGTGTGCATGGCGCAGTGGCACTGCACCAACGCAAGTGGCCAGAGTGCAGCATGGGGATGCGCTAGTGCAAGTTCCATTGCGCTAGGTGCAACAACCACGATATTCAAAAGTGCACATGCAAATGGGGCCATAATGTATGCAAGGTGCAAATGGAGCCATTTGCATGTCATTATGGCCCCATTTGCATGCAGGTGCGCTGATCCCCGATGACTTGCGCCTGGCGCCTACCAGGCAGCAGCCATGAGGGACCGACGCCTCCTGCAGTGTGGCAATGTGCCCCACAGCCTGATCACGGGCATTAGTAAAATAAATAAAGAATCCTATATCCCTGGTGGTCCAGTGGACTGCTGTCAGCCTGATTGCGGCTTCAGTAAACTAAAAATGAGTCTGTCCCTGGTGGTCCAATGGACTGCTGTCATGTCCCTTGCGAGGCTGACGGCGGTCACTGGACCACCGAAGACTATAAAGAATCTTCGATTTTACCAGCCGTGATCCGAGCTGACGAAGATCACCAGATAAATGCTTCATCCAATGCCCGGTGATCGGGCATGGGGACACCACCACGGAGGTGCAGCCGGGAGCTCGGGTGGCCACCCACAGGTGGCAGCTGCTGTATTGCACCCTACATCACGGCACTCACCTGTGGGTGGCACGCCGTGCTCCTTTTGAGGATCAACTTTGTGCGGCGCAAGTAGGGGTTGCGCATGCATGGCTCCAGCACATACCAGGCTGAATATCGGGATGTGCAGAGTATGCATGGGCACGCCCCCCCACCTGCGCCTGCATACATTACTGATACGCTCCGGTGCATCGGGATTTGTGCCAGGTGCAATTCCTGTTTGAATATCGTGCTGGGGAGCATCAGTGGGTTGCGCATAGTGCAGCACTGTTGCACTATGCGCAACCCTTTTGAATATCTGGGCCAATAGGAATAGGGCTAAAAAGGAGATAAACAAGATATCTTAGTGACATCAGTAACAACATACCAAAAATATGTTGCTACTGTTGTCTCAGTATATATTTTTAAGGTTACTGTCATCACAGTGGAATACCAAACCAATCAGACAACAGCTTTTACAGTGCTAATGGCGTGACAATGCTTAGTGTTGCACTGACACCAACTGTTAACATCAAAATAAAGCAGCAACATCATCATACTGCAGATTCAAAGGCTATAACTTGTAAAATACCATTGTATATCTCAAATATACAATAACCTGTCTCAAATCAGGCAATTTATCACCACTTGTGAGTGGGCAGGACTTTCATAGCTCACTCGTGGCTTTGCCACTCGTGAGTTATGATCCCGCCCCCTCACACTTGAAGAATAATTGAATATATTGTCAGCCCATTGTATATCCTCCATATTAACGTGCCTCTTTTAAATGTCTCTGTTTGACTAACACATAGTAAACCAGAAACCTATGCTGGCCAAAAAGAAATTTTAATGGAATTTGGCCAGCTTTCTGACAGCTACTGTATGTAACACACTGCTGAAGCCTTCCTTTGCTAAAGTACAGAAGAATACCTTTTCAGTCCTGAGCACCCAGTTTGCGGATAGGAGGGTGTTGTGATGATGCCATACCAACCTGAACAGAGTGCAGTGAGGTATGTGAAAATTAATTGCTTGCACTGACAGGAACCCCAGTGAACTGTGAAGAGATCACTAGATTTTCCAGCTGGTGACATGTAAAAAGAGTAGCTAGCATTTTTCTTCACCACTTCAGAGGATCCTTGTCATCAGGTGGTTATCGGTTCTCACCTGTTTTACCACCTACTGTTCGAGGTAGTGAGGCTGCAACAGAATCCCAGCTCCCTTACTATCCACAAAATGGATGCTTCCACATGGCTCCTGCATTGTTATGGAAATATAATAAAAAATAAAAAATAAAAAGCAAAGTTAGAGCCACAATAAGGAGAAGGGGAGGGGATGAGGGGAGGCAGTGCTCACAGTTTGAACAGCACAACACCAGAACTGGGCACTTAATCTGACCAGGGTCATTTCTAGGCACTGAAAAGATAAGGGGCTTGAGCCCCAACCCCTTCCGTCCAGTGAAAAAAGAAACCTCTTGGACGAGGATCAGTTTTTTGGAACTGGGAACCTTTTATTTGGGGCTAATTTATAAGGAGTCAGTGCTCCAGCCCCTAATGCCCGCCCCTAGTGATACCCCTGATCCCAACATTTGTGCACCAGACACACCTCTGAAAACTGAAACAGGCGATGGGATAAAATGCAGAGCAGTTTCACTACATTAGGGTGTGAAACATTGCTGTACAAGGGCAGAGATGGCAGAACCCTGCAGGACTCCAAGTTCACCCAACACTATGGAAAGTGGCAGCAGTCCATATTACAGGGAAAACTGTGCACATACAACGCCTAGTCTCAGTCGCTATTGGGAGGGGTGCCAAATCTAAATGAATGTGTAACACATTATTCCAAGAAATGCAAAATCAGGATCATGTTTTGAATAATTTGCTAATTCCCAGATGTGAAAGAATATATTCGCTTGTGACAGTGGATGTTAAAGACCCCCTGGGTGCTACTCAAAGATAAAGGGGGAGTGAAATATGTTGTGGTCAGTTAAAGGGAGTGTCAGCACCCGGCCCCCCACAACCACCTCAGACTTGTTTGTGTGTTGGTCTTTTGTGTTTAGGTGTTTTATAATTGTGTCTTAAAGAACTAATTGCACCAGATGTAACAGAAGAAATATTTATATTTTTGTAAATAATCTGCTTTTACTTTTTATTTTTCTAGTATTTTTTCATTTTCCTTTTGCTCATGAGGACGTTTTTTATCTGATAGTATTAGCTGTGATTTGCGGATGGCGAGCAGTATTTTTCTCAGGCAGCTGACATATCTAGTTTTAGTCCTCTTCCTGCCTCATCAGTAGTATGACCTCCCTCACTGTGACATCACAAGTGGCTGATCAGGTAGCAAGTGACTGGCTCTTCCTGAGTAGGTCTGATGTCATTGTTGGAGGTCAAAGTGTGAATAAGGTAGAAATGAGAATAGAACTACTGCAGATATACTGACCTCCAGGCAGAGTGCTGTTGCACACATCACACCTGGTAGTGTTAGGTACAAAATCTTTTACTTAGCAAATAGGTAATGAAAAGATTATCTCAGATATAAAAAGCAATAGTTACTATTTTTAAAAGCTAATGTTCATTTTAGGCAGCGCTTTAGCGCTTTAATGCATTTTTTTGTGACTGATGTTCTAATAATTGCATTGCTGTGTTTGTTTTGTGTATATCTTTATATGTCCTGAGCTGCAGCTGCACTAAACACTACTGGTCTCCGGGCCTTTAAAACTGAACTTAAGCAGCATCTATGAGTCTGAACATTTGTGACTGCCTGAACTGAGACTGTTCTCTCCCTCTCCTCTACCCAATCCTCCCCCTACACACTTGGTTGCTCCGATGACACCTCACCTTTCTGTCTGATGATCCTCTCTACCCACCCCTCCCCCTTACTCCCAGGGTCTCCCCTTATCTCATTCTTCACTCTACCTTCCTCGTCTCATCCAACTCTCAACTACTGCCTCCAACATTCTCTTCCCACTCTGTGCTCCCTTTCCCCTTGCTCTTGACACCTCTCTTTTTCCCCACCCTGTGTATCCCCACTGAACCTCTCTACTCCACCATCCCCCATCCCCTACCTTCAAAGCACCTTTCTCCTTTTTACCTGCTACCCTAGACAAGGCCCTTCAGGGCTGCAATGTTGGTTTTCTCTTACTGTAAGTACACCCTTGCTGGTAATGTAATCTTCTTATGTGTTGACCAATGAACCATTGCACTAATGTAAAAATTGTCTGCAACCAAATCAGTGTGTCATGTAATACTTGTCTGTATTGTCTGTTCTGTTTTCATTGATGTGGAACCTTTGTAAAATAATTTTGTACTCAAAGTTTGTTTCCAAATTAATAAATAAAAAAAGTGCAGTTGCTGTGTCTCTTATGGTGTGTAAAAATGCATTCTTGAGTTCTTTGGGTGAGAAAACCGTGAAGCAAAGCTGAGTAGTTCTGGGACACAAAGGACTTCAGAAGAAATTCTTATAACCTTAAGAGACACAGGAACTGTACATATAAACATATGTGATATATGGATACGTCATCTCACTAGTATACAAAAGCATACAACCCCCCCATTATAATAGCAGTACCCAAAAAGTGATGATACCATTGTTGCTGACCAATAATACTATCGTTCAAGGCCTGTAATACTATCGTTGGAGCTTTGAACGATTGTATTATCACAAATGCCACAGCGCATGCGCAAGTCTGCCTCCCACAAAAACCCAGTTGCCATGGTGCCAGATCCCTTCCTGCACAACCAAAGTGACAACGTGCGTTCTCATTGGCAGCTTTCCTCTAAGGGCAGGCACAACAATTTAAAAAACATGGCAGTTTACTCTCGTTTAGCAAGATTAATGTGTGCCCTTCATTTCTTCACCTTTTTTTCCCACACATTCAATGGATTATCTGGTTGGCTCTGCATTCCCTGAAGGATGAAAAAACTAAAAGGTAGGGCTGCCTACCAAATGTAAATGAGGAAATGTTAACAGACATGGAGGGGAGGAGGGGACGAGGGTGAGTGACTGAGTCTTCAGCACAGTGATTGGCTGACAGATAGTGTGTCTTCAGTGTGGTGGTAGGCTGGCCGGCCCGTCTCACAGAATGTACAAGAAAAAAACAAGCATTTGTCAATGCTGAATGTTGTCGCACTGGCATTGGCTTTGGTAGTGCAGTGTGGAAACTCATTTTGGGCAGGATGTGAAAAATGACAGCTGTACTGTTCATGAGGAGGTGTAAACAAATGGCAGTGTTGAAAATGTGTCATGTAAGTATTGCTAATTTGCGAAGTTACAAGGGTGTATGGGAAATTTATTTATTTATTTATTTATGCATGCATGACTTTGATAACCGGGTGAGTGCACTGATCTCAGGGACCGTTTTCAGGCACGACCCGGGCCATAACACATGGCATAGGGTGACAGTGGAGTACAAGGTAACGGTAATACACATGAAACAGATTTGATACAAGCAACAATAGTAGACACAATATACAGGTTTGATGCATAGGTCCATTTGAGAACAGTGAATACAAGGTTTCAATATCGGACATGAGGAGATTTGGTACAAAACAAACAAATCGCAGGCACAGTGTACAATGTGTGACCGCATCGTCCATTGAGCAAGTAATACACAGAATACGCAGTAAAAACTGTGCAACGCACACTCGTAACACAGTCATTTTATGAACTTTCAGCACCAAATTTTCAACATAGGCATTTTATCACCTCTGCTCACGTACAGTGTCACTGTCATTTCCTCAAACTGTCCCAAGAATTGATTTCGGACAGTGACCGTGCTATTCTGCTCTGGACATGCGAAAACACATTTCAGGCAGGATATGTAAAATGACAGCTGTACTGTTCATCAAGGGGTGTGGAAAAATGCCAATGGTGAAAATCCAGAGTGAAAATATTACAAATGCATAACGTTACGAGTGTGCGTGCAAACTGCACGTCGCACGCTTGTAACACAGTCATTTTATGGAGTATCGTCACCAAATTTTCAACATAGGCATTTTAGAACCTTTGGTCATGAATAATGTCACTGTCATTTTCATAATCTGCCCTGAACACTGATTTCCCACAGCGACCACACTATTGTGCACCAGAAGTGCGGAAACACATTTCGGCCAGGATGTGAAAAATGACAGCTGTACTGTTCACAAGGAGGTGTAGAAAAATGACAATGTTGAAAATCTGGCATGAAAATATTGAGAATTCGTGAAGTTACGAGTGTGCGTAGCAATTGCACAATGCACGCTTGTAAAACAGCCATTTTTTGGATTTTTTCCCACCAAATTTGCAACAAAGGCTTTTTGAGAGCCCACCTCATGAACACTGCCACTGTCCTTGCATTAATAGGTCCCGAAAGGTGATTCCATGCAGTGACTGTGAAATCACCTTTAGGGGCTGATTAACATCATAACAGTGCCAGAATTCATGAGAAGGGGTCCCAAAAACCCCATGTTGAAAATTTGGTGCAAAAATTATAAAAAATGCCCGAGATATGCATCAAAGTTGAAAAAACCCTATTTATTCCATAATACAGCTTACAGGCATTTTCTCAGTTCGCGCTCAGCTTTGAAGAGTGCAGACATGTTCCTGGTCCACCGAAGATCGTTGTGCCACGCTCCGGAGGTAAGTGTGGGGGTGAGGGGGAGGGTGTGGAGAGGCAGGGTGCACATGGGGGGTGGGTGGTGGGTAGGGAGACTACGAGGGACCGTTTTCTGTTTACAGGTGTTAAAAAAAACAACATTGTGGATGGTTTCATTTTTACAGGTGTTTTTGGGGGTGATACAGTAACCAGCGGAGGATTGGGCACCTGTCGGCATAGGGAGTGGGGGACACTAGCTGGGGGATTGGGCACCCCCTCAGCACAGAAGAGGGACATCATGCCGATGGGGTGGGCTCCCCATCGGCACATTAAAATGGGAAGGGGCCGGATTCCAACAGGGATTGGGCATCCCTGTTGGTAATCAACGAAAGTGGTGGGGGTCGCATGAGCCGAGGGGGATTGGGCACCCCCTTGGCAAGTAAGAAAGGAGGGGGGGACACATTATGCTGATGGGGAGTGGGATCCCCCATCGGCACATACATGATGGTCAGGGTAAGCCAGCCGGGGGATTGGGCACTCCTGAAGTTGGCAGTTTAGTGGCCACTGTGCTGCCATGTTTGTAGCTGGCGAAACACATAGGAAGTTCCTCTGCGTGTGACGAGCTTTGCTTGCATTGCAGCGGATCTTTCCTTAGATGTGCTCACCACATTATGTATGCATGGTATGGCGCCGGCATGCAGGCTGATTGGGGAATAAGGGACGCACCTACTGGTGTGTGCCCTGCATTCGCCCAACAGCGACCGCGCCTCCAAATCTGCACTACCGCGCTTGCGCAGCCAACATAAAAAGCTGCAGAATTTTGAATTGGATCCATATATTACAAAAAACAACAGATAGATAAGTGTCTATTTCAAGGCAGTAAGACCATCTTGAGGTTTGGGGGACTCTGGGAACCTCTCGAGCTTCGCTCTTGAGGTTCCAATTCTCCAAAACCTCTTGATGGTCTTGCTGCCTTATAATACATATTTATCTATTAATCTGTTTATAAATTACATTAAAGAACTTTGTTTAAAAAAAATGGAATTTGAATTTAAAATCAGAATGCTTTATTGTACAGAATATTAAAGAATCCCCTTTGTGGGAAATATACTGACCCAATGGAACTTAGAGCTTCAGAATGTTAGAACTATATGCATGAGACATCCTCTTATGGTTATGAGAGTGGCTGAAATGTTTAGAAATAAACAGTCCTGATTGGCGAAGCATGATGTTATAATTTATAATATTTAAAATAATGTCTGTAGTTTTACTGTGATGATCTTCAATCTTCTGTTGCAATTTTGCTCAGTAAAATCAAACCACATCACAATGGTCACAGTGTCGACTTGGCGAGAATGTTGTCTTGTTGGTCTGTTATGCTGTGCACAGTGGTGGTTGTAAGCCTTCCCTATATGATTGCAAAAACACATTGCAATCATGTGGAGAAGGGAACAGATGTCGCCAAACAAATGGTCCTCCGTACCCTACCCGAAGCATACCAACCCTAACAAATTCAGTCACAGAGTTTTGCCACACTCCCTGCCTTTGAGAATGGTAAAAGGCAGGCAGTGAGGGTGTCACAATTTTGACACTGTGTTGAGTGGAGCCGGCAGGAGATCATTGTTAGCTGATATAAGACCCAGTGCAGTGCAAGGGACTAGGGTGGAGGGGAGGGTTCAACTGCATGCCAAGGAGAGATTTGGGGATGGGAGTGGGTTTGGGGGGGTGCATTGAACTACCTGGGAATGTTGCAGGCCAGCAAGAAAATTGGGAGACTTGACAACCCAGAGTGGGATTCATGCTCTATTTGCTTCCAGTAGTATCCAGTGACCATAGCTGGCATTGTGACATTCATGCAAATGTTTGCAGAACAGCAAGGAGACTGTTTGCTGGACCTTTTGAGCTGCTAGCATTTACAGCAGAGAATTGTGCTTGTAGTGATTGAACAGGAAAGAGAAGGAATTGATCTGGTTTCATAGTTTTGGTGGTAATTATTGAACAGGAAAGGCATGCAGAGCTATGGCAGCTGTTTCCAGGTTGGTTCTGTGTCGCGGGTTACATGGACCTGTTTTTTTAGCATTAGATTTTACTTGCATTTCACTGTTCTCCTGGCTATATTGTGTTCTCTGTCTTTCTGGGCTTACTTGTCCTTATTGGGGATCCAGCCAAGGTAGGGTCAGTCCATCTATTCCCAGTTTTCTTCATGATGGCCGGCTCCTTGACTGAGCACAATGGTGTCTCCTGGCTTTGAGCAGTCACCCCATCCCATGTCACAGTGCCTTTGCTGCCAACCATGTTTTTTTAATTTTTTTTTTATACACTTTATGCTCCTGTCATCTCTGGGTGCCCCCTTCTGACCAACTCTCCCAGCCTTGTCACTCTGGAATCAGCGAGACTTCCCTTCCTGCCTGGGTCCGGGTGCAGACTCTGCAAATGGTCGGGCCATCATCCTGTTGGGGGTGCACACAGCTCCTTACTCAATGTGTGTCCCTTAGTCAATATATGCACCTTGCTCAGTGTGTGCCTCTTACTCAATGTGTATCCCGTATTCAGTATGTTCCCCTTACTCAGTATATGCCCTATAATGAATATGTACCCCTTACTCAGTATATGCCCTATAGTGAATATGTACCCCTTACTCAATGTGTACCCCTTACTCAGTGTTTGACCCTTACTCAGTATATGCCCCATGGTGGGTGCCCCTAAGCAAGTCTCTGAACATTTCTGTGCTTAATCTCGCCGTAATTTATCAAATTTACCCTTGTTCTGTTTGATCATTCCTGGACACCTAATGACAGCAACATTGTCGTCTATTCTCCCCTGGAATGCAAATCACTTGGAGTTACAGATTTAGTATGTAAAATCAAATCAAATCAAATCAACTTTATTTTTATAGTGCCTTTCAAAGCCAAGGCGTTTTACATAAAACATATACATTCTGATAAAAACTTTTTAAAACAGCATTAAAATGTAACAGCCATAATTAAACAAATGCTAAACTAAATAAATATGTTTTCAAACCGGTTTTAAAACTATCGACGGTTGGGCATTCTCTAAACCTAAATACTTTCTTTTCCTCCTCTCTTGGAAAGAACAACATCGTTGCATGTGGCTTCTACAAAACTCTTTGCAGTGGCAGGTAATGTATCTGTAAAGGATATATGATATACCACAAAAGTGTGAACCTTTTGATGTGGGTAACCTTTACAAGGTAGCTGCAGTTTCATGTTTAGCAGCAGCATAATGCCGAATGTAAGTAAGTAAGTAAGTACATTTTTATTTCTTTAAGGCGCCCTTCCAAAGCTCAGGGCGCCTTTACAATATCAGTCATACAAATCGAAACCACAACTGTAAACAACATCAAATTCAAGAACAATCCAGTATAATTTAAATCACTAAAAAAAATGCTTGGTTAAAAAGGAAAGTCTTTAAAGCTTTTTTAAAGCTCTCCACAGTCAGGCAATTGCATATCTGGCAAGGTAGAGAATTCCACAGGGTAGGGGCCATAAAGGCAAATGTTCTTCCACCAGATGTTTTTAAGGTTACCCTGGGAATCTCCAGCAATCCCTCACCAGAGGATTGGAGGGAGTGGGAGGGACAGTAGGAAGTTAGGAGTTCTTTCAGGTAGCGAGGTCCCAAACCGTGTAGGGCTTTATAGGTCATCAACATGACCTTGAAAGTGATCCGCCACTGTACAGGCAGCCAGTGCAATTCACGAAGCACAGGTGTTAATGTCATGCCTATAGGCTGATGGGATTAATGTACAGTTCTGTACTGTACTGTACTGTTGGGATTCTAGTACTGGGTTGAACTGTTGAGACTTCTGGTCAGTAAAAGTGATATATTCCCTACCATACAGACATCAGGTAGATGTATTTACACCCACACCTATAGTATACATTGAGTTTCCTTCTCGGGGTAAGCATACTCTGACTTTGGTTTGGTTACTGTTCCCCATATAATGGCATGGGATCCTTACTGTTATCCTTTAAGCAGGATGGAATAACAGTATCCGCATGCCTGACTCACTGGCATCCACATGGTTGCCTTTCTGGTACCTACATGCCTGACTAACTGGTACCCACGTGCCTGACTTGTGGATGCCAGCGCTGAATTTCCATGTGGGTGACCTGGGTTCACTGTGCCAACCTACCCAATCACCCTGAGCTGGTGGAGGTGAAGGAGCACTGCAGTCACAGCACTCTCTGACTTCAGGAAGGTTGGCCACCTCCATTGGTTGGCAGAGGACCAGGAGCAGAGCAGCTGCATCAGGAGAGAAGGGAGGGAGGGAGAAGAAAGGGGGCATAAAATGGTGCCCAAAGATAGTTGACTCCTGTCGTCAAGTACACTGCCCCAGTTCCACCTGCCTTTCTCTGACTTGTTGGTGTACTACAGCCTTGTTCATGGGCTGGCTTGGCCAATAGACCAAGTAGAGGGGTAAGTTCTGCATCCAGGTGAGAAGGTTAACAAATTGCATATGTTAATTCTACCACTTAGACCACTCTTACAATTGTTAGACTGGTCTCATGTGAATTTGTAGGGTATGACAACTGTGAACCAAAAGTGAGCAGCTCTGATACCCTAAGGATGTACGTGAGACCACCCTTACAACTGTAGGAGTACTCTTGGCAGCAGTATTAATATATTATTGCTCAAGATTAATCAGTGATATATAACCTGCCTGGAACATGCCCCTTTCCAGGGCAGCTGCATGGGGGAGACACTTCACAAAATAAGTGCATCACGCATAGAGGAAAGGAGCGCTCCAATTGGCTGGGAATGCTTCCTCGATGTATAATGAATTAAAAAAGAAAACCACAACCACACCACCATCACCGGTCAAACACAGCAGTAACTCCAGGTCACTGTGCATCTGTACATTGAAGGAATCTAGTTAGCTTTTCACCAAGTTAAAAGCAGCCCGATATTATGTCATCCATTTCCAACTTTGTCTTTAGGGAATAGCTCAGTCACTGGATTCTTCAGTGTATATACTGTAGTAACATAATGACAAAGTTATAACTAAGCCTCTCTGGGTAAAGTCCCTTCATCACGACATCTCTTCTGCTTCAAAGCTAGACCCTTTTAAACACAAACGCTGACAATACCTAACTTAGTACAACAATTCTGACTGCTTCCATTGAGCAGAGCCTACCATTACTGTACTCTTCAGATCTTCACTGATTCTACACACATTGCACTTACTCCCCTTACCACAGCACTAGCACTTGTTGCTCCATCCCCTTTCGCTCAGCCTATACCTCACCTAGGCCCCCCTCCCCTCTCACAAGCCTCTATCCCTCCTCTCCTTACCTCTCCTTCCTCTCCCTCTCTACTTAACCCACTATCCTCCCCATCCTTATCCCACCCTCCCGCCTCTCTTACCCCACCTGTCACCTCCTCTGTTTCCATCCCCTGCGTCACTGCCCTCCTGCCCTTCCCGCTTACCACTTGACAAGGCCCCCAGGCTGCCATACCTTGCTCTCTTCTCACTCCCTTCCCCTCCATTGACCTTTCTGGTAACAGCTGACAAAGCCCTCTGGCCGCTTCACTTTCTACACTAATACTAGGTATGCTTAGAATTGTATTCGCTGAACCTGCTCTCTGGCATACATTGTACAATGCCAGTTAATGAGGCACCACTGTGTATACTTGTAATACTGTCACCTGATGTAAATCCCTTGTTCTGTATTATAACCTTTGTTAAAGTCCTCTGATGTGGAATCTATATAATGAGCTCTTGCCTCGGCCCCTGCACCTGACATATAGGTGCTGTACCTTGTGGGTCAATTTCTAATGTGGCGCTTAATGAAAATAATCAATGTATTCAAAATTTTTAACGCTCGTAAAATTAGAAATACCGGGTCCCAAGGACTTCCCAGTTTCTGGTGCTGCCCACGCTCTGCCCCCGCACTCTGCAAAATTATGACGCGATGGTAGGGAGAGTGCGGGGAAGCATTCCATTATAGTCTTTGGGCGGCACCTTTTTGTTCTTTTTTTTATATTATAATGGCCATTTGGTGATAAAACGTGGGCATTGGTCAACTAACAAGGGCCTCGTTAGTTGACCATGCCCACATTTTATCACCAAATGGTCATTATAATATAAAATAGACTCCAGCCAAAGCTGATAGGGCTGTGAAGAGCTACCAAGTGACCAAAGTTACACTTGTGCGTAGAAATTAATCACACCCAGGTGTAACTTGGCTATTTTTTTAGAGGTGTTGCACCAAATTTTCAACATGGCCTATTTTGGACACTGCCTCATGAACAGTGCCAGTGTCATTTTGTTCAATTGTCCCGAAAGGTGATTGCACAGAGCAAATGTGCTATTCTGTGCCACAGGTGCAAAAACACATTTTGGTAGGTTGTGGAAAATGACAGCTTTACTGTTTTGAAGGTGTGCAAAATGGCAATGTTAAAAATGTGGAGTGAAAATATTAAAAATTGTCGATGTTAGGAGCGTGCATAGAAACTGAGCAACACACACTCGTAATGCAGTCATTTTTTACAAATTTTTTCACCAAATTTGCAACATGGGCTCTTTGGGACCCCACCTCATGAGCAGTGGCACTGTCATTTTGTGAACCGGTCCCGAAAGGTGATTCCACGCAGTGACCACAAACTCACCTTTCGGGACTGAGTAACAAAATGACAGTGACAGTTTTCATGAGATGGGGTCCCAAAAACCCCATGTTGAAAATTTGGGGCAAAAATTCTAAAAAATGGCTGAGATATCAGCATAAGTTCAAAACTCAATTGTATGGCTGTATAGCACGCTTATCGTTAATTCTTCAGTTCACGGTTGAGCTTTGGAGAGTGCTGACGTGTCCTGGTCCAGAGGAGAAGATGACTGCGTCAACCTCTGGAGGTGAGTATGGGGTAAGGGGGTGTGGGTGGGTGCTCAGTGGGAGGGGGAAGGGGGGCTGCAGTGACAACGTGGGACCATTTTCAGTTTTACAGGGAAAAAAACTGACAAAGAGGGACCGTTTTCTAATTTACAGAAAAAAAAAACATTTCGGCACATTGGGGTGAGCTCCCAGTGTGCCACATCAATGAGGGGGTTGCACAGGATGCCAACATGGGGATTGGGCACCTTGATGTCGGGCATGACTTGGGAAGGGGGCACCAGGGAAAAAAATGCAACAATGAGGGACCGTTTTCTAATTTACAGAAAAAAAAAAAACACTTCCTCACACTGGGGTGGGCTCCCAGTGTGCCACAGGAATGGGGGGTGGGGGTGGTTGTACAGGATGCCGACATGGGGATTGGGCACCCTGATGTCGGGCATGACTTGGGGAGGAGGGGCATAGAAAATAGTGAATGGCATTTTGTCATTAAATATTTATGTCTGACACCCATAGGCATACACATGAGTTGTCATGCAGTTCCACCTTGCGAATGCAAGTAACAGTCAAAATAGTGCGGCTATTATTCCATAGCAGCCGATCATGGTGGAGGGGATTAAGCTCCGTTGGGCTTTCGGAAGGATACTTCCAAAAGTTCAATGGAAGGTCGCTCAATCGGTCATTTTTAGAGCTACAGAACTCTTGCAAAATGGCTGTAGGCTCCGCCCATAGCTCTAAAAAGAATCAAAAAGGTGCCACCCATATACTATAATGTAGCGTGGCCCCATGCTCTCCCTAGCATCGCGTCATAAATTGGAAGAGCGTGGGGGAGGAGCATGGGCGGCACCAGAAACTGGGAAGTCCTTGGGACCTGGTATTTCTAAATTTACAAGCATTAACTTTTTTTTAATACATTGATTATTTTTATCAAGCTCAACATTAGAAGCAGCCCCATGAGGTACAGCACCTATGTATCAGGTGCAGGGGCTATTTCATTTGCCTTGGTGGGTCTCTTTAAAGGTGTTCAATTTGAGATCATAATAAATAAAACAATAAAATAAACAAATGAAGGAAGGAAGGGAGGGAGGGAGAGAGGGAGGAAGGAAGGAAGGAACTCTAGGTCCAGGATGTCCACCTCTCCCTGCTTCATAACCATGGTTTAAAGGAAAGGTCCCCTCAGTCTTTTATTCTGTTTACCTGCGTAGGTTGTTGGCATTAACAGTGATTGCCTTTACTGCACCCTCCTAATTTCATCAGGATTTAAATGTAAATGAAGGTACTTAAGTCTGGTGTGAAAGCCTGCTTGACTCCATTGCAAAGGTCATGACCTGATTCATGTAAGGCATCCTGGAATTTCATGATGTTTTAGTATTAAAGCTTGCATTAGTTACACTGTGTCAGTCAGTGCTGTTGCTGTCCTCTGCAGTCCCGATGCTCTTGTCTTACGCTGGCCATGAAACTTTTCAAGGCATAGTAAGTGCCCTGCTGTTTTCTGTAGTTTTAAGTGTATCTGAGTTAGAAAAAATGCTTTTAGAGAATACAGGAACTTCACAATACATGATGTAACAGAACTGAATGAGAGCATGACTTCTGCTGGCTTGTGCAGGTATGGGTAATAAACTTCCATGATGCCTTGAATGAGTGAGTTCATGACCTTTGCAATGGAGACAAACAGGTTTTGACACCAGGGCAAAACAGAATGAAGCAATTTATATGAACCTCATTTATATTTAAATTAGGATGACATCAGGGGGATGCAAGAGAGGGAATCATTGTTCATGCCTACCAGCTACAAGTACATACAGGAAACAGGCTGAGGGGACTTTCCCTTTAAGAAGTATACTGTTCAAGTACATACTAATTTATACAGCATCACTGCATACCCTACTGTACTACACAGTGAACCCTGTGATTCCCGTGGATAAGCAAACAATTATCCAGGCTTACCTTGAAGGCTTGTATGGTCTTCCATGTATTCTGTCTCCACTGGTAGGCTGTTCCAAAGGTCGAAAGCATGCCTCTAACACTACTGAATGTACCAGCTCTTAGCTTCAGAGTATGTCCTGGGTGGAGTCAGAGTATCTGCATCAGAGCAGGAGAAGGACCTGGGAGTGATGATCACTAGTGACCTGAAGCACTCCACGCAGTGCAAGAAAGCAGCAGCAAAGGCAAACAAGATGCTGGGATGCATAGCTAGGGGGATCAGTAGCAGGAGAGAGGAGGTTATACTGCCCTTGTACAAGTCACTGGTAAGGCCGCATCTAGAGTATGGAGTTCAGTACTGGTGCCCACACCTCAAAGGACAGTAACCTGCTGGAGAAGGTACAGAGGAGGGCTACAAAGATGATAGCTGGTCAGCAGGGCAAGGCATAGGAGGAGAGGTTGAGGGCACTGAACATGTACTCCCTGGAAGACAGGAGAGAGAGAGGGGGACATGATTGGGACATTCAAGTACTTGAAAGGGATAAATAAGGTTGATAAGGAGAGTTTCTTTAAGCTGAGTGGCAACCATATCACAAGGGGGCACAGTCTTAAGCTGGAGGGTGGAAGGTTTAGGAGGGAGGTCAGGAAACACTTCTTCGCAGAGAGGGTGGTGGACACTTGGAATGCACTGCTGGAAGAAGTTATCTCATTGAAGACAGTGGGCAGCTTTAAGAGAGGCTGGGACAGGCATGGGGGAAGGTAAGAATCATGGGTAGGGTGGTTGGGAGGAGTGGGGAGGGAGGGCAGGAACATTAGCTCAAGCTGTGGACCCTGCACTACGAGCAGACTTGATAGACCAAATGGCCTTCTTCTGCTGGCTTCTTCGTATGTTTGTATGTCCTGCTGGAGGACACCAGATCACATATTTCTGTTTGAGCATTTCGATACCCTTCAGGGAGTCGAAGACTGAGATTATGTCCCCCTACCTCGGTCTCTGTTACTCTCTGGTGAACGTTAAGGGCCCCCAGATTCTCCTCACAGTTCTTGTGCTCTGTACTGATAATCCTTTTAGCAGTCCTGCATTCAGAGTTGGAATTACAGGGGGCTTGCCAGGGCATGGCCCTGTTAGCTCTGACGTGAGTCCTAGTAATGCATGGATCCCTAACACTGACTCATAATAGAAAGGGGGACTAAATTTAAAGCTAGGACCCTCATGGTTTTCCATAGCTCCCAAAGCAGATAAAGTGTAATTCCAACACTACCTGTATTACATCCTCTCTACTGCCTCAATGTCCGTTTTTTGTTTGGGAGCCCAGAACTGCCCACAGTAACCCAGGCTGAGCCTGACCAGGGCCTTGCAAAGTGTCAGCATTACTTCCTGTGCTCTGCTAGTCAGCCATTATTATACATTCCACATTCTCCCAGACTTCTTAACAGTGGCCGTGCACTGCCGGTCCCACTTCAGCCCCTTGTTTATTATGACTCTCAGGTCCTCTTCCTCCTCCATTACAGCATGAGGAACCCCACACCGTGAGCAGGTGCTACCTGTGTTTTTCCATACTCACCTCTTACTCTGTTCCACCTCACAGAGGGGTTACGTACAAGGAGGTGAAGAGACTTGCTCAGGGTCACACAGTATGTAAGTGGTGGGTGTAGGAGTCACACAGGGAGGTTAAGTGACTTGCTCATGGTCACATAGCAAGTAAGAGGTGGGTGTGGCATTCCCACGGAGAGGGTAAGTAACATGCTTAGAGTCACAAAGTAAAGAAGTGTCAGTTATGGGACTAAAACCCTCTTCTCCGATGAAGGTGGGTGGCATGTCGCGCTAGGAGGTAGCCAGAGTCTGAAGTTGGGGTGTCAGCCAGGAGCATAAACAGACTCTTTTAACAAGCAAATACAAACTGCTCATGAAATGTTGCCTATTGTGGAAGGGTGGGACAGACTACTCCTGCAGTTAGCATATTAAAGGTTCTGAGTGGATGTGGAACATTAATTCTTAACCAAAGGCTTTCAACTGTAATATCTTCCAAGACAATAACCTCGCAAACTGCATGTTACTTTACACTAAAGCATGTGGTCCCTCCCCCACTCTATCCATGGTGCCCTTTCTGTACTCCTTATTAAACAGAGAACATTCCAAGCTGTAGGACACACAACACTTGAGATGGATCCATCCTATACCACTAACGATGACCAGAAGGACACCAGTTATCACTGGAAACAGGGGAGGTACCCAAAGACTGGAGGACAGCAGATGTAGTCCCCTTATACAAAAGTGGGAACAAAGAGGAAGCAGGGAACTACAGACCAGTCAGCCTCACCTCGGTAGTGGGGAAGATCATGGAAGCACTACTGAAGGAGAGATAGGTGGAACATCTGGTTGTCAATGGACTACAGGACCCAAGGCAGCATGGTTTCACCAGGGGGAGGTCATGTCAGACCATCCTCGTTGAATTTTTTGACTGGGTGACTAGGGAGGTGGATCAGGGGAGGGCAGTGGACATGGCCTATCTGGACTTCAGCAAGGCCTTTGACACTGTGCCACATAGAAGACTATTACACAAACTGGGGAATATGGGTGTGGGCAGGACAGTAGTGTGGTGGGTAGGTAACTGGCTGGGTGGCAGGACACAGAGGGTGGTGGTAAATGGCTGTCACTCCACAGAGGGAAGAGTGACCAGTGGGGTACCACAGGGATCAGTGCTGGGACCGGTCCTATTCAACATCTTCATCAGTGACATTGCTGGGACCTAGAAGGCAGAATTTCACTGTTTGCTGATGACACAAAGCTCTGTAACAGAGTAGACACACCAGAGGGTGTAGACAGAATGAGAAGCGACCTGCAGAAACTTGAAGAATGGTCAGGGTTTGGCAGTTGAAATTCAATGCAAAGAAGTGCAAGATAATGCATATGGGCACAAAACCCTGGCACAATATATCAGTTGGGGGTGAGGATATAGCATGCACCAAGCAGGAAAGGGATCTTGGGTTTATCATCTCTGATGACCTCAAGGTAGGAAACAGTGTGACAAGGCAGCAGGTAAAGCAAATAGGATGCTGGGATGTATAGGCAGGGCATCACCAGCAGGAAAAGGAGGTCATAATTCCGCTATACAAGACACTAGTGAGGCCCCACCTGAGTACAGTGTACAGTTCTGGAGACCATACCTACGTAAGGATATAGACAGGGTAGAGAAGGTTCAGAGGAGGGCAACAAAGATGGTGCATGGATTGTATCACAAGTCCTATGAAGACAGGTTGAAGGAACTGAACATGTACTCCCTGGAGGAGAGGAGGGAGAGAGGGGATATGATAGAGACATACAAGTATCTTACAGGGAGGAACAGGGTGCAGGAAAACACTATTTTTAAGCGAAAAAGATGTTCCAGGACTAGAGGGCATGGGATGAAGTTGGAGGGAGGACGATTCAGAGGAAACATGAGAAGGAATTTCTTCACAGAACGGGTGGTGGACAAGTGGAACACCCTGCCAGAGGAAGTGGTGGGGGCTGAAACAATCATGGGATTTAAGAATGCATGGGATAGACATAAAGGAATTCTGGAGGTCAGGGGTAAGGGGCAACAGACTTCTAGGAAAACAAACTGAACTTACAAGCTCAAATGGGCAGACTGGGTGGGCCATAGGCCCTTATCTGCCGACACTGTCTATGTATCTAGTTTGGGGAACAAAGTGAAAAATCCTTGGGCTCAACTAACGTCGGATCAAAGTATTGCTGCTAAGCTTGTAGGCAGGCAAAATCATTCAGCCCAAGGAAATGGTGCATGCAATAAAAATATATATATATATTCAGCTGGCCCGGTGGCACTGAGGGTTGAGGCACTGGATGCCACACCTCGCTCCACGCCAGCGACCTGGGTTCGGGAGCGGACTCGGGTTGCTGGTGGGCCGGCCGGGGGGAGATAGGCTTGAGCATCCCACGACAGCTCGCCTACTCCTGGGAGGGTTAAGGCTATAGCCCGAACACTTGTCTGACTCCGAGCAGAGGCTCGGAGTACTGCAAGCCCCCAATGTTAAGGGGAAGGGCTGACGACATACAGCGTGACGTCGGCACTCTGTGCCTTGACGTCAGGGGTCCTACGCTGTAGGGGGTGGGAAGGAAAAAAAGCGGAAAAATGCCTGCCGTTGCCAGGAAGATGGAGCCTCGAGGCGTGCCCTCGATGTGCCTTCCACCCATGACTCTCGGACAGCGAAAGTTGATTATTGGGGGTAAGGGGCTCTGCCCATCCCGCTTCGGGGGTAAAATGCGTAGCTCTATGGGGTTCCTGTGGGGTCATACGGGCAGGGTGAAAGGCAGAGGGATGTCTACCTTGAGGCTCCTGAAGGGTCGGGGATGACAGGCAGGAAGGAGAAAAAATAGTAATTTCAAAAAAAAAAAAAAAATATATATATATATTTAAAATCTGTCACTCTGCAAATGTTATTTCTAAGGTGTATTTCCTGAAAAAAACATTACAAGGAGGTGTGTCGAAATCAGAGAGTAATAAACCCATCCCAGGTTTGATAAGTGTACAGAGTGTCAATAAAATGAAGCTGTTATAAAAACCCAGCTGTAATGAGAAATCCTGAGCAAACAGAGGTTCACCTGTATCTTGAGTAGTATGAGAGAGCTGGTATAGGCACTCCATGCCATCAAGGCAACACGAGTTCAAAGCCCAGCGGCTCCAGTCGAAGTGCAATGTCTATATATATACAATAGCCCTGACTCTACTCCTGCTGACAAATATGCACAGTCAGCGACTCCATGTTGAGAAGCGGCAGCAAAGACCCAGGAAGCTACAGGGTAAGAGTCATGCAATAAAATATTGCCCTTTTCCTTTTTACAACACATTTACTCAGGAATATCTCCCGTTCAGTGTGGGGGGCCTCCTGTTTATACCCACTTTTATGGCTGGGATGGACAGAAATGGTGGGAAGTCATGTTTTTTAGTTGTTTAACCAGGTATATCACGCCAAGCTGAAAGCTTTTTTACAGGAGCGACCTGGGAGCACAAGGAGGTAAAGTGACTTGCTCAGGGTCATACAGTATACAAGTGGAAGCTGTGGGATTCAAACCCAGGTCTGGTCTGCTGGATATCACCAGATTTGCAGTTCAGAGCCTTAGACCACTGCGCTATACTGCCTCCGAGTATGTGACTTGCTCATGGTCCCACAATGAGCATGTTAAGTAAGGTATAGCCCACGACGGTGCATGGGTGTATTAGATGTTAATGCACATTCTGGGTAGTTGTGAGGCATAAGGCCGAAGGCCAAGTGTCTTCCCAACCAGCTGGGAATTATTGCACTTATAAAATGGAAAAAGTTTTTTTTTTTTATTGGAAAAATGTTTTATTTTTATTGAGGCTGTTGCTAGGTAGAGAAAGGTAGGTTAGTTACAAACTGCATATACCAGAGATTAATCAATGATCAGGTGATGTGTTTAGACCAATTAAGTTGCTAGGATTCTAAAACCCAATTTTTATAATAAAAGTTGGTATACAGAAATACAATAAACAAAAGGGAACAGGGCCATGGACTGATACAGCTATCCAGAATGCCAATGCATTCTAATTCTGTCAGCAGCCCAACTGTTATGGGGAACAGGAGCAAGAATTTGGGAAAGGAATTTGTTGTGGTGTTGTTCAAACTGCACTTTGTAAATTATCATTGCAACTGCCATTTTATAGCTGAATATAAATTTGTATTCTGTACTCCCCTTTCCCCCAGGTCACACCTGGAACCAAACTCTGGCTCAGTGTCCTTTCCTGATTACTGTTTTTTAAATAAATAAATAAATAACGTGGAGTGCATTAATGTAAACAATATTAATACTGCCTAACAACTGAACACACAGGAGACCCCTTGATACTTCTCATAGATACTCTTGCCAACACAACATCAAAATACCTTCTAATTGGTTCATTGGTATTAATGTCCCCAGTCTCTGGGAGCTCTTTTTTAAAGTGTTTACTGTGCACACAGTGATTGGCAATTTATGGTGCTGGCCAGGTAACATCTTAGCAGAGTGGTACACAAATGGGCAGTTCAATGTAAGGCAAAACTGTTATGGTACTTGGGATCCCAACTCAGTCTCTGGGCAAAACTATAAGCCTTCACCTGTGCTGTGCTTAAACATAATCCTGTCCAGGCCTTTGCAACTCAACTAGCTAACTAACTAACTAAATAACTAACTAACTAACTAACCTGACTAACTAAATAACTGACTAACTAACTGTTGCAGGGAGCTTTGCCAGTTTTCCTTTTTTTGTAGTTTGAAGGCATGGCCTCTCAGGGAAGCTGGATCATTATAGGGCTCACCTCTGCTGCTAAATTGGAACAGTCGCTTAAAATGGTATCTTGAGTACAAATGCTGTGGTGGTACTTGCAGTGCTGTCCTGGTGACTGTGAGTGCTAGCTAGTTAGCAGACATTTCGGCCTCCATTGATCTTCTTCTTCTTCTTCTTCCCTTAGTGGGCACTTTCTTCTCTTCACCCTGCACTGGGGGATTTTTCCTCTTTGCTCTGCCTGGGGACTTTCTTCTCTTCACCCAGCATGGGGACCTTCCACTCTTCACCCCACATAAGGACCTTCTCCTCTTCACCCCGCATAGGAATGTTATCCTCTTCAGCCTTCTTGGGCACTTTGTACTCCTCACATAGGTCTTTCTCCTCTTCAGTGTGAGTGGGGGCTTTCTCCTCTTCACCCTGCATGTGGACTTTCTTCTCCTCACCCCACATGGGTACCTTCTCCTCTTCACCCCACATGGGGACTTTATTCTCTTTTTACCTCATGTGGACCTTCTCTTCTTCACTCCACATAGGGGACCTTTTCCTCTTCTCTCCACATGGGGACTGTCTCCTCTTTACCCCACATGGAGACTTTTGTCTCTTCACCCCACATGGGGACCTTCTCATCTTCACCCCACCTGGGTACCACCTCCTCTTCATCTGGCATGGGGACTTTCTTCTCATCTTCCCACATAGGGACCTTCTCCTCTTCACCATGCATGGGGTTTTTATCCTCTTCAGCCTGCTTGGGAACTTTCTTCTCTTCACCTCACATGGGGACTTTCTTCTCTTCACCGCACAAGGGGACTGTCACCTCTTCACCCCACCTGGGGACCACCTCCTCATCACCCAGCATGGGAACTTTCTACTCATCATCCCGCATAGGGGCCTTCTCCTCTTCATCATGTATGGGGTCTTTATCCTCTTCAGCCTGCTTGGGAACTTTCTTCTCTTCACCCCACATAGGGACTTTTTTCTCTTCACCCCACATGGGGACTTTCTTCTCTTTACCACACATGAGGACCTTCTCCTCTTCACCCCATATGGGGACCATCTCCTCTTCATCTTGTATGGGGACTGTATCCTCTTCAGCCTGCTTGGGTACTTTCTATTCAGCACATAGGTCTTTCTCCTCTTCACCATGTGAGGGGACTTCCTCCACTTCACTCCACATGGGGACATTCTCTGAAATGGCTGATGGTGAGCTGAGTGGTCCTGCTCTACACTGGCTGTGCTCAGTCTCACAGTGTGGGCTAAAATATCCCAGACCAGCTATCTCACTCAGGCATCTGTTTGCTTCTGCTGCTAGCTGTTGGAACATTTAGAGCAGGAGCTGCTTCACATACATCTCAGAGGGAACTCTTTGCACAAATGTGTTGGGATACCTCTCTGCTAAGATCACTGCTGCTAGAGCTGCTTTCCACAGGAGTCTCCCTGCAGATGCATCACATAACTTTGTGTAGGTGCTGCTTTCTGTTTCAAGCCACAGATGAATTTTGAATCTCTGTTGCAACTTCTGCCTCTATAGTCTCAGTGTGCAGTGCTGTCAGTCTGTTCCATCATCCCTCTGATTGGTTGCTCTGGTAGTAGGGTGAGCTATGAGGCACTGGCAGCTTCCTGATTTGTCTTCTTGACTCCTGGGCTTCTCTATGCCCTTACTACTTGCCATAGGATATCGCTAAATAAATTGGGGAGCCTGGGATTGGGTCCTATGGTGCTCAAGTCAGTAGGGAACTGGATAAGGGACAGGACTCAGAGGGTGGTGATAAATGGCATGAAATCTGAGGAGATGGAGATGTCCAGCAGTGTGCCACAGGGGTTGGTGCTGGGGCCAGTTCTATTCAATGCCTTCATTAGCGACATTGCAGAGTGTCTGGAGGGGAAAGGTGTGCCTCTTTGCAGATGACACGAAGATCTGCAACACAGTGGACACACTGGAAGGGGTGAAAAACTGAGAATGGATCTAAGCCTATTAGAGGAGTGGTTGGGTGTCTGGCAGTTGAGTTTCAATGCTAAAAAGTGCGAGATCATGCACCTGGGTCACAGGAATCAAAAGGAGGCGTACAGGATGGATGGGGAAATTCTGGCCACCACAAGTCAGGAGAGAGACCTGGGGTTATCTTATCTGATGAACTGATGGTGACCAAGCAGTGTGAAAAGGCAGTCGGGAGAGCAAACAGAATGTTGGGGTGCATAGGGAGGGCTTAACAAGCAGGAGGAAAGAGGCGGTGATGCCACTGTACAGATCACTGGTGAGGTTTCAGCTGGAGTACTATGTCCAGTTCTGGAGACCACATCTCTGGAAGGACATTGACAGCACCTAGGATGACACACACCTGTCTACTGTATGCTAAAGCGCTGGTAATTGATCTCGATGAGCGCCTCAAATATCTTACCTGTACCCTTACAAAAAAGACCCTCCTTGGGCTTTCCCCACCAGGATTGACCACCACCATACGCCACTCTGTCCCACTAGTTCATACTCGGACCTCTGGGAAAACCTCTCTTGTTATCCCTAGAGCTAGGACCTCTCACGGCCAAAGAGCCTTCAGCTTTAGGGCCCCCTCCTGGTTCAACACACTGCCCCCCTCCATCTCCGAAGCTCCAACTATATCGTGCTTCAAAACTTCCTTACGTAACCACCTTATTAACACCCGATGCTGTAACTGCCACTAGTCAAAGCCGTACTCAATACTTATGACAAAGCTTATTACTAAGCTGCTAAGGACGACATAACTCTGGTATTGTTTGCATCCATCCTACCTGTACCAGCTTGTTTGTATCTATGTCTTAATTTTACTGTTATACTTATGTGTTGTACTGCTATACTGTGTATTTTGGTTTGTCTTACTGTGACAAGGTACCTTTGTAAATGAGCCTATGGCTCAAAGGTTTTCCAAACTGCTGTTTAAATAAAATAAAAAAAAAATAAAATAAAATAGAGGCAGTCCAGAGAAGGACAATGAAGATGGTACATGGACTGCACCAGAATCCCTACGAGGAAAGACTCAAACACCTTAATATCTGTTCATTGGAGGAAAGAAGGGGGGGGGGTATGATAAAGACTTTCAAGTACCTTAGGGAAATAAACACGGTACAGGTGGCAAGCATATTTCAGAGAAAACTCTGCACAAGAACAAAGAGGGCATGATACGAGGCTGAAGGGTGTAAAGCCCAGGGGTAATGTTAGGAAGTACTTTTTCACTGAAAGGGTGGTGGAACCATGGAACAGCCTTCCAGCAGAAGTGGTGGGGGCAAAAACAATATCGGGGTTGAAGATTGCATGGGATAGACATAAGGGTACCCTGGAGATATGCAGAGCAGGAGAGATGTAGAACAAATAGGATCTGGGGCTGCAGTAGTGAGTAGGAAAATGGACAGACTAGGTGGGCTGTATGGTCCTTATCTGCCAACAGATTCTATGTTTCTATGTTTCTACTAACTAGCATGTCTCCTTTGGCTAATCTGCCCTCACTTTCCCTGCCCCGATTGGTTATGTCTGGGAGGAGGTGGGATAAGAGGCCAAGGAAATGCTCAGACTAGTTTATGGATTTGCAGGGTTTCCTGACTTCCCTTCTTACCCTTGCACACCTTCCCAGGGGGTCATAGGGCATAAAGATGGCAGCCCCTATAGAAGACTCTCCCATTGTCCCTGAGCAGCTGGTTGGGGGCCATGGCCCCAATCCTATGCACCCTCCTGGAACATGAATGCTCTTCTGGTTCTAGTTTCCCATCTGTTGTCTGCAGGGGCCGAGAAAGGTGGCGCCTGCTGCTGGTGGGCAGTCAGAACTGCAACTGTCCCAGCTGGCTTCTCAGGAGGTATCTACAGTAAGCGCCCCAATTGTGGGGGGAGGGGTTACACAATCATGGAGATTGGTGATAAAGATATTCATATTAGGGGCCCCAGGAGATCAAGGAGTAGGTGGTACTGTCAGTCAGAGACCCCGGGTGGCCTCTAAGCCCCGATGCCCTTTTTCTCCCATCAGTAGGCATCCCTGGTGTCTGAGGAACCAAGGGTGGTGGCATGAGAGCTAATGTGGAAGGAATGTAGATTAGAAAATGATGATAGATCTATCAAACCCTCTGAATTATGGCAATATGGCACCCGGAATGCCCACATGGAGAGGTTTTGACACTGAATGGTCAAGTCAGAATATAAATTTAGAAAAAAAAGTGTAAGACCACAGCTTTTACGGCACTCTGTAAGTAGCAAGAAGAATGACTGTGGGCTTGGATGGTCCTAAGAAAGACACCATCATGATTAATGTGAAAAAAATACCCCTTTTATTGAATATTTATTGCCTTATAAACTACAGGCATTTGCAGCCTTATTACTTTTATTTTATGTATTTATTTCAAAAGGTTTCACCAGGAAAGACATATGAGCTGCTAACAGCTCATTTCCAGATGTATCCTGGGGAGCTAGGGTATGTGGAAACTCGTACACAGCAAATACAATATATCAAGGAGTATAACCAAGAATGAAAGGCAATTCAGTATAACAGATAGGTGTAACAGAAAAAAGTTTGATAAATTAAGTCATGGAACTGCTCTTGAAGAACAATGGACAGGCAATGAAGGAAACAGATTGCCAGGGCAAAATTAGTGTTGGGGGAGTCATAGACAGGGCAGGAGGGAGAAGAATAGTCATGAAGGAGATTTTAAGGAGAAAGCAGAAGAGGCAGAGTGAACTGACAAGGGAAGGGAGCATCAAAGTTTAGGAAAGTGGTATGAGAAAGATTATTGGCAAGTCCCTGCAACATTTTTTATTATTGGACAGTTCTGACATAAGAACTTTTATTGAAAACATTTTATTTATAGATTTTGCATGAAAACATATACAGACAATATACAGAGGAGTTACGTACATGGAGGTGAAGAGACTTGCTCAGGGTCACACAGTATGTAAGTGGTGGGTGTAGGAGTCACATAGAGAGGTTAAGTGACTTGCTCAGGGTCACATACTGTAACAAGTAAGAGGTGGGTGTGGCATTCCCACGGAGAGGTTAAGTGACTTGCTTAGAGTCACAAAGTAAGTAAGCTGCTACACAGTGTATAATGGACAATGGGCCCTATGCATTATGTCAACGTGCCACATAAACAGGGCGCATTGGCATAGCTAAGTCGGAATGCTGCAAAGTGGTGGCTGTGCACCATTCACGACTGGGGTATGCAGGTGGTATGCGCCCGATCCCTGTGCCACATGGACAGCAACGTGCTGGGGGCAGGCTGGGGGTGTGCCAGCACTACGTGCCATGCACCATGGTGAGTAGTGCTGCGCATTGAGGCACGTAGGGGTTATGTAGGGGGTTGGCTGGTGTGTCAGGGACAGCCTTGTCATAAGTGCTCCTACATGCCCAGCCCCCGCACACACCAAACAGTGGAATGGCCCAACGAGCAGCAGGCAGTCCCCCCACACACAGCTTGGGACGGCCTCGATCCCGTACCCCCCTGGCAGACACCCCCACACACACAACAGAGCATTTCCCAACCCCTAATGCTGCACCCCCCAACTCAGGTCTGCACTGCCGTGCCCAAGCAGCCCATGACCCGACAGTGCCAGCATAGCACCTGGAGAGGCACAGCCAACCCTCCAGCAGTGCCCATCTATGGTCTGTAGTCCCCACCCCTGTGGGGACACCTGTCCTGGGTATCACATGGCAGCCCTCACTTCACAGATGTGGGGGTGCTCATTTCCCTCCCATCCCAAACATACCCTCTGTTGCTAGAGGCCCCCCGGCACCGGCAACACCCAACCCGTACCTGAAGTGACGGTACTGTGAGCTGGATGCACACCTCCATGGCTGCTAGCCATCTGACCTATGCAGAGGAAGCATGGCAGCTGCGCTCCAGCGTATGTCCAGATGGTTGGGGCCGTGGAGGTGTGCGAAAGAAACTGTGCTGCTAGCTGTCTGGCTCACAGTACCAATACTTCCAGGTATGAACTGTGGAGTTGTCGGTACTGAGAGGTCACCACTAATTTACCACTGTGGGGTTGGGGTGGGGTTTGGGGTCACCTGCATAGGGCAGGTGCACCTGTGTGCGGTGTGTGCATGGGGGGGCGCCTTGCTACGTGGGTGCCAAGGTTACCTTGAGCTGGGGGGGTGGGTGGCCCACATGCTCCAGGGGCTCAGCCAATGGGACATTGCTGTATGGGATCGGATGTCCGTTGGTGCCATTCACGCACCCGGACCTGTGCCCAGCTGCATGAGTGATCCACTAGGGACCCAGGGTGGGCATCTGATTGGATGCCCAATGGGGTCCACTACACCTTCTCTGGTGGCCCTGCATGGACCTGTGCACTGGGGGTGGGTGGGGCCGTGGACAGGTGGCGGATGGTAGTGAATCCCAGCTGGTGCACAACTGTTCACAGGTGCGGAGCTATGTGGGTGAGGTACGTGCCTCTGGTGCGTATTTCCAACCCATTAGTGCATAGGGCCCAGTATTCGTACTTTGCACATGTTACAGCTGAGAGGGGCTAATACTTATAATT
This sequence comes from Neoceratodus forsteri, assembly GCA_016271365.2. Taxonomy (NCBI): domain Eukaryota; kingdom Metazoa; phylum Chordata; order Ceratodontiformes; family Ceratodontidae; genus Neoceratodus; species Neoceratodus forsteri. Next base: position 83,979,806 of record JADMNL010000034.1, read on the forward strand.
GTTAAATTAACCATAATGGGCCCTATGCACTATGCCAGCATGCCACGTAAACCGGATGCATTGGCATAGCTAAGTTAGAATGCTGCAGAGTGGTGGCCATGTGGCATTCACGACTGGGGCGCACAGCTGGTATGCACCTGATCTACCTGCCACATGGACAGCAATGTGTCAGGGTGGGCCAGGGGTGTGCCAGCACTACGCGCCATGCATCATGTTGAGTAGTGCTGCACACTGGGGTGAGTAGGGGGCAGGTTGATATGCCAGGGACAGCCCTGCCAAAAGTGCCCCAATGCGCCCAGCCCCCGCACACCAAACAGTGGAATGGCCCCAGTAGCAGGCAGTCCCCCATACACAGCTTGGGTCGGCCCCGACTCCATAGCCCCTGGTGAGACACCCCGCACACACAACAGCGTTCCCACCCCCGATGCTGCCCCCAATCCAGGTCTGTGTGCCCAAGTAGCCCATCGCCTGATAGTGCTAGGATGGCACCTGGAGAGGCAAAGCCAACCCCCCTAGCAGCACCCATCCCGGGTATCGCACAGCAGCCCCTACCCCACAAATGCGGGGGTGCCCATTTCCCCCCACCCCAAATGGATCCCCTGTCACTAGAGGCCCCGCAGCACTGACAACCCCCAACCAGTACCTGAAGTGTCAATACCATGAGCTGGATGGGCAGCAGCACAGCCCTCTGCATCCCTCCATGGCTGCCAGCCATCTGACCTACACAAGGGCGCGCAGTTGCTGTGCACCTGCATATGTCAGACAGCTGGCGGCTGTGAAGGTGGATGGAGGGCTGTGCTGCTGGTTGGCTGGTTCACGGTACCAACACTTCAGGTATGGGTTGTGGGTTGTTGGTGCTGGGGGGGGGCACCACTGAACACCACTTTAGGGTTGTGGGGAATGGGGTTCGGGGGTCACCTTGCAGTGTGTACGTGGGGGGGCACCTTGCTACACGGGTGTCAGGGTTGCCTTGAGCTGGGGAGGGTGGCGGAGGGTGGAACCTGTGCTCTAGGGGCTCAGCCAGGGGTCCAGAGCCAGATGGGGCCTTGCCACATTGGTCCATGTGTCCGCCAGAGCCATTCATACACCCAGACCCACGCCCAGCTGTGCGAGTGATCCACTAGGGACCCAGGGCGGGCACCCGATTGGATGCCTGGCTGGGTCCGCTATGCTTCCCCCCGCTGCTGGCGTGGAACTACGTGCCAGAGGGGTGGGGCCACAGACAGGTGGCAGCCGGTAGTGAATACCAGCTGGTGCACACCTGTCCACAGGTCCGGAGCTATGCAGGGGGGATAAGCACCTCCGGCACGTATTACCCACCCATTAGTGCATAGGGCCCATTGGTAGTAAGAACCTGACCATAGTCTGAACACAGTCAAATTTCAACTTTTTTGATTAGTTATTATTTTTTAAAAATAGCCCAGTGTCTATATTGGCTAGCTTAGGCCAATATTTTTATGTGGTGTTATGGTCCCTTAAAGCCCTCTCTGTTGGCTCAGATCACAACATTTAACAAGACTGATAACGAAATATAATTTCAAATATCTCAACAGCATTATTACATAACAACCATTTTGGTTCACCACTATTGCAGGGATCTCATTCCCAACCTTATGGCTATTCCCCAGCCTAAGCGTGGCAATTAGAACCCTAGCTATTAACTGCAACTCACAAGATCACCAGAAGTCTAAAGTAAAGTTCCTCTTCCCAAAAATAAGCAGGAAACTCATTTTAATACTACTGTTGATGTCTGGAAACATCCACCCCAACCCAGGCCCACTGGCTTCATCAGCCCAGACCGCAGCTTATAATGGACAACAAAGGATCGTGGCTATAAATATATGCAGCCTCCTAGCCAGACTGATACAGCTTGAGGCTTGGGTGACACTTACCTAACCTGACATCATTGCACTAACAGAGACTTGGCTCACATCGCGCACACCCGACTCAGCAGTCATCATATCTGGCTACACCCTGCACAGGCTGGACCACACAGGGTAAAAAGGAGGCGGATGTTTAATCTATACCCGCAGCAATCTGCAGTGCCACAGAGTCCAGTTGTCAGCCACTAATAATGACTGTGAATGCCTATGTAACCCCTAGGTGGTGCTATCCCAAGGGCTACTACCCCTGCCTGCTTGGCTAATTGCAGGTTAAGGGGCCTGGGTACTGAAACGGGTGCCTCCACCCGGAGGACAGGGTTGTTAGTAGCAAGGCTAACCTGGGTACAGCCCTCCAGGACACTGTAACCCCCCTTTCCCTTCTAGTGGCCTAGGCAACATGCAACTAACGCTTTCACAGTAGCACCTATTCAGCATACAAATCCCCACACTGTTTGCACTTACTACCAGGGGTGGTTCCACCAGTTCGACCCTGGAGACCCCCTGTAAAACAAGGTTAGGCACAGCAAATAACAACAGTACAGTACAAACTGGAACCACAGTCAGAATAATTGCAAAAAGAGTTAGATCTGATTTATTCAGGGGAATTGAACAAGGGAGGGGCGTAATCAGGTTGCTTGATTCTGAAACTGATCTAGTCAGGCAATTATGCATGCACTTTTAGTCCCTACACAGTCACACACTCTGGGTACCCAGTTGGAAGTAAGGTGGGCTAGCCTGGAATGTTGCCTGGGGTAGGCCGGTGTTGCAGCTGGTTGGAACCCTGTGATGAAACGAAAAGGCATGCACAACCACACGCAATTTGTAATCCAGAGCCAGGAGGCTCAGTTCGTGAAAGGAAAAACAGCAATGCAATCAGATGACAACACCTGTGATTTAGCTGATGTTGCAGGGAGCTACCCTGATTGTTTCTTGCGCTTCCCAATATGAGACACAGTAGGGATGAAATGGAGACTGCAGGTTGACAACTGGTATGCTGGGAGAAGCAGGGCCCACACGAATCACTGAGGTGTTGAGCAGGGGGCTGATCCCTGGGTGAGTCTCTCTTCGATGGTGTTCCTCTGTGCGTGAAGTAGCTGGCTGGGCCAGTGTGGCAAGGCCAGGCTGAGTAAAATAGTTTGGATATCAGTCCAGGAAGGCTGCTTGCAGCTTCCAGCAAGCGTGACACAATTAAACAGCGGGGAACCAAATCGCGACCCACTAACAGCATACAGCACATTTATAGTGAAGCAATCACCATGCCACAAAGTAGATAGCAGTCCGGCAACAATATCAGTGTCTCTGAGCAAAATCGGGAGTTCTGTGGTGAATGAATGTTCTGACAGGCCGATCGTATACAGAAAATCTTCGGTCTTCTTCAGGTTCAAGTCTGGTCGCAATTCAGTGGCTTTGTCACACTCAATTTCAGATATAATCCAGTTTCTTCAAAGGCACCCTCTCGAGGGACAGCAAGCAGACAGGCCAAACTCAGCCTTTCCACCAGTCTCCCGCGTGAACTATGTAGGGGCAGCTGCTCGAATCACTCGAGCTGTTTACTCGCCAAACTCTACGTCCAGACTGACTTCTGCTGCAGGCAGCACCAGGCCTTCCTTAGAAATCCCAAAAGGTTTGGCTGGCTGATTCATCTGTCTGTCACAGCTAGAGCTCCCCCTCCAGGTCTATGTAGGTGCCAAAGTGCAAAAACTACAATTCCTACAGAAATTCACTCCCACAAGACCCTTGGGGACAGACACCATTTTAGGGTCACCAGAGGTACTGATTGGTCCCAATAGGCAGTCCAGAACCAAGATGGTGGTGCAGTACTGAAATGTCCATGCTGCAAAAGAAGGCAGGTTAGACAACTACAATATTATTATTATTAAAACAGATAAACAGTAAACAATCATAGTTCCTAGCAGGGCTCCCTCTGCTCAAATAGTGATGGCAGAATGGAGTGATAACACTACAGCCCAGGTGGGACTTGAGCCTGAAACTACTTGGCCCCTACCCAGATTAATTTTATACCACAAAATAGGCAGCTCTTAAAGAGACAGTCACAGAGGCTAACAGGGCACTCACATGCAGACACTTTTGAATTGCTAGGACACAGAACACCAGCCTGGCAGTGGGCATTTAGGCAAGCCCAAGGAAAACTTTTGGGAACCCCCATTTGTAGGGAGGTTACACCTAGCTATAAAAATCCTGATAGACAAAGGGGGTAAAGGTCTGATTGTTATGGCTGTATACATCCCACCAGGGCGGCAGCAAGTGGAGCTAGAAGCCTTTGCTAACCTCTACACCCAGGCCAGCCAGAACAAAGAAACAATCATACTTGGAGACTTTAACGCCAACTGGCTTGCCAGCTCCAGCTCCGCACACAGAGATCTGGTGTCGGGGCTATATCTAACACAGATGGTCAAGAGCTGCACTTGCACAAATTACCGCACAGGCTCTAGCACACTGATTGACTGGGTGCTGACAACGCATCCAGAGCGGCTAAAGAATGTCATGGTGCTCCCTGACACCCTCAGCGACCACTCACCTGTCCAATGTGAGTGGATGACTAAACAGACTAAGTCTCCCCCTAGAATGGTGAGGAACCGAGTCATAAAAAATTCCACAGTGGGTGGCTTTAGGAATTACCTCAAAGGGATAGATTGGAGCTTCCTTGACTCATGCCCATCTGTTGACACAGCCCTGGAGCTCTTCCTCAACCACTTCAAAGGTGACAGTGGATAAATTCGTCCCATTTCAAAAGAAACTGATTAAAGGCTGCAGCATGGACTGGGCCACCCCACAAATCCTAGGCCCGTTGCAACAGCATGATTTACTTTGGCACCTAGGGTTATCACATTTTAAAAAGCCCAAAGTGGGACATTTCTTACTGAAACATGATTTTCTCAGGACAATATGTAGTCTTGACCAATGCAACAGACTTGTTTAGTCTAAATAATCAGAATTAACACTAAGTGTTGTAGTTTGTTATCTGTTTTAGTGTTTCATGTCATTTTAAGGTATTTTTGTTAAGCTATTATGTTGTTTTGCAGCATTTAGAGGAAAGTTAGAAAATATTTTTTTCTGCTATAATGTCAGGGCATTTAGTAATTTTCATGTTTTTTTGCAGGACACAGTTGCCCAAATCAGGACTGTCCTGCGAAAATAGGGACAGGTGGTAACCCTATTGGCACCAGGCTAGAGCAACTGGGACTGCTATGGATAACCAAAGCTAGAAAGCGGCCCGAAACAGGTGCACTTGGGCTATCTGACAGGCTAAGGCTACTTACCACAAAAACCTTCAATCTCAATGCTGGGGTGACAGCAAGAAATTCTGGGCATCTATAAAAAACCTCATCGGAAGCGGCGACAGATCCCCTCCCTTCCTTGCTTCACCACAACGATGAAATAATACTTGATGCAGACATTATGACTAATATTTTCAGCAAGGCATTTATGGATTACAGTGCCATCCTTCCCTCTAAACCGGCTACGTACCTGGATGGAACAGCAACCTCTGACCACTCACTCTCTATCTCCAATACCAGGACCTCCCCAGCCTTTTACTTCAGAAGGGTAACCATCAATGAAACAAAAAAATACCTTACCAGAGTCCTTGGCAAAACTAGGATGGGTGGTGATGGTATGGACATGAAACTGATCTCTATAGCCCTTCCCGAGGTCATTGGACCCATCAACAAGCTATTCAGCCTGTCACTTTGACTGGCTACCTTTCCCTCCACATGGAAAACCTCCCTGGTCACACCTGTGCACAAAGGGGGTGACCGGTCACTAGTCTTGAATTATAGGCCCATCTCAGTTCTCTTGCCTCTCTCAAAAGCTCTGGAGAGAATCATAGTGACCAACTCATGGACCATCTGCACAAATATGAAGTCCTCTGGCACCAACAGCATGGCTTTCACAGACTGTACAGTACTAACACCACCCTTATTAATTTTACTGGATACATACGTGAGGCACTCAACTGGGGTCAGCTGGTTGGGGCAATCTTTATAGACCTAACCAAAGCCTTTGACCTTGTGGACCGCCAGCTGCTGCTTCACAGGTTAAGAGTCCTAGGGCTGTCCCCAGGCTCAGTCCAATGGTTCTCCAGCTATTTATCCGGGCGATCTCAAAAAGTCTGAATTAACAGTGCTGCCTCCAACACCTGTGAGGTGTCAGTAGGTGTACACCAGGGATCTATAGTGGGCCCTCTTCTCTTCAGCATCTTTGTGAACCACATCCCTGATGCCTGCCCCATGTCTGAGATCCTGCTATATGCAGACGACACAGTGCTATTCTCACGAAACTCCTGCCAGGAAGCACTGACTAAGGAGTTGCAGAACAACTTTAACCTACTACAGGAATGGTTCACAGACACCATGCTGGTGCTCAATAGTAAAAACCAAGGTGATGCTCTTTGCCGGATGACAAAAGAAGAGATCCACTGCACCTCTCTCAATTACCTGCAGCTCTCACACCACCCTGGAGCAGGTAACTTCCTTCTGATATCTTGGTCTCACCATAGATGAGTCCCTATCGTTCGACGAACATATACGGAATATTACCACGGCAGTCAATAGGAAACTAGGGGCTCTGTAGAGGCACCAGTTCTGTCTTACTCCCAAGGCCAGGACACAGGCAGTCAGAGGTACAATCCTTCCGCTCCTGGACTATGGGAATGTAGTCTATGGGGCTGCCACTGAAACTAGCCTGCTCAAAGTGCACGCCTCCTTAAATAAAGCCTGTAGGTTTATGTTAGGGGCAGACCGCCTATTGCATATATGTGAACTGTACATACGGACTGAATGACTCCCACTTATGGACTGTATTAAGCTCCATGTCTGCATCTTGGGACAGAAGGCACTACTCAGACTTGCACCTCCCTCTATACAAGCCTCATTTCATTCTGCTCCATTCCATTCTGCTCCAGCTGAACATGCTACAAGAAGTGTTACCAAACATGCATTAGCTGTTCCATTCAGAAGGACTGCCTTGGGGAAATGAGCCTTTGCCATCAGGGCCCCTGCTTGGATAAATGAGCTACCAACCGCCATCACAAGCTTTACTCAACTTGGGCCTTACAAGTAAGAGCTAAGGAAGTCTATCCACCCTCCTGTACGTTGCTATTGCCACTCTTAACCCACAAGCCAGCACGCCTATGTTCCCCAAAGCCATGCTCCTAAAGACTATCTCCCTTCCTGTATGCTGCCATAGCCACTGTTAGCCTAGCAGGTACCAGAACCCTAGGCTTGTCAAGGTTCTTCTTTCACTCTACAATTTGATGCAAAACTCCCTGCTCACCACCTGCCCATGTCTACGCATCTGCCTGCTCACCTTCCTCCTCTCACACTCTCCCTGACAAACCTTCACCCGCTGACCTCCTTACACCATCCACCTTTGAGCCTACCGTCATCCCCCTCCTCTGATTCTTCTCCTACCTAATCCTAATTGGTTCCCTCCACCCTTTCTGACTACTGTGCCTAGGCTGACTCCTCTGGCTATAGCCTAGTAACCTTTAGGTACCAGTTCTGATGAACAGCTCCATCTCCTGTTTCCTCCCAATACAAGATCCTGCCTAGCTTCCACCTCTGACTTTTTCTCAAACTAGCATTTAACTCTGACTTAAGCACATATTGTATGGCATGACGTGTGAACCCAACCCCATTGACTGTGTACCCTTGTTTTGGTTATGTGCTGTTATTTGCCTATCTTATCCTACATTGTTATTCTATTGCCAATGTTTACAGATTTCTCCAGTTCACATTTTTCTTACTATTAGATGTTCTTGGCAATGCCCATTAAGCTGCTACTGACTCCAAACTTACGTACCCTCCCCTACCCTTGTGACGATGATCCTTTGTAAATGAGCTTTTAGCTCAAAGGTTGTAATTCTGATTACTAAATAAATAAATAAATAAAAATACATACTTGAACTAGCTGTCAGTCCGGTATGACTTTTGTGCAGCACCAGAGGAGCAGAGAACAAAAGCAGCAACACTCCCCCCACCATGGCATACTTCAGCAGTATAAATGCGAGTAGTCACTAGCCAGGCATTTTCTTGAATATAGGTGGTTCACACCGTGTCGGCAACCTTACCCTTGTGTGAGCACCCTTTCACCTATACAGTACCAAGCTAACTGCATACTTGAAATCAGAGCCCCCTTCAAGAAGATTAGCCTAAAAAGTCATTAATATGCCCCAGAGTCCCCAAAGGTAGGATAACCCACCTGCAGATGCATAAGAAGACACAGAGCAGCCTGATCCCAGGCAAAGAAAATGGTCGACCTCATCAAATATATTCACTCAAGTTAAATTACACATACGCATGAGTCCAGGGGAGAAATCCCAACTTCTGAAAGTCTCTGTGGTGCTGACAACTGGGGCAATGGTCCAGACTATGATGAAAGTAAGAGAAAGTTATGGTAACAGTGTATCTCTCATTCAGCCCTGATTGTTTGTGTTAGAGTTAGGCAAGGCCTTCACCGCACCTGTTTCTATCTTTTGAATAAGCTTGCCGACATCATCTGGAGAGGTGTAAAGGTATTGTTTATGTCTGACTGGGGATGCAAGGACCTACCATACTGATCATATCAAGAGGGGCCTGGGGAGAATGAAGAGTAGTGACCTCTCCAGAGGTTCAGTGAGCTGAGGCAGACTGTGGCTCGTGGAAGAAGATCTGTCTGAGACCTGGAAAGGTGGAATAAATATCCAGGAAAAGAAATTTAAATATGACGCTTCTTTGGAAGACTCCTCCTAGGCCTAGACAAGTAATTTGTTTTAATATGTTACTGACCTCACTTACCTTAGTAGTCCCCTTCCCCTGCTAAATGGAAAGACACTTTCATTGTTTGGTTCTGTGATGTCCTCCTGTTTCATCCCATCCTCTGGGATTCTTTTAGTGCTGGAACTGTTTTCATTGGTAATGATCAGCCTGACACACAGCTGTGACCTCAAAGTGGCACGGTGTCAATGTCGCTATGATTCCACTGCATTATTGGTCAAACACTAGTATGCCTCCAATACCCAGTCCAAGCTCAGCAAGTGGAGATTAGCCTCCTGTAGGTTGGGTCAGACAGGGTTTTTATGTCCATAGTGTTTCCGTTCTTCAGTAAGTAGGCAAGACTAAGTGGTATTCAAGTCCTCTTTTTTCTGGAACTTGTGTGTGTGTGTGTGTGTGTGTGTGTGTGTGTGTGTCTGTGTGTGAGTGTGGGGGAAAGGGGGTTGCGAGGGGAACTAATATTTCTCAGTTTTAGTTGTTCACTGCATTATATTCATGGTTTTAAAAGCACAGATGAGTTGAGTGTGGTGTTCTCAGCTTGGTCACTAGTGGGCTGTAGCTTACATTGGAAGTCAGTACGTGCAGCAGCATGGGGCAGTATAATGCTTTGCTTAATGAGCTCCTTCACTGAATGGAGGTGGTCATAGGACCCCTCTGTCTCCCCCCTCTAGAAGGGCTGGAATATCCTGGTCAGCTCTGGCCCACATCGTATCTGTGCCTCCTATCTGCATACACAGTCTTTGGCTATGACCTATCCTTCACCTTTTATGAACACTGCACAGAATCACACAAGTTGGAAACATCTGTAAGTGGTTCCAGCCTATCACTGGTGTGTACTTGACATTAGCTAAGTGGAAACCAGTCATTTTCTATTAAGGATAATGATAGCTTTGGTGTAGATTTATGTCAGTGCAGTTAAGAATTCTAGGGGTAGTTGATGAGTTAAACAAACAATAAGCTGTTTTGTATGCCTTCACAGCCAGAGGCGAACTGCAATAAAAAGACATGATTCCTCTGTTAGTAAGTGCACTCAGAGGAGGAGGAGAAGGAGAGGACTGTCAGTTCCTGGAGATAATTTTCAGCTAATCAGCTGTCTCTCAAGTTAATGGATACTGCCTATAGTGATACAAAGAAATGAACATGTTAATCCTTGGTGAAACTAGGTGTAAAGTCATAGAGGTGGGTTGGCTTTGGGGACTGAAGTGGCTGTGATAGTTTTAACAAAAGCTGTCCTTAGAAGTTTCCCCTGCACCAGATTTTTTTTTATTATTTATTTAAATTTCGGTAACCAGGTAGGCACACTGAGACCACTGCAGTCCTTTTTCAGGGCGCACCAGTATTAATTATATACATCAAGAGAAAAACTGCAAGAGCAACTCATAGCAAATGGAGTAATAGAGACATTACAATAAAGCACATGATAAATGGTACAACAGGCAGGTTAGGTACAATTGATAATCATCATGGGAATGAAACAGTTACACAGAAATAAAACAGTTACACGTAGCTTATCAAAATCGGTAAGGGTCCCAATATGGGAGCAATGGCCAGCGCTGGGGGTTGAGGTTGGGGAGGGGGTGAGAATCTGGTCCCTGATAACCATCTGAGGAGCTTGAAAGGCTTGTCTGTGCTACAGGAAGAACATGCTGATGTTCAGGAAAGAGTTCCGTCCCTCATAGTCAGCACCTTAACACCTGTAATGCGCACTTCTCAAATCTTTGTCACAGAAATGTGGGACACGGACACTCACAATGGGGAAAAATTGGGGGATACTGGTCCTCAAAATGACTTTCAATTATTAGAAACTGGACTCCCTCAGAACAACTTACTGCCATGGAAGCAGAAAACGAACGCAATGTTTTTGGCACTACTGCGAAGGTCACTCTTCTAAACGGCCATTGTAAGATAATGGGTGAGATGCTGCAAAATCATAAAACAGACGCAAGTCTCAGTCACGCCGGGTGGATTTTCAAAAGCCATAACATGGGCATATTTTCAAAACCTGGAGTTATCTGCAGAATTATTTTTATTTATTTTATAGTTCTCTACACATCCAGTTTTGAATTAAAAAAGTGGTAGACGTAGATGTAAAATAGCAGATCAGATTAAATTAGCTCTGAAAATTGTACCCATGCACGTCTGCATCTGAAGTTTGCAAACAGGGCATAACTAAGCTAGAGGTGTAAAAATTGGACTTAGCTATGTCCTAGCTTTGAAAACTGAACTTGGGGCAGTTTTTCTTTTGCCCAAAGTTGTACAATACAAAATTCAATCTCGACATAGTCTTTGAAATCTACCTCCACCCCCGGTGTCTCTAGAGGCATCAAAATTGGAGGTTGTCAGTAATTTCAAATACCTGGGTATTTTCTTAGATTACAGTCTAATATACAACTACTTAACCTTCTCGACTGGTCACTAATGTTACGGTGATATATTAAACTAATAAACTGTGAAAAGGCCGGGCACCCGTAAACAGCATCAACCAGTGTTACTATCCACATACCGTAGCTGCAAAACAGACTTTATTACTTGAAAATGCAACACCGAAGGTGGCTGTAGCAAGACACACCACACTCAAAAACGCCAACATTTTGCGCTGATACCGAGCACTGGATCATGGTGATTAACCGCTCAGTATACGCGCGAAATGTTGGTGTTTTTGAGTGTGGTGTGTCTTGCTACAGCCATCGTTGATGTTATATTTTGCACATACAAAAGTCTGTTTTGCACCTATATGAATGGTATGATTGGCTGGTGCTGTTTATGGGTGCCCATCTCTTTTTTCAGTTTGGGTGGGTATTAATGCTGAGATCACCATACTTTGGCTCCGGAGTAGACTTTTTATGGACTATATGAATATATTATACAATGGCAAGAAAATATCCATGGCTCTGATTGGTCAGTGTGTGCCTGAGACAGTGATGTTATTACACAATATATATTGCTGCAGTAAAAATCTACTAAAACTTTTTTAAAATATTTTTTATTTTGTGTAACATCGAGCCATTGTATAATAGCAATAAGGCACGCCAAGGTGTGTGTTATTGTGTAATGTCAGTCCTGGGGTGGTGGAAGCACTTGGCTTTGCCTTGTGTTTCAACCCACCCCAGGAGTGATGTTATTACACATTATAAAATGGGCTAACAAATCCCAAAGCACTGATTGGCTACAACATCATCTGAGCCGTGTCCTTATCAGATGATATTGTAGCCAACCGGTACTACTGCCCACCAAGAAGCCAAATGACCAAAAAAATTAATGAGCTCTGCCAAGCATTAACAGAAACATTCACTGGCAGAGCTCACTGAAGCGGCAGCACGACATCACTCGTGGACAGCACAATAACCTAACACTGCATTCAAGAACATATGGTACTCCATCTAAACCAAGAAAAACCTCGTACCTCATAAATCAGTCTCACGGCTTCTCTGCCCCCTGCCACCATTACCAGATTTTAAAAAGTACCGCCGACAAACGGCAACAAAAGCGAAACAGCATTTTTTTTTTCAAACGTGGCAAATCCCGTAACCGAAAGCCACCTACCCGACACACCATCGGCAAGCAGCAACGAAGAAGTGTTCTTCAGACACTCAGCAGGCACTCGCTTTACTTTTTTAAAATTAATAACGAGCCAAATATTCCCCAAAAACGAAACCAGGAAACAGGAAGAAATATTGTCAGTGCTTTCTACGGTGTCTGTTGAGGGACATGCTCACTCCCAGTCAACAGACACGCTCCTGTCTTAACACTTCAACTCCCTAACTAAACACAGGCAAACAAAGAAATAAAAAAAAAAAAAACAATAAAAAAAAGACATACTGTAAATGTATGACTAACTTTTTCTGTGCGGGGGGGACACAATAAATACATTGCACAGAAACTTAATACAAGGGACTATTTTTTCACTGTTTTCACAATTTCAAACCTATTCTTATATTTCTCTATTTTTTTTACATAAAAAAAAAATTACTTTACAAAGGCCCATTTTATAAAGCGCAATAACACACTCCGAGGTGTGGGTTACATGCTGATAAAAAGCACGCCTAGGGGCATAAGGCACTCCCAGCATGGCGCCCACCATGCTAGTACACCTCTAGAAGCGTTATACTTCTGCGTAACTACACCTGACATCATCGACAATACACAATAACATACACACACTCGGCCATATGTGTTATTACACAATAACACACACCTCGTCATGTGTTATTACACAATAACACACACCTTGTTGTGCCTTATTACTTAAATATATTATTGGTCTTATATTAGTTGTGGGTAGTATAGGTCATTGGAGCAATAAAAGCTGGTATTCACAGTTTCACTGCCTCCATTACTGGAGTCACCTACCTTTCAATAGGGACTGCTTATGTGTTATATGTACGTACTCTGTTTTCCTGACTTTTAGTTTGGATTTCATCATTATTTTTTGGTGGAAGGGGACACTGCTTCTTATGCACGCACTATGTTTGTTTCTATATTATTTTATATCCCTATCCCTTTTTACACAGAAGTTTTACTGTAACTGTATTGTATTTTATTGTATTAGTATACAAGTAATTTGCGATGCAATTTGCACTTGGACCCCATTGGTAAAGAGCCTCGGTGCAACTGGGTTGTCCTTGTTCATATATTTTATGTATACAACCTATTGCTACTATTACTACCTAACAGGACAAATAAAAACAAGCATTTGTCAATGCCGAATGTTGTCTTGCTGGTTTTGGCATTGGTAGCGCAGGAGTTAGAGAGAGACACATAATAGATGTAGCAGTGAAGTATAGAACTGACATCAGCCCCACCCCACCCTGCAGAGAGTGACAGGCATTGGGGTGTGCGTTTGGGTCACTGGCCATAACACTCATGCCATTTCATCTCACCCTACCCTGCAGAGTCTGACAAGTGTTGCGTTGTGCCTTGGGGTCATCTGGCCTTATGCTGACCCCATTTCATAAGGAAGTATGTTGAGATGGTTGCAGCATGGGAGAATGGATTGAACTTTGGGGCTGAAGAGTACAAGACACACCTTGATGCCTGTCTGTGGCTGCAGGATAGAGGTGGAGAAGCAGTGGCATGAGCAGTACAGCAGACAATCCAGAGACACACCCCTGATGCCTGTTAGTCTGTACAGGGTGAGATGTAATGGTAGGAAAACCTAACGCCCTGGGTGTACGTTGGTATTTGCACTCCAAATTTTAAAACATGGCCTTTTTGTGACCCCACCTCATGAAAGCATTTGGGACCTCTGTTCATGAACAGTGCCCCTGTGATTTTGTTAATCTGTCTCGAACATTGATTTCCCACAGTGACCACGCTATTCTGCTCCACATGAAAATGTCAGCCACACCATTGATAAGAAGGTGTGAAGAGAGGGCAATGTGGGAAATCTGGAGTGAAAATATTAAACATTCTCGAAGTTACGAGCATGTGTGAAAACTGCACATCGCATGCTCGTAACACAGTCATTTAGTGGAATTATTTCACCAAATTTTTAACATACCCATTTTGGGATCTCTGCTCATGAACAGTGGCACTATGATTATCGTAATGTGCCTGAACGTTGATTTCCCACAGCGATCGCATGATTGTGCGCCAGATATGAGAAACTACATTTCTGATAGTATGTGACAAATGACAGCTGAACTGTTCATAAGAAGGTGTGCACAAATGACAATGTTGAAAATCTGGAGTGAAAATATTACAAATTCTCGAACTTACGGCTGTGCATGGACACTGCGCAATGCACGCTTGTAACATAGTCATTTTATGGGATTTTTTCACCAAATTTTCAACATACACATTTTGGGACCTCTGCTAATGAACAGTGTTACTGTGATTTTCTTACTCTGTTCTGAACATTGTTTTCCTACAGTGACTGCGCCACTGCATGCCAGATATGTAAAAACACAGTTCAGGTAGGATGTGGAAAATGAAAGCTGTACTGTTCATAAGGAGGTGTGAAAAAATGGCAATGGTGAAAGTGTTGAGTAAAAATATTAAAAATTATTGAAGTTATGAGCGTGTGTGGAAACTGCACAATGCACGCTTGTAAAACAGTCGTTTTATGGATGTTTGACACCTAATTTTCAACATAAGCATTTTAGACCTCTGGTCATGAACAGAGTCACTGTGATTTTCTTAATCTGTCCCAAACACTGATTTCCCACAGCAACCATGCTATTCTGCACCGGATATGTGAAAACACATTTCAGCCAGGATGTGAAAAATGATGAGGGTGCGTCAAAACTGCGCAATGCACGCTCATAGCACAGTCATTTAATGAACTTTCGTCACCAAATTTTCAACATAGGCATTTTAGGACCTCTGCTCATGAACAGTATCACTGTGATTTTCTTACTCTGTCCCGAACACTGATTTTCCACAGCGACCACGTTATTCTGCACCGGGAGTGCGAAAACACATTTCGACCAGGATGTGAAAAATGACAGCTGTACTGTTCATAAGAAGGTGTGGAAAAATGCCAATGTTGAAAATCTGGAGTGAAAATATTACAGATTCGCGAAGTTACGAGTGTGCATGGAAACTGCACAACGCACGCTCGTAAAACAGTCATTTTTTGGATTTTTTTTTATAATTCAAATTTTATTAAAGTTTTCCAAATACAGGAATTACATGAATAAAGATAAAAAGTAATCATATACAAAAATAGTTTAAGAACTGTGTATTAACAATAACTAAAGGAGAAAAGTAGATAAGCTTAAACATTTGGAAGATTATTTAACAGACTAAACCTACTTATAAAATACAATACATTTCTTAGCTAGGTATTTTCAACAGTAAAACAGGGTGTTCCCTTGCCTATTTCAGAAAGACATTCCTATTTAAAGACATCAATTAAAAAGAATCAGTTAATATTGTTATTCATAGAACATTTTACAAAAGGTTCCCAAATATCTAGGTATTTGTTTATGCGGTTAATATTTACATAAGTGACCCTTTTATAACTAGCTCTTGTAGATAAATCTGTTAACCATTCTTTAATTGTAGGGATTGGTTATTTATTCCAGTATCTGAGAATGACATTCTTTGTTGTAATGAAAGCTGCGATCAGTCATAATTGCTGATATTCAGATAAATTAGTGAACTCCGAACATATGCCAAGAATTGCAAATTTAGCCGAACAATTAAATGTATGACCAAAGACTTTGCCACATAATGATAACACCTTATTCCAAAATGGGCTAATGTCAGGACAGAACCATAAAATGTGTGAAAGTGTTCCCTTTCCTTTTGCACATCTCCAGCATTTATCTATAGTAACTAAACTAAGCTTAGCCATTTTACTGTGCGTGCAATACCAACGATATGTTATTTGGTACCGTGTAAATCTGCCCTTAGCCTCTCTACAGGCCTTTAGATTCATTCTCCACATTTGCTATTTTTTGGATTTTTGTCACTAAATTTGAAACACAGGCTTTTTGAGAGCCCACCTCATGAACACTGGCACTGTCGGTTCGTTAATAGGTCCCGAAGGGTGATTCCACTCAGTGACCACAAAATCACCTTTCAAGACAGAATAACACCATGACAGTAACTGAATTCATTAGGAGGGGTCCCAATAACCCCATGTTGAAAATTTGGTGGCAAAATTCCCAAAAATGCCCGAGATATACACCAACGTTGAAAAAAAAACCTATTAATGCTATTATACAGCTTACTGGCATTTCTTCAGTTCGCGGTCGGCTTTGAAGAGTGCAGACGTGTTCCTGGTCCACCAAAGATCATCGTGCCAGGCTCCAGAGGTAAGTATAGGGTGAGGGGGATGTGGGAAGGTGGGGTATGCAGTGGGTGGGTGCAGGTTGGGGAAGGGGGCTGCAGACTGCGAGGGACCGTTTTCTACTTTACAGGGTAAAAAAAAAAAAGACATCGCTGGAAGAAACAGAGAAACATAGAAACATAGAAGTTGACAGCAGATAAGGACCGCAAGACACATCCAGTCTGCCCATTTCTTTTTCTACCTTATAAATTTGCCATCGGCCTTTGCTCTGTCAATGGCCTATCTATTCACACTCATCTGTATTGCTCCCTTATGCTATCCCATGCCCGTCTGAAGCCCTGCACTGTATTCATAACCACCACTTCCTGAGGTAGGCTGTTCCATGCATCCACCACCCTTTCTGTGAAAAAGAACTTCCTCACATTACCCCTTAATCAGCCTCCCTCTAATCTCATGCTGTGCCTCTTGTCCTGCTATTTTTCTTATATTGAAACATGTTAGACTCTTTCACCATGTTAATGCCCTTAAGTTGTTTGAATGTTTCGATCATATCACCTCTCTCCCTCCTTTGCTCTAGGGTATACATATTGAGCTCCATTAATCTGTCCTCATATGTTTTCTGATGCAGTCCCTGCACCATTTTGGTTGCCCTTCTCTGGACTGCTTCAATTTGGTTAATGTCCTTGTGAAGATGTGGCCTCCAGTACTGCATGCAATACTCCAGATGGGGCCTAACCAGCGTATTGTAAAGAGGGATTATTACCTCCCTCTTCCAACTAGTGATACCCCCACTAATACACCCTAACATCTCCCTAGCCTTACCTACTGCTTTAGTGGTTTGCTTGGATGATTTCAGGTCATCGGTGATGATGACGTCCAAGTCTCTTTCTTCCCTTGTGACTACCAGCAACTCCCCTCCCAGCCTATAGGTGGTTTCAGGGTTTGTCTTCCCTATGTGCATGATCTTGTACTTCTTTGCATTAAACCCCAGTTGCCACTCTTCCAACCATTTTGCTAGTTTATCCAGATCTCTTCTCATTCTGCCAACCCCATCTGGATCATCTACTCTGTTGCAGACCTTGGTGTCATCTGCAAACAGACAAACCTTACCCTCTAGTCCATCTGCAATGTCACTGATTAAGATATTGAAGAGGACTGGCCCCAGGACAGATCCCTGAGGTACCCTACTTGTGACTTGCATCTCTTCTGACTGTATACTGTTTGCCACCACTATCTGTTTTCTGCCCGTCAACCAGTTTGCCACCCAGTTGACCAACTTCTGACCCACCCCAAGCCTACCCAGCTTATTAATCAATCTTCTATGTGAAACAGTATCGAAAGCTTTGCTGAAGTCAAGGTAGGCAACATCAACTGCTTCCCCTTGGTCCACCACTCTGGTTACCCAGTCAAAGAAACCTATGAGATTAGTTTGACAGGACCTTCCTTTTGTAAACCCAAGCTGTCTTGGATCCTGTGCTCCTATGGATTCCAAGTGTTGCCCTATCCTTTCCTTAAGGAGTGTCTCCATAATCTTGCCCACTACTGAGCTAAGACTGACTGGTCTGAAGTTTTCTTTTTTTTTACAGGTACATTTGACACGCTGGGGTGGGCTCCCAGCATGTCACCTGCGTGTTTTTTTTCCGGGGAGGGGACTGGAGCCAACGGGGATTGGGCACCCCATCTGCAAATAAAAAAGAGTGTGGGGGGTGATGCTGACGGGGATTGGGCTCCCCCCTACGTTGAAGGTTTTTTTTTACAGGTATATTTGACACGCTGGGGTGGGCTCCCAGCATGTCATCTGTGTGGGTTTGTTTCCGGGGGGACTGTAGCCGATGGAGATTGGGCACCCCATTGGCAAATAAAAAGAGTGTTGGGGGGATGATGCTGATGGAGATTGGGCTCCCCCTTTGGCAGATGAACTGGGGAGGGGGGCATGATGATGCTGACAGAGGGATTGGGCACCCCCCCAAGTCGGCTTTTCTGGGGACTGTGCGAGGCGGATGGCACAGCCGCCGTCACGTCACACTGAAACTTACACCAGGAAAGGCATGCCCTGCAATGAGGTGGGGCTCCCTCATTGCAGTGGCTAAAACCTTTCAAGGTAGTGGACACACTTTTGCACTGCTGTCATAGACAGCATGCAATCTAATTCGTGCCACGGAGCCCTGCCCCAAAAAGCAGTGGTGCCACATGCCACAACAGGACTGCACCTCCATAACCTGCTATTCGGAAGTTACCGCAACATGTTTCTTGTGCAGGTGCAAGGCAACATAAAAACACAATTGGCCTACATTTTAGAGTTAAGGAATAGGTATCCGTGAAGGCTCAGTTAGGCATCGTAAATGATATCCTGTTATCCTTACTGGACTGTGGTGATGCACTTTTTACCACATTGGCAGATAAAGAAATACCTAGGCTAGAGCACTTAATGATTGAATTGGACATTTTTCCCTGTCTGCAGCTAGAAGGACGCACCATCATAAACTTTATTCAAACATATAATGGCTCCCTCTGGATGCAAGATTGAAATACATGACGTGCAATTTTAGGTATAAGAGTTGAGCTACTGGCTCTCCTGATTGTTTGGGTAAATTGCTTAAGAGAAAATTAGACCATTACTACTAAGATCCTGTACAGATACTCTGTTGTCTAGTCCTTTTTGCAAAACCCAGTATTTGTTCTTGCTGCACTGCTAATGTAAAAAGCAGTGTCAGTGGCTCAGCAGGTAGCACACTCAGCTCTGAAGCCAGGAGATCAGAAGGCTGTGGGTTCTAGCCTCACACCAGCCACTTGGGTTAATATCCCAATACTGACACTGCAGTGCAGCATGAGGGGGTGCTGCACTCCTGAGGTGCCGTCTTTCGGATGAGATGTTAAACCGAGGTCCCATCTGCCTGTTCTGGTGGTAGTTCAGCTGGATGTTAAAGATCCCATGGCACTTCTCGAAAAGAGTAGGGGAGTTTTTATTGAAATAATAAACATAACAAAAAAACACAATAAACTTTGTCAGATTAAGCAAAGCAGAAAACAAGGCAAAGTGGGTAAATATATGAAATAAACAAAGAAATATACAAATGAATAAAATAACTTCAGAAGAAATCATACATTACTTAAACTTAATAAAATGAAGAAACCCTTTCCACCATTTCAGGAGTTTAGCAGGAGCTACCCTTTGTGCATCCTGGGAATAAATTCTTGAGAGTTCATTTGAAACCAAAAGCTAAAACAAATATAAGGCATTTTTCTTTGATATATAACCCATTGGCACCTAGCTTGCCATAAATAATATCGTAAGCAACCAAGAAATAATGACAATGTCCCCTCATGTAAATAAGAAAGGCTTACCGGATAACATCCTAAAATCAGAACCTCATACAATAGAAAATTAAGCCAATTGAAACCCCCATAATGTCGCCAGATAGGCCCACAAACCCTTAGCATAAGAACACTGGAGAAAAAAATGTTCCATTGACTCTTCAATATTTATACAGTCCAAATACGGACACTTCCTTTCCTCTATGGCCTTATATTTAGCGTTGCCCTGAACGTTCAGGCGACCATAAAAAATTAGCCACTGTGTTTCCCATTGTGATTGAGGCAATCTGAGATTACTTAACTGGGCCAATACCTTAGAATTGAGGGCAGAAGGGCAATTCTTGAAACTCGGCTCTTGGGGGAGTAAGTTTACCATCATTAATTGGTAAAATCCCTTCATATTATTGCTCAGGATTGTTTCTTTCTTTATTTTCCATCTGTACAATTTTGGTGCAGCTGGCCAAAAATACTGTGGGAGATGAATGTGAGGGTTCAATTTCGGGGCCAAAATGTGCCAATTCCTAAAGTATTTGCCCAGTGACCTGGAAATCCATTTTTCCCCAATCCCTGTTTCTGAACCACTTTTGACTGAACACATAATAAATAAAGAATGTACAAAAACCACTGGGTCCACCATTCCAAGTCCTCCCATTTTTATATGTAAATAAGTATAACATCTCTTTACTGGATTTAATCGGTTACTCCAAAGCGTTTGAAAAAATAGACAGTACATTCTAGTTTCTAAATGAGCCGGGAGCGGGAAAATCATGGCTACATACTGCACACAGGGTAGGAGAAACTGTTTAATCACATGTATGCGTTTCAGTTTTGACAGTTTCCACTGTTTCCATCTATTCACCTTATTCTCCACCACTTGAAGAGCTGATTCCCAATTTCCGCCGGCATATTTTGAGGACCGAACTGAATACCCAAAATTTTAAGGGGGATTCTAGAAAAGTGGATACCCTCCTGCATCACCTCAGCTGAACCTGTTGCTCCAATAAATAACCCTTTTGTTTTGTGCAAATTCAGTTTAGCATTAGAAACTTTTGAAAAGGTGTCAAAAGCTTTTAAAAAAATATGCACAGAAGACTGATCAGCAAAATATAATATTAAATCGTCTGCATAGGCCTGTACTAAGAGTTGATGATCCTTAGATAGGTTATCTGAAATTCCCATCCATTGCTGTTTAGTAATTAAGTTCTGCAATAGTGGGTCTAATGAAAAAATATAAAGAAGAGGGCTGAGGGGGCAACCCTGACGCACTCCTGTATGTGGACAAAAACTTTCAGCCGTACAGCCTTTCAAAAATGGGAACACAGCATTATATTCATATAGCATCTTAATCAACTTCACTGTTTGCAAAGGGACTCCATAATGTTCTAGAGTTAAAAACATAAAGGGTAGATGTACTCTGTCGAAAGCTTTTTCTAAATCAGCAGCAACCATACAATTTGTAATGCCAGCATCAGAGAGGTGTTCAATGACATCACGTATAATCATTAGTGCTGATTGAATCCGTCTATCTGGTATTCCACTAAATTGGTAGGGGGAAATTACCCGTCTAGCTTAGTTTTTTAACCTGTTGTTCAAAATGCTAGTGAACATTTTATAATCTGAATTTAGGAGGGTGATAGGCCGCCAATTCTTTATGTTTTGCCTATCCCCAGATTTGAATAAATAAATTAACAACCCTTCGGAAAAGGAGGGAAAAATCACAGTATTCTTAATAAAATACTGAAATAAAATAAACAGGCATTGACTCAGTTCAACGGAAAAAACTTTATACAAATTATTAGAAAGGCCGTCCGTTCCTGGTGAGATATTTAATTTTAATTTTGCCATTACATTTAAGATTTCCTCTTGAGAAATTGAATCCAGTAATTTAGAAGCTTCTGTTAACTTGGAGGGAACACTAATAGTACTTAAATATGAAAGCACTGAAGTATCAGAAATTGGAAAAGGAGGTTCCAAAGTCCGAAAATGATCTATAATTAATTCTCTTAGCTGTACAACTGTGACGGCTATTGAGTCATTGGGCTTCTTTAGTGAGTCAATATTAGAGGAATCCCTCAAATTTTTGCAAATCTCAAATGGATCCCCTATAGGGAATTTTTTTATACCATTAGAGAGAATAGCTTGTAGGGTCTTTGCTCTGTTATACTGAAAAACCCTCATATTCTCTTTTAGTTTAGTGATTTGATCAGAATAATCAAATTGAGAGGTATATGCTATCGTTGTAAGTTTCTGAAGTTGTTGCCTAAGGGACAAATATTTTTAAAAATTGTGATTTTTCGTCCGGACCCCTTGTTTTTTGAACCAATTGCGTAAATCTGCCTTAGTCTCTATCCACCAGTCCCCTAAATCAGAATACAGAAAGGCCACTGATAATCTAGCTTTTAAGATATATCTCAACCCAGACTGTATATAAGGTAAGTCTAGTGTGGAGTTATTAAGCTTCCACCTAACTTGTCTATGCTCGGGGAGACCTGACAACTGAAAATTACACAATAGAAAATAATGATCCGAGAATTCACAAGGAATCATTTCGAAAGATTTAACTTACATAGAAGGGGAGACTAGCATGTAATCTATCAAGGAAAAAAAAATTCCTTTTGTAAAGGAATATCGAGGTCCTTGAGAAAAAAAAAAAGAAATACAATTAAGTAAACCAGCTACTTTAATAATGTTGGCCAGCACATGTGAATCACAATATATTTTCTTTTTTTGTTTAGGTGAGTCAATGATTGTACAGTTAAAATCTTCACCCCATAGCACCTTAACTGATGTCACCAAGAAAGGTTGAATAGCTTTTAAACAGGTTACTCTGCCAGCTTTTGTTTGAGGGTTATAAATATTGATAAAGCGATAGCATGTATCATGCCATTTCCCATCTAATACCAATACTCTGCCTGGAATAAGGTCAATTAAATTATGCAACTTAAAGGAGTATGAGGTAAACAAAATGCCTATGCCATCTGCTGTATCCATTCCAAAGGACCAAAAGGAAGGTCCCCAAACCCAATCCCATTTGAAGGAAGAAAGCTGGTCTACAGAGTGCATCCAGGTTTCCTGTAAAAAACACACAGATATATGTCGCTCGTGTATATAATGAAAAAGGGCTTGCCTTTTAGCAGTATTTAGCAGACTATGGGTATTTAAAGAGCCCCAAGACAACCTCATTAATGTTTATAGAGATGAAAACAGACCCTCTATTTTTTCCTCTTTTTCTTTTTCTTCTCTTTATAGTTATCCACCGGTTGTGACCAGGTGGATAAGGAGGATTTTTGAGAGTCTGAATCTCCCAACTCCATTTCTGTGTCCCCCCATGGGGTAAACAGGGCAGCATAAGAAGTGCTTGTTTCTATAATAGGAACCGAAGGAGGAATTTTAGGATGTAAATTTCTAGAAGATCTACGTTTTGGCAAAGATGACCCAGGGCCCAAAACCTTAGATTCTTCTCCAGCAACCTCCACAACTACCTCAGTGTAGCACACTGGAGGAAATTCCAAAGGGTCAGGTGGACCCATGCAAGATTTTTTAACTTCCATAGAGCCTGAAACAGTTGTTTGCACAACCTTGTCAGATTCCTTTAAGGACTTGCAAGTGGAAAGATCCGTGTCAGGAGACTCTTCCTCTTTATTGGAGGAGGGAGGTGGTGGACGAGGTGCTTGGAAAGAAGGGGGGGAGCCTGCAGCATCCTGAGCCTTCTGAATTAGGAGATCTGAGTTTATGCAGGATGTTTTGTTTTTAGCAGCCCAAGGGCATTCTTAGAACACGTGGCCATGTTCTTCTCAAAGATCACATCTAGACTGATTATTACAATGCATAGTTAAGTGTCCTACTTCCCCACAATTGTCACAATGTGGCTGATGGCAAACACTGGAGAGATGTGTCCTAGTCCCGCATTTGTAGCAAGCACGCGGTTGTCCGCTATAAAAACACACACACCCATATCCCTTCCTAGCAGAAATGAATTAGGAATATGCTCTACCCTGACTCAGATTGTCTCAATTTAATTTTGTACTTCCAGCCCCCCATCCAAAATTGTTCGGAATCTAAGATGGGTTCAGGATCGCTCATAACCTCACATTTTTGAGATAACCAAAAGGAAATATCTTCCACATGGACCCCTTCATTCCTAAACATGACTGTAATGTATTTTATTAAAGGCTTTGATAAAGGAATAACCAAAAAAGGGGTCCATGTGGGAGAAAACTTTACCTGACCATACCTATCCCAAAATAAGTCCAATGCATGCGGTGTCCGGAAGCTTATATCGAAATTATCCTCCCCAGAGATATTAATAAAAGCATACACATCTTTAGGAGTGAAATGTAGAGAATCTTTCAGCAGAGTTTTCCCCACATAGCATCTGTCTGGCCTGTCCTCCAAACCCCCTTTGTAGCGTATTCGTACAGCATTTCGTTGAGGTGCCGCTTCCCTCTTTGAATTTGAAAATAATTCTGACATAAGTGGCTTCTGTTGAAGAGGTTTCAATAAAAAGGGTTTTTGTAAAGAGGAAAGAGGCTCCTGAAGTGGCATGGCTAAGTCTGGGTGAGGAAAGGAGGGTAGGAAAGCTTGTACCTCCGGAACCCTATTAGTCGGAGGGAGTCTTAATGCCTCAGATAAGTTATTTTTTCCATTTAGACTTTCCGTCAAATCTTTTCACAGAGAATCTGGTTTCCTCTCTGGGGAGTGCTGTGAAAGAGAAAAATTGGCGTCCCAAGCCGGATCAAGCTTCCAGACGCCTGTTAAAGCCTGTGTCCAGCCAGCCCCTCTAAGAGCTTTACCCGGAGACCAGGCTTCCTGAGTCCTTTCCTCATTTAGACAAGGAGGTCCTGACACAACTGGTTGTGTGGTTTCAGGATTTGTCTGATGTAGTGCAGTCTTATTAGGGAAGAAAAATTCAGTAACCCCCTTTTGGGAGATAGCCGAGGATTGATAAATAACTTCAGGCTGAACTTGGAATTCCACATTAATAGGGTTTTTTAAAACAAACCCAGACAATTTACTTAATGGTACTGACTCATTCTGAGAAAATATATTTGTAGATAACCCTTGTAGAAGTGTTTGTTGATTTGCCATCAAGAAACTCTTATCTTGCAATTTATCTAACAATGTAGCAGGCTGTAGGCACTCGCTGGGATACGCAATTTTACTGCCAGCCTGTGTAGGAGCAAGAACTGCGTTTGAAACACCTGGTGTGGGAGCGAGGCTGTGTGGTATGTAACCGCGCCCTACGGGGCCTTCAGATTCTTTAGTTACCGCCAAGTGTTTGACAGAAATAACATTGCAGCTGTCATCGCAGAGTTTATCCTGCAGAAGGGACACCGATAGGGACTTTTCGACTGTTTGCTGTTCCAAAACGCTGTCTGGTAAGCAAGCCTCTTGCCTTTCCCCTGCTACCAATAGACTCGGGGCTTGTTCAAACAAAGGTACAGTACCTGCATGCAGCGAGCTCTCGCTTTTCCGAGTAGGAACGTTGTCTTCACTATTCAACCCATCATTAGCAAGTCCCGCAATATCAGAAATAGGCTTTAAAGACTCACCGCACTCCACGGAACCTCCCGAGGGAGCTAGCTCAGCTAAGATTTCGGCAGCAGTGGCCACGCTGCTGTCAGGGAGAACATTATAACTCTGCAGGTGTGTAGCCAGGTTTTCAGTTCCTGGAAAGGGCTCAGTCCATTTTTCCATAAATCCATGTTCGTGTGTCTCATTTTTAACCAACATTGAAGACATTTCCTCTTGTTTATTTGCAAACTTGACCAAATCATCCCAATGAACCACTGCATCGTGAAATTCCATATCTGAATCAATATCCACAGTGCTGTAAGCAACGGCCTCCTTATTGCCAACAGTGGGAGCAGAGGCCAACTCTCCCACTATGCAGGCATCTTCCTCCTTCAGCATCCCACTCAGAGTGGCCATCTTGACAATGGCCTGTCCCTCTACCGGCAGCGATGCAGCAGCAGAGTAGGGGAATTTCCCCGGTGCCCTGGCCAAATTTCCCCCCTTTCACTAAAATACCACCAACAGCTTAATCTGGTTCAAAGTCAGTTGGCATTCATCTGTATCCCCCTCCTCCGGGTCGTGCCTGAAAATAGGCAGAATTTGTCTAGTGCACTTACCCGGTCAACAAAAACTAACTAAATAAATAAATAAATAATGTATGACTTGGTGTGAATTTGGTCAAGAAATACTGCGCTGATCTAATGTTATGCTCTCCTATGTAATGATGCTAAGCTCCTGTACCTAACTCCCTGTGTGCCTACCAATCTCACCAAGTGTACTGTTATAGGACTGTACTAATAGGCAAATCATACACCGATCCCTATGTAACTGGATGTGGTGCTTAGTAATATGCTATTAGTCTCCAAGTATGCAAAATGTTTGTTGGTGTACTGCATGTGACTGTATGTGTATTTAAACTTTAACAAACAGATTAACTACAAAAAAAAAGTACTACGCTTCCACATTCTGTGAATTCTATCTATTTCCTTGTCACTGGCCAACTCCATTTCCAGATTTGTTGGGAACATAAACTTTGTTCTTGCTTATTTTTTACTGTTAATAGTAGTCACGGTAAATACCTTGGGTACCTCCATTTTCTGATGGCAGAAATCTTGTTTGTTCCTGGGAGCTGCATTGGCTGTGAGAACACAGGTGTCTTCAGGAATCAGTCTGAATAACCTAAAACTTTCAGGAAACAGACAGTGAAATCAATTTACAAAGAAAAAAATCCTGAGCTGCTATTTCTAAGAAGGTTGGTTCTTCTCTGGGATTGATGTGATTTGTGTCCTCCACCTAGGGAAGCCCCTTTACTGAGCTCACAGTATGGTGCCACACAGGAAAAGCTAACCACCAACACAATGAACAATAGTCTTCACCTCCTACGAATCCACTTAATCATATAGCTTCAGGTTTGACATCTGTCATGCGGCAGTTGCAAGGGTGAAGCGAGAGATATACAACTCACTGCATGCTACCTTGCCACAACATGGTGGGTGTGGAGTGCAAATATGATAGATGTGTGATAGAAATTGTAGAAGAGCAAAGGCTAAGGAGGCCATTATCAGATGACATTAACAAGGAAGGCCTCATGGGCTAGAAGTTAGAAGACTGAACTGTTAAACAGGACATCACAGGTCGGGCAAAGGAGGTAAGGAACAAAGTAAGAAGAGAGGAAGAGGAGGAATGAAGGTGAAAGGAATGAGAAGAGGATAACACTTTGATGTTTATAACTTGTTATTGTATTTCTTTTTTTTATTATTTCTTTCTTTCCACATGGGTATCATTCAGAATTTATCAACTAAAGGGACAACGTTGATATTCCTGGGAAAGGTCAAGATTTGTATCAGAGACAGACCAACTGTCTCTGAGGGCAGTTACTAGCTCTGTTGTCCTGTATTATGGCAGGACCCCTGGACAGTTAATCGGAGACCTTCAAAGGAAAGATGTGTCTTTTCATGTCACAAGCCTGCTTCTAGCTAATGACTGATGCACTTACCCCTGCTGCGGCAGATGGGGCTCAGAACAAGGAGAAGTCTTCTGAATCCACAAAACCCCCAAGATTCCAGTTTGGGCCATTTTTCCAGATGGTAGGTTTTCCAGGACACAAAGGAAGTGTTGACTGTATGATGTCAGAGTGACATACTGGATAACGTGTCATGGGGGGCTGGCAGCTGAAGGGTTTGTGTTTCTGCCTCTGAAAAGAAGGCTGCATTTACCATATTTTGTTTCTAAAGTAAGGTGTTCTCAGCTGTGACAGAGGGGTGGGTTGTTTGCCATTTGGCAAGGAGTGCTGTACTGTGTGAGGGGTGGCTCAGGTGGGATTCAGATCTAGAGATACCCCGAGAGCATGTCTATGCTGAGTAGTGGCAGCTAGTGAAGTACCCTTGTAGGTTTTGGAAGGGTTGAGAAAGCTGGTAACAGTGTACAGGCTGAGACTGGGAAGAGACCAGTCTGCCACAAACTGGAAGCAGAAGTTGGGATCTGAAACAGTTTGTCAGTATAAAGGTTATCGGTGCAGTCACAGATCAGGATATAGAAAAGGGGACTATGTCTGGGCCATATAAGAAATGCACACTGCTAAAGTTACAGGAGCTGTGCAGAAGGTGAGAACTCAGCTATGAGGAAGGCCAAACATGGGTGGAACTGATAGACATCCTCAAAAAATGACCAAGGAGGTGTTGCAAAAGTGGTCACTGCTAGCCAAAGTTGTGAGTCAGAGGCTAGGGAGAATGCAGATGGGCCAAACCCTTTGACTAGGGAAGTTGCACAAGCACAGACGGTACAAATGTTGGAGCTGGAGCTTGCTCTGGTTAAGGCAAAGGCAGAAATTGAGAGGCAAAAGGCAGATGCGGATCTGCAGAGGAGAAAACTGGAATGTGAGAAGCAAGCAAGGCAGTGCCAGCATGAGTGAAAGAAGTGAGAAAGGCAACAACAGCAAGAATGAGAGGAGCAAGAAGAGCAAGAAAGGCAGTGCCAGAAAAAAATCCAGATGAAGGATGTTGAGCATGACAGACAGATGAAGACAACACTACAAACTGTGAGTAATGGCATTGGGTTCGAGCCACAAAGCCAAAATTAATTCTAAACTGTTTCCCAAATATCAGGAGGGGGATGATCTCAATTTGTTTTGAAGCTCTTTCAAGAGAATCTGTGGGTAATTTAAATTGGGCAGGGCTCCTTGGGTGACTCACCTGTTGCTACTGCTTACAGACAAGGCATTAGAAGCTTTTGCTGCATGGACAATGAGGACTGCTTGGACTGTGATAAAGTGAAAAATGCCTTGCTAAAGCATCATTAGTTAACTCCTGAGGCCTATAGGCAAAAATTTAGAGGGTTAAGAAAAGCAACAGGAGATGGCTACACCGAAATGTATGTGTGCAGCTAAGTCATTTGTTAGAACGCTGGGGAGAGGGTGCAAAAACTCACTTCGTAGAGGAAATAAAAGATTTATTTCTTCTGGAAGAGTTCCTAAAAACTGTACCTGAGGAACTGAGAATATTTGTTGTTGGATAGAACTCCGAGCTCCACAAGGGAGGCAGTCGAGAAGGCTGATCAGTTCATATCCAGCCAACCATCTTCTCATTGCAAAGGTAATGGGGGAGGAACATCAGGTGGTTTTAGGGGAACTTGGGGGCAACCTAAAGGAGGCCAGCCTGTGCCTGTCCAAAATGGGAAGCCACCAGGTTTCAAAAGCAAGGAGACAGGCAAATGCAGGTGCTGTATTTGTCTCAAATTTGCTCTCCCCCTCCTCTGATTTCCCCTCCCCTTTCTAGTCTGGTTTCAGGAAAGCTCACACCACCGTCTCTTCTCTGCTGCATGTAACTGATAATATCCTCTCAGGGATGGATCAGGGTCACATCATTGCAGCAATCTTCATTGATCTGGCTATGGCCTTTGACTCAGTGTTTCACCCTGTCCTACTGAATAAGATGGGTTCTGCTGGCCTCTTAGCTCCTGCTGTCGACTGGTTCCATTCTTATCTCATAGGCCATCTACAGTCAGTACAGGTTGGTATTGCTCTGTCATCTCCACTTCCCATCCATCCGGGGGTCTCACAGGGCTCCATCCTTGACCACATACTCGTCTCCATTTTCCTCAATGACCTCCCTTCAGCCTGTGGGAATTCGTATATTCACATGCATGCAGATAACACAGTTATCTACACTTCTGATCCCTGCACCACAGACGTGGAATGTCTGCTACAGCAAGACTTCAATAGTGTCTTACGATGGTTCCAGTCAAACCAGCTTTGAGTCAACACTAAAAAAATGGTATCCATGACCTTTGGCACCAGCCAAAAACTGGCCAGACTCCCAACTGTGCCCATCCTCTCCACCTTGGATGGCACCCCACTTGAAGTGATTCCTTCCTTCAAATACCTTGGTGTGTGGCTTGATAGCAAGCTTGACTTCACTGGCCACATCGACGCCATCCACGATGACAAATTCTGACCTAAACTTGGTGCTTTATACTGAAATAAATGTTGCCTTCCCCTACAGGTTCACCGAGAACTTGTCATCAAAATGGTTCTCTCAGTCTTTGACAATCCAGATGTGGTCTATGGTTCCGCCTCCTCCACCTTCCTGGCCAGACTGGATACCCTCTGTAGCTCTTTCTCTCACTTTGCAACCAACTCACCTTCTTGAATCCATCATTGGTCTCTTTACTCATCACTGTCCATTCCCCTCTAGTATCCCATCACCAGATGCACTGTGCCTCCTTTATATCTAAACACAGAAACAGAAATAGACTATGATGGCAGATAAGGACCACTTGGCCCACCTAATCTTCCCATTTCCCTACCTATTTGATAAGCTGCAGATCCTAGTTAACCAACAGCCTACTTCTTCCTACCCCCACCAGAACTGCTTTGTGTCTGTCCCATGCATTCTTGAATTGCCCCACTGTTTTTGACCCACTCAACATCCTCAAGAAGGCCATTCCATGCGTCCACCACCCTCTCCATGAAAAAAATACTTCCTCATGTTGTCCCTGAGCCTTCCCCCCTCTATCTTGTATGGCTTCTCTTGCAAACCCTGTACCATTTTAATTGCCCTCCTCTGGACTGCCTCCATCCTGTCTATGCTCTTGCAGAGATGGGGTCTCCAGAACAGCACACAGTACTCCAGATGTGGTCTCACCAACTGTCTGTACAGAGGGGATAACAACTTATTGTTTTCTACTGTTGATGCCTCTCCCTATACATCTCAGTATCCCCCCAGACCACCTTACTGCCTTCTCACATTGCTTGCTTACCCTTAGGTCATCTGATATGACTACCCCAGGTCCCTTTCCATTTTTGTTGTTGTTAGTACCCCCCCCATTGTGTACTCTTCCCCTGGGTTTTTGTTTCCTAGGTGCATTACTTTGCACTTCCTTGCATTGAATCTAAGCTGCCATACCTTTGATCATTCCTCCAACCTTGCCAAGTCCCTTCTCATCCTTTCCACCCCCTCTTGTGTATTAACCCTGTTGCAGATCTTTGTGCTGTCTGCAAAGAGGCATACTTTTCCTTCCAGTCCCTTCGCAATGTCACTTATAAAAAGAAAGGAAAGGGACCCAAATATTGGTTTTGGGTCCCTTCCCTCCTACCTCTCATCAGTCTTCATTGTTCCTTCTGCCTTCTGCTCCCTCCACTACAGGGACCATCGCACCTTCACTTTACCACATCCCTGTACCTTGGCTGGCCAATCAGCCTTTGCCTATTGTCTCTCCTCATTTTGGAGCCAGCTCCCTTCTTCCCTCCACTCCACTACGTCCCCTGTCTCCTTCAGATATCAGCTGAGACTCCTTCCTTCCCCCTTGTTCCTGTTCCCCCCCTTAACAGTCCTCCATACACTTGCTGCAATGTTCAACTGCCTGCTTATGACTTGTTTGCTCATTGTGCACTTTCTATGGTCTTTGTGTGCTCTGACTTCGCACTTGTTTTTGTAACATTGACTCTGTCTATTTATTTATTTATTTGTTTTTGTTTACCAGGTAAGCACACTAGACAACCAGGTGCCTATTTTCAGGTGCAACCCGGGAGATTACAGAGATACATACATGATAATAAGGATACATTCAGGTACAACAGGCAGACAAAAAGAGCAGGCACAAGTAAGGGCATCAGCCATAAACATAAACATGGTAAATGCAACAACACCAAAGGACCTTAGCTACCGTGTGGTAGAAGATCATAACATCATACATAGGAGGCCGATCAACGGCTGAGTATTGCAGACAACACGGCATTTGAATAGTTAGGGGTAGAAAAGTACATCAAGGAGATAACAAAAGGGTGATAGGCGAGGCCAATGAAACATCCAGCTGGCCTAGTGCAACTTGATCCAGAAGGGCAAGGAAGGATCCTTACAAGCAGATTCATTGATCCCCTATATGTTTCACCAGAGGGGAAGGTAAGGATACCCAACCCTATAGAGCAGTAAGAAACAACGGGGCAAGCGGGAGGAGTACCTTAAGTGCAGAGGCAGGGAAAGGCAGATTTGAGGAAGCCCCAGAGGGAAGCCTTAAAACAGGAATGGGAGGTGGAGGAGCGAGTGCTCACTGGAAGGGAGTTCCATAGTCTTGGCGCAAGGGTAGTGAAGGCCCGGTCACCCATCTGAGTGCATGTTTTAGGAACCAGAAGGACATGGGAGTCACTGGACCTAAGGTGGTAGGAGGAGGAAGGGGGAATGAGGGTAGCTGCAAGGGCAGGAGGGGTGGCAGTTCTGATAACCTTGTCTATGAAGTTGTCTATGCTACATGTTGTGTTTTATCCTTTGCTCCCCTCCACTGGGTCACACCTGGAAATAAGCCTAAGCTCAGTGTGCCTTTCCCGGTCACCAGTTTTCAAATAAATATACATTTGCCCAAAACTGGGGCATTTGTCTTATGATTGTGTGAAAGAAATGAAGAAAGGTGTGAGTGCAGCTGGAGGTGGTAGCTCAGGAAGCTCCCAGCAGTTAGTAGCCTGTACGCAGAGTGCAGTACCCTCTAACACCACTGCACACATGTACCCTGTGTGTGTAAAAGGGATGGTGACCCAGGGGTTGAGGGACACTGGGGCCTCCATTTCTATGATGAAGCAGGATTTGATTCAGGAGGAACAGATCCTGCCTGGCCAGTTTTCTAGGATTAGAGGAGTGACAGGTCCTGCATTCTCAGTGCCAATGGCATGGACCTTTCTAAGTTAGGAAGGTAGCCAGGACATACTGGAGGTGGGTATTGTACCAGACCTGCCCATGGATATAATCATGGGGAATGACTTTGATAGTAGGGCCAATATTGTGTGTGTCACTACCTGTAACAAGACAAGGGAACTGCCTCCTGAGGACACAGAGGGGGCAGTGCATGAGGAAGCACCCCTACCTAAGTAGCAGAAGTTGTAGCTGAAGAATGAGCTAGAAGCAGCAGTTCTGAGCCACAGCTACAGACTGAGGAGAGCCCAGAAGCGGGTTGCTCTTCTACGGCACAGTGTGTTTTGGGGAAGATGAGCTCAGCAAGCTGATTCATCCCTGGAAAAATCAAGGGAGTTAGCTACCAGTGTGGAAGGTGACTCAATGAGTTCTGGGAAAAGGGAGGTGTACTGGGAGAAAGGGTTCCTGTACCGTAAGTGGGTTCCTAACGGAGGACCAGAGGAAGAGGTATTCTGGCAGATAGTGGTTCTTAGGGAGTACAGGAAGCAGCTTCTGTCCTTAGCACACGACATACCATTTTCTGGACACTTAGGGGTCAGCCGTAACAAAAAGGCAGCTGACTAACAATTTTTACTAGCCCGGTATTTGCAAAGACATAGTAAACTACTACCAGACTTGTCCTCAGTGGCGGAGGGTGGAAAAGATTGGGGACACGGCTAAGGCAGTTTGATTCTCCTGCTTCTTACTGAACAGTCATTTCAGTGAGTAGCCATGGACATTGTGGGGTCACTCAGCACCCTAAGTCACACCAGCAATGGTGGTCATAGATTATGCCATGAGATGTTCAGAAGCAGTGCTCTTGTCCTCCATCAAGGTTGAGAAAGTGGCTGATGAACTGCTGGGAATACTTAGCTGGGTGGGTTTTCCCCAGAAAATTCTGTAGGACCAGGGTGTCAACTTCTTGTCTGATCTGATGGTAAGTCTTTTGAAGAAGTGTGGGGGTAAGGCAGCTCAGGGACTCACCATACCACCCCTAGACTCATGGCCTGGTTGAGCAATTGAATGTGTTTCTTAAGACCACGTTAAAGGCATTTGCCAACCAGCATGAGAGAATGGGACAAGAACTTACCCCATCTCTTATTCCACATGCAGGGAATTCCCCCAGGAATCCACAGGGTTCTCACCCTTTGAGCTCCTGTTTGGACATTGGGTAAGGGGTCCCCTTGATTTGGTAAGGTATGAATGGGAGGGTGAGACTGCTACCAGAGGAGAATCTGTTGTGGAGTATGTCCTGAATTTCAGGTCATGGCTCAAGGAGCTCTTAGGTTTTACACAGGAGGGCATGGGGTCATGTTGTTGCATACAAAAACAGTGTGGCACTTCACCGTGCTGTCAAAACAGTGACTAAACATAAATACAGTAAAATACTTGTTTTCTGTGGGGGTCTCCACCCGCGAAACCCTGAACCCCCCCCTCATTAAAAAAACCTCCGCGGGGGGGATAACTCAGGGGCAGGAAAAAGACAAGTAAGAAAAATAAAATGAACAAATCCAGTCTGGGACTGAGACTAGAACCCCAGTCCACGGCTACTCCATTGTCCTCCAGTGCTCAGGGCTGTACTGCCTGAGCCATGTCAGCTGTGTGGCAGATCCCCTTCCAGCAGAGCTCTTACCCTCTGCAGCAGAGCTCTTCAGGAAAGAGCTACCGGGTCACAGCTACCGCTCCACACTATTTGTATCATGCGGCATTGTGTACCTTGTAGTTGTTCTTCCACACGCTGTTACTGTTGCGTGTTTTTGCCCAGTGGCATTGTATCTTTGACATATTTACCCGGTATGGCACAGGAGCACCTAGCTGCTGCACAGCAGAGGCAGAAGATGTGGTATGACGATGGGGGCCAGAGCCAAGAAACACAAAAACATAGCATTTGATGGCATATAAGGACCACTTGGCCTACCTAGTCTGCTCATTTCCCTACCTACTGAATATGTTGCAGATCCTAGTTAACCAACAGCCTACTTCCTCCTACCCACCACCAGAACTGCCTTATGTCTGTTCCATGCATTCTTGAATTCTCCCACTGTTTTTGACTCCACCACCTCCTCAGGAAGGCTGTTTCATGTATCCAGTACTATCTCCGTGAAGAAATACTTCCTCTTATTACCTCTGAGCCATCCCCTCATTATCTTCAGATTGTGCCCCCTTGTTCTTGCACATCTCTTTTTCTGAAAGATGCTACCCTTGGACTTTGTTGATTCCCTTGAGGTACTTGAAAGTTTCTATCTTGTCCCCCCTCTCCCTCCTCTCCTTGAGGGTATACATATTAAGCTCCTTTAATCTCTCTTTGTATGTCTTCTGGAGCAGACCGTGCACCATTTTAGTTGCTCTCCATTGGACAGCTGCCATCCTGTCTATATCCTTGCAAAGATGGGTCTCCAGAACAGCTCACAGTACTCCAGATAGGGTCTCACCAACTGTCTGTACAGAGGGATAACAACTTCCTGTTTTCTACTGGTGTTGCCTCTCCCTATGCATCCCAGTATCCAGCCAACCTAACTTACTGCCTTCTCACATTGCTTGCCCACCTTTAGGTCATCTGATATAACTAGCCCAGGTCCTTTTCCATTTTTGTTGTTGTTAGTATCTCACCCCCCCCCCATTGTGTACTCTTCCCCTGGGTTTCTGTTTCCCAGGTGCATTACTTTGCACTGAATCTAAGCTGACATACATTTGACCATTCCTCCAACCTTGCCAAGTCCCTTCTCATCCTTTCCACCCCACCTTCTGTATCAACCCTGTTGCAGATCTTTGTGTCATCTGCAGAGACATACTTTTCCTTCCAGTTCCTCTGCAATGTCACTTATAAAGACATTAAAGA
This sequence comes from Neoceratodus forsteri, assembly GCA_016271365.2. Classification (NCBI taxonomy): domain Eukaryota; kingdom Metazoa; phylum Chordata; order Ceratodontiformes; family Ceratodontidae; genus Neoceratodus; species Neoceratodus forsteri. The sequence goes on from JADMNL010000034.1 coordinate 84,015,025, forward strand.
GGACCGGTCTCAGTACTGAACCCTGCAGTACCCTGTTAGTAACCCCCCTTCCTCATAGTGGACTCCGTCTACTATTACCCTCTGTGTCTTGTTGTCCAGCCAATTTTTTAACCCAGGCTACCACCTTGGGACCCACTCCAAGGCTGGCTAACTTGTATATTAATCTTTTGTGTGGGACTGTGTCAAATGCCTTGCTAAAGTCTAGGTAGGCCATGTCCACAGCCCCTCCCTGGACTACTACTTTGATCACCAAGTCAAAGACATCTATTAGATTCATCTGACAAGACCTTCCTAATGTGAATCCATGCTGCCTTGGGTCCTGTGCCCCACTGGCCTCAATAATTCTTTCCTTCAGAAGTGATTCCATCACTTTCCCTACCACAGAGGTCAAACTAACAGGTCTGTAGTTTCCTGCCTCTGTCTTGCTCCCACTTTTGTGAAGGGGAATCACATCTGCCCTCCTCCAGTCCTCGGGTACCACACCATCCTCCCATGATTTGTTAAAAAGGGTAGTCAGTGGTGTCACTAGTTCTACCCTTAGTTCTTTTAGAATTCTTGGGTGAATCCTGTCAGGCCTCATTGCTTTGTCCACCTTCAGTTTTAAAAGTTCTTTCAGAACCCTTTCTTCTGTCAATGAACTGATATTGACCTCCCTATCCAGAGTGCTTCTATTCTTTGATTTAGATACCTCCCCCTCCTCTTCTTTTGTGAATACTGAGCAGAAGTATTTGTTCAGTATCTCTGCTTTTTCACCGTCACCCTCTGTCCACCCTCCCTTCCCTTTATTAAGCCTCACTATTCCTCCCTTGGTCTTTTTTCGCTCCCTAATGTACCTATGAAAGGTTTTATCCTCCTTCTTAACTGAGTTGGCTATCTTTTCCTCAGTGTGTGCCTTTGCTATTCTGACTGCCTTCCCAGCTTCCTTCTGCTTTAATTGGTATAGTTCTCTGTCCAGCTCCTTCTGTGTTTCCTTATACTTCCTGAATGCTACCTTTTTTCTCCTTAACCTTCCCCGCCACCTCTTTTGAGAACCATAGTGGCTTTTTCCTTCATTTTGTTTTGTTGATTTGCCTCACACAAAGGCTTGTTGCCTCTGTGATGGCTGTTTTAATTTTTCTCCATTGTTCCTCCACTCCTCCTTCTTGTCCATTTGCGGGTGCTTTTCTGAGGCACTCTCCCATTTTTCCCAAAGTCAGCCCTCCTAAAGTCCAATACTTTTGGTTTTGTATGGCTTGACTGTATGGCTGTGTTAATCATGAATCACACTGTTTGGTGTTCACTTGTTCCCAGATGGCTACCCATTTCTAAATCTGAGATCATTTCTCTGTCCCCATTTGACAGTACCAGGTCTAAGATTGCTCCCTCCCGAGTGAGTTTCACCATTAGCTGTCTGAGGCATGCCCCCTGTAGGGCATTGAGAATAACCCTGCTCTTGGATGTGGCTGCAGCAAAGGTGCTCCAGTTAACATCTGATATATTCAGGTCCCCCATCAATAATTTTTCTGCCATTCTAAGGATACCTTCTATCATTTCCTTGTCCACTGCCTCCCCCTGAGATGTGGGCCTGTATACAACCCCTGTGTGGCTTGTGGTGCCATTTTCTGTCTCCAGGGTGACCAACAGTGCCTCCTCTACTCCCTGTTTATCCTTTAGTTCTGTTGCTTTGATCCCTTCCCTTACATAGAGAGCTACTCCTCCTCCTTTTTAACCCTCCCTGTCCCTCCTGTAGATTGTGTACCAGGTGTAAGATTGCTCCCTCTTGAGTGGGCTCCAATACCAGTTGTCTAAGGCATGCCCCCTGTAGGGCATCTAGAATGACCCCACTCTTGGAAGTGGCTGCTGCAAATGCACTCCAGTTAACATCTGGCATATTCAGATCCCCCATCAACAATATCTCCCCTTTTTCTGACATTCTAAGGATACCTTCTATCATTTCCTTGTCCATTTCCTCCCCCTGAGATATGGGTCTGTATATAACCCTGTGAGGATTGTGGTGCCATTTTCTGTCTCCAAATTGACCCACAGTGCTTCCTCTCCTCCTCGTTTACCCTTTTGTTCTGTTGCTTTGATTCCTTCCCTTATGTAGAAAGCTACTCCTCCTCCTCCTCCTCTGTTACCCTTCCTGTCCCTCATGTAGATAGTGGATCCTGGTATGTTGACATCCCAGTCATGATTGTCTGTGTACCATGTTTCTGTGACTGCCTTGATATCCAGGTGTCCCTCTTCTATCAAGACCACTAGTTCAGGGAAATTGTTACACAGACTATGGGCATTGGTACTCATCACCCTCCATTTTTTGATGGCCTCACCCCTTTTAGCTCCACCCCTGTCCTTACTGCTTTTGCCTTTTTTTGCATTTACCCCTGTCCTGCTCCCTATTGACTTCTCTGTCTTGGTGTTTACCTCGCTAACTACCATGTTTTATGGGGGAAGGCTGGGATTTCTCTGCTCCTTTTTTAGCGCCCCCCCTTGGCTAGTTTAAATGCTTGCCAGTGAAGCCCAGGAGTACAAAGTCAGGTAATGGGTGAGTGTACTCATCCCCTCCCAATAGAATAAATTACAAACAGTGTGGGGGGGCCATACTCCATGGTCAGGAGGGTGAATGATGTTAATTACATTTTGGGGCTTCCAGACAGGAGGCGCAGACAGTGAGTTTGCCATGTAAACATGGTGAATCCCTACCATGACAAATCAAGTCCAATTCTCAGATCACTTTATCATTGGAATCTGAATTTCAAGATGTTTGTAATCGGTTCTCAGAAAACCGTTTGATTCTTAATGTTAAAAAACTAAGACAATGATGTTTGGAACTCATAATTCTCTTAAAAGCAATCCTATTCTTTTGATACATGATACTTGGGGGCAGCAATTGAGTTTGTAAAAGAGTTTAAACATCTTGGTGTCATTTTGGACCCAGGATTATTTTTTTTTTTTTTACAGGTGAAAGCAGTAAGTAAAAAGATTAATCAAAAATTGGGCTTATTTTATACATTTTAAAAATATTTTACTTTAGACACTCGTAGATCTATTGCAATAGGGACTTTATTACCACACCTGGATTATGTGGCAAGTCTTTATTTTAAGTTATCTACCAAAGAGATTACCATTCTGTCCGCTACCTATAATAATATTTGCCTTTTTGTAGTGGATCGCCCCTATCATTTTCATTGCTGTAATATGTGTTCTAATTTGGGTTGGTTATCTCCCTATTTTAAGATTATGTATTTTTTTGGTTGTCAAGTTTTCAAGTCATTTTTTCCAAATACTAAGTACTCATTAATGAATTTGCTTAATGTATGATCCTTTTGTGGTATTATGTTGGAAAATATACCATCTCATTCTAGAGCTGGAGCCAGGTCTTTCTTGGCCGCTGCTCCCCGTGTTTGGAATGCATTACCTTTACAGCTACGCTCCTCCTCATTTCAACACTCCCAACAAAATTTGAAGTTATATTTGCATGCTTTGGAGGGTTGTGGATGTTCTGTTCAATTATATTATATTTTGTTAGTATGTGATTATGTGTTTGTTCTTAAATGTCGGGTCAGAACTGAAAATGGACTTGTTCCAGTTTCCTAACCAGGTTAACAAAATTAAAAAATAAATAAATAAATGACCGGGACAATATGGTTCTGGCTGTGTGAAGCTATCCAGAGGAGAAGACAGAAGCAGATCTACTGTTGGAGCTCCTGGGAGAGGTTAAGGGAGAATCCTCAGTGGATGCTGTCCCATCTCAGAACAGCTGACACAAGCAGTTGAAATGCATGGGGCACTGCATCCATGTGTTGAAATGTTCTTGGGGAAACTGGGGTGTGCCACGCTGGTGGAGCAGCATGCGGATATAGGGTCCCAAGCCCCACTAAGCCAGCCACCCGATAGAGTCCCAGAAGGAGTAAGGCATGCCATACAGGGGGAGATCAAGGAGATGCTGGCTCTCCAGGTGATCCAGGATTCCAGCAGTCCTGCAGCCTCCCCAGTGGTACTGATACCCAAAAAGGATGGGACCAAAAGGTTCTGCATCTACTTCCACAAGCTCAATGGCTGCATTGAGTTAGACATGTACCCCATGCCCAGGACAGATGAGATCCTAGACAGGTTTAGGGGAGCCTGTTACCTGTCCAACATAGATCTGACAAAGGGACATTGACTGGTACCCCTGACCCCTGAAGCTAGAGAAAGGTCAACGTTCGTCACCCCATTTGGATTATTCTAGTTTGTGATAATGCTATTCAGGTTGAAGAATGCACATTTCAGTGGCTTGTGAACTGCATTCTGAATGGGGCAGGAGACTTCACTGTGGCACACATGGATGACATCACCACCTATAGCCAGATTTGGGAGGATCATGTAATGTGACCAAGGTGTTCCACTGACGGGCCACTGGGCTTACAAGCAAGGTAGAGAAGTGGCAGATAGGAATGGTAGAAATGTCATACCTTGGGAACAGAGTGGGAAGTGGGTACATCTAGCTGGAGCCTGTAAAAAATTGAGGCCATACAGGGATGGGCCATGCCCATGACCAAGAGAAAACTAAAGGCCTTCCTAGAGATGGCAGGGTACTATCATAAGCTTGTGATGAATTTCAGCAGCATTAGCAAAACCCTGTCTGATCTCAACAGGAAGAAAATGCTGGAAAAGGTTCAGTGAACGGAAACCTGCAATACCACATTCTGTCAGCTGAAAGAGGCATTGTGTTGGGCACAGGTGCTCACCAGCCTGGACTATTTTCTTAGGTTTCTTGTGCACATAGCTTCATCTGACTATGGGCTAGGCATGGTTCTGAGTCAGGTTATGCACTCAAGAGAAAATCATCCAGTTGTGTACCTGAGCAGGAAGCTGCTGCCCAGAGAGGATGCCTATGTCAAAATAGGTAAGGAGTGTCTAGATACTATTGTCTGGGCTTTGCAGAAACTGCAACCTTATTTGTATGGGAGGTAGTTCATCACTGTCACTGAATGCAATCCCTTTATATGGTTGCATAGGACCAGTAGACAGAACTCAAAATTGCTGAGGTGGAGCTTGGTGCTGCAGTCCTATAATATGGACATTAGGCAATGCAGCAGATCACAGCACAACAACAAGAATTGGCTTTCCAGACAATAGTTAGTACCCCTTTTTATTTTTTTAGTAGGAGAGGTACTATGAGAAACTATTGTGGGGTTCAGCCGAGGGTGAACTGAGGACATAGCAGGTGGAGACAGCCAGCTTACATGAAAAACAAACATAATTTAGTGGTACTAAGGGATTTGCTTTTAATTTCTCTGGGGGGGGGCAATTTTCTATTTATACCTGCTACTGTATTTTTTTATTTAATTCTTTCTGCATGGGTGTCAGTTAGAATTTATCAGCAGAAGAGACACAGTTCATATTCCTGGGAAGGGTCAAGATTTTTAACAGAGACAGACCAAATATCTTTGAGAGCAGTTACTAGCTCTGTTGTCCTGTATCACAGCAGGACCCCTGGACAATTAATGAGAGAGAGTCAAAGGAAAGATGTGTCTTTTCATGCCAGGAAACTGCTCCTAGCTAATGACTGGTGCAGCCACTGCTAGTGGGGCAGACAAAACTCAGAACAATGAGAAGGAATCTACAAAATCCCAAGATTCCAGTTTGGGCCAGTATTGCAGATGGGAGATATTCCAGGACTCAAAGGGGGTGTCAAATCTATGATGTCAGAGTGACAATACTGGCTGGCAGCTGAAGGGTTTTGAGGACTTGCCAGCCCTGAAAGAGTTGTTTAGTTTTAGGGTTCCGAATACTTAACACCTATGGTTTGAGCCTGCCCTAATTCACCAAGGATCCTGTGTAGTAAGTTCTTTATACTTTGGGAAAGTTAGGATGTGCGGTAAGAGTTTTCTGTGTGTTTTTTTTTCTACTGTGTGCAAAACATTTTCTTATCTCTGTAGAAGTACTGTTCCTCATAGTCTTAGTGTAGTATCCTGTATTATATGTGTAAATATCCTGAATTTTTTATATACTTCATGTTTCTGTGACCCAGTCTTTTCAGGTACAGATAACTGGTTTCCATCTCTGAAGAGAAGGCTACAGTTACTATATTTTGTTTCTAAAGTAAGGTGTTCTCTGCAATGACAAAGAAGGGTGGGTCATTTGCCATTTAGCAAGGAGCACTGTACTGTATGAGCAGTGGCTTTGGTGGGATTCAGACCTAGAGATACCCCAAGAGAGGGTCTATGCTGAGTGGTGGCAGCTGCTGAAGTACCCTTGAAGGTGTTTGAAGGGTTGATAAAGCTAGTAACAGGTATAGGCTATGTCTGGGACAGACCAGTCTGCCACAGAGAGTAAGGACAGCTTAAGGTGAAGAGATAGGATGGAGGCAGTCCATGAAACATTTTGAAGAAACGGACAGCAATTTTGTAATGGACCCAGAAAAGGATTGGAGCCTGTGTTCATTTTTGGGACTTGATCTTATGCAATGATGTTTTCTGGCAACAGGCCAAGAGATGGGTAGCAGCATTGTGGGCCTACTGAAGATTTTTGCAGTAAAGACGGAGACCTTACCTACCATGCACACCTTTTCCTTCCTCCAAACGCTCACTTTTTCCCACTGGCTAAACAGCATGACGCATTTGCACCTGTTTACTTAATATGCCAATGTAATTTCATTAATATTGTTGCTAATGGTTATGTACCAGCAAGCAAAACTTTTAACTGTGTCTTCGTATAATACTTGTAAAATGCCTTTGTATTGACTTGTGTTGCTCCTTTATCCCCATACCCTGGGTCGCACCTGGAAATGAACCTCAGCTGAGAGTGCCTCTCCCGGTCACCAACTTTAAATAAATAAACAAACAAAAGGAAGGGAGTTGCAATTATGGAGAGGGGACACACCAAAAGCATGAATGAGAGTTTCAAGGTCACGTCAGTAACTAGTATGTGAAATGTAATGAATGTGAAAATTATCTGACTTACAGTCAAAGGTGAACGATCTGAGCAACTGAAGGTGAGTTCAGGGGCAAATGACAACACCTAGGTGTATGATAGAAGGCAAGGTGGGAATACAGATAAGTAATGCAAGAGAGGTTATGTTTTTGCAGTACCCTCCCATGGTGATGGATAGCATTGAAACAGTTTTTTAATATTCTTCTCACTGCAGCAAAGAAGGCCATGACCCATTACTAGAAACTGCCCCCTTCCTTCTTTGGTATTGTGGCAGTATAAAACAATAGTGATGTACTGAATGGAAAAATTGACATATAAATTAATAGGGAGATTAACGAAGTTTGAGAATTTGTTGAGATTATGGCTACTGTACATTGTGGCTGGCCAGTTGGATTTTATTGCCCCAAAGCTCTGATTTATGTTTTGCCTTTTGGGAAGGGACCCCCCCTTCCTGTTGCTCTCATTTCACCAGGAGCATCACTAGGGGTGGGCAGTAGGGTCTGGAGCACTGAATTGTTATTCATTTGCCTCCAATAAGAGATTCCCAATTCCTAAAAAGGACCTTTCTTAGTTGTTTGTTTATTCACTGGGCAGGAGGCATGGGGGGCTCAAGCCCCTAATCTTTTCAGACCCTAGAAACACCCCTGCATTTTGCCCTGCCACACCTAGTATTGTGGAGCCTGCTGGTACTTTGTATAGTGATGTACCTAGTCTTGGAATTTCCTAGTTACAGCTTGAAAAGATATATGGGAGTAGGAAATCTGTGATACTTAACATGGAAACATATTACGTTTGTCACCAGGATGTATTCTTAGTTTTTGATGCTAAATGTGTCTGTGTGTTTTATTGTATAATTAATTAATTAACAGTGAATATAAAAAACAATGAAAGAGAGATGGCGTAGATATGTTTAAAAGCACTAGTTCTATGAAGGAGACCCCACTGCTTTACTGCATGACCTTGTAAAAGTTACTTGACCTTCCTGTGCTTCAGTTTGGGCTATCCTATGAAAATAAGTTATAACACAAAAAAAGAAAGATAAAACCCTGAAATGCTGGTCCAACAAGCAACCACAATTTGAGCCCCTGGAGAAACCTTTAGGCACAGTGCAGCGCTCTCATTTACTCAGCTAGTCTTTATGCTTCATGAATGGGGCTTGGGACCAGTATCCTGCTGTCAGTCATCATGTGAAAGTGTGGTGACTGGCTGTCTCCATGAATATCAGGGTGGGTTTTGCAGTTACTTGATTTACAGTTGTTGATTGACAATCCGGTCACAGGCACACTTAGGGCTCGATTCTCAAAACGGTCGGAATGCTGCAAACCCGGGTATGCCAAACACATGGTGCATGGGCCTCGCGACATTCCACAGCCGGCAATTAGGATTCTTGATCCCTTACACCCCATGCCATGTGTTAGACCAGCTTTTGCTTGTCTAACTGTATGCCATTCCTGGGACCTTTTTTTGTTTGCCGCAGGCCACCATAAAAAGGGACTCTGTGATGCTACAGCTGCAACTTGTTCCCGACATGACCCTACAGCGATGGATTTATGTCAACTGCAAATTGCAGTTGACATAACTCCATCAGAGAAATAGTTGCTGTTTATCGGGGGCAAAGCCTATGAACCCCCCCATGCGGGGGGCTCTGCCACCCACAATCCATGGACTTACGGATAATCAACTCTGAGTCAGAGTAGATTTGGGGAGGTGGTGCAGGACCGAGGAAAAGAGAGCCAGGGTCCGAGGTGGACTTTTACATTGAACTGTCAATGTTGTCGGCATTGATGTGTTTGCTGTAAAAGTGTTGCTGTGCAGAGGGCATACCGTAAAAAGGGTACAGTGTTGCAAATGCACATGACCTTCGAGAATGGGGTGCAATGGCACAGTGCAGAGTTTGATGCGTGGCTTGTGCAAGCCCTGCGCCCGCCTTTGAGAATCGAGCCCTTAGTCTTTTGCTGTTCCTTGTCTATTCATGTAAGTCAAACAGAAGAGCAGTATGTTGCCAGAGCCTCCTGTGGTTCAGGTCTTGGCTGCCTGCAGGGTTTAATGGAGACATGGCCATAAGAAACTCCATAAATTAGTGGTTGCTGATTACAGTGCAGCCCTCTTAAATATACACTCTTTTTGCACTGAAAAATGTGCCTTTAAGTGGGCTGTGCACTTATCCAGATCTACGTGTTTTCAGTAGGAATGACTGAGTCAGAGATCTTTATTTTCTGAACTTCTGTACTTAGAAATGCATAACAACAAACATCTGTAAGCAGAAGAAGTGTGCTTTTATCCAGAATGTGCACTTCTCCGATGTGCACTTAAGTGGGCTCCACTGTACTAACTAGGTGTAGTGGTCTATTTGGTATAGGCATGCCACATATCTTTCATTCACATTTCATATTTAACAAAGAACATGTGATCTGCTGATCTGCACTTGCTCTGTTTTGTTTGACCCCATGCTCCTTTTACAGTAGTTCGTTTCCCCCCCCTCCATCCCATATAAGGCTGCGTATGATGAGCCACTTTTGTTACAATGAAACATAGAAACATAAACTTTGATGGCAGATAAGGACCACTTGGCCCACCCAGTCTGCCCATTTCCCTACCAACTGGATAAGCTGCAGATTCTAGTTAACCAACAGCCTATTTCCTGCAACCCCCCACTATAATTGCCTTATGTCTGTCCCATGCATGTTTGAATTCCTCCACTGTTTTAGACCCCACAACCTCTCCAGGAAGGTGGTTCCATGCATCCACCACTCTCTCCGTGAAAAAGAATTTCCTCACATTACCCCTGAGCCGTCCCCCCTCTAACTTTAAATTGTGCCCCCTTGTTCTTACACATCTCTTTTTCTGAAAGATGCTACCCTCCTGGACTTTGTTGATTCCTTTGAGGTATTTAAAAGTTTCTATCATGTCCCCCGTCCCTCCTTTCATCAAGGGTATACATATTAAGCTCTCTCAGTCTCTCTTCATATGGTTTCTGATGTAGACCCTGCACCATTTAGTTGCCCTCCTCTGGACTGCTTCCATCCTGTCTATGTCCTTGCATAGATGAGGTCTCCAAAACTGCACGAGTACTCCAGATGGGGTCTCACCAACTGTCTGTATAGAGGATAACCACTTCCCTTTTTCTACTTGTGATGCCCTCCATATGCATCCCAGTATCCCCTGTAGCTTTCCCTACTGACTTCTCCACATTGCATACCCACCTTTAGGTCCTCTGATATGACTACACCCAGATCCCTTTCCATTATTGTTGCTGTTAGTACCTCCTGCTATTGTGTACTCTTCTCCTGGATTTTATTTCCCAGGTGCATTACTTTGCACTTCTTTGCATTGAATCTAAGTTGCCATATGTCTGACCATTCCTCCAACCTTGCCAAGTCCTTCTCATCCTTTCTACCCCCTTGTGTATCAACTCTGTTACAGATCTTTGTGTCATCCATAGAGGCATACCTTTCCTTCCAGACCCTCTGCAATGTCACCTATAAAGGCGTTAAAGAGGACTGGACCCAGTACTGAGCCCTGAGGTACTCCACTAGTAACCCCTTTCTTCAGAATGTGTTCCATTCACTATTACCTTCTGTGTCCTGTTGTGCAGCCAGTTTTCTACAGGCTACCACCCTGGGACCCACTCCCAGGCTGGCTAACTGATTATTAATCTTTGTGCGAGACTGTGTCAAATGCCTTGCTAAAGTCTAGGTAGGCCATATCCACAGCCCCTCCCTGGTCTATTACTTTGGTCACCAGTCAAAGAAATCGATTAGATTTGTCTGACATGACCTTCCTGCTGTGAATCCATGCTGCTTTGGGTCCAGTGCCCGCTGGCCTCTAGGTACTCAACAGTTCTTTCTTTCAGAAGTGATTCCATCATTTTCCCACCACTGAGGTCAAACTAACAGGTCTGTAGTTTCCTGCTTCTGCCTTGCTCCCACTTTGTGAAGGAGATCACATCTGCCCTCCTCCAGTCCTCAGGTACCACCCCATCTTCCCATGATTTGTTAAAAGTGTGGTTAGTGGTGTCACTAGGTCCTCCTTAGCTCTTTTAGGATTCTAGGTGAATCCCATCAGGCTCCATTGCTTTGTCCACCTTGAGTTTTAGAAGTTCTTTCAGTACTCTTTCTTCTTTAAATGGACTGGTATCAACCCCACTATCCAGAGTGCTTCTACTGTTTGGTTTAGGTAACTCCTCCTCTTCTTCTTTTGTGAATACTGAGCAAAGTATTCATTCATTATCTCTGCCTTTTCACTGTCTCCTCTGCCCACCTCCTCTCCTTTATTAATCTTCCTATCCTCCCTTAACCTTTCTATGTTCCCTAATGTACCTATAAAAGGTTTTATCCCCTTCTTAACTGAGTTGGCTATCCTTTCCTCGGTTTGGGCCTTTGCTTTTCTGACTGCCTTCCCACTTCTTTCTGCTTTAATTGATACAGTTCCCTGTCGTTGCTCTGTCTGTGATTCCTTATACTTTTGAATGCAGCCTTTTTCTCCTTAACCTTCCCTGACACTTCTTTTGAGAGCCATAGTGGTTTTTTATTCCGCTTTGTTTTCTTTATTTGTTTCACACAAAGGCTTGTTGCCTCCATGATGGCAGTTTGGATTTTTCTCCATTGTTCTTCCACCCCTCCTTTCTGGCCATTTGCTAATGCATTCCTCAGGTATTCACCCATTATGCCAAAGTCAGCCCTTCTAAAGTCCAGTATCCTTGTATTTGTATGGCTTGTCTCCATGGTTGTGTTTATTGTGAAGCACACTGTGCAGTGGTCACTTATTCCCAGGTGTCTACTGACTTCTAAGTTTGTGATCCTCTCTCCATTTGAGAGTACCAGGTCTAATATTGCTCCCTCGCGAGTGGGTTCCACCACTAGCTGTCTAAGGCATGAGGGTGGCTTTAGGAGGGTGGCTTTAGGAGAGAAGATGAAGCTAAGCCTTTATACAAGAACAGAATAAAACAGAAACAGGGTGGAGCCAGCAGCCACATTGGCAAGATGCACGATGCATGGTTTGGGAGCTTCTCACATCGAAAAATTTAAAACGAGATTTTAAAGTTATCTTTAGCTTGGCAGAAGACACCAGGAGAAAGGACTGCTGTGTGACTGGACTTCTCTACTGGAACTATATTGCCCTCCTTCCCTCCCCTCCACCCTCCCACCCAAAGCTAGTTCTACTTTTATAGGCACAGGATTTGACTGACAACAGGAACTTCCTGTTTGGGAGTAGAAAGTGAGTGATCACAGAGCCACCAAAGACCCACCATCCTAGAAGGGCAAGAGTAGCTCTCCTGCCCTCTCAAGCTGCTGGAGGTCTGCCTCTGAGCAAGTAAGGGGTCTACTGAGAAATATAGCATATTCTTGTCTCAGAACAGGACAATCAGGAGCTTAAAGGGCACACAGGCAGAAAGTAAGGTGAGAGAGAGAGAAAAAAAAAACAGAGGAAAGAGTAAGGATTGCAAACAGGTAAGGGGCCAGAAATAAGACATGATTGGAGTGGTGCAGTGCAGTGCAGTGGCTGTGGAGCAGCAGTCTTCTGGGAGATGTTCTGGAGGATGCGGTGTTGTCCCATCTGCAGGCACCTCTCTGGGCTGAGGGAGGAGGTTGCTCATCTCCAGGCTGAGTTGGCCAGGATTTGTGGGACCTCCTCTTCCATCCAGGGACCTCCAGTGCCACTGCTGTTGCCTCAGAGGTTGCCAAGAAAGAGGAGCGGTTGGACCACAGTGGGCTCAGGGAGGGTGAGGGTGGTGGAACAGAGGTGCATCCCTCCAGTTGTACCTCTCCACAATTCCTATGCCATTCTGGCAAAGTGTGGTTCCTCTATGGAGGCACCTGCAGTGGAGACCAAGGAGGATGTTGGGAACCTCCACAAAGGAGACCCACAGGAGGGTGGCAGGGGACCCTGCAGGGGAAGTAAACAACTCCTGGTGGGGGACTCCATTGTTAGAAAGGTAGAACTGGGGGAGGAAGGGGAGAGGGAGGTAAGGTGCCTGCCTGGTGCCATGGCTTGGAGGGACAAGGAGCGAATCCTCAGGCTTACCGGAGCAGCTGCACAGGGAAGGGAGCTGGATGTCATTGTCCACCTAGGGACAAATGACCTGGCTAAGAAAGGGATTAGAGAAGTGCAGAAAGAGTTTGTGGAATTGGGGAGGGGCCTTAGACAAGTAGCACACACGGTAACCTTCTCAGGGGTGCTGCCCATCTATGGCATAGGAGAGGCTAGGGTGTTCCACACCATGGGATTCAATCAGTGGTCGAAAAACTGGTGTGAAGTTCAGGGATTTGGCTTCATTGGGGACTGGGGGTCCACCTGGAGTGATGCAAGCCTATACTGGCATGATGGGCTGCATCTGTCCAGGAGGGGAACCAGGATCCTAGGTGATAGGTTTAAATGCTTCATTGGCAAGCATTTAAACTAGCCAAGTGGGGAGGCACTGGAAAGGAGCAGGGAAATCCTAACCCCACCAAAAAAATCACGGTAGTAAGTGCGGCAAACACCAACATAGAGGTGTCGATAGGGAGAAGGGCAGGGGTAAATGGAGAAAGTGACAAAGGCAAGAAGGACAGGGATGGGGCAAAAAGGAGTAAGGCCATCAGGAAATGGAGGGTAATGAGTACCAATGCCCATAGTCTGGGAACAAGCTCCCTGAACTGGTGGCCTTGATGGAAGAGGGATGCCTAGATATCATAGCAGTCACAGAAACATGGTACACAGAGAACCATGACTGGGATGTTAACATACCAGGGTACATAACCTACAGAAGAGACAGGCAGGGGAGAAGAGGGGGAGGAGTAGCTCTCTATGTAAAGGAAGGGATAAAAGCAACTGAACAAAAGAGTAAACAGGGAGGAGAGGAGGCACTGTGGGTCACCTTGGAGACTGAAAAGGGCACCGCAATCCGCACAGGGGTTGTGTACAGACCCCCATGTCAGGGGGAGGGAATGGACAAGGATATGATAGAAGGCATTCTTAGAATGGCAGAGAAAGGGGAGATACTGTTGATGGGAGACCTAAATATGCCAGATGTTAACTGGAGCACATTTGCTGCAGCCACATCCAAGAGCAGGGCCATTCTTGATGCCCTACAGGTGGCAGGCCTCAGACAGCTAGTTTCGGAGCCCAATCATAAGGGAGCAATCTTAGACCTCATACTCTCAAACAGGGGCAGTGAGAGGATCTCAGATTTAGAAGTGGGTTGCCATCTGGGAACAAGTGACCATCAAACAGTGTGGTTCACGTTAAACTCAGCTACAGAGTCAAGCCATACAAAAGTGAGGGTACTGGACTTTAGGAGGGCTGACTTTGGCAAGATGGGAGAGTGCCTCAGAAAAGCACTAGCAAATAGGCTAGAAGGAGGTGTGGAGCAACAATGGGGAATCATCAAAACTGCCATCACAGAGGCAACAAGCCTTTGTGTGAAGCAAATAAACAAATCAAAATGAAAGAAAAAGCCATTATGGTTCTCAAAAGAGGTAGCTGTGAAAGTCAGGAAGAAAAAGATAGCATTCCGGAAGTATAAGGAAACACAGAAGGAGCAGGACAGAGAGCTGTTCCAGTTAAGGCAGAAGGAAGCAGGGAGGGAAGTCAGAATAGCAAAGGCCCAAACTGAGGAAAAGATAGCCAACTCAGTTAAGAAGGTTTTATAGTTAAGTTTTATAGGTACATCAGCGAGCGTAGAAAAACAAAGGGAGGGATAGTGAGGCTGAACAGAATGAACAGTGGGTGGGCAGAGGGGGACAGTGAAAAAGCAGGGATACTGAATGAATATTTCTGCTCAGTATTCACAAAAGAGGAGGGGGAAGTGCCTAATCCAATTAACAGAAGCACTCTTGATAGGGGGGTCGATCCCAGTCCTGTCACAGAAGAAAGGGTTCTGCAAGAACTCCTAAAACTGAAGGTGGACAAAGCAATGGGTCCTGATGGAATTCACCCCAGAATTCTAAAAGAATTAAGGGAGGAACTAGTGAAACCACTGGCTACTCTTTTTAATAAATCATGGGAGGATGGTGTGGTACCCGAGGATTGGAGGAAGGCAGATGTGATTCCCCTTCACAAAAGTGGGACCAAAACAGAGGCAGGAAACTACAAACTGCCAGTCTGACCTCTGTGGTAGGGAAAGTGATGGAGTCACTTCTGAAGGAAAGAATAGTTGAGTACCTAGAGGCCAGTGGGGCACAGGACCCAAGGCAGCACGGATTCACAGTGGGAAGGTCATGTCAGACGAATTTAATAGATTTCTTTGACTGGGTGACCAAAGTAGTAGACCAGGGAGGGGCTGTGGACATGGTCTACCTAGACTTTAGCAAGGCATTTGACACAGTCCCACACAAAAGATTAATGATCAAATTAACCAGCCTGGGAGTGGGTCCCAGGGTGGTAGCCTGGGTAAAACATTGGCTGCACAACAGGACACAGAAGGCAATTGTAAATGGAGTCCACTCTGAAGAAAGAGGGGTTACTAGTGGGGTACTGCAGGGTTCAGTATTGGGTCCAGTCCTTTTTAATGTCTTCATCAGTGACATTGCAGAGGGTCTGGAAGGAAAAGTATACCTTTTTGCAGATGACACAAAGATCTGCAACAGGGTTGATACACAAGAAGGCATGGAAAGGATGAGAAGGGACTTGGCAAGGTTGGAGGAATGGTCAGAAGTATGGCAGCTAGAATTCAATGCAAAGAAGTGCAGAATAATGCAAGTTGGCAAGCAGAATAGTTCCCTATACAGGCTACTGAATGAGGCTAAACCTAGTTGATGTAGATTTCCAGTAACAGGTTCACAGTTAAAATACTAAGTTCACCGGTAAGACCTAACTATAAAACTAAGTAATAACTCATACAGCTACACCCAGATAGGGTGTAACTGTAAGACTTAACTATAACACACTTACTCCGCTTAATCACATGCACACTTCTTATACCTCCCTTACTTCCTCCCTTAACCTTGGTCAATTTAAATACTTAAACTGAAACAAGCACAATTTTCTAGAATTTTCTTTTGAAGACTTACAAAACAACTGGTACTCTAGAGTTTACTCCTGGTATTCTAGAACGCACTGGATTGAGTAAACTCAAACAACTGAGCCTGCTGCTACTTCTGATGCCGTCACAGAACCAGAACACAATGCAGGAAAAGTTGCTCTTAGCAACAGTTAGCAGCTGGCAAAAAAATGCACTTATGATGTTGCTGTACAAAAATAAACACAAAGAAAACACAATTAGAAATTAAAAAAAAAGTGGAAATTAACAGCCCAGAAAGCTCCTTAAACAACAGACTAGGCCACAGCAACACACCTATCACAGGCTGCCACAACAGATCAGCAAATCCGAAGGATATGACACGTAAGAAAACAGAGAAGGCTCAATAAACTCTGATGTACTATTGTGGATCATTATGCATAAACTACTAGGGAAAATGTAATGTTTTTCTGAAACAATCAGCCACCAAAGTGCCCAGAAATGACACACAGGTCTTCAAGATCAGACACCACAGAAGATTCAGTTCAGTTTAGTTTTATGAAAACCCCAACAATATGTATAACCAGAAAGGTATTACATAATAAAAACACTCATAAAATTCTTAGAAAACTACACAGCAAATTTAAAAGGTCACATTTTATTAGCATTCTTTACAGTACAAAGTGCCATATATGCAAACAAAGCCACTATAAAAATTACTTTAGTAGCAGAAGAAAAACAAGAGACATCCCAAGATTCTGTTAACGTTTTCAATTGACATAATTTCAATAACAGGTTTCCCAACTTCCTTGAGATTAGGCTTTATCCTTTTAAATCCCAGGTCATCAAATCTATGACATTCTAGCAGTACATGATTTTTTTAATTTTATTTATTTATTTCAGTTTAGGATTAATACCTTTGAGTCAAGGACTCATTTTTAAAGGTTCCAAGTCAGTGGTGGACAAAAACATTACAGATAGTACAAAATATACAGAAAAACAGGGAACAATTTACACAGGCAAGTACATTGCAATTATATACATCCTATTTCAGTGGTGCCAGAGGAAGGATTAGGAAAGGAGAGGAGGGGGGTACACTGTCTTAGTGATCACTGGATGGTCGGTCCACCAAAAAAGACAAAGATGGTAGGGTGGTCAGCCTAGATTAGGCCTTGTCAAAGGAGAGGGGGTCCAGGGGGGTGATCAGCCAGGAGAGGGCGTCGTCTGGGTGAAACGACGGGAGAATAATTGGGGGGGTAGAGGTGATAGGGGAAGGGTGGGGTAGAGGAAAAACAGGGAGGCTGGGGAGCACTCTCAAAAGCGCACGCAGGTACAGGTCTTGGATGTGTCCAGAAAGGATTTGAGCCCAGATTTGAAAGTACCAATCTTGGGTGTATCAGTGAGGTCAGCTGGTAGTTCATTGTATCATTTTGGTCCTTTGTACAAGATGGAATTCTGAGCAAGTTTTGTCCATTTGAAAGGGATCACCAGCCTGTGGGTGGATGCACTTATAGGGGATTTAATTGGCACTGCCAGTTTAAAGAGGCTGCCCAGAGAGGGGGACGTAAGCCCAAGAAGAACTTTTTTTCAGAAGTGGACAGGTTTGGTATTGTACTCTAAGCTGGAGTAGGAGCCACCCAGTTTCAGTGTAGATTGAGCAGGTATGGGTGTCGAGAGAGGCGCCCCGTGTTAGGCGGCAGGCCTTATTGAGGAGTGTGCTAACCCTGTTGAGGGGAATCTTTGTGCCGGCCCCATAGATAGGCAGCCCATAGTCGATGGACGACAGTACTGAACTACTGGTAACAAGTTTAAGCGCATCAGCAGACATCGAGTGCCTGTGCCGGAAGAGGACCCCAAGCTTTATATTTACTGACTTGACTACAGAGTCTACGTGGCTTGAGAAGGTGAGAGTATCATCAAAGATGATGCGTAGGTACTTGGACTTTGTTACTTGGTCTAGAAACTCGCTTTTATGGTTGTGTATGAGCAGGGGTTGATATTTCTTTTTGCTTTGGGATGTAGAGAAAAGCAGGCGCTTAGTTTTTTTGTGGTTTAGAAGTAGTTTGTTTTCTGTGAACCAGGATTCAAGTCGGAGGAAGCTGCTTTGGAGTTCAGTTGTAATGGAGTAGTAGTCTTTACCAGCAACTGATATAACTGCATCATCTGCAAACAGTACAGTACGTGCTGAGCAAACAGATGGGACTGGGTTGATGAAAAGGCTGAACAGGAGTGGTCCAAGAATGGAACCCTGTGGAACCCCAAGGGACACACCCTTAGATGCTGACAGAGTATCTCCAATTTTGACACGTTGTGATCAGTTGGAGAGGTAGCTGCCAAACCATAATACTGAGTCAGGGGATAGACCTGTTGACTAAAGGCAGCTCATGAGGAGGTTGTGGTTCACAGAATCAAAGACCTTTGTAAGATCAATGAAAACAGAACCCACAGCCCGCTCACTATCTAAGGCATTGCATAACTGGGATGAGTAGTCAACAAGGGAAGTAAGTGTGGAATGTTTTTTATGGAATCCGTGATGCTGCAGGCAGAGTAGGTTATAGTTATCAAGATACTCAGTTAGCTGCTCTGAGACCATTCTTTCTAGTACTTTAGAGAGTGGGGGTAGGATGGATATTGGTCTGTAGTTGGACATTAGTGTTTTGTCCCTGGCTTTGAAAACAAGTGTGACAATGGCTGACTTCCATGCATTCGGAAACACCCCTGATTTTAGAGAGGCATTAAACACCATGGTTAGAGGACTGGCAAGTTTGTTCAGAAGCAGACCAACAAGATTCATGTTGACAAGATCCACTCCCATCCTGGTCTTGACTAGGGCCCCTTTAATGTGCTTGATTGTTTCAGACTTGGTGACACATCTGAAATAGAAAGGTGGCAGATCATCCCTTGGGGGATTTTGTGGGGCAGTATGGTGCTGTTGACCCATCATGTCTTTAAAGTAGTTTTCAGGGAGTATGCCGGAAAGGTCTGTGAATGCGTTATTGAGCTCACTGGTGATTTCAGTAGGTACCTGTAGGGGCCCATCCACAGTGACTGTTAGGTCAGGAGGTGTCTTAGGGGAATTGCCCATCAGTGCTTTCATGGCATTCCAAAATTCTTTTCCAGAGCCCCAGGTTTTGCTTAGTAGTTCCTTATAGTAAGTTTCTTTGGCCTGTCAAATGAGTTTGGTGCAGACGTTTCTGGCCACCTTGCAGGCATTAAGAGCAGCAGGCATTCCGGCTGCTTTAGTTTTGTGCCATGGATTGTCTCTGTTCTTCATAAGACCAATAAAAGAGTTGGTAAGCCATGGATTAGTGGTACCCCTAATCTTTTTTTTGTTTTATATGGCGCGAATATATCACAGGCATGATTGAAGTTTGTTATAAAGTAGGTCAGGGCCTCATTTCCATCAGTATCCCCTGCCAGCAGTGACCAGTCTATTTGTGTCAAATACAGCCTGAAGTTTTTGAGTAGCCCAGGCCTCAATCAATGATTTTTGGACACCTTAGGTGGGATTTTGGTGAAGTAGTTAGACCAGGTGCACTTCACTGGGGAATGGTCACTGAGGCTATCTGGCAAGATGGTGACATCGGAGACATGCTTAGGGTGTGATGATAGAAGCTAGTCAATTAGGGTGCTGCTTCCTGTTCTGTAGTTGAGCCGAGTGTTAGCAGTGACCATCTGAGTTAGGAATAGGCTGGATATTAGGTCCCTGGCTTTTGATTGCTTCTGGGTACGCCAGTTAATGATGAAATCGGCAACTATGACCTTCTCCCCTTGATTGCCTAACTGCTATTGATTAGCTATGAAGTGGTTTAGACTAGCAGTTTGGTGCCCAGGTCGTTTATAGACTGTAGTGAGCAGTAGAACTTTGTTCTGCTGTCCTATGCTTAGCTTGAGGTTCAGAATCTGGACCTCTTTTGAATGCAGACTGCAGTCCAGAGTCTGTACCTTGATTCCAGATTGGATATATACTGGGAACCCACCCCCATGTTTGGTTGTTCTGTCTTGCCGGAAGGAGATGTAGCCTTCAAGGGAGACTGATGCATCCAGTGTCTTTGGGGACAGCCATGTTTCAATGAGTGCAATAATCTCAAGTTTAATCACCTGCACCCAAGCCTGGAACTGAGTGAACTTGGAAAGAAGACTGTTGATATTCACGATGACACTGAGTTGTCCTTTAGATCTCTTGAGAGTGGGACCAGGGTAGGGGTGAACGTTCCCAGATAGCAGCAGGAGGAGGAGTGGTACTAGTGAGTGGAGCAGATGGCATACTGATATCAAAAAAGAGCAGGTGTGTTTTTTCCTAGAGAGGGGGGTTCTAATGGTGGTGACTATACTGGAGCAGAGGCTAATCAGAGCAGCCAGAGGGAAGGAGTATGTGAGTTGCTTCAGTGAATCATGCAGGGTGGCCAGGTGGTGGAGAGGGCAGGTAAGCTCAGGGTTTGTTCCACTCATGCCACTCATTTCTTGCCAGTGCAGGACCTGTAGGTAAACTGCAGTTAACTGTACCTCCTCACAAGTGCAAATGCCATTCAGGATATACCGGGAATATTTTGAAAATCCAAACTGGATCTCATTCATTCGATTCATTCTAGGTAAACCTTATGCACTTTCTTATGACAGGCTTTCTCATAGATTTGAAGGTAGGGCTCAGTTCCTCAAGTGATTTTCAGACAATTATGCCACAAAAGGCCTTCAAAGAAATTATTAAAAATACAGTAATTTACACAGGACAGTTAAGCCAATTACAGTGCTAGTTAAAGAATTTCAGATATCACCTGCTGTGAATCTGAATTGGATAAAATTCTTTTTATAGCCTTTCCACACATCTTGTATGCAGCATACCCCAGGGACAGTAATATACCTTTCTTACCATCAACCATTTCTTCTATTCAAATTTGGAGTGATGTACATAATCTAATAAAATGGAACAATAATATCTCATTATACTTTTCAATTTCAGGTTTTACAATTACAATGTCTTCTGGGCGATTGGGTAATTACAATTACAATGTCTTCTGGGTGATTGGTTTAAATGCTTCATTGGCAAACTTTTAAAATAGTCAAGAGGGGAGGCACTGATACACAGCAGGGAATTCCCAGCATCCCCCTACAAAACAGGGCACTAAATGAGGTAAATACCAAGGTAGAAAGGTCCGTAGGGAGCAGGATGGGGTAAATGGAGAAAGCAAAGTCAATGATTACAGGGATGGTGCTACAAGAAGTAAAGCCATCAAAAAATGGAGAGTAATGAGTACCAATGCCTGTAGTCTGGGTAACAAGTTTCCTGAACTAGTGGCCTTGATGGAGGAGGAACATCTGGATTTCGTGGCAGTCACAGAAACATGGTACACACAGAACCATGACTGGGATGTAAACATACCAGGATACACTATCTACAGGAGGGACAGGGAGGGTAAAAGAGGAGGAGGAGGAGGAGTAGCTCTCTACATAAGGGAAGGAATCAAAGCAACAGAA
Source organism: Neoceratodus forsteri (assembly GCA_016271365.2). Classification (NCBI taxonomy): domain Eukaryota; kingdom Metazoa; phylum Chordata; order Ceratodontiformes; family Ceratodontidae; genus Neoceratodus; species Neoceratodus forsteri. Next base: position 84,036,335 of record JADMNL010000034.1, read on the forward strand.
CAAAAGGGTAAACAGGGAGGAGAAGAAGCACTGTGGGTCAAGTTTGGAGACAGGCAATGGCACCACAATCCGCACAGGGGTTGTATACAGACCCCCATCTCAGGGGGAGGAAATGGACAAGGAAATGATAGAAGGTATCCTTAGAATGGCAGAAAAAGGGGAGATATTGTTGATGGGGGATCTGAATATGCCAGGTGTTAACTGGAGTGCATTTGCAGCAGCCACTTCCAAGAGTGGGGTCATCCTAGATGCCCTGCAGAGGGCATGCCTTAGACAACTAGTACTGGAAACCACTTGAGAGGGAGCAATCTTAGACCCAGTACTCTCAAATGGAGATGGAGAGAGGATCACAGATTTAGAAGTGGGTAGCCATCTGGGAACTAGTGACCATCGAACAGTATGGTTCACGATAAACACAACAGTAGAGTCAAGCCATACAAAGGCAAAGGTACTGGACTTTAGGAGGGCCGGCTTTGCCAAAATGGGCAGCTGCCTAAGGAATGCACTAGCAAATGGGCAGGAAGGAGGGGTGGAAGAACAATGGGGAATAATCAAAACTGCCATCACAGAGGTAACAAGCCTTTGTATGAAGCAAATAGACAAAACAAAACAATGTAAGAAACCACTATGGTTCTCAAAGGAGGTGGCAGGGAAGGTTAGAGAGAAAAAGAAAGCATTTGGGAAGTATAGGGAATCACAGAAGGAGCAGGACAGAGAACTGTATCAGTTAAAGCAAAAGGAAGCAGGGAAGGCAGTCAGAACAGCAAAGGCCCAAACTGAAGAAAAGACAGCCAACTCAGTTAAGAAGGGGGATAAAACCTTTTATACGTACATCAGGGAGCGAAATAAGACCAAGGGAGGGATAGTGAGGCTTAATAAAGGGAAGGGGGTGGTCAGAGGGTGACTGTGAAAAGAAAGAGATACTAAACAAATACTTTTTCTCAGTATTCACAAATGAAGAGGAGGAGGTACCTAAAACAAACATTAGAAACACCCTGGCTATGGGGGTTGATACCAGCCCGTTCACAGAAGAAAGAGTTCTGAAAGAACTCTTAAAACTGAACGTGGACAATGCAATGGGGCCTGATGGGATTCATCCCAGAATTCTAAAAGAACTAAGGGTAGAACTAGTGACACCACTGACTACCCTCTTTAACAAATCATGGGAGGATGGGGTGGTACCTGAGGACTGGAGGAGGGCAGATGTTATTTCACTTCACAAAAGTGGGAGCAGGGCAGAAGCAGGAAAGTACAGACCTGTTAGTTTAACCTCAGTGATAGGGAAAATGATGGAATCACTTCTGAAGGAAAGAATTGTTGAGTACCTAGAGGCCAGAGGGGCACAGGACCCAAGGCAGCATGGATTCACAGTGAGAAGGTCATGTCAGATGAATCTAATCGATTTCTTTGACTGGGTGACCAAAGTAGTAGATCAGGGAGGGGCTGTGGACATGGCCTACCTAGACTTTAGCAAGGCATTTGACACAGTCCCATAAAAGATTAATATACAAGTTAGCCAGCCTTGGAGTAGGTCCCAAGATGGTAGCCTGGGTAAAGAATTGGCTGGAGAAAAGGACACAGAGAGTAATAGTAAATGGAGTCCACTCTGAAGAAAGGGGGGTTACTAGTGGGGTACCAAAGGGTTCAATACTAGGACTGGTCCTCTTCAATGTCTTTATAAGTGACATTGCAGAGGGACTGGAAGGAAAAGTATGCCTCTTTGTAGACAACACAAATATCTGCAACAGAGTTGATACACAAGGTGGAGTGGAAAGATGAGAAGGGACTTGGCAAGGTTGGTAAAATGGTCAAATGTATGGCAGCTTAGATTCAATGCTAAGAAGTACAAAGTAATGCACCTGGGAAACAAAAACCCAGGGGAACAGTACACAATGGGGGTGAGATTCTAACAACAACAAAAATGGAAAGGGACCTGGGGGTAGTCATATCAAATGACCTAAAGGTGGGCAAGCAATGTGAGAGGGCAGTAAGGAGGGCTGGGGGGATACTGGGATGCATAGGGAGAGGCGTCACCAGTAGAAAACAGAAAGTTGTTATCCCTCTGTGCAGACAGCTGGTGAAACCCCATCTGGAGTACTGCATGCAGTTCTGGAGACCCAATCTCTGCAAAGACACAGACAGGATGGAGGCAGTCCAGAGGAGGGCAACTAAAATGGTGCAGGGTCTGCACCAGAAGACATATGAAGAGAGACTTAAGGAACTTAATATGTATAGCCTCAAGGAAAGGAGAGAGGGGGGGACATGATAGAAACATTCTAGTACCTCAAGGGAATCAACAAAGTCCAAGAGGGTAGCATCTTTCAGAAAAAGAGGAGTGCAAGAACAAGGGGCACAATTTGAAGATAGAGGAGGATGGCTCAGATGTAATGTGAGGAAGTATTTTTTCACAGAGAGGGTTGTGGATGCATAGAACTGCCTTCCTGAGGAGGTTGTGGAGTCAAAAACAGTGATGGAATTCAAGAATGCATGGGACAGTCATAAGGTAATTCTAGGTTGTAGGGGTAGGAGGAAATAGGCTGTTGGTTAACTAGGATCTGCAGCTTATCCATTAGGTAGGGAAATGGGCAGACTGGGTGGGCCAAGTGGTCCTTATCTGTCATCAAATTCTATGTTTCTATGTTTCTCTTTAGCTAGTAAGTCTGCAGACTTTCAACTATGGAAAAAACTAGATCTGACTCATTTAGAGAAGTGCTATGATCATGGAATTTTTTATGACCTTTTCACAGATACAGACAAAATTTGAAATACCAAAACAACTCTTTTTTCAACATTTGCAATTAAGGAATTTTTTTTTATCTAAAAATAATAATGGCTTGAAAGTACCAGATAACTCACCTACTAAATCTTATGATCCCTGGAGCGTCCACACACTAAATAAATAGATAAATCATCTCCATTGTAAAATGTTCTGCTATACAAAAATTTTGGCAATAAATATTGACAGTTATTTCTGTTATTACAGGGATCCATCCAACATGGAATGCTGAATTTATTCTATTTGGTAAATACACGACCAGCCATCTTCCCACATTTCAACAAAAACGTATCCATTTAGCACTCATTATGGCTAATGAAGTTATACTCTTGAAATGGAAAAGCTTGAACCCTCCAGGAACAAAACCATGGACCAACCTCATGGTCAACCTCAGTAAAAGGGAGAATATTTGTTATCATATTAGGAACTGTCAAGTCAAATGGGGGAACAAATCTGGTCTCCCTTTGCCAAAATACACTTAGGTTGAAATAGTTGAGATAAGAACTGAATAAGAAGTCATCAGCTAGATAAAAACAAACAACTGTTTCCCCTGGTACAATTTTTGAAATTCCAACATCTTATCAAATAATGCCTATTTAAGGTCTTGCTCACTGATGTACAATATGGGTAAAAGAAAATGCTGCGAAGTACTGTACTTATGTATCTGCACTCTCTCCCATATTAATTTTATATTACTATATTATGAATTCTTCTGAAATAAAGTCTCATTCAAAATGAAAAAAATAATAATACTTTGCAGATAAACATTAGCATCATACAGATTATATCTTACTATGTAAAGGCTATATCCAATTAAGACTATTAGTACACATTATGAATTAACAGTAACTAGCTTGTCTCAGTAAAAATTGTGTACTACACTCCCACAAAAAAATATAATATATAATATAATAATATATAACACATATAAAATATGTTCAAATATATGTAACATGTAACATTGCATAATCATATTATATATTAATATATAATATTATATAATGTATGGACCTATAAAAATAAATAACATAAATAATCTATTTTTATTTATTTGTTAGTTCGGAAAGACCTTTGAGCGTGAGCTCTTTTACAAAGGTTCCGTGTCAGAGTGGACAAACATGAACATTATACAACACAGTAGAATGGTTACAATTGCAAGAGCAGTAGGCATTAGGTCGGAAGGTACATGACATCACCCTCCTACAGTGGAGCGGTGGCAATTCGAATACAGTACAGTGGTAATAACATTGTCCTAGGTACTTAACATTCTAAATGAACACAGGACATATAGTTACAATGCCTAACTAATACTTGCATGGGTTAGATACTGCATCGATGAGGGGGGCTGCGGTGGTGGCGGGGAAAGGGGGTAGCAGCCTCTTGGGCTTTGTCGAGAAGAGGGGTGGTAGGTTGGGAGGTTAGGGTTACAGTGTGAGCTGAGAGAGTGTGGCAAATCAATGCTGTAGAGAAAGCTGGACTAGGTCAGGGGGTGGGCATGTATGTCCAGGATATTTGTGCTAACATGGCCAGTACAGTGATACGCTGGGCTAGGTGACGGAGAGAGGGGCGGGGGAGGGCAGTGCCGAGAGTGCAATAAAGGACTGCTTACTCTGGGTAGTCAAATGTTTGGTCATGGGGGTGAAGGAATTAGAACCTTCCAGGTGCTTTTATAAAGGCTGGGGCATCGAGGGGGTGGGGGGGTCAGCCTTATAGGCAGGTGCATTCTGAGATTGTTATTAGGTGCTGTTTGAGGCCAGTTTTGAATTGAGTCAGGCTTTTGGAAACCAGGAGGTGCCCAGGGAGTTCATTCAGCCACAGGGGGGCCCAGTAGGAGAAGGCACATTGCCCAAGTGAGGTGCGGCGGAAGGGGATGGACAGTACCTCTCTCGGTCTTCCCTTTCTGATATATGATGAGGTGAAGGCCTCAGACATATCCCCTATGCAGGGTGGGGTTTTGCTCAATTGTGCCTTCATGCCCAGGAGGCAAGTTTGGAACTTGATCCTTTTCTCAGTATGAGCCAATTAGTGCGTTCGTATAGAGTACAGGTATGAGTGCACCAATCTGCATCCAGGGTGAGTCAACATGCCTTACTGAGCGCAGTCTGAACCCTCTTGAGCACTGTATCTGAGGCAGCCCCATAAACCACAAGCCTATAGTCTATTGTAGATCGTATGGAGTTGGATACAGAGAGGTGGAGGGCTTCCGGAGTGAGGAATTTCCTATGCCTATAAAGGATCCCAATCTTGGTGTTAACTGCCCTTATGAGAGAATCGATGTGTGTGTGAATGTGAGGGCATCATCAGTAGTGAACCCCGGGTACTTAAACGTGTGCACTTGTTCAAGCGGCTCACTGCAGGTGCTGGAGATGATGAGGGGTGGAGCTTGTGTTTGTTTTGGGGGCTGGATATAAGCATTGCCTTAGTCTTCTTGTAGTTTAGAAGTAGTTTCTGCCTACAGAACCAACCCTTGAGTTTAGTGAAGGAGTTCTGCAGTTCGGATTGAAGGGCACCTGGAAAGGTGTTGCTGCTCACAAAAACTGCATCATCAGCGTACAGGATACGTTTGATGTCACAGGCAGTGGGAAGGTCATTTAAGAAGAGGCTGAAAAGCAGAAGCCCTAGAATTGACCCTTAAGGGACCCCTAGTGATACCTCTCTGGCGCTGGATAATGTCTGCCCAGTTTTGACATGTTGTCTCCTTTGTGTCAGGTAGTCTAGGAACCAGCACAAGGCATTGGGCGCCTCACCCTAGCTATGCAGTTGGGTCAGTAGAAGTGGGTGGTTGACAGTATTGAAGGCTTTGGTGAGGTCTATGAAGAGTGACCCCACCAGTTTGCCTTCATCAAGGGCCTTGTATGCAAAGTCCATGTAGTCCAGCAGTGCTGTGGTGGTACTGTGATTTAGTCGGAAGCCGTGCTGGTTTGGGCATTGCAGATTGTATTTACTGAGGAAGTCGATGAGTTGGCCTACCACTATCTTTTCCAGAGCCTTGGGTAGTGGGGATAGGATAGAGATGGGCCTGTAGTTGTTTACCAGTGGCTTATCACCATTTTTATGTTGATTGTGCGCATGTGCAAGAAACATGTTGCGGCAGGTTTCTCCACAAGCAGGTTGTTAAGGTGTGGCACTGTTGTGCCCAATGCCCCCACAACCTTTAAAGGCTTGTCCAGTGTCTCCCAATGCTGTGGCACACTGCTGCTGACACTAGTTCAGCCAGCATGCCACCAACTTGTAAAAAATTAGCCTCTGCAATCAGGGGCTGCCTCGTCATTGCAGCCTCAGCCATTTGCTGCAATGAGGGAGCGACCCGTTATTGCAGGGAGGGACCCTGAAACAGTGATATTGTTTATGAACATGGTGGCAGCTTGCCGCCATGTTCACAAACAATATTAACCCCCGCCGAGGGGGTGCCTAACCCGCAGCATGTGCATCACACTTTATGTTGCCGATGGGAGCCCACTCCGGGCATTATGTAAACCCCGCTTTGGTTGTTTTTCTGCGGGTGCCCAATCCCCACCGGCATAAATGTCACCCCCACTCTTTGTTGTCTGCTGACGGGGTGCCGAATCCCCGCCGCAAAATGTAACAGCCCCTTGTTGTGGTGGCCGACAGGTGCTCAATCCCCCTGCTGGCTACAGCTGCCCCCAAAACAAGATGCCATTGGCATGCTGGGAGCCCACCCCAGTGCACATGCCCTGTGAATGAAAAACGGTCCTGCGATGTCTTTTTTTGTTTTACCCTGTAAAACAGGAACAGTCCTCGGTGGTCTCCCTGCCCTCCCACAACCGCACCTACCACTGCGCACCCTGCCTCCCACACCACCCTCACCCCATACTTACCTCCGGAGCTGGGCGTGACAACCTTCGGTGGACTGGGAACACGTCTGCATTCTTCAAAGCCGACCGCGAACTGAGGAAATGCCGGTAAGCTGTATAATGGAATAAATAGGGGTTTTCCAACTTTGATGCATATCTCAGTAATTTTTTGGAATTTTGGCACCAAATGTTCAACATGTGATTTTTGGGACTCCTCCACATGAATTCTGGCACTGTCATGGCGTTAAGCGGCCCCAAAAGGTGATTTCGCAGTCACTGCGTGGAATCACCTTTTGGGGCTGATTAACAAAATGGCAGTACCAGTGTTCATGAGGTGGGCTCTCAAAAAGCCTATGTTGCAAATTTGGTGGGAAAAATCCAAAAAATGGCTGTTTTATGAGCGCGAGGTGCGCAGTTGCTACGCATGCTCGTAACTTTGCAAATTTGCAATATGTTTACGCCAGATTTTCAACGTTGGCATTTTTTCAGACCTCCTTGTGAATGTGTCATTTTCCACATCCTGGCTGAAATGTGTTTTCGCACTTCCGGCGCAGAATAGCGTGGTCGGTGTGGGAAATCAGTGTACCGCACAGATTAAGAAACTGACAGTGGCACTGTTCATGAGCAGAGGTCCTAAAATGCCTATTTTGAAAATTTGGTGATGATACTCCATAAAATGACTGTGTTACGAGTGTGCGTTGAGCAGTTTGCACTCACGCTTGTAACTTCATGAATTATTAATATTTTCACTCCAGATTTTCAACATTGCCATTCTTCTGCACCTCCTTATGAACAGTACAGCTGTCATTTTTCACATCCTGGCCAAAATGTGTTTTCGCAATTCTGGCACAGAATAGCATGATTGCTGTGGGAAATCCATGTTCAGGACGCATTATGAAAATGACAGTGACACTGTTCATTAGCAGAGGTCCTAAAATGCCTATGTTGAACATTTGGTGATGAAAGTCCATAAAATGAGTGTGTTACGAATGTGCATTGTGCAGTTTCCACACACAGTCATAACTTCGCAACTTTGCAATATTTTCACTCCAAATTTTCAGCATTGCCATTTTGCCACACCTCCTAATGAACAATACAGCTGTCATTTTTCACAACCTGGCCGAAATGTGCCTTGGCTATACACAACAGCATGGTTGCTGGGAAATCGGTGTTCAGGACATACTAAGAAAATCACACTGACACTGTTCATGAGCAGAGGTCCTAAAATGCCTATGTTAAAAATGTTGTGATGAAACTCCATAAAATGACTGTTATGAGCGTGTGTTGTGCAGGTGCCATGCACCCTTGTAAGTTTGCAAATTAGTAATATTTTCATGCCAGATTTTCAACACTGGCATTTGTTCACACCTCCTTATGAACAGTACAGCTGTCATTTTTCACATTCTGGCCAAAATGTGTTTCCGCGCTTTCGGTGAAGAATACCGCAGTCGCTGTCGGAAATCAGTGTTTGGGACAGATTAGGATAACGCGACTGGGGGGGGGGAGTGACCGAGCTCAACTGAGCTCTGTCGGGACTGCAGCAGATGTCTTTGTGGGCAGGAAAAGGCAACAATGCAGGCAGAAGCCCAGTACAAAAGAGCAGCCTGCAGCACCAGGAGACACAGAACCAGTGAGTGAGGTAGGGGGAGTGAGTGAGCTCAACGGAGCTCTGTTGGGACTGCTGCAGATTTGTTTGTGGGTAGGAAAAGGCAGCAATGCATGCAGGGCCTGAGTACAAAAGGGCAGCCTGCATCGGTGGGACAAACAGAATGAGCAAGTGAGAGAGGAGGACTGAGTGAGCTCAATGGAGCTCTATCATCACTGCTGCGGATTTCTTTGTGGGCAGATAAGGGTGGCTACGCTGACAGGTGCCCAGTACAGAAGGGTAGCCTGCAGCGTTGGCAGAAAATGGAATGAGCAAGTGAGACAGGAGGAGTGAGTGAGGCCAGCGGAGCTGTGTTGGGACTGCTGCAGATTTCTTTGTGGGCAGACAAAAATGCTGACAGAGGCAGGAGCCCAGCACAAAAGGGCAGCCTGCAGCGCCAGGAGAAACAGAATGAGCGAGTGAGACAGGGGGAGTGAGCAACCTCAATGGAGCTCTGTTGGGACAGCTGTGGATTTCTTTGTGGGCAGGAAAAGGTGGCAATGCAGGCAGGAGCCCAGTACAAAAGGACAGCCTGCAGCGCCGGGACAAACAGAATGAGCAAGTGAGAGAGGGGGAGTGAGCGAGCTCAATGGAGGTGTATTGTGACTGCTGCAGATTTCTTTGTGGCCAGGAAAAGGCAGCAATGCAGGCAGGAGCCTAGTACAAAAGGCCAACCTGCAGAGCTGGCAGAAACTGAACGAGCACCTGAGAGAGGGGGAGTGAGCGAGCTCAATGGAGCTCTCTCAGGACTGCTGCAGATGTGATGGTGGGCAGAAAAAGCCGACGCAGGCAGGAACCCAGCACAAAAGGGCAGCCTGCAGCAGTGGGAGACCCAGAATGAGCGAGTGAGGGGGGGTGTGAGTGAGTGAGCTCAGTTGAGACTGCTGCGGATTTCTTTGTGGGCAGAAAAAGGCAGCAAAGCACACAGGGACCAGTACAAAAGGGCAACCTGCAGTGGTGGGAGAAACAGAACGAACAAGTGAGAGAGGGGGAGTGAGTGAGTGAGCTCAAAGGAGCTCTACCGTGACTGCTGCAGATTTCTTTGTGGGCAGAAAAGGGCGGCAATGCAGGCAGGAGCCCAGTACAAAAGGCCAGCTTGCACCGTAGGCAGAAATGGAACGAGCAAGTGAGACAGGGGGAGTGAATGAGACCAATGGAGCTCTGTTGAAACTGCTGCAGATTTCTTTGCGGGCAGAACAAAATGCCAACAGAGGCAGACGCCCAGTACAAAAAGGCAGCGTGCAGTGCCACGAGAAACAGAATGAGTGAGTGAGACAGGGAGAGTGAGCGACCTCAACGGAGCCCTGTTGGGGCAGCTGTGGATTTCTTTGTGGGCAGGAAAAGGTGCCAATGCAGCCAGGAGGCCAGTACAAAAGGGCAGCCTGCAGCGCTGGGAGAAACAGAACGAGCGAATGACAGGAGGAGTGAGCAAGCTCAACGGAGGTCTATCGTCACTGCTGCGGATTTCTTTGTTGGCAGAAAAATGTGGCAATGCAGGTAGGAGCCCAGTACAAAAGGCCAGCCTGTAGCCCCCACAGAAATGGAACGAGTGAGTGACAGAGGGCGAGTGAGCGACCTCAACAGAACTGTGTCAGGACTGCTGCACATCTCTTTGTGGGCAGACAAAGCTGCCAATGCAGGCAGGAACCCAGTACAAAAGGGCAGCCTGCAATGGCAGGAGAAACAGAATGAACAAGTGAGAGAGGGCAAGTGAGTGAGCGAGCTCAATGGAGCTCTATCATGACTGCTGCAGATTTCTTTGTGCCCAGAAAAAGGTGGTAATGCAGGCAGGAGCCCAGTAGAAAAGGGCAGCCTGCAGCGCTGACAGAAATGGCACGAGCGAGTGAGAGAGGGGGACTGAGCGAGCTCAACAGAGCTCTGTCGGGACTGCTGCAGATTTGTTTGTGGGCAGAAAAATGTGCCAACATAGGCAGGAGACCACTACAAAATGGCAGCCTGCAGCGCCAGGAGAAACAGAATGAGTGAGTGAGACAGGCAGAGTGAGCGACCTCAACAGAGCTCTGTTGAAACAGCTGCAGATTTTTTTGTGGGCAGAAAAAGGTGCCAATGCAGGCAGAAGCCCAGTACAAAAGGGCAGCGTGCAGCGCTGGGAGAAACACAACGAGCGAGTGAGAGAGGGGCAGTGAGCAAGCTCAATGGAGCTCTATCATGACTGCTGTAGATTTCTTTGTTGGTAGAAAAAGCCGCCAACAGAGGCAGGAGCCCAGTACAAAAGGGCAGCCTGCAGCGCCAGCTGAAACAGAATGAGAGAGTGACAGAGGGGGAGTGACCCACCTCAATGGAACTGTGTCAGGACAGCTGCAGATTTCTTTGTAGGCAGCAAAACCTGCCAATGCAGGCAGAAGCCCAGCACAAAAGAGCAGCCTGCAACACCAGGAGAAACAGAATGAGAGAGTGAGACAGGCGGTGACAGTGACCTCAACGGAGCTGTGTCGGGACAGCTGCAGATTTCTTTGTGGCCAGAAAAAGGTGCCAACGCAGGCAGAAGTCCAGTACGAAAGGGCAGCCAGCAGTGCCGGGAGAAACACAATAAGCGAGTGAGAGGGGGAATGAGCGAGCTCAACAGACCTCTATCATGACTGCTGCAGATTGCTTTGTGTGCAGAAAAAGGCGGCAACGCAGGCAGGAGCCCTGTACAAAAGGCCAGCCTCCAGCGCCAGCAGAAATGGAACAAGCAAGAGAGGGGGAATGAGGTAGTTCAATGGACCTGTGTCAGGACAGCTGCACATTTCTTTGTGGGCAGAAAAAGCCGCCAACAGAGGCGGGAGCCCAGTACAAAAGGGCAGCCTGCGGCACCAGCAGAAACAGAATGAGCGACTGATAGAGGGCAAGTGACACACCTCAACATAGCTCTGTCAGGACGGCTGCAGATTTCTTTGTGGACAGCAAAAATGTGCCAACACAGCCAGGAGCCCCATACAAAGGTGCAGCCTGCAGCACCGAGAGAAACAGAACGAGCGAGTGACACAAGGCCACTGAGCGAGCTCAACAGACCAATGCAATCAACATTCGGCATTGACAAATGCTTGTTATGCACTGGTGTAACAAGGGCTTGCTTCCAAACCTCCAGGAATTGAACAAGGGACAGGGACTTGTTAAATAGCATTGTTATAGGCAGGATAAGGACATCCAGGGTGAGGGATAGCAGTTTAATGTCTACCCCATCACTGCCCAAATCTGGTCCTGCCTAGGACTTTCTTTACCATGGTGAGGGCCTCCTTCATCATCACCCTCTTAAAGTAGAACATTGGATGGGACCTCTCGGGTGAGTCAATGCTGGCCTGGATCCCAGCAGGCTGGAGACAGTCTGAAGGCAGCACGGAGGACAGGTTGGTAAAGGCCTTATTAAAGGCATCTGCAATGTCTAGGGGGTCAGTGTGGGGGAGTTATTGAGCAACTGGGGGTGCTGCTTGTTATCCTTACCAAGGATGTTTTTGATGTTGTCCGAGAATCTTTTACCATCACCCCATGCGTTGCTGAGCTGGGTCTTATGCTAGTTGGCTTTAGCAAGCTGGATAAGTTTGGCACAGTGGTTTCTTGCTGTTTTGTAGCACTGGAAGTCCTGCTTGCTTCCTGAGTTTCTGACCTACTCCCAGAGGCAATCCCTATATTTCAGGTGGGAGAGGAGCTCCCCATTAATCCAGCTATTTTCCTGTCCACTAAATTTTCTTTTCATGAGTGGGGCATAGATGTCGCATATGGAATTAAAGCCATCAATAAAGAATCTGAGGGCCTGGTCTAGGATAGGGTAGAGTAGGTATCAGGTTGATAGGGGACCAATTATTGAGGGAGAGGGCCAATTTGAGGACTCCAGGCTTGCCCTTCCTCAAGACCCTGCTTTCTATGAGGATGGGTGGGCATTTGGTACGTTTATTTTTCCATAGGAATGAGACAGGGGAGTGGTCACTCATAGGGTCCGGGAGTACCTTGAGCTCAGAGATCCGTGGTGGAGAGCTTGCTAAGACCTAGTCTATGAGGGTGCTGTTTCCAGACTTACAGTTCTGCCTAGTGGGGCTGTTGATGAGCTGTGCTAGGTTGGTGGTGGCTATCAGGTCTCTGAAAGGGGCTGCCTCCTTGCTAACCCAGTTAATATTGAAGTCTCCAGTGATAATGAGCTCCGAACCCTTAGGGGAGTGTTAATTGCTTCAATAATAGAGGGAAGGCCTTCCTTGGCTTTTTTGGGGGGCAGATAGGTCGTGGCAAGGGTAAGAGTTTTACCATTTTGACTGAATTATATTTTATTACTAGTAGCTCATGGCCCTCAGCCATTCTGGTGATAGGGAGGACGGAGCACCGCAGTGAATCCCTGGCATAGATGAGGCAGCCTGCACCTCTCTTGCCTATTCTGTCAAGCCGAAATGCTTGGAAGTCTTTGAGGGCCACTTCACTTTCTTTAATCCTCCAGGACATCCAAGTCTCCATTAGGCAAAGGATGTCAGGGGCATGGAGGGTCAGCCATGCTTGGAGTTAGTCAAACTTTGCAGTTAAACTGCAGATATTCAGAGAGGCTATATTTAGACTTTATGAACCCCTGGGCCAGTTGAGTAATCTACCTAATATAAATAAAAATAAAGTAATAAAATGAACTACACCAGATTTAACCAATCACAAGAGATGTGATGACTGTTCTGACTCCCAACCAACATCTGTCAAATAAATGTTACACCTTCCTGGAGCCAACCATGGGTGTAGGCAGGCACACTCCAAGCATTCCATGGTATGCAATTTTATTTAAGGGGGTAGCAAATAGACTCTGAACTGCTTCCTTTTTCCATGAAAACTAACAAAGAAAATGCTGAACCTTTCTGTAATTTCATTCATAGGAGTCGAAACTAGAAGGACTGGTCACTAATACTGTCTTTGCATCCTGAGGACAATACAGCTTTACAGGCTCTGGGCTGGTACGTGGGTGTCTTAGGGAGCAATGCATGGCATTTTATTTACCCATGTGTGGCAACAACCATTGATATGAGATACAAAAGTTGTATTTATTGTGCCAAATGAGGCAAAAAACATGGTCTTGGTGTACATTTCTATATTGTCTGGCTACACCCGGAAGGGAGGTAGCTCATCCTAACAAAGGGGTAGCAATGAGTTCACTTCGTGTGCAGATCTGAAATCCCTGGCTACACCCCTGGAGCCAACAATGTCCTCTTTCACAATCACCACAACTGACATGAAAGAAAAATATTTTAAATGTGAAAAATATCGTAAATAGCACTTAGCTCGGGGACTTCCTTACAAACATAGACACTCTGCTGCTGCCAGAATTTTAGAATTAATATGCTTGTATTGTACCATAGCCTCACCCTATGTAGACTTTCCCTACATAGCTGACCTGTGTGATTAAGTGTGCTTGTTAGTTAAGTTCACTTGTACTGTACCATAGCCTCATTCTATCTAGGGACCCCAATATAGCTAGCCTGTGTTGTTACATGTGTTTGTTAGGTTTGCCTGTATTTTACCATAGCATTTCCCTATCTAGGTGACCCCAATTAACTTATTCTGTGCTGGTAGTGAGTGTGTCTAGTGTACTCATAACAATTGCTTCCATATCTGGGAGACCATAAATATGGTAGGTAGATCAACTAGGGTCTTGAGTATTACATTAAGTAGGGGAAAAGGGGCAGACTAGGTGGGCACACAGTCCTTATCTGCCATCACCTTCTATGTTTCTACGGTTCTAGCATAAGGGTACTAGAGAGGCAGGGGAAACAGGTTAGCATCAGAAATCTAAGGGTTATTGTAAGGATCAGTATAGGGATGAGGTTAAATGGGGAGCAACTCAGTTGCAGGAACTGTGGGGCACGCTTCCCCAGGGTTACCCTCTGGAGGAGGGATCACTGCCCCTTCTGCAGGACCTTTGCAGAGCTCCATGCTCAGCTGATAGCAGGAGGGAAGAGATATCTCACATGTGGCACTGGCTCAGCTGGAACCCATGGCCCACACCCCCACTCCCCGAGAGGCCCACTAGTCTGGGTGGTGGAGAGTGGTGGCGAGTGGAGGGGGAAGGGTGGCAGTGGCAACCACAAGGAGGTCAACCAACCCTACACTATCCTAATGTCAGATCACTTTGCACCACTGGAGGAGACTCAGGTACCAGACTCCACCGGGAGTGGGGGGACTCTGGGTCACTCAAGAAAATGGGAGTGATGACCTGTTAGTACCCAGGGGTAAGAGTAAGAAGGAGGCAGCTAGGAGAGTCTTAGGGGATTGCGGATTCTATGGTCAGGGGGAATAAAGAGGGTAGTGTGTCGGGGGATGAGCGGGGATGGTCAGGTACATTCCTGGGGCATCAGCCACCTGGGACATAGATGGAATAAGAAGGATAGTGGGGAGAGCCAGGGGGTGCTAGGATTCTTGGGTACCTACGATCTGGTGAACCAATCTGTTGAGCTAGTGAAGCAGAACTTTCAGAAACTTGGGGTCAGATTACAGGCACACTCAGCCTCCCTGGCCTTTTCTGAGGTTCTCCTTGTCTGGAGTGGGGGGAGGTGGAGACAGAGCGAGGGAAGAGATAAGGGAATACAATAGGCAGTTACAGGGACGGTATCAAGAGAAAGGGTACCGCTTTGTGGTGGACTGGGGGGATTTTGGGGGCAGGAGGCTCTTCAAAGGTGATGGTCTTCACCTGGTAAAAGAGGAGACCAGCGCACCTGGGGGGGGATTTTGACATCTACAGACAGTTAAACTAACTGAGGGGGACACTGAGGCGGGGGAACCACAGTAAGGGAAGTGAGGGAGGGGAGCCTAGATTATGCTCCCCTATACTGGGTACTGGTAGCAGGAAGGTGGATAAAATAAGGTTGAGATTCAAATAGGAGTAGTGGGAGAGGTAAAGGGGGAAGGCTCTCAGGGTCTGTAAACAATAGGAGAAATAAGAAGGTAAGGAGAATGGGAAGGAATGCAGGCGTGGGATCACAAAATAACAAAAGAGGATCCGCAGCTAGTTATATGGGGGTCTGCCTTAATGCAAGGAATCTGGGTAATAAAATCAGTGAGCTCTAGGCATTGGTGGCAGACACTGAGGCAAATCTTGTAGCCATCACAGGAACTTGGACCACAGAGAACAAGCATTTGTCAATGCCGAATGTTTGCTTGCTGGCATTGGCATTGGTAGTGTAGAAGTTAAAGCGCTGCATAATAGGAATGGCAGTGAAGTATTAAACTGAAGCCAACCCCACCACCACCCTGCAGAGAGTGACAGGCATTGGGGTGTGTCTTTGGGTCATCAGGCATAACGGCCACGCCATTTCACCCACCCCACCTGCAGACACTGACAAGTGTCACGGTGTGCCTTGGGTCTTGGCCTCATGCGCACCCCATTCCATCAGGAAATACGGGTGAGATGGGTGCGGTATAGGAGAATGGGGTGAAGTTTGGGTCCAAGAGTCTGAGGCACACCTTGATGCCTCTCACTGGCTGCAGGTGTGGGTGGGGTGGAATGGTATGAGCATTACAGGCAAGAATCCCAAGTCACACCTCTGATGCCTGTCGCTCTCTACAGGGTGGGCTGCTATATGGAAACCCCAATGCCTCAGGCATTCGCGTATTTTCACTCCAAATTTTCAACATGGTTTTTTGGACCCCACCTCATGAACAGTGGCAATATAAGTTTGTTAGCCGAAAACTGCTTTTGCACAGCGACTCACGCATTTGGCACCACAGCAGGTGCAAAACACATTCCAAACAGGATGTGAAAATGACAGCTGTACTGTACATGGGGAGGTGTAAAATGGCAATGTTGAAAATCTGCAGTGAAAATCTTAAAAACTGGTGAAGTCATGAGCAGTAGAAACTGTGCAACGACACCCGTAATGTAACTAGTTTGGGATTTTTTTACAGCAGATTGTTAACACAAGCATTTTGGGACCTCCGATCATGAACAGTGTCAGTGTGATTTTCTTTATCTGTCCCGAACAAAGATTTCCCACAGCGACCACGATTTCTGTGCTGAAAGTGTGAAAACACATTTTGGCCATGTTGTGGAAAATGCCAGCTGTACTGTTCATAAGGAGGTGTGGAAAAATGCCACTGGTGAAAATCTGGACTGAAAATATTACAAAGTCATGAACTTACGACGGGTGCGTGGAAACTGCACAATGCTCACTTGTAACACAGTCATTTTATGGAGTTTTGTCACCAAATTTTCAACATAGCCATTTTAAGACCTCTGCTCATGACCAGTGTCACTGTGATTTTCTTAATCTGTCCCAAACATTGTTTTCGCACACCGACTGTACCATTGTGCGCTACATGTGCGGAAACACATTTTGGGCGAGATGTGAAAAATGGTAGCTGTACTGCTCATAAGGAAGTGCGGTAATGGCACTGTTGAAAATCTGGTGTCAAATATTACAAATTCAAGAACTTGCCAGCGTGTTAGGAACCGGCGCAACGCGGCGCCTCCCTAAAACAGTCATTTTTGGGAATTTTTACCAAATTTTCAACATAGCCATTTTAACACTTCTGTTCATGACCAGTGTCATTGTGATTTTCTTAATGTGTCCCATACATTGATTTCAAGACACCGACTGCGCCATTGTACGCTACATGGGCGGAAACATGTGGGCAAGATGTGAAAAATGACAGCTATACTGCTCATAAGGAGGTGTGGTAAAATAGCAGTGTTGAAAATCTGGAGTGAAAATATTGAAAATTCACAGTTACGAGCGTGCGTAGGAACTGCGCAACGCACGCTCATAAAACAGTCATTTTAAGGAATTTTTTTCACCAAATTTTCAACATAGCCATTTTAAGATCTCTGCTCATGAACAGCATCACTGTGATTTTCTTAATGTGTCCCATACATTGATTTCGCACACCGACTGTGCCATTGTGCGCTACATGGCCGGAAACACATTTTGGGTGAGATATGAAAAATGACAGCTGTACTGCTCATAAGAAAGTGTAGTAAAATGGCAATGTTGAAAATCTGGAGTGAAAATATTGAAAATTGCAAGAACTAATTAGCATGTAGGAACCGCGCAATGCACGCCGTAAAAACAGTCAGTTTTTAGGAATTTTTCTCAACAGATTAAAATAGGCTTTTTGAGAGCTCCACCTTATGAACACTGGCAGTGTCGTTTTGTTACTCAGTCCCAAAAGGTGATTTCGTGCAGTGACTGCGAAATCACCCTTCAGGCCAGATTAACGCCATGACAGTGACAGCATTCATGAGAAGGGGTCCCAAAAACCCCATGTTGAAAATTTGGTGCAAAAATTCCAAAAAATGCCCAATCTATTACATTATACAGCTTACCAGCATTTAATCAGTTCGTGGTCGGCTTTGAAGAGTGCAGACGTGTTCCCGGTCCACCGAAGATCATCGCGACGGACTGGAGGTAAGTATGGGGGTGGGGGGGTGTGGGAGGCAGTGCGGTGGGTGGGTGGGTGGGGCAGGAGACTGCGAGGGACAGTTTTTTAATTTACAGTTTGTTTTTTTTTACTATTAAGACGATGGGGAACGTTTGCCACACTGGAGTGGGCTCCCAGAGTGGCAGCTGGAAAGGCTTTTTGGGAGGACTGGAGCTGACGGGGGATTGGGCACTTCCGTTGGCCATATGGGCTTGTGCCACGCTGGGGTGGGCTCCCAGCGTGGCAGCTGTAAGGCTGTTTGGGGTTGGGTCTGGAGCTGACGGGGATTGGGCACCCCTGCTATTACAGCGGATGTGTGCCACACTGGGGTGGGCTCCCAGCATGGCACCAGGAAAGCTTTTTGGGCGGTGTGAGCCGATCGGGCATTGGGCACCCCGCCGCCAATACAGTATGTGCGTGGGAGGTGTCAGCACGCAATATGCATGCATGCGCAGCCTGTTGGGGGGTTTGCTCACTGAAGCGGAGCTCTCCCTTTCAACTGTATGCCACTGCATTTTTAACTGCTGTCATAGACAGCTGGAGCAGTGATTGGCGCACTGCGACCGGGCCTGCAAACACATTGACTGAATTGGAAGAGGCTGACACACCTCTGGAAAACTCGGATGATGGCACTATGTTTCTTGGATATGTGTGCAAGCAAACATAAAAATGACTGGGACTTGTCAGTCTCAGGTTACACAGTGTTTGGACAGAATTAGAGGGAAAGGCAAAGGGGGGGCGTAGCCCAATATGTCAGTCAGGGCACAGAAGTTGTCGAGGACAGACATATCAGGGGACACAAAGGAAAAACAGAGTCACTGTGGGTTCACCTCACAGCACCCCCAGGCAAGAAAATAAGGGGGGGGGATCTATTGAGCATAGGACAAGAGGAAGAGAGAGGGAGAGAGAGAGGGAGACAGAGAGAGAGAGAGAGAGGGAGAGAGAGAGAGTTCTGGGAAGAGCTGGCAAGAGGAGTGAAGAAGGGGGAAGTGGTGGTGGATGATCTGAACCTGTCAGATATCGACTGAGACATTCCAGCAACTGGGTGCACCAGAAGTCTGACCCTGTGGGATACATTGCAGTACTGCCTGCTGGTGCAGCTGGTTAAGGAACCCACTAGACAGGCAGCCATTCTTGATTTTGGTGCACACCAACTCAGAGATGGTGGGTGGAGTGAGGGTAGGGGAGCCACTGGGGTCCAATGGCCATAACACTGTTTAGTTCAGGCTGGCCCTTGGGACCAGACTGCTCCTATCAGAAACTGAAATCCTAGATATCAGAAGAGCAGACTTTTACCGGATTGAGGGAGCTGGTCCAAGACAAACTGACCAGATGGACAGCATCAGAGCTGTAGAGGAAAGACTGGGGGCAGTCAAGGGGACCATTCTCGTGGCAACAGAATCATGCACGAGAGTTGGTACAAAATGAAACAGGTACAAGATACCAATATAGTTCTTGGAAAGGGTCAGAGAAGCAGTGAGGGCCAAGACAAAGGCTTCGCCAGGCACAGGGACAAGCGGGAGGGGAGGAAGAGGAGGAATGGAAGGGTACTGAGAAAAACTAGGGAAGCAAAAGACAGTCGGGAGGCAAAGGCAGTATAGCGCAGGATTGAAGGCTCAGAGCTGCAAACCTGGGGACCTGGGTTTGAATCTCACAGCCCCCACTTGCATACTGTGTGACCCTGAACAAGTCACTTAACTTCCTTGTGCTCCCAGATCACACCTGTAAACAAGCTTTCAGCTTAGTGTGTCTCTCCTGGTTAAAAAAAAATTAGACGTGGAGCTACATATTGTGGAGAGGGTCAAGGGTGGGGGAAAAACAATCCTTCAGATACATCAGGGAAAAAGGTAGCAGGCAGGGATATTGTTAGGCTACCAGGAGAGGGAGGGTACTAGAGGAAGATGAACAAGAATCAGCCATCTTTAATGATTACTTCTGCTCTGTCTTCACCAGGGAAGGCTGTGGGCCCCTGCCTGAAAGTGGCATCAAGGAGGCATTCAAGGGCATTCCTGAAGTGCGGCAGCAGGTATTTATCAGAGTAAGCATCCAGAAGGAGCTTGAAGCCCCAAAGGTAGATAAAGCACCAGAGCTGGATGGGATGCACCCAAGGGTGCTCAAGGAATGGGCTGCAGAACTGGCTGAACCACTACAAGTGCTGTTGAATAGCTCAGTTCAGACAGGGGTCATTCCAAAAGACTGGATGCTGTCCCACTACCCAAGGAGGGGGTGGACAAGGAGAAACCTGGGAATTACAGACCCGTCAGCCTTACCTCTGTAGTGGGTAAACTAATGGAGTCACAGATCAAAGAGGTCCATGCGAACTACCCAGGGAGCAATGGTCTACAGGATAGCAAACAGCATGAGTTTATGGCAGGGAGGTCTTGTCAGGCCAACCTGATAGTATTCTTTGACTGGGTACCAAAAATAGTAGATAAGGACCACGTTATGAATGTACTGTGTTTCGATTTCAGCAAGGCTTTCGACTCAGTGCCACACAGAAGATTGCTGAAGAAGCTGGAGGACCTGGGCATGGCTAAGAATATAGTTAGATGGCTAGGAAACTGGTTGAAGGAGAAACAGCAGAGGGTAGTGTGAAATGGGGTCAAATCAGAAAAGAAGGAGGTCATGGGTGGGGTGCTGCACAGACCTATCCTGGGTCCTGTCCTCTTCAATATGATTATCAGTGACACTGGGGAGGGCATCTGGAGCACGTTGTGTCTCTCTGCAGATGACACAAAGTTCTGAGGTAGGGTAGATAGTAAAGGGATTAGGGAGATTCAGAGGGATCTACAAAGGCTAGAGAGGTGATCTAAGATTTGGCAGTTGAAATTCAACACCAAAGGCCACCAGATGATGCAACAGGTAGCGCTATGCACTTCTGTACCTGCAATCTGAGTTTGAAGTGAGCTTGGAAAGCTGGCTGGGCATCCTGAGGGCTGGGGAGGCATAGCCACTGGGAGCACTCCCAACCCAGGGAGAGTGGATGTCTGGTTCTGCCACTTTGGTGACCCCCTGAGGTGGGCCTCGAGACCACAGGGAGCCAGAGTGTGATGGGACCTGCAGAGCCAGTACCAGACATCAGGGGAGGTGGTTGGGACTGCGAAAACATGAACATAAAACACTCGACATGAGGCAGGCTTTGTGAAGCCCAGCCTGCTTGACCTCCACCCATACCATCACTGAAGTGCCTGCCAAAAATCTGGATTATTTCTTGGGGGGGGAGATGGCCCTCCACCTCCAGGCTCCATCATGGGGGGGCAAGTCATTGGGACTCTTTTGGCAGGTAAGCTTGGGGAGATGGGGGACTGGTGAAAGGACAGCAGGGAGAGGGCTGAGTAGCTGCCTGCCAACACAGGTGTTGGCAGGAAAACCTCTATGGAAAAATTCTGTGCCAAGAAATGCAAGGTTAGACACCTAGGGGAAAAAAAAAACAGGATGGAGTACTGGATGGGAGGAGTTAAACTGAGCACTATGGCAGAGGAAAGGGACCTAGGTGTCATCATTAGTGACTCCCTCAAACAATTAAGCCAGTGTAATAAGGCCCATAGTAAGGCTAATGGGATGCTGGGGTGTATCAGAAGAGGTACTGACAGCAGGAAAAAGGAGTGAGGCCGTACCTGGAATACTGTGCTCGGTGCTGGAGTTCTCGCCTAAGGAAGGATCAGGGACAGGTTGGAGAGATGCTGCAATGCAATGTGATCAAGATGATTCAAGTCCAACAGAGCAGATTTAGTTTAGTTTATTAAAAGTGCGATTGCAGTCAGTCGCCACCTCTGGCTGAAGATCAATACAATTTAAAAACCAATACACATGTAAAACTGAGTTCCAAGGGCCCGGTGGTGCTGAGGGTTGAGGCGCTGGATGCCATACCTGCGACCTGAGTGCGGGAACAGACTCAGGTTGCTTGGGGGTTGGCCGGGGTGAGAAAGGATTGAGCATCCGTGGACAGCTGTCCTTCCCCGAGGAGGGGAGACTAGCACTGTGTGCTGTAGACTGACACCAGCAGCGGCTGGGTGTCAGCACAGGCACACAGTCAAGCACAGGGAGAGCCGACATCCAGGTTTCTAGGCTGCCTCCGCAGAGGCAGGGACAGCTACCTGCCCATTGCACGACATGGGCTCGGGGACTAGAGGAAAAGCCTGGAGCTGACAGGACTCATGATAGCATGGTGCATCCCTACACAGTGCTGCCCCTGACTTCTGGATTTATGTCTTGGGAGTAACAGTGCTTCTCACCTGTCCTGTTGCAGGAGGCACACGCCAGGTAATCACAGGGGTTGGCAAAGTGAGATGACCAGAGTCAGGAAGAGGAGCCCTCCAGGAGGTCCGGAGCCACCTGTCAGCTCTGTGGAAGAGGTATAAATTGTAAATGGAAAACAAAAAAAAAACACAAGAGTTCCAGACCAAACTAGCTTAAAACATATCCATTAAAAAAGTACTAATACATAGAAATATAATCCTACTCTAAATATACAAACATATGCGGTATGTCGCCCACCCAAACACACACATTATACATCTGCCAACAAAACCAAAGTACGGGTCGTGCCTGAAAAAGACACTTTCTGCATAGTGCATCTACCCAGTTAATAAAAAACTAACTAAATAAATAAAAATGCAGACATTATGATGAAACCCAAGAAATATGTACTCAAAATCATTTGTTTAAAAATCACATAAAAAAGGATGCCTTATACTTTTCTGTTCTAAAAACAGGTTTCCACAATCTGACCTGCATCCTTAAGTCATACACGGATTCCTCTTTTGGTGGCAAAAGGGGATACAACTTGTGCTTAGAATCACAAATTTCCACAAATAATTTCTTTGCCATTCCCTCTCTTCTTTATCCTGTCTCCCCAATTGCACTTTTAAAAAAACATTTTAATCTTTATTTTATTTAATATAAATGTTGTGCACATACATCCATACATCCACCTTTTGTTGACAGAATCATAGGATAATCTTATCAGCGTATTCCAACGCCTCCTCATATGGGACCTCAGCCCCTAAAATTATTTGTAAAGCTCCTGTTTTGTATTCTTTCTGACTCTTCACTCTCATTTTTGTTAGTCCCCCTTCCCATACTGGGGACCCCACCCGTATTCAAGTACTGGTCTAACCACAGTAACAGAGAAACATAGAAAGATAGAAACATAGAATTTGGCAGCAGATAAGGACCGCTTGGCCCACCCGGTCTACCCATTTCCCTACCTATTGGATAAGCTGCAGATCCTAGTTAACCAACAGCCTACTTCCTGCAACCCCCCACTAGAACTGCCTTATGTCTGTCCCATGTATTCTTGAATTCCCTCACTGTTTTTGACTATTTGACCTCCTCAGAAAAGCCGTTCCATGCATCTACAACCCTCTCTGTGAAGAAATACTTCCTCACATTACCTCTGAGCCGTCCCCCCTCTATCTTCAAATTGTGCCCCCTTGTTCTTGCACATCTCTTTCTGAAAGATGTTACCTTCTTGGACTTTGTTGATTCCCTTGAGGTACTTATTTTTTTTATTCTCTTTTTTTCCTGCGGCCCACTGTCGAGCCACACCAGCCCACGCCACAGCCCCTCTGCTCCCACTCCCACGTGAGTCGTAACTCCCAGATACCCCTGGATTACCCAGGGTGGGTTGCAGCACTGGCCCAAGTGCCACAGACAACGGGATAGGTCCGGGAGTCGGCCTGGGAGCTCATTAGAGTGGAGAGGCAGGCATCATCCTGGTGTCCAGCAGTGTAGGTGGGGACATGCAGTGACGACCTACATCTGCCCTGCCCCCGAGCTTGCTTAGGCGTTGGTGCTTGTGGTGCAACCCAGACTCTGCTGGGTGTCGCCACTGCGCCAATCACTCCACCACCCTCCCCCCTGAAGAAGGAGAGCAGTCGTGGGATGCTCAATCCTTCTCCCACGGCCAGCCCTCCTACAACTCGAGTCCGTTTCCTAACTTGGGTCACTGGCGCTGCGTTTAAAATCCAAATCACGCATCGAAGGGCTGGCTTCCTTGGAGGTATTTGAAAGTTTCTATCATGTCCCCCCTCTCCCTCCTTTCCTTGAGGCTATACATCTTAAGCTCCTTTAATCTTTCTTCATATCTCTTCTGGTGCAGACCCTGCACCAATTTGTTTGCCCTCCTCTGGACAGCCTCCACCCTGTCTATGTCTTTGCGGAGATGGGGTCTCCAGAACTGTACACAGTACTCCAGATGGAGTCTCACCAACTGTCTGTACAGGGGGATAACAACAAAAGAAATGCTGCGACTCAGCCAGGTTGATTCGGTGCTCACCACAAATGAGCAGCCAGCTCGTATCGATAATCAGACATCCAAAATTGGTGTCACTCGGGGCTCTCCTTGTGAAAAATTAAGGACTTAACACGCCAGTAACTAACTTGTGTGTTTATTCGCAAGGAGTACCAACTCCTTGCGAATAAACACGCAAGTTAGTTACTGGCATGTTAAGTCCTTAATTTTTCACAAGGAGAGACCTGAGTGACACCAATTTTGGATGTTTGTACAGGGGGATAACAACTTCCTGTTTTCTACTGGTGATGCCTCTCCCTATGCATCCCAGTATCCCCCAGCCCTTCCTACTGCCTTCTCACATTGCTTGCCAACCTTTAGGTCATCTGATATGACTACCCCCAGGTCCCTTTCCATTTTTGTTGTTGTCAGTATCTCACCCCCCATTGTGTACTCTTCCCCTGGGTTTTTGTTTCCCAGGTGCATTACTTTGTATGTCTTTGCGTTGAATTTAACAATACACAGTACAATACAAATACATCACATCACCTTGGCTAACCCCTGCCCATTTAAACATTGTCAGAACATATATTCTCAAATTTCCTTTTTTCACCATTTCCTCAATTTATTCTTTCCAACCAAAAGCCTGCTGTACTGTAATTCCCAATAATTTAACTCTTTCAACTGTCTCAATCCTAACCCCTCCAAAAACCAAGGGAAGGCACTGCAATTTATTTGTTTTCCCAGCCCTAATTTCTTCGGTTTTGTCTGAATTTATCTGCAAATGACTCTGCTTTGACCACTCTTCTATTTTGTTTACAGCATCCTGAACGGTGCTCTGGCTAATTTCTGTAAATCTGTCGACTACTGTGGTATCATCCATGTACTTGATACATGGTCCATCAATTTTGAGGTCGTTTATCGTTATCAAAAACAACAAGGGTCCCAATTTTGTTCCCTGTGGCACTCCCCATTCATACCTTCTACTGTCAATCTTACCCCATCTAGATCAATCCACTGAGACCTACCCTCCAGAACGTAATAAACCCATTTCACAGTGTATGCTGGAATACTTAACAACTCTAAATTTCTCATCAGGGTTCTGTGATCTATCAAATCAAAGGCCCTTCTTTAATCCACCAATACTGTCCTCACCACTTCCCCCTTCCCAAGATTTCATACACAATTCTAGATAGAAACTGTAATACTGCTAAGGTGGTCGAGCTCTCCTTCAATGATCCAAACTGTTTTTATCAATTTCATATGAAATATTACACCTAGCATCCATTTTGTAATAAAACACTCACACACCTTAGATACCACACAAGTTAGTGAGATGAGCCTAAAGTCCTGCCTCACATCTTGCGGCAAGGTAGGTAATGATAAGTGAATTACATGGGCCTGTTTCCATTGATCCGGTTCTTTTCCTGTAATAATATAGCAAATACTGGATGGGCAACTATGCACAACCAGTGTGTTCTGCCACAGAGGGGTTCTGATTCCCTCTGACTTTGAGAGTGAAGCTCAAGAGGTCCATGGGAATCAGAACCCCGAGGTGACAGAACATATAGAATAGTGGATGGGCGACCATCCACAACAAGGCTGTGTTTCCATCGAGGGAGTTGATGATGTCATAGAGATCTCGAGAGTGAAGCTTGAGAGGTCTCTGGCATCATCAACTCCCGAGATGGAAACACAGAGTTCGTTGCGGATGGGCGACAATCCACTGTTTTTAATAGTATATGGTTCCCCAAAATAGACATAAGGTTCATACCTTGTTCACGCTTCTGCACTCCTCCTCGCTCGAGTCCCTTTCCCAAAGATAATGGTCCTACTCCTCGCTGCAGTTATGCGCTCATGTTCCGGTCATGTCCGTGCTCCTCGCCATAGTTCCACTCTGCTTTTACTGAAACTGTGCCATTTTTATTAAAAAAACCCCAAAAAACAGCAAATTGATATTTTTGACAGACCGACCCGATTATGGTACTCTGTGTCCACACTGTCTGCGCCCCAGACCACTCGCTAAATGAGTCCGCCATTTTTGTATGTATTTTTTGAATCTCTGCCTGTTTCCACCAATCAGGTAGGAGCTCAAGGGGGATAAGTTATTGTACTATCGATGTGACGTCAGAGCGATAGTACAACAACTTTTTTGACCTTTGAACTGTCCTACAACAAGATTTGGAAAACCTTTGTTTTCCATACACAATACGCCCTAACCATATACTATACACAGATTGTGCATAAAGTTGCTCATCCTGTATTTTTTATAGTGTATAATGGTACTATTTTGTGTTTTCTCTCTTTTTCATAATGAAACTGACTTGTGAAGTCTCTAGAGGTTCTAGAATACTGTTTACCACAGAATTAAATAGAGGAAAGCAACAATGTGCCAGGATTCCAAGTGGTTCTGCTGCGGTAGTGACATCACTACCGCAGCAGAACAACATAATGACATCACTACTGCAGCAGAACATGCATATTCTAGGCATGGAATTTCATGCATAACAGCATTCCACTATACACTATAGACTTATTAAAAAATATTACAGAGCCAGGCAGCAGTTAGGTCTGGCCCTTCCCTCCACACCCAGTTTGGAATTTTGTCAGGTCCTACTGCCTTGTTAATTTTTAATTTCTTCAGATGTTTTGCTGTGTCTTCAACTTTTACTAGGTATTTTCCAGGCACCTTCGATACTTCCCCCTCACTTTTTTCTAAAGGCTTGAGACCCTTGTTCACCTCATGTAATGATTTATTTAACTCCCGAGTAAACCCACTTGCTTTGTTACTTCCTTCCAACCCACAATTTTGCTGCCCATTTGTCCACATGTCCATCTTGTTTAATATTCTCCAATAACTCCTTGGTTTTACACCATAATTTCTGAGGGTTTGACCTCCATAACCCATCAACTTTTTGAACACAATATGCTCTCCTCATTCTTTTTGCTACCTTATTTATTTAATTTCTCAAGCTATTATACCCTACACTGTCATTTTCCTTTAGTGCCATCTGTCGTTTACTTTTCAACTCTCTAAATTCTTCAGTTACCCATGCCGTATCACCCCCCCATTGCAACTTCTTTTACTGGGGCAATTTGGTCTCTTGTTTCCTGCATTGTGCTTGTCATCTTTTCCCAAGTAGCATCAACAGAATCTGAATTGAGCCAATCACCATCCATCTCTCTGCACCTACATCTAACACCTTTCTTTTTTTGCCTTAGGCCATGTTTTGCTGTGAACAATCTGCTTTTTTTTCTCTCTGTTTTCTGCTCCCCTCTTGACTAGGATGACATTAATACCACTTTATGATCAGATAGCCCTAATGGTGTTAAATTACTGCCACACCCAAAATACTCTTCCCTCTTGTCCCCTCTGTTACAGCCTGCTTTATATTTCTCCCTTGTATTATTCTTGATATGGGTTGGTGATTTATTTATTTATTTTATTTAGTTTTTGTTGACCGGGTAAGTGCACTAGACAAATCCTGCCTATTTTCAGGCACGACCCGGAGGAGGGGGATACAGATGAATGTCAACTGACCTTGAACCAGATTAAGCTATTGGTGGTATTTTTAGTGAATGAGGGAAATCTGGCCAGGACACCGGGGAAATTCCCCTACTTCCTGCTTCCTATGAGCAGGGGGGACCCATTTTCTGGTGGGACCAAGATGGCAGTGGAGGAGGACATGCTGTGGCTGGTGAGGAGAAGGTTGTGGAAGTGGCAAGCAAGGAGACTGCACAACTTGCAGAGACCAATTCACAGCTAATTTCATTCTTGGAATGTGAAGGGGAAGAAATCTACCATGAAACGATATCGACTATAGAGCCGTTTGAGTTAATGATTGAAACTACTAAAGTCGAAGAAGAAAACAGGAGTTCCTTAATTGCTATGTCAGCGGAGGATCCTGCTATAACTTCAACTGTGAATGTTGCAGAGTATAGTTCAGAAGCAAATGTGCTGATCACCTGAGACATCCGGGTCACTAGTCGGAATGCAGAACTAAACGCAACAGAGAGGCAGTTGCAACCGAATGCAGCACAGCCTGTGAATGATAAAGAGATCCTTTCGGAGAAAAGTGTCGTGAACCCGGGAATAATACAGTTTCCAGATGGTTTGAAAGATTCGTTGACCCCGAGTGTTACGCAGTCTGTTCCCTCTAGTGTAATACTGGCTCAACCGGTGAATACATCCCAATCCAACACTGAAGCTAAACTGTTAATTTAAACAAGGAGACAGGTTTTGTTTAAACCTGCAGAGGATCAATATGTGTTCCTCTTTCAATACCCGGTAAAATATCAAATGGATGCTCACAATCAAGAGAGGGGTAACAGAATTTAGTTTTGGGACAAAGATAACTACTGAGGTGGATATTGGGAAGCTGCTAACACCTTCAGAAAACCGAACAAATATTTCTGAGTCACATGCAGAAATACCCATTTCTTCTACTGTCACAAGAATTGCTCCTAAAGCTCATGATAACACTTGGTCACCTCAAGGGGCCCTGTTAGCAGCTGGTTGGGAGAAAAATGTAAATGGAGTCTGGTCTCCAGACTTAGCATGGGACACAACATTGGATCTACCTAGCGACTCCCCTAAGTGGAAACCTGGTGGTGAACTTGATTTGGGTGAAACAGGAGGGGATGTTGAAAAGATTACCCTTCAGTCAAAAAAGACAATCCTGATGCTAATGTAGATGTAAAGGAAAATGTTACCAAGACTGTTCTAACAGACTCACTTAGTGAACTGCATACCTTAGATAAACCCTTAATGTCATCATTATTTAATCAAGCAAAAAGAGAGGCAGCGCCTAGACGTAACACTGTACGCATTAGATATAAAGGGGGGCTGGCCAACAGGCCAGATAGGTATTATGTGGGGAAATTACTTATTAAAGATTCTCTTCAGTTCTCTCCCAGAGAGGTATTTGCTTTTACTAACATCTCGGGAGAAGATAATTATGATGTTAGTTTCCGTTCAGCATATTTACTAGATAAGTTTTGGGAAAGGTATGAGCAGGTGAAGTTTTCCCCCATATGGACCCCTTTTTTAGTTATTCCACTCTCCAAACCTTTAATAAAACATGTAACTGTTATGTTTAGGAATGAGGGAGTTCACGTTGAGGACATCACTTATTGGTTATCCCTGAAATGTGATATACAAGGAGATCCTGAGCCAATCCTAGATACAGAGCAGTTCTGGACTGGTGGATGGAAATTTAAAGTTAAATTAAGGCAATCTGAAAAAGGGGTAGAACACATTCCTAACTCCTTCCTGCTGGGAGGAGATAGAGGGGTTTGTTTTTATAGCGGACAGCCTAGAGCCTGTTATAAATGCAGTTCGAAAACCCACATCTCAAGCACTTGCAACCGCCCAAGATGTGATAATTGTGGAGAGATAGGCCATGTCACAATGCAGTGTGTTAATAATACAAGGTGTGATCTTTGTGAGGAATATGGCCATGCTTTTAGAGAATGCCCTTGGGCGGTAAAGAACAAGGCCTCAAGCGGAAGCATTGATTTGATCATTCTTCATGCCCAAGAGGCAGCAAATAGATTAGTAAGTGAGCTTAAGGTTGTGGCCCCCCCACCACATAAATCAGTCGATATTCTTCCGGTAGAAAGGGTGATTCTCCCTTCTCCCCCCTCCACCTTTAGAGATAAAAACCACATCATTAAAAGTGGAAAAGATTGTCCAAAATTCAGAATTATTAGAACCTGTCTGTTATAAGGAACCAGAGGATAAGACATCAGTGGCTTTGACACAGCAATTACCATTACCTCCAAGGAGGTCCACTAGGAACTTTAAAGCTGTCCCACCCCCAGCCACAGAATCTGTGGAATCACAGAATTCATATGCAGCTATTTTTCCTACTTGGGGAGACTCGGAAATGGAAATTGGAGATTCTGACTCACAAAAATCAGTACAGGGAATTTTGGGAGTACCTATAGAAAATTACAAAGAAAAAAAAGAAAAGAAGAAAAAAATAAGGTTTAAGTTACTAATACGGTTTGACAATGGAATTTTTTTGGGCTTCATTCAACACTCAGTATATTGAACAATATTAAACGTAAAGCAATTTTCCATTTGATACATGATATGAATCTTTCAATCAGTTTTTTGCAAGAGACCTGGATGTTTTCAAAAGAACAAATGTATTCCTTTAAGCATGATTGGCCATGGGGACCTTCCTATTGGTCTTTTGGCAGAGACAAAGCAGACAGAATTGGGATTTTTTTTAATTCTTACTATTTTACACTATATAAGTTAATTGATTTAGTTCCTGGGAGAGTATTAATAATAGACGGTGAGTGGCAGTCTAACACCTATAGGTTAATTAATCTCTACAACCCCCAAACAAAATCATCTAGAATTTCATGTCTGAAAGATATTCAACCTTATTTGGTTACCTCCTTACCTATTCTATGGGGAGGAGATTTTAATTGTAATATTATGATGAAAGGGGTAACTACCAAAAAAATTTATTGTGATTCAAATTGTTTAAAAACAATCATTAAACTGGCAGATTTAGTTAATTGTAACCAGATGGAAAGGGAGACCTATGGTTGTACCTTTTTTAAAGGGAAGAAAGGTTTGAGTATAGATTATTTGTTGATTTCTAAGAACATTAAGGTCTCAGAATTTAAAAGAGTACCTGTTGAATTTTCAGATTGCATGTTACTCCAAGTGGGAATAGAAGTTAATAAAAATCAGTACCCACAGAACAACAGATGGAAATTAAATACTTCCATTCTACAGGAGCAAATGGTAACAAACTCAATAAAACTGATCTTAACGGCCAGATTATCGGTAGTTTTTCTATATTCAGAGTTAGGAGTCTGGTGGGAGGAAACAAAAAAAGATTGTATTAAATGGTTTAAAAAATACGGCATTCATCAGATGAACTCTAAATTCCTGACGTATTTGAAACTCAGAGCTCATCTACAACATTTGATTTCGATTGCAAACACTTCAAAACAGGATTATTCCTTACAAATTAATATTAAATTACAAATGAGACAGTTGCAATATGACAGGGCTAGAACTTTACAAGCCTTATTAAATAACCATACAGGAAAGTCCGTTATCAGGGACCCTTATATTTTATGCAAAAAGAATTAGAGATTCAACAACCTTAGATTTCTTAGAAACTAAGTCAGGTAGAGTAAACAATGTGAAATTAATTAGCACCTGTATTCAAGCACATTTTCAGGAACTTCAACCTCAAAATGATCCCAATATTCACAAAATTAATAATTATTTAGGTCTTTTTTCCTCCAATAAGTTTAGATAAAGAAATGGTTGCCAACATGAAAAATCCCTTTACACCACAGGAAATAAAGGCTGTAATTTCAAACCTTAAAGATAATATTTCCCCAGGTTTGGATGGTTTGTCTAATCCTTCTTACAAGGTTTTTCATGCAGAAATAATACCTTGCATAACAGTATTATTTAATAATTTCCTCATCGGAGAAGCCATTCCAAGTAATTTTTCTGAAGGGCTGCAAATATACATCTTTAAATCTGGGGATAAAGGGAATATACAGAATTGGAGACCAATTACCTTGCTAAACTCAGATTACAAAATTTTAGCTACCTTGATTAATAATCGACTCAAAAAATGGCAAATATAGTCATTTCACCAGTACAACAGTGTGGATTAACTGATAGGAGAATTCAATCTGTATTAACTACAATAAGGGATTTGATTGAGCATTTGACTGAATTGGGTACTATGGGCTGTCTGATTTCATTGGATTTGGAAAAAGCATTTGATAGGGTAAACCACGTATTTCTATTTACAACTTTAAATTATTTAGGAATTTCATTTGATTTACTTAGTCTGATAAAAGGTTTGTATGCATCAACCATGGTATATCCTTACATAAAAGGGACAATAGGTACAAAATTGGTAATTAAAACTGGGGTTCGCCAAGGCTGCCCATTAAGTCCATTACTGTACATATTTGCATTAGAACCCCTGATTAGAGCTGTAAGTCTTATCCCAAAATGGGAGGGCTTTAAAATTCCCTACACTGATTCTTTTCTAACAATCCAAGCTTATGCGGACGATGTGTGTTTATTTTTTAAAAAGGTGGAACAACTGGAAATCTTTTTTAAAGAGTTTCAAATATATGCTAACCTCTAATGCTAAAATTAACTATTCAAAATCTAGAGGTCTATTAATGGGGTGTACCTTTCAGACACCCATACAATATAGAACTATTAAAATAACAACTGAACCTATTAGTATTCTGGGGTCATTTATGGAGCAGAATCTTCCAACCGATAATTGGAATATAGTATTGGATAAAGTACAAAGGAAAATTAATAGATGGAAGCAGTTCCGCTTTAGTAAAATAAAAGAGTTCAAATATTAAACAATTTATATTACCATGTTTGCAATATATAGCTATAATTTATCCCTTACCACTCACCTAGAAACAAAACTATATAGTCTCTGTTTTCAGTTATTTTGGGGCAATAGACTTAATCCGATTAAGAGATGTTATACATATTTGGATAAAACTAAGGGAGGTGTAGGAATGATTGATCCGGTGGTTTTCTGCTTTACTTTGTTTTTTGCACAATTATTTAAAAATACTATAGGTCTCCCAGCCAGATATGAGGAATTGTGGTTCAAGTCAGCAATAGATCGTTATTTAGCAGTTTGGAGACATTATGCACCTAAACTGAACCCTTACATTCCCCTTCCAGCCTTTTTTAGGCCTGCTGCCCAAAAACGTTATAAATGAAAGATAGTTAGAAACCAAATTAGTAGGTGCTCCTCTCAAAGATTATATACAGAAGTAATGGCATTTATTTACCCAAAGCTTCCTGTCTTTAAAAATTGTCCATCAGCTTTGAATCAAAATGTAATTAACCAGTTAAACAATCCTAGATTACCTCCCTATATGTGGGACACTCAATGGCTAATCATGTATGGGCATCTCAATATTAGGGGGAACAGCAAAATATAAAGCTAAAGAAGAGAGGAACTGCCCTTATTTAAAATGTATAAATAAAGAAGAAACTATGGAACATTTTTTTCTTAATAGTTCCTTCTCAACAACAGTATGGGCATATTTAGCAAAGAAATGGTCATTAACTTGGTTGATAAATCCATCTTATGATTTGTTGATAATTGGCAATGTTCCTAAAACCAAAAATATAAAAAGATACTTTATGGGTGTTTTAGCCTGTTTAAGATTTTGTCTGTGGCAAGTTCGATGTCAATGGGTTTTATACCAAAAGAAAACTTCGGAGGAAGCATTTTGTCAGTATGTCACTCTTGAACTACAAAAAGTATATCTGAAGGATTTGCAATTGTATAATGTAGAGAAAGTTACGGTATGGTGGAAAGGATTTTCACACATTATTAAGTATAAATAGGAAGTTTATTGATTACAAGTCTGTAAGATTATTTATCCTAATTTTGTTTTTTATTTTTCTTTAAAGGTCATTGTTTTTTTTTTTCCTTACTCTCATTATAATTTTATAAATTTTGAAATGTAAATATTAGGAATTGTACAGTTTATGAACTTTCTGTATTATGTTTGCTTTGTATTTCATCATCATTATTATATATTAATAAAATCACCCCTACTCTTTTCGATAAGTGCCATGGGATCTTTAACATCCACCTGAACTACCACCAATCCAGGCAGATGGGACCTCGGTTTAATGTCTCATCTGAAAGACAGATTACAACCCCTCATAAGAATTAAATCCCAGGTCGGGTACTTTTCAGAAATCTTGTCTGTGCACCAATTTAAATGATTAATCCTCCTCTAGTTGTTGTTAGAAGAGGGTGGTAGAACACTCCCAGAAAATAAGACCTACAATTTCTGGGTAACTTGGGCATTTTTATTTCCACCCATAAAGATTTAAACCCCACCTATTCCACACCAACCACCCTTTGATAATTTATACTTTTGTGGACATAACAAGCAATCCTTCCAGTCCACCTCTTTTTTCCACCTGGTCCCTGCTTTCAACTTCATAATCATTTATTACAACAACATCATCAGGTACATGGAGGCTACACCATATCTTGGTATTGGTAATAATAACAATTTGTACCAGATTTTGTTTCAATACTTCATTCATATCAGTGTTTTTGTAACTAATGCCCTTACATTTGTATTCATAACAGTGGAGACCCATGATTTTACTGTCTGTTTCCTCATCAGATTGGTTACATCTCTTGTTCTCGCGTTTCTTTGTTCTGACAAACCATTTTTTCCCCATGACAACAAAAGGTATTTTAAAATTACTTTCTAACTCCCCACCAACCCCATTTGTGCAATTTACAGTACACAGATTTTTCCAGTTTACACCTCAACCGTTACGTTTTTTTATTAAATTCTAAAACTATTACTTCCATGGGAATTTCTTTCTTTATAACCCGCTCCACAATACTAAAATAACCCACAGATTACAGCACTGTTACCACCCTTCTACTGCATACATTTCAGTTCATTGCTAAACAAACTTACTTCAATGCAATGAAAATGACCAGAGTTTCTGACTTCCACGACATCCTCCACAGTGGTCCACTGCAGGGAATTCTTGCCACTCCTGCGGTTGTCACTCAGGCAGAGTGTTACTCCATGGAGTACAATGTGGAGCAGCCCTTCTTTTAAACTGTTGAATCCTGCCTGTTTGCTGATGTCACACCTGTGCCCCCTCGGTCGGTCCCAGTTGCTGTCACTCCATTGGACTGAAGTGACTTGAGGGGAGGGGGTGGCAGCAGGCAGAGTAGGCAGTAGGCATGCTGGTACCCTCAGGCACTGGTAAGAGTCTATTAGGTGCTGTTATTAGAAGTTATTGGCAGATAAGGACCTCTTAGCCCAACTAGTCAGCCCTATTTTCCGTACCTACTGTGTCACCACAGCCCCTACTTGATCTCCTGTCTTCCCCACCTTGCGTTATTATTAAAGTCCCCTGTGTCTATCCCATGCATGCTTAAATCCATTACTGATTCAACACCCACCACCTCCATTGGGAGGTTATACCAGGTGACCACCACCCTTTCCATAAAGAAATATTTCCTCACATCCCTTCTGAGTCTCCCACCATCCAGCTTTATGTCATGACCCCTTGCCCCTGAGCATCTTTTTCAATGTAAAATGCGACCCTCCTGACCTTATTAATACCTTTGAGGTATCTGAACAATTCTGTCGTGTCCCCCCTTTCTGTCCTTTCCTTTAGAGAGTACATATTTATGGGATGGGTGAGACAGGCTGGTGCTGTGCCCCCCACCCCTCCCGTGTTGGGCAGGGGGATCCCATCTCAGCTGGTGCGTGCCAGCCCTCTCTTTCATTGCTCAGAGCAGCCCTCCTTTTAAACTGTAGAATCCTGCCCCTTTGCTGATGTCACACCTATGCCCCCCGGTTGGTCCCAGTCACTGCCATTAGACTGGGATGAAATGTCTTGGGGGGGTTGGTGGCAGGTAGAGTCAGCAGTAGGCATGCTGGTGCTCTCAGGCACAGGTAAGAGTCTTTACAGTGCTGTTCAAGGGCTCAGAGCAGCCCTCCTTTTAAACTCTAGAATCCTACCCTTTTGCTGATGTCACACCCGCACCCCCCCAGCAAGTGCTGGTCGCTGCCACCAGACTGGGACAAAGTGTCTTTATGGGAGGGAGTTTGGCAGCAGGCAGAGTCAGCAGCAGCCATACAAAGATTGTCTCAAGCACTGAACATGTACTCACTGGAGATCAGGCAAAAGAGGGTTATATGATGGAGACCTTCAAATTCCTGAAGGGAATAAAGAAGGTAAGAGAGAGTATA
This sequence comes from Neoceratodus forsteri, assembly GCA_016271365.2. Lineage (NCBI taxonomy): Eukaryota > Metazoa > Chordata > Ceratodontiformes > Ceratodontidae > Neoceratodus > Neoceratodus forsteri. The sequence continues at coordinate 84,071,974 of JADMNL010000034.1, forward strand.
GCATAGTGGCTAACAGCACTAAGCTGCAAACCAGAAGAACTAGGTTTGAATCCTACAGTCACCACTTGCATGCTGTGTGACCATAAGCAAGTCACTTAATATCCCTGTGCTCTCAGGACACACCTGGAAACAAGCCTCAGCTTAATGTGTCTTTCCTGGCTAAAAAATGATAAAATGAAGGTGAACTACAGGAAACTACTGAGCAGGAATACAAAGTCAAGAACCCAAGGTCATGTGTGGAAACTGTCAGGGAGAAAGTTTAAGAGGGATGAGGGGAAGCTCTGCTTTATCAACAGGGTGGTAGAACCGTGGTACAGTAAGCCAGCAGAGGTGGTGAGTGCCAAGACCATAAATGGTTTCAAGCTTGGCTGGGACAGAGTGAAGGGTTTGGTGGTTGCTCAGGTCAGTAGCAGAAGGGAGGGGAGCTGGGGGATGGACCAGGGGGGATAAAACCCCATATGGACAATAGGTCCCGGGTAGCTAGAGAATTCTGGGTAGACTTGATGGACCTTTAGTCTTTTTCTGCTGACATTGTATATGATGTGCAGAGCCTTGCCAGCATGAATGACCACACATCGGCTGGCTCTGCCTCCAGGATGTTGTTGCAGTGCACGATGTTGGGGTGTAGGGAGGGGCCCAGAAAAATGGAAAAAACTAGCACCTGTCTTGGCCTGAAACTAGCACCCATCTCAGCCTGCCAGATTATGACTGCCTAGTCCCCCCAGCCACAATCCCCCTAGCACACCGCTGCTGTCCCCTCAACCCTGTGTACCTCAGAAGGCCCCCCAGGAATGCTACTCCCATTCTTGCCCCCAAGGAGGGGGCCCCCAGGCAGGGATAAGTTGGACCCTCCGAGGATATGATAACAGCCTGGGGATCCAGGTGGCAGAAAGTGGCAACAAAGTCAGAGACTGGTGGGCAGACAAGGATGTTGAGCAGCCAGAAGGAATCATAGAATCATAGAAATCTGGTGTCAGAAAAGGACCCTCATGCCCATTGAGTCTGCCCCCCTACTCATTACCTGTGTCACGGGACCTCCCCTTCCCCCCACTTGCCAATCCCTTATGTCTGTCCCATGTCCTCTTGAATCTCTCCACTGTTTCTGCCCCCCCACTTCCTCTGGTAGTTTATTCCAGGCCTCCACCACCCTCTCTGTGAAGTAACACTCCCTTGCATCGCCCCTAAGTCTTCCTCCCTCCAATCTTAGACTATGCCTTTCGGTTTTAACCCCCACTTTCCTCTTAAATAAGCTCCCCTCCCTTACCTTACTGATCCCCTTCATGTACTTAAATGTCTGTATCATGTCCTCTCTCTCCCTTCTAGTCTCCAATGGGTACAGATCCAGTTTCCACCACCTCTCCTCATATGGCTTCCCTTGCACACTGTGCACCATCTTGATTGCCCTTCTCTACACCTTCTCAAAGCCATCTATGTCCTTGCGTAGGTGTGTTCTCCAGAACTGGGCCCCATACCCCAGGTGCAGCTTCATGGCTTTATAAAGAGGTATCAATACCTCCCTCCTTCTGCTTGTTATGTCCCTCCCAATTCATGCCAACATTCTATTTGCCTTTCCCACCGCTTTGCTGCATTGATGATCTGCCTTAAAGTTGCTCGATACCAAGATCCCCAGATCCCTCTCTTGCTCAGGAGTGGGAGGTTGAAGGGTGCAGGGTGTAGGGGAAGGTGAAAAAAAAATGTGAAAATGGGTTGTGAGGCCAGTGAGTTTCCCTTGTCTGCTGATATGTTCTCTGATGCTTCTGCTAAGTGCACCTTTAGTGTTGATGGCCTTAGGCCTAAGTACTGCAGGGGTACTAGGAATTCCAAGACTGTAGGCAACCCTGCATCTAGCAGGATTATTCTTCTGGGGTACACCAGTAAGAAAATCTCTTCCTTTTAAATGACTATGTTTTCCTGGTTGCTGGTTTCCTTAAAACTCTAAGTACCTCCAAAACTTCCTCTGATAGAGTTAATAAAGGAATAATGCCCGACAGGTGGGTGTTATGCTTGGATAACATCCTGCCTTGGGTGGTTGGGACCGAGGCCATCGGCCGAGGGCGCCCAACACCAAAAGCGATGTTATCCTTGAAGATAACACCCAACCTGAGGCATTGTTCCTATTATACAATGGCTTGTTGTCATTTAGAAAATGTGCTTTTTATTTGCTGGGCTCCGATTGGCTGGTACCCCTGCTGGGTGGGTACATTAACTTTCAATAGATGCCCAGGAAACAGAAAGTGTCAGCCCAAGTGCCCTATTCACCCATGCAAGAATCCTTGTTCCCACCCTGCTTGCTCATTGGGTGAAAGCACCCCATTCAATTTAAAAATGCTGCCATTTTTTTTCTCTCACTTGGTGAGAGACACGGACCAACCTACACTCCCTACTTCATGACCAGCTAACACAACAAACCACACACCACCCTCTGCTGGGCTCACTTACCAAACATGGAAAAAGTACAGCCAATTAAACATAGCCACACATTTTAAAATCAAGAAGCAAGCCGTAACCGTGATCGACCTCCCATAACTAACCGTCAGCAGCATCTTTTTTAAAACCGCACCGCGGGACTCTCCATACATGAATTACACGGGAAATCATACAACTGCCATGCTATTTTAGAAATACTGGGCACCTCAGACATCTGTATTTTCCATTCAGCAGCGAAACCTGGTACCCCCGTAAAGAATCAGCATACATTTTATTTCATTTCTTAATCCATAGCGTTACTCCAGATCCCCAATACTGATCATATTTGAGGCATGCAAGTGGTACAGAAGTCAGTGAGAATGAACTTTCACATTGCTCATCGGATCACATATAAAACATAACACCATACTCCTGGACCATACTGTATTAGACTTAAATTTAAAAAAACAAAAACATAAAAACATGACAGCGCTGCCCTACCGCATTAAATATGTTGCTCTGCACTTCCTGATTTTATGTGTTGGGTCAAGTGAGGTCGCACGTGTAACAGCCGCGCAAGTTCCAAGTGTAAAACAAAAAAAACACTTTTTCAGGTGGGCCTGTTTTGGTTTGTTTGTCTGTCTTGTTGTTTGCAGATTGCTGGGGAGGAAACCTGAAAAATTCAGTGTACTATTATGGAAGTGATGGGGGGGCATAAGTACAACAGAATGGAGCTTTGGGGGGGAGCGGCAATAACAGATGAAATAGCACAGAAAGCAAGGGACTACTTTGCAAACAAAAGACTTAAAATTCAGTCTCACTTTTTCTTATTTTAATTTTTTTAATTTTTGTAGAAACGTACACAAACTGCCACAGGTAGCCTATTTCCTAAGTGCAATAATACCCTCCAGGGTGGGCGGTATGGGCAATACAGGATCTTCCAGGGGTTATAAGGTTCTTTGCCTGTGGTGCTGGGCCTCATTACGCTGCTGGGTGGTCGGGTATTGCCCAATACTGCCCACCCTGTCGGGTATTATTGTTTGCATACAGAATAAAAAAATAATTTTAAAGAATGTTGTTTGTGTGTAAAAATATTTTTGTTTCTTAAGAGAAGATGCAAAGAATGCAAATGAAGCTCTAAGCAATCAGCAGGGAGGTTATGCCAGGATAACATCCCTGCTGTGGTAGTCAACTGACCAATCAGAAGCCAGGATTCTTTCTTGCCATTGTATAATCTAGAGTATTCAAGTTCCTCAGGAACCATGCTCTCAGGCATTGTGTTTTGAGATTTAGGAATGCTATGCTGCCCTGAGATAGGGTTAGTAGATTGTGACTCAGTGGCAGGCTGATTGGAGGCTTGCTGATTGGAGGCTTGCTGGAGAAGGTCAGCAGACTTGAATACCAGGTCTTTCTGTCCCACTCTGGAGCCATTAGGATCAGTGTTGCAGATTCCTTCCTGAGTTTCAGGAGGACTTTCTTGATGAGTGGAAATGGTGGTAAGGCATACAGGAACCTCTCTGTCCAGTCCAAGTGTAACCCCCCTATCAATGGGGGTTCCCGAAAGGTCTTCCACGAGCTTGCCTAATTGCTCGTTGCCCCGTTGGTGTTCAGCGTTATCGCCGTTTAAATGTATTGTCAGTGAGTGCCTGCGTGACCTCCGTGTACTGTCCCTATAAAAGCTGTCTGATTACAGATATAATTAATCTGGGAGGGGGACTGAGTGTTTCCATGCTCGGGTCCCGCCCAGGCTGCTGACTAATCGCTCCATTTCTGCCATCGCCAATTGTGCAGAAGGAACCCTGTTGAAAGATGTAACTAATTGCTGGAATTCGCTTAGAGTAATAATGATTATGTAGTCTGTTCTAACCTGCCTTTTTTGCAGTAAGGACTGTTCTGTTTAGCTCCACCATTTTGGTCCCAAACTGCCAAACTGGACCAATCCGGACCTGATGACTCTAAAATGGAGCCTGTTGAAGTGGGACTGTGTGGCTTACCAGTGTGGGATTTGTAGTTCTGGATGGTTGATACCTTTTGTACCAAAAGAGGGAGCTCTTACTGTGATTGACAGCTGGACCAACTAACCAACTGGACCTTTTTGGATCCAAGAGCAACCCTCAAGCTGTCTACTGGCAAGCCAGATTGAAGCTGAGAGCTGAGGGAGAAGGACTGCTCGTGATAGGTGAACAAGCGTGTCGTAGTTCGAGCGGGAGAATGGTGCAAAGGCCTTGTTAGCGGACTGTAGTTTGGATCATGGTGCGAGGAGAGAGAAGGGAAAACAGGAGTAATGTCGGACTAATTCTGTTTGGTGAAGAGCATAGAAGCTATCGAAGTGTAACCAGGCTCAACCTGTAGAAGTCCGAAGATTTTGCTAAATGCGATCGGCCTGTCAGGAACGTCAGCTACCTTTGAGCTTCCAGGTTTGAGCAGTGACTTTGCAATCAGGATCGGGGAGCAGTGTGCCTGGTACATTCTTACATATAAATGTGCTGTGAACTGGAGGGGGGGGGTCACAATCTGGTTTTCCCTCAAGTTAAGCTGTGTGCTGAGGGCTGGAAGTGTGCCCAGCTCATATCGGACTGAATCTGTTGCTATCTAATGCAGCTAGACCCTGCCACGAGGGCTTGGTTACCCTACCCTGCTGCACAGAGAAGATCCATCGACAAGAGACCTGCCAGGGGATCAGCCCCCCTGTTCCCTGCCTGAACGGGAATGATGCTGCAGTGAATAGTGTGGGCCCTGCTTCTTGAGACAATCCGGAATCCTCATCTACTGTCTCGACCATCATCCATCCTGTGGCCAGTTCTGGGTATTGTGAGTAACCGTCAGGGTAGCTTCCTGCAACATACAGTTAAATCAAATGTGTGTCACCTGATTAATTGTTGTTTCTTTTCTTCTGAATGAACTGAGCCCTCCGGCTCTGGATTACAATTAGGGTGTGGTGCATGTTGTTTCTTTTCTTCACTGGGCCCCAACCAGCTGCAACGCTGGCCTACCTCGAGCAACAGTCCTGGCTAGCCCATCTTCCATCCCCCTGGATACCCAGAGAGTGTAACTGTAGTGGGGCTGCTAAATGCTTACACTGTAGAGTAAATGATAGAGTATTCAAGCTAATTACCCTGATTGTGCCCCTCATGTATTACCCCCAGAATAAATCAGATCTACTTTTTCTGTAATGTACATAGACTGTAGTGTCAGTTTGTGCTCAAGATCTTGTATGGTTGTTTTTTTGTTCTATCTAACCTTGTTTTGCAGGGGGTCCCTAGAGCCAAGCTGGAAAAAACTGTCCTGGGAGTAAGTGCTAAATGTATGTGTATTTGCAAAACATATCAGGGGTATTGTGGAGGTAAATATTGGGTATTGAGTGGGCCACTAGTAGGAAAAGAGGTGGGTCACGGTGTCTCAGAGGGCTGTGGCCTGGTTAGATTGACCAATACCAACCCTGACCTTTGGGTGGAGGCACCTGTCACCGAACCTAGACCCCTTAACCTGCTACTAGCCAGGCAGACAGGGGTAGTAGCCCTTGGGAATAACGCCGCCTAAGGGTTACACAAGACCAGGGTATACTCTGGGACTGTCCCTCTGTCTGGTGATCTGCAACAAAACTGTGGGAGCTGATTGTTTTCCCAAGAAGCTAACAGGTCTATTTTGGGAGTGCCCCATCTTTTGAACACTGTGGCCAGATCTTGTCTGTTAAAAGTCCCTTCATTGTTTCTTTGGTTGATTCTGCTTTAAGGAATCTATCAGGACATTATCTTTGCCTGGCAAGTGCACCGCATAAATGTTTGCTCTTAAGATGTATGCCAGGTCTCAGATGCTCATTGCTTCTGTACACAGTTTTGAGGATCTTGTCCCACCCTGCCTGTTTATAGAATACATTTGTAAGGCCACCCTCCCTGGTCTAGTGGTATACTGGATTGTACGGTTGTACAGGGAGGGGCCTCACACAAAGAACTGCTGGGAAAAACTTACTTGACCTCTCAAGCCTGAAACGACCTCAGGATTCCACTGACATGCAGCAGTGCTAATTGGAGCTGCAAAAGAAGGGGATTTGCAGAACTCAGATGTAGAACAAATGTAGTGCCCAAACTAAGGGTTATAAAACAAAATAAGATCCTCTGTTCCTCCTACTGTGAGCTCACATAAACTGTTGGCAACCTCATGAATTCCACTTTAAACTTCCCAGGAGGCACCTTCTCATTTCATTCTACCTTTTTGCCACAAGGTGAAACAGTCTGTTATTCCTGGATTGGATTCAACCATGAAGGGCAATTTCTACCAGCGTATTATAGCCCGATGGAGGAACTAGATAACCTCAGAGTCCGCCTCCCCCAGGCTGCATGGGTGGGGACTCACCGGCACCTCTGAGCCCATTTTTTCTGTTTCACATAACCCTGGCAGACTTTACAGTTCCCATGCTGACAGCTGAGCAGCACTACTGAATCCTGTCATTTATGCTGGAATAGATCCTGGCTTTCCACAATCTATCCCTGTACACTGTTCTTTACAGAGTTTCCGTCTTAGTACATTGACACCTGGCCCACCTGGGCATCATGTCTGGTGCCTACTCGCACTATGCAGACCTTTTGGAGCAATCCAGCCCACACTTTAAATGCTGAGGTAAACTCCTGTTTTCTGATAGGAATTTTGCAACTTCAAAGTCACTGTTCCTACTTGGGAAGGGTAGGTGCCGCTGAATGCCAAAATGTATAACAGAGTGAACATCAACTTAGATCATTTGTCCACAGAACTCCCTGGGACCAACTTCCTCTCAGACAGATCTCTGTTTTTTTATTCAAATGTCTTTTTTTGTCCTGCTGGGGGAAGGCTCTCTTTCAAAGCTCTTTTTGTTTGCAGCCTGGGTGCTGACAGGGGGGGACAGCCAGGACAACTATCCCGGGCCCAGGTGGCTCAGTGGGGTCCAAATTTAGACATTTATATGTCTTGGGGATGGGAGGAGGACCCGGACTCAAAGGTGTGTCCCGGGCCTGGAAATTTCTATCTGCACCCGCAGCCACCATGAATGAATACTTTTCTTGATGCCAGGCTCTGTAGAGAAACTTTCAGAAATTGGGGACTGGCACAATGTGCCAGGCACAGTTCTCCCACCAACTCTCTCACCAACCTCTGCCCTTCAACAAAGACCACTGACTTCTCTGGTTTTGAATGCTAAGTCAGATCAGCTGACCCAGTCCTTCAAGGGCATAGAAAACTAGCATAGCGTAGAGATTGCTAGACTCTGTTAAAGATACATAGCTCCTGAGGGGGGGCTACGCATTGCTGTGGTGTTGTCTGTTCTGATTTGGACAGTCTGATCCTGTAGCTGGGAGGAGAAACATTGCATTGCTAGCAGTACTGCCCTGAGCTCCAGTAGGTTGATGTGTTCCAGTGACTGCTATGGGCTCCATATGCCACTCATTGTGAGGTCCTGTAAGTGGGTGCCCCACCCTAGGAGTGTGCCATCTGTAGTAAGGATGCTTGATGGTGATTGCTGAAGAAAGGGAATGCCCTCTCTGAGGTTTCCTTCTTCCTTCCACCACTCTAGTGACTTTAGCAGTGCTTTTGTCACTGGCACCAGCTTTGAGAGCGGGTCCTATATTTGAGACCAGTTGCCTCTTAAGTGGTACTGGATAACTTTCATTCAAAACCTGGCCCATGAAGCCACAGCTGTGGATGCAGCCATGAGTCCTAGTAATTGCAGGAAGTCCCTTGCAGGTCTTGGCTGACCAGTTGTGAAGGACTCTACTGCTGCTATAACAGCTGCAACTTTGGCCTGAAGGAGGAAAGCTTTCCCTTGTAAGGGGTTTAGCTCTGCTGTTATGAAGTCCAGTACTTGAACAGGTTCTAGCTGGGACTCCTGAAAGTTTATCAAGAATCCAAGGTGCTTCTTACAGTCTCTAGAGAGTGCCTTTGTTCTGTTTTCTCTGAGACTAGCTAGTCATCCAGGTAGGGAAAAACTATCACAACTTGCCTTCTCAAGTGTGCTACCACCATCGCCAAGCACTTTATGAATACCCTTGGTGTTGAGGTGAGACTAAAGGGAAGAGCTGTGAACTGGTATTGGTAGTTCTCTAGCTTGAACCTGCGATATTTTCTGTGTGATGGCCTGACTGGGATATGAAAATAGGCATCTTTAAGATCCAGTGATCCCAGCCGCTGTCCTGACTGCAGAGATGTATCACTGTTCTCAATATGACCATGTTGAATGTCTCTTTCTTTATATGCTTGTTTAGATACCTGAGAGCTAAAACGGATCACCACTCCCCATTTTTCTTGTGGGTGAGGAAGTACCTTGAGAATAGACCCTTGCCCCACTGACAGGCAGGGATCATTTCTACAGCTTTTGCTGTCAGCACTTTTTTTTACTTCCAATTCTAGCAGCATTCTTTCTGTGGGGGAGAGTGCTGGAAAAGTTTTGTGTTTCTGTAGTCTTGGAAATCTTTTGAATTGCAGTGACACTCCTAGACCCACTCACCTCTAAGACCCACTTGTCTGAGGTAATGTTTATCGATTCCTGAAGATAGAGAACCAATCTTCTCCCCACTGGCAATGGATCGGTGAACTGGGCAGAACTGTCAGGGGTTTTGCTTTGGCTGGGGCTTGGGTGCTGGTGTTGCAGCAGCAGTACACTTTGAGCCCTTTCCGCCCCTGCCCCTGTAGTATCCCCTTTGTGGCTGATACTCATAAGGGGTATATTGGCCATAGACTCTTGGCAATTAACCCATGCCTCTGCCTCCTCTTCCACAGGGCCTATTGGAGGTAGAGACCTTTCCTTCTGAAGGAAAGAATAGTCGAGTACCTAGAGGCCAGTGGAGCACAAGACCCAAGGCAGCATGGATTCACAGCGGGAAGGTCATGTCAGACGAATCTAATAGATTTCTTTGACTGGGTGACCAAAGTAGTAGACCAGGGAGGGGCTGTGGACATGGCCTACCTAGACTTTAGCAAGGTATTTGACACAGTCCCACACAAAAGATTAATAGTCAAATTAACCAGCCTAGGAGTGGGACCCAGAGTGGTAACCTGGGTAAAACATTGGCTGGACAACAGGACACAGAAGGTAATTGTAAATGGAGTCCATTCTGAAGAAAGGGGGGTTACTAGTGGGGTACCGCAGGGTTCAGTATTGGGTCCAGTCCTTTTTAATGTCTTCATCAGTGACATTGCAGAGGGACTGGAAGGAAAAGTATGCCTTTTTGCAGATGACACAAAAATCTGCAACAGGGTTGATACACAAGGAGGCGTGGAAAGGATGAAAAGGGACTTGGCAAGGTTGGAGGAATGGTCAGAAGTATGGCAGCTAGGATTCAATGCAAAGAAGTGCAAAATAATGCACCTGGGAAACAAGAACCCAGGAAAGAATACACAATGGGTGGGGAGGTAGTAACAACAACAAACAAGCATTTGTCAATGCCGAATGTTTGCTTACTGGCATTGGCAGTGGCAGTGTAGAAGTTACAGAGCTGCGTAATAGGAATGGCAGTGAAGTATTGAACTGAAGCCAACCCTACCACCACCCTGCAGAGAGTGACAGGCATTGGGGTGTGCATTTGGGTCGTCAGGCATAATGGCCACGCCATTTCACCACACCCCACTCTGCAGAGACTGACAAGTGTCACGTCTTCCTTGGGGTCTTTGGCCCTTATGCGCACCCCATTTCATTAGGAAATACGGTGAGATGGGTGCAATATAGGAGAATGGGGTGAAGTTTGGAGCCGAAGAGTCCAAGGCATACCTCGATGCCTCTCAGAGACTGCAGGGTGTGGAATGGTATGAGCATCACAGGCAAGAATCCCAAGTCACACCCCTGATTCCTGTCATTCTCTATAGGGTTGGGCGATTTAGTTGAAAAGCCTAATACCTCAGGCATTCGTTGGTATTTTAACTCCAAATTTTCAACATGTTTGTTTTGTGACCCCACCTCATGAACAGGGGGAATATCAGTTTGGTAGCTGAAAGCTGCTTATGCACAGTGACGATCGCGGATTTAGTACCGCAGGTGCAAAAATATTCCGAACAGGTTGTAAAAATGACAGCTGTACTCTGTCATGGGGAGGTGTAAAATGGCTATGTTGCAAATGTGTAGTAAAATATTTAAAAAATGGTGAAGTCACGGCGATACATAGAAACTGTGCAACCACCCGTTATATAAGTAGGTTGGGGATATTTTATAGCAGATTGTCAACTCAGGCATTTTGGTGCCTCCGATCATGAACAGTGTCACTGTGATTTTCTTTATCTGTGCTGAACAATGATTTCCGACAAGCGACCACGCATCTCTGCACTGAAAGTGTGAAACACACTTCGCCATGTTAGAAAAATGGCAGCTGTACTGTTCATAAGGAAGTGTTGAAAAATGCCACTAGTGAAAATCTGGACTGAAAATATTGCAAAGTCATGAACTAACGAGGATGCGTGAAACTGCACAATGCTCACCGTAACACAGTCATTTTATGGACTTTTGTCACCAAATTTTCAACATAGCCATTTTAAGACCTCTGCTCATGAACGGTGTAACTGTGATTTTCTTAATCTGTCCTAAACATTGCTTTCGCACACCAACAGCACCATTGTGCGCTACATGTGCGATAACACATTTTGGGTGACATATGAAAAATTGCAGCTGTACTGTTCATAAGGAAGTTTAATAAATGGACATGTTGAAAATCTAGAGTGAAAATATTAAATTTGCAAACTTACGAGCATGCATAGGAACTGTCAACGACGCTGTAAAAGTCATTTCTAGGCATTTTTCCACCAAGTTTTCAACATAGCCATTTTAAGACCTCTGCTCATGAACAGTGTCACTGTGGTTTGTTAATGTGTCCCATACATTGAGCTTGCACACCGACTGCGCCATTGTGCGCTACATGGGCGGAAACACGTTTTGGGCAGGATGTGAAAAATGACAGCTATACTGCTCATAAGGAGGTGTGGAAAAATGGCAGTGTTGGAAATCTGGAATGGAAATATTGAAAATTCGCAAACCTAACAGCGTGTGTGGGAACTGTGCAACGCACACTCGTAAAACAGTCATTTTAAGGAATTTTTTCACCAAATTTTCAACATAACCATTTTAAGACCTCTGCTCATGAACAGTGTCACTGTGATTTTCTTAATTTGTCCCATATCTGATATCGCACAATCGACCGCGCATTCTGCGCTACAAGGGCGGAAACACATTTTGGGTGAGATGTAAAATGACAGCTATACTACTCATAAGATGGTGTGGTAAAATGGCAATGTTGAAAATCTGGAGTGAAAATATTAAAATTTGCAAACTTACGAGCCTGCGTAGGAACTGCATAACGCACACTAAATCAAACAGTCATTTTGGAATTTTAACCAAATTTTCAACATGGGGTTTGGGCCCCCTTCATGAATGATGTCACTGTCATGGCGGTATTCAGTCCCAAAGGTGATTTCGCGGTCACTGTGTGAAATCACCCCCGAGCCTGAATAACGCCATGACAGTGACATCATTCATGAAAGGGGTCCCAAACTTCATGTTGAAAATTTGGTGCAAAATTTCAGAACCTGAGATATGCAATAAAATTGAAACCCCTATCTAGCCCATTGTACAGCTTACGGCATTTCCTCAGTTCGCGGTCGCCTTTGAAGAGTGCAGACGTGTTCCCGGTCCACCGAAGATCGTCGCGCCGGAGTCCGGAGGTAAGTATGGGGTGAGGGGTGTGTGGAGAGGCTGGGTGCGCAGTGGGTGGGTGCTGGTTGTGGGAGGGGTGTTGGAGGCGCCGTGGGACAGTTTTTGTTTACAGGTAAAAAAAGCGTCGTGGGACGCTTGCCCACGCTGGGGTGGGCTCTCAGCGTGGCTGCTGACTTACTGAGGCGTTCAGCCAGCGGGATTGGGCACCCGTTGGCAAAAAACTATTGGGACGCTTGCCACGCTGGGTGGGCTCCCAGCGTGTCACAAGGACTTTGGGGGCGTTCAGCCGAGGGTTGGGCACCCCGTCAGCAAATATTGATTGCCACTGGGGTGGGCTCCAGCGTGGCACCAAAACTGGGAAGGGGAGACGATGCAGCGCGGCCGATGGGGATTGGGCACCCTGTCGCCATACGCTGCATGCGGGGCGCGACGCTCTGCAGCTGGGGAGCTGTGCATGAGCAGCTTCTATCACTGCTCTCACTCAAGCGTAGCTCTCTTTCAACTGGGAGGTCACTGCATTTTGGAGCCGGTCATAGACAGCTCCAAAATGCATTGGCTTACAGGGCCGCGCCTGCCAGCTCGCTGCCTGAATTGGAGGAGGAGGTGACACACATCCGAAATCTCCGATGATGGCACTATGTTTCTTGCACATGCGTGCAAGCAAACATAAAAAGGAAAGGGACCTGGGGTAATCATATCAGATGACCTTAAGGTTAGCAAGCAATGTGAGAAGGCAGTAGGGAGGGCTGGGGTATACTGGGATGTATAGGGAGAGGCATCAGCAGCAGAAAACAGGAAGTTGTTATCCCTCTGTACAGACAGTTGGTGAGACCCCATCTGGAGTACTGTGTCCAGTTCTGGAGACCCCATCTCCGCAAGGACATAGACAGGATAGAGGCAGTCCAGAGGAGGGCAACTAAAATGGTGCAGGGTCTGCAAGAGAAGCCGTATGAGGAGAGACTACAGGAGCTTAATATGTATACCCTTGAGGAAAGAAGGGAGAGGGGGGACATGATAGAAACTTTTAAGTACCTCAGTGGAATCAACAAAGTCCAAGAGGGTAGCATCTTTCAGAAAAGAGACTTGCAAGAACAAGGGAGACAATTTAAAGATAGAAGGAGGGCAGTTCAGGGGCAATGTGAGGAAGTATTATTTCACAGAGAGGGTAGTGGATGCATGGAACAGCCTTCCTGAGGAGGTTGTGGGGTCTAAAACTGTGGGAGAATTCAAAAATGCATGGGACAGACATAAGGCAATTCTTGTGGGGGGTAGGAAGAAATAGGCTGTTGGTTAACTAGGATCTGCGGCCTATCCTGTAGGTAGGGAAATGGGCAGACTAGATGGGCCTAGCGGTCCTTATCTGCCGTCAAAGTCTATGTTTCTATGTTTTTTTGTTTCTTCTCATTGTTACTCCTCTACGTGATGTTGTATTTATCAACTTTTTTCATGTATGCCTCTGTTTTGTCACTAAAAAATGAATTCCCTTCAAAGGAGCAGTCCATGGCTTTGTTTTATGTATCCTGGGAAAGGACGGTAGTCCTTAGTCAGAAAAATCTTCTTAAGGACACAGCATGAGCTCGATCTCCAGCTGGAGTATCATTAGTATCCACAGGGGTGTGGAAGTGGTACTTAGTGGTGTCCAAGGCTGATCCTGCTGTGGCAACCAAGTCCTGTGCCAGATCACCGTCTGCTCTATCAGCAAGTGCCAGGATTGTGTTCCACAGTGCTATTTGGTACTGTGCTATGTATGCTGACTAAGCTGCCTGCCTAATAAGCAAGGATGCTGTAGTATAAACTTTCTTGGCCATAGCATCACATTTTTTGGAGTCTTTCTGGTGGCTGAGCAAAGAGTGTGACTTTTGCTCGCTCACAACCCGAAGCCTGGGTTACACCTTGGTGATCAGGGTGGGCATACATGTATTGTACCTCTTGTCTGTCCATCCAATATTTTCAATCTTTTTTTTTTTTTACCGATGGCTGCAGCTGAAGAAAGTGAATACTGTGTATGATTTTTCATATGGCCTTCTTAAAGAGCAACAGTTGTGGTTATTTTTTAAAACAGTCCCTAAGCTCCCCACTGGTGCCTTACCATACCTGGACTTACATAGTCCAAATTTCTGATGTGAAGAAGATGAAGGAGAAGGATTGTAATTCTTGCCATGGAGGGCCGCACCAGATCCTTTTTCTTCCTGGTACCACTTGTTGAAAGCTGCCGCCACTGGCCCACGCTATTTACGTTTTGTGACAGTTGTATAGAACACGGGCGGCTCCAGTTAAATGAATGGTAATATTCAAAATGCTTTTTGTCATATTTAGAATGAATTGACTGATGGACTTCTAAAACAAGGCAAAATCATTTGAAAATCACCCCATTTATTTAATGTAGCACACCCTCACGCCAGTCAACTACGCCACAAAACGCTATGTGGGGGTGGCATGGGAGCAGAGCTTTCAGCCAGTGGTACCAGGAACAGGAAGGATCTAGCAGCTGGCTTCTCTCAGTCAAGAATTATGATTGTTTCCTCTTCATACGAACATATAAAGGATGTCAGCAGATACAGGCCTGATGGTCTATCTAGTCTGCTCAAGTATGCAGTTAGCAGTCTGTTACACTGCAGCTGCTCCCCACTCTCCTACCCACATATCCAATTTCATGCCCATACTAGCTGTTACCCATCCCCCCAGTGCCTCATTGGTGACCTTCCACCTTACTTTGTCCCATCCCCTCTTAAAACTGCCCACTATCTTCAAGGACACCACCTCTTCAGGCAATGCATTCCACCCTGCCACCACTCTCTCCATGAACTAGTGCCTTCTCATTTCCCTTCCGAATCTACCACCCTCCAACTTTAGATTGTGCCCCCTAGTGTTCCTTCCTCTCCTTAATCTTAAAATTCCCTCTGTACCATCTTTATTTATGCCTTTCATATAGTTGAAGGTTTATATGATGTCCCTCTCTATCTCTCCATTCCTCCAGGGAGTACATTTATTTATTTAGTTTTTGTTGACTGGGAAGAAGGACTATTATGTTGCACTCCCTCAGTCTCTCCTTATAGGGTTTTCCCTCCATACCAAGGATCATCCTGGTTGCTCTGCATTGGACCCTTCCAGCAATTTAACACCTTTCTTTAAGTAGGGTCACCAGAACAGCATGTAGTACTCCAGGTGTGGCTTCACCAATAACCTGTACAGTGGCAGGACAACCTCCCCTCTCCTGGACATGATTCCTCTGGCAATACACACCATCATCTTATTAGCCTTCTTCATCTTCTGCACATAAGAAAATTTCAGGATATGAACTCTGTAAGTCCAGGTGGGGCAAGTCACCGGGGAGGGGCGCTTGATGGAACCACCAAAAATGGGGCTCTTTAAGAGATGTATGTACGGGGACTAACAACCTCCTTGAAGATGCAATACCCATCATATCCATAAATTCAGCATTTTCTTCATCCTCCTCCTCAGTTCCTTAGGGTGGATGTTGTGAGTATCAAGCATATGTCCAACAAATGAGAAAAATAAAGTATAGCCCTCGTTATGCCCTGAAAGAGAGACACAATCTTGTTAAGTGCACCCTGTGGTCCCATGGGCTCACCTTCCTCCTCCTCCACAGGCAGATAGGCTGTAACCTGAGGTGGCATTTATATTATTAAAAAAATTCCCATAGCCTGGATGGCTTGGGAAATTGCCACATTTTTGATATGTCCTCAGATGAGGAAATTTTTTTCTTTATCATTTGCCTTCTTTCTCTGTTCAGGTTGAGTGGCGGTGACATTTTTTTCCTTAAATTTCTTTTTAGTAGGCATCATTTCCAGTGTCTGCTTAGAGGATCTTTTATTTATATTTTTGCCATCAATGGCTTCAGTGCACCCCCATTCAGACACCCTGGTATCTGAGCTACCTTTACCATGGCGTTCTGATGGCTGTGAAGCTTTATCTTTTTTCTTGCCACCTTTTACATTTTTTGATGCTGCTGTTAAAAAGGATGCAGACCCTTCTGATGTGTGCTTTCCACCATCACTGGGAACTCCCTCAGAGCCTTTGTTATTATTGTTGGTGACAAGAAAGCGGACGGAGAAGCCATAATGACTTCTAATTAATTTGCTCTTTTATTTAAGGTTTCTGAGAAAAAAAACAGACATGCAGAACTCCCACAAATAAACTTGTGGTCTGATCCAAGGCAGTTTACAGTGAGCTCATGGCAGTCTGCCATTGCCAGGAGCTAAAATTGTGATATAAAAGTTTTTAGCCTGTGGATCCTCTAGGTCTCTTTGATATACCGATTTAGAGAGATCCTAATAAAAAAGTGAAAGTAACACACAAAAACAGTTAAAAATAGTAGAAAAGTAAGAGCCCAGTAGAAAAAAAGTCTCTTACTTCCAGACAACTGTGCCAAAGGTCGAATTGCGGCTTCCTGTACAGGAAGCCATTAATTAGGGTGAAAGGCCACAGGCTGAAATGGAAAGTAAAAACTATTTTGTTTCTGAGCAGCGAGGGTTCAAAACAGAGGATCATTTACCAAAAGAATGCAGGTAAGTGATAAAATTAGCCAAAATAGCTAAAAACAGAAAAAGGGTAGCCAAAAGGAGGTCTCTGGTTCTGGAGAATCAAAACAGGAGCTGGAAGGACCAGTGTTTAAAATTAAAATACCCTAACTAATGCAGAGTAGGAGCAAAATATAATGAAATACTTTAAGCTGCTGCTAAATGTTTATTTTAAAATAAATAAGTGACTGGAGTCCCAGTTGTACTGGAGCTCGACTCGGGGCGACCGTTCTCTCCAAGCGGAGAAACAAATCTACTATCTTTGAATAGATTTCTCAGGAGGTGCTGCTGGAGCCGTCACATATCTGCCAACTTCTCATCCTTCTTGTAGGGCTCACACCATCAGGATCAAAAAAAGCTGGAGTATAGCCGCAGGATAACATCTCAAAGATTTTTTGAAGATACATAAGAGCAGTGCACTTCCTTGGCTGGTGTGGGAAGAGCTCTGCTGTTATGTATCTTCAATAAATCTTTGAAATATAATCCTACAGCTAGGCACCAGTCGTTTTTTATCCTGATGGTGTGAGTCCTACTGGGAGGATGTGGAGAAACAAATCTGGCAACTGCCAGTGCGGATGGTGGCTGCTGAGCACATAGTCCAAATTCTAAATTCTGCTAATTAGAACAGGGTTCTGTCTCTGGGGCATCTGTCTGCTATGAGATGATGCTTAGAGTATAACCATTAGGTGAGGGATTCCAGGAGGTTAGAATTTGTAACTATCTAGTGGTTTTGAAACACACTGTATCCCAATGTGCTTTACAGAGCAATGGATTTGATACTGGTAGTGCAGGGACTGTAGAATAAAACTGAATTTGAATTTATGTAGCACCTTCCATACACATTGTATCTCATAGTGCTTTTTAAGGCACTGCAGTTGATACTGGTAGTGCAGGAAACTGTGGAGTTGATTAGAATTTGGAGTTATATAGCTCCTTAATACACACTGTATTACGAAGTGCTTTATAAGGCAATGAGAGTTAAAGACATGTAATGCAGGGAACTGTAGAATTGAATAGAATTTGGAGTTGCCTAGCACATTTGATGCACACTGTATCCCAAAGTGCTTTATACAGCTATGGATTAGGTACTTGTAGTGCGGGGACTGTAGAATAGAACAGAATTTAGAGTTACGTGATGCCTTTCACACACACTGTATCCCAAAGTGCTTTACAGGGCAATGAGTTAGAAACTGGTAGCATAAGGAATATAATAATATTAATAAATACAGTTTTTAAAGCACCTTTAAGTATTTCCAAGGTGCTGTACAGACAATTAAACAAGATCAAAGTACATAACAGTCAGGGAGCATTATACGCTGGCTGGAACAAATTGGGTGTGTAGTTTGCTTTAATTAGTTCTGGATCATTGCAGGCCTGAGTTTCCAGTGGTCGGATATTCCAGAGACGTGGGCCGCAGACCAGAAAGGCACGATTGCCAAAGGTAGCCTGACTGGTGGTTAGGACATTGTAGAGATATGTATTGGAAGCACAAAGTTGACAGGATGGATGATGGTGATTAAACAGTTCCAATAGGTTTGAAGGTGTGAGTCCATTTTGGCATTTGAATATGAGCAAACGTGTTCTATAATTAATTTTGTGTTCAGCTGGAAGGAAGCCAGCGAAGTCTGGCAAGGAGTGAAGAAATGTGACTGAACTTCCTAGAGTGGGAGAGGACTCAAGCTGCAGCATTTTGGACAAGCTGAAGACAATGCAATGTTTGTGCTGGGAAAACAGATAGGAGGGCATTACAGTAATCCAAACAAGAGAAGATAAAACAATGGGCCAAGGTAGCAGCAAGGTCAGAGTTTAAGTACAAATGGATCTTAGCAATCGTACATAGGCAAAAGTAGCACTGTGTGCTGCTAACATGGGATTCCAAGTGGAGAGTTTGGTCAGAAAGGACTCTGAGGTTTCAGACTACCGTAGATGAATAAACGGTAGAGAAGTCATAGCTCATACCTAAGTCAGATAGATTGAGATGCTTTGTCCTTATAAGCAAACAATTCTGCACTCGTGAAGTCAGTCAAAAATAATAAACTGAGCTTAAATAGCCATAAAGTGATTTATTGTCAGCACAAAAAAGGAAAATGTGAGTTAAACCCAGAGCCCTGACGGTTCAACCGACACAGGGTCTTCATCAGGGGGCGGGTCTGACTCCCTGTGAAGCAAAGCTGAGCAGTCCTGGTACACAAATGACTTGAGAGGAAACTCTTCAATAAGTTAATAGGTCTTTGAGGGGTTTCATTTCTGGTACTAGAGACTCTGAGCATGAGGTTTTGGGCGAGAGGACTGTGAAGTGAAACTGAGCAGTTCTTACAGCCTAAACCTCATGAGAGGAGTTTCTTATACCATTAGAGAGCCCCCTTCAGAGGCCTTATGATCTTATTGTAAATGACTTGAGTTTATCTTGAATAATTTATAATACGTTTAGAGTCTTTTTTCCTACTTTTTTTTGTACTGTGCCCCCACCCTGAATTTGAGCACTCCCTCCTAACACTCCCACATGAGAGCACACTGTACACAGGATAAGAGGTACAGTGGCTCTGTGCAATGACTGGCTGAAATCACCTTAATTATTAATAACAACCATAAGACACAGTAACTGTAAATATAAGCATATAATAATAACTGGTTAGTGATGATTATTAACTGTGGGCAGAAGCTGTCAAACTCCATTATACATGGGTGATTATACACAGCCATGTATAATCACCCGTGTGTAATGGAGTTTGATTATACACATATCTGTATAATCACCTTTGTATAATGGAGTTTGATTAAGCACCTTTTCCAAAAATTCTAAAATCACTCTCATGCTAGCACTACTGGCTCCTCACGCTGTTAGCTCATGCTGTCAACTTGATTGCACTAACCTCACTAAAACTGCTGAACAGGAATCTAACTTATGTGCAGCTGAAGAAAGACACATTTCTCACAGAAATGAAAAATAACCAGCAGTCTACTAACATCTGTCTACCCACCTAAAAAATGGCACATTCATCACCATTTCAGCAACCTAATGACATAGAAAGACAAAAATTCATACATCAGCAAGAAAAAAGAAACACTAAAAAACCAAGAACGAGGTTAGGCTGTTCAGCAAGTACATGGCTGGCAAAAAAGTCAAAGGAACCAGTTATTATAAAAATAAAACATGGGGAAATGTGTGTCAACTCAGATTTTATGCACAGCTTTGGTGTGTGATGCCTTGCTAAACCCTTCAAGCTTTGCTCTTGGGGTTTATGAGGCATCGCACACCTTGGGTGTGCATAAAATCCTCATTACGCACACTTCTCCATGCATTATTCTATATATAAATCATGTTAAAGGCCTTTTTTTAAAAATATGAAATCTGAATTTAATACCAAATTTTCTGACTTTGCAGAATAGTAGAGAATTTCCTTTGTGGGAAATGGACTTTGTCCACTGAAATTAGAACTTCAGAAGTTTAGATCTATGTGCATTAGACAACCTCTGATAGTTATATGAGTATGTGAAATGTCTAGAAATAAACAACTCCTGATTGGCTTAGTATGAGTCCATGATTTATAATGATACACACGATGGTGTGTTAGTATAGTAGTTTGTGTTTGTCAAATGGCAGACGGCCGAAGAGGTGAGCATAGGGTTTGTGCTAGCTGCTGCTGAGTGACTGGAGTGGGGACTGAGGTGCTCTGAGTGATGGAGTGGGGGCTGGGGTGCTCTGAGTGACTGGAGTGGGGGACTGGAGTGCTCTGAGTGGTGGAGTGGGGGACTGGAGTGCTCTGAGTGACGGAGTGAGGGACTGGGGAGCTCTGAGTGATGGAGTGGGGCTGGGGATCTCTGAGTGATGGAGTGGGGACTGGGGAACTCTGAGTGATGGAGGGGGGCTGGGGAACTCTGAGTGATGGAGTGGGGGCTGGGGAGCTCTGAGTGATGGAATGGGGGCTAGGGTGCTCTGAGTGATGGAGTAGGGGACTGGAGTGCTCTGAGTGATGCAGTGGGGACTGGGGTGTTCTGAGTGATGGAGTGGGGCTAGGGTGCTCTGAGTGATGGAGTGGGGACTGGGGTGTTCTGAGTGATGGAGTGGGGGACTGGGGAACTCTGAGTGATGGAGTGGGGGCTGGGGAGCTCTGAGTGATGGAGTGGGGGCTGGGGTGCTCTGAGTGATGGAGTAGGGGACTGGAGTGCTCTGAGTGATGCAGTGGGGACTGGGGTGTTCTGAGTGATGGAGTGGGGCTAGGGTGCTCTGAGTGATGGAGTGGGGACTGGGGTGTTCTGAGTGATGGAGTGGGGGCTGGGAACTCTGAGTGATGGAGGGGGCTGGGGAGCTCTGAGTGATGGAGTGGGGCTGGGGTGCTCTGAGTGATGGAGTGGGGACTGGAGTGCTCTGAGTGATGGAGTGGGGCTGGGAACTCTGAGTGATGGAGTGGGGGCTGGGGCTCTGAGTGATGGGTGGGGGCTGGGGAGCTCTGAGTGATGGAGTAGGGGGCTAGGGAGCTCTGAGTGATGGAGTGGGGGACTGAGGTGCTGTGAGTGATGGAGTGGGGGACTGGGGTGTTCTGAGTGATAGAGCTGCCACTAGACATCAGTTAGTACTTGATTCCACCTAACCAGGAGACAGTACTAAAATACATTGTACAGTGTGCACTGGCTTGGGTTTTCACTGGCCATATAGCACTCAAGGTGAATTTCCAGTTGATTGACTGATAAATAAAAATATTCTCCTCCTCCTCATCATCATCATCATCAATGCATGATGGTTCAATCACAGAAAAC
This sequence comes from Neoceratodus forsteri, assembly GCA_016271365.2. Lineage (NCBI taxonomy): Eukaryota > Metazoa > Chordata > Ceratodontiformes > Ceratodontidae > Neoceratodus > Neoceratodus forsteri. The sequence continues at coordinate 84,093,340 of JADMNL010000034.1, forward strand.
CTTTAGAGTATAATTAAGCAATATACCACGAGAGGGTGTTGGTGATGCCAGGATTTACCCACGCCCTGGGGTGTGTGCCTCGTGGCAAAAATACACCAGGCGTGGGTAAATCCTGGCATCACCAACATCCTTGAGTGGCATATTGCGATTATACAACGTTCTCTTTTTTGGGGCACATAGAAAAAAATAAATAAAAGTTTTTTTTCCCCTACTTTATCCCATTTTTACTGTGGTTATTGTTGCACTGGAAAAAAATACTCCCCGATTGCTGGAGCTGCCCTGCTACTGAGGATGCACACTTTTGCTTCATGATTCTCGGTTGCAGTGTGTTTTGGGGGGGCCGGGTTGTGAGCGAGGTTGAGATGCCGAAAAGTGATGGAGAGCACATTGCGGGCAGAATTCTCTTGTGCTGGATTTTCGGAAGTCTGCTGTTTCTAGGGTTTCGTCTGTTAAGGCGAATGAGGTATCCATTTGTTTTAGTTTTTTTAACGACTGGCGATTTTTATTTTGTGAAGCGGGTGTGTAAGTGAGTGAGTGAGAAAGATGTCGGGATGTGTGAACCGAGATGGGTCTCACAGTGATTTATGGACAGTGATGGCTCAAGAGACTGCCTGGCATCTTAGTTTGTGGAGCGGTGAAATTTTAAAACTCAAGTCTGTTTGAATTTCGCAGTCAGCTGCGGTACACGGCAGTTTAACGAGGCTTAATATGGAGGCTTTGGTTGGCAATTTCAGGGGTCGGATGGGTTTTAAAGATGCGGCTGCCTGGCTCCTCTTCCCATGGGGTGATTGCAGCTTTTACAACGGGAGAGGAGTGCCAGGTAGCCAATAAGACTAGAGGATTTGTGCTTAATTTCTATGCCCATTGTATAATATTAATTAATGTCAGTTTTGGGTGGAGGTACTGTCCCTATCTTGCTTCCCCTAGTACATATGAACATATGAATCTGCCAGCAGAAACAGGCCTCAAGGGTCTACCAAGTCTGCTTGAATGTGCAGCTAATATCTTTACATTGCAGCTGCCCCTCCCCCCTCACTGTTACCCCCCCAGTCTGTCCCATCCCCTTTTAAAACTGCCCACCGTCTTACAGGATACCACCTCCTTGGGCAGTGTTCCATTTAGCCACAACCCTCTTCTTGAAAAAATGTCTCCTCATCTCTCCTGTATCTTCCCCCCTTCAATCTGAGACCATGCCCTCTCGTGTCCCTCCTCCTTCTCAACTTAAAGACCCCTTCTGTACTTGTCTTGTTGATCCCCTTCAAGTATTTAAAGGTCTCGATCATATCCCTCCGATCCCTCCTCTCCTCCAGGGTGTACATATTTAATGCACTCAGCCTGTCCTCATAGGATTTATCCTCCAATCCCTGGATCATCCTAATTGCCCTGTGCTGTACCCCCTCCAGTAATCTGATATCCCTCTTCAGGAACAGGCGCCAGTACTGCATGCAGTACTCCAAGTGTGGCCTGAGTAAGTGACCTGTACAGCGGCAGGATCACTTCCCTTCTTCTGCATGAGATTCCTCTCACAATACACCCCAGCATCTTGTTGGCTTTAGCTGCCACCTTCCTACACTGAGCTGACTTGTTCATATTCCCCGTTATAACTACCCCATATCTTTTTCCTCCTTGGTGGTACCTGACTGAACCCCTCCCAACTGGTAGCTCCTCCCCATGTTCCTTGCTCTGAAGTGCAGAACCTTGTACTTCTTTGCATTGAAACTCAACTGCCACATTCAAATACAGTACATATTTTGTTTTCAATCTGTAGTGTTCCCCCTCCCTGTCATCTTACCAGGGATCTACCCTGTAATCAGGGATTTAATAGTGTTAGTGGCTCAGAAGGTAGCATGTTCACCTCTGGGGCTGGAAGATCAGCAGGTTGTGGGCTCGAGCCCCACACTGGGTACTTGGGGTAATATCTGTAACTGACACTGTAGTGCCATATGAGGGAGAGATAAGGTGCCATCCTTCAGTCAAGACATTAAACTGAGGTTCCTTCTGCCCATCTCTGCGTCACTATTAAGGTGGATATAAAAGATCCCATGGCACTTATCGAAGCAGAGTAGGGATTTTTTTTTATTGATTAAAAAGTATATACAGAGAACAAAAACCAAAGCAAAGACATTGTCACCCTAGACAAAAACAAAACTATATACAGTCAGTCAATTGAACCAACATTATTTGAATCTGGAAAGAGAAAACAAAACACTACTCCCCTGTTACGAGTCCTCACACATGTCAAAAGGAGTGGGGAAAAAAAAAGAAACTGCAGATTAAACCTAATCTATATTTTCCCAAAGAACCTTGAAACAGTGAGCTGGTAAACATTTCACTTCCTGATCATACACCATCCTACGTTCATGTTCAACTTGGGTTACCACTGAACATTGAGGGTCATGGACTGTCTTCTGCTGAAATAAAAAGGAGTACCTGGTATGCCAAATGCACCATGTTAAACATGCCATCGTAATACACAGTGTACTATAGTCCCAAGATTTCCAAGAGTTCTCAAAAGAAAAATAAACCAAATTATCAAATGAAAGTTTTCAAGTATCGGAGTGTTCCAAAAAATACAGTGTTCTTTCCAGAAGTCCCTGATGTATGACCAGGAGAAAAAAATAGATGCACATTGTTGTGGGGGACTGCCTGCAGGACTTCTTGTAGACAGAACCTTTCAGCTTCCCCTTTATCTTTGTGGTTCCCCTGTACCTGGAGCTAGCCATGGGTACATGGCCATGGACCCACTCTTTCATCTTTTTTGGTATCTGTTGGTCTGTTAATTGCTTTGTTACTGTAGAGGAAAACACTTTACCAACGTCCACAAAGATTGGTTTCAGAAAAAAAGAAGAGACGACTATTTTATATAAATCTTTTCTGATGTTGGAGGAAACCTGAGAAAAAGTAACTTTCCATTTTCTTATGTTTGAAACGTAAGAGACAATAAAAGTAGGAACCCGTCTATCACACCTGTTGAGCGGCTTAGCCTCTTCCCTTTCCCACATCGTTAGAACAGAAAAACACCATTCCATACCCAGTGGAACCCGTAACTTATTAGACAGCCCAGGTTTTAAAAAACATACAAAGAACATAAACCAAAAGAACACTGGTGAGTTTGACATTCCGAACCTGCCTTCATCTGGTTTCCTATATGTGTGAGCACGCTTTACTGTACTGAGTCAACTGCCACACAGGAGATGGAAGGAAATGCCATGGATATTACTGTAGAGGCTGGCAGTATAGCCTGGAGCGTAGAGTACTGAGCTGTGAATGAACTTGGTACATCTGGAAGACCTGGGTTTGATTCCCCAAACCTCCCCTTGCATACCATGTGACTCTGAGCAAGTCAGTTAACTTCCCCAGTGCTCTCGGGTTGCCCCTGAAAACAGGCACCTGTACCCAGTTGGCTTGCCCTGGTTACCAAAGAATTAAAAATTAGCCTCCATTTCCTTAGGAGGGAGGAAGCAAAACTAATGTAAAGAACAAGAGTACAAGAAACATTTGTACCATGAAAACCCATTTGGTGTTAGGCATACTTACTTTTATTTATCTTGTGTTACCTGTCCTGCTGTTCTGTAATTTCATCATATTGTATAAACCTACTCGTGTTTGTTGCTAAATTTGTCTCCCCATACCTGAAGTTTTGACTTGACTCTGTACTGTACTGCTTTTCATGTGCTGCGTCACATATACAATTATGTATTTCTAAATTGTGTTCTCCCGGGTTGTGCCTGAAAATAGGCATCTTTGTGCCTAGTACACTAACCCGGTTACCAAAAGCAAATAAATAAATAAATAATAAATACAGTAGGCTACCTATTCCAATTATTCACTTTCTGATCTGCCAAATCTAGTTTTAGGCCCCAATTCTGGGGACCCACATCACCTTCCCAGAATTGTTTTACCAATGTTTTTAATGGGTCTTCTTGAATAAATATCCCCTGAACTGCAGCAGGGCAAGTAGCCCTCAAGGTTCCCAGGGCCATTCCTTTACTCAGGTTCACACTAGCCCCAGAGACAGCAAAGAAGTAATTTACGATAGTTGACACTGGATTCATGGAGTCCAGATCTTTAACCATGAGTCATATATCATCTACATATGCAAGTATTGGGGGGATGACCAGGCCACTGGGTATGACCATCCTCCGAATGTCAGGGGAATGAATTATCTTCCATACAACAGGGTCTCGTACAAACACATAAAGCAGGGGACTAAGTGGACAGCCCTGCTGAACCCCTCTTTTAACTTTTATAAACTTCCCATGCCAACCATGCAGAATGGGAGAGATCAGGGCTGTAGTGTATAAAAGTTTCAACCAGTATAGAAACTGATACGGAATGCCATACCTACACAAAACAGAAAAAAGACAGTAATGGGGAATGCAATCAAAGGCTGTCTCCTGAAAGTCAGGGGAAGGTTTTTGATCAGTCCCCTATTTTCACATTCAACCACTTCTTGTAACATATGGATATTGTCCTGAATTTGCCTAACTGGAATGCTATAGGATTGTGGGGAACCAATTAAGAGGAAAGCAACATGTGAAAATCTGGTGACAAGAATTTTCGTAAGGATTTTTAAATCAGTATTTTAAAAGACTAATTGTTCTCCAACTGGTGATTTATGACTTATCCCCTTTTTTGTACAGGAAAAACATGATTCCCTGTGTAAGACAAAGAACTAAGGACACCACAATTCAACATACATTTGAAAAGAGGAGCCAGTTCAGACTCTAAATCCTCATTTATTCTATGGTACAAGTCACCAGGTAGGCCATCCTAACCTGGTGCTGAACCAGAATGTAGGGATTTAATAGTCTCCACAATCTCAGCCAGGGAAATTTCTGCCCAGAGGAGGTCAGGTTGCTTTTCTGAAAGACGTGGAATTGGGAGATCATTAAGAAAGTGATTACCAGAGTTTGACAGAGACACAGTAGTCCCAACGACAGATTCGGCATGCCATTCTGAAAAAGCCAATTGGTCTTGAATATCTGTCAATAAACTACCACCCGTGTCCTTAGAAACACAGAAACAGAGAAGTTGACTGCAGATAAGGACTATGTGGCCCACCCAGTCTGTCCATTGTGTCTACCTAATTCAAAATTCCTTAATACTAGATAAATTACAAGCTGATATCCATATTCTACAGTCTTCAAAGGGGTCTGTTTGATACTTTTTACCTTTATTGTTGTACTTTTGCTCTATCAATAAAGATGACGTGCTGATACTGGAGCATGTATTTTCCATGCCAAGTGCTATTTTTACAAAATTTGCCTAAATGCCATGTGTGTGTATAAATAGCGCTTGGCATGAAAAATAAAGAGATTTTTAAATCTCCATACATATGGGCAATATACCGGAAGGGACAAAACCACATCAGCGTATCACATTTTTTGGCAGCACGATCTCCGAGGGGCTGGACCCCATTTAACAAAATGATGGCTGCACTGGGGATAGAGTAGAAGTTTTATGAGCGTGAAGGTATTTTAACTATTAAATACATTTGGGGATTACAGGGGGGATTGGGGTGCTCAAGCCATGATATATGCTGCAGTGGCTCCGTGAAGTTCCCTGGTAGATCTCCTTTAAGCGAGCTAACCTTAAAATTGAGGATCGGTCCTCCCATCTGGAAGAGAAAAAGTAAGAAGAAGGACCCTAAATCATGCCACATTATTTAGATTTCTTTACCCCTTTCATTTTGGACTTCCTCTTCTTAGTGGTGTGTGTGTGTGTCTGAAGGTCCGTCCATCTTCATTGTCAGAAGACGAGTCGTGCTGGGATGAAGTGAGGGAAAGGCATCCGAGTCTTCTTCGGTCTTGCCTCAATGGGCAGACTGGATGGGCCTTGTGGTCCTCATCTGCCATCAACTTCTATGTTTCTATGTTTCTGTTTTCTCAAGATCTCTTATTTATCTCTTAAGGGTTAGTCATCTCTTTTGCATATTTTTGACTGAGACTGTCCCTTTGTCTTTCTTTTCCTGGCCACCAATTGTAGATTCTTCGTGAATGGCATAGATGGGGGTGACATAGACCACTGACACTTCAGGGGTGCTTGCAGACTGTCTCTTATCCTGTAGATTAGATGCAGCGGAAATGGAGGCTATAGTTTTTGATTCCTTGACATGTGCTTCATCCAGAAGCAGAGGAGCTTTTAGAGTCTGTGACCAGAAGACCCTTGTGGAGGTCCTGATCTACCAGGTCTACATGATCATCTGGAGGATCAGCAACGTGGGGAGGATCATACATGTCCATCACTTCCTCTTAAGGTTTGGAAAGTGATATCTGACATGGCTGAGATTGATTCTGTGGACCCACAGTCTCAGGTTCCTGTTGTGGTTCCATCGTTGGATGGGTTGAAGGCTTCGGGCCTGTCTTCTGTGGTCGCTTCCTCTGAGCCCAGTTTCTTGTTCAGCCTAATCCCTTGGGTCACCTTTGTTGTGTGTCGTCCAGGGACAAGGCCTATAGGGCTGGCTGGATTCATTGCATAAGATGCATCTCATGCTCTTTCTGCACTATGCACTCAGAGGGACCAGTTCACCACAAATTTCACACTTTAATGCATCACAGATGTTGCTCAAATGGGTGATGGAACTGTATTTATAATAAACCTTAGGTTGACCTGGGTAGAGCAGGACCTCATGAACTCTACTGAGGTAAAAACAGTTAGGCAAATGGTTGATGCCAGTGTTGATATGTATTAGGCGGTTCCATGTCATAATAGCGACTGCGAAACAGCGATCGCTATTATGGCGAGTGTATATCGCTGAAAAGCAAATCAGCAATATACACTCTATGGCAACCCAACTTCCAGATCTAAATAAAATATTTTTACAGGGGCTGTGCCCCCCTCTCATGGGGAGCTTCCCCCCCCCCGCACCCTCCTGAATTAGGATTCTCAATTCCAGGGAGGTGCATGTCAGGGTAGGGCGCAAAACCCATAGCTTGCAAAAAATTAAGTGCCACAGCTCACAGCAAAACATAACCCACTCCCAGACTTGAACCCAGTACCTGCACTGCCAGAGCTGGCCTCCCACACCACCATGCCACATGGCTAGCTCGGCAATGGCAGGTACACCAGTGCCTGACAACCCCTTCCCTGTCCTTCCCCTTCCCTTCCCCTTGCTATTCCTCTCCTCTGTTCGCCCTTAACCCTAGTCGCTTGCCCATATCCTCACTACTCTGCAGGGTAGCTCAAAACAAAAGCACCCAAAATGAGTGGCTATAATTCTAGTCACTCATATGACGTGCTACCGTGTTGGGCAGACTTTACTCTTCTATCCTGCTGCCCATAAGTATTCAGTATCCACATAGGAACCCAGTGTGGCCCACCTCCTGAAAAAGAGAAAATCAACCAGCCCGGTGGTGAAGAGGGCTAAGGAACTCTGTGCCTTATTGTTTCTTATGCCAGCAAACCTGGGTTGGGAATGAGCTCAGGTCGCCAGGGGTCCCAGGGGAGGGAGAGGTCTGAGTGTCTGGAGGGCAGCTGTCCTCTCTTGGGGTGGGGTGGCTTGCTGCCTTGGCCCTAGGCTGCCCTCAGGTGGAGGCCTGGGGTCAGTGCCAGCAGCTTCGAGCAACACAAAGGGAGAGGCCATGGTTCTGTAAGCGTGCGTGCCTCCACATTCATGCCTATGTGCTGTCATGGTAAGGAGACTAAAGGGAAAAAAGTAGGAACTGGTTGGTGTGGGCTACATAAAGCCCTGGGTGCCTACTTCTGCCCTGCACTGTCAACCGATCACCTGCCCCATCTGGATGTGTGTCATTGGGTGGGAGGAGGATGGCCCTCCCCTTCCTAGCTGCGCTACGGGGGAAATGTCTGTGAGGACTCTTGGCAGCCTGGTGCAGTGGGTGCCGGGTGAGAGGAGATGGGGACATGCCTGACAGCCTGCTCACACCGACCTTGGGAAGAAAAACCCATATGACTAAAGAAAAAGAGAAAATCACAGGAAGGAGTCAACTCCAGACAAAACCTGCCTATACCTTTACCACTTCTGGAGTAACAAGACTCACTCACCAATCATTTTTTTCTGCCTTTCACAATTTTATTTAAGACCATATGGTTACAATACTGTCTGAACTGCCAACACTTTGAAGGAAAAATTCTCTCTTCATCAGGGCAAACAGTTACTGACCAAAAGAATCTCTCTCATTCCGTGTAAAAGTCTATTACGTAACATCTTTGCTTTTATATGCAGACACTCTGCCTTGTTGGCATACCAAGTGAGACCATGGGCCGGATTTTCAAAGTGTGATGCAGGGCTCTTGTCAAGCCCTGTACCATGACTTGTAGGTTCTGGCAGTGCACTGAACTCCTTTGTCACACCTGTGCCTGCTTTTACAATCTCAGTGCTGTTGCGACAATTTCCACAATTCACAGCAGCTTACTCCAAATGTCTGGCGCAAGCTCCGTAAAAATGGCCACTGGGATTGCCGTAAGCTTGACTACAAAAAGTTGGTCTAATTTGCGGCAATTGTTGCATGGGATCAGAAACCCCATTGGTTTGCTGCAATCCATACCATCGGTGCACCATTGGTGCACCAAGGGCTGTCGGCAATCTAAGCCATTTGAAAATCTGTCCCCTTGTCTCCTCAGTGCTGTGACCCAGACTATGCAAGGTGAACAAGCTGGTGCCTTCTTTGCCAGGTAGTAAGAACCTTTTGCTTTTGGTCAGTAACTGTTTTCCCTGATGAGGAGGGAATTTTTCTTTCGAAATGTTGGCAGTTCAGACAATACTGTAACCATATGGTCTTAAATGAAATTGTGAAAAGCAGAAAAAAATAGTTGGTGAGTGAGATTTTTTACTCCGGAAGTGGTAAAGGCATATGTATTCAATGTCGACGGTGGGTCCAGATTGCCAATCATGGTTCGGCGCTGCCTCAGCCAGTACATTATGGCAACCACACTGATGCCCTCATTTTTATGTTTGATGCGTGCCTGCATACCAAATGCTTTGTCAGGAGTTACTAGGGATTTGGGGGTGTGGCACTGCTGAGCCCGTTGCAGTTCATAAAAGAATGGGCTCGGCAGTCTGCACCAATGATCATGGGCTGTGTGGTCCTGACATCACTCTCTGCCTGGTGGGCTGAGACTTTGTGTACTTCAAAAGACTGAGCCACTCTAATCAGAGATGGCTTCGGTCCTTTGGTTTACATGAAGTCAGTCAGCAAACAGTTTAGCAGCTTTTCAGGGCAGGAGCCTGTGAGCCTGTAAAAAAGGGAACCGTCCATCGATGTCTGTTGTAGCGACCCCTCCCCAGTCCAATCCACCTAATTATAACAGCACAGGGGGTGCCCAATCCTCTGTGCCAGCTACTACCTCCACCCTGCCCATTTTAGTTAGGCAGCACCAGGAAGCCCACTCCCGGTGCAGCCAATTATAACAGTGACACTGGGGCATCCGCCTTTCATTGTTTATTTATTTTTTTTATTATTATTTAAAACCTGTAAAAAAGGAAAAATTGTCCCTCAATGTCTGATGTGGCCCACGCCTGATGCAGCCCATGTCGTAACTCCACCCCCCCGAGCCCAATCCATGTTATTATTAAGGCACCCACCACCCTGCTTATTTTAGTTAGGCAGCACTGGGAGCCCACTCATGGTGCTGCCAAATATAACAATGACACGGGGGGTACCAAGTCCCCCAGTATCTGCCCCTTGTCATTTATTTATTTTATTTAAAACCTGTAAACAAGAAAAAACGTCCATCGATGTCTGTTGCAGCCCCCGCCCTAATCTGTAAAAAAAGAAAAAGAAAACTGTCCATTGATGTCTGTTGCGCCATTATTACCCCCACTTGACACTTCCACTCAGCACTCACTACCCCCCAAGTCCTTACTTACCCACCGGGGGGGCAACTCCGCAATCCTCTCTGTATCGCAGACATGTCTTCACTCTTCAACACCTGACTATAAACTCAGGAAATCAGATATGCACTTCAATGTAGTTCAGTGGGGTTTTGAACTTAGTAGCAAAACATGGCCATTTTTCAATATTTTTGCCCCAGATTTTCAACATACCTTTTTTTTGACACTGCCTCATGAACAATGCAGTTCATGTTAGGTAAATCTGTCCTGAAAGGTGATTTCACAGTTGCAGCACGAAATCACCTTTCAGGCAGGAGTTAAACATTTTTCCACCATTGTTCATGAGGTGGGGTAATAAGAAGGTTATGTTGAAAATTTGGCATAAAAATATTGAAAAACAACAAAGCTATGAGCCTACATTGAAATTTGTGAATGCAGACTCGAAGATTTGGTAATTTTCAATATTTTGACCCCAAATTTTCAAAATAGCCATTTCTTCACAGCACCTCATGAACGTGACAGCTGTCATTTTTCAAATCCTGGCCAAAATATGTTTTCACATCCCCAAAAGGTGATTTCACAGTTGCAGTGCAAAATCACCTTTCAGGCAGGAGTTACAAATTGTATCCACTATTTTTTATGAGGTAGGGTCATAAGAAGGAAATGTTGAAAATTTGGGGCACAAATGTTAAAAAACAAAAACGCTATGAGCCTGTGTTGAAATTTACAAATGCAGGCTCGTAGCTTTGGTATTTTTCAATATTTTGACCCCAGTCTTTCAACACAGCCATTTCTTCACAGCATCTCATGAATGTGATAGCTGTCATTTTTCAAATCCTGGCCAAAATGTGTTTTCACATCCTGAAAGGTGATTTTGCAGCCGCTGCATGAAATCACCTTTCAAGCAGGAGTTGAAAATTTTCTCTGCACTTGTTCATGAGGTGGGGTCATAAGAAGGCAATGTTGAAAATTTGGGCCAAAAATGTTGAAAAACAAAGTTATGAGCCTATGTTGCAGTTTATAAATGCAGGCTTGTAACTTTGGTCATTTTCAATATTTTGACCCCAAACTTTCAGCATAGCAATTTTTGCACATCACCTCATAAACATGATGTGTCATTTTTTAAATCCTGCATGAGATGTGTTTTTGTGCCTCTGGTGAAAAATGACATTTTGGCCAATATCCTATAAATGGTTCATGCCATACCTATAAGGCGAATACTAAAACTAGTCTCTTCAAAAGTTGGGGTTGAAACATTAAAACCAAAAAAATTGTTTAACAAGCATCAAGCATTCAGCATTGACAAATGCTTGTTGAATAATACAGTAGCTGTTTTCACAGCTGGTTTGATTAGTGGAACTTCAAAAAAAGGAGTCTAGGTGGGGTTTTCCTGCAGAATGGAATACCGTTTCCAAAAGCCATCTAGGATAGGAACTTTTTTTTTATAGCGCTCCTTCCCGGAGGCTCGGAGCACATTACAGTAATACAAAAACATATATTCAAAAATAACATACCATATGAAGCAGAGACTAACAGTTCTATCTATCCAACCCTTAACAATTTAAAATAATAAAGCTAGAATTTCAGATACAAAATACCAGTCAGTAGTGCAATAAATTTATAAGACAGCAACAATGATAATTCTTATCAAATCAGATTATATGCCCGCTCAAAGAGCAATATTTTTAGGCCCATTTTAAAGGCTTCCACTGAGGGCACCGCCCGCAGATGTCAGAGAAAGGAGTGCTTCAGGGTGAGATGGTGACTGAAAGCTAATGTCAAAGAAGGTGTCTCCCTCCGAAGGTATTAAAGCAAATATCTCGGAGGCAATAAATCCCACTTCTGCTTTAAGCAGGGTATGGGCCACAAAAATATGATTAGGCACCTCCTCTGAACCTCCTCTGTATCAGAGATGAACAGAATTCCTTCAGTTTGCTGGTTCAGGTGCAGGTTTAAACAAGCATTTGTCAATGCCGAATGTTGTCTCGCTGGCATTGGCATTGGTAGTGCCGGACAGAGAGATGCATAATAGGAATGGCAATGAAGTATTGAAGCATTGAAGTGACGTCAACCCCACCACCACCCTGTAGAGACCAACAGGAATTGGGGTGTGCCTTTGGGTCGTCAGCTATAACGCTCATGCCATTGTACCTCACCCTACCCTGTAGACACTGACAAGTGTTGTGGTGTGCTTCGGGGTCTTTGGGCATTATACTTACCCCATTCCATAAGGAAATATGCTGAGGTGGGTGCAGTATAGGAGAATGGGGTGAACTTTATGGCCAAACAGTGCAAGGCACACCACAATGCCTGTCACTGGCTGTAGGGTGGGGGTGGAATGGTGTGAGCAATACAGACGATGATCCCTAGTCACACCCCTGACACTTGTCAGTCTCTACAGGTTGGAGTGCTACAGTTGGAAATCCTACCACCATAGGCGTGTGTTGGTATTTTCACTCCAAATTTTCAACATGGGCTGTTTGTGAGCCCACCTCATGAAAAGCAGCACAATCAGTTTGTTAGCTGAATGGTGGTTTTGCACAGCAGCTATACCATTTGGCGACACAGGGACGAAGACACATTTTGGGTAGGATGTGAAAAATGACAACTGTATTGTTCATGAGGAGGTGTAAAAAAATGGCAACGTTGAAAATATGAAAAATTGGTGAAGTCATGAGCATGCATAGAAACTGTGCATCATACGTCTGTAACCCAATCATTTTTGGGAGTTTGTTAGCCACATTTTTAACATAGGCATTTTGGGACCTTCCCTCATGAACAGTGGCGCTGTGATTTTGTTAATCTGTCCCAAAAGTTGATTTCCCACAGTGACCATGCCATTGTGTGCCACAGGTGCAGAAACACATTTTGGGCAGGATATGAAAAATGACAGCTGTACTGTTCATAAGGAGGTGTGAAAAAATGCCAGTGTTGAAAATCTGGCATGGAAATATTGCAGATTTGCAAAGTTACAAGGGTGCGTGGAAACTGCGCAACACATACTTATAACACAGACATTTTAAGGACTTTCGGCACCAAATTTTCAACATAGGCATTTTAGAACCTCTGCTCATGAACGGTGTCACTGTCATTTCCTCAAACTGTCTCAAAAACTGATTTCGCACAGTGACTGCGCTATTCTGTGCTGGATGTGCGAAAACACATTTCAGCCAGGATATGTAAGATGACAGCTGTACTGTTGATTAGGAGGTGTAGAAAAATGCTAGTTTTGAAAATCTGGAGTGAAAATATTACAAATTCATGAAGTTATGAGTGTGCGTGGAAACAGCGCAACGCACACTCGTAAAACAGCCATATGTGGGATTTTTTTCACTAAATTTACAACATAGGCTTTTTGAGAGCCCCCCTCATGAACAGTTGCACTGTCGTTTCATTATTCAGTCCCAAAAGGTGATTCCGTGCAGTGACCGCGAAATCACCTTACGGGACCGGATAACGCCATAACAGTGACTGAATTCATGAGGAGGGGTCCCAATAACCCCATGTTGAAAATTTGGTGCAGAAAATTCCAAAAAATGACAGAGATATGCACCAAAGTTGAAAAACACCTATTTATGCCATTATACAGCTTAGCGGCATTTCTTCAGTTCGCGGTCGGCTTTGAAGAGTGCAGACATGTTCCCGGTCCACTGAAAATTGTTGCACCAGACTACGGAGGTAAGTATGGGGTGAGGGGGTGTGGGAGGCAGGGTGCACAGAGGATGGGCACGGGTTGTGGGAGGGGCAGGAGGCGAGGGACCGTTTCTTTTTCGACAGGGTTAAAAGAAAAAAACATGCAGGGACAGTTTTTATTTTTCAGGGATTTGGCACACTGGGGTGGGCTCCAGTGTGCCACCAAGTGTTTTGGGGATGCTGTAGCGACAGGGATTGGGCACCCAGTCAGCACACAACTAAGCGGGAGAGGCAAAGAGCCAAGGGGACTGGGCACCCCTCGGCACATAACAATGGGAGGTGCATTATGCCGATGGAGAGTGGGCTCCCCCATTGGCACATACTTTGGGGCAGGGCATTCCAACAGGGGGATTGGGCACTCCCAAAGTTGGCATTATGGCAGGCAGTGTGCCACCATGTTAAATTTTTTTTCTCACCAGGGAAAGCACGTCGGGAGGTCCACTGCATATGACGAGCTTTGCTCGCATTGCAGTGGTCCTTTCCTTAGACGTGCTTGCCACATTATGTATGCATGGTGTGGTACTGGCATGCAGGCTGATTAGGGAATGAGGGACGCACCTACTGATGTGTGCCCTGCATTCGCTCAACAGTGACCATGCCTCCAAATCTGTTACTATCAGAATATACAAGCGACATGCTGAGCCAACATAAAAAATTATGAAACTTCTTTTGGCCTTGTTGGGGGGGAGGAGGAGAACTGTGAAGAGGTCTGAGGTGCCAGGCTTAGGAGAGGCTGCTGCAGTAGATGGTATGGAATGTCATTAGCTGTGTGCTGAGCCCATAGCAAATCACTTAAGGACTGCCTTGAGATAGACCACTGAGGTTGCTCACCAAGATCACCTGAGGGTCCATCCTGATCCTCTGCTATAGTGGTCTTAGTATCTGAAAGAGCTGCCCAATCAATCATGTCAGGTTGGGAAATAAGTTCTGTGTCCCCAGGTGGGGTACCGAGGAGCAGAGTGGGGCCAAGTTGTTTGTGGCAAGTCATGTACTACAGTGAATAGTGGGAATACTTCCAAGACAGAGGGGATTCTCATCTGACTCTGTTTTAAACAACACAGGGTCCTTCAAAAAGTGAAAGGGGTCAGGGACCTTGAGAGAAAAATGCGGGAAACATCAAGGAAAGCAACGGACTGTACATCCGAAGCTGCGTTTCTATGGCAGCTCCATGCTGATTCTTTTTGCAGCTCCTGTGGGGCCCCAACCTCCAGCTTCAAGCTGCATAAAGTTCACAAGGCCCTTCTCAGTACTGATGCAAGCCATGCTGGAGAGGGGCTGTGAGTGCAGGAGCCAGGCAGGAGCAGGCAGGGGCCATAGACTGTGTACTAGAGGGAGTGGTGCAGCCTGTCTACATGGCTGATCCACCTGCCCTTGACGGGGCATACTGCTGCTGAGGGGGTGGCATGGCTGACTGCCCAAGCCTAAGGCCATGGCAACCGTGCTCCAGCTGAGGAAGAGTGATCTCCTCCCCGCTTCCCAAAGATAAAGACTCGGGCCCTCTTCCCTGCCTTCCTCCCGGAGCGCCTTTGTGCCTGATTGACTGTGAATTTTCAAGTGGCCAATCAGCTCTGCCCTGAGCTCTGCATTTGAAAATCAGAGCGCTTTTGAAGTAATTTGCCTTCTGTGTCTAGCTTACTGAACTCTGATCTATACCTGGGGCTGTTTTTCAATGAAATGTAACTTTGTTGACTATGATTTAGCCTGTGCCTAGTCCTATGGTACCTCGCTGAATTGTTGTTGCATGTTGAATATTTGGCTAGGACAGATTAGTCAAATGGTGCTTGTTTAACACTGTAGTACAGCCAGCCTGTTGTTAGGAATCTCACATTGCTGTTACTGAAAGCCCTGCCAAGCTACCTCAGCCCCTTTGACCTGTAAATTATACTCGCTTTTGTAGTGTAAATTGCCCTTGATTTTCTCCCCACCTGTCTGTCCGTCCCCCCTGCTGTTATTCTAGCCTCCCCCCGCCCCTCACCTTTGTCTCCTCACTCTCTGAACACCCTGCTCCCTCGGTTTTGTCCCTAGGCAGATCTGCCTGCTCTTGACCAGTCATACTGCTGTCAAGGGGGCGGCGCAGCCGACTACCCAAGCCGAAGGCCATGGCCGCCATGCTCCAGCCAAGGAAGAGAGATCTTCTCCCCGCTTCCCAAAGGTAAAGACTCGGTCCAGCTTCCCTGCCTTCCTCCCAGAGTGTCTTTGCACCTGATTGGCTGTGGTTTTCCAAGTGGCCAGTCAGCTCTGCTTGAGCTCCGCATCCAAAAATCGGAGCGCTTTTGAAGTAATTTGCCTTCTGTGCCTAGCTTACTGAACTCTAATCTATATCTGGGGCTGCTTTTCATCCCATCCGCCCTCCACCACCCCCAGCAGTCTTTAAATGCTCTTCCCTGTCGTGTATATTCCACACTTTCCCCACCTCCCAAGTTGGCAGTCCACCTCTTAAAGGGACCACAGTCTAACCCTAGTATATCACCAGCACATCTAATTGCCTTTTCATAATTTGACCACAATGAACCTTTGCCTGCTATTTCTGGTGCCAATCTGCATGAGTGGTCTACTACTTGCCACTGACCACTGTGCAGATATACTTGAGGTTGAGCAGCAATGCCTCCACTCAGGACGCTCATCACACTCCCTACCTGCTACCCCATTGTTTAGTCCTAGGGAAGCTCTTATGCCTATGGTCTCGGCAATGATGGCTCTACTATCCAGCTATGAATGCCGCTTGCTGGGCCTTTTTATCTACTCCCTCTCCATCATACCACCATGCTTACTCCCTTCCTTGCATTCTCTCTTCTCCCTCCTCCTCCTTGCTCTTCTTGCAGGTGATGTGGAATGCAACCCAGGCCCCACTAACATTCAGATTGACCATACCAACATCTCCTGGGCTAAGCAAAGTGGCCATAGGGTCGCACATTTCAACATATGCAGCTTGCCTTCAAAATCTGCCGAATTGGAGGCATGGGTGGCCATATATAAATCTAATGTGCTTGGTCTCTCGGAAACATGGCTAAAGTCTTACCATGATGCTGCCTGTCACCAACTTCCTGGGTACTCACTTCTTCGCTTGGATAGGCCAGGTAGGAAAAGGGGCGGGGGTGTTGTGCTTTTTGTGCAGGAACATATCTCTGCCTCCATCATCAATAACTCTACCCCTGACTCCCTAAGTGAATGGATCCTGGCTGAGATAACCCTTGGGGCATCAAAGAAGCTGCATATGGGCTGCTGCTATAATCCCCCACCTGGGAAGGTCCAGGGCTTATCAAACTTCCTAGGGGGCCTTGCCTCTGTCTCACCTCAGCGAGACACCATCCTTCTTGGTGACATCAACGTCAAGTGGACAGCAGTGTCTAGCACGGACTATGCGATGTTCTTGAAATCCTACTCCATGGAGCAAGTTATTTCCTCACCCACCAGGTATAACCACTGTTCCCTAAACCATACTACCCTAGAATGGATTATGATAAATCAGGCTGACCTAGTCCTCCGGGCAGGCACAATGGCCAGTTCAATCAGTGACCACTCCCCCACCTATATCGTGTTGACCACAAAGGCCAGACGTCCACCACATAAACTCCTGTCCACCAGAAAATTTAACAATTAAGACTTTAATGCTGCTCTGTAAGATGCCATAAGCATAAATTGGTCAGCCCTCTACCTCCTTAACAATGTCTCCTCCGCAGTTACTCTCCTCACTGACGTCCTTCAGAGGCTCCAAGACAAACATTTCCCCATCACCACCAGGAGGGTCAGAGGGGGCTGCACCAAATGGCTATCTAAAGAATTACTGGCTCTTTTGAAGGACAGAGACTCTAACTGGAGGGCCTACAAATCCTCACCTTCTCCACAACTCTGGGATGCTCATGGGCACCTATGAAATGCCTGTAAAAAAGAAGTCAAGGTATTGAAGCGCACCTACTTCACCAACTTACAAAAAAGCTCCTTTGGGAATCCCCGTAGCTTCTGGGCCTCTGTTGCTTCCCTTATAAATCCCAAGTCAAATAAGAGAATTATACAGAATTCCTGAATTAGTGGCCTTGATGGAGGAGGAACATCTGGATATCGTGGCAGTCACAGAAACATGGTACACACAAAACCATGACTGGGACATAAACATACCAGGATACACTATCTACAGGAGGGACAGGGAGGGTAAAAGAGGAGGAGAAGTAGCTCTTTACATAAGGGAAGGAATCAAAGCAACAGAACAAAAGGGTAAACAGGGAGGAGAAGAAGCACTGTGGGTCAATTTGGAGACAGGCAATGGCACCACAATCCATACAGGGGTTGTATACAGACCCCTCTCAGGGGGAGGAAATGGACAAGGAAATGATAGAAAGTATACTTAGAATGGCAGAAAAAGGGGAGATATTGCTGATGGGTGATCTGAATATGCCAGATAACTGGAGTGCAGTTGCAGCAGCCACTCCTAAGAGTGGAGTTATTCTAGATGCCCCACAGGGTGCATGCCTTAGACAACTAGTACTGGAGCCCACTCGAGAAGGAGCAATATTAGACTTGATTCTCTCAAATGGAGATGGAGAGAGGATCACAGATGCAAGTGGGTAGCCATCTGGGAACTAGCGACCACCGAACAGTATGGTTCACAATAAACACAGCAATAGAGTCAAGCCATACAAAGACAAAAGTACTGGACTTTAGGAGGGCTGACTTTACAAAATGGGTGAGTGCCTAAGGAATGCACTAGCAAATGGGCAGGAAGGAGGGTGGAAGAACAATGGGGAATAATAAAACTGCCATCACAGAGGTAACGAGCCTTTGTGTGAAGCAAATAAACAAAACAAATGATGTAAGAAACCACTGTGGTTCTCAAAGGAAGTGGCAGAAGGTTCAAGAGAAAAGAAAGCATTCAGGAAGTACAAGGAATCGCAGAAGGAGCAGGACAGAGAACTGTGTCAGTTAAAGCAAAAGGAGGCTGGGAAGGCAGTCAGAACAGCAAAGGCCCAAACCGAGGAAAAGATAGCCAACTAGTTAAGAAGGGGGATAAAACCTTTATAGGTACATCAGGAGTGAAGGAAGACCAAGGAGGGATAGTGAGGCTTAATAAAGGGAGGAGGGTGGCAGAGGGAGACTGTGAAAAGGCAGAGATACTAAACAAATATTTTGCTCAGTATTTACAAATGAAGAGGGGAGGTACATAAAACAAACAGTAGAAACACTCTGGATATAGAAGTTGATACCAGCCCATTTACAGAAGAAAGGGTTCTGAAAGAACTCTTAAAACTGAAGGTGGACAAAGCAATGGGGCCTGATGGGATTCATCCCAGAATTCTAAAAGAACTAAGGGTAGAACTAGTGACACCACTGACTACCCTTTTTAACAAATCATGGGAGGATGGGGTGGTACCTGAAGACTGGAGGAGGGCAGATGTGATTCCTCTTCACAAAAGTGGGAGCAAGGCAGAAGCAGGAAACTACAAACTTGTTAGTTTAACCTCAGTGATAGGGAAAATGATGGAATCACTTCTGAAGGAAAGAATTGTCGAGTATCTAGAGGCCAGAGGGGCACAGGACCCTAGGCAGCATGGATTCACAGTGGGAAGGTCATGCCAGATGAATCTGATAAATTTCTTTGACTGGGTGACCGAAGTAGAAGATCAGAGAGGGGCTGTGGACATGGCCTACCTAGACTTTAGCAAGGCATTTGACACAGTCCCACACAAAAGATTAATATACAAGTTAGCCAGCCTGGGAGTAGGGCCCAAGATGACAGCCTGGGTAAAGAATTGGCTGGAGAATAGGACACAGAGAGTAATAGTAAATGGAGTCCACTCAGAAGAAAGGATGGTTACTAGTGGGGAATGCAGGATTCAGTATTAGGACCGTCCTCTTCAATGTCTTTATGTTTACATTGCAGAAGGACTGAAGGAAAAGTGCTCTTTGCAGATGACACAAAGATCTGTAACAGAGTTGATGCACAGGGTGGGGTGGAAAGGATGAGAAGGGACTTGGCAAGGTTAGAGGAATGGTCAAATGTATGGCAGCTTAGATTCAATGCTAAGAAGTGCAAGGTAATGCACCTGGGAAACAAAACCCAGGGAAGAGTACACAATGGGGGTGAGATACTAACAACAACAAAATGGAAAGAGACCTGGGGGTAGTCATATCAGATGACCTAAAGGTGGGTAAGCAATGTGAGAGGGCAGCAAGGAGGGCTGGGGGGATACTGGGATGCATAGGGAGAGGCATCACCAGTAGAAAACAGGAAGTTATTATCTCTCTGTGCAGACAGCTGGTGAGATCCCATCTGGAGTACTGTGTGCAGTTCTGGAGACCCAATCTCCACAAAGACATAGACAGGATGGAAGCTGTCCAGAGGAGGGCAACTAAAATGGTGCAGGGTCTGCATCGGAGACATATGAAGAGAGACGAAAGGAGCTTAATATGTATAGCCTCGAGGAAAGGAGGAAGGGGGGGGACATGATAGAAACGTTCAAGTACCTCAAGGGAATCAACAAAGTCCAAGAGGGTAGCATCTTTCAAAAAGAGAGGTGTGCAAGAACAAGAGGGCACAATTTGAAGATGGGGGCAGCTCAGAGGTAATGTAAGGAAGTATTTTTTCACAGAGAGGGTTGTGGATGCATGGAATGGCCTTTCGGAGGAGGTTGTGGAGTCAAAATCAGTGGTGGAATTCAAGCATGCATGGGACAGTCATAAGGCAATTCTAGGGGTTGGGGGTAGGAAGAAGTAGGCTGCTGGTTAACTAGGATCTGCAGCTTATCCATTAGGTAGGGAAATGGGCAGACTGGGTGGGCCAAGCGGTCCTTATCTGCCGTCAAATTCTATGTTTCTATACAGTTCGCACCCCTCACTGGCCTAATTGATGACCCCAATAAGATCGCCAATATCTTCAACTTTATGTTTACAGACCTAAGAGTATACCTAAGCAAGCCCCCCCCCCCCAGTCTACTACAGGGCAGTACAGTGGCACCCACGGTGCCAACCCCTGCTCCTCTGCAACTGACACCTCCTCGGCCTTAATGCTCTTCACTGACCATGTCCTCAGAAATATGGACTCAGGCAAGGCAACAGGTGCAGTGTTTGTGGACTTGTCTAAGGCCTTCAACCTAGTCGATCACAAGCTCCTACACACTACCTTGTCTTACTCTGGCTGCTTCCCTAATGCTGCTGGCTAGTTTCACTGCTATCTGTCAAATAGGTCCCTGTCACTGCTAATTGGGAAAGACTCATCTGCCTCGCTGCCAGTTCATACTGGGGTCCCACAAGGCTCCATCCTTGGCCCACTGCTGTTCTCTATGCTTATCAATGCACTGCCAGCAACTAGTCTGAACTACAATGCCCTACATTATGCAGATGACCTTGTTCTGTATCACAGCGACACATCCCAGCATTCCATCTCCTCCACACTCACACACAGTTACAGCGCTATGCACAATTGGTTCCTCTCTAGTAAATTACTTGTAAATGAGAAAAAAAATGAAAGGCATGCTCTTCGGCTCCAAACCATTCATCACCAAGGTAGCCAAAGCCAGTACGTCCCTTATGGTGCTCACTCCTGCAGGCCCTCCCCTTGAAACTGTCTCCACGTTTAAATACCTGGGGGTGATGCTTGACCCCTCTCGTACCTTCAGTGAGCACACAAATCTCATGGTGAGGAAAATTCACCAAAAACTAGGTGCTGCCTACCGCATTAAGCATCTCCTGTCCTTTGAAGCTTGTCTGGCAGTTTTGCAAGGTAACTTCCCGCCTCTTCTGGACTACTGTTCCCCTATCTGTACTGTCATGCCTGCATCTCTTCACTCCAGGCTTAACACCATGTATAATTCCATATGTCGCTTTGCCCTCCAAGCTCCTCATAATACCCACCACTGTGTGCTCTACCAGTCACTTGGCTGGCTCCCTCTCCAAGGCCAGTTTGACTATACTGTGGGTTGCCTGGTTGATTGCATCCTCAGGGATTATCTGCAGTCCCCCTATGCTTCACTCCTGGCTGTAAGGACAGCCTCTAGAAATCACAGGGACTCCTCTAGCACCCCTCTGGAAGTTCCACGTATCTCGACTAAGATGGGCAGTAAGGCATTCTCTGTCTCAGCCCCCTCCCTCTGGAACTGTCTCCCATCGTCCACTCACTCATCACCCTCCCACTTGTCTTTCAAAACAAACTTGAAGGGCTGGATTCTCACTGAAGCTGTGTGTGACTGCTCCTCTGACAACCCTTGAGCACTAAAACCACCCTAGCTCCCACGACAGGTGGAAGTTAATGTTTTGTTACAATTTCTTTTCCTGCACTATATTATCACTCTATACTAGACAGCCAACCGTGTGTTAGATTATTGCATGTTGGGTATCTTGCACTCCTGTAACAATCACTGACTGTATTATCTGTATTTGATCATGTAACATACAGTCTTGAGTTCCTGACCCCATGGCGTAGTGATGCTCTTTCATGTATTGTACGTATTGGAACTGTACTGTATCTTACTCATGTTATGTATTTTGTTGTTGACTCTTGTTACCACTCTGTGGTTCGGGTCGAGGCTGAAAATGGTCCATTGGATTTGCTCACTTACCCGGTTATCAAAAACATAAATAAATGAGACATACGTGGCTTGATTCTGCTCTTGTCAATACTCTTGAGTATATACTGTATTTGTATAATCCAATAAAGAAGTTGAATTTAAAAAAAAAAACCAGCAAATAAATAAATAAACACTGCTCACATTGGAATGCGTCTCCGACTCGGCAGTAGTTTGGGGAGAGGAGCAGGTAACAGCTTACCATGACTGGGTAAGTGTTCACATGGCTGCATTTGCAGCTCAGTAACTCGAGCGATCAGGTTGTTGTGGTGCAACTGAAACTGCATAAACATGCCTGGAGTGACTGCATGCAGGTCAGACCCTACAGGCAAGAGACTCTTCAGTAGCTGCTGTACCACCTGCCTATGTGTGACATGTCATGAAACGGGGAATCATTTGGAGTATTAAAGCCATCAAGGTTAATCTGAAGCAGCATTGTGACATGATGCAACCCAGCTCTACTGTTGAACCCAGGTCACCTGTATGGCCATGCGACGCACAGCTGCTGGGGCACCGAGGCAGCCTTTCCTCAGTAATACATTTGTTTCCATAGCAGTTGTATCTCCTATGCTACCCCCAGCTGCCCCTCTGGCCATTCCCCTCAGCCCCATCACCTGGCATGTCTGGGGCTTACCTTTCTCTGTCACCCTCTGCCACAGGAATGTGAGGGGCAGCCCGGCTGCTGGTGCGGGCCTGTGAGGGGTTGGTTGAGATCCTGCAGCTGTGGTTGTTTTTCCACCAATTTTCTCCCTGGGCCCACAGGTCATGTGATGGGTGCAATGTGCGTGTTATGCCTCGGTGGAGACGCCCCTGGTGCTGTGAATGTGGGGTCTATTCCTTTGCATGTGTGCTTTGCTTGTGCTGCCACCCAGACATCTTCAGGTGGCAGTCAAGCAGCAAGCCACAGCAAATACCAACCCCCCTAGGAAGAAGAGCAGTCCTAGGGGTGTTCAATCCTCCCTCCCTCCCAGGACAGTCCCCAAGTGACCTGCATCTGTTTCCGGACACGGTCACCGGTGTGGCAGGAGGTGAGTGTGCAGAGCCTTAGCCATTCACACAACTGGGCTGGCTCCCCCAGTACATATTTAATGGACAGGAACCCAAAACTGGGCAGTGAAAGACCAAGGCATGGAACTGTGAAGGGGAAACCAAGGCTGCCGCAGACACATGTAGTAATCTGCCCAGGAGCTTAGCTCCCTGTGCTGTGACTGCATCATTACAGGTCATTAAACAGCTCTTTAAGGTTTCTAAATACTTATCAAAATGCTCAGAGACCGCAGTTGGATAAACAGCTGAGCTTAGCTTCCCACTGGGTGAAACCTCAGACCTGTGTTGTGGTGTCTGTTGCTATAAACAGTCTGTCATTTGCATAAATATGTGATACTGTAATAGTTCCTGCAAGATCTTATCTGGGGGCCTCTGACTGGCAGACAGCCCCCTATTCATACAGAGGGTGGATGTATCTTTCTTAATACCTTTCCAGGTGAAAGGTATGTGTCTGCTTGTGTGTATGTGTGTGAGAGGGGGCACTTGTGGGACCAGTAATGTATTTTCAAGCAACAGGAGAAAGAAAACCTTTGATTGCTTCATCTTAGCTCATCTAGGTGAAGCAACGACAGCTTGAAGGATGGCCATTGAGACGCTGTCAACAGATGACAATGCCTTCTCTGTCTGCATGTGTGGCATGGGTTTTCCTGCTGTCAAAAATAAAGAAGCTGGTTGTGGCCCTCAAAGAAAGATGACTGGCGCACCTGACGTGTGGCAGCCTGGACCAGGGCTCTGTTTTGTTTACCACTGTCAAAGCAGTTAGTAAAAAGGATTTGATGTTGCACATTAGGTGCAGAGCAAGGCAGGCTGACTGACACTCTACAGGTGCAGCTAGCTCTGTATCCCTAACACAAGATGCACTGTTCCAAATGTCCCTCTGATAGAAGACTGGTATTTTGCCTATGGTTTCCAGTTACACTTAGCCCATTATAAAGAGAGGGGGTCAGGTGTATATATGTGCATATGTGTGTATGTATATCTATATATATATTATATATTCTTTGCAAAAAAACTGCGTTAATGCAACAGTTAGGGTTTTTTACAGCGACAAAAGTGTGGAAATTTGGCATTAGGGTTTTCAACCCACTTCCACCCCACTGCCACACACACACACACACACACACACACACACACACATACACACACAGAATACACAACTATGGGGCGGTACAAGGCAAGGCAACCATTCACAGACACACACCATAATGCAACAGAAATAACATACAATTTCTTAAACATACCACAACAGGCATTCATCATCATGTTTCACCAACTGTATCACTTCTGCTGCCATCCCAGTCTCTTGGGTGCATACACCCTTCTACATAACAGCATACTGTAAATAGTAAAACACATGCATTGGTGGGAGTGTGGGGTGCTTTAGGGCATGAGGTTAAGCACGATGACCCAGCGCTGGCTTTCCGATGCCTGTTGGTGGGGGTGGGATGGGTTGGGGTGGCAGGGTAGTAACCTAACGTTGAATTTCACACTTTTGTCAGTGCGGAAACAACCCTAACTGATGCATTAATTAAGTTTTTGCATATATGTATATATTTCATAGGGGCGCAGTTGTGCCCCTACAGTTAGGGTTGAGTAGGCACTTTAATGTTAAACCTCAAAATTTGCATGTTAATAACTTTGCAACCGTTCAACAGATTTGCATGAAATTTGGAATGCACAGTCTGGTATGGTAGATCTCTTGATTTACCAAGTTGTGTTGTGGTCAGACATACGGTTTCTGCGCACGAAATGCCACAAAACGCACTTTTTGCCAGTTTTGAAGCATTTTTTTGCCTGTGGTGCTGAGACCACACCGTGTGGTCTTTTGGTCTGACATTTGGAACGTAGAAGGAGATTGGGTCAAGGAACAATTCAGCATTGCTCGGTAAAAACATATTAATCCATTCAAAAGTTGTAAAATTTTTAATTTTTGAGTTCTGAGCATGCTCAGTGTAGTCCAAAATTTATATGTCTATTTTGTGACCTAAGAATTGCCTCACAGTCAAGGATTTTGCTACCTCGCAAAAGAAAATTCTAGTCCATCAGAAAAATTCTTAGTTCGTGAGCCGCCATCTTGTTTTTGGTTTGCCGGTCAAAAAAAATGTAGTTTTGACTTTTGGGCCAAATGAGGCATGAGTTTTATTCAGGGTGACCCCCTCTACAAAGTCATGCCTGTGGTATGCTCAATTTTTGTCAAAAAATAGGTTTTTGAAAATTAAAAATTCTTCTATCATGACTTGCTCTCGTTTTTCGCGAGCCTGCAAAATCCTGGTCCACGAGACAATCCTAATCTGTTAGCTTTGTTCATGAGGGGACAACCAGATAGCCGGAATTTCATGACCAGATGGCCCAGAATGGCATGACCAGATGTCCCCTCGCGGACTAGAATTTTCTTAAGTTGCAGACTAGGATTTATCTCGTAGCCAAAGATTTTGCTATCTCGTGACTGAAAAATGTTTAAAGGTGTAAAAACTTTAGAATTGCATAGCTCATTAACAGTTTGGTTTTTTTTACTTGAAATTTACAGCGTGTTGAGAGGATGCCCTACAGGTGTGAATTATGCTGTTTAGGTGTTGGGTAATTAAGTGGTTGCATAGATATGCCGTGACAAAGTTGATGTTTTCCCCATAGGATTACACTGCGGTGTCTATCACGCCTTTCAGTGCCGTTATCTTGAAAACAAAGTGATACAGAGTTTTCACTACTGGTGGCATAGATCACCTTAGGTGATCTATGCTGCTAGAACAAGATTTTAAACCATAGTGTAAGCATGCAGTGGATTTTTTTTTCTGTGGGTTCCACGGTTAATGAAATATTGTCAAATTTGTGTTACAAGGGTTTCTTGCCCTATTGGGCTGCAATATAGCTTTGTAGCGATGAGTAAGTGGGAGCATGGGCCCAGAGGGCCCACGGTCCAACAGATGCATATTGTTATGCAGAAATGGGCAACTTGGTGGGAGCATGAGGCCTGGGCCCCACATTACCTCTCCCACCAATACATGTGTTTTTTACTAGTTATATTACACTTTTTCAAAAAGTAAGGAAATTAATTGCAAAAAAAACCATTTAATGCATCAGTTAGGCGTAAAGCGACAAAGTCAGAAATGAAATGTTAGGATTAAGCTAAACCCCTCTCACACACAACCCACACACACATCCTCCACAGTGACAGACGCCAGGGTGTGCCATGGGGTTGTGAGGCCTAACTCTCACCCCATTCTCCTTTACTGTAGCACTTCAACCTGCTTACACATGGAATGGGGAGAGAGTTGGGCCTGATGGCCCCATGGCACAACCTGATGTCTGTCACTTTGCAGAGGATGTATGTGTGGGTTGTGTGTGTGTGTGGGGGGGGTTAGGGGCTCAACCCTAACGTTTCATTTCTGACTTTTGTAGCTCTAACCCTAACTGATGCATTAAATGCAATTTTTACCATAAAAAATATATATATATATATATATAGGGGATACATGATGGGCGACTGTGTATGGAAAATATTTGCATGAGTGCAGAGTGAACTGTGATAATATCGCAAGTGATTTTATTGCAGTTCACTCTGCACCAGTGCAAATGTTTGCCGTATTCCACAAGTCGCACATCATGTGTGTGATTTATACAATAGGGTTAGTACCTTTTAGGAACTTTTTTTTCTGTATTCTCTCCCTGTTTACTTTATTTTGGTAATTGGGGAAGTTTTTAGGGGGGACCTAAGAGCATTGGGCAGTTAAGTGATTTGTTCAGAGTCACACAGTATTGAAATGGAAGTTGTGAGAATCAAACACTGGTCTGGGCTGCTGGATGTAGAAAGTGTGTTCGTTATTTGTTACTCTAAATTCTAGGCTGTACTGACAACACTGTTTGTGTGTGTTCTGAGTGTGTGTAAGTGTTTCTGAATGGGCTGAGACTGTTAGACACTATGAGAAACAGGTGCATTTGATTTGCAATGATAATTGTGTTACCTGCAGCTAGGAGCGAGAAACAGACTGTTCATTCAGTAAGTTTCAGGCTTCACTGAGACAGAGAAACTGTTGCAGTCAGCACTCAGAAAGAGAAACTGGTTTATGAAGGAGGCTGGTTTGAAGATTAGAATAGCACAGCAGTGTGCTAGGATTGTCAGAATAACTATGGGACACAGGTGATTGTCTTTTACAATGCTAATTGAGTTAGTTGCAGGATTCAGAGAAACTGTGAAGCTATTAAATGCAGGCTGCATTGTAGATAGTCTCACTCTGGTGACATCACCATTGTGAGTATATTTTCTGGTGATGTGGACACTGTGGGCTTATCAGGAAATAACCCCACAGGGCTGGATATTCAAACTGCGCTATTCTTAGGCGCAAGCCCTTGCACTGCGCAAAATAGTTGCGCAGGGGTGTGGCCGGGGCGATATTCAAAGGTTAGCTATTGAGCAATTCCTTTGAATATCACCCCACCACAACCACTGTGCATACAGTGGAACTTGCACCACCGCAAGTTGTCAGAGTGGAGCATTCAACTTGCGGTGGTGCAAGTACCATTGCACCATCACCAAAATCCCCATATTCAAAAGGTGACATGCAAATGGAGCCATAATTCATCAAAGGCACAGGGGTCCATTTGCATCTGATTATGGCCCCATTTGCATGCCATAACATATCGTGCGCGATCCCGAGGACTTGCGCTGGCTCTGAGCAGCAGCCGTCGGGGCTGGCGCCCACAGCCGATCGTGGGCAAACAGTGTAGAATCCCCACCACCCCCAGTGGCCGATTGTGGGCATAGTGTACTCCCCAACAGCCGATCGCGGGCAGTGTATAATAAACCGCCCTCCTCGCAGTCATCCCTGGTGGTCAGTGGACCGAAATGCCCAATCCCAGGCAGTAAGTTTAATAAACCCCCTCCAGACATAGCCCTGGTGGCTGGCGTCCCCACCCCACCCACCCACGACCCACCACCTCGCTCCCCGGCGGCTGGCGGGCGGCAGCATCCACCGCCTGCTGCCCGCCGCCTGCTGACTGACTGCCCAGTAGGGCTGCATGCCCATTGGTGCAGAGCAAGAGCCAAAGGGCATACAGCCCATACCATACCTGACAGTCCAGATTTGTGAATGAATCATTCTCCAAATCTGGACTTATCATATTTATGGGCTGCGCCCATGGCTCTTACTCTACCAATGGGCGTCCGGCTACCGAAATGATCGGTCAAGGCGGCTGCAGCGGTGGATGCTGCCGCCGCTGGCTGCTGGGGGTGGGGTGGTGGGGCTTCAGGGTGACTGGGCGGGGGACGCTAGCCACCAGGGCTATGTTTGGAGGGTGTTATTAAACTTACTGCCCGTGATTGGACATTTCGTCCACTGGACCACCAGGTATGACTGCGGAGGAGGGGGTTTATTATACTGCCCGCGATCGGCATTTCGTCCACTGACCACCAGGATACATTCGGGGCACATTGCTGCCATGATCGGGCTGGTGGGGAAGTACACTATGCTCGATTGGGCCAATGGGTGGTGGTGGTGGGGATTTATAGTCGGCTGCCCGTGATCGGGCTGCAGGGAGGGGCACAGGGAGTGGGTTAGGGGGCTTTCACAGGTGGCAGCTGCTGTGTTGTGCCCCTGCAATGCAGCAGCTCACCTGTGGGTGGCCTCGATAAGACTTTTTGGGCTCAAAGTTGTGCAGGCGCAGGTTGGGGTTGCGCCTGCACAAGTCTGCACAGCCCGGCTGAATATCGGGCTGTGCAGTTTATGCATGGTTCCTCCCCCTCCAGTTGAGCATGCATTCATTTGCATTGTGCTGTTGCTCAGCCTGTTTTCAGTGGCACAACTGCCTCCTGCTGAATATCGCAGAATGGAGCAAGTTCTGACTTGCGCAGGCGCAACCCTATTACGCATGGTGCAACCCTTTTGAATATCCGGCCCACAGTGTCTATGTCATCACAGAGTTATTCCACTGCATTGAGAATACGTGTTTTTATTGTCAATGTTACATGTTCACCCCTATTGTATACAGTAATATATATATATATATATATATATATATATATATATATATATATACACACACACATATATTAGGGTGCGTTGCTTGCCTATATTTAGGGTTATGAAGGCACTTCTATGTTAAACTTGAAATTTTGCACGTTAATAACTTTGGATCTGTTCAACGGATTTGCATGAAATTTGGTATGCATGGTGGGGCATGGTAGATCTCTTGATTTGATAAGTTGCGTTTCAGTTGGAGTTATGGTTTTTGCACACCAAAATGCTGAAAAATACACTTTTCAACAGTTCTGTGGGCAGTTTTTTGGATTTTGTCTATGGCGCTGCGTGGCTGTCGTGTGGTCTAACAGTCTGAAACTTGGCAAGTAGAAAGAGCTTGCATCAAGGAACATGCAACTTTTTGTTTGGTGAAAAAATATTAATCCATTCAAAAGTTATTAAACTTTTTAGCTTCCATTATAAGTCTATGGGAAAAATTATATGGTTATTTTGTGAAAGACGAATGGGGTTTTGGCCATCTGGTCACTCCTCATGATTAAAGAATTTGCAGGCTCACAATCAAAGAATCTTTGATCGTGAGATATTTATTGATCGTGATGGCTTCCATCTAATTTTCAGTTTGAGGTTGGAAAAAAAGTAAATATTTCACCCCACGGGTGACTTGTGAAATAATTGAGGCATGGGTTTAGATCAGGGTGCTTCCCTCTATTGACCCATGCCTCTGGTTTATTTTAGTTTTTTCAAAAAATAGCCTTTTACATTTTTACAGTCTTTGGCTGTGGCTTGCTCACAATCTTCCACCGCAAGCCTGCAAAATCTTCGGCCACAGTCGTTGCCAATTATTTTGCAGCCTCTCAGTCAAAGATTGTTAGTAAGCCATGACTGTGGCCAAAGATAAAGGGGGCAGGAAAATTTCTATAATTTTTATCAGTATCAGTTGAATAATAAAAATAAACATGTTTTCACTTGGAAACCGTGGTATTTATTCAATTTATGATAGTTTTGTTTACAATTTTGACTGCTAGATCTGTTATGGTACCTAACGTTCTAAGCAAGTACAAGAGGCTGAACAGATGTTGATCTCAACCACTGTGTGTTTAAGTTGCACAAGAAGAGTTTGATCGGAGTGCTGTAGCTCACTGCACAGTCAGCGTTTTAACAAAGAAAACAAAATCTGGATGGAAGAGAGAAGTGAGTTAAGCTAGGAGAACAGAAATGTGAGTGTTTGTACTATGTAGTGCTGTTGGTCGAATTTACAAAAATTAAAAGGTGCGAGGGGAGAGGGAGCTGAGAATGGGAGTAGATGAGTGAATGGCAGAATACTGGAAGATGGCTAAACTGGTCTTGGATCTTATTTAATGTTAACTTGCGCTGAACCTTCAGAGCACTCACTGAACTATTTGTACCATTTCTGGGCTGTTAATGTGCATATCTTGTTCTCAGATAGGGGAATTCTCATCATTGTCCAACTCTGGCTGTAGTTCCACATTTACATTTCCATATCTCACAACCATTCCCGATCCTCTATATATGTGAAATCATTATACAAATATAATTTCTTACTTTCCATGCAGTATATATTTTCAGTCTCTTCAACCCCATCATAGTGCGCGCTGCACTGGCAAGAAGGCTGGAGACATCACTGACGGGCTCCGCTCCCCCTGCACTATTCAATTCATTCTCTGCCCCCTCCCAATATGGACCACTTACAATTCACCAACCACATACTTGGCAACATTGTAACGGGCCGTGTGTATGCCGCAACATACTGGCAGTACTTACCTCAGTGTTCTTTTTTACTTTGGCACAGTCACCGCTCTCTTGCTGACACACACCAAGCATCACAGCATGCAAATCACTGCTTCCCTGAATTAACAATTACCGTGTGGGGGGGGTAGCCTATGGTTGCAACCTCACCATTGCCTTCAGAAACCAAGCAGTCTAGCAGACAGCCGATAGAAGAGTTATCCTCCAAACAATGCCTCTGAACATTACCTTTGAATCAGCCACTTGTCATGTGTTATTAGCTGCATGCCCATCATCTTAGCATGCAGTCTATGATGTTTCACTTGAGAAAGCAGTCATGTACTGTACGATTTCTGTCACTAAATATAATTTCAGTTCATCATATAACACAACGAAAAGTATTACATGTAAATTTAATGTTGCCAGTCACCGGCATCCACTTGACCCCCTCCCCCCCTCACTGTCACATAACTGCCACCAGCAAACACTGGCATGCTTACAATTCTATTGCTTTTACTGTGATGTCTACACACACACGTTTGTGTCTTTGGAGAAAAAATTGGATGTGTGACGATTGGAAGCGTGTTAGTCCTTATGCTGCAGATGGCAGTTCCGATTATGTAGGACTCTGGTTTTCTCATTGTTTTGGATCATGAATGTGTCAAGCAATGCAATAGTCTTTCTTTTTTTTTTGAAATTGTAATTTTTTTAATTTATCTTTTTTTCCAGCAGGGACATGACAAAGAGGAAAAAGAAAAACATACACAAATACATAATTTCTTACATACATTACGAGTTACATACAAAATTTAGAAATTATATACAAGATTCTAAAATTAGGAAGAGCAATCAATCCAGTGTTACTGAAAAGTCCATGAATGAATTAGGCAGTATAGTCTGAAATTACCAAGATTGCTCAGCAACAATGACCTAAGGGAAAGTAGACTGAAAAATGACACTTAAGCTGAGAAATAACATTACAGCTAAACTTTCTAATATGCTAAACATACTAAACATACCCCCCATGCAGCGTGGTCTTGGAATTAGGATATCTCATTAGTGTAAAATTTGATTTGAGTACAGCTCCTACTATGGGTGTATCCAGTGTGAGGCCCTTGTATACTCAAAGATTTCTATCCTGGTTCAGTTGTCTGGATATTGTTAATACAGGTTATCCTGATCCTAATGGAGGACAGTACCCATCCACACCAATCCCTTAATCCAGGGCTTCTCTGGCCAGTATTTCCAGAGGAGGGACACCTTCTTTGGTACCTAGGAACTCAAAAAATGTGAAACCAGCAATTCTTATAAGATTCATGTCTTAGGCGCAGATTAGCTGTAAGCCTTTCCATTACTTTAATTTGATGACAACAGGCCATCCATTGTTCCTCCCTTGGGGGTATTGCTGAAAGCCATAACCTCATGATGGCCTTCTGGGCTACGATTATTAGAACTGGAAATAAATACTTAGCTTTGAGACCCTTTAACCTTGGAGGGGGTTCCCCCCAATAAAAGTTAGCATTGATGTCTGGGAATTTGCACTTGTAAAATCTGGCTCAACCGATCACTTATAAGACTCCAAAAACCATTGAGCTTGGTACAGCTTCAGAAAATTTGTTCAGGTGACCCCACCATCCCACATCCCCTCCTGCACTTATCAGAATGCGTTTGCCCAAAATGTTTGGTTACCACGAGTGTTCTAAAATATCTCGAGAGTACTTGCCAATGAAATTCCCTCCATGAGGGTGAGGCCATGGTTCTATGTGCCAACCTCCAAATCACATCCCACTGCGGGACACCCTCTCCCAGATCTAGTTCCTCTTTCCAGAGTGTCTGAATTCGAGATCTAGTACCCGAGAGATCCAGCTCTCCAGCCATATATAACTTGGAGATCAGATGGGTTGTTTGTGATGTCCCTTTAGTCAGTTCCAGAAGGAGATCCAGGAGGGGCTGTGCACCCTGTGGTTTCACACCACCTCTCCAAACATCAGCCTGAAGGAAATGTCTGATTTGCAAATAACCATAGAAGTCAGATGAGGGGATGTTAAACTTATGTTGGATCTGGGAAAAGCTTTTTATTGTTTCCCCCATAAACAACTGTGAAAATTGTCTGAGTCCCAGATTTTCCCAGTGAGTAAACACCCGATTTTCCCTCCACGGCAGAAAATCCACCCTATCCAAAATCCTACCATACAACTGAACCACAGATTGTAGTTTCCTCTCCTTTATGGCTTGTGTCCATGATTTTACCAGTGTCTTAAGCCAGGGGTTTGGTAACCCTTGCAGCACCCTGGGGTTAATTTTGTTAAATAAGATTGATGGTAGGGTAGATGATCTCATAAGCTGAAGATCCATTTTGATCCAGCTTTTCACTTCTGGTGTGGAAGTACAGGCTGCCAAATATTGCAGCTGGGCCGCTCTGTGGTAACCCTTTAAATCGGGGACTCCCAGTCCTCCCTTCTCTTTGGGCAACTTCAGTAAGGACAAACTAAGCCTGGGTCATTTCCCTGCCCAGATGAATTTACTTTAAAGCTTTTGGGTGTCTAACCAGAACTGCCGTGGAGGGCACAGGGGGATTGAGTCAAATAAGAAGAGCATTCTCGGGAGGATATTCATTCTCACCGATTATATTCACCCTGTGATCGTAAGTGGAAGGGTCACCCATCTATCGCAGTCCTTTATTATGGTGTCTAACAATTTCAAGTGGCTGAGTTGGTACAACCTGCTAATATCTCTCAGGATGTGGATACCCAAGTATCGAATGCCAGTGGTGGACCACCTCAAATTGGTCAGGGTTTTCATGGCTGGAGGGACAGGGGCACCAATGGAAAATTATTTCAGACTTAGATTAATTAATTTTAAAGCCTGAGATAAGATCGAATTCTGTCAGAAGGGTCATAGCTGCCGGTAATGATATGTTTGGGTTTTTTAAATAGCAGGGTTTTATTTAACTCTAAAAATTGATTAGCGTTTTGCTCATAAAAGTTCTAAAACGTTGTGAAAATGCATAGCTCTTGCCTCACTGTGTTTAACAAATATAACACTTCTAGAAAACCTATATAAATGCTTTCTGTACAGATAGTATTGTCCCAAGAAAAAAACTGCTAATCAATTATTTAAAACCCTGAATAGAGTAGGGTGTCGTCCACATAGAGAGAAATACGGTTGTCCACCGAGCCTACTGTAATCCCTGTAATACCCATACGAAACCGGAAAGCCTCTGCCAGAGGCTCCATACTTAGGGCAAATAGAAGGGGTGAGAAGGGGCAACCCTGTCTAGTCCTCCTTCTAATGGGGAATGAGTGCGAGAACACCCCATTCAACCGCACTTGGGCAGATGGGTTGGTGTATAAGGTGGACACCCAGGCTTGGAATATTGGACCAAAATTAAATTTCTTAAGCACTTCTCCTAGATACTTCCACTCAAGGCAGTCAAAGGCCTTTTTGGCATCTAGTGTAAGTACTACTGCTGAATTCCCCTTCCCTCTACGTTGGGTGTGTACCATTGAGGTGAGCAATCTCCTAACATTATCATGAAGATGTCTCTCTGGCATGAATCCCGCCTGGTCTGGGTGTACCAATTGGGTTACCACCCCCTGAAGCCTGTTCACCACCACCCTGGCAAAGATCTTGACATCCAGAATTAGGAGTGAAATAGGGCGGTAACTACCGCATAAAGTGGTGTCTTTGTCCTGTTTTGAGATTACGAATATCAGGGCTTGTGCCCAAGTGTCTGGGGCTTCTGAGGGTTTATGAGCAACATTACAGATTTGTAACAGCAGGGGAGATAGTTCAGCTTGACATTTCTGGTAGTACTCCGCAATGTAGCCATCAGGGTCCAGGGCCTTATTGTGCTTGAGATTCTTAATGACCTCGACCAGCTCCATCTGTGAGAATGGACAGTCAAGCTCTTTCTTAAGTCCCCTAGAGAGCTTGGGTAACTTTAGTCCAACCAGGAATTTCTTAATTCTGTCTGACTGGCTGGCACAGGACTCTGAAGTGTATAGGTCCTCATAAAACTTTTTAAAAACAGTCTACTATTTGAGAGGATCCTGTAACCAGTCTGCCCGAGAGTCTGGAATCTTTCACCCCTGAGCTATACCTCTCAGCTGCTTGTTTCCTAAGCCTGAACACCAATAACCTGCCCACTCTATTACCTCCCTTATAATATGTTTGTGCTGTAAACCTAAGGACGTTCTCTGTTTTGGCTGTAAGGTGTTGCTGCAGTTGCTCCCTGGCCAACTTAAGGTCTCTTAACTAGCTGTGAGGGCCCTCCCTTTTCTGCAGGTTCTCCAGTTCCTTAATTCTTTGCTGTAGGCTATCCTGTTTCTGCTGCCGGGCCTTCTTTTGCTGAGCTGCATAAGAAATGGCTTCCCCCCTTACTACAGCCTTTAGGCCATCCCATAGAAATTTTACCTGTGAGACAGTCCCGGTATTTTCTGTGATATAGTTATCTACCACCTCTTTTACTTTAGAAGTAAATGCTTCTTCCTTAAGGAACCCTGCATTCAGGTGCCATAGAGATTGCTTGTGCAATGGTCCTAAAGTAATGGTCAGACTAACCTTTGCATGGTCTGATAGGCAAATGGGATAGATTTGCTGATCCTTTATTGTCCCCACTCAGGATTTTTGCATGTAAAACCTATCAAGAGGGGAATATGAGTTTTGTGCATGGGAGTAAAAGGTAAAATCTTCACTAGATGGGCATTTATCCCTCCAAGTGTCCACCAAACCAGCCCCAGTGCGCAGACGGAGAAGGGTTTTCGGGCTGGCACCCTTTTCACGGTCCCCCTGCCCTCCAGATCTATCTACTAGTATATTCTCTACACAATTACAGTCGCCTCCTAAAATGATTTGGCCCTCTGGGAGTGAGGCTACTACTCCAAAAACATACCTATAAAATTGGGGATTAGTGGGCGTGGGGGCATAGATATTAACAATGTGTATTGTCCTATCTGCAATTTTACCTGTGAGGGTCATCAGCCTACCCTCCCCATCAGAGAAAGAGTCCAGTCAGATAAAGCCTAGACCCCTCTGGATCAGGATAGCTACCCCTGCCTTTTTCGAGTTCTGGTGGGAAGAGGCAAAAACCTCACTAACCCACATACGACGTAATTTGTTGCGCTCAGCAGCAGAAAGGTGGGTGTCCTGCAAAATACCAATATCACATTTAGTCCTAGCTAGGTATTTTAGTGTATTGTCTCTTTACAAGCGAACCCAACCCCTTAACATTAAGAGAAACCAGTTTCAGTGTCTCCATAATGAGGCCTGCCAAGTACTCTCCCATGCTCCACCAGGCTCGTACAAACCGGGGGAACCTGCATGACTGCTATCAACCTTCCTAGACCCCAACTACTTTGGAAGGAGGCACACAAAACACACCCTTTCAAACTTAAAGCCCCATGCTGCATGTCCAACCCCTTTCCCATGATCCTTGAAACAGTTTCCCCCCCCTTCCCCCATGTGGAACATAAAATAAACAAACCTCCATAGAGAGAAAAACCCACTCCCAATGGTAAACTATGTACAGGTGGGCCATCGAGGGCCCTAAATGGAAGGAAGCTCCCTCTGCCTGGAGCATGGGCTGACCAAATGGCCCCATGCCCCCCGCGCACATCTGGATTGGAGGTAAACAGGAAGGGCGGTCTCCAGGGGTGAATCTTCAGCAGGAAGGTATAGATTCCCTAGCAGAGGGCAACACTGTAAGAAGAAGCTGGCTGACCTCTGATGGGTGACCTATCCCCTGAACTGGCCTCCGGTGAGTGTGGCTAGTCTGAAATTGAGGTAGGAGGCGGAAATTGCCAACCCCGAATTAACCTTGACCTTATCCGGTGTTAACAATGCAAATTACCCAGGGACATTAAAGATAGCCGGTGTTGGGTTCCAATTGGTAAACCTGTGTGGGATTAGTCCCGACGAACCTCTCCGTCCTTGTAATCCAAACCCAAAACTTCGAGCAGGAGGAAAGGGCATTGTCCCAGGCCTGTCCCTAAAAGGGAACTGACTGCCAGTATACAACCCAGCCCGGTGAGAAAAGGGGGGACCCAAGGGGGCATGTGGGTGTTAGAAAGTAGAGCAACACCCTCCCTGGGCGATGCCCGAGAGCTCTTAACCATGAAAACTTTAGAATAAACTGTATGTCATAGCTTGAAATGTGGCATAAATTCCTCAATGCCTTAAAGCAGTGTGAATAACTGTGCTACTAATAGAAACAGTTCCTGCAGTGGATGGCGGCATTCTCTCCAACTGCTCATGGTCTCACACAGGAGCCCCATGGTGCATAACCAAACCCAGATGCAAAACCAAACATTTCACACATATTTACTTGATAAATGCATGAATATAGTCCCGACTCACAGTTAACCCCAAAGGGCTTTGTAAAACTGTCTGTTCTTCCCCACGGAGGAGTTCAGGGCAGAATCCAGAGAGCACTTCCTACAAGAAGGGATATCAAAAAAAAGGAGAGTCAAACTGGCCCATCTACCTTTTACAACCTCAGGTGGTCATTCGTGGCTGCAGTCCCTGACTGAGATGAATCAGATCCTTGTACAATTGGTCATCTGGGCCTGTACCTTTGGCACTGGTACCTCTCGTGGTTCCTTTACCCACTGTCCCCCAACGAAGCTGCAGTAGAGTATGTTCAGATAGCTCATGCTGGAGGTCTGGAAGGGTAACACCTGCTTTCTGCAGCTTGCAACAAGGAGTTGTAGAGTTTGCTGCCTGATGACCAATGTACAGGCAGTCTCGCTGGGTACCAGAGACTGGTTTTTGTCTGTTTCTCCTTGAGCTGCTTGATAACCGCCAGAACACTTTTTCTTTTTTGCATAGTAGTGGGCAGGAAATCGTGATCGATGTACACTCACCTCCCATCCAAGTTTAAGTCCCGTTTAGCCCAGGCTTTACGTAGAATCATATCCTTTACAGGGTAGTGGTTAAATTTGACCAAAATTGATTGAGGGGAACATCCTTCATTGGTTTGGGACCCAGAGCATGGTATACTCTCTCCAACTCAAGAGGTTCAGAGCTGGCGATGTCCAGTTCCTGTCAGAGCCACAT
This sequence comes from Neoceratodus forsteri, assembly GCA_016271365.2. Taxonomy (NCBI): domain Eukaryota; kingdom Metazoa; phylum Chordata; order Ceratodontiformes; family Ceratodontidae; genus Neoceratodus; species Neoceratodus forsteri. The sequence continues at coordinate 84,131,202 of JADMNL010000034.1, forward strand.
TTTCACAAATTCGGAATGGTCATCTTGTTCTGCTCCCTCAGGGAATCTGAAAATCCAAATTGTTTTCCTCCTACCTCTGGACTCAGCATCTTCCACCCTCATTGTTAGTTCCCTCTCTCTTTTGGCCATATATAGCACTGCCTGACTGAGCCGCATGGAGTCATCTCGGAGCCCATCAAGGCCTGTTTCCAAATCTGCAGTCCTCCGCTTGAGATGTTTCAGGTCCTGTTTTATATCCTTCACATTCAAATCTATCCTTTGCAGCATTTTTATGATATGTGCTGTTGCTTGTCCATCAAGGGAGCTGCCACGCGATGTGGCCTCATCCTCTTCCCCACCGGGGCCTACGCCCGACTCCGAGACCCTGGCTAGAAAAACACTCAGGCTGCGGTCATGTTTAGATCTGCGTCTCGTGGACCGCTTGATAGTGCTTCTGCCTCTTGATTTCACCACTTGACTCTTTCTCAGCAAGGCAATATTAATAGAAGGCACAATATATTGAAAATAGCACTGGATAACTTTGAATTTACCACCGTGACCTCGGAACTCAAATCTAAGCTTCCATTCGGCTTTGTACCATCACCAGAAGTCGCTCTAGTCTTTCTGTTGTGCCAATATCTACAATATTGTTTGATGGAGCAAATATAGTTAGATGATTCGATGAATAAGTCATCTGTCAAAATCCCCCCTCCACACCCCACCTTACCCTACACACACACACAACATGCTTCAAAGGTTCAGACCACAGCTGGCCATGGTGACTGTAAATGGCTCACAGACCTGAAAGCATACTGGCAATTTATTGTTTGTCACTCTATCTATTCAATTATGCAATCTCTCAAAGAATGTTGGAGCAATAGATCAAAAAAAAATTGAAAGTTCCCCCAGTACTCCCCTCCCTCCCATCACCACCACCACCAAACAACACATACAAAACTCACTTAGGATCCACAGACCACAGTCTGGTTAGGTAACTGAAAGTGTCTGAAAGCGAAGCACAGGTACCTCAGGACAGAAGTACAATCATGCTGCAAATGCACTGTTTAGTTCATGTTACATGCTGAGCATGTCAGTTTGTGATTCCAAGACAGACAGGTCAATGTATGTACTGTATGACAATCACAATGCTATGCATGGTGATTTATTGACCGCTGCTACTGTGTGCTAAAAGCAGGGCTATATCCTTTACTTGCCCATTCAAACATTAGTAAACAGAAATGAATGCATCCAGATACTTGGCAGGTTGTTGTGTTTAAAATTAGTTTACGCAAATGAAATTCTTGTACTATCTAGAAGCAGTCACATCCAATTCTTCGTCTGAATGACTAGGAGTAGGGTGCAGGACAGTGTTGTAAATGATGTGTCAATTCTTTCATTTTCATTCATTTCTAGTTGTGTGTCTACACATTTGATTCATTGTACACTGTTGTTAACTCTAAAATGAACCTGTAAACAGCGACCCAAACAATGCCAAACGCCATAGTCTTGATATTATCGTTGATGTTACCTTATTTTTCTGGTCATTGCTGACTGCATTTTGTGACAGCCCCTCTCTATCACACTCTGAAGGACTTGGGTTCAGTTACCCTTCATAACAGAATAAAATGCATTACAACAAAATAAATAAAAAGCAAGTGTTATTTATTTCTAACTATATTTAAATTTAGAGTCTGCTTTAGTCCGTCTGTGCATTGTGAACTTGCAGTAAGTGAATGGTGAATGTGCCCAAGTCCTTCCACGTGTTATCTTGCTATGTGTATTTGGAAGTGGTGAGTACCAAAAGTCAGAGATGCACTTTGCATACATTGTTACGTCTGTATAGCTCAGGGCTCCCTATCTATCTCAGTCTTTCCAAGTATGGTCTGTGCAATACAGATCAATACTAGCAGTGTCTCCATATGATATTGCATCTGCATCCTCACTTATAACTTGGGTGATCCATAGGTAGAAATTTTGAATTTTCCAATCTCACCATCTGTATCATTCTCTGTTTCCGGGACAATATTAATCCAAGTAGAATGAAACAATCAGATGCTAGGGAATAACCAGGTAGGACAGGGGAGTTCATTTTCACAAAAAAGACGAACACGAATGAAACTGAAATCTTTATTACTAATGTTTTACTGTTTTACAATCCCCAGTGGTTGGTCACAGAAACACACATTTCTCTATGCACAGAAGTCAAATTTTATGCGAGATCAGTGATGGCCCACAAAATATGCATGCCTTGTTTTCTCACCCCTTCATCTCCTCTTATTAATCACTTCTCAGTATTTCCAAAAACATGCCATTTACAAGATGTGGGATCCCATGGGAGGTAAAAAATTGATCAATTCAGGTACTGCCGAGTTTAATCCCAAAGTGAGCTGATTTTTTCTGCATTAACACACAAAACAAACTAAAAGTTGTACACACACACACACACACACACACACACACACATATTCTAAAACAGTGTCAGAGGCTTTTTTTAACATATGCTTTACATTTGTTATAGAACATTGTACAGGTCTGGAGGATACTGGATGCATTCTGAAACCCAGCCCTCGAAAGCTGATCTTTATTTAATGAGGGAAGCAGGTTTGTTAAAATGACCTCGTTGTTTTGGTATTGGCGTCAAGAGTTTTTATTTAGCATCCACATCAGTATTTCTTGCTTTCAGCTGCTGATATTCTATCAAGATACACATTTTGCTCACTCCCCTCAAAAGAGTGAACATGTTGTACAGTGTACTGTTCTCTAATGGTTCTATTACACGTTGTACAGTGTACTCGTCTCTAATGGTTCTGTTACATGTTGTTGTACAGAGTACTGTTCTCTAATGGTTCTATTACACGTTGTTGTACAGTGTACTCATCTCTAATGGTTCTGTTACACGTTGTTGTACAGCGTACTCTTCTCTAATGGTTCTGTTACACGTTGTACAGTGTACTCTTCTCTAATGGTTCTATTACATGTTGTTGTACACTGTACTCATCTCTAATGGTTCTATTACATGTTGATTTTATGGCAGTGGAAGGTAAGGGCTTTACACCTTGGCTCCACACTGTTAACCACTGAAACATTTTAGATCGGTAGAGTTTACATTTTGTATATGTTCTTTGGTGGCGTGGTGGTGGGTAGGGAGTTGTTATAACCCCTTTGTTAACATAACAAGTTATGCATAGAGTGGTTGATGAAATGTTCCTCTCAACATAAAAACTGCTTATTCAAGTAAGTACATGTAGATTTTTTTCCAACCAATTTATCACCTCAGCAATGAAGTTCAGTGTCTGATTAACACCTTCTTACTGGCAGGAAAGAGCAGTCATTTATTGCACTGCATTGTACGGTTGCTGTCACCAGCAGGGGAAGCTCCCACCAATATATGCTGTATAGTTATGCATATTTTGTTTGGTAGTTATAATACGCTTTCTCAAAAAGTAAGGAAATTCTTTGCAGAAAAACTACATTTAATGCATCGTCTAGGGTTAAAGCAGAAAAAGTCAGGAAAAGAGAACATTAGGGTTGCCCTCTAAACCCCCCCACACACCATCCTCCACAGACTGACAGATGATTGGGGTGTGTTGTTGGGGTTGTGAGGCCTCAATCTCACCCCATTCTCCTTTACTGTAGCATGTCCTCCTGCTTACACATGGAATGGGGTGAGATTTGGGTCTCACAACCCCAGTGACACACCCCCATCGTTTGTCAGTCTGTGGAGGATGGCAGGTGGGGGAGTTAGAGGGCAACCCTAATGTTTTCATTTCCTGACTTTTCTGCTTTAACCCTAAATAATGCATTAAATGTAGTTTTTTGCAAAGAAAAAAAATATATATATATATATAATCACACTGCACGTTAAAAAATACTCAGAGAGCTGGCCCTGTGGTGTGGTGTGCTGAGGCGCTGTAAATGCCTTACCTCCTGCCATGCCGGCGACCTGTATTTTGGAATGGATGCTTGTTGCCGGGGGATGGCCAGGGGAGGGAGGGAGGGAGGATCGAGTATCTGGAGGACAGCTCTCATCCCTCAAAGAAGGGGGATTCGGTGGCCCACCACTCGACTGCTAGCTGGAGGAATCCAGTAAGAGGTGTGGGCAGGTCACATCCAGAGGAAGGCCCCATGTCCAGAGCACTGGGGATATCTCTACGGAGGCAGAGCTTGCTCAACATACTCATTGCACATTCCTGGTTGGTTGGAGGAGAAAATGGGATGACATCATAGAGGACAGGCTTTATGAAGTCTTGTCCGTCCAGTCACAGCCTGCTCCACTGCTCCAGGTCTGGGGACATGCCTGGATGAGTTATCTGGGGGGGTGAGGACAGCCCTTCTCTCCTACCCTGCCATGGAGGGTAACCTGCAGGGGGCAGTGGTGTGGCAGGAACTGGGGCTGCTGTACTGCCGGGCCTACCAAGGAGAATAAATAAATAATTAAAAAAATAAATAAAATAAAAAAACACAGAGTAGCCGGCCTGCCTGACTTGTGATAGTGCTGCCACCAGCGGCTCCGATGACCTGGGTTGAGGAATAAGCCTGGTGTGTCAGGGGTGCTTGGCTGAAGGGGGTGGAGGATTGAGCAGTCAGAGGGAAGCTCTCCTCCTCTGGAGAGGCAGGGTCTCAGTGCCCACCAATAGTCCAACCCTTGGTGATGGCTGAGGTCAGTGGTGCAGCAAGTGTGGAACTGGTGGAGTGCTGGACGTTGGCATGTTGGGCAGTGGAGTCACCTAATGTTGCCAGGATGTCACTGTACATCTACTCCACCAAGGACCAGCTACAAAAAAAAAAACCTCTGTGGCCACGCTGCATGAAACTGGGCCCCTCAACCTCATTGAGCTGGAAGAAACCCAGGAACGAACAGCCATGCCATCCTGGTGATCTCAGTGTCTCCTCCGCCTGGCCAGCTGGGGGGTGAAACCTCACTGTGGGGGATAAGCCCTGGCCAATCCGGTCCATGCAAGTAGGCCCTTGGGGACACTCAGGTGGGTGGGGTGGCGTGTCAGGGGCTGACATGGGGCACATCCCCATTATCCAGAGGAGTCTAAAAGAAAGTTAAAAACAAAACACTGGGAGAAAACAAAAAAACGCGAACCTGGAAATCATCCCCAATGCGATCTACAGGAACAACTAAACAGCCTTATATAATATGTTTGATAAATGATGGGTAACTCCAGTGTATACATAAATATATCCAGCTTAGGGGCAAACCTGTAGGTGCTGTGTTGGAGCAGATGTTTTTGCAAGAATACCAGTATTTATAATAGCATTTATGTTTTTAAAGAGCCACCGACGTCTCAAGAAGAACTTAAAAATGTAATATTTTAGGCATAAAGTGGCTTATATTTCTTATTAGCTCTGCATTTCTTTTTTTTTTTTACCACCTTCTCACCTTGGATGCCTCTCTGTTCTGGGGATCTTATGCTCACTCTGCCCTCCCCTGGTACCTCTCAGGGAGCCGCCAGATCGACCCCATGCTGCCTCGGCCTACCCCCCCGGGGGGGGAGAAGGGGACCTCAGGACTTCCCCTTCCCGTCCATTAGAGTGTGTGTCGGGCAGTCTAAGCGGTCTCCCAAGAGAGCTGGGTTATGGTGTCTAGGAGCTAGATCCCCGTCTACGCCGGCAACCAAGGGTCCATTTTCTTTGTTTCTGGTGCCATCCCCCAAGGGCATTGGCACACACGGGTAGCCAAGGAGTGGAGCACGCTCTGATGTTTCGACTCCTGACTGACATTGTCCTTCCCTTACAGACTGTACTGCTGCACTGCCACCCGTGGTCACCCAGGTGGTGGTAGAGCAGTGGAGCAGGCACCCCACCCTCCCCCAGAAAAGGAGAGCAGCCTATGGGTACTCAATCCTCCCCCCCCCCGGCCGACCCTCCAGCCACCCGGGTCCATTCCTGAACCTGGGTCACTGGCACTCCGAGCGGTAACCCCACTGCTGCGCCAGTGGGACAGCCTAAGCTCTGTATTTCTTATTCCTATTCTTTATTACTGAGGCCATATGCATAAAAACAGGAGAGTTGTTCCTTGTGGGTTCTTCAGCTTCTGTTGTATCTTCCAAACCTGATGTCATAATACTCTGCTTGTGACATCATAGTGATTCTCATGGCAACAGACTGTGATGTCACAATACAGCATTATAATTTCAAGTAGGGAATAAGCTATAGAGGCAGATAAACCGTGAGGGATATATATACTTGTTTTTGTGGGAATTTCTTCAGTAACAAATAACGAAGGGGAGAAATCTGTATAATATATATATATATATATATATATATATATATATATATATATACGCAAGTATATGAAATATAAGCTGAATTGTGTCTATGAAATACAAGCTGAATTGTGTCTAAATGTTATGTTTTCCAAAGTTTTTCCCAAGGCGTCTGCTGCTCTTTAAGAGAAGACACATTGGTATGCTCACCCATTAAAGTTATATCAGTTATTGATTGCTTTCTGACCCCGTGCCATTATGGACTGTGATGCGTGATAAACAGTTAATAAAATATATTTAAAAAATGAACAAGAAAGCCACTGGGTATATTTCCTTGTATATCACATGTATCCAGTGGTAGTACCCCTATGTTAGGACTGAGTTAGTGTTTGTGTCAAAATACGAGGCAATAAGAGGGCAGGCCCCACGTAGTACCCAGCATGTTCCTCCCACTCCTAGATGGTGGCCTCCCAGTTTAGGGGAGGCTAGTAACTCTGTTCTTAACAAAGTCAGACTGGTACTTAATAAGGCATGTTGCTTTGCGCTTGGGGCTGATATGCTCACCCAGAACTGCTCCCTATATACCCTAATCAACTGGCTTCCCCTCCAGGAACCAGACCTGTCTGCCTGCAAATAAAGCACTGATGGGCCTTACCCCCAAACAAACTATTCAAAACCTCCTCCTCCCAGTTAACAACCAATTACCAGCAGTATGTCTAGGAATGCCGTCGAAGTACCCACCTGAAAAATAAATCTGGCCATGTGTTCCTTTGCAGTAAGAGCAGCTCCATGGCTGAATGAGGTTCCTGAATCCCTGGTGGGTCTCCCCAAAATGACCCACCTGAAGAAAGCACTGAGAAATGTGCTCGCTTATAGATCCAAACGCAGCTGTTACAACTGACCTGCACATATTGATGTCACTGTTTTCTCTTGAAAAGTTTGTGTCATGTACTCTGTACTAGCCTGAAATTCATTGCTTACTGCTCACCATGCTGCCCTGCAGCTGCTGTTGCATAGATTTGCAGTTACTTGTACCTGACTATGCTCCCCTGGAGCTGCTGTTACATGGATTCGTTGATACTTGTACCTGACTATGTTCACTGGAGATGCTGTTTCATGGATTTGCTGTTACTTGTACCTGACTATGCCCCCCCTGGAGCTGCTGTTACATGGATTTGCTGTTACTGTACCTGACTATGCTCCCCTGGAGCTGCTGTTACATGGATTCACTGTTACTTGTACCTGACTATGCTCCCCTGGAGCTGCTGTTACATGGATTCACTGTTAATTGTACCTGACTATGCTCCACTGGAGCTGCTGTTACACAGTTCCGCTGTTACTTGTACCTGACTATGCTTCCCTGGAGCTGCTGTTACATGGATTCGCTGTTACTTTTACTGGACTATGTTCCCTGGAGCTGCTGTTACATGGATTCGCTGTTACTTGTACCTGACTATGCTCCCCTGGAGCTGCTGTTACATGGATTTGCTGTTACTTGTACCTGACTATGCTCCCCTGGAGCCGCTGTTACATGGATTTGCTGTTACTTGTACCTGACTATGCTCCCCTGGAGCTGCTGTTACATGGATTTGCTGTTACTTGTACCTGACTATGCTCCCCTGGAGCTGCTGTTACATGGATTTGCTGTTACTTGTACTTGACTATGCTCCCCTGGAGCTGCTGTTACATGGATTTGCTGTTACTTGTACCTGTCTATTCTCTCCTGGAGCTGCTGTTACATGGATTTGCTGTTATTTGTACCTGAATATACTCCCCTGGAGCAGCTGTTACATGGATTTCCTGTTACTTGAACCTGACTAAGCTCCTCTGGAGCTGCTGTTACATGGATTTGCTGTTACTGTACCTGACTATTCTCTCCTGGAGTTGCTGTTACATGGATTTGCTGTTATTTGTACCTGACTATACTCCCCTGGAGCAGCTGTTACATGGATTTGCTGTTACTTGTACTTGACTATGCTCCCCTGGAGCTGGTGTTACATGGATTTGCTGTTACTTGTACCTGACTATGCTCCTCTCGAGCTGCTGTTGCATGGATTCGCTGTTACTTTTACTGGACTATGTTCCCTGGAGCTGATGTTAGATGAATTTGTTGTTACTTGTATCTGACTATGCTCCCTTGGAGCTGCTGTTACATGGATTAGCTGTTACTTGTACCTGACTATGTTTCCTGTAGCTGCTGTTACATGGATTTGCTGTTACTTGTGTCTGACCATGCTCCCCTGGAGCTGCTGTTGCATGGATTTGCTGTTACTTTTACTGGACTATGTTCGCTGGAGCTGCTGTTACATGGATTCACTTTTACTAGTACCAGACTATGCTCCCTGGAGCTGCTGTTACATGGATTTGCTGTTAGTTGTACCTGGCTTTGCTCCCCTGGAGCTGCTGTTGCATGGATTTGCTGTTACTGTACCTGACTATTTTTCCTGGAGCTGCTGCTACTTGTACCTCACTATTCTCCCCTGGAGCTGCTGTTACTTGTACCTGACTATGCTCCTCTGGAGCTGCTGTTACAAGGATTTGCTTTTACTGAACCTGACTAGTCTCCCCTGAAGTTGCTGTTAGTGTACCTGACTATTCTCCCCTGGTGCTGCTGTTACATGGATTTGCTGTTACTTTTACCTGACTATGCTGCCATGGAGCTGCGGTTACATGGATTTGCTATTACTTGTACTTGACTATGCTTCCCTCTAGCTGCTGTTACATGGATTTGCTGTTACTTGTACCTGACTACGCTCCACTTCAGCTGCTGTTACATGGATTTGCTGTTACTGTACCAGACTATGTGCCCCTGGAACTGCTGTTACATGGATTTGCTGTTACTTGTACTTGACTATGCTCCCCTGGAGCTGCTGTTACATGCATTTGCTGTTACTGTAGCTGCCTATTCTGCCCTGGAGCTGCTGCTACATGGATTTGATGTTACTTGTACCTGACTATGCTCACCTGGAGCTGCTGTTACATTGATTTGCTGTTACTTGTACCAGACTATGTTCCCCTGGAGCTGCTGTTTCATGGATTTGCTGTTACTTGTACCTGACTATTCTCCCCTGGAGCCGCTGTTACATGGATTTGCTGTTACTGTACCTGACTATTCTCCCCTGGAGCTGCTGCTACATGGATTTGCTGTTACTTGTACCTGACTAAGCGCCCCTGGAGCTGCTGTTATATGGAATTGCTGTTACTTGTACCTAACTATTCTCCCCTGGAGCTGCTGTTAGTTGGATTTGCTGTTACTTGTACCTGACTATGGTCCCCAAGAGCTGCAGTTAAATGGATTTGCTGTTACTTGTACCTGACTATGCTCCCCTGGAGGTGCATTTACATGGATTTGCTGTTACTGTACCTGACTATGCTCCCCTGGAGCTACTGTTGCATGGATTTGCTGTTGGTTTTACCTGACTATGCTCCCCTGGAGCTGCTGTTATGTGGATTTGCTCTTACTTGTACCTGACTATCCTCCCTTGGACCTGCTGTTACATAATTTGCTGCTACTTGTACCTGTCTATGCCCCTCTGGAGCTACTGTTAAATGGACTCGCTGTTACTTGTACCTGACTATCTTCCCTGGAGCTGCTGGTTACATGGATTTGCTGTTACTTGTACCTTACTATGCTCCCCTGGAGCTGCTGTTGCATGGATTCACTGTTACTTTTACTGGACTATGTTCCCTGGAGCTGCTGTTACATGGATTTGCTGTTACTTGTACCTGACTATGCTCCCCTGAAGCTGCTGTTACTTGTACCTGTCTATTCTCCCCTGGAGCTGCTGTTACATGGATTTCCTGTTACTTTACCTGACTATGCTCCCCTGGAGCTGCTGTTACATGGATTTGCTGTTACTTGTACTTGACTATGCTCCCCTGGAGCTGCTGTTGCATGGATTCGCTGTTACTTTTACTGGACTATGTTCCCTGGAGCTGATGTTAGATGAATTTGCTGTTACTTGTATCTGACTATGCTCCCCTGGAGCTGCTGTTGCATGGATTTCCTGTTAATTTCACTGGAGTATGTTCCCTGGAGCTGTTGTTACATGGATACACTGTTACTTGTACTTGACTATGCTCCCCTGGAGCTGCTGTTGCATGGATTCAAAGTTACTTTTACGCGATTATGTTCCCTGTAGCTGCTGTTACATGGATTTGCTGTTACTTGTATCTGACTATGCTCCCCTGGAGCTGCTGTTGCATGGATTTGCTGTTACTTTTTCTGGACTATGTTCCCTGGAGCTGATGTTAGATGAATTTGCTGTTACTTGTATCTGACTATGCTGCCCTGGAGCTGCTGTTGCATGGATTTGCTGTTACTTACCTGACTATGCTCCCTGAGCTGCTGTTACATGGATTTGCTGTTACTTGTACCTGACTATGCTCCCTGAGCTGCTGTTGCATGGATTCGCAGTTACTTTTCGGATTATGTTCCCTGTAGCTGCTGTTACATGGATTTGCTGTTACTTGTATCTGACTATGCTCCCCTGGAGCTGCTGTTGCATGGATTTGCTGTTACTTTTACTGGACTATATTTCCTGGAGCTGCTGTTACATGGATTTGCTGTTATTGTTGCTGACTATTTTCCCTGGAGCTGCTGCTACTTGTACCTCATTATGCTCCTCTGGAGCTGCTGTTACTTGTACCTGACTATGCTCCCCTGGAGCTGCTGTTACAAGGATTTGCTTTTACTGAACCTGACTAGTCTCCCCTGGAGTTGCTGTTAGTGTACCTGACTATTCTCCCCTGGAGCTGCTGTTACATGTATTTGCTGTTATTTGTACCTGACTATTCTCCCCTGGAGTTGCTGTTACTGTACCTGACTATGTTCCCTGCAGCTGCTGTTACATGGATTTGCTGTTACTGTACCTGACTATGGTCCCCTGGAGCTGCTGTTACATGGATTTGCTGTTACTTCGACCTGACTATGCTCCCCTGCAGCTGCTGTTACATGGATTTGCTGTTACTTATATCTGACTATTCTCCCCTGGAGCTGTTGTTACATGGATTTGCTGTTACTTGTATCTGACTATTCTCCCCTGGAGCTGCTGTTAGATGGATTTGCTGTTACTTTACCTGACAAGTCTCCCTTGGAGTTGCTGTTTGTGTACCTGACAATGCTCCCCAGGAGCTGCTCTTACATGGATTTGCTGTTACTTTTACCTGACTATGCTCCCCTGGAGCTGCTGTTACATGGATTTGCTGTTACTGTTCCTGACTAGTCCGCCCTGGAGCTGCTGTTACATGGATTTGCTGTTACTGTACCTGCCTATGCTCCCCTGGTGCTGCTGTTACATGGATTTGCTGTTACTTGTAACTGACTATGCTCCCCTTGAGCTGCTATTACATGGATTTGCTGTTACTGTAACAGACCATGCTCCCCTGGAGCTGCTGTTACATGGATTCGCTGTTCTTTGTACCTGACTATGCTCCCTTGGAGCTGCTGTACCTTGTACCTGTCTATTCTCCCCTGGAGCTGCTGTTACTTGGATTTGCTGTTACTGTACTTGACTATTCCCATCTGGAGCTGCTGTTACATGGATTTGCAGTTACCTGTACCTGACTGTGCTGTGCTGCAGCTGCTGTTACATGGATTTCCTGTTACTGTACCAGACTATTCTCCCCTGGAGCTGCTGTTACATGGATTTTCTGTTATTGTACCTGACTATTCTCAACTGGAGCTGCTGTTACATGGATTTGCTGTTACTAGTACTTGACTATGCTCCCCTGGAGCTGCTGTTACATGGATTTGCTGTTACTTGTACCTGACTATGCTCCCCTGGAGCTGCTGTTACATGGATTTGCTGTTACTTCTACCTGACTATGCTACCCTGGAGCTGCTGTTGCATGGATTTGCTGTTAATTTCACTGGACTATGTTCCCTGGAGCTGCTGTTAAATGGATTCACTGTTACTTGTACCTGACTATTCTCCCCTGGAATAGCTGTTACTGTACCTGCCTATGCTCCCCTGGTGCTGCTGTTACATGGATTTGCTGTTACTTGTATCTGACTATGCTCCCCTTGAGCTGCTGTTGCATGGATTTGCTGTTACTGTACCAGACCATGCTCCCCTGGAGCTGCTGTTACATGGATTTGCTGTTACTTGTACCTGACTATGCTCCCCTGGAGCTGCTGTTACATGGATTTGCTGTTACTGTTCCTGACTATGCTCCCTTGCAGCTGCTGTTACATGTATTTGCTGTTATTTGTTCCTGACTATTCTCCCCTGGAGTTGCTGTTACTGTACCTCACTATGCTCCTCTGGAGCTGCTGTTACATGGAATTACTATTACTGTACCTGACTATGGTTCCTTGCAGCTGCTGTTACATGGATTTGCTGTTACTTGTACCTGACTATTCTCCCCTGGAGCTGTTGTTAGATGGATTTGCTGTTACTGTACCTGACTATGCTCCACCAGAGCTGCCATTACATGGATTTGCTGTTACTTGTACCTGACTATGTTCCCTGGAGTTGCTGTTACATGGATTTGCTGTTACTTATACCTGACTATTCTCCCCTGGAGCTGCTGTCACATGGATTTGCTGTTACTTTACCTGACTAGTCTCCCCTGGAGTTGCTGTTTGTGTACCTGACTATTCTCCCCTGCTGATGCTGTTTCATGGATTTGCTGTTACTTTTACCTGACTATGCTCCCTGGAGCTGCTGCTACATGGATTTGCTGTTACTTGTACCTGACTATGCTCCCCTGGAGCTGCTGTTACATGGATTTGCTGTTACTGTTCCTGACTATGCTCCCCTGGAGTTGCTGTTACTGTACCTGACTATGCTTCCCTGCAGCTGCTGTTACATGAATTTGATGTTACTGTACCTGACCATGGTCCCCTGCTGCTGCTGTTACATGGATTTGCTGTTACTTCTACCTGACTATGCTCCCTTGCAGCTGCTGTTTCATGGATTTGCTGTTTCTGTACCTGACTATTCTCCCCTGGAACTGCTGTTCTGTGGATTTGCTGTTAATTGTACCTGACCATTCTCCCCTGCAGTTGCTGTTACATGGATTTGATGTTTCCTGTACCTGACTATGTTGCCCTGGAGCTGCTGTTACGTGGTTTTGCTGTTACTTGTATCTGACTATGCTCCCCTGGAGCTTCTGTTGCGTGAATTTGTAGTTGCTTTTTCCTGACTATGCTCCCTTGGAGCTGCTGTTACACGGATTTGCTGTTACTTGTACCTGAGTATGCTCCCATGCAGCTGCTGTTACATGGATTTGCTGTTACTTGTACCTGAGTATGCTCCCATGCAGCTGCTGTTACATGGATTTGCTGTTACTTGTACCTGACTATGTTCCCTGGAGGTGCTGTTGCATGGATTTGCTGTTACTGTACCTGACTATTCTCTCCTGGTGCTGCTGTCACTTGTACCTGACTATGCTCCCCTGGAGCTGCTGTTACATGGATCTGACTATGCTCCCCTGGAGCTGCTGTTATTCTGATTTGCTGTTACTTGTACCAGACTATGTTCCCTGGAGCTGCTGTTACTTGTACCTGACTATGCTCCCCTGGAGCTGCTGTTACACGGATTTGCTGTTACTTGTACCTGAGTATGCTCCCATGCAGCTGCTGTTACATGGATTTGCTGTTACTTATACCTGAGTATGCTCCCATGCAGCTGCTGTTACATGGATTTGCTGTTACTTGCACCTGACTATGTTCCCTGGAGGTGCTGTTGCATGGATTTGCTGTTACTGTACCTGACTATTCTCTCCTGGTGCTGCTGTCACTTGTACCTGACTATGCTCCCCTGGAGCTGCTGTTACATGGATCTGACTATGCTCCCCTGGAGCTGCTGTTATTCTGATTTGCTGTTACTTGTACCAGACTATGTTCCCTGGAGCTGCTGTTACTTGTACCTGACTATGCTCCCCTGGAGCTGCTGTTACATGGATCTGACTATGCTCCCCTGGAGCTGCTGTTATACTGATTTGCTATTACTTGTACCTGACTATGCTCCCCAGGAGCTGCTGTTAAATGGATTCACTGTTACTTGTACCTGACTATGTCCTCTGGAGCTGCTGTTACATGCATTTGCTGTTACTTTTACCTGACTATGCTCCCCTGGACCTGGTGTTGCATGGATTCGCTGTTACATTTACTGAACTATGTTCCCTGGAGCTGCTGTTACATGGATTTGCCATCACTGTACCAGACCATGCTCCCCTGGAGCTGCTGTCACATGGAGTTGCTGTTACTTGTACCTGACTGTGCTCCCCTAGAGCTGCTGTTACATGGATTTGCTGTTACTTGTACCTGACTATGCTCCCCTGCAGCTGCTGTTTCATGGATTTGCTGTTTCTGTACCTGACTATTCTCCCCTGGAGCTGCTGTTACATGGATTTGCTGTTACTTATACCTGACTATGCCCCCCCTAGAGCTGCTGTTACATGGATTTGCTGTTACTGTACCTGACTATTCTCCCCTGGAGGTGCTGTTACTGTACCTGCCTATGCTCCCCTGGAGCTGCTGTTACATGGATTTGCTGTTTGTAGTAACTGACTATGTTCCCCTGGAGCTGCTGTTGCATGAATTTGGTGTTACTGTACCAGACCATGCTCCCCTGGAGCTGCTGTTACATGGATTTGCTGTTACTTGTACCTGTCTATGCTCCCCTGCAGGTGATGTTACATGAATTTGATGTTACTGTACCTGACCATGGTCCCCTGCAGCTGCTGTTACGTGGATTTTCTGTTACTTCTACCTGACTATGCTCCCCTGCAGCTGCTGTTACATGGATTTGCTGTTTCTTGTACCTGACTATTCTCCCCTGGAGCTGTTGTTAGATTTATTTGCTGTTACTGTACCTGACTATTCTCCCCTGGAGCTGCTGTTACATGGATTTGCAGTTACTTCTACCTGACTATGCTCCCCTGGAGCTGCTGTTACTTGAACCTGACTATGCTCCCCTGGAGCTGCTGTTACATGGATTTGCTGTTAGATTTACTAGACTATGCTCCCCTGGAGCTGCTGTTAAATGGATTTGCTGTTACTTGTACCTGACTGTGCTCCCCTGGAGCTGCTGTTACAAGGATTTGCAGTTACTTCTACCTGACTATGCTCCCCTGGAGCTGCTGTTACTTGAACCTGACTATGCTCACCTGGGGCTGGTGTTACATGGATTTGCTGTTAGTTTTACTAGACTATGCTCCCCTGGAGCTGCTGTTACATGGATTTGCTGTTACTGTACCTGGCTATTCTCCCCTGGAGCTGCTGTTACATGGATTTGCTGTTACTTGTACCTGACTATGCTCCCCTGGAGCTGCTGTTGCATGGATTTGCTGTTGCTTTTTCCTGGCTATGCTCCCCTGGAGCTGCTGTTACGTGGGTTTCCTGTTACTGTACCTGACTATTCTCCCCTGCAGCTGTTGTTACATGGACTCGCTGTTACTTGTACCTGACTATGTTCCCCTGGAGCTGCTGTTACGTGGATTTGCTGTTACTTGTATCTGACTATGCTCCCCTGGAGCTTCTGTTGCGTGAATTTGTAGTTACTTTTACCTGACTATGCTCCCCTGGAGCTGCTTTTACTTGTACCTGACTATGCTCCCCTGAGGCTGCTGTTACTTGTACCTGACTATTCTCCCCAGGAGCTGTTGTAACATGGATTTGCTGTTACTGAACCTGACTAGTCTGCCCTGGAGTTGCTGTTAGTGTACCTGACTATTCTCCCTTGGAGCTGCTGTTACATGGATTTGCTGTTACTTTTACCTGTCTGTGCTCCTCTGGAGCTGCTGTTGCATGGATTTGCTGTTACTTGTACCTGACTATTCTCACCTGGAGTTGCTGTTACTGTACCTGCCTATGCTGCCCTGGAGCTGCTGTTACATCAATTTGCTGTTACTTGTACCTGACTATGCTTCCCTGGAGCTGCTGTTACATGGATCTGCTGTTACTTGTACCTGACTATGCACCCTTGGAGCTGCTGTTACATGGAATTGCTGTTACTGTACCTGACTATGCTCCCCTGCAGCTGCTGTTAGATGAATTTGCTGTTACTGTACCTGACTATGGTCCCCTGCAGCTGCTGTTACATGGATTTGCTGTTACTTCTAACTGACTATGCTCCCTTGCAGCTGCTGTTACATGAATTTGCTGTTACTTGTACCTGACTGTGCCCCCTGGAGCTTCTGTTACATGGAGTTGCTGTTACTGTACCTGACTATTCTCCCCTGGAGCTGCTGTTACATGGAGTTGCAGTTAATTGTACCTGACTATGCTCCCCTGGATCTGCTGTTACGTGGATTTGCTGTTGTTTGTACCTGACTATGCTCCCCTGGAGCTGCTGTTGTGTGGATATGCTGTTGCTTGTACCTGACTTTGCTCCCCTGGAGCTGCTGTTACGTGGATTTTCTGTTACTTGCACCTGACTATTCTCCCCTGGAGCTGCTGTTACATGGATTTGCTGTTACTCTACCTGACTATGCTCCCCTGAAGTTTCTGTTATTGTTCCTGACTATTCTCCCCTGGAGCTGCTGTTACATGGCTTTGCTGTTACTGTACCAGTCCATGCTCTCCTGGAGCTGCTGTTACATGGATTTGCTGTTACTGTACCTGACTATGCTCTCCTGCAGCTGCTGTTACATGAATTTGCTGTTACTGTACCTGACTGTGGTCCCTTGCAGCTGCTGTTACATGGATTTGCTCTTACTTCTACCTGACTATGCTCCCCTGCAGCTGCTGTTACATGGATTTGCTGTTACTTGTACTTAACTGTTCTCCCCTGTAGCTGCTGTTACATGAATTTGCTGTTACTGTACCTGACTGTGGTCCCTTGCAGCTGCTGTTACATGGATTTGTTCTTACTTCTACCTGACTATGCTCCCCTGCAGCTCCTGTTACATGGATTTGCTGTTACTTGTACCTGACTATGCCCCTTGGAGCTTCTGTTACATGGAGTTGCTGTTACTGTACCTGACTATTCTCCCCTGGAGCTGCTGTTACATGGAGTTGCTGTTAATTGTACCTGACTATGCTCCCCTGGATCTGCTGTTACTTGGATTTGCTGTTGTTTGTACCTGACTATGCTCCCCTGGAGCTGCTGTTGCGTGGATTTGCTGTTGCTTGTACCTGACTTTGCTCCCCTGAAGCTGCTGTTACGTGGATTTGCTGTTACTTGTACCTGACTTTGCTCCCCTCTAGCTGCTGTTACTTGGAGTTGCTGTTACTGGTACCTGACTATGCTCCCCTGGAGGTGCTGTTACATGGATTTGCTGTTACTTGTACCTGACTATTCTCTCTTGGAGTTGCTGTTACTGTACCTGACTATTCTCCCCTGGAGGTGCTGTTACATGGATTTGCTGTTTCTGTACCTGACTTTCTTCCCCTGGAGCTGCTGTTACAAGATTTGCTGTTACTTGTGCCTGACTATGCTCCCCTGGAGCTGCTGTTGCGTGGATTTGCTGTTGGTTGTACCTGACTATGCTCCCTTGGAGCTGCTGTTATGTGGATTTGCTGTTATTTGTATCTTACTATGCTCCTGTGGAGCTGCTGTTACTTGGATTTGCTGTTACTTGTACCTGACTATTCTCTCCTGGATCTGCTGTTACATGGATTTGCTGTTACTTGTATCTGCCTATGCTCCCCTGGAGCTTCTGTTGGATTGATTTGTTGTTGCTTTTACCTGACTATGCTCCCCTGGGACTGCTATTACGTGGATTTGCTGCTATTTGTTCCTGACGATGCTCCTCTGGAGCTGCAGATACTTGGATTTGCTGTAACTTGTACCTGACTATTCTCCCCTTCAGCTGCTGTTTCATGGATTTGCTGTTACTTGTACCTGACTATGCTCCCCTGGAGATGCGATTATGTGGATTTCCTCTTACTTGTATCTGACTATGCTCCCCTGGAGCTGCTGTTGCTTGGATTTGCTGTTACTGTACCTGACTATACTCCCCTGCAGATCCTGTTACATGGATTTGCTGTTACTTATACCTTACTATACTCCCCTGGAGCTGTTGTTAGATGGATTTGCTGTTACTGTTCCTGACTATGCTCCCCTGCAGCTGCTGTTACGTGGATTTGCTGTTACTTCTACCTGGCTATACTCCCCTGGAGCTGTTGTTAGATGGATTTGCTGTTACTGTACCTGACTATTCTCCCCTGGAGCTGCTGTTACATGGATTTGCTGTTGCTTGTACCTGACTATGCTCCCCTGCAGCTGCTGTTACATGGATTTGCTGTTACTGTACCTGACTATTCTCCCCTGGAGCTGTCGTTAGATGGATTTGCTGTTACTGTACCTGACTATTCTCCCCTGGAGTTGCTGTTACTGTACCTGCCTATGCTGCCCTGGAGCTGCTGTTACATCAATTTGCTGTTACTTGTACCTGACTATGCTTCCCTGGAGCTGCTGTTGCATGGATTTGCTGTTACTTGTACCTGACTATGCTCCTCTGGAGCTGCTGTTACTTGGATTTGCTGTTAATTGTACCTGACTATTCTCCCCTGCAGCTGCTGTTACATGGATTTGCTGTTACCTGTACCTGACTATGTCCCCTGGAGCTGCTGTTACATGCATTTGCTGTTACTTTTACCTGACTATGCCCTCCTGGACCTGGTGTTGCATGGATTCGCTGTTACATTTACTGAACTATGTTCCCTGGAGCTGCTGTTACATGGATTTGCCATCACTGTACCAGACCATGCTCCCCTGGAGCTGCTGTTACATGGAGTTGCTGTTACTTTTTCCTGAATATGCTCCCCTGGACCTGCTATTGCATGGATTTGCTGTTACTTGTACCTTACTATACTGCCCTGGAGCAGCTGCTGTTACTTGGATTTGCTGTTTCTGTACCAGACTTTTTTCCCTGCAGCTGCTGTTGCATGGATTCGCTGTTTCTGTACTAGACTTTTTTCCCTGGAGCTGCTGTTACTTGAACCTGACTATGCTCCCCTGGAGCAGCTGTTACATGGATCTAACTATGCTCCCTTGGAGCTGCTGTTACACAGATTTGCTGTTACTTCTCCTGACTTTGCTCCCCTGGGGCTGCTGTTAAATGGATTGCTGTTACTTGTACCTGACTATGCTCCCCTAGAGCTGCTGTTGCATGGATTCGCTGTTACTTTTACTGAACTATGTTCCCTGGAGCTGCTGTTACATGGATTCGCTGTTACTAGTAGCTGACAATGCTCCCCTGGAGCTGCTGTTACTGTACCTGACTATGCTCCCCTGCAGCTGCTGTTACATGGATTTGCTGTTACTGCTAACTGACTATGCTCCCTTACAGCTGCTGTTACATGGATTTGCTGTTACTTGTACCTGACTATGCCCCCCTGGAGCTTCTGTTACATGGAGTTGCTGTTACTGTACCTGAGTATTCTCCCCTGGAGCTGCTGTTACATGGAGTTGCAATTACTTGTACCTGATTATGCTGCCCTGGATCTGCTGTTACGTGGATTTGCTGTTGTTTGTACCTGACTATGCTCCCCTGGAGCTGCTGTAACGTGGATTTGCTGTTAGTTGTACCTGACTTTGCTCCCCTCTCGCTGCTGTTTCTTGGATTTGCTGTTACTAGTACCTGACTATGCTCCTCTGGAGCTGCTGTTACATGGATTTGCTGTTTCTTGTTCCTGACTATTCTCCCCTGCAGCTGCTGTTACTTGGATTTGCTGTTACTTGTACCTGACTATTCTCCCCTGCAGCTGCTGTTTCATGGATTTGCTGTTACTTCTACCTGACTATTCTCCCCTGCAGCTGCTGTTAGATGCATTTGCTGTTACTTCTACCTGACTGTGTTCCCTGGAGCTGCTGTTACATGGATTTTCTGTTACTTGTACCTGACTGTGTTCCCCTAGAGCTGGTGTTACTTGGATTTGCTGTTACTTGTACCTGACTATGCTCCCCTGCAGCTGCTGTTACATGGATTTGCTGTTACTGTACCTGACTATGTCCCTGCAGCTGCTGTTACATGGATTTGCTGTTACTGTACCTGACTATGCTCCCCTAGAGCTGCTGTTACATGGATTTGCCATTACTTGTAGCTGACTATGCTCCCCTGGAGCTGCTGTTACATGGATTCACTGTTACTTGTACCTTACTATACTGCCCTGGAGCTGCTGTTACATGGATTTGCTGTTACTGTACCAGACTATGCTCCCTTGCAGCTGCTGTTACATGAAATTGCTGTTACTGTACCTGACTGTGGTCCCTTGTAGCTGCTGTTACATGGATTTGCTGTTACTTCTACCTGACTATGTTCCCTGGAGCTGCTGTTACATGGATTTGCTGTTACTTGTACCTGACTATGTTCCCTGGAGCTGCTGTTACATGGATTTGCTGTTACTGTACCTGACTATTCTCCCCTGGAGCTGCTGGTTACATGGATTTGCTGTTACTTGTACCTTACTATACTGCCCTGGAGCTGCTGTTACATGGATTTGCTGCTATTTGTCTCCAATTATACTCCCCTGGAGCTGCTGTTACATGGATTTGCTGTTACTTGTACCTGACTTTTCTCCGATGCTGCTGCTTTTACTTGGATTTGCTGTTACTTGTACCTGACTTTGCTCCCCTGCAGCTGCTGTTTCATGGATTTGCTGTTACTTCTACCTGACTATTCTCCCCTGGAGCTGCTGCTAGATGGATTTGCTGTTACTGTACCTGAGTATGTTCCCTGGAGCTGCTGTTACATGGATTTCCTCTTACTTGTACCTGACTGTGCTCCCTTGGAGCTGCTGTTGCTTGGATTTGCTGTTACTGTACCTGACTATGGTCCCCTGCAGCTCCTGTTACATGGATTTGCTGTTACTTCTACCTGGCTATACTCCTCTGCAGCTGCTGTTACATGGATTTGCTGTTACTTGTACCTGACTATTCTCCCTGGAGCTGCTGTTAGATGGATTTGCTGTTACTGTACCTGACTATGCTCCTGAGCTGCTGTTGCATGGATTTGCTGTTACTTGTACCTGACTATTCTCCCTGGAGCTGCTGTTACATGGCTTTGCTGTTACTGTACCAGTCCATGCTCCCCTGGAGCTGCTGTTACATGGATTTGCTGTTACTGTACCTGACTATGCTCTCCTGCTGCTGCTGTTACATGAATTTGCTGTTACTGTACCTGACTGTGGTCCC
The DNA here is from genome assembly GCA_016271365.2 of Neoceratodus forsteri. Taxonomy (NCBI): domain Eukaryota; kingdom Metazoa; phylum Chordata; order Ceratodontiformes; family Ceratodontidae; genus Neoceratodus; species Neoceratodus forsteri. The sequence continues at coordinate 84,152,485 of JADMNL010000034.1, forward strand.
TTGCGGCTGCTGTTACATGGATTTGCTCTTACTTCTACCTGACTATGCTCCCCTGCAGCTGCTGTTACATGGATTTGCTGTTACTTGTACCTGACTATTCTCCCCTGGAGCTGCTATTACATGAATTTGCTGTTACTGTACCTGACTGTGGTCCCTTGCAGCTGCTGTTACATGGATTTGCTCTTTCTTCTACCTGACTATGCTCCCCTGCAGCTGCTGTTACATAGATTTGCTGTTGCTTGTACCTGACTATTCTCCCCTGGAGCTGTTGTTGGATGGATTTGCTGTTACTTGTACCATACTATACTCCCCTAGAGCTGCTGTTACATGGATTTGCTGTTAATTGTACCTGACTATGTTCCCTGGAGCTGCTGTTACATGGCTTTGCTGTTACTGTACCAGTCCATGCTCCCCTGGAGCTGCTGTTACATGGATTTACTGTTACTGTACCTGACTATGTTACCTGGAGCTGCTGTTACTTGTACCTGACTACGCTCCCCTGGAGATGCTGTTGCATGGTTTTGCTGTTACTGTACCTGACTATGTTACCTGGAGCTGCTGTTACTTGTACCTGACTATGCTCCCCTGGAGCTGCTGTTATTTGTATTTGCTATTACTGTAGCTGACTATTCTCCCCTGGAGCTGCTGTTACATGGATTTGCTGTTACTTGTACCTGACTATGCGCCGCTGCAGCTGCTGTTACATGGATTTGCTGTTACTTGTACCTGAGTATGCTCCCCTGCAGCTGCTGTTTCAGGGGTTTGCTGTTACTTCTATCTGGCTATTCTCCCCTGGAGCTGCTGTTACATGGATTTGCTGTTGTTTGTACCTGACTATGTTCCCCTGGAGCTGCTGTTACATGGAGTTTCTGTTACTTGTAGCTGACTATGCTCTCCTGCAGCTGCTGTTACATTGATTTCCTGTTACTTCTACCTGACTATTCTCCCCAAGAGCTGCTGTTAGATGGATTTGCTGTTACTGTACCTGAGTATGTTCCCTGGAGCTGCTGTTACATGGATTTCCTCTTACTTGTACCTGACATTGCTCCCCTGGAGCTGCTGTTGCTTGGATTTGCTGTTACTGTACCTGACTATGGTGCCCTGCAGCTCCTGTTACATGGATTTGCTGTTACTTCTACCTGGCTATACTGCTCTGCAGCTGCTGTTACATGGATTTGCTGTTACTTGTACCTGACTATTCTCCCCTTGAGCTGTTGTTAGATGGATTTGCTATTACTGTACCTGACTATGCTCCCCAGAGCTTCTTTTATTGTACCTGACTATTCTCCCCTGGAGCTGCTGTTACATGGATTTGCTGTTACTTGTACCTGACTATTCTCCCCTGGAGCTGCTGTTATTGTACCTGACTATTCTCCCCTGGAGCTGCTGTTATGTGGATTTGCTGTTACTGTACCTGACTATGCTCCCCTGAAGTTGCTGTTATTGTACCTGACTATTCTCCCCTGGAGCTGCTGTTACATGGCTTTGCTGTTACTGTACCAGTCCATGCTCCCCTGGAGCTGCTGTTACATGGATTTGCTGTTACTGTACCTGACTATGCTCTCCTGCAGCTGCTGTTACATGAATTTGCTGTTACTGTACCTGACTGTGGTCCCTTGCAGCTGCTGTTTCATGGATTTGCTCTTACTTCTACCTGACTATGCTCCCCTGCAGCTGCTGTTACATGGATTTGCTGTTACTTGTACCTGACTATTCTCCCCTGGAGCTGCTGTTACATGAATTTGCTGTTACTGTACCTGACTGTGGTCCCTTGCAGCTGCTGTTACATGGATTTGCTCTTACTTCTACCTGACTATGCTCCCCTGCAGTTGCTGTTACATCGATTTGCTGTTACTTGTACCTGACTATGCCACCTGGAGCTTCTGTTACATGGAGTTGCTGTTACTGTACCTGACTATTCTCCCCTGGAGCTTCTGTTACATGGAGTTGCAGTTAATTGTACCTGACTATGCTCCCCTGGATCTGCTGTTACGTGGATTTGCTGTTGTTTGTACCTGACTATGCTCTCCTGGAGCTGCTGTTGCGTGGATTTGCTGCTGCTTGTACCTGACTTTGCTCCCCTGGAGCTGCTGTTACGTGGATTTGCTGTTACTTGTACCTGACTTTGCTCCCTGGAGCTGCTGTTACATGGTTTTGCTGTTACTTGTACCTCAGTCCATGCTCCCTGGAGCTGCTGTTACATGGATTTGCTGTTACTGTACCTGACTATGTTACCTGGATTTGCTGTTACTGTACCTGAGTATTCTCCCCTGGAGGTGCTGTTACATGGATTTGCTGTTACTTGTACCTGACTATTCTCTCTTGGAGTTGCTGTTTCTGTACCTGACTATTCTCCCCTGGAGGTGATGTTACATGGATTTGCTGTTACTGTACCTGACTATTCTCCCCTGGAGGTGCTGTTACATGGATTTGCTGTTACTTGTACCTGACTTTGCTCCCCTGGAGCTACTGTTACAAGATTTGCTGTTACTTGTGCCTGACTATGCTCACCTGGAGCTGCTGTTGCGTGGATTTGCTGTTGGTTGTACCTGACTATGCTCCTCTGGAGCTGCTGTTATGTGGATTTGCTGTTATTTGTACCTTACTATGCTCCTCTGGAGCTGCTGTTACTTGGATTTGCTGTTACTTGTACCTGACTATTCTCTCCTGGATCTGCTGTTACATGGATTTGCTGTTACTTGTATCTGCCTATGCTCCCCTGGAGCTTCTGTTGCATTGATTTGTTTTTGCTTTTACCTGGCTATGCTCCCCTGGCACTGCTGGTACGTGGATTTGCTGTTATTTGTTCCTGACTATGCTCCTCTGGAGCTGCAGATACTTGGATTTGCTGTAACTTGTACCTGACTATTCTCCCCTTCAGCTGCTGTTTCATGGATTTGCTGTTACTTGTACCTGACTATGCTCCCCTGGAGATGCGATTATGTGGATTTCCTCTTACTTGTACCTGACTATGCTCTCCTGGAGCTGCTGTTGCTTGGATTTGCTGTTACTGTACCTGACTATACTCCTCTGCAACTCCTGTTACATGGATTTGCTGTTACTTCTACCTTGCTATACTCCCCTGGAGCTGTTGTTAGATGGATTTGCTGTTACTGTACCTGACTATGCTCCCCTGCAGCTGCTGTTACGTGGATTTGCTGTTACTTCTACCTGGCTATACTCCCCTGGAGCTGTTGTTAGATGGATTTGCTGTTACTGTACCTGACTATTCTCCCCTGGAGCTGCTGTTACATGGATTTGCTGTTGCTTGTACCTGACTATGCTCCCCTGGAGCTGCTGTTACATGGATTTGCTGTTACTGTACCTGACTATTCTCCCTTGGAGCTGTTGTTAGATGGATTTGCTGTTACTGTACCTGACTATTCTCCCCTGGAGTTGCTGTTACTGTACCTGCCTATGCTGCCCTGGAGCTGCTGTTACATCAATTTGCTGTTACCTGTACCTGACTATGCTTCCCTGGAGCTGCTGTTGCATGGATTTGCTGTTACTGTACCAGACTATGCTCCCCTGGACCTGGTGTTGCATGGATTCGCTGTCACATTTACTGAACTATGTTCCCTGGAGCTGCTGTTTCACGGATTTGCCATCACTGTATCAGACCATGCTCCCCTGGGGCTGCTGTTACATGGAATTGCTGTTACTTGTACCTGACTGTGCTCCCCTAGAGCTGCTGTTACTTGGATTTGCTGTTACTTTTTCCTGAATATGCTCCCCTGGAGCTGCCATTGCATGGATTTGCTGTTACTTGTACCTTACTATACTGCCCTGGAGCTGCTGTTACATGGATTTGCTGTTTCTGTACCAGACTTTTTTCCCTGGAGCTGCTGTTGCATGGATTCGCTGTTTCTGTACCAGACTTTTTTCCCTGGAGCTGCTGTTACTTGAACCTGACTATGCTCCCCTGGAGCAGCTGTTACATGGATCTGACTATGCTCCCCTGGAGCTGCTGTTACACGGATTTGCTGTTACTTCTCCCTGACTTTGCTCCCCTGGGGCTGCTGTTAAATGGATTCGCTGTTACTTGTACCTGACTATGCTCCCCTAGAGCTGCTGTTGCATGGATTCGCTGTTACTTTTACTGAACTATGTTCCCTGGAGCTGATGTTACATGGATTCGCTGTTACTAGTAGCTGACAATGCTCCCCTGGAGCTGCTGTTACTTGTACCTGACTATGCACCCCTGGAGCTGCTGTTATATGGAATTGCTGTTACTGTACCTTACTATGCTCCCCTGCAGCTGCTGTTACATGGATTTGCTGTTACTTCTAACTGACTATGCTCCCTTACAGCTACTGTTACATGGATTTGCTGTTACTTGTACCTGACTATGCCCCCTGGAGCTTCTGTTACATGGAGTTGCTGTTACTGTACCTGAGTATTCTCCCCTGGAGCTGCTGTTACATGGAGTTGCAGTTACTTGTACCTGACTATGCTCCCCTGCATCTGCTGTTATGTGGATTTGCTGTTGTTTGTACCTGACTATGCTCCCCTGGAGCTGCTGTTATGTGGATTTGCTGTTACTTGTACCTGACTATGCTCTCCGGGAGTTGCTGTTACATGGATTTGCTGTTACTTCTACCTGGCTATACTCCCCTGGAGCAGTTGTTAGATGGATTTGCTGTTACTGTACCTGACTATTCTCCCCTGGAGCTGCTGTTACATGGATTTGCTGTTTCTTGTTACTGACTATTCTCCCCTGCAGCTGCTGTTACATGGATTTGCTGTTACTTGTACCTTACTATACTCCCCTAGAGCTGCTGTTACATGGATTTGCTGTTCCTTGTACCTGACTATGTTCCCTGGAGCTGCTGTTACATGGCTTTGCTGTTACTGTACCAGTCCATGCTCCCCTGGAGCTGCTGTTACATGGATTTGCTGTTACTGTACCTGACTATGTTACCTGGAGCTGCTGTTAATTGTACCTGACTATGCTCCCATGGAGCTGCTGTTATTTGGATTTGCTTTTACTATAGCTGACTATTCTCCCCTGGAGCTGCTGTTACATGGATTTGCTGTTGTTTGTACCTGACTATGCTCCCCTGGAGCTGCTGTTACATGGAGTTCTGTTACTTGTACCTGACTATGCTCTCCTGCAGCTGCTGTTACTTTGATTTCCTGTTACTTCTACCTGACTATTCTCCCCTGGAGCTGCTGTTAGATGGATTTGCTGTTACTGTACCTGAGTATGTTCCCTGGAGCTGCTGTTACATGGATTTCCTCTTACTTGTACCTGACTTTGCTCCCCTGGAGCTGCTGTTGCTTGGATTTGCTGTTACTGTTCCTGACTATGGTCCCCTACAGCTCCTGTTACATGGATTTGCTGCTTACTTCTACCTGGCTATACTGCTCTGCAGCTGCTGTTATATGGATTTGCTGTGCTGACTGACTATTCTCCCCTGGAGCTGTTGTTAGATGGATTTGCTGTTACTGTACCTGACTATGCTCCCCAGAGCTTCTGTTACTGTACCTGACTATTCTCCCCTGGAGCTGCTGTTACATGGATTTGCTGTTACTTGTACCTGACTATTCTCCCCTGGAGCTGCTGTTATTGTACCTGACTATTCTCCCCTGGAGCTGCTGTTACATGGCTTTGCTGTTACTGTACCAGTCCATGCTCCCCTGGAGCTGCTGTTACATGGATTTGCTGTTACTGTACCTGACTATGTCCCTGCAGCTGCTGTTACATGAATTTGCTGTTACTGTACCTGACTCAGGTCCCTTGCAGCTGCTGTTACATGGATTTGCTCTTTCTCTACCTGACTATTCTCCTGGAGCTGTTGTTGGATGGATTTGGTGTTACTTGTACCTTACTATACTCCCAGAGCTGCTGTTACATGGATTTGCTGTTACTTGTACCTGACTATGTTCCCTGGAGCTGCTGTTACATGGCTTTGCTGTTACTGTACCAGTCCATGCTCCCTGAGCTACTATTACATGGATTTGCTGTTACTGTACCTGACTATGTTACCTGGAGCTGCTGTTACTTGTACCTGACTATGCTCCCCTGGAGCTGCTGTTGCATGGTTTTGCTGTTACTGTACCTGACTATATTATCTGGAGCTGCTGTTACTTGTACCTGACTATGCTCCCCTGGAGCTGCTGTTATTTGGATTTGCTATTACTGTAGCTGACTATTCTCCTGGAGCTGCTGTTACATGGATTTGCTGTTACTTGTACCTGACTATGCACCGCTGCTGCTGCTGTTACATGGATTTGCTGTTACTTGTACCTGACTATGCACCACTGCTGCTGCTGTTACATTGATTTCCTGTTACTTCTACCTGACTATTCTCCCCTGGAGCTGCTGTTAGATGGATTTGCTGTTACTGTACCTGAGTATGTTCCCTGGAGCTGCTGTTACATGGATTTCCTCTTACTTGTACCTGACTATGCTCCCCTGGAGCTGCTGCTGCATGGTTTTGCTGTTACTGTACCTGACTATGTTACCTGGAGCTGCTGTTACATGGATTTTCTGTTACTTGTACCTGACTGTGCTCCCCTAGAGCTGGTGTTGCTTGGATTTGCTGTTACTGTACCTGACTATTGTCCCCTGCAGCTCCTGTTACATTGATTTGCTGATACTTCTACCTGGCTATACTCCCCTGTGGCTGCTGTTACATGGATTTGCTGTTACTGTACCTGACTATGCTCCCCTAGAGCTGCTGTTACATGGATTTGCCGTTACTTGTACCTGACTATACACCCTTGGAGGTGCTGTTTCATGGATTTGCTGTTGCTTGTACCTGACTATGCTCCCCTGGAGCTGCTGTTACATGGATTTGCTGTTACTGTACCTGACTATTCTCCCCTGGAGCTGCTGGTTACATGGATTTGCTGTTACTGTACCTGACTATGCTCCCCTGGAGCTGCTGTTACATGGATTCACTGTTACTTGTACCTTACTATACTGCCCTGGAGCTGCTGTTACATGGATTTGCTGTTACTTGTGCCTTACTATACTCCCCTAGAGCTGCTGTTACATGGATTTGCTGTTACTTGTACCTGACTATGTTCCCTGGAGCTGCTGTTACATGGCTTTGCTGTTACTGTACCAGTCCATGCTCCCCTGGAGCTGCTGTTACATGGATTTGCTGTTACTGTACCTGACTATGTTACCTGGAGCTGCTGTTAATTGTACCTGACTATGCTCCCATGGAGCTGCTGTTATTTGGATTTGCTTTTACTATAGCTGACTATTCTCCCCTGGAGCTGCTGTTACATGGATTTGCTGTTTCTTGTACCTGACTATGTGCAGCTGCAGCTGCTGTTACATGGATTTGCTTTTACTTGTACCTGAGTATGCTCCCCTGCAGCTGCTGTTTCATGGGTTTGCTGTTACTTCTATCTGACTATTCTCCCTTGGAGCTGCTGTTACATGGATTTGCTGTTGTTTGTACCTGACTATGCTCCCCTGGAGCTGCTGTTACATGGAGTTCTGTTACTTGTACCTGACTATGCTCTCCTGCAGCTGCTGTTACTTTGATTTCCTGTTACTTTACCTGACTATTCTCCCTGGAGCTGCTGTTAGATGGATTTGCTGTTACTGTACCTGAGTATGTTCCCTGGAGCTGCTGTTACATGGATTTCCTCTTACTTGTACCTGACTTTGCTCCCCTGGAGCTGCTGTTGCTTGGATTTGCTGTTACTGTTCCTGACTATGGTCCCCTGCAGCTCCTGTTACATGGATTTGCTGCTTACTTCTACCTGGCTATACTGCTCTGCAGCTGCTGTTATATGGATTTGCTGTTACTTGTACCTGACTATTCTCCCCTGGAGCTGTTGTTAGATGGATTTGCTGTTACTGTACCTGACTATGCTCCCCAGAGCTTCTGTTACTGTACCTGACTATTCTCCCCTGGAGCTGCTGTTACATGGATTTGCTGTTGCTTGTACCTGACTATTCTCCCCTGGAGCTGCTGTTATTGTACCTGACTATTCTCCCCTGGAGCTGCTGTTACATGGCTTTGCTGTTACTGTACCAGTCCATGCTCCCCTGGAGCTGCTGTTACATGGATTTGCTGTTACTGTACCTGACTATGCTCTCCTGCAGCTGCTGTTACATGAATTTGCTGTTACTGTACCTGACTGTGGTCCCTTGCAGCTGCTGTTACATGGATTTGCTCTTACTTCTACCTGACTATTCTCCCCTGGAGCTGTTGTTGGATGGATTTGGTGTTACTTGTACCTTACTATACTCCCCTAGAGCTGCTGTTACATGGATTTGCTGTTACTTGTACCTGACTATGTTCCCTGGAGCTGCTGTTACATGGCTTTGCTGTTACTGTACCAGTCCATGCTCCCCTGGAGCTACTATTACATGGATTTGCTGTTACTGTACCTGACTATGTTACCTGGAGCTGCTGTTACTTGTACCTGACTATGCTCCCCTGGAGCTGCTGTTGCATGGTTTTGCTGTTACTGTACCTGACTATATTATCTGGAGCTGCTGTTACTTGTACCTGACTATGCTCCCCTGGAGCTGCTGTTATTTGGATTTGCTATTACTGTAGCTGACTATTCTCTCTGGAGCTGCTGTTACATGGATTTGCTGTTACTTGTACCTGACTATGCACCGCTGCTGCTGCTGTTACATGGATTTGCTGTTACTTGTACCTGACTATGCACCACTGCTGCTGCTGTTACATTGATTTCCTTTTACTTCTACCTGACTATTCTCCCCTGGAGCTGCTGTTAGATGGATTTGCTGTTACTGTACCTGAGTATGTTCCCTGGAGCTGCTGTTACATGGATTTCCTCTTACTTGTACCTGACTATGCTCCCCTGGAGCTGCTGTTGCATGGTTTTGCTGTTACTGTACCTGACTATGTTACCTGGAGCTGCTGTTACTTGTACCTGACTATGCTCCCCTGGAGCTGCTGTTATTTGGATTTGCTATTACTGTAGCTGACTATTCTCCCCTGGAGCTGCTGTTACATGGATTTGCTGTTCCTTGTACCTGACTATGCGCCGCTGCAGCTGCTGTTACATGGATTTGCTGTTACTTGTACCTGAGTATGCTCCCCTGCAGCTGCTGTTTCATGGGTTTGCTGTTACTTCTATCTGACTATTCTCCCCTGGAGCTGCTGTTACATGGATTTGCTGTTGTTTGTACCTGACTATGCTCCCCTGGAGCTGCTGTTACATGGAGTTTCTGTTACTTGTACCTGACTATGCTCTCCTGCAGCTGCTGTTACATTGATTTCCTGTTACTTCTACCTGACTATTCTCCCCTGGAGCTGCTGTTAGATGGATTTGCTGTTACTATACCTGAGTATGTTCCCTGGAGCTCCTGTTACATGGATTTCCTCTTACTTGTACCTGACTTTGCTCCCCTGGAGCTGCTGTTGCTTGGATTTGCTGTTACTGTACCTGACTATGGTCCCCTGCAGCTCCTGTTACATGGATTTGCTGTTACTTCTACCTGGCTATACTGCTCTGCAGCTGCTGTTACATGGATTTGCTGTTACTTGTACCTGACTATTCTCCCCTGGAGCTGTTGTTAGATGGATTTGCTGTTACTGTACCTGACTATGCTCCCCAGAGCTTCTGTTACTGTACCTGACTATTCTCCCCTGGAGCTGCTGTCATTGTACCTGACTATTCTCCCCTGGAGCTGCTGTTACATGGATTTGCTGTTACTGTACCTGACTATGCTCCCCTGAAGTTGCTGTTGTTGTACCTGACTATTCTCCCCTGGAGTTGCTGTTACATGGCTTTGCTGTTACTGTACCAGTCCATGTTCCCCTGGAGCTGATGATACATGGATTTGCAGTTACTGTACCTGACTATGCTCTCCTGCAGCTGCTGTTACATGAATTTGCTGTTACTGTACCTGACTGTGGTCCCTTGCAGCTGCTGTTACATGGATTTGCTCTTACTTCTACCTGACTATGCTCCCCTGCAGCTGCTGTTACATGGATTTGCTGTTGCTTGTACCTGACTATTCTCCCCTGGAGCTGTTGTTGGATGGATTTGCTGTTACTTGTACCTTACTATACTCCCCTAGAGCTGCTGTTACATGGATTTTCTGTTACTTGTACCTGACTATGTTCCCTGGAGCTGCTGTTACATGGCTTTGCTGTTACTGTACCAGTCCATACTCCCCTGGAGCTGATGTTACATGGATTTGCTGTTACTGTACCTGACTATGTTACCTGGAGCTGCTGTTACTTGTACCTGACTATGCTGTCCTGCAGCTGCTGTTACATTGATTTCCTGTTACTTCTACCTGACTATTCTCCCCTAGAGCTGCTGTTACATGGATTTGCTGTTGCTTGTAGCTGACTATGTTCCCTGGTGCTGCTGTTACATGGATTTGCTGTTACTCGTACCTGGCTATTCTCCCTTGGAGCTGCTGTTACGTGGATTTGCTGTTACTTGTTCCTGAATAGGCTCCCCTGAAGTTACTGTTACATGGATTTGCTGTTACTGTACCTCTGTGCTCCCCTGGAACTGGTGATTACTGTATTTTCCTGGTTATTTCTCTGTGTGCCCTGTCCTTCTCCTCGACATACATATAATAGTGGATGGGTGACCGTCCACAACAAGTCTGTGTTTCCATTGAGGGTGTTGATGACATCATGGAGACCTCAAGATCGAAGCTTTAGAGGTCTTCATGATATCAACAGCTCTGGAGATGGGGAAGCACAGCGTTATTTGTGGATGGTCACTCATCCATTATTTTATGGAGTTCCCCTATATTCTGCAGACATTCATTTAACAAGGTTTACTTTAATGCCTCATGTTCATGGTCCTAGTTGCTCGTGGTCCTCACTGCAGATGTGCAGTGCTCCTGACTCTAATGATCCTGATACTCACTGCTGTTTCTCGGTTCCCAACAAAAAAACAAACAAAAAAGTGGCATTCATTGAAAAAAAAACCTGAAAAATTGAAAGTTTGGATACATGGAGCTGAGTCTGTGGCAATCTATGACCAAACTTTCTTTCAGCTACCTACCTGACCTATTTTTTCTGAATTTTTTTGGGGAGGAGCTGCAGTTTCCATCAATCAGGTGGCAGTTCCAGGTTGAAAAGTTGTACTGTCGATGTGACATCAGAATGATAGTAGAACAACTTTTTGACCTTTGAACTGTCCTACAACCAGATTTTGAAAGCCATGGCTTTCTATTCATAATGAGCTCTAACCATATACTACAGAACCTTTGTAACAGAGAACTTGTGCTCAAAGGCGTTATCTATTTAACCAAATAAATAAGTATTTCAAAAGTTATTAAATAGTGAAGTGATGTAAAATACGTCCAATTTTTGTCATTTATTTGCCCATGGACAGTGAAGAAGACTAGGTAGAATTTAATTATGAAAGTTACTGGTTCATTCAGCTGAGAGGATAGGGCAGAGGGAGACAAGAGGACCAAAAGAGGCTGGGGTACCAGGTGGGCCAGGCCCAGATGAGGACAGGGACTTTACTGAGGGGAAGGCTAGGGAGGGTGAAATCACAGAGGGCAGCATAAGGGAGGCCCTATGTGCACTGAAAACTGACAAGGCACCTGGACCGGATGGGCTGTATCCAAGGGTACTGAAGGAACTGGTGGACGAACTAGCGGCTCCACTAGCTGTGCTGTTCAGCGCTTCTCTCCAGACAGAAAGGGTGCCCCAGGATTGGAGGCTGGCTCATGTGATGCCCATCCACAAGGGGGGATCCAGGGAGGAGATGAGAAATTACAGGCCTGTTAGCTTAATGTCAGTGGTAGGCAAACTAATGAAGGACATCATCAAAGGGATGCTCGGGAGGCAACTGGAGAGGCTGGGGCACATGGATGACATACTGTATGGTTTCATCCCAGGGAATTCATGCCAGAACAACCTCATAGATTCTTATGACTGGGTGACAGGGACCCTGGACAGACAGAGACCAGTGGATGTCTTATATCTTGATTTTAGTAAGACGTTTGACTCGGTACCCCACTTCAGGCTGTTAACAGAGTTGGGGGTATGGGGTGGGAAGACAGTTGCTTAGATGGGTGGAAAACTGGCTTTCAGATAGGACACAGAGGGTGGTGGTTAGAGGGATTGTCTCCTCCCCTAGGAAGGTCTTCAGTGGGATGCCCCAGGGTTCGGTACTGGGGCCACTCCTGTTTAATGCCTATGTCTCCGATATAGGGACAGGAGTTAGGAGTAGGATGAGCCTCTTCATGGATGACTCTAAACTGGGAGCATTGGCCGACAGAGAGGAAGCAAGGGTGGCAGTCCAGAGGGATCTGGATACCCTGGAGGGCTGGGCAAGGAGGTGGTGGCTGAGGTTTAATCCAGAGAAGTGTAGGGTGTTGCATCTGGGGGTCAGAAACCCAGGGCATGTTTACACCTTGTGAGGGGTCACACTGTAAGCCACTTCGAGTGAAAGGGACCTTGGAGTAGTGGTAGACACCAAAATGAACAACAGTGAGAACTGCAGAAGAACGGCGGCAAAGGCAAACAAGTTACTGGGCTACATAGCCCGGGGAATAACGTCCAGGAGGAGTGAGGTGATCCTACCTCTGTACAATGCCTTGGTTAGGCTGCATCTTGAGTATTGCATGCAGTTCTGGAGACTGCAGTTAAGAAAGACATAGTACTGTTGGAAAGGGTCCAGAGGAGGGCAACCAGGATGATCCGGGGCATGGGGGATAGGACCTATGAGGAGAGGCTGGAAGCCCTTGGGCTGTATTCATGGGAGGAGAGGAGAGATAGGGGGGACATGATTGAGGTTTCAGATATGTGAAAGGGAGTAACAGGTGTAGAGCCAAAGAAATGTTCAGGTTAAAGCAAAGGGGCACAACCAGAGGGCATGAATGGAAGCTGGAGGGAGGAACCTATAGGGGAGAATGTTGAAGGCATTACTTCACAGAGAGGATGGTGGAGCCCTGGAATGCATTGCCCAGGAGTCTTGTCGAGCAAGGAACTGTGGAGGGCTTCAAGAGGGGGTGGGATGAATGGGTGTACTGAAACCAAGGTTGACCCTCTCGGGGTCCGGGGGGAGGAGCTGGTGCCCAATAGGGGCTGTTTACCGAGCAGACACGAAAGACCATCGGGCCTATTCTGCTGGCTTTTAGTATGTTAGTATTAGAGGTTTGTCCCTGAATAGGGCCTTTTCATGGTTTCAGAAGGAAATATTTAAACATTTTTAAGTGATTTAGGTTTAAAGTTTGCACATGCGCGAGCTGGAAAAAAACCTTCAAGTTTGTTCCTCCCAAGTTAAATTCTGACATCCTTAGAATCATTCTCAGTGTAATTTTAATTTCTTCAGATATTTTTCACAACAGCTGTTACACACTACTTTTATAATTAATGACTTAAGTCATTAAAAATAGCCCTCTGCTCGTAATGTTTAAAGACGTACTACAGTCAAAATTTGCAAAACTTATGCTGTGCAGGTGTTTTGATTTGTGTATTTAGTCCTGGAGTGTCCTTCCCTTTGTTTGCTATTAGTTTTTTTCTCAGTTTGTCTAATAGTTTTATGGCCTCTCCTACTAGTTTTACAGTCTCTGAGGAATCTCCATATTACCATGCTTTATTTACTCTTCTAGTTCCTACAATGCCTTCTGTCCCATGTGATGATGATGCACTTGGAACTTTAAGGCTCGTTCACACTGCACCTTGCCCCAGCGGCTCATTTTTATTTATTCAAAAACAAATTTATAAAACATTAGAGTGCTGCATTCACACGGCACTGGTTTTGCTGCTGCCCTTTTCCTTTCCAGCGATTTGACTACTGTTCCTGTCACTGCTGGTTTAATAGAGTGGTGCAGGTGGTTTGGCTATTCAGACAGCACAGGAAACCACCTACACCACTCCGCAAACCCAGGGAAAGGGGAAACGTGGATGCAACACCATGCAACGGAAAAGTGCCCAAATGGTAGCGTTCACATGTGGGCAGGAGTACTGATTTGGCTGCTGTAAGCCACTAACAACGACTCACAGTCGGCCATGTGAATGAGCCTATAGATTCAACAAGTAAAGTACTGGTTTACAGTCTATTTTAAAGCAGCACAGCTGTGATTTTTAAGTCACTTTCCTTATCTAGTAGGCACTGAAGACTACATTTACAGCTTAGCAATCACTTGAGGTCTAACTGAGTGAGCATTTTGTAGGAAAACAGCTAGAATGTTAACTAATTATAGCACTGATGACCTCTGGTGATTTCTGCGTTTTTTATGGCTGGGTGTAGTTTGATGAAATTCAAAGCATTAAAAGCAAAACATTTATTCCTGCTGGCTAGATCTACACAGAACTATAGAAAACAAAATATTGAATCAGAGTGATTTAGTTGAGGCCAGACCATCAGGCTTCTATCTGCAGATCACTGCTGCAGTACATTCCATCACTGAGTCAGTAGTCCTGCATGCATCACTGACACATGAGATGGGGGCATCATAGGACAAAGAAGAGCAATAAATCATGCTAACATGGAGAACCCCAGAAGCCATGAAACTAGCAGGCTAGTTTAGAGAAAACTCCTAACAGCAGACAAAGGGAAGGACACACCAGGACTAAACACACAAATCAGACCCGCTGCACAACATTTGTTTTTGCAAATTTTGACTGTAGTACTCCCTTAAAAATCCCTTGCTCTGAGGTTACCTGTTGAATGCACACACTAGATTCATGCTGATTATCTAGTAGGATGGTGCCACCACGTGTTTCTGATGGTAAACAGCATAGAACCAAACCAAGACTTCAAACGTTTTCATGGTGGGCATGGCACAGGACCTATGGCTTGGTCTTGGGTTATATGAAGGTAGGTGATGGGGAGATGGGGTTGGGTGCTAGGGTTGAAATCACCAAATTTCCATTCTTTTGTGGCTTTGTAACCCTCATAGTCACAAAGACTCAGAGCAGTGCAGAAGGGCAGCAGCCAAGGCCAACCAGATGTTGGGGAGTATAGCCAGAGGGATCACCTCCAGAAGTAGAGAAGTTATCCTGCCATTGTATAGCTCACTGGCAAAGCTGCACTTGGATTACTGCATTCAGTTATGGTGCCCCTACTTAAAGAAATACATCAAGCTCCTGGAAAGGGCCCAGAGAAGGGCAACCAAAATGATAAATGGGATGGGAGGGAGATCCTGTGAGGATAGGTTGGGGGAGCTCAACATGTACTCCCTGGAGGACAGAAGGGACAGGGGAGACATGATAGAGACCTTTAAAAATTTATAAGGCATAAATAGGGGAGATACAGACCACACATTCAGACTAAAAAGGGAGGGTGTCACTAGGGTACACAGAATGAAGCAGGAGGAGGGTAATTTCAAGGGAGAACTAAGGAGAAACTATTTCATGGAGAGGGTGGCAGTGGAGTGGAGTGGGCTACCAGAAGAGCAAATCTCACAAAAGACAGTGGATGCCTTCAAAAGAGGATGGGATAGAGCCAGGGGAAAATAAGTACAAGAGAAGATACGTCTAGGAGAGGAAGTGGGGGAGGGAGGGCAGGAGATTAAGCTGTGGCATAGACCACAAGCTGAACAATAGAGCAGATATGATAGCCCAACAAGGCCTTTATCTGCTGGCTTCTTTCATATGTTCATATGTTTATATGTATGTATCTATCATCTAAATCTATCTATACAGGGTTGAGTAGGCACTTTTATATTAAACCCCAGTCTTTGCACTTTAATAACTTTGCAACCATTAAACAGTTTTGCACACAATGTTGCATGCATGGTCTCATGGTGTAGTCCTCTGGATGTGCCAGGTTTTGTTCTGGTCACGTGTGGATTGTGAGATCTGGACTGTGAAAAAGTGAACTTGTTTGGAATGTTTTCCAATTGGTTTTGCTGTTTTCTTTGAATTTGGCTACCACTCAGATGGTTGGAATTTTGGTCTGAAATGTTCAGGCTAGAAAGGGACTGGCCCACAGATATGCCATTTGCTTGCCTGGTGAAGAAATATTGATCTGCTCCAAAGTTCTTTAATTTTGAAATTTTTTAAAATAGGTTCTGAGCATGCACAGTAAGCACTTCAGAACAGTTGTATGAAATAAAACAAGAATCCTTTTTCATATGGGGCCAATCTTTTTTCATGAGGGGAGATTATTGTTTCATTTGCAGCCATTTTGTTGTCCCTTTTTCCCTCAAAATTTCAATTTGAAACCCACAAAACTGACATGTCTGAGGGAGACTAGCATGTCTACGTTGCTTATCTGGACTCCATTGGGTCTACTCTGTTGGACAAATGATTCCAAAATGGTTTTATTTTTGTATTTTAAATCCTTTATTGTGACTCGCTTCCACTTGTTTCGTTTGATGTTCATACAAAACATTTCGTATGAACGAAAAACTCTGTGACTTGCATTTCTTTTTGAAGAGCCTTAGTGCAGAGATGGTTTGGAATTTTGGCCTGATATTATCAGAGTAGAAAGGGGCTGTCTCATAGATCTGCCTTTTGCTGGTTTGGTGAATAAATATTAATCTGTTACACAATTATTACATTTTAAACTGTAGGGTTCTGAGGATGCTCAGTTAGCTGGCCCCATATTCTTTATTATTTCCCTCTGTAGCGGTCCCTGTGGGACCGCACATACGATATTGTGGGAAATTCTTGTGCTCTTACTTGAAAAGGGAAATAACAGTACTGTTAGGGTGTACAGTGCAGGGAAAGGAAAATACACATGTGGCTGGGGCACAAACCACAGGAGAACAGAGTGACGGAGCTCAATATGTATTCTGTTGAGCAAAGAAGGGAAAGAGGGGATATGATTTTGATCTTCAAATACCTGGAGTGTTTGAACCAAGTAGACACCCGCTGTATATCAGTACTTATTATAGAAACATAGAAACATAGACTTTGATGGCAGATAAGGACCGCTTGGCCCATCTAGTCTGCCCATTTCCCTACCTACTGGATATACCGCAGATCCTAGTTAACCAACAGCCTATTTCTTCCTACCCCCCACAAGAATTGCCTTATGTCTGTCCCATGCATTCTTGAATTCTCCCACAGTTTTAGACCCCACAACCTCCTCAGGAAGGCTGTTCCATGCATCCACCACCCTCTCTGTGAAAAATACTTTCTCACATTGCCCCTGAACCACCCCTCTATCTTTAAATTGTGTCCTTGTTCTTGCACGTCTCTTTTTCTGAAAGGTGCTACCCTCTTGGACTTTGTTGATTCCACTGAGGTACTTAAAAGTTTCTATCATGTCCCCCCTCTCCCTTCTTTCCTCAGAGGGTATACATATTAAGCTCCTTTAGTCTCTCCTCATATGGCTTCTCTTGCAGACCCTGCACCATTTTAGTTGCCCTCCTCTGGACTGCCTCTATCCTGTCTATGTCCTTGCGGAGATGGGCCTCCAGAACTGGAAGCAGTACTCCAGATGAGGTCTCACCAACTGTCTGTACAGAGGGATAACAACTTCCTGTTTTCTGCTGGTGATGCCTCTCCCTATACCCCCAGCTCTCCCTACTGCCTTCTCACATTGCTTGCTAACCTTAAGGTCATCTGATACGATTACCCCCAGGTCCCTTCCCTTTTTTGTTGTTGTTATTACTACCCCCCCATTGTGTATTCTTCCCCTGGGTTCTTGTTTCCCAGGTGCATTATTTTGCACTTCTTTGCATTGAATCCTAGCTGCCATACTTCTGACCATTCCTCCAACCTTGCAAGTCCCTTCTCATACTTTCCACACCTAATTATTTCTTTGTTTTCTGTTTATGTTGATTATATTGTCACCTTGCATACTGAAAATTTACCTTTTGGATTTTCAAAAGGCTTGGTAGAGGAAACAGAAGGATCTTACCTGTCTGTGTGGTTCACGCAATTCACAACATATTTCCATCTGAGTACTATATGGGGTTTCGCCACTATGAACATTGAGAAGCACATGCCTGACAGTATTCTTTAGTCAGAAATACATTGCCATCACATTAAATATTGTACTAAATGCTATATAGACATGCATGCAATGTTTATTACTTGTTTTTTGATTTTATCAACATTGAGGTTTGTTGCATATATTGCATGGTGTAACAATCCAAATAACAGACAATAAACATAACACCAACATTGTGCGGAATGTCTGACTCAATAATTTCACCAGCATATCTGTATTGCTTAACTATATAATGAGAAGCTCATGTTTCATACATTCAAAATAGTACCTGAACATTGAAAAACTATTTAGCAGGGCAAGTTAGTCCATCAACAGATGTGTGAAATGCAAACTGAATGATTAATACTTTACATGGTGCGTAATAAAGTATAACAACTGGTGACCTATAATATCAACCAGATTACAGCAGTTGTCAAATGCCATAATGAGCTGATTATTTGGTTATTACGCTCCTAAAATCTGTAACAACCAGTAAAACGGTGATTATGTTGTCCTAAACAACTTTCACTTTCCAAGTTTTCAATGTGCCTGCAGTGTGAGTGAGTGTTGTTCACGCTTGTAAACAATATTGTCGATGTTGTACAGAAAGTAGCATTGATTATTATAAAGAACATGCCAGCTGTGTTCATTGAAGTTATTGTTTTTTAAATGTATTATAAAAGAAGCCGCTGAGTACTGGGCGAGCAGAGCGAGCAACTCAGCTGCTTCAGAAGACTCAGCAGGTGACAGTGTTGTTATATTAACACCTTCTAACACTTGCATCCAGTCTTGTGCAGCGACTGAGTAACTTGCTCTGCTCACTCTGTACTCGGTGGATTGTTTCATAACAAACTGTTAAAAATATCCTTGAGGAACACAGCTGGTGTGTTCTTAATAGTAATCAGTGGTATTTTCAATAACAGTTCTACAATTATTTTTACAAGACTGAAACATGCTCGGTCATGTAAGCAATAATACTCGACAGGGTGGGTGGTATTGTGCTATACTTCACCACCCAGGGGCATAATGAGACCCGACACTGCAGGCGGAGGGCCTTATAGCCCCTGGAAGGTCTGGTACAGCACAATACCGCCCACCCAGTTGGGTATTATTGCACTTAGAAAATTGGTACTGTAAAAAAACACAAAATAGTTAAAAAATGTTAGTGAAAAATAAGTTCAAAGTAACTTTCAAAATATAATAGTTCCTCCATCTGCATTTGACTTTTGTCCTGTCTGAAGACTGTACTTAAAAACTGCCTCCTTTTGTAAGTTGACAGACAACGTGGATTTTTCTTTGTTTTTCTGCAGTATCTTGACATTACCTGTCCCTCAACCCCAGCAGAAACACATAGGCACAGAGACTGTCAATTTAATTTGTTTTCATGAAGTTTCTTGTCACTTCCCCCTCCAACACACACATATGCACACCTTGTGCTCTTTTTTTTCCTCCTTGGTCAAAACACATCACATGACCATGATAAATCCTCCAGTATACCCACTGAAAAAGTTTTATATCACTATAAAAACAAAACAAGTAGTTGACCATTGTATAATAGCAATATACCATGACTTGCAACATGAACTCCATAGACTGCCCCTTCATTCTAAACAGTTTTAGAATTCAATTATTCATGTTGCATCTCTAGTCATTGGTACCAGCAGTGATGATGATGTTATATCCATTTTGAATCCTATACGATATCTACATAACATAGCCGTAAACACGTTACAAGTTGCAATATTAATACTGAGTGAAACAGCATGGCCACAACATCCAAGTAGTAAATTAATTGTCTCTCGCTTCAATATCTGGCAAGTACAATAAAGCATTCCATTAATCCAGGAAAAGATCAATAGTTCCAGGGAAGCAATATCGATACATAGACGAAAAGTAATTTCATAACTGAAAGTCAGTACTGCTTCATCCAAACAATGACATCCATTCCTGTCATATCGATATAGTCTGAATGAAGAAAGAGACAGAGATCTTGTAGACCATCACTATTCAATGTTCTGTGTTGTAGAAAACAGTGGTCTTTAATCACATTCGAATTCTGCAGAAAGTGTGCTACAAGAAATAAAGAAGTAATAGACAGACAGTTAGTGTCAAATACATAACATGTGCTTGTCTAGTTATTGGTCAGTGAGAAATAATAGTGCCTAGTGTCAAGAGCTGACATGTTAAATCTGCTGCGGTGACATCTAATCAGGTCTTCCATATCATCCGTCTCAAATTTTTCAGCAAGCAGTTTGGGAGCAGGCTTAAATGTAGCTTTTCAGGCTATTTCATATGTCAGATGCCTTTCCCGGAGCTCAATTACCTCATTGATGAGATCAGTGACAGTCTGAGACAAAGTGAAATAATTAAGCAATTTATCCCTCCAGGTTGTGGGTACACTGGAGGATTTACACCAGTCGTATTAAATCCTCCAGTGTACCCACACCCTGGAGGGATAAATTTCTATTATACAATGGAAAATGTTGTTTCTTTAATGTTTTTTAACTATTTTCTAACTCACTGAGGTCCCTACACTTCGAAAGAGGATGTCATTTTGTAAACAATTTACCGCGGTGTTTTAGCGAAGCGGCGACAGGACAAATCGCGGCGGTTTCGTTTGAAGTGAAAGCGACCGGATTAGCATGATATAAGTTTGGCTGGCACTTTTTCCAGTGGGTACACTGGAGGATTTATCATGGTGGTAATTGTGCCAGCCAACCAATCAGGATGCAGTATTTGGGACATTGGATTTACCACACATTGTATAATAACATTTAGACTGCATTGCCGCACCATACAATTTATCGTGGTGACATTCATTTTACCAGTGTCATCATCACTAACACACTAAGGCTTTTGTGACAATTGATACAAATATATTACCTGACTGAAACATAAAGATCATAAGCTGACAGTATGTAAACAGACGGTGTTCCATATACTGTACATCTATCCTTTCACGACCTATTTAAGCAATAACCGCAGATACGCTCGTCATTTCATTAAGCAATAAGGCACAACAGGGTGTGGGTTATCGGGGGTTTACCCACACCTTGTGTGGTGTGTCATGAGGCGCAGCCGAGTGACTTAACCACACAAAAAGTGAGTAAATCTCCAATAACTCACACCCTGGAGTGCCTTATTGTGATTATACAATGGACACATGTAAAATAAATGTAAAAATGTATTTAATTATGTTTTTACAAATGCAGTTCCCCAGCCATGGGTAATGCAGGATTTACTCATGGTCATGTGACATGTTATGACCAATGAGGTTACAGGATTTTCACACACCATTGTATAATAAAGCAATATACCATGACAGGGAGTGGGTATATTGATGGATTTACCACACCTGGTGTGGTTCGATCTCAAGACACAGCCGAGTGACTTAACCACACCAGAAGTGGTAAATCCACCCATACACCCAATCCCTGTCATGGTATATTGCTATTATACAATGTTCAACTTTTTTTTTTTGTTTTTATAGTGATATCAAGCTTTTACAGTGGGTATACCGGAGGATTTATCACAGCCATGTGATGTGTTTTGACCAATGCGGTTACAGAATTTTCATACCCCATTGTATAATAAGGGTCAATGAATGGTTGTGGGGATGGGTGGTTAAAAGCACAGCCATGGGCCTCCTCCATCAACACCAAGGAGCAGCAACAGCAGCAAGCTCCGACGGGCGCAGAGGTAATTAAACTACCTCCTACAGTGCACCCTTGAGAGGGGTGTTAGCCCGTCGACGCTCTGCATGCGTCGACTGCCCCACCCACCCAGCCAGGGTCGGCTCTACTTATATAGTCTCTTACCTATGACATCACATCCTGTCCATTATTTTACTAAGTCCCCACTTTCCCATTAGCAGCTTATACCAGCCTGCCACCAGAGGGACCCCTGACTACTCACATCAGTTTCACTACCTGAACTTCCCTCCTCCTACTTCCTGGAACCCCTCTACCCACACACAGTACTTCTCTCCCCTTATTCCCAAGCCTGTCTCTGAACACTCCACATACGTACCCTCAGACTTCAAGCTAGCCTGGCACACTGGTCTGACCCAACTGTCAGACCCTACCCTAGCTTGACGCTAACCTTCAGTGACCACTAGGAGTCGCTATTTTCACCCTGGGTTTGGCCCAGTACCAGCCAGTTTTGAGCCATCTGGATAGTGGAACCTACACCTGCCCAGGTCCTTTTTCTTCTTGCCCTACCAGGGGTTAGAACCTTGTACCCTGTCCACCAGAGTCCGTGACCCTACCACTAATCCAAAGTGGTATCCATGCTTCCTGGGGGGCAGACAAGATACTTGAACCCTTCCTGCCCTGCTGCTTACATAGGCATTCTGTTTGCGCCCCTTCTCCTCAATTGTCTCCCCCTTGTTCTCCTACTAGTACACACATCCCATCAGCCAAGCATATTCACAGGCCCACTTATCCCAGCACCCCCAACTCTCCCTGACCTAGTCCGATCACACCCTACTCTGACCATGTACCCTGGCTCCATGGCACCCACCCCCATCCACCCCCACTGTCTACCCTAACTCTCCTTGGTTGGAATTCATCCATGCCCTCCCAAACCTTCAAACCCTGCCCATTTCTTGCACCACCATGGCCACCTCCCCATCCCAGCATACACCAAGGAAGCTAACTTGCTGCCATGCCCAGACCAGAGCCTTGGTCCTTCTGCTGCTACTCTCTGGCAACATACATCCCAACCCAGGCCCAGCCCCCTCCCACCCACTAACTTGGCCCACTGGCCTTAAAATAGCCTCTATGAACATATGCAGCCTGCTGAAAAAATTTGACATCCTCCAGTGCTGGGCCATGGCACATCAACTGGATGTCATAGCCCTGGTAGAAACCTGGCTGTCCAAATCCACCCCTACTCATTTGTCTCCTTCCCTGGCTATACCCTATATCGGGAGGACCAAGTAGGCAAATGAGGGGGAGGTTGTGCAATCTACACTAGGGACACAATTACTGGACAAGCACTCCCTACCCCTGCCCTTGTAAATGGGGCCCAGGCCCTCACCCTCAAACTCACCCCTGACCCCTCTAGGGGCCCTCTCTATCTCACCACTGCCTACATTCCCCCAAAAAACCAGAACCCAGCTCTGGTATCACTAACTGACTATCTGGCCACTCTTCACCATATGGCGGAACAAATCCTAGTTGGTGACCTTAACATAAATTGGCTCAGCACCTCCTCTTCCTCAATCCGAGACACTTTTGCTGCCCAAGACTTGACGCAACTCGTCACCCAACCCACTAGAAAAAAACCCAAAACAGGAACCAGCACCCTACTGGATGTACTCATCACCAACCGACCCAAAAAAATCCAAAACATCCAGGTCCTACCAGACTCCCTAAGTGACCACTCCCCTATCCTATTTCTTTGGGCAGCCCCCAATCCCAAACCCAAAGCACAGACCACCCTCCGCAAGTGCCTCCGCCCCAGTGGACTGAAAAAACTTAGACAGTTTCTCACCCAGATAAACTGGTCCCCCATTCAGTATGCACCCACCATTGACACTGTCCTCATTTTCTTCTCCCAAACTTTCAACAATGCCTGTGATCTCTTTGCCCCTTCACAAAAATCCGATCCAAAAAACAGAATGCTCCCTGGGTCAGCCCTGCCCTTCTACAATTGCTTAGAAATCGGGATAACCTCTGGCACCGTGCCACTGAAACGGGCCAGCTGTCTGATAGACAAGCCTACAATGCAGCCCGGAATAAGTGCTCTTGGGCAGTCCATAAAGCCAAGGCCTACTATTACCAGGCCACCCTCACCTCTTCCTGGTGCTCGGCCCGGAAGTTCTGGGATAATATTAAACAGTTAAATGCAAGTCACGCTCCCCTCCCCCATCTCAGCTCACTAGTGATGGTACTACCTCCACCGATACTGCCTCCATAGCTAACTGCCTCAACACCGCTTTCACCGACCTTAGCTCAGTCCTCCCCAGTAATTTCTTTGAACCTCCCCCAAACCAACTCCCACTGTCCGCCACCATCCCAGCTTCCACCTGCGCAAGGTATCTGCCCGAGAGGCCAGACCCATCCTTATCAAAGCTTTAAATGGCAACAGTCCCGGCAGTGACTCACTGGACCCCAGTATCCTCAGGCTGGTGCTACATGAAGTCCTTGCCCCGCTCACCAGCCTACTAAACCGATCGCTGTGCCTGGAACAATTTCCTACTGCCTGGAAAACAGCCATAGTCACACCCATTCATAAAGGTGGTGACAGGTCTTCAACCAACAACTACCGACCAATCTCCATCCTCCCCCCCACAAAAGCCCTGGAAAAAGTGGTGGCCATTCAAATCACTGAATATCTATCCAAACATAACATTTTATGCCCAGAGCAACATGGCTTCTGTGCTGGCCATAGTACCAGCACTGCGCTAATTGAATTCTCCAATTTCCTTCACTCCTCCCTGGACACCAGCTCCCTAGCTGGTGCAGTGTTCATCGACCTATCAAAGGCTTTCGACACTGTCTCCCACCCTCTTCTGCTGAACGCCCTCTGCCACACTGGTCTCGTGGCTGGCCCTCTAGCATGGTGCTCAAGCTACCTAGACGCTCGGTCACAGTGTGTTAAAATCAATGGGACACTCTCCGATATTATTCCCATACACTCAGGGGTTCCCCAAGGCTCCATACTAGGCCCCCTCCTCTTCTCACTCTATCTGAATACCCTGCCCAGTGCTTGA
The DNA here is from genome assembly GCA_016271365.2 of Neoceratodus forsteri. Classification (NCBI taxonomy): domain Eukaryota; kingdom Metazoa; phylum Chordata; order Ceratodontiformes; family Ceratodontidae; genus Neoceratodus; species Neoceratodus forsteri. The sequence goes on from JADMNL010000034.1 coordinate 84,177,023, forward strand.
TCTGGCAAAATGCTTCTGTATGCTGATGATGCTGTCATTTTTGCCTCCCACCGCAATCCCATCTCCCTTCAGGATTCCCTACAACAGTCCTTCAATGAGGCAGATGCCTGGTTTAAGGAGCACAGACTTATCATTAATCTTAAAAAAAACAAAGCTATGCTTTTTGCCCACCCCCAAAACAAGGCTAGCAACCACCCACTCCATATTCTTCCTAGTACCAAAACAACCTCTGGAACAAGTCTGCTCCTACAAATACCTTTGGGATTACCTTCGACTCAGCCCTCACATTCCACAACCACATTGATGCCCTTGCATCCGCTGCCAACATACTGCCTGCATCCTTCCGCCATCGAAACTGCCTCCCCCAAATGCTCTCCGCTCACAGTTACATCCCTAGTACTGTCCCTTGTAGACTATGGCTTACCAGTCTAGGGATGCTGCCGACACGACTGCCCTCAAAAAATTCACATAACCCTAAATAAGGCTTGCAGACTGATTACTGGTACCCCCAGGCTCACACACACCTGTCAGCTGTATAACGATGCTAAACTCCTGACCCTAGATGAACGACTTCACTATCATACCTGCCTCCTCGCTAAAAAAACCCTACTCAGGCTCTCCCCACCAGGGGTGACTGCATCCATCCACCGGATCCCACCCACGATTGCTACACGGTCCTCCAACAAGACCACCTTACTGGTCCCCAGATCAAGAACCACTCATGGTTAGAGGTCCTTCTGCTACAGAGCCCCATTCTGGTTCAACTCTCTCCCTGTCACCATCTCCAATGCCACCACAATCTCCAAATTCAAAACCACCCTTCGAAGCCAACTCCTCAACACTCGTAGCTGCTCCTGTCTCTGAATGAGGCCCTACCTCGACCTCTCCACTAGTGACAATGCCCTCCAGGCTGCTCCCCATCTAGCCCACCCCTCTGCCCTTTCCCAGCACACCATACCTAAGTATACCTGGCCTGAGCCAGCTGTCTTATGGCAAGGCCTGTTGATTGCTCAACATATGAAACCAATTGTGTAAGACCTATTTCAATTACCTGTACCCTGTAACTCAAATGTATGTTGTTTGACCATAGTGTGATGTGGCACCTCTAACAAATGCCTATTTGTAGAAAATCTGTACTATGTAAGCTAAAATGCTATGTATGTCCTCAATGTGATGAGGTACCTTTGGAAATGGGCCCCTGGCTCAAAGGTTGAAAACTGATTCTCACAAATAAATAAATAAAATAAAACTTAGAGGAAATGTCTGTTTTCCATGCTGTTATTGTGATGATAAGCATATCCCAAGTAAGCAATAAGACATGGCTGGTTGTCCGTGGTACTGAGATACCCACATGCCCAGAGGCATACTTAGGTAGGATACCACAGGTGGAATGCACTCATTCTCTGGGTGTACTGGTATGTCACTACTACCAATACACAGCAATGTGTTATTGCTGATGGAAAAGGGTCCGTTAGTGAACTGTGCAAAAAAAAGAAAATTCGGAAAGTTGTCAAAGTCACCAAGACTATAATGAAGTGTTGATAAATACTGTAAAATAGTCATTAAACAGATGCTTTTCTGCTGACACTCGTGTATTTCTTCACACTCAATACAGTGTGTGATTCTCCACCACCAAGTGTGCCACTACCTTACCAAACCACCACAGTCTATCAAATCCTCCTCAAGGAGCACAGTACTTCACCCTGTAATATGGCTACATGCAGAATGAATTCTCACAGACTGACCGCATACAGTAGCCATTACATGCACATCATTTGACCCTGTTCTGTACATTGAATGAGGCATGCTATTATGTTAACATATATTGTCCCTCATGAATTGAATTAAATGTTATTACCATGAGTGGGTGGTACACGTATTGCCTTTACAACCGCTGTGCCACCACGTGACTTTGGGTAAAACACACTCCATCTTTCTTTCCCCTGCCTTGTCAGCTGCTGTGCCCTTGAGGAATTCTCATTCAAATGTAGAGCCGCAATAACCAACCTAAACATTGGAATGTCATCAATTAATCCTATGTAATACTGTATTTCAAATGAAAGGTATGCAATGTAACACCAATATTATTTTTAAAACTAACCTTGCCTCCATGCAATTGAAAAAGAAATGCAGACTCTTGGGTGCAAAAAAAGTAACAATGCAATGATATGATTCAAGAGAAGATGTCTTCTTTGCCACTGACAGGTGTTTGACATCATTGCATAGAATTTTACTGTACAATATGGCTTCAAGCTCCCTGTGTGGTTTACTACCTGCGGCTCACGGTGTTCTGTTTAGTTAATAATTCACTCAATTATTAATATGTAATATTGCAATAAGAATACTTGATCCAGCCACACACTAACCTTTCTTTAACCACAAATGTTCCATTAGTGGCCCACATGCACATTCATTGTATGGAGCGCCGTGTCCACTGTGAATATTGGCTCTGTGAGAACTTATTGCCATCCATTTTGCGTGAGCGAGATTTCCATCTCCTCCACTTGATGACGCCACCCAGTAAACATGATTATTTATGGGATGTGCCCACTCCTTCAGTTGTGCACAGTCTTTTCTTCTCCCTGTTGCCTCTACCTTCTTCTTAATACCTTAAGAAACCACCAAAAAAGAAGGTGATCACAGAGCTATAATAATAACTTGACAGTTGCTGACCTGCATCTACTTATGAGTTTCCTGAAGGGACATACATTTCTTAATTACAGACCAGAATGTAACATACCCTGTCGCGCCACATCAAAGCGATGTGTGATGCTTGGCTCTTCCTCCCGCATATACTTTTTTACGCTCACGTGCCTGTCTGTTGTGAGACTGGCAATAGTCACACCAGCTGATTTTACTTTGGACAGTCCTCGCTTCAGTCCCTCAAGCTCCATACAGTTAGAATTCTTTACTTCATTACTCTTGTAAAAAAACAAACAAGTTTAAATAATACCTCTATCTGAACCAAAATTTCCACAGTGGTCTCATGAATAATTCATTAGATTTAAAATATGATGTAGTGAAAGTAGCAGTTTCAATCCACAAAACCCCAATCATAACATCAGCTGAAACAGTATACCACTATAATGTGTGCCAATGCACACAGTTCCAGAAACAACAAATGATAGCAGGAGGAAAGAGAATCGCAGGCCTCCCCAAAGGAAACCAGAGGGCTGTTTTGGTGGTTTTGCCTGGCAAAAGCTCTGGGGCTGCATCTCTCTCCACCCCCTCTCTCTCCCCTTTCAATTATAAGGAACAGGAAGGAGCCAGACAGCCACTGGGGCTGTGCAGGACGGCCCCTCAGGTTGGTTGCTCAAAAGTACTGGGGCAGACTGTTTGGCCTGAAGGTACAGGCGACCTCCAGCCTGGGGTATCTGGGAGGCTGCTGCATCAGGGACAGATCTTCCTGCCAGGGGAGAAGCTGGGGAACCTAAAAAGGTACCGGGGGAGTTGAACTGCTATGACACCCCCCCATTGCAAAGATAAGTGGAACCATGGAGAGAAGGATGAACAGGCCTGCCTGGTGAAAGCCATATACAAAGGCCTGCAGGTGAAGAATGACATGCTGTGGACTGCAGGGGTCGTTGCCCTCTCCGGGCACTGTGAGTACCCCAAGCTCCAGCTCAGGGGAGACCATTGTTTTCTTTGCCAGAAGGAAACCGTCCTCTACACCAATTTATCTTTGTTTTCTTGGAACTTGTGCGAGTGTGTAAGGGTCCCAATGGTAAACAATAGGCCTGCAGACTAAGGGACTGTGAGGTACCCACTAACTGTGACTGGTCTGGGTGCCCAGGGGAAAGGGGGAAAGTGGGGATAAGTGAATGTTTGGTAACCAGGAGGTTTTGGAGGTGTAGTCTCCCATCCTTTGAATTAGCTTGTAGTAATAAAGTGGACATTTATTGTTCATCTGTTTCACCTGTTGTGTGTGTAAAACCACTGTAGGGAGTGATTGTGGGTCTGGGGGATCATCACGGGCAGTTGTTAGAAGGAAGACCATTACTTATCCTGGGGAAATGTTCTAACCTGTTCCACCCACAGGAGGCGACACAGGGGTTCCAGGTGAAGGCACTAAGGCACCACAGAAAATACTGGTAAGGACTCAGTCCCCACCCCTTGGGGAGGTACTGCCGAGCCCCCGGTCCCACCAGGGCAGCTCAGGTAAGTGGGATTATGGGGGGGGATTGTTACAAACTGGTATAAAGAATGCGGGCTGCTAATGCTTCAAAACATAGAAACATAGAAGTTGATGGCAGATAAGGACCGCAAGGCCCATCCAGTCTGCCCTTTTCTTTTTCTACCTTATTAATGTGCCATTGGCCTTTGCTCTGTCAATGGCCTATCTATTCATACTCATCTGTATTGCTCCCTTATGCCTATCCCATGCCTGTTTGAAGTCCTGCACTGTATTCATATCCACCACTTCCTGACGTAGGCTGTTCCATGCATCCACCACCCTTTCTGTGAAAAAGAACTTCCTCACATTACCCCTTAATTGGCATCCCTCTAATCTCATGCTGTGTCCTCTTGTCCTGGTATTTTTGTTATATTGAAACATGTTAGACTTTTTCACCTTGTTAATGCCCTTAAGGTGTTTGAATTTTTCAGTCATATCACTTCTCTCCCTCCTTTGCTCTAGGGTATACATATTGAGTTCAGTTAACCTGTCCTCAGTCTGTCTTTCAGTTGGCACGTTATCCAAACCAATGTTCTGACACAACAGAATGCTCACAACAATCAATGTTCTGAAAAGTTATTCAGTTTGACCACAAAACAACAGCAGCAATTTCAGTACAACAGCACCCACACCACAACATCACTGAAAGGTACCCCTGACTCGCCCAACTCAGCAATCAGCAATGCGTCACATTGACAAGATAAGGATGAATGAGCATGTATCACATTTAACAGTCAATGAACACATGCTTGCTTGCATTCACCGGTTAATGAGATATGTATTCATTCTACAGTCAATTGAGGAACGGATGCTGAGACAAGCGGTGAGTTGAGCAAGTGGATGGATATGCTCAGTGGTTTGCGGCGAGTTGGATGATGTGCCTGGTGTTACTTTTTCATCAAGCCAGTGGTGCATCTGAAAAAAATAATTTGTTTGTGTATTTCTGTCATAGCAGTATTACCTGGATCAGCTGCATATCAACTACTTTAGTTTGTGTTAAGTCCATAAGACTGTATGATCCATATTTTGCCGTGTGACCAGGCGAGCAACATCTTGCGTCACCACCGAGAACTGCACGTGAAGCTGGGAAGGTTGAAAGCAGCTTTTCCTGCTGATTTTTCCATACACCTCTTACAGCTGGCACAAGGTAGCTTGATTGAATTTTGTGAAAGGTACGTAGTGAGATGCATGGTACTTTCAGATGCCTAAAAAAGTTAAGGATGTGGAAAGTACTTGCGCCAGTAAATAGAATACCTGAAGCCACCATTAGGTTGCCAAGTGGGAGAGACTGGAGACGTGGCTGATTTTCCCAAGTAAAACGATGACCATTCACACTTATGTGTTCCAATGTTATCAATGTACCCATTAAAGTCCGTAAAAATACTCGGTAGCTGGAGTGACATCAGACGCACACTTCCAGAAGTGTGAGTATTGCACTTTAGAACACCAAAAACTTCCTCTCATCCTTACTTGATTGCGCAAAGGTTAGCTCTTCAGACCTATTTAGAGGCAAACTACAGTTTACTATGAATGTAATATCACATTATTGTTATTTATTACATACACCTGATCACGACTAAGAAGTAATCAATGTAATCAGAAACAGTAATGTTCCATAAAACAGTAGCAATAACAAATGAAATTAGTGAACTCAGCACCACAGTTAGCACCGTCCAACTAATATATTCACAGTACTTTACAGTACTGGGTCGCGCGCTAGCCACAGACGGTAATGGCCGCTTAATTTTCATGAGGAGCGAGTCGCGGCATCAAACCCATTATATTACATATCTAACCTGGCTGGCAGTTGGCAGAAACTAACTAAAAGATCGTCGGAAGGTCTGCTGAGCACAGTGGGGAAGTTTCGTGCAGATTGCTGGGGTAAAATATTAAAAAAAATATTTCTGCATTGCGAGTCATTTCTTCTACTCGAGGCTCCAGAATGTTTTCGGCAAGTTTGAAAGGGCCGTCCGATTCTAACGACATTGGCATAGACAGCATTAAGGAGATGTTGAATCGATTGCACTCAACCAGACAGAAATTAAGAGGGACATCGCTAGCCTCAAAGTAGTTGTGGACACTATTAGGTCTAATTCCAATAAATTTAATGAGAGGCTGTCAGAAGCTGAGGAGGGGTGGCTACAGTGGAAGATTCTGGTCTAAGTTGGACAGTGATAGTGTTTTTTCACCAACAATTTAAACTTCTGTGGAAAGGTGGATGACCTCGAGAATAGAGGTCGGAGAAATAATATTCGAATTGTGGGGTGCCAGAGGAGTTGAGGGTCCAAGTATGGTGAGGTTTTTACAAGATTTTATTCCTGGAGTTCTGCAATATAAGTGGAGCTGCCCTCTAGAAATTGAGAGAGCACACAGATCCCTCTCCCCTAAACCAAAAGCAGGTGCCCCTCCCGACCTATTGTGGCATATTTTTTATGTTTCACTGTAAAGGAGGAGATTTTGAACCTTGCAAGGGAATTGAGATCTATTACTTGGAATGGGAATCAAATCTCTTTTTATCAGGATTACTCAGCAGAGGTGGTCTCACAGAGGAAAGCGTTTACGGAAACCAGACAGATTCTACAAAAACTTGGTCTTGCTTATAGGATTAAATATCCTTCCACTTTAATTATTTCTGCTAACGGGGTTTCTCACAGTTTCAAAGCACCTGAAGATGTAGCTGTTTTCATTAACAAATGGAAAAAAACTCATGGCAGTTCCTTTCAGAAAGGCAAGAAATTTGAAATTTCTCAACATTCTGAAGTGCAGCAGGCTCGTGACTCCAGTTCTACACACACTCCACTAGAACCTATCCATTCTCAATATTCTAAGAAAACTTTTAGCCCTAAGATCCCATCGGTTCTTTCTGAATCCTCTGAAGTCAGCTGGCAGACTGTTAGTAGGAAATGCAAGGGTCTTACCAGAGATCGTCGTGCTTCAACCCGTTTTGTGTCCAGAAGCAGTCCTGGCAAGCAAGGTTTTCATAACGTGGCTTCCAGTATGAATCGCTTTGCCCCGCTGGCTACAGGCTTAGAAGATATGGAAGAGGAAGTTGAAGATTTCTCCACAGGGGAAAGTGCAAATATCAACGAATCAGGAGGCTTTAACCTGGTTGTAGATTCGGATGTCCCAGGATGCCCCACTGCTCCAGATCTCCCGGAAGCACCTTGATTTATATGCTGTACAATGTTATGGATACCATTTAGTTGCTCGATCACCAACATCTGTTGTTGAAATCTCTACTGAGTCCACGGATGGCTGCGGCGCCACTGTTCCACGTTATTTCGGAGTATGCAGGAATGGAAAGTGGCACACTTCTACAAGGATTTCAATACTTATTTGCTGTAGAAAAAATAAGAGGCTAGAGATTTGCTAACTATTTAATTTCATTCCTAATGTGCTTTATTATTTCTACTTAGACAGGTTTTTTAGATGAGGTAGGTCTTCGATCAAGTCAAAACAGACTGCCTTTGTTATTTATTCCTGTTTTAAAGAAGGGAAGAAAAAGGAAAAAGATCCAATTATTATATGCTAGTATTAGCTAATCAGCATCCATGTTGTAAAGAACATGGCTCCTATCCCTTGGTGGTTTCGCAGTGATTTTTTTTTTTTACGCATCTTACTTCGGATGTCATGCTGTCATGCTTTTGACCCTTAAAAGAATTATTTTTTTTTAAGGCAGGTGATTGGCATTTTCATTATAGTAAGGGGGCCTGTTTTGTTGCAGAATCAGTGACTTGTAGTCTTTTTTTTTTTTTCTTTCTCACTCTCAATTTTGGTTCTTTTTGGTTTTATTATATCTTTTACTATACCCTGCTGTTGTCCTAAGCTTTTAGTTCTATAATTCTCCTTTTTCACTCCCTTCTATCTCTCATTGGTGTTCGGATGTACACAGACCAGCTTAATAATAGCAGCACCTGGCCTGAGTCTAATGGCAAGAACAGCTGACTGTTGGATTAATATGCTTAGCCCTGAATAGCTATATATTTGGTTTGCACTCAATATTATAGGCTCGCACATTTCTAAATGGCTCACGCTAACGGGGCATTGTGATGTGTAGTCAAGTTTGAAATAAAAAAAAGGGAACACAAAAAAAAACAAATGCTGTGACTAAGCAGTCCTGTGGTCTCTACATAATATTGCTGTTAGCTTTGGCCCAGGCCTTGAATTTACAGATAAATGTGAAGTCTTGTAGCGTGGTGGAACACCAACTCTTTACTCTTTTCCTATATGCTATAAGTATTACTCCCTGTCATGCATTTCCTATCCTAACTTCCTCTGACTACTCTCATCCATGGCCATCATTATTGTCTTGTGTAGTTTTGTTATTATATTTGTTCCTGGTTAGATGGTGGCTGCCTACTACTTGAAACTGCCGGGGGGGGTTGTTTTTCTTTATTATTACCGCTTACGCCTCGCATGGAGTTAAGGTTTTTCGTAAGCTCCAAGTTTACTGTTTTATTTTTTGTCGTGCGACACGAACCTACGACCCAGGGTCCTTGGGAACCCCTGACTTTTTGATCGAGGTCTCTTGCTGATTATAGGTTATAGGAACTGGTTTTTATTAGTGTAGGTGTCTTTTTTTTTTTTTTATATTAAATCGGTCATGTCTAAGAGCCACAACATATCTAAGTCAAGTGAATTTGCTTGGATATTTCTATCTTTGACTAATGGAGAAGAGTTAATTGTTGGGGCTCAACTTAAGTTTATTTCAAATATGATGATTTTGTTTCATGGTACACTAACAAGGAAAGTTACAGTTTTAATGGCCAAATGCCATTTCTCAACTGGGCTACATTGTTTCTTACTAGGGGTAATTTCAGTTGTCTTTCAGATATTCAGGCCTATTAAATATTCTTACTATGTTCTTGATGGGTTTTGTGATAATACAGTGAAATTTTTCGGCAGGAGAGTTGCTCAGTTTCTCCTTTACCTTAGCATTTATAGCTTGTCATTTTATATTATCTGGTTATATAATAAAAATGGGGGTTAACAGTGTAAGTACTAAATGTGTCTCTTGGAGTGTAAAGGGGTTAGGGTCACCCATAAAAAGGAAAAAAGTGATTTCCTATTTTAGTAAGCTAAAAACAGATATAGCTTTATTGCAAGAAACTCATTTATTGCCAGATGAAGCTGAGAAGCTTAAAAGATCGTGGGTAGGGGAAGTTTTTCATAATTCCGTTAGTAGAAAATGGAAGGGGTTGGCCATACTTATTAAGAAAACAATTAATTTTGTCGCTTTTTCCCATCGAGTGGATCCTAATGGAAGATGGCAGATTTTAGAGGGCTCTATTGATGGGTTAGACATTGCCATATGCAATGTCTATGCACCTAATGGTGAGTCCAGTCTATTTTGGGGACTTTTTTACAGAGGCTAGTAAAATTTCCGGTAAGAATATTATGGTAGGGGAGGATTTCAGTATAGTCATGGATCACAGGCTAGATAGAAGTGGTTCATCCAGTAATGAAACTAATTCAAGGGCCAGAAGGATCATAACAGATAGGATGAAAGACTTTGGTCTTTCTGATGCCTGGAGGCTGATGTATCCTGATAAAAGAGATTATTCCTTCTATTCAAATTGTCATAGGACTTATAGTAGGATTCATATGCTTTTGTTATCCAGTACTCTGATTAATAGTATGCTAAAAGCTGATATAGACTCAATTTCAGTTTCAGACCACGCTCCAGTTTCAGTCATTTTACATTTGGACTCTGATTCTAAGAGACCTTTTCACTGGAGATTTAATTGCTCTCTGTTAAAAGACACTAATTTTCGGTCATGGGTTTTAAATGAAACAAAACAGTTCTTTGACACCAATGACAACAGGGAAACTTCTTATGCTATGGTCTGGGAGGCCTACAAGGCCTTTATTAGGGGCAGAATTTTGAGCTACACTTCCTTTAAAAAGAAAGAAAGAGAGAATTTTTTATTGCATAAGGAGAAAGAACTGGCTAAACTGGAGAAGCTACACAAATCACACAAAGGGAATAGTTGGAGTATCCTTAGGAGAATTATACTGCTTAGATATGAGATTAATAAAATGCGTACGAGTAAAGCTGAATTTGCTCTGTTTAGGATGCAACAAACTTATTGGGAGTCTGGAGAAAAAGCTGATAGACTTTTGGCCTATAGGCTTAAACAGCTTCAAAACAGAAATAATATACAGAGCATAAAAGATGGAGCAAAGAACACATATACTAAAACTAAAGACATTAATTCAGTTTTTTTACAGTTTTATAGAAACCTTTACAAATCTCAGTGTGGCAAGGACTTGGGTCCAATTGGTGAATTTTTATCCAGGGCTAAATTACCTGTAATCGCTGAGTCAGAGCGGCAGGTCCTGGACAAGACTATCTCAATTGCTGAAATTAATAAGGTGATATTAGATATGCCCAACAATAAAGCCCCTGGGTCAGATGGTCTGCCAGCTGAATTCTACGCTCTCTTGAAAGATACAGTCAGTCCAATGCTTTACAAAGTATTTACAGAGGTGGAGGTTAACAAGGCACTACCACCTACAATGTCAGAAGCAGTGATTACAGTCCTACTGAAAAAGGAAAAAGACCCCCTAGACCCTTCTAGTTATCGCCCAATTTCCCTACTGAATATTGATTATAAAGTTTGGGCTAAGATTCTAGCAAATAGATTACAAAGCATCCTTAGTACACTCATACATGGTGATCAAGTGGGTTTTATTAAAGGGAGGGCAGGTTTCGAAAATGTCAGAAGAGTCCTTTCCTCTATGTGGATGGCCCCTCAGGTTCAAGACGATTCTATTTTGTTGTCATTGGATGCACATAAAGCGTTCGACTCTGTGGAATGGAGTTATCTTTATGGGGTTTTAAAGGCTTTTGGGGTGGGGGACACTTTTATATCTAGGGTGACTGCGATGTACTATTCCCCCACAGCAAGGATATGCACCAATAAGATGCTATCTGAGAAATTTGCTCTGGAAAGAGGGACAAGGCAAGGTGCTCCTCTCTCCCCTTTACTTTTTATCCTGGCCATAGAACCTCTTCTCTGCCTGGTTAGACAGAATAATATTATCTCAGGGATTAAAATTGGTAAAATGGAGCATAAAGTTGTAGCTTATGCGGATGATATACTACTTTCCCTGTCTAATCCACATAAATCTCTTAAACCTACCATGGATCTTTTGGAAGAGTTCAGACTACTCTCTGGCCTCTCAATTAACTGGTCAAAATCAGAAATGCTCCTCTTAAAGGGGAGTAAAGAAAACTTAAAAAAACTATGTACTGAGAATAACCTAAAATGGCAAGAGGACTTTATTACTTATTTAGGGGTTAAGATTCCCAATAAATTGAATGCCCTGGTTCTAATTAATATGAATCTCTTATTAAAGGATATGAAACTGCACCTGGAGAAGTGGGCCAAATTAAATCTATTGTTATGGGGTAAAATTAATGCTCTTAAAATGATGCTGGCTCCTCGACTCTTGTATTTTTTTAATGTTACACCAGTACATATTTCCAACTCCTGGTTTAAAAAAATTGATTCTTTAATTAGGTCCTTTTTATGGGAGGGTAAGAAGGCAAGGATTAGTCTGCCAAAGCTAAGAAAACATTGGCAACAGGGTGGTATGGGCTTACCTGATTTTAAACAATATCGATTAGCCTTCCTATTTAGACAGACATGTCACTGGTTCAAACCAGCCAATGTCAGTCCCAGGTGGGTGCAATATGAGCAGTCCTGTGTCTACCCCCATTTGCTTTATCATGTTGCCATGGGTATTTACCCAAAACTCACTAATTCTCACCCTTTTCTACATTCTTCAGCCAGTTCTATATGGCATTTTACCAATTTACTTTTAAACCCCTTCGCTATGCTGAAATACACACCATTATGGAGAAACCTGAAAATTAAATTTGGTAATAAAATATTAATTAATGACACATGGGAGAAGAAAGGCATTTTAATATTAAAGGATATAATAGACCCTTACACAGGTATCCTTTGTTCCTTTGTTGATTTAAAGGGGAAATATGGTTTATCATATACACAATTTCACTCATACCTACAAGTCCAAGATACAATAAAAGATATCTTGGATGTCAATCTGGCCATCCCTACTTCTAATGACTTTGAGGGTCTACTTGCACTAGCCAGCAGTAAAGGAAGAGCTGGCAAGCTGTATAAACTTTCTAATAAAGGTGGGTTGGACCTCACAGAGTCCTCTAAACGTAGATGGGAAAAAAGCTTAGGCCATTCAATTTCTCCCATTTCTTGGGAGTCAGTCTGGCACAATGCATACAAATCCAGTATGGACTTGCAGGGACGGCTAATCCAATTTAAACTAATTCATAACTGGTATTATACGCCAGAGAAAATGTTTAGATTAGGTATTTCTTCGGATAGCAAATGCTGGAGATGTAGCGCTCAAGATGCCAACTTATTACACATGATGTGGCATTGTCCAATTCTAAAACAGGCCTGGCTGGTTATTTGGGATGCTTGCCAGCAAATCATAAGACAGAACTTCCCCTTTGATCCAGGAATATTTATTCTGGGGGATTACACTTTGCCACTATCCTTGTCTCCGAGGGGAAAACAATGGATATCTATAGCCTCTATTTGCTTTAAAAGATTGATACTTATTCACTGGAAAGATAAATGTCCCCCTACATTAGAGGAATGGGTTAGGGCTCTAGCTAAAGTAGCTGTCAATGAATATGTTAGTCATTGCAATGCTAGAACTATCGATAAATATAATGTAATTTGGGGTCCCTTTTTCTCTTGGCTAGATTATCCTTAGAAATATATTATCTGTTAACTGTTTGCAGTAGACATTGCCTGATTAGTCCATATGTATTTATTACAAGCTATGTTTACTTGTTGGGCACTTGTGATTATCTTAATTGTGAGATATCTTAGTTTGCCAATAGTGGTTTATGTTGAAAATTGTTATGTAGTTATATATTTATGTATCTATTTCCCCCTCAATCTCTTTTTTTTTTTTTTTGAGGGCAGTTGTATTATTTTTTTTTTGGGGTATCCTTCTCTCTGTATACGACTGATTTTAACAGTTTTATAGGTTTGATGTACCTTACTTCCTTTGTTGAGATGTTTATGTTGTATTAATTGGAAAAATATAATAAAGATTGTTTGAAAAAAAAAGTACTTTACAGTACTGGTGGTTGGTAACAGTTACGCTTATAAAATGGGTTTCTTTTTTCTAAACATTTGTCTCACCTTACAAAATATTACTGAACTGAAAAAAACTGAAATGATTGTGTTGATTTCAGATAAAATAGTCCTTCCGCCTACTAGGTGATGACATCATCATCTCTTGATACATTAATATTCGTACTGATGTGGCATCCATGCTAGCCCCCACCCTGCCCCGTCCCGATGGAGAGAACAAGTGGCATTGCCCAACATGCACAACAACCTCTTGCCAACCAACACTGGGCGAGACTCGGGCTCAGCATCGTGACGCATCCTTCCTCTCCTCGAATGGTAATAACGAAGACAGTTCCAAGTACTGTACTACAGCTTCACCAAAAAGAGCGTTGCCCATCATCTTCTTGCTCTCTGTTCCCTCCCGATCTGAAGCACGTGGCTCCAATAGTACCCGACTCCCACCATCATTCAGACACATGATCCTCATGTTGGGAACTGCTCTCATCGCCGGACACGCACAACAACCTCTTGACAACCTTAACGGAGAGAGCTCCGAGTACTGTAGTACAGATCGAGTAAAAAGAGCATTGCTTCATTTTCACAAGAACTTCCATTCTTGAGATACTGATCTGAAGTCACTTTCAAATTCAATGATACCCATGATTGAGGTGGTTTTATCAGTCGGCATACATTGGCATTACCAGACAAAACACCATGCATGGTTACAACCAATCAGCACCAACACGTTTCCAATATATTGATGAAATGGCCCAGATCCCTACATTTCATGGAATACACAAACAGGAATGAGTGATATTCTTACATTTCAGCAATGCTTTTAGATTACAAATTGGTTTTCAAGCATTTTCTCGTTGAATTTCAAGTTCTTTGAATTGTGTTAGCACACTAGGTCTGTTGAGAGGTCAGATTGTAAGCTTGCTACTTTTCAAGTCCACCACTGAAAGAACACAGGCAGTGTAGCTACCAGGTCTGCACAAGGACACTGGTGTAATTTCTGGGTACCCATCGTCATTGGTTATTGTGTCATTCTTGAAATCATAGAGTTTTATTACCGGTACCAACTGAAACATTTATCACACCCTGTGCAGTGTAATTTATCCTCGACTAGGCAAGTGCTTAGAAGTCTGTATGGGATCTGAGAGAGCGGTAGTGACCCACAGGACAGTGGCTCCCAGGGGGCATTGCTACAGGGTGGGAATGCTCCCGGGGGGGCATTGCTACAGGGTGGGAGTGCTCCCAGGGGGCATTGCTACAGGGTGGGAGTGCTCCCAGGAGGCATTGCTACAAGGTGGGAGTGCTGTAGGTGACTCACTGTCTGGGTCCCTCTTTTCCTCCAGTTTCTAGGCCTTTGTTCTTTAATAAAAGTACTCTTAATTTGTTGAATTTTACTTCTCTGTGTATGCCCAGTTTGTCTAACCAGATTAAAGTGTTTCTTGGTGAAGGTATGAACTGTCTTACTGATCCCCGGGGAGTGGTCCAGGCTAGTTTAACCAGGAGTAGCACACTAAGCTGTAAGTTTGTTTACAAGTGTGACCTGGGAGCACAGGGAAGTTAAGTGACTTGCTCAGGGTCACACAGTATGCAAGTGGGGGCTGTGGGATTCAAACCCAGGTCTCCAGATTTGCAGCTCAGAGCCTTAAACCACTGCGCTATACTGCCTCCTTATTCTCTCTGGGTAGAGGTACCACGCTATTACTTATTTATACTGTATACTGTATAGTAGAGCACTGTTCTGTATAGAATTCTATCCCTTTCAAAATGCTATTATACCACAGTCCAAAGGTCATGGATTGTGACTGTACCCTTCTGTGGTACAATAGCATTCTGAAACCTCTTGAGACTGCACAAGTCAGTTTCATTCTGAAAGCAAATGAACCGTTGCAGGCTTATTTCACATAATATTATATACTATAAAAAACACAAATGAACTGTTGCAGGCTCATTTCACATAATATTATACACTATAAAAAACACAAATGAACCATTGCAGACTCATTTCACATAATATTATACACTATAAAAAATACAAATGAACCATTGCAGACTCATTTCACATAATATTATACACTATAAAAAACACAAATGAACCATTGCAGACTCATTTCACATAATATTATACACTATAAAAAATACAAATGAACCATTGCAGGCTCATTTCACATAATACTACTAAACACTATCAAAAATACAGGATGAGCAACTTTATGCACAACCAGTGTATTCTGCCACCTCAGGGTTCTGATTTCCACAGACCTCTCGAGCTTTGCCCTTGATGGTCAGAAGGAATCAGAACCCCTGTGAAGCGGAACAGACTGGTTGTGCATAGTTGCCCATCCAGTATTCTCTGTGTTGTTTGCAGTGTACTTGCTGCCACTGGGGGACATTATAAGGGGGTACGGGCTGTGTTTTCACTGCTATGCAGACGATGCTCAGCTTTACATGTCCTTTGCACCTGAGCAGCAGGAGATGGTCTCAGTAGTGAGATCCAAGACTGGATGAGGGTTAACTGGTTGACGCTAAATCCAGGTAAGACCGAGGTACCGGTGCTGGAACCTGGTCACCAGGGGATGAGGGTGCAGTCTGGTCTAGTCTCAGGGCTTAGGCTCGGGGACTTCCAGCTGCTTACCTCTGATCAGGTGAGAAACCTTGACGTTATTTTGGACAGCGGCCTGACCCTGAAACCACGTGTGTTGGCTGTGGTCAAGACCTCATTTTACCATCTGAGGAACATCGCCAGGGTTAAACACCTGATACACCCGGCTGATCTCCTGGCACTAGTCATGCCTTTATGATGTTGCATCTGAATAACTGCAATGCCCTCTACCTGGGGCTAGTGGGGGTAGATCTGTGCCGCTTGCAGCTGGTGCAGAACGCGGCAGCCAGGTTGTTGACCTGTCTACCCAGATCATGTCATATTACACTGGTGCTGTGCTCTTTGCACTGGCTGCCAGTTAGGTGGAGGATCTCCTTCAAGGTCGGTTTGCTGACCTATAAGGCCCTACATGGACAGGGGCCTGGTTACCTGCAAGATCTCCTGTGTCTCTACCCGCCCACCTGGCCCCTGCACTCTGCTGATGAGGGTCTTCTGGGAGTTCCCAGGATTTATTTAAAGACTTCTGGAGCCCATGCTTTTGTGTCTGCTGCTCCTATCCTGTAGAACTCCCTCCCTCATCATAAATGAGACAGCCATACTGTGGACATTTTCAAGAGGGAGCTCCTGGAACAATTCATCCGCATGTTTAATGAAGCCTGTAACACCTACGCCCCTCTAAAAAAGTGCAAAGTTAAATCTCTCTGCAACTCATGGCTATCTGGTGCCCTCATAAAGAAGTTAAAACTTAGGGACCATCTCAGGGAACTGGCTAGATCAACCAGGAAGCAAGCTGACATCCAAAAATATAAAAGCACACGGAATGACTGCACCAAATCCATTCGCCAACAGAAATTGGAGTACTACAAGAAAGTCCTCACTTATTCATGAGGAAATGGGTGAGCTTTCTGGGACAACATAAAAGACGTCACTGGGAAGCAATCCAGATCACCACCAACCATGCTCCAGGTCAACGAGAGCACTACTCTGGACCATAAAATCATTGCTGACACATTCAACAATGCTTTCACTGATCTTAGCAGTGTTCTCCCCCCAGATTTTTTCAACGTTGGTGACGCTCCTCTATCCACCCATCCCAACCAAACCAACAACCTCCCCCCTTTCTACTTCAAAGCGGTAAGTAGAAATGAAATCCGCAAGTACATCTCCAAAGCCATCTGCAACACCAGAACAAGATCTGATACACTTGACCTCAAGCTTCTGTCTGACACACTAGAGAAAGTCCTGGGGCCTCTCACCAGGAATTTTAATCTCTCCCTCTCATTCAGCCAGTTCCCTGACAAATGGAATTCTGCTACAGTCACTCCTATCCATAAAAGTGGTGATAGGACCGCACACGGAAATTTTCGCCCAATCTCTATCCTTCCTCCTCTCTCTAAGACCCTGGAATGGATAGTAGCTGACCAGCTCACCGACTATCTGGGCAAATACAACATTCTCTGCTGGCTGCAACATGGTTTCAGAAAAGGTCACAGTACTGCCACACTGCCCTACTTGAGTTCACGGGTGCCATCCACAACTCTCTGGACAACGATCTTCTAACCGGAGCAATATTTATAGACCTGACCAGGGCCTTTGATACCATCCACCATCGATTCATGCTGGGTCAACTACAGAATGCTGGGCTCTCCACTGAATCTGTTGCCTGGTTCAAAAGTTACCTAGGAAACCGGTACCAATGTGTGAAAATTGTGGATGTGCTCTCTGATACCAAAGAGGTCCACTCTGGTGTTCCACAGGGCTCCATCCTGGGCCCACTACTCTTCAGCTTGTTCCTCAACACACTCCCGGACTCCTGTACCCAACAAATCATACTGTACACTGATGATGCAGTCATTCTTGCCTCTCATCAGGACCCAAACCATCTACAACTGAACCTTCGGCATGCTTCACCTCAGTTGAAAACTGGTTAATAAAACATAAATTGATCCTTAACCAGAAAAAAACCAAGACCATGGTTTTCAGCAGCTCCCATAACAAACATAAGCATCTCCATCTCTCCATAAACACCAGCCTAGGTGACCCTCTGGACCAGGTCCAATCCTTCAAATATCTCGGGATCACCCTGGACTCCCACCTGTCCTACGCTGCCCACATAAATAACATTGCCAAAGCTGCAAACTCCAGACTGGGCCTGCTCTACCACCTCCGGCAACACCTAACTCAAGAGGCCCTTGCAGCTGCTGTCTAGAGCTCCATCATCTCCTCGATTGACTATGGTCTTGTCATCTACGGCTCCACCACTGCCACTACACTTAGATGGGTAACTACCACCCTAAACAAGGCCTGTCGACTCATCACTGGTGCCAAAAGTCTCACACACACATGTGGCCTCTACACTCAAACAAATTGGCTGCAACTGGAAAATAGAATAACATACCAAACCTGTGTGGTTGCTAAGAAAATCCAGATGGGCCTTGCCCCTCCATGAGTCTGTACCCTCCTTCAACCGAAAACCAACAGTCGAACCACCAGGGGATCAAAGCCACAGCTGTTTCAAGTTCCTCGCTGCCGCACAACACAGGGTCAAAGATCCTTTGCCTATAGGACTCCCACCTGGCTAAATGGTCATGCTAGTGACACCACCTCTACCACCTTGCTCGGTGCTTTCAAATCCAGGCTTCGAAACACCCTCATTGCCTCCAGCACCTGTGACTGCCCTGGCTAACAAATCGGCACTCCTCCTGTTACCTTCACACAGCGGGTTTTGCCCCTCGCACTTTCCTCCATGGCCCCCCCATGCTCTTATCCACCAGACAACGTCCCCATGGCTGCTTGACCCCACCGTCCCTGACCTCTCCTCATTATCCCCCCTGTTCCTCCCCACGCCCCCTTATCCCATCCCATCCCTCGTTTCTTTCTATTAACTCCTTCTACCCCAATTTCCTTTTCCCTCCCTTCCTCTCTCTCTCCTATTCCTTTGCCCCCTTCCCTGCACAGTGTTTGTGTCCTGTCTCTAAATCAATCCAAATGTTATTTGTCCTATTGCAGTTAATGTTGTCTACTGTAACATGAGATGTGGAACCTTTGTAAAAGAGCCATGGCTCAAAGGTATTTGTAATCCTAGATTCAAAAAAAAAAAAGACATTATTATTTAATCAAGCTTTTATAACCAGTTAGTATGTTTTAATATGAATTATATAAATGTAAGTTTCTGTTTTTGATGTGTATTATATTTTTAAAGTGTGTTACTCTGTAAATCGCATTGAGTCACAATCTGAGAAATGTGCGTAATCAAATAAAGTTGATTGATGTTCTGAAATGAATCCCCTTCCGCAGAAGAAAGAATGAATCCAACCCCTTCTACCAAGTGGGCCCTGTATAATCACCAGGCAGAAGTGTGAGCTTGGAAATGGCGACCCAGGGGTCACACACAATATGTAAAAAAGCAAAGGCCCCCAGAACATTACATCCAATATTAATGTATTAACCATTAACCTAATGCATATAATTTGATTTTGACCTTCTGCAGCCTCTCTACACCTCTCATCTTAAACACAAGTCCCCTGCATTACTTAAGCAATAGGGCATGACAGGGTGTGGGTTATTGGAGGATTTACCCACGCCTTGTGTGGTGTGTCACGAGGCGCAGCCGAGTGGCTTAACCACACAAGGCATGGGTAAATCCCCCAATAACCCACACCCTGTCATGCCTTATTGCTTAATTATACAATGGGATATGAAAATCCTTTAACCTCATTGGTCAAAACACATCACATGACCTAATAGTCATTATAAAATGGGTCACAGAAATGCTCCATTCTGATTGGCTGTCAGTATTCTGTGATCCTTACATTAAGCAATAAGGTATGACCAGGGGTTATGTTAATGTTCTAGTTAATCACCCCTTGGGGGCAGAATGTGGCATGAGGCACAGCCAAATAAAATTGATGGATCATTTTCCAAACATTGATTAAACGGATCACTAACATGCTTCTTTCTTTTTAGGGTTTACACTGACCAGCCCGTCTGTTGATTAACATAATGATGGCTCTACAGTCTAACAAGTGAATTTGTAAATAAAAAAAATTAATTAGTCTCAGGCAGATTAATGCGTTTGTAATTAGGTTGGACAAGTACATTAGTAAGGAGATTAACATAAGGCTCTCAGAATGCTGACAGCCAATCAGACTTCAGCATTTCTGAGACCCTTGTAATAATCTGTTACACTGTCATGTACAGCTGGATCACTGCTGCACATGAATCCTTTCTGTCCACGTTACGTTTCCCAGCCCTGCTGTAACTGTAACTGTCATTAAGTCTCTTCCTTCCCAATGTGTGCCATATTTATCCACTGGTAAGGTATAATTGATTTGTCATATTAACTGCTTTCCCTTCGCCTTCTACTCCTGGCTTTATCTTTGCTTACGCTCCACTGCTACTCTATCAAATCACTCCCCCCCCATATCAGTTGTAGACTGTTGTTTGTTCTAGCTGCCAAAATACTGTATATGTATTGCACACACCAGTCATCATGTTTCATTTATCAGTATGCAACCTGTAAGTCGCTTCCCTGTCTCATAGCAATGTTTACCACCTGCGGTCACCCTATGTGGTACCCTTGTATGTATAACCAGCCTGTATCATGTAACGTGCATTTCATGTATATACTGTTATTACCTATCTGTGTTTGTACTTTAAGTGTTTATGTCACAGGACCTCCTTGTGAATGAGCTTGCTCAATGGAGTTTTCCTGCAATAAACTTGAAACTTGAAACTTGAATGACTGGAATGATACATTCTGATTCTGAACCAGCATTCTTAAACAGTTGGTGGATGAAGTATGTTATCACAAATCTCCTCTTAGTGATGAAAGAATGCAAAAGGTACACTTCTGACACTCTTGTTTTGAAATCAGCTTTCTGTAATAGCAATCAGGCACTCCCAGGAGTTGGATTAACATGTTACTGTAACAGTTTCTTAATTTCTAACCTGTTTGACTGTTTGTGGAACTATTAACTCATCCTTTTGTTATCTCGAAATTTTTATAAAAATGATTATGGAAAAAAAAACAATCGACTAATCCTGCCATTGGCAACATGGCATTCAGCTCTACCTCATGCCACATTATGCCCCATTCGGGGGTGTTTAACAGACTGTTACTCTAACCCCTGGTCATGCCTTATTGCTTAATTAGTTCTTAAAATCATAGTTTGTTGACCAGATTAGCATCTTAGAAACATAGAAACATTGAGTTTGTCAGCAGAAAAGGAACAACAGGTCCTTCTAATCTGCCCTTTTTTCACTGCCTATTACTACACCCTGGACCCCACTCTTGTTTCAGGTGTCATTCTGTTTTTCAAACATTTAAATGGAAATAAAATCATCACATTTCTTTACAGTACTTAGATTCCATGGTTGATCTAGTTTTAAAGGAGAACTAAGGAGAGTTCTAATTGTTTTAAAACTAGTTCTGATGACCCTAGACAGTAGCAAGGAAGAGAAAATCGTGGAGGACTGTGTACTGCATGCTGCTGTTCATTTGAAAAGCCAGGAACAGCTGGCACATAGACAATTAATTTCGAATGTTTCACTACAGTATGATCACATGTCTATCATTCTAAAATCCTGTGGTTTCCAAACCTGTTTCCCAGTCTGGCATCCCAATTATTCAGTGTAGCCGCACCTAAACATTAATTAAGAATTAATTTGTGATTTATGGAAACCAAAGAAAGAAAAAGCAGACAAAATTAAGTTGGTGAGACATGATTGTATCTGCTCGCTGATGCTCACTGCTCTATTGGCTGTTCTGCACAGCAGGCATGAATCATGTATGGGGTTGCCACCATTCTTCCTCATTTTGTCACCCACTCAACCCTTCCCCCCATTTGATTTACAGAGCCCTTACTTCTCTTTTGGCTGGCTGGTGGGTTGCGTTGGGTGGCTACCCTCTTCCACCCCAAAGCAACGCACTAGGAAGAGTCAGGAGGCAGGGGCTTGGACAAGTGGGGAAGGAAGTGAGGGGGAGAGGCTGGGGCAGTTGCAATCTAGGGTGCTAGCTGCACACTCTGGCAGACTTACAAACACTGATTGGTGTGTTCTGCTGGCAGATTCGTATGTTCATATGTATGTTCGTTTGTAAAATCATAGTGACTCTGTTCATGAGCAGAGGTCCGAAAATGCCTATGTTAAAAATTTGGTGACAAATGTCCATAAAATGACTGTGTTACAAGCACGCATTGTGCAGTTTCCACACACCCTTGTAACCTCACAAATGTGCAGTATTTTCACTCCAGATTTTCAACACTGGCATTTTTTCAGACATCCTTATGAACAGTACAGCTGTCATTTTTCACATTGTGCCCCAAATATGCGTTTACACATCTGGCGCAGAATAGCACGGTTGCTGTGGGAAATCAATTTCGGGACAGATTAAGAAAATCATAGTGACAGTCTTCATGAGTAGAGGTCACAAAATGCCTATGTTGAAAATTTGGTGAAATAATTCCACTAAATGACTGTGTTATATGCATGCGTTGCGCACTTTCCATATAAGCTCGGAAGTTTGAGCATTTTTAATATTTTCACTACAGATTTTCAACATAGCCATCTCTTCACACCTCCATATGAATGGTGCAGCTGTCATGCTTCACATCCTGCCCGATCTGTGTTTTCATAGATTTGGTGCACAATGGCACGGTCGCTGTGGAAACTCAAAGTTCGGGACACATTGACAAAGTAACAGTGCCACTGTTCATGAGAAGAGGTCCCAAACGCTTTCATGAGGTGAGGGGTCACAAAATGGCCATGTTGAAAATTTGTAGTGCAAATTCCAACAAACGCCCTGGGCATTAGGGTTTCTAACCATAACGTCCCACCCTGTACAGACTGACGGGCATCAGGGGTGTGCCTTTGGATTGCTGATTGTAATGCTCATGCCATTCCACCCCCACCCTGCAGCCAGTGACAGGCATCGAGATGTGCCTTGGACTTTTCGGCCCCAGAGTTCACCTCATTCTCCTATACTGCACCCATTTCAGCATATGTCCTTATGGAGTGGGGTGACTGTAAAGTCGAACACCCTAAGGCACACCTCAACACATGTTGGTGTCTGCCAAGTAGGGTGAAGTGAAATTGTATGAACCTTATGGGCACCAACCCAAATGCATACCCCAATGCCTGTCCATCGCTGCAGGGTGAAGGTGGGGTTGGCGTGAAGTTCAATACTTTACTGCCCTTTCTATTTTACATCTCTCTAACTCCTGCATTTCCAATGCTAATACCAGCAAGCAAACATTTGGCACTGACAAATGCTTGTTAATATTGTTACACCAAATTTTCAACATAACCTTCTTATGACCCTGCCTCATGAAGAAAGGCACAGAAAATGTTGAACTCCTGCCCGAAAGGTGATTTTGTTCAGGGACCATGAAATCACCTTTTAGATGTGAAAACACATTTTGGCCAGGATTTGGAAAATGACAGCTGTCACATTCATGAGATGCTGTAAAGAAATGGCTACGTTGTAAATTTGGGGTAAAAATATTAAAAAATTACCAAAGTTATGAGCCTACATTTGCAAAATTCAGCATAGGCAGATAAATGTGTTGTTTTTAAATATTTTTACACCAAATTTTCAACATAGCATTCTTATGACCCTGCCTTATGAACAAGGACAGAGAAAATTTTCAACTCCTGCCTGAAAGGTGATTTTACACAGGGACTGCAAAATTACCTTTCAAGATGCAAAAATACATTTTGGGCAGAATTTGAAAACTGACAGTTGTCACATTCATGATATGCTGTAAGGAAATGGCTATGTTGAAACGTTTTGGTAAAAATACTGAAAATTGCCAAACTTACGAGGCTGTGTTTGCAAAATTAAATGAAGGCTCATAACTTTGTTGTTTTTAATATTTTTACACCACATTTTCAACATAACCTTGTTATGACCGCTCCTCTTGAAGAAGTGCACAGAAAATTTAGAACTTCTGCCCAAAAGGTGATTTCATGCAGGGACCGCAAAATCACCTTTCGGGACAGATTTGCCTAATGTCAGTGCAATTGTTCATGAAGAGGGTCCCAGAAAAGGAATGCTGAAAACTTGGGCCACAAAGATGCAAAAATGGCCAAGTTATGCCACTAAGTTCAAAACCCCATTGAAATACACTGAACCGCATACCTGTTTATTTAGTTCGCAGTCCAGATTTGAAGAGTGAAGATGTGTCTGTGGTCCACAGAGGATTATGGTGTCAGACCACTGATGGATAAGTAAGGGCTTTTGAGGTGTGGGGTGGTGGGAACTGAGGGGGTGTATGCCAACCACACAGAGAAACATCCTCAGCGAAGACCATTACAGTGACAGGAATTGACAGAAATTAACAGGTCGCTGTAATGGCTCCTGTTGACACTGGTAGTGCATCTCCCAGAGTTTCACTCCCTCCTCAATTCAACTCCAGTTTGGAGTTGGATATTTAAATACCAGGGGGGTGTGGGTGTGCAGCCCCCCAAAGAAAACACCGATATCCTCAACCGCACAATGCAGACACTCAACATTGTGTCTGTTGATGTCGGGGATGTCTGTGGCATTGTTGTCACTGTGGCATGGGTAAACTCTGAGGGGGGGTCAGGTGGGGGGACAGTAACGGCCGCAACAGGCATCGATGAACATTTTTATTGTTACAGGGTTACTTGGAAAAAAAAAGAAAGAAAAACTACAAGGGAAAGTTTTCTTTATTTCAACTCATGGCATTGGGGGATTGGGCAGAGTTAGCAACATATTTATTTCAAGCTGACTGCATGACTCACTATTTTTTCACCCTTTGTTTCTGTGCCCAATTCAGTACATTTGGAAATTGATCAAAAAATGGGTGAAAAACAGTGTTGTGCTGCTAGCATTGTTTGACAGCCATCTGTTGGCCGACCGGGAATTGCAGGAACAAAGAAGTTGTAAGTCAGCCAAAATTAGCATATATTCTGAAATGCTGATCACATCTGCATGCAATCATTAATTCAACGACTGTTCACCGTTGCATTCACAATATTTAAAACCAAAAATCAGTCTGTTCAGCATGTTGTTTCTCCAGTCAGGTGCAACCCCCTTTCTTTTGCACATTGTAGGAACCTTACTATCCTCCAGAACCTTTGTAATTTTGCACTTTAAAATTACTTTTATGCAAATGCACTGTGTGTGTTTTTTTTTACTTGGTTTATGAAAGTTTTTTTTCAGATTGGCTCATTTCGGTACATTTGGAAATTGATCAAAAAATGGGTGTAAAGCAGTGCTGTCCCGCTAGCATTGTTTGACAACCATCTGTTGGCCGGCCGGGTATCGCAGGAACAACGATCAGAAGTTTCACTTAAATATATGCATTCTCCATAATGCACAGCAGCTAAATCTTAAACAGCAAACATAGGAGAAAAACAGAGATTGTTCTACAGTTCACAAAAGTAGGCCAGCCAAAATGAGCACATATTCTGAAATAATGATCACATCTGCATGTAATCAGTAATTCCACTGTTGCCCTCACAATATTAAATAAAATCAGCCGGTTCCAGCATCTAGTTCACCAGTCAGGTGCACTCCCCTTTCTCTTCCCCATGGTAGGAATCTTAATACCCTCCTAGAACCTTTGTAATTTTGTACATTAAAATAACTTTTATGCAAATGTAACATGGGGGAGAGAAACATAAAAAAAGGGCGCTGAACCCTTTTTCTTCCCCATGTTACAAGTGAATTAACCCACACCAGAGCGTGGGTCTGCTTGAGAATTAATCCACGGTTGGCTAGTTGGAACCACTCGGCTGTCCAACACCCCCCCTTGTTGTGGATTAATTCCCAAGTAGACACACGCTCTGTCATGGGTTAATCCTTACTTGTTCAGTGTTTACAGTGGAAGGAGAAGAGGAGGGGCCACAAAAAAGTAACAGGAGCTCAAAGGGAGGAAAGTGGACACTAGTCCATAGATCAAGTTGGGTCTGCAGCAAAAAATGAAAGTTAAAAAAAGGGCAGACTGGGTGGGCCCAGCGTCCCCTATCTGCCGACACATTCTGTGTTTCTAGGTTTCTAGGTTTCTATGTGGTCCATTCTCTGAGGAGAGAGTCCTGAAGGGACTCACTAATCTGAAAGTGGACAAAGAAATGGGACCAGATGGGGTACATACTAGGATATTGAGATAGCTCGGAGAGGTACTGGCTCCACCTCTGGCATTCCTATTGAACAGTTCATTGGAAACAGGAATGTTTCCAGAGAACTGGAGGAGGGCAGATGTTGTCCCACTTCACAAAAGTGGTAGCAGGGAGGAGGCTGGCAAATATAGGCCAGTCAGCCAGGCATCGGTGGTGGGAAAGTTAATGGAATCAATACTGAAGGAGTGGATAGTGGAATATCTAATGTGTTACAAGACCCAAGACAGCATGCATTCATGGAGGGAAGGTCATCTCAAATGAGTCTGATAGATTTCTTTGACTGGGTGACCAAGGAATTAGATTAGGGTGGAGTGGGTGGATGTGGCCTACCTACAGTAGATTTAATTAAGACATTCAACACCATTCAACATACGAGACTAGTAAGCAAGCTGAGTAGCTTAGAAGAGGGTCCAAAGGTGGTGAACTGGGTAAGGAATTGGTTCGGGGATAGGCAACAGAGGGTTGTGGCAAACAGAGTTCACTCCAAGGAGGGGAGGGTGACCAGCATGGTGCCCCAGTGATCAGTGTTGGAACTAGTCTTTTTTTTTGTCTTATCTATTTATGCTCCTTCCCCCAGCACCCCCTGCCAGCCACTCCTTCAGAGCACCAATGCCCACTATACCACCACCTCGACCCTGCATCACCATCTCCTGACCCTGTCTCATGACCTCACCAGGGTAACCTGACATTTCCCTATGTCAGGAGGGTTCCTCTCTTTTGAGGGGGAGGCACCGGGAGGCACAACTACGTATCCCCAGAGGCCACCGCCGGGTCATTCCGGGCTGTCCAGGGCTTCATGGCAGTGCAGGCCAGGTGCACATCATCCAGTCAGCAGGGGGACCCATTTTCACCTTTTCTTGGCCCGCTCCACACAGTAGCCTGCATAAGGATGGCATCCTAATGTGGGGATGAACAGGAGGGTGTGTTGAGGCTTCACACCCCCAAGCTCATCCCAAATCCACCTCTAGGAGCCCAGGTCTGAGTCCCCCCCAGGAGGGAAGCATTCAATGGATGCTTGTGAATCCCCTCCTTGCTGGTCTCCGCTCCTGATACCCGGGATTGGGGTGCGAACCCAGGTCGCCAGCGTGTTGAACGAACCCCCTTCACTCAGGAGCAGTCCTTGTTAATGCTTTTATAAATGATATTGCAGAGGAGTTGGAGGGGAAGGTCTGCCTCTTTGCAGATGACACCAAACTTTGCAATAGGTCGGCCACTCCAGAAGGGGTGGGAAGGATGAGCAGAGACCTGAGAAAACTCAAGGCATGGTCAAGAGTATGGCAGTTGGGTTTCAATGTGAAAAGCGCAAAATAATGCACTTGGAGAGTGCCTTAGAAAAGCACTAGCAAACAGATAAGAAGGAGGGGTGGAGCAACAATGGGGAAACATCAAAACTGCCATCACAGAGGCAATGAACCTTTGTGTGAAGCAAATAAATAAATCAAAATGAAAGAAAAAGCCACTATGGTTCTCAAAAGAGGTAGCGGGGAAGGTTAGGGAGAAAAGATGGCATTTAGGAAGTATAAGGAAACACAGAAGGAGCAGGACAGAGAACTGTACCAGTTAAGGCAGAAGAAAGCAGGGAAGGCAGTCAGAATAGCAAAAGCCCAAACTGAGGAAAAGATAGCCAACTCAGTTAAGAAGGGGAATAAACCTTTTATAGGTACATTAGGGAGTATAGAAAGACAAAGGGAGGGATAGTGAGTCTGAATAAAATGGACAGTGGGTGGGCAGAGAGGAACAGTGAAAAAGCAGGAATACTGAATGAATACTTCTACTCAGTATTCACAAAAGAGGAGGGGGGGTACCTAATTCAATAAACAGAAGCACTCTGCATAGGGGGTCAGTCCCAGTCCTTTCACAGAAGAAAGGGTTCTGATAGAACTCCTAAAACTGAAAGTGGACAAAGCAATGGGGCCTGACGGGATTCACTCCAGAATTCTAAAAGAATTAAGAGGAGAACTAGTGACACCACTGACTACCCTTTATAACAAATCATGGGAGGATGGTGTGGTACCTGAGGACTGGAGTAGGGCAGATGTGATTCCCCTTCACAAAAGTGGGAACAAAACAGAGGCAGGAAACTACAGACCTGTCAGTTTGACCTCTGTGGTAGGGAAAGTGATGGAATCTCTTCTGAAGGAAATAATTGTTGAGTACCTAGAGGCCAGTGGGGTGCAGGACCCAAGGCAGCATTGGTTCTCAGTGGGAAGGTCATGTCAGACAAATCTAATTGATTTCTTTGACTGGGTGACCAATGCAGTAGACCAGGGAGGGGCTGTGGACATGGTCTAGACTTTAGCAAGGCATTTGACACAGTCCCGCACAAAATATTAATAAACAAATTAGTCAGCCTGGGAGTGGGTCACAGGGTGGTAGCCTGCGTAAAACATTGGCTGAACAACAGGACACAGAAGGTAATTGTAAATGGAGTCCACTCTGAAGAAAGAGGGGTTACTAGTGGGGTACCACAGGGTTCAGTACTGGGTCCAGTCCTTCTTTAAAAGTGACATTGCAGAGGGACTGGAAGGAAAAGTATGTCTCTTTGCAGATGACATAGAGATCTGCAACAGGGTTGATACACAAGGAGGCATGGAGAGGATGAGAAGGGACTTGGCAAGGTTGGAGGAATGGTCAGAAGTATGGCAGCATGTATTCAATGCCAAGAGGCGCAAAATAATACACCTGGGAAACAAAAACCCAGGGGAAGAGTACACAATGGGGGGAGGGGAGGGGAGGTAGTAACAACAACAAAAATGGAAAGGGACCTGGGGGTAATAATATCAGATGACCTTAAGGTTGGCAAGCAATGTGAGAAGGTAGTAGGGCGGGCTGGGGGGATACTGGGATGTATAGGGAGAGGCATCACCAGCAGAAAACAGGAAGTTGTTATCCCTCTGTACAGACAGTTGGTGAGACCCCATCTGGAGTACTGCATCCAGTTCTGGAGACCCCATCTCTGCAAGGACATAGACAGGATGGAGGCAGTCCAGAGGAGGGCAACTAAAATGGTGCAGGGTCTTCAAGAGAAGCCATATGAGGAGAGACTAAGGAGCTTAATATGTATACCCTTGAGGAAAAAAGGGAGAGGAGGGACATGATAGAAACTTTTAAGTACTTAAGTGGAATCAGCAAAGTCCAAGAGGGTAGCATCTTTCAGAAAAAGAGATATGCAAGAACAAGGGGACACAATTTGAAGATAGAGTGGGGTCGGCTCAGGGGCAATGTGAGGAAGCATTTTTTCATAGAGAGGATGGTGGACGCATGGAGCAGCCTTCCTGAGGAGGTTGTGAGGTCTAAAACTGTGGGAGAATTCAAGAATGCATGGGACAGACACAAGGCAATTCTTGTGGGGGGTAGCAAGAAATAGGCTGCTGGTTAACTAGGATCTGCAGCTTATCCAGTAGGTAGGGAAATGGGCAGACTATGTGGGTCAAGCAGTCCTTATCTGCTGTCAAAGTCCATGTTTCTATGTTCTGTGTTCAATGGAGCGCAGAAACCCAGGGGCACTGGGTGGAGTGGTATTGATGACCACCAAGCAGGAGAGAGACCTGGAGGTAATCATCTCTGATGACCTAAAGGTGGCCAGGAAGTGCGACAAGGCAGTAGGGAGGGTAGTAGGATGCTGGGATGCTTAGGTAGAGGTATCACCATCAGAAGGAGGGAGGTAGCGCTGCCTCTGTATAGATCACTGGTAAGACCTCACCTAGAATACTGTGTACAGTTCTGGAGGCCACATCTCCGGAAGGATATAGACAGAGTGGTGGTGGTCCAGAAGAGGCCAAGTAAAATGGTGCAGGGTCTGCACTAAAAGCCATAAAAGGATAGGCTAGATAAAATCAACATGTACACCCTCCCTGGAAGGGGAAGGGGGATATGATACAGCCAAATAAAAAGACGGGATCAGAACAGGTTTAGCAACAAAAAGTCATGCTCAGACTCACATTGAAAATGTGAAACATAATTTACTGAAGATACACACTCCACGGGTGCTACAGGGGTCTAGTAGCCTGATGTTTCATGCCCAAACTGGGGCTTAATCATGATTGAGCCCCAGTTTGGGTGCAAAATGTCAGGTTACGAGACCCCTGCAGCACCTGCAGAGTTTGTACCTTCAGTAAATAATTTTTCACATTTTCAACATGAATCAGAGCATGACATTTTGTCAGTAAGCCTGTTTTGAGCACTTTTTGGGGGTAGGTATTCTATGACAGTACCATGAGCTCTGGATGCACTTGGCATGGACCCTCTTCAGTTTGCAGGTGTAACCCCACCCCCCCATCGGCCCCTTATTTAATCAGCAGGCACACCTCCCATAGTCTAGGGGAAAAGAGAGTGGTGTGGGTTACATAATGCCACCATAGACAAGGTGGTGTATGCAGATGGAGTAGACATTATAGAAACAAACCAAATGTGGGTACTAGGCACACACCTGGTGGGACCAATACCATGGCCAAAACCTAGGTCCTGTGAAGAAAACATTTGTTTAGGGCTATGCTAGGTTTGCACTTCTAGATGGGGTACCCAAGTAACTTCACACAGGAAGCAATAACAGTTGTGCATAACAGATTGGTATTCTGGAGTGTGGCTTTATTCCGTAACAAAGCAGGAACACATAAAGCAAAGATGGACCCCCAAGGGTTTACATATATGGTAAAAGCAGACATCTGTGGTACAGAACTCCAAATTTCCCATATACTGTAGCATAGGATTACTGTAGAAAATGTGGAACTAGCCACTGATAAAACATACCAAGCAAATTCCCTTGATTAGGCACACACGGCCAGTACTTGGAAGTCCCATATGGCACAGGATCACTGTAGAAAATGTGGAACTAGCCACAGGTGAACACACACATTCTTCTGGAATTGGCATACACGGTCAGCCAGCACTTGGACACATCCTATATAGCATAGGATTATTTGTGGCACACAGACCTCGTCAGAGCATTAAAGGCTCAAAATGGAGAAAACCCCACTCACTGGGGGTAGAAGTTTCTTCAGGCATTGGCCCCATGCATTGACAGAAAACTCAGGTGCCCTTCAGAACCCAGAGTGCTAAACTGGTCACTCCAGATGGAGAGGGGTCTCCCACCTTCTGTTTCCAAGTACATACTCGACCATCCCTCCAGCAAAACACCTCACATTGTACCAAAAGTCAATGTTGATGCTTTCTAGAAATGCATTCCACACTTAACATCAACAAAACACCTCAGGGGTGTCAAAGGTAAAAGTTCTGCTCACATGGACGGTCACATATTGAACTCCACTGCAGTCATCCAACTTTTAAATGTCTTAAGTGACAGGGTCCCTTTGTCAGAGAAATTCACCTTAGATGCAGGTACTCCTGGGCAGACTTCAGAAAAACACAAATGTACTCACAAGAAGTTGCCACACAAGGCAGCTTCGCAATGTCCTGGTAGTTTAAGGGGATTTCCCTTAACATCCTGGCAGCCTGCTCCATCCCACCTGGGATGAAGAACAGGAAGTCCCTGGAGGCGGTTTCCACCACTTAAGACAAAGCTGGAAAATCTAGTACTCCATTAGGGTGAGAAAATTGGGAACACTGCAGCTCTCTTACAGAGGAGCTGCTGCTGGAACTGCTACTGCACTCTACAGACTCTGGTGCAGAACTGACTCTAGAATGCTACAGTCCCCACTCACAGCAACTGCTGTGGCGTATGCTGCTGCGAGAGTCCTAAGGTGACATCACCTCTCCAACTCCCAACTGGGACCAGAAGCAGAGAGGGACAGAGTGAAATTCATTTACTGGAAAATCACTAGCTGCCTTCCCTGCCTTCCACTGATTCTAAACGGGAGTCTTGTAACCCCTGGGAACAACAGGGTTACACAGGGATATGATAGAGACCTTTAAATACCTCATGGGGGTAAATAAGGTACAGGAGGGGAGTATTTTTCAGAAAAAAAGGCACTCAAGAACAAGGGGACATGCTATGAAGCTAGGGGAGTAGATTCAGGAGATATGAGGAAGTGCTTCTTCACAGAAAGAGTGGTGGACTCCTGGAATAGCGTACCAGCTGAGGTGGTGGGGGCAAAAACAGTGGTGGGATTTAAGACTGTATGGGATCGGCATAAAGGAATCTTAGTGAAACAGAATGCGGGGAGGGAGAAAGAGCTGAAGATCAAGTAGGGTCTGTGGTGATACTGCAGGTAGGGAAAAATGAGCAGATTGGGTGGGCAAAGCATCTGCCATCAAGTTCTGTTTCTGTGCTTTTCTGAGGGTTTTTTCCTATGTTTGTCACATAAAAACCTCAAATGACATGGGAAATAATGAGTCAACTCACCCACAAGTAAATTCTCAATAGTTTTATTTATGCATACACACATATGCAAGCCTCAAAACACCAATGTTCGGGGGGTGATTAGAACCCCTTCATCAGGATGTACAGCATGCCTTATTATATGTGTCTTTTGTTAATTCATTCCTTCACTTTTTCTTTTCCTGACAACAAAATATTTTGTCTTTGTGTCTTATTCTCAACTTGCCAAACTTGGCTTTCTGCATATGCAGCGTAGTAGCCCGGCTCCTCCAGCAACCACTTCAGATTTTTTTTCACTGTAACATTGGCTGCTGCTTAAAGGAAAAAAGAATAATAATAAAACCCACTAATTACAAAATCAAGATGTAACGTTCCACCTGGCAAGGAATGGTTTGGGGGAACAAATACAGAAGTGCTTGTGTGGTCATGTGGTCTCCCACAAAGTCAAATTCGACCTTCATTGATCTACAGTGGGGTGCGGTGCGGTGCAGAGTAACTGGATCCAGAAGTCTGCATCCTGCACTTATGGAAATTGTGACAGCCTCTGTTTATTTCTGTGACTGACAGCTTTCACTCCATCTAATCCCTTCTCATGGCTTTACAGACACTGTTGTAATCCTCTTCTCGAAATCCAGAGGCAATTTGCAAAGGGCTGTTTGGACAGATTAGCAGCATGGTACACTCCCTGCAGTGTGGGTGTTTGCAGAGAGAGAGAGAGAGAGAGAGAGAGAGAGAAGAGGACAGATCCTGAGGGGGGGGGGGGTGGGGTACTTGGATGGCAAAAATTCAGTGAAGAAGCTGCAGTTCGAAATCTGACACTTTTGTTGGTGTCGACACTTCAGAGTTCTACCTTTGTACCTACAAAAACACAACAAGTTCAACACTGGATAGCATGTGTTACAGCACCATCACGTTGCAGAAAATGTCAGATAATGACAAAACAAATAAACTCTGTGAGTATCCACTTTGTTTACTTAGTAACTATAGCAGTTATAACACATTCATCAAAGTCTGATTTCAGGTGTTGTTGGGACAAGTTACACTAAACTGTTAAAAATGAAAGCTTTGTTAGCCAAACTATGAAATAATTAACCACTTTAAAACCTGTGACCTGGAGACTCACAATCTGATTGGTTGAAAACAGTTCATGCTGCATATTCACTTTAGTTTATCACAGCAATCAGACCCTCCACCTTAGACTATATTATGATATATGGACTGGTTTGATATAATAGGACTCGGCCCATTACTTACCTAACTTGTCCATATTTCATGTTTCTTCATCATTCTGTTATAGTAGCAGTCCATGCTCCATGGTAACGCCTTTGGAGAAGGGCCTTATTGTTTAACTGTTTGTTATTCCATGGTAATGCCTTATTGGTTTACTGGTCTGTATTCCATAGTCACACCTTTGGAACTGGGCCTTATTGTTTTACTGGTCTGCATTCCATGGTAACATCTCTGGATCTGGGGGTTATTGATTAACTGGCCCATATTCCATGGTACCACCTTTGGATTGGGACTTACAGAATTGTTTAACTGGTTTGTATTCCATGGTAATACCTTTGGAGCTGGGCCTTATTGTTTTTCTGGTCCGTATTCTATGGTAATGCCTTTGGAGCTGGGCCTTATTATTTAATTATCCAGTTCATTAAAGCTGGGATATTAACTGCTAGATGTATCAGTAGTGTTTAATGTTATAGTAATAACACGAGAAGTGAAAGTGATTTTCCAGTTTCCAACCAAAACAAACCTCAGTTGGCATCATCATACTTCAGTTACACAAAATGTCCCCAAAACTGGAAATTCAGGATCTTACATTTGTAGTTATTGACGGCAGTTTAACGAAAACAGGAACTTTTCTCCTCTACTGCATCATTTCATGTTGCTTTCACCAGCCCTAGGTCTTCATCCTCTGGTTATGACAGCATGACCTGTTGCCACAGAAATGATTCTGGTGTCACAAGCAGAGGATTGTGATATCAGGGTAGCCAAACAGCATCAATGGATGAAGTTACTCCCTCCCTCCCTCCCTCGCTTCCTTCCTTACTTCCTCTTGCCTTCCTTCTTTCCTGTTGCCAATCTACAATAAATGACTAAATCAGTTAAAAACGTTTTGAAAATGCATCTGCTAGAAGTAGCGTATGGTAGCATATGGATTTCTTTTTTACACACACACACAGATATATATATATGTGTATACACACATGTATTTATGCTCTTTCACTGGCTACCCCTTTCTGTTTGACCCCCCCATCCCCATCACCCAGGTATCACCGAGACTTATCTTCAGCCCAGTCGCCGGGTGCGGAGGGTTGGGTGTCATCCTGCATCCAGGGTTTTTCCTCTTTTTTCTTCCCATTCCTTGTTGCTGGGGCACACACAGACAGATGTGTGTGCATGGAGGTGTGTGAACGTCAGCAGAAGTCCCACAGCATCCTCCCTTTCCCTGGCACCTAATAGATCCACACCACCCTCAGGCCTCCACCTGGGGGCAGTCATTCATTTGGAGTGCCAGTCCTCCCTCCCCAGGAGAAGAGAGCTGTCCTCCAGATGCTCAATCCTCTCCCTCTCCAGTCGACCCCTGGCGCCTGCTTGTACTGCGAACATGGGCCACCAGAGTGGCAGGAGGTAAGGCACAGAGGCCTCAACCCTCCATGCCACTAAGCCGGATGTCATATGACTTTCTGATTATTCATCTAACAGATGCTTTTGGTACAGTGTTAGCCACTGCTAAGCACTTCAAATCACAGATTTCTTTCTCACGAAAATTTGCAGTTATTCATCTGTTATTTTTAAGAATGCAGGAAATGTTTCTGCACATGTGATGGTAGGCCCACTGTACTTGTGTATCTGACAATGTCCTGTACAGTATTTTATCTTATGTAGTATCTATTTTTTGTCAATCTTATTTATTGATTATTTAACAAATAGCATAATAGAGATAACAATAGCATATATATTAAAATGTTCAAAAACACACCATTCACTTCAATAGAGCTAGCCACATATATATTCTTTGCAAAAAAACTGCATTACTGCAACAGTTAGGGTTGTTCCACAGTGACAAAAGTGAGGAAATTCGGTGCTAGGGTTGAAAACCCTAACTCCGCATCCCCCCCCCCACCACCACCACCCCACACACATACATGCAAGTAGGGGAAGGACCAAGGCAACACAACCAGCAGCAGGTAACAGAAATAACATACAACTATTTAAACCACAAAACCACACACCCATGCTCCCATCTTCCTCACACCAACAGATGTTGGACTGTGGCATGGGTTCGTGACTGCTAATTATGATTCCGGATGTTCCATGCACCGCAAAACACATATCACTATGGACAGCTGGGCATGTTTGACCACATGCTGCCACCAACACATAACACAGACTACACATATGGTATTTTGAGGTTCACAAGGCCAAAAACAGGATTTTGCACATTCCCTGAAATACTTTCAAAAATCACTTTCACAAATGCGACAGTGTTGTGCTATGCATTTGTGACACTTTTGTGTTTACGACAGTGTTGTGTGACACTATTTTACATGCTTTTGCAAATGCGACACTCCTGTGTCTTCCGTTTGTGACACTTTCGTGTTTGCGACAGTATTTTGCAACACTATTTCACATACTTCAGTAAATGCGACATGGCTGTGTCTTCCGTTTGCGACACTTTTGTGTTTGCAAAAGTATTTTGTGAAAGTATGCTCCTGATGACTGCACATCTTTGCCATCCTCCTGCAAGGAAACGGTTGGGTCCTTTGGGCTGAAATTTTCAAGGTGGCAAGCCCTGGTTCCACAGATGTCTCTTTTCCTGCTTTGGTGCTAAAATAGTTAAGGATGACAACGTTACAATGTTACACAATTCAGCAATGTCCCATAAACTAACATTGTGGTGCCCATCATGCCTTTCACCATCCATATGTTGAAAACAAAGCGAGGTACACAGTTTTCACTATGTGCAGCTTGGCTCACCTTTACGTGAACTAACCTTGTGGAACAACTTTGGAAATAATGTATGATACCTGAAGTTGGATTTCTTCGCTTCCTACAGTAACACAGGTATACACCTGCTGCTGGTTGTGTGTGATTGGTTGTGTTGCCTTGGTCCTTCCCTTACTTGCATGTATATGTGTGCATGTGTGGTGGTGGTTGGGGTGGGGGGAATGTGGAGTTAGGATTTTCAACCCTAACACCGAATTTCCTCACTTTTGTTGCTGTGGAACAACCCTAACTGTTGCATTAACTCAGTTTTTGCAAAGAATTTCCTTACTTTTTGAAAAAGCATAGGTAACTACATTGTCACACAAGCTGGTGGGAGTGTGGGGCCCCAAACCAGCTTGCATAGTTCTCCATACCATCACAATATAACTAGTGAATCACATGTATTGGTGGATGAGTCCCGCACTCCCACCACATTGCCCAGCACTGCATAGAAATATACATGTGCCATACCTTTTGAGCTGTCCTGTACCTTATAATGGAATCTTCCTGCGCACCCCAAAATGTGCTCAGCATAATTTTCACAATGCACATAAATACTTTCCCATTAACTATAATGAGCATGTTCCACAGTTCAGCAACCGTAACTGCCAGTCACCCAAAAAGTATCACAGCTGAAGATCTATGATAAGTCTTTCTACATTCCAAACTTCAGGCAAATTGGACACACGGTTTAAAAGTTATTGAAGTGGAATGAACCAAATTTCCATTAGTCGAAGTGGCATAATTCCACACCTTTTTATGTTTTACACACCCAACCACTACAAGGCACATCCAGGGCACTCAGGCTACATACCCCATTAGTTGCAAGCCAATAGCAGCATGCCTGATCCAATGAGAAAAACATTAACTACATCAGTGAATATCTCCCCAACAAATTAATTTTGCAGCACCTAAATACCATAATTCACAGCTGTAGGACATCCCCTCAACACCCTCTGCATTTCAAATAAAAAGACCAAACCGTTTAAGAGATATTCAGTTTTAAAATTTGTGCACCTTTAAGAATTATTCCACCACAAAATGGCAGAAGTCACAGCCAAAAATGTACTAAAACAGTGGACCTGGCAGCCAAAAAATCTTTAACTGTGAGGGGGGGCTGCAAGGGTGGCAACTTCAAATGGTAATAACTCTGGAATGGAACAATATTTTTTTACTAAACAAAAAGTGGCATGTTCCTCGAAGACAGGACTGTCTTTGTCTCAAGTTTCAGATCAATCAACCACACAATGGGTGCACAGCACCATGGGCAACACATTGCACAAAATTAGCAAGAACTGATTTTTTTTGTCACTTCACTGCACAAAAACTGAATGTCCGACAAAAAATTAAAATTGGTAAATGAAGACATGTACCATACCGAACATGTATACCAAATGTTATGGGAATCTGTTCAACAGTTGCACAACGACTAGACCATAAAACTGTGCAGGAGTGCTGAAAAGACAATTTTTTGCCACTTCGATACACAAGAACCATATATCTGATGGAACCAAAACTTGGTAAAAGAAGACATGTACCATAGCACACCATGTGTCCAAAAATTTGTAAACATCTGTTCAACGGTTGCACAGCACCACAAGCAAACAACTACACAGCCACAATTCAGCAACTATAACTGCCAGTGACCCAAAAATTGTCACAATTTAAGACCTATGATAAATCTTCATACATTCCAAATTCCAGGCAAATCGGACACACAGTTCAAAAAGTTACTGAAGTGGAATGAACCACATTTTCATTCGTCAGAGTGGCATAAGTCTACACCTATTTAAGTTTTACACACTAAACCACTGCAAGGCATGTTAAGGACACCAGGGTTACCTAGCCTATAAATTGCAAGCCAATAGCAGCATACCTAATCCAATGGGAAAAACATCAACTACATCATTCAATATGTCCCCAATGAATTAATTTTGCAGCACCTAAACAGTATAACTCACAGCTGTAGGACATCCCCTCAACACCCTCCGAATTTCAAGTAAAAAGACCAAACCATTTAATAAATATTCAATTTAAAAGTGTGCTCACCCTTAAGAATTCTTCCACCACAAAATGGTGAACCTTGCGGCCGAAAATGCGCTAAAATGGTGGACCTGGCGGTCGAAAAATCTTTACCTGTGAGGGGTGACAACTTCAAATGGTAATAACTTTGGAATGGAACAATATTTTTTCACCAAACAAAAAGTGGCGTGTTCCTTGAAGAAAGGGCTGTCTATATCCCAAGTCTGAGCTCAATCAACTGCACAATGGCTGTGCAGCTCCATGGGCAGCACAGTGCACAAAAGTAACAAAAGCAGAATTTTTGCCACTTCGCTGTGCAAAAACTGTATGTCGGACTGAAAACGGAAATGTGCAATATACATAGTGAATGGTATGTGGTGGTGGAAGAGTGGGGCCCTTTGGGCCCCCCGCTTCCATCATGCTGCCCATGTCTGCATAATAACCGTAACAGTAATGATAATGCTAACAGTAATGATAACAGTGACTGAAATGCAAACACTATTGGTAATTGTAACACCAACACAAACATGAATGCAAACGGTAACTGTTACGGTAATGCAAATGGAAATGCAAATGGTAATGCAAACGGTAACGCAAATGCACTCGGTAATGGTAATGGTGACATAAATGCAAACGCGAAAGAAAATGGTAATGCTAATGGTAACATAACTGCAAACGCTAACAGTAATGATAACGGTGACGCAAACATAGATGGAAACGCAAACAGTAATGGAAATGCAAGTGCAAACGCAAACTGTAATGCAAACCATGATGGAAACGGAAACACAAACACAAACGCAAACAGTAACCCAAACACAAGTGCAAACGCAACAGAAACAGTAACAGTAACACTAACGGTAACGGAAACAGAAACACAAGCGCAAAACGTAAACGCAAATGGTAACGCTAACCATAATGCTAACGTTGATGAAAATGCAAAGCAAAGCAGTAACACTAATGCTAACGGTGCTGCAAACATAAATGCAAATGGTAACGCAAACACAATCGCAAATGCATACAGTTATGGTAACAGTGACACAAACAGAAATGGTAACAGAAATGCAATCACAAGCGTAAATGCAAAAGGTAATACTAACCATAACACTAGCGTTGAGGGAAACAGAAAGTGAAGAAGTAATGCTAGCACTAATGGTGATGCAAATGGTAAAGCTAATGCAAACGATAACAGAAACGCAAGCGCAAACGCAAACAATAACGGTAAGGGAAACGCAAATGCAAATGGTAATGCAAATGGTAACTAAAACACAAATGGAAATGCTAACATGAACAGAAATGCAAAAGGAAACAGTCACGCAAACAAAAACACAAGTGCAAATGGTAACGCTCACGGTTATGCAAACAGAAACACTAATGCAAACGGTAAAAGAAACACAAGTGGAAACATAAATGCAAATGCTAACAGTAACACAAATGCACACACTTTGTGTCCCAAACAGTTGCATCCAGAAGCACCGTGAATACAAAGAATGTGACCATAATAATGGGCCTCGGAGCAGAAAATGAGCACTTGGAATACTAAATTGCTTATATTTCAGGAACTGTATGAAGTTGAAAAAACAATTAAAATCTCATATTGTTTATGACTTTCCAGGCTAGTTTTGCACTTAGCAGGGGGCTAAGAATTTTGGTGATGAAAAGTCTGTATCTCGAACCGTTTTCGAGAAACGGGACCAAAAATGTGCAGCGGATGCCGTAATGTTATCCTATGGGAAAAATCATCAACTTTGGAGTGCTGTAACTTTGCAGCCCTGTAATATGTTGGTACCAAACCACCAAAAGGCACATCTGTGTGATGTTGGCTATTTTTCCTGCAAATTTCAGCCCAAAAGACCAAACTGTTGTTTTGCAGCAGGGGTGGCAAAGATTTCCTGTTGTTTTGGCCATAGTGTCTCAAAGTACTTTCACAAATCACAACACTTTCATGGGAAAAATCATGAAAGTGTCGCATGTGCAAAAATACTTTGTGACACTACTTTTTGCAAAAATTTTAAAAACATATTTCTAAGGTGTTTTACCCCAAAAAACACATGACTAGTATCCTCAGGGTTCGACTAGGTGAACACAACAAAAATTGTGTCCCTAGAGGGTCCCAAATTTAAATGCCAAGCATTTTTCTGACCACCAACTGAAAAAAAATGGCTGAATCACAAAAGTAAAAGTGTAATTTGCAACAGTAAAAACTGCATTTGCGACACTTTCGCAAATTTTAACTTTTCCCATAGACTATAATGGGATTAATTTTTTTTAATAACTTTTGAACCGTTTCATATTTTTTTACAAAATCTTTGAAAGGCACATTCGGGACCCTAGCTGCATGTTCCCTAGGGCTGGATATTCAAACTGCGCCATTCTGAGGTGCAAGCCCTTGCGCTGCGCAAAATAGTTGTGCAGGGGTGTGGCCGGGGTGATATTCAAAGGAGTTGCGCTATTGAGCAACTCCTTTGCATATCACCCCCCAGCCACAGCCACTGTGCATGGCGCAGTGGAACTTGCACCACCGCAAGTTGTCAGAGTGGAGTATTCAACTTGCGGTGGCGCAAGTACCATTGCGCCATGCGCAAAATCCCGATATTCAAAAGGTGACATGCAAATGGGGCCATAATTCCTGCAAGGTGCAGGGGAAGCCATTTGCATCTGATTATGGCCCCATTTGTATGCCATTAGCATGTAGGTGCGCTGATCCACAAGGACTTGCACCTGGCACCCTGCCAGGCAGCAGCTGTCGGGGACCGATGCCCCCTGCAGCCCGATCGCGGGCTGCATTAGTTTAAAAACAACCCCCCCAATACATCCCTGGTGGTCCAGTGGACCAAGAAGCCTGATCATGGGCTGAATCACTTTAAAATACAACCCCCTCTCCTCCCGAACATAGCCCTGGTGGTCCAGTGGACCGAAACTCCCGTTCGCGGGATGTATGCAGTAAATACCCCCCCAACACATCCCTGGTGCCTAGTGTCCCCACCCCACCCACCCATGAGCCCCACCACCGCCTCCCCGGCGGCGGTGGTGGCAGCATCCACCACCTGCCACCCGCCACCCGCCGACTGACTGCCAGTAGGGCTACGCATGCCAGTGAGTGCAGGCAAGAGCCAATGGGCGTGCACATCTCCCGCTAAAGACAGTTCAGTTTTGTGATTCATTCACAAAACTGGACTCTTATGATATGAGCTACATGCCCGTGGCTCTTGCTCTGCTCCAATGGGCATGCAGCCCCTCGGAGCAGTCAATCCCGGTGAGTAAGGCGGGCGGCTGGCAGGTGAGATGCCGCCACCCGCCCGGCTGCCAGCAGCGGAAATAATGGTACAGTAGAATGAACACTAGGCACCGAGGAATGTTGAAGCCATACATCCGCAGTGAGATTCACCCTGGACCACCAGCAACACAGAAGAAACTACCCATCCGTGAGCGGAGTTTGATCCCCTGGACCACCAATGATATGTTAGGGAGGAGAGGGTTTGTATTTTAAAAGTGATACAACCGATCGAATCCTTGGTCAATGGACCACCAGGATGTATGAGAGTTGTTTTGAAACTAATGCAGCCGCGGTCGGGCTGGTGAGGGGACATTCTGCTGTTGCCCGCGATCGGGCCAGTGGGGGTGGTGGTGGTGGTGGGGATTTCACTCTTGCCCCATGATCAGGCTGCAGGGGGCACAGGGAGTGGGTTGGGGGCCAGCCACAGGTGGCAGCTGCTGTGTTGCACCCTGCAATGCAGCAGCTCACCTGTGGGTGGCCTCGACTTGAGCCTTTTTTGGCTCAAAGCTGTACAGGCGCAGGTTGGGGGTTACCTGCACAACTCTGCTAGCCCGGCTGAATATCAGGCTGTGCAGTTTATGCATGGTTCCTCCCCCTCCAGTTCAGCATGCATTCATTTGCATTACGCTGTTGCTCAGCATGTTTTCAGTGGCGCAACTGCCTCCTGCTGAATATCGCAGAATGGAGCAAGTTTGGACTTGCA
Source organism: Neoceratodus forsteri (assembly GCA_016271365.2). NCBI lineage: Eukaryota > Metazoa > Chordata > Ceratodontiformes > Ceratodontidae > Neoceratodus > Neoceratodus forsteri. The sequence goes on from JADMNL010000034.1 coordinate 84,219,363, forward strand.
CAGGCGCAACCCTATTGCGCATGGCGCAACCGTTTTGAATATCTGGCCCCTAGTGTTTTCGGACTGATCACGCAAACCGTGCGGGCTGTAGGTGTGAGCAAAGAAATGCGCAAAAATCTGTAATTTATGTGTTATTTGGTGCACTGTAGCTCCGCAACTGTACATCTGACCATAATGCAATTTACCAGATCCAGAGATCTATGGTACCAGACCATGCATTCCAAATTTCAGGCAAATCCATTGTACAGTTGCAAAGTTATTAAGGTGTACAATTTAAGATTTAACCTTAAATGGGTACTTAACTCTAACTATAGTGGCACTATAATATATACATATATATAATATAATATATTATATATTATACTGGCATGGTAGCACCAGTATAGTTAAGGTTTGTGAGAGTGTTTAATGTTAAAGGTCAATTTTTGCAGGTCATTTATTTTATTTACAATTTCAAATTACAACCTTTGAGCCAAAAACAGGCTCTTTTTCAAAGGCTCCATGTCAAAATAAGACAAGACAAACACATGAAGCACAAAGGAATAACAAGATGAAGAATGAAGGAGTAATAACTTTGGAATGGTTCAACTGATTTGCATGAGGACGAGATGGTGACAACCGGAGGCAATAGGATAGGGGGAAAATGGCACACTTAGAGGGGAAGGGAGAGTTCTAGGAACAGGAGACAGGGAGTCAACAGGGGACGGGACACAGTGGAAGGTAGTAGATCCATATAAAGGAAGGTGGATGCCTAAAACCCTGAGTCAGACTTCAAACAAGGCCTCTGCCAGCTGCAATAGGGGCAGTAATGGTACTGAGCAAGCAAACAGATTTGCGCCCCTCGACCCACTGGTGGAAGAGGTGCTGGGGAGGATGTCTTTAAGGGACAACCAAAGGGGAAGGTTGGGGGAGGAAGTTGGGAGGCTTGGGTAATGGTCTCATGAGGGGAGGAGTGAGGGTTGCTTTGGGGAAGATACCCTTGGGGCACCCCAGGGAGAGGTTCAGGGGCACCCAGAGCCTACAGGAAAAGGTAGCCAGGGGGCCATGGTTGGACAGACAGAGAGTCAGCCTGTGAAAGTGCTAGGGATGGGGACCGTGAGGGTCATAAATGGAGTGGAAAGTAATGTACAGGGAGTGGGGGCAGAAGAAGGGATGGGGTGCACCCGGGAGGGCATGTATAGAGGGGCATAGGCAAGCTGAACTGGTGCTGAAGAGAAGAATTCCAGCTGGGGGATTGCAGGGCACATAAAATCTTGAAATTGAGAGTTCAATGACAGCAGGCAGGGAAACAGCCACTGGCGGGGCAGGGGGGGAAGCCCTAGTAAAGAACCAGAATAGTACAGTGGGGGGGGGCTGAGGCTGAAGGGGCTGAGGTTGGGGGGGAGCCTGAAATAGAAGGGTCAGCTGGGGAAAGGAGCGGTGGCATGACAGTACTTGGGGCAGATGGGGCAGGAGGAACGGGTTGTTGGAGATGGAGGAGCAGGGCTGCAGGGGATTCGCAAAAGGCAGGGTCTTCAGCCACCCAGCTGATGGGCAATGTTGGGATGGAGGATGGAGCGGGGATTGGAGAGGGGGGCTGCAAAGCGGGAGCCACCAAGGAAAAAGGAGGCATGAGGGTGGTACTGCTTGGGGATCCTATGATTAGAGGTATACAGTGGGAGGGGCAGGGAGAGGGAGAACCTAATCCTGTTTGAGTCAAGAGCATCTCCGGCTTGACTGTGCACAAGGCAAAGCACATGGTCGATTTCCTGGCACAGGGTGGGGGAGGTTCTCCTGATATCTTGGTGCACCTGGGCACAAATGATATTGCAGGTAACAGTGTGTTAGAGATTCAGGCTAGGTTCTGGGAACTTGCCAGGGTCTGCCATCCCAATGGCTGCTTAGTCTCCTTCTCAGAGATCCTGCCCATACCAAGGGCTAGCATGGAAAACAAACAGAAAATTCGGGAGGTTAATGAGTGGCTCAGGGCCTGGGGTGAAGCTCGGGGATGTAGGGTAGTGGAGGACTGGGGGGAACCTGGGAGGACAAGGGGTTGTATGGAAGAGATAGGCTTCACCTCAACCCAGAGGAAGAAGAGGTACTCAAGCAGAAACTGACCAAATTCATATAGGATAGATGGGGTTTAAACTTGTGAAGAGGAGAGGGAAGGGGAGGGATGTGAGGAAGATCCTTGCAGGCCCCAACAGGAGGTGAAGGAAAGCACACCTAGGACAGCATGTGGGTAGAGGCACATTGCCTCTGTGGAGGGAATCAGGGAAGGGGGTGGGGTTGGAGAGTGGTCCTGATTAATGCCAGGACCTTGGACAACAAGATGCCAGAACTTCATGCAATGCTGGTGGATGGGTAGGTGGACGTGGTGGCTGTCACCAAAACATGGGCCACCCCCGGACATGAATGGGACCTTAACCTGAGTGGGTATACTGTGTTCTGAAAGGATAGGGCAGTGGGCAGGGGGAAGGAGTGGCGCTCTTTGTCTGGGATGGCATCCGAATATGCACAATGGAGGAATTGGAGGACAGCATGGAGGCCTTGTCGGTCACCATGTGGCCCTCAGGGGGCAAGGCAGTCAAGATGGGGGTGATCTACTAACCCCCCATGCTGGCTGATGATCTGGAGGATTGTCTACTGGCTAATCTTAAGGACCACTGTGGTCAAGAAGGGGACAAGGTGGTGATATTAGGGGACCTAAACATGCTAGCAACTGATTGGGGAACCACGACATCCCCAGTGGCCAGGAGTAGAGGCTATTGGATGCCTTTCAGGATGCAGTTCTAGTGCAGCAGGTCACTGACCCAACAAGGAAGGACCGTATCCAGGATGTAGTCCTGGCTGACAGTGACCTAGTTTGGGAACTTGAGGTTAGGGACCGATTAGCTATAAGTAACCACGACATGGTCTGGTTTGTACTAGACCTGGGAGGTGGGAGCAACCACACAAGGACTAGGCTTGTCGACTTTAGAGGGGCAGACTTCAAGCACATGGGGCAGATCCTCAGGGACCACTTGGTTGAGATTCAGTAGGGCATGGACATAGAGAGTAGGTGGGAAATCATTGGAAGGGGACTACAGAAGGTGACCAGGTCCTGTGTAAGGGTGAGGCACAAGGGAGGTAGATCTAGGAGACCATGCTGATGGACCGGGGAGGTACAGGAGGTGGTGAGGGAAAGGCAGCCTACACTAGAGGTTCAAGTGATTGCATGGGGTCTTAGATAGGGAGAGTGTCTTCTCACGACCAGGCAGGTTACCAGGGTGGTGAGGGGGGCCAAGGCAAGGATGGAACAGAAATTGGTTCAGGGGATCAGGAAAGGGGAAAAAGGGTTCTTTCAGTATATAGGAGAGAAGAGGAGAGTAAAAGGGCAGTTCAGTAGATTGGAGACGGGAAGGGGATGGGCGATGGAGGCAGGGGAACAAGTGGAGGCGCTCAACGAATACTTTGCATCGGTTTTTACTGGGGAGGTGGAGAGGGAGTCACAGGCAAGAGGGATGTGGGGGGATGAGGCAGGGCACTTACACGTCAGGGTACCTCTTGTTACAGTGGGGGATGAGGAAACCGAATCATACGAGAGGGGGGAGCAGGTTCGGCTGAGGTGGTGGAAGCACGGATGGGGAAATTCCTGTTGGTAGGGTGTGGGAAGTCCTTCGGTCCCTAAAAAAAGGATAAATCATTGGGTTCTGATGGAATTCATCCGAGGGTGCTGTGGGAATTAGCTGATGACCTGGCCGAACCACTGGTAGCCCTTTTTAACGCTTCTCTACAGACAGGGAGGGTGCCAAAGGATTGAAGGGAGGCACATATTGTTCCCATCCATAAAGGGGGATCGAGGGAGGAACAGGGGAACTACAGGCCAGTCAGCCTGACATCGGTGGTGGGCAAGCTGATGGAGACCACAGTAAAGGAGAGGCTGGGGGTTTTCTTGGTGGAACAGGGATTCCTGGGCGATCACCTGCATGGCTCTGTCTGGGGCAGATCATGTCAAACTAACCTTGTGGAGTTCTACGAATGGGTGATGGCAGCATTCGACCAGGGCAGGCCAGTTTATGTCATCTTCCTAGACTTCAGCAAGGCGTTTGACTTGGTCCCCCACACTGGTCTGCTGGATAAGTTGGGGAAGATGGGGGTAGGGGCATGGACGGTCAGGTGGATTGGAAGCTGGCTATCTGGTCATACCCAGCGGGTGGTGGTGGGGGGGTAGTCTTCTACCCCAGGGGGGTCATCAGCAGGGTCCCACAGGGATCAGTTCTGGGGCCGCTCATGTTTAACGCCTACATCTCCGACATCAGGGAGGGCATCAGGAGTGAAATGAGTCTCTTCGTGGATGACTCTAAGCTGGGGGTTGGTAGTGGATGAAGAGGAGGGTAGGGTTGCCCTGCAGGAAGATCTAGATGTTCTAGGGGGATGGTCACATATCTGGAAGCTAAGGTTCAACACGGCGACCTGCAAGGTGCTTCACCTGGGGCAAGGAAACCCGTGTCAGGTGTATACCTTAGGAGGGGACATATTGCAGGTCTCAAGTGGGGAAAAGGATCTGGGGGTGCTGGTGGATGCCAAAATGAATAACTCTGAATGGTGTAGGAGGGCCACAGCCAGAGCAAATAGAATGCTTGGCTGTATCACCAGGGGGATCACCTTGAGAAGTAGGGAGGTGATTATGCCACTGTACAATTCCCTTGTCAGACCGCATCTTGAGTACTGCATGCAGTTTTGGTGCCCACACCTCAGGAAGGATATTCTACTCCTAGAAAGGGTTCAGAGGAGGGTAGCCAGGATGATCCGGGGTCTGGGGGACAGGACTTATGAAGCAAGACTTGAGGAGCTTGACCTGTTCTCACTGGAAGAGAGGAGAGATGGGGGGGTATGATCAATGTCTTCAAGTATTTGAAATGGGTAAATAAGGTGTGCCTTCATGGGATCTTTTAGAAGAAGGTGGGAGAGGTCACCAGGGGGCATGGTTGGAGGCTGGAGGGAGGGAGACTTCCAGGGGAAAGGAGGAGGAGATACTTCACTGAGAGGGTGGTAGATCCATTGAATGCACTGCCTGAGGAACTGGTGGAGGTGTCCACGGTGGAGGGGTTCAAGAGAAGCTGAGACAGGTACAAGAGAGGGGTGAAAAGGAGGGCTGCCAGTCTGGGCAAGGGGAACCCTGGCTGGGGGAAGGGGGATAGGGAGAGTAATCAAGAGGATGGTTGCAGTGCCCACTCAGGGTACTGTCTCTAGAGCAGACTCGATTGACCATTGGGCCTATTCTGATGGTATTTTTAGTATGTTAGTATGAAATGTGGCATGCATCACCACTAAGGGTAGGTCTCTTGAAGTGTCAAATTTGGTTTGAATTTCTTGTGTGGGTTCTGAGATACAGAGTGTTGAAAAAACAGAGATTTTTTTTCCTGTCTTTTTGTCCACCTTTATCTCAGAAATGGCCTTAGTATCTGGGCTGACATTTTTAGGGTAGAAAACCTTGGCTTCACAGATGTGCCTTTTGAAGGTTTGGTGAAAAATACTAATCCATCCCAAAGTTATTAGATCTTGAATTCCCCATTATTTCCTATGGGAAAAAATAGATGTCCTGCACAAAACAGGATTCTGTGTCTCAGAAGCCCTCTATGGAAAGGGATTCTGTACCGAACAAGGATTCTATTTCACAGTACACAATCCCTTTTTTCAGACAGGGTCAGCCTGTCCCACAGGAGCAGAATCCTTTTTCCTGTGTCCGTCATTTTATTTCTCCACTTAGCGAGAGAAACAAAACAAGTATAACAGAAAAAAATGAATGTATTTTGAAAAATAAACATGAGAACGTAGGTAAACAGCACCGTTTATCTACATTCTGATGCTTATTTTTTCATGTGACTCCAAATCACTATGCTAGCAAAAGGAATGCTTCTGAGCCCCGTTTCCCTGGTGTCTAGTGGCACCCTTACCCTGCGATCACCGTCCCTCTTATGCCTTTCTAGGTTTATTATTTTTATAATAATAATCTGACACCAGGATGTCCACTCCTGGTGTCGGATGCCCCTCCTCACCCCCCGCCCGTTGTTTTAATTATAATTGCTGACATTGGGGTGCCCAGTCCCTATGTCGGCATTCACACGCCCCCCAAAACCACTGTGGGACACTGGGGAGCCCACTCCCAGTGTCCCCAAACCACCCAGCACTGTGGGACGCTGGGGAGCCCACTCCCAGTGTCCCTAAACCACCCAGCACTGTGGGACGCTGGGGAGCCCACTCCCATTGTCCCCAAACCACCCAGCACTGTGGAACGCTGGGGAGCCCACTCCCAGTGTCCCAGCACTGTGGGACGCTGGGGAGCCCACTCCCAGTGTCCCCAAACCACCCAGCACTGTGGGACGCTGGGGAGCCCACTCCCATTGTCCCCAAACCACCCAGCACTGTGGAATGCTGGGGAGCGAACTCCCAGTGTTCTGAAATGATTTTAATGTTTGACCCTCCCAAGCAATGTGGGACACTGGGAAGCCCACTCCCAGTGTCCCAAAATTATTTTAATATTTTACCCCCCCAGCAGTGTGGGACATGGAGGAGTCCACTCCCAGTGTCCCCAAATGCATATGTTCCCTGCAAAAAAAAAATACAGTCTCATGATGTCTTTAATTTTTTTTAAAACCTGCAACAAAGAAAACCATCCCTCGTCATCGCTGCTGACCCCCTCCCCCCATTCCTACCCTCCCACTGAGCACCCACCTCCTCACACTCGCCCTTACCCTATATTTACCTCTGGAGGTCATCCGCTGTCATCTTCTGTGGACTGGGGCACGCCTGCACTCTTCAAAGCCGAACCGCAGATGGAAGAATCAAGGTAAGTGCTGTATAATGGCGGTTTGAACTTATGTCGATATCGTGGCCATTTTTAGTTATTTTTGCTCCACATTTTCAACATGGGCTTTTTAAGACCCTACTTCATTAACACTGGCACTGTAACTTTGTTAGTGAATCCCAAAAGGTGATTTTATGCACTGACTGCACCATTCCACGCCACAGGTGCGAAAACACATTTTGGCCAGGATGTGAGAAATGACAGCTGTGCTGTTCATGAGGTGGTGTGAAAAAAATGGCTATGTTGAAAATTTGGAGTGAAAATATTATAAAATAACAAAGTTGTGCCTGACACACCGTAGGTATTGCTGTGTCCCTCACTATACCGGCCACTATGGTACTGTAGCGTCTGCTATGCACTGTAGCAAGGACTACAATATGTCCATGACATCAAGCACCACCACCCGTGGCTGTGATGCTAGTCCCCTGGGGCACACTAGACTCTGCTGATGTGTACAGACGTAGTCTGCAGCTGCCGACATGTTTCTCCAGTCTGACATACAGGTGGTGCTGTGGGAAGACCCAGCCTGCAGTTATTGACCTGTAGCCATACAACCTCCTCCCTAAGTTGACCAAGCTGCCTACACACCATACAACCCCCCACTCTCTATACAATCCCTAAGAAGATGGCCGCCCCACAACCATCGCAGCTTACCACCCTCCCTACATCCCCTCTTACACTGCTATCACCAAACATCCTCCAGTTCCATGCATTCCCCCATGTCTGCTACCTGTTCCAGTCCCTAGGTCTTTCCATCCTATCTGGTACCCCTATTTAGTGTATTTACTCACCTGGCTCCTGTTGCCCCACCCGGCATGGTGTGCAGCCTGCCATCCTCCCTACTGATGCTCTGTAGGCACCACTTAGTCAGACGCCACGCTCCCGCCACATGGTGCTCACTCTTCAGGGCCACTCACAAGAGGGGTCGCTTGGCCCCCTGGAAAATATATCGAAACTACAGCTGCCCTATTGGCCAAGCTGCACGGACGATGAGGACATGTAGCATAGCTGACTAAATATGCTGCAGTGGGTTTAGATAGTACAGTGCAGACCCTACAAACTCCCTAAGTCTTCTGACTGCAAGATGTCTGTTTCTTTATATATCAGGGCAATTTTGATGGAAAACATCCCAGCCACAAAACATTTTGTAACATTTCACTAACCAAGCTAATCTGAATTAGTCTTATTTTAAATTTCAGTGGGGGAAAAAGTTACTGTTTCTCTACTTTTGCAATAAAACTTTTCACAAAGGTATTACAGCTAAATAAATAATTTTTTTTCCAAAACACAGAGTCTGTCAATTAGCGGCACAGGGTTCCCTTTGTAAACTGCTGTTTGTTTTGACAGAACCTATGGATCAGTCATAAGTGAATCACATCTTTTTTTTTCTTTGCTTTCTTTCAGGGAGGCTACGTAACCAACGATTTGCCTCTGGGAAGCCACAGGGACAATCAGGCATTGTTTCCCTTCTGAACGAATGTCAGTGTTCTTGGAACAAGCGTTTGACTGAGAGGGAAGTTGGCACAAGAAAGACAACACATGTGCGGTGTTATTTTTTTTTTTTCCCCAAATCAGTTTCATTAGAGTGACAGCTTGTTCTTTCCAATTTGCCAGCATTAAGATCATTTAAACATTATCTCTTTGTGTTCATTATTAAGTATTAGCGCTCGGGGCAAAAAGATCTAGAGTAGGAGAGAAAGAACATTCTTCAGTTTGTGTAAGTTAGTAAAAGAAAATAAATTACTTGTCAAATTGCAGGCAAAGCTAAAAGCGCCTCTCACTTTCTTTCCACAGCTTTTATTGAGTTTACTATTCAGGGAGGCACAATGGTCGAAAGTGCATGTTACTGTGCACGTGCTGCATGTGTGCATCTGTGTGTAACCTTCCCTGCACCATATTAACACTGAAAAATCCAAATCAGAATATAAACATTTGTAGAAAGCAATGTGTTGTTGCAGAAACTGGAGGCTCTGCCTTTGGAGTATTTTTGTTATAGAGAAATAGGATGTCCGAAATGTCTCTTGGGTATTCAAGAGTATCATCTCGAGATGTCTTTGTGTGCAAGAATTGTGAAGCTCAGCATCTTTGTATTCAAGAATTGTAACGCAAAGCTGAATAGTTGTGTTCACGAACTGTGAAGTGAAGCGAAGCTGGGCATCTTTAGTTGTGTTTACATGGCCAGAGCACTCTTGCATTTGCTGCTGCTCCCTTCTTGCTGTGCCGGCTGCTCAAGCGTTTACACAGCCCGCCCTTGCAGTGCTACAGGTCGCTCTAAGGAGGGAGCTGTAAATTCAGCTGAGGATGCCGGGAGACACTCTGGATAGAAGGCTGCCCATCGGAGTGAGTGCAGTAAGGGTTTACAGCATTGGTCAATGGCTCGCTCCGATATGGATACCCACAACTGAGCTGCACCAGAAACGGAATCTGACATGTCCTCATGGCACTCCAGGAAGTGTTTACCAGGTTGAGTTTGCAGCGCATCAAACTGTGCACAAGGGTTGATGCGCTGCAAAGCCAGCGTTGTAAACAAGCCTTTTGTGTTCCAGAACTGCAAAGCAAAGTAGGCAGTTCTGGAACACAAAGCTGTCTCCAGATGACACTCCTGATTAACCAAGAGACATCTTGGACATCCTATTTAGCATCTCTGTTTTTAATCCATTAGCACGGACGTGACTGTTTAAACTCCCATAAATTGAAATTAGAAAAGGTTATGCTGTATACATATTTGTGTCATGGCAGCAAATGGAGGGTTGTGCTGCGTTCACTGACCTGCTGGTTTGGAACGATCCTGCATGCAGAGCGCGGAGCACTTTCACTTTTGATCAGTTGATTTTTTTTTTTTTATTATTAGTTGCTACCAACTCTAGAGCTATTGTGCTAAAGTCCTTCTTCAGCCATCAGACAAAGTATCAACTCAAACGCTTTTGGGGAAAATGGAATGTGGAATGTAACTGTCTTCTCAGACCGCAGTGTGTGAAGATCTCTTGGCAGTATAAGAGGTCTTCATGCACTGCAGCTGCTGACCTGTAGTCCTATGAAGATGAAAAAAGAGATGCTTTATAAAGATCAGAATTTGTTTTTGTTTTTTTATTTGTTTGCCAATTTCTTTTTTTTTTTTTTAGAAATTTTTAGGCTACTACATGTAGTTAAACTCAAGTCAAGTCAAACTTTGTTTTTAAAGCGCCTTTCCAAGCCAAGGCGCTGTACATAAAACCAATTACAATCAATATAAATAAAATTAAAACAGTAAATCAGTTTATCCATATTCTAGAAAGGCTAGGTTAAATAAATAAGTTTTTTAGTTCAGTTTTGAACCTATCAACGGTCAGGCATTCTCTCAACCGATGAGGTAGAGAATTCCACAGGGTTGGTGCCGAGAAAGAAAAAGCTCGAGAACCAGATGTCTTCAGTCGAACCCTGGGAATCTCCAGCAATCCCTCATCGGCGGAACGGAGGTGGCAGAGGGGGCAGTAGTGTACCAGGAGATCTTGCAGGTAGCCGGGTCCCTGATCATGTAGGGCTTTAAAGGTTAGCAAACCAACCTTAAAGGTGATCTGCCACCGATCAGGCAACCAGTGCAGTTTGCAGAACACAGGCGTAATATGACTGGTCCTGGAAAGTTCCAGTCAGAAGCCTGGCAGCCGCATTCTGCACCAGCTGCAAACAGCGGATATCAACCCCTGGTAGCCCTAGGTAGAGGGAATTGCAGTACTCAAGATGGGTAGTGACAAAGGCATGGACCAATGTTGGAAGGTCACCCAGGGGAACCAGGTGTTTCACCCGGGTGATATTCCTGAGATGATAAAAAGAAGATTTAACAACAGCCAAAGCCTTAGAGTCAAATCATCATCAAAAAGAATACCCAGGTTTTGCACCCGGTCTGAGGTAGTGAGCTGTGTACCACCAAGCAACAAGCCTGATGGTTGTCCAGCCCCCAGACCCGCCCCCGGATGACCTGGGTCCATTACCAACACTTCAGTCTTGTCCGGATTCAGTCTCAACCAGCTGGAACTCATCCAAATTCTGATCTCAGCAAGGCAATTATTCAGCACGGAGAGTGCATCATTCTGTTCGGGTAGAAAGGACATATACAGCTGAGTGTCATCTGCATAGCAATGAAAACTCAGACTGTATCACCTGATGATATCTCCCAATGGCAGCATATACACTGCAAGCAACATGAGGGCCAAAATGGAGCCCTGCGGCACCCCACAGAGCAGGGAGTGAGCATCAGAGGAATAAATTCCAGTGGCAACTCTCTCAGACCTGCCCATGAGGAACGAGTGGAACCATTTAAGGACTGTATCAGACAGCCCACAAAAGAGGCGCAAGCGCTCCAGTAGCACACCATGTAACACAACAATACAACAAAAAGCTGGTGTATGATACAGTAAAGATTTGTGATATAGTCCTTTCATAAATGTCTCTTAACGTCGTCCTTTCCTTCAGGTATGAGAAAACAAGTGGGTCTCTGCCAACGTTGTAGCAGCATGGATATGAAAGTTATACAGCAATGTCAAATTTATAAATTCAGCCATTGATAAGCATGACAATAAAGGCTATTTATAGCACTATACAGTCTCCTGGGGATTCTTTTACATTCATGGCTCAAAATCTGGTTTGTTTACTTATTATATGCACAACCCAGCATTGCCAGTGAATCTCAAAGTTTGGGTAACGGTGGTTTAGGTTCACTGTCATTTTTTTCAGAGAGTAAATCCTGTTCATAAGGTCCCTCCACATAGTTACCCTGGGAACAGTTGTGGTTAACTACCATTTTGTAACAGTTGTTCTTCACAGAAAGGGTGGTAGATTCCTGGAATAGTTTACCAGCAGAAGTAGTTAGGGCAAAAACTGTGCAAGGGTTCAAGAAAGCTTGGGATAGGTATGAGAGAATCATAGGGGGGAAAAATGAGAGTTTGGAGAAAGAACAGAGATCAAGTAGGATCTCCGGGTATACTGTAGGTTGGGATAGATGGGCATACTGGGTGGACCAAGTGGTCCTTATCCGCTGGCAAATTCTATGTTTCTGTGTTTTTTAGTTAACACCTAGAGTTTGGTTTCAAATAATGCATTTCACAAGCACTGCACCCATATGCAGGTTATGAAGTCAATTGGTGCACACCCATACACCAAGCTTGGAGGTGTCCTGCACTTAGTGTGGGGCCAGCTGGGGAGCTCTGTAGGGGAGTGGGGGACTCCTCTCCCCCTCCTAGCAGCTCCAATAGGTTGCATAGCCAGGTCCTTCTACAGAACTGTGCCCTGGGGAGGGATAGTGGGAGGACGTCTGTGGGATAAAGATGTCTCCAGCAGCTTAGGCAGACAAAGTTGGCCACCAACCTTTCTATAAAAGGATTCTGTCAACTTCTCCCACTCTGCTTCATCCCATCCATCTGAACATTTGCTGCCAAATCCTTCTTGATTCCCTGGCCTGCAGAACTGGGGGATCCCACCCACAAGGGACAAGTCATGGCAGGAGGCCCCAAAGTAGAGTACCAAGCAAAGGCCAGCTGCGGCATGCATCTTGAAGGACTCCTGCAGCAAATGTCTGAGCTTGCGTAGGAGGACATAGGACCTGGTGGTAGGCAGCAGAGAAAGCAGGACAAAATTATACAGTGGCACCAGCCAGGATGCAACACAGTAATGCTGCAAGGAATAATATAATTCAGTGGCAATTAAGCCCTTTTTTACTGCAGTATTTTGTGACATGTCACGTACTGCAAGTCACTGCGTTACATTGTGGTGGTCTCCTCTGTATTTAAAACAGATTCTTCAAACATGCACAAGAAAAGACTGAAACATAAAGAACTATTGGTCGATGAAAGGATCAGGATAATGGCAACATATGTGCTAAGGATAGATGGATGGCAGAACACCTGAATGAGTATTTTGTATCAGTATTCATAGAGGAAAGGAATGGAATGATATCAGACAGTGAAATATTTGACCACATTTCTAGGCCTTGAAATTTGTGAGGACATTAATAAGATCAGTAAAATTAATTTTAATTGCCTATTGGACTCACTGAAATTAGATTTACAGAGGTGGCAACAGATGCTTATGTCATTCTGTGGTAAAATTCAGGTAATAAATATGATTTGGCTCCTAAAGTCTACTGCTTGTTACATCTTTTGCCAATACAACTGACGGAGAAATATAAACTTTTAGATGTTGTTTTTTAAATTACTTGTGGGACAATAAACCAGCTAGGATTTCTATGATTAAGCTACAACAACCCAGAACGAGAGGTGGTTTTAACTACCCAGGTTTTTGCACAAGGCATGATATCTTTCTAGTTTCACAGAACATTCGGTCTCCATAGGTACGGAGTTCAATGGCAGCGCCAGGATGGTTAGAGGCTGAAAAGTGCCCATTAACAGGGGCTAATCTCAGAGCGGTTCTGTTTGCTGAGCTTCCAAAAGAATTAAAATCTCACCCTATCCTAACAGCCACATCTAGGGCCTGGTCCAAGACAGCCAGGATATTGGACTGGAATCCAGCTTTTTCCCCGCACTGTCCTATTTGGCATGATAAAATATTCCAAAGTAAGGGGAAACACTATGGATTGGCAAAGTTGGAGTGAAAGGGACATTTTATACTTAAATGATCTGCTAGACCAAAACACGGTCTCCCTAATGTCATTCACAGATTTAGCAAAAAAATACAATTTACCCAGAATGGAATTTTTTCAATACTTAGATAAATTCTTAAGGAAAAGTTAAATAACTCTGTCACGTTACCTCCCACTTATTTCTTGGATAAGATACAACTAATCAGGGATGTAGAACTTTATATAACTTGGCCAGGGACTCTAGGGATAATCCAATTCAGACTTTAATTCAAAAGTGGGAAATGGAATTAGGCACTAATATCTCACTAGAGGAATGGGATCACAGCTGGTTGAACATCCTCAAGGCGTGTAAAGAAGCGAAGGGTAGGTTAACGCATTACACCAGATAAATTGTTAAAATCAGGCTTAGCTGATAATAATACATGTTGGACATGTTTTAATTACGTTGTTTCCATTTCGCACATATTCTGGTCCTGTCCACTACTACTAAACTTCTGGGATGAGGTCTTTGGGACATGGGAAAAAATCTTGGGCAAATCAATTGTTGCATCTGAGAAATTAATGCTATTGGGAATCACATCCGACCTTGTAAGATGGCCACAGGCTAAGATGTTGTGGTTATTAGTTGCCTTGATTTCTGCCAAAAACCTAGTCCTTAGACACTGGAAACAAGTCTCCCCCCCACGTTTTCTAAATGGTTAAAAGATATCACCACCAGATCAAGTTATGAAAGGGTAGCGTTTGTTTGCAGTGATCATGCTGAGAAATTCTTAGACATATGGAACTCTTTCTTACATTCTGTTTTTTGCAAAACAAAACAACATAGCTGAAAGTTTTGTTCATTATCAGATTTTATGAAGGATCAGAAATGATCTACTATTCAAGTATTTAATTAAGGTTGCAGTTCTTCCATACAGTTGTATAATTTCATGTAATTGTACCTACAATTATTTTTTGTATTCTTCCAGCTTTATCTGTAATATTTGAACTCTCATTAAAAGTTTGAATTATAAAAAGAAGTGCATAAATAGAACTGACAAAAATAATAAAAAGAAGAGAGAACAGACATCAAGGGCAGGTAGGACGGGAGGGATATGGATGGTAGGCATATTAAGGGAGACAATAAGAGTTCATCTAGATCTAGTTAAAGGGTAAATAAATTCTGCCAGGTCACTCCAATTCTGAAAATCCATGAAAAGATCCTTTAAATGAGAAGAAGAAGAATTAACATTTATATAGTGCTTTTCATACACATTGTATCCCAAAGTGCTTTACAAGGAATGAGAGACTAGTAGTGAAGTGACTGAATTGTCCAGTGGCAGCCATTTTGCACATCAACACCCACACACAGCCTTGCACAGTTGCATGACCCAGTTTCATTGGAAGGGGAATGTTGGCCAGGACACCGGGAAAATACTTCTACTCTTGCAAAAAGTGTCTTGGGTTCTTTTACTTCCACCTGGACACCCACCAGGACAGTACCAGAGATTGGTAGAAGGGACCTTGGTTTAACATCTCATCCAAAGGATGACACCCCAAACAGTACAGCACTCCCTGTACTACACTTGAGTGCCAGCATTTATGGTATAAGTCCAATCCTGGTGTGGGGCCAGAACCCACAACCTTATTCATACTAGAATTCATACAAGGAAAATCAGAAGCTCAGAAGGCCAAGGCCCATTAGTATCTTCAACCTGAAAGACCCTTAAAAATTTTCCATTATGTGTTTGTCCAGTCTTTTTTTAAATTCATGTTTTGTAATACTCATAACTACATATTCTGGTAACTGATTCCACCATTAAATAACCCTCTGCATATAAAAATGTTTTCTAGCTGTGGTCTTAAAATCTGACCTTTTAACTGTACTGGATGACCTCTTGTTTAGATATTGTTTTTTCAAGGTTAAATTCTATTGAATTTTTTTGGAGAAATTACCTTCTAACCACTGCACAGCTTGGATTCTGAAAGGGCCACAGTACTGATACGGCACTCCTCAAATTTACATCTGATACCTTATCAGCCATGAACTCTGGCTTCCTCACTAGGGCTATTTTCATAGACATGACCAAGGCACTTGATTTGGTTTACCACTCCATCCTCCTTGCTATCCTTCAGTCATTGGGCTTTGCACCCAACATTGTCAGTTGGTTTGGCAGCTACCTATCGAATAGGACACAAGTGGTCAAATATTACTCTACCCTCTCTGACAAGACTACGCTGAATATTGGTGTGCCCGAAGGGTCCATCCTTGGCCCACTCCTATTCTTCATCTTCATAAATGACATCACATCAAACCTCACTAAGACTACCTCTCTTCTGTATGCAGATGATATTGTTCTGTACACTAGTGCCAAATGCACTATGGATATAAACCTGCGGCTCTCCGCTGACTTTCAGGTTACCCAAATCCGGTTGGCTAACCACAAATTTGTCTTAAATGAGTCCAAAACCCAAGCTATGCTATTTGGAACAAACTTCAAATTCAAACACCACCTAAACAATCTCAAAGTCTCTGCCTTGGATGGCTCTTCAGTTGGTGCAGTGACCTCTTTTAAATATCTTGGTGTCACCCTCCACCCATTGTTAAACTTTGATCTACATATTCAAGATACCTGTAAATCTGTTAACTCCAAGCTGGGCATCACCTATTGTACTAACTATGTGCTAACCCCTTCTGCTAGCTAACCATAGCTTGTGGTATACTCCTTCCTTCACTTACCTATGGCATTGCCACCTATAGCGCTGCATCCAAGTCAAGTCTACACAAATGGGATGCCACCTACAACAATATTTGTTGCTATGTATCCTCCTCCCACTGTCTGAAACACCACTGCCTCCTCTACTCAGACCTGAGATGGCTGCTACCTAATGGATCTATGCTCTATTCTCTTGGCTCTATCACTGACAGTATTATTAGATCACACACCCCCAAGCCCCTAGTGGACCTTTTTCTCCTGCAGTCCTCTAGCTATGTCTTATGCACTGTGGACAAGTCCCTTATCTCTATTCCCAGACACAGCTCCTACAAAGGTGCCAGTGCCTTCACCTGTCTAGCTCCCCAATACTGGAACTCCTTCCCCCTAGCTGTTTGCCAATCTTCCTCTCACAACACCTTTAAGAAGGAGCTTCACAATTATCTCATCTCGGTAAACAAATGCTCCTGTTTCAAACCCCCTTAGCCCTTCCCCACTTGCCTTCTCATCCCTTGCTAGAAGTTGTCTTTCTTTTCAATACTAAGCACTATCCTGGCACTTTGACTATTGTCTTGCTACATTTATCTATTGTTACACACTTTCATAGTTTTCAATCCTACCTCATCAATTATTCTGCTATCATCCTCATTTCTGAACGTCTACCCTTCTTGACTATTTTCTGCATAACTATTGTTCATTTTATGTCAATCTATTATTATGTACACCTTTATACTGTTTCTGATGTCATACCCATTTCTTATCCTACTTTTGGCATTGTAACAAATTGTTATTCCTGAATGTCATATTTGTGAATGTTATGTTGTTACTGTATTGTGCTGTATCCTCCTAGGTTGTGCCTGAAAATAGTCATTTTTATGGCTAGTGCACCTACCCAGTAAACAAAAACTAAATAAAAAAAATAAAATTCAGATCTGACATCAAATATGCATCATGAATAATGTCATATAAAACAAGCAAATCTCCCCTTCTTACTTTCAGAGGCATCAATTTAAGAAAATTCAACCTTTCATTAAATGAAAAATTAACCAATCCTTTTACATGTTTTGTTATCTCACACTGAATTTTCTCAATTCCATTATTATATTTGATAATATATGGACTCCACAGTTGACTGGCATAGTCTAAATGTGGGTATAGGTATGATCTGTAACTTGATGGCATAACCTCGGCATCTCTGCTTTTTATATGTTTATAGACCAGCATATTTTGTTAGCTTTTGAAATAAGTGCAGTACCGTGTGTATGAAACTGAAATGCATTTGAGACAGTTTATTTATTTATTGAAATGTTTCACCAGGAAGGCACACTGAGCAACAAGTTGCTCATCTCCCACTGCGACCTGGAGTGGGGGAGAGGGAACAATGGGATAGAATACATAGAAATGCTACAATGTTTGAATACAATTTGCTTATTTGCATACAATGAGAGCACAAGGGATTACAGGTGGATAACATTAGCTAACAATGCAAGAGTTAAGTATAGCAGATATGAAGACACATATAGCAACTTGGTGACAGTTGGTAACACTGGAACACATATAATAACTTGGCAACAGTATGCAGCACTAGATGGTAAGGTGACCCAATAGTAATTGGTAGCCATTAGTGTAACATAGATATTCAAGATTACAGTGATTGCAGTAAAGACAGGAAGACTGGAAGGAGGGAACGAAAAATTTCGGAGGGTAGAATGAAAGAAGGAAAGGAAATTTATGGAGAGACGCAGACAGAACACAATTTTTGAGGCAAACAGAGATGACAGGGTGGACTAAAGTGCATATAAGAGGGGTATAGGGAAAGGTTATAAGTGCTTAATTGCATGTAGGGGTAGGCCAGTGTTAGGTTAAGTTAACCGGAAAGGGGTAGGAGGAGAGGAGAGGTAGAGTGTGGCACGGTGAATGAGAGAGAGGTATTGTAGGTGGCGGGTATCCAAGGGGGAAGGGGGGGAGTTGAAATTCAACAGTGTCCTATTATCCCTATCTGAGTAGAGCGGTGGACAGCCCTACTGGTAGGCCACCGGCTATAGGTGATGAGAGTTATTTATATATAGTGATGTGAGAGAGGGGGTTGTTGGGGGAGGGATGTTGTGGGATGGGGTAGCAGAGATCAATTATAGTAGGGAAGTAACCCAGCAGTGTGCTGGGTGACCCTGCCTGCACAAGGCAGTGATCTAGTAGTGACTGAGTGGGTGCAGTAAAAGGAGAAATAGGGTAAAGGGGGTAAGGTTGTTGCCCACCATGTGCTATGGATCCTGCCTGCACAAGGCAGTGATCGAGCTCACAAGAGGGCGATAGATTAAGAGTAGAGAAAGAAGGGGAGGAACACTTTAGGAGGAGGGAGAGTAGGGGACAAGGAGGAGGAGCACGATCCGAGGGAAATAGGAGTGGTGGGGAGTAGGCATATGGTAATATGGGCTTAGGGGAGATGACGGGGGTATTAGGGAGGGTCATAGCAGGCACAGGAAGGGGCAAGAAAGTTCTTGAGGGCTGAGTTAATGGAGTAGCAAGAGGATGAGTGATGAATTTGATGGGGAAGTGAATTCCAGATTTTTGGGAGGCGACAAGAATAACCTGATTGGCCAATAAGGGTGGAGCGACATGGGACCACCAAGGTTCATGAGTCGGTAGATCTTAGGGAGTGGGAAGGGGGGGTAGTTGTAAAGGCAGGGGAGAGATAGGAGGGAAGTTCACCCAGCCAGTGCTTGGAGGTGAATTTTGCACAGTGATAGAGATGTTGGTTTGTCAGGGAAGGGAAGGATAGGGCATGGTAGAGATCACAATGGTGAGTGTAGAGGGGGGCGTCAAGGGCAAAACGGCAACAGGAGTTGAAAAGGGTATCTAGTCTCGCTAGGGAGGACTTAGGGTCAGCACCATAGACTATGTCATAGTAGTCAAAGATAGGTAGGGTCATCTTCTGGACAATCTCATACCTAGCCATAAGTGGGATGCAGGCACAGTTCCTGAATAAGGCACCGAGCTTGGGACGCAAATTTTTCTGAATGGTGTCAATATGACAAGAGAAATTAAGGTGTTGGTTCCTCGAGACACCCAAATACCTGAAGGAGGATGTGTCCTTGAGTAAAGTCCCATCAAGGGTGTGGAAGGAGGGTAGAGATGGAAACCTGGTAAGTCTCTACCTGGTGCCGAAGGTCATGGAGACTGTTTTTTTGGCATTGAGAGATAGTTGGTGGTTTGCAAACCAACACTGAACTTCGTCGATTATCCCCAGGTCTCCTTCCTCAGTTACTGTTTTTAAGGTTGAGTTACTTATGTTGTAATTTTGACCAGGATTTTTTTTTCAAGGTGTATTATGCTGCACTTGTCTAAATTAAACTTCATTCCTCATCTGTAGGCCCAAGTAGTAATACTGTTCAGATCCCTTTGTAAGGAATGAATTCCCATGATGTTACTACAGGGTTCACTGAGTTTGCTGTCATCAGTGTATTTAGTGGTCCAATTATTTACCTCCAAGTTCATATCTAAAATAAACAGAGAACATAATTGGGCCCAGCACTGATCCTTGTGGTACCCCACTGGTAACGCTCCCACAAGCGGAGTGGTATCCATTTATTGATACTACCCGAGTGCTGTTATTTATCCATTGTAAGAACCAATTAATAATTTTATTATTAATATTTAGTTGTACCATTGTATCTATAATTGCCCAATGAGGTACAGTATCAACCACCTTACAAAAGCCAATATAAATTATATCCACAGGGTACCATTATTGACAGCTCTACTAATTTTTTCATAAAAGCATAGTAAGTTGGTTAGGAACGCTCTTCCAGATTTTAACCCATGTCGATCTGTATCTTCCCTGTTTGTATTATTTATAAGCTATTTTATTCTATCTGATTAAATATTTTCCATAATTTTCCCTGGAACAGAAATCAAGCTTATGGGACAATAGTTCTGAATAACAAATTTGTTACCCTTTTTAAATATGGGAACTACTTCTGCTTTTTTCCGGTCCTGTGGTACCCGACCATTATTTATAGATTTATTGAATAGTATAGCTAGGGGTTTCAATATACTGTACTTTTGCCTAGTAACTTAAGCATAGTAGTTAAAATTTTACCAGGACCAGGAGAACTATGATCTTTAATTTTCTTTTTTAATTTTGTTTCAGTTTCCACTTCTGAAATAAAAATTGGTTCATCGGTGGTATTATACATAGTAGTGAAATGTCCATCATAAGTTGTAAATACTGTGTGAAAATAAAGATAGAATGCTTCTGCTAAATGGTCAGGATCTGACAGATTTTTTCCTTCAAAATTAGTCAGACCAATTGCATTACCATTTGTTCTTAATGAGTTTCTGTAACTGTAAAAGTATTTTTGGGTTGACTTTATTTGCTTGATTTTTCAGGTTAATTTCAGCTTTCTTTTTTGACTTATTAATTACATTTCTACAGTGTCTAAGTAATTGGTTATACACCTCCCAGTCTTTGTTTGACCTTGAAATTAGATATTTGTCATATAGTTATTTTCTTGTTTTTAATCATCTTCTTATTTATTTATTTATTAATTTATTCTCAGATTAACAGTACCATTGAGCACAGTACAGCTCATTTACAAAGGTTCCACATCAAAGGGTGGGAGGGTACAACAAACAGACAAAGGAAGGCAGAATGTGCGTTCACAGATAACAACAAAAACAGCATAGTACCAAAAATTGTAAATACATTCTCAGATAAGATTATAATGCAAATGCGATGAACAAATAAGGAGTGGAAGGGAAGTAGGGGCAGGCAATTAGGGAATATGAAAAAGTGGCGAGGAGGGTAGCAGCCCAGAGGCTTTGTCGAAAGATAGTGCGTGGAAGGGGAGCGGGTGAGAGTTAAGAAGTAGGGAAGGATAAGAAGACATGAGCCAAAGGAGAAAAGTCAGAGTGGTGGCCAAGAGGGTTGAAGAGGAAATGGTTAGGTTCTAAGTGGGCAAGGCTGTTTTCAATTTAGGCAGTCACAGGTGCTCTGTCCAGGATGCGTTGGCGCAGAAGGCATTTAAACTTGGACATCCCAGTTAGGCTAGTTAGATCGAGGCCAAGGCCATTTAGCTAGATGGGGGCTCTGCAAAGGAAAGACCATTGGCACTGTGTAGTTCGGAACCTAGATATGAGTAGAAGTTCAGAGTCTGAGGCCTGGGTATGGTGGACCTTGAGGGATCTGGGTAGAAGGCAAGAGATTCCAGTAGGTAGAGCTCCACTGAACGCTTTCTTTGCTAGTAAACATGAGTGATACTTGATCCATCCTTGGAAATTGAGCCAGCAAGTTTATGCGTAAAGATCACATGTGTGAATGAGGCGGTCTGCATTCGCGATGAGCCTACAAGCTTTGTTAGGTGTTATGTTCAGCCCTTTTAGAGACATTGGGGTGGCTGCTCCATATAGTGCCAGACTATAGTCAGTGGTGGATACTAATGAACTGTTGACCACAAGTCTAAGTGCTTCCGAGGTTAGATTCCTTCTATGCCTAAATAGCAGGCCTAATTTCACATTCGCAGACTTGGCAATGGTCTCAATGTGAGATACATAGGAGAGACAGCTGTCTAAGGTTATTCCAAGATATTTGAATTGTTGAACTTGTTCAAGGGGGGCTCCGAGGTTGTTTTTGACTATCATAACATGCGACCTGTGTTTATGTCAGGGGGAGAAAAACAGCAGAAGCTTAGTTTTTTGTAGTTCAGGACAAGTTTGTGCATATGGAACCATTTTTGACCTCGAGGAAACCTGTTTGAAGATTGTCCTCAAGCACAGTGGGCTCAGTGTTGTTTGTGTAGATGACGGCATCGTCAGCATAAAGGAGTGTCCTGAGTTGACAGGATTGGGGTAGGTTGTTTAAGAAGATACTAAACAGGAGAGGGCCAAGGATGGACCCTTGTGGGACATCAGATAGGACAGACTGTAGTTCGGAGACAATACTAGATATTTTCACCCACTGCGACCTATCAGCAAGGTAGCTTCCAAACCATTTCAGTGTGTTTTGTGAAAGTTGAGTAAGAAGCAAGTTGTGATTCACGGTGTCAAAAGCTTTTGTAAGGTCGATAAATGCAGCTCCAACAATCTTGTTATTGTCGAAGGACTGATGTATGTAGCTGGTAAATTCTAGCAGAGCTGTGGTGGTGCTGTGTTTTTTCCTGAAGCCGTGTTGCTGGGGACATTGTAGGTCATACTTTTCAAGGTAATTAACCATTTGATTGGAAATTATACGTTCAAGGACTTTTGATAGTGGGGGGGAGTATTGATATTGGCCTGTAGTTAGAGTGCTATGTAGGATCCCCAGATTTATGCACAGGGGCGACCAACGCAGATTTCCAAACTTCTGGTAATTGTGAAAGGGAAAATGATATGTTTAGAATCTTAGTAATTGGTAAGAGCACTTTGTCAAGACTAAGTGCAAGGAGTTTGAGATTAAGTGAGTCTCCACTATGTCTGGATTTACCCAGGACTTTAGTCAGGAACTTTTGGACTAGGGACTGGGAAACCCTTTTGAAGTAGAAAGGTGGATGTTCGGGACGATTTGTTTCAGTGACCCCTGCTGATGACACGGGAGCATCATCAAAGAACTCTTTGGGGAGGACACCTGACAGATTGGTGAAAGCTGCGTGAAGTTATTTGCGATTTGGAGTGGATCAGTGATGGGATTGCCATCCTCCAATAGTATTGCTGGTGCAGTCTTGTTTTTTGCCTGTGATGTCTTTTATATTAGCCCAGAAACTCCTACTGTCACCCCAGGAGTTAGAGAGTAACTCTCTGTGGAGCCTACTTTTTGCTTGTCTAATTTCCCTAGTGCAGGCATTTCTGGCAGCTTTGTAAGCCTGCAGATCCTTTTGCTTCAATGATGATTTAGCCAGTTGCCAAAGATGGTCCCTTACCTTCATCCATGGATTAACCATACCTTGAACTTTCATTTTCTTAAGTAGGGCATGAATATTGCAGGCTGTGTTGAAAATACTGATGAAGTGTTGAAATGTGGTGTTGATATCATCAGCTGTATCCAGGAAGGACCAATCTGAGGAGCAAAGTTGTTTTTTTAGGAGATCCAAATGCCCACGTTTCAGTACATGGTTGTAGACGGTACATGGTGGTGGGTATTAAATTTATTAGACTAGCTGCAGGTGATAAGGGAGTGGTCACTGATAGAATCAGGGTGCACCATAACATTTGAGATGTGATCTGGGTGATTAGAGACAATCCAGTCTATGGTGGTACTGGTCCCTCTTTTTATAGTTTATTCTGGTTGGCAAACATGCAATGAGACACCCTCGGACCCGACGCCCAACCCCGGTGTCAGACCACCGGCGCCAGGCCTGTCGTCAGGCATGAATCTACAAGAAGTAAAGGATCTCTTTACTTTCTGGTGGGACACCATCTGAAAGGATGTGGTCCCTGTAAAACCTCCTCCTCCTCCTCCTCCTCGTCCTACCCCTTCACCTCCTACACCCCCTCCTCCACCTAAGGGGCCAGCATGACGAACACCAACCCCTAAGGAGCAGACTCCACCTCCTAGGGGTAGATCCAAGGACAGGAGAAGGTCTCCCTCAAGATCTCCATCAGGGTCCTCCAGCCCCAAGCGACTCAGACATCGGTACACTCCATCAGGGAAGGACTCCAGATCGGATACCTCGGATTATTCCAGATCTCCTTCTCCACTCAGCATTCCCTCACCTGACCCACATGACCTTCCCAGGTCTCCTCTGGATGATCCCTCTTTCGCTGAGATCATGAGGCACATCCAGGACAACATGGGATGGGATGCTGAAGACCTTGACCCCGAACAACAGTGCCTCGCCCGTTGTCTTTGGCAGAAAGACCCAAAGCCTGTGGTAGTGCAACCCTTGGTGGACACCTTCATGGACATCACCAAGGCTGCGTGGAAGCATCCGCACTCCACTCCTGCTGTGCTGAAGAAGGCTGACCGCCTGTACAAGGCCCCAAGAAAGGACCAGTACTTGGCTCAACAACCTCTGGCAGATCCCCTGGTCATTACAGCCTTGCATGACTGGTCCCAAAGACTGCAACACATGAGTACACAGCCACTGGACCAGGAATCCAAACAATTGGATGCTCTGGGGAGGCGCACGTATGTGGCTGCTACATGCGCCATCAGGTCCCTGAACTACCTAACCCACATGGTACAGTTTCAGAACGCCCTGTGGAAACAGGCCAGGACTTGGTCGATAAACTTCCAGATGGCGACCAGAAGGCGGAGCTCCTAAACCTCCTCCGCACAGGGTCTGATGTGGGGACCCAAGTGCTATGAGCTGCATGCTATTCTGTGGACTCATCCGACAGAGCTGCAGCTTCAGGCGTTTGTCTCTAGCGACACTCTTGGCTCCATGTCCCCGGCTTCACCCTGGACATACAGAAGAATATTCTCGACGTCCCCTACAATGGCAAAGTACTTTTTGGTGAATCCTCGAAGAAGGTTATCAGCAAACTCCAGGACGCTGGGAAGGCAGTCAGGTCTGTACAGGCTATGTACAGATCCAGACCTGGTTCCTTTCATAGGAACCAGAGCCGTTTTCGCAGCCGGCAACAAAGGCAGCAGCCACGTTCCAGCTAGCAACAAAGGGGCACCTTTCAGCGTAAAGCCCAGGCTAAGTCGTTCCTGGGCAGAGGCCAACACTACACTAAACCAGCCCAGCCTGCAGGGATCAGTGCTGCCACAGCATGACTCCTTCGTGGCCCCGCCCCTCCTCTGGATCAATGGGCACAAAAGGTCGGGGGTCGCATCGCTTGCCACTTTTCAGGGTGGCGGTCGATTACCGCTGACCGGTGGGTTCTCCAATTGGTCAAGAAAGGCCATTTCATAGAATTTCTTGACCACCCACCGGCAAGACCTCCCCTGCTTTCCTGTTACTTGGGTCAGCACGCCCTGCTCATACAGCAGGAGGTGCTCACGCTTCTCAGAAAAGAAGCTATAGGGCACGTTCCAAGGAACCAGAGGGGAGCAGGATATTATTCTCACTTCTTTCTGGTTCCAAAGAAAACAGGGGACCTACGTCCAATACTGGACCTCAGCGATCTCAACGAGTCAGTCCTGTACAAATGCTTCTCATGGTGACCCTCCCAGGTCTGATTCCCATGCTCAAGCAGGATGCCTTCCTAGCGTCCTTGGACATGCAGAATGCTTACCTGCATATACCCATTGTTCAAGTGCACAGGAAGTTTCTGCGCTTCGAGTTTCAGGGCCACCACTATCAGTTCTGAGCCCTCCCCTTTGGACTGTCATCGGCACCTTGGGAATTCACGAAGTGCATGGCGGTCGTAGTGGTGACTCTGAGGAGACAAGGCCACTACATGTTCTCCTACTTGGATGACTGACTTCTCATGATGCCCTCTTGGGAGGCCCTGATGTCCATCATTCATTATATTCAGTCTCTGTTCCAGACGTTAGGCATCATTATCAATCAAGAGAAGTTACACTTGGTTCCGTCACAGACTCTGCAGTTCATAGGCGCAGTTCTGGATACCATCCAGGGGAAAGCTTTCCTCCCCCAGGACAGAGCGGAACACATCAGATCCCTCATCAGGGACATTTTGGTGAAGAAGACCGTTCCTGTCAGATTGGTCCTTTGCCTGCTCGGACACATGGCTGTGTCTATTGCAACAGTCCCCCTAGCCCGTCTCCACATGCGGGTGACCCAGTGGATGTTACAAGTCCAATGGGATCAAAAGCAAGACCATTTGCAGCTCCCACTCTGGATCATGAAGGCTGTAATCCGGGATTGGCAATGGTGGCTAGATCCGAAGAATTTATTGGCTGGAGTCCCCTTCATTGCGCTGCCTCCGATTGCAACGCTCTCCACGGATGCCTCAGGGCTCGGATGGGGAGTACACTTCGATGGTGTCTAGTCTCAGGGTCTGTGGACAGCCCAAGAGACTCATCTCCACATAAATATCCTGGAAATGAGAGCTGTTCTCTACACCCTGCAGGCCTTCCAGTTGGAGATTCCACCGGGTACCCTACTATTACAAACAGACAATTCCGTGGTGATGTATTACCTCAACAAACAAGGAGGCACCCATTCCTACCCACTTTGCAGGGAGGCCATGAGGGTGTAGGATTGGGTTTTGCAACATGGCGCATGCCTCACTGCCGTTCATGTCCCAGGAGTGGACAACTTCATCGCAGATGGCCTGAGCCACTCTCAGGCCAGAGTCCATGAGTGGGAACTACTTCAGGAGGTAGCAGAGGATCTGTTTCGCAGATGGGGTACACCAGAGTTAGACCTTTTTGCGTCCCCATCCAACGCAAAACTGCTCAATTTTTGCTCGCTAGATCCAGGGCCTGGTGTTTTCTGGTGAGACGCGTTGTCCCTCTCCTGGGCGGACAGATTCCTCTATGCCTTTCCTCCCTTTCCGTTGATCCAGGGGGTTCTTCTGAAACTTTGCAAGGAGCAAGCAACACTAGTACTTATCACGCCGTTTTGGCCCAGGCAGATCTGGTTCCCTCTTCTACATCAGCTGTCCCGGGAACCTCCAGTGCCTCTGCCAATCAGCTCCCACTTGCAGTCTCAAGAGGTGGATTCCTAGGTTCATCCGGACCTTCGTTCACTGAACCTGCACGCTTGGCTCCTAGAGACATAACCATGATGCGATACAGGGTCTCGCAAGAGGTAGCAGACATTCTTGTTGCTGCTAGGAAACTGGCTACTCATGCTACTTACCCCATGAAGTGGCATAGATTTTGTATATGGGTACAAGCATGCGGTTTTTCGCCTACGAATTGTCCAGAAAGGTTGGTCTTGGACTAACTATTGTCCCTCTTTCAGACAGGCTTGGTCTACTCCTCGATTAAGGTACACCTCTGTGCCATCTCAGCCTATCATATTCCTATAGGCCAATGCACCATATCTCAGTTGGACAAGGCATGAGCCTTCCTGAGAGGTGTTCTCCACCTTAGGCCTCCGATTAAGGATCCAATTCTGCCATGGGATCTACCCTTTGTCCTGGAGCTGCTTACTCTGCCACCCTTTGAACCAGCCGTGGATTGTGAGCTACGTCTTCTTACTTGGAAGACGTTGTTTTTGGTTGCTGTCACCTCGGCCAGAAGTATTTCTGAACTTCACACACTGATGTGCAAAGAACCTTATTTCATTTTTCACCAGGACAGGGTATCCCTACGGACTAATCCGAAGTTTCTACCTAAGGTGGTTTTACCTCTCACCCTTAATCAGGACATCGATCTACCAGTGTATTTCCCCAAGTACTCTAATCGAGGAGAGGCCTTGTTGCACACTTTAGATGTGCATAGGTGTCTTCGATACTACCTGACCAGAACCAAACACCACCGAAAATTGGACCAGCTTTCTGTCTCCTTTGCCCACAGGATGATGGGAGCTCCTGTTTCCAAGCAGTCGCTGTCCAGGTGGCTCATTCAGTATATCACGTTCTGTTACCAGAAACGCAACAAACCCTTACCGGGCACAGTTAAGGGTTATTCCACAAGGGGCGTGGCTACCTCCTTTGCGGCTCTAAAGAATGTGTCCACCTCAGCCATTTGTGCTGCAGCTACTTGGAGCTCCGTGCACACTTTCATCAGGCATTATAGCCGGGATATTGCATCGAGGCGAAGAGCAGGTTTTGGTCTAGCAGTCCTTCAAGGACTTCTGTCCTAGGTTCACGTTCTGTTAAGGATCTCTACCTTCCCTCCTCCCAGTGGTGTGGGATTTCCATTGTTGGGAATCAGTCCTAATGGTGTAACCTGCTGCAAGAGCTGTTTCTCGAAGTAAGACATGGTAACATACAAGAACTTACTGTAACAGTAGATCTTCGAGAACAGCTCTTGCAGCAGGTACTTTCCCTCCCACCATCCCCGCTGGAGGTAGATTCTAATTCCAATATCCTTCTCCTAGGATCAGGTGTTCTCAGCATCTCTGATTGCCATTTGATGGTGGATACTCAGTCTCCTCTTCTGATGTCATCCAGCAGCTGGGAGTCTCCAGTGGGAGAACTGGGGATTCTGGGGGACTGCCTCCTTATGTACTATGCCTGACGTCGGGGGTGGGACCGACGTCGGAGGTGGTCCCCCGCTGAATACTGCTAGCTAGAAAATTTCCGTGGGGTCCTGGCGCCTGCTGGCTTCAGTTCTAATGGTGTAACCTGCTGCAAGAGCTGTTCTCGAAGATCTACTGTTACGGTAAGTTCTTATGTAACTGTACTTTTCTTGCCATGGCAATGTTGGCAGTAAGATAGTCTGTGGGCGTGGTAGTAGTACGCAGATGCAGAAGTGCATTGTTGATGAGAGGAAAGGTATTTCTCCTGCAATGTTTTTTACAGCCCAATCAGTAGCTTCACTCATAGTTGGAGGAGATTATGTTTTCCCAGCCGAGGGTGTTAGTGTTACTGGTGTTAGTGGTGGTGGAGGCAGTATTAGTATTGTTGCATCAAGTTCTAATTCCGACCAGTGTACCATATCCAAAAATATTGAGTGTGAAGCAGTACAAGTGAGTGGCAGCGTAGATGATGCCATACTTCCCAGTAACATCCCAGTAACTGAACCTGAGGATTCTGATAATCATGTCAACGATAGCATACAATGTGATATTCCTTCCACATTTTCCATGCAGTGATTCATAGTGTCGTGAAAAAATATCAGGTGATGGTGGTGTAGATGTTGATGATGAATGTGATGATGTTGTTGTTGCAACATGCAGTCCACATGCTAGCATCCAAGCAGAAGATGTGGATGTGTGTGATGTTGATGAATATGATGATGATGTAATTGACCTCAGTTGGGAACCGGAGAAAAAGAAATTCAAAGTGGCTGTGACTGAGTCTGTTTGCAGGAATCCTCCCCCCCAATAAAAACTTGTGATCTACTGGTTTTAGTTGATGATGACCCAGTAATAAATATGTGCCCCCCCCCACTTCAGTGCATAAAATAACAGACTTAAATAAGCCACATCATGGACATGTTAAAAGCAGAGCATCATAATCCCTTGTTTGGGATTCTTTTGTTCAAGATGCAAATGATGAGTCAGTTGCAATCTGCCAGGTTTGCCATGTGCATGTGAGTCGAGGAAAAAGGGAGCCACCTGGGCACAGGAGGACAGCTATGACCTTAAGAATAGGTACTTGGCACTGTGGACCCAGCACAAGCTGGCAGCTAATACCACAGTGGGGCGCCACCCTCATCACCGCAACCATAGTGAGCTGTTATCCCTTCCATGACTGTTAAGTCCAGTAGTAAATTGCTGTGCAGTAGTGAGGTAATAAGAGCAGAGGATTACTACAGGCATGATGAGGTGGAGGACCATAATGACTTTGAAATGTTGTCCAGTGCTGGTGAGAGTAGCAGTTTTTGTGGTGGTGGTGAATGCAATATGTCTAGTGCAAGTGGTACATCAACCCCGGCTGGTAAATCTGGCAAAATAACTGCATTTTTGGGTTTATCATCATCACCTGTGCAACCGTCTTCATCAAATATTCACACTCCACCCCCTGCCAATGCCATTTATCACAGAGCACAACCATTTGTGATCACACCCCGTATAAAACATTTAAGTCAGCCTACGTTACAGAGTGTTTTTGCGCACAAGCTGAAGTACCCCTCCGAATCATGCAGTGTCACGTGAACTTAATGCTGCTGTAGCAGAAATGCTGGCAAATGATCTTTTGCCCTTCTCCTTTGTGCAGAATTCTGGTTCCGGCGGTTTGCTGCACATGCTTGTCCAAAATGGAAAGTCCCATCCAGGACATACTTTTCTACCTGTGCTGTCCCCGAGTTGTTCCGCACTGTCTCAGACTCAGTAAGACATGCCCTTCAACATTCCTCCTCTCCATTCATCCATTTAAGTATGGACATGTGGACAGGTGGCAAAACAGCGGGGAGTTCATATTTGTGTATAACTGAACACTGGGTGCAGGTGCCGGGGGTTGTTTGTGATGTTGGTAGTGTGAATAATCAGTGCAGTAAGGCGGATTGTCGCGGTAGCAATCTTCCAGGAATTCGACAGCATACAGCGATTCCTATGCGCAATGTGACCTGTTCACACACTGGTGAGAACATGTTGGACATGGTACTGACTGAAATTGACAGACGGCTAAACCCTCTGTCCCTGAGAGTTGGGTTCATAGCAAGTGACAATGGGTCAAATGTGGTGAAATGCATCACGAATGGTGTTTTTTTTCATGTTCCATGCATGGCTCACTGTTTAAATCTTGTAGTTCAGGACTTTCTGCAGCACCCTGACATAAAGGAAATGCTGACCATTGCACGACATATCTGCTCTCACTTTCAAGATCTGAAGGTCCGTGACCAACTGCGGCAGTTGCAGATACAAAACAGCCTGCCTCAGCACCGCTTGAAGCTGGAAGTTGTCACCTGGTGGAACTCCACTTTATACATGGCAGAGAGGTTGTATGAACAATACAAAGCCATCTCAGACTATCTTGTGATGCACACTAGCTGTGACAGTTCTGGGGCCTCCATGTCTATGACGACTGAACAGTGGCACCTCATGGACTCTGTAATATCAATTTTACGGCCTTTTAAACATGCCACACAGGCAGTGAGTGGCAAGTCTGCCTCCATTAGCCAATCAGCTCCACTGCTGTGGGTGCTGAGGCAGACATTGGTGAATTTACAGCATAGCCTTGATGTTGCCGGAGATGGTGGTAGCAGTATGTTGCTGCAACACATGCTGACAGTATTCAACCAGAATCATCACGCTGTGAGCATTCAGTGTAGTGACAACTTTGCCATAGCAACAATGCTGGACCCACGATACAAACATGGAATTTCAACAGTACTGGAGGAAGGGCCTGAATAGGTACAAAATATCAGTGGTCAACTGCTGCGCTTGGTTCATGGCGCACAGAAGTCACGTGCCAAGGTCAGCAAACCTCAGCAGCATAATCCAGCTGAAGGTGTACCTGGAGGACCATCAAGCATATCCTGCAAGGGGAAGGGGACTGCAGTTCCAGGTGGTCTGTCGTCCAAAGTGGCTGGCGTCAACCCACTTTGGGAAGCTTTGTCCCAAGTGGGTATTTGTGAAGAACAGGATAATGCACCAACAACTGGACTTAGTGCTGCACAGGGAATGGTTGAGCCATATTTGTCTGAAAACAGGCATCTGACAATAACTGATGATCCTCTTTTGTACTGGAGTGGAAAGGTCAGTGAATGGCCAGTGCTGACTGCAGTTGCACTGAAGTACCTCACATGCCCAGCCTCCAGTGTAAGTGCTGAGAGGGTATTCAGCTCAGCAGGTGCAATAGTCAGGGATCGTCGGACAAACCTGTCTCCTGCAAATGTTAGTTTGCTAACATTCATTAAAATGAATGACAGGCACATACCAGCACAGACTGCAACCTTGGTATTCATACCCCAGCCCAGTCATGGTGGTTTTGGTGATGTGGAAATGGACCATCCTGGTGGCACTGGCAGTGGCTGCCTGAAATGGCACACCACTGACATAGCTGATGACTCAATGGAGAAAGAATTTCCAAGTGGTCAGACTTCAGACATAGATGACTGTGAGGGCAGCTTTCTTTATGAGGATGATGATGTGGTTAATGTTGGCAGGTTTTAACTGAAGTTGTTAAAAGGTGGTGTGCCCCCCAGACCACCACCACTGGGACTGCTGTTAGCCACTGCCACCACTAAGCCTGAGTCTGTCCGCCCCCCAGACCACCACCACTGGGACTGATGTTAGCCACTGCCACCACTGAGTCTGAGTCTGTCTGGACCACCACATCCAACAACTAGAGACACAAAGCATCTTAATATTTAAACCATAAAGTGAGCATGTGTACTCATGTTTGTTATGCTGCTTCACTTCCTTTAGTTGTATGTTTTATTTTCTGCAGCTTTTCAGAGCCGCAATGGTAAAACACATACGATACACTTATTTTGTTTCTTTTACAGGTTAACAAAAACAAGCCTCCATTGCTAAAACTCAGTGGGAATGGTTCTGCAGCTGTACTGTACAGAGAGGAACCAATGGACTATCCATGTGAAATCCATTCTGGTAAGTATGAAGATTTTATTTCATCTGTTTCATTGTTTTGGAAAGACTGCAGCAAATATTGCACACAGGTTGTGTTAGTTGACAAGATGTGGGTTTCAATGTAACTTGACTTGAGATTCAGAACCAGGGAGGGACAAATAACAATTAAGTTGTAAGAAGTCTTTCATTTCTTTTTTTATGAAACTTCCAGATGCTTTGTTGTTCTGTCAAAGTGGCCTTATCCAAAAAAGTTCTTCAACATCAGGCACCCTCCTCCCCTGGGCTTGGGCACACATGTAACACACAGAAGTCATTCCATTAGATGACCATGACCATCATTGACAACAACCGGACTCCAGAAGGATGCAGATGAAATCTGTGAAGAAGTAACAAAATAAGAAACCATTACAGACAAACCAGCAAATATGATCCCCCCCACTCCCCACAAAAAAATACTTACCTTCATGTGCTTGAGAGTTATCCGTTTCCAATTTCAGTGCAAAAAATTCTCATTGAGCACTGGAATGTGCACATCAACAGTTTCTGTGACCTGTGATGCAGAACAATACCATGAGCACATGTCCATGTCAACCCCCCTCCTCACCAACAAAATACACGCACATATATCTATATGTATATAAATCTACTCACCAAGGCTACTATTAGTGTACAGCCAAAGGGCACCCTTCAATCCAGTTGAGATGATCACATTGCATTTGCTCGAATCGCCTCGCAGAACACATTGGACCAGCAACAGGACGCTCACGGTCATCAATTTATACGGGGGGACTTTGTATGTGCTGAAACAGTCTCATTTCACTGTGTTACCACTTGTCAGTATTCTACACACAAGGAGGATGCATTTTGGGCCTGCAGAAAAAATCTGGGACTCTGTGCCACCACTGCACGCGTGACTGAGTGCGTCATTAATTTTGGGGGACTTTGTATGTGCTGAAACACTCCCATTTCACTGTGTTACCTCTTGTCAATTTTCTTTACACAAGCAGGATGCATTTTGAGCCTGCAGAACAAATCTGGGGACTCTGTGCCACTTTTGTGTGTTGTGTGACTGTTGTGAGCTCATGATCTCATACTGACATTATCAATTAAAGTAGCATTGCAAGAATGTTGTGACAATTTTGAACTGTACTTTTTTATGCTACTTTATATTGCCACAGCCAATAGTTACCTCCGAGTTGTGACTTGAATGATATGCTTCTTTTCACAATTTATGTCTGCTTTACTAAGTTGACTACTTTTTTCATGTATGAAAAAAAAATGAGCACACCTTCCAATATTGTTCTGACCTGTTTTGTATTTATTTGCAGCTGTTTTTCAATAAATATTGTTCCGTGGTATCATAAAACACTGCCTGCTGCATAACTGTTAATTAACAACAGAAGTGATATATACCAACTAACTGATGTGATGGAGAAAAGCAGAGGAAAACAATGACAAAGACCTGGTCCGCACCAATTTAAAAGGAATGCTCCTTTCATTATTTCATACATGAAAAAAGGTAGCACAGCAGACTCAACTACTGCAAATTCTCGTATCATTCCAGTCAGTCAGGATGTAAGTAAAGGAAGTTGTAACATAGCATTAAAAAATAGAGCTCAGAGTTCTCAACAGATTGTTGCACTGCTGCTTTACAGAGATTCACCACATTACATACAGGTAGTTATGGTGATGCACAATACCTAATATGCGGGGGCCTTACTCCCACTGGAATATTTCTTGCTCCTCGGAGTGCAGTATATTTCAGTGAAAACCTCCCATAATTTCATTACAGTGTGTCACGAGACAGAGGAATTACCATTCAGAAAAGCCGCCCGCATTCTGCCCCCCTTTCTCAGCAACGTTAGGACGTGATGCCAGGGGGAGCGCAGGTGCATGCTCTACTATAGTGAATGTCCGGCAGCTATCCCAATGTTTTGTTATATTATAAGGTTCACTTTGTGGTGAAATGTTGGAATGTTTCCACTAACAAGGCTCTTCTTACTGGAAACGTGCCCACACGTTTTTCATCACAAATTGACCATTATAACATAAAGAAACATTCGGAAAGCTGCCGGACAATTGGATAGTCACTCTAATGGAGCATGCACACGCAGTCTCCCTGGCATCACATTCTAAGGTTGCTGAGAAGGGAGGAAGAATGTGGGCGGCTTTTCAGAACAGGAATTCCTTCCTCACGTGACACACTGTAATGAAATTATGGGCGTTTTTCACAGGAAATGTATTGCACTATGTGGTGCAAGAAAGATTCCCTTGGAAGGGAAAATGTGTATTGTTAAACAACAACAAAGAAAAAACACACAAAAACAGTACAACACAGTAGTGGGGTGGGGGGGTCCAGAAAACAATCCCTTACTGTGGCCGTGGGATGCCGTGGTGGTCCAGCAGCAGGTGCAGCATTGTAACTATTTGCTGCTGCTGTTCTTGTAGTGTGTCGACCTGCTGCTGCAAAGCACTGACCCTCTGATTATTCTCTTCCAGAGCCTCCCACACCAGGGCGAGGTTGGCCTCTGTTGCAGGGACTGTGGCGGGGTCCACTGCAGGTGGAAATCCAGGTAGTGGGGTGGTGGTGATGGAGATGGTGGTGCTGGTGGCTGTGGTGGTGGAGCAGCTGCTGTACTGGCCCTCCTCCTGCTGCAGTGGTGACTGCGAGGCACAACTTCAACCCCGGCAGCACCCTCGGCCACTGCCACTGAAGGGCCAGCAGGTGGATGCTTGGCCCCTTCTGTGGCAGCCTGCCACTCTGCCTTGTGGTGGTTGAGCATGTGGGTGTGCTGGTCACCAGTCCCCAAATGTGTCCCCTGGGGGCCACGGTGCACCAGCACACCACACAGATGGCACACCACTGTTGTGCTGTCTCCCCCCACAGAGTTAAAAAACTCCCACACTGGGGAGCTGCAGGGGGGACCAGACACAGTCCTCGCACCACCTAAATTTTCCAGGGGCACCTCCTGTGGCTGTGGAGGTGGTGGAGGGGGTGATGCTGGAGCCCCTACAGCTGCTACTGGTGGTGGTGGTAGTGGTGGAGAAGGTGGACACACAGCAGCCACCAGTGGCACTGGTGCTGCTGCTGTTGTTGCTTCCACATGGGGAGAAGTAACACCCAGGAGTCAGGAGCGGTCCAGCATGACACGACTGCCCCCATGTGTCCGCACTCCCCTCCTCTGACCACACCCACGGGCCAGTGACTCACCTTCTCCAGGGTCCATCCTACCTTCACACTGACACAAGTCCCCGGGGCTAACACACACAGACACACACTAACACTGACACACACAGTCACACACACACAAAACAAAACAAAACTTATAAAAAAAAATCACTAACAAAAAACAATCACAAACATAATACAAAAACTAAAGATATAGCTTTTAAAAAAGCTGTTGATTTTCTTCACTCGAAGTGGCAATCAAGCACTTTCAGTCACTACTACTCTCCTCTACACAAAGCCTTCTCCCTCTACGAATGCAAAGGAGACAGTGAAACTGCTTCTCTGACTCACTTCCTTCCTGCCTGGCTAAAGCATGTGACTTACAGTACTGTAAGCCATGTGATATGTGGGGGGGCTGCCTATTTACTTCTCACTTTGCCTTACTTCATGTTAAGGCATAATGGCAACACGAAGTAATAATAATAACGTGAAGTGAGCACTTTGCAGTGCCCACTTAACGTTGTGCTCCGCCAACACGAAGTAGCCACTTCACATTCACTTTGCCAGCAGATTAAAAATTTGCTGCATCTCTATTCATTTATAGTACAATGTTATTGCTAAGTTACTGTCCGGGTATCCTTTTTTGTTCTTTTTGTTAGGGTTCCTATAGAAATGTAATAGAAGTTGACTATGAGCTCTGTATATATTGCTTCTTGGGAATGTCCAAGGGTTAGGTTCACCAGTCAAAAGATATAGGATGTTAAATCACTTGAATAAACACAAAGTAGACATAGGTTTTCTACAAGAAACACATCTAATTCCAAAAGAGGCGGAAAAGCTTACTTGAGGTTGGGCAACAACCGTAAGTCACTCATGCTTTTCAACAAGGAAGCATGGTGTAGCAATTTTAATAAGAAAAGGATTACATTTTGTGAAACAATCATGTTACAGATCTAGAAGGCAGGTACCAACTTTACTAGGCAATATATATGGGAAATACATCACATTATGGAATGTATATGCTCCGAATTCACAGCAAAAATAGTTTTTCCAAACATTAACTTATGCCTTGGCTAATATTGGAAATTATCAGGTTATTTTGGGAGGTGATTTTAATGTGGTCATAAACCCTGTTTTAGGTAAATCTTATTGCCCCAACTTTGGAGGTTTAAGTGCAGCTCAAAAAGCACTTCATCTTTCACTTAGAGATTTAGGATTAATGGACACTTAGAGGTTAGTAAACTCTCAGGGGAGAGATTATGAATTGCTCTCTAATACAGGATGAGAAGTACAGGACTTGGGTTAAGAGGTAACATCTGACTATTTTAAAAATAATTGCAATGGAGAAGTATCGGCTAAAATAATATGGGATGCCTACAAGGACTTTATTGGGGGGGGGGGGTATTATAGGATTTGCTTCCAGGAAGAAATAAAAAAACCTCAAGCATTTACAAACGCTAGAAAAAGATTTAAGTAACACTTTGTCAGAGTTAAAAGGGAACCCTTCAAATAAAAATGACTTACTGTATAAAGTTATGAGTCTAAAATATGACATTAATAAAATTCATTCCAGCAAAATTGAATGTGCTCTTTTTAGAGTCAAACAAAAAAACTGGGAAATGAGAGAGAAATCCAGTAAATGTTTAGCTTATAGATTGTGGAAAATGCAAAAGCAGAATAATATTAACGGTATTAGACTTAAGTTGGGTGGAATTACACACAATAAGTAAGTAAATAGTAATTACATTTTTATTTTTTAAGTGCTTTTCAAAGCCAAAGCGCTGTACAATTAAGCAAGCATTAGAATTTACAAACTATGACAAAATAACAATAATAACAATAAAATCACAATAAAAGTCACAGTAAAATCGCAATAAAATCACAATAAAATCACTCTCCATATGCTTTTCGGAATAAATACATTTTTAGCTCTGACTTAAAACTCTCGACGGTCAGGCAACTACGTATCCGACGAGGTAGAGAATTCCACAGGGTGGGGGCAGCGTAAGAAAATGCACGTGCCCCAGATGTCTTTAAACGTACCCTGGGAATCTCTAGCAATCCCTCGTCGGCGGATCGGAGTGAGCGAGAGGGACAGTAGGGAATAAGGAGATCTTTGCAGGTACCGCTGGTCCCTGTTCACGTGTAGGGCTTTATAGGCCAGTAAGTCGACTTTGAAGGTGATCCACATTGAATCAGCAGCTAGTGCAGTCCGCGCAGCACAGGCGTAGTATGACTGTTTCTAGATGTCCCAGTCAAAAGCCTGGCTGCTGCGTTCTGCACCAGCTGCAAGCGGCGGATATCAACCCCCGGTAGCCCTAGGTACAGGGCATTGCAGTAATCAAGGCGAGAGGTCACAAAGGCATGGACCAGTATAGGAAGGTCAGCCAGAGGAACTAGGTGTTTCACCCGGGCGATATTCCTAAGATGGTAAAAGGAAGATTTGACAACGGATGACACCTGCGATTTTAGGGTCAAACCGTCGTCAATAATAACGCCCAGATTACGCACCCGGTCTGAGGTTGGGAGCTGGGCACCATCAATCCATATGCCCGAAGAAAGCCCAGCCCTACAACCCGCCTCAAGGCGACCTGGGTCCATCGCCAACACCTCAGTCTTATCTGGGTTTAACCTCAGCCAGCTAGCACTCATCTAGTCCTTGATCTCGGATAGACAGCTGTTAAGTATAGAGACTGCATCTTCCTGTCCAGGACTAAAGGACAGATACAGCTGGGTGTCATCTGCATAGCAGTGAAAACCCAAACTGTATCACCTAATAATGTCTCCCAATGGCAGCATATAAATCGCGAACAACATGGGTGCCAAAATGGAACCCTGCAGTACCCCACAGGACAGGAAGATGGCATCAGAGGAATAAATTCCGGTGATAACCCTCTGTCTCCGACCCGTGAGGAAAGATCGAAACCAATGCAGAACAGTACCAGACAGTCCGCAATAAAGCCGCAGGCGTTCCAAAAGCACACCATGGTCCACAGTATCAAATGCTGCAGAGAGATCAAGAAGGACTAGAATAGTACGAGCCTTTCGATCTCTCGCAATCAGGAGATCATTTAGAACTCGGACAAGAGCAGTCTCAGTACTATGTCTTTTCCTAAATCCGGATTGAAGAGTATCATAGATATTGTGATTTGTAAGATGGTCATCCAGTTGTAGCGCAACCACCTTTTCAATAACCTTACCCAAAAAGGGCAGGTTAGAGACAGGTCTGTAGTTAGCTGGACAGTCCGGATTCAGTGAAGGCTTTTTCAGGAGTGGTCGAACGACCGCCTCCTTTAGGGGATCAGGAAAGACCCCCTGCTCCAAAGATTTCCAGACAATTTCAGCAAGGATCGGGCAGATAGTATCTACGCAACCTAATAATAGTGACGTAGGGCCCGGATCCAAACTACAGCTGGTTGGACATACAGTCTGGACAATCCTCACAATATCCATGAATTCTGGCTTACCAAAGTCACACCAGGTGACACAGGTGTTTGTTTCCCCTCGCCGATCACCGCAAACCCTTGAAGAGTAAGCTTGGCCGATATCCGACCTAATGCCGGCAATCTTATCTGTGAAAAACCGAGCAAGCTCATCACACTTTATTTGTGAAAAATCTCTTCCAGACTGTAGACAGAGTGGATTGCACAGTCTGTCGAAAGTCTGAAAGAGTTGAGCTGGTCGGTTTTGCGCAGCAGCAATCTCCCTGGATAGGAATTCTGCCTTCTTATGGGTGATTGCTGATTGATAGATACCATAATGATCCATCAACCTAAGTCTGTCAGCATCCAGGCCGGACTTCCACCAGGCTCTCTCTAGCCTTCGCCCCACTCTCCTCAGTTCCTTCAAAAACTCATCAAACCATAGAGTCTTAGGGCGCTGAGTGAGTGGGCGAACATGGACAGGAGCAACTAGGTTCAGGGCCTCGCCACTCGTTTGTTATAGGCAAGAACAAGGTCTCCTGGACCCATGCTTTTGCCAGAAATACCCGATAGGTCCAGTACTGCTAATAGACCCTCTGGGGTAACTCCCCTTAAAGGGCGATACTGAACCATCTCCGTAGAGGCAGGCCTATTGGGGGTGCCCCAAAGCTGAATCTTATGGTGTGATGGTCTGTCCACACATTCGGTTCCACCCCCAAATGTGTGATATCCAAATCCAGTAGGAACACTAGATCCAATGAGTGACCTCCTATATGGGTAGCAGAGGTAACTACCTGTGACAGGCCCAACATAGTCATAAGTTGGAGGAAAATGGGGGGGTCAATAAGTGTTTTAAAGAATTTTATGAAACATTGTGCAACTCACAGGGTTCAAAGCAAGAGGGCCAAATGGAGAAGTTTCTGGAAAAAGCTAATCTTTTGTCTTTATCACTACATGCTATCAATTACTAGACAAGTCCCTTACTCTACAAGAAATTTCAGAAGCTATTACAAATGCTCCCAAAGGCAAAATTCCAGGTCCTGATGGATTATCAGGTGAATTCTATAAATACTTAAACAATGTAATAGCTCCCCATCTGCTACGGGCATTTCAGGATTCTTTCAAGGATAGATCTCTTCCGGATTCAATGAATGAGGCATATATATATGCTTATTGTCTAAGAAAGGAAAGGATTCTCTTGAATGTGGGAATTACAGGCCTATATCCCTTCTGAACTTCGATTACAAAATAATAGCCAAAGTGTTAGCTGTCAGAATTTCCAAATTATTGAACAAATTGGGGGGGGAGAACAGGCAGGTTTTCTACAGACTAGACAAGCTGACGACAATTTTCGTAGATGCTTCTCAATTTTGTGGTCAGCCAAATCACCCCAAAATAAAAAACACCCCTCTATAGCTATATCTTTGGATATAGCTAAGAGGTTTGATTATTTAGAATGGTCTTATTTACTCAAAGTTCTTAAAATAAATAATTTGGGGCCTAACTTAATTTCATGGGTGCAGACTTTATATGCATGTCCCAGAGCATGCATACTAAGTAATGGTCTTAGATCTGCTCCTTTCTATTTGAAAAGAGGTTCTAGGCAGGGATGTCCTCTCTCCCCACTTCTTTTTATCCTGGCTATAGAACCTCTTATCAGAAGAATATTACTGTCTAATAATATCCATATGGTAGAAACAGGAAAATATGTCAATAAAGTCCTTGCCTTTGCAGACGATATTGTTTTAACTTTGACTTGGCCGGCATTCTCTTTGATGAATGTTAAAGAATTGTTGCAGAACTTTGGTGAAATATCAGGCCTATATGTTAACTGGACTAAATCAGAATGTTTGATGCTTTCCACCTCAGATTCTGGAAAAAACAAAGTAGGTAATAGGTTAGACGTTAAATGGCCCAAGGATAGTTTAAGGTATTTGGGGGTTAACTTCTTTAGTTCTGTTGAGAAAACATTAGACTTTAATATGTCCAAACTTATAGAAGAACTTAGGTCAGACTTAGATAGATGGACCAAACTGCATTTATCTCTATGGGGCAGGATTAATTTATTGAAAATGATCTTCGCCCCAGATTTGTTCTAGTTTATGAATAATTTTGTAGTAAACATTCCTATGGTGTGGTTCAATAAGATAGAAAGAATGATCTCTACCTTCTTGTGGGATGGAAAACCTCCTAGGTTGTCCAAAGCCAAACTTAGAGCTCCATTAAGCAGCAAGGTCAGCTCCCAGGGTGGGGGCTGACCAAACAAGCAGACATAAAAGACCGTTAGGTCTATTCTGCTGGCATTTTAGTATGTTAGTATTAAGTAGTGGGGGTTTAGCATTACCATGGTGGCAGGGGTATTTTTGGGCTTTCAAGCCAAAATAAGCATCTTATTGGTTTCTCCGAAATGATATAATCGATACATCTCTATGGGTTAAAATAGAAAGAGATTTAACTGCACTATTAGACCTACCTGACTTAGTTTTTGTATCCACCGCAATTTACTATGCTAGTCATCCAGTGCTTCAAATCTCAACATTAGTATGCAAAAAGTTTAATTGTTTGACAAAGGTCAAATTTGTCCCTTTAAAACTTACGCCTCTATGGGGGAACCCATTAATTACACCTAATAACAAAGCTCTAAAGGACACAGGGTGGAAGAAGAACGGTATTCAAGTATTGGGTGATTTGCTTGATGCTGACAACAGGCTAACATGCTTTGAGAATCTTAAGGGAAAATTTCAATTGAATAAGGGTGATTTCTGTATGTATCTACAAATAAGGAGTTTTCTTTTCAGTAAATTCTTAGACCCTAACTATGTGCTTCCCCCTACTATGGAATGGGACACATTGTTGAAAATAGCTTACCTTCCTAAAGGATTTAGTTTAATTTATAAATTGTTAAATGAGGCAGATGTCTTTCTGACAGAACATGCCAGACGTAAATGGCAGGCAGACTTAGGGCAAATAATTCCATCCTCAGTTTGGAACAAGGTGTGGGTAAATGCATCCAAATCCTCCAAAGAAGTACAGGGTAAACTAATACAGTTTAAAGTCCTACATTATTATTATTATTATTATTCCTCCAGACAAGTATTCCTTTTGGGGCTGAATGACAATGATCATTGTTGGAGTTGTGGGATGTCTGATGCAGGGTTGGCACTCTTACTTTGGTTCTGCACAAGGGTACTAGATCGCTGGAAACAAATCTGTGCCTTATGTCAGACTATAATTGCTCTCCCTATTCCGCTGTCCCTGATGATATTCACCATTGGTGATGTAAGTATGCTAACAAACATTCCAAAATGAAAGAAAGTATGGGTCTTGTCAGTAGCACTAGCATTTTAGAGGCTCCTTCTTAGAAATCAGAAGGAAGTAGCTGTACCCTCTCTGCAACAATGTTTAAACTCTCTGGAAGGGGTAGCAAATAATGAGAGAATCTGTTACTCAATAATAGATACAAATGATGTCTTTTTGGATATATGGGGTATGTTCCTAACCTACTGCTCTGCAGGAAGCATATAATGATACATATTATTTTTATGGCTTAGCTTATACTTATACAAATATATACAACTCCTAAGAAAATTAGGATGTAAGGCTTGATCCGACTTGAGAATTAATCTATCTGAATTGCATTGTGCTTGGTTCCCTCTTAAAGATAGTTGTATGTCTTATAAATATGTAATCCTATACAATGATATTGTATTGTTTAATAGAAAAATTCTGATAAACTTTAAATTAGAAAAAAAACAAAAAACACTGGAACATCACATTAGCGCACCTCGTTAAGAATAGTAGTGGAAATAAACTTGCACCACTGGACATCAGGAAGTGGGAGAAAGGAGGCTATCAGTGATAGCATGTGCATATACATTTTGCTAGGTAATACACTTTTAGTCCATTTTTGAATGCGTCTAAGGAGTTATCCATTTGTAGGGGTGCCGGGAGGGCATTCAAGAGATTAGGAGCAGAGTAGGCGAATGAACTGCTCCCCAACGATGTCATGAGTCTTGGCACTTCAAGCAGTTTTTTTACTAGAGGTGCACAATAATCTATATGTGTGCTTTGGAACAAGTAGACCTGCCAAGACCAGGGGGTTGTTGAGTGGAGGTCATCTTGTAAGTAGTACATGGTACAGAGTACTGTAGCCTATGTGGTAATGTAGGCCAGTTTAGGGAGGTCAGCACCTCACAGTGGTGTTTCCTATTATGGGTCATAGCAGAGAAGTGTCCTATTTTATGGTAGATCAATTCCAGTCTGTTGCTGTCAGATTTGCCTAGGGACTACAACACAGGGGCTTCGTAAGTGAGATTGGGTATAAGTATGCTGTTTGCTATGGCGACTCTGGATTCCTGGAGGAAGTGGGTGTTTAACCTATATAGTAATTCTAATTTCTGGTGAATTGTTCGAGTGACCTGATCCAGATGTTATTTAAATGTGAGGGATAGTTCAACCATCAGTCCAAGGTATTTGAGAGTGGCAGCAACCTCAATAGGAGAGCCAGTAGAGGGTATGAGAGGGAGTAGGGCAGATATGTCCTGGCCTAGGATTCTGGAGCCAGACAAGAGTGCCTTTGGTTTCTTGCCATTTAACACTAGGTGGTTCTCTAGCATCCATTTCTCAAGTGCAGAGAAGTCTGTCTGTAACTGGGAGCTGAGTGCCTTAAGATCCATCGAGCTTCTGTACAGAACAGTGTCATCTGCATAAAAGATGAGATGGCTATCTCCGTAC
Source organism: Neoceratodus forsteri (assembly GCA_016271365.2). Classification (NCBI taxonomy): domain Eukaryota; kingdom Metazoa; phylum Chordata; order Ceratodontiformes; family Ceratodontidae; genus Neoceratodus; species Neoceratodus forsteri. Next base: position 84,262,758 of record JADMNL010000034.1, read on the forward strand.
TTTTCCCCCAGATCATTGATGAACAGGGAAAACAGCAGAGGATCTAAAATTGATCCCTGAGGCACATCGTCTGTAATTGGTAGGGGACTCAACCTGGCTCTGTGCCATCTGACCATCTGGGTAAGACTTGTTGGGTACTGAGAGAACCAATTAATGACATGAAAGTCTAGGCCTTTCTGTTTTAATTTTCCAAGGAGTAGTTTATGATTAATCAAGTCAAAGACCTTTGTGAGGTTGATGAAGATAAAGTAAATTAATAATATTTTTATTAATTTACTTTATAAACAGTACCTTCAATATATAAGACAGAAAAAGTACAGCTCTAAAACTCTGAACAATGAATGACATTGCTTATACAGTTAAATGTACACTGAACATAGATGTTCTCTCTACCTAGTAACTGAAAGCTGCACATTACCACTTAAAACAGCACAAGCAGATACTCATGAACAAGATATCAATGAAGAACAAATTGATAAACACAATTAACAATCGACAGCTCTGCTGGATCCATATCACCTGCACCTCATATGCCTACACGGTACATTAAAACAATTACAGGGATGAGTCAAAATAGTCTTTATCTCTCGCTGTCCCATCTATAATTGCATAGACTTAGCTACTAGCCACAGTTAGAGTCACAGGTTGCCTTTATGGGGAGACTGAATCTATAAAGGTGCCCGACGCCCTCTCAAACAGCTCTCCTCTATCTTTCAGCTCGTATGTGGTCCATTCTAGTGGAAGTGTTTTGGTGAGCACTTCTAGCCACATACCATCAGTACTGTGTATACATTTGTATAACTAATTTGCATTTTCCAAAAAACACAACTTATAAACCAAAATAAAAGGAATTCCTTTTTTTTTCACTACAGTTCAGCATGACATTAGTTTACAGACTGGAAGGAAAGGCACAAACCAAGTACATGTGGGAACTTGTCATAACCTAAAAGTGAACCACCATTTAGAGACAGATAAATCAATTTGAGCCTTTAAAAAAATCAAATAAAGTGGTTAAGTCCTATGAGTAAGTATAACTGAAAACTGTGCTTAAGTAGAATTGCAAATGATAATTCCAGTATAGCTGCAGGAGAGAAAAACAAGCATTTGTCAATGCTGAATATTGTCTTGCTGGCTTTGGCATTGGTAGTGCAGGAGTTAGAGAGATGCATAATAGAAATGGCAGTGAAGTATTGAATTGATGCCAACCCCACCCCCCACCCTGCAGAGACTGATAGGCATGAGGGTGTGCCTTTGGGTTGTCGGTCATAACACACATGCCATTTCACTGCTCCCTACCCAGCAGATACCGACAAGTGTCGCGCTGTGCCTTGGGGTCTTCGAGGCCTTATGCTCACCCCAATAAAAAAGGAAATACGCTGAGATGGGTGCAGTATAGGAGAATGGGGTGAACTTTGGGGCCAAAGTGTCCAAGGCACACCTTGATGCTTGTCACTGGCTGCAGGGTGGGGGGTGGAATGGCGTGAGCATTACAGCCGACAATCCCAAGTCACGCCCCTGACTCCTGTCAGCCGCTACAGGGTGGGGTGTTACGATTGAAAATCCTAATGCCCTGGGTGTTTGATGGTATTTTTACTCCAAATTTTCAACATGGGCTTTTTGTGACCCCACCTCATGAACAGTGGCACTATCAGTTTGTTAGCCGAAAGGTGATTTTGCACAGCGATGGCACCATTTGGTGCCACAGGTGCAAAAACACATTTCGGGCAGCATGTGAAAAATGACAGCTGTACTGTTCAAGAGGAGGTGTAAAAAAATGGCAATGTTGAAAATCTGGAGTGAAAATATGAAAAATTGGTAAAGTCACATGCGTGTGTAGAAACTGCGCAACGCATGCCTGTAACGCAATTATTTTGGGAATTTTTTAACCACATTTTCAACATAGGCATTTTGAGACCTCTGCTCATGAACAGTGTCACTGTGATTTTGTTAATCTGTCCCAAACGTTGATTTCCCACAACGACCACGCCATTGTGTGTCACATGTGCGAAAACACATTTTGGGCAGGATGTGAAAAATCACAGCTATACTGTTCATAAGGAGGTGTGAAAAAATGTCAATGTTGAAAATCTAGAGTGAAAATATTAAAAATTGTTGAAGTTCTGAGCATGCATGGAAACAGAGCAATACCAACGTAACAGTCATTTTTTGGAATTTTTAACCAAATTTGCAACATGGGCTTTTGGGATCCCAACTCATGAACAGTGGCACTGTCATTTTGTTAATCAGTCCCGAAAGATGATTCTGCGCAGTGACCACATAATGACCTTTTGGGACTGAATAACGAGATGACAGTGCATGTGTTCATGAGGTGGGGTCCCAAGAACTCCATGTTGAAAATCTGGAGCCAAAATTCAAAAAAATGGCTGAGATATTCACCTAAATTGAAACTCCCCCATTGATGCCATTATACAGCTTACTGGCAGTTTTTCATTTCGCAGTTCGGCTTTGAAGAGTCCAGACGGGTTCCCGCCCCACTGAAGATCGCAGCGCCAGACCTCCTGAGGTAAGTATGGGGTGAGGTGGGGAGTTGGGAGGTGGGTGCTTAGAGGGCGGGTGTGGGTTGGGGGGGATGGACAACGAGGGACCATTTCCTTTTTTCAGGTACAGAAAAAAAAAGAACGTTTTCTTTCTTTACAGGAGAAAGAAAACAAATGTTGGGCACACTGGGTTGGGCTCCCAGTGTGCCACACAATGGGGGTGGGGCGAGGGTAGGAACATGCCAATGTGGTCATCTTTTTGTGAGTGGCAGAACACTGGGGTAGGCTCCCAGTGGGGATGGAGGACATGCCGACACGAGGATCACACCCCCGATGTCAGCTTTCTTTGGGGACTGTGTGGCGGTGGCTCCATGTTTATTGAAATGTTTCACCAGGAAAGGCACGTGCCGGAGGCGTGTCATCTGTGCTGCTGCATGATGAGCTTGTCTCTGATTGCAGTGGTATATTCCTTTCAAGTTGTTGGCACGTTACATAATTCTTGTGTCAGCACTAGCTTGCTGTCCAGTTGGGGAATGAGGGACATACTTAGTAAAGTGTGCCCTGCATTCGTCAACACTGACACACCTCTGCATTTCTGCTACTACCACAAGATGTTGCTTGCACACGTGCAAGACAACATAAACAAGCATTTGTCAATGCCGAATATTGCTTGCTTCTATGTGCTGTTTAGGTATTTGGAAGTCATTGGAGTGCAAATATTGAAAATTTGCGAACTTACGAGCGTGCGTAGGAACTGCACAAGCACTTGCGCTAAGTAAAACAATCATTTTAGGAATTTTTCACCAAATTTTCAACATAGCCATTTTAAGACCTCTGCTCATGAACAGTGTCACTGTGATTTTTTAATGTGTCCCATACATTGAGTTTGTACCAATCGACTGCACCATTATGCGCTACATGGGCGGAAACATGTTTTGGGCAGGATGTGAAAATGACAGCTGTACTGCTCATAAGGAGGTGTGGTAAAATGGCAATGTTGAAAATCTGTAGTAAAAATATTGAAAATTCGCAAACCTACGAGCGTGCGTGGGAACTGTGCAACGCACGCTCGTAAAACAGTCATTTTTAGGAATTTTTTCACCAAATTTTCAACATAGCCATTTTAAGACCTCTGCTCATGAACAGTGTCACTGTGATTTTCTTAATTTGTCCTGTACATTGATTTTGCACACCGACTGCGCCATTCTGTGCTACATGGGCGGAAACACATTTTAGGTGAGATGTGAAAAATGACAGCTGTACTACTCATAAGAAGGTGTGATAAAATGGCAATGTTGAAAATCTGGAGTGAAAATATTGAAATTTCGCGAACTTACGAGCCTGCGTAGGAACTGCGCAACGCACGCTCGTAAAACAGTCATTTTGGAATTTTGGCACCAATTTTCAATATGGAGTTTTTGGGACCCCTTCTCATGAATGATGTCACTGTCGTGGGTGGTATTCAGTCTCGGCGGGTGATTTCGCAGTCACTGGCGCCAAATCACCCTTCGGGCCCCGGAATAACGCCCATGACAATGACATCACCATGAGAAGGGGTCCCAAAACCCCATGTTGAAAATTGTGTCAAAATTCCCAAAATGCCTGAGATATGCAATAGTTGAAACCTCTCATCTAGCCCATTATACAGCCACCGCATTTCCTCAGTTTGGCGGCCTGGCTTTGAAGAGTGCAGACGTGTTCCTGGTCCACCAAGATCGCCATGCCAGGTCCGGAGGTAAGTATGGGGTTGTGGGGAGGTTAGTGCACAGTGGTGGGTGCGGGTTGTGGGAGGGGCTGGGAGGATGCACAGGACCATTTTGCTTTACAGGTTAAAAAAAAAGACGTTGTGGGACTCAGTTGCCACGCTGGGGTGGGCTCCAGCGTGGCACAAGGACGTTGGGGGCGTTCAGCTGACAGGATTGGGCACCCTGGCCGGCCATGGAAGTGATTGCCACGCTGGGGTGGGCTCCCAGCTGGCACCAGGACGGGGCGTTCTGCCGACGGGGATTGGGCACCCCGCTGGGCAAGGATCGCTTGCCACGCTGGGGTGGGCTCCAGCATGGCACCTACTATGGGGAGGCCAGGGCAGCAGCTCAGCCGGCGGGGATTGGGCACCCGTCGGCTATGCCGGCGTGCGGGCGCGCTGCGCCTGCGAGGAGGAGCTGCGTGAGCAGCCGAATCTTATCGGTGCTCACTGAAGCGTAGCTCCCCCTTTCAACTGTATGCCACTGCATTTTGGAGCGTGTCATACACAGCTCCAAAATGCATTGGCTTACAGGGGCCGCGCCTGCCAGCACACTGACTGAATTGGAGGAGGAGGTGACAAACCTCCGAAATCTCCGATGATGGCACTATGTTTCTTGCACATGCGTGCAAGCAACATAAAAAAGAATCTTCTTGCAGGGTAAAGATAATACATTTTAGGCTAACAAAAAGTTGCAGGTGCAAAGCCTTTATCTTTAACTTTTTATTAGCCTAGTAAGCCTAATAAAGGTATTACTGTGTCTTTATCCAGCAAAAAGATTATTTTTTTTGTTTCTCTCCTGCTTTCGTCTGGGCTAACACGACACAACTCTGCCTTAATGTAGCTGCACAAACAGATGTTAACAATATGAATGACAAATGCATAGAAAAACATACATCAGTTGGGTAACTGACCCCACTAGGAGTGGGAGACAATTGAATGGGCCTTGTGGCCTACTTTGTCTTATCTTACCAAGTATTGCAATTCCTTGTCTTTATAGTTATTTTTGAAGACATTTTACAGTGTACGCATCTACTAAATATATACTACAGTACTAATGTTCAGACATAATAACATCCAATTTGTTGGCAGAAAAGGATTGCTTGCCCATCCAGGCTTCCCAGATGTTCCCTTCCTAATCTGTCACCTCAGAACCTATGTAGTGTCCAAATACCTTCCCATCTCCCTGTCTCTTTTCTAATATACTCTTATGTCTATCCCATGTATTCTTGTTTTAGCCTCCACCACTTCCACTGGCAGTCTGTTCAAGGTGTCAACACCCTTTCAGTGAAGGAATATTTCCTTGCATCTCTCTTGTACCCTTACCCCCTCCACTTTCATGGCATGCCCCCGATCCTGGCGGTCTTTTTCATTTGAAAGAGACTCTCCCTTGTACCCTTTTCACCCCTGTGAGGTACTTGTAGGTGTCTAGCATGTCACCTCTCTCTGTCCTCTCTATCAGGGTGTACATGCCAAGATACTGCAGTCCAGCTGGGTTGGCAGTATAGCCCAGAGGTTAGAGTAACGAGTTGTGAATGAGCTTGGTACATCCAGCAGACCAGACCTGGGTTTGATTCTCACAACCTCCACTTGCATATACTGTGTAACTCTGAGTAAGCCCACTCAACGGCCCGGTGCTCCCAGGTCGGCCCTGAAAACAGACACTTGTGCCTAGTGGGCCTTACTCGGTTACCAAAGACTAAAATAAATAAAGTGACATCATTATGTCCTCTACTCTGCTGGACACCCCCTGTGGTGTACCCCAGTTTTCTGCTGGCCCTCTCGACTGTGGTCATGCACTACTTGTTATACATCAGGCCCTCTTCTGCTATGGCCACAGGTCCTTCTCCTTGGCTGCAGCAAGAAGAGCCCAAAAGTGTACAGGCCCTACCTCAGCTGTTGCTCCCTTGGAGTTGGCTTCACTGAATGTGATGCAGGACCTATCTCTGTGTTTGCTCCCTTGAATTTGGCTACACTGAATGTGAGACTCCAGGAGTCACCCAGTTTATATAGGGCCACCTGAAGAGTATCTCCATCCTCAAGGGGTATGCCATTCTGGCTAGCTTAGTGTCATGATTTGTCCCTCATGAACCCATGCTGAGAGGGGGCAAGAACCTTAGCCTTATCCAAGAGCCCCATTATTCTGCCCTTAATGATGGCTCCCAGTGTCTTGCCCAGCAATGATGTCAGACTGATTGGCTTGTAGTTGCTCGGGTCCAGTCGTATCCCCCCCCCCACACTGTTTACTTTCCAGTCCTCTATCACCATACTTCCCAGATAGACTCTTGAAATACAGAAGCTGGCAGTATTGCCTAGAGGTTAGAGTAACGAGCTGTGATGAATTTGGTATATCCACCAGACCTGGGTTTGATTCCCATAACCTCCACTTGTATGCCATGTGACTCTGAGCAAACCATTTAACTTCCCCAGTGCTTTCAGATTGCCGCTGTAAATGGGTCTTGTACCTAGTGGGCCTTACCTGGTTACCAAAGAATAAAAACAAAATTACTGCAAGTGGCCCCACAAATTGCTCCTTTAGCTCTTATGATCCTGGGGTGTATCCTGTCTGCCCTTTGGGATTTTTTTTTTTTTTGCATTCAGCTGTTTGGCCCCAGATCCATCACCTTACTCTATGTTATCAAGCATTCCTTTGGGCTTCAGTCCCAACCTTTACTTTCCCACCCTGTCATCTTGCTAGTGGGGATCCGCATTGGGAGGACCTCAAGCACTGATGCCACCATGAAGGCAGATCACAGCACATCGTATTCAGACATTTACACACACACACCCCATAGCCTCGTCTGCCTCCCTGGCAGGGACCTAGCCTTTGGGCATAATCTGCCCCTCGTGGGGGAACAAGCTCCCAGGCTCACCGTGAGCAGCAGCTGTGGCACTGGACATCAGACACCTTCCTCCCCTGCTGTGCTCATGCTGCTCGTGTAGCGCTCCCCATCCCCAGGGTGCTCCAATTCCAGCTGCCTGGATTTGTTCCCAAACCTGGGTCATCAACATGGAAGCATGTCACACTTCTGCAGGGCCTCTCGGTGGCCACCCTGGGACACATGACTAGATCTTTATCAGGTGTCAGCTACCAGGGTAGGTGTGATGTCTACAGGCTTCAGTATGCCTGTCTCTTACACCCTGGGCCCTACCAACGAGCACACTCCCTCACCTAGGGGTTGTTTGGTGAAAACTGAACTGAAATATTCATTCAGTGTCTCAGTCATTGGCCTAGGTCCTCTCATACAGCAGGTTCCTCCCCACTTCCCCTGTTTATAGGGCCCTAGCCTCTCCTTCACCTTCCTAGTTCATTTATGGAGTGGAAGCAGACTTTGGTGCTGTCCACAACTCTTACTTCTATCCTGGTGTCCAGCCTCTCCTTAGCCTTGTCAATTCCAGTCTTGCAGTCCTCAGTGCTACCCTGCACGCCTCTCTCTGGCCTGCAGACATCTCTTTCCAGTAGATATAGACCTTCCATTTGTTCAGGAGCAGCTGTCATAGGTTCCTTTTGAGCCAGCAGGGGGCCCTTTTTCATTTATTGCTTACAGGGGACCTACCTCTGCAGCTGTTCCGAGCACCTTCTCCAGTGAACCCCATGTGTGCTCTACATTGGTAGCCACATGTAGCTGCTCAAGAAAGTTGAGTCACCAGGCCCTTCATACTGGCAAAGTCTGCCTTTCTATAGTTTCAGGTCCTTGTGACAGAGGCCTAGCTAGTCTTCACTGTCACCATGGAAAAGATATCCCAGTTGAGGTCACTGCCTCCACTGGTTCCTTGATGTTCTCACTGGAGAGGATCCCATCCCCACTACTGAGAACAAGATCAAGGGTGACTTCAAACCTACTCCTCTGTTGGATATGATGTTCTAGGAAGCAGCCCTTAAAGGTGGACAGGAACTTGGATACAGCCCATTAACCCTGTCAAGATGACAGTTTCTGCCCAGAATACTGCCCTTCAGCACCACTGCTATTCTTGTAATTCCTTAGGCCTGCTGGGTATCATGCTTCACCAAGCAGTTTGGGCACAGCATGTGTCAAAGGACAGCAGTTTAGAGAATATAATTCCCCAATATAAACGTTCTGGTCAGATCCCATATGCAGTGTGTAGTCCTGCTTCCCGTATCTGAGGAAAGATATTGGCATGACTGAGAAAGCACAGAGGAGAGCGACCAAGTTGGTTGAAAGTTTAGAAGACACACGATACAGGGACTGACTGAAAGAACGAAACTGTTTCTCTTGGAAAACAGAATCAGCAGGGACACAAGAGTTGGCTGCTGGCAGCAATGACTGGTTCAGCATTCTGTGCAATATTGATTTTGGTGGAAGGTGGCTGCCAGCTCCTGAGGGCGGATCATTTGTTTTGTCCCCTCCACCCCATGGGAGGACCAGGATGGCTGGCTGTGATGAAGGGGGTCTTTGTCGTTTCCCCTCCCTTTCCTGCTGGGGGACAGAGATTGCCTGCCATGGGGGCTCTTTTGTTGTGTGGGCCACTCCTGTAGGTGGATAGGGTTGTTTGCCCATTAAGGTGGGTTGTAGAAATATTTATTTTTATACAGAATAGGAACACCTAGGCCCTGAGGGACTTATAAAGTTGTCCTGTTTGATCAGTTAAAAGTTCTCTTTTTTTTAATTCTTTGGTACCTGAGTAAGGCCCACTAGGGCACAACTGCCTGTTTTCAGGGGTGACCCGGGAGAACTGGGGAAGTTAACCTTGCTCATAGTCACACAGTATGAAGTGGAGGTTGTGGGAATCAAACTTATGTCTACTGGATCTTCCAGCCTCATTCGCAGCTCATTATTGCAATCTCTAGGCTACACTGCCAAGTATGACAAAACATTTAGAATCATGACATTTCTACAAAGTTTTGTGTAGCAAGACAAACACAGAATACATTCACAGTTCTATGTAATAATTTTAAATAATATTCCTCCGTTAACTGTCAGAACCATAGATTTGCAGATCCACCTAGGGTTCTCCACCCTATAGAATGTCCGCATTGAAACAGCTACATTTGTCTATCACTTTCCTGTCTATAGCTTCTGTAAAGCTTACTAAATGTTCTGTTGTTGTGTCTCTGGCATCCCATGGCATTTATATGCCTCTCCCAGTCACTCTGCAAGTTCTCCCTTGTGTTTAGCTGTACCTCACACTGGCTAAAGCAGCACAAATCCCCATCCTAGATCCGCAACAATGGCCGATTCAGGCACTGCACTCACCATCTTGGTTGAGCACCATGCGACTAATGCAAACTACTGTACTGATCTATTAGCATGTATATCGATATAGTAACATCTCTGAAAATCACGGGAATCCTACATCCATGTACCATGGATCTGTATCATGTAGCGTAATATGGCAACACTTCGGAAACAGGAACTTCCAAAAGTGAGGAGCTTCTTTTTTCTCCCTGGACCCACACCCGTGCAATGTTGAAATCCATATGCTCTGCCTCCTTGGAGAGGTCCCGGCATTGGGGTGTGGGGTCCCACTGTGCTGTCCCTCAGATTCCTCCAGGAAGCAGTTGCCCAGCGGGGTGTGTGTACCCCCCGCTCTGAGAGAGGAGAGCTGTCCGAGAGGTGCTTAATCCTCCCTCTCTCCACCAGCCCCCTAGTGACCCACATCTGTTCTCGAACCCGGGCTGCCAGAGTAGCAGGTGGCACCCCTACCCCCATGCTGCTGGGCTGGCCCTTGGCTGAGAAGATTCTTATGATAAACCCCAGCATCCAGTGGCACGCACACAGCTACAGGGGAATGTTACCCCCTGTGAGATCACTCTAGCAGTGAATGGTGTGGTGGGACTGGTGGGTGCCTGTTTGGACATAGACACAGAATTTGTTGGCAGAAAAGGACTGCTTGGCCCACCTAGCCTGCTCAGATGGTCCCTGCCTAGTCTGTCTCTGCAGACCCTAACTGGTCTCCGGAGACCCTCCCTCCCTCTTCCCTGCTTATTTACTAATATTCCCCTATGTCTATCCCACACATGCTTAAAGCCCCCCACTGTTTTTGCCTTCACCACTTCTGCTGGCAGTCTGTTCCAGGCATCTACCACCCTTTCCGTGAAGAAATATTTCCTCATGTCTCTCTGAAAGGGACACTGTTACTTTTTGCACCATACCATTGCTAATTGAAAACCCACATTTTATGACTGCTTGTATTCACTAAAAATTCATTTAAGTAGCTGGTTATTTTATCAACTTCCTTCATTAGCAAAACTGAAATGCATGCTAATGGTGTAATTATACCCAACCTTGTTTTGTTTCAAATCCTTGATCTACTCTTAGTGCTCACTTTCTGAACATTAGAAACACCCCCAAACAGTGCAGCCACTCATAATGCAATAGTCTCCTCTCCTCCCACTGCATCACGAGTGGCTAGACTGTGTTCAGGTGTTCCCTAGTCCAGGAAAGATGCAGCAGGAGTTGCTCAAGGAATGCGGGAGGCAGTATAGCGCAGTGGTTTAAGGCTCTGTGCTGCAAATCTGAAGACCTGGGTTTAAATCCCACAGCCCCCACTTGCATACTGTGTGACCCTGAGCAAGTCCCTTAACTTCCCTGTGCTCCCAGGTTGCACCTGTAAACAAGCTTTCAGCTTAGTGTGTCTCACCTGGTTAAACAATTGGAAAAAAAAGAACACCAGTATGGTGGGCAGTCTTTTTTTTACTTTCAAAACCAAAAAAAGGAACCAGAATCAAACTAGCAGCTACATCAGCAACCTTTATAGAATGACACCAGTCATAATGTATTTTTCAACTGAAGACACTTTGAGACCTTAGGAGGTTGACAATGTCCTTTTAAATCCCCGAGCTTCATCACATGCCCCCAGTCCTGGTGCACTTTCTCATTTACAGACTCCTTCCTGCACCCTGCTCACCCCTGTGAGGAACTTGAAGGTCTCTATCATATTGCCTCTCATCCTCCTCGCTTGTATATGCTGAGATCCTTCAGTCTCTCCTCTTAGGGCTTCTTGTGCATTTTAGTTGCCCTCCTCTGGACTGCTTCCACCCTGTCTATGTCTTTTCTGAGGCACAGTGCTCCAGGTGGTGTCTCACCACCGACTGATGCAGTAGCGACCCCACCTCCCTTCTCCTGCTGCAGATCCCTCTCCCTATGCACCCCAGCATCCCACTAGTCCCACCCACTGCTCCACTGCTTTATTACACTGCCCTGCCACTTTGAGGTCATCAAATATGATAATCTCAAGATCCCTTTCCTGTCTTTTTTTTTTTTTTACTTTATTTTTATCCCTCCTAATCTGCCCTCGTCAATCCACTCCTTCGGACTACTCATACCAGTCCTGCCCCTGGTCACGGAATCTGCCCCTAGAGTGCCTCCCCTCCTTGCACCTGCACAGCGGGGTCTGTCCTGAGAATCAGTGGCTGGATGGCCTGAAGCGGTCATCATCTAGGACACCGAGGGTTTTTTTCCACTTTTCTGTGGACTCTTCCCTGTCCCAACCCCCTGGGACGCCAGCAAGAGGACATACATCTCCTCCCAAGTGCTTAACAGCGTCCCCCCTCCCCGACTCCACCGAGTGGAGCTGCCAAGCCCTCAAGAGTCCATGCTTCCACCGGCTCTCTCGGTACATGGGATACCTATGGCACCCCTGGTTTCCCTCCCCAGAGGGAAGAGAGCATCTGTTGGGACGCTCAATCCTCCCTCTCCCCACCAACCCTCGACAACCTGAGTCCGTTCCCAAACCCGGGTCGCCAGCATGGCGCCCTTTCCTGTTTTTTGATTGTCAGTACCTCCCCCCTCCCCCATTTTATACTCAGCACCTAGCTTCCTGTGCCCTAGGTGAACGATTTTGTACTTTAGGGCATTGAACCCCAACTGCGATGATCTTGTCCATTCCTTGAGTTTCCCAGGGTCCCTGTGCATTCTCTCCATCCCTTTCTGAGTGTCCACTCTCTTACAGATTTTGGTATCATCAGCAAAAAGGCATACCTTTCATTCCAGTTCCTCAGCTATGTCACTTATGAAGACATTGAAAAGGACTGGTCCCAGTACTGAGCCCTGCGGCACTGTGCTGGTCACCACCCACCAGTAGAGTGAGTGCTGTTTATCACCACCCACAGTCTCCTACACATTAACCAGTTTCTAACCCAATTCACCACCTCGAATCCCACCCTTAGGCTGCTCAGTTTCTTTATCAGTCTCCAGTGTGGCAGTGTCACTCTCTGAGGACAGGGTGGGTGCTCCAGGACTGGAAGGTGGTGAATATAGTGCCTATCCACAAGGGGGGATCAAGGGAGGTGGCAGGGAACTACAGGCCTGTCAGCCTGACATCGGTGGTGGGCAAGGTGATGGAGGGCATTGTCAAGGAGAGGCTGGGGGGGACCTGGAAAAGTCAGGGTGCCTGGACGATAGACAGCATGGATTCATCCCGGGGAAATTGTGTCAGACAAACCTTGTGGAGTTCTATGACTGGGTGACGAGTGCCTTGGACCTGGGTAGACCAGTGGACGTCCTCTTTCTAGACTTCAGCAAGGCATTTGACTCTGTTCCTCACGTGGGCCCGTTGGTTAAGCTGGGAGAAATGGGGGTGGGGAACCAGATAATCAGATGGATAGGCAATTGGCTCCAGGACCGGACCCAGAGGGTCATAGGTTGCGGGATAGTCTCATCCCCAAGGAGGGTCATTAGTGGGGTCCCACAGGGATCAGTCCTTGGGCCCCTCTTCTTCAACGCCTATGTCTCTGACATAAGGACAGGAATCAGGAGTGAGATGAGTCTCTTTGCGGATGACTCAAAACTGGGGGTGATGGTGGATGGGGAGGAGGGGAGGGTGGCCCTACAGGGGGACCTAGAGGCTCTGGAAAGATGGTCTAGAAAGTGGAAGCTGAGGTTCAATGCAGGGAAATGCAAGGTACTCCACCTGGGGGCCAGAAACCCAGGCCAAGTGTACACCTTGGGGGGGAAATGCTACAAGTCTCAATGGCTGAGAAGGACCTGGGAGTGGTGATGGATGTCAAGATGAACAACTCGGAGACTTGTAGGAGGGCAGCAGCCAAGGCCAGCAGGATGCTGGGATGCATCGACAGGGGGATCACCTCCAGAAGGAGGGAAGTGATACTCCCTCTGTATAACTGCTAGGTGAGGCCGCACCTTGAGTACTGCGTGCAGTTTTGGAGGCCACACTTAAAGAGGGACATTACCCTCCTGGAGAGGGTCCAGAGGAGGGCAACCAAAATTATTTGGGGCTTGGGGGACAGGACCTATGAGGAGAGCTCGAAGAGCTAAATATGTACACATTGGAAGAGAGAAGGGACGGGGGACATGATAGAGGTCTTCAGGTACATGAAGAGGGTAAATAGGGAGGAACAGTCAGGGTGCTTCAAGGAAGGAGGAGGGGCCACTAGAGGGCATGGGTGAAAGCTGGAGGGGAAGATTCAGGGAGAAAGGAGGAGGTGCTCTTCACTGAGAGGGTGGTGGAGCCATGGAATGCGCTGCCTAGGGGGCTGGTGGAGGCAGAGACAGTGGAGGGGTTCAAGAGGGGGTGGGACAGGTACAAGGGAAGGGTTCTGGAAGCAAAATCCAATGCAGCAAGAATATCCGGAACTAGGAAGGGAGAAGCCAGAGGAGGTGAGGGGGGCAGCAAGGTCAGCACCCAGGGTGGAGGCTGACCAAACGAGCAGACATGAAAGACCGTTAGGCCTATTCTGCTGGCATTTTAGTATGTTAGTATGTTAGTGTCGAAGGCCCTGTGGATGTCCAGGTAGGCCACGTCCACTGCCACGGGTTGCTTTAATTATACCCTCCCATACTTTTCCCCACTATGCCTCCACCTCTCCCTGGCAATCCCTCCTTCTCCTTAAGGCAGTATATGAAACAGCCAGTTCCATGTCATAATAGCGACTGTGGAATGGTGACGCATGATAACGGTGCCAAACCCACATCATGACCACATCTGGGCAAAGTGTTTTCTTGTGGGGGGCTTCCCTACCCCCCTTATTATAAATACTAACTCCGGGAGGGGGTAGAGTCGGATGGAGGAACCGGTGGTCACCCAGAAGTTTCGGCGCTGTGTTTCAATCGCTGTTTTCACATGTCACTGTCCAGCAGTCACCGTCTTCACTGGATACCGAAGCAGTCCCCCATTTCTTTACAATCTACCCTTCTTATGTCCAGGACCCTCATTCTCATGTAGTTAGTCTCTGTTTCTGTCTTAATATCTTAACAAGGACAGAGAAGAATACAAGGAGACACAGAAGGAAGCAACCAAAGTGATCTAACTTTAAATTGTGCCCCCTTGTTCTTACACATCTCTTTAGCATCCTTCAGAAAAAGAGATGTGTAAGAACAAGGGGGCACAATTTAAAGTTAGAGGGGGGGATGGCTCAGGGGTAATGTGAGGAAATTCTTTTTCACGGAGAGAGTGGTGGATGCATGGAACCGTCTTCCTGGAGAGGTTGTGGGGTCTAAAACAGTGGGGGAATTCAAACATGCATGGGACAGACATAAGGCAATTATAGTGGGGGTTGCAGGAAGTAGGCTGTTGGTTAACTAGAATCTGCAGCTTATCCAATAGGTAGAGAAATGGGCAGACTGAGTGGGCCAAGTGGTCCTTATCTGCCATCAAAGTCTATGTTTCTATGATCAGGACAGCAAAGGCAGAAACTGAGGAGAAGATAGCCAAGGAGGTCAGAAAGGGTGACAAGACATTCTATAGATATGTTGGTGAGAAGAGAAAAACATCGGGAGGTATTGTTAGACTCCCAAGGGTGGATGGGGAGATCACAGAAAATGACAAGGACAGGGCTGAAATCCTCAACAGTTACTTCTGCTCTGTGTACACCAAGGAGGAGGAAGGATATGGACCCAGCAATGCAACACACAACAAGGAAGGAGTCGGAATACACTTGGGTCCCTTTACAAAAGAAAGGGCCCTAAAGGAACAAGAGAAACTCAATACAAACAAGGCCATGGGACCAGATGAAAGTCACCCTAAATTACTAAGAGAACTAAGGGACGAGCTGGCAGCACCCCGGCTGATCTTTTCATCCTATCATTCAAGCTGGGGGAGGTCCCCCAAGACTGGAAGAGGGCAACAGTTATTCCTCTGCACAAAAGCGGAAGTAGGGAAAGTACAAACAACTACAGACCAGTAAGTCTAACCTTAGTTGTGGGCAAAATAATGGAAACCCTGCTCGAGGAGAGGATTATATCCTTTCTAGAAGAAAACAACAAATCAGACACAAAACAGCATGGCTTTACAACAGGCAGGTCATGCCAAACCCAATCTGATAGACTTCTTTAACTGGGGGACTAAAATAATAGACCAGCGAGGAGCAGCAGACATAGTATACCTGGATTTCAGCAAAGCCTTCGACTCGGTCCCACATGGAAGGCTACTCAACAAACTGGACAGAATTGGAGTAGGACAGCAAGTGGTGAACTGGGTAAAGGACTGACTCACTGGAAGGGCACAGAGGGTACTTGTAAACGACTCACTTTCAGAAGAACGATGAGTAGATAGTGGAGTGCCACAAGGATCAGTACTTGGTCCGATCCTATTCAATATTTTTATTAGTGACATAACTGAGGGACTAGAGGGGAAGGTGAGCTTATTTACAGATGATACAAAAATAAGCAATGGGGTAGACACTCCAGGTGGGGTAGAAAAGATGAAGGCCGACCTTAAGGCTCTGGAAAAATGGTCAGAAACATGGCAACTAAAGTTTAATGCAAAAAAATGCAAAGTAATGTACCTAGGAAGGGCCAACCCAGGAGAGGACTATTACTTGGAAAGAGTACAACTGGAATCTTCCAAACAGGGAAATGATCTGGGAATAATTATAGCGGATGACCTAAAGATGTCCAAACAGTGTGAGAAAGCGGCACTATGGGCGAATGGCATATTGGGCTGCATAGGCAGGGGGATCACCAGCAGAAAAAAGGTCGTCATCCTGCCACTCTACAGATCTCTGGTGGGGCCACACCTGGAGTACAGCATACGGTTCTGATACCACACCTAAAAAAGGATATCAGCAGACTGGAGACAGTGCAAAGGAGAGCTACAGAAATGATACACGGCCTACAGAACAGAAACTATGAAGAGCCTCTGCAAAATCTGAACATGTACTCATTGGAGCAGCGGAGGGAGAGGGGAGACATGATTGAGACCTACAAGTTCCTAAATGGAATAAACAAGGATCAGGTTCAGGAACTGTTCCAAGTCAGGAAGCACACAAGAACTAGGGGGGACAACATGAAGCTGGAGGGGGACAAATTCAGAGGTAACACACGAGTTTTTCTTTACCAAGAGGGTGGTGGATGCATGCAACAGCCTTCCTCAGGTAGTGGTGGGGGAAAAAACAGTGGTAGGTTTCAGGAATGCTTAGGACAGGTACAAAGGCACCACCACCACACTGACTAGCAGTTAAGGGAGGGGGGTAGGCCTATGGGCAGACTAGATGGACCGTATGGTCTCCTTCTGCCTTCACCTTATATGTTTCTTTGTTTCTAATGTTAAACCACACTATATGGTGATCACAGATACCCAAGGGACTACCCACTGTGATGTCAGCAACACTGTCCCCCTTTGTGAGTACCAGATCTAGCACTACCCCATCCCATTTGCCCCCGATTAGTGCACACCACCCATTTTTTGTGACTGTGTTTGGGGTTCTTGTTAGTAGATGCTTATCAGGTACATATAAAGTCGGCAGTGTTCCATGGTGTAGCATAGCATGACATCATACATGGAACTCCCTCACCATCAGCACTTCTCTCCAGAGTTCTGAATGTTGACGCAATTATGTACTGCGAGTCCCCTGCAACTGAGTATTGAGTTTCTTTTACTTTTTTTATTCTGTTTATGGTCCTTGCTCCCCTCAGTACTTGGCCCCCACTACACTCCAGTCCATTCACCTCAGCTTCTCCCAGGGCTTACCTTGCTCCTATGTTATCCATGCCATCCCCCCCCCCCAACGGTGGAGCCCTCAGGATGGGGCCAGATCCCGTGAGTGCACATTATCCAGTCAGGAGAATGCTCAGGTTGGTGAGTGTGGGGCCTGCAGATGTGGTGAGGCTGTCATGCTGAACGGGGGGAGAGGTGTGCCCACTTTCCTCCCATTTCATCCCTCAAGACACAGATGGCTCAGGTGTGCAAGTGCATGCAGACAAACATGCATACCGCTGCAACGGCCTGTGTCTTTCCTCCCCTTGAGCCACTCCATTGCACTGCCGCCTGTGGCCACCCAGGTGGCACTATAGCAGCAGAGCTGTCTGCCCTCCCTCCCTGCAGGAGGGGAGCATCCTGTGGGATGCTCGATCCTCCTCCCCCCCAGCTGGCCGCAACAACTCACACTCATTCCCGAGCATGGGTCACCTGCCTCACAAGCAGTACTGCGACGTAGACAGGCCAGCAGGAGGGTGTTTTTGAAAGTTTGCATAGAGGAGTCAGCTGTTTTTCAGATAAAGTATGTACTTTCTGTGAGTTATAACTGCTTGTATGTACTCTGGGAAGACCTTCATAACTTACTCCTGCATTTTGTGACCACACTTCCCCTCTTCTTGTGAAACATTTTGTTTCTTTGACTTACAATTGTTGCTCCTTACACTGTGGAGACTGCTGCTTCAGGACCATAGCCATGGGATCAGGATCCTTCTCACCCTGGAAAAGGTGTGTAACCTAGCAATGCTCAGTCCTCACCCTGTCTGTCCACTCCCAACATCTTGGGCTTGGGGTGCCCCTTGGCCCACACCATTCATCCTATGGAATACTTGTTCTATCACCTATGCAGTATGAACGTATTTAAACCGGAGATATTTTACGTTCATAAATGGGCCAATCTAGTTGCACATGAGCAGTGCATTGCAGTGCCACCTGTGAGGGCAGGGGCACAGGTGAACCCCAGAATCTCACTATGACCCTGTGTCCAGACTATAAAATGTTTTTAAAAATGTTTTAATAAACATAGCTATCCATGTTTGAGCACAGTCGTCAGAATGTTCAAATTGCATTCTGACCCCGTGCTTGCCTGAGCAAGTTCCCAGGCATGACTGTGGCACTAGTGCAAAGCATTGTGGGTACTGCAAAGCAAGCTGGGATACTTGCGATCGGATGTGGTAGCAAATTTAGGAAAACATGTTTCCATTCAAATAGGTAGCTCATTGCTAGCTCCGAAATGTGTTTAAGTATTTTTTTTTTCATTCCTGGCAGTCCAAAAGAAGAGATAATATGTTGTGGTGGTTGCTTTAACCTACAGTATGTTACAGCTTGGATTGCATCCACACTGCTGTTAACTCAGTTTAAGGTTACTGTGTTGCTCTAGAACCATGCTCAAGCCTATCTCTAAGCAGAGTTTGAGCTCAGTTTTGAACACAGATAGTAGCACAGCTTGTACCATGCTATAATCTAGATGCAAATCTTTTAAACCATTTTATAAAATGGCTTGAATCAAACGAGCAATCTGATTGGTCAAAACTGATCACATGACTGTGCATTAATTTAAATTACAGCACAGCTCAAATTCTGCTTTCTTTTTTCCTGCTTTTTTAACTCCTAAAACCATTTTATACATGCAATAACACACTCCAGCCCATTCAGTAATGCCATAAATTACTGCACTTCCCAGGTATTTGAAGGCACTCAGATGCGCCTTGTGCCTCACAACCCACCTGGGGTATGCGGTAATTTAGCATTACTGCACCCCCTGTCATATGTTATTGCTTACTTAACAGAGCTAAAATTGTTTAAAAGGCTTACTATGGGCAGGGAATATGTGACTAAGTGGGAGCTTAGTGAGTCATGAAGGTCAGTTACTCAGCTGTCACGGAGGGAGGATCTGGGTTGTATGGAATTATAAAAAAGATAGAATAAATCCTGTAAGCTGGGGGGTGCTGTGGAGCCCGAGCAAGATGGCATTTCTTTGATATCCTTACTCTGCAACGGTTGACGAACTACACTAAACTAAAGACTTTCAGCAAAGATAATTTTTCAGAAGAGAGTGGAAGGGGTAGCGGGTAGTCTCCTGACTAAAATGGGTAACCCACGTAAAGACCAACGAGCCGGAATGGGATCTAAGGGTGGAACTGCTCCGGAGACTCAGGCATCCTGATCAGCACAGGGCAGGCCTGAACAGAATACTGGAGACGTGGCCGAGGAAACCCTTCAAACTATAGGGCTAAGCTTTCAAAACTGATTAAATCAGTTACGGTATTGTCAGATAAATTTGATGGGCTTGCAACGAGGGTTACCACCTTGGAGACAACAATGGAAGGCACTCAGTTGACGGCATTAGATGCTTCAAAAAGAGCAGATGCAGCCACGGGTGCAGTGTCATCTCTGATCAAGGACAGCAGGCACTGGAAAGCCAGCATCGAGACTTTAGAAAACCAAATAAGATCCCCTAACATAAGAATTTTGGGTATGCCGGAAGGTAGTGAAGGGGGCAGTCTTGTTTTATTTCTTCAGGACTGGTTTTGCCATCAGCTGGCGAATGAGGTGAAACCTAAAACTCAGTTATTCCAATGGGTCTACAGAGTAATGCCACATGGGCGAACAGAGGATCAGGACTTACCCAGAACAATTATTTTGGTCACTGATGGAGCTGGCACCAGAGACTACCTTTTGGCACTTGCTAGGTGTAAAGGGACCTTGCTTCAGGATGGACAGCGAGTTAATCTATTTCCGGACATCTGTTATGCCACCCGCCAGAAGCGGAAAAGATTCGATGGGGTCCGAGCAATGCTACGGGAGGCTTCAATTTCTCATGGCCTGATTTTCCCAGCGCGATTACGCATCGCATATCGCGGGAAGGTCTACTTGTTTTCAGACCCGGCTGAGGCCTTGAAATGGGGCCGCAAGAACGCTCTCCCTCCTGTCCGTCAATCCGACTCAGGTCATCAGTCTTCAGAGGAAGAGGATTCCTGAACTACAATTTGATTTTTTCAAGGAATGATGGGCAAAGCCATACCAGGTACTTTGAGGAATGGGCAAATGGTACTACAAAGCTATAATTGTACCCGCAGGTTCATCGCCCCATCTTTGGGGATAACATTAAGTCCAGGATATTGCCAGAAGGTTAATTAAATGACCCAGTGTTAAAGGGGTTAACGTTTTTAGTTCTCCTTATGTTCACTCTATTTCTGATATCTGGATATAGCTTGTCAACTAATTGCTGGTATATTATTAATTAAGGGAACCAAATAAGGTTTGCACAGTATATGTGCTTTTACTGAAGGCAGCATGGCTTCCAGTACCATATTCTATGGTGAAGGACTTTGGACTTTAATTTCATATTCTATCATAAGATAATTTCCATGCAGCTCATGGGCTCTCTACAGCTTTGTTTGATATGTTAATTTACTCTAGTGATATATGAGAAATTATTTTTATTTCTCTATGGATTCCTTCCATAATGTTGTATCTGTAAAGCATTGGACGGTTATTTTTGATGTTATTAAGAGGAGTGGCGCCCTCTATGGTTGTAACATAAACATATATGTAATGTCTGTGCTTGATAAGAAACTAGACGTATGTTTCTTTATAAAATAAAATATAAAGTTTAAAAAAAATAATCCTGTAAGCTGATTTCCTGAATCAGTCTTTGTCCTATAACAATAACTCAGTATATCATAACGTTTCAAAACTGATTACCGAGATCAGCCATTTCCTAACATTTTGGGACTGATCTATAATCGCAGTAATACACACCAGGGTGTGGTATATCATGGGATATTACAACTTCTTGGGTGGTTGGAGGCACTTGACATTGTCTCATGCCTCACAGCACACCCAAGGCATGATGATATCTCATGATATACTACACCCTGATCTGTATTATTGCTTAATTGATAAAAGCCCACCTGCTGACCAAGAAAGGGCAACGGCATTAACAGTGAGGCCATCCGCTTGCCGCCCTGACGCCAAAGGAAGGGTACAGCAGCAGTTGCCCTTATAATCACTCGGGGGGGGGGGGCAAGGAGGCTGCCATATTCCTCCAGTTAGAATTTCCTCCTGCTGTGAGGCATCTCTGGGCCTAGACATCTACACCCTTTCTTAACTGTTCACCTGTCACTACTCTTTGTTCTCATTGACCAGCTACTGGTGCCATAGCTCCAGTCTGTTAATTTTCTGCTCTGAAGTGAATAACTCCTCCCCCCCCAAACATTCCCTCTCTTACAACTTTATAACCTCTGGCTGTTTCTGATTTCTTCCCTTAGCTTCACCCTTGACACAGTTGCCTCTGCTGCTGCAAGCAGCCGGGCGGACCCCTTCTGTCCGCTGGCTGCCTTCCTTGCTGTACTGCCCACCAATCACCAGACCGAAGGTACGCTGCAGAAACTGGACTGTCCAGAACCATCGGCTCTGCCTGCTGACGGGCTGCTGCAGTTTTTTAATTCTTTTTTACTGCTGTTTCCTCTGGACCTTAAGCTAATGTTATATTCTGATTGTGGTACTTGTTAAGTCTCTCCAAATTGTCTTGTAAATCGTAACTTAAACGCGAACCTAAGCCTGTTTACAGAAATTTTGCACTCCAAGGGTAGTTTGAAGTGCAAGTTCATTTAGGTTGCAGGTTTGTAGATTGTAAAATATTACAGCTGTCTTTGTTTTAAGGTCCAGTGGTAAGCTACCCTGGATCAGAAACTACGTTTAAAGCGATACAGTTTTTTCTGTTTAGACCAGATTCCATTTGGGTCATAGTTGTAAGCTTTGCTCTGCAAATAATTCAATTTCTCTTTCACTTTCTGTCCTTCTGTCTCCTTGCTGCTTGAATTTTTACGTCCACCCTCCAATCCCCCACCTGTAGCCTTTATGAAATACTCTCCCTACCCCCTCGGCACCACCCCTAGCAATGTCCATCCTCCTCTCACTAATGTTGCAACTCCTCTTAAAGATACAGAGGCAGCTATTAGGCTAACACTTGTCCGTCTTCCTTTAAAGACATCTTCCTATTTTCACCATCTGCTTGCCTGTCAGCTTTGCTTAGTGCCTGCTCTGCTATCTACTGTGCAGTTCCATACCTGGGCTTCCTCTCTTGCTACCCCAAGTAATTTTCAAGTTGCCTTGGTACCCCCTGCCCTAGCTAATAACATCCTATCTTAACCTACATTTCATATCTTAAAATAGAACCACTGCGCCTGATCGGGCTCCCAGTAATCGGCGCGGCTAATCCTGCCAGCTGCCCATATCTCCATCCTCCTGACAAACAGGACACCTTCAAATCTAATTAATTGTCCCGGCTGCTCCGGGTAGCACTTCATCTTGAGGTTTGATGGCGGCCACCTGCTGCCACCCTCCTCTAATTGGACTGCTGCTCTCTGCTCGGCCACTGTTTGGCCCTGCCTTTTCTCTGTCGGATTATCAGTCTCTGGGCTTCGGCACCCTCTGCTTTGCATTGACTTTTGCCGAACATTACTGCTATCTGTCTAGTCTCCCATTGGTTCCTTATAAAATTCCACCACTAGGGGTGCCTTCTAACATATCTTGAATAGGTCTTCATTTCCTCACTGTATTCTTTACCACAAGTAGAGCCTCCGGCTGGTCTGCTTTCCTAATTAACCTTTGCGGGGCTTTACTTTCTGCTTCTCTGATCCATTTCTTCTAAATAATTGCTACGCTAGCAGGAAACACTTCATTGTTTTTGCTCCATCTCTAATTTCAGCCAAGGGTTAAACCGGTGCAACTCGGTCACCCTTGGCAGTCTTAATTTTACACACACTATCTCTTTATCCCTAAGAGCTAATCCTCTTGTCTCAGTATACCACTAGCCTTCCTACCCAAGTCAAATAGTAACACTATGGTGAAGTATAGTCTGCTATGGGCACTCTTGTCATTTGTCCTTTTACTCAGCCTGGACACTGCCACATGGGCTCTCCCATGTAACCAAATGGCAAGAGACTCCTCAGAGGCTTACCGCAACTATAGTTTCTCTAACTTGATTGCAGAGACTAAGCCTGATCTTCAACTTAACCCTATCCTCCTTGTTAGAGGCAGCATCTATTACCCTCTACATGCCAGGAGGAAGCTGCCATGCAGATGTGCTTTCACCCTAACCTGCCACTGTGCAAGGGTTTGGTTCCTAGCCATGATCATTATTCTGTTATCTGGGGATGTCAAACTAAATCAAGGTCCACCTACCTGTTTCTTTTCCCCAAATGAGTTATCTAGTATGTCCAAGAAAGGATGATTAATTGCCCATATCAATATCAGAAGTCTTACCTGTCACCATATGAACTCGAGGCCTGGGTGAAACTCTACAATCCAGACGATTTCTGTCTCACAGAAACTTGGCTAAACCCGAATACCTGATGACGATGCTCCTTGCCTAACTATTCCCTGTTCCGTGGGATAGATCCTCATCCAAGCGTGGAGGTGGAGTTGCCCTATTCTTCAAAAATCACCTCAACATCTCTATTGTCCCGCATCTGCCTCTCCACTGAGTGTACTAATTCATACAGACAACTATTGCATTGGGGAAAAGAAGCTTCATATTATCTGTGCCTATAATCCCCTGCTGGGGAATAGTAGGTCTTCAAGAACTCCTTGACATCACCTCCCAGACTGTAAATCCATAGTAAGAGGCTGTCGAGCGGAGGTGATCTTAACCTCAGTTAGTTAGGTCAGCCAAATATCCTTGCAATCACTCATGCTTAGTTATAATTTTCACCAGTTGATCTCTGAAGCAACTACAGCCATGTCATCCCATCAAATGGGTACACTCCTAGACTTGGTGATGGAGGTTAACCATATGGAACATGTGTCGAAAGCAGGAATTCTTGCAGATGCACTAACAGACCACTCACCCACTTTTTGTATCCTATCTATGGTTGCACCTCCATCTCCTCCATCAAGACTAATCACGTTTACAAATCCAGCTCATATTGACCAGGATGCATTTCTCTATGATGTTACCAATATTGACTGAACAGGTATCTATCAAACAAAGGATGTGGAGGTTGCTCTACCTGTAACACTTAGGTGGCGCTATCCCAATGGCTACTACCCCTGCCTGCTTATCTACTAACAGGTTGAGGGGCCTAGGTCCAATCGCGGGTTCCTCCACCCAGAGGTCAGGGTTTGCAGTAGTTAAACTAACTTGGTCACAGCCCTCTGGGGCACTGTAACACCCCTTTCTTCCCACTAGTGGCCCACACAATGCATCAGGAATATCTTCACAATGTACACTTACCTCCAGGGCTGGTTCTGTCGACTGGACTTTGGGAACCCCCTGTAAAACAAGATGACACAGTGCAAAAGCCACAGTACAGTACTTTAACATAAACGAATACCTCAGTCATGTAATTTTGCTGAAACAAACAGATCTGATTTATTTAAGGAGCTATAACAAGGACAGGTGGAAATCAGGTTAATTAGGTTAAACACATTAATAATCACAGTACTGTGCGCATATTCAGAGTCCCAAATTGTCACTTTCACTGGGTACCCAGGATGGGGGGAGGCTAGCCAGGATCGTGCTGCTGGTTGGGGCCTGTGGATGGAAAAACACTGGCACAATACCCAAATTAAACCAGACAGGTTCTCAGTTTGTGAAGAAATGAAAAAAAAAACAACAATTAGATGACACACTTGCAATTCAATAAACAGATGACAGGGAGCTACCCTGCTTTGTGCTCACAAACTCAGTGCTGGGAACTGGATGGAAGGCAGATTGTCCTGGATTGCCAGGAGGAGCAGACCCTGTGAACAAGGTCCTTGTGACTGGACCCCACTGCAGTTTAGAGCAAATGGATGTAGTCTGGATTAAGCTGGGGTTTACTTCCAGCTTTATGCACTCAATTCACTGTACAGGGGATTTGAAACGTGATTCCCCACAAGCACTACACACATTTATATGAAAAAGGAAAGTACTATACCAGGCAGGCTGCTTCTCTATCCCGATTGCAATTACTGCACAATACCCGGGAGAACACACTGCATATTCAGTTCCTGACAGACCGAGAGCGATTCAGCAATTTCTCCAGTCTTCTACAGGGTGAGCCTGGTTTCTACTCTTCAGATCTCCTTGATTCTCTTCACAGGTCGGATTCAGTCCGAACAGGCACTTGCACAAACTGCAGACTGAAACTTAGGGCCTTACACACGATTCCCGCACTAAAACTACACACTGAAGAAGCACACAACTCCTTGTCTCTTCACTGCCCCAACTCATCTGATCTTTCCAGTAGACAGAGGCAGGTATTTCCTTTGAGTTCCTCCCAGTTCAGTTGGCTGGTTTGGCTGTCACTCACAATCAGACTCCCCCTGTTGGTGCAAAAAGGCACCGAAGTCCAAACTACAATTCCCAGAGGCATCTGCCATACAGTCCCATTGTGGATGGCTCCAGAGGAGAGTCCAAGTTCTGATTCGCCCAGAGCAGGCTCCATTTTAAAAGATCCCCACAATGATTGGTCCAATTTGGCAGTTCAGAACCAGCATGAGGGAGCTACTCTGCACTGTCCTTGCTACAAGAAAGCAGGTTAAAACAAACTGCATTTTCATTATTACTCTAACAGGTTACAAGCAAACAATTACATCTTTGAAGAGTGCTCCTTCTGCCCACTTAGCGACGGCAGAAATGGAGTGACTTGGCAGTAGCTTGAGCGGGGCTCGAGCAGGGAAACACACAGACCCCCATCCAAATTAATTATGTCTTCAGGCAGACATCTCTTAAAGAGACGGTACCAGAGGCTCTAAAAGCACTCACAAATAAACGGCTTAGACGCTGAACACCATCCAGGCTTGAAGCATTCAAGCAAGCTCCTGGAGACTTTTGGGAACCCCCATTTGCAGGGGGGTTACACTCTTCCTGGCTTGGAAAAAGCTTGGCATCCACGTCAAGCAAGTACCCCCATAAGTTTCAATTGCAACCATATACATTTGCATCAGTATCACATTAGGCTCATACATGTAATCATCAGTCAATATATCACTTTACCAGAAACACATTTCTGAAACTTTGCAGTACGTCACTCTTTACACAGTATTACACACACATTGTCCATAAGTCAGGTTATTACCTTATGTACATGAAACATGAAGAGAGGGGGCCCTTTCCTATCAGCTACCTTGGGGCTGGATGGAGCAGGGGCACCATACCTAGAGGGCAACACAAGTAACTTGGAGTTAGCACTGATGTTCAGTTTGGGCAATGAGCTCAGGGACATATACACCCCTTTATGGACAACATTGAGAGGCAAGTTCACAGGCCTCCCAGGGGAATCATAACTGAGGTGCACCACAGGCTTTACAGCTTGACCAGTCTTTCTAGGGGGAACTGTTATAGTCTCTACACTCTCAGCCTCATTTTCAGCATTGTCTTTACTTGCCAGAGGAGTCTCCATTGGGGTAGAGAGGCAGAACTTGGGGCACTTTCAGCTCCAGGAGTTACAATCTCTGAGCCCACAATACTTGGCTCACATGGAGAGCTTCTGGACACTGGCAGTGGACCGTCAGGGCACTCAAAATACTCTTCTTGTTCTGGTATATCACCAGTCTGTTTCAGTCCATCATTTTCTTCCCCTGAAAGCTCAAACAATTCAACCATACACAATGATTCCATATCATCTGACTTGATGCTTTGCACTTCACTTTCTGGGAGCATTGGCTCCAGGGACAAAGCTGGGGGCTTAGACAGTCCAGAAGGCCCAGCTTCATCTCCAGTATTGACTAGGGGATTGCCCCGAAACAACTGACTCAGCTCGTAAGAAGGGTAGTATTCAAAGTCACACTCACTTTCCTCTAATATGGACTGACAGTCATGCTCAACTGTGACTTGAGGAGGGGAACACTTTAACTCAGCTTCTGTAGGTGCAGACTTTCTTGATTTTTCCTTAGCAGCAGCTCTAGTCACTGGTCCAGAGGGAGCATTTTCTGGGGGCTCAGACTCAGTCAAGATTTGTCCAATGGGCAGTAAATGATTTCTATGCATTGTTTTAACATCTTTTGAATTATTCTCAGGCCTTACTTTATACACAGGCAGATCATCTAGTTTGCCCACTACAATGTGAGGGAGATGGTGCCACCGGTCAGCAATCTTATGTTTGCCATGCAGTCCCAGATATCTTAGCAATACCCGATCTCCTTTCTGGAGTTCCTGTGCTTTCACCTTTTATCATACCTTTCTTTGTTGGCCAGATTTCTTTTGGCAGCCATGGTTTGAGCCAGTTGGTACGCATGATTTAGCTGGGCCTTAACTTTTGCACATACTGTAAATAGTTGTCAGCTCGAACCCATCAGTAGAGACCCCAAAACACACATCTACCGGCAATCGAGCTTCTCTTCCAAACATCAGGCGGTAGAGGGGGAGAACCCAGTGGCATCACTTTTGGTGCAGTTGTAGGCATGTACCAGGGTGCTAATTTGTTGGCTCCATCTAAGCTTGTCCTTTGGGTGGAGGGTACTTAGTATATCTAGCAAAGTGCGGTTGAAACGTTCAGGCTGTGGGTCCCCCTGGGGGTGGTAAGGGGTGGTTCTGGATGTTTGCACTCCACACAGAGAAAGCGTCTCTTTGATCAGATGACTCTCAAAGTTTCTCCCTTGATCAGAATGGATTCTTTGTTGAGCCCCATAGTGAACAAAAAAGTTTTCTACAAGTACTTTTGCCACAGTGGATGCCTTCTGGTCCTTGGTGGGGAAAGCTTGGGCATATCTCATAAAATGGTCAGTGACCACCAGCACATTACTAATATTTCTTTGATCTGACTCCAAACTCAGAAAATCAATACAGACCAGCTTCATGGGTGTACTGGTGGTGATGTTAACAAGGGGAGCAGCCCTCTAGGCAAAGCTTTCCTCTGTAAGCAGCGACTACAAGTTCGAATGTGTTGCTCCATATCAGCCCCCATCTTAGGCCAACAGAATCTGGATCTCACCAAGTCAAGTGTTCTGTCTATACCAAGGTACCCCATGTGGTTGTGTAAGGACCTCAGTACTGAGTCCCCCTCTGTCTACTGTTTCTTTGTATAACAGTCTATTGATCAGTTTCAACTTAGGACCTTCTTTGTATAACAATGCAGTTCTAAAATCAGTGGAACGTAATTTGGATACATCTTTCCCTGCATAGAGGGCTTCTAAAGCTGATTTGATCATGGGGTCGCTGGATTGAGCCTGCCACACTGCTGTCCAGCTGAGGCAGTGCACCAATGTCTATTGCAGAAAAGTGGCGAACAAGCAGCAGGTATGCAATTCTCAGAGGGTCCCAAACAATCCACCATACAGTCCACTGCGTCCATGGACATTTGTTTCTCCCTGTCAAACTTCTGGCAGAGTGCTCCAATAATAGGTTCTGACAGTCTGACCCAATCATTCTGGGGAACAGGCCTCCGGGAAAGAGCATCAGCATCTATGTGGTTCAGGCCTGCTCTGTACTCAACAGCATAGTCATATGTAGATAATGCAGAAAGCCACCTATGGCCAGTGGCATCCAACTTAGCTGAAGTCTGCACATACTGTAGGTCAAAGGATTATTGTCAGTTTTTACTAGTATCTTAGCCCCATACAAGTACTCATGGAATTGGTTAACAATAGTCCACTTCAAAGCTAGGAACTCTAACTTATGTACAGGATAGTTCTTTTCGGATGGGGTCAGGCTTCTACTGGCAAAGGCCACTGGTCTCAGGCCATTCTCGTGCTCTTGGTACAACACAGCCCCCAACCCTTGTTAGCATACAGTGTGCAGGACATAAGGTTTTGTTGGATCAGCATAGGCCAACACTGGAGCATGGGTGTTGATACATGATCTCATGAAAAGTAGTCTCACAATCAGGAGTCCAGCAGGCCCAAATACTTACTTTGACAAAATACACTCTTTCAGTCTCGAGGGACGCTGGACGTTTGTATTTTTTGTGGGTTAGGGATACCCTTGTAGAGTTAAGTAAAGGTGGATCACTCTTGAATAGTCCTTGATGAAGCATGTATAATAATCCACAGAATCCCAGGAATCTTTGCAGTTCTTTTAGATTTTTGGCCAGGCCAAGTGGTCAAGGCCTCGACTTTACTTGGGTCGGTCTCTATTCCTCGGGGGACTACTATGTCCCACATACTTTACTGATGTTTGAAAGAATTGACACTTATCAATGGACAGTTTAAGGGCAAAGTCTTCCAGTCAGTCCAACACCTTGAATAATCTGCTCTCATGTTCCTCCAGTGAGCTGCCAAACACAATAACATCATCTAGGTATACCAGGCACTCTTGTAAGTTCATGTCCCCCACTGCACGCTCCATCAATCGTTGAAAAGTGGCGGGGGCGCCTGAAATCCCTTGAGGCATCCTCATGAATTCATAGAAGCCAAGCAGACAGATAAAGGCTGTCTTCTCACGGTCCTCTGGGGCCATTGGGGTTCAGGTAGACCCACTGCGGAGATCCAGCACAGAGAGAACCACTTGCTTCCTGCTTAGGCAGTCTAGCATCCTGAATGCGAGGCATTGTGTACTGATAAGGGATAGTCCGCCGGTTTAAAGTGCGATAATCCACACACATCCTTACTGTCCCATTCTTTTTTCTCACTACCACAATGGGGGAAGCATAGGGGCCTCTGGATTCCTGTATTACACCAGCAGCTAGCATCTCTTGCAGGTGCCGTCTCACATCATCTTTGTCAGCAGGTGCCAGGCCTCGAGACCTCTCACAAAATGGCCTTTCATCATGCAGCTGGATATGATGCTTAGCTCCTTGCATGCATCCTATGTCCCATTCCTTTAAAGAAAACACCTGGTCTCTCTGGGCAAGCTTCTCACTAATCCTCACTTTCCATTCAGCTGGCAACAGGGAGTCACTGAAATCAAACAAGTCTGGCGTTACTCTGTCATTCTTCCCCGAACTCTTGCTACTAGGTAGCACTGCAGTGTCTGCACAATGCACATTAACCAGGGTGCAACCTCTATTTACTCGAATCTCTCTGTCAGACACATTATGAACTTGAACCATTACCCTTCTGGCATAAGCATGGGCTCTAGCAGGCAAAATACTAGGCTTGACCAGCAGTCTCTTCGGCAATTTTCCATCGCTTGGTGCATCCAACATTAATATTTTATTCTTGACATCCTTTCTAATACGGACCTCTCCCTGTAAGGTACACTGGGCATTTGGCGCCAGGATCAGAGACTCAGGTTCCTTCTTTCAGACAATTCCAACCGGTTCCTCTGGTTCTACTTTTTCAGCATCTCTCTGTGCCTCATAGGCCTTCTTGATCAGGGCCAGAATTCTTAAAGTTCTACTAGTCCTTGACCCCTGTTTTTCATAACACAACTGTGCCAGCCGTCCAAACATATGCGCATTTGTTTCAATCAACAAAAGCCCATCATACAGTCCAGTGGGGGGGGACACTAAGGCTAGGATCTCTACTTGTTCGGCCACTCCAGCCACGGAGGTGGGGAAAGACAGCCAAATTCGGATATACCCGGAATAGGGGTAGGCCTTCTCACTTAACCCCCATACATGCAGTCCTTCTAATGGCTGTAAGGGTACATCTGACAAATGCTTCTGATACCAGTCCTGGAACGCATTGTCACTTGGGAGCCACTGTCTAATACAGCTCTTGTAGACACTCCATTCACCTTTACAGTGGTCTCCATGGAGGGACCCACTATTCTGGACCAGTCTGGAGAGGCGGGTAGTGGGGGCCTGGGCAACTGACCTTGACACAAAGGGACGTGAGTTAGCATTTTTTGGACCCTCACTGGGATCATTTCATGCACCTCTTAACCACTGATTTGTTCTCTGAAGCTCTCCTTGTAGCCTATATGCAACTTTGTCTGTGTCTTTTGGGGACCGGCATTCTCTCTTCATGTGCCCATCCTTCCCACAATTATAGCAAAACATACTTTCTGGAGTTTGAGCTGGCCGAGTCATCACACTGGGAGCCAGGGCGGGGGTACTACTAACTGGAAACCTTGGTGCCATCTCCGGCTTCGGTGTGATAAGCATTTGGAGGCATCTCGTTAATTTCCCCACTTCCATGGTCAAGACATCAAGTTTTGAACTATTGTCAACATGAGATGCCTGGATAGGCACCTCCACCCCCATAGCAGAAGCGGTCGGGCAAGTGTCAGTGCCTGCACTGGTAGGAGCGGCCTTCATGATGGGACTGTCTGTTACTTTCCTAATCTCTCTCTCAGCAGTTCGCCCCATTGTGGCATATCTTTTTCCTTCTCAGAGCACTCATTAACTGCCAACCTCTGCCCCTGAACTTCACTTGATGGGTCACCCTCAGTCACTTGGGTTGTAGCAGCAGCTATTGGTGCAAGTCCCTCCCGAGGTCGCCTTTTCTCAACTCCTCGAATTTCTCTCATTAGCTCATCATAGGAGGGTGGGGATTCCAGTCGATTGGCCAGATGTAACTGAAGCAACAGCAGTTCTGAGAAGGGGCAGACTTAAGGATCCTGTCCAGCCTGGTTCGGTCCAATTCAATCGCTGGCAAACTACCTATTCTGAGGCATTCTTGCAACAGTTTTTCCAGCTGAGATACATACACAGATAACAACTCCCCTTGGTACTGTTGTGTAATTCTTACTCTCCACCACAGGTCCTCATCAGAATCTGGGCTCCCATACACATTCTCCAAGACCTCAAGATAGTCCTGTGCAGTCGCTTCAGGGTTACTGGCCCGTTTAGCAAAACTGGTAGCCAGGGCAGGGCCTTGGAGGCTCTCACTAACCCTCTTTCACTTTTCGGCTTCCGAGCATTGCCATTCTAGCACTTGAGGGGCAACATAGTCTATCCAGGTCTCCCAGTCATCCTCCCCTTGGGGGGTGGGGAGGGTGCCAGAGAAGATCCTCAACTTTCGATAAGAGCCGTGCGTAATGGCAGGTGCAGAAACAGGAGCCTACATTGGTTCAGCCACCATAACAGGTACTGGAGCAGGAGAGGGTGTTGGGGGAGGAACACCCCCAGGTGGCAAGAATAATTTCTTCAAGTCCTCCACAGTTTTCCCTTCCTCCAGCAACCATTTAGCAAATTTCTCCTCAAAGGTTTCAGATGGTGGGGTCATGTTCCCCCAGGTCTTACTGTCCTTAGTTATCACTCTCCAGCCAGTGAGGGCTCCCTCTGGGAGGTAATAGTCTGTGGCACTTTGGAGCTATCTATGGGATCCTTCAAACTCTACTAGGGCCAGGAAAGTGTGGGTGAGCAGATCAGCATGTCGACCTACCACCACAGGGTTTTGTAAACCTTCCACCATGGAAAGTACTCCCTGTACAGTGTCCGTATTGATACCCAGGGGGATGTCCAGGATAAGCATAGCATTTTGGGGGTCGATCTCCTCCCCAGTACACCACTCCACCAACCGGTGCACAGCCACTTCTGTCAGGGTACCCATTTATTTTTTTATTTTTTTACAGTGGTTCGTAAATGTGGCCACTAGAGGACACGCCTCCACCCAGAGGTTAGGGTTTGCAGTAGTTAAACTAACTTGGTCACAGCCCTCTGGGACACTGTAACCCCCCCTTTCTTTCCACTAGTGGCCCACACAGTGCATTAGGAATATCTTCACAATGTACACTTACCCCCAGGGCTGACTTTTTCGACTGGACTCTGGGGACCCCCTGTAAAACAAGATGATGCAGTGCAAAAGCCACAGTACAATACTTTAACATAAACCTTGCTGAAACAAACAGATCTGATGTATTTAAGTAGCTGTAACAAGGACAGGGGGAAATCAGGTTAATTAGGTTAAACACATTAATAATCACAGTTCTGTGCGCATATTCAGAATCCCAAATTGTCACTTTCACTGGGTATCCAGGATGGGGGTGGCTAGCCAGGATCGGTGCTGCTGGTTGGGGCCCTGTGATGGAAAAACACTGGCACAAAACCCAAATTGTAATCCGGAGCCAGTTAGCTCAGTTTGTGAAGAAATGAAAAAAAAACAATTAGATGACACACTTGCAGTTCGATAAACAGATGGCAGGGAGCTACCCTGCTTTGTACTCACAAACTCAATGCTGGAAACTGGATGGAAGGCAGATTGTCCTGGATTGCCAGAAGGAGCAGACCCTGTGGACAAGGTCCTTGTGACTGGACCCCACTGCAGTTTAGAGCAAATAGATGTAGTTTGGATTAAGCTGGGGTTTACTTCCAGCTTCATGCACTCAATTCAGTGTACAGGGGATTTGAAACGTGACTCCCCACAAGCACTACACACATTTATATGTAAAAGGAAAGTACTATACCAGGCAGGCTGCTTTTCTATCCCGATTGCAATTACTGCACAATACCTGGGAGAACACACACAGCAGATTCAGTTCCTGACAGACCGAGCACGATTCAGCAATTTCTCCAGTCTTCTACAGGGTGAGCCTGGTTTCTACTCTTCAGATCTCCTTGATTCTCTTCATAGGTCAGATTCAGTCCGAACAGGCGCTTTCACAAGCTGCAGACTGAAACTTAGGGTCTTACACACGATTCCCGCACTAAAACTACACACTGAAGAAGCACACAGCTCCTTGTCTCTTCACTGCCCCAACTCATCTGATCTTTCCAGTAGACAGAGGCAGGTATTTCCTTTGAGTTCCTCCCAGTTCAGTTGGCTGGTTTGGCTGTCACTCACAATCAGACTCCCCCTGTTGGTGCAAAAAGGCGCCGAAGTCCAAACTACAATTCCCAGAGGCATCTGCCATACAGTCCCATTGTGGCTGGCTCCAGAGGAGAGTCCAGGTTATTCGTCCAGAGCAGACTCCATTTTAAAAGATCTCCATAATGATTGGTCCAATTCGGCAGTTCAGAACCAACATGAGGGAGCTACTCTGCACTGTCCTTGCTACAAGAAAGCAGGTTAAAACAAACTGCATTTTCATTATTACTCTAACAGGTTTCAAGCAAACAATTACATCTTTGAAGAGTGCTCGTTCTGCCCACTTAGCGTCGGCAGAAACGGAGTGACTTGGCAGTAGCTCGAGCAGGGCTTGAGCAGAGAAACACATAGACCCCCATCCAAATTAATTATGTCTGCAGGCAGACAGCTCTTAAAGAGATAGTACCAGAGGCTCTAAAAGCACTCACAGATAAATGGCTTAGACGTCGAACACCATCCAGGCTTGGAGCATTCAAGCAAGCTCCTGAAAGGGGGGTTACATACAGATATTCATAAATGAATTTCTTACCATTCAATATAAACATGCCCCCAACGCTACTAGGAGGGTCAGAGGAAAACAGACGAGGTGGCTGCATAAAGACCTCCTTGCTAATCTGCGCCAGAGGGACAAGCTCTGGATTTGCTACAAACAAACTGGCCTACAGTCAGATCTTATTTCTATCATGAACTAAGGAACAGACGTAAGAGACAAGTTAGAGCTGCTAAAAGTAAATACTGCAAGGACCTTCTACAAAGCTCAGCCTGCGACCCGAGGAAATTCTGGGCCCATGTCAAAACATTTCTGGGTATCTTGCAGTCGGTCACTCCTGATGAAATGATCATAGATGGGGCACATTGTGACGACCCTAGGACCATCTCAAACAGTTTTAACAATCTTTTCTCTGATCTGTCACACTATACCTTGGCTTTGCAACTTAGTGGATCGCACTCCAATCTACCTACCACACTACCATCAGACAACCAT
This sequence comes from Neoceratodus forsteri, assembly GCA_016271365.2. Classification (NCBI taxonomy): domain Eukaryota; kingdom Metazoa; phylum Chordata; order Ceratodontiformes; family Ceratodontidae; genus Neoceratodus; species Neoceratodus forsteri. The sequence continues at coordinate 84,297,502 of JADMNL010000034.1, forward strand.
ACTGCCCTATCGTATGATGCTCCTCCAGCGCCACCATTCTATTTCAAGGCTATATCAAGAGCGGAAGTTCTGAAATTACTGAGATCCATATCTGCCAATACCAACTCTGGTTCTGACTCACTGGAACCTCGTCTTCTTAAGCTGGCTGCTCCACTCATTGCCTCTCTGATTGCCAGAATCTACACTTTATCCCTTATCCATAGCACTGTGCTGAACCTATGGAAATCTGCAAGAGTAACGCACATCTTTAAAAAAGGTGACCCAAAGGACATGGCCAATTACAGACCTATAGCAATTCTCTCTGTCCTTAGCAAGATCCTAGAGAAAATAGTTGCATCACAGACCATTAACTACCTTACACGCTACAGTCTCCTCTCAGACACCCGGCATGGTTTCGGAGAAGGTCATAGCACCACCATGGCTCTTCTTCAACTAACTACTGATATTCTGTCCCACAGGGATTCTGGAAAACTCACAGGTGCCATCTTCATTGACCTCACTAAGGCTTTCGACCTTGTAGACCATCCCCTGCTTCTCTCCACTCTTAATAAATTCCATTTCTCTACCTCTGTTGTGGACTGGTTCTGTAGCTACCTGTCAAACAGGTTGCAAGCTGTCAAATTTAACTCCTCCCTGTCCAACACATCTACTATCAACCTTGGGGTCCCCCAGGGCTCTATCCTTGGGCCCCTTCTGTTCTCAATTATCAACAATGCAGCTGAGGTCCTGGAATCCTGCTCAGCTATTCTCTATGCTGATGACCTGATCATCTATACTAGTTCTTCTAGTATTGCCTGCATAAACACATCACTTACTTCAGACTTCAATAAGGTCTTAGACTGGCTACTAGATTGTAAGCGTGTACTAAATGAAAAGAAAACGAAAGCCATGCTCCTAGGTTCCGCACCGAAGATTAAGGCCTGTTCTAGTTTGCTGGAGGTTCTTCACCCAGGAGGATTTCCACTTGAAAATGTTACCTCCTTCAAGTACCTTGGGATCCTGCTGGACCAGTCCCTGGATTTTAATCTTCACATTCAGTCCTCGTGCAAAGCTGTAAACTGGAAACTGGGAGTAGCTTACAAAATGAGCTACATGCTTACACCCTTGGCCAAAGTAGCAATTGCCCGAGGTATTCTGCTCCCAACCCTTATTTATGGTGCCTCTATTCTTACCTCTGCCCATAAAACCTCCCTACTAAAATGAGACGTAACTTATAATAATATATGCCAATTTGCCTCTTCGTCGCCTCGACTCAAACATCACTGCCTTCTTTATAAGGATCTGAATTGGCTCTTATCCTCTGCCAGTAGACAATACTACCTTGGATCACTAATGGGCTCGATCATCCGGGGGAAAAAACCCATCCCAGCTGGCGGCATTGCTGGTCCCTCAACCATCCTCTCATGGCCTGCGATCAGCTGACAAATCCTTGCTGTATGTTCCAAGATGTCGGAAGACTAAAGGCACAGGGGCCTTCCAATTCTCTGCTCCCAGGCTATGGAATGCTCTTCCACTCAACCTTCGGCTGTCTCAGTCTCACTTTGGATTTAAAAGTGAATATCATCGTTATCTATCCTTAGCTGATGCTTGTACATGCTTTGACCCAACCTGAAGCTCCTGAGACTCACCAGTAATGTCACCCCTGCTCTAATCCAGCTTCAAGACTGTCTCCTCTTCCCCTCCCCATATTTTTCCTTCTCTTTGTAAATAACTTCTTGACTACTAGCTCTCTTCCTTCTCGAACCTTGTTGCTGACCATCCACTGTTGTTTTGCCAATTACCACCCCTGACCTTCCTTCTGTCAGTCTTTCTTGTTATGCTTGAACATTCCTCACATTTCTCTCTATATAACCTTACTACCTTATTAACCCTTTCACTCCACAGTTTGGGTCCGTGGTTTCTGCACTTATTGTATATCTTTACTGCCATTATCTGTATAATACTTGCCATTATTTTTTGTTGTTTCTACCCATTGTATTTTTGTAGCACTGCTGTACTGTTCCTCTATTTGTATTATTGTACATATGTTACTGTTGTTCAACTGTTCTCTTTTTGTTGTACTCTCCTGGGTCGTGCCTGAAAATAGTCATTTTATGACTAGTGCACCTACCTGGTTAACAAAAACTAAATAAAAATAAATAAATAAATAAATAAATAAAAAGAAGGTTAATGAATAAAGAACAAAGACTTCCTGAGACTGGAACAGGAAGTGAACATTTAAATTTCAGAATCCAAATACCCACATCCAGGTATGTTTATACTTAGAGAACGGTTTGTTGCCCAGCCTATTGTTCTAAAACCAACCTTGGACGTGCATCAAAGGCAACTGTAACTTTGATTCAGTATAATTCCTGTCAACAAACAAAACTGTACCATCCACATACCGTTCCACACCCATGCCACTCATCTCAGAAGGTGATCTGTTTACACAGGAGGGAGAAGAGCGGGCCAAGAACGGATCCCTGCTGCACTACAGAATTACTTCACTTGTTTTCAAAGTTCTTCATGGCCTTGCTCTTTCCTAACTCTGATATCATCAATGCCTACTCCCCAGCCCATAACCTACATTCCTAAAACTCTAGACTTCTTTCTGGGCCCCATGTTTCCCTCTCAACCACTGGTGGGTAGTCCTTTAGCATCTCTACTTCTGATATATGGAATCTCCTCCATTTCCCCCGCTATTGATCTTCATTCTTTACCCTCCCCACCTCTCCCGCCACAGCTTTCCCCTTATGCATGGGTTCTGAGGTGCCAATCAGTTTTCTCTGACGTTTCTGTTCAGCAGTTCCTTAAAATTTTGCCCTGCTTACTGACATGCTTTGCTATATACTTCTGATTAATTCGTTTTATCAGTTGTCCAGTTATCTGTTTGCAGCCCTAATAGTATTGCTTATCCCAAGTTCACACTCTCTCTTCTCCCTTAACTTGCCCTGATATTACATCATTGCTTATTTCCTTTCTGAACTCACTATAACTTTACCCAGCAGTAAGCATTTTGGTTACATTTGTATGATAGGCATTATATAAATAAAATGTTACTGTATTATAATCACTGGGTCTTCCTTTTTACCAAAGGAAAACCGTGGCGTTATTTGCCGTAATAAAGGAGTGTTTACTACGGCAAACACGCGCATTGGTTTTCCCTCGGTCTACGCATGTGCCCACCACAGCTCTTCCTCCTGGACTGCTGACCACCGACAACATCCTGTGAAGAGACAAACCGCCACTGGAACTCGGTGGTAAGTCACGCAAACAAAATAAAAAACTTTCACCTGCCACAGCAAAAAAACAAAACAAAACAGAAAACATTTAAATAAACAAAAAATGGCCGTGGACCACGCACTCTAACCAAAGCGGACTGTGGCCACACAGGAGTCACAGTTGTCTGTTCTGTTCTTATTTTATATAATTGCTGTGGCCAAAAAGGAAGATCCAGCAATTATATAAAATAAAATATGGGTACATGTGTGTAAACTCGAAGTTTACACACACCCTCGGAGTTAGATGCTATGCATAAACCCCTCAAGCTTCACTCTCAGGGTCTATGTAGCATCTAGCCCCTCGAGTGTGTGTAAACTTCCTGTTACACACCTCGACCCACACTTTATTCTATAGATACTACAGTAGCGGCAATCCTAATCTTCCGCTTTACTACATTTCCGGATGGTACCCCATTAAGGTACTGTGAAATAGCACTTCCCTCTTACCACAGTGTCCTCAAGATACCACATTAGTTGAAGTGTTACCTTATTGTGCTGCTTAGATAGCACAATTAGGTAATACATGCACTTTTTCCTCCACTTTACCCTTTCCTTATCCCGTTCATTTAAGAAGCTGCTTTCTGGTTCATGTTCCTTAAGCTCTGGTCTTTTCTGCCCCCTACTATTCGCTCCGCCTCCTCCACATAGTCTTTCAAAACTCTCCTTCCTGACATCTCTGTTTACTCCTGTCTTTGCCCCAACCCCCTATTATCCTAAATGCATCTCTGTGATCAGGCCTCCTTAGGTATGTTAACACTACCTACCTGGTTTTCATTTGCATTGTGGTCCAGGCTATGCCATTCCAACTGTTGTGATGCTGCGCCAGTTTATCTGGTAGCTCCCTGCATTGCTGCCAGGGAATTTCCAACATTTCTGTCAAATTTTTATCGGGGGGGGGCAGAGCAGTTGACAGATCCTCTCAGCTTTGCCTGGACTTTTCGCTCCCACTTGATGTGAAGGGTTGAGAGAGCTGCACCAGTCCTCTGTGAGCAGCTTGGAGAGTGGACCACATGCTAGCAAAATGTGGGTAAGAGCGAGAGGTGGTGTTAGGCACAAGTGAACCAAGCGGCTGCTCAGGGTGCCAGATCACAAGGGGCGCACTAAAGTAGAAAGGAAAATGACACCCTCATATCTTCAAAATTTTATTTGTTTCCATGTCAACAGACAACTCTTTTCATGTAGCTGTTAGAGATGCATGCAACTGCCTTAGTCTGTTTTCACTCTTCATACTAGGCCCTGTAACTGTTCTGGGAGGCTCCATTTGGTGGTTGTTGAAATCTGATTGTCCCTGAGAGCTGCATTAGCATATGAGAACATGATGCATATTCACCCTTTAAATTCCCCAGTATGCCTGTCTACTCGATCAGTCTTCAAAGAAATGAGCTGCAAGAAGGTATGAAATTCCACTTTTACCTTCAGTAAGCTTTGCAAACTACCCGAGTTGTAATGCAGGGTTTTTCCCTTTAAACCCCATTCGGTTTATGTGTTTCCAGAGAGCTTTCACAGGGTATTTGTTCTTTCAGCATAGAAATACATGGTATAAATGATTGGTCTGACATCATGTTCTCATATGCTAATGCAGCTCTCATGGACAATGAAATTTCAACAACCATGAAATGGAGACCCCCAGGACAGTCACAGGGGGCTACCATGAGCAGTGAAAACAAACTAAAGGTAACACATATAGCCCTAACAGCTACTGTACAGGACAGGAGTAGTCTGTCGACATGGAAACAAATACAATTTTAATGATATGAGGGTGTAGTTTTCCTAAAATATTAAAACCCAAATTATTGTCATCACCCTTGTATTTACAGAAGTTTTTTCACTTTTTGGATGCATGCTGGGGCAGAAGGGTGGAGAAGGGGCAATGGGTGCAGTGAAGGGGCACCACAAATATTTCTGCTTGGGGTGCTATTAGGTCTAAAATCAGTTCTGGTAAGAGCAGAGCAGGCAATGGGGCTGGAGGGACATAGGCATTAACAGGACTGTGGGTATATGGAAGAGGGTCCAAAGAGAAGAGGTGGGGTTATGGTAGCTTGGCCACAGGCTTGAGTAGACTTTTAGCTGCATCTTAGCTGACACCAAAACAGCTATCATCCTGCACCAGCACAGGAACCCTCCAAAACAGCGATCATTCTGCACCGGCACAGGAACCCACCAAAACAGCAATCATCCTGCACCGGCACAAGAACCCACCAAAACAGCGATCATCCTGCACCAGCACAAGAACCCACCAGAACAGGGATCATCCTGCACCGGCATAAGAACCCACCAAAACAGCGATCATCCTGCACCGGCACTGGAACCCACCAGAACAGGGATCATCCTGCACTAGCACAGGAACCCACCATAGCAGCGATCGTCCTGCACTGGCACAGGAACCCACCAAAACAGCGATCATCCTGCACTGGCACAGGAACCCACCAAAGCAGCAATCATCCTGCACCGGCACAAGAACCCACCAAAATAGCAATCATCCTGCACCGGCACTGGAACCCACCAGAACAGGGGTCATCCTGCACTGACACAGGAACCCACCATAGCAGCGATCGTCCTGCACTGGCACAGGAACCCACCAAAACAGCGATCATCCTGCACCGGCACTGGAACCCACCAGAACAGAGATCATCCTGCACCATTCCCTGAGCTGTTTACGCTGTCTGATTTGCAGCAATGCAAGTCATCTCCACCACGACTTGTAATGGCGCAGATCAGGTAGTATAAACTAGCCTTGTGATTGCAACCTAGACTGCAGCTCAGCTGCTGTGCATCTCAGTGTGCTAGTGCTGATTCTGTGGAACCATTTTGTTTTCATGTTGTAACTGTACTACTATTGTATTATGTTATGTTATGTTATACAGTCACTGTTATATGCTTTATTTTAGATGCACCATGTATTATTTTCTGTTTGACCTGTACTCAATTCTACCCCTTTCCCTTAGGATGCATCTGGAAATTAGCTCAGTATGTATTTCCTGTAAAAATGTTGAAATCAAGCAATAAATAAATAAATAACATTTACCCATTTAGTTCCTGTTTTGGTGGTGGAGGGGGGCAGTAGGGTATTCTTAAGTCATGCTTGTGTCTCTGGTCCCATCTGAGATGTCTCCCTGTCCAGATGAAATGTTCCCTGATGTGTCCTGCACATCTCCTCCCCAGCACTCACTTGTCCTTGTTAGGATTCAGCCAACTCCTGTGAACAGCCTCTGCCTTCTCCAAGTTTGGATAGTCTCAAAGGAAACAAAATTTCTGTTCCTGCTCCTGCCCTTTCCTTAACTACCGTCCCCAAAACATGAAAGCTTGCCTTTACCTCCTCCGTGCTCCTCCTACTCAGATCATTTGTGTCCACATGCACGATCAGATCTGGTTTCCATCCGTCCTCGCCAGTGAGTTCTACCACCCAGCACCTGAGTCTGTAGCACCCGAGTAACAGCGCACCACCTTTTGCCCATACAGTGTGAGACCCACTTCCCTCCCTGTACCCCCTCGCTATTGAATCCCCCAGCACTAATACCTTTCTCCTACCCCCACCTTAGCATGTCCCCATCTGTGGCTACCTGGGGGGTGCTGGTCCCTTTGCACTGTGTAGACTTCCTGTTACCCCTCTGACAACAGCAGAAATTACCTGTTGCCCATACACAACACTTGTTCCATAGGCTCCAACATCCCCTCTCTTCCCCTTCTCCCCCCACTGCTGTCCAGTCACCAGCTTTGGCATGGATGGGCCTTTGTGGTTCCGTGTTCCATAGCTTCTTAGATGGCTCAGTGGCTGAAGCCCACTAACAGTGTATTTCAGCCCTTGCTGCTTCCAGTTCTTGACCTGGAAGCTCCTACAGTTCAGGCCGGGGCTGAAGTTTAGAGCTCCCTGAGGGTTACCACTGTTCCACGTTCCCCTCCAATGCACCGTGTATATTTCGCAAACACAACATAGTTATTTAAACTTTTTATGCACTTAGTTACAGCCAAGTTTCTCCTTTGTGGCAGTACCCTAGCTAGGATTTTACCCGCCTTCTCACTTTAGCCCCTTTTTTTGCAGTCTCAGTTGACTTAGCACCCCTTTACTTACATACACACAGATTATCTTACCTTTGCTCCATGGGTGTACCTTGACTGGTACTCTTCCAAATAAAGATGAGCTCCAGAACTAGGAGACATGCAAGGAAAGTGGAGAGGGGAAATTCCAGGAAGGATGTGAGGAAATGTTTCTTCACAGAAGGGGTGACAGAAGCATGGAACTGACTGCCAGTTGAAGTTCTGGAAGCCAAAATGATGGAAAGCTTCAAGAATGCATGAGATAAAAACAAGGGCACACTAGTACAGAAACAGGGAGGGGGAGGATGCCCAGAGGCCAGGAAGGGTCTGCAGAGGTATAATAGACAGGGAACCCATGGGTAGACTGGGTGGGCCTAGCAGTCCTTTTCTGCTAGAAAATTCTATGCTTCTACATTTCTGCCTCATCTACCTACTGTCTCACCTTCATATGCCTCACAGGCAGAGTATCATGTGGACCTGCAGATGCCTGCTGTGGACACCAATGCTGCAATCCTACTCTGTGGTACTATAACCCTCTCCCCCCCATGGGTAGGGGCTTAACTCCATTTCCCCCCCCCCCCGAAGGCTGCTGGTCTTCCGTTTCCCTCTTTTTTCCCCTGTTTGTCCACCACCACAGTCCTGGGTCCTGTAGTGCCCTTCTGAGTTTCTGACCAGCCCCCGTGTGTGGTTATTGGGTTATTTGGGGCTGGAGGAGCAAATGTCATGGGACCGCCACATTGCCTGGCCCTTTAAAAGTGTCAGTGGGGTCCGCACATGCGCAGTAGTGCCTAGTGCACTTCAGGATATTATAGAAGCCGCCCAATCACCTCTCAGGAGATCTTGACCCCCAGGATATGTTAGTTGGGGGTTGGACACACAGATGAGGTACCTCAAAAGTGTTTGGACTGTTTATTTTAAGAGAGCCAATGGCGCTACAGAACAGCGGATGAATTTGCATATTAATAAGGCTGGCTTTAATGTTAACAAGCTGCCTGGGGGGACTGTACATTTTGGAGCTAGCCACAGGCAATCTGAACTGTTTCAAAGCATAATTCAGCAGTCGGATGACAGACAGTAAAGGCTGCTACTGGACTGTGGGATAAATGAATGTAAAGACTGCACTGTTTGGCAGCAAGGACTCTTAAAAGTTGGACCCGCTGTTAAAACTGTACTGCACTGTTATAATAGCAACCATCTTTGATACTTTGACCCCCAGTGCCAGCCAATCAAGGACTTAGGCACCCAAAGACAGTGTGAAATGACTGCTGGGAGAGGTGTGAACTCTATTCTATGTGCCCAACGTTAAAAACTAACCAATAATCAAAGGGAGTTAATGTTTAATAATTTTACTGATTGACAGCATGCTCCAGCCAGTCAAAGGCTGGGATTTTTTGTGTGAAACTCCAGGGACTTTTGCAGCTTGGGGCAGTCTGGCTTGGGCTCCCATTGAGTCAAGAGAGCTTATTCTGTGCATGGAGAAAAATTTGGAAACTGGCCTAGGGCTTTTGCAGTTGAACGCCTGAGGAATTTGGAAAAGGTCTTCTTCCATTTTGGAGACCCAGTGTTTGCAGCAAATCTGCAGCAGTTTGATGAACCCTGAGATGTTGAAAGGGTTGCTGGAACTGTGTGTGCCAGATACTGAGGTTTCCAGTTTTGTCCTGAAGCTGAAGGAAATCGTGGAAACAAGTCTGCAGGTATCCAGTGTTCAGGAACCTGCCTTTATTGCTGAAATCCGGCTGTGTAAAGGTGGTGCTACCACCCAAGAGACTGAATGCTGCTAGCCAGTAGCCACTAGCAAGGTGGAATTCAAGGGAACCATTGCTGCACCATGGAGCTGCTAATCCCAGTTCAGGCAGAAGACAGAGACTGCAGTCTGCACAGCCACAACTTGGAGCCAGGTAAGGGAGCTGCTAACCCTTGTCCAGTGGGGTGGACTGGGCTGCAGGGAGCCACGGGTGCATGCCTGAATGCTAGGGCACTCTGGACCCATTTGGGGAGTCGGACTGTGGGGTCACTCCTGGGTCCGGGCTCACTTGTGGATCAAGAAGCCTTGTGCTGTGCTCCCATGCTCCAGCCTGCCTGCAGGCTGAAGGGGACAAGCTGCTAGACTCTGCAAGCAAGTCCGAAGGGGACAAGCTGCTAGACTCTGCAAGCAAGTCTGAAGGGGACAAGCTGCTAGACTCTGCAAGCAAGTCAGAAGGGGACAAGCTGCTAGACTCTGCAAGCAAGTCAGAAGGGGACATGCTGCTAGACTCTGTAAGCAAGTCCGAAGGGGGCAAGCTGCTAGACTCTGCAAGTAAGTCAGAAGAGGACAAGCTGCTAGATCCGGCCACATCATCCATCCAGTTTGCTATCCATCTGCTTGTTGCCTCATGGTGAAATTGTTCCTCCTGGTTGAACCCACTGAACCAGAACCTGGACATCAGTGTCTACAGAACTGTGAGTAATACAATGCTTGCCCTGACCAGGGGGTCTAGTGTAAAGTTGTCTGCAAGTGTAAAACTATTTCACTTCTACAAATCCAAAGTGTTTCAAGGGCCCCAACACTGGTCAACCCGTGGCAACATACAGGCCTGCACTGGTCCTGGGTACCCAAATAGACTAAGGGGAGCACTGGTACCAGTGGGGAGGAGGGCTAATGTGCTGTTGGGGGGTGGGCACTGTTGTTAAAAGCTATTACATATTTGAAGTGAAGGTGTTTTTCAGCTTCTCCATTCCCCTTTCCTCCTCATGATAAAAGATTTAAGGTTGTTGTTGCTAAAAGAGGCCATGAGCATATTATTAGCTATAGTCTTAAAAGACATGTGTTTTACAGTATTGTGAAACCAAGTGGTATTCTGTTTGTGGGGTGACTGGAAGGTGAGGTGGGGAGGTATGGTATCCTGGGGGTTGTACTATGCAAACACCTGGCCCACTTCAATTTTACTCTGGATGGAGCCACCGCACTGTTTATTTATATCTTTGGGAAAGAACCCCCGATTGTCATCAGAACAGAACCCAGGCCCCTTAACCTGTATAGTAGTCAGCAAGCAGGGGTAGCAGCCCACTGGCACACGGTATCTGGGCTAAAGTACTAACACCCTGGGACATCATGCGTAGGGACTGCAGTTGTGGGGCTTAAATCTCCTGTCTCCTCTAAGGCTGCTGCTGATCCTTCACAAATCACACACCTGTTTTACAGGTCATAACTAACCACTCCACCCACAAGAGACTGCAGTATTCTCCCAGCTAGTGTCCCTTCCCTGACTACCAAAAGTTAGAAAACAGCCCCTAAACACTGAACAAAAAGCACTTACTTTTTATCCCTACTCACTCACATTGCCATTTTAAGTATTAAATGAAATTAATTCCATTTTCTAGTGTAGGCTATCTGCTCTGTGTTCTCTCCTCCCTCTCAGCTCTCCTAGCTGTTTGCCGGGCTGTTCGACAGTAAGTGAGACACAGCGAGAAAGGTCGGATTGGGGAGAATGCTGTCCTACTGTTGTACGGATAGCCTGATTTAATATTGTGTGCCAGTGATGGTCCATCCTGGTTTGCAGTGGATGAGTTGATTTGTTTCCACTCCATGTGTCCACTTTTTGCTCTGAATTAAGTAAACTACATCACTTGGTTCAGCTTTGATGTAGGATCCATGTCTAGTTCTTGTTGTGCTGTGCTGTCCAGTTTTGATGTTAGTTTGGGCGGAAGTGTGGATGCAGGTCTTGCATCTTGTATTCTTGTTCTGTGTCGTTCCTCTCATGTCACGCTTATTTTGATCAGCTGGCAGTTTACTGTGGGTTATTTTGTTAGGAAAGTTAGAGGGGCTGCTTGTAGATAATGACTGGTGATTGGTGTAAAAACATTTTTTTTTTAAGTTTTCCCTCTTCGCTCAGCATAGGTTATAGTTCTTGAATCATTTCCTGAAGGGCCGTTAGCATGGAACTCCGTGTAAAAGACGAGCTGATGAAAGGGGAATATGGGAGACCCATGGTGACTGGAGTGGGGGGGGTGATGGATGACAGTAGAACAAAAAACAAAGGATCGGCAACATCTGTGGGAGAGGGATTTAAGGAAATGATCTTGTGAAAAGGCTGGAGACAACAGTGGCGGTGGGAAGTTGAGATGATTTACCCTATTGCCTTGCCGTTTTCTTTTACTGTACTGCTCTCCTGCTGTACATTTCCTTCAGCAGACAGGGTGGAGAGCAGCCGAATTTACAGCCTATGCCCCCCTGATCAGTCAGCAGGGGGTGCAGGAATGCTGGGTGTTCCCACACTCTCTCTCCCTGTAGGCCAATTGCCTAACTTTTGTGACTTTCTCACCCCCCCCCCAAGCTGGCTATAGTTTGGATTGTGAGCCCAGGTCTCCCAGATGGAAGCATGATGTTGCCCCGAAGCAGCACTGAGCCACTGGCCCTTCTAATGCTAGCTTCAGGGTCACAGTGTACTCAGGAGCTGGCGGGATGACAAGGTTCCACTTGGAACCAACACCCACTCAACAGAAGGTTGCCGATGGGGAGGAATAATTTTTTTGTCTCATGTCCAACTGTCATTTCAGAAAAATACCACCTCATTCAGAGTGTGGGTGTGACTAATTGGGACGCATATATAAAATAACAAGAACATTACTGAGTCAGTTTCCTGTTCGTTATTTGTAATACGTTTTCCTTTTTTGCTACACAGCTAATTCAACTGTGTTCCACAGAACAAGGCGGCTGCCTAAACTTGTACTGAAGACTCCTTCTGGGTGGGAGCACAAAACTAAGACTGAAGCTCAATTTTGGGTTCATGATGGAGTCCTTCCACCCCACTGCCCACTGACTCAGGGTGGTTAACATGTGGACAGTCATCAGTGGTGTCCAGTGCACCCCCCCCCCAGTGGCTCAAAAAAGTCTGCAATTTCTTTTTAAAGTTTATGCTTTCTTGCTCACATCTTGTCAGGCCATGATTTTCAAAAGGGGTTTCTAAAGTTTTCAGATGCCAACTGATATTTGAAATAAGCCCACCCACCCCACCCTCGACAGCAAGGTGAAACCCATGGATGGGAAAATACTGCAACATTTTAAATTAAAACACTCCTCCCTCAGGCTCAAGTTCTACTGCTTCTCTCTGTGAGAGCTCCCCCATGTTCAGTTCGTAAGAGAGCAGATAATGCAGCTTGTGGCTAGTGTGTGGGGGAGCTTCCTATTAGAGAGGGCCGCACCTCTCCCAAATAATAACCACATCAGAGGGTTAGCAAGCTTTACCCCTGCTCATTCACCAAATTTAATTACATTTCTTATGCATTCCTGCTTTTTCTAGGGGTGTACTACTGGTTTGTGGTTCATATTTGAGCAATCAATCACACAGCTGAGTGAGTCGTAATTTAAAATGTTGGCGCAAGAGCCAGCCCATCGGTGCAGCCATAGTGCTACCACTCACAATGCCAGTGACCTGGGTTCAAGAACGAACCAGGGTTGCTGGAGGCATGGCTGAGGGGAGGTGGATTGAGCGTCCCTTGGATGCGCTCCACCTCTGGGAGGGTAGCATCTGTGGTGCAGTGCCCCTGGGAGACCACAGGAGGTACTGCCACAAGAAAGTCTAGTCAAGTAGGGTGGACATTAGCCTGGGAACAAGTGTGTCACGCTGCAAACAGCTCACCCTCTGTCCACATTGTAAGGGGCTGGGGATGGTGTTGGGAAAAACATCTGACTGGAACTCAGGATGACACCCGCCTTCTGTGCTGCAGCCCCCTCAATAACACAAAGCACTCTCCACACTCACTGAAGCTCAAGTTCCTCTGGGAGGTTAGGGGGACCCCTGCTGGCCCCATCTGGGGGGGAGCCAGGACGGAACCTGCACGGAGAGGTAAGTCCCGGGGAAGGTAGATGATGGGGCTGTGCTTCTGAAAACAAAGAAACCCCTTTTCAGAATTCTCGAGTTACAAGAATTTAAGAATGTATAAACTTTAAAAAGTCCCACGATGTTTTGAGCAGCTGTGGGGGAGAGTGCACTTGACACTGATGACTGATGTGGGCCACAAAGCAGTATTATACCCCTAGAAAATGCAGGAATTTATAGGAAATGCGGGCTTCATAATTACAGATGGCTTGAAGGCCACGAGGCAGATGGCCGAGGTAGTGGGAAAGGCCAGTGGGATGTTGAAGTGTATTGGAAGGGGAATCACAAGCCGAAGGATAGAGGTAATAGTTATACTGTACAAGACACTGGTGAGGCCTCATCTGGAGTACTGCATCCAGTTCTGGAGGCCACACCTTCGTAAGGACACTGAGAGAATAGAAACGGTGCAGAGGAGGGTGACCAAAATGGTGCAGGATTTGCATGACAAGCCTTACGGGGAAAGACTGAGAGACCTCAATATGTACACACTGGAGCAGAGGAGGGAGCGAGGGGTCATGATAGAAACATTCAAATACCTCAAGGGCATTAACAAGGTGAAAGGAGACAACTTATTTCTGTTTAAAAGTAGGGCCAGGACAAAAGGGCACGACATGAGACTCGTGGGTGGCCACATAAGGGCAAATGTCAGAAAGTTCTTTTTTACGGAGTGAGTGGTGGATGCATGGAATAGCCTGCCCCAGGAGGTGGTAGCCACCCCTACAGTGGCAGGCCTCAGACATGCATGAGACAGGCATAAAGGAATATTAGAGATGGGAAGAAATGCTAAAGCCAACAACCCAATAGGGTCACTGGCCACTTCGTCAGGTAGCTTAAACAGCAGACTGGATGGGCCTGGTGACCCGCATCTGCCAACAGTATCTGTGTATCTACAGTATGTATCTCTGTATCCAGGAATACACAGATTCCAGGCCTGCACTGATTCCATGACTCCAGGTCTGCACCTATTCCATGATTCCAGGCCTGCACTGATTCCATGATTCCAGGTCTGCACCGATTCCATGACTCCAGGCCTGCACCGATTCCATGACTCCAGGCCTGCACCAATTCCATGATTCCAGGCCTGCACCGATTCCATGATTCCAGGCCTGCACCGACTCCATGACTCCAGGCCTGCAAAGATTCCATGATTCCAGGCCTGCACCGGTTCCATGACTCCAGGCCTGCACCGATTCCATGACTCCAGGCCTGCACCGATTCCATGATTCCAGGCCTGCACCGACTCCATGACTCCAGGCCTGCAAAGATTCCATGACTCCAGGCCTGCACCGATTCCATGATTCCAGGCCTGCACCGATTCCATGACTCCAGGTCTGCACAGATTCCATGATTCCAGGCCTGCACCGACTCCATGACTCCAGGCCTGCACCGATTCCATGATTCCAGGCCTGCACCGATTCCATGACTCCAGGTCTGCACAGATTCCATGATTCCAGGCCTGCACCGATTCCCTGACTCCAAGCCTGCACTGATTCCATGACTCCAGGCCTGCACCAATTTTATGACTCCAGGCCTGCACTGATTCCATGACTCCAGGCCTGCACCAATTCCATGATTCCAGGCCTGCACCAATTCCATGACTCCAGGCCTGCACCAGTTTTATGACTCCAGACCTCCACCGATTCCATGACTACAGGGCTGCACCAATCCCATGACTCCAGGCCTGAACTGATTCCATGACCCAAGGCCTGCACTGATTCCATGACTCCAGGCCTGCACCGATTCCATGACTCCAGGTCTGCACCGATTCCATGACTCAGGCCTACACCGATTCCATGACTCCAGGTCTGCACCGATTCCATGACTATAGGCTCTCACTGATTCCATGACTCCGGGCCTGCACTGATTCCATGACTCTGGGCCTGCACCGATTTTATGACTCCAGACTTGCACTGATTCCATGACTCTAGGCCTACACCGATTCCAGGTCTGCACTTATTCCATGACTACAGGCCTGCACCGATTCCATCACTATAGGCTCGCACTGATTTTCTGACTACATGCCTGCATTAATTACATGACTGTAGGCCTGCACTAGTTCCATGACTATAGGCCTGCACCAATTCCATGACTCCAGGCCTGCAACAATCTAGTGGGCAGTCTTCCAGTTCTAATCTTTGGATTTTCCCTGAATGTAGTCAAATTGTTGGGAAGATCATCTATTTTTAAAAGGCCTTGAACTTTCTTGATGACAGAAAGAATATCTGTAATGCAGGAATTAGTTGATATATGTTTGATGGACTGATAAAAAGGTAATCTAACAATTTAAAAGGGGAGACAGTGGCTTAAGCTGTGGTCCCTGCAGTATGATCAGACTAGATAGACCAAATGGTTTTATTCTGCTGGCTGCTTCGTATGTTCATATCTGTTCATATGACCATTTTTATATGCACGTTCATACTGTAATGAGGTGAATTAGCGATCACTTATGTGATGCTGGGCGCTTTACCGCGTGATGCACGAATACACATATATATATATGTGTATATATATATATATATATATATAAAAGCCCTTGTTTTGTGGGCAGTAGCCTGTGCTTTTGCCAGTGTTATATCTGTACTATGCCAGTGGTATACAGTACAGTAAACTAACCAGAGTGCTCCACTCACGTGCCTGTGTGATTATTACATGGTGTCAGAATGGAATGCCTGCAGCTTCCTGCCACTCTCAGTCTGCATAGAAACATTGCTGAGAACTGGAGAAGATTCAAGCAGCAATTTGAGATTCTCTGGGTTGTCAGTGGAATTGCTGAGAAGTCCCAGAAGATCCAGGCCATGACCCTTTTGCATGTAGCAGGCCCTGATGCGTTGGAGGTGTACAACACTTTTGTATGGGAAAGGGAGGAAGACAAAACAAAACTGGACAAAATGGGACAATTTCAGAGGTATTGTAACTACAGAAATATAAGTGTGCTGTGTACATGCAGAATGCATGCCACGTGCTTAATTGTGCAATGTTTGCATGCGGTTTGCATACACAAAGTGAACCTATGTGACCCAAGTCTAAAAAGCACATCAGGTTCGCATGCTGCAAGCTTGACATGTGTGCAGCAGGTAAGCTGGTGCAAACATCTTCTAACAAGCATTTGTCAATGCCAAATGTTTGCTTGCTGGCATTGGCAGTGGTAGTGTAGAAGTTACAGAGCTGCGTAATAGGAATGGCAGTGAAGTATTGAACTGAAGCCAACCCCACCACCACCCTGCAGAGAGTGACAGGCATTGGGGTGTGCCTTTGGGTCGTCAGGCATAACGGCCATGCCATTTCACCACACCCCACCCTGCAGACACTGACAAGTGTCACGGTGTTCCTTGGGGTCTTTGGCCCTTATGCGCACCCCATTCCATTAGGAAATACGGTGAGATGGGTGTGATATAGGAGAATGGGGTGAACTTTGGGGCTGAAGAGTCCAAGGCATACCTCGATGCCTCTCACTGGCTGCAGGGTGTGGAATGGTATGAGCATTACAGGCAAGAATCCCAAGTCACATCCCTGATGCCTGTCATTCTCTACAGGGTTAGGCATTTTGGTTGGAAACCCTAATACCTCAGGCATTCGTTGGTATTTTCACTCCAAATGTTCAACATGTTTTTTTGTGACCCCACCTCATGAACAGGGGGAATATCAGTTTGTTAGCCGAAAGCTGCTTATGCACAGCAACTACGGCATTTAGCACCACAGGTGCAAAAACATTCCGAACAGGATGTAAAAAATAACAGCTGTACTGTTCATGGGGAGGTGTAAAAAATGGCAATGTTGCAAATCTGCAGTAAAAATATTTAAAAAAATGGTGAAGTCACGAGCGTACATAGAAACTGTGCAACGCACACCCGTAATATAATTAGGTTGGGAATTTTTTTACAGCAGATTGTCAACTCAGGCATTTTGGTGCCTCCGATCATGAACAGTGTCACTGTGATTTTCTTTATCTGTCCCGAACAATGATTTCCCACAGCGACCACGCATCTCTGCGCTGAAAGTGTGAAAACACACTTTGGCCATGTTGTGAAAAATGACAGCTGTACTGTAAATAAGGAAGTGTGGAAAAATGCCTCTGGTGAAAATCTGGACTTAAAATATTACAAAGTCATGAACTTACAGGTGCGTGGAAACTGCATAATGCTCACTCATAACACAGTCATTTTATGGACTTTTGTCACCAAATTTTCAACATAGCCATTTTAAGACCTCTGCTCATGAACAGTGTAACTGTGATTTTCTTAATCTGTCCCAAACATTGCTTTCGCACACCAACAGCACCATTGTGCGCTACATGTGCGAAAACACATTTTGGGCAGCATATGAAAAATGGCAGTTGTACTGTTCATAAGGAAGTGTAATAAAATGGCAATGTTGAAAATCTGGAGTGAAAATATTAAATTCGCAAACTTATGAGCATGAATAGGAACTGCGCAACTCACACTCGTAAAACAGTCATTTTGGAATTTTTCACCAAATTTTCAACATAGCCATTTTAAGACCTCTGCTCATGAACAGTGTCACTGTGATTTTCTTAATGTGTCCCATACATTGATTTCGCACATCGACTGCGCCATTGTGCGCTACATGGGCGGAAACATATTTTAGGCAAGATGTGAAAAATGACAGCTGTACTGCTCATAAGGAGGTGTATAAATGGCAATGTTGAAAATCTGGAGTGAAAATATTGAAAATTCGCAAACTTCACGGTGTGCATAGGAACTGCATAACACGCTCATAAAACAGTCATTTTTAGGAATTTTTCACCAATTTTCAACATAGCCATTTAAGACCTCTGCTCATGAACAGTGTCACTGTGATTTTCTTAATTTGTCCCATACATTGATTTCAAGACACCGACTGCTCATTGTGTGTTTACATGGGCGGAAACACGCTTTTGGGTGAGATGTGAAAATGACAGCTCTACTACTCATAAGAAGGTGTGGTAAAATGGCAATGTTGAAATCTGGAAGTAAAAATATTGAAAATTCCACAAACTTACGGCGTGCATAGGAACTGCACAGCACGCTTCGTAAAACAGTCATTTTAGGAATGTTTCCACCAAATTTTCAAAATAGACTTTTGAGAGCCCACCTTTATGAACACTGGCAGTGTCGTTTCATTAATCGGTCCTGAAAGGTGATTTCACGCGGTGACTGCAAAATCACCCCTCGGGCCGAATAACTCATGACAGTGACAGCATTCATGAGAAAGGTCCCAAAATCCCATGTTGAAAATTTGGTGAAAATTCAAAAATGCCTGAGATATGCAACAAAGTTGAAAACCCTATCTAACCCATTATACAGCTTACGGCATTTCCTCAGTTCATGGTCGGCTTTGAAGAGTGCAGACGTGTTCCTGGTCCACCGAAGATCGTGCACCGAGCTCCGGAGGTAAGTATAGGAGTGAGGGGTGTGGGGAGGCAGGGTGCACAGTGGGTGGGTGCAGGTTGTGGGGAGGGGGTCAGGAAGACTGCGTGGGACCGTTTTTCCTTTTCAGATATTTAAAAAAAGGACGACGCGGGACGTTTGCCATGCTGGGGTGGGCTCCCAGTGTGGCAGAAGGACGGCTGGGGGGGCGTGGAGCCAACGGGGATTGGGCACCCCGTCGGCCATGAGCATTTGTTGCCACGCGGGGTGGGCTCAGCGTGGCACCCTGTACTCAGGGGGGACAGTGGAAGCCGGTGAAGTTGGGCTGCCATTCGGCTATAGGTGTGTGCGTAGGGGCAGCATGCAGTATGCGTGCGTGCGTTTCTGTGTGTGTGTGTGTGTGTGTATGTAGGGGGAGCTGCGCACGAGCAGGCGATGTCTTATCGCTGCTCACTGAAGCATAGCTCCCCCTTTCAACTGTATGCCACTGCATTTTAGAGCTGTCATAGACAGCTCCAGCATGCATTGGCGGACAGGGGCCACGCCTGCCAACACACTGACTGAATTGGAAGAGGGGTGACACACCTCCAAAATCTCGGATGATGGCACTATGTTTCTTGCACATGTGTGCAAGCAAACATAAAAATCACATCAGATTCACATGTTGCACGCTTGACATGAGTGCAGCAGTTAAGTTGGTGTGAACATCATTTAAAAATCACATCAGGTTCACATATTGCACGCTTGCCATGTGTGCAGCAACTAAGCTGGTACAAAGCTCATCTAAAAAACACATCCGTTTCTATTTCTTATTCTACTGCTAGCAATTAAAGCCATTGAAATATCCTTTTCATTGATTTCCCATTAAAATTAGGTAAACTCATTAATTCTGGTCCTTGTGCAAGTTGTTTAATGGCTTTTGATTTTTGTCATTAAATTGCCATTGATTTGTAAAGTATTGTTTGCTTACTGCATTAAATGCCTAGAATATAGTCAGCCAACATCCCCCATTCCAGATGTGCGAAGAGGGGCCTCTGTGTCATGAAGCCTGACCTTTTTGTTTTGGGCAATGCAAATCCCCTTATGAATATTTAGTGCTACAAATACAAATATGTGAAATTGTCAGCAGATACAGGCCATTCGGTCTATCTAGTCTGCTCGAGTGTGCAGCACTTCAGTCCATTAGACTGCAGCTGCCCCCCCTCCCTCATATGCCTTCCCCCACATCTCCCACCCCCTCCCGGTTTGTACCCTCCCCTTGAATCTGTCCCAACCCCTCTTGAAGCCCTCAATACTCTACAGCAATATGACTTCTTCTGGCAGAGCGTTCCACCCTGCCACCACCCTTTCTGTGAAATAGTGCCTCATCAGTTCCCTCTTCAACCTGCCCCCTTCCAGCTTCATAGAGTGCCCCCGGTTTCCCTTCCACCCTTCAGATTGAACATACACCTGGAGTCTACTCTGTTCAAACCATTCAGGTACTTGAAGGTCTCAATCATATCCCCTCTCTCCCTTCTTTCCTCCAGGGTATACACATTGAGCTCTCTCAATCTCTCCTCATATGGTCTGTCCCCCAACCCCAGGATCATTTTTGTTTCCCTGCGCTGTACCCCCTCCAGTAGTTTGATGTCCTTTTTCAAGTAGGGGCACCAGAATTGCATGCAGAACTCTAGCTGTGGTCTCACCAGGGACCTGTACAGGGGCAAGATGACCTCCCCACTCCTAGAAGTAATCCCCCTTGCTATGCACCCTAGCATTCTGAAATGTGTTTCTCCGTGACTGTCATGGCTCACTTACTTTCCCTTTGTCAGTCCGTATGGAGCATATACACTGTGGCCATGTTCAGCACTCTTTATGCTGAGTAGGGTCTTGGAAGCATGCACCATACCTCACATTTTATCACTGAAATGAGGGACATGGACACTCAGAATGCGGGACAGTGAGGGACACACCCTGAAACATGGAGATACAGTACCTCAGAACACAGTGGAAACCATTGTATTTACTTATACTGATGTTAGCCCCTGAGAATTAATTTCTACCATAAAGCAGGGTGCCATTTTGGTAGGGCAGAGGGAGGCAGTTCCCCCCCCCCACATTTGTACCTAGGTTGTTCTTATGGTGTGGCAATAATGGCATTAAATTTGGATTTAATCTTTTATACAGAAAGTGCTCCCCGGCCTGTGTTGCTCTCCCACGGCAGGTGTACTCCTGACTTGACTGTGTCTGTATTGTGTTTTCCACTCTCTCCACCTATTAGTGCTGGCATCATCACACATGATGTGGAGGAGCTCCAGCCAAGCAAGAGCATATGAGTCACGTGAGTGGGACATTGTCTTTCCTGCCTTAGAGTAGACAGGCTGCACACTACAGCTTGGAGAAGTTGGTGAGCACTGAACTCTTAATAACAATATTGTGGTGACATATTTTTGTTGGTCTACTTTTAGTGAGACCCCATCTCCCTTGGTGGCTGAAGGGGCTGGGGGTGAACTAAAGCTAACTCGAGACTAGGCAACCTACTTATTCTACTAGGATAACCTCGCAAAAAAAAAAATGGTGTGGTCCCCCCACGGCAGCAAGCTAGGTCTCGCAGCAGCAGTGACAGAGGTGTGGGCAGACTTCATAGGCCTCGATCAGTGCAGTGTAGCAGCAGTCACAACAGCAGCCAAGCAAGAAGCAAGCAGCACATATTGGGTGGGTTCAGTTGGTGAGGTGAACTGGTTGCAGACCACATTGAGGACCTGGGATCGTCAGTTCTAGCATGCAGCTTCTGGCAGAAGGATGGAGGAGGCATGGACTTAAAGCTGGGCTGGTGGCACACTGGGCTAGGTCACAGGTTCTGGCCATATGGCCAGGCAAGTAAAAGTAATTTTTTTTTTTTACAGGGGGAGTGGGGAAGAAGGAAGGACTGAAATATTGATGTGTTTCTCATGTTTCTGCACCTTTGAGTGGCTTCACAACCCCCTATGGGATGGGTATTGTATGGAATGGAGTTGGGGAGAGAAACTGGGAAAAATGTTTTTTTTTTGGGGGGGTCAGGACTTCAGCCAGGAAACAAATTAGTTAGTAACTGGGTGGATTGAAGCCCAAATCTGATGCACTGCTCTAGGGTATAGACAGATGAATCTTTTACATTCACATTTTTTCCTGATTTGCATATGACTTTTCAGTCACAACAAATAAATGTTACCTTTCAGAGATGTTCCAGACATTCCAGAGCTTGCTGCCTAGGGGCTAACTGGCACCTGGCCTCCACTGGTTGTTGGCTCCCCCTGCTGAAATCTAAAGTGGCACCCTGGCATAAAGCCTAAATTTAGAGGATATCCTCTGTCTGAGCAGCATGTTTTCCATGAGGGATAGATAAAGGGCAGAGCAGTTTCCAGGGGAAAATAAGGGCTGTCCCTTGTATTCAGGGACAGTTGAGCGGTATGGTATGCACAGACTACTGGTGCCCCACTATAGGCAGGCTTATGCCCCCCTGACCTCCACATCCCCAAGCTCTGGCACATTAAGATATAGGGCAAGAGAGAGTGTAGGGGCATGCCCCACTGAAATGAATGAGGGTATTTTATATTACATTTTATACATCATTGATGGAGAGTTGGAGATTACTGAAGACCACCGCTTGACTAACAAGAGCCTTGTTTGTAGAACAGTGGCCTTCATTATTCTCCAAATCACTATCATAATGTATAAAATAGTAATAAAAAATAGCTCCATCCATTTCAAGGGGGTACATCCCAACACTTTGACCCATGGACATCATATCTTAAAGACTTCTACCCCTGGCTTCCTAGTATTCAGGTAAGAGACTCTCAGCTTGTATCTGTACTTGGTGGTTTGTCTGTAGCAGTGTGACTATACCCACTACAGTGTGTGTGCATGGGAGGGGTTGGCCATGTGGGTGGGGTGTTGAGTTATTGCTACTTTTGTGTTTGCCCCTTAAAGTCTGTTTGCATGGAAGCATTCAAAACTATAGAGAGAAAATAGTAGGAGTACAGGCCATACAGAAGTAATTAAGTAGCTTTGTGGGTACGTGCATGTATTGGGAGTGGGAAGAACCGCATGTGTTTCCACTGGTATGTGTGCTATAGTTCAGCTGTACAGCTGAGATGGGGGGACAAGAAAACTAAAAAGTACATCAGTAGCTATAAGCATGCCACATGCATGCAGATGTATGCAGATTTGTATTGAAGTACAAGTATAATGCAGTATAGCGCAGTGGTTTAAGGCTCTGAGCTGCAAATCTGGAGACCTGGGTTTGAATCCCACAGCCCCCCATTTGCATACTGTGTGACTCTGAGCAAGTCACTTAACTTCCCTGTGCTCCCAGGTTGTACCAGTTGTAAGGAGAGGAGAGGAGAGAATAAGCATCCAGAGAAACAGTAGAGAGGACACAAAATAAGACATGATAGGAGTGGTGCAGTGCAATGGCTGTGGGGTGGCAGTGTTCTGGGAGACATTATGGAGGCTGCAATCCTGCCCTATTTGCAGGTACCTCTCTAGTCTGAGAGAGGAGGTTGCCCGTCTCCAGGCTGACCTGGCTAGGATTAGTGAAACCTCCTCCCCCACCCAGGGACCACCAGGGCCAATGCCACTACCTCAGAGGTTGCCAAGAAAGAGGAGAGGCTGGACCAGGGTGGGCTCAAGGAGGGAGAGGGTGGTGGAACAGAGTTGCATCCCTCCAGCTGTACCTCTCCACAATTCATTCACTCTTCTGGTGGATAGTGGTTCCTCTATGGAGGCACCTGCAGTGGAGACCAAGGAGGATGCTGGGAACCTTCACAAAGGAGACCCACAGGAGGGTGGCATGGGACCCCACAGGGGAAGGAAACAACTCCTGGTGGGGGACTCAATCATTAGGGGGGTAGAAATGGGTGAGGAAGGGGAGAGGGAGGTAAGGTGCCTTCCTGGCGCCATGGCTTGAAGGGACAGGAAGCAAATCTTCAAGATCGTTGGAGGAGCTGCACAAGGGAGAGAGCTGGATGTCATTGTCCACCTAGGGACAAATGACCTGGCTAGGAATGGGATCAGAACAGTGCAAGAGGAGTTTGTAGAGTTGGGAAGGAGCCTTAGACAAGTAACTCATATGGTAACCTTCTCAGAGGTGCTGCCTGTCTGTGGCAAGGGAGATGCTGGGGCACTTCACCAGGAATTCAATGAGTGGTTGAAAAACTGGTGTGGAGCTCAGGGTTTTGGCTTCATTGGGGACTGGGGAATTACCTGGAGGATGCAGACCTATACTGGTGCGATGGTCTGCATCTGTCCGAGAGATCAGGATCCTAAGTGAAGGTTTAAATGCTTCATTGTGGCGTTTAAACTAGCCAAGGGGGAGGCACTGAAAAGGAGCAGGGAAATCTGAGCCTCCCCACAAAACATGGTGATTAGTGAGGTAAACACCAAGGTACAGAAGTTATTAGGGAGCAGAACAGATTTAAATGTAAAAAAAGGCAAAGGCAGTAAGGACAGAAATGGGGCTAAAAGGGGTAAGGCTATCAAACAGTGGAGGGTGATGAGTACCAATGCCCATAGTCTGTGTAGCAAGCTCCCTGAACTAGTGACCTTGATGGAAGAGGGTTGCCTGGATATTGTGGCAGTCACAGAAACATGGTACACAGAGGACCATGACTGGGATGTCAACATACCAGGATACACAATCTACAGGAGGGACAGGGAGGGTAAAAGAGGAGGAGGAGGAGTAGCTCTCTATGTAAAGGAAGGGCTCAAAGCAACAGAACTAAAGAGTAAACAGGGAGCAGATGAGGCACCTTGGGTCACCCTGGAGACAGGGAATGTCACCACAATCCGCATGGGGGTTGTATACAAACCCCCATCTCAGGGGGAGGGCATGGACAAGGAAATGATAGAAGGCTTTCTTAGAATGGCAGAAAAAGGGGAGATATTGTTGATGGGGGACCTGAATATGCCAGATGTTAACTGGAGCACCTTTGCTGCAGGCACATCCAAGAGCATGGTCATTCTTGATGCCCTACAGGCGGCATGCCTCAGACAGCTAGTATTGGAACCCACTCAGGAGGGAGCAATCTTAGACTTGGTACTCTCAAATGGGGATGGAGAAAGAATGTCAGATTTAGAAGTGGGTAGCCATCTGGGAACAAGTGACCACCAAACAGTATGGTTCACGATAAACACAGCCGTTACAATCAAGCCATACAAAAGCAAGAGTACTGGACTTTAGGAGGGCTGACTTGGGAAAATGAGAGAATGCCTCAGAAAACACTAGCAAACAGGCAAGAAGGAGGGTGGAGGAACAATGGGGAGTGATCAAAACAGCCATCACAGAGGCAACAAGCCTTTGTGTAAAGCAAATCAATAAAACACAACGAAGGAAAAAATGCTATGGTTCTCAAAAGAGGTGGCAGGGAAGATTAAGGAGAAAGGACAGCATTCAGGAAATATAAAGAACACAGAAGGAGCAGGACAGAGAACTTTATCAGTTAAAGCAGAAAGAGGCTGGGAGGCAGTCAGAATAGCAAAGGCCCAAACTGAGGAAAGGATAGCCAATTCTGTTAAGAAGGGGATAAGACCTTTTATAGGTACATTAGGGAGCAAAAGAAAGACCAAAGGGATGGATACTGAAGCTTAATAAAGGGGAGGGAATGTGGTGAGAGGTGACAGTGAAAAGCAGGGATACTGAACGAATATTTCTGCTCAGTATTCACAAAGGAAGAGGAGGGGAGTTACCTAAACCAAACAAGAGAAACACTCTGAAGACAGGGGTCGATACCAGTCCATTTACAGAAGAAAGGGTTCTGAAAGAACTAATAAAATTGAAGGTGGACAAAGCAATGGGGCCTGACGGGATTCACCTAAGAATTCTAAAAGAGCTAAGGGTAGAACTAATGACACTGCTGACTACTCACTTTAACAAATCATGGGAGGATGGGGTGGTACCCGAGGACTGGAGGAGGGCAGATGTGATTCCTCTTCACAAAAGTGGGAGCAGGACAGAGGCAGGAAACTACAGACCAGTTAGTTTGACCTAAGTGGTAGGGAAAATGATGGAATCACTTCTGAAGGAAAGAATTGTTGAGTACCTAGAGGCCAGTGGGGCACAGGACCCAAGGCAGCATGGATTCATGATTGGAAGGTCGTGTCAGACGAATCTAATAGATTTCTTTGACTGGGTGACCAAAGTAGTAGACCAGGGAGGGGCTGTGGACATGGCCTACCTAGATTTTAGCAAGGCATTTGATACAGTCCCACACAAAAGATTAATACACAAGATAGCCAGCCTTGGAGTGGGTCCCAAGGTGGTAGCCTGGATAAAAATTGGCTGAACAACAGGACACAAGGGTAGTAGTAAATGGAGTAACGGTGAAGAAAGGATCGGTTACTAAGTGGGTACTGCAGGGTTCAGTACTGGGACCTGGTCCTTTAATGTCTTTATAAGTGACATTGCAGAGGAACTGGAAGGAAAAAGTATGCCTCTTTGCAGATGACACAAAGATCTGCAACAGGGTTGATACACCAGATGGAGTGGAAAGGATGAGAAGGGACTTGCAAAGTTGGAGGAATGGTCAAATGTATGGCAGCTCAGATTCAATGCAAAAGGTGCAAGGTAATGCACATGGGAAACAAAACCCAGGGAGCGTACACAATGGGGGTGAGATACTGACAACAGTAAAAATAGAAAGGGACCTGGGGAATTATATCAGATGACTAAATGTGGGCAAGCAATGTGAGAAGGCAGTAAGGAAGGCTGGGGGGTACTGGGATGCATAGGAAGAGGCATCAACAGTAGAAAGCAGGAAGTTGTCATCCCTCTGTACAGACAGTTGGTGAGACCCCATCTGGAGTACTGTGTGCAGTTCTGGAGACCCCATCTCCATGAGAACTTAGACAGAGTGGAGGCTGTTCAGAGAAGGGCAACCAAAATGGTGCAGGGTCTGCACCAGAAGACATATGAAGAAAGACTAAAGGAGCTTAATATGTATACCCTTGAGGAAAGAAGGGAGAGAGGGGACATGATAGAAACTTTCAAGTACCTCAAGGGAATTAACAAAGTCCAAGAGGGTAGCATCTTCCAGAAAAAGAGCTGTGCAAGAACAAGGAGGCACAATTTGAAGATAGAGTGGGGACGGCTCAGAGGTAATGTGAGGAAGTATTTTTTCACTGAGAGGGTTGTGGATGCATGGAACAGCCTCCCTGAGGAGGTCATGGAGTCAAGAACAGTGGGGGACTTCAAGAATGCATGGGACAGGCATAAGGCAGTCCTAGTGGGGGATAGAAGGAAGTAAGCTGTTGGTTAACTAGGATCTTCAGCTTATCTGTTAGGTAGGAAAATGGGCAGACTAGGTGGGCCAAGCAGTCCTTATCTGCCGTCAAATTCTATGTTTCTATGTAAACAAGCTTTCAACTTAGTGTGTCTCACCTGGTTAAACAATTGGGGAAAAAAAGTGAACCATAAGTATGCAGGCAGCACAGCTTAGTGGTTAAAGGCATTGAACTGCAAACTAGAAGACCTGAAGACCTAGGTTTGAATCTCAGCAACCCCACTTGTATACTATGTGATCCTGAGCAAGTCACTTAACTTTTAAGTGTGCAGTTATCAGTGACCACTTGATTTTTGCATGCATGCCATATGCATGCAGTTTGTTCCAATTTAACATAAAAAGCATGCTTTCCACACTTGCTTGCTGCATGCATGCCACATGCATGCAATTGGTTCCAATTTAACATTTAAATCATGCTTGTGGCACGCGTATCACATGGGTAGATTTATGTGCACAGCATGAAAATATTTCATACAATTATTTCTGTAGAAAGAATGTGACTTACGAGAGACACCAGTTTAATATTAGGAGCCAGAATCCAGGTGGGTCCATTGATTCATATGTAACTGAACTGAGGCTAAAAGCTAAATCGTGCAATTTGGAGACTTAACTGAATCATTGATTATAGATAGAACTGTATATGGCATAAAGAGTGAGCATGATGTGAGACACAGACTGTTGAGAGACGTGGACTTAATCCTAGACAAAGCTATAGAGCAGGGCTTCTCAAATGGGGAGGTCAGCCTCCCAAGGGAGGCCTCAAATGTTCCAGCGAAGTCCCGGACAAGTCTCAGAATGTGCAATACTTGAATGTTAAGCTTTGGCTGTTTTGTTTGAAAGGATGATACAAATTAAATATGGATAACCGCAGGTGAACTTCTTTACTTATGTACAAATTTGTGACCATAAAGGGCCCATTGAACCAAGGCTTGTTTATAGGTGTGTATTTATATGCAAATTAACGCCTGGGAAAGGCATGCTGAGTCAAGGCTCGTTTCTACAGTAGGTAATTATATGCAAATTAGTGACTGGGAAAGGCACACTGAGCCAATGTGTGCTTTCAGGTGTGACTTGAGGTAAGGGTACAGGAAGTTGCTTAAAGAGCAGGTTCTGACCCATTGAATTCTTCCCTGCCCCCAACATAAACAGCAGCTTACCTGCCCTGTAATGGATTATGCCAATACATTTTATTTATTTCTGTCTCTATTTTCTGATAAAACACTTGTAATTTTCTTCTCGCTAGCTGGTAGCCAGAATGGACTGAATTTCTTGTCGGGAGACATGCCCCCAAGCAAGCACATTACGTGACATTACTAAATGAACAGCGTGGGCAGTTTTTAAATGCTTGCTTTTATCCTTTCAGTGACAATTTTGACAAAGGAAGGTAGTTGCTCAACTAACAAGGACCTTGTTAGTTAAGTGACTGCCTTCATTTGTCAAAATTGTCACTGAAAACTATAAAAACAAGCATTTAAAAACTGTCCCATTAAACTCAATGGCATGCTTCCCCACGCTGTTCATTTAGTAATGTCACATAATGTGCCTGCGTGGGGGCATGTCTCCTGACAAGGAACTTAGTCCGTTTTGGCTACCAGCTAGAGAGAAGAAAATTACGAGTGTTTTTTCAGAAAATAAGGCAGAAATAAATAAAACGTATTGTCATAATCCATTACAGGGCATGTAAGCTGCCATTTATGTTGGGAGGAAACAGAACTGAGAACCTGCTCTTTAACAACAGGGTAAGAGGGAAAGAGATGAAGTGGCTATTTTAATTGTTCCAGATAGAGAGGAAACGGAGTAACAAGGGTCCAAGAGTCAGAAAAGTGGAGTGGCAAGGATAATCTGGGGTGTGGGGGTTTGGGTGGAGAGCAATAAATTGAATACAATGAGAGTATATACTGTCAACTTTATTAGTTTTACTTTATTCCAGGTGTACTGTGCAAAGTAGGATCATTTTTTTTCTGTAGGGAGGCCCAAAATGTTTTCCAAATTTGAGGGAGGCTCAAAATCTTTTCCATGGCTTGGGGAGGCTAACTATCACAAAGTGTGAGAACTAATGCTATAGATAAATGCAGAGCTGCTGAACTGAGTGAAACACAAATTAAGTGTTTAAAATGCTCAGGAAGAAAGATCAGTGCAAGTAGCAGCTCTTCAATAAGATAGAGCAGAAACAGGCACCAGTGTGAGCAAAGGGAGTTATGAATCTCGAGCGAATAAAGTCAAATGTGAGAAATGTGGGTGTGAGCACGAGATAAATAAATGCCCAGCATATGGGCAGTTTTGTAGACTGCAACAGGAAAAATAATTTCCCTACAGAATGTCGTGTGGGCAAATGCATTGAGATACATGCTGTTAGAGAGGAAGATGCCCAGGAGAATGAAAGGGCTCTCAGTATTGAGCCTATGACTACTTATAAGCCAGAGAGTAATTGGAAAGTGAATCTGAACATAAATGGAAAAAATGTGATGTTCTAACTAGATACTGGAGCACAGTGGTAGGTAGGTAATTTTGGGACAAGTTATGTCACATACAAAAGAGAAATACTAAATACATACATCATTTATAGCAAAAACAGAAAAATAATTTCATAATATTATAATAAGATTCCTGAATATAATTATTAAAACTTGTTTTTCCAGATTTCATTACTCACCCCAATAATCTTGCATTATATTCTTAAAAATATTTACACAAATGTTTAAAATGTTACTAATAACTCATTATCTTACTCCTTAAATTGAGCTGATTGGTCAATCTAAATCATCATTTTAAGTGTTATCCTTTTTGGTTACTTTTATGTGCAATTTCTATTTTTCTACCATTTTTAGAAATGATATAACGCTTTCTAATATTTTTACAGAGTTTGAGTTCACTAAGTAATTTGTTGGTCCTTGGGTATTCCTGCTGACTTGCCCAAGAATTTCAACCAAGTATTCTCTTTCTGTGCCTTTCAATTAATGGACAAATCAGAAGTAGGTGATCAATGTTATCTTTATCTATTCCACATCTACACTTGCCACTGGAGTTATCTCTTCTTATAATCACCTCCATACGTTCACTTTTATAGTATTCAGATCTGTATTTTGTAAAAATTTGTCTACATCTTGTTTTTTTTTTTTCAGTGATAGGTACTGTTTGAAGCAAAAAAATGTTGTTTATTCTGTGCTACCCAGCTACTTATTTTGAATGTTGCACATTTCTTCATCTCTTTCTGTGTCTGAGAGAGGGGAAGACCTAATCTGACTTTGCATTCCTGGTATAAAGTGATCTCTCTCAAAAGGGAAATGCAAACAGATGGTGATGGAGAACAGGGTCCTACTTGTTGGGGACTCTATAATAAAAGGCATTAGATGGGGTGGGGGGGCAAGAGTAGTACAGTATGGGTTGTGTGTCTGCCAGGCATGATGGTGGCAGATGTCATTCACTATATCCTCTCAAGGGGGAAAACACACCTGATGTTCCACCTGGGAACAAATGACCTGGTGGCAAAAAGCCTGTTGGAGGTGCAGGCAAGATTTAGAGCACTTGCTAGATACTGCAGCAGTCTGGGGTTCAAATCAGTGGCTTTCTCTGAGGTGTTGCCAGTGCCAAAGGCAAGTACTGATAGGAGGCTGAGGATTAAAGAGTTCAGTGAGTGGCTGGTGGGGTGGTGCAACCAATGGGATATGGATTATTAGGGGACTGGGGATCCACGAAGGGGGATGAGAGCCTATTTTCTCCAGACAGGCTACACCTGAATAAGGAGGGTGCAGCAGTGCTAAAAAGCAAGTTAAGAGAGTTCATAGAAGAAACCTACAACTTAAACTAGATTGGGGGAAGGGTGGGAAAAATCCACACCACAAGGCAGGAGAAATAGGGGGCTACCAGCCTCCCCCAGGATAGTGCTAAAATACTGGGCATGAGGGAGAATAGAGATAGGGGGATGGTGAGAGAACCTGGTGGAAGGGCTTAGCAGACAGTGCCAGAAGCTTAGCAAACAAGATGGTGGACTTGGAGGCCCTCATGGGGGATGAAGGACTAGCTATAGTAGCTATAAACCAGACCTGGTGGACAGCGCTGCTCACCTGGGAAATGACTATCCCAGGCTACAGACTGTTCAGAAGGGATAGGGAGTGTAAGAAGGGGGAGAGGAGTTGCTTTTATACATCAGGGAAGGCTTAGGTGTAACTGAAGGACAAGAGGAGGATGGGGAGACTGAGCTACTGTGGGTAACGCTAGGCAGGAAGGCAGGAGAATCCTTGTGACTGGGAGTGGTATACAGGCCACCTACACGAGGGGAGGAGGGTGATCCACAGTTAATTCAGGCAGTCACAAGGCTGGCCCTAAAAGGAGAGCTACTGCTGGTAGGGGACCTAAACCTCCCAGATGTAGACTGGGAAATCCCAGATGCAGCATCATCAAGGAGCAGGAAGATACCAGCTGCGCTTCAGGGAGTATTCCTTCAACAACTAGTCAGGGAGCCAACAAGGGGCAACAACTTGCTGGATGTAGTCCTGACAGATGAAGAGTGTGTGGAGGAGGTGCAGGTGGGGGAAGCCTTGGGCAACAGTGACCACAGCACGGTAATGTTCAGGGTCAGGGCAGGGAGAGAGACAAGTAAAACCAGTACTACAGACATGGACTTCAGACACACAGACTTTGACAAGATGAGAAGGATAGTAAGGGAGTCAATGGAGGGTACACAGAATATAGAGGCAGTGGATGAGATATGGCAAGCTATCAAGGAAGGCGTACTGAAAGCTGTGGAAATGTACAAAAAAGTTTAGGAAGAGCAAAAGAGGGAGGAGACTGCTTTGGTTTACAAAGGTAGTTGTGGAGGTAGTCAGGAAAAGGAGGAGGGCTTTCAGAAAATTTAAGAGGACACTCAGCAAGGAAGATAAGGAAGAGTATAGGGAAAAGAGGAGCATGGCAGGGAAGAAGATCAGAAGGGCAAAAGCAGATACTGAGGAGAAAATAGCAAAAAAGGCCGGGGGGGGGGGGATAAAACCTTTTTTAGATATGTGAGGGAGAAGAGAAGGGCAAGGCAGGGGATTTATTTATTTATTTAGTTTTTGTTGACCGGGTAAGTGCACTAGACAAATCCTGCCTATTTTCAGGCACGACCTGGGGAAGGGGGATACAGATGAATGCCAACTGACCTTGAACCAGATTAAGCTGTTGGCTACTAGGCTTGGGGGAATAGAATTGGAAAGGGACTGTGAAAAAGCAGAATTATTAAATAAGTGCTTTTTCTCAGTATTCCTGGAGGAGGAGGAGGAGAAAGAGGATGGTAGAGGACCTGAGCTAAAGTCGAATGGGAAGGAGGACAAATGGGTGGATCTGAGCCCATTCACTGTGTATAGGGTTTGGGCAGAGCTAGACAGATTGAGGGTGGACAAGGCAATGGGGCCGGACGGGTTACACCCCAGGGTGATCAGGGAATTGAAGAAGGAATTGGCCACACCCTTGACAAGGCTCTTCAACTTGTCCCTGGATACAGGGAGAGTGCTGGAGGACTGGAAGAGGGCAGATGTAGTGCCTTTACACAAGGGAGGTAGTAAGGAGGTGGAGGGGAACTACTGACCTGTCAGCCTCACGTCAGTGGTGGGGAAGATAGTGGAGGCATTAATCAAGGAGAGGGTGGTGGATGACCCAGAGGAAAGTGGCTTGCAGGACAGCAGACAGCATGGCTTCATGAAGGGGAAGTCTTGCCAGACAAACCTAATTCAGTTCTTTGATTGGGTAACTCAGGTGATTGTCCGGAGGGGCAGTGGACATGGCCTATGTGGACTTCAGTAAGGCCTTTGACACCATCCCCATAGGAGACTGGTGATCAAGATGGAAAGTCTGGGGTTGGTTGGGAAAATAACAAGCTGGGTGGAGGCCTGGCTGTCAGGAAGAACTCAAAGGGTGGTGCTAAATGGAGTGCACTGCGGGACAGCGAGAGTGAAGAGTGGAGTGCCACAGGAGTCAGTTTTGGGTCTGCTTCTCTTCGATATCTACATCAGTGATATTGCTGAGGGTTTGAGGGGGAGGGTGTGCCTGTTTGCTGATGATACGATAATATATAATAGAGTGGACACCCCAGTAGGGGTGGAGGACATGAGGGAAGAATTAAGACACTTGAAAAATAGTCTGGGATGTGGCAGCTGAAATGTAATGCCAAGAAGTGTGCTGTGATGCACTTGGGGAGTAGGAACAGAAGAGCAGGGTACACCCTAGGTGGGGAGGAAATTAAAGTAACAGAACAGGAGAGGGATCTGGGAATCATAGTCTCCTCAAATCTTAAGGTAGGAATCCAATGTAGCAGGGCGGAGGGAAAGGTGAATGGAATGTTGGCATGCATAGGCGGGGCATTACTAGCAGAAAGAGGGAAGTAATAATGACCCTTTACAAAGCCATGGTGAGGCCACACCTGGGTATGGGTTCAGTTCTGGAGGCCACATCTCCGCAAGGATATAGATGCATTGAAGGGGGTTCAGAGAAGGGCAACCAAGATGGTGCAGGGTATGTAGGGAAAGTCATGCGAGCAGAGGTGCAAGGAGCTGGATCTGTATGTTTTATTTGTATATGGGTTAGTACACTGGGAAAGAATCCCTTTTACAGGTATGACCCATTGTCAGTAAAAAATACAATAACTTCACAAACATCAGGACATCAACATAGACAAGTGACAATTACAAAAATTTGTATAACATACAAAAAAGACATAATTATGTAGGAAATGAACATTCCATGTCATGAATAAGACATTCATCTTAAAAACAGTCACAACTACACAAAGTTCTAAAATATGCCTTTAAAGTCCTAACAAACAGGGTATAACTTGTTATATTCCTAATATGAAGGGGTAAACTATTCCAAACCACGGGTGCAATATAACCAAAATTATACAATGGCAAGAAAAAATTCTGTTCTCTGATTGGTCAGTGTGTGCCCTGGACAGTGATGATATTAATCTATAACATCACTGTATTGAGTTCAGGGACACAAATGACCTCAGAGCAGTGAAACAAATCCCTCCTTCCCCATGCATGCCACCGAGAAGCCAACAGTCCCTAAATCGGTCACACCTTAGCCCAGCTCGCCACCTCGCCACCCCCACCCACAAA
The DNA here is from genome assembly GCA_016271365.2 of Neoceratodus forsteri. Taxonomy (NCBI): domain Eukaryota; kingdom Metazoa; phylum Chordata; order Ceratodontiformes; family Ceratodontidae; genus Neoceratodus; species Neoceratodus forsteri. Next base: position 84,331,409 of record JADMNL010000034.1, read on the forward strand.
CAAACACACGTTCCCTACCTAACTGCCTCAATCCTTCACACAAGTATACAAAAGCTACAATATTAAAAAAAAACAACTGTCCATCTTTCAGTTCACAGTAGCTGCCTGTGACTCTGAAACTGCGCGCGCTCAACCATTTAAACAGAAACCCAAAAATACTCCCGATTACATTTGAAACATTCGCCAGCTTCTCAGCACACAAACTTCCCCAAAAAGCATTTTAACAAAATAATAAAGACCTGTAACTTACAGATTCTGACTCATGTCCAGTTACGGAGCGGAGCAGGAAACCGGAAGTAACCATTCGGCTTCGGTGTTTTCTTTTTCGCTCTCCATATGTTCCTCACAGGGCTCAGAAAATGAATAAAAAAAATCTTCAACTGCTCCCAGGACAAGCAGCAGGAGCACGCTGATTAAATATTCTTCACCCAAAGATACATGACGAGTGAGTGTGTCTGTGTGTGTGGGGGGGGCGGGATCACCATGCACAAGAAAAGCACATACTACCAACAGCATCACCTACTGGACTACTTTTTCTTTCAATTCTGAAACATGCCTCTCATACAAAAAACAATACAAATATAAACATTTTTTTTTAACTTTTTAATATTATTTTAAAACGAGACATTGTATAATAGCAATAAGACACTCGTGTGTGTTGTTGTGTATGACATCTCCTGGGTGGTGGAAGCACTGGCCTCGTGCTTCACCCACCCCAGGAGTGACGCTATTACACAATAACACACACCCTGTCATGCCTTATTGTTTAAGTACGCTGACCATTTGCTGAGCTTTTAAATGGACCTTTAACAATGTTGTATCACAAGATGATTTAGTATTAGATTCTTTCTGTATTGTCATAAGTTGAACTTTCAGACTACTAGGTATAATTTTAAATACGAACTTAGCTAGACCAAATGTGTATGACAACTTTATGGTTAGCCACCCTAATTCATTAATAATATCACAATGACGTGCAATATTTGATGTTAATAGAACAAATCTCCCTATCTTATTTAATAACACAGCTTTCTGATGTACTATACTCTCAGAAGAATTATCAACTATGATTGAAGCATATTGTAAAATAGGCAGTAGACATTGAGATGCTATCGTGCACCAAACGTGCATCATAAACCAAATAACTACAAAGTCTGTATAATAAACCTAGCTTTGCATGAATCTTAGAGGATATCATCTATGTGTGAGATCCAAAATTAAGAATAGGACCCACAATAACTCCTAAATATTTAAAATTGGTCACATTCTCAAATGTTGTACCATCCAGAGAATTAATATATAAGTTTGTGACTATTCTCTTTTAAATCTTGCTGGAGTCCCAAAAAGCATTATTTTGGTTTTCTGAATATTTAACACCATTTTATTTCTGATTAACCACCCCTGCATAATATTAAGTTCCACTGTTAAGACAGAATGTATATCCAATATTGACGCACTTTGGCAATACAAGGCAGTGTCATTTGCGTACAATGTAAGTCTAGCATTTTTTATAAATGATGTAACTGAGTCAAAAAATAATGAAAATAAATCAGGCCCCAATATGGAGCCTTGTGGGACTCCACATTTTACAAGTGCCTTTTCAGAGACTCTCCCCCCAGATTTAACCATCTGATACCTATCCATTGGATTGTTAGTAAACCACTTTAAAACAGGTTCTCCCACTCCAATATAATCCAGGTTCCCAATTAACAAGGAATGATAAACAAGATCAAATGCCTTGGTCAAGTCCATGAACGCAGAGACAAGGAGGGAAAGAGGAGACATGATTGAAACTTTTAAAGTATGTAAAAGGGCTCAATAAAGTGGGAGAAGAGAATCTACTTAAGAGGAAGGAGGGGGTCAAAACTAGAGGGTGCAGCCTCAGACTTCAAGGAAAAAGATACAGGGGCAATATGAGAGAGTGTTTCTTCATGGAGAGGGTGGTGGAGCCCTGGAACAGACTACCAGATAGAGTGGTGGGGGATAAATTGGTGGAAGAATTCAAGAGGGCATGGGACAAGCATATGGGACTGAGTATCGGGGAAGGGTGGAGGCTGGCAGGGAAAGGGAGGTGTAGGGGAAAAAAAGAGTAGATTGGATGGGCCAGTATGGTCCTTTTCTGCCATCAAGCTTCTGTGATTCTATGAAAAATGTCCCTTATTCTGTTCTTTATGTGTATTTTATTTCCTCGAATGGCCTGATTAACGATTCTGTTATAATTCGGGGAAGACCAAAATGTTTTATTTTTTCTACAGTTTCTACTATGGGAAAGATTACTTTATTGCTTTTGTATCTTAAGGCTTCATCTAAGCACATTCTTGGCATTCTGTTGGAGAGCATGTAATATACTGTGATCCAGTACAGGACCAATTTTTCATTTATAAGGCATTCCAAGGCTAGTTGCCCTATCAGTGTCGATGGGGCACTTTTTGGAAGGCCCATTATTCTTTTATAATACTTACTGACTACTTTTTCTACACTTCCTCTACATTCTTGTCCCCAAATTTCGCTACCATGGAGTATTTGTGCTTGCATTTTGCATTTGTTACTTTAATACAGCCTTTGACTGAGCTGCCTCCATATTTGTGTGCAAAACTTTGAGAGATCCACCAAGATAAATGAATCAGCCACTACACGCAACAGTTTACGTGCCTTACCGCCACAGAAGTCCATCAGTGTGCAACTATCCAAATTTGGTGCAGAATTAAATTATTTACTCCATAAAATTAGTAAAATTGGGTCCCATGGACTTCACGGTTATGAGTGCCGCCCCATTATAAGCAATGGGCGGTGACTTTTGCTTAAGGTTTTTTATCTTATCATGGACACCTGGTAATAAAACGTTGGCACCGGTCAACTAAAAAGGGCCTTCTTAGTCGACTGGTGCCCACGTTTTATTATCAAGTGCCCATGATAAGATGAAAACTTTAAGCAAAAGCTGCTGCCCATTGCTTATAATGGAGCATCCCCCCGCACTCTCACTGGCATCTCGTCATCGCATAAGTGAGCGCTGGGGTGTAGCAGGGGAGGCACTCATAACCATGAAGTTCATGGGACTCGGTTTTACTAATTTTATGGAGCAAATAATTTTTTTAATTCTGCTCTAAATTTGGATAGTTGCACACTGATAGACTTCTGTGGTGGTAAGGCATGTAAATGTTGGGTGTAGTGCCTTTTCTTTGTGAATCTCTCTAATATAGCTGGTAAAAAATCTTTGTTTTTAACTTTGGGCTTTGCATGATAATGTTTTTATCATTGTGATTCCCAAATATTTGAACTCTTTCACTTGTTCAATCTTCCCATTCTGTGTATTAATAAAATATGTTTTTCTACTGTTATTTCCAAAAACTTGAAGTTTTGTTTTAATATAATTTATTTGCAAATCATTTTCTTGGCATCTAGTCTGGAAATCATTGAATAATCTTTTAATATCTAGACAAATTGTGGACATTAAGACCACATCATCTGCAAATATGAGGTATGGGCACGGTCTTTCACCTATTCTTGGCATAAGGAAGTCAGCATTGTATAATCTTAATAGGATAGTGTTTAAGAACAAATTAAAAAGAATTGGGGACAGCACACACCCTTGCCTTACTCCTTTGTTACTATAAACTAGTACCAGGTCAATATTGCACATGTAAGACAGCGTGGTATTAACCACATTGTATAGACGGCACCTGTATGTATAGTTACAGGGGTAGAACAGTGGTAGGGGAATACCGCTACCCCGTCACTGTATGTTGAACTGAAGAGTGGAGCAGTTGCTGTGTGCTCGGTGTCTGGTCGAGCTGCTCCTGTGGTGGAGTGGCTAGGGTACCAGCATACAACATATTCGGGAGATCTGGGACCGTGGTTCAGTCCCCCGGTTTCCTGCTACACCTTTTTCTGACGATTTAAAAAAATAAAAATTCTAATCCTGAGTTTTTCCCCATCCCCAAAGTTCCCCCCCCAGAGTTAGTTATTTAAGTTCCGTGGGGTGTGGGGATGAAGCCCCCCTCAAGAAAATGTAAACACCCATTGTTTCCAATGGGCGCACTGTTCTCAACAGGTCAGTGTCTTGCCCGACTCTGTTTGTGGTTGGTGCTGTATGGCTGCTGTGTTTTTAGCTGCACTGTTTTTTCCTGTGGTGGAAAGACCCTGTGCCCTATAAAATTTTATCCATTTCTTCTCCCATGTTGTTATGTCAAACTTTGAATGTGTTATTCTGGTATAGGGCTATCAAAATGCCCAGCATAGCCTTATCGATACCTATATTTTGTAGAGCAGACCAAAGCAGATTCCTATTGACGCTATCAAAAGTGGCTTTAAGATCTATGAAAATGCAAAACTATCTTTGTTTCTTGACTTTGGTGTATTTAAATATTAAATGAGAGAGTATATAACACTGATCCACAGCCGAGTGTTGTGGCATACAGCCTGCCCGTGCCTCATCTGTCGGCTCCAATTCCTGTATCCATTAAAGTAATCTGTTATTTAGAATCCTTGTGAATGTTTTCTGTGTGGAGTCTATTAGACTGGCCTGTAACATGATGTGTGTGCTTATTTCCTTTTTGAAAAAGTGGCACGATTATTGCCTCTGTTCATGAACCTGGCATTTCACCTGTTTTGTTTATGCGGTTAAATAATTTATGTAATATCATGGCACCCCTAACCCACATAATTAACTTATTGCTTGGGTACTCACAATTCCCACATAAGTGGAAATCTGCTGTAGTGACACCTGTACAGAAGAGTGGGATTGTGTCCTACATGGGAACTGCAAACCAATCTCCATCCTCCCTCCACTCTCGAAAGCCCTGGAATGAATGGTAGCTGACCAGCTGGTAGAATATTTGGAAAAATATCAGTTACAATGCCTGTAACAACACCGGTTTAGGAATGGACATAGCACCACCACAGCCTTACTAGATTTCATTGGCTTCATCCATAACTCCTTTGACCAAGGTCATCTTGTTGGTGCAGCATTCACTGATTTAACCAAAGCCTTTGACACGGTAAACCATGCCCTCTTGGTTGACCAGCTTGCTGGCATTGGGCTTTCCTATGAGACCCTAACTTGGTTTAGAAGTTACCTAAGTAACCGTTCGCAGCAGGTGAAAACAGGAAATGTTCTCTCTGACAGTAGACCTGTACACTCAGGAGTCCCACAAGGGTCCATCCTGGGACTTTTCTTGCTTAGTGTTTTCCTCAACAAGCTCCCGTACTCCTTCCAAGGTCACATCCTGCTATACGTGGATGATGTTGTTATCTTCACCAGTGACCCTGACCCCAAGGTTCTTGAGAATCAGCTTCAACAAAACTTTGCCAACATAGAAAGATGGTTCAGTGACCACAGGCTCATAATGAACTACAAAAAGACAAAAACTATGCTGTTCGCCAGCCCCCTACACAGGCATAGATCCTATCCTATTTGTATCACTAATGATGCAGGCTCTCCCCTGGAGCTAGTTCAGCATTTTAATTGACAGCACTCTGTCCTATGTGCTCCATATTGACAATAGTGCCAAGACAGCCAATAAGCATATTGGGCTGCTCTACAGGCACAAACATAGTCTGACTTCGGAAGCTCTGAATCTAGCTATACACAGCTCGGTTCTCTTGCTTATTGAATACGGGCTGATTATCTATGGGTCTGCCACGGACACATCCCTCCATCGCAACAAAATGGCACTAAACAACGCCTGCCTGCTCCTAACTGGATCTGTGCAACTGACTCACACCTGTGATCTGTGTGCTCAGGCGAACTGGCTCCAGTACAAAGGCAGAATTATGTATCAAACATGTCTGCTTGCAAGAAAAGCTAGCTTAAGTATGGTGCCCCCGAGGTTCAGAAGCTCCTCATCCCCTACGTCAACCCACGTCGTACCAGAAGCTATGATAGCCAGATCTTCAAGATCCCTTATTGTCACACTTCCCTAGGTCAAAAGGCATTCACACACAAAGCCCCGCTGTGGTTTAACTCCCTTCACTATGACGTATCTTCTGTAGCCACACTGGGCTCATTTAAGTGGAAGCTCATCCCTCTCCCACTCCCTCTCACCTCCTCCATGCCCTCCCTTTTTTTCCTGCCTATACCCCGCTTCCACCCCTTTTATCCTTTTGACTAGGCCTCATGGGCTGAGTCTCTCTCTTCTTCTTTTTGTAGTAGTACTGTCTCCGAGTGTCTGTCAGATTTGTATATGCCTTTCACTCCATGGCATACATTGTACAATACTGCTCATGCTTGTTCACTTTAGTTCCTCATATTAGCTGTGATTTGTCCTGTTTTAACCCTATTAACATTGTAATTTTGTTATTGTGCTTACCACCTGCTGGCAACCTTATTATTTTCTGTTTGTATAATACTCTGATGTGGAACCTATAGAAAGAGCTTTCAGCTTAAATGTGTTAATCCGAGAATTTAATAAATTAAATAAATAAATTAAAATCTTAACCCAGCTTTCTCTTGTTTTTAATATCGCGTCAATAGGCACTCTATCAGGGCCTGGTGCTTTATGCTTTTTGAATGCCTGGAGAGCTGTGTTTATTTCGTCCAAAGAAATTTCCTCTTGTAGGCAGATCCATGTTTTATTTACTATGTTTGTGTTATTCTTAATTTTATCATCATAAAATATTCCTTTAACGTGCATAATCCAGACTCCTGGTTCAATATGTTTTTTATTTATTTATTTGATAATTCAAAAATAACCTTTGAGCAAGAACTCTTTTACAAAGGTTCCTCGTCATGAAACACAAAATAAAATAATACATACACTGAATCACACCAGATACTGCAGACTTAATTACAGCAAACAGCTTCACTTGACAGCAATCAAAAGATGAAAGCAGATTTTAGCATCTGTGTTCCATGTGAGCAAGCTTGTCAAGGGGGGATGCAGTAAGTATTGGGGAGCAGCCTCGAACAGAAGGCCGTCTCAACAGAAAAGGAGGGTGGGGGTGGGAAACAAGAGAAAAACAGTGAATGATTGAGAAAGGTGCGGCCCCAGCACTAGTGGGCATGAGACTCAAGGAGTCGACTACCAAGAAGTTAGTGGGAGGGGGCAGAGCTGAGAGAGGAGGGAACCAGGATGAAGGGGGTTAGGAAGCAATGGTAGTATGGAGGTACCATGGGGGTGGGGATGAGAAGGAGTGCCTTCATGGGGTGGCTTGGTACAGGTAGGTCAAGGGTTTAGGGAGGAGTCTGAGTGAGGACAGAGTAGTTCACACATAAAGGGGGGGTCAAGGATTAGCAGAGGGAGTGCCTAGATGGGGTGGCTTGGTACAGGGAGTTCATGGGTTAAGGGAGGAGTCCGAGTAAGGAAACAGAGTAGTTCACACAGAAAGGAGTCTTAGGAGCAACAGAGGGAAGATGTCAGGTGCCCATCAGACAGTCACATGCTCTCCTGCTGATGAGGTACTATTTCAGTTCAGACTTAAAGGCCCAGAGACTTGCAGTATTGTGCAAAACCACTGTGACCTCATTGAGCTAAAGGGGGGCCCTGTAGGAGAATGATTGTTGTCCAAGTGCTGTTCTTTGAAATGGAACAGAGAGTGGGCTCTACGCCCTCCCTCTGGTATCATACTTAGTATTGGCTGCTGAAAAAAATAGCAGTGATGCAGGGGGGAGTTTTGCCAAGCAGAGCCTTCTTTCCAAGGAGACATGTTTGGAACTTAATTCTGTTCCCAAGGGATAGCCAGTTTGTTTGTTCATACAGAGTGCAGGTGTGTGTATAACAGTCAGCAGCAAGGGTAAGCCTACATGCCTTGTTAAGGGCAATAGCCACCCGCTTAAGTGCCATGTCTGTAGCTGCACCATAGACCACCAGTCTGTAATCTATAATGGATAATACTGAACTGGAAACAGAGAAACGGAGAACAGTCAGTGTTATTTTTTGTTTTTGTGCCGATAAAGAACTCTAAGTTTGGTATTGATGGCCTTCACCACCATGTCAATATGTTGCATGAATGAAAGGGTGTCATCAATGGTGACCCCCCAGGTACTTGAAGGAGTAAACCTGCTCAAGGGGGGCCTTCACATTGTTGTAGATAGATAGCGTGGGCTATCTCCTCCTGAGCTGGGGGCTAGAGAGGAGCATAGTTTTAGTTTTTTATAATTACGTAAGAGCTTATGAGCACTGAACCAGTCCTCCAGCTGATGGAATGTAGACTGAAGCTCTCTACAGTGGCTCGATGTCAGAGTTGCTGCTGAGAATGATAGCATCATCAGTGTGCAGGATTATTTTGCAGTTGCAAACCTAGGAAGAGCATTCAGGGAAAGGCTGAATAGTAGAAGTCCAAGAAGTGACCCTTGGAGAACACCCAGAGAAACTTCTCTAGACTCCGAGACAGCTTGACCAATTTTGACTCTCTGTGACCTGTGGGATGGGTAATATTGAAACCAGTGTACAGCAGAGATATGGCATCAGTGATCTAGAAGCTGCAGTTAGAGTGACAGTAGTGGTATGCACGTTTAGTAGTTGTTGTACAGCATCTTAAGGGGGAACAAAAAGTTAAGCTACTGAAGAAATAGTTTGTGCTAGAGTGAAGATGAGTTGTAACTCTTTTGTAACTTGATATAGTAGTAGACAGTAGAATTAACAATGAAGTTTGGTGCTAATTAGTAACTAATTCCTAAAGCAGACCAGTGTCAATTATAAATAAGTGTCCCAGTAATGAGCTTTGAACCAGTGGTTTTCCTGTTGGTTTTTCACTTAGTTAACAAGAGTTGCTACAATGTCCATGCATTCATTTAAGTTAGCCTCATGGAATGTCAATGGTATAGGCTGTCCTATAAAATTGAAACAAAATATGTTCCCACTTGAATAGGAACAAAGTTGATATTGCCCTATTACAGGAGACACATTTAGACTCCGTGGAGTCAGCAACGTTAGCCAGATCCTAGGTAGCCACTGTTGAATACAGCTCATTCTCATCCAGAAAAAGGAGTATGGCCATTTTACTTTGAACAGAGGTAAATTTTGTTAAGGACAACCATGTAGCAGACCCAGAAGGCAGATTTCAAATACTTTAAGGAGGCATTGATGGTCAGAAAATAGCCATCTGTAATCTGTATGCACCCAACTCTTGTCAAGCAGAATTCTTCCTGGTATTATCATCCTTATTGAGTACTTTTGCAGATTATGAACTTATTCTAGGAGGGTGCTTTAATGAAATAATAGACCCAATATTAGATAAGAAGTCTTCAGCAAACTTTATGACGCAGACTAAATCGCAGCAGGCACTAGCTGATTTGATGAGCTCACTTCACCTGACCAATATTTGGCAGTTAATTCACACCTCAGATAGAAACTACTAATTTTTCTCCAACAGACACCTATCCTTTAGTCAACTAGACTTTTTCCTTACAGCCAACTCACTAACTAATTCAGTATTGAACTTACATTTAAACCCTGACATTATTTCAGAACACAGCATGGTTGAGATGTGTATACAGCTGGGTGAGATGCGACCTAAACAGCTGAGATGGAGAACGAACACAGTTATTTCAAGACAAAAATGTTGCAGATTAGTTGGTAAAAGAGACTGAGGACTTTCTTGAGGTAAATGATAATGACATTTCACAGGGATGCCTGTAGGAGGCCTACAAGGCATATATTTGAGGCAGGATTATTGACTCTGCATTGGCTAAAAAAAAGGCTAGGCAGAAAACATTGAAGGATAAACACGATCTTCTGTCTGAGCTGGACCACCAGCTAAAACAAACATTGTGTATTGACCACTCTCTTCTATACAAAGTGACTCAGCTCAGATATGAGATCAATTCTATACTCTCAGAGCAGGCAGAATATGTGCTTTTCCAAACTGGACAGAAATACTGGGAAGCAGGGGAGAAGGCTGGTAAACTGCTGGCACACTGACTAAAAAATTTACATGCACAAAATATTATCCCAGGCATCAAGGATCTATCAGGGAAAATATTGACCAAGAACTCTGACATTAATAAAATATTTAAAGGTTTCTTTTAATTGTTATATATAAAGCAACTACAGTTTGATAATGAAAAAACACCGCAGTTTCTAAAGTCATTATATCTGCCTAAAGTGTCGCAGGTACGGCGGGAATCTCTTAACAAACCAGTGTCCATGCAGGAAATAGAAAAAGCCATCTCATCCCTACCATCAAACAAAGTCCCAGGTCTAGATGGCCTGCTAGGTGAATTATACTTCAAACTTAACTCTAAAGTAAGTCCCTATCTGCTACCAATCTATGAGGAAGCTTGGAGTAACAAATGCCTCCCTCCCACCCTGACCCAAGCCATGGTAACGCTAATTTATAAAAAGTAGAAAGACCCATTGGAATGCATAAGTTACTAGCCCATCTCTCTAATGAATAGTGATTATAAAATTCTGGCTAAAAAACTAACATTTAGAATTCAAGTCTTCATTCGAGAACTGATAGGGAGAGAACAGATAGGTTTAATACCTGGAAGGGCGGGTTCAGATAGTCTCCGAAGACTAGTTAACGTTATTTGGGCAGCAAGCAGAAGTACACAACTGCATGCTTGCCTATCCTTGGACCTCTTAGAAGCCTTTGACTCCATTGATTGGTCCTATATGCAAACAACTCTATCAGAATTCGGTTATGGAGAAACGTTTGGAGGCTGGGTATCTATCTTACATTATGGGACAAAAGCACAAATTCTCTCGAATGGCTTAGTTACTGAAGAAATTTTGCTATCAAAGGCACAAGACAGGGATGTCCTTTATTGCCCTGCCTCTTTATTTTATCCATAGAACCGCTTATAAGACACATACAGGAGAGAGACGACATCCGTGGAATTCAGGTAATTAAAAAAAAACATAAGGTGTTTGCATTTGCTGATGACCTGTTTTTAACCATATCCAAACCAGTGCAATCTTTGCTGCACTGAAAGAGCTGCTCACCATTTTTCAAGATTTGGGTCTACAAATGAATTGCCAAAAAAACAAGCCTATAGTGGCCAATCTGAATACTTTCATTGCTGCCCAGATTAATGACACATGGGAAGAAGGTTTGATGGCTAAACAAAACACTTTTTTTAGGCCTGCAAATTAGTTCATACCTAGAGTCTTTAATGGAAATTAACTTTAAACCCTTACTGACAAGAGACTGAGAATGATTTTGTGAAACGGAACAAACTTAACCTCTCCTGTGGGGAAAAATTAATTCGATTAAAATGATTGTGGCCCCCAATTATTTTATTTATTTCAGAACATTCCCTGCTTAATGAATAAAACTCGATTGAAAAAGCTCAACTCTTGATGAGAATCTTTTTGTGGAACAGTAAACCGCCTACGCTTAGCCTTAAAAAGCTATAAGCACCCTGCAAAGCTGGTGAAATGGTGCTACCTTGTTGGGAGACATATCAGATGGCATTTCTTTTTAAGCAAATATCACTCCATTTTTTGAATTCTGACTCCCTAGAAGGGCAAGGTCCTTTATGATTAGACATGGAAAAGGAGATACTAGCGCCTCATGTTATGGCTGATTTTATATATTATTCCACCCCCAATAATCTAATAGGTACGCTCTCTCTTTCCACTTCCTTTAGACTGTTAAAAAAATTAAACTAAAAACTCAACTTTAAACTGATACCATTGCACTTTGCCCCTATTTGGAAGAACCCAGCATTGTTTGATAATAAATTCCAGCTGGACAACCCAATTTGGGTAAAGGCAGGGGTGGTACACCTGGGAAATTTGCTAGAGACAGAGCCTAGTGTACTAATGCCATTCCCAGAGTTGAGAAAAATACAAAATTCATAAACTTCAATTCCATTATTATTTACAACTTAGGATGCTACTACAAAATCTTATGAACAATCTCCAGTGGGAACAGTTAATAAAATGTAGCACTCTTATGAAAGAGGTGAGTTTTAATTATAAAATCCTATCTAACATCTCTGATTCTCATCTTCTGACCTTGCCAGCCAAAACTAAGTGGGAATCCGAGATGCACAGGCCAATATCCGATGTTGAGTGCCACTATACATGGAAGATGGCATACCAGAGCCGTAGAGAAATGCAAGGTAAGCTGATCCAGTTCAGAATCTTGCATCACTACTACTTTTCTCCAGTAAAGTTATTTGAGGTAGGCTACAGAGATAATAACCAATGTACTAAGTGTAGAAAAGATGAAGGGACCCTACTGCATATGCTGTGGAACTGCCCTGACCTGTCAAAGTTCGGGAAGGAGGTACACAAGATTGTTAGTCAGTGTGTTAACACTGTTTTTGATCATTCTATAGAAATATGTATTCTAGACATATTCCAACATAATTGTGTCCTTTTCTTGCCCCAAAAGTTATAGGTACAAGCAGCAGGGCTAACAGCTGAAAGACTAATTTTAAAGTATTGGAAAAATCCTCTAGCCCTTCACAGCTAGTAATGAAAAGGTGAGCTACGCTATCTTGGATAAAAGAGAGAAATTTAAAGACATTTTGGGCTCCTTCTTTCAATTAGATAACTAATAACTTTTAAATGGGATGCACTGATTAAAATGCAAGTAAACACTATAGTTTTAGCTACAAGCAGAGTTTAAAGTGATATTGGAGGAACTGGACGTGACCTGATTTAATGTTTTAATGAAATAACTGCTATTGTTCATAACATTATTGTTCTGTTAGCACCATATAAGCTGACCCTATATACACTGTCTTTATACGTTTATGCAAGTATTAACTAAAGAAATGATGTAAGATCAACTGTCTTTTAAGCTACGTTTGATATATGTATATAAGTTTAACTTTCAATAAAAAACTATTATGGGAAAAAAAAACAGTGCACAGCATTGGAAGCCACCCCCAGGGTCTGTAGTTGTACCAGGAGGAGTGGGTGGTTGACCATGTTGAAGGCCTTTGTTAGGTTGGTGAAGATAGACCCCACCAATTTACTGTTATCTAAGGCCTTGTAAACAAAGTCAGTGTACTCCACCAGGGTGGTAGCAGTGCTATGGTTCTATCTGAACCATGTTGGGGACATTGCAGTATGTATTTCTGGAGGCAGTCTGTGATTTGATCCGCCACTATTCTTTCCAGTGCTTTGGACAGAGATGAACCTATAATTGGCAATACAGGACTTGTCCCCACTCTTGTGAACAGAGGGTAACCAGGGCTTGTTTCCAAATGGAGGGAAATTTGGCCAGGGTGAGTGATCTGTTGAAGAGTTTAGAAATAGGGACTATAAGCTCATCAAGGACAAGGGGGACCAGTTTCATATCTGCGCCATTACTGCCCATCCTGGTTTTGCCCAGGACTTTTTACATATGACATGGCCTCTTTAACTGTTACATGATTGAAATAAAAGTTTGGATGCTTATTCTCACCTGGGTTGCTGTCAAGGTACGCTTCCGCAGATTTCAGATAGTTGGGTGGGAGGACAGAGCTCAGATCAGTGAAGGAAGTATTGAGCGACTCTGCTATAGTGAAAGGATCCATGGTAGTAGACCCGTTGATATTGAACATTGAAGGGTGTTTCTTGTCATCCTTCTTGAGGAGATTCTTAATGTTCTCCCAGAACCTCCTCCCATCACCCCAGATCCTATTCAACTGGTCTCTATAGTAATTTGCTTTAGCAAGCCTTATGAACTGCATACACCTGTACCTGGAGGCCCTGTAGTTCTGATAATCATTTTTATCTCCAGTGGTCCTGGCCCTACACCAGAGGTTATCCCTTTCCCTCATAAGTGCAAAAAGATCACCAGTTATTCACCCATTAATACAGCCACAAGATTTCCTTTTCCTGACAGGGGCAAATTTATCGCAGACCATGTTGAAGCTGTCAACAAAGTACTTTACAGCAAGGTCAAGATCAAGCTGTCCATCAATGGGTGACCAATCAAGCTGTGATAATGCTGCTTTGGAGGACCCAAGCCAACCTTTCCTCAGGACTCTGCTTTCAACTGTGATTGGGGGAGCTTTTTATATTTATTAGACCACATGAATGTTATCAGAGAGTGCTTGCTCAGGGGGGTGTCAGGTTGCACAGTGACCTCAGAAATCATGGAGGGAGAATTAGAGAGGAGGCAGTCAATGAGAGTATTGTTACCCATTTTATAGTTCATCCTGGTGGATTCTGTTACCAACTGTGTGAGGTAAGAACTGGCCATGACGTCCTTGACATCCTTCTGGGGGGGCCGACTCCTTACTGAGCCATTCACATATCAGGCCTGTGTAGTACAGTATGGTCTGTATGCCCATTGGCCCATGCAGTGGACCAATAGGTGTACAGACAGTACTGTACACTGTCAGTCGGTGTACAACATGCGGGCAGGGTGGTGTGGCCCGCCACTGCCTGGGGGGGGGTGCTGGGTGGCAGGGAACCTCAGTGGTTGGGTGAGGTGGGGGTACCACTGCACCACCAGGATAACAGTCACTATATCCACCCACGATTGGGTGGGGGGGTTCCACTGGACCACCAGGGATATACATCGCCGAAGCCCACGACCAGGCATTGGGAAGCAGTCCACTGGACCACCAGGGATTTAAGTCACTTATGCCCATGATCGGCCAATGGAGAGTGGTCCACTGGACCACCAGGGAGTTTAATCACTTATGTCCATGATCAGGCAATGGAGAGCAGTCCACTGGACCACTGGGAAGTTTATTCACTTATGCCCATGATCAGGCAATGGAGAGTGGTCCACTGGACCACCAGGGAGTTTATTCACTTATATCCACAATCGGACAATGGAGAGTTGTCCACTGCACCACCGGGGAGTTTATTCACTTATGCCCATGCTCGGTCAATGGAGAGCTGTCCACTAGACCACCGGGGAGATTATCCACTTATGCCCTCGGCCAGGCACTGGAGTGTGGTCTACTGGACCACCGGGGAGATTATCCACTTATGCCCATGATTGGGCACTGGAGTGTGATCCACTGGACCACCAGGGAGATTATCCACTTATGCCCAAGATCGGGCAATGGGGGGGCACAATGCTCCCAGGGCAGGGAGCTTGTGGACAGTGTTCTGGGTGGGCTGGTGGCCACCCATGGCTGGTGGTTGCTGGCTGCCATATTGCTCCCTGCAATATGACAGCTCACCTGTGTGTGGCCTGGATTTGTTCCTGGTTTTAACAGGCACATCTTTGTGCCCCCTGAGTTGTGCAAGGCAGGTTTGTGCCAGCATATGCACTGCACATCCCAGGCTGAATATCGGGATGTGTCGCATATGCATAGGCACACCCCCCGCACTTGCACCGCATACATTACTGTTGTGCCCTGGCGCATCGGGAGTTGCACAGTGTAACTTGCCCCATTGAATATCACGCTGGGGCGCATTGGTGGGTTGTGCATGGTGCAACCCTTTTGAATATCCCACCCAGTATATTCAACACTACAATTTCATATTTAGTGAACTGTATCCTGACACCCAACATACTCTCATTCATAATTTCTATTTCTACTGTTTTATAATTTTTGTTCAATTTACAAAAAATAATAAATCCCCCGGAATATCTGCCATATTTATTAATTTTGGTAGCGAGTTTAGTATACATTTTGTACCCATCTAGATGAATCTCTTTGTTTGACCACGTTTCTTGTAAATTCACAAAAATCAAATTTAGAAATATATGAAACAAACTCTTTGCCTGCCTATTTACTTTTTATTCCTGAAATATTCCATGATAGTATACTGGGGGCAAAATTCATGTTCCCTTTTGACAACACACATTCCAGTTGTTGTCAGTTTCCATCCATATTTTCTGAATAGTTATTTGATGTTTCCAACATGTACACTCATACATGTATACTTCTAGAGAGTCTAACACCCCTAGTTTACAGGTCAATTTATTTAACCATTTTTCTCCCTCAATCCATAACAACACTTGACCGTTTGCTTCCTGTCTCATGGCTTTTTTGATTTATTTGCCCAAATTCTTGATTTTTAAGATGGATTCTAGTAGATCACCCACTTTGAACTTAAGATTATTTGATGTTTCTTTATAAAATCTATTTAACCCAAATATTGACAACACCCCTTCCTTTTCCTAATGATCAAGTTATATAGGAATACCCTCCATATGATGTATCATAGTTATAGGAGATGCATAAGTCTTCACCCGTGATTAAGAGGCATGATGCTTCAGCGGAAATGTCTACTATTGGTCTGTCTCTTATACAGAATATGTAACTGACTGTTATCAATATAAAAACAATAAATATAGCGTTTAAAGAAAATCTCCTCTTGGTTGTAAAATATTCTGGGAATAGGTCACCCATTGTGGTCATATCTCCATAATTAATCTCCATTTGTTCTATTTTGGTTTTATTGTACTTTACTGTTTTGAGTAAATAATTGATCTGATACCACTAGGATCCATTTTTTCTTCGATACTGGTCTTATTATATTCGAATAAAAGCCAGGTTGTTGTTCTGGCCCTAATATTGCATTCAGCAAAGTCTTAATGCTTTCGTTCAATAGCACTTCAGTTTCATTTGGCATTATATCAACATCGTAGAGTGATATTGTGAAATCATTTTTTTTTTTTGCTTTTTCCTTGAAGGCTTTAAAATCATCTTCTAGACTGTAATTATTTGATTTTTCCTCCTCATTGTGTTCATGTCCTTTACTGTCTTTTTCATCTACTTGTAATTCCCCTAGATCATTGTTTAGTTTTGCCTCTTGTTCGTGTTGTCCTGAGTTCAGGTTTGAGTCACTTTTTTTGGTCAGGGCTCTATTTTTTACTGCTGTTTTTTTGATTTCTTACAAGTTATAGTTTTACTGTCTTTTGGTTTTACTACATCTTTCATTAAATATTTTTTTTTCTTTACAACCTTGGTGTTACCTTTTACTTTGTCCTCCCCCAATTCTTCTATTATATCTCCTAGTATTTTTTTTATTGGGCTTCTCAGCTTTTACTTTAGCTTTGGAGGTCTTCTTCTTGGTGTTCTTTGTGGAATTTCTGTTCTTTGGTTCTAATTCCTCCTCCTTGGGCGTTGTTCTATTTACACTCTTACCCATATCATTTCCACATTTAGTCAGTAGATCGAATCTATTTTTGCACTCTGCTTTCTCCCCCTTTGTCCATAAACTTAAGTTTGCTGTTTTTAATTCCTTACTTATGCTATCTTGCCTAAATTCTGGATTTAGTAGCATAATGAGCACATTATTGCTTTCCTGGTTGATGTTTAGGGTACTTTCTAGCTTTTGGAGGGAGTATAGTGCAATGGGTTAAGGCTCTGAGCTGCAGATCTGGAGTCCTGTGTTTGAATTCCACAGCTGCCTAAGTGCATACTGTGTGATCCTGAGCAAGTCATTTAACTTCCTTGTGCTCCCAGGTCACATCTGGAAACAAGCATTGGCTTAGTGTGCTACTCCTGGTTAAACAATGTACCCTTTCCCTTTTCCCTTTAGTGATCCCTTGTCTACTTGATCAAATTCCAGCTCTTTTTCATCTATACCTTTTTGGCCATTTATCTTTAGATCCATTTCTTCTAAAATTATTTTATTTTTGATTGTTGTGCCCTTTAAAACACTCAAATCCCTCTTAGTCAAAGTTAACTGCTCAAAGATCGGTATATTTGCTGTATACTGGTCTTTCAGGGCTTCTGCCAAATCCTTGTTTATTAATTCGGTATCATATACTTTGGAAGATTTGAGACTTGTGAAAACTTCTATATTGGTGGAATCTCAATTTGATGTCTCATTTAATGTATTGTTTATATTCCTTATTTCTATATCTTCCTTATTATTGTTCCCCAGCACCTCCCTCTGAATAGTTAGTGCCTTGCTGTTTACAAGATCCAGTCTAGATTCATTTCTTTTGCTGGTTGAATCCAGTTCTTTTAAGCCCATAATGGTATGCTGCAATTGTGAAAGTACTTCATGTAATTCCTCAGGCTGACTACCAACCACTTTATTACTAGTATCTTGAATAATACTAAGTAAAATAATATAAAGATCTAACATTCACAACATTTTAGAATGTATTACCATATACAGGAAAAACAAAAATGATTAAAAATGACTGATTTCCATTTTGCCAATTTCAAATGTATTATTTTTTTTTATCTCATATAGCTCCTTCTTCACAAATAGAGTCCTTAAACAGTGGTTATTGATTTTTTTTTTGCAAAAGTCTAGACCTCACCCAGTTGCCAAATCCTATGTCCAGCAAAATAGCCGTAGAATATCTGTAATGTATTTCAGTTTCTAATTTAGGCTTAGTTGGTTCGTGGCAATTTTCTGTCTCTCTTGCTAAGCCACTTCATTGTGGCTCACTATTGTTTAATGGATCAAAGTCCTGTCGTGGTCCAGTTCCACTACGCAGTGATTTCTACAGCACTTAAAATAAACAAAAATAGTTCATAGCAACCATGCCATCTTTATCAATTAATCACAAACTGTTCACAGACTCAAATTTAAGATTTTAACCTTTATGGTTAAAAAGATATCCGCTTTGTTAAGCAATCTTAACATCAGTCTAGTTCTATGAGTAAAATAGAATAAAAAAAACACTTACTGGCTAAGGCTATAATGTCTTGTACTTTTCCCCTCTCTTGTAAGTTACAAATTGCACCTCTGTTTCTGAATAAGCAACTCCTTGCAGCTCATTTTAATCCATTTAGCTCTACCCTTGTGGATTTTAATAATAGCGAGAGCTGTCTGTCTAATACAGAGGGGGAAGGAAAAGAGAAAAAAAAAGGCTGAATCAGTACTCTTTCTTGTTCACTATCCCAACCCCCCCAAAATGTCAAGCAATGAAATATATTTCAAAGAAGTAGTCACTTTTTCAGAATCTTTTTTGCTGTTTTAGCTAAGCTTTGAGTGGCTTGTAGCTATTCAGGATGCTGCTTTAAGAAAATCTTGACTACTAGTTTCTTAACAAGCATTTGTCAATGCCGAATGTTTGCTTGCTGGCATTGGCAGTGGTAGTGTAGAAGTTACAGAGCTGCGTAATAGGAATGGCAGTGAAGTATTGAACTGAAGCCAACCCCACCACTACCCTGCAGAGAGTGACAGGCATTGGGGTGTGGTTTGGGTCATTTTAAGGAATTTTTCACCAAATTTTCAACATAGCCATTTTAAGACCTCTGCTTATGAATAGTGTCACTGAGATTTTCTTAATTTGTCCCGTACATTGATTTCGCACACCAACAGCGCCATTGTGCGCTACATGGGCGGAAACACATTTTGGGCAAGATGTGAAAAATGACAGCTGTACTACTCATAAGAAGGTGTGGTAAAATGGCAATGTTGAAAATGTGGAGTGAAAATATTGAAAGTTCGCAAACTTACGAGCGCGTGAGGAACTGTACAATGCACTCATAAACAGTCATTTTTTGGAATTTTTCACCAAATTTTCAACATAGCCATTTTAAGACCTCAGCTCATGAACAGTGTCACTGTGATTTTCTTAATTTGTCCCGTACATTGATCTCACACACCGACTGCGCCACTGTGCGCTACATGGGCGGAAACATGTTTTGGGTGAGATGTGAAAAATGACAGCTGTACTACTCATAAGAAGGTGTGGTAAAATGGCAATGTTGAAAATCTGGAGTGAAAATATTGAAAATTTAGAACTTACGAGCCTGCGTAGGAACTGCTAGCATACGCCTACGTAAAACAGTCATTTTGGAATTTTTGCACCAAATTTTCAACATGGGGTTTTGGTGCCCTCCTCATGAATGATGTCACTGTCATGGTGTTATTCAGCCCGAAGGGTGATTTTGTCACTGCCAGTCACTGCGGAAATCACCCTCCGCCGAATGACGCCAATGACAGTGACATCATTCATGAGAAGGGGTCCCAAAACCCCATGTTGAAAATTTGGTGCAAAATTCCAAAATGCCTGAATATGCACAATAGTTGCAATCCCCTATCTAGCCCATTTATACAGCTTACTGCATTTCAGTTCGCGTCGGCTTTGAAGAGTGCAAACGTGTTCCCGGTCCACCGAAGATCATCGCGCCGAGGTCCTGAGGTAAGTATGGGGTGAGGGGGTTGAGGGTGTGGGGAGGCAGGGTGCGCAGTGGGTGGGTGCGGGTTGTGGGAGGGTGTGTTGGGAGACTACGTGGGACCGTTTTTATTTTCTAGGTTTAAAAAAACAAAATTGACCATGCGGGATGTTTGCCACGCTGGGGTGGGCTCCCAGCATGGCACAAGGACAGTGGGGGGTCCTTCAGCCGACGGGGGATTGGGCACCCCGTCGGCCCATGACATTTGTTGCCATGTTGGGGTGGCCCCAGCGTGACACCTTGTACTGGGAGAAAGAAGCTTGACGGGGATTGGGCACCCCGTCGTGGTGATAGTATGGGAGAGACAGTTAAGCCGACGGGGATTGGGCACCCCCGCCGTCATACGTGGTGTGTGGGGGAGGGTGATTTTCTGTGTGTGTTTGTGTAGTGTGTGGAGCTGCGCATGAGCAGGTGATATCTTATCACTGCTCACTCAAGCGTAGCTCCCCCTTTCAACTGTATGCCACTGCATTTTGGAGCTTGTCATAGACAGCTCTAGAATGCATTGGCTTACAGGGGCCGCGCCTGCCAGCACACTGACTGAATTGGAGGAGGGGGTGACACACCTCCGAAATCTCCACTGATGGCACTATGTTTCTTGCACATGCATGCAAGCAAACATAAAAATGGTGCTTCTATCCTGGAAAATGCCATGCATGCATTTTAGCCTGTTCCATGTCACATGGTGTGGCACTAACCCAGAGCAAGGAAACAATACAATCCTTGCAAAATTAAAGCACTGCCACCCTATTTCTTTTCTGTTTCTTTATATTTCCTTTTATTTCTTTATGTTACCCATCCCTGGAGTAATAATAAAATAATTTCAATCATTCATTCCATTGTTCAACAAGGGATACAAATAAAATTTGAAAAGTTTTAGTAATTTTGCATGGTTTGAGAAGCTTAATTCACTTGGTGCATTGGACATTATTCTCATAATAGTATGAAAATTGAAAGTATCTGAGAAAACTAAGGGTCCATATCAGAGGTCTGAGAGTCTAATAGGATTATCGTTGAGGCTGCTAGCTCTCCACAGAGCCCTCAATGGCCCCTTCTCAAAATGAGATACTGGCTCCTTGCCACTGGCATGGACTCCAGCCTTGGGAGAAAGGCCCCATAGCCTACGACTCTTCCTCTGAAGTGGGCAGTCCAAAGACAGTCTGGAAAGGTCAGTATTAGTTTAAAAGATGCTGCAATGGTGGCATATTATTCCTAAAAAGTGTTTGAGCTTGTTTTGACTCCTGCTACAGCAGCTTCTCTTCAGGTGCTTATCAGTGACTGCTCACTCTGACCAACTCCCCTACTGGAGCACAGTGTAATGTGATTCCTTTTCAGAGGTATAAAACACTGTCTAGAGAAGCTGTTCAAAGGTCGGCGGCCAGATTGATTTCCTATTCTGGGTATAAACTTGATGTGAAAGGCAAAGTGATGTTGTTGACATGTTTTAAGAAGAAGTACTGTTTGTTGCCATGTCAAGTGGTTGATGCAAATGTGACCCCAGTGTTGGACCAGTCTACCTGACTGGAAATAAAGCTCATAAAAAAGCTATTTTCAGTAAATACCCCAAGCGGTAGTGCAGGGGAAACCACAGAAGACATATTGGCTGTATACAGACCCCCGTCTCAGGGGGAGGAATTGGACAAGGAAATGATAGAAGGCATCCTTGGGATGGCAGAGAAAGGGGAGATATTGCTGATGGGGGACCTGAATATGCTAGATGTTAACTGGAGCACCTTTGCTGCAGCTACATCCAAGAGCAGGGCCATTCTCTATGCCCTACAGGGGGCATGCCTCAGACAGCTAGTTTTGGAACCCACTCAGGAGAGAGCAATCTTAGACCTGGTACTCTCAAATGGGGACGGAGAGAGGATCTCTGATCTTGAAGTGGGTAGCCATCTGGGAACAAGTGACCACCAAACAGTGTGGTTCACGATAAACTTAGCTGTAGAGTCAAGCCATACAAAAGTGAAGGTACTGGACTTCTGGAAGGCTGATTTTGTCAAAATGGGAGAGTGCTTCAGAAAAGCACTAGCAAACAGGCAAGAAGGTGGGGTGGAGCAACAAAGTGGAAACATCAAAACCGCCATCATAGAGGCAACAAGCCTTTGTGTGACGCAAATAAACAAATTAAAACAAAAGAAAAAAACACTGTGGTTCTCAAAAGAAGTGGTGGGGAAGGTAAGGGAGAAAAAGACAGCATTCAGGAAGTATAAGGAAACACAGAAGGAGTAGGACAGAGAACTGTACCAGTTAAAGCAGAAGGAAGCGGGGTAAGGCAGTCAGAATAGCAGAGGCCCAAACCAAGAAAAAGATAGCCAACTCAGTTAAGAAGGGGATAAAACCTTTTACAGGTACATTAGGGAGCAAAGAAAGACTAAGGCAGGGATACTGAGGCTGAACAAAGAGGAAGGTGGTTGTGCAGAGAGCGACAGTGAAAAAGCAGGGATACTGAATGAATACTTCTGCTCAGTATTCACAAAAAGCAGGGGGAAATACCTAATCCAGTCAATAGAAGCACTCTGGATAGGGGGGTTGATATTAGTCCTTTCACAGAAGAAATGGTTCTGAAAGACCTCTTAAAACTGAAGGTGGGTAAAGCAATGGGGCCTGATGGGATTCACCCCAGAATTCTAAAAGAACTAAGGGAAGAACTAGTAACACCACTGACTACCCTTTTTTAATAAATCATGGGAGGATGGTGTGGTACCTGAGGACTGGCGGAGGGTGGATGTGATTCCCCTTCACGAAAGTGGGAGCAAGACAGAGGCAGAAAACTACAGACCTGTCAGTTTGACCTCAGTGGTAGGGAAAATGATGGAATCACTTCTGAAGGAAAGAATTGTTGAGTACCTAGAGGCCAGTGGGG
This sequence comes from Neoceratodus forsteri, assembly GCA_016271365.2. NCBI lineage: Eukaryota > Metazoa > Chordata > Ceratodontiformes > Ceratodontidae > Neoceratodus > Neoceratodus forsteri. The sequence continues at coordinate 84,354,220 of JADMNL010000034.1, forward strand.
CACAGGACCCAAGGCAGCATGGATTCACAGTGGGAAGGTCATGTCAGACAAATCTAATTGATTTCTTTGACTGGGTGACCAAAGCAGTAGACCAGGGAGGGGCTATGGACATGGCCTACCTAGACCTTAGCAAGGCATTTGACACAGTCCCACAAAAAAGATTAATAAACAAATTAGCCAGCCTGAGAGTGGGTCACAGGGTGGTAGACTGGGTAAAACACTGGTTGGACAACAGGACACAGCGAGTAACAGTAAATGGAGTCCACAGTGAAGAAAGGAGGGTTACTAGTGGGGTACTGCAGGGTTCAGTACTAGGGCGGTCCTTTTTAATGTCTTTATAAGTGACATTGCAGAGGGACTGGAAGGGAAAGTATGTCTCTTTGCAGATGACGCAAAGATCTGCAACAGGGTTGATATACAAGGTGGGGTGGAAAGGAAGAAAAGGGACTTGGCAAGGTTGGAGGAATGGTCAAATGTATGGCAGCTTAGATTCAACGCAAAGAAGTGCAAAAGTAGTGCACCTGGGAAAACAAAAATCCAGGGAAGTGTACAAATGGGGGGATGAGATACTGACAACAACAAAATGGAAAGGACTTGGGGTAGTCATATCAGATGACCTAAAGGTGGGCCAGCAATGTGAGAAGGCAGTAAGAAGGGCTGGGGGATACTGGAATGCATAGGGAGAGGCATCAGCAGTAGAAAACAGGAAGTTGTTGGCCCTCTGTACAGACAGTTGGTAAGACCACCTCTGGAGTACTGTATACAGTTCTGGAGACCCCATCTCCGCAAAGACATAGATAGGGTGGAGGCTGTCCGGAGAAGGGCAACCAAAATGATGCAGGGTCTGCATCAGAAGAGATATCAAGAAAGACTAAAGGAACTAAAGATGTATAGCCTCGAGGAAAGGAGGGAGAGGAGGAACATGATAGTAACTTTCAAATACCTCAAGGAAATCAACAAGGTCCAAGAGGGTAGCAACTTTCAGAAAAAGAGATGTGCAAAAACAAGGGGGCACAATTTAAAGATAGAGGGGGGATGGCTCAGAGGTAATGTGAGGAAGTATTTCTTCACAGAGAGGGTTGTGGATACACGGAACAGCCTTCCTGAGGAGGTCGTAGAGTCAAAAACATTGGGGGAATTCAAGAATGCATGGGACAGTCTAAAGGCAATTCTAATGGGGGGTAGGAGGAAGTATGCTGTTGGTTAACTAGGATCTGCAGCTTATCCATATGGTAGGGAAATGGGCAGACTAGGTGGACCAAGTGGTCCTTATCTGCCGTCAAATTCTATGTTTCTATGTTTCTATGGCTGAATTTGCTGATGTATTTGTGGAATTGGGATGCTTTGAGGGCAAACTCCATATTAAAATAGATAAGACAGTTAGCCCTGTGATCCACCCTCCTAGAAAAATACCTTTTGCTTTACAAGACAAAGTGAAAACTGAACTAGAGAATGTGGAGAGAATAGGGATTATTAAAAAGGTGGAGAAATCCATGAGCTGTGTCAACTTGATAGTGGTTGCAGAGAAACCAAACAATAAAAATTTGCATAGATCCCAGAGATCTTAATAGAGCAATTTAAAGCGAGCATCACCCAATAAAAACAGCTGAAGAGGTTGCAGCCAAGCTAGCAGGGGCTAAAGTATTCACAGTGTTACATGCTGGACATGCCTTTTGGCAGATTAAACTGGATGGGCCCAGCTCTGATCTTTTAATACACCCTTTGGGCGAGACAAGTTCAAGTGTCTCCCCTTTGGGATTTGCTCTGCCCCAAAGGTCTTCCAAAAGAAAATGTAACACATTTTTGAGGGGCTCGATGGCACTGAAGTCATTATATGTGACATCCTAATATGGGGAGCAACTGTACAAGAGCACAATGAGAGGTTAACAAATATTTTACAAAGAGCCAGAGATAAATACTTGTCTTTAAACCAGAAACAAATCGAAAATCAGATTGTCAGAGGTCCAATAAATCAGACGCAAGTTAAGTAAAGATGAGCTGTTGGCAGACCCGAGAAGATAAACATAGAAACATAGAAGTTGACGGCAGATAAGGACCGCAAGGCCCATCTAGTCTGCCCATTTTTTTTTCTACCTTATGAATGTGCCATCGGCCTTTGCTCTGTCAATGGCCAATCTATTCATACTCATCTGTATTGCTCCCTTATGCCTATCCCATGCCTGTTTGAAGCCCTGCGCAGTATTCATAGCCACAACTTCCTGAGGTAGGCCATTTCATGCATCCACCACCCTTTCTGTGAAAAATAATTTCTTCACATTCTCCCTTAATCGGCCTCCCTCTAATCTCATGCTATGTCCTTTTGTCCTATTTTTCTTGTATTGAAACATGTTGAACTCTTTCACCTTGTTAATGCTCTTAAGGTGTTTGAAGCAATTATCTGGATGCCTGTTCCCAAAAATAAGACTAGCTTACAGAGATTTGTGGGCATGGTAAATTACCTGGCAAAGTTTATTCCTCTCCTATTATCTGTAAACAAACTAATGAGAGAATTACTAGAGAAAGAAATAGCATGCCACTGGGATGGGCTCCCCCACCAGGTCTTTCAAGAGCTGAAAACAATTGTAGCAAACCCCACTGTACTGGCCTACTATAACCTAAAAAAAGCCTGCTGAATTATCTGTAGCTGTGTCTTCAGAAGGGCTGGGTGTAATGTTTGCTGCAAAAAGCCAAGCCCGTTGCTTTTGCTTCCAGATCACGTAACAAAACTGAGAGAAATTATGCACAAATTGAGAAAGAAACACTGGATGAACCCATTCACAGATCCGTGCCTGTGTAGTACAGTATGGTGTGCAAGTCCATTTCTCCACACCATGGACCAATGGGCTTACAGATCATATTGTAAGCTGTCATTCGGTAGGTGGCCGGGCGGTATGTGGGTGGAGTGCAGGGGTCCTCTGTGGGGGGAGGGGAGGGGGGTTTCACTGGCTCACTGGGGTATCTCGGTTTTCGATGGATGCCCGTGATCGGGCAGAATGGGAGGGCAGGGATACCACTAGACCTCCAGGGTTTCTACGTATACAGCTGCCCATGATCAGGTGTATGGGGGGCACCCACTATTCCACCAGGAATTGTACAGTTACCTTTGCCTGCCATCTGGTTAACAGGAGGGGGGGGGACTGCTAGACTACCAGGGCAGAAGTTAACACTGTGTTGCCACAATCAGGCTAACAGGGAGGGGGGTTCCACTGGACTACCAGGGACCAGTTTGGTGCTTGTGGACGGTGTTCTGGGTGGGAGGCGTGCCACCCATGGATGGCGGCTGCTGTGTTGCATCCTGCAATACAGTGGCCCACCTGTGGGTGGCCTAGACTTGTGCTTTGTTTTTTCTGGCACAACTTTGAGCCCCCCTGTGCGGTGCAAAGCAAGGTTGTGCCAGCATATGTGCCGCACATCCCGGGCTGAATATCGGGATGTGCTGCACATGCATGGGCACGCCCCCTGCATTTACGCTGCATCCATTACCACTGCGCCCTGGAGCATCGGGAGTTGTGTATCACAATTTGCCCCTTTGAATATCACACTGGGGTGCAGTGGTGGCTTGCGCATGGTGCAACCCCTTTGAATATCCAGGCCCCAGTATAGTACTTTCAGCACCAGTAAAAATTTCATCAAATAGTTTATTTTTTAGAAAAAAAATTATTTCTGACATCCGTAGATTTCAAGTTTAAGTTTTAGTTTATTTTATTAGGAAAGTTCCATTGAGCAAGCTCATTTACAAGGAGGTCCTGCCACAAGTAAAACAGTGCCATGTGATAAGAGCACCAGCACATCGGCGCTGACCACAACAGTTACTGCACATCACTGAAAAGAAATACGGTGATGTGCAGAATAGTGCCAAATGGAAAGGGCTACACTAGCTTCAAGTCACCCCAAAATACAAATCATCAGCACTTTTTACTATTTATGCAGGGGGTTATGCCCCCCCACACCCTCAAACTTTTATTAATCAGCTCCGGGGGGGGGGGCTTGATAATGGAGGAGAGTGGCAAACTCGAGAGGGGAGGCTATGTTGGGAGACAAACAGTGAAAGGTGGAGAATGTTGGGGCAACCTACAGGCAGAGGGGGGACAAAGGGCAGCAGAGGTACAGGACTGAGAAAAACATAAAAAAGCAAACTATTAGTGCAAACAAAAGTAAAAGAAATATTGTTTTCACGGTCAGTCAGGGCCAGATTAAGGCATAGGCAACATAGGCACTAGCCTAGCACCCCAACCTGCCAGGGAGCCTCCAAACAATCTCCAGAATATATTTACTACATACCAGTTTCTTTTTGTCTGAGCTGCATTTTTTGTAATGGACTTGGCTGCTGACTAATCTGAGCAGCAAGGCAGGAGCTGAACTGTGATGTGACTCTCACCTCCCTAATTAGGTGTTAATTATAGCTGATAGCTTCACGGGGCTCCAGCCAGACTAACCCTTAATGTGTAAACAGGCCCTTTTCCCTTGCTTAGTCTGCCTGAATGTGAATCACACTTCCCTTATTAGGTGTTAAGTACAGTTGATAGCTTCGGGGGCACCAACCAGACTGACCTTTAAGGTTAAAAACCGGGCCCTTTTCCTTTACTTTGTCTCCCACCCCCTGGTAAATCCAACTGGAAAGAAGTGGCTAAAAAGATCCCTGCCCCCCCCAGCTGGTGTTCCTGATAGGGAGAGTGACTGGTGCAAATCATAAATGCTCCCCCCCACACTAGTTTGTCCACTATTTGCCTCATCTTGTGCATTTGAGGGAGACCCTATCACTCATATTGGGAGGATTGAAGGGCCAGCAGATCCTTCTTATTGGAGAGCCTTTTCCAAGTCCCAGGTGCCTCTCATTTGCATGTGGAAGTTCTATGACAGGCCCTGGCCCTGGGTCACTTAGTATGCAGACAGAGGTTGTGGTTTACAAATACAAGTGTTCCGAGTCTACATGTTTTCGAGGTTCTTGGCTTGAAACTGTAGCCACTAGGTAATACTGCCTAATGTACTGTATTAATTAATTTTTACAATTCTTGACTGGAAGTTGATTACCATTGCTAAATGCAGTTCTTCTCTTAGGGAAAATTAGTAGATGGGTCCATGGTTGAGGGTGGGTTGGAGTGATGAGTGTCATGAAAACGATAATCAAAGTTATGAAAAATTAGAAAAAAATGGGGATGAATTTTCTAAGTTGTTTAACAATACTATTGCAATTCACAAACAGTGCGACTAAGCTCTACCTTTAACACCACCTGTAAAATCACATTTTAATTATACAAAGTAGCAAAGCGGCTACAGTGCTTTACATAGGCTTACAATGCTGTCCGTGACAGCAGTGGTCTTTAGATCACACTGCACACTGTATAGCGACCTAGGCTGGTTCTCTCCTAGTGGCTACTGACTTTACTCCCTAGGGACCCTCACAGACTGTAATCCATAACCAAACCCCCTCCTCCCTTGCAGCCCTACTGGTTCCACAGACACCAGCCCATGGACTACGCTCGGCAAATACATTTCTACGTACTGTACCTAGGTGTCTCACCTCAAAAGGCTTTGGAGCATTTCACTGCACCGCCCCAGCCACCTGGAACTCCCTCCCTCCTGCCCTGAGGCAGGCTAACTCCCACCCAATCTTTAAAAAAGAGCTATATCGCCACCTATCCCAGGACCCTTGCACATGCTTTGATCCCACTTAATGCCTCACAGCTGGCCACCCTATTTGCATCCAGGTCTCTGTTGTGTAGCCATAAAATGTCTTCATAGCTGCCACTTAGCCCAGTCTTAGCTGCTGTTTGCATGAACTAATTGGCACCTTGTGCCTAAGCTATATGTATTATCTAAAGTACTGGCTTGATTTGTATTATTTTCTACATGTACTATTTACTATGTATTGTTAACTTTCCCTCTCATTTTATGTATGTATTCTCCCGGGTCGTGCCTGAAAATAGTCAGCTTTGGCTAGTGCACCTAACCTGGTAAACAAAAACTAAATAAATAAATATTTGTTTAATTTGCAGGCTACTGTATATATAGTATATGGTTAAGGCTTATTGCGTATGGAATTTGGAGACGGTCAAAATCTTGTTATAGGACTGGTCAAAGGTCAGAAAAGTTTTTGCACTATTGTTCTGACATTACATCGATAGTACAACAACTTTTCAGCCTTGTCATCTCACCCAATTGGCTCACTTGACATTGCTCTTATGGGAAAAGTAATAAAAACATAGAGGTGCAATTTAACAAGCACCGAGCCATTAACCAACATAGTTTAGACACTGGGAGTCACAAAAACATTTAATTTTTTATTTATTTTTTAGTCATTTTAAAATTATATAGTATAGCCACAGGCGGTTGTAACTGCCACACAGGAATTCTCTGGTCCAACACAGTTGCAGTCACTTAGAGAAGCTGGAGTGAGCGGGAGCAGCACCAGAAAACACCAACAGTAACTACCATATTAAAAAAAAAAATTCAGTGGGTAACCATATACTATATAAAACAGTGGATGGGTGACCATCCGCAACTAAGGCCGTTTCTCTAATCTTGGGAGTTGATGACATCATAGAGGCCTCTTGTGGTCTGTTTGATGTCATCAGCTCCCTCGATGGAAATGCAGCCTTGTTGTGGATGGTCACCCATCCACTATTTGATACTTATTGGGAAGAGATTCACTTTTCAATATGTTGTGAAGCTATATACAGTACATACATATACTACTACCTTCATTATATGCAGTTATGTATAATTTACCTGCAAAGTACACAAATAGCATCTGAAGGCCACCACTAACCTTGATCATTATAAGTCTATCTATAGCACTACAACCCCTTCCCCATGTGGTTTTATGGGTGGGGCTGTATCAGGAAGTAAGATTGTACTTGCACAAAGTTAAGTAGTGAAAGAAAGGTGGCAGTCATGTATGCCGAGATTAGTCCTGCACATGCTGTACAGTGATCCTTCGATTATCCACCAAATGTTTGCACAAAATTCTAGCTGTTCCATTGCCCCTAATTATCTCACATCCTTGATTATCCACCCAGTTTTGCTTGTATGAAAATGGGTGGACAGTCAAGAGTGTACTGTAGATTATCAGACTGAAACCAGACATAATGTGACCCTTGGGTAAAAGGGAGAGGAGAGCATTGTGTGCACTGTCACTAATGTGATTGTAAGAATTGAAAGAGGGGGAACAAAAGGGTAGGAATTCGGATTTGTGTTTTTTATTTATTTATGACTTTGGTAACTAGGTGAGTGCGCTGATCTCAGGGGATGTTTTCAGGCATGACACAGGTCACCGTACAGTGGCACAGAGTTACAAAACAGCAGTGCATAAGACTGTCGACAGTTGGACAATAAAACATGATTTCATATCATGTACAGTTTACAATAAACGGGTAACAATGGTACACTAAAATACAGGGTAGTTTAAGGGCAGAGTTCCACAAAGGCACAAGGTTTGTAATACATAGATCTGCTAAGCTTATGCCTGTACTAGTAGAAAAACAAAATTTATAAATATCTTCATGCTATATGCAGCAGTATGGACTATCCAGGGAAGCAATGGAACCTGGAGGTTGCCCTGAGCCACTCTTTGAGGCGAGATTTGAAGTGTATGTGGGTGTTGGTGGAGCGGAGCTCGGCAGGTAGTTGAATCACATTGGGGCAGCTACCGACAGGACTCTACCACCTATATTTGTTTATACCCTGGGAATATACAGAGGGGAGTTACTATAAGAGTGTAGGCGACGATGAACTGTATGAACCAAGAAGATGGTTGCAAAGAGGGACTCCTAGCCAGTCCGAATGGTGGAGTCAACCAAGCTGCCAAGGGAGAGGGAGAAGTGACCTTACAGTGAGAGCCATCCTAGCATATTGTAGAGGACACAGTGGTGAGTTCAAGTTTATTATTACAGGAATTACTCCATTGAGCAAGCTCATTCACAAGGCGGTCCTGGAGATTTCAAACAATACAATGACGTACATGATCTTATACAAAACAGATCTGGATAGCACGAGTAAACAGAAATGGCAATGATAAGGTACAACTTGGATTGTTGCAAATAACTGATACATTACATACAAAAAACTAACTGCACTAATGTGTACATAGGTATTTGACACCAAGGTATTTAAAGAAGTAGAAAATGGGGCTAGCAGGGTGAAACAACATGCATTGTTGTAGGCAGAAGACAGCTTGGACATCAGGGTTGAGGATGTCCTAGCATAGATGGGGGAGCAGTAATCAAGAATTGGTAGTAGATTACCCTGCGCGATGGCCAGTCTGACTTCTGGGGTGAGGTATTGCTGAAATTTGTAGGCTGCGCCTAACTTTTGGTGGAATCTTAGAATCAGAGAGTTGATGTGATCTGCAAAAGAGAGGGAAGGGTCGAGTAGGACACCAAGGTATTTAAAGGTGCCAGCTTCTTCCAGGGCTTTGTCATCTGGGGAGATGATATTGAGAGCAGGGAGAGGTTTGGATTTGGCTAGAAATGGCTTGGATCTGAACAGCATGGATTTCATTTTCTTAGCATTAACCAGGAGGAGGTTTTCTGCAAACCAGTAGTGGGCCGCTGCATAATTATGAGTAAGAACAGAGGAGATGAGGGCGATATGTTGCCCATATCTCTTTACATACAAACTGTAACCTAACATGGGATACAGTTTGCATATAAATGTTTTCCCAAGGTGCCTTACAGTCTGTGACAGGGTCCATTTGCGGCAAAGGGGCATGGTCACGGCGAGAGGGAGCCCCAGATTTCTCTTGAGCCTACAGCCTCAGATTACCTTAAGCTGGCGTTGCAGTCAGTCCCAAACTCGGGTTTCCCGGCTGGAAGGCAGTGACTTTCCCCAGCATGCCAGATGGCCAGTTCAAAGACAACCTGATCACCAAACCTACACATAATCATCCAAGTCACTATAGAAGATACGTGCTCAAATTACAATGTGCTCTTAATGGCTATTGCTAGTACAAGCGCATCGCCTAATTATCTTTCGTTATTCTGATGTCACTCATATTGACTCGCTCAAAAGGAGTTGCTCTATTCACGGGTTACCAAGCAAAACATAAGCAGCAGATACATGACAAAGCTTAGTTCAGTGTTAATGCAGGATGACATACTCTACAAAATTAGTTTTTCAGGAAGACAATAGAATTAGCATAGGAAGCACAATAAGAGAAAACAACAATTGGCATCAGCAACAAAAAGTGCAAACAGAGTGCAAGACAGTCAATTTCCAGCCGGAGAATGGAGTGGAGGTAGAATAAGTGTGCAGTGATGGATACAGAGAACCCCAACATAGCTGGTAAAGTGCTTGGACCCAGGGCCTGGCTAGTTATCACAGCAGTGACAATCCTCCTTAACGAAGTTGCTTATAAGTAGATTTGAAGACATTCAGAGAGACATAGCTGGAGCACCTAAGGGTGTTTTGAAGTTTATTCCAAGCAAATGATAATGCATAATTGATGGCGTTTTTTCCAAATAGGGTATGAAATTTGGGTATGTCTAGTAAGATTAGGGAGGTTTTCCTAAGTGAGTAGTAACTACTGGATCGGTGGAATTGGGATGATATATAAGAGGGGAGTTTGTTCAACATGGCTTTTTAAACCCAGGTGCAGCTGTGCATCCCCTTCTGGTGACAAGTAATGACCAACTCACCGAAGAATATAGTGCCAATGATGTGTCCTGGAAGGGGCATTTAAGATAAAACATGAAACCCGATGATAAAGAACGTCCAATTTGTGGAGGTACTGTATGATGCCGAGCTGTTAGTATATAGAATGTCTGCATAATCTAATAAAAGGAGAAAGGTGGCTTGTACCAATCGTTTGCTGACATCTATGGGTAATATGGATTTATTTCTAAAAAAAAATCCTAATCTCTCAGTTTTTTCATCAGTGTTTCAATATGGTCGGTAAAGGGAAGGTGATCTTCCAACCACATCCCCAGGTACTTAAACTTTTGAACAACCTCCAATGAATCCCCTAGCGATGTTAGTATATACTGTATGTATGTACATTGTCCTTCCTTGACGATGGAGCTGCAGATAGGGTGGGAGTGAAGTACATTACCTTAGTCTTCTTTGCGTTTAACAGAAGTTTTGAATTGAGGAGATTAAATTGTAACTGGTTTGAATTCAGACAGGAGTATGGTGTGACTTCATTTAACGAGGGTTTGGAGATATAATGGACAGTAACATCTGCGAAAAAGTGCTGTTTCGCTGCACATATCAATCAATCAATCAACTTTATTTAACCAGGTGTAGACACCATTGAGCAAGCTCATTTTCAAGGTGGTCCTGAACATCAACACTATACAGACACAGGTAGACAATCACAGGAGTACATGAGTAGATCGAATATATCATAAGAATACAGATGTCATAATACACGCAGTTAGCAAAGACATCACAATAAGAATTATTTGCATGTATATATATGTATATATACCAGGCCAGAGAAGGATAGATGAGATTGAGAGTGAGAGAGAGAGAGAGGGAGAGAGAGAAAGAGGGAGGGAGAATGAGAGATAGAGGGAGAGGGGAGGAGCGTGAAAGAGAATGAGAGAGAGAGGGAGGAGGAGGGAGGGAGAGTGAGGGAGAGGGAGAAGGGAATGAGAGAATGCGGAGGGAAGGGAGGGAGGGGGAGAGAGAGAGAGAGAGAGGGGAAGTGAACATATGTTATTACTTAGAGAATTAATATAGATTGAAAAGAGAAGGGGGCCTAATATGAATCCCTGAGGCACACCTCTCAGGAGTGGTAGGGGAGAGGATAAGAGTTCATCTGCTTTACTACATTGAACTCTACCTGATAGGTAACTAGCAAACCAGCTAACAGATAAGTTACTTAATTCAGTGCCTTGAGTTTCAGCAGCAGTAGGTTATGTTCTATTGTGTCAAACGCCTTGCTTAGGTCCAAAAACACAGCTCAAGTAAAACGTTTGTGATCAAGGGCAGTGAGCCAATCATCGGTAACGTTGGCCCAGCTGAGACTGTACTATGTTGCTGTCGGAAGCCTGATTGGAGCGGGTTAAAAAGCTCAATTTTTTCTAGGTAATCCCTTAGCTGCATGTTAATTAAGTTTTCAAGAAGTTTAGACAGTATGGGTAACATGGAGATGGCCCTGTAGTTTTTCAAATCGTAACGGTCACCTGATTTGAACAGAATGGAGTAAGTAGGCTGTTTTCCATATGGTGGGGACAGTATGAAGTGACTGATATATTACAAAAAAGAGAGTCATAGGGACAGTAAGGAAATGCGAGCCAGCTTGGAGGAAAAAGAGGCCTATCCCATCAGCACCAGCACTCTTTTTAGTGTCTAACGCCGCTAACATGTCCTCAACTTGTTTAAAGGAAACTACAGATAGGCAGAGAGGGTTCAGGATTTGAGGGCTGGCCGGAGTGTTCTCTAACGAGGAATCCTGCACTAGCTTTGGAGCTGGAGAGAAATCAAATGCTAATCCAGCTGATGCCAAATGTAAATTAAATTTTTCGAGAATTACAGCTTGGTCCAAAATCATAATTCCTTGGGACATAATTTTTGCTGGGATGGAAGAGGGCGATCTATGCCCTTCTATGGATTTGATTGTACGCCACATTTTTGCTGGATTTCTTTTATCATTTTCTAGTACAGTCACGTAATAAGTGACTCTTGCTGCCCTAAGGAGTTTTGTACAGGCATTTCTTGCTCTCTTAGGCCAACCAATCCAGGGGTGATTCGATTAGCCATAGCCCAGAGTTCATCCCGCTCAACTAGGGCTTTTTCAGGTTGGCTGTAAACCATGGCTGGGAGGCCTTTTTGAGTCTAGCCTTTATAAATGAGGTGCGTTTATTAATGTTAATAGCATTGAGTTAAAAATGTTGACTGCTTCATCAACTGAGGGGGCTAGAGAGAAAGTTTACCAGCTTATATTCCTGAGGTCTGTTAAGTAGTTTTCCAAATTGAATTTCTGATAGCTACGCTTTGACACAAAGTTTGCTTTGTGGATGCGCCTTTCCAATTTCCTTATTCCAACCACAATGTTGTGATCACTGACGTCATTAAAAAATACAGTGGAAGCCAGCCCCGTGGCATGGAGGGCTGAGGCATTACTGCTTTACCTCCTGCCATGCCAGTGACCCGTGTTCACGATGTGAGTGGGTCACTGGGGGTTGGCTGGGGAGGGAGAGGATTGAACATCTGGAGGACAGCTCTCCTCTCCCGGGGGAGGGTGGGGACACAGACTGGCACTCACCTGACCCCTAGCAGTGGCTGGAGATGGTAGGCCAGGTCCTACAATATAGGGGAGAGGTGGAGCAGCCACCCGACGTACAGTGTGTGGACTCATGCACAGTTTGTCACTGGTGGCATTGCATGCTCCCTGCCGCATCAGAAAAAAACAGAAAAAGTGGTCCCGCTGTGCAGAATGATGATGGTTTCCCCCTAGCAAGCCACCCCGAGAGGACACCTCCCTAGCTGGATCCATGCTGGTAGGTTAAGTTGCTCCCCACCCCTGCCATGAAGGGTAAGTCATGAGGGCAATAGGGGAGGGGATCTGATGCTCAGGGATGGCGAGGAGGGGAATGTCAGAGGTGACCGACAGGACCCAAAGCAGAAAAAGGGCAAATTAAAATAAAAATACAGCGGAGTAGGTACATTTATGAGGCCTATTTGTTAATATGAGGTCAAGCAATGGACTTTTATTATGGTTTTTGATGTTGGGCCTAGTTGGTTCCATGATTAGTTGTGAGATGCCTAGTTTGTCACATAATTTCTTCAGGTTATTAGATCTAGGGCTAGGCCAATCCAGGTTAAGGTCCCCAAGGATGATTGTTTCACTGGAATTAGAGTTGACGAGGTTACAAATGGTATGAAGTAGCTACGAGACCCTGGCAGGCAGCCTGTAGCAGCCAAGTATGCTGATTGCTTCGGAAGGCGACACGGTTATTTTCAGGGCCAAACATTCAAATTCAGATTTGTTCTTGGTGTACTTTTAATCCCCTGATATTTGTAAAACAGTTTTTTTTAGCTAATTTTGTAAGTAATGACTCATGCCACTAAAGATGGCAGTCACTCACAATTTTAAACATTTCCTTCCGCTGTCATTACCCGTTGAATTTCTGTACTACATTCGTACTGCGGATGGATGGGGCTGGTGTTACCACATGCTTCTGATGGTAACCAGCACAGCAGTGTACCAAGATATGCATGGCAAGCTGCAGGCATGACACAGGAGTGGAAATGTTTAGTAACTTAGACATTCTGGTCCTGAGTATAGAAGGCCGACGCAGCTAAACCAAACCACTGTGGCACAACACAGCTTGATTTTACAAAGGTTGGCACAGTTGCGACATTTTCCTCACTTTATGGCAGCTTGTGCCAAAGTTTGGCACAAGCCCCGGTAAACAATCTCTTAATGGTGCAAAGTTAGACCGGGGAGCTGGTCTACCTGTTGCATTTGGTGCAAGGAACTTGCATCGGTGGGAGGGGTTGCGGCAAACCTGGTTGCAAAATCGCACATGCCGAAAAGTTTGATGCAAGTTGCCCCTTGTGTCAAACTCTGTGATGCAAGTCCCTTGCGTTGCTCTAAAGCCTTCCTAAAATCAGGCACTCTTTGCCTTTGTTCAGTAATGAAAGAAGCAAAATGAAAAATGGGTGCATTGATATTTTTGTCAGAAAAACATTATTGCGAAAGAAACCTGCATAGTGACTAACAATTACTGCTGCTTTCAGCCACAGCAAGAAACATATAGTCCAACAATGATATAATGGGAAACAAACAAAGAAAGAGGCAGTATAGTGCAGTGGTTTAAGGCTCTGAGCTGCAAATCTGATGACATCCAGCAGATCAGACCGAGGTTTGAATCCCACAGCCCCGACTTGCATACTGTGAGACCCTGAGCAAGTCACTTAACTTCCTTGTGCTCCCAGGTTGCACTGGAAACAAGCTTCGGCTTAGTGTGCCTTTTCTGGTTAAACAATTTCCCCTTTCCCTTTCCAAACAGGATTTCATGGAGAGAGGGATATGAACCATTAAATTACAAACCACTGTTAACTGGGATAACTCCGGGGGTTGGTTGTATTGTTTGATTCATTTATCTGGGCACCATTACCCTAAATGCCATGAGGCATTCACATAGGGAAATAAATCAGGCCATTTACAATAAAATACACAGTAGCTTTGGTGTCAGGTCTGTCCTCTGGTGTGCGTTTCAGGCTTGTTGCTTCATGTTACCAGGTTTAGGGTATATACTGTAGGTAGTAGCCCCCACTTTGTTTTAAACTCAGTTCCGCACTCGACTCAGCCTTGGGAGCCCAAGAAGATGTTTTCGAAAAATGCCCCCCCCCCCATATTGAGTGTTCGAGGGAATATGGCCAGGCCAGTCCAACTGTTAAAGGATAGTAAATTCAGGGTAACATTAGGGGGGGCACATTTTCTCCCTGATGGTGGTAACTTATAGACAAAATCTACATAGAGGTATTATGCTGCCAGGATACAAACACAATTCATCAGACTAAACCAGAGCACTCAAAAAGAAAAGCAAGCATCAGTCAGCAAGTGCTTTAGTTGAAGGATATACTTGCATCCAATGCATCACTGCTTCGTACAGCACTGCCACTTTATCAGGGATTCCTCAAGTGCACGACTGAAACTACGAAGCAGCCTCCCTGCAGAGACCATGTGAACATACATTATAGGCCTTTAAAGTAATTCTGGTCACATATTTGCTTACCAAGGGAATCACCAGCTACGCTGGGTAGGGGTAGTAGGGTGGGAAGGGAATCCCAGGCAGTCAGTACAGGGCTGTACCACACACACAAACAGAAAAATGAAAGAAATAAGTCCCTTACCTAGGATCTGAACCTAGGCTGTCCAGAATACCGTTCAGTTGCACCACCAGCAGAACCATCAAAGGCACTTACTTCGTTCTCTGTTCTTTTTCTGTTCCATATATCCATGCCCCACACACTTATAAATAAAAACCTAATTATCTGTGCTGCACCAGGTTGTGCATTAGAGGAAAAGTAACATGCTTCCAGGAGTCCCAGGCTTCCAGTTGCCTTGGTGGCACAGCTGACAAAGCAAATTTATTTTATTTTTTATTTTTTGGTGACTGTAAGCCAAGGCCGACTGGGCAAAAAGACCAGTTCTAAGGGGTGACCTTGGAGCACAGGAAAGTTAAAGAGCAACTCTCTATTACAGTAAAAAGCCTTAAAACACTAGATTTAAATCAATTATTGTTTTAACTAGATTGTTTTCTAGTTATTTGTTATTTTCTTTACTTTCCCCTGCTGTAGGTCTGCTAAATATTGTAGACAATGCATCAGTTATTTCCCTGAATTTGTCAAAATGTATCTGACTCTCCCCTGCTAACCACACAATTGGTGTTTGTGACATCACAGTCTGTTGCCAGGGTGAGCACTATGATGTCATATAACCAAAGCACTGTGAGGTTAACAGGGGAGAGGCAAATGTTTTCAAATGCTAGCTATGCAAACTTTTTAGACAAACTACCAAGATATGTGGTAAATCTTGAAAAGGAACATTGCAAATGAAAAGAAAAAAGTATTCTCCAGGGAACTGTAACAGCAGAAACATTGTATTTATGACAGCACGTGCTGAAGTGCAGAGCTGCCCTTTAAGAAAGTTGCTCGGGGTCAGTCAAACCATATATACGTGGAGGCTGTGGGAATCAAACCCAGGTATGCTGGATGTACTAAGTTTGTTTACAGCTGTAAAACACAACCACTTTCCTTAAAAAAAACAAAACAAATAAAACAAAAAACAACCTTCTCACCTGGCCCAGTGGCGCTGAGGGTTGAGGTGCTGGACGCCACACCTTGCGCCATGCCAGTGACCCATGTTCAGGAAAAAAGCATGGGCCATTGTGGGTCAGCAGGGGAGGAGTTGGATCGAGCATCCAACAGACTACTCTCCATCTCCAGGGAGGGAGGGACCAGCAGCCAGTGCACGCCTGATCCCTAGCGAAGGCTAGGGCTCGGCAACACGGAGCTGCAACAGCATGGGGCTGGAGTGTGGCAGACGCTTGACGTGGGCGCACATGGGAGCATGCACGACCCCATCATAGGCATCATGGCATGCTGCGACCCCTGAAGGGGGGCATGGAAAAACAAGGGAAAAAGCAGCGCGGCAGGATGAAGGAGGACGCCTTGCAGGCTCTGCTCCTGGCTAGCCACAGTGCTGGCCACACTGGATCCAGTCTCCGGCGGAAGTTGGGGAGCCCTGCCAGCCCTGCTGGAGGAGGCAAGCCCTGGGGGGGGTAAGTGCCAGCGCCAGCTGTTGGACACTGGGGGGATCGGGCTGGGGTAGCCCTCCAGATGGGGGTCTGCAGTTTAGGGGCATAAACATAATAGCAAAAAACAAACTTCTGATCAGATGCATAACATCTGTGGATACTTTGAATTACCCTCAACATATTTTTTTTTTGGTTGTTGAGACCCTGGGAGACAGCGTCAGTTCTAACTAGGTGGCTGAGTCAAGCATGCAGTCAGAAACACAGAATTTGATGACAGATAAGTATCCATTGGCCCACCAAGTCTGTCCATTTTTTTGTGACGGGACAGGATATAAGGGAAGGGCAACCTCAAGAAATATATATAATATTAGAACGTTAGAATGGTGTCTGCTGAACTGGTCGTAAAAGACAGGTGTGAGGGTCGGAAAGGTTTGAGTAAAAAAAAATACAGCACAGCAGCAGTGTGGCCTGGAGGGCCTTCATTACTATTTTTTACGTCCAACTTTGGACTCTAAAATGAAATGCTACTCAGCTCTGCTCACAGGCACCCAGTCCTGCTGCTTCCACTGCTTGCACCTCTCTGCTCCTGGCGATCAGGAGCAGAATGGATGGCCTAACTACAATAGGCAGCTACTAAGCGTCAGGGGGGTCACCGCTGTTTGTTTTGCTCTAAAGCATTCCCTGACCCTTATTACCTCTTTTCCAACCAGTCCAGCAGGCATCCTTGTAAGTATCGTGTTCCCGCGCTATAACGCCCCTCATTATAGCGAATCCCGGTTATAGCGAACAGCTGTGATGGCTCCCACTGTTTTAAACTTAATCCTTAGTAGGTGTTAATGGGTGAAAACAGTGCGACCCATTTCAGCTGTTCCCATCCTTTCTTACACGGCCAGTCTTTCTCTTTCTCTTTCAGACTTTCAGCACCTGCTTCCTAATGTCCCTTTTTAAACCCCTTTTTGCCCATCAGTCATGAGCCATGTTTAAAAAAAAGTGAAACTGCCCCACGTCGCACTCATGCTTCTGTTCCTGCCGCTGCAGAGTTTGATGTGACAGCAAGTCTGCCTAGGGAAGGGAATACCGATTACTGCTGTACAATCTCTGGCCTGCGTGCATGTTCAACAAATGCTTGGACTGTGCCTAGATACAGTATGAACTGAGAGGCTTAGAAAAGGAGCCACCATACACTTGAAAATGAACTGGCAAGTTAAGATGTTTGTTGCTAGCAACATGTTTACTGTGTCCTGCTCCAGAATATCCCTGAGTTAAAGGCAGAAACATTTTCGTTGTGAAATAAACGTACAGTAGGGCTGTTTCTGCAGGCTGAATGGAGTCTGTGTGGTTTCTGGTGGGCACTTGAGGATTCCAAGCAGCAGCAGCAACTCTCTAGTCACTACTGACCTCGCACTGCCACAGTAGGTACCCGTTTGCCTATATTATCACCAATTACTTGTGTGCAACATTCCTTAACATGGCAAATAAAGCTGTCTTACCTTTATGGCAGACATCCAAGGAAGACATGCCCCCACTGTACACAAGGTTTGGACGATTTGGTCCTGTATGCAGGAAAACAATCAGACAACAAGGAAGGCTCCACACCAGTCACTCATCTGGAACACTAAAGCTGACCAGCACAATGATATGTAGATTTCCATCAACAACTGAATGCAGTGAGACTACCTGCAACAAGGAAAACACTTTAAGAGCTGGCACTAAACTGGTTAACCTGCAGTCACAGACTGACTGAAAAATATTTTTTTTTTATTGTTATGAGTACAGCACAGCAAACCAAAGAGGAATATCCAAAAGTGTAGAAGGGGATTTTATCAAACAGGACATCCCTCCTGGCATACCGGATAAGATTCTCCTGCAGGAGCTAGGCTCCTGGGTGGCCCCATTGACAGTGCTGGAGCTAACAGAAAAGGAAATTACAGTAAGTATGAAGACATTTCTTCTTTCTGTAGCACTCCACGTTGTCGATGGGTAATCATAACGACAGTTCTAATAAGCAGTACCCAGAGAAACTGGGAGGGTTGAGAATATTATCACATATGCCAGAGGCAAGCACGGAGAAATTACTTGTAAACTGCTGCCTGTAGCACTCTGCAACCAAAAGCTGCATCAGCAGAACTCTTGAGCATCCAGTTTGGAATGTTTGCGAACATGTGGATGGAAGACCATGTAGTTGCCTTGCATAACTCTCAAGAGCGATGCTTCACATCTCTCTGTCCAGGACACTGCCATAGCCCTGGTGGAGTGAGCCTTGCTGAGAGTCAGAAGCCTCTTCTTTTCTGTGACATTGGCCTTAGTGATGCAGGCCTGCACCCTCCTAGCTAGGGTGGCCTTAGAGGCCTTCTGACTCTGCTTGTCTGTTCCAAGAGGACAAGCAGGATATTTGACTTTTGAAACAAAGCTGCCCATTTGAGGCAGTATAGTGCAGTGGTTTAAGGCTCTAGGCTGCAAATCTGGTGACATCCAGAAAACCAGACCTGGGTTTGAATCCCACAGCTTCCACTTGCATACTGTGTGACCCAGAGCAAGTCACTTAACTTCCCTGTGCTCCCAGGTCGCTCCTGTAAAAAAGCTTTCAGCTTAGTGTGCTACTCCTGGTTAAACAACTAAAAAAAAAAGATAGAGCCTAGTGGTGTGTCGTAAATCCAGCTTGTGCAATCTCTTCTTTTTGGATTGAGATGGCTGCGTACAGGTGGATGGAAAGCCTATTTTCTGGTACACATGAAAGGCCATGGGCACTTTAGGGATTAAAAACTGAACCGTTTTGAGTACCACCTGTCCTTATGGATAATAAGGTATGGCTCCTTGTTGGATAAGGCCTGTAAGACCACATATCCAGCAATATGGATGACAGCGGTTTGGAAAACTCCTTACAGAGAGCTTTCAGAACCAAATTCAGATCCCACGGAGGAGCCAGAAATTGGAATACTGGATGACTCCTACTAAACAAGAGCAAAAACGAATAACCTCTCTATTAGCTCCTACAGGAAAAAAACAGGGTGCTCTGAGAGTGGAAACCTGGCCTCTCTGTGTACTCTATGCCAACCCTTTGTTCACGCCTTCCTATAGAGATCCAGAATCTGTGGACTAGAGGCTGTTAAAGGCTTAAAATCTTCCCCTCTGGCCCAAGATAAAAGAGGTGGCCCATATCTGAGAACAGGTAGAGATGCAGCGAAATCAAATTTTGCTGGCGAAATTGCGGTGAAATTAGCAATTTTGCCTCATGAAGTTTTTCACGAAATTTCACAATTTTGTCAGCAATTTTGCCCACCTCAAATGCTGGTGTCTATTGGTCCCCCTTCCCCCAAGCTGCTCACTGGTCCAAATTTCAAAATAAAAATGCATTTTTCCTGGCATCTAGTAGTCCCGCCCCTGGCTGATCACTGGCCCAAAGTGAATAAAGCAAGCCCCCCCTCAAGTTAACTCATTATTTTCCCCAGACCCCCAATCCTTAAAAAAAAAATCCCCACTCCTTAGTGTCTAGTGGACCCCTCACCACCCCACCTTGTCATCAGATCTGCTCCTCCCCAGTACCCCGATCGGGCCACTGGCACAGCCCTCCACTCACTCCATTAGTAAGTGGAGTGGACACCAGTAAGTGGGGATTTAATTTTTTTTAGGATTGGAGATCTGGGGAAAATAATGAGTTAACTGGGGTGGGCTTTGCTTGATCCTTTTAGCCAGTGATTGACGTGGGGAGACCACTATTCACCAGGGAGAATTCATTTTAATTTTGAAATTTGGGCCGGTGAGCAGCTGGGGGGGGGGGCATTAGCCAGGGTCCACAGACTCAGGGAATCATTATTTTAGTAAATTTCACCCACTTGAGGTGAAATTACAACCGGGCAAGGCAAAAATTTCACTGGCTTGAGGGCAAAATTTTGCACGCTCCGCAGGTGAAATTTCGCTCTTCGCCTGGCAAAATATTTCACATAATGCCCAAATTACGCAAAATATTTTGCCGGGCGAAATTTTCCAGTTTCACATAACACTATTCATAGGCTGTGGACAAATCTAATTTTTTGGGGGGGAGCCTCCTCCTCTCAGGAACCAGGCTGCGAGCTGCATCATGCCTGGATTTGGGTGGAGAATCGGACCCTGACAGCAGGTCTCTTCGCAGTGGAAGGCGGAATGGTCTTCTTGGCCACTCTGCATCCATTAAGAGGAAGCTTCCTCTTGAGTGCCTTTTTTTTTTATTTCTAGAGTTTTATGATTTTGCAGCCAGCTGTAGATCATGGCCCAGATATTCAAAAGCGTTGCTCCATGCGCAACAGGGTTGCGCATGTGCAATTCCTACATTGCGCCATTCTGCGATATTCAGCAGGAGGCAGTTGCTCCACTGACAACAGGTTGCGCAAAAGAGCAATGCAAATGAATGCATGCTCAACAGGAGGGGGGAGGAACCATGCATAACCTGCGCAACCCGATATTCAGTCGGGTTGTGCAGAGTTGTGCATGCGCAACCCCCAACCTGCGCCTGCACAACCAGGCCAAAAAAGGATCAAGTTGAGGGCCACCCACAGGTGAGCTGCTGTATTGCAGGGCGCAACACAGCAGCTGCCACCCCTGGCTGGCCCCCAACTCGGTCCCTGTGCCCCCCCACCAGCCCGATCGCGGGCATAAAGTAACATAGACCCCCCCCACACATCTCCCACAGCCCGATCGCGGGCAGAATGTATGAACCCCACCCCAGTGCCCGATCGCCGGGTGAATGTAACCCCAACCCGGAATATCTCCTGGTGGTCCAGTGGACCGTAAAGCCCGATCGTGGGCAGAATGTCCGTTACAACCCCCAAACATCTCCCTGGTGTCTAGTGTCCCCCCACCCACCCACGAGCCCCTCACCCGCTCCCCGGCAGTACAAGCCTTTAACATGTGACCCTGTAGTGCAGCACACCTGTCTCATTACACAGCCTTTAACATGTGACCCTGTAGTGGTGCGGCACCTGTCTCAGTACACCGCCTTTAACACGAGACTCTGTAATGCAGTGGCACCTATCTCAGTACACAGCCTTTAATATGTGACCTGTAGTGCAGCGGCACCTGTCTCAGTACACAGCCTTTAACACGAGACCCTGTAATGCAGTGGCACCTATCTCAGTACACAGCCTTTAACATGTGACCCTGTAGTGCAGCGGCAACTGTCTCATTTCACAGCCTTTAACATTTGATCCTTAGTGTAGTGACACCTGTCTCAGTACACAGCCTTTAACATCTGACCCCATACTTCAGCAGCACCTGTCTCAGTACACAGCCTTTAACATGTGACCTTGTAGTGCAGAACCACCTGTCTCAGTACACAGCTTTTAACATGTGACCCTGTAGTGCAGACGCACCTGTCTCAGTACACAGCCTTTAACATGTGACCCTGTAGTGCAGCAGCACCTGTCTCAGTACACAGCCTTTAACATGTGACCCTGTAGTGCAGTGACACCTGTCTCAGTACACAGCCTTTAACATGTGACCCTGTAGTGCAGCAGCAGCTGTCTCAGTACACAGCCTTTAACATGTGACCCTGTAGTACAGACGCACCTCTTTCATTTCACAGCCTTTAACATATGACCCTGTAGTGCAGGCACCTGTCTCAGTACACAGCCTTTAACATGTGACCCTGTAGTGCAGCGACACCTGTCTCAGTACACAGCCTTTAACATGTGACCCTGTAGTGCAGTAGCACCTGTCTCAGTACACAGCCTTTAACATGACCCTGTAGTGCAGCGGCACCTGTCTCAGTACACAGCCTTTAACATGTGACCCTGTAGTGCTGCAGCACCTGTCTCAGTACACAGCCTATAACATGTGACCCTGTAGTGTAGCAGCACCTGTCTCAGTACATAGCCTTTAACATGTGACCCTGTAGTGCAGTGGCACCTATCTCAGTACACAGCCTTTAACATGTGACCCTGTAGTACCGCGGCACCTGTCTCGGTACACAGCCTTTAACATGTGACCCTGTAGTGCAGCGGCACCTGTCTCAGTACACAGCCTTTAACATGTGACCCTGTAGTGCAGTGGCACCTATCTCAGTACACAGCCTTTAACATGTGACCCTGTAATGCAGAGGCACCTATCTTAGTACACAGCCTTTAACATGTGACCCCATACCGCAACGGCACCTGTCTCAATACACAGCCTTTAACATGTGACCCTGTAGTGCAGTGGCACCTGTCTCAGTATACAGCCTTTAACATGTGACTCTGTAGTGCAGCAGCACCTGTCTCAGTACACAGCCTTTAACATGTGACCCTGTAGTGCAGCGGCACCTCTCTCATTTCACAGCCTTTAACATGTGACCCTGTAGTGCAGCAGTACCTGTCTTAGTACACAGCCCTTAACATGTGACCCCATACTGCAGCGGCACCTGTCTCAGTACACAGCCTTTAACATGTGACCTTGTAGTGCAGCAGCACCTGTCTCAGTACACAGCCTTTAACATGTGACCCTGTAGTGCAGCACCCTGTCTCAGTACACAGCCTTTAACATGTGACCCTGTAGTGCAGCAGCACATGTCTCAGTACACAACCTTTAACATGTGACCCTGTAGTGCAGCGACACCTGTCTCAGTACACAACCTTTAACATGTGACCCCGTAGTGCAGGTACCTGTCTCAGTACACAACGTTTAACATGTGACCCTGTAGTGCAGTCACACCTGTCTCAGTACATAGCCTTTAACATGTGACCCTGTAGTGCAGCAGCACCTGTCTCAGTACACAGCCTTTAACATGTGACCCTGTAGTGCAGCGGCACCTGTCTCAGTACACAGCCTTTAACATGTGACCCTGTAGTACAGCAGCACCTGTCTCAGTACACAGCCTTTAACATGTGACCCTGTAGTGCAGACGCACCTGTCTCAGTACGCTGCCTTTAACATGTGACCCCATACTGCAACAGCACCTGTCTCAGTACACAGCCTTTAACATGTGACCCTGTAGTACAGACGCAGCTCTCTCATTTCACAGCCTTTAACATGTGACCCTGTAGTGCAATGGCACCTGTCTCAGTACACAGCCTTTAACATGTGACCCTGTAGTGCAGTGGCACCTGTCTCAGTACACAGCCTTTAACACGAGACCCTGTAGTGCAACGACACCTGTCTCAGTACACAGCCTTTAACATGTGACCTGTAGTGCAGTGGCCCCTGTCTCAGTATGCAGCCTTTAACACGAGACCCTGTAGTGCAGACGCATCTGTCTCAGTACGCAGCCTTTAACATGAGACCCTGTAGTGCAGTGGCACCTATCTCAGTACGCAGCCTTTAACACGAGACCCTGTAGTGCAGACACATCTGTCTCAGTATGCAGCCTTTAGAACGAGACCCTGTAGTGCAGTGGCACCTATCTCAGTACACAGCCTTTAACATTTGACCCTGTAGTGCAGTGCCGCCTGTTTCAGTACACAGCCTTTAACGCGAGACACTGTAGTGCAGTGACACCTATCTCAGTACACAGCCTTTAACATGTGACTCTGTACAGCAGTGGTGCTTGTCTCAGTACAGAGGCTTTAACATGTGACCCTGTTGTGCAGAAGCACCTGTCTCAGTACACAGTCTTTAAAGGAAAACTATACCCAAAACTTGATATAATATACGCTGTGCAGAGTGTTTTAATTTGTATGTGAAGTTCTAGTGTTTCCTTCCCTCTGACTGGTATTAGGAGTTTTTCCTAAATTAGCCTGCTAGCTTTAGGGTAGTTTTATGACCTCTGGAGATCTCCATATCAAATAGGTTTATTGCATTTCTTTGTCCTACAATGCACCTTGTTTCATGTGATGGTGATGTGAGAGGCCATAAATCCAGCAGAAAGCATTGCATTACAATCAGTTCACAACAATAGAGATGGCTATATTTTAAAATCTGTAGAATTCTGCTTGGTGACCACCCTTATCCTAAAGGTTTTACCGTCCTGAAAAACTTTGCTGCTGCTAATTGTTTTGCAGCTTGTAAAGCTTCCAAAATATTTTGTTTGTCTGGCATGTGTGTGCTGAATGTTGGGTCTCTCTTACATCACAGTCACATGAGACAAGATGCACTGTGGGAACAAGAAATACAACTACGCTATCAGGTATGAAGATCCCCAGGGGTCGTAAAACTAGCATAAAGCTAGCAGGCTAATTTGGGAAAAACTCCTAATACCAGTCAGAGGGAAGGAAACACTTGAACTTCACATACAAATTAAAACAATCTGCACAACATTAATTTTTTCAAGTTTTGGGTGTAGTTTTCCTTTAACATGTGACCTGTAGTGCAGCAGCACCTGTCTCAGTACACAGCCGTTAACATGTGACTCTGTAGTCCAGCGACACCTGTTTCAGTACACAGCTTTTAACATGTGACCCTGTAGTGCAGCAGCACCTGTCTCCATACACAGCCTTTAACATGTGACCCTGTAGTGCAACAGTACCTGTCTCAGTACAGAGCCTTTAACATGTGACCCTATAGTGCAGCGGCACCTGTCTCAGTACACAGCCTTTAATATGTGACCCTGTAGTGCAGAGGCACCTATCTCAGTACACAGCCTTTAACATGTGACCCTGTAGTGCAGCGGCACCTGTCTCTGCACACAGCCTTTAACACGAGACCCTGTAGTGGAGTGGCACCTATCTCAGTACTCTGCCTTTAACATGTGACTCTGTACAGCAGCGGTGCCTGTCTCAGTACAAAGCCTTTAACATGTGACCCTGTAGTGCAGCAGCACCTGTCTCAGTACAGGTGAAGGAGTAGTGCAGGTCTTGTCACTGGTGCCAAGAAATAGAGAAGGTGGGCAAGAAAATCCAAGCCATCCTGATTCCATTGCCCATAGTGGAGGAACCATTCCAGAGGGTGGGAATGGATATTGTGGGGCCTTTAAATACCCCCAGCTCCTCTGGGAAGAGATTCATCCAGACTGTGGTGGATTATGCCACCCGGTACCCAGAAGCAGTCACCCTATCCTCAATGAGGACAGACAAAGTGGCAGATGCCTTACTTGGGATTTTCTCCCATGTTGGGTTTCCACAGGAGGTAATCACCAATCGAGGGGGGTTCCTTCATGTTGGACCTGATGAAATGTTTATGGGAGAAGTGTAGGGTGGTGCAGAGATGCACAACACCATATCAACCACAAGCCAATGGGCTTGTGGAAAGGTTCAATGGTACCCTAAAGTCAATGCTCCAGGCATTTGCTGAACAGCATGGGAGGGCCTGGGAGAAATACCTTCCCCACCTGTTGTTTGCATACAGGGAGGTGCCCCAAGAGTTGACAGGATTTTCCCCCTTCGAACTCTTATATGGACGCTGGGTACGTGGGCCCCTAGACTTGATCCAGGAGGACTGGGAAGGCAAGCATGCCACCCAGGGAACTCCCATTGTGGATTACATCCTTAGGTTTAGGGAAAGGCTGAAGGAGCTTATGGGGACAGCCCAGAGCAATCTGGTAGCTGCCCAACAGAAACAAAAAGTGTGGTACGACTGCAGAGCCAGAGTTCGCTCATACATGGTGGGTCAGGAAGTCATGGTCCTTATTCCGGTCTGGATAGACAAGCTGCAAGCTGAGTGGGCAGGACCGTACAAAGTGGTTAGGAAGGTAAATGACGTGAACCACATTATGGAGTTACTTGACAGAAGACAGAAAGGATGTACCATGTCAACATGATGAAGCCATATGCAAGTAGGGCTGACATGGTGTTTGCAGTGTGTAGTCATGGGGAGTGGATGGACGAAGGAGACCCCCTTCTGGATTTGCTGGAAGAAAGTAAGCGGGAGTCCTCTGTGGAGGCAGTAAAATTTTCTCCCCAGCTGGCCTGGACCAGATCCAGAAAGTAAGGGAGGTTTTAGCAGACTTTGCCCTGTTGTTTAGCGCCAATACTGGACTTACCCTCTTAGCGACTCACAATGTGGAGACAGGGACACAGACACCCATATGGTGGACAACATATCGGGTGTCAGAGACTGTCCAAAAGGACATTAGGAGAGAAGTGGAAGAGATGCTGGATTTAGGGGTAATCCTGAGATCCCTCAGCCCCTTGGTCTCACCAGTAGTCCTTGTGCCTAAGCCAGATTGCTCTACTCATTTCTGTGTGGACTATCATGGCCTTAATGCAGTCACGAAGTTAGATGCCCACCCGATGCCCCAGACTGATGAACTCCTGGACAAGTTGGGAGGGGTGACCTACCTTATGACGATTGACCTGACCAAGGGTATTGGCAGGTAGAGCTGACAGACAGAGCTAGGGAGAGGTCGGTCTTCATCACTCCAATAGACTTATTTGAGTTTAAAGTAATGCCTTTCGGAATGAAGAACACCCCGGCCACTTTCCAAAGGTTGGTGAACCAGGTGTTAAATGGTGCTGAGGAGTACGCAGTGGCATACCTGGATGACATTGCCATCTTTAGTACCAGCTGGGAGGAACACCTATCCCACCTTAGGGAAGTGCTGGGAAGGATACAGAGGGCCAGGCTCACTGTCAAAGCCGAGAAGTGCTAGGTGGCCATGGGAGAAGTGGCATACCTTGGGCATGTAGTAGGCCGGGGACAGCTCTGTCCTAACCAAATAAAGATAGAGGTGATCCAGGTGTGTCCCAGACCAGAAACACAGAAGCAGGTCAGGAGTTTTCTAGTAACAGCAGGGTACTACAGAAAATGTGTACCCAATTACAGTGCCCTGGCTGCTCCCCTATGTGACCTGACAAAGAAAAGGATGCCCAAGAAAATTACCTGGGGCCCAGCCTGTGAGGAAGCCTTTTCCAAACTAAAGGAGGCACTGTGCAGTGCTCCTGTTTTGACAAGTCCTGACTATAGCAAAACCTTTATAGTTCAGACTGACGCCTCAGACGTGGGTATTGGGGCAGTACTGAGTCAGACATCCAGCCAAGGGACAGATCACCCAGTAGTGTACCTGAGTAGGAAGTTACTTCCCAGGGAGCAAGCATACTCCATGGTGAAAAAGGAGTGTCTTGCCATAGTGTGGACCCTCAAGAATTTGGAGCCATACTTGTATGGGCATCATTTTGTGGTGCAGACTGACCACAACCCCCTGGTTTGGCTGACACAGATGGGGAAAAACAATGGCAGATTGCTAAGATGGAGTCTTGCTTTGCAAGGGTGTGATCTGACAATCGTACACAGGGCTGGAGCCAAAAAACAGAACTCAAATGTGCTGTCTAGGGTCTATGAGGAGTGAACTGATTTGGGAAGCTCATCCCACGTAAGGGATAGAGCCCCCAAATTCAGTCTAGGTGAGGAGGATTGTGACGTGGACAGCCAGTTCTGAGTGCTGTATGATAATTTTTTTTGTAATATGAAAATGTGTATGGACTGTCTCCCATGAGAAATGCTGAAACAGTGTAATCTCCCTACAAATGAGGGTTCCCAAAAACTCTTCCTTGAGCTTGCCTAAATGCTCACTGCCAGGCTGGTGTCCTGCATTTAAGCAGTTTAAATGTGATTACCAGAGCCTGTATAGCCTCTGTATACTGTCCCTTTAAGAGCTGCCTGATTGCAGCCTAAGTAATAAGCCTAAAAACCTCAAAGCAGGGAAACAGTGTGACAAGGCCGCAGGTAAAGCAAATAGGATGCTGGGATGTATAGGCAGGGGCATCACCAGCAGGAAAAGGGATGTCATAATTCCACTATACAAGACACTAGTGAGGCCGCACTTGGAGTACACTGTGCAGTTCTGGAGACCTTACCTACTTAAGGACATAGACAGGGTAGAGAAGGTTCAGAGGAGGGCAACAAAGATGGTGCATGGATTGCATCACAAGTCCTATGAGGACAGGTTGAAGGCACTGAACATGTACTCCCTGGAGGAGAGGAGGGAGAGAGGGGATATGATAGAGACATACAAGTATCTTACAGGGAGGAACAGGGTGCAGGAATGCACTATTTTTAAGTGAAAAAGATGTTCCAGGACTAGAGGGCATGGGATGAAGTTGGAGGGAGGACGATTCAGAGGAAACGTGAGGAAGAAGTTCTTCACAGAACGGGTGGTGGACAAGTGGAACACCCTGCCAGAGGAAGTGGTGGGGGCTGAAACAATCACGGGATTTAAGAATGCATGGGATAGACATAAAGGAATTCTGGAGGTCAGGGGTAAGGGGCAACAGACTTCCTGGAAAACATAAACTGAACATACAAACTTAAATGGGCAGACTGGGTGGGCCATAGGCCCTTATCTGCCAACGCTGTCTATGTATCTATGTAATCTGAGAGGGAGCTCTGTTGAAAGATGTAACTATTTGCTGAAAATCATTTAGAGTGATAATTACAATGTAGTTTGTCTAACATGCTTTCTTTGCAGCAAGGACTGTTTTGTTTGTCTCCACTATCTTGGTCCTGGACTGCAAATTGGACCAATCAGTTCTGGTGGGACCTAAAACGTAGCCAGACTACAGGAGCTATCCAAAGTCAAAATCTGTAGGAATTGCAGTTTTGAGCTTTTTGCGCCTTTTTTGCTACTGCTTTGACTGACAGCCAAATGAGCCAACCAAAGCTTTTGGATCTGAGGAAATCCCCCAAGCTGCCTGCTGTTTAGGGCAGATCTAAGCTGGAAGCTGAAGAAGAAACTGCTGAAGTGATTTTGAGCAGCAATCCTGTGTGGATCCGCATGGGAGAACTGTGAAAAGGCTGAGTTTTTGGCTTGCATGTCTGCCTGCTGCTCCTGAGAGGGAGAGAAGAGAATTATGTTGGACTAAATCCAAGTTTGTGTGACTAAAGTAAGCTACTGAAGTGGGCCAGGCTCAACCTGAAGAAGACCGTTGATTTTGCTGAATGCGATCGGCCTGTCAGGAGTTCCAGCTACCCCTAAGCTCCTGGTGTGTGCAGAGACTTTGCGATTGTGACTGGGGAGCGCTTTGCCTGGTACAGTAGAATTCCCTTACATGTAAATGTGCTATGAGCTGCTAGTGGGTCGTGAGTTAGTTCCCCACTGTGTGAACTGTGTTCTGCCTGCTGAAAGCTGTATCCAGCTCAAAACGGACTGCATCCGAATTTGTCTCCATGCAGTCTGGGCCTTGCCAGACTGGCCCAGCCAGACTACCCACTGCACAGAGAAGCCATCGACAAGAGACCTGCCTGGGGATCAGCCCCCTGCTCCACACTTGAACAGAAATGGCTCCTCTGCGACTTGTGTGGGCCCTGCTTCTCCTGGCATTCCAGATCAACCACCTGCAGTCTCGATTTTCGTACAGCCTGTGTCTAGTCTTGGGTATCGTGAGTAAATACTAGGGTAGCTTCCTGCAACAACAGCTTAATCTGAGTGTGTCATCTAATTGTCTTGTTGTTTCGTTTCCTTTACGAACTGAGCCCTCTGGCTCCAGATGACAAATATTGTGTACTGTGCATGTTGTGTTTTCCATCACAGGGCCCCAACCAGCTGCGACGCCGGCCAACCCTGGGCAACAGTCCTGGCTAGCCCATCTCTTCTCCACCTGGGTACCCAGAGCTGTGACTGTGTGGGGGAACTCAAAGCGCATGCATAACTGCTTGATTAATATAACCTTTAAGCTAATTAACCTGATTTTGCCCCTCCCTTGTTCAAGTCCCCTGAATAAATCAGATCTATCTTTTTCTGCATGTAATCTGACTGTGGTTCCAGTTTGTGCTCAAAGTACTGTACTGTTGCTATTTGCTGTGTACAACCTTGTTTTACAGGGGGTTCCCAGGGTCGGGCCAGAGGAACCAGCCTTGGTGGTAAGTGCAAACAGTGTTGGTTCTTGTGTGGTGTACTGGGGTATTGTGAAAGTGATTATTGTACAGTGTTCAGGCCACTAGAGGGGAAAGAGGGGGGTTACAGTGTCCCAGAGGGCTGTGCCAAGGTTAGCTTGACCACTACCAACTCTGACCTCCGGGTGGAGGCACCCGTTTCAGAACTCAGGCCCCTTAACCTGCTACTAGTCAAGCAGGCAGGGGTAGTAGCCCTTGGGATAGCACCACCTAGGGGTTACAACAGCATGTGAGATCACACACAGGTTTTAGATACAAGGTGTTACCTGGAAGGCCTGAAGCTAATTACAGGATGGAAGAAGTTTGAGTTGAGCATATCCATTTTATGATGTTTCAAGAGGAGGAAACCAGGTTTAGTAAACTGGTGCGAAATCATAAATGCTGATGTCTGTGTGAGAGGGGAAACTGATCAATAGATCAAAGAAATGTCATTTGAAGAACATGAGTCATGCTGAGGTTGCAGAATTTAATACTTGGAAAAGACCATCCTGTTTTTATATATTTATATTTTTTATGTATTCTGACGGGGAGGAGCTAGGTGACCTCTTGCAAAATAGATGGGGAAAGCCAGCTTTTAAACATTATTCTGTTTTTCTTCAGAGACACTTCTATCTAGACTCTGACAAAGAAAAATCTTTGGAGCACTTTAAGCAGATATTTAGAGAGAGAGACCAATCTAAGTACTGCAGTAAGAATGGCACTGTTTAAAACCTTGTTCTTTTAAAAGATTCATATGTCTTGTGATATAATAGTTCTGTATTTTGTGTTTTGCATATTTTTATCTATTTTAGTAAAACTCTTTTTAAAGCTTACTTAGTCTGTCTTTGATTTCTTTCCCTTACAAGTAGAGTATATGGCAGTGTCAGTGGCTCAGTAGGTAGCACACTCACCTTTGAGGCTGGGAGATCAGAGGGTTGTGGGTTCAGTTCCCACATCTGGCACTTGGGTTAATATCCCAGTACTGACACTGTAGTGCAGCATGAGAGGGGTGCTGCACTTCTGAGGTGCCGTCTTTTGGATGAGACGTTAAACCGAGGTCCCATCTGTCTGGATTGGTGGTAGTTCAGGTGGATGTTAAAGATCCCATGGCACTTATCAAAACAAGAGGAGAGGAATTTCCCCGGTGTCCTGGCCAAATTTCCCTCATTCACTAACAATACCACCAACAGCTTAATCTGATTCAAGGTCAGTTGGCATTCATCTGTATCCCCCTCCCCCGGGTCATGCCTGAAAATAGGCAGGATTTGTCTAGTGCACTTACCTGGTCAACAAAAATAAATAAATAAAATATATGGTTATAGCTGACACTAGGCATACGCTTGAATGGTGATACCTAATTGGAAAGAGAAGCATTTTAATCTGAGGTCTTTTATTACAGTTTTTAAGGGTTCATTTCCATACACCTGGTTAGGTGCCCATAGGCAAAGATATCTGGCCCCCCCGAAGACAGAATTATCTGAGCCTGTGCATTGGGTATGTTAGCAAGAGGTTCACAGTTTGAATCCCTCCAAGACTTGAGACCAAAGGTTGATCTGAACTCACAAAACAGACAAGAGGGTGACCTTGTTCTGTTAACTGTTCACAAGACTACGCTCAGAGGTTGGCACTTTGGGAGTAGAGGGCTGACCTGCTAAGTGGGTTTGTGACAGAGGGTCTTTGCTGAGCCCCTTAAGGAGGCTGTGTTGAGACCACTCTTGAAGAAATCATCACTAGACCTGGACTGCCTAGCAAACTACAGACCTGTCTCTAACCTTCCCTTTGTGGGGGAAGATTATTGAGAAGGTGGTGGCTCCCATTTATCAACTCACGACATCTATGACCCTTTCCAGTCAGGTTTTAGAAAAAGGCACAGTATTGAGACTGTCCTGACTCGGGTGCTTAATGATCTCCTAGTGGTGAGGGATGAAGGTAAGCATTCAGTTCTTTTCTTCCTCAATCTTTCTGCTGAATTGGACACCATGGACCACGGGGTGCTGTTGGAGCGCCTGAGGGTGTGTTGTGGACTGGCTGGTACAGTCCTCAACTGGTTCAGTTCTTTCCTCACTGGCAGGACACAGAGGGTGATACTGGGGACTTTTTCCTCCACACAACTGGTCCTGCCATGTGGGGTGCCGCAGGGCTCCATTCTGTCCCCCATGTTGTTTGCGGTGTAAATGCTACCACTAGGGGACATTATAAGACTGTATGGGCTGAGTTTTCATTGTTATGCTGATGATACTCAGCTATGCCTGTCTTTTGCACCCGAGCAACAGGATGCAGTCTCGGTTTTCAATCCGTGCCTTGCTGAAATCCAAGACTGGATGATTGCCAACTGGTTGAAGTTAAATCTGGATAAGACAGAGGTACTGCTGGTGGAATCTGGTCACCCAAGGGCTGGCATGCAACCTGGCTGAGTTTCCGGGCTTAGGCTCGGAGACTCCCAGCTGCTCACCTCTGTCAAGCTGAAGAAGAATCTTAGCATTGTACTGGACCATGGCCTAACACTTGAATCTCAGGTATTGGCCATGGTCCAGAGTGCTTTTTACCATGTTAGAAACATCACCAGGATTAAACACCTGATTCCCCTGGGTGATCTGCCATCACTAGTCCATGCTTTCGTGACCTCACGGCTTGATTACTGCAATGCCCTTTACCTAGGGTTATTGGGGGTTGATCTTCACCACATACAGCTGGTGCAGAATGCAGCAGCCAGGCTGTTGACTGGCCTTCGGAGGTTGTGCCATATTATGCCTGTGCTGCACTCTCTGCACTGGCTTCCTGTTAGGTGGTGGATCACCTTCAAGAGCGGTTTACAGACCTATAAGGCCCTGCATGGACTAGTGCCTGGCTACCTACAAGACCTCCTGGAGCCCTACCGCCCATCCCGTGCCCTCCGGTCTGCCGATGAGGGCCCCCTGGTGATTCCCAGGGTTTATTTGAAGTTATCAGGTGCCTGGGCATTTTCGTTTGTGGCACCGACCCTGTGGAATTCACTGCCTCATTCACTCAGAGAGGTTCCATTGATTAATGCCTTCAAATAGGCGCTAAAGACATTTTTATTTAGAGAAGCTTTTCCCTCCAGTTGATTTGACCTGATTTAAATTAATTTAATGTAATACCGTATTTATATGTATTTTAATTGTTTACATAGAATTTGTTCACTTGTACAGCACCCTGAGTCAATGAAATAGAGTGCTTTATGAAATGAATAAACTAAACTAAACTAGATAGATACTGTCTGAAGATAGATAGATAGATAGATAGATAGATAGATAGATACTGTCTGAAGACAGATATTGTCTGAAGATAGATAAATAGATAGATAGATAGATACTGTCTGAAGATAGGTAGGTAGATAGACAGATAGATAGATAGCTAGATAGATAGATAGATAGCTAGATAGATAGATACTGTCTGAAGATAGGTAGATAGATAGATAGATAGATAGATAGATAGATAGATAGATAGATAGATAGATAGATACTGTCTGAAGATAGAAAGACAGACAGACAGACAGATAGATAGATACTGTCTGAAGATAGATAGACAGAAAGACAGATAGATTCTGTAGATAGATTGACAGACAGACAGATAGATGCTGTTGATAGATACTGTAGACAGACAGGCAGGTAGGCAGACAGACAGACAGACTAGTGACTTATAAAACCTGACAGGGTGTCCAGCAGTTACTATACATTCTATGCAACAGACTTACAACCAGATAGACAAAATCAAAACCTGCAGTTCGACAGATTAAACTCACAAGAATGATTACAAGTTTGTGACGGTACTTGCCGGATCCATACCTTGCTGTTAGTTGAAAGTACTACTTCAGGTACTGTACAAACAGACAATTCAGTTGTAAAACAAGTCAATAAAAAAAGTGTTCCACTCTGAACATTCCATACGTGCACTCAGAACTGCATCGATCTGCCAAGATCTTCTGAGATATGTTCACCATGGAGAATGACTACTGTGTTTGAAGTCCAGTTTTTGTCTGTTCTCCAACAGCACACTGTTTGTTTTAAACTAGTGCAGGATTACCTAATTTTTTACTCTCTTAAAGTATTAATAATCATGTAATCCTGTCAATGCCTCAGGGAACATTGATAAAAACATAATTGTACCCACATTTCAACTTACATTTCTTACTTTTCTGTATGTAACTGGGTCACCATACAGATGGTACCAGTGTTACTTTCTCGGTTACTACTCCTGCCTTGCACCCGTGGGGGCCAAGCAGGGTTGAGGGGCCTGGGCTCATTGAACTCCTCACGTGAAAGGTTTGGTTTGGACAGGGAATAAAGTGGTACTTCCACCCAGAGAAAGAATAGTGGGCCTACTGACTGATAGAATACTGTCCCCTGGCATGTAGTACCACCCCAACTCCCCAACAATTGTCGGACACCATCCTGAGGCACTCTAGTATTAGTAACCACACGTCAATTGTAACTGCAGACACCTTGGACCATTTTAAGTAGATCGCTAATAGTATGTTCACGCACCCAATGTTACAGACTAACCAGAGGACTTTATTAATCTGTAGCTCTGGTCCTTCGAATGAAATGGTGATGATACCTAAGGATGTAAGTTTATCACGGGAAAAAGTGACAAAAGTCTTGGGCAGTTTTTGGAGAATTCGCTTGGTAGTCGTGGATAAATTTGCTAATGTCATGGGCACTTTTTTAGTGTTATATAACATATTTAGCATAGTATTAAAGTCATTTAAGCACACAAAACAAAGCAGACAACACAGTTTTAGCAACAATTTCCCCTGAAACCTGAACCCTCTGAAGCAACCTCTCAACCTTTTGCCATTACAGAATGACTCCGAGACAGACACTCAAAATGAGAGATAAACTCAGGACACTGACCCCTGGGACACATCTTCAAAAAGAGAAATACAAGCTTAGAACACTGTGGAAGCCATCGAAACTACTTGTGCAAAGTTTATATTTTGCTATAAAAATATTATACAGTTCTGCTTTAAGCTGTGAATTTAAATAGCACATTTTCAGTGTAAGCAACAAGTTTTTCATGAGGGACAGAGGAGGGACTGAACAACTGTTAGGGTAAAATCCTGTCATAATCAGGGACAGTTTGAGAGGTATGCTTTGAAGTGAATCCCCTTCAGACTGCCTTTTCTGTGGGTGAAAAATGAAACACCCAGAAGTTGTAGTTTTCCTGGTGTCTGCTGGACCCCCCACCCAGGCAGGCAGTGCTCTTCTACCCTGCCCCTACATTTCCAACTCAGGATCTGATGACCAGAACAGCCCTCCCACTCACACCATGGTCAGCCCCAGACTGAGCTCTATTTCAAATGCATTCATTTATTTGAGAGAGAGCTCAGTCTGGGTCCGGCCATGGTGTGAGCAGGAGGGCTGTGCCAGTCACTGGATCCTGAGCTGAAAACGGGAGGGGGGAGTGGGGTGGTAGGCACTGCCTGGGTGGGGTGTTCACTAGATGTCAGAGTCAGAGAGACTTAACCATCCCCATGAACAGTGGCTGGGCACTAGAGAGTGGGGGAAGGCTACCAATACAGGAATGTCATTAACACAACTGCAGAACATCCGATCAGGTTAAGGAGGGAGGACCGCTAGACTACCAGGGATTTTTTGTAAGTGTTACAAAAGATTAATGGAGGCAGGGATCGCTGGGTTTGGGAGGGGAGCTGCTGCAATGTGGTAGGCATGGTTTGGGGGAGATGGTGGAGAGATACTGGTGGCAAAGAAAGGATTCAGATCGAGATCCTTACCTTAAGTGTGGGGTTTCCCTCTCCAGACAGCTTCTCACCACTGCAGCACTGATACAAGAATTTTAATATCCTTTTTAGAGGCTGCTTCCCTTGCAGGATGACTCAGGGCTGGTAGATCAACGAACGGCGCACAATGGAAAGATGGCGGGAATCGGCTCATACAGTAAAGTCGCACAACTCATGCATGCATCGATCCACTCTTGGCCCTTCTCAAAATGGTGGATTTCAGTGGCCAGAGCAGTACTGCGCATGTGCAGACTGGGAGAGGACCAAAACTGTGAAAGTCATGGCAGCATCTGTATTTCACGGTTTCCGTGACCTCCGTGACAAACTTACATCCTTAATGATACCAAATGGGTTAAACAATAACTTTGAATAACATCAATACACTAGCTCTTGCTAGCATTTCAGGTTCTTCCTCTTTAGCAATTGGTGTTCGGATATGTAGGCCTCTCCTTAAAGCTAGTTTGCTATGCCTCATGCCCACACATAGATTGGTAACCCAGGCCCACTGTACCGTAGGTCCTCCTGCTACCCTTAGCAGAAAAACTCCACAGGTTACAATGACTGTCACAGTAATCACTTTTCTTCACTGCAAGTTAGTCTCAACTACTGGGTACCCAGATGATTTGAATCCAGTTGCAGTCCTGATGTTATGGTGCCCAGGATCTTACATTACTGTACTTACTGATACCCAAGCAGCTTTAACCCCACCCAACTGTCTTTCGGCTAGCATTTTAATATGAGCAATAAACTGTAATCCAGCAGGGAACTGTAGAACACGGGCTGACCTATAGTTCACTGGTTGACAGGCTTGGACTCATGTGTCCTGCACTAGGGAGGTAGAAGCTATTGCTTTGAGATGAATGGTGTCACAGCAGCAGGCAACAGCAGTCAACAGCCCGGGCTTAGCCCGATTGTGGCATTGCAGTGATCCTCTGCTCACTCAATATATGGCACTGTGACAAAGTTAGAAGGGCTGAGACCAAGGGACACCCTACCTCACCCAGTGGGCACCCCGTCGATCAAGGGTATAAGTACACTTGAAATAAGCTCCTAACCACCTCATCTCTTGAGCATACCAGACAGGGCAGAATGACTTGTTCTCAACTCTGATATCAGGAGTCTGCAGATGGCTTTAGGAGGTTCTTTCTATCTCTCTCTCTCTCTCTCTCTCTCTCTCTTGCTCTCGCTCTTTCTCTCTGCAATACAGGTTTCTGTACACTTGGGTTCAGCTCGAATGGAATTTCCAGCAACCAGGTTCTCTCACACCAGAATCTCTGACTCCAAGGCCAGGCTAGGCCCTCTGCTCTCTTCTTCAGCAACCCTGGTCTCACCAAGTCCTTGGGAAAGACTGTCGTGAACTCCTCCTTGGCTGGGGAAAAATTCAGTCCAGCTCCCACTTTTGTGAGATTCTGACTGACTGTTCAGCTTGTCATTACACTCTGGCTTCCTTAGTGGCTAACAAAGGGTGCCAAACACTCAGTTGCTGTTCCTTTCATGTGCCTGCCTTCTTGCCAGGACCCCTTGCATTCAAGATGGTTATTCACAGGGGTCAAAGGTTACACGATGGCCATATATTTACTTAGTTACACACAACTGAAAGCATGGCTGTTGCTTTACACAAGTTAACACACTGTAAGCTGCCATTTTAACTTGAAAAACACTTCGTCCAACTGGGGTTATAATCCGGATTGTCTCTGGTGACGTTGGTGGTTCCTTCTGGCTTGGCTCTGTTTGCAAAGGCATCCTTTTTTTAATTAAATTTACCTTATTGAAATTTTAGTAACAATACAAAACAAGATAACAATACAATAAACAAGAACAATCAAATCAACAAAAACAAAACATAACAAACCAGCCAAACAATAAACACACCCAGCATCCCCCCTCATTCCTCCGGAGCATGTATATTGAAATAAAACATCCCTAGAGTCGTTATAGAAGGACCAACAAACAGATAGGAACAAAAGACTGGGAAGGGTGTTAGCATAACCCATCAAACAAATACTTTAATTATTACCCGTGATATACCCTAACAAGCAGATCTCTGGAGTAAATGCCAGCTCTAGTCCTAACAGTGGATCAAGGCCGCTGCAGATGGATTCCCAAAAGGGAGTGACTTTTTCACATTCCCACAAGACATGTAAAAGAGTACCAGATGATTTACCATAGCATGTACACAGCTCCAAAGACATGGCAACCATTCTAAGCAGTTATTGGGAGTATAATAAAGATTGTGTAATACTTGAAATTGCATGTAGCGATATCTGTCCCATTTAATGTATTTATAAACATTGTGCCATAAATAACGCCAATCTGTAAACCCAGCACACATAGGGATAGTCTGTGCCCAATATCCTGCCCTACCGGTTTCCTTATTACGTAGCAAGTCATAAAATTGGGAGTTAAAAAGGATATAGCATGAGGAGCCAATACCTGAGGAGCCAATGCCAGAATCTTTCAACTGTAGTCATTGGACCAGGGCCTTACACCAAAATGATGGAGCAATAAACAACAGAGTTGTAAAAATTTTAAACAAACTCTAGCAGGGACATGGGTAGCATGTTGGAAGTCTGCAAATTTTAACAAAACTCCATCACGAACAAGCTGCTCTACCGAGCTAATGTCCAGGTATGACCAAAATAATGAAGTAATGGGTTGTCCCACTACTTTCAGATTCGGGTTATCCAGAAGTGGTTGTGCAATATCCTTCAAAGGGTTTAGATGAAGAAGTTGACATAATTGTTTATCGGCCTGCACCAACACTGCTATGTAGTAGACTGAAGGCTGCGGGGAAGGTGGTTAGGGGGAACATGCAATAAAGCGGTAATATTGAGATCCAGCTTTTGGCACTGGTACTTAAGCAATATACCATGACAGGGAATGGGTATATTGGTGGATTTACCACGCCTGGTGTGGTTCGGTCATGAGGCGTAGCCGAGTGACTTAACCACACCAGAAGTGGTAAATCCACCCATATACCTACTCCCTGTCATGGTATATTGCTATTATACAATGTTCAACTTGTTTTTTTGTTTTTACAGTGATATAAAACGTTTTCAGTGGGTATACTGTAGGATTTAGCACAGTCATGTGATATGTTTTGACCAATGAGGTTACTGGATTTTCATACCCCATTGTATAATGCTCAATATCCAACTATTGCAGACTATATATGTTAGAGGCATCCTATCCAGGATCTTGATACCAATGAAAATAGTGGGAACTGTGAATTGCCAAGTAATAGAAATAAAAATAAGGAAGTCTAATACCCCCCACAGCTTTAGGGGCAGTAACTTTAAAATACACTCTATGTGGTTGTTTCCTGCGCCAGATAAATCGTGTTAAAACCCTTTGTAACCCAATAATCCAAGACTGAGGAAGGACCAGGTTAAGCATTACAAGAGGGCAGAGAACCCTAGGAAGTATGTTCATTGTAACTATGTTTATACGATCCATAGAAACATAGAAACATAGAAGTTGACGGCAGATAAGGACCGCAAGGCCCATCCAGTCTGCCCATTTCTTTATCTACCTTATAAATGTGTCATCGGCCTTTGCTCTGTCCGTGGCCTATCCATTCATAATCATCTGTATTGCTCCCTTATGCCTATCCCATGCCTGTTTGAAGCCCTGCACTGTATTCATATCCACCACTTCCTGAGGTAGACTGTTCCATGCATCCACCACCCTTTCTGTGAAAAAGAATTTCCTCACATTCCTCCTTAATCGGCCTCCCTCTAATCTCATGCTGTGTCCTCTTGTCCTGCTATTTTTCTTATATTTAAACATGTTAGACTCTTTCACCTTGTTAATGTCCTTAAGGTGTTTGAATGTTTCGATCATATCACCTCTCTCCTCCTTTGCTCAAGGGTATACATATTGAGCTCCATTAATCTGTCCTCATATGTCTTCTGATGCAGTCCCTGCACCATTCTGGTTGCCCTTCTCTGGACTGCCTCAATTTGGTTAATGTCCTTGTCAAGGTGTGGCCTCCAATACTGCACGAAGTACTCCAGATGGGGCCTAACCAGTGTCTTGTACAGAGGGATTATTACCTCCCTCTTACGACTTGATACCCCTGCTAATACACCCTAACACCCCCCTAGCCTTACCTACTGCTTTAGAGGTCTGCTTGGGTGATTTCAGGTCATTGGTGATGATGATGATGGTGGTGATGATGATGATGCTGAAGTCTCTTTCTTCCTTTGTGACTGCCAGCAACTCCCCTCCCAGCCTATCGGTGGCTTCAGGGTTTCTCTTCCCATGTGCATGATCTTGCACTTCTTTGCATTAAATTCCAGTTGACATTCTTCTGACTATTTTGCTAGTTTATCCCGATCTCTTCTCATTCTGCCCACCCCATCTGGATCATCTACTCTGTTGCAGATCTTGGTGTCATCTGCAAACAGACAAGCCTTACCCTCCAGTCCATCTGCAATGTCACTAATGAAGATATTGAAGAGGACTGGCCCCAGGACTGATCCCTGAGGTACCCCACTTGTGACTTGCATCTCTTCTGACTGTATACCATTTACCACCACTCTCTGTTTTCTGACCGTCAACCAGTTTACCACCCAGTTGACCAACTTCTGACACACCCCTAGCCTACCCAGCTTATTTATCAATCTTCTATGTGGAACAGTGTCGAAAGCTTTGCTGAAGTCAAGGTAGGTGACAGCAACTGCTCCCCCTAGGTCCACCACTCTGGTTACCCAGTCAAAGAAATCTATAAGATTAGTTTGACAGGACCTTCCCTTTTGTAAACCTATGCTGTCTTGGATCCTGTGCCCCTATGGATTCCAGGTGTTGCACTATCCTTTCCTTAAGGAGTGCCTCCATAATCTTGCCCACTACTGAGTTAAGACTGACTGGTCTGTAGTTCCCTGCCTCCTCCCTGCTACCACTCTTGTGGAATGGGATCACAAGAGCCCTTCTCCAGTCTTCTGGGACCTCTCCTGTGCTCAGAGACTCACTAAACAGTTCTGATAATGGCTCTGCTAGTTTCACCCTTAGCTCCTAAGTACCCTGGGATGCATGCCATCAGGTCCCATTGCCTTGTCCACCCTGAGCTTAGCGAGCTCTTGTAGGACCCTTTCTTTTGAGAAGGGTGAAGTGCTCACCTCCCTTCCCTCAGTGTCCATGGTGCTGAGCTGTGGGCCCTGCCCTACCTTCTCTTCAGTAAATACTGAGCAAAAGTATCTATTTAGGATAGATGCTTTTACAGGGTCCTCCTCCTCCTCACACACCCCTTTTTCTCCTTTGAGCTTAGCGATACCCCCCTCTGGACTTTCTCCTTTCACTAATGTATCTATAGAAAGTCTTGTCACCTTCTTTTACTGTTCGTGCTAGTGTTTCTCAGTTTGGGACTTTGCCTGCCTTACTGCCTTCCCTGCTTCCCTTAGGGCAGTT
Organism: Neoceratodus forsteri; assembly: GCA_016271365.2. Lineage (NCBI taxonomy): Eukaryota > Metazoa > Chordata > Ceratodontiformes > Ceratodontidae > Neoceratodus > Neoceratodus forsteri. The sequence goes on from JADMNL010000034.1 coordinate 84,395,290, forward strand.
TGGTATGCCTCCCTATCTTTATCCCGCTGTGTTCCCTTATATTTCCTGAAGGCCAGCCTTTTGGCTCTGACCTTTTCTGCTACTGTATTTGAAAACCAAAGTGGTTTCCTTCTTCTTTTGCACTTCCTTTTCTGTCTAACACAATGGGATGTTGCTTCAAGTATTGCATCCTTAATGCTTGCCCACTTTGCCTGTACCCCCTCATCTGTGTTTCTTTTTGCCAGGGCTAGCTTAACTCTGTTGGCCATCTTATCAAAGTCAGCTCCTCTGAAGTCCCATATTTTTGCCTTGGAATGGGATGATTTAGATGTAGTGGCCAAATTGAACCATACCATGTGATGGTCACTGGCCCCCAGGTGACCTTCTACCTAGAGATCTGTGATCCCTTCCCTGTTAGTGGGTTTTTGTACCAGTTATTTGAGGCCCTCCCCCTGCAGGCAGGGAATCCACCATGTGTCTAGTTCTGGCAGATGTTCCTGCTGGTATTGACCAATCTGTATCCGGCATGTTGAAGTCTCTCATTATCAGAACCTCCCCTTTAGCTGTTATGTTTTGTATATCTTCTAACAATAATGTGTCTATGTCCTCCCCCTAGTCTGGGGGTCTGTAGACAACCCCAGTTCTTATGGCTGTCCCATTTCTGTTTCCAGGGTGACCCACAGTTCTTCTGGCTCCTTATGTGTATTCTGAATTTCTGTAGCTTTGATATTTTCATTGACATACAGGGCCACTCCTCCCCCCCTTTTTGCACCACTGTCTCTTCTGAACAGTACATAGCCAGGTACTGAAGTCTCCCAAGTGTGGTTACTGGTAAACCATGTCTCACTAATTGCTACTATGTCCAGTTTAGCCTCTGACATTATTGCCTGCAGGTCTGGGATCTTATTTCCCAGGCTGTGAGCATTTGTGTACATGATTTTCCATTGGCCAGATTTCGGTGTGTTAGTTGTTGGGTGAGGTTTGGCATTTCCCCTGTGTGTCGTATGGGAAGACGGACCTTTTTTCTTACCTGGTGATGCAAATGAACTGCAAACATACTGAATCCCTGTTTGATCACTAGCTGAGGGGGGAGGGGTGTTCTTCCCATTCGACGTATGGGGTGCTGCACCCCTCTACCCATTTGCTAGTTTAAATATTCCCAAAGGGAAAGGGGGAGGTGAGACCATTGGTTTCAGTCATCCACAATTTGTTCTCAAAGAGGGTCTAAATTATATAACTTCATTTTCGAGGAGGATGTGGACAAATAGAGACCTAAATATTTAAGTCTGTCCGGAACCCAGATCAGTTCAAGAAGTGCTATTTCAGATTGAAACATCTGCATATTCAAAGGCATAATTTCAGTTTTGTCCAAGTTTAATTTATAGTTAGAAAGCTGGCCAAATTGTTTAATTATTTCAAGAGTCACAGGTCGTGAAACAGCAGGATTTTACAAGTGTAATAAAATATCATCCACATATACGGACATTTTGTACTGAATTGGGCCAATACAAATACCCTGAATCTGAGGGGAAGAATTAATTTTATGGATCAGCGGTTCCAGAAAAAGATTAAATAAAAAGGGGGACAAAGGGCACTCCGTCTGGTGCCCCGTTTGAGTTGAATTACTTCCGACCGAACTCCCTCACATAATACATGGGCAGAAGGCTTCATGAAGAGAACTTGGACCCATTTACTAAAATCTAAAGGAATATTATATTTGGGCAAAATCTGAAACAAAACGTCCCATGTAACCCGATCAAATGCTTTCTCCACATCCAGAGAAGCCAGCACTGCAGGAGCAGAGGATTCCCTGGATGTGGAGAAAAGATGTGATAGCTTACGAAAATGATCAGCTGAAAGATGAGCCAGAACAAAACCAACTTGTTCTTTACTAATTAAGGAACGACAAACTTTATTCAACCTTGTAGCTAATATTTTAGCTAAAATCTTATAATAAAGGTTGAGTAACGATATAGGTGTATAACTGTTAATTTTGGAATGTTCCTTGACTGGCTTTAAAAGGACTACGGTAAGAGCTTCTGTTAAAGTAGAATCTGTGGCTCCATGGGAGTATAAGTAGATAAAAGTATCTAATAATATCAGGGCCAATAGGACCTTAAATCTCCTGTAAAAATTAGTGTAACCCCCTAGGTGGTGCTTACCTATGGGCAACTATCCCTGCCTGTGGTAATATGCACAGGTTGAGGGGCCTGAGTTCTGTGAATGGGTGCCTCCACCCAGAGGAATGGTACTGGAGTAGCTTAACTGCTTTGGTATAGCATTCTGGGATGCTATAACCACCCACCAACCCTTCTAGTGGCCTAAAATAGTAATACCATAGAACAATTTGTATACACTGAATAACAATAAGAATATGCTCACACCCCTTGCACTTACCACCAGGGCTAGATCTGCTGCAATTACCCTGGAGACCCCCTGTAAAATAAGATCAGCAATACACATTGTGAGACCTTTCACTAGGACCCAACTAATAATGTGCACACTAGTCAGGTTAAACATGAAACAGGTGATCAGGCTTATTCAGAGGAAGTGAACAAGGGATGGGCATGAATTTAGTCAAATGATTGGCACTCTGATTTATTTCAAGCTGATTCAGCATGCACTGTAAGTCCCTGCTAATTAGTCTAGCAACCCTGGGTACCCAGATCTTACTCAGGGTAGCCTGGAGCATTGCCCACTGTGGCCGGCATTGCAGCTGTTGCTGGGGCCCTTTAGAAAGAAAGACAGTTAGCATGTGCACAACCCAAATATTTTCAATCCCAAGCCAGATGGCTCAGTCTGTTAGCAATAACTCAAACAAGCAATCAGATTACACACAATGTTTTGCAGCTGTTGTTGCAGGGAGCTACCCTGATTTGTACTCACACAACCCAGACCAGGATGTAGGACAGGCGAGATGAAGACCTCATGGTGTTGATGCGGTGTGCTGGGGGAAGTGGGGCGTACATGACTCACCTCCTGATGGGCGCTACCTGTTCGATGGTGTTGAACAGGGGGCTGAATCCCCAAGCTGGTCTTTCGCTGAGATGATCTCTGGATTTCGGGCAGGGGCTTGGGCCGAGATGGCAAGGCCCAAGCAGGAGGAACAGTTCTGAGAAAAGTTTGTGATCTGTTGCTGGAAAGCCTCCAGCTGGCGTCACAGGATTCACTGTGGGGAACCAAATCGTGACCCAAGAAACACATTCAGCACTCTAAAATCAGTTATTTCGCTAAGCCACAATTTGGATAAAATCTGTTTGCTAATTACAGCTTCACTGTACAAACCTTTCAACCCGAGGCTATCTTCTCTCATTCAGGCAGGCCGATCACTTCTGCAGCAAGTCTTCAGTCCCACTTGCAAGTAGTACTGACACACTTTCTTTCCTCTGCTGCAGGTCCAAGCTGGCAATCGGAACAGTCCAACTTCTGCAACAGACAATCTCTGAAGGCCAGAGAACATGGCAGACAGGCTAACTGAGCCTTCCCACTGATCCTCCTACATTTCTAGAAACCACTGCTTGACTGCTCGAGCTGTTCACTCTCCAACTTCCATTCTTGACTGACACACTGCTCAGGCAGTTCTGGGTAAGTCCCTGCAATCCACAAGGTTCGGTTGATGGAGGGAACTGTCTGTCACAGAAAGGGCTCCACCTCCAGATCCATTTAGGCACCAGACATCTAAAACTACAAATGCTACAGAATTTCCTTCCCATACAACCCCTAGGCACGGTCTCCATTTTAGGTCCCCAGAAATTCGATTGGTCCAATACTGGCAGTCCAGAACCAAAATGGTGGCTCCTATTCAAAGCTCAAGCTGCAAATGAAAGAAGGTTAGACAAACTCCTTTTTTATTATCACTCTAACAGATAAACAGTAGATAACTACATTTCCTAACAGGGCTCCCTCTGCTCTAACAGCAACTGCAGAATGAAGCAACATAACAGACTGTCTGACTGGTCGTGAGCCTTAATTACTCGGATCCATTCCAGACTGATTTCCAAAACACAGACTAGATGCTCTCTTAGAGACAGGCACAGAGGCTTACCAAGGCGCTCTCATGCAGACAAACAGAACAACTGCAAAACAGGACACCACCCTGACAGTGGGCACTTAGGAGCCCAGGAAGACATTTTAGTGAACCCCAATTTGTAAGGGGGTTACACTAGCAGAGTAGCCATCCAGCCCTGGAGCCTTATCCAAAGATAGGGAATCAATAGCATTCACAACTTCCTGCAAAGATCGAGGAGATTGCAGAAAGGTGTACTGGGCATCTGAAAGTCTTGGTAGTTCAAGATCCCAAAAGAATTCTTCAGTTTGTGAAATGGGTGTAACCAGATCTGGGGAATATAAAGACTGGTAAAATCTTTGAAACAGGGCCACAATATCTCTAGGTATGGTGACTAACTGGCCTGAGGATGACTGGATAACCAGGACGATTTTATCAGAAGCCTGTGTTCGTAAATCCAAGGCAAGCAGTTTGCCTGCTTTCTCCCCATTTAAAGCTAAGATGTTCCACTTGCTCCCATAGAAGATCACTGTATTGAGCACATAGAGAGTCAAGCCATTCCCAAATAGTATTAGGGGAGGAAGGTGAAAGGGAGCGCTCCAGTTCCCGAATTTGTGAACGTATGTGTTCAGCCTTTTGCGTTCTAAGCTTCTTCCGCTTAGAAGCCAGGCGAATAAATTCTCCCCGTAAACCACATTTCACAGCACCCCATAAAAGGTCTAAATGGGGAACAGAGGGAGAGTTGCTTTCTAAAAACATAGAAACATAGAAGTTGATGGCAGATAAGGACCGCAAGGCCCATCCAGTCTGCCCATTTCTTTTTCTACCTTATAAATGTGCCATCGGCCTTTGCTCTGTCAGTGGCCTATCTATTCATAGTCATTTGTATTGCTCCCTTATGCCTATCCCATGCCTGTTTGAAGCCCTGCACTGTATTCATATCCACCACTTCTTGTGGTAAGCCATTCCATGCATCCACCACCCTTTCTGTGAAAAAGAATTTCCTCACATTCCCCCTTAATCGGCCCCCCTCTAATCTCATGCTGTGTCCTCTTGTCCTGCTATTTTTCTTATATTTAAACATGTTAGACTTTTTCACCTTGTTAATGCCCTTAAGGTGTTTGAATGCCTCGATCATATCACCTCTCTCCCTCCTTTGCTCAAGGGTATACATATTGAGCTCCATTAATCTGTCCTCATATGTCTTCTGATGCAGTCCCTGCACCATTTTGGTGCCCTTCTCTGGACTGCCTCAATTTCGGATTAATGTCCTTGTGAAGGTGGCCTCAATACTGCATGCAGTACCTCCAGATGGGCCTAACCAGTGTCTTGTAAAGAGGGATTATTACCTTCCTCTACGACTTGTGACACCTACTAATGCACCTAACACCCCCTAGCCTTACCTACTGCTTTAGAGGTCTGCTTGGATGATTTCAGGTCATCAGTGATGATGATGCCCAAGTCTCTTTCTTCCTTTGTGACTGCTAGCAACTCCTCCCAGCCTATAGGTGGCTTCAGGGTTTCTCTTCCTATGTGCATTATTTTGCACTTCTTTGCATTAAATCCCAGTTGCCACTCTTCTGACCATTTTGCTAGTTTATCCAGATCTCTTCTCATTCTGCCCACCCCATCTGGATCATCTACTCTGTTGCAGATCTTGGTGTCATCTGCAAACAGACAAGCCTTACCCTCTAGTCCATCTGCAAGGTCACTAATGAAGATGTTGAAGAGGACTGGCCCCAGGACTGATCCCTGAGGTACCCACTTGTGACTTGCATCTCTTCTGACTGTATACCATTTACCATCACTCTCTGTTTTCTGCCGTCAACCAGTTTGCCACCCTGTTGACCAACTTCTGACCCACCCCGAGCCTACCCAGCTTATTTATCAATCTTCTATGTGGAACAGTGTCAAAAGCTTTGCTGAAGTCAAGGTAGGCGACATCAACTGCTCCCCCTTGGTCCACCACTCTGGTTACCCAGTCAAAGAAATCTATGAGATTAGTTTGACAGGACCTTCCTTTTGTAAACCCATGTTGTCTTGGATCCTGTGCCCCTATGGATTCCAGGTGTTGCACTATCCTTTCCTTAAGGAGTGCCTCCCATAATCTTGCCCACTACTGAGGTAAGACTGACTGGTCTGTAGTTCCCCGCCTCCTCCCTGCTACCACTCTTGTGGAGCGGGATCACATAACCCTTCTCCAGTCTTCTGGGACCTCTCCTGTGCTCAGAGACTCACTAAACAGTTCTGCTAATGGCTCTGCTAGTTCCACCTTTGCAGCTCCTTAAGTACCCTGGGATGTATGCCATCAGGTCCCATTGCCTTATCCACCCTGAGCTTAGCAAGCTCTTGTAGGACCCTTTCTTTTGTGAAGGGAATAGTGCTCACCTCCCTTCCCCCGTGTCCATGATGCTGAACTGTGGGCCCTGCCCTACCTTCTCTTCAGTAAATACTGAGCAAAAGTATCTATTTAGAATAGATGCCTTTACAGGGTCCTCCTCCTCCTCACATTTAGTAATATGGTCTATTATGTCTGGAGACTTCAACAGCTGGTTATTGTCTTCCACACTACCCAGTGAAAAATAGAGATGAGTAATAGTAGGATGATGATCTGACAGAACCTCGGCACTGTAAAAACACATTTGAATTCCAGAAAGATGCTCCAATCCCAATAAAAAATAATCCATACAGGTAAATGAATTGTGAAAAAGGGAGTGGAAAAAATATTCCTGCTGAGTAGGATTTAATACCCTCCGGGGTCCACTAGGACCATGGAGACAATAAATTCACTTAGTGCTAGCTGCCCAGGGGAAAGTCCCTGTCACCTCATCCCCGATCTGTCTAGCTCATTGGAAACCACTATATTCCAATCTCCTGACAGAAGGATAGGAAATGAAGCCCAAGAAGTTATAATATTCAATAAGGAGGTAAAATAATTAGGGTCGTCCACCGTGGGTCCATATATATAGATCCTAGGATGACTTCCCTATACCCTAACAGGGCTCTTAAGAATATAAACCTCCCCTGGGGATCAGAAATTTCTTGCAGAAGTTGGAAGGGGATGCTCCTTGCTATTAGGATCACCACCTTCCGCTTGTGAGTATCTGACACAGCCCTATAAACACAACCCACTCAGGTTCTATGAAGCAAAAGCAATTGAGTGATGGGTAAATTGGTTTCTTGTGACATACTATAGCAACATCAATTTGTAGCCCCTTCAAATGCAAAAGTAGTTTATTTCATTTCACTGGAGATTGGGCACCTCTGACATTCCATGAGCAAAGTCTATATACTTGAGACATAAACAGAAGTTATACTTGAAGGTAAAAAAAAAGCACCTCTCCCCAGAAATACAAGAAGAATATGGGCAGATGATATTTTGGAACTTCCTGAAGGGCTCCTCCACCTGTCTATGCACCTCGTAGCCCCCTGCACAATGCAGGCATGGGGGATCTCTGTGCCTCTAGGGTCCACCGCACTTATTCTCCCGTCCACTGATCAAGTAATGGCTGAACCCGTCTTACCTCCCGAACGAGGTCACCTGGCCCTCCTCCCCCCTCATTAGCTCATCCCGAGGTCCCTCCCCCCCACATACTGGCACTTATTCGGCTCAACATATGGCTGAACCTGTGTTATGGTTATTATGTGCACTGCATCTACCTTGTCCTAACCCTTTTGAGCACTGTCAACTACCTACCCAAATCATTCTAAAGCGTACCATCTCCTCCTTGAGTGCCATATTGGTTTCGCCTGCTCTCCCGTTATATGTAAATCTTGACTCACTCATTGTTTGTGTATGCTCTAGCTTGTAAATCTCTCGGGTCGTCTGTAACACCCCCCGGGTTCGTGACTTGTTACTGGTTGTCATTCTATTCCATCACCTGTTATTCCATTGTATGTAAAACTGATTTATCACTGTACCTGCCTACCTAAGTTTGTAACTCTCCTGGGTCGCACCTGAAAATAGGCACTTGGCTGTCTAGTGTGACTTACCCAGTCAACAAAAGCAAGCAAATAAATAAATAAATAAATTTTTCCTTGATCTCTGAGAAGGACATTAACGTGAAGGTTTCTCTGGAGACTAAATCACTGATTTGGCCATTTCTGTTAGTTTTGGTCGTTCAGTAGCGGTGGCGGCGGGCAGTTGTGGTGCGCTGCTGCATTCATGTCTCTCGCTCTGCTGACTGTCACTTTTGTTGAGGCCATGCTAGTGAGTTCGTGGAGCAGAGCCTCCTGAGGTGCTGCTGACTGAGGCATAACTGTATCGGATCTACAGAAGGGACCAAGTCATCCACCACCAGCGATAATGTACTCAGTCTCTGAATCATGAAGAAGAGCCATTGGACTGTATATTGCCTTAATACGGCGGTACTTGCTCAAAGACTCCTAATGCTTTATGGAGCTTAAGTAACGTTTAGCTATATATTTATTTCCATAAGACATTATTATAGTGCAAATTGTGAAATGGTTAATGGCTTTTCATAGAAACTGTAAGCAAGCCCTCTTAATATTGACAGACTTTTTAATTTTGTGTCGTTTGCTCTGCATAATGAATATTTATAGAATGTTCAACTGCAACATTTTTGTATTTCTTATATTTGTGTATCTGCATGAATTGCTTGTATTTTTTTTTTTTTGCAGTTAGTCTTTTTATTGTTTTTCCAAGTTTTCAAGTGTATAATAACACAGGTACAGACAGACAAAACATGTAGAGCTTTCCTCAAATGACAATTAATAAACAGGGATACTGTAAAGGCTTATATGCTGAACAATGAAACTTGAACTATACATTTAGACTTTATAGCAAACATATTTAATCCTTCAAGATGCCAAATCAAAAATGAAATTTGTGCAAGTCAACACTCTCTCTCTGCCCACCCTCAATCAATGTTTAAGTATTAAAATTATAGCTAACTTAATAGTGTGAGGTGAGATTATGTCAGATTTCATTTTGGAGTAATGAAATGTAACAAAATATATTTTGATATGTGTATTATCTTGAAATGGACATTTTACTGGGGTGGCTGGCAGCAGAGCTCCATAGCAAATGCAGGCGATATCTATTTTATTTAAGCAGATTTTGTACTTTTTTGGTAGGGGGTAGTCTGCATTAATACTGCTCACACAAGCATTTAGTCCCGCAAAGAATTGGATTGATCCCCCCCCACAGCAAACTGTCCATTTCAATTTAAGACACATATCAAAATATATTTCATTAGATTTCGATGCTCCAAAATGAAATCTAATAACTGCACCTCACAAGCTGTTACCTATAATTTATAGCTAGGTAAATGCTGTCTCAGTATTGTGCGTGAGAGTGTGCTAATGCAGTACAACAGAAACGGTGCCATCTGCACTACTTTGGTCTTATTTACAGTATGCCTCATAGAACTATATATCCCGGCAATAAATCTCTCTACTTTTATTTCTTTTCCTCGGACAAGGTGATTATACTCATAGCCGAACAAACTGACTTCCAACAAGATGTGCCTGTAAAATGTCAAACTTTTAAACGGTTTTCCTACTACCTGCTTAACAATGCATATAGCCTGGTGTAATGCACAATTATTCATTTACTAATTTTGCATAACACCAGGCTATATGTATTGGGTTTGTCTGAAATAGCTTGAATATTTCATGACACTCATCTCATTTCGATGGAGCGCTAATTTAATTTGTGACATTTGCCCTGTTTATTTTTTTAACCAGTTCTGGCCAGCTACCGTGGAATTTATTATAAGCCTTTCTCCTTTTTTATCTGTTTTGGAGTTAATACTGTTAATACTGTTTATGTCGAACAGTGATTAAGGTAACGGCTAGATGTGTCAGCTTAGATTTGCTCATCTCACCCTCCTAGACATAATTACTTTTACATTTCACAATGTGCATACTTTCTTGACCTACTACAAACTGAATCCTCAGTGTGAGGAATCTGTGTTTTCAATATTGATCTGTTGGTCTTGGCATTGTTTTTATCCATGACCTTTGCTTTTAAGAGAGAGAGACGGTGTCTTTCAATCAGTATAATACATTTGGCATGTGAGTCACTCTTGCAGTTTATCACTGAGGAACTGTCAGTATTGCTGAGAGTTTAATTTCACACCAACATAATGTCAGTGATAAAACTGCAAGAGCAAACAGTGACTTACATGTCAGCATTATATTTACAGGAACTATCTGTTAGCTGCCTTGTAGAAAGGGGAAGGGGCTAAGGAGGAGGGTTTGTGGGAGATGGTTCTTTTATTCTTCGATGGAGATTACAGGACTTACCTTGACTTCCAACAACAAAATTGACATTTTATCTTTTGAATTGAAGGAAGACTGCTGTGAAAAAGTAGTGCTCTATTTTTTTTTTTTTTAGACAGGGGGGGCTAATTCCAAGCCATGAAGATCATTTATTGATGAGGGAACAATACTCATGACCCAACTGAGTCACTTTCACCTGGGTTTATGATCCATTGCCATAGTGGGTACTTGGGAAAGGGGCAAGGGGCACCATGTACATGTGCCACAGAACCAGTTACATAGAAACATAGACTTTGATGGCAGATAAGGACTGCTTGCCCACCTAGTCTGCCAATTTCTCTTCCTATTGGATAAGCTGCAGGCTCTAGTTAACCAACAGCCTACTTCCTCCTACCCCTCACTATAATTGCTTTATGTCTGTCCCATGCATTCTTGAATTCCCCCACTGTTTTTGACCCTGAGACCTCCTCAGGAAGGTGATTCCATGTGTCTACCACCCTCTCCATGAAAAAATACTTCCTCATTGCCCCTGAGCCATCCCATTGTGCCCCCTTGTTCTTGCACATCTCTTTTTCTGAAAGATGCTCCCATCTTGGACTTTGTTGATGCCCTTGAGGTACTTAAAAGTTTCTATCATGCCCCCCTCTCCCTCCTTTCCTCAAGGGTATGCATATTAAACACTTTTAGTCTCTCATAGTATGGCTTCAGTTGCAAATCCTGTGCCATTTTAGCTGCCCTCTTGGCATGGCTAAATATACACCACTGCACCACCTCTGCATACAGTCTGCCTTTAATAGTCTTTAACAGGGATCCAGCACTGCAGTTGGGTACACCAGGCAATCAATGTCTATGGAGGCAGGGCATCGAGGGGGACCGCTATATCACCAGTGACAGGTGAGCACAGGAAAAAAGGGGTACTGCACACCAGACAATCAATGTCTACGGAGGCAGGGCATCGAGGGGGACCGACATATCACCAGTGACAGGTGAGCGCAGGAAAAAAGAGGTACTGTACACCAGGCAATCAATGTCTACGGAGGCAGGGCATTGAGGGGGACCACTATACCACCAGTGACAGGTGAGCACAGGAAAAAAAGGAGTACAGTACACCAGAAAATCAATGTCTATGGGGGAGGACATTGAGGGGGACCAGCATACCACCAGTGACAGGTGAACACAGGAAAAAAAGGGTACTGTACACCAGGCAATCAATGTCTACGGAGGCAGGGCATCGAGGGGGACCGCCATACCACCAGTGACAGGTGAGCACAGGAAAAAAGGTGTACTGTACACCAGGCAATCAATGTCTACGGAGGCAGGGCATCGAGGGGGACCACCATACCACCAGTGACAGGTGAACACAGGAAAAAAAGGGGTACTGTACACCAGGCAATCAATGTCTATGGGGGAGGACATTTAGGGGGACCGGCATACCACCAGTGACAGGTGAACACAGGAAAAAAAAGGGTACTGTACACCAGGCAATCAATGTCTACGGAGGCAGGGCATCAAGGGGGACCACCATACCACCAGTGACAGGTGAGCGCAGGAAAAAAGGGGTACTGTACACCAGGCAATCAATGTCTACGGAGGCAGGGCATCAAAGGGGACCAACATACCACCAGTGACAGGTGAGCACAGGAAAAAAAAAGGTACTGTACACCAGGCAATCAATGTCTATGGGGGCAGGACATTGAGAGGGACCCCCATACCACCAGTGACAGGTGAGCGCAGGAAAAAAGGAGTACTGTACACCAGGCAATCAATGTCTATGGGGGCAGGACATAGAGAGGGACCCCCATACCACCAGTGACAGGTGAGCGCAGGAAAAAAGGAGTACTGTACACCAGGCAATCAATGTCTATGGGGGCAGGGCATCGAGGGGGAACCCCATACCACCAGTGACAGGTGAGTGCAAGGAAAAAAGGAGTACTGTACACCAGGCAAACAATGTCTACGGAGGCAAGGCATCGAGAGGGACCCCCATACCACCAGTGACAGGTGAGCACAGGAAAATAGGGGTACTGTACACCAGGCAATCAATGTCTACAGAGGCAGGGCATCGAGGGGGACCAACATACCACCAGTGACAGGTGAGTGCAGAAAAAAAGGGGTACTGTACACCAGGCAATCAATGTCTACGGAGGCAGGGCATCGAGGGGGACTGACATATCACCAGTGACAGGTGAGTGCAGGAAAAAAGGGGTACTGTACACCAGGCAATCAATGTCTACAGAGGCAGGGCATTGAGGGGGACTGACATATCACCAGTGACAGGTGAGCGCAGGAAAAAAAGGGGTATGGTACACCAGGCAATCAATGTCTATGGGGGAGGACATTGAGAGGGACCGGCATACCACCAGTGACAGGTGAACACAGGAAAAAAAGGGTACTGTACACCAGGCAATCAATGTCTACAGAGGCAGGGCATCGAGGGGGACCGTCATACCACCAGTGACAGGTGAGCACAGGAAAAAAGGGGTACTGTACACCAGGCAATCAATGTCTACAGAGGCAGGGCATCGAGGGGGATCACCATACCACCAGTGACAGGTGAGCACAGGAAAAAAAGGGGTACTGTACACCAGGCAATCAATGTCTATGGGGGCAGGGCATCAAGGGGGGCCGCCATACCACCAGTGACAGGTGAGCACAGGAAAAAAAGGGGTACTGTACACCAGGCAATCAATGTCTATGGGGGCAGGGCATCGAGGGGGAACCCCATACCACCAGTGATAGGTGAGCGCAGGAAAAAAAGGGGTACTGCTGTGCCACTCAGTAGCAGAAATTACTCTTTGGGACTTGGTGGGACTAGACTTTAATTGACAATAAACAAGTATAAATGACATACCATGCATATAATTGGACCGAAACTGATGCTGCAGTTAACACTTGTATGTACTGTTGCCTCAGGCTTTGGTCTGAGAGAGTTGATTGGGTTTTTATTTGCACATTCTGCACTTTATACAATTTAGATTTTTTTTTTATCATTTAGAGGGTGGGGGTGGAGTAGAAGTGTAACTGTAAATAAAACAAGCATTTGTCAATGCCAAATGTTGTCTCGCTGGCATTGGCATTGGTAGTGCAGGAGTTAGAGATGCATTATAGGAATGGCAGTGAAGTATTGAACTGACGACAACCCCATTCCCACCCTGCAGAGACTGACAGGCATTGGGGTGTGCCTTTGGGTCATCAGCTATAAGGCTCATGCCATTTTACCTCACCCTACCCTATAGACACTTGCAAGTCTCATGGTGTGCTTTGGGGTCTTTGGGCCTCATACTTACCCCATTTCATAAGGAAATATGCTGAGACAGGTGCAGTATAGGAGAATGGGGTGAACTTTAGGGTCAAACACTCCAAGGCACACCTCGATGCCTGTCACTGGCTGTAGGGTGGGGGTTGGGGTGGAATGGCATGAGCATTACAGCCAATGATCCCAAGTCACACCCCTGATGCCTGTCAGTCTCTACAGGGTGGAGTGTTATAGTTGGAAACCCTAATGACTTAGGTGTTTGTTGGTATTTTCACTCCAAATTTTCAACATAGGCTTTTTGTGACCTCACCTCATGAAGAGCAGCACAATCAGTTTGTTAGCTGAAAGGTGGTTTTGCACAGCACCTATGCCATTTGGTGATACAGGGATGAAAACACATTTTGGGCAGGATGTGAAAAATGACAACTGTATTGTTCATGAGGAGGTGTCAAAAAATGGCAATGTTGAAAATCTGGAGTGAAAATATGAAAAATTGGTGAAGTCATAAGCATGCATAGAAACTGCACAACACACGTCCATAACCCAATTATTTTGGGGATTTTTAACCACATTTTCAACATAAGCATTTTGGAACCTCCCCTCATGAACAGTGGTGCTGTGATTTTGTTAATCTGTCCCAAAAGTTGATTTCCCACAGTGACCACGCCATTGTGCGCCACAGGTGCGAAAACACATTTTGGGCAGGCTGTGAAAAATGACAGATGTACTGTTCATAAGGAGGTGTGAAAAAATGCCATTGTTGAAAATCTGGCATGATGATATTGCAAAGTTGCAAGGGTGCGTGGAAACTGCGCAACACACGCTTGTAACTCAGTCATTTTATGCGGTTTCATCACCAAATTTTCAACATAGGCATTTTATGACCTCTGCTCATGAACAGTGTCACCGTCATTTTCTCAAACTGTCCCAAAAACTGATCTCGCACAGCAACCATGCAATTCTGCGCTGGACATGCGAAAACACATTTCGGCCAGGATATGTAAAATGACAGCTGTCTGTTCATAAGTAGCTATGGACAAATGCCAATTTTGAAAATCTGGAGTGAAAATATTTCAAATTCACGAAGTTATGAGCGTGCATGGAAACTGCGCAACACATGCTTGTAAAACAGCCATTTTTTGGATTATTTTCACCAAATTTGCAACATAGACTTTTTGAGAGCCCCCCACATCAACAGTGATACTGTTGTTTCGTTAATCGGTCCTGAAAGGTGATTCCAAACAGTGACCGCCAAATCACCTTTTAGGACTGAATAATGCCATGACAGTGACTGAATTCATGAGGAGGGGTCCCGATAACCCCATGTTGAAAATTTGGTGCCAAAATTCCCAAAAATGCCCGAGATATGCACCAAAGTTGAAAAAACCTATTTATGCCATTATACAGCTTACCAGCATTTTTTCAGTTCACGGTCAGCTTTGAAGAGTGCAGACGTGTTCCCGGTCCACCGAAGATCATTGCGCTGTGCTCCGGAGGTAAGTATGGGGTGAGGAGGGTGTGGGGAGGCAGGGTGCACAGAGGGTGGGTGCAGGTTGAGTGAGGGCCACCGGACTTGATGAGGGACCATTTTCTGGTTTGCAGGTTGTAAAAAAAAAAAAAAAAAGATTGGGACCGTTTTTGTTTTACAGGAGCATTTGGCACACTGGCGTGGGTTCACAGCATGCCCCCTGAGTGTTTTTTTTGGGGGGGTTCTGTAGCCGATTGGGGATTGGGCACCCCCGTTGGCACACAACAAATGGGGAGGACATTTTGCCGACAGGGAGTGGGCTCCCCCATTGGCAAATTAAACCAGGAAGGGGGGACATGATGCCGAGGGGGATTGGGCACCCCCTCGGTACACACTTTAAATGGGGGGGTGCATTATGCCGATAGGGAGTGGGCTCCCCCATCGGCAAATGAAGTGAGTTGGGTCATGCCGACAGGGGGATTGAGCACCCCTGAAGTTGGCTCTCCGTGCAGCGGCAGTCAGCGCCGCCATGTTCATTGAAAGGCTTCACCAGGAAAGGCACGTAGGGAGGGCATGTTTTGGTGCCGCTGCATGACGAGCTTGGCTGTCATTGCAGCAGACCTTTTCTTAGATGTGCTTGCTATATTATGTATTGCTGGTGTGGAGGCTGTATACAGGCTTATTGGGGAATGAGGAATGCACCTACTGATGCGTGCCCTGCATTCGCCCAACAGTGACCGCGCCTCCCAATCTGCTACTAATGCAATATGTTGGCTGGCATGCAAAGCGCGAGCCAACATAAAAAAAAAAGCAGTTTGACAGCACAGTATGACTATTTACGAAACAGAAACAGGCTGAAATAGTCATACTGTGCTGTGTTACACTCCTTAAGCCCTTCACCTGTCCTCCTCTTTTACTCGTAAAATGACCACTCCCTAAAACTCTCCTGCTTCCTGAGTCCACAGCTCACCACAGCCCATCCATCCATCACAGAACACCCAAGCCACACCTCCCAAAGTGGATCCATGACAGCAGTCTGACAGAAATTCTGTCGAACACCCTGTCAGCGACACCGGCAGGTCGACCGCATTCTGTAGTCAGCTGCCGGTTGGCTACTGCATTCTTTGTTTTCTTCGGGGGCTTTGCCCCCAAACCCCCCACGTGGAGGACTGTACTCCCTGCACCCCCCCACTGAAGGATTCTCAATTCCAGTCAGAGCAGAGCACAGCAAGACCCTCGACAGACAGCGCCGGGTTCTAGCGGGTCTCCCACCGCGGGTAGGCACTATAGTCGCTGTGGGGGACCTCGCTGTCGAAATGTCACTGCGGGGAGCGTAAACGTCCCAAAACAATTCACTGAGTTGTTTTTGGAGGTGTGGCTTGTGTGTTCTTTGATGGAAGAGTTGTGGTGTGTTATGGCTGGTTGGGGGATATTGTTTGTGTGGCATCAGGATTCGGCGTGCTTTCCAGTTGGTTAGGTGGCATGTCTTTTATTGGGGAGTGTTTTTATTGGTTGTAGGGAATGACATTGAATTGTAAATGAGTTCTGAGCAATTAACAGCTTGCATTTATTACACATATGTCTGATAAATTTTGGGGTTCTAATTGATCACATATGTGTGATACATTTGGGGTTCTAATTTTTCACACATATGTGGAAATAAATGGATTTATCACATTGCTTTTGGGTCCACAATTACAGCATTAATGGTTGTACTTGTACTGAACTTTCTGTCTTTTCAAAAAAGCGGAGCAAAAAGATATACTAATTTCAGAAAATTGTTGTTGCCTGTTCGTTCATTTATTTATTTTTTTGGGTGTGGGGGGGGCTACAGCTGATGTGTTAAGTCACAGCCCAGGGGAACACCTAATCCACTTAAGGTAAGTGTATTTGATGTTCCCCCGGGCTGTCCATACTGGGGATTACAGCAAGCCTGGAGGCACTGTACTTTGGGACTCAGTGCTGTACAAGAATTGCACTTCATTTTCTCCAAGCTTGTAAACAGCCTATTTATATATTATTTTTTAACTTCAGCTAATAATATGCACAAAACAGCCCTATAGGTCACTGTTACACCTTGTGGAGTCATGACACTGTAACCTGATATTTCCAGGTTTGGTTGGAAAAGATATTCAGGGCATGCTTGCATGCTTGCAATGTGCGGGAGTATCACAAACAGCTCGAGAGCGCTCTCCAATGGATCTCACCGCACATTGCCAGACATCAATGTGCCCCCAAGGGCACCTCTGCAACCCTTTCTCCAGTAGTAATGGTGGTTTTGGTTTACACATTGTAAAATTTGTCAAACAACACCCCAAAATGCACCAAAAATGTGAAAAATCCTATGAGTAACAAAATGATACTGCTACTGTTCATGAGGTGGGGTCGCAAAAAGCCCATGTTGAAAATTTAGAACAAAAATACCAACAAACACCCGGGGCATTAGTGTTTCCAACCTTAATGCCCACCTTGTAGAGCCTGGCAGGCGTCGGGGGTGTGACTTAGGATCATCTGCCGTAATGCTCACCCCATTCCACCCCCATCCCCACCTTGCAGCCACTGACAGGCATCAAGGTGTGCCTTGGGGTCTTTGGCCCTAACCTTCACCCCATTCTCCTATACTGCACCATCTCAGCTTACTTCCTTATGGAATGTGGTGAGCATAAGGGCTGAAGACCTCAAGGCACACTAGGACAACTGTCTGTGTCTGCAGGGTTGGGTGAGGTAGAATGGCGTTAGTGTTATGACTGATGACCCAGAGGCACCCCCCCAATGCCTGTCAGTCTCTGCAGGGTAGGGGTGGGGGTTGGCATTACTTCAATACTTCACTGCCATTCCTATAATGCCAATACCAGCAAGCAAACATTCGGCATTGACAAATGCTTGTTAAATATATGGGCCCCTTTCTACAATGGACTATCATGTGAAGATGCTAACTGTGTATTAAATCAACTACACTATGGGGAAGCTGATATTTATGTGTGTATATGTGTGAATGTATATATATATATATATATATATATATATATAATAGGGGTGCAGTCACCCCCCTATATTTAGGGTTATGAAGGCACTTCTATGTTAAACTTGAAATTTTGCACGTTAATAACTTTGGATCCGTTCAACGGATTTGCATGAAATTTGGTATGCGCAGTGGGGCACGGTAGATCTCTTAATTTGTCACATTGCGTTTTGGCCAGACATATGGTTTTTGCACACCAAAACACTGAAAATGCACTTTTCGCCAGTTCTGTGGGCAGTTTTTTGAATTTTGTCTGTGGCACTGCGCTGCCATCGTGTGGTCTGCTGGTCTGAAACTTGGCATGTAGAAAGAGCTTGGGTCAAGGAACATGTCACTTTTTGTTTGGTGAAAAAATATTAATCCATTTTAAAAGTCATTAAACTTCTTAGCTCCCATCATAAGTCTATGGGAAAATGTATATGGTTATTTTGCGAAAGAAGAATGGGGTTTTGACTATCTGGTCACTCCTCATGATCAAAGAATTTGTAGACTCGCAATCAAAGACTCTTTGATCACAAGAAATTTATTGGTCATGATGGCTGCCATCTTGTTTTCAGTTTGGGGTTGGGAAAAAAACAAATATCTCAGCCCAGGGGTGACTTCTGAAGTAAAACTTGGATGGGTTTTGCTCAGGGGGCTTCCCTCTATCGAGCCATGCCTGTGGGTTAATGTACTTATGTCAAAAAATAGAGTTTAAACTTTTTAATTCTTTGATCATGAGCCTGCAAATTCTTTGGTCACGAGCCTGCAAATTCTTTGATCGCGAGATTCTTTGATCACGATCTTCATTCGTGAGGGAGGGATGAGATGGCCAGATTTAAAAATCAAATATCTCAGCCCAGGGGTGACTTGTGAAGTTAAACTGGGATGGATTTTGCTCAGGGGCTTCCCTCTATTGAGCCATGCCTGTGGTTTAATGTAGTTGTGTCACAAAATGGAGTTTTAACGTTTTTTAATTCTTTGATCGCAAGCCTACAAATTCTTTGGTCGCGAGCCTGCAAATTCTTTGATTGCGAGATTCTTTGATTGCAAACTTCGTTTGTGAGGGCAGGACGAGATGGCCAGATTTTTGCTGGACCGGAGAGCCCAAATTTCATGACCAGATGTCCCCTCGTGATCAAAGATCATCTTTGATCCCGAATTCGCGGGCGATTCTCGCGATCAAAGAATTTTTAAAGGTGCTAAAACTTTAAAATTAAATATCTCGGAAACGGTTTTCTGTTTTAACTTGAAATTTGGAGGGTGTTGAGGGGATGCCCTGTAAATGTTAATTATGATGTTTAGGTGTCAGAAAATGTATTTGTTGCGGAGATATTGCATGACACCTTTACATTTTGCGGATAGTGTTCTACATTATCGTAGTGGCTTGAAATTAATAGGGTAGCTAGCCTTACTGCCAGGAAGGTACTTTTCAGTGGTTAGGTGTATACAATGTGAACAGGTGTGAAATTATCCCACTCAAATGAATGAAAATTTCAAACTTTAACATTAAATATCTCAGAAATGGTTTAGTCTTTTAACTTGAAATATGGAGGGTGTTGAGGGGATGTCCTGTAGATTTGAATTATGGTGTTTAGGTGTGAGAATATTACTTTGCTGTGGAGCTATTGCGTGATGCAAGTAACATTTTGCGGACAGCGTTCTCCATTGTGGTAGTGGCTTGACATTTATAGGGTAGCTAGCCTTACTGCCATGGAAGTAATTTTCAGTGGTTAGGTGTATACAATGTGAACAGGTGCAGAATTATCCCACTCAAATGAATGAAAATTTCAAACTTTAACATTAAATATCTCGGAAATGGTTTAGTCTTTTAATTTGAAATATGGAGGGTGTTGAGGGGATGTCCTGTAGATTTGAATTATGGTGTTTAGGTGTGAGAATATGACTTTGCTGTGGAGATATTGTGTGATGCAATTAACATTTTGTGGATAGCGTTCTCCATTGTGGTAGTGGCTTGACATTTATAGGGTAGCTAGCCTTACTGCCATGGAGGTAATTTTCAGTGGTTAGGTGTGTAAAATATAAACAGGTGTGGAATCATGCCACTCCAACAAATGAAAATTTGTTTTGTTTCAAGCTGGTGGGAGCGTGGGGCCTTCGCCCACCAATACATATGATATTCAATACTTGTACTGTTATGTTAGGCAGAAATTTGCAAGTTGGTGGGATCACGGGGCCCACTCCCACAAACTTGCACAACACTGCACTTTACTATGTTTTCTCAAAAAGTAAGGACATTTTTTGCAAAAAAACGTGTTAATGCATCATTTAGGGTTAAAGCACAAAAAGTCAGGATATGAGACCTTTAGAGTTGCCCCCTACCCCCCTTTCGTGTTCCTTCCTTCCACAGACTGAAGACACAGGTAGGTATGTGGGTTATGAGCCCTAAATGTCACCCCATTCTTTTTTACTGTGGCATGTCAACATGGTTACACATGGAATGGGATGATATTTGGGCCTCACAACCCCAATGACACACCTCGGCATCTGTCAGTCTGTGGAGGAGGGCACGAAAGGGGGGTAGGGGGAAACCCTAAAGGTTTCATTTCCTGACTTTTTGTGCTTTAACCCTAAATGATGCATTAACGCAGTTTTTTCAAAGAATATATATATATATATATATATATATATATATATATATACACTATACATACATGCACATATATATGTAACCCCTGGCAAATGGGGGGTTCCTAAAAGCCTCTAGTGCTGTCTCTTTAAGAGCTGCCAGCTCACAGGCCTAATTAGTCTGCAAGGGGGGGCCGTGTGTTCTCCTGCTCGAGTCCCACTCAAGCTGCTGATAATGTGCCCTGGTTTGCTGTCGCTAAGCAGGCAAAGCAGGCACTTCCCTGGGCTGTACTTATTGATTTAATATATGTTGAATTGGTATTGGAAAATGTGCTTTGTCTAACTGCTTCTCTTGCAGCTGGGACTTTATGTGCTTTGCCCCTCCATTTTGGATCAGAACTGCCACTTGGATCCAATCAGGAGGGAGGGGCGCTTAAAATGGAGTACTGAGCAGCCAACTAGGATTAGGACTCTCTCAGGAACTGGCTGCCAATGGGGAGTATGGCCAGTGATTCTGGGAAGTGAAGTTCAGGAGTGTGGCGCCTTTTCGCACCAATAGGGGAAGGTGGGAGAGACTGGCATCTGAAGCCCTCCAATTGGGTTGGGTGGCGCCTGATGTGTGATTCCTTGCCCAACAGCTGAGAGGCAGAGTCGTTGTGGCCGTGAGTGAGGAAGGAGCTCCGGGCTTCTGAGCTGTTGAGTTTTCACGTGGGAAGCGCGTGTGGAAGGCCAAAAGTCGGGTGGCTCATTCGCTGAGGTGATTCGGACTGAATCCACCATGTGCTGCTATCAGAAGAGGCTGTGCAGTTTGCAGCCAACTACCAGGCTCACCCTGTAGAGGACTGGAGAATCTGCTTCATCGCTCTCGGTCTGTCAGGAGAAGTGAAGCTGCACTGTGACTTCCCGGGTTAGCAGTGAGTGCAGTTGGGATATGAGAGCAGCTGCCTGATATGATAACCTTCTTTTACATATAAATGTGTAGGGAGTGTTCTGATCACAGGCCTGTGTCCCTCGGTGGTGTGCAAGGTGGTCTGCTACAAGAGTTGTGAGTAAAATTCAGGGTAACCCCCTGCAAACTGATACAATGAGTTGCAAGTGTTCAACTGTTCCCCTCACTGGCTACACGAACTGAGCCTACCAGCTCCGGATTACAAATTGGGTATTGTACGAATGTTTTCATCCTCAGGGACCCAACCAGCTGCACCGAACTTGACTAGCCCCTTATTGCCTGGGTACCCAGTGTCAGTGACTCGTAGGGACCTTAGCCTGTGCACAGTGCTCTGAAACAGTAGAGTGATTAAGCTAATTAACTTGATTTCCCCCTGCCCTTGTTATTTCCCCCTAAATAAATCAGATTTGGTTGTTTTGAAAAGTATACTGCCTGAACTGAGTGTCTGTGTTGAAATACTGTACAGTGGCTATTGTATTACTGCATTTTACTTTACAGGGGGTCCCCAAAGTCAAGCTGATTGAACCAATCCTGGGGGTAAGTGTATATTGCAAAGGTACTGTTGGTAACTCATGTGGGCCACTAGTGGGAGGAAAGTGGGGTTGCAGTGACCCAGAGGGCTGTGACCAAGTCATTCCAGTCTGTCTTAACCCCGACCTCTGGGTGGAGGCACCCGCAATTGGACCTAGGCCTCTTAACCTGTTAGCAGTTACGCAGACAGGGGTAGTAGCCCTTGGGATAGTGCCACCTGGGGGTTGCACACACATATATATATATATATATATATATACATGTATGTATAGTACTAAATATTGATGGCTATGCTTATAGTTACGTCAGCTCTTTAGCAATGAACTTAATGCTCATCCGTTTTCTGCAGTGTTGAGTGCATACTAGTCAGCAGTCAGTAGTTCAACTGAATTCATGTACTTTCTTGCATTTACTTAAGACTATTTGCTGTTTAAGTGTTTTGCCTTAACAATTACATGGTTGTACAAAAATTTACTCTTCTATATAATATACTGTAACTTTATTTATTGTTGTTAAACTGAATATCCAATAAAATGTATTATAGTAAAAAAAAAAAGGAATGTGGTCCTACTAGTGTAACCACCCAGTCCCCTGGAGTTACAAGAATCCCATCAGGTTAGCCCTAGGAGCGTAAAGGGCTCATTAGGAGCTCTGTGTAAATGACATCATTGTTTACACAGTTAGGCTGGGCAGAGAATGGATTATGTCATTTAGAATTCTCGCAGCAGCAGCATAAGCCACTTTGGAATCTGGTGCTCTGAGGAGGTTTATATAACCCCCAGGTGGCGCTATCCCAAGGGCTACTACCCCTGCCTGCTTGCCTAAGGACAGGTTGAGGGGCCTAGGTTATAGGATGGGTGCCTCCACCCAGAGGTCAGGGTTTGTAGTGGCTAGACTAGCTTGGTCACAGCCCTCTGGAACACTGAGACCCCCTTTTATTCCCTCTAGTGGCTCACACAATGCACAAAAGTTACAGTCCCAATACCCCACATATACACACTGTTCAATCATAAAGTACCACTTACCCTCGAGACTGATTCTGCAGCACGTCTCTGAGGACCCCCTGTAAAACAAGGTTAATCAACATACACAGCAAAAGGCAATACTGTTTCCATAAGTACCAACACCACAGACAATATATAGTATAACAACAATAAATCTGATTTATTTAGGGGACAGTAACATGGGAAGGGGAAATCAGGTTAATTGATGGCATTAAATTTATTTATTTATTTTATTTATTTAGTTTTTGTTGACCGGGTAAGTGCACTAGACAAATCCTGCCTATTTTCAGGCACGACCCAGGGGATGGGGATACAGATGAATGCCAACTAACCTTGAACCAGATTAAGCTGTTGGTAGTACTTTCAGTGAGTGAGGGAAATTTGGCCAGGACACCGGGGAAATTCCCCTACTCTTTTCGATAAGTGCCATGGGATCTTTAACATCCACCTGAACTACCACCAATCCGGGCAGATGGGACTTCGGTTTAACGTCTCATCCGAAAGACGGCACCTCAGAAGTGCAACACCCCTCTCATGCTGCACTACAGTGTCAGTACTGGGATATTAACCCAAGTGCCAGATGTGGGAACTGAACCCACAGCCCTCTGATCTCCCGGCTTCAGAGGCGAGTGTGCTACCTACAAAACAAAAATAAAAGAAGAAAAGGAAAAACAAAACCAGGGTACTTACAAAGAAAGAAGAAAGGAAGGATACTGAATAAACCTCCAAACCAGGCATCGAGGAAAGAGAAAAAAAACACATACAGGAAAGGGGCTGGGGAAAAGGCGTTGTGCCCCCAAAAAATGATTCAGCATTTTGCTTTATAATATTGTTCCAAGTCCAGTGTTGGAAATATCAAATCACCAGGTCTGAGTGTCCATATAGGGTAGTAGTCCAACAAAGAAACAAGTCATTAAAAAGTCCAGATTCCCCCAAAGGTAAGCAGAATGTCCTTTTAAGATAAGCTTCCAAAAATGGCAAAATGAAGATGACTAGACCCTCTTTATAGCATAGCTAACACTCTGAAGAGCCCAGCATATACAGTTCATGAGCCCTTCGATGGAGACGACACATCAGGGAAAATCACAGGCAGTCCAGACCAGGCATGTTTTGCAAAATCAGACTGGTGGGTTCCTTCCTCGTTGGTGACTACCAGTTTAGCTGGGTAAAGGAGACAAAAGTGAATACCAGCAGCAATAAATTTAGATGTGGTGCCCCTGTAGTCTCCCCCTAATTGCCTGACATATGGGGTGTAATCATTGAAAATGTAAAAACGCCTTGTTTTCCACACAAGATCACCTTTTTCTCTTGCCTTCTGCTGTGTAAACAGCTTTTCCCAATGGCTGAGGAGCTTTAGGATAATATTCCATGGGCGTTCAGAAGGACCAGGAGGATACCTTAGGGCTTGGTGCGCCCTTTTGACCATATATGTAGAACCATAGGGAGAGGGTCCCGTAATTGTCTGGAAAAGATTGTGGACAAAAGCTATTATATCGGGGCCCTCTTCTCACTCTTCAATGCCTACCAGCGACAGGTTACTGCAGCAGTTCTGCCCCTCCTGGTCTTCAATTCGAGATTCCAGCTTTGCTACTTTCTGCTTTAATTGCATGAGATCTTTCTTCCCAAGTTTGCTGGTCCTCAACAGAACTGAAGCACACTTCAGCATCTCGGACCCTGCGGGTGATCGCATCTAACACCAGGTGGTACCTCTTCATGTCCTCGGCCATCTCTAGGACAACTGCTTTAATTGTGCTTGAATCATCCCGAAGATGAGAGAATGAGAGAGATATCAGGGTCTTCACCTGGTATTACGGACTCTGCATCATTAGAAGATTTAAGGTGTTTAGAGTCTCTATGTTTCTCCGGCATGTTGGGGAGGGGGTATGATGAGCAGAAGGTTCTAGAATGCTTGTGACTTCCATCGGATCCATGTAGCGGGTACAGACGCATCAGAAATACACCGACTACCAACAAAATGGGACCCAAGAGTGAGAGGAGCAGGTACTAAGATAAATTAGTGCAAAAGTAGAGCTCAAAGTGTAAAAATAAAACTTTTAGCCCTAGAAGTGGAGCAGAACTGTAGCAGGAGTGACTACCCAGTACTACCCATGTGACTCCAAGGGCATCCCTTTTTGTCAGTGGCGTACAATGACAGAACAAACAGCAGCAACAGCACTTCTTTCCTGGCCTCCAGCACCAGCTCCAGCTAGAGGACGCAGGTGTCACAGGTGGACCCACCCTGAGTCACCGGGGGCTTGGCAGGTAAGCCCCACCTTTTGGAGAGGGTTACATATATTCAACTCCCATTTTATTTATTTTTAGATTAACATGAAAACTGGAACAGTAGTCCGCTGGCCTATTGGTAGCGCTACTCCATGTGATGATGAAAACTTGGGTTCAGGAAGGAGTAAATCATCTGAGAGCCAGCATGGAAGGAGGACTGGTGTCCCATCAGCCTCTCCGGGATTGCCTGCATCCTGGGATGGAGTCAGTACACCTTCTGTGCTTCAGCAGTATGCCCCCTACTGCTGGATCACACTGGCGGATGTTGTTACGGAGCAGGCTAGGAGTCACCAGGAAGTTGGCCTGCTGTAACTGTGTGAGATAGACAGACTGTCATCAGCACAATTATGCCCCTTTTTTCATCATTTAAACCAAAGAAACCACCGTCCAATGATGCTCCTGGACACACTGTGTGTGCTTCCACACACAGCCTGTTGGGGACAGCTGCTTCTTCCCTACTGCTGTTGTATCTCCCAGTGTAGTCACCCCCAGCCTCTACTGATTGTCAGTAGTGTACCAGGATCCATGTCCACCCCACCACTGGAGGAGAGCTGTCCTGGGATGGTCAATCCTCCTTCCAGATGGCTCCCATGTCCACCCCCACCACTGGAGGAGAGCTGCCCTGGGTCAGTCAATCCTCCTTCTAGATGGCTCCCAGATGACAAGCTGATTTCTGAACCTAGCTTGTCGACATCACAAGCAGTAGCGCTACTGCTAGGCCAGTGGACTGGAGTTCCAGTTTTCATGTTACTCTAAATATTATGAAAATGGGAGCTAAATACATAAAGAGTAAGAAATATAAGTTGAAATGTGGGTAAAATTAATTTTCAACAAAGTTCCATGAGGCACTGCTAAACATGAAAAATATAATAATCAAACAGGCTGATAAGGGCAGTGCTGTTATCGTTTATTATACAGTGAATCAAGTGCAAGAACCAGAGAGACAGCTTGGTGATAGGGGTTGTTCTTAGCGACTAACATTCAACCCGACCATGGCATACAAATATATCCTAGGCACCAGAATAGAGAAAGGCAGAACAAACAGGTGGATAGCTGAGTAAGAAGTCAGTTATTTAGTAGCTGCACATCTGGTCACCTCAACTTTGTACACCCTTCCCAAAGCCCACAAATCTGAGAAGGACCCTCTGGGCTGCCCCATTGTTTCTGGGATTGGCTCGCCTAGTGAGGGTCCCCTCCAGATTTGTGGACTTTTACCTCAAGCAAATTGTCCCAAGGATACCAGGGTACTTAAGGGGCTATGATGGACCTTGTAAATAAGATTGAATGCATGGAATAGAAACATCATTACAACTGGGTAAACTGGAGGAGTGGTAAAGGGTGTGGCAACTAGGCTTCAATTCCTAAAAGTGCAAATCATGCACCTAGGGCACAGAAACCCAGAGGCAGAGCATCATATGGGGCAGAGGCATTGATGGCTACCAAGCAGAAAAGAGACCTGAGACTAATCATATCTGATGAACCCAAGGTGGCAAGGCAGTGCGACAAGGTAGTAGGTAGGACCAGTGGGATGCTGGGGTGCATAGGGAGGGATATTTATTTATTTATTTCAAAAGTAACAGCTTGTTTCCAGATGCGTCCTGGGGGGAGGGGTAACAGGATATATATACATAGTATTTACAGTACATAATCCAATAATTGTATAATACAATGACATAGAGCATTTACAACGTGTAATAAACAGAGCAAAACAATAGCAGTATTACAATGTGCGTACCGAGGTGCAATATATACAACAACCAATAGGGTCAAACCATCTAGGCAGAAAGCACTGCAAAGACATGCAGTGTAGTGGTGAGGAAGTGGAACAGAGTAGGCAGGGAGTGAGGTGGAGTTTGCAAGGAGTTAACCAGGAGGCAGTGGTTGAGGTAATGGAAGAAGAGGAGGGAAAGGGAGAAAGTGGGGTGTAGGTAGTGTAGAGGAGTAGGGGTGGAGAGCGCAGGTGCAGCTGCAGGAGGGAGTGGTGAAGTCTTGGAGAAGACAAGAGAGGGAGTGGATGGAGGTGGCAGTGCAGATGGGGAGGGCATTCCAGAGTTTAGCGAGGCAGAAGAGAACACAGCTTGGCTGGAAGAAGATGACCCAGATGGGAGTGCTAAGGTCTGGTAGCCAGAGCTACGAAGGAAGTAGGAGGAGTGAGGAGGTGAGGAGAGTAGAGATGTGAGGTAGGGGGGGGAGGGAGCTCAGACGGAACTTGGCAATGAGGGAGGAGCCATGTACAAGATGTCTGGCTTCAAGAGCGGGAAGACAGAGTGAGGTGTAGAGGGAGCAGTGGTGAGTCAGAGGTGGACAGTCAAGAGCAAACTGGCAGAAGGGGTGATAGAGGGGGTCCAGTCTGTCCAGGGTGGACTTTGGAGCACTGCCAAAGATGGTGTCTCCATAGTTGAAGATAGGGAGAATCATTCTCTGTACAATGGCTCGATGCGCCGGCAGGGGGATATACCCCTGGTTCCGGTACAAGGCAACTAGTTTTGAGTGGAGCATTTTGTGGAAAGAGTCCATGCGTACAGAAAAATCTATGTGCCTATCAAGCCACACCCCAAGGTACTTGAAGGAAGGGACATCTTCAAGGAGGGACCTGTCCAAGGTGTGGAAGGAGGGGAGGGCTGGAAGTCTAGAGATCTTTTGCCTGATTACGAAGGTCATAGAGACTTTTTTTTGCATTTAAGGCAGCTGATTAGAGTGGAACCAGAGCTGGATGTTGTCAAAATCTAACTGTAGTCTGGTCATCAGACCAGCAGAGGAGGAGCCAGAGGCAAATGAAACAGTATCATCTGCATACATATGAATGGATGCAGATGTACAGGCAGAGGGGAGGCTATTTAGAAAAATGGAGAAGAGACTGGGACTAAACACCGATCCTTGGAGAAACATAGAAACATAGAAGTTGACAGCAGATAAGGACCGCAAGGCCCATCCAGTCTGCCCATTTCTTTTTCTACCTTATAAATGTGCCATCGGCCTTTGCTCTGTCAGTGGCCTATCTATTCATAGTCATTTGTATTGCTCCTTTATGCCTATCCCATGCCTGTTTGAAGCCCTGCACTGTATTCATATCACCATTTCCTGAGGTAGGCCATTCCATGCATCCACCACCCTTTCTGTGAAAAAGAACTTCCTCATATTACCCCTTAATCGGCCTCGCTCTAATCTCATGCTGTGTCCTCTTGTCCTGCTATTTTTCTTATATTGAAACATGTTAGACTCTTTCACCTTGTTAATGCTCTTAAGGTGTTTGAATGTTTCGATCATATCACCTCTCTCCCTCCTTTGATCTAGGGTATACATATTGAGCTTCGTTAATCTATCCTCATATGTTTTCTGATGTAGTCCCTGCACCATTTTGATTGCCCTTCTCTGGACTGCCTCGATTTGGTTAATATCCTTGTGAAGGTGTGGCCTCCAGTACTGCACGCAGTACTCCAGATGGGGCCTAACTAGTGTCTTGTAAAGAGGATTATTACCTCCTCTTCCAACTTGTGATACCCCTACAAATACACCCTAACATCCCCCTAGCCTTACCTACTGCTTTAGTGATCTGCTTGGATGATTTCAGGTCATCTGTGATGATGCCCAAGTCTCTTTCTTCCTTTGTGACTGCCAGCAACTCCTCTCCCAGCCTATAGGTGGCTTCAGGGTTTCTCTTCCCTATATGCATGATCTTGCACTTCTTTGCATTAAACCCCAGTTGCCACTCTTCCGACCATTTTGCTAGTTTATCCAGATCTCTTCTCATTCTGCCCACTCCATCTGGATCATCTACTCTGTTGCAGATCTTGGTGTCATCTGCAAACAGACAAACCTTACCCTCCAGTCCATCTGCAATGTCACTAATGAAGATATTGAAGAGGACTGGCCCCAGAACTAATCCCTGAGGTACCCCACTTGTGACTTGCATCTCTTCTGACTGTATACCGTTTACCACCACTCTCTGTTTTCTGCCCATCAACCAGTTTGCCACCCAGTTGACCAACTTCTGACCCACCCAGCGTATTAATCAATCTTCTATGTGGAACAGTATTGAAAGCTTTGCTGAAGTCAAGGTAGGCAACATCAACAGCTCCCCCTTGGTCCACTACTCTGGTTACCCAGTCAAAGAAATCTATGAGATTAGTTTGACAGGACCTTCCTTTTGTAAATCCACGCTGTCTTGGATCCTGTGCTCCTATGGATGCCAGCTGTTGCACTATCCTTTCCTTAAGGAGTGCCTCCATAATCTTGCCTACTACTGAGGTAAGACTGACTGGTCTGTAGTTTCCCTGCCTCCTCCCTGCTACCACTCTTGTGGAGCGGGATCGCATGAGCCCTTCTCCAGTCTTCTGGGACCTCTCCTTTGCACAGAGACTAACTAAACAGTTTTGATAATGGCTCTGCTAGTTCCACCCTTAGCTCCTTTAGTACCCTGGGATGTATGCCATCAGGTCTCATTGCCTTGTCCACCCTGAGCTTCTCGAGCTCTTGTAGGACTCTTTCTTTTGTGAAGGGACTAGTGCTCACCTCCCTTCCCCATGCCCATGGTGCTGAGCTGTGGGCCCTGCCCTACCTTCTCTTAATAATAATAATAATAATAATTTTTATTTATAAGGCGTCTTTCAAATATTAAGGCTACGTACATAATAACAATTAAAACAGGCACAATAAAAAATACAGGCAAACCAATTAAAACATTCAGTATTCAGGGAATGCTATTTCCCATAAAAAGGTCTTTAGACCCCTCTTAAAACCCTCCACAGAAGTGCACTCATGCAACCGATGGGGTAGAGAGTTCCAAAGGGTGGGGGCAACATATGAGAATGCCTGAGTACCAGAAGATTTCAAATTCACCCTTGGAACCTCTAGCAACCCCTCGTCGGTCGAGCGGAGAGATCGATCAGGGTGATAGGGAACCAGAAGTTCTTTCAGATAGGCTGGGCCCAGATCATGTAGGGCTTTGAAAGTCAGCAAGCCAACTTTAAAGGTGATCTGCCACCGGATTGGCAGCCAGTGCAGTTCGCGCAGCACTGGAGTAATATGACAGGATCTTCTAGAGCCCGTCAAAAGCCGGGCTGCAGCATTCTGCACTAGCTGTAGGCGACGGACTTCAATGCCAGAAAGCCCTAGATAAAGGGAGTTGCAATAATCCAAGTGCGAGGACACGAAGGCATGGACTAAAGTAGGCAGGTCGGCAGATGGAACAAGATGCCGAATCCTGGCGATATTCCTCAGATGATAAAAGGAAGTCTTGATGACTGCCGACACCTGTGAATGTAGTGTCAACCTATTGTCAAGAACCACCCCCAGGTTCCACACCTGTTCAGAGGTCAGGAGAGAAATGCCATCCAGAAAAATTCCGGATGATGCAAGACTACCCGACCCCCCTATCTGTCGG
Organism: Neoceratodus forsteri; assembly: GCA_016271365.2. NCBI lineage: Eukaryota > Metazoa > Chordata > Ceratodontiformes > Ceratodontidae > Neoceratodus > Neoceratodus forsteri. The sequence goes on from JADMNL010000034.1 coordinate 84,425,985, forward strand.
CCCAGGTCCACAACCAGTACCTCAGTCTTATCCGAGTTCAACCTTAGCCAACTGGAAGTCATCCACTCCTGGATTTCCTTTAGACAGCTGTTAAAAACTGAGAGAGCTCCCTCCTGGTCAGGAGCAAAAGAAAGATAGAGCTGGGTATCATCTGTGTAACATTGAAACTTCAGCCCATACTTTCTTACAATGTCTCCGATGGGTAGCATGTATACCGCAAATAACATGGGTGACAATACTGACCCCTGAGGTACCCCACACAACAAAGCAGTTGAATCCGAGGAAAAAAACCCGGACACAACCCTTTGTGATCTCCCAGTGAGGAATGAAGTGAACCATCTGAAGACGGTTCCAGATATTCCGTAAAGCAGCCTCAGGCGTTCTATCAACACCATGTGATCTACGGTGTCAAACGCTGAAGAAAGGTCAAGAAGAACCAAGACGGAACGGCTCTTCCAATCTCTAGCCATCAAGAGATCATTGAGCACCCGAACCAGCGCTGTCTCGGTGCTATGTCTTTTACGAAATCTGGACTGGAGGGGTTCATAGATGTCAAATGGTCTTCCAATTGTGCAGCCACTACTTTCTCAATCACCTTCCCAATAAAGGGAAGGTTAGAGATAGGTCTGTAGTTTTCCAGACAGTCAGGGTCCAAGGTAGCTTTCTTCAAGAGGGGTGTCACCACCGCCTCTTTCAGGGAGCTAGGAAACTCACCAGATTCCAGGGAGCACCTGACTATCTGTACGAGGACAGGACCGATGATAGCAATACAACCCAAAATTAGGGATGTCAGCCTAGGATCCAAACTACAGCACGTAGGGTGCACAAATTGGATAATCCTCATGGCATCCATGAACTCCAGCTGGCCGAAGGAACTCCAGGAAAATTGAGGCACCATGATCTCACACCGGTCCACAGCTGATCCCTTAGAGTGTGATGGCAACAGTTCCGCCCTAATGTCAGCCACCTTATTTTGCAAGGGCTTGACAAACTCATGTCCACCTCCAATTCACGAAAAAGCTTTCTAAGTTTGCAGACAGGCTGGGTTGCACAGTCTGTCCACAGTTCGGAACAGCTGAGCTGGTCGATTTTGCGCAGCTGCGATCTCCCTGGACAGGAATTCTGCCTTCTTACGGGTGACAGCGGATTGATAGACAGAATAGTGATCCATCAATTTAAGGTGGTCGGCATCAAGGGCGGACCTTCACCAGCAACGCTCTAACCTTCACCCCTGTCTCCGCATCTCCCTCAACGTCCCATCGAACCAAGGGGACTTGGGGCGAAGGGAGAGGGGGCGAACACGAACTGGAGCGATAGAATCCAGTGCCCCCATCACGGTGATATTATAAGCTGACACGAGGGTCTCTGGATCACTGCTTGCCAACATGGGAGATGAGAGGTCAAGCACTGCTGCAAGGCCTTGGGAATCTATATCCCGCAAAGGGCGGTACCTAACCAACTCCTCAGGGGCAGGCCTTCTAGAGGGGGTGCAAAAACTAAACCCCACAGTGTGATGGTCTGACCACCCGATGGGTTCCACCCCCACATCGGATGCCTCGACTCCCAGGAGGAAGATCAGATCCAAAGAGTGTCCAAATTTATGTGTAGCAGAGAAAACCACCTGTGTAAGGCCCAGCGTTGTCATTAACTGGAGGAAGTGTTGACCAAATTGCGAGAGTTCGTCGTCGACCCAGGCGCTAAAGTCACCCAGAACCATCAATCTCGTGACTCAAACGCCTATATCGATGACGTAAGTCTGCCACTTCCGAAGGAATAGCTTCATCACCGGTGGACGGTAAATGAGAGCAATTCAAAGCCTCACACCTGCTACTACTATACACTCAAAGGACTCAACCCCCCCCCATTGGAACCTCCGTGAGGCTGAGTTCGGTCTTGAAACAGACCACAACCCCCCCCCCTGCAATCCAATCTTGGATGGTGTAACACCGAGTACCCGGCTGGAGCCATAGCCTCCAAAATGGGGCCAGAATTTTCATCCAGCCAGGTCTCGGTAATGCAAGCCAGGTCCATCATACCAACAAGATCAGCAATAATTGCGGTCTTGTTTTTAATGGACCTGGCATTGCACAACACTGCCCGAGTTGGAAGAACTTCACGGGCCACCAAGACCATCTGCCCACGATAATCGGTGGTGCTTTTGGGTATAGGCACCAGACATGGAAGACCATGGTCTGGATTCCATTTCGACCCAGGGTGCCTTCTGGACCTAACCACCCCAATACAATGTCCCCCCTCTATCATCCTCCCCTGTTCGTAACCCCACGCCCTTCTCCCTCTCTTACGTGCAATACCCAGTGACCTACATCGCTGGTAGATCTCAAACTGGAAGGGAGAAGAATAAAAAGGGCGAAGGGCACAAAGAGAGGACAATGAGTAGCGCACAACTGTGGTGGATGAAGGCCGACACATGCTGTATGCTGTACCACTAGCTAAAAATAAAACAAGCAAAACCTAAAAAGAAAAATGAAACTAACAAACTAATAATACACACTTAATAAAAATAACTTAACATCAATTCATAGCCTGAAATTTAGAGACCCTGACAACCCCCCTTAAACACAAAATAACCCACTAAAATAAATACACAACAAAACAGAGCTTAGGGACTCTCACCCCCAATCCCAAGAACCCCAAGAAAAGGCCGCTAATTGCAGCCACCTCTAAGGGTCCACAGGAGCAAAGTACCCCAGCCGACTCCCCGACTGGGTAACAACACTCTGCCCCCCGTAGGGCAGCAAATCTCACAAAGAAAACACCCAACAAAGAGACCAGAGGGCGAGTATTTTACCAGACTTGAAAACGCCACCATCAAAATTAACTAGGCAGAGCGAAAAACTACAGGGGACTCATCCACAGAGCACAAGTCCAAAAACTCACGATTCTTCAATCGCCCTCACCATCAACACATCCATGCAGCCCTATAACTCCTCTCAGGCAGGGAGAACATCTAACTGACACCCTGAGTTCCTCCCAGCAAGACTCTCTACCAGTAGTACTCCACTGGAACACTCCTCAGACAAACGACCAGGACCAGCCAGGAGTTCTCCACAGTTCTCTACAGTACTCCTCTTTCCAATGTCCATGCAGCACACTGCAAACAAAGTGAGCATGCATGATGGCACTGACGACTCCCTGCAAGCCAGGGAGAAGACCCGGTCAGCACAGTTGGCACGAATAGCATAGAACGCCGACTGCGATATACAGTGGACAAAACAGAGTCAGTGGAAAGGGCAAGGCGTTCACCCCAAGTCCAAAAACAAATGCCGACACCACACAACCACCGCTGCTGCTACTACCACTAAGCAGCGGGACTCGAAAAAATAAACAAGAAAGAACAACACAAAACAAAATAAAACCGAGGAAAAAACTTATTAATACTAAAATTTTAATAAAATTAACACTTCTAAAAATGGAGTAGCAGTAGCATGCCCGGCCCGGGGGCCATCTTTCCCCTTTTAAAATCTTCTCTTCAGTAAATACTGAGCAGAAGTATCTATTTAAGATAGATGCTTTTACATGGTCCTCCTCCTCACATGCTCCCTTATCTCCTTTGATCTTAGCAATACCCCCTCTGGACTTTCTCCTTTCACTAATGTATCTATAGAAAGTCTTGTCACCTTCTTTTACTGTTTGTGCTAGTGTTTCCTCAGTTTGGGCCTTTGCCTGCCTTACTGCCTTCCCTGCTTCCCTTAGGGAAGTTTGGTATGCCTCCCTATCTTCATCCTGCTGCATTCCCTTATATTTCCTGAAGGCCAGCCTTTTGGCTCTGACCTTTTCTGCTACTGTTTTTGAGAACCAAAGTGGTTTCCTTCTTCTTTTGCACTTCCTTTTCTCTCTAACATGAGACGTTGCTTCAAGTATTGCATCCTTAATGCTTGCCCACTTTTCCTGTACCCCCTCACCTGTATTTCTTTTTGCCAGGGCTAGCTTAACTCTGTTGGCCATCTTATCAAAGTCAGCTCCTCTGAAGTCCCATATTTTTGCCTTGGAATGGGATGATTTAGGTCACTGGCCCCCAGGTGACCTTCTACCTGGAGATCTGTGATCCTTTCCCTGTTAGTCAGTACTAGATCTAGGATAGCCCTGTCTCTTTTGGGTTGTTGTACCAGTTGTTTGAGGCCCTCCCCCTGCAGGGATTCCACCATGTGTCTAGCTCTGGCAGATGTTCCTGCTGGTATTGACCAATCTGTATCTGGCATGTTGAAGTCTCCCATTATCGGAACCTCCCCTTTAGCTGTCATGTTTTGTATATCTTCTAACAGTAATGTGTCTATGTCCTCCCCCTGATCTAGGGGCCTGTAGACAACCCCATTTCTTATGGCTGTCCCATTTCCTGTTTCCAGGGTGACCCACAGTTCTTCTGGCTCCTTGCGTGTATTCTGAATTTCTGTAGCTTTGATATTTTCACTAACATACAGGGCCACTCCACCCCCCTTTTCGCACCTCGGTCTCTTCTGAACGGTACATAGCCAGGTACTGAAGTCTCCCAAGTGTGGTTACTGGTAAACCATGTCTCACGGATTGCTACTATGTCTAGTTTAGCCTCTGTCATTATTGCCTGCAGGTCTGGGATCTTGTTTCCCAGACTGCGAGTGTTTGTGTACATGACTTTCCATTGGCCAGATTTCGGTGTGTTAGTTGTTGGGTGAGGTCTGGCGTTTCCCCTGTGCATCGTATGGGGAGGATGCCAGTGCTGATAGGGAGAGGATTGGACAGGGAGTTGTCAGTTTTAACTAACCGAGTTCTGCCCAGAAGGTATGAATGGAACCAATCTGTGGCTTGGGAGGAAAGTCCTGCAGCAGAGAGCTTTGCATGGAGGAGGGGGTTGGCTATGGTGTCGAAGGCTTTGGCCAGGTTGACAAAAATTGCAAAGGTGATCAGACCCTGATCCATGCCGGACAGAATGGAGTCAGACAGCCTGAGAAGGGAGGTGGAGGTGGCACGGAATTTGTGAAATCCTGGCTGGAAAGGGGTGAGGTAGGAGGATGAGTCAAAAAAAGGAGAAAGTTGAGAAAGAACCACATATTCTTGAAGTGTAGCGAGGGTAGGAAGTAGAGAGATAGGGCGGTAGTTCCCAGGAATAGAGGGGTCACCACCTGTAGGGAGGGGAATGACTGTGACATACTTCCATGAAACAGGGATGGCCCAGCAGAAGGAGGGAGGTGGTGTTGTCACTGTATAGATCACTGGTGAGATCCCACCTGGAGTACTGTGTCCAGTTCTGGAGACCACATCTCAAGAAGGACATAGACATGGTGGAGGCAGTCCAGAGAAGGGCAACTAAAATGGTGCAGGGGCTGCATCAGAAGCCCTATGAGGAGAGACTAAGGGATCTTAATATGTAGTTTTTAATAGTGAAAATAGGCCCCCAACAAGAGGGACATGACTCACTGCGAGGTTGACCTGTCTGTGGGTCTGCAATACCAAACAATTTTTTGCAACAGTGTAACCTGAGTCTGTGTTCAGTTCTAGCCACAAAGACTGATTCTGTGCCTGATGCTGGTCACAAAACAAGAGTTTTCCAGCCAGGTTTGGCGGCTAATTAATGTAAGCACCCTCTGGGAGCTTACTAGTTAAATGTGTGTTTGTTAGGGGGTAGCTAGGCAGAGAGAGAGAGCTGTGGAGATGCTTAGTCCAGGATGTGGTGCCGCCTGCTGACTGCAGGTGGGGCCCCCTCCATAGAAGGTATAAATAGAGGGAAATTTGGTGCCAAAGGAGAGTGAGGGAGAGAGTCGGGGAGAGAAAAGTTGGTGTTTTTTGGCCCACGAGTTCGGCCTGAGGGCCGTGGTGGGGCCAAGCTGGTCCGCTTGCACCCTGGCCCTCCACCCTTGAAGACCCACGTGAAGGGGGGAACAATGGCTCTGTGGCAGTAAAAGGGGAGAATGGAGCAGTAGAAGGGGCCTGTCATAGAATTTTGGAGCCGAAGCCTGGGGAGAAAAAATGAAAATGGAGGCCTGCCAAGTGAACCTCGGCACCTTGGTAGTGTAAGCACCAATAGGGTCTAATTGCCCAAAAGAAGGAAAGATTGTCCATGGGTAGTTCAGCTGTTGGGTTGAATGGTTTACTGTGGGCGGGCCTGCTATGGCGAATAGGGCGTGGGGCGTAGCTCGGAAGTGGCAGCCTGAGCAGTTGAGGGTGCAACGGTGGCAGAGTTACCCCTATTCCCTGGGTTGGAGGCTGCCCCAGAGTTGGGACCCACAGTGTGAGCCGCTTATGGAGGTGGGGAAAGTCCATTTGGGGGAGTAATGTTCTGGGAATCCAGTGGGGTGGCAGTCCATTGAGTGATCTGTGTGGCACTGGCAGAAGTCCCCTGATCAGTCAGTTCAGAGGCTGGAATCACTGCATGAGTGGAGCATGTTGGAAGGACTTGGATCAGGTCTGGGGCACCCACAACCCCAGAATAAGGTCCAGCCACCAGCCGAGACATCAGTGAATGGATGTCTGAAAGGGTTCTGGTGCTTCGGTTCTTGCTATAAGAACATCAATAGCAAAGTATGAAATTAAGATCTAGAAGGGAAAGAAAATTAAGCTCCATTAAGAAATAGCCCTGGGTGTAGAAGGTATAAGATCAGGCTGCAGAAATGAATTGAAAAGAATGAGAAGGTTTGGGACAGTAGAAACATCTCATGCGGTCACAAGGGGAGAAAGAGACTTGGGCATCATCATCACAGAAGACCTGAAATCCTCCAAGCAGACCACTAAAGCCTTAGGTAAGGCTAGAAGAATGTTGAGGTGTATTAGTAGGGGTATCACAAGTCGTAAGAGGGAGGTAATAATTCCTCTTTATGCAATAGGCGTGGGCTCAGAAGCCATTGAATAAATCCATTTATCTTCACAGCCGTTGAATAAATAAAATTTATCCATATAGTAGCTATGTCACAATCACTCCGGAACTCATTTAGAATGTTCAGCCTCAGTAACAGTACTACCCATATTCAAATGCGAATAACTTTAAAATGAAAAAAGATAGCATGGTACTGCGAGCATTTAAGTTGTTCAGCACAAAATTATCTACAAAATGAGTGGTGTTTCATTTATAGATACCTTATAGATTTTTTATAATTAGCAAGAAAGAGCAGAAAATGCAATTTTTTGTTCACGTTTTTGACAAACATATGCAAAAACAAGATAAGCAATCAAAAGCAAATGTCCCTGCACTGACAGAAAGCATCCCTTTTGCATAAATGAAATACACAATGGTGAGCTGTCAGATAAATGATTTATCTACACTTGTGCTGTTTGACCTCGGACACCTCACTCGTGGCATACGCCACTCGTGAGGTTACCCGAGGTCAAACAGCACTTGTGTAGATAAATCAATTATCTGATAGCTCTCCATTGTATATCCTATATTTACAAGACACTGATTAGGCCTCATCTGGAGTACTGCATGCAGTACTGGAGGCTGCACCTTCACAAGGACATTAACCAAACTGAGGCAGTCCAGAGAAGGGCAACCAAAATGGTGCAGGGACTACATAAGAAAACATATGAGGACAGATTAACGGAGCTCAATATGTATACCCTAGAGCAAAGGAGGGAGAGAGGTGATATTTATTCATTTATTTGGTAATTCGGATACAACCTTTGAGTATACACTCTTTTACAAAGGTTCCACATCAGGATGTAAAACAGCAGAGACATAACAAAAACTTGACAGTTAACACAAAACATAAGATTGCTATGTTATACAGAAAATAGATAAATAATACATTTGAGTAACCTAGACAACTGAAATTAAACAGCGGGAGGAGATTCCCAATTTAGCAACGGATGGCATAGCTACGAGCTCAAATGCAAGAGTATTGGAAAGGGTAGGAGAAAGAAAGGGGAGAGTTCAAATGAGGGGTAGATTAGAGAGAGAGAAAGAGAGAGAGAGAGGGAGGAGAGAGAGAGAAAGGACTGGGAGAAGGAGAATATTTAGGGGGAGAGGGAGGAAAGGGGAGGTGTTGGGGGGTATGGAGGGGAGGGAGTTGGAAGGAGCTGGAGGGGTGGCAAGGGATAGCAGGTGGGGATCCAGGGTAGGTAAAACAGGAGGAAAGCTCAGACAGACGAGGGGGGTATCCGGGTTGAGTGTATGGACTCAGGAAAGGGAGTCAGAGGTGTTTAAGAGGGGGTATCCAGGTTGAAGATATGGATTCAGGTAAGGCAGTTGCAGGTGTTTGAGTTCAGCAGGTATTGCTTCAGTTCTCTTTTAAAGGATGGAACATTTGTTGTATTAAAAGCTGCAGCAGAGATCTCATTTAGCCATAGTGGAGCTCTGTACATGAAAGATCTTTGTCCTAGGGAAGTTCTATGAAATGGGACATCAAGCTGTGTTGTCACTGTTCTTCGTGTGTTGTATTGGAGCTTGCTTCCTTTACCAGGTCTGCAATGCAGGTAGGGGTTAGGGAGAGCATGGTCTTTCTCCCTAGCAGGCAAGTTTGGTATCTGATTCTGGATTGAAGCAGTAGTATGTGGGCCAGACCATACAGGGTACAAGTGTGCGTGAAGAGGTCAACATTTAGCAATAGTCTGCAATTGAAATGCAAATCGATATGATTGAAACATTCAAACATCTTAAGAGCATTAACAAGGTGAAAGAGTCTAACATGTTTCAATATAAGAAAAATAGCAAGACAGGAGGTCACAGCATGAGATTTAAGGGAGGCCAATTAAGGGGTAATGTGAGGAAGTTCTTTTTCACAGAAAGGGTGGTGGATGCATGTAAGGGCCTACCTCAGAAAGTGGTGGATATGAATACAGTGCAAGGCTTCAAACAGGAATGGGATAGGCATAAGGGATCAATACAGATGAGTATGAATAGATAGGCCACTGACAGAGTAAAGGCCCATGGAACATTCATAAGGCAGAAAAAGAAATGGGCATTCTGGATGGGTCTTGTGGTCCTTATCTGCCGTCAACTTCTATGTTTCTATGTAAGACAGAGTGAAGGTATAGGAATGGAATAGCCTGAAGAGAGAGCAAAGGGAAAGGAATGGAATTGCTGCAGAGAGAAAGAGAAAGGATTGAGACATGAGTTGGTGACTTGTTTCAGTGTTAAACTACCTCACTTAGAGGCTTTTCCGGCCCTAGCAAATGCTGCCAAGAATTCTAGCCTTTTTGGGTGAAGGGAGATCTGCATGAAATAAATAGTCTGTTAGCACACGAGACTGTTGCAGTAGCTGTCCCAGCTGTGGCTGTGAAAGAAACCTACCGTTCAATACCCCTTGCTCCATGGAGTAACTGTTACTGTTTTTTTCAAGTTTAATTAAATTGTTTTGCATTGTGATTCTGGTGTGGACAATGAACTTACTCAAAATGACTATGCATGCCTGTGTTTTCTAACGAACACTGCCCCTACAGGTGAGGAGATCTGTAAGAAGGGAGCCTGCTTCCCCAAGTTTTGTGACACTCAGTCACTAAGATCCAAGAACCCAGGTAATGGGTGAGCTTTGCTTCAGATGCCTTGGACTGGTTGCTTGTGTTTGTCAAGTGCCCCCCTCCAGACAACGTACCACCTGGATACCCCTAGACGGGGGGGGGGGCTTACATTAATGTCTGTAGTTCTGCTAAATTGACATGGCAAAGGGGGTGGACTCATATGTGAGGTCGATTTATAGGTGAGTATATACAGTATCATCCCCTGGCCCCCACCCCACCAGCTGAATCTGAAGAACAGGCTCAGTAAGCGCTGCCCTGGCAAATGTAATATATGTCATTTTGCTGTCTCCTAACCCTCTCACAGGTTACTGTGATCTATAGTGGGCCTTAGTATGGTTTATCGCCATCTACAGGGCAGTTATATGTGTAATGCCCCCCTCCAAATGGGGGCTTACCTTATGGCCTGTTCTCCCATTTTGCTCCCACTGCCTCCAATGCCTCCTGTATGTCTACGGGTGTTCCCCATATATCCTCTGCATCACCACCGCAGCCAAGTTCTGGATCTGTGCTCTGTAGTCCCTGTATAGCTCCTCCTCGTATTTTTGCCTTCCTATGGTTTGTAGCACAGGATCGCGGGCCACCAATATTCTGGCTGGCTGGCGTGCTCGGGCTAGTGCAAGAGGCACGCTCTGGTGTTTTGACCACATCTGCGGTCAAGTTTTGGCTGTTCCCTGTGTAACCCCTAGGTGGCACCATCCCAAGGGCTACTACCCCTGCCTGCTTGCTAGTAGCAGGTTAAGGGGCCTGGGTACTGAAATGGGTGCCTCCACACGGAGGTCAGGGTTGTTAGTGGCCAAGTAAACCTGGGCATAGCCCTCCGGGACACTGTAACCCCCCTCTGTCCCTCCTAGTGGCTGGAACAATACACAGTAATCACTTTTGCAATGACCCTTATTCACCATGCAAGTACCCACACTGCTTGCACTTACCACCAAGGCTGGTTCCACCAGTTCAACCCTGGAGACCCCCTGTAAAACAAGGTTAAGCACAGCAAACAACAACAGTACAGTGCTTTCAATGCAAACGGAAACCACAGTCAGGTTAAATGCAAAAAGAGTTAGATCTGATTTATTCAGGGGACTTGAATGAGGAGGCATAATCAGGTTAATTGGCTTAAAGGTTAAATCAATCAGACAGTCATGTATGCACTTCAGAGTCCCTACACAATCACACACTCTGGGTACTCAGGTGGGGAAATGGTGGGCTAGCCAGGAACATTGCCCGGGGTAGGCCGGCGTCACAGCTGGTTGGGGCCCTGTGATGGAAGAAAGCAACATGCACAACACACACTATTTGTAATCCGGAGTCGGAAGGCTCAGTTCTTGACAGAAAAGACAACAAGGCAATCAGGTGACAACACTTTAGATTTAGCTGTTGTTGCAGGGTGCTACCCTGATGTTTACTCATGATACCCAATACAGGACACAGGCAGGATGAAATTGAGACTGCAGGTTGTTGAGCTGGAGTGCCAGGAGAAGCAGGGCCCACACGAATCACCGAGGTATCATTCCTGTTCAAGGTGTTGAGCAGGGGACTGATCCCCAGGCAGGTCTCTCGTCGATGACTTTCTCTGTGTAGCGGGTAGTCTGGCAGGGCCAGTGTGGCAAGGCCCAGGCCAAAGGGAGATGAATACGGATTCAGTCCATTGGAGCTGGATGCAGCTTCCAGCAAGCAGAACACAGTTCAGTGCACAGTGGGGAACCAAGTCACGACCCACTAACAACACTCTCCACTGTACCAGGCAAATGGCTCTCTGGATACAATTACAGGGTCCCCGCACAGTCCGGGAGTTCAGAGGTGGCTGGAGGTCCTGACAGGCTGATTGCATTCAGCAAATCTTCGGTCTTCTTCAGTTGACAGCCTAGTCACAGTCCAGTGGCTTATCTCACTCTTCACAATTCAGATTTTGTCTGATAAAGGCACAGGTTCCATCTCAGGGACAGCAGGCAGGCATGTAGGTCAAAACTCAAGCCTTTCCACAGTTCTCTCACATGAAACTATGCAGGATGGTTGCTTGATTGTCTCGAACGTTACTCCTTCACTTCCCAACTCAGATCTGTCTCTAGCTGCTCGTAGTGCCCATTAATTGGGGCACAACTAAATAGTTGGGAGACACAGTCAGAAATAAAGCTTCTCTAATCTCTCCATGCAGGAGAGCCGAAGGCAGGCAGGCCAGACTCCGCCTTCCCGCCAAGTCCCCACGCTACTCCGCGGGGCAGCCTCTCCTCGAGCTGGAGCTGCCCACTCCTCCAGCTCCAACTCACTTCTGCCTCTCTGCTGCAGGCAGCTTGGGAATTTCCCCCCAGAATCCAAAAGGTTCGATTGGCTGATCTGTCTGTCAGTCACAACAAGGACTCCCCCCTCCAGGTTCATTTAGGCGCCAAAAGCCCAAAACTACAATTCCTACAGAATTTTGCTTCCATAAGACCCCGGGGGACAGGCTCCATTTTAGAGTCCCCAAAGGTACTGATTGGCTCATTCTGGCAGCCCAGGACCAAGACGGTGGCGATAAACAGAACTGTCTATGCTGCAAAGAAGGCAGGTTAGACAAACTACAACATCATTACCATTCTAATAGATGATCAGCAAACAGTTATATCTTCTAACAGAGCTCCCTCTGCGCAAATAGTGATGGCAGAATGGAGCGATTATCTGGCAGCCTGGGTGGGACTCGAGCATAGAAACACTCAGCCCCCTCCCAGATTAAGTAAGCACCATGTTATAGGTGGCTCTTAAAGAGACAATACACAGAGGCTATACAGGCACTCTCTGGCAATAACATTTAAACTGCTAAAAACGCAGGACACCAGCTTGGCAGTGAGCATTTAGGCAAGCTCCGGGAAGACTTTTCGGGAACCCCCATTTGTAGGGAGCTACACCTGCATGGTGTAACCCCCTTACAAATGGAGGTTCCTAAAAGCCTTCCCGGAGCTGCTTAAGAGCTCCTTGCCTAGCTGGTGTTTGGCGCAATGCCGCCAAAATGCGACTGTTGTGAGTGCTTTTAAAGCCTCCAGTACTGTCTCTTTAACAGCTGCCTGCTCGCAGGTTTCAGTGGTTTGTGCAGGGGGGACTGGTGTTTCCTGGCTCGAATCCCACCTGAGCTGCGGTGAAATCGCTCCCATTTTGTAGGCGCTGTAAGTGCAAAAAGGGAGCCTGACTGATAGATGTAACGGTTTGGCTATCATCATTTAGAGTATTAGTGAAATTACAGTTTATCTAACCTGCCTTCCTTGCAGCTGGGACTTTGTGTGCTTGGCCCCTCCATTTTGGACCTGGATTGTTGAACTGGGCGAATGGGGTAAAGAGGGATTCCTAAAATGAAGACCGCTTGAGCCAACCAGAATTAGGACTCACTTTGGAGCCAGCTGGCCATAGGGGATACAGCCAGTAATTCTGGAAAATAATGTTCTGGACTGTGGCGCCTTTTTTGCACCAATGAGGACCGAATTAAGTGACTGGCATCTGCAGCCCACCAATGGGATCAGGTGGCACCTGAACTGAGATGCTCTGCCCAAACTGCCAAGGGGCAGAGTCGTTGTGGCTGTGAGCGAGGAAAGCGCTCTGGGCTCCTGCGCTGTTGAGTTTTTGTGCGGGAAGCGCGTGTGGAAGGCCAGATTCAGGCGGTTTGAACACCAGCAAATGTCGGACAAAATCCGCTAGGCAGCTGTCAGAGGAGGCTATGCAAAAACACAGCTACCTACCAGGCTCACCCTGTACAGGACTGGAGAATCTGCTTCAATCGCGCTCGGTCTGTCAGGACAAGTGAAGCTGTGTCATTGGGCCCAGTGTACTGTAGTGAAAGCGATCGGGATTATACAGCAGCTGCCTGGTATGGTACCCCTCTGCTCTTCATATAAATGTGTGGAGAAGTGTCTGAACTCCAGGCTCGGTCCTGCAGGTGGTGTGAGAGCGATCTTTTGGTTGGAGTTGTGAGTATTAAATCAGGGTAGTTCCCTGTCAGATGTTCATAGTGAGGGCAAGATTTGTCTGGCTGCTTTATTGGCTACACGAACTGAGCCTGCTGGCTCAGCTTAATCCTCTTAAGAATCAAGTGCTTATTTTCTGCGTAAGGGCCCCCAACCAGCTGCATTGAGAGGCTAGCCTTCTGCGGCCTAGTTACCCAGAGATAGTGACTTATAGAGTTTGGCTTGTGCACAGTGCCCTAGATAGATTTATTTTTATATATATTCATTACAGTGGTAAGCCAATTAACCTGATCTCCCCCAGTCCTTGTTATCTCCCCCTAAATAAATCAGATTGGTTGTTTTACAAAGGTATACTGACTGAACTGTGTGTCTATGTTGAATTACTGTACAGTGGTTATTGTATAACTGCATCTTACTTTACAGGGGGTTCCCAGAGCCAAACTGATTGAACCAAAGCTGGGGGTAAGTGTATATGGCAAGGGTACTGTGGTTGACGGGTGGGGGCCACTAGTGGGAAGAAAGGGGGGTTGCAGTGACCCAGAGGGCTGTAACCAAGTCATAGTAGATGGTTTCAACCCCGATCTCTGGGTGGAGGCACCCACCATCGGATCCAGGCCCCTCAACCTGTTAGCGTCAGAGCAGGCAGGGGTAGTGGCCCTTGCGATAGCACCCCCTAGGGGTTACAATGGTCCCAGTCCCTAAAATTAAAATGGTTGTGGGGGGGGGGGAGACTGGAGACTTTTGGTGGCACAGGGAGAGCCGTGAATTACTAAAATACAGAGCACAACACATGCTAAAGGATGTGGGCCTGGCATCATAAATATTAATGAGTATAGCATTAATATTCATGAGCAGGTCCATGCTGGCACAAGGGGATGTGAGTCTCGGAGGTTGCTGCCTCTGTAAATACTATAATTAAAGTAGTAAGGGCAGCACCTTTAATGACACTTCAGGAGTTAGTGCATAAGGGGAGAATACGCTGAATAAGAGGAATGCTCTGGCTGCACTAGAAATGTAACTTTGAGACTCAGATAAAATGCCTGTTTGCTGCCTGGGGGCACTTGATTTTGGCAGCATTGACAAGCAATGGACTGAGGTAAATTGTTTGTTCTGGGCAGCGATTAAAAGGGCACAAAAGAGATTACTTAACTGTGGGGCAGGTGGGGAAATAAAGTAGTTATGAGGAGAGATTGGAAGAGCTGGGGCTTTACTCACTGGAGGAGAGGAGGGATAGGGGACATACGATAGAGGTTTTCAAGTATGCAAAGGGAATAATTAGGAGTGGAACCAAGGAGTCATTTAGGCTGAAGAAGGGGGGAGTGATCAGGGGCCATGGGTGGAAGTTGGAGGGGGGGAAATTACAGGGGAGAACGTAGGAGGCATTTTTTCACTGAGATGGTGGTGGAGCCGTGGAATGCACTTCCCAGAAGGCTGGTGGAGGAGAGCACAGTGGAGGGTTTCAAGAAAGGATGGGATAGGTTCACGGGGAAACTGAATCTAGAGAAGACACTCTAGGGGGCTGGGGGGGGTGGCGAAGCGGGCAGCCATTATGTTGCTGGCTTTCAAGCAGACAAGACAGACCATTTGGCCCGTTCTGCTGGCTTTTTAGTATGTTAGTTACTCTGGCTGCACCAGGACTTTTATTTGGGACTTGTTTAATCTGCAAGGGGACTGTGTGTATTAGCGGCCATGACAGTGGGGCAACAGCCAATCAAAAAGCAAGGATTTTCAAGCCACGATTTATGGGACTTTTGCCAGAGCCCATGAGACATAGCAAAGTGCTCATGGGGAATTGCAGGGGTTAAATCTCAGGCGTCGAAACAGGAAGCCTATAGTGCAACGAATGGAGTTCATGAATATTCATTTTCTGGACTGACAAGCAGGATCAGCCAATCACTGTGGGAGCAGCAAATAGCTTCAGCCAATCAGGAGCCTGAGAGGAGCACCATAAAAGACAGTGTGTTTGACTGTGCGAACAGTTCCAGCGCGAGCCCCCCACAGGGGTGAGGGCTCAGGCCTTTTGCTCCAAAATAGGACTAGTGATCCAGTGCAAGCCCCTCCACAGGAGAGGGAGCTTTCTTCTGCTAGAGAGACAAAGTGGCTGCAGGGAACAGAAGTCACTAGCCTGGGGGTTGCCAGAGATTGTCCTCCAGGGTCGGTCAGCACCGTTCCACGCTTTTGGAAACAACATGGGCAACCTGGCCCTTCAGCGGTGAGAGAGCTAAATGTAAGTCCTACCTCAGCAGTGAAAGTGCTGAAGCAAGCCTGAAACCTCAGGGAAGAGAAAGCTATTTCTGCAACGTTACCCGAGTGAGTAAATCTGTGTCTAGCAAGTACACGTTTAAGAAAGTCTGCAAGGGGAAGACAAGCCCAGCAAGTTCAATATGTGACTGTCTGTCTGCACCCTAGTTTAAACAAAGCAATAAAAGGGTGTACCAGAGAAGGGTCTACTGTAAAAGTTATATAAATGTGTCTGAATTGAGTAGTGCCATAGGACTTGATGGGGAGTTCCCTGACC
The DNA here is from genome assembly GCA_016271365.2 of Neoceratodus forsteri. Lineage (NCBI taxonomy): Eukaryota > Metazoa > Chordata > Ceratodontiformes > Ceratodontidae > Neoceratodus > Neoceratodus forsteri. Next base: position 84,441,873 of record JADMNL010000034.1, read on the forward strand.
ATGTGGAATTTCTTCGGCCAGTGCCTGGTGGGCCAGTAACCGTTTATGTGTTCAGCTGGGAGCTGCAAATGCCAGCAAGAGCCACAAGGGACTGTGTTTAGAGTATTCTGAGCCTGAGAGGGCTGTAAAAGAATTGTCTTACTGCTAAATAATGTGTTGCGAACCTAGAGAGCTACAGGAATCTGTTGTGTCTAAAGTGTCCGACTCTGAAAAAGGTCTGCAGTTCAGCTTTGCCAACAAGTAAATTCTGCTAAAGTAGCCAGCCATGCTTCATGCTCAGTCGATGTCGAAGTTGTGCGGAAATGGTAGCCAGCCATGCTTCATGCTCAGTCGATGTTGAAGTTGTGCGGAAATGGTAGTGAGCCATGCTTCATGCTCAGTCGATGTTGAAGTTGTGCGGAAATGGTAGCCAGCCATGCTTCATGCTCAGTCGATGTCGAAGTTGTGCGGAAATGGTAGTGAGCCATGCTTCATGCTCAGTCGATGTTGAAGTTGTGCGGAAATGGTAGTGAGCCATGCTTCATGCTCAGTCGATGTTGAAGTTCTGCGGAAATGGTAGTGAGTCACGCCTCGAGCTCAGTACAGCAAGTGCCTCGAGTGGTAAAAACCAGATCTAAGTACATGGGGTTGTGCAAGGGAGGCATCTACGTTCCCAGTTATTGCAAGGACTGTAAGCATCTGTGTCACCCTAGCTGTAGGGAGCAAGTACCCCTCGTGTTGGAAGTCTGCTGTGAGCAAACAACGGACCAAGGTAGCTACGATGGCTTCTGGTTGAAGGATTGTGTTAAAAAAATATATAAATGTGCCAAGTCTAATGAATGTGCTAAATGCAACGCAACCATCAGACTGGGTTTTGGGACACAGCCTGGGAGTGTGCCACCTTGGCACTCCCATATGCATTTCCCCTGAGGGGCATAGCCTAGACCTGGGGTCTGAGAAGTGCTGGCCTGGGTCCCAGCCTGGTCTATCCAGTAAAGTGATTCCAGCCTGGTCAAAGAAATAACGAGTGTTGTTTCCATCTGCAGTTACTGCACCATTGGGCAGTCGGTTTGGGCCTCCCAGCTGCAGGCTTTTGCCAACCTCCTTGTCTCCAAGGACAGGGTCTGCCTGCTGTAGTCACCTTAATTCTATGTTACAACTTAATTATGACTAACCAGTTGTGACTTTGGAGTAGACAGGGCCAATGCCCTGCCACAAAGCTAAAAGGACTGCACCTCGTTAAATGTGTTTAAATGGACTAGGCCATCCAGCCACAAATACAGCTGTTGTAGGCAAAGTAAGTGTGCATGTGTGTGTTTAACCTGCATGTTTTCTTCAAGGGCCCCAACCAGCCGGCCAATGCACAGCCACGCCTATCATAAGGCCTGCACCTTTAAAAACTCTAGTTATTGGGCACCCAGGTTGTGTGGGATTGCGGGATCTTATGCAATGTGGAAAACTGGTACCAGTGTGGGCATCGATGACAAATGTTTTGCCTTAATGCAGCAAGACAGTTAGTCAGGGAGCTGACTACATCAGAGGCTGGTGGGTGGCCACGGGAGCTATATGAGATCAGAATGCGAAATGTTGATTCGAACCAAATCAAACCCAATCTACCTCAGTTGTAAATACCATAACCTCTATTCCATTTTTCACCCTTCCTAGCCCCTCCCCCTGTAAATAAACTTGTCATTGTTTATTCTTGCAGATACCTGTCACGTGAGCATATTAGTAGTAGTACGTCACTAATTACCAGAATGGTCTGAACTGGGGAAAATGTTATTGGGCCATGCTCGGGGTGGCATCCTGATAGGGTAAGTGGGTACAGCTTCCCAGAAGCTGTAACAGACTAAGCTCCACTTCCCTAAAAGGTAAACTCTGAGTGGAGGCACTACGCAATGTACTGTCTTGGGGGGGGGGGGACAGTTTAAAGTTAATTTTGGGAACCCAGATCCGTCAACCTTAGTCTGGCAAGGAAAGGCAGGGGTAGTAGCCCTCGGTATAGCACTGCCTACGGGTTACGTACGCACTTGGATGTTTCTTTGACAAGTTGCTTAGTTCCTCCAACCACATTTCCATTGCTACCCCACTCCAGTGTCTGTCATCACCTTAAATCGACCAGTAAGTCCTTGCTTCATGTCCCCAAGCCCACTACTACGATGGGAAAAAAGGCCTTCTCCACTTTTGCTTCAAAGTTTTGGAATACCCTTCCCATGTCTCTTCAAAGCACTCTCTCTCATTCTCTCTTTAGAGGGGTACTGTGAGAAAACATTCATTGGCCTCCTGGTACTGCAGTTCCTATTGTTACTGCTGTTCATAGTCGGCTTGCCTCACTGATGTGTCTCATTGTTATTGCTGCCCTTGTTGTAGTTTTCATTTGTTTGACAGTTTGTTGCCTGCTCTGCTCTGCTTATCTGCAGTATTATAGCTACAATTGTGATCTCACTATAATGTTTCATTTTTACTTTCCAGGGTCATACCTGAAAATAGGCATATATTTGTCTAGTGTACCTTCCTAGTTAACAAGAAGTACATTTCTAAAAGAACGATTTATTAAAACAAACAAAAAAACAATCTGGGGGATGCGTTGCTGTCAGAGCTGGGGGGAGGGGGGTGCTGCAGAAATGTGCCAAGACCAGGTTTCTCCATGGGGTCCTATCCTAATCTGAGTAGTTGTGCAGCTCCAAGACTGGCTGCGGAGCAGTAACTTGACTCAGAGGGTACTTTCTCTCTCGCTTGCATTGTCTTTCTCTAATGGCTACGATACGTCCTCCTGAACAAGTTTGCTCCTCTAGATTCTCTTTATTCTGTTAATGTTCTGCTTATAACCAGTGCTGGAAACTGGAGCAGGGCTATTCTTTCAGAAGCTGTGTTCATGGAGTGAAATTAAAAGTCTGACTTAGTGGGGACAAATAGTTACTGTGTCAGATGTACCCCCTGAATGCATAACATGTACCAAATAAAGTGGGCAAATCTGACATCTACTACGGAAACATGCCCCAGACCACACCTCACATCATAGATGCCTCCTTCCTACACCAAAGGTGGTGGGTCTCCTCTCTGAGGGATTTTTTTTTTATTTTCTGTACTGTTCATAATCCCCCTGAGCCTCACCCTTTAACTATTGCTCTTGTTATATCACTCATAGCAGCGCCCCTCCGATAACAGTAGGGCTAGGACAAAACTGGCGCTGAGGACCAGCTCTGGTAGAACATATACACTCAACCAATCCTCCCCTCTTAGGATTTCTTCTCCCACAGAGCCTCTATTTGGTTTGAGTCCTTTCTAACTAACAGGAGGCAGCGGGTTATGATGGGAAATTTCTCATCTACACCCAGTCTGCTTCTCTGTGGAGTTCCTCAGGGATCAGTATTGGCTCCAATGTTGTTCGCAATGTATATGCTGCCTCTGGGTGGGATCATTAGGAAGTATGGCTTGAGTTTTCATTGCTATGCCGATGATACTCAGCTATATTTTCCTTTACCCCAGGAACATCCAATGCAGTGGACGTACTTAATATCTGTCTGGCCGAGATTAACGACTGGATGGCCTCCAGCTGGTTCTGGCTGAACCCTGACAAGATGGAGTATTAGTAGGTGGAGTCGAACAGAGTTCGTGATAGGATTATTTCTTGACAGAAACTGGGCTTGTCCTAGGGTCTGTGCCATTGAAGGCCTCTCTGGGTGCGTGATCTTGGCGTGATTCTGACAGAGATTTAACCATGGAGGCTCAAATATCCTCTGTGGTTCATACCTGTTTTACCATCTCAGAAACATTGCCAGAATTAAACCCTTGTTCCGTCTCTGGACCTCCCTACTTTGATACATGCCTTAGTCACATCTAGGCTTGATTACTGTAATGCGCTCTATCTCGGGGTCACGGAGGATCTCTATGAAGATTGCAGCTGGTGCAAACGCAGCTGCCCGCTTGCTGACTGGGCAGCAAAAGTTTTGTCACATTACACCAGTTTTGCGTGAACTGCACTGGCTGCCAGTCAGGTGAGAGTCCTCTTTAAGGTGGGTCTCTCACCTATAAGGCCCTCACACGGACAGGGCCCTGGCTACCTGTTAGGCCTTCTGTCACCTGCCCTCTCCGCGCTTCTTCGCTCGTCCAATGAATGCCTTCTGACCATTCCCAGAACTAGGTTGAAAACAGCTGGCGATAGAGCATTTAGTGCCGCAGTCTGGGTTCTGTGGAATTCTTACCAACTATGGTCAGAGAGTTTCACGGTGGATGTTTTTAAGGCCCAGCTAAAGGCTTTTTTTCTAAGGCATTTAATGTTTAGTTATGGATTTATTAGGTTTTAAATTTTTGTATTGATTTGTATTTATATGTAAATTTATATATTTACTATGTTAAATATGCTTGCTTAAATGCCTGTACCGCGCCCAGAGCCTCCGGGATTGGGCGTCTTTTAAATAAATTTTGCCTTGCCTTGCCTTTGCCTATTATGTCATAAGGGGCCCTGCAGTTTGACTCAAACGTAACTCCCTGTCAGAATGCCCCAGTAATGGGAATCCAGTTAATAGTCTGTCACTGGTGAAAGATCAGCAATACATGTACTGTTTTTTTAATGCAGTGTATTTAGTGTTGCAGGAAGAGTTCCAAGTATTGCTTTATCTTTTTGTGTGTAGCTGGGATACAGTATCTAGAAACACAATTACTGAAAAATGGGCTAGACATGTTTTTCAGACAAATAAAGATGTGTGCAACCTACTAGTTGGCCACTAGGTGGTGCCATAGGTCCATTGTTTCCCCCTTTATAGTCCAGTGCACAAGCTAGCCATTGTGAGATGTTTTTTCTGCGGGCCGCACAAAGCAGGGAATTGGGATTTTTTAGGCATGATTCTTAGCAGCAGTCAAGGAGGTTTACAAATAGACGCTTTGCACCCACTCTGTAGCTCTGTTACCTGATTATACTATGTAATGTTGTGGTGGTGGGGGAGCCCCTCTCTATGGGTGTAGCACAACACAGATTGGCAGTCTAGTCTACATAGTAGCAAACGCTGTGGAGTATAGAGCCCACCAACATCCCTGTGAGGGGGCACAAATACAGCACTATGTAGCGTCACATCATGTGTCCAGCACGTTGGCAATGTAACGTTATAGTGTAGCATTTGGGGCTCTGGAATCCCACACCCCATCTCTGTTTCAGCCACTCATTTGTGTCCGTTATCAACCCTCCCCCTACCTGTGAAGTCTGATGCACTCTCTGGGGTCCAGTAGCACCCTCCAGCTTCTACCCAATGTCCTTAACCCCCCACCCTGACTAGTCTGACTCCATTTCCCTGGTGCCTCATGGTCCCCCAGATCCCTTGATGCATTCATCCCAGTACCAGTACAGGGTTCCCATACCTCCTACTACATCTCCACTAGTTACTTATGCAAGTCCCAACTTACTAATTTAAGCCCTCAGTTAATTCTGCAGGATCCCTCAGTTACTGATACAGTCTCTCTCCCCCACATGTGGCATCCCTGGTGACCTGATCCCCTCCCCCCCACTTCTCATCTCCTGTTCCTTATTCCCATATAGGCTGTGAGCAGCAAACTGAGTTACTACCTGCCTTCAGTAGCTTGTAACTCAGGGTGACTGCTTAAGCCTGCTGTAGCAATCTGTCTGTTATCACTGCATGACTTTGTCCCAGTCCCTGGGTGCTTGTGAATAACTTTGCATGCTCCTAGGAAGAGCTTTGCATCCATGCACTGAGCACGGTGCATTGGGGTTGCAAACTTGAGCGCTAGCTATAGCGACTGAGTTTCATATATAATGCGGTTACCTGTCCTACCTGGACAATGGTGGGAGGCTGTTGCTGCGGCTGTCCTGATGGCCCTCTGGGGGCCTCAGGGTCCAGCTCTCCTCCCTTCGACTCTAAGGGAGCCAGCCTGTTTCTTTTTAAAAGCAGGACTCCAAGACAATTCAGTGTAAACCTCTCGCACACTGGTAGACATCCTCCACAGAATAACACGGGACTAACTAGTAGTACCCAGCACACCAAAAATAAATGCAGAAATAAAGAACTTATTTAAGAGGGAGGAATGAGGGAAGCACAAGGGAACATGAGGGAAAAATGGAAGCAATGGGGGAAATTCTTATACGCTAATAGAATGATTAAATGATCCTACAATCCCCTGGCAGTCCCAGTCCCCAAATGCTCAAATGCTGGTGCACCCGGCTCGTTCCCCCAAGGTCTCTTTGAAGAGCTGTCTACGTGGTGGCCACCTCCTTACTCTGTCTGTCTCCCAGATCTGAATGACCTTGACAGAACAGTTCTCTCTGTCTCAGGGCTGAAACTTGATGTCTGATTGGCTGTTTATCAGAAGCTTTCATTGTGTGATTGGCTGCAGCTTACGAGCCAATCACCTCACTCCTGGTCCCTTCCTATCGTGCCTGGCTATTCTGTAGTTTTGATGGGGGCCGCTATCGTTGTTTACATTTTAACAGGTTCTTTGTTTTTCCATATAGGTTTTCATCCCTTCAGCCGAGGTGGGCTAGGCTCCCTTCCACCCTATCCCCACCATCCCCCACCCTTGTTGGGGTTCACCTTCACTCTGGAGCTTCCTTTGGGGTCCTGATAGTGGAACAGGAGAGTGACGTCACACAGGGCTTCATACGTGCCTGCATCATAGCCATTTTCCTCCAGTTTTCTCTCCTCCCATGCTGGGGCATTCACGTCAAGCGCATGCCTGTGGAGGCATGCGCGTGTTGCAGGGTCCCACAGCTCCCTCTCCATGTTGCTGCTCCTGTCCTGCACTACCCCAGGCCTCCACCTGGTGGCAGTGATTCAGCAAAGCCAACAAGCAGCCCCCTCGGGAGAGGAGAGCAGTCTGTTGGACTCTTGATCATCTCCCCTCCGGGCAGCTCCCAGCAACCTGAGACCTCTCCCGATCCCGGGTCACCAGCATGGGGGCAGTTCTGATACTGCCATGCCACTGGGTCAGTTGAACATATCCTGCAGCTGCTGGATGCTCTTTTGTTGTTCCCACAGTGCAGATGTCCATCCAGGGGCTGGGACAGAGGTTTTAGAGGCAGTTACGTCCCGCAGTTTATTTATGCAGCCACGGTTCCATTTCTGGGCCTCCCGCACGTGCACGGAGGCCTGACACTGCAACAGTTAGTGTTTATCTATTTTCCCAGCCCTGCTGTCTATCCCGGGGCTGTAAAATACTTTTAGGCCAAAACCACAATGGCATGGTTTTTTTAGGGGTTTTGGGGGTGCAGCTCCATTCCTTTCCTTGGAGCCAGGAGCCATTGTGTGGTGTGGGCACATGGCCAGATTTAAAAACAGCTCCTGCTGCATTTCGTGCATGCACATACTTGCTCTGATAGCACTCATGTTTTGCTGGCTTCACTTCTGACCCATCTTCTGTTCCTGGGCTTGGGAAGCAGTGAAGAAGCTCCAGATGACACTGGCGGCTTAGTTTCCCAGTCCTGATTTGGCTTTCCAGTCCTGGGGCCAGGATTGCGGGACAACTATATGGTTGCATTGGCAGGACTCTGGTAGATAGTTGAGTCTCAGCTCCCACCAGAGCCACTGGCAAAATGTATTTATTTTTAATTTTTTATTTAGTTTTTGTTGAGCAGTAAAGGAGGGCTAGTCAATTCTCTGTTTTCAGCATCATCCCAATGGGGGGAAGGGGGGGATATAGCTGGAAATCAAATGGAAAATTAGCAATATTAAGCTGTTGGTGTATTTTTTAGTGAAAATGGATTACTGTGCCCTGCTGGTCCCCATGCTAAAGTTCTGGGGGGATTGGAGGGTGAAAATGCTGGACAGCAGGCAGAGGGAGCCTCTGGCTACCTGAGAGCTCCACAGGTCAGCCCCATAAATGGCAGCAGGGGGTGTACACGTATCATTGTTTGGTTTTTGTGAGTCTCCCCAAACCACATACATACTGCAAAGCAAAATCCCAGTGCAAGGCATGATGGGTATGCAGATACTCATGCACAGCACACTGAAAAGTCTTCATCAGAACAGACATCACCTTTTAAACAGGTTTGTATATCTGATCCAGTGTAGACTGAGAATGATAAAGTACAGACATTGTTTCATTTTGTTGTGATTGCTCAATTTACTGTAGTCACTGCCTCAGACAAGTACCACGTTTAACACAAATGTATTAGAGTATTTAGTATACTCAGAGGTGGCATATCATAGAGGAGGTTTGCAGGAAGAACAGCGCATATGATCTGTAAAACAATGCTAGGACAGAGGGAATTTCCAAACCGTCTCCAAACCGTACATATCATCCCTAGCCTCAGTCCCAGGGCAGGGCATTCTGGGTATGCAAATCCTTGTGGATAGCAGGCTGACAAGCTTTGCCAGAGCTAATATCACCATTTACATAGGCTTATATTTCCAATTCAGTATAGTTTTGGGTAACTGTTGCCTCCGTACATTTCTGCTGAGGTTCTTTGTCATTTTAGCTAGCTTTCATGTTTTGGGCCCACCATGACCCAAACCCATAAGACCACATTAGGGCTGGCTCATTTTACCTTGGGATAAGACATAGATAGGGCACATTCATGAGTCCTGTGAAGGACGAAACACATGTCTGTGTCTTCTGTCATTGCCCTTTGCAGATTGTATGAGAAGCCCTTTGGTACCTTGCATCCCTGCTTAAAGCAGAACCAGCCTAAATGTTCATGGTGATTTGCATATATATCCCAGAATGATTTGCATTATGGGGGTATGTGTGATTTTGTATTTCTTGAGTCCATATAGGCTGATGTTGTAGGGGCATAGGTTAGGAAGCATAGGCAAAACAGGAGAAGTTATAAAATTCACAAGTAGCGTTTTATTATCAGTAACAATAAAATAAAGACATACAGGATAGCTCTTCACATAGGCAGTACAAAGAAACAAAGTCTTTCATCTGAGAATCTCTTTTCTATTTATATCTCAATTGGTCTCTCTATATATCTTTAAACATAACATTGCTCTCCTTTTTATAAGATGTCTTTTCCTGGCAATTACATTCTGCATTCTGTTCCTGTAAATTACATTTCTTGTTTTTCATAAAATGTCTCAGAATGTTGTCAGTTTCTTTCCTAAGGCCAGCCTGAGCATCTAGTTTTAACAGGTGCAACAAAACAGAATATTCTGCCTCAGAGATGGTCTCCTGTTGACAATTCTGTAAGCAAGCTTATGGAGATCAAAACACATCTCAAGGTCAACCCCCTGTATTACAGATTTTTTTTTTTTAAGAAACTCAAACAGCTTTCTGCAATCATTTCAACAATATAAGTATGAGGGATTTCAGTTTCCAATAAAGATTCAGACGTATTTTCTAGCAATGGAGAAGGAGGAGAGAAAGAATAGAAACAGAAAGTGAAGGAAGGGAGATAAGGGGGGATTGTGGGACCATCGGAATGGCCACTTCCTAGGTGCCACAAGAAAATGTGATTCTGCAATCAGACAGGCAAGAGATGGACAAGTGGCAAAATAGGAGAGGACAAAATAGATCCTTGCTTTTAACTCTCTCTCTGTATAACAAATGGGACAGGGTCTTACCCAACCCTGTCACAGCTGAGAATGCAAAACTAAAGACACGTGTTTTACCCTGTTGGGACTCCATGGTTGTAGAGCAGTATTCGTGGGGCTTTGGATGGTACAGAGAGTGTGTGAGAGAGAGAGAGAGAGAGAGCAACAGAAAAAATAGGGAAGAGAGAGAGAGAGAAAACCGCACATAAGTGAATCAATCTGTGTGTGTTTTTTTGGCGTGTCAGTCTCTTACTGCACACACTATGACCTACTGAATCCAGATGGGTGTACTGATACCCCACTGCAGAATTTGTATAGTAGATTTTATTTCTTAATGAATCAAAACAGCTTGACAAAAGAAAGTGAACATGGTGGAAATGAATAAAGATTTTGAGCTAAACAGGACAGCCCCTCTTCTGGTATGGGGATACACTGAATACAGAATGTTTAAACAGGGAAACTTCAGAGAAAAAAAACTGTTTTAAAACAGGAGTCAAGTAGTATATAAGTGAATATTAAGATTACATTACTTGGTATTGGCCATAGATAGTTTTTCAATATAGATCTTTAATTACAGCTAGAAGAGACCTATGATGGAACCTTTATTATGAACATACGAATGTGCCAACAGAAACAGACCACCTGGTCTATCTAAGTCTGCTCAAGTGTGCAGCTAGCACCCCTAGTTTGTAGCTGCCCTCCCCTTTGTCATCCCACTGCCACCCCACCTCCCCCACCCTCACTCTCCCCTGTTCCCTATCCTGTGCCCTTTTAAAGCTGTTCACAGATTTACATGATACCACCCATTCTGGTAGTGCATTCCATTTTGCTACCACCCTCTCTGTGAAATAGTGTCTCCTCATTTCCCTCCTAAATCTTCCCCTCTATTCTTAGCCCATGCCCCCTGGTGTCCATCCCCCTCCTTAGCTTAAAGACCCCATCTGCCCCATCCTTATTGATTCCCCTCAGATACTTGAACGTCTCTATCATATCCCCCCTGTCCCTTCTGTCCTCCAGGGTGTACATATTCAGGTCTCCCAGTCTGCTCTCATAGTCTCTCCCCTCCATTCCACATATCACCTTCATTACCTTCCTCTGCACCCCCTCCAGTAGCCTGATATCACGCTTCAGGTATGGCCTCCAAAACTGCACACAATACTCTAAGTGCGGCCTTACCAGCGACCTGTAGAGGGGCAAGATCACCTCTCTTCACCTTTTATTTCCTGTGGAAGATGTTTTTCAGTACATTGCCCCATTCTGTAATTCTCAATCTTTACATGCCTTTTAGTAACATAGAAACATAGAATTTGATGGCAGATAGGGACTGCTTGATCCACCCAGTCTGCCCATTTTCCCTACTCCTACTCTAATATCGTAGACCCTACTTGATCTCTGGCTTAGCCCTCCCTTCCTTAATGACTAAGGTTCCCTTATGCCTATCCCATGCATTCTTGAATCCCACCACAGCCTTTGCCCCACCACCTCCACTAGAAGGCTGTTCCAGGCATCCACTACTCTCTCTGTGAAGAAGTACTTCCTTATGTTTCCCCCAAGTCTACCTCCTTTCAGCCAGGGTTGAGAAAGACCATCTCATTTGTTATGCAGAGAGAGAGAGAGAGAGAGAGAGAGAGATAAAAGCTAAGATCTATTTTGTCCTCTCCTATTTTACCACTTGTCTATCTCTTGCCTGTCTGATTGTGCAATCTGATTTTCTTGTGGTGCCTAGTAAGTGGCCACACGGATGGTCCCCCAGTGTTATTCCTGATTTGCACACTGTTGTCAAGTACCACTTTCGAACTATATAATGTGGTTATATCTCATTCAACCACAGAGTTTAGCAGCAGAACACATATGAACTGTGGCCAAAATGTACAACCTGAGTGCAGACCCAAAGTAAATAACTAGTGTTGTAAAGCAACCCTTACCAGCAGTGTGTAACTCAGAAGCACTCACTGAGCTTACGAAAAGGCCAGTAAAGACAGAACAAGATCAGACTGAGAGCCAGGTTTGGAAAACAGATTCTACGGAAAGCATTGACTTGCAGCAACCTAAATGCAGTTCTCCTTTAAGAAGTCACTGTGTTTCACAGCTTAGTCAATTTTAGAATCTTAATGGGATTTTCTACACTACGTTGCTGGCATGTTTTCAGGGATTACAATCTTCCATGTTTAGTAGCAAAACATCCACTAAATATTTTATTGAAATATAACCGTGACATTATCATTCTTTGTAAGACACTGTATGGCTCAGAAACAACTACAACTTATCTGCGTGGATATGAGGAACACCAGGTTCTATCTTTGAAAAATCTAAAGCAAAAGTGAAGGAGGCAGGCAGTATTATTTGATACAAATATAAAAGCAAGAAATACATCACTCCAGTAAAAAAGCAAGCAAACAAACAAGCAAACAAACAAAAAAACAGTACACCTATGGATTAAAGTTGCTGGATAATTTCTCCAGCAGAATTTTAATGTATAGCTATGTGTGCTCTCTCCCCCCCCACAAGTGTGTGTGTGTGTGTGTGCTCTGTATACATAGGGGATACATGATGGGCGACTGTGGAATATGGGAAATATTAGCAAGAGTGCAGAGTGACCAGTGATACTATCACGAGTGGTGAAGCCACGAGTGATATTATCAGTGGTCTCTCTGCACGAGTGCTAATATTTTATATATTCCACAAGTCACACATCATGTTTGCGATTAATACAATATGGCCCTGTTTTTGTATGTAGTTTATTTTACAATTGTGCTTCTCTATAGTTTGCTGTTTTAGGTGTTCTTTTTCCTTCTAGGTACAGCTCCGCGTGTTGTTCGGTTCTAGCACGGTTATTTGCACTGTGTATTAGTTAGGTTGTGAATGGGGACGTTGTGGTATTTCATTGCTTGTTCTTATGACTGGAGGCTTTCGGATTGGTTAGTAATGCGTGGTGTGCATCTTGCATGCTTTTTGATTGGTGTGCTGTTGTTTTTGGGTGGGGTTATGTTCAGGGACAACACTCCTGTTCGGATTCAAATGTTCAGTAGTTTTATTTTTATAGTTCTGCTTTTATTGGAGTTGGTAAACTTAGTGTTTTTGCGTTCTACTTTTAAAGAAAGTGTTCGCTGAACTGGGTGCATATTTACTGGGTATTGTACTTCCATTCCGTTTTGTTGCCAGTTCCTGACAGGGATTGTTTTTTATTTCAGGACGGCTTCTGAGGATGACTTGCAGAAGAATTTTAAGTTGTTGAGGTAACTTTTTGTTTTGTTGTCTGCTGTATGGGATGTTACTGGGAGATTGTTATCGATGGAGTGTGCAGTCTGAATTAGATGAGCTTCTGTGGGTCACACTTGTAGTTTGAGTGCAGCTCTGTTTATGTGACCAGAGACAGAGAACGCTGGGGAGGTATAGATGAGGCTTTTAGTCCTGTTTTCTTTTGGTGTTCATGTTTAGACAGTGTGGGTTTGTGGGTGATCTGATGTTTTGGGCACTTGGTGTTTTCTGGTATACTTATAATTTGGTTGTTTTGAAAAGTAGTCCGGTCAGGCAGGTGCTGCTGCTGACGTAACCACAGTGAGAATATCAGGTACTGATGTAGTCAATGTTGCTATATCTATGTGAATATATCACAGTGTCTACCTTAGCTCCCTGATAGTCAATGCCTGTGAAAATAACAATATTTATTTGGATGGTTATTCCTTCACCCCATTGTATAAATAAATTTATACCATGGGGGTGAGAGCTTTCTCAGTAGACTATCCTGTGTTATTTCCACTGCAGTGAGGATAAATCCTGATGACATCAGCAGAATGAAGATAAATGCCATTTATCCATACTCTGCTGATGTCACCAGAATGGGAATATCTTCACTGCAGCTTGCATTCTAAATGAAATTGTTTCAGAAAACAGTTTCTCTTTCTCACTGAAGCTGCAGCTTACTCAATTAGCTTTACAAAACACTCTTACCTGTGTCCCATTGTGTTTCTAACACTCCTAGCCCATTACTGTGCTAATCTCAGCTTCAAAGCAACCTGAATTCTAAATGAAACTCCTTCACACAGCAGTGTCGCGTTCTCAGTACTACTTGCAACAGTTTCTCTTTCTCACTGAAACCTACAACTTACTCAATTAGCTTCGCAAACCACACTCACCTGTGTCCCATTGTGTTTCTGATTCCCAGTCCATTCAGAACAACACACACACACACTCATACCACACACAGAATGAGCAGAAAACACACAGAAATAGAAAAAAATGTTCCTAAAGCTCTCACCCCCATGGTATAAATCGCACACATAATGTGCAGATCGTGGGATATTGAAAATGTTCTCAGTCCTGCAGAGTGAGCTGTGCATTCTCACTCATGCCTTTGGCACTCATGAGAATACAGAGCTCACTCTGCAGGAGTGAGAATATTTTCCATATCCCACTCCTGCCCATTATGTATCCTATCTCCTCTCTCTCTCTCTCTCTCTCTCTCTCTATATATATATATATATAGGCACGATTGGATAGGTAGGGTTGAGTAGGCACTTTAATGTTAAACCTCAAATTGTGCACTTTAATAACTTTGCAGCCTTCCTCCCCATCTTTTTTCCCATCCCCAACTGGCCCTCTCTCTCCCCTCTCTATAGACTATCCCACTGCACTTTACTTATTGTGGACTGTCTCACTGAATTTTGAATATCCACCTGGTTGTTACTTGATTTTGTTATTGCGTGCCTTTTTGAAATTGCACTTTATATGGTTTACCTGGTAATTTGTCACCTTACTGTATTGTTCTCCATGTTTCTGTGATGATGTATATGGACTTGTCACTAGCCTACAACTCCACCTTGTACCTTTTTGTATTCTCAGTTTTCTTAATACTCTCTGTACTGTAACACCCTGCCCCTCGTTGTTAATGGCCTGCATTGTGGCCATGTTACCGCTCCTGTATTATGTTTTACTAAATGTGCCATTATTTATGGCCCGGGTCATGCCTGAAAACGGTCCCTTGAATCAGTGCACCTACCTGGTCACCAAAGACATAAATAAATAAATAAACCGTTCAATGGATTTACACAAAATCTGGCATGCGCTGTCTCTTGGGGTTGATCGCTTGCTGTGCAGAGTTTTGTTCCAATCGGATCTGCGGATTCTGAGATCCGGATAGTGCAAAAAAATTAAAATTCTCCCTTTTTTGCACTTTTGTTCTCATCACCCTGCACACAGACAGTGTGGAATTTTAGTGTGGAATTTGTGTGGTAGAAAGAGCTTGGGTCACAGAACAGGCTTGTTCTTGTTTGGTGAAAAGATATTAATCCATTCCAAAGTTATTGCATTTTTAAGGTCCCATTATTTTCAATGGGAATTTCACTTTCCAGGATAGCAGAATGGAAGGAAAAAGGATTTTGGTCTCACGAAAAAGGATTCTTTTTCATGAGGGGCCAATCCTTTTTGCCAGAACAAATTCCTTTTTTGTGAGCCGCCATCTTATTTTCTATTTTTTCACACAACAAACTGTCATAACTCTGCCCAGGGATGTCTTCTACGGACATCCAACCGTGGATCTTGCTCATTGGGAGCTGATGAGCTTCACTGTGTAATTAATTATTGCTCCCATGCCCTCTGAACATTTTTTTCCAACTGTTTAAATCCTTTTTCATGACTTGCTAAGTTCCTTTTTCACGAGTCCTTTTTCGTTCTCACAAAAAGGGAAATCAGCTTGTGAAAGAGGATTTAACTGTGCCATCCCCTTTTCAATAAAGTATGCCACTGGTGTTTGGTGACACCCCCTCCCTCCCATCTCCCTATTTTATATCCCTGGTGTCTAGTGCCCCCACCCTTCGATTCCCATATATGTAAAAAAAACAAAACATTGGTGTCTAGTTGCACCCCCACCTGCTGATCGCTATTCCTCATTTTCCTGGTGTCTAGTGGCACCCCCCCGCCTGCCGATCCCCATCCCTGTTAGCAGTTTGTATATCCCTGGTGTCTAGTGGCACTCCACCCTCTAAGTCCCATACATTTAAAAAAAAGAAACAAATTGTTGCCCAGTGGCACCCTCCACCCACCGATCACCATTCCTCATTTCCCTGGTGTCTAGTGGCACCACCACCCCACCACCTGCAAATCGCCACCCTCACTGGCAATTTTTATATCCCTGGAGTCTAGTGGCACCCCCATCCTCCCATTGTAGCCCAAACCAGAAATAAAGAAAACTGTCCCTCATTTTTTTAAACTTGTAAAAAGGAAAACGGTCCCTCGCCGATCAGCACTCCCACCCCCAACTCCTACTCAGCACCCACCACCCCACACCCCTCCAGTACATCCCCACACACCCTTACTCACCTGAACAGGTCACAGGTTTAAGATCCACACTCCGATCAAAGTCATGTCTTGCTGCTGGAACTGGCGACTGCAATATGAGAAACTGAGGTAAATGTGGTTCAATGTATTTCAATTAGGGTTTTAATGTTTATGCATAACTTAGACATTTTTTGAGATTTTGACCCCAAATCTTCAACATGGCCTTTTGGGGACACCATCTCATGAACAATAGGACTGTCATTATACAACTCCCACCCAAAAGGTGATTTCGTGGTCGCTTGGTGAATTCACCTATTGGGTGGGACTTGGCAATTTTTGCTGACCTTGTTCATGAGGTGGGGTCATAAGGTGGGGTCATAAGGTGGGGTCATAAGAAGGCAATGTAGAAAATCTGGGGACCAAATATGTAAAAAGGGCAAGGTTATGGCCATTTGTTGCAATTTTGCTATGTACACTTGTAACTTTGGAAATTTTAAATATTTTCACCCCAGATTTTCAGCCTAACCTTCTTATTACCCCACTTCATGTATGTCATAGCTGTCATTTTTCAAATCCTGGCCAAAATGTGTTTTTGCATCTGTGGAGAGGAAATGCATTGCAGTTGCACAAAATTATGTTTTGGTGGGGATTTGAAAGTTTTCTGTCCCATGTACATGAGGTGGGGTAATAACATGGCTATGCTGACAATTTGGTCATTGTTGTCCTATAAATGGAAGCCTAGGACCCAGAGGGCCCTGTGCTTCCACAGCTATATACATATAAGCATCAATGGAGGGATTGGAGTGCAGGGTCCGGAGGGCTCTGCGCTCCTACAGACAAATAAGGACACGATTATACTATATCAAAAAGTAAAGAAAATAAATTGCAAAAATCTTTGTTAATGCTTTTGTTAGGGTTAAAGTGACAAAAGTATGGAAATGTAGTGTTAGGGTTTCCAACCCTAACATCCCACCCCTACCCTGCACACATTAACAAGCGTCAGGTGTGTGTCTTAAGGTCATACACCCTAACGCTCACCCCATTCTCCTATACTGTACCCATCTCAGCTTATTTACCTATGGAATGAGGTGAGTGTTAGGGCTGATGACCCCAAGGCACACCTCCAATGCCTGTTGGCGTGTGCAGGGTGGGGGTGGGATATTAGGGTTGGAAACCCTAATGCCACATTTCCCTACTTTTGTTGCTTTAACCCTAACCAGAGAATAATTACGTTTTTTTTGCAATACATGTATATATATAATACACTCTAGGGTGTGCAGTCACGCTCTGATATACACACACCTTGGTGTGCGTTCAACCACCCACTTACTTTCAGTGTCTGCCTGCATGTTACATATCATTATTGACCATGCTCGATCATGCTACATTCCACTAATAAAAGTGAAAGTACTCTCCACTCGCTCTTCACTCACTTCAGTTGGCAACTTGTTTTAGAGGATTCTACATGAAAATAATGTAAACTACACAGTTACTAGTTATATTATACTTTTTCAAAAAGTAAGGAAATTCATGGCAAAAAAATGCATTTAATGCATTAGTTAGAGTTAAAGTAACAAAAGTGAGGAAATGAGATGTTAGGGTTGAGCCCCTAACCCGCCACTCCACCCCCCATCCTCCACAGACTGTCACATGCCGGGGTATGCCATGAGGTCGTGAGGCTTAACTCTCACCCCATTCTCCTTTTACTGCAGCATGTCACCCTGCTTATACATGGAATAGGGTGAGAGTTGGGCCTCATAATCCTGTGGCACTCCCTGGCATCTGTCACTCTATGGAGGATGGGGGGTGGTATGGGGGGGGTGTTAGGGGCTCAACCCTAATGTCTCATTGCCTCACTTTTGTTGCTTTAACCCTAACTGATGCATTAAATGCAGTTTTTTGACATGAATGAATATATATATATATATATATATATATATAGAGAGAGACACACACACACACATATTCTCACTTCTGTTTCATTTTAATTAGGATATGTTTTATATCCTGGAATTAGAAATTTCGAGCACAGGCAAAATTCTAGAATGTGGAGATTTAAGTGTACAGACAGGGAGGGTAGGGGCTATTCTCCCTACAGATGGAAATGGACACATCTTTGGGAATAATAAAGTTGTAGCTCTTCCCTCAAACAAAGAAACAGTTATTGCACTGAAAAGGACTTGATCTATCTGTCTAAATGACCGAGGACAAGGTGATTCACAAGCATAGCTCCCAAATGCCCCACACTATGAGGTACCTCACTTATTTTACTTTGCTGAAACTCCTTGTCTGACATGCAAAAGGCAATACTGCCCACTGAGGCTTTAAAGCTGAAATTCGTAATAGTCTATGATGCTCAGTTATCAACAAACATTATCAACAGTAATGCACTGATGTCCACAGCGTTCTGAGCTCGCAATGTCACGTTTCATGATCCGTCACACATTTGCTCAGCTGTTGCATATCTTGTCACACATTTGGGCGATGAAAGATTGTGAAGTATGCTTGCTGGGTCAGTACACTTTCAGCTCTCCATTAGGTCGCAGTGTAATAGACTATGCAATTAAGTACTGACATGGAGCCAAATATTAGACATGCCTTCACAGTATAATTAGCTCACAGGCATATCTGTCTGACTACAACCAACTAGTGGTGCACCGAACTGTCCAAAAATGTGTACCAATGTCTTTCAAAATACATATACAAACAAAATAGCAAAATTCAGAACAAAATAACTTTACAAAGTGGTCAACTGGAGAATGCAATACATCTCTTTCTGTATAGCAATAATGACAGTAGTCATGTCTGCTGCCGTACCACCTTGGCACGTAATCCCGTTAGACCCCAGCAGCTAAGCAGGGTTGGGCCTGGTCAGTAATTGGATGGGAGCCTTCCAATGGACACCAGGTGCTGCAGGAAATGGTGTTGGTAGCCCTGCAGGGGGCATACTCCCCTTGGTCTGTGGTAACCATAGCAATGTCCTAGTATGGTGTTCGGGGAACATATAGTGAGGTGCTGTCTTTCAGCTGAGACATTAAACCGAGGTCCTGATTGCCTGTTCTGGTGGCAGTTCAGGTGGACTTTAAAATGTTCCATGGCACATCTTGCAAAGATTATGGAAATTTCCCTGGTGACCTGGCCAAATGTTCCACATTCACTAAAACTACCAACTGCTTAACGCGCTTCAGTATGAATCAGTTCTTCTGTATCCCCACCCACCTCCAGGACTTGAGACTGAAAATAGGAACCATGTCCCAGCCCTTCACTCCTAATCAACAAAAATAAATATAAAAAATAACAGTGCAGAATGCATTGATTTGAGTATTGATGACATTACTGGAATTTTCAAAAAGCAGTAAATGAATCGCTAGTTAATAAATGATACACATAACACATACAAAAAGGGAACACAAGAAACAGGGCTTGATAGTCATTAAAAGTCCTTACATAAAAAGCTTGGAACTCTTCCCAATCAGACATACGAGGACCTTGGCAACCAGACACCCAAGGTGATTATCAGGAAGGAATGCTGTGGTCCGAAGGCCTCATTACACCCGTTTATAAAACTGGCAGTCAATACAAGCCCAATGACTGCAGGAGGATTTGCGTAAGTGGTACCTTGGGGAAACTATTTGTGTAGTTTACATCAGAGTAGTAAAAGTATTAGAAAAAAAGATATTTTTCATAGAAGTCAAATAGGATTTATCACTTTTTTTTCTTTTGGGCGCCATGCCCCAGCAGTTCAGCCCCCACTCCTACGACCCCTCCCCGGCCCCCCTTCCAGCCACCTCCAGCAGCGATCCTTCTGGGCTTGGGGTGGGGCCACTGAGCAGGCACTGCCCCAACAGGCTCCATGTTAGGTTTCCGGCAGGCCCCTGTTACTGGGATGCCACCTTGGCTTGCCCCCCAGTGCAGGGGTGTGGGGTCGGGCTAGTTCTGACAGAACACTGAACTAGGCTGGCAGCTGAGTGCCACGGGGGCAGGGTGGGACCATCGAGAAGAGTATGATTAACAGGGCCGGCTGTTTTTCAATGCTGATCCCCATGGGAGAGTGGCATGCAATGATGTAATGGCACTAGGCACCAATGTCTGGCACACCTCCCCACTACCCAGGCTCCAGCAGCTGCTCCCTCTGGCCTCCGCCAGAGGTCAGTCAAGCATCGGACACTCACTCACCCTCCCTCCTCCAGAGGAGAGCAGTACATCTTTTAGAAAAAACTGTCCTGTGAGCATATTATTACATTAAGTCAATAATGACAAATTATTGAGATTGGGTTTTGGCCAATGGTAATCCATATGTGGGGTGACTGTAAGGGGAAGTGTATAGGAACAGCATCCCGGGGAGTTGTACTGCTGAAATTCAGACCCACTTTATTGTTACTCTGGGTGGAGGCACCACGCTGTTTTACTGTTATCTCTGGGAAAGCACCCCTTTACCACCAGGTATAGGACTCAGGCCCCTTAACCTTCATTGTGCCCACAAGGCAGGGGTAGTATCCTGCTGCTACATGGCACTTGGGTTACATAGGGTTGAGAAATCTAGGCTCCAACATTGAGCCAGGACTACTGCACATATGACACAGTACCAACAGAAATTATACATTTGGCATTTGCAAGAATACCCTGAATGTTGATCGGCATGCATTTAATGTTGCCTGTTTAGTAGAACTAGGGAATAGCCCGTACTTGTAGCCATGGAGAAAAGGGCGGTCTCAATCTGGGGGTGGTGGTTTAGGGGAGAGAGAGGCTAGGAGGCACTTCTTCAGAGAGAGGGTGGTGGTGGGTTTGAATATGCTTCCAGAAGAGGTGGTCTCATTTTAGATAGTGGACAGCTTCAAGAGAGGCTTGTATAGAGTTAAAGGGCTACTGACACTTCAAAGAGAACTTTAAAAAACATAATAATTAGGTATAATTCTGTCTGCATTCCATTTATGTTTTATATATTTCTCCTCTCCATAATTTATTACTAAGGAAATGTGTATGAATATATGATCGTCGTCCCTTAGTGTTTATTTTGAGTCCTTCCGCCTCTATAACTTAGTCCCTACTCCAAGTCATAACCCTATGTTGTGACATCACAGTCGTTTGCCATGGGAGTAACTGTGATGTCACAAGCAGTGCTCTATGACTTCAGGTAGGGAGGAACAGCAGAAATAGATGAACTCCTCAGGAGCTGAAATCCTGTTTTCATACAAATGACCTCAGTAATAAATAATGGGGAGGAGAAAAACAGAACTAATGGGAAATACAAGCTGGTCTGTGTCTAAATATTATGTTTTATTTAAGTTCACGTGAATGTGTCACCAGCTCTTTAAGGGGAAAATAAGGGTCAAGAGAGGGGCGGATGGCGGGGAAGGGCGGACTGGGGAGAGGGGGCAGGGTCAATAGCTTATGCTAAGGACCCTGCACTATGAACAGAAGAGATGGATCTAACAGCCTTATTCTGCTGGCTTTGTCGTATATTCGCATTGAAACAATATATTCTGAACTGACAAATTTCAGGAGGCCCTGAAAAAGCTGGGATATTTGTCAAACTCGTGGGTCGTCAGATTCAATGCGGCCAAATGCAAGGTGCTACACTTATTTTTATTTGCCTTGGTTTAATGGACTATTGCCTGGTTCTTTGTTTTGAATCAGGCAATAGTTCAAAAACCTTGTATGTCATGTGACTGGCTTGGGACCAATCAGAGGTCATGATTTTTTTCTAAGGTTTAATAACATTAGATCTGTCAGTCTCCAGGTAAAGCACTGCTCTTCACATCACACCTAATACTACCAGGTGGAAAACCCTCGAATGAGAGCACAAATGTAAGTTGTGGAACTTACTGCTTGCCAGATTATTAACCAGTGAAGCTTGAGCGATTGTCCTCCCTTCATATTTTGTATGTTGATCTGTCTGTGTAAGGGTTACAATTTCTTGTATCAACTTATCTCAGGAAACCGTTGTGAGCATAAGCTCTGTTGGTTTGTACCATCTTTCCTGGTTGTTTTTTCCATAATTTGTTCATCTGCTGAGCTCTCCTGTCTGCCCCCTTCCTACTGACTTCCCCAGCCCAATCACTCATCTTCTCTGGGACTTACCTTACCACCATCATCCTCTGCCACAGGACCATAGGGGGTGCCTGGTCACTGGTGCAGGGCCTGTGGGGGGGTCCCCAGTCATCAGTGCAGGGCCTGCCGGGGGTACCCAGTCACCAGTGCGGAGCCTTTAGGGGTGCCCAGTCACTGGTGTGGGGCCTGCGGGGGTTGTCCGGTCACCGGTACAGGGCCTGCAAAGGGTCAGGAGTCATCCTGCAGTGGAGGTGTTTTTCCACCAGTTTTCTTCCTGGATCCACAGGAGGTGCAATGGGCACAATGTGAAAGCTCCGCCTCCATGGAGACACCTCCAGCACCCTGAGCATGAGTGCCATTCCCTTCTGGTGATGCTGCATGTGCTGCCGCTCAGCTATCGCTGGTAGCAGTCAGACAGTCCACAGCAACTCCCCTCTCTGAGGGAGGAGAGCAGTCCTACAGATGCTCAATCACCCAGCCAGCCCCTGAGCGATACATATTCGTTTCCGAACCCAGGTCGCTGGCAGCCTTCTACGCTAATAAGCCAGCTTTCATCTTTTCTGTTTTAATAAAAATCTTGAATCTTGACAAATGTACAGCTTGAGTACCGTAAGGCCAGAAGCTGTGGATGCAGAACCACTACGGACTACAGTTCTTGAAGCTGTTAGGGTGATGGACTTAAAAATTGAAAAAAAACTCTCCAGTGACTGAAAAGTCAAGGGCCCAGATGTTCAAACTGCTCCCAAAAAGTGCGCAATAGCAGGAGCAAGCGCAAGTCCATTGCACCCATGCGTAAGAGACGCGATATTCAAAAACGAAGCAGGCCAAACTGCACCTACAGCCAATGACTGAATATCGCACCACCTGCGCCATAGCGCAACTAGGGAGGGGAAGCTGAGCAGATCTGATGTGCCATAGCGCAACAAGGGATGTGCAGCTGAGCAGTCCAGAGCGCCCATAGCGCGACTCAGGGACGCCCAGCAGCAGAGCAATGCAACTGCACAAGCAGGGAGGTAGGGCCCACCACCCATGCCACAGATGGGCACAGGAACACACAGCAGAACAGACATCGTCCCCCCACACCCCATGCACTGCACAACTGGGGGAGGCCTGGAATAACCACCGGCCCATGGAGACAATCAAACAACCCACAGCCGGGCCATGGTGCCCCATCACACCCCCCGGCAAGCTGTGACTGGCACACAAGGAGGGCTGACCACCCCGTGCCACACCATCCCCCCAATGCAGAGCACATCCTGCATCGTGACCCCCAGACACCCCCCCAGGAGCAGCGACCACCACTGCAGGAAACCCCATGCATGCCACCACCCCCACTGTGACACTGCAACCCTGTGCACCACAGAACCATGCAAGGCAGCCCCACCATGAGCACCCATCAGTGGGTGGCAGCACACAGTGATGCAGCAATGGCATACACAGTGCCACCACGCACCGTCCCCCCGAGGTACTGCTGAGAGACCAACCATGCGTCAGCACATGAAGTACCTCACACAGGACAGGGCTTGCCCCGGACACCACCACCAGTGGTGCAGCACCCTGCACAGTATTCCAATGACACACCCCGACCCACCACTGGCCACAACAGCCAGCACAGACACCCACGGTGGTGCGTGGAAGCATGCACCACACCGGATGCCACACAGTGCATGGACAGACACCCACCCATACCCAAGGGCACAACAACGCAATGGTGGGGCAACCAAGCCCCCAGCGTGGGCCCATGTAAACTGTGTACACACAACCCACAGTCCTCCATGGCATTGGAGTGCCAGCCACCATGCGCAGGCACTGTGGACCGGTACGCCACCATCATTTGCCCAGAGCACAAGTCACAGACAGTGGTGCACATCCCCTGCAACACACACAAGGTACAGCATGGAAGTGGGACAACAACTGTGGAGGCCACAGTGTCACCCAAGGCAGACATGCACCCCACCAGTGATAGGAGGCAACCCAGCATTGTGACGGGTACAGTGGCTGCCCTGCAGGGACTGCCACCACTGACATGCCAGCGGACTGCGCAGGTCACAGACATGCATGTGTGTCAGCTGCACAGGCCATGGATGGGCTGATAGGGGCGCCATAGACACAGAGCACGCACCATGGACCACTGCACACAGTCATCCGGTGCACAGGGCACAACACACACACACCACAGACACTGACTGATAGCTACCCCCACAACATAGTCACCTCCACAAGGACACACACACATACCCATGACCGCACCACCCCTGGACGCCATGCACACCACTGCAGCTGAGCACCTATAGCCCACTGCAAATCAGAGACCACCACAGTATTCATATCAAAATAACTGTATTGAACAAACATATAAAAGTTAACTATTTACAGGACTATTTACAAAATATATACAAGGTGGGGAGGGAGGCCACAAACAAGGTGGGGGTGGGTAAGGGCAGGGTGGACAAATGGGACAGGAAAGGAGGGTGTGAGGTGGGTCCAGGGGTAGTGGATTACAGGGCTGAGGGACCCCTAGCGGGAGCGCCACTCCCCACTCTGACTCCGTCTTGGTCGGTGCCTCTGCAGGACCCCGGTGTCGTCAATCCTGCGGAGGATGTCCAGCGATGCCCTTGCCACCTGGAGTATCTCCCGCAGTGCCTCCCTTATCTCCCAGAGATGGCGCGTACCTAGGACAAGGGAGCACAGTCAATAGGTGTGAATGCACAGCCCCATACAGCCTGCCCACTGTGCATGGCATACGGCCGTGGGACATACGTCTGTGATGGTGTGTGACCACCCACAGTGATCACGTCCACATGACCTGCCCACCCAGGTGTATACGGCCATGCGGAAAGCTGCACACACCCACTGGCCAAGTCACGCACAGCACCACCGTGGCCGTTTAGTGACATGGCTATGTGATGCAAAGGCAGTGGCACAACCATGTACCTGGTGCACGCATGGACCACCATTGATGCACTCCCAGACATGCATTGCCACTGGACAGTGTTGACTGTAACAAGTCGCGTGCATGGCAGTGGTGTCCATGGATGGTGGCCATGCCCTGCTGCCCACCCTGTTACACAGCACGCAATAGTAATCATGGAGTTATGGCACTCACCTTCATCGGGTCGGTCCAGTGGATGGTGAGGGCCCTTGCCCCACTTGGCTTTCCTCTGCTCCTCCTGCCGCCGAAGATCACAGGCACGGCGGCATTCCTCCGGGCCTGTGGTGCAAACATGGAGAGAGGAACATCAGTACAATCCTGTAGCAAAGCCCCCTGCCCCCAGGTGTGTGCCCTCCCACCCAGCCAGACCCACCCACCCCACATCCCAGGTGTGTGCCCTCCCACCTAGCCAGACCCACCCACCCACACCCTGATAACACCACCACAGCCAACCCCGGATGGTCCCTCCCCATGTGCTGGACACATACAACAGTGTTACCCATATGGAAGATAAGAGTGTGTTGACATAACACCTACCTGGCCGTGGCACTGTGCCCCTCCTAGCATGTGCCCGCAGGCGTGCTAGCAGCTCCGGCTCCCTCTGCCACAGATCCCCATACCTGTGGCGGCACTGCTCAGCGCTCCTCCCCCGTCCTGTGGCCTCCTCAAGCACAGTGGCCACCTTCTCCCACACCTGGGTTCTGGACCTGTCCAGGGGCACCTCCCCGAACAGTGGCCCATGGTGTGGCTCCACAATGGCCACTAGGTTGGCCAGCTCTATTGCCGACCACTGAGCTGCCCTCCTGCATGCCATGCTCTCTGCTTGATTTGCCAATATGGTGCTCTGCAGCGCAGCTCCTCATGTGCAGATGCTGTGCAGTACAGAGCTGCCATTCCCTATCGTGCTGTCACTGAACAGCGCGATAGAGATGCACCCATGCCTGACGCATGGCACCTAGGGGGCAAAGGTCGGGCACAGGGTCAAGGGTCTCTGGCGCACGGACATACACAGCGCCATTGGAACCCAATGTGTGTAGCGCAATTGGCTGCCTGTGTGCTACCACCATTAGCGGCCTACTGCGCAGTTGGCCCAGTGTGCCTATGGTGGCCCAGTGCCACAGCGCCATGTAGTGACCATCACTATAGCACCACTGGCACAATGGTGGCCATGCCCTGCATTGCCTACCGCACACAGCACGTCAGCAGCGCGGCAGATGCCTGTGTCAGTAACCCGGGCATGCGCAGTGATGTGTGTACTACGCATGTCACAGAACTGCGCCATTGGCTCAGCACGTTCAACACAATTGCGCAAAGCGCAAAAGCGTGATATTCATCCGTCATAAGCAAATCATCTAATCAGCCATTCAATGGCGCAGCACTGCAATTTGCATCTACTTAAAGTTGCACCTTGCCTCATTTGCATGGGTTGCGCTATTAAAGTGTGACATTGGGCTGCAGTGGCCATAGTCGGTTACTGCAGTCTATTGGTGAGTTGCATGCTGTTTGGGAGTGTGGACTGTGGATTTAGGGACATGCATGGGACTGCACAGTCACAGGTAACAACTGCCATTCTTACAGGCTAAATAATGACTGAGCAAGTTGTGGGAGAGGAGGAACACAGTGGTGGGAGGAGGAGGAGGCCTAATTTCACCAAGGCTGAGACCGAAGCCCTGTTTGAGGCCTACCTGGATCAGGAGCCACTTCTCAGCGGATGGCAGGGAACACCTCAAGCCCGTGCTGCTGCATGGGAGGATGTGGCACATGCAGTGAACCTGCATGGCAGCCACCAGTGCTCCATGCAGGAATGCAAGAAAAAGATGGACACGGACAGGAGGAGGATAAAGGAGAAGGTGGCTGCCATCAGGGCAGCACGTGCTGCAACAGGTGGGGGACAGCCAGAGGTGGTACACCTGACCCCACAGGAGGAGGATAAAGGAGAAGGTGGCTGCCATCAGGGCAGCACGAGCTGCAACAGGTGGGGGACAGCTGGAGGTGGTACACCTGACCCCACAGGAGGAGAGGCTTGCTGGAAGCATGCAGCGTAGTGCCATTGAGGGTGTTCTGGGTGGTGGCTTCCAGACAGGTGGTGGCCCATCACTGCATGGTAAGTCATGGTCTGTCTGGGGGGGGCAGGGTAGGTCACATGCAGTAATGCGACTTTGCTTTCCCTTACAGATCCTGAGCATCTGCATGGGTCAGCGGTAGCGGGCCTGTCCACTGAGGACATTCAGCTGGAGTTGGAGGAGGGCCCATCCACCTCCACAGGTATACGTGGCTCAGTGCGACGGTGGGGCCGCCTGGCTGTCCACACTGATGTTGTTGTAACAGGTGCAGAGGAAGCCCTGCCTGTGTCCCAGCATGCCAGCATCCACGGATGCCGGCATGCTGTGCCTGGGGCCGGTGCAGAGTCCGTCACCGATGATGATGTCGCTAACGTCATGGGAAGTGACACGTGTGTGCCACGGGATGGCCACACAGTAGGACACATCGCGGCCATGGCTGTGGGTGGTGCTGCCGTGGAGGCCTGCGTGTCATCACAGTCCCAGCCTGTGCCTGTCAGCACCAGTGGGGCAGCACTGGTGTTTGTTCAGGACAGTGGGACTTTTGCGGCCGCTGTGGCAGCACCACTGAGCCTTGGGGAGCAGCAGCCGGAGGGGCAGCATCAGCAGTCGGCCAATGGGCTTGGGGGTATAGGGTTCAGTGGTGGCATCTGTGCACCACCTGTGGACATGCCCAGACCTGGTTCTGGTGTGCAGCACCCACCCTCAAGGGGTGCTGAGCATCAGGGCTGTGCACATCCTGAGGGACAGGATGCCGAGGAGGCAGATGACCTCTTGGACGAACACACCCGCCTACTGCAAGCATCAGTCCAGCAGCAGATGTGGCTTGCGACATCGGTGGATGCACTGCATGCGGCTCTGGAGCAGGCAGAGCGTCGCAGCAGGGACACTGCTCTGATCTTGGCTGGGATGGACCGGTTGCAGGAGGATGTGACCGCTGCCATTGATTGGCATGCACAGGCATTCACTGCTGTCATGGCCACAATGGGCACACAGTCAGGTGCCCATGCGTCACGAACACCATGCAGTGCACTGTCCACCCCCTGTTCCCGGTGTCATGCGACTCCCTCTCTGTCGACACCGGGTTCAGCTGTGGGCATCCCGAGCACTCCTGGTGCAGGCATGTTCAGTGTGCTGCAGACCCCTGCATGAGCACGGTTGTGTTCATGCAGTGGAACCCCTGGGGAACCATCGTGCCACCCCATGAGGACAGTGGTCAGCCTGTCACTGCTGGTGGGTCTCGGCGGGGCCACCCATGCATCCATGGTGGCCGGGGCACTGTGTCACATGACTGACCTGTCTCCCAGCGTGGCTACTGTCTGGTGCTGTCCTGTGTGCATTGTGTCTTTCAGTGGGCAGTGCACGGGTGGGTACCTGGCCCTGCATGCGGACACACAGTCCACCTGCACACCCTCCCGGCTGCTGTCCACAGTTGCGTGTGTATGATGATGCCTGCATTGCGCTGTACACCAATGTGCAATGGTGCTCAGCATCTGACACACGCACATGGACAGGCAGTGGGCGTGGTGGCCTGTGGACATGTGTGTTGCTAGGGTGTGCGTTCTGGGTCGGTGTGCCTCCTGCCCTCTGTGCATGTTTGTTGCGTTGTGTGTGTGCGTGTGTGTGTGTGTGTCCATCCACATGGCATGTTAATCCTCACCCATCCCTGGTTGTGTGTGTGCTTCTGTGCCCTGCCACTTCCCTTGATGGCATGCACCCCTGGTGTGTGCCCATGTGTGTTTGTGGGTTGTGCCTTAGCCACTGGCGGTTGCGCATGGCCCCATGACTTACCTGGGTTGGCTGAAGTGCTCCTCCGTGATGGTGTCCCAGTGCAGCTGTGTCAGCCAGAGCAGTCGGGGGTCCCATCGCCCAAGGGGGGGACTGCCCATCACCATCATCACCGGCGTCCCCATCGTCCCCATTGCTGTCCCCCTCTTTGACCTGTATGGCTATCCCACATTCGTTGGCCATGTTGTGCAGGATGCAACAGGCCAGGAATAGCCCGCAGGCCTTTGAGGGGTTGTACTGTAGGGCACCGCCGGAGGTGTTCAGGCAACGGAAACGTGCCTTCAGCATCCCGAACACCCGCTCGATGACATTACATGTGGTGGCATGTGCCTCATTGTAGCATTGCTGCGATGGGGTCGTGGGCCACCGGTAGGGTGTGAGCAGCCAGGGATGGAGTGGGTATCCACTGTCACCTGTGTGTAGAGGGTGGAAGTTAGTTTGGTGATCAGCATCGCCCTGCCCCGGCCATGTAGGCCACTACCCATGTCACCTCTGGCCATGCCCCCCCAGGCCCTATGTGTGTCCATGTGGTTTTCATACTCACCCAGTAGGTGTCCAGTGGGGATGTCCCCACTCTTGAATCTGTGGCACAGTCTGACTGGTGCCAGATGAAGGCATCATGTGCTCCCCCAGGGTGCATGGCACAGACATTGATTATGCACCCCCTGGCATCGTACACCACCTGGCAGTTGATGCTGGCATAGCCCTTGCGATTGATGTATGTGGCCCCCTCGGGGCCAGGTGGTGTGCAGATGGCCACATGGGTGCAGTCTATTGCCCCTAGCATGCCAGGCATACGTGCTACCCTGTGGAACTCCTGTATGTTTGCTGTGTGCTCCGCCGGTGTGCTGGGGAAATGGATGTACTCCGCAGCATGTGGCAGCAGTGCGCTGAGGAATTGGGTGAGGTGGCGTGACGTGGCTGACTGGGTTATGCCTGTGGTGTCCCCAGTTGGTCTCTGGAAGGTACCGGTGGCGAGCAAGCACATCCAAGCTGTTACTTTAGTCTCCACTGACAGGGCATGGCTCTGTTGTGTGGGTGCCTGCATCACATTACTGTACAGCTCACAGAGCTGCCTCAGAATTGCCCTATTCAGGTGGTACCAGCCCACAATCTCAGTATCACTGTACAGCTCAAATCTGGTGCAGGCTCGGTACTGCCTGTTGGGGGCATACCGCCGACGGGCCCTTCCACGGCCATGCCCCCCTGCCGCCCGCCTTCTCACCCCCCTCATAACGGCCTCCATCTGGAAGGTGGCACTGGCCATGTCCCTGGCTTGTGTTCACCCCCCCTGGCAGCTGTTACTGTATTCCCCCCGCTGTCCTGACTGCTACTTCCCCTGCACCGGGAACACCTGCCTGTGGTGGCCTCTGTGCTGTGTGGCACTTCCCCCTTCTGCACTGGCTGTGGCTCCCCACACCTTCCCTGTGCCTCTGTGTTCAGGGTGCCCTTCCCTGGCCTGCCCTGTATGTCCCTCCTGCCCTGTCTGTGTGGCTAGAGTTCTGCCTCATGTGCCTTCCCTGTAGTTCTTACCTCCTCCTTGCTCCTTTTTATTTTGGCTCATTTCCGCTATGGCGCAACTTCCGCTTGCTCCCCTATTGTGCATGGCGCAAGTTGTTGAATATCGCACTGCACCATTTATGCATGGTTCCTCCCCCTTCAGTTGCTCAGCATGATTTCGAGGGCACAACTGCCTCCTGCTGAATATCGCAGAATGGCGCAATTTTGGACTTGCGCAGGTGCAACCCTATTGCGCATGGCTCAACTCTTTTGAATATCTGGGCCAAGATGTTTAAATGAAGACACTCTCCACTATGGTGGCAGCGGCTGTTCCCGATCGATTACGAAACTAACATCTGAAAATACACAGCTTCATACCAGGATTGAGGCCTTGAAAAATGCAGCCTGGGCCTCACATATTCAGCTGGTAGGTATCCCTGAGAGGGCAGAAGGCCGTAGTCTACTGTAGTTTCTTATGAAATGGCTGAGGAGTAACATGCAACCATTGCAAGATATGGACTTATGCCCCTTTAGAAAGGCTTATAGCATTAATATGAGGGGGGCACAGAGCGCTTCTAACATTCCTCGAACAGTTTTACTTAAAATGGCCGGTGAGGATGTTAAGGAAAGGATTTTGTCGGTGGCCAGAAGTGCTTATCCACTCATCATAGATAGGCAGGACATTAAACTTTTTCTGGACTTATCTTATACCACCAGAAATAAAAGGAAGCAGTGTGACGCACTCACTGGGCATCGTTAATTCACTTTTGTTACAGGCGTGACTTCAAATTATCTACAGCAGTAAACAGTTTTCATTCTCGGATGTTCAAGGTGCCAGTAGATGGCCTGAAAAGAGTGCTGTGGAGCTATGTTCTCGCACAGAGGTTTTAACTGTGGAGTTCTGTTCCATTTTGCTGTAAGTATCACTGACTGGTGAAATGCAGCATTGGGCAAGACTGCGATATACTCTGCCCTACTTTTGTAGTGAGCACTCCACATTTTATTAGTGCATTGCTTTAATGTGTCTGAACGTGTCAGGGTGGGCTGTTTTGCTATGCCTTGTGAATTCAACTCGCTCACTTATCAGGGATCTTAGGTGGCGATGGCCTGGTGGTGCACTTAGAGTAACGGCATCACCGTCAATTTGCTCTACTGCATGTCAGCCTGTATCATTTTTCCTTTTGCTAGCAATGGTAAGTTCCACTTTTGGAGGCAGTTATACCTGTTTTGATTGCTATTTTCTAATGTTCAATTGTTTATTGTCCACCATATATTCACATTTCATTCAGGAAGAGTTGATTTCTTGATGTAATTGTGTTTAAAGTTTGTTAGTGGGTTCCATGTGTGGACACCTATAACTATTACTACATGAGATATTCATGGTTTAAATAGCAACTTGTTAGCTGCAGTTAACTCTATCTTTGTAACCTCTATCTGTACTACCATTGTCGTTGTCCTGGCAGGCATTAATTATTTTTTCTCCTAAAAGTAATTTGGTATGTAACCCCCTTGGTGAGGTTAGAGGCTAAGGCAGGGTACAGTCTATGACCATAGGTAATTACTGGGTACAGTTTGTGTCTTGGTAGATAATAAGTGGGGAACAGGCAGTTTGTCAAGGAAAGCGTTAATCCTGGGCCACCCTCTGGGGACCTGCTGCTGTCAGGAGGTCACCTTGGGTGAGTAGAATATAAGCGTGGGCATGTAGGGAGTGGGGGGAGACCGAGCGAGGAGGAGGGTTGAAGTGGGGGTGACTGCCCACTCCGGACAGCCGTAGAATTTCTTGACCAAGGTGTAGCAAGCAAGAGCCTGTGGGAGACCGTGGCGGCAGCTGAGGTTTCAAGCCCCGTGTGGGACCCCAAGGTATGCCACCCTGGTGGGACTGGAGTAAGATGTCCCATTGTGACTGCCACCTGAATGTGAGGCGTGAGGTTGAGCCAAGTATAGAGACATCAAGAAAGGTTTTGCTGGGAGCTTCTAGCTCTGAAGCCCTGTGGAGAGAGAGAATAGGTCAAGCAGGGTTGAAGCACTGCTTGCCACTGTTTGGGGTTATGTTGCTCATACATTGTGGGGACAGCCACCCAAGGGAGGCTACATAAAGCTGGCATGGGAGTTTGAGGGGAGCTAGTGGCCCCGATTTGAGAAGTCATCCTGTTCCATGTGGAGAAATCGCAGTGAGCCAATCGAGATGGGTCTTAGGATGGAGGTGGAAGCCCCAAGGTGAAAGGCCAGCCCATTTCATGGGAAGAGAAGCCAGTGAGTAAAGGGAAAAGAGGAGAAGGGGGGCCACATTGGCCCAAGGTGTATCTGGGGAGTAAAGCTGCCTGAATTTGGGAACGTCCGATTCGCGCCCTGTGGGAAATTTGCAAACTGTCTGCTCATATGAACTGTTTGCAGTGTGAAATGTGGGATCATAGCAGTCCAAGATATGTACTGCCTACCTCAACCCAAATATTTTCTGCTCCTTGGAGCGTTCATTAATTTTTTTATTAAATGGGATCCCTACAGTTTGTTCTATAAAGTTGTGGTCTCCAGTTATTTCCTCCAGTGTTATTGTAGCTCACTTTGATTGTCTTTCAGTCCAGCATCCAAAGAGCCTTGCACCCTGGTGTGACAGTAAGACCTGCTAACGCACGCCATTTCTGGAGTAGTATCTGCTGTGGTTCCCCATCCCAATGGACACCATCAGCATACACCTACACACCGGGGAGGAGGTGGTGGGCTACAGGTACATCCCCCAATTCCTTGGTGCAACAATTAGGGGCAATGTTTACTGACTGTGACTGTGATGCGTAGTTGTGAGATGTTTCTCTCTGTAATATGACTCCACCGTTGTTTTTGCTGCTCTGTTGAAAACAATAAACTTAAAATAAAAATGAAAAGCTGGAGTTATCACCAAAAGCACTCCAGCACATACGCTTTCCCCACTTCTGTGTTCAGTTCATAAAACCTTCTAATGCCCCTCCTCCAGGAGTGCCTGGTATGCTGGACTTCTCCCCATTATAGAAGATCTTTGGAGGTATATGTACCATATTCATCAAACTTATAGACTGCATATTTTGTTTGACAGTTCATTTTCAGTATTTCTTGCATCCTTGTTGTTACTGAACATCGAGTTCCATGCAGAGACTGGACTATAATGTTGAATCAGTAGTGTCTAAGCTCCAGTACAGAGTCTACCAGATAGTCTGTCTTTCTGGACATGTAAAAACTGGTTTCCACAGCTTGAATGGTTCCTTGCTTCTGTGTCTGGTTTAGCTGTGTGATGCGGCTGGTCTAGTCGAAAGATGTTCACGGTCTCTGTGATGTTCACCACACTCTGCAATTGGAAGCTGAATACTAATGAAAAACTATATTTAAAAAAAAAGGAAACTTTTTTTTTACGTTTCTATTTATCACCTCTGGGACCAGAGCTCTCTCAGGCTCCCAACTCACCTTGCAGCTCTACCGCCCACTGTGACCCTGCCTTCTTCAAGTACATTACTCTCTCCCTGCGGGACCCATGGGCCCCAAGGTCCATGAGGAGACTGAAGGGGCACAGGCAGCGGTCCAGTGTTGGGCGTATGGTGGCCAGGCACTGTGGGGCCATCGCCTATCTGAGGCTGAAGGGGTTTTTCCTGTTTGTTCCCCGTGAGCTCCCTCCCCTCCCCGAGTGTGGTGTGCAGTGATGCCATGGTGCACGGCAACTTGCTGGCATCTGCCATGCTCCCCACACGTCTGGTCCTACATCCTGCAGTGCCCCCGGTCTCCACCGAGGGTCACTGGGATGTCAGACAACCCCACTGCCCTCCCCCGGGAGAGGAGAGGAGAGGAGAGCAGTCCATTGGATGCTCAATCCTCTCCCTCCCCCGCCGACCCCCGGCACCCAAGCTCTCTCTCGAATCTGGGTCGCCGATGCAGTGTGAGGTGTGGCGTCCAGTGCCTCAACCCTCAGCACCACTGGGCCGGCGCCAAAAAGGAAACCTTTTAATGAGCAAATTGAAAAATACTTTAGAAATACAAAGTAAATACCTGACTACTTTTAAAAATTAAAGACCTTTTCTGCCTGCTATTTTTGGTACTACTGGTCCTTTAATGGCAGTGACTCCCATCATGGTGGTTCATGTGGAGCAAGTTGTGCTCCCATGGGGAAGACTCAGGTTTGCGTCCTGAGCCTAACTTCTTCCACTGAGCAAGAAGAGTCATGGGGTGCTGCCGGAGCAGCATAGACATACTGCATAAGCAGCACACTCAGACATGCTGCCGAAGCCATGCACTCAGACATCCTGCCAAAGCCGTGTACTCAGACATGCTGCCGAAGCCGTGCACTCAGACATCCTGCCAAAGCCATGCACTCAGACATGCTGCCAAAGCCACACACTCAGACATGCTGCCAAAGCCGTGCACTCAGACATGCTGCCAAAGCCACACACTCAGACATGCTGCCAAAGCCACACACTCAGACATGCTGCCAAAGCCGTGCACTCAGACAGGCTGCCAAAGCCACACACTCAGACATGCTGCCAGAGCTGTGCACTCAGACATGCTGCCAAAGCCGTGCACTCAGACATGCTGCCAAAGCCACACACTCAGACATGCTGCCAAAGCCGTGCACTCAGACATGCTGCCAAAGCCGTGCACTCAGACATGCTGCCAAAGCCGTGCACTCAGACATGCTGCCAAAGCCGTGCACTCAGACATGCTGCCAAAGCCACACACTCAGACATGCTGCCAAAGCCGTGCACTCAGACATGCTGCCAAAGCCGTGCACTCAGACATGCTGCCAAAGCCGTGCACTCAGACATGCTGCCAAAGCTGTGCACTCAGACATGCTGCCAAAGGCGTGCACTCAGACTTGCTGCCAAAGCAGTGCACTCAGACATGCTGCCAAAGCCATGCACTCAGACATGCTGCCAAAGCTGTGCACTCAGACATGCTGCCAGAGCTGTGCACTCAGACATGCTGCTGAAGGCGTGCACTCAGACATGCTGCCAAAGCTGTGCACTCAGACATGCTGCCGAAGCCATGCACTCAGACATGCTGCCGAAGCAGCACACTGAGACTCAGTGGTGTAGGGGTGTTACTTTTCCTGCTGCATGAATGCCTTATCTAGTGGGTTGGCGGGAGGGCATTTGTCATGGAAGACCATGCCATGCTAGCCCCCCTAGAGTGTGGATGACTCCCAATGGGGTGGTGGTCGGGTTAAATCATGGATAAAATCAGCACACCTCGAGTGTGGTGCTCCAGCACCGACCCCATGTCACAATGTTTTATGACCCTACTCTCCTCTCTCCGTGTCCACTAGTTGAACATGCCATATGATCTGGTGTGCCAGAGCCCTACCACAAGCAGTTTCCTTGTGCTGTGGCCAATCAGGCAGCAGAAAATCAGAAGGAGAACCTTAGGCAGCAGCATGGTGTGCAGACCGGAAGCAGCCAGCAGAAAGGAGCTGATGCAAGACTGGGGTGCAGTTGGGGTTTTGGAAACTGAAGGCCCAAGCATTCGTATATGCTATGCAGAGGAAGCTGGAGTATATAACCTGCTGTACTAAGGCAGAATTGGTCAAACCTTTGAATCCAAATGAAGGCCTAGGCCTTCAAGCTACTGCTTGGCTACTCCACTGGTTATGAGCCCAGTTGGGGGAAAGAATGTATATGTAAAAATAGTGCTATTTTACTCTGTGTGTCTGTGTGTGTGTGTGTATGGTAGATTTAGTGCCATGTTCTCCAAGGTGTACAGTTCTTTGAATATACGCAGGTTTCTAGGATTTGTTCTGGCAGTCTTGGAAGCAACACCCTATTTCTTATTCCTGACACTTAGCATTTAGATGAACTACCTGATTTGATGATAAAAGGCACAAACTAACCAAACCATTGTTCCCTGTTTGTCTGTAGTCTTCTTTCAGCCCAGCACAATCAGAACTGATGGGAAGTCACTGCTGACAGTGAATCTACAAGACACAAGGGGTTTTTGCCTCACAGCCAGGGTTTCAGTATGCCTCCTTGGGGATGGAAGCAGAGACTGACTCAGTCATTCCCATCCTGTAATGGTGAAACTGAATCTGCTTCATAAATACACAGCCTCAATTCTAGGCTAAGTGTGGTGAGATTTTTAATAGCCTCACTATGACAGCTGGCAGATAATATGATACCGTTTATTCGCACTGCGGTACAGCTATTATACACAGATGTTACAACACACAAGATTTTAGGGCCCCATAGGCTTCTAGCTCAGGTATAATCCCAGAATCATGCGTAGCCATGGCAACTGTCAACAAAATGTATCATTGGTCCAAGGAAATGTATACAACTGAATCACCTGACATCTCTTCTGAGGATTAATGTGGTCACAAACAGATCTTTCAATCCCCTCCGTGATCCCCTGTATATCCATGGAGTGTAATACAGATGCAGGCAGTGGGGGACAGAGGGCACCAAAGGGGAAGGGAGAACTGTCAGGGTCAGAGGTAATGTTGAGCAACACTTTTTGTCCTTATAGCTTTTTGGCCAGCAGTGGTTTCCTCAAGCCTGCTTCAGGCTACTGCCAGCAAACCCCAGACCCAACCACCGCTCCCCTCTACTGTCTCTCAGATGGGGTAGACATGGGGAGGGACCTGTAGGTGCCAGCACCACCACTGATGGCTGCCAGTGCACATAGGGTTTTCAATTTTCTCCCTGGCTTCCCCCTTCCCTGGGGCCCTTGCACAGGATATGCATCTGTAGGCACATCACCTCGGGTGCACATAGCAATATTCTGCAGGGGAGACAAGCTCCCTTGGCACGCCACAGGGGTTGCAACAGTGATAGAAGCAGGGCGCCTCCCTCCCCTGGCTGGTAGCACTGCCACATGGCAGCGCTTCCCAACCTAGCTGCATAATGGACCTCCTGGCTCTGCTTTCAAACCCAGGTTGTCAGCACAGAAGTGTGTGATGCTTCTGCTGGGCCATGAGGTGGTCCTTACTACTGTTTGAGTATACTTTAGATAACTTACCTTACTTTTTATAATCTGAAACAATTTACAAATATTCAAAAATAATCCATGGTTTATTCACAGAACCATGGTACACCTTGACATACACTGTCAGAACCATAATACACCTTGACATGTGCTGACAGAATCATGGCATACCATGACATGTGCTGACAGAACCACGGTACACCTTGATACATGCTGACAGAACCATGGCACACCTTTATATTTGCTGATGGAACCATGGTACACCTTGATACATGCTGACGGAACCATGGCACACCTTGATATGTGCTGACAGAACCATGGCAAACCTTAATGTGTGCTGACAGAACCATGGTACACCTTGATACGTGCTGACAGAACCATGGTACACCTTGATATGTACTGATGGAACCATGGCACACCTTGATATGTGCTGACAGAACCATCACACACCTTGATATGGGTTGACGGCACCATGGTACTCCACAATATGCACTGATGGAACCATGGTACCTCTTGTTATACACTGACGGGACCATGGTACACCTTGATATGCACTGACAGGACCATGGTACACCATGATATGCACTGACGGAACCATGGTACCTCTTGATATGCACTGATGGAACCATGGAACACCTTGATGTGCACTGACAGAACCATGGTACACCTTGATATGCATAGACAGAACAGAGGTACACATCGATATGCACAGACAGAACCATGGTACACATTGATATGCACAGAGAGGACCATGGTACACCTTGATATGCACAGACTGAACCATGTTACACTTTGATATGCATTGACAGAACTTTGGTACACTTTGATATGCACAGATAGAACCATGTTACACATTGATATTCACTGACAGAACTTTGGTACACTTTGATGTATAGCATATGGTGGAACACTGTTCAGCATGGAAATCCATGCCTAGAACAGCCTTGTTGTGCTGCAGTAGTGACGTCAGGATGTTGTTGTGCTGCACTAGTGATATCCATACACTATAAAAGATTTTGTATGAGCAACCATACACATACACGGCTGTTGTTTAATCTCAAGGTTTCCATGGTACCAAGAGACCTCTCAATCTGCACTCTCAAGGGCTCTTGTTATCATGGAAACCTCTAAACTGAACAACAGCCTTGTTGTGTATAATTGCTCATATACAATCCTCTGAGTTCTGACAGAATTGCAGTACACCTTGATGTGCACTGACAGAACCATGATACACCTTGATATGCACTGATAGAATCATGGTACACCTTGATATGCAACATCAATAAAAGTAAGAGTCAATGCACACCCTTCCACCCCAAATGTGGGTAAATGTAACAATAAACAATATTTTTCTGCCTGGATTGATCTCTTGCTCGTTTGAATTCCAAAAGGAGTGGGGGTCTCTTAGTATTCACCTCAGGGCCCTTGATACACACTAACAGAACAATTGTATGCATTGATATGTTCTAACAGATCCATGGTACACCTTGATATGCACTGACAAACACAAAGAAATTTCATTGTTAAAATTCAACAATTCTTGCTTTTATTTCATTTTCAGAATTCCCTCCATGAGAGCTCAACATTTTGCCCTGGTTGGGCTTCTTCAGGGGAGAGGGTTTCTAGTTTAAAAATATACATAACCAATATTTTTCTGAATTAATTATCTATCTATTATAACCACACCCTTCTGTGTCTCACACTGTCTGTGAGGCGCCCCTTGCCAAGCAATTCATCATCAAAAATTCATCGTGATCATCTCTGTTATCCGAGTGGCTAACCCCACATTCATTAACTTTTTGCACATTATTATCATGAAGGAGGTGCCCTTATGTCATTTTATCAATAATTTCTCACTGCATCAAGTTCCTAACAAAACTGTGTATGCAAACTATTATAATTAATGCTCAGAAAAATGGCAAATACAACACATATCATTTCTTTCATTAGTAACTGTTGTCTCACCATCCCTATTATTTGTGAGAAATAACTGCATACGTTTAGTATATAATTTACAAGACATTCATAACCATAATTTGCCTCTCATTCTGTTTTCATTTTTTGTATTATTTCTTCCCAAACTGAGTGTGCAACACTCTTCACTTATTCTGTATCTAAATCACACAAAACGTTCATGTCAAGCCTTTTTATGATGTTTGAATTGTCACAGCAACTTTAGCAAAAACCTTCTGATTGTTTTTTGTCTCTAGAAAATCTTGCATTTGTGGCGTTTTGGTTCTCTTGAGTCCTATGGTAATACTTTAACTTTCGGCAGACAGCGGCAGTGTGTCCCCTGAATCCACACCACTGGCAAGTTATGGGCTCTCGGGAAGACAGAGGAGGATCCGGTCACTGTCGAGGTGGTTGCATAGCACTAGTATTTGCAGAGGAGGCAGTTGAGCTGATGTGTAAGGTATTGACAGTTGAAATAAGCTTGTCAATCATTGCTCATTGCTGTTGGAGACACATGGCGTGTAAAGCCAGTTGTGAGGTTTGGGGCGCCTGAGCACCGTCAGACTGAAACATTGAGGTGGACTTTTGGGCTAGCCATGCAGCTTGCATGGTGTCTGTCCAGGTGGTTGGCTTTTGCTATATGACATGGGTATGAAATTGAGAAGGTAGTCCCTGGACAAAGGCTGTTACTTGCTCTTGCTCTGTTTTCTGTAGGCATTTGCATCGAGTCTCGATGTCCACAATGAAGGCTTCAAGAGATCTGGTGGGTTGCATTGTATGTTCCCACAGCTGTTGCTCCAATAACCAGGGTGGGTGTGCTTGGAGAAAATGGCCTTTGAAGGTTGTGTACAGTGTGGCAGTATCTCCTTTGAGTTGTTCTGGAAGTGCACTGAACCAGGAAATGGCAGGCCCTCTCAGAAGCAAGCAGAAGGCATTAGAGATGTGCAAGGTATCAGTCCAACCACTGAAGGAAATCCATGCTTGGAATTGGTCCAGCCAGCAGACAGCATCTTCATGGAGGCAAGGCTGAGAAGGGTACTGGTTGTAGACTGGTATGGGCTGTGGACTGTGGTGAAATAGCTTTAATGTAGGCCAGGTCATCTTGAATAGCTTGCATAGCTAGTGCTCCTTGAGCAGAAATAGAAGACTGGATGTCAGGAAGGATTGTTTCGATTTTGTAGCCCCACGCCCTTGAGGTGGGTGACGGTAGGACGACGGATGCTCCGGCACCCATATCTGTGTCATCGTCAGACATCGTTGCTGGAGATGAGCTTCATTTCATCAAGTGAAGGTCGTACGGGTGAGAAGGAGTTGCCGTCATGCAGGATACAGGACGTCGTGTTGTAAATGAAGTGGCAAGCAAAATTTATTTTTGTAGACACAAGCACAAATCTTTGTAGCCAAGTTCATCAGTTGACATCTTAATAAAGAATTCCCACTCAATTTGGTGTTGTTTGTTATTTAAATAAAGGTTTTGTTGCAAAAATCAGCTATTTGTTGCTGTGCCCATTCATTTAGATGGGAATGCCATTGATTTCAGTGGAGTGAGGTCAATTTTTGCCCTTCACAAGATGGCCGCTGAACACTGACATACAGTTCCTGTGGGATTTGACTGGCTTGACTGTAGCAAGATGGCTGCCAGCAAGGGAGTTAAGGTTCACTTCCTGTCTTGTTGTTTTGCTGTTCCCAAGATGGAGGATTTCTTCCATGAGGCTGCCTTGCTGCTGAACAATGTTCAAAATGGCGATTGCCGCCCTGCAGAGCTTCTTCCCCAACCCTGACAGGGAAAATGGTGGGCTTTTTCTGTGGTGAGTGACACTGCAGGGGAATCTGTATTTATTTGACTGCATGTTTATTTTCAGCTGCTGCCATGTATTTACTGTGCTTTGATTCTTTCTGTTAGTTTTTATTTGCTTTCCTTGATGTTGAATACTGTGCTTTGCATGAAATGTCAGGGGCGCTGTGTTATTTTAATTTTATTATTATTAATATTTTTTGTTTTGTTTCCCCTGCTCCCGATTTATCTTATTTATTTTTTTGTTATGATGCAAAGTGGTGGCTGAGTGGCAGCTTTGTCTGCTGTCTCGTGAGTTGGGCAGCTTATTTGACTATCCCTCGTTGCTGTATTTAGTTCTATGTGGCTTTGCGGGGAGAAGATCTACTCCGAGTAGTTCCAGGGATGAGAAGAGAACT
This sequence comes from Neoceratodus forsteri, assembly GCA_016271365.2. Classification (NCBI taxonomy): domain Eukaryota; kingdom Metazoa; phylum Chordata; order Ceratodontiformes; family Ceratodontidae; genus Neoceratodus; species Neoceratodus forsteri. The sequence continues at coordinate 84,483,020 of JADMNL010000034.1, forward strand.
GCGGTAGTTTTCCAGGAGAGGAGCTGGTGAGGCAGGGAGCAGAGATGACTCCATGTGCAACAATCCCCTATGTATTTGCTGTTTTTTTTTCTCTTGCCACTGTTGAGTTATTTATATGCCCTTTGTACTGTGTGGCTGGTCGGGATAGAGGACCGCTCTCTGTGTGGCTCAGTGTGTCAGCCTGGAGAGGGAAGAGCATGTAGCAGAGCCATGCTACAGGAGGAAGCCAGAGGGCTGCAGCAGTTTAGGGGTCTCAGTTGAGCCGCGGTTTGTGTGGAACTGCAGAGTGGGGCAAGCTGGAGGGCCAAGTGTGGAGCGGATCGCTCTGTTTTGCAGTAGCAGGACTGGCAAAAGGGAGGAAGCAGTCTGTTGTGGCTGTAGAGAGGGCAGTTTGAAGTGTGGAGCCGCATTTTCATGAGGACCACGGGTTAAGCGCTCTCTGAGGGGCTGCTGGAGTAGCCGCGGTCCTTTGTAGCTTGGAGGAGGGACAGCAGCGATGCGGAGTAGGACATGAGAAGCACCGATCAATCCTGGTTGCAGTTTTTACAGCATGACTGTGTTTTTGAAGTGATCAGCCCATGGTTGTAGCCGTGTATTTGCATAGGAAGTGGCTGGTTTTCTTGCAAGTATTGGGGCTGATTTATTAAATTTTTTTTTTCTTTTAGCTGCAGTCCTTACTGGGAGAGGCATACGTTTGAGAGCTGCAGCTGGAGATATAGAGGGGGTGGTTTTGGATGGCAAAACGGAGAGTTTCTGAATGAGGCCCAGCCATGAGGTTGGAGCTGGGGGGGTACAGTTTTGGAGCTCCAAGAGGTACAGGTCGCATTAAATTTAAAAGTTCAGTCACGGAGCTGCTTGCCAGCAAGGTTTAACACTTTTACTTTTAGTAGTCTTTGACAGTAGGAATGCTGCAGGTTGCTGTAGACATGATAGACAGTTCAGCTTTTCCTCTGGCAGCCAGGGCTGTAGTTAAATCATCAGCATTCATACAATTCAGGCATACTGGGGTGATGATTTGGGGTAACCAGTGGCACAGGAAACACGAGATGGGGGGTCTAGACAGAAGAAGGGCCGCATTCTCCACCATGTGTGACATTTTGGTTATTTGGTCTGCCACTAAAAGGACCCCTTACCTTCTCTGTGGTCTGCCAGACCCTTCAGTTGCTCTGGTGAGGACCCCATCCGGACCACGTTAATAACTAGACGGACGTATAAAATAATAATAAGGCAGGTTTATTCTGTGCTGCAGATGTTCTTCTCCTGAGGACAAGCCCCAGACTGGCTAATTCTTTGACTGACAGGCAACATGGCACTGCCAGGCAGTGCAACAATTAGATACATGCAGGTTCTAAGTGTTCTTAAAGGGGCGGCAGCTTAACATTAAGCCCCATACTTAATGTGTGCTTCATACATCTTAAAAACTACTGTAATGCCTGAAACCGAATGACATATTGAGGTGTGGGATTACTTTATACGGGAACTAGCTGCACAGAACCTATAACAGTATCTACCATACACATTTATATATTTTTAATTTAATAAGCATAAAGAATCTTTGATTATTTGTAGGTGATAGACTAAGCAAAACAGAAATAATACTTCTAACTGACACTATAAACATCAAGCAATAAGATGTAGTGCAGAAAGTAATAAATACATACACACAACATACATACAATATACATACATACAACACACATACAACCATACATACATACACACAACATACATACATACAACCATACATACATACAACATACATACATACAATAATACATACAACATACATACAACACACATACATACAACATACATACATACATACAACATACACACGACCATACATACATACATACACACAACACACACACATACATGCAACATACATATGTACATACAACATAGATATACCTATGCAAACATCATACATACATTCATGAAAAGGGTACCAATTTGGTTTGGCTGTTCTGGACTATGCACTGACAGAACTATAGCACATCCCAATATGCACTGACAGAACAATGGTACACTTTGATATGCACTGACAGAACCATGGAACACCTTGATATGCACTGACAGAACCATGGTACACCTTGACATGCACAGGCAGAACTGTGGTGCACTTTGAATTACAGCGTGAGAATTATGGTGCCTCTTGATATATGCTGACAGGACCATGATACACCTTGATATGCACTGACAGTACTATGGTACACTTGAGATGCATATACAGAACCATGGTAACCTTGAAATGCACTGACAGAACCATGGTTCACCTTGCTATGCATTCACATAACCATGGTACACATTGATATGTGCTGAGAGAACCATGGTACAAATTGATATTCACTGACAGAACTAAGATACACCTTGAGATGCTCAGGCAGAACCATGGTGCATTTTGAATTGCCATGGCAGAACTATGGTGCTCCTTGATATATGCTGACAGAACCATGTTAACCCTTGATATACGCTGACAGAATATCATACTCCTTAATATATACTGACAGAATCATGGTACTCTTTTATATTTGCTGACAAAACCATGGTACCCCTTGATATTTGCTGACAGAATCTTGGTACACGTTGATATATGCTGACAGAACCATGGCACCCCTTTATATATGCTGACAGAACCATGGTACCCTTTGATATTTGCTGACAGAACCATGGTGCACTATGGTATATGCTGACAGAACTATAGTACCCTTTGATATTTGCTGACAGAACAGTGGTGCCACTTGATATTTGCTGACAGGACCATGCTACACCTTGATATGTAATGACACAACCATGGCATTCCTTTATATATGCTGACAGTACTATGGTACCCCTTGATATTTACTGACAGGACCATGAAACACCGTGGTATATGCTGACAGAACCATGGTACCCTTTGATATTTGCTGACAGGACCATGCTACACCTTGATAAGTAATGACACAACCATGGTATATATCAGAATGTGCCAGCAGAACCATGGTGCACCATGATATGCACCGACAGACCCATGGTACCCTTGATGTGCACTGACAGAACCATGGTACACCTTGATATGCACTGACAGAACCTCATGAAATGGGCATCAGAATTCAGACATCCTGATTGGTGCTTACCTGTGTGATATTCCTTCTTACGCACAGGAAAAAGTACCAGCAGTGCCCTGTGGGCACTGATCCTAGTAAACATGCCAATTAGAATGTTGGCAAATCTGAAATCAGCCATCTTGTTTAACCAACTGAAAGTGGCACTACCAGTCTATACAATGGCATCTTTAAAATAAAATAAGACAGTACCTCTGACCTCTTGTTCACTTCACCTCAGTCTTTCAAAATTTCAATCCATCTGCATGTCTCCTCGTGAATGCAGCAGGTATTAAAGAAAAAAACGGAACAGCCGCGCTCTCTCTCTCACCCATTCCGCCCACTCGCTCTTGAATGTAAAAAAATGGAACAGCCGCACTATCTTTCTCCCCACCTGCTCGCTCTTGAATGTTTTAGTTTTCATTACATCTCCCTATCTCCTAATGGGTGCAGCATGTAGTAAATGGGGAAAAAAAAAACCGGATAGTCACGATCTCTCTCAGCTCGCCCGCTTGTTCAGAATCCACTTCTTGGGGAAAAAAATAAACGAACAGCCACAATCTTTCTCCCAGCCACCCACCCACTCATTTAGAATCCACTTGTTTGCAAAGTCCCAGCCCACCCAGTTGTTCAGAATCAACTTCTTTTACAAATAATTTAAAAAAAAAAGACATTTTTCATCTTCGTTGTCTTCACACAGCATGGGAGGGGTGACTACTGCCATGACAACCAGACCTAAACTACAGAAGCTTTTGTAGGACAAAATTCCTTCACTCAAAAAAAAAAAAACCACACATAACACACTTAGGTGGATGAACTATTTTATTAAAAGTGACACAAACATACATGTTTTTTCCTACTTAAAATTGGGAATTTTACCTACAAAATGCAGTTGCATTATAGATGGCCATTTCATAAGCGCAATAAGCCACTCAAGTGTGTGCGTTAGACACTTTAACACATGGCTAGGAGGCTAGACTCACTTGGCCGATAGCCTCGTGCCTCACTGCGCCTCCTAGCCGTGTGTTAAAGTGTCTAACGCACACCCTGTCGTGGCTTATTGCTTACATCATACACCTTGATATGCACTGACAGAACCACAGTACACCTTGATGTGCACTGACAAAACAATCATACACACATTGATATGCATAGACAGAACCATGGTACAACTTGATATGCACTGACAGAAGAATGGTACACTTTGATATACACTGAGAGAACAATGATACACCATGATAGTCACTTATGGAAACATTATACACTGTTATATGTACAGACAGAACCATGTAGCATCTTGATATGTAATAACAGAACCATAGTACACTTTGAAATACATTTACAAAACTATGAAACGTTGATATGTGCTAACAGAACGAGAGTGCACATTGAGACATGCTGCTAAAACCATGGTGCACCTTTATATGTGCTGACACATCTATGTTACACCTTGTTATGTGTTGACAGAACCATGGTACATCATAATGTACACTGGCAGAAGTATGGTACACCTTGATACTGTATGTACTCACAGATCCATAGTACATGTTGATATGAAGAGACAGAACTATTGTACACCTTGATATGACATGACAAAACCATGGTGCACCTTGTTTTGCACAATATAACAATGGTACACCTTGATATTCACAATGAGCACCATGGCACACCTTAGTATGCACAGATCTAACAATTTTACAACTTGATATACACTGACAGTGCCATGATGTACCTTGATATGGACTGACAGAAGCATGGTACACCTTGATATGCACTGACAGAACCATGATACAGCTTGGAATGCACAGTTATAACAACGTTACTCTTTGAGATGCACTGACAAGATCATGGTACACCATGATATGTGCTGGCAGGAGCTCTGGGCACCTGGATATGCACTGACAGGACCACAGTACACCTTGATATGCACAGAAAGAACCATGGTACACCTTAATAGTCATAGATATAACAGTGTTACACCTTGATATGCACAGAACAAACCATGTTACATCTTAACGCTCATTGGTATAACAGTGTTACACCTTGATATACACAGAAAGAACCATGTTGCACCTTAATATGTACAGATATAATAGTGTTACACCATGATATGCACGGACAGGACCATGGTACACCCTAAGATGCACAGAAAGCACCCTGGTACACCGTCAAATGCACAGATACAGGAGTGTTACACCTTGCTATGCACTGACAGAATCATAGTCCCAATTGCTATGCAGAGATAACAACGTTAAACCTTGATATGCACTGACAGATCCATGGCATGCCTTCATATCCATCGACAAAACTGTGGTACACCTTGATATGTGCTGACAGAGTCATGGTACACCATGATATGTGCTGGCAGAACCACTGTGTAGCTGGATAAGCACTGGCAGGACCACAGTACACCTTGATATTAACCTTGGTTCAAAGCTCTGTCCACATGCTGTGAGACCACACTGAAGGTGAGACGGATAGAAGCCTCTAATAAATTTTTAAAATTGTGCTATTGTGTACTGTGTACTGTGTGGGAGTGTCTCCTAGCAACAAGTGCTGAGAAGCAGGAAATGTAAGGGCTGTGGATTTTATTGCCGGATGGCGAAACTACACCCACGTTGGGGCTGTACAGACATTTTAATCTCTATTTTCTACCTTAGTACAGTGTTTGTACTCACATTCTGAAGGACCCAAAATGCTTTAAATTGAATACCTGTGTTTTTGGTAGCGTTTGGGGAAGGACAGTGGTCATGTGACTTGGGAGCCATTTCTGGGTCATACAACATAAATTTGTAGCCCCAAGCGAGCGGGGTGAGCATGCAGTTGCTGCATGGTTGAGCGTGTCAAGCATGGAATGAGGAGAAGGGGGTCCAGTGATACCAACCAATTAAGGTAAAGGCAACTATTTGTGTTGGAGTGTTCTACGTTGAATGGTATTGGAGTACACGTATGTGAAAGGAGCACACTGAGTTGGGAATTAGCAAGGTAAAGACAACGCAGTCCTCCACTGAAAAGAAATATACAAACAGTTGTTTTTTGTTGCTAACTGCTGATTGTCATAATGAATATCAATGGAGGTTTTGTCACCCTGAGCTCAGGTGAGGTTGTCATGACCTACATTATTTGTAACAACTTCAGCAAAGATCACAATGCAAGTTTTGAAGGGCTAAAGTGCAGCCAATGTCACAAAATTGAAATCCTCAAGACTAGGATAATCGAGCTTGATGCAACTTTAAAATCCCAAGCTGTGACATTATGCAAAACAACAAGTGATATGGCGGTGCACACAACAAAATACTTACATGCAGAACTACAACCAAATAACCCTAGTGATTCCTCACTGAAGAGAAATAGGGTCATAGAGAGGATGACTCTGATTGGTCCCGTTTAAAAAAAAAAAAAAAACTTGCACAAAAAAAGGCCGTAGAGCCATCAATTTTATAATACCCCAGCACAATAGCTTTGACGCTATTAGTAATATAGATCCAGAAACCAACTTAACACCAGAACAAAATAATGGTTCAGTTATTACTAATGAGAACGCTAGGGCAGACAAAATAAATCAACCAACCACGTCTAGACTCATACCTGACTCAAACAAAAATGAGGTAATGGACACAAATACTGAGGCAAGCCAGACATCTGCTTTAGATAACCTGGGGGGGAGGTATTGAAGTAAACAACCTTAATAGTTCCCCAACCACCAATGAACCAAGACAAATCTTAGTCCTTGGGGATTCCTTGCTGAAAAGTATGCAGATGGACTTATTTGCAACGAGGACAAGGCGATCTGAACTTGCTCGAGCTTTAGGGGCACAGAAATCGGGGACATTGAAAAGATGTCCACAAACAATCTCAAACATGCAGGAACTAACCCTCTTGTGGTGGTACATGTGGGCACAAATAATATCAACAATTCTAATACTGAAGAAATAAAAAGGGATTACTCGTCTCTAGTGAAAACTTTAAAACAAAGTGGCAGAGAGGTCTGTGTATTTGAAATCCTGCCAGTCCCCAGAGCAAACAGAGTGAAAACGGCAAAAATAAAGGCTTTAAATGAATGGGCAGTGAGAGAATCAATAGCCTGCCTTAATCACTGGGAGCAGTTCGTTGATAATTACAGTATGTAATGCTGGGAGGGGTTACACCTCAGCAAAAGGGGAAATGCTGTGCTAGGAAAGACTACTGTAAAGTTTATTAACAACCATTTAAACTAACTGTCGGGGGGCAATAGGGTCCTACCCTCCCTACACCTCAACAGGTCACTATTAATAAGGCACTCAAAATTATGAGTACTAAGAAGTCGTAACTTACTTAAGACTAGTGAATTTACCGCTTTAATAATCCAACAAGACATTGACATGATAGCTATTAGTGAAACCTGGCTGGATGACTCATTGGACTGGTGCAACAGTGTCCCTGGTTGTACTGCATACTATAAGAACAGAGTAAACAATAGAGGAGATGGGGTCTGCATCTATGTAAAATGCTCAATAGAATCCTCAAAATATGTACTGGGCATGGACAGCGTAGAGGGTGTCTGTATCCAAATAAAATCCCCCAGCAGGAGCTTACAAATTGTTTACTTATATAGGCCCCCTTCGTCGCACTTCAAATATGATAAAGAACTATATTGATTAATAATCAAAATGTCTGATATAGCTGACATTTTCATTGTTGGAGACTTAAATCTTCCTGGTATTCACTGGGACCTTTTTAAAGCAGGTACACAGCAGGAATCCCTAATACTAGAACCCATCATAGAAAATGGACAAGAGCAAATAGTCACCAAACCAAAAAGGGGTAGTAATATCCTTGACATTGTCCTAACCAACATATCAAAGGAATTGTCAAATGTATCAGTCATGGCACCATTGGCCAACAGTGACCATAATGTTATATCCTTTTTTATTAATAAACATACTTCAGTCCTCAAAGCTGCTTGTTTTCACTTAAACTACAATAAAGGGAATTACAGGGAAATCATATGATTGGCAAAATGTTATGGCCAATCAGTCGGCCGAGGAATGTTGGGTCTTCTTGAAAACTATAAAAATCAGAAACCACATTTATCCCTATTAGGCAAGTAAGGAATTCTAGGGGGGGAATCCCACCATGGCTAACCAGAAGAGTAAAGAAACAAATTAAAAAAAGGAAAGAGCTTTCAAGAAACTAAAGAATAACGTCATGTTGCACGATTTCTTGTTAACTTTTGTTCTGTGGGGGGCTCCACCCCCACACCCCCCATTGCGGGGTCTGCAAACCCAGACCCCCCCACTAAAGATTCTAACTCCGGGGGGGTCCAACTCGGAGAGCACACAGGTCCGGGTTTCAAAAATGCCGTACGCTATTAAGCATACGACATTATGGCCTGGTATGAAGAAGAACCCCTGTGAACACAATAAGGATATTTACCAAAATGAACCAGAGATTGAAACACATAATTAAAGAGGAAAGGAACAAAACTGAATTCAAACTTTCAGTCAGCAAAGATCAGAAAGCATTCTTTGCATATATTAATAATAGCAAAAATCCAACTATACCCTGGGGCCAAAAACAGAAAATAATACTGAATTAAGGGGACCATTACACATAGCCAATGCTTTTAATACATTTTTTGGCTCTGTCTTTACAACTGCCAACCCTATCTCTACCCTATCCTTACTTTCCAATGACAGGTTTTAAAATATCAATCATAATTTATTTATAAAAAGCACCTTTCTAAAACCAAGGTGCTTGTACATAACATAAGCAATAAAATACATAATTCTGAATTTAAGTAAAATGTTACATTTAAAATTCACTATTAAGTTACTATTCATTAAAACCACCATATGCTGACTCAAATAAGTAAGTCTTAAGTGCAGTTTTAAACTCCTGGGTCATCAGACAATCTCATATCTGATGAAGTAAAGAATTCCACAGGGTCGGGGCCACAAAGCTAAAAGGCTGGGCCCCAGATGTCTTTAGGCGGACCCTGGGAATCTCTAGCAGTCTCTCGTCAGTGGATAAGAGGAAGAGGTTAAAAAGGTCCTGAATGAACTGAAAGACAAATCCTCCCCTATGCCTGACAATATACATACCAAATTCATCAAAGAAATGGTAGATGAGCTGACTCCACCCCCCCCAACTATCTTGTTTAATAAATCTTATAACTCTGGCCTGGTCCCAACTGACTGGAAAAAGGCCATTGTAATACCTATATACAAAATGGGTAACAGGAATAAAACCTGCAACTACAGACCCATTAGTCTCACTTCAGTCATTTGCAAAGGCACAGAGAAACTACTTAAGAACAGACTGGACAGGGAAATTAAAGGAAAGGAGCTAGGGGACAAGACACAACATGGCTTTGTTATCGGCTGATCACGTACTAGTAACCTAATGTCATTTTATGAGTCAGTTAGTGACAGCATAGACAAAGTTACCCCAGTAGATGTATTAGTACTGGACCTCAGGAAAACATTTAACACTGTCCCACATGCTATACTAATCAAAAACAATTTAAAAATGGGACTGAACCATTATACTGGTGGCCCAGTGGTTAACAAACAGAGTACAACAAGTACGTGTCTCTGGGGTCCTGTCAGAGGAGATTGGAGTTACCAGTGGGGTGCTCCATGGCTCTGTCCTGGGCCCCATCTTGTTCTGAATATTCATCGGTGATCTCCAGAAAGGAATTCACTGTAAAATTATGAAATTCACTGATGACACAAAACTCAGTTCTGAGGTAGACTCGCCCTACAAAATAGACACCTTTTGTCAAGATATCGGTAAAATTGAATACTGGACAAAGTCAAACAATATGGAATTTAATGTGGACAAATGTTCAGTCATCCACTTTGGTAAAAAAAAAAATTTACTAATTATGAACTGAACGATAGCACAATTAAAACAGTTGATTCTGAAACGGACTTGGGTATCATTATAAACAAGGAGTTAAGTCAAGGTGAACAATGTAGAAAGGTGGCTCTCACGACTAACAGAATCATAAGATCTGTTGGGAAAGCTTTTGTAAATAGAAATGAGTCCTGCATCGTACCACTGTATAATGCCTATATCAGACCGCACCTGGACTGTGCAGCATCCTTTAGCTCCATTCCTGGTTAAGGACATAAAGATAGTGTAATCAGCCTAAAGGAGGGCTTCAAAACTTTTTACTAGAATATGTAACCTATCTTACTCTGATAGACTATCTGCACTCAGTCTGTATGACTTAAACACCTGTAGGGTTAGGGGTGACCTCTTAATGATTTTTAACATCCTCAAGGAGCTGGACTTGATTAGGGAATGTAACCTTACCTTGGCAGTCAAACCATATAGCCTGACATGCCATAATAGACAACTCTATATTCCTAAGGTTGTCACTAACAAAAGGAATAACTACTCCACTGCCAGGGCTAGTAAATTTGGAACTCTTTACCCCAACACCTGGTTGATATCAATAATTTTGACAGGTGTAAAGCTGAATTAGGTAGACTTCTACTGGGAAACAGGGCTAAATCCATTCCGCTGGTGCCGGGAAGGTAGTCTCGATGGGCCATTGGCCTGCTTCTACCTTTGTAAACTGAGTAATACTGAGTAATATGCATAGAAAGAACCATTTTACACCTTAATATTCACAGCTATAAGGTATCACATCAGGAGAGCGAACTCCTGACAGTGAAACCATTACAGTGACACAACCCATTCGACATCCACAATGTCGAACGGGTTGTTGGAGCGATGTGCTGATACATCGACTCCTGGTGTTGGCCGCTCTCCCCAAAAATCTGCCCCCCCCTGGAGTTGATGCTCTATAATTCCAGAGGGTACAGGGCATTGAAGCCCCCCACAAACAGTAAAGGACTCTGGTGCTGTGGTGGTCCGTCGACATTTTGCTGTGGCGATGCGATATCTCTCGGCAAAGTGGTGTCACTGTAACGTTGTTTGACAACTTTGTTGTCAATGCGACTTGGTGGAAGCCAGATCTAATAGTGTAACGCCTTGATATACACAGAAAGAACCATGGTACATCTTGATATTCACACATATAACAGTGTTGCAACTTGATATGCACTGACAGAACCATTGAACACCTTGAATATGTGCAGATATAACAATGAATGTCACACCTTGATATTAACAGACAGTACCATAGTACACCTTGATATGTACTGGTATAACAATTTCACAACTTCATATACACTGACGGGACCATGGTGTACCTTGATATGGACCGACGCAACCATGATACACCTTAATATACACTGGCAAAACCATGGTAAGCTTGAAATGAACAGATACAAAAATGTTACACCTTGATCTTCACTGACATGACCATAATAACCCTAATATGTACTGACAGAACTATGGTACACCATGGAATGCACAGATATAGCAATGTTACACCTTGATATGCACAACGGAACCCTGGTCCAGTTTGATATGCACTGACAGTTCCATGGTACACATTGATAAGCATTGACAGAACCATGTTATGCCTTGATATGCACAGACAAAACCATGGTGTACCTTGATATGATCTGACAGAACAGTGATACACTTTGATATGCACTGGCAGAACCATTGTACACCATGATATAAACTTATGGAACCACGATACACCTTTATATGTGAAAACAGAACCATATTGCATCTTGGTATTGCACCAGAAGAACTATGGTACACCTTGAAATGCACTCACAGAACAATGGAACATTGATATGTGCTAATAACAGAATGAGGGTGCACCATGAGAAGGGCTGACAAAACCATGGTGCATCTTTATATGTGCTAACAGAACCATGGTATATCATCTTGATGTGTATGGTACACCTTGATGTCTACTACCAGATCCATAGTACATGTTAATATGCAGAGAGAACCATTGTACACCTTGATATGCCCTGACAGAACCACAGTGCACCTTGATATTCACAAATAACAATGTTGTACCTTGATATTCACAAACAGAACAATAGTACACCTTGGTATGCACGGATATAACAATTGTATAACTTGATATACACTTACAGTGCCATGGTGTACCCTGATATGGACTGACAGTCCTGGTACATTTTAATATGCACAGACAGAACCACGGCAAGTCTTGATATGCATAAACAGAACCATGGTACATAACAATGTTACACCTTGTTATTTACAAACAGGACAATGGCACACCTTAGTATGCACAGATAATGTTACAACATGATATACACGGACAGTGCCATGGTGTACCTTGGTCTGGACTGACAGAACCATGATACACCTTAATATGCACAGAGGGAACCATGTTACAGCTTGGGATAAAACAAAAAATGAACCGCACTACATCAAAGTAAAAAAAAACTTTCCTGAAACCAAAATGGCAGGTGCAATAACCATTTTATTCATGGACTGCTGCCATAGCGACTGGCACAAAACTCTCTGGTGCTTCGAACCCAATGGTTCTTTCTCAAGGGGTGAGGTCCATTCATCACATTGCCTTTCAATGCATGCCTTAAAGGCATAGACCCCATAACAAGATGCATTGTGAAACTACCTATGCTTAACAATGCCCGCGTAATAAAAGCACCCCCCAAAGTGTAATAATACAAATAATTAAGTGAAACCCATTGGTTAAAACTGAACTCATGCAGCACAGAATTCTGATGATCTATTTGATCTTTAGATTGTCTGACCTGTTTGCCCATACATATACAGTATAATGTTATTGTGAAATTCCTCTACCTTTTATCTTTACTCCTTATTTTTTGTTACTTTTTGTCCCTTCCTTCCCCCACACCCCTCCTTTTTCTTATTTATTTTTATTTCTTTTTGGAACATCCCCCCATGTTGTCTGTCTGCCCCCTTTTCCCCTCCCCCTTGTGTATTTTGTTACGTTTCTCTTTCCTCCATTGCTCATTCCCTTAGGAATCTAACCACTCTTATTATTGGATAGCATTATTAATTCATATTTTAACCGCTGGGTATGACTTCATTATTTTTATTATTATTCCTTGGGGTGTGCTTTTATTTATGGCATTGTTAAGAATACTGCAGGTAGTTTCACAATGCTTATTAACGTGGGTTCTATGCCTTTAAAACAAACATGTAAAAGTAATGTTGTAATGCATGGACCTTGCCCCTTGAGAAAGAAACGTTGGGTTTCAAGAGCACTAAGGTGCTTTGTGCCATCACTATGCCAACAGCCCATGAATAAAATGATTATTTCACCTCCCGTTTTGGTTTGAGGAACGTCTTTTTATACTTTGATCTAGAGTGGCTCCTTTTTTGTTTTACATGTGTGGTTTGTAGTACCTAGAGTGTGCTGGAGTTTTGGAACTTACAGCACGGAATACACAGATATAACAATGTTACTCCATGATATGCACTAACAGGACCATGGTACACCCTAATATGCACTGATAGGAACCTGGTACACCATGAAATTTACAGGTACACCAATGTTACACCTTGATATGCACTGACAGAACCATGGTACACCTTAATAGTCACAGATATAACAGTCTTACACCTTGATATTTGCTGACAGAACTGTGGTACACCTTGGTATGTGCTGACAGAACCACGGTACACTATGATATGTGCTGGCAGAACCTCTGTGCACGTGGATATGCACTGACAAGACAACAGTCCTCCTTGATATTCACTGAAAGAACCATGTAACACCTTAATGTTCACAGATGTAACAATGTTACACCTTGATGTACACAGAAAAACCCATGTTACATCTTAATATGTACAGATATAATAGTGTTACACTATGATATGCATAGACAGAACCATGGTACATCATGAAATGCACAGATACAGCAGTGTTACACCTTGATATGCACTGACAGAAACATGGTCCCTTTTGCTATGCACAGATATAGCAATGTTAAACCTTCATATGCACTGACAGATCCACTGCATGCCTTGATATGCATTGACAAAACTGTGGTACACCTTGATATGTGCAGACAGAACCATGGTACACTATGATATGTGCTAGGAGAACTACTGTGTACCTGGATATGCACTGACAAGGACAACAGTACACCTAGATATGCACAGAAAGAACCATGATACACCTTAATAGTCACAGAGATAACAGTGTAACACCTTGATATGCACAGAAAGAACCATGGTACACCTTAATATTCACAGAGATAACAGTGTAATACCTTGATATTTGCTGACAGAACCATGGTACACCTTGATATGTGCAGATATAGCAATGTCACTCCTTGCTATTCACAGACAGAACCATGATACTCCTTGATGTGCACTGATGTAACTGTTTTACAACTTCTTAAATACTTACATTACCATGGTATACCCTGATATGGACTGACAATGGTATGCCTTAATACGCACTTACAGAACCATGGTAAGCTTGGAATGAACAGATACAACACTGTTACACCTTGATCTGCACTGACAAACCATGGTACACCATGGAATGCACATATATAGCAATGTTACACTGACAGAGCCATAGTACATGTTGATCTGCACTGGCAAACCAAGGTACACCATGGAATGCACATCTATAGCAATGTTACACTGACAGAGCCATGGTACATATTGATATGCACTGACAGAACCATGAGTGTGAATAGATAGGCTATTGACAGAGCAAAGGCCGATGGCACATTTATAAGGTAGAAAAAGAAATGGGCAGACTGGATGGGCCTTGCGGTCCTTATCTGCTATCAACTTCTATGTTTCTATACACCTTGATATGTGCTGACAGATCCATGGTACACTATGATATGTACTGGTAGAACCACTGTGCACTTGGATATGTACTGGCAGGACCACAGTACACCTTGATATCCACAAAACAAAAACATGGTTCACCTTAATATTCACAGATACAATAGGGCTACACCTTGATATGCAATTACAGAGTCATAATACACATTCATATGTGTAGATATAACAATGTTACACTTTGTTATGCACTGACAGAACCACAGTACACTTTGATAGACACAGACAGAATCATGGTACACCTTGATATGCACAGACAGAATCATGGTACACCTTCATATGGTCTGGCAGAACAATTGTACACATTGATATGTGCTGATAGAAGCATGGTATAACTTGATATGCACAGAGACTTGTGCTAGAAATTGATTTGTGCTGACAGAACCATGATACACCTTGATATGTGTTTACAGAACCATGGTGCACACTGATATGGGAAGACAAATTTGCTCAAGATTTTTGACTACGCTACAAAAATAGTGGACAATGGTGGGGCAGTAGATGTGGTCTACCTAGACTTTAGTAAGGCCTTCTACTTGGTTCCACACAGAAGGCTGGTAAAGAAGCTTGACCACACAGGGGTTGGTCCAGATGTAGTCAGATGGGTACAAAACTGGTTACAAGGCAGAACCCAGAGGGTACAGGTTAATGGAACGCAATCGACGGAAGGTAGGGTGACCAGCGGGGTGCCCCAGGGTTCAGTGCTGGGGCCTCTGCTCTTCAATGTTTTTATAGCAGATATCGCTGATAGACTGGAAGGGAAGGTGTGTCTGTTCGCAGATGGCACCAAGATATGTAACAGGGTGGACACCTCAGAAGGAGTGAGCAAGATGGAAGCTGATCTCAAGAAACTAGAAGAATGGTCTGGAGTGTGGCAGCTGAGATTTAATGCCAAAAAGTGCAAGGTCATACACATATGAAAGAAAAATCCAAGAAAGGAGTATCACCTAGGAGGTGAAAGACTGGCGGCCTCAAACCAGGAACGAGATCTGGGAATCATACTCTCAGGTGACTTGAAGGTTAGTAAGCAGTGTAAGAAGGTAACATTGAAGGCCAACAGGATGCTGGGCTGCATTGGGAGGAGAATCATGAGCAGGAGGAGAGAGGTGGTACTACCACTGTATAGATCGCTAGTCAGGCCTCACCTGGAATATGGAGTCCAATTCTGGAGGCCTCACCTCAGGAAGGACATTGACCGGGTGGAAACAGTACAGAGAAAGGCGACAAAAATTATTCAGGGGCTGCAGTACATGTTCTATGAGGAAAGACTTAGGGAACTGAATATGTACTCCCTGGAGCAGAGAAGAGAGAGAGAGAGAGAGAGAGGGGACATGATTGAAACATTCAAGTACATAAAAGGCATTAACAAGGTACAGGCACAGGAACTTTTTCACTTCAGAAAGGCTTCAGGAACAGGGGACATGACCTCAGTCTGCAAGGAGGGAGGTTCTGTACCAACACTAGGAAGTTTTTCTTCACAGAAAGAGTGGTAAATGTCTGGAATAGCCTGCCCCAAGAGGTTGTGGGGGTCAACACTGTGGGAGATTCAAGAATGCATGGAATAGACACAAGGGAGCCCTGACTACAAAGAGCAACTAGAGTGTCAAAATAGGTCTAAAACAAATGGGTAGACTAGATGGACCTAGCGGTCTCCTTCTGCTGTCAACTTCTATGTTTCTATGACAAAACCATGGTATACCTCAGTATGTGCTGACTGAACATGGTACACTTTGCTATGTGCTGACAGACTGTGGTAATCTTGATATGCACTGACAGAACCATGGTACACACCGATATGTGCTGACAGAATCGTATTGTACCTTTGTATCTGCTGACAGAACCTTGGAACACCTTGTTGTGCACAGAAACAACTACAGTACACCTTGATATACACAGAGAGAGTCATAGTATACCCTTATATACACTAAAAGAACAATGGTACACCTTGATGTGCACAGAAACAACTGTGGTACACATCAATATGCACAGAGCAAACTATGTTACACCTTGATATTCACTGAGAGAACCATGTGTGCCTTGATATGGAATGATAGAACCATGGTACACATTGATATGCATAGACAAAACCATGTTACACACTGATATCCACCGAGGAAACCATGTATACCTTGATATGTAATAATGGCACTCTAGCATACATTGTGCACAGACAGAACCATGTTACACCTTGATATGCCCTTACAGAACCATTGTACACCTTTATATTCACTGACGGAACCATGGGGCACCTAATATGCAGAGACAGAACCATGGAACCTTGTAGTGCACTGACAAAACCATGGTACAGCATGATATACACAGACAGAACCATAGTACACCTTGATAAGCACTAACAGAACCATTGTACACCTTGATATGTACTGACAGAGCCATGGGACACCTTGATATGCAGAGACAGAACCATGGTACACCATGAAAGGCACTGACAGAACCATTGTACACCCTAATCTGCCCTGACAGAAACATTGTACACCTTAATATGCTGTGACAGAACCGTGGTATACCACGATTTGTTCTGACAGAACCATGGTGCACATTGAAGAACCATGGTACAGCCTGAAATGCACTGCCAGAACTAGGGTACACCTCTATATGCACAGACATAACCATGGTACACATTGGAATGCACAAATAGAATCAGGGTGCACCATAATATGCACTAACAGAACAATGTTACATCTTGACATGCACAAACAGAACCATGTGACACCTTAATATGCACATACAGAACCATGGTGCACCTTGATATGTACTGACAGAACTATGGTGCAACCTATTATGTGCTGGCAGAACCATGGCACATCTTGATATATGTTGACAGAACTTTGGTACAGCTTTATATGCACTGACACTATGAGGAGAGACTAAAAGACCTCAATATGTTGAGTCATCAAGCTAGTTCAGAATCAGGATTTTCTTCTTAGAAAATGGATGGGTACAGATAGAGTGCAGGGCAAAAGTATGGACATGGGGACATGCTGAGGAGAGATTACTTAGAATACTTTAGCAGAGCCATGGTCCCTGAGAGTGGACAAGGCACCAGGGCCAGGGGGAGTTCATCTCAGGGTGCTGAGGGAACTGGCACATAGCCTGGTAGGACCATTGGCAGACCTGTTCAACACCTCTCTAAATATGGGGTGTGTGCCCAGGGATTGGAGGGAGGTACATGTGGTACCTCTCCATAAGAATGGGCCCAAGGACGAGCCTGGAAACTACAGACCAGTGAGCCTTACCTCAGTTGTTGGAAAAATGATGGAGACTATCCTCAAAGAAAGGCTGGTGCAATTTCTGGAGATTAATGGCCTGCAGGATGGCAGGCAGCATGGGTTTGCCTCTGGTAAATCCGGTCAGTCAAACTTGATTGACTTTTACGACTGGGTCATGAGGGCACTGGACTGGGGCTGTGCGGTGGATGTACTCTACTTGGATTTCAGCAAGACCTTCAATTCAATGCCACACAGTAGGCTGATTTGCAAGCTGGAGAGACTAGGGGTAGGGAGGAAACTAGGCAGATGGGTTGAAAACTGGCTGTGGGATAGACAACAGAGGGTGGTGGTGGGGAAGGGGAGACATCAGAGTTAAGGGCAGTGACAAGTGGTGTCCTACAGGGCTCAGTACTGGAACTGGTCCTGTTTAACATTTTCATCATGGACATAGCAGTAAGGATCAAAAATAAGATCAGCCAGTTTGCAGATGACACCAAGATCTGTGCTGAGGTGGAAGGGGGCAAGGGGGGCAAAGTACTTCAGGAGGATTTGGCAAAACTGGAGGAATGGTCACACAACTGGCAGCTCGGGTTCAATGTCAAGAAGTGCAAAGTGATGCACTTGGGAGCAAGGAACCTGGCATACAGTTACTGGCTGGGGTCTCAAATTATCCACATCCAAGGAGGGGAAGGATCTAAGGGTGCTGGTGACTGGGGAAATTAACCACTCGGCACAGTGCAGGAAGGCAGCGGCCAAGGCAAACAGGATGCTGGGGTGCATAGCAAGAGGGATTACTTCCAGAAGTATTGAGGTCATACTGCCCCGTACAGGTCACTGGTGAGACTGCACTTGGAGTACTGTGTGCAGTTCTGGCACCCATACTTAAAAAGGGACATCAAACTGCTGGAGGCAGTGCAGTGCAGAGCAACAAAGATGATCCTGGGGTTGGGGGACTGACCTTATGAGGAAAGACTAAGAGAGCTCAGTATGTATACCCTGGATGATAGAAGAGAGAGAGAGAGAGAGGATATGGTTGAGACCTTCAAGTACCTGAAGGGGATGAACAGAGTGGACAACAGATGTGTGTTCACTCTCTAGAGCGGAAGGGAAACCAGAGGGCTTGCTCTGAAATCAGGGGAGGGGGCAGATTTGGGATGGAAATGAGAAGACACTATTTCACAGAAAGGGTGGTGATAGGGTGGAATGCACTGCCAGAGGAGGTCATATCATTGCAGACAGTGGGGAGCTTCAAGAGGGGTTGGAACAGTTTCAAAGGGAGAGTACAACCCGGGAGAGGACAGGGAGGGTGGTAATTGGGGGGGCAGCTGCAGTCTAGGGGACTGATGTGCTGCGCACTTGAGCAGACTAGACAGACCACAGGGCCTATATCTGCTGGCAAATTTGTATGTTCGTATGTATGGTACAGCTTGATATGCCCTGAGAGAACTATGGTACACCATGGCTTATGCTGACAGAACCATGGTATTCCTTGATATGCAATGACAGAACCATGGTACACCTTGATATGCATGGACAGAATCACAGAACACCTTGATATGCACAGGAGGAGCCATGGTATACCTTGGCATGCAGTGACAGAACCACAGTACACCTTGATATGCAAAGACAGAGCCATGGTGAGGCACAATTGTAGATAATGATAGAATGGTGGGTAGAGGTGATATATAATCACATCAGTGTCAGTGGCTCAGTAGGTAGCACACTTGCCTCTGAGGCTGGGAGATCAGAAGGCTGTGGGTTCTATCCCCACATCAGGCATTTGGGTTAAATCCCAATACCGACACTGTAGTGCAGCATGAAGGGGTGCTGCACTCCTGAGGTGCCGTCTTTCAGACAAGATGTTAAACCGAGGTCCTGTCTGCCTGTTCTGGTGGATGTTAAAGATCCCATGGCACTTCTCGAAAAGAGTAGGGGTGTTTTTTAATGAACACAATACAAAAATGAAAAAGGAGTTTAAATAAGCATTCCAAAAAAAAAAAACAAAATAAAGAAAGAAGGAAACAAAAAGAGACTTTAAATCAACACAACTTCATATATATGACTACAATATTGTCTGAGAAAAAGGAACATATATGGAAAACAAAACTTCACCACTTACTTCAATGATGAATTAACAGTCTTATATACAAATGTCACGGCAAATCCAAGGGTATAGTTACTTAAAATTAGTGAAGAAGGAGAGACCCTTCCATTAATGAAGAAGGAGAGACCCTTCCATCATAACTTTGTCATAGCAGTTCCATATTGTTTCACTTCTCTCTCCCAAATGGCTTGGAACGCATTTTCACAAATCACCTTAAAGACCATGAAGGGCATCTGTTGCTGACGTAGTACCCATTGAACCCTTGCATTCCATAAATAAAATGTTAACACTGCGAAAAATACAGACAAAGTCCCACAATTATATTTAGTCAGTGTGCCGGCATAATCCCCAAACACCAATGCTTCATATGTGACATTATGCAACCATGGTAGTTTCCAGATCATGGCTAAGAATGCCCAAAGGTTTCGGGAAAAGATGCAATGTAAAGAAAAATGCTCCATTGTTTCCTCCGGGGCTCCACACCCTAGGAAAGGACATGTGCGTTCTGCCATCGGCTTATGTTTATGATTGCCTCTGACATACAATCTCCCATAGGCACCCAGCCAGACTGTCTCCCACATATGGTCTGGGATTTGGTGTTCATTTAAAAGGGCAAAAACTTTACCAATTTTATGTGATTGGCAATGTTTACATTCTGGGGAAAGGGGAACTACATTGCCCAAAACATGGTGGTACAACTGTACTCTGGATGAACCAAAAAACTAAGATTTTGGAATATGCCATTTAAAAAGCTTCTGTATGGAAGATTTTAATGAGTCTGGAATCAATAGACGTGCCGAAAATTTCAAGGGGGGGGGGGTTTCAACCCATTTACCCATGAAGTGGGATCAATTACAAAACCATTTCTGAACCAAGGTACCAGGGGTTGTCCATGGATGCTTGATAGAATGTATCCAAAATAAAGAGTGGAAAAAAAAATGACAGTGTCAATCATCCCCAAGCCTCCATTTTTACGTGAAAAATGTGTAAAACCCCTGTTCACTGGGTTAAGGCGGCTTCCCCACAACATTGTAAAAAGTATGCTGTAGAGCTTGGTTTCTAAGGATATTGGGATTGGAAAGATTGTGCTGACATACTACAATCTAGGGATTAAAAATGTTTTTATAATAGAGATCCTTTTTAATTTGGACACTTTCCAACCTTTCCACCTAGAGACTTTTGCAGCACAATTCTGCAGGCCCAACATCCCATTCTTATATGCCATATCATATGATGAAAAAATTAATCCCAAAATATTAATCTGATCATGGGTTACTGGGAACTGTTCCACCACGTCAGGGGGATTGGGCAGAGAGGTAATTGGTACAGCCTTGCATTTGGACAAGTTCAAGTGGACTCCAGAGGCCTTAGAATATTGTTTTATTTTGTAACAAGCTTCCCTAATGCTATGTAAATCCTTTAAAAGAAGGCAAGTAACATGTGCATATGCTAATATCTTAACTTCATCTCCAGGGGTATCCCCAGTCAGACCCTGCACCCTCACATTCTCCATTACTTTTTGTAGAAAAGGGTTGAGTGAAAAAATGTAGAGTAAGGGGCTCAAGGGACACCCCTGGTGCACCCCTCTTTGAACAGTACATTCTGGCCCTATGACCCCCTCTTACATATGGACTCCAACAAGCCTAATCATAAAGCATATGGATTTTGTCAATAAAAGGGAGGGGAATACCATATGCCTTTGACACATTAAACAGAAATGAATGATCTACAGCATGAAATGCCTTCCGTTGATCCAGGGAGATCACCCACCCCGGGAGTTGATTATGATGACGATAATTCCAAAGTTCTTTCAAAATAATCAAAGGGTGAAAAATGGATCTATCCAGCAGGCTGCAAAATTGCAAGGGGTGGATAATATGTACTGCCAGCTTTCTTAAGCGCAAATGTAATATTGGTGCCAATATTTTAAAATCTCCATTCAATAAACTGATTGGCCTCCAACTCTGGAGCAAAGACTGGTCTCCAGATTTGTATAAATAGTCAAACTTTTAGAAAATTGAGGAGGAACTTTATTTTGAGAGAAAAATAAATTTAAAACTACCTCCAAACATAATGCCAACTCAGGGGCAAAAGTTTTATAAAACTCACATGGCAGACCATCCAATCCAGGGCCCGCTCCTGATTTCCTGGATTGAATGACAGCAAGAATTTCGTTAGAAGTAATTGCCGTGGTAAGAGAGGCTGAATCCTGGGAGGAAATACCTTGTTTCTGTAAGGTAGAAAGGCAGTGGGTATAGTCTAGGGGCTCTGAATGAATCGTGTTGTGAGCCTCCATAATCAGTTCAACAATATCAGGAATTGCAGTAATTTCAACACCTCGACTGAATTTCAAGCTGTTGATTGAAGCTGCATGATTTACAAGCAGCACATGGGTCAAAAACTGGTGCTTTTTGGGTCCCATATGATAATTCAGCTCTTACAGAACTAGCTCAATCATACTGTAAAGTTTGCATTTCAGTTTTAAGAGAGTTCATTTGGGATACTATGTCACCCGACAGGAGATGTTGAAACGTAGTCCTTAGGGTGAGATATTTAAAATATTGCGACTGCTTACCATGTTTCCCATAGGATTGAAAATACTGGGAAAGATCGTATTTTGTTTGGAGCCACCAGTCACCAAAATCATCACAAAGATCTAGTACTGAGGCTCGGGTAGCTAATATTCTTGTAACTGATGCCTGTATCATGGGCTCCTTAAGAATTTGAATATTCAATTTCCAACAAGTCTTAAAAATTGGGGAATATGCATCTGAATTAAAGACAGAATTGTTTTTATTATTTATTGATTTATTTATTTAAATTTCGGAATTACAATCCTTTGAGTCAATGACTCCTTTGCAAGGGCTCCATGTCAGTACATACATACATAGCTTAAAGACAATTTGTACATTGCTTACCAGGCAAAACATTACATTAAGACAAATTATACATGGTTACTCTGTACAGGTTAATTTAAATGGCTAGCATTACATTTTGCTTTGTTAGGTTCTCTAGGGTTGTTTATGGACCCTGGGTCATTGCAGGGGAGAGGGACTGGTTCCCAATTCTGAGGCCATCTCCAACATGGGAGTATGGGTTTATCGGCACCATTAGTTTTGTTGGCCTTGGTTTGGAGCTCAGGGAAACGCTAGCTTTCAGACACCTACCGTGCTAGCGAGGACTGGTTGTTACAGCCACATATCTCCGAGTCAAGGAGAAATCTCTTGATACCATTTTTAAATAGGCCAAGGCTAGGGGCCAGGGACATGGTGGAGGGAAGTTTATTTAGCCAGAGTGGAGCACGATACCAGAAAGACCTTTGCCGTATGGCAGTCCTGCAGTGGGGGACTAGGAGAGGGGTGTTCGCCAGGTGCCTTGGGGTGCTCCTGTGGGAGGTAGGTTGGATGAGGGGGTGGAGGCCCTTAGGAGCAAGAATCATTTGGATCTTTTTTGCTAGGAGGCAAGTGTGGTACATTAGTCTGCCTTCAAAGGTCAGCCAGTCTGCTCGCTTAAAGAGCTTACACATATGGGTTAATCTATCGCTGCCTGTGACCAGTCTGCAGGCTTTATTGAGAGCTAGTTTGATGCTGTTTAGGGCTGTGTTGTCAGCCGTGCTGTAGATTATTATCCCATAATCAACCACGGATAGGACTGAGCTTGTTACTGCCAGCCCTAGTTCCTGGGGGGGGAGGCAGTGTTTGTGTCTGTATAATATCCCAAGCCACTTGATGGTCAGAATACTCAACTGGACACAGTTTAGTGATTGTAATTTTAAGATGTTGAGAAACAAATAAATAATCAATAATAGTAGTATAATGTGCCCTTTTATAAGTAAAATATTAAGCCTGTAGAATATGTGCATTGCAGTTTTGAAGGTCTGCTGAAGCAATACATTTTTGGAACGCCAATGAATCACGATATATTTTTGTACATTCAGAGGGGATCTTAGGAGAAGGCAAACTACAACTGAAATCCCCTCCAAGGATTATGATTTTGGATGTGTGGAGATAAAGATTAATTTGGGAAAACAGGTCTTTTTCTGTCTGCTTTCAATTGTGGGGCACAGACAGTGATTAACCTGCATGGTTCACCATCTAGATAACTGTCCAAAACGAGGACTCTTCCTGGAACTAGCTCCAGGAGGTGGAAAAGGGTGAAACAATTGCCATTAAAAAGGATACCCACTCCGTCAGATTTATCACACCCAAACGACCAATAAGATGGTCCCCATGGCCACTCCAATTTAAAGGCCTGAAGCTGAAAAATCGAGGCCATCCAGGTTTCCTGCAGAAAAATGATATAAACATCTAAATCATAAGGTAACTGAAATATAGCCAGTCATCGTTTATGGTTAAGCAGACTGTGGCAATTAAGAGTTGCCACAGAAGTGGTAGCAATAGTCAGTTTAGAAGTCCAAATATCAAATTTTCTGTCTCTTTTTTTTTCTTCTTTCCAGAATATAGTTTTTCTGTTGGTTGAGACTGCGTGATGCCTATCTCCATGGCATCCTTGGGATCTTCCATAGGGTCTGACTCCCCCCAGTCTTTTGGTTCCAGTAGTGTAAAAGAGTTTGATGTTTCTATTGGAGGCCGCTGATCTTTTTTAGTCATTCTTCTAGTAGACCTTTGTTTAGATACTGGAGGACTGGGGAGGGGGAGGTTCTAGCTCCTTCTCCTCCATAGTACCACCAGGTGCTCCCAGATCATCATAGCAGATGGGCTGCAGTAAGGAATGTGATGCTGACATCTTTGAATGGTCTGCAATGACATCAGTCACTAATGGCTTTGTCTCAACATCAGGAACTTGAGAGGCCAGTACTGTGATGGGCACTCCACCCATTTCCTGAGAACTCTGCTGAAGAGATGATGTGGAATCTTCATTATTAGCTGCTTGTGCCTTATCAATCAAGACTTCAGGATCTAGGGAGTCCGTCTTGTTAACAGCTGCCCAGGGGCAATTTTTATAAAGATGTCCTTGTTCTTCACACAAATTACACTGGAAGTAATTTGTGCAGTTCGAATTGATGTGGCTGACCTCATTACACAGACTGCAGTGCAGTTGATCACACACACTAAACAAGTGTGTGCGAGCTCCGCATCGGTAACAAGCCCGGGGTTGACCGGGATAATAGCACACTCCTCTGTCCCATCTAAGAAAAAAACAGTTTGGGATATGTGTAATCCCTTCATCCTTCTGATGCAGTTTGACCTGAAATCTCCATTCCCCCATCGAGAACTGTTCATCACCAAGAATAGCCACTGGGGGTGCTAGTACCTGACATTTCTGCTGTAGCCAATGGTATATATCACTAACTGGGATGTTTTCATTACGGAACATAATGGTCACTGATTTTGTGAGGGGTTTAGTCAGTGGGATAGCCATGCCAGCTGGTTATGATTGCTCTATGATATTTGTATATAGAATGTGGTATGTGAGTGTCTCTCATGAGACAGCCTGTGGGATGGCCTCCCCCTAGTTTCAGTTAAAATGACAGGATATATATTAAACCAGCAGATTTCTGTAATGTGATTAACTTCCTTGAGACATTGTATTTTCTGGCCTGTTGCTGCTTTGAAGTGGAAATGAAATGGGACTTTATGCGTTTGCCAGAGGATGGAGATCATAAACGTTTATGATATCTTAAGAGGAAGAACATTTAATATCAACTGGTGTTAAAAAGCTATATTGCACTTAAGTGAGATATGGAAAAGTCATAAAAATCTTTTGACATGGCCTGAGAAACAGGAACTGCTCAAAGATCAAAGAGAAAGAACTAGGAAATCACAGACTTATAATTTGGGAAATTAGTTTTTGCTGAAGTCACAGTATTTTAAATATCTCTGACAGGAAGATCATTGTTTGTATAATTTTTATATTCTAAAAGGAGGAGCTAGATGACCTCATGGAAGGGGTGGAGTTAGACACAGTTTAACCTAGGACTGTGTCTGATCTTAGACACATTTTCTTTATGGGCTCTTAAGAAACAAGAACTAACTTAAGCACTGTAAGAAGGTAATACATTAGATAGAAAAAGTCTAATTGTATGTTGGTAGGAGTTTTGTTTGTACTTTTCCTTATTTTCTTTTAAGTGATTATATGCTTTGTGATATAATGTTCTGTGTTTACATTTTACATATTTTTATCCATTTTTAAGTAAACCTTTCATTTGAAAAGACTGCCTGGCTGTGTTTTCAAAGTTCTTTCTTTTGCATATGACGTATGGAGGGTTAAGACTGACAAAACTGTTCATAAGCTTGATGGTGTACTAAACTTGGAAAAGGTAAGAATATACCTAAGGTCTTTTATAGAGTTTTAAGGGTTCATTTTGGATACCTGGTTAGGTGCCGTTAGGCGAAAGATATCTGGCATTCCCCCAAAGAGCAGATTATCTGAGCCTGTACAGTTGGGTAAGCTAGCATAAGGTTCACAGTTTGAATCCCCCCAGAACTTGAGACTAAAGGTGATTCGGACCCACAAGCAGACAGGAGGGTTACCCTGTTCTGTTATCTGTTCACAATACTGCGCTTGGAGGTATACACTGTGGGAGCAGAGAGCCTGACCTGCTGAGTGCCTTTGTGACAGATTGGTTGGCAGCAGTGCAGATACATTTGGCAACACAAGCTTTAATTGTTCAGTGTGTCAGCTTGATACTGTACAGCTCACTTGCAAAATAAGGCAGTGATTTATTTTTTAAAGAGGAAACAGAACTATATCATTTTGCTTACAGTCGAGTTCCTACCCATTTTATTTTTTTTTTCTAAAGTGCAAATTAGAGTAGCCATAGTTAGGGAAGAAGATGGCTTCCAACTACAACAGGTACTCTGCAGACTACTTGAGGCAGTTGTGCTAGGACAGAGGAGTCCTGTATGAGGTGAGGGCCCCCAAGCAGAACCTTGTGGATGCTCTGATGGCAGCAGATGCCCAGAGCATCGAGTCACAGACTGTGACTGTAAAAGACCAAGCTTTGAGCATGGAAGGGCCAGCGGCCAGTGCAGTGTCCAGATCTGGTGAGGATGACAGCAGGGTTAGTGCCAGTGAAGGGCCACAGTAGCAGGGGAAGGTCACCAGCATTCTGGAGCCAGAAGCACTCAGGCTGCAGACTGAGTTGCATGGAATGGAGCTGGATTTCCAGGAGAAGAGGGAGCAAGAACAGAGAGAAGCAGAGCGAGAGAGACAAGCTGCAGAGGAGAAGAGGGAACGTGAACAGCGAGAGACGGACTGTGAAAAGCGTGAGCACCAGAGATTACATGAACTGGAGAAGCTACGACTCCAACCACCAGCACCAGAGCAGGTAAGTGGCTTGGGTTTAACTGGAACTACAGGACTGGGTTACAAATTGAATTCCAAATTGCTAGCTGGATTTAAAGAGGAGGAGGATATGAATGCCTTTTTAAATTCCTTTGAAAAAGTTTGTTTTCAGGCTAAAATTCCTAGAGGTCCGGAGCTTCCAGCTATCCCGCTACTTACTGAGAAAGCTCGGGATACATTGGGTCAAATGGACAATGAGGACAGTAATGATTACAGTAAACTTAAAGCTGCACTTTTAAAAAGTTTGATTTAACTGCAGAAGCATACAGAGCTAAATTCCATAAGCTCAGGAGAAGCCTGATATGAGCTACGAGGCTAGCCACGAAACAACGTCAGTTTTTAAAACGTTGGTGGGAAGGAATTGAAGCAAACTCTATAGATAAAATTGAAAATGCTATTTTGTTAAAACAGTTTTTTGGGGCATGCCCAGCAGAGCTAAAAACCTGGCTAGAGGACTGAGATCCCAAAAACAGTGCAAGAGGCTGCTGAACTCTCAGACCATTATGCCAAGAGCAGACCTGCTCTGAGAGCGAATGGGGCAGGCGTGGCAGTGCAGAAAGGGAAAAGCGCGCCTTCAGGGCAGCTAAAACTCTCACTGCCTCCACTGAAACCAGTTAGCCCCGGGTTTCAAAGAAAAGATTTCTCTGAAAAAAGAAATGAATGTTGGGTTTGTAAAGAAACTGGGCATATTGCCAGACACTGTCTTAAAAAGACGAGCAATATGCAGAATGGTGCTAGGAAAGAAGTGGGTTGTTTGTGTGTCCCTGGAAGCATGCCTGTCAACATGAGCGAACACATGCACCCAGTCATGGTGAATGGTGTACAGACATAAGGGTTAAGAGACACAGGGGCATCCCTGACATTGGTAAAAGAGGATCTGGTAGAGCCTGGTCAGCTTATACCCAATAAATATGTCACTGTACAAGACTTTACTGGTGAGGAGAAAACATTGCCCCTTGCTAGTGGTCTCCTAGGCTGAGGTGAAACAGAGGGAACTGTGCAACAGGTGGCTGTAGCCAAAACATTAGCAGTTGATGTCATCCTTGGCAACAATATCAAACAGGGGATGGTATGTTCAGTTATACATAGCCAAGCAGCAAGGGAAAATTGTAGTTCCCTGGGCCCCACAGAACCCATTGTGGAAATCACTGGGAGGCTGATTCCCCAGCCTGTGTCTCCTGATATGGACACTAATGAAAAGGGGGTAGAAATTTCCCCAGAAGCAGTTAACTACACAGCTATGGAGGGTTACTCCGAAGAGGGAGGGGTGACCCATTTTCAGAGGGTTAGGGATGACAGTGATCCTGAGTGCCCTGATGCTAGTGCTAGGGACCCTAGTTTAGAGACTGAAGGGGACCTGTCCCATGCCTTGGGAATGTAAGAGGAGTTTGCAGCTGCTCATAGAAGTGACCCTAATCTAGAGAAGCTGAGGGCTTTGGCAGACTCTGATGAAGCACAGGGAGGTAACGGTAAACAGGAGGTTTATTGGGAAAATGGACTGATGTATACTCAGGCTGTGCAGACAGTGGGAGGAGTGATAGGTAGGCAGCTTGTGATTCCCCAGGGGTATCGTGAGCAGTTGCTCAAGACTGCACGTAATATTTCCTTGTCTGGTCATCTGGGAATCACGCGCACTATGCAGTGGTTGACCCAGAATTTCTATTGGCCCAATTTCACCCAGAAGGTGAAGGAGTATTGCAGGTCTTGTCACCGGTGCCAAGAAATAGGGAAGGCAGGTAAGAAAACCCAAGCCGCCCTAATTCCATTGCCCAAAGTGGAGGAGCCATTCCAGAGGGTGGGAATGGATATTGTAGGACCTTTAAATACTCCCAGCTCCTCCTGGAAGAGGTTCATCTTGACTGTGGTGGATTATGCCATCCGGTACCCAGAGGCAGTCACCCTATCCTCACTGAGGACAGACAAAGTGGCATATGCCTTACTTGAGATTTTCTCCTGTGTTGGGTTTCCACAGGAGGTTATCACCGATTGAGGGAGTTCCTTCATGTTGGACCTGATGAAATGTTTGTGGGAGAAGTGTGGGGTGGTGCAGAGATGCACGACACCTTATCACCCGAAAGCCAATGGGCTTGTGGAATGATTCAATGGTACCCTGAAGTCAATGCTCCAAGCGTTTGCTGAACAGCATGAGAGATACTGAGAGAAATACCTTCCCCACCTGTTGTTTGCATACAGGGAGGTGCCCCAAGAGTCGACAGGATTGTCCCCCTTTGAGCTCTTTTATAGATGCTGGGTATGTGGGGCCCCTAGACTTGATCCAGGAGGACTGGGAAGACAAGCACACCACCCAGGGAACTCCCATAGTGGATTGTGTTCTTAAGTTTAGGGAAAGGCTGAAGGAGCTTATGGGGACAGCCCAGAACAACCTGGCAGCTGCCCAACAGAAACAAAAAGTGTGGTACGACTGCAGAGCCAGAGCTCGCTCATACATGGTGGGTCAGGAAGTCATGGTCCTTATTCCGGTCTGGAAAGACAAGCTGCAGGCTGAGTGGGCAGGACCGTACACAGTAGTTAGGAAGGTAAATGACGTGAACTATATCATAGAGTTACCTTACAGAAGACAGACAGAAAGAATATACCATGTCAACATGGATGAAGCCATATGCTAATAGGGCTGACATGGTGTTTGCAGTATGTAGTCCTGGGAAGGACGAAGCGAGGTCTCCTTCTGGACTTGTTGAAGAAAGCAAGTGGGAGCCCTCTGTGGAGGCAGTTAAATTGTCTCCCCAGCTGGCCCTGGACAAGATCCAGGAAGTAAGGGCGGTTTTAGCAGACTTTGCCCCACTGTTTAGCATCAAGCCTGGACTAACCCCCTTAGCGATCCACAATGTGGAGACAGGGACACAGATACCCATATGGCGGACAGCATATCGGGTGTCAGAGGCTGTACAAAAGGATATTAGGAGGGAGGTGGAGGAAATGCTGGATTTAGGGGTAATCCAGAGATCCCACAGCCCCTGGGCCTCACCTGTAGTCCTTGTGCCCAAGCCAGATGGCTCTACACATTTATGTGTGGACTACTGTGGACTGAATGCAGTCACAAAGTCAGATGCCAACCCAATGCCATGGATGGATGAACTCCTGGACAAGTTGAGAGGGGCGACCTACCTTACGACTATTGACCTGACAAAGGGGTATTGGCAGGTAGAGTTAACGGACAGAGCTAGGGAGAGGTCGGCCTTCATCACTCTGATAGGATTATTTGAATTTAAAGTAATGCCTTTTGGAATGAAGAACACCCTGGCCAGTTTCCAAAGGTTGGTGAACCAGGTGTTGAATGGTGCTGAGGAGTATGCCGTGGCGTACCTGGCTGACATTGCCATCTTTAGTGCCAGTTGGGGGCAACACCTGTCCCACCTTAGGGAAGTGCTGGGCAGGATACAGAGGGCTGGGCTCACTGTCAAAGCTGAGAAGTGCCAGGTGGCCATGGCTCAAGTGGCATACCTTGGGCATGTTGTAGGCCAGAGACAGCTCCATCCTAACCAAGTAAAAATAGAGGTGATCAAGGCCTGGCCCAGACCAGAAATGCAGAAGCAGGTTAGGAGTTTTCTAGGGACAACAGGGTACTATAGGAAATTTGTACCCAATTACCGTGCCCTGGCTGCTCCCCTATCTAACCTGGTAAAGAAAAGGATGCCGAAGAAAATTACCTGGGAACCAGCCTGTGAAAAAGCCTTTACCAGACTGAAGGAGGCACTGTACAGTGCTCCTGTGTTGACAAGTCCTGACTATAGCAGACCCTTTATAGTTCAGACTGACGCCTCAGACATAGGTATTGGGGCAGTACTGAGTCTGACATCCAACCAAGGGAAAGATCACCCGGTAGTGTACCTGAGTAAAAAGTTACTTCCCAGGGAGCAGACATACTCTACTATGGAAAAAGAGTGTCTTGCCATAGTGTGGGCCCTAAAGAAGTTAGAGCCATACTTATATGGGCAGGATTTTGAGGTGCACACTGACCACAACCCCCTGGTTTGTCTGACACAAATGGGAAAAACTAATAGTAGAGTGTTAAGATGGAGTCTTGCCTTGCAAGGGTGTGACATGACAATCTTACATAGGGCTGGAGCGACCAATCAGAACAGCGATGGCCTTTCGTGTCTGTATGAGGAGTGAACTGATTTGGGAAGCTCATTCCATGCAGGAGATAGAGCCCCCAAATTCAGTCTAGGTGGGGAGGATTGTGATGCTTGACCAGCTGGTTATGATTGCTCTATGATATTTGTATATAGAATGTGGTATGTGAGTGTCTCTCATGAGACAGGCTGTGGGATGGCCCCCCCCCCAGTTTCAGTTAAAATGACAGGATATATATTAAACCAGCAGATTTCTGTAATGTGATTAACCTCCCTGAGACATTGCATTTTCTGGCCTGTTGCTGCTTTGAAGTGGAAATGAAACGAGACTTTATGCGTCTGCCAGAGGATGGAGATCATAAACTTTTATGATATCTTAAGAGGAAGAACATTCAATATCAGCTGGTGTTAAAAAGCTATATTGCACCTAAGTGAGTTATGGAAAAGTCATAAAAATCCTTTGATATGGTCTGGGAACAGGAACTGCTCAAAGATCAAAGAAAAGGAACTGGGAAATCACAGACTTATAATTTGGGAAATTAGTTTTTGCTGAAATTACAGTATTTTAAATATCTCTGACAGGAAGATCATTGTTTGTATAATTTTTATATTCTAAAAGGAGGAGCTAGATGACTTCATGGAAGGGGTGGAGAGAGATACAGTTTGACCTAGGACTGTGTCTGATCTTAGACACATTTTCTTTATGGGCTCCTAAGAAACAAGAACTAACTAAAGCACTGTAAGAAGGTAATACATTAGATAGAAAAAGAATAATTGTATTGTGGTAGGAGTTTATGTTTGTACTTTTCCTTGTTTTCTTTTAAGTGATTGTATGCTTTGTGATATAATGTTCTGTGTTTACATTTTACATATTTTTATCCAGTTTTAAGTAAACCTTTCATTTGAAAAGACTGCCTGGCTGTGTCTTCAAAGTTCTTTCTTTTGCATATGACATATGGAGGGTTAAGACTGACAAAACTGTTCATAAGCTTGATGATGTACTAAACTGAGAAAAGGTAAGACTATGCCTAAGGTCTTTTATAGAGTTTGAAGGGTTCATTTTGGATACCTGGTTAGGTGCCCTTAGGCGAAAGATATCTGGCATCCCGCCAAAGAGCAGATTATTTGAGCCTGTACATTTGAGTACACTAGCATAAGGTTCACAGTTTGAATCCCCTCAGAACTTGAGACTAAAGGTGATTCAGACCCACAAGCAGACATGAGGGTTACCCTGTTCTGTTACCTGTTCACAATACTGTGCTTGGAGGTGGGAGCAGAGGGCCTGGCCTGCTAAGTGCGTTTGTGACATATATCACTAACTGGGACATTTTCATTACAGAACATAATGGTCACTGATTTTGTGAGGGGTTTAGTCAGTGGGATAGCCATGAAAGGGATCCACAGAGGGGAGGTTTTCACCTAATTATAACGAGTCCAGAAAAATTCTAACAGAGCAGCAGATCGAAAACGACTGCATGTCATCGTGGCAATGGCTCAGAAGAATTCAATTTAAATAGATCGGATAGCAATGGTCGCTGTTTTTCATCTGAGGTAGTATCATCAATCACTGAGAGTGAAGTTCCAGGAATATCTTCCATACAGTATGTTCCACTGCCTTTCCTTTTGGGACCCGATTGGAGGGGGGCGTGAGATTCAGTTTGAGACTGTATTGGGTGCAATTTTTGGGCAATCAACATCGCACTTGCTTGAGGTTTAAGGCTTACCTCTAACTGAGCTACATCCAGTACGCGCCCACCAGAGCATGTCTGAGTTACAGGGCAAGGCGGAGCTGCCTTATCAATAGAGTGATCAGATAATGAGGGAATGTTTTTAATTTCTGAAAGAGCAGGAGCTGCTTTCCCTATTTCAGGGCGCCATTCTGGTTCAATAGAGGACTGGATAAAAGATGTTGAATCCTATATAGGTTCAGGGACCCACTGTCCAGTCTTATTCATGATTCAACCTGCTCCTTTTAATGCTGACTCTGTCCATGGTTTGTCCCCAGTTTCATTAGAGTCAAGATCAAAGGCCTGTTTAATGGCTGAAACTGTGGAGGTGGGAGGAGAAAATTCAAAGACATTCTGCAGCTGTAATGCACCAAACCCATCATCCTGTACTATATTTCTGCTATGCAGTACCACATTCTCCCTTTTCTTCTTTGAATCTTTCATTTTCCATTTCACCTCATATGAATCTCCCCATCCATTTTGTAGAAAGGTTCTTTATCCCGTAGGTCTGTATTAGCACCCTGATCACCCCATCCCCCTCTGTAAACTCCAAAGACACAACATCATTAACCTGTAATGGGTTTTTCACAGTATTTTCAGTATAATTCTGTACAGGATTATTATCACTAGAAACTGTATTCAGGTTCAGGGGTGTACACGAAGTGGCGGTATGTAATGTTCCCATAGCAACAGGGCTAATCGTAGAGAAAGGAGGCCTGGTTTGAAAATAAATCAAATCTTCAGGATTTTGTCTCAGATAATCCCCTGCACTGAACCCTCCTCCACTTTGTCCGTAACCTGGCCCATTTTACCACTTCCCACCGCCCATGGCTTTATTGCATATGATACTCCAGGCAAGTTAGTGAAAGCACGAGAGGTCTTGTCAACATTATCAGTCTTGTTTACTAGAGAATGTGAACACAGTAACACTATCCTGGGTATTTGCAGAAGTTTGATAAATAGTGTAAGATTTTACCTGAGCCAGGGCGGGAAGAGCAGTAGCAGATATGGAAAAAGTCCCAACCTTAGCATTTTCAATAGCCTTTTGCAATCACAGTTGTCTTTCTTTAAACATGATTTCATCATCCTGCAGCATTCTCTACAAATCCTCAATAGTTTTCTCCATTAAAGGTACACTCTCCATACGATTTTGAGTCTCCATATTCTCAACCATATCAATAGAATACTGGGACTCCAAAGGGTCTGGTGCATCAAAATAAATTTCAGGCTCAGTTCCATGAGATACTAGGGCTGGGCCTACACCCCTAGTCTCCACAACATCCTGCTTCATCAACTCCCTGGCCGGTCTGGCTCACAGGAAGTCAAGCGCCCTGCAGGCAGAGTAGGGGAATTTCCCCGGTGCCCTGGCCAAATTTCCGCCCCATTCACTAAAAATACCACCAACAGCTTAATCTGGTTCAAGGTCAGTTGGCAATCATCTGTATTCCCCTCTCCCGGGTCATGCCTGAAAATAGGCAGAATTTGTCTGGTGCACTTACCCAGTCAACAAAAACTAACTAAATAAATAAATAATGCCAAAATGGTATGGTTTATAAAAATAAGTTTTAGTTTAGGTCATTTGCAAAGAGAAAGGGGCTTATAGCAGACTGGGAACCAGAAAGAGAGGTAGAAGCGTAAAGGAGGCAGTGCACAGCCTTCCAGAACTTGCTGGATCAGCGCTGTTGGATAAGAATTAGTTTTGGAGATAGTGTAGGCTGCCTTAGCCTGTCTGATGAATTTGGAACAGTAATTATGGAGTCTGGTGAAAAAGAGTATATTAGCTGGTGTACCCGACGACTTGTGTCTATCCTGTACTGGGTTCTTCAGGAGGAAATGGCTAATAAGCTCAGATGAGACCCGTGGAAGTGAATGCCCTGACTCTTGATCTCATGAAGGGAGTGTGGCTGTGCCAGAGGGACTTGAAGGTAGAATGGAAGTGAGTCACAGGTTCATCAGGTTTGAGTGAGGATAAGGTAAGGTGCCAGTCAGCTAAGTGCAGGTAATGCAGAAAAGGTTTCAGGCAGAATGCCCTAAAGGAGCTGGCCAGCAGAATTCGGGTGGGGGCTGTAATGGTTCTAATTTTCCTTACACAACAGGTCATGCAGTTGGGGTCGCTGAACTGTGTGAGTGAGTGGGATACCACTATCAGTCAGCAATGCTGTGGTTGGAGGAGTTGGTATTGACGCGATTCAAGGATTGTGTTAGTTGGTAGAGGTTAAGGGCTGTGATTTTAGTGTGCAGGGGTACAAGAGGGTTCCAAAAATACTCCACTCTGATTGGCTGTTAGAACCTAAAAGGTGTATGATTTTCAGAGCACAACCCCACAGTTTGGTTAGGGTTCCTTGAAACAGTTCCAAGGAACACTCTTCAAGCATGTCACCTGTGTCACAACTGTGAACCCCTAGCAAATTACAATATTTAAGCACTTTACCTGGGTCACAGCTCTGAACCCCTAGCAAACTACGCTGTTTAAGCATGTCACCTGGGTCACAACTGTGAACCCCTAGCAAACTACAATGTTTAAGCACATCACCTGTGTCACAGCTCCAAACCCCTAGCAAACTACACTGTTTAAGCACATCACCAGTGTCACAGCTTGGAACCCCATTGCAAACTACACTGTTTAAGCATGTCACCTGGGTCACAGCTATGAACCCTTAGCAAACTACACTGTTTAAGCACATCACCTGCATCACAGTTCTGACCCCCTAGCAAACTACAATGTTTATGTACTTCACTTGGGTCGCTGCTCTGAACTCCTAGCAAACTATGCTGTTTAAGCATGTCACCTGGGTCACAGGTCTGAACCCCATAGCAAACTACACTGTTTAAGCACATCACCAGTGTCACAGCTGGGAACCCCTAGCAAACT
The DNA here is from genome assembly GCA_016271365.2 of Neoceratodus forsteri. Taxonomy (NCBI): domain Eukaryota; kingdom Metazoa; phylum Chordata; order Ceratodontiformes; family Ceratodontidae; genus Neoceratodus; species Neoceratodus forsteri. The sequence continues at coordinate 84,519,180 of JADMNL010000034.1, forward strand.
ACACTGTTTAAGTGCTTCACCTGGGTCACAGCTCTGAACCCCTAACAAACTACACTGTTTAAGCATGTCACCTGGGTCACAGTTCTGAACCCCTAGCAAACTACACTGTTCAAGCATGTCACCTGGGTCACAGCTCTGGACCCCCTAACAAACTACACTGTTTAAGCATGTCACCTGGGTCACAGCTCTGAAACTCTAGCAAACTACACTGTTTAAGCATGTCACCTGGGTCACAGCTCTGAACCCCTAGCAAACTACGCTGTTTAAGCACATCACTTGGGTCACAGGTCTGAATCCCTAGCAAACTACGCTGTCTAAGCACATCACCAGTGTCACAGCTGGGAACCCCTAGCAAACTACGCTGTTTAAGCACTTCATCCATATCAGTTCATAAGAGTTTGAAGGAAACCCAACTACATAAACAGAAAAAAAATATTTCACTTTCTTGTTTCAAACAGTACTCCCTCTAGTTTTACCTTGCAAACATTAGTCTCTCCCCCCCTTTTTAACGTGTTCTTCCTATAATATGAGTGCAATAAGACACTCCAGGGTGTGTGGTTGTGCTGTTCAGGCCACCACGCTTCCAGAGGCTAAAGGCAGTCAGCCTTGGCATGTGGTTATCACAGCACTATCACATACCCCAAGTGGTGTCTTGCTTACTTCAGAATCCCCCGCCTTGGAAAAGGACACTGCTCACCATTTTCCGAACATAAGGGTTAAAGGAGCTTATAAATCCCTAAAAAACAGCAATGGAAAAGGGACATTGCATCCAGAATTTCCTGGACTTTTATGGTGTGGTTCAGAGCATGCAGTAAGGATTACAATTTTAGAATTCATTTCCATTGTGCCCCCCGCCTTCCATCGCAGCTCCTAGGAGGGATCCAGTCCTCTCTAATTAGCCTGTAAAACAATAGCCCCCTTGACTCCCATTCCATTGTACATCTTTGACATCGTCTATTGGCTCGCGTTACAATGGGGACGGCAAACTGTTTCTAAAATAATTGCACAGTTGTCACCGCCTAACAGGATTCTATTTAAAAAATAAAATACTGTATAAAAAAGTATGTGCAAACCCTCCCCCCCACACACACACCATCGCCTCTTGCAGAGCTGTATAGCCAGAAGTGTTTTGTGAACCAGCTGTCTCGTGGAACACAAATGGAAGGTTGAGAGCTGCGAAGATAACTCAGCGCCAGGGTGTCCCAGTAATTAGGATTTGGAGTGCTAATGGTGTTTTGACGTATTGTTTCTGGAACAATTTGCTCGACTCTGGAGAGCTTGGGAGCAGCTGTTGGTGCAGAGTGATGGTCAGCGTCAGTGGTGGTTGCAGGGGTGGGGGGAGCACTGAACTATGAGGAACTTGACTTTTTAATGCCACCTGTTATGTGATCCTGTGCTTCGACTCACTGCTTTTAAACAACAACTCATTATCCAGGCATCAAGTAGCAGTTAGCATTGGATGTCACTGGTTTCAGAGGCTGAGGGATGAAAGGGAGGGGGGTTAAATCCTTGACAGAAGTCTAAATGAGTAGCCCTGAGAATAACTGAACATTGCTCTATAGACTTGGGGACGCAATTTACTTCCTTGGTTACACTAACAGGGACAGTCACTCCTCCTCTTGGGGTGGTATGAATGCACACCCCCATGATTGGCTGCTCATCTGTCTGGAAGGATTGAAATCTGAATTATCATCTGTGTCAACCCTCGAGAGGAAGGGAGGGAAAGGAATTTGGTTTTCTATAGGGCATTTCTTTTTTTTGAAATACTTATATCTTTATTGATTTTATTCAAGAAGTATAAACCTCAAAGTTATCACAGTTAAACATTAAAACTTTTAACAGCTTGTTTTTCTTGTTGTCTTAAGGCTTTATTAATCAGTTAAACCACTACTGTTGAAGATATTTGGTGGGGGGGGGGAGAGAAGATGAACAAAGGGGAGATTTACTTTACCTAAGATCAAAAGAATATTTGCAGAGACAGTGACCATAAGGGTCAGAGAGTTTAGTATCCTTAAGAATCTCACCTCATCTTGTTTATTACTCCACTTGTTTTATGTGGTTAGCCACCCTAAAAGTACTTTGTATAACATTACTATGAGGGTACCCCCATATGCTGTATCATGTGGCACCGGACAAATAATACCATGGCTAATATATCTGTATCACAAATAGTGATGGAGCAATGTAACCAAGCTCTGATGTCTGTAAAGCTGTTTCAGTGCTCATCTGAAAATGAATAAAAGTTTTAAAAAAAAACTTTCAACAGCTTATTTAACTTAGTAAAACAGAAACTAAATACATGCAGTCACAAACAGATGGTATCTTGTCCCTTATAGCAGGCAAATATTTATCAACAAAAAAAGGCAGCAAAAGGTAGTGGTGTGCTAATGAACCCAGTATTATTTCACTATCTCAGTAAGTTGGTTTTTAGGGCGTATGCTTTATTCTGGCATTGTACATAAGCATGAGTTAAAGAAAGGATCCCATACCTCCATAGCACATTGCATAGACAGTGTCTCAAAATGCTCTGCATTCTGTGAAGAGGGGTGTGACATGGAGAGGGGCGTGTTTGCAGTTGGTTTGGGCCCAGGAGCTCAAAAGAGTTCATTTCACTAGCTCAGATCTTAATGGCCACTGCCACTTATACACATGTTATGCACACATGTTATGCACACATGTGCCAGCACCTGGGCTGTGATATATAACTCACTAGGCACTGACTGTGACATCACAACACCGTGTAGAATGGAGACTTGCATAACAGATATACTCACGGTGCCTGGCACACATGCCCATTTACCAAATTAGCCAGCAGTATTCCTTTACCAGCTGTCTTTTTTGGTTGGACCCACTGCATTATACCACACAGAAATGCTCTTGACCAATCAGAATTCAAGAAAGCTGTCTAGAGTATCACAATAACTGCAGAAGTGGTCTCAAACAACTTTGTCTAAAGGGTTTTTCAATGCAATAGGACTCATTTCCTTAAGATTTCTGTTTCATGTGGCAAAATCCCTTTGCTGCCAAACAAAATAAACCAGGCCTCGCCTCTGTATTTATTTATTGTATCAAGCCTTGGCTTAGCCTCGGTTCACATTTATTCAACAGCGGAAGGATGAGTTTCCAGCAGCGAACTCAAGTTTAGTACATTATGAACACATTCATTTGAAGAAGGTCCCACTTCAACTGTAAAAAAAATATAGGGTGCTCATCTCAGTGGCACAGGCGGATCACACTGCACTCCCATGTGAGCAACCAGGGTTCCCCCTGTGAGCCCTGCCCCATATTCTGTATTGTTGTAGCCTTGATATACTGCAGAGGGAGTGTTCGCAGATATAGGGGTGGGTGAAGACTCTGTGGAGACAGTGCTCACAGATGCAGGGATGGGTGGGTGCCCTGCCCCTGCTCTTTGCCCTCGGAGTCTGGGGATGCTGCAGAGGGGGTGTTCACAGACATAGGGCTGGGTGGAAGACTCTACGGAGGAAGTACTCTCAGATGCAGGGGTGGGTGGGTGTCCTGCCACCTGCTCTGTGCTGTGGGAGTCTGGGGAACACAGCAGAGGAAATGTTCTCAGATGTGGGGGGAGGTGCAGGGGTGAGAGCTCTGCCCCTTGCTCTGTGCCATTGGAGTCTGAGGAATGCTGCAGTGCTCTCAGATGCAGGCTGAGTGGGAGCCCTGCTTCCTGCTTTGTGCTTTTGGAGTCTGGGGAACACTGCAGAAACACTGCTGTATGATGCAGAGGTGGGTGGGAGCCCTTCCCCTTGCTCTCTTGTGTTGGAATCTGGGGAATGTTGCAGAGGTGGTGATTTCAGATGCAGGGGTACATGGGAGACTACAGAGGTGGTGAGCTCTGATGCAGGGGTAGATGGGAGACTCTGCAAAAGTGGTGATCTCTGATGCAGTGGTAGGTAAGCGACTCTGCAGAGGCAGTGATCTCAGATGCAGGGGTGAGTAGGAGACTGTGGAGGTAGTGCTCTCAGATGCAGTGGTGGGTGGGAGGCTCTGCAGAGGCAGTGATCTCAGATGCAGGGGTGAGTAGGAGACTGTGGAGGTAGTGCTCTCAGATGCAGCGGTGGGTGGGAGACTGCAGAGGTGGTGATCTCAGAAGCAGGGGTGGGGGAGACTTTGCAGAGGAGGTGATCTGAATTACAGGGTGGGAGGGAGACTTTGCATAGGCAGTGATCTCAGATGCTGGGGTGGGTGAGTGGGAGACTGCAGAGGTGGTGATCTCAGATGCTGGGGTGGGTGGGAGACTCTGCAAAGGCAGTGATCTCAGGTGCAGGGGTAGATGGGAGACTGCAGAGGAAGTGCTCTCAGATGCAGGGGTGGGTGGGAGACACTGCAGAGAAAGTGCTCTCAGATGCAGGGGTGGGTGGCAGATTCTGCAGAGGAAGTGCTCTCAGATGCAGTGTGGGTGGGAGACTCAGTGGAGGCAGTGATCTCAGATGCAGGGGTGGGTGGGTGGGAGATTGCAGAGGAAGTGCTCTCAGATGCAGGGGTGGGTGGGAGGCTCTGCAGAGACTGTGTTCTCAGATGCAAGGGTGGGTTGGAACTCTGCAGAGGAAGTGCTCTCAGATGCAGGGGTGGGTGGGAGGCTCTGCAGAGGCTGTGATCTCAAATGCAGGGGTGGGTGGGAGACTTTGCGGAGGCGGTACTATCAGATGCAAGAGTGGGGCCAAATCTGCCTGATGCAGGGGTGGGTTGGAGACTTTGCAGAGGCGGTACTATCAGATGCAAGAGTGGGGCCAAATCTGCCCCCTGCTCTATACTGTTGGAGTCTGAGGAATGCTGCAGTGTCTGTACACTCAGATGCAGAGGTGGGGGGAGCCCTGCCCCCCTGCTTTGTGCTGTGACAGTCTGGGAATGCTGTTGGAGTCTGGGAAACACTGCAGAGGCAGTGATCTTAGATGCAGGGTGGTTGGGGAGTGCAAAAGACATATGGGGTGCCCATCTCAGTGGTACAGGGGAGGGCACTGTGCTCCCATTTCAGCAACCAGGGTTCACCCTGCGAGTGCTGCCTCATGTTCTGTGCTTCTGGAATCTGGGGAATATTGCAGAGGGAGTGCTTATAGATACAGAGGTGGGGGGGAGGCTCTGTGGAGGTGGTGAATTCAGATGCAAGGGTGCGCGGGTGCTCTGCCCCTGCTCTGTGCTGTTCGAATCTGGGGAACACTGCAGATGAGGTGCTCTCAAATGCAGTGGTGGGTTGTTTCTCTTCCCACTGCTATTTTTTGTTGGGAGCCTGGGGAACACTGCAGAGGAAGTGCTCTCAGATGCAGGGATGGGTGGGAGTCCTATCTCCTCTTCTGTGCTGTTGAAGTCTGAGGAACACTGCAGAAGCTGTGTTCTTAGATGCAGGTTGGGTGGAAGTGTTGCTCCCTGCTCTGTGCTGTTGGAGTCTGGGGAATGCTGCCAGAAAAGTGCTTTATGATGCAGGAATGGGTGGGAGCCTGGCCCCCTGCTCTCTGCTGTTGGAGTAAAGTGAACACTGCAGAGAAAGTGCTCTCTACTGCAGAGGAGGGGGAGTCATGCCTTCTGCTCTGTGCTGTTTGAGTCTGAGGAACGCTGCAGGGACAGTGCTCTACAATGCAGGGGGGGTGCACTGTTGGAGTCCAGAGAACACTGCAGAGGACATGCTCGCACAGGCAGCAATGGGTAGTAGATTCTGTTCCTGCTCTGTGCTGTTGGAGTCTGGAAAACTCTGCAGAGGAAATCCTCTTAGATTCAGGGGTTGATGGGAACTGCTGAAGAGGACGTGCCCTCAGATGCAGGGATGGGTGGGAGTCCTGCCCACTGCTCTTTACTGTTGGAGTCCAGGGAGCACTGCAGGGGCTGTGCTGTCAGATGCAGGGGTTGCTGGGAGCTCTTCCCCTGTTTTGGGCTGTTGGAGTCTGGGAAGCACTGCAGGGACAGTGCTCTGTGATGCATGGGTTGGTGGGAGCACTGCCCCCTGGTCTGGGCAATGCTGTAGAGGTGGCGATCTCAGATGCAGGGTGGGTGGGAGATGCTGCTGCTGAGGCAGAGCTTTCAGATACAGAGGTGGGAAGGAGCCCTGCTCCCTGCTCCCTGCTCTCTGCTGTTGGAGTATAGGGAATGCTGTGGAGGCAGTGATGTCAGATGCAGGGGTGTCTGGGAGCCCTGACCTCTGCTCTCTGCTGTTGGAGTCTAGGGAATGTTGCAGGGATAGTACTCTGCGATGCAGAGGTGGATGGGAGCCCTGCCCCTGCTCTCTTTGTTGGAATCTGGGGAATGCTGCAGAGGAAGTGCTCTCTGATGCGAGGGTGGGAAGGAGCCCTGACATCTGCTCTGTGCTGTTGGAGTATGGTGAACGCTGCGGAGGATGTGCTGTCTAATGCAGGGCTGGGTGGGAGACTGTGAAGGTGGTGAGTTCAGATACAGGGGTGGGTGGTGGGGGACTCTGTAGAGGAATTGATCTTAGATTCGAGGTTGGTGGGTGGGAGCCTCTGCGGAGGCAGAAGTGTCAGATGCAGGGGTGGGGGGTGACTCTGCAGCGTCAGTGATCTCAGATTCAGGTGCAGGTGGAGACTCTGCAGAGGCAGTGATCTCAGATGCAGGGGTGAGTGACAGCCTCTGCAGAGGCAGTGATTTCAGATGCAGGGGTTCGGGGAGACTCTATGGAGGCCCCTGCTCTGTGCTGTTGGAGTCTGCAAAATGCTGCATAAGAAGTGATCTCAGGTGCAGGGTTGTGGGGGAGACTCCAAAAGGGCAGTGCTCTCAGATGCAGTGGTTGGGGGAGACACTGCAATGTTTCAACACCTCCTGTATCAGTCTAGGTTTGGCCTTGGATGTCATAGGGGATTGCGCAATGTTCAGCCAAGTGTCCCCCCCATGTAAGGCATTTCCTCAGATGTTTGCAAAGATTGGGCGATGGTTGTGGGTGGGACTAGTATGGGCAACAAAATGCCCTAATTGGTGAATGATGCCACCAATCCCCCTGCGTTACCTGCTCCAGCATGCCGAACTTTGGCTCCTCCCCGGTGGCTCTCTGAGCTAGAGTTAAAATTCAGTATTTTGGGGATGGGTGCATAGCACCCACTATGAGTGGTGGGGGGAGCATTTCCCATGGGATGTAGAGGCTGCCAGGTAGTTCTAGATAGGAAGCTGTGGAGAAGACCACGGCAGCCAGTAAGCAGGGATACAGCCAGGCAGATGAGGAGCATGAGTGGAGGGCAGTCAGTTTTGGGCCCAAAACAAGGTCTAAGAGGCTGTCCCAGAGGCATTGCTGCAGCACAGATGATTCGGGCTTGCATTCTAAGTCCAGAGTATCGGAGGCCAGCAGGGGGTCTCCTGGTTTTATATCAGGGGTTGAGCATCCTGGGGGTGCTTTCCTCCTCTGTGGAGAACAGACTGCCGAGGTCACTTTGCTGCTTCCACCTGGCGTCCACATGTGGTTGTGCAAACAGTTATGCTAGAGGAAGAATGTTGGGGGGTGCTCCCATAACATGTATGCATGTACATGACTAGTGCCGATTCACTGACAACCCAGTAGTGTTGTTCAGATAGTAACCTACCAGGTCAGATACCATTGGAAACCATCATTTTGGCCAGACTTCGGATGGTCTCAGGTGGCATAGGCATCCAACCTCCCAGGGTACACAGTAAGTATCTGAGATATCTGTAGACCTGACCAAAATTGAATGGATCCGACCATCGGATCCAGGTATCTGACCATCCAACCCAACTATCTGAGGTTGGATCTGATGGATCTGACCTTGGATACCTGGATCTGACCTCGGATCTACAACTATCTAACTATGGGTCTGAAATCCAACTTTGGTTGGATTATGGTCAGATTTGGAGGCGAATATTTAATTTAATTTCATTTATTTAAAATGAGAGCCTATGGACAAAATTGTCTGTTTTCATAGGCAACTGTGGTTAAGGTACACAAAATTACAGTAAGACACTAAAACATTTAATTATATATAGAAACAATAAATAAGTTCTCAAAACATTTGCAAATATCAATGGTACTAATATAACATCTTAAAGTTGTTACAGAAGACTTGTAATTCATCAAAGTCCTGATGTTTTGAGGGTGCGAGTTCCAAAAATTGCAAAATGGATAACAGAATGCAGCTTGCCCACATTTTTATAACATTTTGGCGGTTCAAAACATGAATCATCCATTGACCTAGTTTTAGTGCTTGACAAAGGTGTTTTTTTCACCGTAAGTTTTAATTTAGTTGGCACATGTCCATTTGCCATCTTCAAAGCCCAACAACCCGATTTTGATTAATTCTTTGTTGTAAAGATTGCCAATTCAAGACATTATACCAAGTGCAAGCATGGCCATCTAAAGGAAGGTCAAACCCAAACCTACAAGCTTTATTCACAAGGAGTGAAATTCTTTGAGAAGAAGTTCTGCAGGTGGAAGAGTTAATGACAAGGTCATAATCTATCATTGACAAAGTATGTGTCAAAACAACCAGTTTTCTAGCATCAGGTGTAAAATTAAGTCTGTTTCTATATAGCACACCAAACCTTTGAGTAACAGATTTTACAAGGTTTTCAATGTGTTGATGGTAGCTAAGGCAGTTATCAAGGATCAGGACAAGACATTTATATTCATTGACTTGGTCCAAGGTAGCTCTACCTAAAGTATTTATGAACAGAGTCTGTAATGGACATAGTTGTTTCCTAGATTGAAAAAGCATGACTTTTGTTGTTTTGTATTTAAACATAACTTATTGTCAATAAACCAGTTGTGAACAGCATGGAAGTCAGACTGTATAAAGTATTCGTCAAGTTGTTCAAATCTTTATTCCAGAAGAAGATTACCATATCATATGTGTACAACGGGATCCTAGAAAAGTTAATAACACTAGGTAAATTGTTCAAAAAGTACCTGCACTTTCCAAAGGAGCGTAGTCAGATCCACAGAAGCACTATCCAGGCACTGCTACATCCCACAGTGAGGGTACAACAAGGACAAAAACACACCAACACATGTGAGACTGCAGATTGAGTACCCTTAGACAGTCTGTTCCAGCGATGGATCTTTCTGTATTTTTGTTTCCATCTACTGTTTATGTGCCCTCGCTAAGGCTGGCTTGGCTACCATCAGCATTGCCTCACTGGCCCCCACCATCCTCCCTCTCCACAAGCTTGCCTGTCTGGTCCAGGACCCCCATGGATTCCCCCTTGTGGCAGGGATAGTAGGAGGAGGGCCATCCTTCCCCCACCCCAAAATCATAATCCAGTGTGGTGAACAGGCACCCTAATGGTGGGATGGGTGGAATCTCGGTGTGCAGAGCATCACTGACACCTGCCTCACAGAGGTTTTTTGCCCTTCTCTTCTCCCTAACCTAGCCCCAGAGGCATGGACTGCACATATGCATTCCAGCACCGTGGCTTCTCCTCTCCTGACCTACATCTGCAGCTCATGCATTGGTGTCACCATCAGGCCTCTACCTGGTGACAGCCAAGAGATAAGACAGAGAGCCACCCCTACAGGAGAGGAGAGTTGCCTGACAGCTGCTTGATCCACTCCTGGCCCTTCCCACCCCTGCCGACCCCACACGTGCTGAGCTCATTCTTTACTCAGGTCACCAACGTGGTGATAGGTAAGACCCACAGTGCCTCAGCCCTGTGCACTATCCGGTCAGCCAGTGACAGATCTCTTGCAGGAATGTTGATCTATGGGTCAGGGGGAGGACACTATGGGGACAGGAGAGAAGGGGCAGGGAAGGAGAGCATGGAATGGCAAGGTCACTGGACAGTGGAGAGTTGCTAGGCTGGTGAACTAGGAGCAGAAAATGTGAATAAAAAATGTAAGAGTAAAGAAAAATTTGAGGGTGTCATACTAGCAGTTGGGCTGAACAGACACATTTTCCAAGAGTTCTTGTTCAAGCTTGAAAGTACATAGTTAAAACAGAAATATATGCTACTGCTGTAATCGTACCAAAACATGTTTTGTTTCAAATCCATAAACATTGTCGACGCTGATGTGCATGCCTGGAGTCCCAGCGTGACTTTTAAAAGGGCAATTTATTCTAAAGATTCCAATCATTTCACCGTAAAACGCACATGAGCAAGCACAGTGAAGTCTGCGTTTGTCTGTTTGGCACAAAACTTCAAACTGTTGTGAAAAATGAAGTCGCTCATGAATGAGCGTAGGGGAGCTCCAGCGCAATGTACACTTGTGAACGTACAAGATCCATGGGTAGCGGTGTTACTAGTTGGGACGATATACATTCAGTTTTGTCCCCTAAACTGCTTTATTTCAAGTTTTAGTAGAGTGGGGTGACCAGATCCGCTATCTGTGACAGCGCAGGAGGCAAGACGGAGCACAATCTCAAGGTAAAAAAGACAACTGAAAAAGCTGACTGTGTCCCTTTAAAGCAACAAAACGGTCATTAAAAATTTTCTAAGTCCTACACTAACAACATGTTTAAAAGCCAAAAGGTGATTTCACTGTGTGACTGTGGAAACAGGTTTCAGAGGAGATTTGAAAAATGACACCGGCCATGTTCAGGGGGTTGGGTAACACAAGGGATATGTTGAATATTAGGGACCCAAATCTGCAAAAAATACAGTTATGAATAAATGTTGGAACAATTTATTTCCTCATAACTTAGTTGACTTTACACATTTGTACCCAAAATTTTCAATATAATCTTTTTTATTGACCACTCCATGTAAGTATGGCTAGGGTAATTTATAATACAATGGCTGAAATGTCATTTGTGCCACAAGCGTTAAAACACATTTTGGGTAGAATCTGAGAAATGACAGCTGTCACATGAGGTTGAGGTCAAATTATTGAAAATTATGACAGTTACAGGCATGCAATGAAAAAATACAACATAGACTCTTAACTTGATTGTTTTCTCATATTTTAGCACAACATTTCAACATGGCCACTATATGACCCCCACATAACTTTTTCATGACTCCACCTCATTTTTTTCAAATCCTGTCCAAAAGATGAGTTTGTACCACAAGTACAAAAACAAATTTTGGCCAGGATTTGAAAAATGGAAGCTGTCACATTCATGAGGTGCTATGAAGAAATAGCTATGTTGAAAATTTAGGGCTAAAATATTGAAAATTACCAAAGTTACGAGCCTGCATTAGTAAATTTCAATGTAGGCTCATAACTTTGCTGTTTTTTTAATATTTTTACCCCAGATTTTCAACATAGCCTTCTTATGACCCCACCTCATGAACAAGGGTGGAAAGAAATTTCAACTCCAGCCTGAAAGGTGATGCAGTGACCACAAAATCACCTTTCAGGACACATTTGCCTAATTTCACTGCCATTGTTCATGAGGTGGGGTCCCAAAAAAGGCATGTTGAAAATCTGGGGCAAAAATATTGAAAAATGACCAAGTTATGCCACTAAGTTCAAAACCCCATTGAAATACATTGGACTGCATACCTGATTTCCTCAGTTCGCAGACCGGCGTTGAAGAGTGAAGACGTATCTGCGGTCCAGAGAGGATTACAAAACTGAACCCCCTGCTTTGTAATTAAGGGCTGGGGGGGTGTGAGTGGAGGGTGCTAAATGGGAGGGTAAGGTAGGGGGGACAGTAATGACAGTGGCTGCAATAGATATTAATGGACAGTTTTCTTTTCTACAGGGTGTTTAAAAAACTACAGAGTTAAAAAAAAACTATGAGGGACAGTGTTCTTTATTTCAGATGTTGACACTGGGATTGGGCACCCCAGTGTCAGTGTTATGTTTGGCGGCACCGGGGGTGGACTCCCTGGTGTCGCATAATGAAAACAGGCAGGTTGGGGGGTAGCAGCTGGCACAGGGGATTGGGCACCCCTGTGCCAGAATTTGAACAAGGAGGGGGTGTCATCATGTTTGACAATACCGGGGTGGGCTCCCTGGTCCACTCAATGAAAATAGGCATGATGGTGTGTGTGTGTGTGTGCTAGAGGATGGCATCAGGGATGACATTGGGAAGGGGTGTCACAGCAGGCTGATCATGACAGATCAGCTGTGCTTTCTTCTTTTTTTTTTCCAATTGTTTAACCAGGTGAGACACACTAAGCTGAAAGCTTGTTTACAGGTGCAACCTGGGAGCACAGGGAAGTTAAGTGACTTGCTCAGGGTCACACAGTATGCAAGTGGGGGCTGTGGGATTCATACCCAGGTCTCCAGATTTGTAGCTCAGAGCCTTAAACCACTGCGCTATACTGCCTCCCTGTGCTTGCTGGGCAGCGTTATAAGATCAAAGGAAAGAGTTGTCCTATCAATGGATCGGCTCTTTCCTTTGAACTACATGAAGTTTCCGCCCAGCAAGCCAGAACTGAGCCATAATTAGCCTGGCTGATGATTGATGCGACACTGACGAGCACCTTGCAGACCACTCTGCATTGGATTGACAGTGTCACACCCCTCTAAAGCCACTCTCATAGCAAAACAAGCATTTGTCAATGCCGAATGTTTACTTGCTGGCATTGGCAGTGGTAGTGTAGAAGTTACAGAGCTGCGTAATAGGAATGGCAGTGAAGTATTGAACTGAAGCCAACCCCACCACCAACCTGCAGAGAGTGACAGGCATTGGGGTGTGCGTTTGGGTCGTCAGGCATAACAGCCACACCATTTCACCACACCCCACCCTGCAGACACTGACAAGTGTCACGGTGTTCCTTGGGGTCTTTGGCCCTTATGTGCACCCCATTTCATTAGGAAATATGGTGAGATGGGTGCGATATAGGAGAATGGGGTGAAGTTTGGGGCCGAAGAGTCCAAGGCATACCTCGATGCCCCTCACTGACTGCAGGGTGTGGAATGGTATGAGCATCACAGGCAAGAATCCCAAGTCACACCCCTGATGCCTGTCATTCTCTACAGGGTTGGGTGTTATGGTTGGAAACCCAAATAACTCAGGCATTCGTTGGTATTTTCACTCCAAATTTTCAATGTTTTTTTTGTGACCCCACCTCATGAACAGGGGGAATATCAGTTTGTTAGCCAAAAGCTGCTTATGCACAGTGACTACGGCATTCAGCACCACAGGTGCAAAAACATTCCGAACAGGATGTAAAAAATGACAGCTGTACTGTTCATGGGGAGGTGTAAAAAATGGCAATGTTGCAAATCTGTAGTAAAAATATTTAAAAAAATGGTGAAGTCACGAGCATACATAGAAACTGTGCAATGCACACCCGTAATATAATTAGGTTGGGGATTTTTTACAGCAGATTGTCAACTCAGGCATTTTGGTGCCTCCGATCATGAACAGTGTCACTGTGATTTTCTTTATCTGTGCGAATAATGATTTCCACAGCTAATTTCACGATCTCTGCGCTGAAAGTGAAAACACACTTCAGCCATGTTGTGAAAAATGACAGCTGTACTGTTCATAAGGAAGTGTGGAAAATGCCACTGGTGAAAATCTGGACTGAAAATATTACAAAGTCATGAACTTATGAGGGTGCGTGGAAACTGCGCAATGCTCACTCCAGAATACAGTCATTTTATGGACTTTTGTCACCAAATTTTCAACTTAGCCATTTAAGACCTCTGCTCATGAACAATGTAACTGTGATTTTCTTAATCTGTCCTAAACATTGCTGCACACCAACAGCACCATTGTGCGCTACATGTGCGAAAACACATTTAAGCGCATATATGAAAAATTGCAGCTGTACTGTTCATAAGGAAGTGTAATAAAATGGCAATGTTGAAAATCTGGAGTGAAAATATTAAATTTGCAAACTTACGAGCATGCATAGGAACTGTGCAACACACGCTCATAAAACAGTCATTTTTAGGAATTTTTTCACCAAATTTTCAACATAGCCATTTTAAGACCTCTGCCCATGAACAGTGTCACTGTGATTTTCTTAATTTATCCCGTACATTGATTTCGCACACCGACTGCGCCATTGTGCACTACATGGGCAGAAACATGTTTTGGGTGAGATGTGAAAAATGACAGCTGTACTACTCATAAGGTGTGGCAAAATGGCAATGTTGGAAATCTGAGTGAAATATTGAAAATTCGCGGATCTCTACGAAAGTGTTTAGAACTGCACAACGCACGCCTGCAGAAACAGTCATTTTGGGAATTTTTTCACCAAATTTTCAACATAGCCATTTTAATACCTCACCTCATGAACAGTGTCACTGTGATTTTCTTAATTTGTCCCGTACATTGATCTCGCACACCGACTGTGCCACTGTGCGCTGCATTGGTGGAAACACATTTTGGGTGTGATGTGAAACATGACAGCTGTACTACTCATAAGAAGGTGTGGTAAAATGGCAATGTTGAAAATCTGGAGTGAAAATATTGAAAATTCGCGAACTTACGAGCCTGCATAGGAACTGTGCAACACACGCTCGTAAAACATTCATTTTTTGGAACTTTGGCACCAAATTTTCAACATGGGGTTTTTGGGACCCCTTCTCATGAATGATGTCACTGTCATGGCGTTATTCAGGCCTGAAGGGTGATTTAGTGCAGTGACTGCGCGGTGACTGTGAAATCACCCTTCGGGCCAATAACGCCATGACAGTGACATCATTCATGAGAAGGGGTCCCAAAAACCTCATGTTGAAAATTTGGTGCAAAAATTCCAAAAAATGCCTGAGATATGCAACAAAGTTGAAACCCCCCTATCTAGCCCATTATACAGCTTACCGGCATTTCCTCAGTTCGCGGTCAGCTTTGAAGAGTGCAGACGTGTTCCCAGTCCACCAAAGATCGCCGCGCCGAGGTCCAGAGGTAATATGGGGTGAGGGGGTGTGGGAGGCAGGGTGCGCAGTGGGTGGGTGCAGATTGTGGGAGGGGCCAGCGAGACTACGTGGGACTGTTTTTCTTTACAGGTTAAAAAAGAAAAGGACGACAGGGACATTTGCCACGAGGGGTGGGCTCCCAGCATGGCACAAGGACAGTTGGGGCCGCTCAGCCGATTGGGGATTGGGCACCCCCATCGGCCCAGATTGCCACGCTGGGGTGGGCTCCTCAGCGTGGCACTTACTACCGGGAGGACCGGAGCCGACGGGGATTGGGTACCTGTTGGCTATATCATTAGTTGCAGCGTGGCATTTTGAAGGCTTTGGGGCGGGGAACACAGCACAGCCGACGGGATTGGGCACCCGCCGCTATACAGTGTGTGTGCATGCGGAGGCGCGACGCCTGGGCGTGTGGTGTGTGTGGTGGAGGGGAGCTGCGATGAGCAGGCGATATCTTATTGCTGCTCACCAAGCCGTAGCTCCCTTTGAACTGTATGCCACTGCATTTTGGAGCTTGTCAGAGACAGCTCCAGCATACATTGGCTTACAGGGGCCGCGCCTGCCAACACACTGACTGAATTGGAGGAGGAGGTGACACACCTCCGAAATCTCCGATGATGGCACTATGTTTCTTGCACATGCGTGCAAGCAAACATAAAAATGACACACATACGTTGTTAAGATTCCATAGCCACAAAGGGAAGGAAATGTGGCATTAGGGTTTTTTTAGCATTAACGCCCATCCCCCTCTCCCAGACCCTGGCCTTGCAACCAAACTAGAGGTCCAGAGCCCTGCCTCATGGACCTGCTGCTTCAAGTAACAGGGCTGGGGCCCTGTGCAAAGAAAGTTATGACTTTTGTCTTGCTTCAGACAGGGCCCACTAGGCGCTCCATTACCAACAGCTCTAATAAAGTGTGGCAGGAGGGTGAGAGGGAAAAACAGAAACTGACCGGGGGGGATTACAAAGGCACTCTTTGGTCTGGGGTTGGGGTGGGTGACATGGGTAAGAGGGAGGTAAGAGTGCGGGGGGAGGCAGGGGTTGAGGAATGTGAAGAGGATGAACCTACTTGCAGGAACAGGAGTGTAAGATGGGATCATGAAGGAAGAGGAGGGATTTGAAGGAAATGGAAGCAGTGCAATAAAGAGAGGCACAAACAAGACAGAGAACCTCTTCATTTAAATGTTCTGTTCTTATTATATTAGTTTATTTTACCCTCCCTCGCATTGCCTCCTCTTTTTAACCCTGTCCCCCACCCCAAATGTCAAGGCTACCACAGCAGCACCACAGCAAACAAAACTGCTCAGTGCTGGTAAAAGCTCTGGTACACAAGTTTTTGGTTTTATTTATTTATTTAGCTTTTGATAACCAGGTAAGTGCATTAGGCAACATACCTGCCTATTTTCAGAGACGACCCAGGAGCGTACACGATACAGTAATTACAAACAGACTCCGGTACATAAAAACAGTCTTAAAAATTTACAACACATACCCTCGCAAGGATAGACAGTTTTATACAATGAGCAGGACCATCCAAGCAGGGATGAGTTAGGCATGTGAAGAACATTTAATAGTTATATGACCAGATTAGGCGAAATCAGGGGTCAAGGCAGTTAGGATAGGCTAAGATTAGGTACAGTCGCAAGTCTCAAGTGCTAAGAGGTGAGAGAATAGTGCAGTTTTGAGTGAGGAGTGGGGACAAGTGGCCCTTTAAACAAGGGGAAGGGTTAAACTCAAATACCAGAACCAGCACAAAATCCTGCACTCAGGACCCTGCATTGAACACCAAGGAATCCATATGGTGAAAAACCCTTTTATTAATGCTCTATAGCAAAAAGTTAAACACTTATACTGGACCATAAATAAAATCTCAGTGTTTACCACAGCAGCCGCCTTCCTCCAGGTGGGAATGTAAGTGGGCAAATGACTGCCTCCACAGCTGATGGCAGTGCCACGCTGTCGGTTGGCAGGGGGCATGTGACTGTACCTTGTGATGCTTGGCCAGCTGGTTATGATTATTGTATGTTATTTGTAATATATAAATACAGTATGTGATTGTCTCACATAAGACAGCCTGTGCTCCATGGGTGCCCCCCTCCCATGTTTCAGTGAAGCTACATATATTACACTGACAGGAGATCTCTGTAATGTAATTCACTTCCTTGAGAAATTGCATTTTATGGCCGTTTTATGACCTGTTGCTGCTCTGAAACTGGGAAACTAAAATATACATTTTATGACTTCAGAAACAGGACATCATTAAGCTGATTCCTGCAAGATATCTTGCACCTAGGTGAGAGAATTGTAGGATTGTAAACTTAAAAGGAATTGGTAGATCAAAAGACTCATAATTTGGGAAATGAGGTTTTGCTGATGTCACCTTATTTAATATACCTCCTGATAGGACATCCTGTTTGTATTTTTTTTATATTCTAAAAGGAGGAGCTAGATGACTCACAGAAGGAGTGTGGAGAGATACAGTTTAAACTATACTTTGTCTGACCTGTTTAGTCATATCTTTTTGGGCTCTTAAGAAACACATTCTCTAACTTTCAGGGCACTTTCAGAGGAAATACATTAGCTAGAAAAAGTCTAAATGTATGGTGGTAGGAGTTTTTGTTTTGTACTTTGCCCTTGTTCTTTTACGTGATTATATGTTCTTTGATATATTGTTCTGTGTTTACATTTTTCATGTTTTTATCATCTTTTAGTAAAGTACCCTTTATTTTGAAAGACTGCCTGGGTCTGCCAGTTCTTCTTTTGCATGTGACCTATAGAGGGTTAAGACTGACAAAAACTGTTTAAAAGCTTGATGGTGTTACTAAACTGGGAAAAGGTAAGAATATACCTAAGGTCTTTTATAGAGTTTTAAGGGTTCATTTTGGAAGCCGGGCTTGGTGCCCTTGGTGAAAGATTGTACCGCAATCCCTGAAGAGGGTACATATCTGAGCCTGTACATTGGGTATGCTAGAATAAGGTTCACAGTTTGAATCCCCCCAGAACTTGAGACTTAAAGTGATTCGGACCCAAAAGCAGACCGGAGGGTTACCCTGTCTGTTACCTGTTCACATTACTGCGCTCGGAGGCTGGCACTGTGGGAGCAGAGGGCCTGACCTGCTGAGTGCATTTCTGACATACCTCACTGGGAATTGAGCCCCATATCTCCGTGGCATCCTGATAGATTTATTGTTACTCAGGTATTCTGGTACAAATGAAAACAGCATATAAACCACAACCAGTGGCTGCAATACTTGTTGATGTCATACAAAGTGAGAATCACTATTTTTATGTAAATATTTTTTTTTCTTTCTTTCTACCTGGGGACTGTTGCTGGCAGACGGTATTCAGCTCTCCCCTCGAAAAGGCTCACATCTACCTGGTAGGCCATGAAGCTCTCTCCTGACCCCAACCTATATCTGGTGAATCCCCTGTGGATTCCTCCCATGGCAGGGTCAGGGAGGGCCGTCCCTCCCCATTGCCCAAATCCAGTTTTGCTGGGTAATCCGTGAGCTGGGGGCATGGTCCAGGCATCATGTAGCCTGCCAGCACTCTCCATTTTCTGTTTCTCTGTCCCTTCCCATTACTGGGGTGCGCACGGCAGCATGCACGTGGGGAGGCGCACACATGTCGTGGGGTCCCGCAGCACCCTCCCACCCTTTGGCATCCCTGACCTGCACTACCCTCAGGCTTCCACCTGGCAGGAGTTGTTCAGCGGGACTGCCAAACCACCTTCCCTGGGAGAGGAGAGCTGTCTTCTGGATGCTCAATCCTCTCTCTCCCTCCCCAGAAGACCCCCAGCAACCCACGTTCACCACCAAACACAGGTCCCTGGTGTGGCAGTAGGTAAGACCTAAATCCTCAGCCCTCCATGGCGCTGGGCCAGCCTTTATGTAAATAATTTTAATGTGAGAAAGATAAAAAAATCAACAGACTGTGAGGTCACAAACAATGATTGTGAGGTCAGTTGGAGACTGTCAGATACTTTTCGAAACACTGTATGGTAAGTACTACAACAAAGGCCATTATAAAAAGGGTCTGAGAAATGGAGCTTTCTGATTGGCTGCAAACATTCTAACAGCCTTATATTAATCTTTTATTAACATACATGTAGAGCTTAGCCATTTGCTGAACAAGGTTTGACACTGTTTTAAAACATGTTTTGTTATAATAGCAATAAGGCACTCCCAGGGATTATGTTAATGGTCAGTTAATCACCCTCTGGGGTATGTGGCACTCGGCTACACCTCATGCCACAGTACACCCCTAGAAGGTGATTAACAGACCATTAACATAACCCTTTGTCATGCCTTATTGCTTAAGTAACAGGAGAAAGTAAAAAAAATAAAATAAAAAAATAAAAAAAAAACCTCAAATAAAACATTTTTTTCCAGTTTATGGCCATGAAAGACACATTAAGCCAAGGCTTGTTTGCAGGTGTGTCCTTGGAACACAGGGAAAGTAAGTGACTTGCACATGATCACACAGTATGGAAGTGGTGACTGTGGGATTCAAACCCAGTTTTCCAGGTTTGCAGCTCAGTGCTCTTAACCACTATGCTATACTGCCTCCCAATCAATATAAACACAATTGTGCTAAGCTGTTTATCTTAGCAGAGGCTTGGTCTTTACTGTTTGAAATTATTTTTTATTTGTGTGCTTCTAAATCCCTACTCTTTGGTGACACTGGCCTCAATTTTAAGAGGGAGAGGGAAGAGAAAGTTTGTCGTCATGCTGGTTCTTGGAAGTTCTTTTGTCCAGAGTGCTATAAAACCTGACAAAGAAACCTGTTTGGCCCCAACAGCTTGTGTACTGTAACATTTTTACTATATATATTTATATAGACAAAGAACCTCTGTGCGTAAACACTGAGGCAAGGGTTACCCCAAAGGGCATTTGGCTGGGAAGCCAAGTTTCAAGAAAATACAAAATCACACATGCCCCCACAATGCAAAGCATCATGGGCTGCATATGCAAATCACCACAGAATGTTATGCTGGTCCAACTTTAAGCAGAATTGCATGGTGCCGAAAGGCCTCTCACACAGTTTGCAAAGGGTGCTAACAGAATTATATATTTATATATATATATATATATATATATATATAGATACACACACACACACGCATAGGTGCTGCGTTAGCACTAGGGCGAAAACAAAACAAACAGGTAACATTAAATGCACACTGAAAATAAGGTTAGAACCATTTCCAACATAGGTCTTCTTCAGGACTTATCTAAAAGAGAAAAAAAACTAACTTTGCTTTATTCTCTTTTAGATAATTTCTGAAGACCAATGGTTGAAATGTCAATTAAACTCTATTTTCTGTTTTCAGGGTGCATTTAATATTGCCTTTGGTCCAATAATATCAGAGTATCAAATGACTTTGGGAAAGACAGAAGAAATTTGGGGTCAGCCATCGGGGCCGTCTCCGAAGATCAGGGACAGTCGAGACTGATGATACCTACATGAGCCATGGGACTCTGAGACTTACAGATGTAAACATGATGGTCAAAGGGCAGATTAAGAACTAATAAGAAAGTTGTGTGAATGTGAGTCCGAAGGATACTGACACTTTCCTCTGGAGATTATGCAGCGGGGTGAAATAAAGACAGATGAAAAGGAATGTAACCAAGAAACGCAGAAATCACACTCACACACTTCTTCAGTTCAACAGACAGAAATTGACACGCTTTAGCTGTCGCAGCTGGACATGAACTCCCTGAACCCTGGCATTACCCCTTAAACTCTTACACAGCAGGTGCAGGTGTTTTTCATTTGTTCCTATTCCACGTGAGTGGTGAGCTGTAAGAATTTGCATTATAATGGCATTGTAACTCCACATAAAAAAAAGGTATCCCCCCCCCAGTTATATCCATGCTTTTCTTTCAGGAGTGAATCCTCTTTTTCTTTTTTATTTGTAAATATGTTTTTATTAAAAAATGTGTTTAAAACATGAAAAAGGTGCACTATACATCACTGTCAAGCGAGTACAGCATCAGTCTGGAAAACACATACATCACCACAAGGTCAACATAGGTGGTATGATCAACAAATTCTGGTTAGAGCCGATATGGCTGTGGAGAGCTTTTGGGATGCTTCTACCCATTATTTCTAATGAATTTGCACAATGCAGATCTGCTTAGAGGCAGTTTCAATGTGGTCTTCCTTTTACACATTTTTACAATGTATTTTCCTAGAATATGCCTGCTGATTGCTATATATTTAGCCTGGATAGTTCACAGAAGAAATGGCATCTTATTTTCGGGTGGCAGAGCACTGGCAGTAGGGTGCTGGAATGTGTCATACATAGGCATGAGCTGTGTGCGGGCGATAACGCGCAGTGGCCATACACCTCAGGTGCTCGCATGCGGATCCATCGTCCCAGTGCCGTTGCACTGCTCAGTGTGGTTGACAGCTGATGCAATACCCACTCACACAGGTCCTGAAACAGGCATGTTACAGCTGACCTTCCATTTGTTTGTACAGTCGGGGAACCGCGGACACATTGTCCATAGCCTGGAGCATACACTGCAAATGGCACTGCAGGATACTGCAACCCATGGCACCCAGGATACCTCAGCAGTCTGGAGGATGTCATGTTACACTGGGAACAGGGGAGAGTGTGGGCCTGCAGCTGTGTATGACAGCAGGAAGATACAGCATCAACAAGGCATGCATTGGAAGTATGTCAATTCCCTCTTACAGTTTGCCAGGGACATACACACGGCTGCATACACTGATGGGTCTGCAACTTGCATAGTGCCCTAATGCATGGTACAGCCACTTGGTTCATTCTGGAGTGCAGGTCCCCGGCCCAGGTCCAGTGCAGTCAGTGGCTGGCCATGGCAGGGTGTGGAGGGCAGTGCCAGTCTCCACAACAGGTCAGGTATGGGGGAAGCAGGGGTGTCTACATACTGAGGCAGTGGATGGGGGTCCTCTATACTATGGATATCGGCCAAGGTTTCCTCTGGTGTGATTGGGTCCAGGGGGGCCCTACACTATGGAGCTCTTCGGGGATGGAGTTGGATCGATCGGGGATGGGAGGGGGTACCTCTAGTCCACCAGGGCTGCCAGGCTGCTGTGAACCTGGGTGCATTTCCATAGCCTGCCTGTGGGTGGCTGGCTGGGTTAGACCAGCTATTCATGGCCTAACTGTGGGCCGCGCTGCTCTGGAGTACAAGGGATACATTCCCACGGCACGGCATATGCATGGGAATGCACCCTCAACTTGCACGGCATACTATTTGTGTGCACCCTGGCCCATTCCCTTGCAGCCGGTGCATCCTGCATGTTTGAATATCATGCTGCGGTGCATTGTTGGAGTTGCGCGGCACATCTCCCTTTTCCACCAGGATGCGCTGCGCATCTCCTTTGAATATGGAGGCCTGGTCTAGGCTACCTTGATGAAATACATTATCAAAATGGTAAAATCATAACCCCACTGAAAACAAGATATTGCATCTAATCTGGGACAGCCTGAGTAAATACAGTGCAACAATGTGTAAATGAAAATCCCTATGGCAGTGAGATGTAACATCTCCCCTGTGCTATCCAGGATACAAAATATAGAATAAGAAATATTTAAAGGAAATCTACTCTAAACCGAACTCCACTGTGCTCACTGACATAAACAGTTTCTTTATTGTTTTATAACATATTAGAATGCGGTATTTATTCTGAATGTTGTGGCCATGAGAATGGTGTGTACAGAGTGAGTGTATGTGTGTGTGTGTGTTTACTGTAGCTCAATATATTTTTTTCCCAAAAAAGCATAGTAGAAAATGCTCGCTGGTTGCTACATATTTAGTCTGGATAGTTCACTGAAGACCTGGCATATGTCTGAGGCAGTGCTTATCAGATAGTGTCTAAATTTAGAGGTTAAAAAAACTGTCAATTATAGATTTGCTGGGAAAGGGTGACATTTATGAGGTATGAATCTTTCTTGAAAGACAATACATTCCCAAGTGAAACTAGTAGCAAGAAGCTGTTTAAATGCCAAGTATTTAAATGTGCAAGTTGTTGCATTCTGACGTGGGTAAACAAATCTCCAGTTTAATAGGCAACCAGTATTTAGAAAATATTTAACAAGCTGTTTCAGTTTCCTAATGGCATCTTTTTTTTTTTTAGTTGTTTAGCCAGGAGTAGCACACTAAGCTGAAAGCTTTTTTACTGGTGCAACCTGGGAGTACAGGGAAGTTAAGTGACTTGCTCAGGGTCATACAGTATGCAAGTGAAAACTGTGGGATTCAAACCCAGGTCTGGTCTGCTGGATGTCACCAGATTTGGAGCGCAGAGCCTTAAACCACTGTACTATACTGCCTCCCTGATAAGCAGCTTGGAGTTATGTCTCCAACATTCTTAACAGAAAGAAGGGAGCATTTTATTTCAGTTGGCATAGTGATTTGTAGATGTGGAAGGATACATTGAAAAGTCCAAAACATGTGTTCCATGATACTCCATTTTCCAGCTACATATGGCAAGATGGCTGTAGGCTCCACCCACAGCCATAAAAAAGCAAAGCTTCATGGGAACTCAACACAGTGATGAGTCCCCAGTACACTTCATCAAAAATCTATACCCCTGCACTGTGCTGAAAACTAGAAGTTTGATGGCTGAAGCAGTATAAACAGTGTGGGGGGGGGGAGAGACTAGCCCTGTCAATGATCTCCATTACGGGAGTAACCCATATCCCCCTGCCTCATGCAGCACAAACCCATCCTGTTAACCAGTAATACCACTAAAGGACACAATTGGGCTCATGTAGCATCACATACAATGCCCAAATGTTCCAACAAGATGTAAAAGTGTCTGACCTGTGATTTAGGCTCAAGGTAATTGTCTCCATCTGGTATATGGAACTAACTGTTTCCCTCCATTGGGATAACCTGGGATCCCGGTCTGTTAACCAATTCCTGGTTATGCATTTTTTGGTGGCTTCCACTAAAATACCCAAAAATTATTTAGTATGTCTGCTTCTCAGGCATCCAGAATATTGATTTAGCAGATATATTTCAGGGGTCAATGTGAATCCTGGGGTGATGATGTCCTTGATAGTCTGTTCTAGGTCCTTTAAACAGCTCCCCAGCTTTGGGCAGGACCACAGTGTGTGTGTGTGTGTGTGTGTGTGTGTGTGTGTGTGTGAGGCCTGCTCTTCCCCACAGTCTCTCCAGCACCTTGCTGTGTGGCCCTAGCTGTACTTACGCATAATTACAGGGATGCGGAAATGACAGACAAGATGTTTCCAGGCATAGTGACGCCATATGTTTGAAGTTGTAGTACGCCCCGTCTCATAGCATCCTGCTTTCTGCTTTCTAAAATTCCCTTCCTGCTTTCCACCCAGTGCTGTTGCCTACTTAGTGGCCACGTATAGGACAGTGTATGGCTAAGAGCCTTGCAAGGCTCTCTAAATGAGAGAAATAAGATACCTGGGGCCAGATAGTTAGAAATGGGCAAGGCAGAGTGCAAAGGTTTGTGCTGTGCTTGTAGATTGCCCAGAACACCGAGGATGCTATGTTCAGTTGGCACTGGCGCTATCCAACTGAATATAGGGGCATGACGGTGCAGTGCTAAGCCAAGTAGTGCTGCCCTGACATGGATCCTGGCAGTGTAGGAAACAACGCCCCCAGACCCGATAGTGCCAGTAGCTCCCAGTGCGATATTCAGATGACCCCCATGCAAATGAGCCCAATGGACATGCAAGGCACTGAGGGGCCATTTGCATGGCCATTATGGGCATACCTGCATGAGAAGTGGTGGCAGGTGTGCACCCCTGCAACCAGCTCCGCTCCCTTCCTGACTGCCTGGTCCTATAAAAGTGACATACTCTCTGGTGTCTAGTGGCACCCCCCCCACCAATCACCATCCTGTTACAAGAAAACAACATCTCTCGTGCCTAGTGGTCCCCCCACCTTCTGATTGCCATCCCATTGCATGAAAATAATCTCCCTGGTGCCTAGTAGTCCCTCCGCCCTCCAGTCACTGACCCCGTATTCGATCACATATTCCCTGGCATCTAGTTGTACCCCTCACCCACCGAGCCCTGTTCCTGTATTAGATAATCCTTCCCTGGTGTCTAGTGGCACCACCCCCCTGCACTGCGAGAGCTAGCCAACCAACCCTGCCACCCCCTTCACCTTACTGGTGTTGCCAGTGCTGTGAGTGCCCATGCAGTGACTGGCATGGCCCCCCTCTCACCACCTTGGCCAGCTGTTGTATGTGATGACAGTGAATGCACATCCCCTGTACTGTAAAGGGAGCACAGACACCAGAGAATATGTGATTGAGTACGAGGCTAGCTACTGGGGGGGGGACCGCTAGGCACCAGAGACATTCTTTTCATGTAGTGGGCTGGGGATCTGAGGGTGGGGGGACCACTGGATGCCAAAGACTGACTATTTTAATGGGGCCAGGGTTCGGAGGGTGGAGGGTGCCACTAGCCACCAGGGAGCAAGAGTGCTTCCCCACCGCCAATGTGTTTTTTGGCTACAGTAACTCCACCAGCCACTAGGGTTGCCTGGAGTACATTGGGCTTCTCAGTGGTAATTGCACAGCACAAAGTGGACTGCACTATTCCCTTTGTGCAGTGCTACCACACTGAATATTGCACTGCACAGGATTCCTGTCCAACCCCCCCTTCCCTCTGCAAACATTATTTTTTTTGCACGTGCACACTAACCCTTTAGTTGTGCACCACAGCTCCCTTTGAATATTGCACATGGGCACAAATCCCGGGCAAACACAGTGGAAACACATTGCCCACTGGGCAAAGTTTTGAATATCTGGCTCCTGGTTGCCAGAACTGGAGTATGGAGAAGCATGCCAGAGACCAGAGGAGGACACGCCTCGCAGTCTCGGACTCCAGCCATCTGGAATTCCAGGAAGTGTCTCACCTGGACATACCCGGAAAATCTCTGTGATCCAAAACAAATTCAGTCTGCACTCTGCGAGGGTCATCATCTCAGGATCTGTGTAAAACTGGGCGGTAAACCAATCCGTCACTGTAACCTACAAGAAGTTGGATCAGTACTGGCTGGATGAAAATTGGGGAGCTGGGCCAAGGGGAAAATCCAAATTAGATGAGGAGCCAGCCTCAGTTCTTCAGAGACTTTACGACAAACAGCTTGAGCCTCAGATACCCAGGAATTAAGGTGCTGCCATGGAGGACAGAGGTCCCAAAGACCAAAGAGCAGGCAGGTCATTTCCCAGAAAAGCAACAAAGAGCGTTCTGTTTGTAGCCACTGTGGGCCACCAGCAAGGTGATATTAGAGGAACACGACTCTCAGTTGGGTTGCCTGAAAATAGGTGTGAAGGTCTGGCAAGGCCATCTTGAGCTTTGGGGAGCATCAGAGTGTGGAGTCTGACCTGAGGCCGACTGCCAGTCTAGAGGAAACTAGATATGGTAGTCTGCATTTCCACCATGTGTGTTCAGGGATAGGAACCCAAACACTTTGAAAAATGTACAAAAAAATGGGAGGGGTTCCATATGGATCATGATGAAAAATTTATCAAAATGAGGGCGGGTTCCATATGGATCGTGTCAACTCTACGGATGAGATTGAGGGGCAGCTCCTCCAATGAGGAGCAAGGGGACCTATATTAGCCTCGTACGATCCGTCCAGGTGTGCAGCGAGTTTATTCCTGAGTTACTTAATCTCCTGCAGGCCCCAAGGGAAAGGGAATTGAGATTACAGTGCTGGTGACAGGTGCCCATTAGCTGGCACAACCTTGGTTTTTGTGGCAGTTCATTTATAATCGGAGACTGCTCCAAATTACTCTTTTCAAAAATGGAAGACCGACACTGGGGAGGTGGTGCAACTAAATAAAATCTTTACTGGTTCAGGAAAACAAGCGTGCACACCCCTCCTCACAAACAACATGCATGCTGCTTCTTAGGAAAAGTTAATTTATTAGGTAGGTAGGTAACATTTTATTTACACAGTGATACAGCCATTAGGGTTCCAAAATCCCTATTTACAAGGCTTACCTTTTTATATAAAAACTAAATTGTAACAACATTTTGAATTATGACATAGATACAAAGATACAAACGATCAGACATACAAAAGTACAAATATGTTACAAAATATTACAAAAATCAAGACAAGGCAGATAATCATTTAACCACTGCATTCTTATCACCTATTGCAATAGTAACGAAAACAAAGTCAATGATTCATTGCAGTTTTAAAATCAATATCAGTGACAGTTAAATCTCAGTGAAGAGGGCGGAGACAATTACAGCTAGAGGCAACCTGATACTGAAAAGCCATTTCACTGAATTGATTAGTTATTTTTGGTATGATTAAATTCCTAGCACCCGGTTTTCTTAAGTTTAAACCATGATTGGGTTTCAGTAATTTGGTTTTTAAATTACTTAATGATTTATTTTTAAGTATACCCCGTACCTGATTCAACAAAATACCCTTGGACTGCAAGCTTAATGAAGTCCAACCTAACTTTATGTTAGCAGAACCAGCCCATGCTGTAGGCAGCTCCAGGACAGTCCTTATGTTTTGCACCCTCCGGTGCTTCCACAGAGAATAAATAGTCCCAGTGTTAACACATTTAAAAGACAAAGTGTAAGAAACCTCCACCAATTAGAATTGTCAAAGATATTTGAATTAAATCACATGTTGGTGACATCACCAGTTAATTACTTCGTTCATAAAAAACTGGTTTTCCTGCTCCAGATTACTCTAAAATGGAGAATACTGCCCTTAACGATGTGGCTGGTTCTGCCAAATGTAAGAGGAAATCCTTAGCGTATAAAGCAATACAGTGCTCCCTGACCCCTAGCTGGACACCCCACACAGCCCTCCCAAACTGCTTGGGCTAGAGGCTCATTGTACAGAGCAAAAAGTAGGGGAGACAAGGGGCACCTCTGTCAGGTGCCCCATCCCTGAACAAGGGACTGTCAGACATGCTCATTTACATTAACAGAGGTTTGTGGGGAGGAGCCAATACGCTGCCGCAGGGCTATAAAGTCTGACGAGAAGGCCACTTCCCCCTTGGTCATATAGAGATACGGCCAGGAGACCCTATCAAAGGCCTTCTCAGCATCTAAGCTGGCTAAGAGGAATGAAGTGCCAGAGGCATGGACATGGTGAAGTGCATGCAGGGTGCGGTGGGTACTGTCACATGTCGGATGGGCCCAAATAAAGCCCATTTCATCTGAGTGAATTAAGGTAGACAGCAATGCATCCAACCTTATGGTCAATGCTGATATAAATAGTTTATAATTAATGTTCAGCACTGAGATTGGCCTATAGGCAGGGCCCTCCAAGGGGTCTTTGCCCAGTTTATGTATGACAGAAATGGTGGTGTAGTGCCATGTTTGGGGGATTTCTTTGAAAGCCAGGATCTCATTACAAACTCATCTTAATTAGGGAAGGAGCAGGTCCCTCTGAGATTTGTAAAATTCACTAATAGACTCATCCAAGCCTGGGGCCTTCTGGGTGCTAATTTTCTGCAAGGCCAGGAGCAAGTCATCCTCCTGCTCAGGATGGGTCAAGCCTTCTGCCCTGTCAGGCAGTAAATGGGATAGAGTAAAGGGTCCAAAAATGCCTCGGCTGGTGCCTGTCAGAAAGGGCCCTCCTGCGCATATAGGGAAGAATAAAATGAA
This sequence comes from Neoceratodus forsteri, assembly GCA_016271365.2. Taxonomy (NCBI): domain Eukaryota; kingdom Metazoa; phylum Chordata; order Ceratodontiformes; family Ceratodontidae; genus Neoceratodus; species Neoceratodus forsteri. Next base: position 84,547,522 of record JADMNL010000034.1, read on the forward strand.
CGGAATGTATCAGCAATGTCAGGCATCTTCTGAAGACAACGAGTGGTGGGATGGCGTAGGGTAGGAACAGTAGCTCTGTTTTTTTGCCATTGAACCTGGTGGGCCAGCAAGTGTGTTGCCCGAGGTCCTACATCATAATACTTATGATGCAAGTATATCAGAGCAAAAGCTCTGTTTTGTGCAACAGGACTGCATCAAGCTCTTGCTTGGTTTTATCCAACTGTGGTTTAACTGAAGAGTCCCCCTGCATATGCGCCTGTTGCAAGAAATGAAGTGTGTCTTATAATACCTCCATACACTGCTGGTGCTCTTTATGCCCCCTGGTTGTGTAACTAATAATGGACCCCAGAGAGCCATCCGGAGTATATCCCAAAGGACAGCTTCAGAATGACCCCTCCTTGGTTGAGAATTTTTTCAACTAAATTAGTCCAGAATTCCTCCAAGTGGAAGTAGAAGGCATTAAGGCACCACTGGGTGTGATGCCCTTCTGTCTCCAAGTGGAGATTTGTAAGGAATGGGGTATGGTTAGACAAAAAAATGTCACCCATCCTGGGGTCCCTCACATAGTGCATATGTTCATGGGGAACATAGCTGTAGTCTGTCTGACTGCACGTGCAATGGACCACAGAATAATGGGATCATTGTCTGGTACCTGGGTGTACCAGAGCACGTTATACAGCTGTCCATCTGTTCGTGTGCAGGATAGTCGTGCATGTTTTATGAGTGGCTGGTTGTCTTGGGGGATTCAGGTTAGAGGTTGTAGAATGGAGGAAATTGAAGTCTCCTGCTAAAAATAAACTCACCACCATATGGACAAGGATCATGTCAAGCAGCTTCCTGATAACAACAGAGTTGGAACCAGGCAGAAGATGCAAACTGGGCAGCACGAATCATACCTGGTGCAGCAGCGCCTGCACAAGAACTAGTCAACCATCGAGGCCCTTAACTACTGCTGGCTCCTGGAAGAGCATATAATGGGGAGGAGTATAGCTACCTCTCTCCTTCTCTCCTTTGGGAGTGCCATCCTGTGGACTGATTTAAACCCAAATTTAGAAAGTTCCCATGTTCTTTAGCATCTAGGTGTGTCTTTTGCAAGTACCCTAGAGCAGGGCATTCCTTCTTAATTTGAGAGAGGACTCTGGCCCTCTTCACTGGGTTGTTCTGCCCAGTGACGTTCGATGAGTACCATAATACATCACTACCCATAGTACCACCCTGATGAACTGCTCTGTTTTAAGGTACTCTGTCTCCCCCCACCACAGCCATACATTGTTCATAAAATATTATGGAAACTCATGTTCCTAAAATAAATACAAAAGAAAACTATGAAATACCAGAAACCAGTGGGAATAGACCAAGTAGTGCCAACTGGATGCCCACAATCAGGGTACCTGGGTTGGGAACACATTAAGGACCAACCAGGGCAGGGGCTAACTGGGCAGACCCAGCCTAAAGTGGCAACTAAGCTTCCAAGGTAGGGACTCCTGTAGGAGACCTGTGCCAGTGGATGCTACCATGGCTAGGGTTCATCCCACCCTGTAAGGAAGGGGCCCCTGACACAAAAGGCTATCACAGGGAAAGGAGTAGGGGAACATACGTCAGACCACAGCCAACCCTCTCAACCCTTGTGGCAGAATACAGAATCACCTACTGGAGGGGGAAGGAGAGGAGAGAGGGGAAGGCCTGCCATCTGAAGCTGAGTTGGCCTGGGAAAACAGGACCCTCTGATGTCTGCTTACTAGAGGGCAGACAACCCCCTGTCAACAAACGAGATGCAGGGTAACATAACAGAGAAAACCTGCTATATATGTACATACATATACAGTCTAGAATAGTAAAACCACATGAAAGTTACAAACAGATTGCTATGCAGAGAAACATCAAATGGTCCCTCAGTTGCACATGAGAAAAGAGTGTCCCAACGAAATGACCCATGTAGGAGGCACAAGCCTGCAGAGAAATCCAGAAAGTTCAGACATGAAACTCCATAAATGGGGTAAAAGCAGCTGGTGTAACAAATAAGAAGCATGCTGGCTGAGACCTGGGAAGAGAAAATGGTCCCTAGAACAGGATTGTCCACTTGTACTGTGAAGGTGCAGTCTGCTCCAGAAAGCTGTCCAAAGTTCAACTCCAGAATTGTCCTGCCCAACACGCAGCCACATGGGTGTCCTAGTGCCCTCCCCTATGGCTGTCCTCCAAGCCCCAGCCTCACTTCCCTGCCTGGTACCCCCTCCCACCAGGCAGCAAAGCCCTCCCACTCGGATGTGCCCCTCTACCAAGCTAGCACCAATGAGATGCTGGTCACCAGCCCCTAGATTATGGTAGTAGGTACAGATGTAAGAATGGGTCACTCCTCTTTAGTGCTAAGTGCTGTCAGGGCAAGTGACTGGCTCCCCCCCGTCTGGAGCCAGGTGGTAACCACAGATCGCCCAAGGGCAGATAAAAGAAAATGCACCCCAGGCCCTTGGAAGAGTGCCCCTGCCACCCTGAGCGGCCGCCAGACTGTCAGGCAATGGTCTAGGCCCTGGGTTGCAGCCCTGAGCAGGAGTCTCCCCCAAAGGTCAGGAACATCAGTTGGTATTTCGTAGGAACCCATGGCAAGGCAAACCAATGAGGAGTGGTGGCCTAGCAGTCATAGCAGGGCTAAGTAAAACACTAATAAGAGGAGTTGCGAACCATGAGTGGGCTGCCTCAGTTGGACAGTGGGAGAGGAACACCCAGGGAGACAAAGAGCAGGGGGCCTAGAAAATGAGGATGAAGAGGCAGACACAGGGAACATGAGCTTACCATGTCCATTGGAAGCGACCATCGCAGTATCCTTAAAGCAGGAGTGCTAGGTGTCAGTCCTGCATCTGTGAGCTAGATGAGGCTGCATGTTCTCCCCTGGGATGCTGGGGAATCTGTTGCATGGTGTTGGCCAATTGCTGACGTCTGGTTTCCATCTTTTTCCAGCCTTGTTGAGCAATTTTTGAAGTGATGGTCGGGGGCTTCCCTCCTGGTGGATCCACTGGTAGGCTTCATTTCTGAAAGTCTACCTTGGCTTGGACTGCTGAGAAGTATGTGACATGCCCCTCCAGATAGTGTACAATCCATTTGGTAGGATAAGGGGTGAAGACCTTAATCCCTTTCTTACACAGCACTTTCATCATTGATGCGTACGCACTCTGCTTAGTCTGCAAGGATGTGGGGTAGTCATTAACAAAATAGATTCTTGTGCTTTGACAGGTAACCTCCTTCATACGCCAGGCTTTGGGTAATATATCCTGTTTGTAAATCTTAAGAACTTGCCCACTATTTATTTATTTATTTGGTCTAGGATTACAGTTACCTTTGAGCCCATGGCTCTTTTACAAAGGTTCCACGTCACATGTTACAAAGGACTACACAGGTTGCAAAAAAGAACATTTGGTTTCAAGCAGAGAACACAGCAAGGAAAATGCATAAGAAACTGCGAAGGAGAGTGTAGTAGTGATGGGGGGGTAGGAGGAAAAAAAACAAGATGGGGGCAGTAGCAGAAGGTCAGAAAAGGAGCAGGGGGAGAATAGGGTTTTGGTGGGGGAGGAGGGTGGATAGTGAGGAGGAGGAGGCATGGAGGGGTGCGAGGCAGCCAAGGTGTTGTTGTCAGTGTCATAAGTGCGGGGGAGAAAGGCGGCCCTGGAAGGACAAGTGCGGTGGGCGGAGCCCAGCAAGGGTGAGCACGGGAGGATGGGTGCTGAAATTATTAGCCATGGCAATCGCAGGTGCTGGAGGTAAAAAAGGTGTTATGGAGCCTGGATTTGAAGGCGCCAAGTCCGGTGGCAGTGATACTATCATTGGCAAGACCATGAAACCAGGTGGGGGCTCTATAGGCGAAAGATCATTGGCCTTGGGTTGTGCGACAGCGGGGGATTTGAAACAGTTGTGGCTTTGATCCCCTGGTGATTCTAGAGTTGGTTTTGTTTGAAGAAGGGTACAGACTCCTGGGGGGGCAAGCCCAAACTGGATTTTCTTTGCAACTACACAGGTTTGGTACTTAATTCTATTTTCAAGTTGCAGCCAATTTGCTTGTGTGTAGAGGTCACAAGTGTGCATGAGACGTTTAGCACCAATGATGAGTCGACAGGCCTTGTTTAGGGTGGTGGTTACCCTTCTGAGTGCCGTGGCAGTGGCGGCACCATAGATGACAAGGCCATAGTCAATCTGGGAGATGATGGAGCTTTGCACAGCAGCAGCAAGGGCCTCTTTAGTTAGGAGTCGCTGTAGGCGATAGAGTAGACCCAGTCTGGAGTTCGCAGATTTGGCAACATTAGTTATGTGGGTAGTGTAGGACAGGTGGGTGTCTAAAGTGATTCCTAGATAGGATTGGACCTGCTCCAGTGGGCTACCTTGGCTGGTGTTTATGGAGAGATGGAGATGTTTATGCTTGTTATGGCGGCTGGTGAAAGTCATGGTCTTGGTTTTTTTCTGGTTAAGAATTAACTTATATTTTTTGAACCAGTTCTTGACCAAGGTGAAACCATGTCGAAGGGTTAGTTGTAGGTGGCTTGGGTCCTGATGGGAGGCAAGGATCACAGCGTCATCCACTTAGAGTATAATTTGTTGAGGACAGGAGTCGGGGAGAGAGTTGAGGAACAGGCTGAAAAGTAGTGGGCCCAGGATGGAGCCCTGGGGACACCTGAGTGTACCTCTTTAGTGTCGGAGAGCACATCCACTATTTTCACACATTGGGTCCGGTTACCAAGATAGCTTTCGAACCATGCCACAGATTCAGTGGAGAGGCCAGCATTCAGTAGTTGACCAAGCAGGAGGCGATGGGTGGGTGGTATCAAAAGCCTTTGACAGGTCAATAAATATAGCTCCAGTTGGGAGACCGTGGTCTAGGGCATTGTGGATGGCACCAGTGATCTCTAGAAGGGCAGTAGCAGTGCTGTGCCCTTTTCTAAAACCATGCTGCTGCTGGCATAGGATGTTATATTTGCCCAGATAGTCGGTGAGCTGGTCTGCTACTATCCGTTCCAGGGCCTTAGAGAGGGGTGGAAGGCTAGAGATAGGGCAGTAATTCCCATGAGTGGTCTGATCATCACTTTTATGGATTGGAGTGACTGTTGCTGACTTTCATTTATCTGGGAAATGGCTGAGAGAGAGGGAAAGATTAAAAATCCTGGTGAGAGGCCCCAATACTTCCTCCAGAGTGAGAGACAGAAGCTTGAGGTCCAATGTATCAGCGCTTGCTCTGGTGCAGCCGATGGCTGTGGAGATGTATTTCCTGACTATATTCCTATTTACTACTTTGAAGTAGAAGAAGGGGGTGGTTTTTGGGTGGAGACTGATGGGTGGGAAGAGGAGTGTCACTAATGTTGAAAAAGTCGGGGGTACGCTGCTGAGGTCAGTGAAGGCATCGTTGAAGGTGTCGGCAATGATTTTTTGGTCTAGTGTAGTACTCAAGTTTTTCTGGAGAACAGTTAGGGGTGATTTGGACTCCTTCCCAGTGACATCTTTTATGCTATTCCAGAAAGCTCTCCCATTTCCCCAAGAGTCAGTGAGTGCTTTCTTGTAATAGTCAGATTTCTGTTGGCGTATGGATTTGGTGCAATCATTCCTTGCTCTTTTGTATTTTTGGATGTCTGCTTGATTCACAGTTGATCTGGTCAGTTCCCAGAGATGGTCCTTGTGTTTTAACTTCTTTAGAAGGGAGCCCTAGAGCCATGGGTTGCAGAGAGATTTAACTTTGTGCTTTTTTAGCGGGGCGAAGGTGTTACAGGCTTCATTGAAGATGAGGATGAACTGGTCCAGGGCTGTAATTGTGTCTGTGGCCCAGTCGATGGGAAACCAGTCTTGATTAAGTAGGTGTGTTTTTAGGTGGGTTAGCTGTCCACGGGGTAGGACTCTGCTGAGGATGATTTTAGGTGGTGGTTTGCAAAATTTATTTGCCCAGGTACAGCTGACAGGGGAGTGATCACTGAGAGAGTCGGGCAGTACGGCGGATCTTGTGATCCAAGTGGGTGACTAGTTAGGATCCAGTCCAGTAGGGTGCTGGTTCCAGTTTTATAGTTTTTCTGGTTGGGAGTCCAGCATCTAGGTGAGTTGTAATGTGACTGAATCCTAGCAGCCCCTGCCTCTGCTCCCAGCCAGTTTATGTTGAAATCACGAGTATGATGGTTTCGAGTCAGGTGGAAGTGCTTTGATGTAATCCAGTACTGCGTGGAGCCCCGGTCCCTGTTCTTTTGGAGGGATATACACAGTAATGGCTGAGAGGGCTTTATTCTGTGCACCAAGTAGGATTTTGATGTGCAGTAGTTGGGCAGTGGGTGTCAGTAGGTCAACGTGGACAGAGTGCCCCATCAGATTGTCTTTTAGATACAGTGCACATCCTCCTCCTCTTTTAGATTTATGATCAAGCCCAAAGATATTATAGCTTGGGAGGGAGATTGCTTGATCAGGCACTGAGGGGGTTAGCCAAGTTTCTACCACCGCCAGAATATCGGGATAGTGGGTGATTGTGAAGGCTTGCAGTTGGTCAAGTTTAGGTAGTAAGCTGCAGATGTTCAGGCAAATAATTGAGAGAGTGCCAACGCACTTGGTTTGGGTGGAAATCCTTGCTGACTTCGGGCCTGGGTTGGGGTGACTATTTCCTGATAGTAGCAGGAGGAGGAGTAGGAGTTTCAGAGTGGCCAGGCGTAATTCCCTATAGAATGGGGCCGAGCATCTGGGCCAACAGATTTGGGTCCAAGGTCCCAACTGTCACACATTATGAGGTATGTCACTCATTTAATCTCTCACAAATCTTCTGTCCCACTTTGAGAAGATGACATTTCACACCGACCACTGAGAATTTTAAGCAGAATTTTATAATAATATGTAGCCCCCCTTCCCAAACGTCTAGCGGCTAGGTGTTCCGGGGAAGGGGGTCCAAGACCTAGAATCTCACCAGCATTTCTCTAGACATCATTAGCACTGAAAATGGTTTTCTCTTACCTTGAGATGTCTTCTGGCTACCTGTCTCAAAGCTCCAAATGATATTTGTCTTCCCAGCAGGTGGAACCAGGAGAGTGGGTCCCAGCAATTCATCTTTGGGCTTCTCAGACATCCACCCACCAGTCCCAGAGCAGGAGGGTGCAGGATAAACTAGATTGCTTCAAGACCCCAAGGGAAACCACAGAACCCCTAAAAAGAAAAGGACTGGTTATTTCATTTAGATTCTTCAATAAAATCAATTACTCTGGCCTCCGGTTTCTCCCAAACAGGTTTATTCTCCTTGTGACAGGGAGATCCTGCCACTCTTGAAGACTGACCTTTTCTTAAATCTGTTGCAACAATTCTTCTATTGCTTAGCCTAATCTATCCTTTACAATTTCTAGTCAATAGGGTTGGCCACCTATGGGCACCCCCTACCCTTTCTTGGCTATGTTATAGTGTCCACTTTAATTTTCCTTTTCCCTCTCTGGTCCTCGTACAGGGAGGTTATTGTGGTGACCTCAGAGATGATGTAAAACAACAGGCTGTGTTCCTCATTGGATTTAGTATACAATGGCACTATGTCATAAAATACCTTGATGTATATGCCGTATGTGTATGAAACCTGTAAATGTTGAAAATGCCATGGCACTAGGGGCCAGATATTCAAACTGCGCTCTTCTTAGGCGCAAACCCTTGTGCTGCACAAAATAGTTGCGCTGGGGTGTGGCCTGGGCGATATTCAAAGGAGTTGCGCTATTGAGCAACTCCTTTGAATATCACCCCCTGGCCACAGCCACTGTGCATGGCGCAGTGGAACTTGCACCACCGCAAGTTGTCAGAGTGGAGCATTCAACTTGCGGTGGCGCAAGTACCATCGTGCCATGCGCAAAATCCCGATATTCAAAAGATGACATGCAAATGGGGCCATAATTCATGCAAGGCGCAGGGGGGGCCATTTGCATCTGATTATGGCCTCATTTGCATGCCATTAGCATGCAAGTGCGCCGATCCCCGAGGACTTGCGCCTGGCGCCCTGCCAGGCAGCAGCTGTCAGGGACTGACACCCCCTGCAGCCCGATCGCGGGCAAAAGAGTGAAAATCCCCACCACCACCCTCCAATGGCCCGATCGCGGCAACAGCAGAAATGTCCCCCACCAGCCCGACCGCAGGCTACGTATTGGTTAAAACAATCCCCTGCAGCCCGATCGTGGGCATAGTTTAACCCCACACCAGCCCGATCAGGCAGGTAATGTGTCTCCAACACATCCCTGGTGGTCCAGTGGACTATAGATCTCGATGCGGGATGTAATCATTAAACACACCCTCCCCAAACATAGCCCTGGTGGTCCAGTGGACTAAACTCCCGATCGTGGATGTAATCATTAAACACCCCCAACACATCCCTGGTGCCTAGTGTCCCCACCCACCACCCATGAAGCCACCACCCGCTCCCCAGGAGCGAGGCGGCAGCATCCCACCTGCCTGCCGCCCGCCCCGCCGACTGACTGCAAGGGCTGCACGCCCATTGGTGCAGAGCAAGAGCCAATGGGCATGCAGTCCATACTGTACAAGACAGTCCAGTTTTGTGAATGGACAGAGGTGGAAAGAAAGGCAGTTAAACATGTGTAACCCCTAGGTGGCGCTATCCCAAGGGCTACTACCCCTGCCTGCTTGGCTAGTAGCAGGTTAAGGTGCCTGCGTGATGAAATGGGTGCCTCCAGCCAGAGGTCAGGGTTGTTAGTGGTCAAGCTAACCTGGTCACAGCCCTCCAGGACACTGTAACCCCCTCTGTCCCTTCTAGTGGCCTGAACAATATACAATAATCACTTTCACAATATCCCTGATACACCACACAAGTACCCACACTGTTTGCACTTACCACCAGGGCTGGTTCCTCTAGCTTGACCCTGGGGACCCCCCTGTAAAACAAGGTTAAGCACAGCAAATAGCAACAGTACAATATTTTTGGCACAAACTGGAACCACAGTCAGGTTAAATGCAAACAAAGTTACATTTGATTTATTCAGGGGACTTGAACAAGGGAGGAAAGTAATCAGGTTGATTTGCTTAAAAGCTATATTAATCAGACAGTTGTGCATGCAGTTCAGAGTCCCTACATAGTCACACACTCTGGGTACCCAGGTAGGAAAAAGGTGGGCTAGCCAGTAACGTTGCAGCTAGTTGGGGCCCTGTGATGGAAGAAAGCAACATGCACAACACACACTATTTGTAATCCGGAGTTGGAGGGCTCAGTTCGTGAAAGAAAAGGTAACAAAACAATCAAATGACAACACTTTTAGATTTAGCTGTTGTTGCAGGGAGCTACCCTGATGTTTACTCACGACACCCAATAATGGACACAGGCAGGACAAAATTGAGACTGCAGGCTATTGAGCTGGAGTGCCCAGAGAAGCAGGGCCCACACGAATCACCGAGATGTCATTCCTGTTCAAGGCATTGAGCAGGGGGCTGATCCCCAGGCTGGTCTCTCATCGATGACTTTCTCTGCATAGCAGGTTTTCTGGCTGGGCCAGTGTGGCAAGGCCCAGGCAAACAGAAATGGATATGGATTCAGTCTGTGGAGCTGGATGCAGTCTCCAGCAAGCAAAACACAGTTCAGACACACAGTGGGAAACCAAATCACGACCCACTGTAAGCACACAGCACATTCACATGCAAGTAAATTCCACTGTACCAGGCAAATGGCTCTCTGGTCACAATTACAGAGTCTCTGAACAATCCAGGAGTTCAAAGATAGCTGGAAGTCCTGACAGGCCGATTGCATTCAGCAAATCTTTGGTCTTCTTCAGGTTAAAGCCTGGTCACCATTCAGTGGCTTAATTCATTCTCCAAATTCAGATTCAGTCCGAAAAAAGCACAAGTTCCCTCTCAGGGACAGCAGGCAGGCATGCAGGCCAAACTCAGGCCTTTCCACAGATCTCCTGTGTGAATCCACTATGGATTGCTGCTCAAGCTATCTCGAGCTGTTACTTCTTCACTTCCCAACTCAGATCTAACTGAAACTGCAAGCAATGTGGGGCTTTCCCAAGATCCAAAAGGTTCGGTTGGCTGATCTGTCTGTCAGTCACAACAAGGGCTCCCCCTCCAGGTTATTTTAGGCACCAAAAGCCCAAAACTACAATTCCTACAAGTTTTGGCCCCACCAAGCCCCTGTAGGTAGGCAGGCTTCATTTCAGAGCCCCAAATGTACTGATTGGCCCATTCTGACAGTCCAGGACCAAGATGATGGAAACAAAAAGAACTGTCCATGCTGCAAAGAAGGCAGGTTAGAACAAACTGCAATATTACCACTACTCTAACAAATGATCAGCAAACAAGTACATCTTCTAACAGAGCTCCCTCTCAGATTAATTATGACTGCAATCCAGGCAGCTCTTAAAGAGACAGTACACAGATGCTATACAGGCATTCTCTGGCAATACAGTTAAACTGTTAAAAGGCAGGACACCAGCCTGGCAGTAAGCATTTAGACAAGCTCAAAGAAGACTTTTTGGGAACCCCCATTTGTAGGGGGGGGGTTACACCCTTCCCTGCCTGGAGAAAACTTGGCGTCTGCATCAAGTCTGTACCATCATACATCAGTTAACATAAACTTATTACTCTACTATACATATTCTCTACACTTCATGATACTATATCCACAAGGACAATACTTATGCATGTTTCATGCAAGTAATACTGACTCCACTTTGAATAACATACTTGTGACATCACAATACTGATTCATGTTATAACTTCCTGTACATTAAACTATGTAGGAGGGGGCCCTTCCCTGTCAGCTAACTTGGGGCTGGATGGGGCAAGGGCACCATACTGAGAAAGAAGAACAATCCACCTGGAATTGGCCGTCGAGCTCAATTTGGGCAGTGAGCTTGGTGAGACGTAAACCCCTTTGTGAACCACATTGAGAAGCAAATCCACTGGCCTCCCAGGGGAATCATAACTAAAGCGTAGTACTGGCTTGACAGCTTGGCCAGTCTTTCTGGAGGGGAGCAGCCACAGCCTCTGTACTTTCAGCACTAACTTTGGCACTTTTGTGACTTGTGAGGATGGGAATGTCCAAACTGAGAGCACTGTCAGCTCCTTGCTCTGTAGGCTCTGTTTCCACAACACTCTGCTTGTTATTATCTTCTGACGAAGGCCCAGGTTGCTCATTTTGAGGAGACTCTATCACAGTTAGGCTTTGCGGCACTGAAGGGGGGCTGTCAATACTCCTAAATTGTTCTTCAGGTTCTGGTGTGTCACCAGGGAGATTTAGACCATCAGCCCCTTCTTCGGGCAATTCACACAGTTCCACAAAACACAGAGTCTGCAACCTCAGATGTGGTGCTTTGCACCTCACTTTCAGGGAGCATTGGCACTGAGGACGAAGCTGGGGAGTTACACCATCCAGAAAGCCCAGCTTCATCCCCACAATTAGTCATAGGGTTATCTTGAAACAGCTGACTCAATTCATAGGAGGGGTAATAGGCATTGTCACACTCACTATCGTCAGAGGTGGACTGACAGCCACTATCATTCCGGGCCTGTTGCAGGGGAAACCTTAACTCTGTAACTACTGAGGTAGGTTGACTGTCTCTTTTTTGCAGCAGCATGAGTCACCGGCCCAGGGGAGGCAAAGTCTGCTGGCTCAGCTTCAATAATAACTTGGCCGATAGGCAGCAAGTGGTTACGGCGGCATGGTCTTGACAGCTTTGGAGTTATTCTCTGGGTGTACCTTGTATAGTGGTAGATCATCCAACTTTCCAACTACTACTTGAGGAAGATGGTGCCACCTATCATCAATTTTGTGCTTGCCATGTAGTCCCAAATTGCATAACAACACACGGTCTCCGGTCCGTAGCTCTTGAGCATCTACTTTCTTATAGTGCCTCTCTTTGTTGGTGAGATTTCTCTTGGCAGCCATTGTCTGGGCCAGTTGATATGCATGGCTCAATTGAGCTTTCAGTTTCTGTACATACTGCAGGTAGTTTTCGACTCAGACCCCATCTGGAGAGACCCCAAAGCAGACATCAACTGGCAGTCGGGCCTCCCTCCCGAACATGAGGCGGTAGGGGAAGAACCCAGTAGCATCATTTTGGTGCAATTGTATGCATGTACCAAGGTGCTAATCTGCTGGCTCCACTTATGCTTGTCTTTTGGATGGAGGGTGCCCAACATGTCTAGAAGGGTGCGGTTAAAATGTTCTAGTTGAGGGTCCCCCTGCGGGTGATAAGGAGTGGTTCTTGACTTCCACACCCCCCAGAGAGAGAGCATTTCTTTGATTAACCTACTTTCAAAGTCTCTGCCTTGGTCAGAGTGGATCCACTGAGGGGCACCATAGTGGACGTAGAATTTTTCCACTAGCACCTTGGTCACGGTAGAGGCTTTTTGATCTTTAGTTGGAAAAGCTTATGCATACCGTATGAAATGATCCGTAACCACTAACACATTGCCAATATTCCTTGATCAGGTTCTAAACACAAAAAGTCTATGCAGACCAGTTCCATGGGGCGCTGGTAGTGATACTGACAAGGGGGCAGCCCTCTGAGGCAGGGCTTTTCTTTGGAGGCAACAACTACAGGTCTTTACATAGTGCTCAACATCGGCCCCCATCTTGAGCCAGTAGAATCAAGATCGTACCAGGTTGAGAGTCCTGTCAATACCAAGGTGCCCCATGTGACTGTGGAGGGACCTCAGTACCCAGTGTTTAAAGGCCGTGGGCAGGACCAATTGTTGCTTGTCTACTTGACCACTATGATCCACTGTCTCTCTGTATAACAACTGACTGAGTAACTTCAACCTGGGGCCTTCTTTAAACAATAGGGCAGTTCGCAAGTCAGGGGAATGCAACTTAGACACATCTTTCCACACATGCACGACATCAAGTGCGGGTTGAATCACAGGATCTTGGGATTGAGCCCACTGAATACTGTCATTGTCAAGCTGAGGTAGTGCACTAATATCTAGAGCAGAGAAATGGCAATAGGTAGCCAGTATGCAGGTATCAGGAGGGCCCAAGCAATCTACTAGACAGTCTACTGTGTCCACAGACATCTTTTAATTTCTGTCAAACTTTTGGCAGAATGCTCGGATGTCAGGTTCAGACAGCCTGACCCAATCACTCTTGGAAGCGGGCCTTCGTGACAGGGCATCAGCATCAGTATGGTTCAGTCCCAGTCTGTATTTGACAGCATAATCATAGGTTGATAAGGCAGAGAACCACCAGTGCCCAGTGGTGTCTAACTTAGCTGAAGTTTGTACATAGGTTAATGGGTTATTGTTGGTCTTCACCAATATCTTTGCCCCATAGAGGTACTCATGAAACTGATCAACGATGGCCCATTTTAGGGCAAGGAACTCCAGCTTGTGCACAGGATAGTTTCACTCCGACGGGGTCAAACTCCTGCTGGCGAAAGCGACCGGTCTCAAACCACCCTCATGGTCTTGACACAGCACAGCTCCTAGGCCCTGCAGACTAGCATCCATATGCAGCACATAGGGCTTGGTGGGGTCAGCATAGGTGAGGATGGAGGTGTCGGTGAGCTGGTATGTGACTTCATGGAAGGCTGCTTCACATTCAGGTGTCCAGCAGGCCCCAAAAGGTTCACCTGTGTGGAAGTTCACTTTCTCTGGTTCTTTGACAGCCCCTTTCTTGTATTTATGGTTAGTGGGGTAACCCTGGGTAAGATTCAGGAGCGAGTGAATCACCTTTGAGTAGTCTTTTATGAACCTGCGGTAGTAGCCACAGAACCCCAGAAAATGTAGTTCTTTCAAGTTATGGGGCTGGGGCCAAGTAGTCAGTGACTCAACCTTACTGGGGTTGGTCTCTATTCCTTCTGCAGATACTATGTGCCCCACATACTTCACAGAGGTTTGAAAAAAAAATGGCACTTGTCGATGGACAGCTTGAGGCCGAAGTCTTCCAGTCGGTCCAGCACTTAAAACAGTTGGGTCTCATGCTCCTCTAATGTGCATCTGAACACAATGACATCATCTAGGTACACTAGACATTCCAGCAAGTTCATATCTCCCACTGCATGTTCCATCAGTTGCTGAAAGGTGGCCAGGGCACCCGAAATCCCCTGTGGCATTCTCAGGAATTTGTAGAATCCCAAAGGACAGATGAAGGCTGTTTTCTCATGGTCCACCAGGGCCATTTGAATCTGATAATATCTCATGCGAAGATCCAATACCGAGAACCATTTGCTCCCATTCAAGTAATCCAGAGCATCTTGTATATGGGGCATGGTGTACTGATCTGGGATGGTCTGCCAGTTCAGGGTTTGATAATCAACACACATCCTCATGGACCCATTTTTCTTATGTATAACCACAATGGGAGAGGCATATGGGCTCCTTGCTTCTTGCATAACGCCAGCAGCGAGCATTTCCTGCAGGTGCCTCCTAACATCATCTATGTCCACTGGAGCGAGGCGTCAGGATCTCTCTCGAAAAGGCCAGTCATCATGCAGGCGTATGTGATGCTCTGCACCCTGGACACACCCCATGTCCCATTCTTTTAACGAAAACACTTGGTCTCTCTGGGTGAGTTTCTTGCTAATTCTAGCCTTCCATTCAGCTGGCAACGGGTAATCACCAAAGTCGAATAAATCCGGGGTCACTCTTTCCTTTTCACCAGAGTACTTGTTGCTGGGTAATACAGCAGTGTCTGCACAGTGTACTGTAGCTAGGGTGCACCCTCTGTTCAACCGGACCTCCTGATCTGACACATTCCGAATCTGGACCATCACTCGTAGTGCATTGGCATGGGCATGGGCAGGCAAAATACTGGGTTTAACCAATAATCCCTCTGGCAGCTTTCTATCACCCGGTGCATCCAACATTAATATTTTATTTTTCACTTCCTTTCTAATGTGAACCTCTCCCTGAATGGTGTACTGAGCATTGGGAGGGAGTGCCAGAGAATCAGGATCTTTCTTTCACACTATCCTCACCAGCTCATCTCCATCAGGTTCAGTAGTCCATTTTTGTAGATCATAGACTCTCTTTATTAGGGCCGGGATTCTCAGCGCCCACCCAGTCCGTTTCCCTTGTCTTTCATGACACAACTGCACTAGTCTTCCAAACATGTGGGCGTTGGTTCCAATGACCAAGGGAATCCCATCATACAATCCCGTAGGAGGGCACACCAGGGCTAGTGTCTCTGCTTGTTCATCTACACCAGTTACAGTCACATAGAAAGACAACCAGAGCCAGACAAGTCCTTGGTAGGGATAAGACTTATTGCTCAGGCCCCACACATGCAAACCTTCCAAAGACTGTAGTGGCACATCAGATAAGTGTTTGTCATACCAGTTCTGTAATACAATGGTCACTTGCGACCCGCTATTGAGCACAACCCGAGCATGGATACCATTGACAATCACAGAAGTCTCCATTGAAGGGCCCACTATTCTGGACCAGACTGGAGATGCAGTAGCAGAGGCCTGGACAGATGATTTTGTCACAAAGAAATTTGAGTTAGGATTTCTCAATCCTGCACTGTGGTAATTTCCGGTGCTCCTCTGCCATGGTCTTGCATTCCGAAGCTCCTCTTGAAGTCTGTATATAACTTTATCTAGGTATTTTGGGGACTGGCATTCTCTCTTCATGTGCCTAGCCATCTCACAATTATGACAAAATATGCTTTCTGGGGTCTGGTGTGGCCGAGACATCACATTGGGAGCTGAGGCGGGGGTACTACCTACAGAAAACCTTGGTTCCACCTCTGTCTGCAGTGTGGTGAGCATTTGGAGACATCTTGTCAATTCTCTCACTTTCATAGTCAAGACATCAGTTTATGAGCTGCTGTCAGCAGGAGATGCCTGGGTATGCACCCCCACTCTCATAGCAGATGCAGTCGGATAAGGATCGGGGCCTGTACTCGCAGGAGTGGCCTTAATAAAGAGACTGTTTTTTGGTTCTCTGAACTCCCTCAGCAATTCATCCCATGGCAGAGCATCCGTAGCAGCCCTTCTCTGGCTGGGCCCCCCCGAGGCTGACATTTAGTTCACGGATTCCATCATGTGATTGCGGTGATTCCAGGCTATCAGCAACTGACCCCGCTCCTGGAGCAGGGGTTGCAGCAGCTACAACTGCGCAGGGCTCCGAAAAGCCTTCCTCCTCCTCAACTTCCCGTACCTCCTTCATCAACACATGGAAGGGCAGGGGACCAGATTTCCTTTGATGCAGTTGCAATTTGAGCAACACCCAGCTGGAGTGTCGGGCAGAGCAGAGTATATGATCCAGTCTTACCCGGTCCACTTCGCTAGAGGCCCAGCCTCCTTTCCAAAAAATGGTTTGTAGGATTCCCTCTAATAGATCCATGTAGGCGGATTAATATCTTTAAGTTTCTATTTCAAGGCCTCAACACTAGTGGTGCTACCAAACACATTTTCAAGGGTGACTATGTACTCTTGGGCTTTGGTGTCAGTGTCAGAGGACCTCAGGGAGTGAAAAGTACGTAAGGCAGGTCCCTGGAGGCTTTCCCCCCAGGCAGGCCCTTTTTGTGGCCCCTGAGCATTGCCAGTCGTGTACCGCAAGAGTAGCAGAGTCTATCCAGGTCTCCAGGTCGACTTCCCCATTAGGATCAGGGCAGATGCCAGAAAATATTTTGAGCTTGCGGTAAGGGCCATGAATACTTGCTGGCTCAGAGGCAGGTACAGAAGTTGGTGAAAGAACAGGTGCTGGGGTGGGTGTAGACAGTGGGGAGGTGACACTCCCAGGTAGCAGGAATAATTTTTTTTAACTCCTCCACAGTTTTGCCCTCCTCCAGTAACAACTTGGCAAACTTCTCCTCAAAAGACTCAGATAACGGTGGGGGGCTTATCCTCTAAGGGATCCTTGCTACCTTTGGTTATCACCCTCCAGGCAGCTGGGAACCCTTCTGGAGTGATAGTCTGGGGCACCTTTGAACTGTCCAGGGGGTCACTTAACTCCACCAAGGACATGAGAGTTTGGGCAGTTAAATCAGCCTGTCGACCCACCACTACAGCTTTTTTCAAACATTCAACTTTAGAAAGTGCCCCTTCAACAGAGTCCTTACTAATGCCCATAGGTATATCCAGTATTTGCACAGCATTATGGGGGTCAATCTCTTGCCCCATACACCACCCCACCAAATGGTGCACAGCCACTTGTGTTAGGGTAGCCATTTATGTTTGACAATAATTTGTAATTTTGGCTACTAGAGGATACAAAATCCCAGCGGTGAGCCTCCAAGATGTAACCCCTAGGTGGCGCTATCCCAAGGGCTACTACCCCTGCCTGCCTGCTTGTCTAGTAGCAGGTTAAGGGGGCTTGGGTGATGAAACGGGTACCTCCACTCAGAGGTCAGGGTTGTTAATGGTCAAGCTAATCTGGGTACAGCCCTCCGGGACACTGCAACCCCCCCCTTTCCCTTCTAGTGGCCTGAACAATATACAATAATTACTTTCACAATGACCCTTATTCACCAGGCGATTACCCACACTGTTTGCACTTACCACCAGGGCTGGTTCCTCTAGCTTGGCCCTGGGGACCACCTGTAAAACAAGGTTAAGCACAGCAAATAGCAACAGTACAATACGTTTGGCACAAACTGGAACCATAGTCAGGTTAAATGCAAACAAAATTAAATCTGATTTATTCAGGGGACTTGAACAAGGGAGGGGTGTAATCAGGTTGATTTGCTTAAAAGCTATATTGATCAGACAGTTATGCATGCAGTTCAGAGTCCCTATACAGTCACACACTCTAGGTACCCAGGTAGGAAAATGGTGGGCTAGTCAGGAATGTTGCAGCTGGTTGGGGCCCTGTGATGGAAGAAAGCAACATGCACAACACACACTATTTGTACTCTGGAGTCGGAGGGCTCAGTTTGTGAAAGAAAAGGCAACAAGACAATTGGATGACAGCACTTTTAGATTTAGCTGTTGTTGCAGGGAGCTACCCTGATGTTTACTCACGACACCCAATACTGGACATAGGCAGGATGAAATTGGGACTGCAGGCTGTTGAGCTGGAGTGTCCAGAGAAGCAGGGCCCACACGGATCACTGAGACGTCATTCCTGTTCAAGGCGTTGAGCAGGAGGCTGATCCCCAGGCCGGTCTCTCGTCGATGACTTTCTCTGAGTAGCAGGTATTCTGGCTGGGCCAGTGTGGCAAGGCCCAGGCAAACAGAAATGGATACAGATTCAGTCTGTGGAGCTGGCTACAGCCTCCAGCAAGCAACACACAATTCAGACACACAGTGGGGAACAAAATCACAACCCACTATAAGCATACAGCACATTCACATGTAAGGAAATCCCATTGTACCAGGCAAATGGCTCTCTGGTTGCAATTACAGAATCTCTGCACAATCTGGGAGTTCAGAGGTAGCTGGAAGTCCTGATAGGTCGATTGCATTCAGCAAATCTTTGGTCTTCTTCAGGTTAAAGCCTGGTCATAATGCAGTGGCTTAATTTGCTCTCCAAATCGGATTCAGTCTGAAAAAAGCACAAGTTCCCTCTCAGGAACAGCAGGCAGGCATGCAGGCCAAACCAGGCCTTTCCACAGTTTGCCCACGTGAATCAACTATAGATTGCTGCTTGAACTATCTCGAGCTGTTACTTCTTCACTTCCCAATTCAGATCTAACTGAAGCTGCAAGCAGTGTGGGACTTTCCCCAAGACCCAAAAGGTTTGATTGGCTGATCTGTCTGTCAGTCACAACAAGGGCTCCCCCTCCAGGTTATTTTAGGCACCAAAAGCCCAAAACTACAATTCCTACAAGTTTTGGCCCCACCAAGCCCCTGTAGGCAGGCTCCATTTTAGAGTCCCAAATGTACTGATTGGCCCATTCTGACAGTCCAGGACCAAGATGATGGAAACAAAAAGAACTGTCCATGCTGCAAAGAAGGCAGGTCAGAACAAACTACAATAGTATTACTACTCTAACAAATGATCAGCAAACAAGTACATCTTCTAACAGAGCTCCCTCTCAGATTAATTATGACTGCAATCCAGGCAGCTCTTAAAGAGACAGTACACAGAGGCTATACAGGCATTCTCAGGCAATACATTTAAACTGCTAAAAAGCAGGACACCAGTCTGGCAGTGAGCATTTAGGCAAGCTCAAGGAGGACTTTTTGGGAACCCCCATTTGTAGGGGGGTTACACATGCAATAACAAAGGCCTTGGTTATTTGTATCCTTGGCTGGTTGGCCCAGTCCTTTGTAACCCTGTAACACACTAGCACAATCAGATGGCACCACAAAAAGATTTAAAGAAAAGTTGCAGGGAGCTGCCTTGAATTTACTCACAACACCATTTGGTTGGAATTGGTTTGGCGATATGAACACCTGCTGCAGAAGACTGAACAGCATGGGGAAACTGGGCCTGCACGACTCACCTCCGCTTCATGGCCTTTCCCTCCAGGTGACTGCAATCTGCGATTTCTTGCTGCGCAGGGGCTGGATCCCCAAGCTGGTCTCTCGACGACAAAACAGCCATTGGTGCAGGAATAAATGGCTTGGGCTGGATTTGGCGTAGGCCCAAGGCTACATAAACACTTCTGGTAAAGTTCAGTTTGTTTGCTGGTGAAAACCTCCAGCTGGCAAGCAGTTTGGTCAATGGCCAAGACAGGCTCCCTTCTGGCAATCAGGAGTCCCTCAACAGTAGGCCTTGACCCACAATAAACATTCAGCACATTTAATGAAAACAACATTTGCTTCTCTACCTCTCAATTTGGTTTTAGTCCAGTTGCTATTGCAGTCGATTCACTGAGCAAACCTCTCAATCTGAAAAAGGCAGTCTCTCATACACATTTTGGGATGAACGCTTCACAGGAGCTCCTCTCGGTCCAATATCTCGAGCTGCACTTTGTGTGAAGCAAATAAACAAAACAAAATGATGCAAGAAACCACTATGGTTCTCAAAGGAAATGGCAGTGAAGGTTCAAGAGAAAAAGAAAGCATTCAGGAAGTACAAGGAATCGCAGAAGGAGCAGGACAGAGAACTGTATCAGTTAAAGCAAAAGGAGGCTGGGAAGGCAGTCAGATCAGCAAAGGCCCAAACGGAGGAAAAGATAGCCAACTCAGTTAAGAAGGGGGATAAAACCTTTATAGGTACTTCAGGGAGCGAAGGAAGACCAAGGGAGGGATAGTGAGGCTTAATAAAGGGAGGGAGGGTGGGCAGAGGGAGACTGTGAAAGGCAGAGATACTAAACAAATATTTTGCTCAGTATTTACAAATGAAGAGAGGTACATAAAACAAACAGTAGAAACACTCTGGATACAGAAGTTGATACCAGCCCATTTACAGAAGAAAGGGTTCTGAAAGAACTCTTAAAACTGAAGGTGGACAAAGCAATGGGGCCTGATAGAATTCATCCCAGAATTCTAAAAGAACTAAGGGTAGAACTAGTGACACCACTGACTACTCTTTTAACAAATCATGGGAGGATGGGGTGGTACCCGAGGACTGGAGGAGGGCAGATGTGATTCCCTTTCACAAAAGTGGGAGCAAGGCAGAAGCAGGAAACTACAGACCTGTTAGTTTAACCTCAGTGATAGGGAAAATGATGGAATCACTTCTGAAGGAAAGAATTGTCAGTATCTAGAGGCCAGAGGGCTGGGACCCTAGGCAGCATGGATTCACAGCGGGAAGGTCATGCCAGACGAATCTGATAGATTTCTTTGACTGGGTGACCAAAGTAGTAGATCAGGAGGGCTGTGGACATGGCCTACCTAGACTTTAGCAAGGCATTTGACACAGTCCCGCACAAAGATTAATATATAAGTTAGCCAGCCTGGGAGTGGATCCCAAGATGACAGCCTGGGTAAAGAATTGGCTGGAGAATAGGACAGAGAGTAACAGTAAATGGAGTCCACTCAGAAGAAAGGAGGGTTACTAGTAGGGTACATGAGAGTTCAGTATTAGGACCGGTCCTCTTCAATGTCTTTATAAGTGACATTGCAGAAGGACTGGAAGGAAAAGTATGTCTCTTTGCAGATGACACAAAGATCTGCAACAGAGTTGATGCACAGGGTGGGGTGGAAAGGATGAGAAGGGACTTGGCAAGGTTAGAGGAATGGTCAAATATATGGCAGCTTAGATTCAATGCTAAGAAGTGCAAGGTAATGCACCTGGGAAACAAAAACCCAGGGGAAGAGTACACAATGGGGGGTGAGATACTAGCAACAACAAAAATGGAAAGGGACCTGGGGGTAGTCATATCAGATGACCTAAAGGTGGGCAAGCAATGTGAGAGGGCAGCAAGGAGGCTGGGGGATACTGGGATGCATGGGAGAGCATCACCAGTAGAAAACAAGCTATTATCCCTCTGTACAGACAGCTGGTGAGACCCCATCTGAGTACTGTGTGCAATTCTGGAGACCCAATGCCAGAAAGACATAGACAGGATGGAAGCTGTCCAGAGGAGGGAACTAAAATGGTGCAGGGTCTGCACCAGAAAATATATGAAGAGAGACGAAAGGAGCTTAATATGTATAGCCCCGAGGAAAGGAGGGATGGGGGGACATGATAGAAACGTTCAAGTACCTCAAGGAATCAACAAAGTCCAAGAGGTAGCATCTTTCAAAAAGAGTGTGCAAGAACAAGAGGGCACAATTTGAAGATAGCAGGGGCGGCTCAGAGGTTATTTAAGGAAGTATTTTTCACAGAGAGGGTTGTGGATGCATGGAACAGCCTTCCGGAGGAAGTTGTGGAGTCAAAATCAGTGGTGGAATTCAAGCATGCATGGGACAGTCATAAGGCAATTCTAGGGGGTGGGGGTAGGAAGAAGTAGGCTGCTGGTTAACTAGGATCTGCAGCTTATCCAGTAGGTAGGGAAATGGGCAGACTGGGTGGGCCAAGTGGTCCTTATCTGCCATCAAATTCTATGTTTCTATGCACTTCTCAGAGTCTTGGGCTAACTGCCACAATTTAAAGATTAGTTTTCAGATAAGTCCAATAACTGCTTTCAAGCAGTCCAATGCTGGAAACAATAGCAGGGAGGCAAGTCAGGCCTCTCCCTGCCAATTCTCCTCAGCTCCTTTCCTAGAGCTGCTTCTCGATGGCTCGAGCTGCTTACTGTCTCAGCTCTCCAAGCAACTGCCCACTTTTTTCTAACAGTTCTTGAACTAGTCTGGCTCTCCTGGATTCTGGTTGGCTAGGGGAGCTGTCAATCACAGTTCTGGCACTCCCATTTGTCAGTTTAGGTGCCAACCTGTAAAACTGCAAGAACTACAGCTTTTTCCCATGAGGCACCTGAGTTAAGGACCCCTCAAGGTCCCCTGTGTCTCAATTGGTCCAAATTCCTGGAAGTCCCAGACCAAACATGGTGGCTCCTACTTGTAGGATAAGCTGCAAGAAGGCAGGTTAAAACAATCACTCTAATTTAAACATAACAAGAAGTTAGAAGTAAATATTTGCAGCACTAGTGAGAGCTCCCTCTGCTTTACTATTGGCTGCAGAGTGGAGCAAATCAAAGTGGTGTCTGGCTGGTCATGAGCTCTGAAGCACTCAGACCCCTCCCAGACCATTGACTGGCTAATGTCTTAAAGGGGCAGGAGCCGAGGCACAACGTTTTTTATTTATTTTTTATTTATTTTGAAATCTTGGATAGCACCAGTGAGCGGATGTTCACTAATTGGTTCCACATCAGTTAACAAGTACCGAGTGATACATGAACATTCAAATACAGAGTGGTTCGGTAGCAAATATACAAACACATGTTACAGTACAACAATACAGATAAAGTTCATGGTTACACTATGCTGAGGCATTGTACAGTGTATACCCACATCAAGGAGAGACAAAAATCAGTAGAGTAGACAGAGCGAGGAGAGGGGGGGAAGATGGAGAGGTAATGGTAAGAGGAAGGAGTGGGTGGAGGTAGGAGGTGGAGGGGTAGGGGTGGGGAAGAGAATTGGGGGGACATGGCAGCACCATGGAAGAGGATGGTGTGTCAGTGAAATGCAAGGTCAGAGCTACCTAGTGGAGCAGTGCCAAGGTTAAGAAGTGCTAGAGGGTAAGTGCAGACTACGGCAATGGAATTAGTGACTTGAGGCGGGATTTAGAGAGGGCAGGCACAGGTACCCATGGTGAGAAGGTGTTGGCACAGTTTTTGTGTAAAAGAGGCAGTTGTTGCTGCATCACAGATGTCCTCAGGTAGCGCATTCATTCAGAGGGGGGCCCGGTATGAAAAACCCTGCTGAATCAGGGTAGTGCGATACCTTGGTACATGGAATACCTGAGAGACAGCGCTTCTGGTTTGCTTTGTGCTCTAGGAAGTGATCAGTAGGTTCTGTACTTCTGGTGGTAGAAGGTTTAAGGAGGCTTTTTTGGCAAGGAGGCAGGTTTGGTACTCGATTCTTCCACTGAGCTGTAGCCAGCCAGCCATGGTACAGAGATCACAGGTGTGCATGAGTCTAGTAGCACCTACGAGGAGACGGCAGGCTTTATTCATTGCAGTTGAGATGCGGTGGAGGGCTGTGTTTGTTGCAGATCTGTAGAGCACCAGCCCATAGTCGAGGAATGAGATGATTGAGCTATTGATGGCAGTGCTCTGGGCTTTGTGTGTGAGACAGTGCCTGTGCTAATACAGGATCCCGATTCTGGTATTCACGGCCCTTACAGTAATGTTGATGTGCTCGGCATATGATAGGGTGGAATTAATAGTAATGCCTAGGTATTTGAAGTGCCAAACAAGTTCGAGAGTGGCACCCCCAATGTTCATAATTGCAAGTGGGAAGGCTCTGTGTTTGCTTTGTGGGGTGAAGAACATCATGCTCTTGGTCTTTTTATAATTCAGGACCAGTCTATGGTCCTTAAACTACTGCTCTGTGGATGCAAAGTCACTTTGTAGAGCCACGTCCAGATGTTCAGAGTGTTGTCTGCTGGTGAATAAAACTACATCATTTGCGTAAAGGAGCCTTTGACACAAGCTAGAGGTCGGGAGGTTATTTAAGAATAAGCTGAACAGCAGTGGTCCTAATATGGATCCTTGCGGTACACCAGATCTGACAGGTCTGCTGTCAGAGATCACATCCCTGATCCTAAGCTGCTGATAGTGGTTGCTCAGGTAGCTAGTGAACAAGCCCAAAGTTTCAGAGGAGAGCCCAATGTCAGCCAGTTGGCCCATGATACACCTTATCAAATGCCATCGGTAGGTCAATGAATGTAGCTGCTACCAGGAGGCCTTGGTCTGTTGTACCATGGCACTCTCACGCAAATCAACAGCATAACAACCAAAACCATGGATTTTCTGTCTCTGCAGGATGTCTGCTTGGCAGTGGGCACTGATGGAGCCCTGGGAGACACTTAACGAAAGCCCCAAATTGGTGGTGGGGGGGCTACACTCTCTCCTGCCTAGGAAACTTGGCATCCACATCAAGTCTATACGTCATAAACACTTTTGATTAGCGAAATACTACTCTTTACTATGTACAGGTGATGTACTGCTTTATACTATGTACAAGAGACGTACGGCTTCATACTATGTGCAGGTGACCACCATAAATCACTGCACACATTACTGTGCAGTATTATTGTTAAGATTCATAGTAAGCATGCTTTACTTGTAAAATAGCATGTTTTATGATCACAGGTGTCATTTAAACACTTATAGTTTCATTTTAAACATTTCCTTTGTATCCTTATTCTATCTCAGTCAGTTAGTTATATGCATTATCATTGTCTGTACCACTCTTTGTACACTAACCCACAGGGCTGATAATGTGACCTTGTCAGCTAACTTTGGGCTTTTCACAAAATGACCCTGGGGATGCTGATTAGAGGGTTTTATCACTAACTTAGAAACTGCAGTGTAACCTATCTTAGGAAGGGAGTTAGCTGTGATGTACACCCCTTTATGGGCCACATTTATAGGCAGGTCTACAGGCTTTCCTGGAGAATCATACGTAAGGCATACTATAGGTCTGACAGCTCTTTCAGATCTTCTAGGCGCAGGGGGCACAGGCACAGTCCTTTCAGCATCTGCATTCAGGTTAGCTACTCTCAGCTCATTGTCCAGCAACAAATCAGCTTCTGATGGAAGGGGCACCTCTGCACTCTTTGGTTGTTCAGCACTGGAAATAGCACTTGCATCTGTAGTAGCACTTGAACTTGCTTGTTCTGTAGACTCTGGTTCATCAGTAAGTGGTATTTTAACAAAATCTGAATCATATAATACACTGTTGGCATTTTTAGAGTTAGCAATACTGGTTAACATGGGTTTAGGTTCACTAGGCCCAGATCTTTCAGCTTCAACTGAAGATTCACCATTGTGTTCCTCACTTTCTTGATCTGGACTAGCTATTTCAATTTCAGACAGTTCCACGAGAGGTAAAGAATCAGCGATTTCTGAAGTTACACTTTGTGCATCATTATCATGTGGTATTGGAGAGGTCGAGCGTGCAAGATGATCTGATACTCTGTGATTGTCAACACTGTCTCCCATGTTACACAAAGGGTTGCCTTGGAACAGCTGAGCTAGTTCGAAAGAAGGATAATACGTAGCCCCATATTCACTGTCATCTGACACAGAATGATTGTTATTATTAGCTGCAGCAGGATGCGACAGAGGTTCTGACTGTGGAACAGCAGGAGGCTGATTTGATTGTTTCCTTTGAGCAGCAGATTGGGTAACAGCCCCAGTGGAGACGTCAGCTTGAGATGCAGAGTCTATAATAATCTGACCAATTGGTAAAAGGTGATTTTGGTGTATTGTCTTCACAGCTCGTGGGTCATTTTCTGGACGCACTTTGTAGACTGGCAGCTTGTCCAGTTTGCTGATAACAATGTATGGCGTGTGACTCCACCAGTCAACTATTTTGTGTTTCCCCTGAAAGCCCCGATTTCTTACTAATACATGGTCTCCGGGTTGTAACTCCTGAGCTTTAAAGGGGCACTGTCAGCTTTGCTCCTTCGTTTTTTAGCAAATCTGAGCAGTGTGCCTTTTGCACACACCAATCAAATTTGTACTGTCGATTGCCCTCATAGATATAAAAAATAAGTATTTCTACCGGTTTTGTTGATTTTTAGCAAAATCCCTTGCTCGCTCGGTCCAAACTTAAATAACCCACCACCGGAAGTGTCTCCATCTTGAGAACACACCTCGAGCAGGAGCACAGTCCCAAGGTGCAATTTTTTCCCATGCTGACTATAAAAACATGCTGTTCCAGTAACTGCAGCAATTCTGAGCCCTTGTGGTGCCTGATAACTAACACAGGGCACTGAGGAGACCAGAATGTAGAGTTTTAATTGGGAGCCGAAATCCCATGCATGCGCAAGAGCAGCATGCACAAGATCCCACGCATGCGCAAGAGCAGCATGCACAAGATCCCACGCATGCGTAAGAGCAGCATGCACAAGATCCCACACATGTGCAAGAGCGTGCTACTCTTGCGCATGGGAGGGATTTTGACTCCCAATTGAAACTACATTCCGGTTTTCTCAGTGCTTGGTTTCAGTAATCAGGCACCACGAATGGCTCAGAATTACTGCAGTTTCTGGGGCAACAACTTTTTAAAGTCAGCATGGGAAAAAATTGCATCTTGGGACTGCACTCCTGCCCAAGGTGCATTCTCAAGATGGAGATGCTTCCAGTGGTGGGTTATTAAGCTCCAACCAAGCGAGTGAGGAATTTTGCTAAAAATCAACAAAACAGGTAGAAATACTCATTTTTTATATCTATGGGGGCAATCTACAGTGCAGATTTGATCAGTTTGTGCCAAAAGGCACACTGCTCAGATTTGCTAAGAAACGAAGGGGCAAAGCTGACAGTGCCCCTTTAACACATTTGTTATGTCTTTCTTTGGTGCCTAAGTTTTTCTGTGCAGCCACTGTATGAGCAAGCTGATAGGTGTGATTAAGCTGGGCTTTGAGTTTTTGCACATACTGTAAATAATTATATGTTTGAATTCCATCTGGTGATACTCCAAAACAAATATATACAGGTAAAAGTGCTTCTTGACCTAACATCAGTTTATATGGTGAAAAACTGGTTGCATCGTTACAAGTACAACTGTAAGCATGTACCAAAGCACTTATCTGCTGACTCCATCTTGGCTTGTCCTTTTGGTGAAGTGTTCCCAGCATGTCCAACAACGTTCTAATAAACCTTTCGGATGGTGGATCTCCTTGTGGGTGATATAGAGTGGTTCTTGACTTTCTTACACCCCAGAGTGAGACCATTTTCTTGATTAAATGGCTTTCGAAGTCTTTTCCCTCATCGGAATGGATCTGCTGTGGGGCACCGTAGTGGACGATAATTTTTTCAACAAGCACTTTGGCTATGCCAAGTCAGCTGTCCTTTCACTGCCCAAATGTCCCATTTGATCATGGAGTGCTCTTAGGACCACACGCTTAAACCTAGAAGGCAACACCAGTTGCTGTCTAATGACTTTGCCTTGTTCGTTGGTGATCTCTCTGTACAGTAGTTTGTTTCGCATTTTAAGCTTAGGCCCCACCCTAAACAGCAAGGCAGGTCTCTGATCTTTTGACCATAGCTTTGAAACATATTTTCCCTTGTTTATGGCATTCAGCACTAGCTTGATCATAGGATTGTGGTATTGTTCCCTCTGAATGTCTGCTGTAGTGAGCTGAGGTATTGTGCTCAAATCCAAAGCCACAAAGTTGCAGTAAGCTACAGGAACACAAGTATTGGGAGGCCCCAAGCAGTCAACTAGGCAATTCACAGTGGCAGCAGATGGGTGTTCATCTCGGTCAAACTTTTGGCACAGGGCCCTCATGGATTGTTCTGACATGTTTACCCAGGATTTTAAGCAGGCCTTCTGGATAGAGCATCGGCGTCAATTTGATTGAGGCCCGGACGGTACTTCACCGAATAATCATATGTTGAAAGACCAGATAGCCACCTGAGTCCTGTTGCATCTAACTTGGCTGAGGTTTGGACATATGTGAGGGGGTTATTGTCTGTTTTTACCAGTATTTTAGTGCCATAGAGGTATTTGTGAAACTGGTCTACTATTTCCTATTTTAAAGTGAGAAATTCAAATTTATGCACAGGATAGTTTTTCTCAGATGGAACCAAGCTTCTACTGGTGAACGCCACTGGGCAAAATCATTCCTCACACTCCTGATAAAACACAGCTCTAAGTCCACTGAGACTGGCATCAGTATGTAGTACATACGGTTTTGTTGGATCTGCATAGGTGAGAATTGGTGCTTGTGTGAGCTGGTG
Source organism: Neoceratodus forsteri (assembly GCA_016271365.2). Lineage (NCBI taxonomy): Eukaryota > Metazoa > Chordata > Ceratodontiformes > Ceratodontidae > Neoceratodus > Neoceratodus forsteri. The sequence continues at coordinate 84,575,630 of JADMNL010000034.1, forward strand.
AATGATATCATAAAATGCGGTGTCACAATCCGGGGTCCACCTGGCTCTGAAAGGCTCATTGGTCTTGAAGTAGACTTTATCACCGTCTTTTACAGCACTCCTTTTGTACTTCTGATTTGCTAGGTGGATACCCTAAGGTCAGATTGAGCTGTGGGCAAATTACTTTGGTATAACTATTCACCAAGCACTGTTAATATCCGCAGAAACCAGGAATCTTTGTAGTTCTTTAAGGTTGTTAGGTCTTGGCCAGGTGGTTAAGGTTTCTGCTTTGCGCGGGTCTGTTTGGATGCCATCAGAAGATACGATGTGGCCCACATACTTCACAGATTGCTGAAAAAAATGGCACTTGTCAATGGACAATTTTAATCCTCATTCTTCTAACTGGTCCAGGGCCTTAAACAAACAAGCCTCATGCTCTTCTAGCATTTTGCCAAACATGATGACATCATCCAGATAAACTAGTCATTCAAGGAGGTTCATGTCTCCTACAGCTCGCTCCATTAATCTCTGGAAGGTGGCTGGCACTCCAGATATGCCCTGGGGCATGCGCAAGAATTTGTAGAAGCCCAGGGGACAGATAGATGCAGTTTTCTCTGTATCCTCTGGCGCCATTGGGATTTAGTAGTACCCGCTTCTGAGATCTAAGACGGTGAACCACTGACTTCCATTGAGACAATCAAGGGCACCCTGGATGCGAGGCATCATATACTGATCCGGTACAGTCCTTCGATTAAGTGTCCTGTAGTCCATGTACATTCCCACAGAGCCATTTTTCTTTCGAACCACCACAATGGGGGATGCATAAGGGCTGTGGGATTCCTGGATGATTCCAGCTGCTAACATCTCTTGGAGGTGGTGCTGAACATCATCAATGTGTGCAGGTGCCAAGTGCGTGACCTTTCTCAAAATGGCCTCTCATCATGGAGTCTGATATGGTGTTCAGCACCGGTGATGCATCCGACATCCCATTCCTTTAATGAAAACACTTTACTCCACTGTGCTAGTTTATAGCTAACTTTATCCTTCCACTCTTCAGGAACATGTCAGGAGTTACTTCACCATCCACCTTGGTACGGCGATTGTTTGGTAACACAGTTATTTCTGCGCAATATACCTTAGCCAGGGTACAGCCCTGAATGACTTTAATATCTCTGTCATTCACATTGCAGAGTTGCACTACTACTCTCCTAGCATAGGCATGGGCTCTGATAGGTAGCATACTAGGCTTGACTGGGAGCCCATTTGGCTGTTCCTCTTCCTCTGTGGCATCCATCATAAGAATCTTGTTTGTTGCATCTCTCTGCATCCGTACTTCTCCACTGATACAACACTGTGCATTGGGGGCAGCACAAGAGGTGAGGGGTCTTTCTTCCAGACATACCCCACTGGCATATCCTTATCATTTTCTTTGCTCTCCATTTGCATCACATATGCTTATTTCACCGTAGTGTGGATGTGTAAAGCTCGTCCAGTCTTCCAGGCTTGTCTTTCTTGACATAGCTGAGCTAACTGGCCAAACATGTGAGCATTAGTGGCGATCAATAAAGGGATTCCATTATATAGGCCTGTTGGTGGGCAGACCAAGGCTAGAGTCTCCATGGGCTCATTCACGCCAGCCACAGTAGAAGGAAAAGATAGCCATATCTGTAAGTAACCAATGTAAGGGTAAGATTTGTCACTTAAACCCCACACATGCAGTCCTTCTAGGGGTTGTAGAGGGCGGTCAGACAAGTGCTGGTCATACCAATCTTTAAATATTATAGTGACCTGAGATCTGTCTCCATAGAAAGGCCTACCGTCTCCAACCAGTCTGGAGCAGCAGTCTTAGCAGGTCTTTGTGCAGTGGCTTTAGATGAAAAGGATTTGTGGGGTGGTCCATGCTTTGGCTTTATGTTACTTTGCCGAACCTGGTTAAGCAATTTGGCTGTTACTTTGCGGAGGTCCTCAGGAACATGACAAGATTTCTTAATGTGCCCACCTTCCCCACACCAATAGCAGAATACTTCAGCTCTGGGCTCAGGAGGCCAAGCAGGATCCTCTCTGGGCTTGTGGCAGTTAGAGGGTGCAGGCTGGTACTCTTCCTTAGGCATAGGCTCGGATTCAGCTCAACCGTAGTTTCTCCAGGGTACAGGCTGTTGGTACGTGTGAATGAGGTCCCTCACCATAGCTTGCAGCTCTCTCATTTCTTCCATTGCATCACTGCCTGATCTAGTTTCAGTAACTTGGGCACTGGCCTCTTTTACAGCAGGTTGACCTTCGTGAGTGAGCACAGTGTTGGAAGCGTAGTCGACGTGGCTTTTCATAATTTCAGATGTGTTCTGGGTGCTGGCTCGCAGTTCTTTTAGTTCTCTCAACAAGTCACTGATCTGTGGAGAATCAGGGGCAGTATCTTTCTCATTAGGTTTCTCAGCAGTGGGAACAGTTCATGCCACACCAGCATATGGGTCTCAACAATCATCTTCAGTCTTGGCTTCCCGAAATTCCTTTATCAACCAGCAGTATGCAGGGGGATTGTCCTTGTGATCCTGCAATTTTAACTTCAGCATAAGCACACTAGAGTAGTGAGCAGACTTGAGAATATGTTCTAGCCTCATGTGGTTCAATTCGCTAGCTGGTATACCACCCTTGACTTGTGTTCTCCGAAGAGCCCTCTCTGCTCAAGTCACATAGGCAGATAGACTTTCATTCTTCCATTGCTTAGCGGATTTGAACTTCCACGTTAAGTCCTCTCCTGACTCAGTACTACCAAACACTCCTTCTAAAGCAGAAAGCTATTCATTGGCAGAGGCCTCCGGGTTGGGGGACCTCAGAAATCAGATGGCTTCAAGTGCAGGGCACCTTAAACGCTCCATGAGTTTCTTCTGCTTCTCACCATCTGAGCATTGCCACTCCTGGACCAAAGGAGATGCACAGTCCCTCCAGGTTTTTAAGTCGGCTTCCCCTTCGGGGGTGGGAACAGTGCCCGAAAACAGTCTGAGCCTGTGGTAAGAGTCCAGCTTCACAGAGGATACCACTATGGGGGACACTGCAAGGGGAGACAGCATTGGCAGGGGCATTGGGGCCGGGGAGGAATTCACTGGAGTAGCTCCCCCAGGACTCTCTATGGCCCTTTTCAAATCCTCAAAGGTCTGTCCCTCAGTTGCTAATAGTTTTCCCAACTACTCTCTTAACCCTTCCACTTTAGGTGAATCCCCAGGGGAAGGCTCCCCACTACGCATAATAATAGTCCTCCATCCCACCTGGGATGCCTCAGGCATAATAACGGGGGGCACAGCCTCTGGGTCTATAGGAACACTACATTCAATAAGAGCCACTATTGTCTGAGCAAACAGTTCAACATTTTGCGCTTGTATGGTGATTTTGCGCAGACACTTAACTTTGCTCACTGCCACCTTGATAGTAGGTTTAGTGGTACCTAATGGGATATCCAATCTAACATTAAAGCATGGCGGGAATTAACATCTTCTGCCTCACTCCACTCCAACAGGCAGTGCACAGCCATTTTGTGAGGGGGAATTTCAAGTTTAGCCTTAGCCAGATCCTCCATTTCAGTTTTGGTGCTAAACTAACAATTAACTGCAGTTTCATATTTTGGCCACTGAGGGGCACTAATCCCAGCAGTGCCTCCAAGATGTAACCCCTAGGTGGCGCTATCTCTAGGGTTACTACCCCTGCCTGTACTTATAGCAACAGGTTGAGGGGCCTGGGTTCACTATTTTGGTGCCTCCACCCAGAGTAAAGTATGTGGGGGTATCTACCTAACCTGGTATAGCCCTCTGAGAAGCTATATCCACCCACAAGCCCACCTAGTGACCACAAACCTTATAATGTGGAATAACCCTTTACAGCAATTAACATACAGTTGGCATTAAACATTAACAATATATCCACACTTCCCTTGCACTTACCAACAGGGTCTGGTCTTCTGACAAACCCCCAGGAACCCCCTGTAAAGACAACGTTAACAATGTAAGCATGCACTTTCAAAATTGTAGCAGGTTTCAGTGATTCTAAACCAATTAAGAATATGCTCATAAGCCAGTTTAAATGTGAAACAACAGATCAGTTTTATTAGGTGACATGAACAAGGGTGGGGGATGTGAATCTAGAAGAATGATTACTTTTCTGATTTGATTTAGGTTACTCAGCATGCATGTACTCTAGTCCCACAGTAAAACAGTCTGACAACAACCGGGTACCCTGAATATTATGCTGGTTGGCTAGAATCGGTGCCTGAGGTTGGCCAGCATTGCAGTTGCTGTTGGGACCCTTGGTGGAAAGAAAAGCAGTTAAACATGCATGAACAAGACCTTGGTTATTTGTATCCTCGGCTGGTTGCCCCAGTCCTTTGTAACCCTGTAACACACTAGAGCAACCAAATGGCACCATAAAATGATTTAAATAAAAGTTGCAAGGAGCTGCCCTGAGTTTACTCACAATACCCGTTGATAGGAATTTGCCTGGTGATATGAAGACCTGCTGCAGAATACTGAACAGCATGGGGAAACTGGGCCTGCACTCACTTCGCTTACACGGCCTTTCCTCCAGGTGGACGCAATCTGCGATTTCTTGCTGCGCAGGGGCTGGATCCCCAGGCTGGTCTCTCACTGAGAAAACAGTCACTGGTGCAGAATTAGGCGGCTTGGGCTGGATTTGACACAGGCCCAAGGCTGGATGAACACTTCTGGTAAAGTCAGTTGTTTGCTGGTGAAAACCTCCAGCTGGCAAGCAGTTCGGTTGTTGGCAAAGATCGGCTCTCTTCTGGCAATCAGGAGTCCCTGGACAGTAGGCCTTGATCCACAATAAACATTCAGCACATTTAAGGAAAACAACATTCACTTCTCTACCTCTCAATTCAGTTTCAGGCCGGTTCGTAATTGTAGTCGATTCACTGAGCAAAAAACCTCTCAATTAGCAAAAAGCAGTCTCTCACACAAGTCTTGGGCCAAATGCTTCACAGGAGCTCCTCTTGGTCAAATATCTCGAGCTGTACTTCTCATTGTCTCGGGGCTAACTGCCACAGTTTAAGATTAGTTTTAGGAATAGTCCGATTACCACTATCAAGCAGTCCAATGTTGAAAACAGTAACAGGGAGGCAAGCCAGGCCTTCCCCTGCCAGTTCTCCTCAGCTCCTTTCCTGGAGCTGCTTCTTGAGGGCTCGAGCTGCTCGCTCTTTCAGCTCTCAAAACAACTGAACAACTTTTTTCTAACAGTTCTTGAACTGGTCTGGTTTGTTAGCAATCCGGTTGGCTAGGGGAGTTGTCAATCACAGTTCTGGTGCTCCCATTTGTCAGTTTAGGTGCCAACCTGTAAAACTACAAGAACTACAGCTTTTACCCATTAGGCACCTGAACTAAGGACCCCTTGAGGTCCCCTGTGTCCTAACTGGTCCAAATTCCTGGCAGTCCCAGACCAAACATAGTAGCTCCCACTTGAAGGATAAGCTGCAAGAAGGCAGGTTAAAACAAGCATTCTAATTTAAACACAGCAACACATTGGAAATAAATATTTACAGCACTAGTTAGAGCTCCTGCTGCTTCACTATTGACAGCAGAGCGGAGCAAATTAAAGCGGCGTCAGGTCAGTCGTGAGCTTTCAAACACTCGGACCCAGCCCAGACCATTTACTATACACACACTGGCTAATGTCTTAAAGGGATACGCATGGAGATACATCATGTCACTCTCACGCAAATCAACAAGATCAAACAAATAACCATGGCTTTGCCACCTATGCAGGACGTCTGCCTGGCAGTGGGCATAGATGGAGCCCAGGAAGATACTTAAGGCAAGCCCCAAAATTGGTGTAGGGGGTTACATATAAACTGTATTTGTTACTTAAAGAGCAGCTGACGCTTTCAGGAGAACTTTCACAAAACATTATATTTAGACACTGTCCAACTTGTATTTCCCATTAGTTCTGTATTCCACCTCCCTAATTTTTATTGCTGAGTTCATTTGCATGAAAACAGTATATCTGCTCCTGAAGAGTTCATCTATTCTCATTTCATTCTCCCTGCCTGAGGTCATAATGCACTGCTTGTGACATCACAGTTACTCCCATGGCAACACATTGTGAGGTCACAACAGAGGATTGTGACATGAAGCAGGGAGTAAGCTACAAAGACAGTTGAACTCTAAGAGATAAAGATGATGTATTCATGGGAATTTCCTCAGTAATAAATAACGGAGGAGAAATCTATAAAATATACATGGAATGCAAGCTGAGCTGTACCTAATATTATGTTTTTGGAAGTTATTTTTTGAGGTGTCAGCTGCTCTTTAAATGAAGGCAGCCATTCAAGAGCTTTGGAACAAGACTGGGGAGTGTACAGTTTGATGTCGAGCAACAGGTGTTAACAAAAAAGCTTGGCTCAGCCAAGGCAGAAGATATAACATGATGACTAAAAACACTTAGCATGTTTAAGAAACAAGGCTACTTAATACTTAGGGACAACGATTTTTGTTTTCAATGGAAAACACCGTAAAAAATGAAATCTATGAGTCAATTTTTCATGAAAAGAAAACCAATTTACACCACTTTATTCTGCAAACAACCTCACTTTGCAGCTTTTTTTGTGCAAATACCTTCATTTTGAGTGACATTTTGTACAAAACATGCTGATCTGCCATCAGTTTTGGAGAAAATGGATTTAAGGTTTTCCTACTGCCAGATGGAACTGGCCATTTTTGAAAAATGGAAAATCATTGGGCTTAAATACCACTGGTAGGTAATGGTGACCAGGCAACTAAGTGCTCAGTAACTGAGGTGTCAGCAGTAGCTAAAATTATCGCCATTTTTTAACAGAGCTTAACTTGCAACTCTAATAACCAGCTAATGACTGACACTGGAGCTGGCATGCAGTGAATCTAGAGTTTCTGAGTTGCAGCTTCACAGTGGTTCAGCACGCAGATTATATAACGTTGCAGCACCATCTAACGGACAGTGTTCCAAACAGTTTATGAATGTAGATTAAATGGTAATTTATTTTTTATTTATTTTGCAATTTTTAGCCAGGAAAAGCACACTAAGCTGAAGCTTGTTTCCAGGTGCGACCTGGGAGGACAAGGAAGTTAAGTGACTTGCTCAGGGTCACACAGTAGGCAGGTGGTGGCTGTGGGATTCATAGAAACATAGAAGTTGACGGCAGATAAGGACCTCAAGGCCCATCCAGTCTGCCCATTTCTTTTTCTACCTTATGAATGTGCCATCAGCCTTTGCTCTGTCAATGGCCTATCTATTCATACTCATCTGTATTGCTCCCTTATGCCTATCCCATGCCTGTTTGAAGCCCTGCACTGTATTCATATCCACCACTTCCTTAGGTAGGCTGTTCCATATATCCACCACCCTTTCTGTGAAAAAGAACTTCCTCACATTACCCCTTAATCGACCTCCCTCTAATCTCATGCTGTGTCCTCTTGTCCTGCTAATTTTCATATATTGAAACATGTTAGACTCTTTCACCTTGTTAATGCCCTTAAGGTGTTTGAATGTTTCTATCATATCACCTCTCTCCCTCCTTTGCTCTAGGGTATACATATTGAGCTCCATTAATCTGTCCTCATATGTTTTCTAATGCAGTCCCTGCACCATTTTGGTTGCCCTTCTCTGGACTGCCTCAATCTGGCTAATGTCCTTGTGAAGGTGTGGCCTCCAGTACTGCACGCAGTACTCTAGATGGGGCCTAACCAATGTCTTGTAAAGAGGGATTATTACCTTCCTCTTCCGACTTGTGATACCCCTACTAATACACCCCAACATCCCACTAGCCTTACCTACTGCTTTAGAGGTCTGCTTGGATGATTTCAGGTCATCGGTGATGATGATGCCCAAGTCTCTTTCTTCCCTCGTGACTGCCAGCAACTCCTCTCCCAGCCTATAGGTGGCTTCAGGGTTTCTCTTCCCTATGTGCATGATCTTGCACTTCTTTGCATGAAACCCCAGTTGCCACTCTTCTGACCATTTTGCAAGTTTATCCAGATCTGTTCTCATTCTGCCCACCCCATCTGGATCATCTACTCTGTTGCAGATCTTGGTGTCATCTGCAAACAGACAAACCTTACCCTCCAGTCCATCTGCAATGTCACTAATGAAGATATTGAAGAGGACTGGCCCCAGGACTGATCCCTGAGGTACCCCACTTGTGACTTGCATCTCTTCTGACTGTATACCATTTACCACCACTCTCTGTTTTCTGCCCATCAACCAGTTTGCTACCCAGTTGACCAACATCTGACCCACCCCGAGCCTACCCTACTTATTAATCAATCTTCTATGTGGAACAGTATTGAAACCTTTGCTGAAGTCAAGGTAGGCGACATCAACTGCTCCCCCTTGGTCCACCACTCTCGTTACCCAATCAAAGAAATCTATGAGATTAATTTGACAGGACCTTCTTTGTAAACCCATGCTGTCTTGGATCCTGTGCTCCTATGGATTCCCGGTGTTGTACTATCCTTTCCTTAAGGAGTGTCTCCATAATCTTGCCCACTATTGAGGTAAGACTGACTGGTCTGTAGTTCCCTGCCACCTCCCTGCTACCACTGTTGTGGAGCGGGATCACATGAGCCCTTCTCCAGTCTTCTGGGACCTCTCCTGTGCTCAAAGACTCACTAAACAGTTCTGATAATGGCTCTGCTAGTTCCACCCTTAGCTCCTTTAGTACCCTGGGATGTATGCCATCAGGTCCCATTGCCTTGTCCACCTTGAGCTTATTGAGCTCTTGCAGGACTCTTTCTTTTGTGAAGGGACTAGTGCACACCTCCTTCCCCGCTGTGTCCATGGTGCTGAGCTGCGGGCCCTGCCCTACCTTCTCTACAGTAAATACTGAGCAGAAGTATCTATTTAGGATAGATGCTTTGACATGGTCCCCTCCTCACACGCCACATTATCCCCTTTGATCTTAGCAATACCCCCTCTGGACTTTCTCCTTTCACTAATGTATCTATAGAAAGTCTTGTCACCTTCTTTTACTGTCTGTGCTAGTGTTTCCTCAGTTTGGGCCTTTGCCTGCCTTACTACCATCCCTGCTTCCCTTAGGGAAGTTTGGTATGCCTCCCTATCTTCATCCCGCTGCATTCCCTTATATTTCCTGAAGGCCAGCCTTTTGGCTCTGACCTTTTATGCTACTGTGTTTGAGAACCAAAGTGGTTTCCTTCTTCTTTTGCACCACCTTTTCTCACTAACACAATGGGATGTTGCTTCAAGTATTGCATCTTTAATGCTTGCCCACTTTGCTTGTACTTCCTCACCTGTATTTCTTTTTGCCAGGGCTAGCTTAATTCTGTTGGCCATCTTATCAAAGTCAGCTCCTCTGAAGTCCCATATTTTTGCCTTGGAATGGGATGATTTTGTTCTAGTGGCCAAACTGAACCATACCATGTGATGGTTGCTGGCACCCAGGTGACCTTCTACCTGGAGATTCAAACTCACTTCTCCAGGTTTTCAGCTCAGTGTTCTTAACCACTGCACTGTACTGCCTCCCTCAGGAGACTTTCATCCCCTGTATTCAAAATAAAATAGATGGGAAATGCAATTACATGGCTGTGGATCTCATATAGTGGGTTCTGGGTTCAAAACAAATCCCATGGTTAAGCTTAGCACTGCAACATGGCAGAGCTGAGATCTAACTTTCCCTCTCTAATAATGTTGTTCAAAATAATGGTAAAAATTACATTCTGATCCAAAATTCCAAAATGTCTTCAGATGGGATGCTACTAGTGTGTCAATGTGGGTCTGCAGCTGTTGGCTTCTCTTAGCAATTCCAAAGGCCATGTGGAATCAGGATGATGAAGAGACAAAGAAAGATGCCAGCCTAGGAGATAAGCAATAGCGCTTCACTCATTACTCCAGTGACCTGGGTTCAAGAGTGGACTCTGGTTGTTTGGGTGTTGTCTGCTGGGGGGAAACTAGAGTACCCCACAGACAGCACTCCTCCCTCAAGGAGGGGGATGAAAGCCTATTGCTACCAGGCTTGCACCTAGTCGAAGCACAGCAGGGATCACCTCACGCTGGGTTGCCCTGGGGTGGATGTACCACAGGAAAATCTTAGGTCAGACTAGATGATTGCTCAGCCCTCTGCAGGCCCCACATCACTGACTATGTGGGATCTCCAGGATTCTGGACTGTGCTCTGGAGGGTGTACCTCCTCTCCACAACACCACAGGGGAAAGTCCATGGGTAACTCTCTCAGAGGCCAGGTAAGCCCTAGGGAAGGTGGGTTACGAGGTTGGGGGCGGCAGTAAATGAAGGGAAACAGCAAGCACTAAGCGGCATAAATTACCAGTGAGAAAAAAGAAGCAAGGAGTCAGCTTGGAGGTCATCCCAGTGGCATGGAAAGCTGAGGCATCATGTCTTACCTCCTGCCACACTGGTGACCCATGTTCGGTGATGAACGTAGGTTGCTGGAGGTTGGTCAGGGAAGGAGAGGATCGAGCATCTGGAGGACAGCTCTCCTGTCCCGGGGATGGTACATTACGAACATGCAAACAAATGAAATTGCCAACAGAAACAGGCCTCATGGTCTATCGAGTCATAGAAACATAGAAGTTGATGGCAGATAAGGACCGCAAGGCCCATCCAGTCTGCCCATTTCTTTTTCTACCTTATAAATGTGCCATCAGCCTTTGCTCTGTCAGTGGCCTATCTATTCATACTCATTTGTATTGCTCCCTTATGCCTATCCCATGCCTGTTTGAAGCCCTGCACTGTATTCATAGCCACCACTTCTTGAGGTAGGCCATTCCATGCATCCACCACCCTTTCTGTGAAAAAGAATTTCCTCACATTCCCCCGTAATCGGCCCCCCTCTAATCTCATGCTGTGTCCTCCTGTCCTGCTATTTTTCTTATATTTAAACATGTTAGACTCTTCCACCTTGTTAATGCCCTTAAGGTGTTTGAATGCCTCGATCATATCACCTCTCTCCCTCCTTTGCTCGAGGGTATACATATTGAGCTCTGTTAATCTGTCCTTATATGTCTTCTGATGCAGTCCCTGCACCATTTTGGTTGCCCTTCTCTGGACTGCCTCAATTTGGTTAATGTCCTTGTGAAGGTGTGGCCTCCAATACTGCACGCAGTACTCCAGATGGGGCCTAACCAGTGTCTTGTAAAGAGGGATTATTACCTCCTTCTTATGACTTGTGATACCCCTACTAATACACCCCAACATCCCACTAGCCTTACCTACTGCTTTAGAGGTCTGCTTGGATGATTTCAGGTCATCGGTGATGATGATGCCCAAGTCTCTTTCTTCCCTCGTGACTGCCAGCAACTCCTCTCCCAGCCTATAGGTGGCTTCAGGGTTTCTCTTCCCTATGTGCATGATCTTGCACTTCTTTGCATGAAACCCCAGTTGCCACTCTTCTGACCATTTTGCTAGTTTATCCAGATCTGTTCTCATTCTGCCCACCCCATCTGGATCATCTACTCTGTTGCAGATCTTGGTGTCATCTGCAAACAGACAAACCTTACCCTCCAGTCCATCTGCAATGTCACTAATGAAGATATTGAAGAGGACTGGCCCCAGGACTGATCCCTGAGGTACCCCACTTGTGACTTGCATCTCTTCTGACTGTATACCATTTACCACCACTCTCTGTTTTCTGCCCATCAACCAGTTTGCTACCCAGTTGACCAACATCTGACCCACCCCCGAGCCTACCCTACTTATTAATCAATCTTCTATGTGGAACAGTATTGAAACCTTTGCTGAAGTCAAGGTAGGCGACATCAACTGCTCCCCCTTGGTCCACCACTCTCGTTACCCAATCAAAGAAATCTATGAGATTAGTTTGACAGGACCTTCCCTTTGTAAACCCATGCTGTCTTGGATCCTGTGCTCCTATGGATTCCCCGGTGTTGTACTATCCTTTCCTTAAGGAGTGTCTCCATAATCTTGCCCACTATTGAGGTAAGACTGACTGGTCTGTAGTTCCCTGCCACCTCCCCGCTACCACTGTTGTGGAGCGGGATCACATGAGCCCTTCTCCAGTCTTCTGGGACCTCTCCTGTGCTCAAAGACTCACTAAACAGTTCTGATAATGGCTCTGCTAGTTGCACCCTTAGCTCCTTTAGTACCCTGGGATGTATGCCATCAGGTCCCATTGCCTTGTCCACCTTGAGCTTATTGAACTCTTGCAGGACTCTTTCTTTTGTGAAGGGACTAGTGCACACCTCCTTCCCCGCTGTGTCCATGGTGCTGAGCTGCGGGCCCTGCCCTACCTTCTCTACAGTAAATACTGAGCAGAAGTATCTATTTAGGATAGATGCTTTGACATCGTCCCCTCCTCACATGCCACATTATCCCCTTTGATCTTAGCAATACCCCCTCTGGACTTTCTCCTTTCACTAATGTATCTATAGAAAGTCTTGTCACCTTCTTTTTCTGTCTGTGCTAGTGTTTCCTCAGTTTGGGCCTTTGCCTGCCTTACTACCGTCCCTGCTTCCCTTAGGGAAGTTTGGTATGCCTCCCTATCTTCATCCCGCTGCATTCCCTTATATTTCCTGAAGGCCAGCCTTTTGGCTCTGACCTTTTATGCTACTGTGTTTGAGAACCAAAGTGGTTTCCTTCTTCTTTTGCACCACCTTTTCTCACTAACACAATGGGATGTTGCTTCAAGTATTGCATCTTTAATGCTTGCCCACTTTGCTTGTACTTCCTCACCTGTATTTCTTTTTGCCAGGGCTAGCTTAATTCTGTTGGCCATCTTATCAAAGTCAGCTCCTCTGAAGTCCCATATTTTTGCCTTGGAATGGGATGATTTTGTTCTAGTGGCCAAACTGAACCATACCATGTGATGGTTGCTGGCACCCAGGTGACCTTCTACCTGGAGATTCAAACTCACTTCTCAGGTTTGCAGCTCAGTGTTCTTAACCACTGCACTGTACTGCCTCCCTCAGGAGACTTTCATCCCTGTATTCAAAATAAAATAGATGGGAAATGCAATTACATGGCTGTGGATCTCATATAGTGGGTTCTGGGTTCAAAACAAATCCATGGTTAAGCTTAGCACTGCAACATGGCAGAGCTGAGATCTAACTTTCCCTCTCTAATAATGTTGTTCAAAATAATGGTAAAAATTACATTCTGATCCAAAATTCCAAAAGATCTTCAGATGGGATGCTACTAGTGTGTCAATGTGGGTCTGCAGCTGTTGGCTTCTCTTAGCAATTCCAAAGGCCATGTGGAATCAGGATAATGAAGAGACAAAGAAAGATGCCAGCCTAGGAGATAAGCAATAGTGCTTCACTCATTACTCCAGTAACCTGGGTTCAAGAGTGGACTCTGGTTGTTTGGGTGTTGTCTGCTGGGGGGAAACTAGAGTACCCCACAGACAGCACTTCTCCCTCAGGGAGGGGGATGAAAGCTTATTGCTACCAGGCTTGTACCTAGTCGAAGCACAGCAGGGATCACCTCATGCTGGGTTGCCCTGGGGTGGATGTACCACAGGAAAATCTTAGGTCAGACTAGATGATTGCTCAGCCCTCTGCAGGCCCCACATCACTGACTATGTGGGATCTCCAGGATTCTGGACTGTGCTCTGGAGGGGTGTACCTCCTCTCCACAACACCACAGGGGAAAGTCCATGGGTAACTCTCTCAGAGGCCAGGTAAGCCCTAGGGAAGGTGGGTGACGAGGTTGGGGGCGGCAGTAAATGAAGGGAAACAGCAAGCACTAAGCGGCATAAATTACCAGTGAGAAAAAAGAAGCAAGGAGTCAGCTTGGAGGCCATCCCAGTGGCATGGAGAGCTGAGGCATCATGTCTTACCTCCTGCCACACTGGTGACCCATGTTCGGTGATGAACGTAGGTTGCTGGAGGTTGGTCAGGGAAGGAGAGGATCGAGCATCTGGAGGACAGCTCTCCTGTCCCGGGGATGGTACATTACGAACATGCAAACAAATGAAATTGCAAACAGAAACAGGTCTCATGGTCTATCGAGTCATAGAAACATAGAAGTTGATGGCAGATAAGGACCGCAAGGCCCATCCAGTCTGCCCATTTCTTTTTCTACCTTATAAATGTGCCATCGGCCTTTGCTCTGTCAGTGGCCTATCTATTCATACTCATTTGTATTGCTCCCTTATGCCTATCCCATGCCTGTTTGAAGCCCTGCACTGTATTCATAGCCACCACTTCTTGAGGTAGGCCATTCCATGCATCCACCACCCTTTCTGTGAAAAGAATTTCCTCACATTTCCCTTAATCGCCCCCTCTAATCTCATGCTGTGTCCTCCTGTCCTGCTATTTTTCTTATATTTAAACATGTTAGACTCTTCCACCTTGTTAATGCCCTTAAGGTGTTTGAATGCCTCGATCATATCACCTCTCTCCCTCCTTTGCTCGAGGGCATACATATTGAGCTCTGTTAATCTGTCCTCATATGTCTTCTGATGCTGTCCCTGCACCATTTTGGTTGCCCTTCTCTGGACTGCCTCAATTTGGTTAATGTCCTTGTGAAGGTGTGGCCTCCAATACTGCACGCAGTACTCCAGATGGGGCCTAACCAGTGTCTTGTAAAGAGGGATTATTACCTCCCTCTTATGACTTGTGATACCCCTACTAATACACCCTAACACCCCCCTAGCCTTACCTACTGCTTTAGAGGTCTGCTTGGATGATTTCAGGTCATCAGTGATGATGATACCCAAGTCTCTTTCTTCCTTTGTGACTGCCAGCAACTCCCCTCCCAGCCTATAGGTGGCTTCAGGGTTTCTCTTCCTTATGTGCATGATCTTGCACTTCTTTGCATTAAATCCCAGTTACCACTCTTCTGACCATTTTGCTAGTTTATCCAGATCTCTTCTCGTTCTGCTCACCCCATCTGGATCATCTACTCTGTTGCATATCTTGGTGTCATCTGCAAACAGACAAGCCTTACCCCTCTAGTCCATCTGCAAGGTCACTAATGAAGATGTTGAAGAGGACTGGCCCCAGGAGTGATCCCTGAGGTACCCCACTTGTGACTTGCATCTCTTCTGACTGTATACCATTTACCACCACTCTCTGTTTTCTGCCCGTCAACCAGTTTGCCACCCAGTTGACCAACTTCTGACCCACCCCGAGCCTACCCAGCTTATTTATCAATCTTCTATGTGGAACAGTGTCAAAAGCTTTGCTGAAGTCAAGGTAGGCGACATCAACTGCTCCCCCTTGGTCCACCACTCTCGTTACGCAGTCAAAGAAATCTATGAGATTAGTTTGACAGGACCTTCTTTGACAGGAGTCTACTCGAGTGTGCAGCTAGCCCCTCATATTGCAGCTGTCCCTCCTGCCCCCCCTTCCCAGTATCCCTTACCATACCGTAAGCAGGCAAGGAGGGGGGACACAACCTTCTTTAGGTACGTTAGGTACATTGGAGAAAGGAGGAGGGCACAGCATGGGATTGGGAGGATAAGGGGGGAAGTGGAATATTACTGGAAGGGGATTTTTAAAAGGCAGAGGCATTAAATAGCTAGTTCACCTCAATCTTCACGGAGGAAAGAGAGAGCAGGGGACCAGGACGGGCTGGGGAAGGTGACAGCCACAGGCAGGTGGGTGTGGCAGAATTCACAGCTGAAGGAGTAAGGGAAGAGCTGGGTAGACTTAGGGTGGACAAGGCAATGGGGCCGGATGAAATACACCCAAGGGTTCTCAAGGAGGTGAAGACAGAGGTGGTCGCACTACATACAGTAAGGGGGGTGGAAGGACGAGGTCAAAAACTACCGTCCTATTAGTCTTACCTCGGTGGTGGGGAAGGTAATGGAAACACTACTTAAGATCAGATTGATAGAATACTTGGAGATGAATGGCATGCAGGATGACAGGCAGCATGGCTTCACCAAGGGAAGGTCCTGTCAGACTAACCTGATAGACTTTTTTGATGGGGTGACACAGATAGTGGAACAGGGAGGAGCAGTGGACGTGGCCTATCTGGATTTCAATAAGGCCTTCGACACCGTTCTGCATGGTAGAATGGTGCATAAGCTGGACAGACTAGTGGTGGACCTCAGGATCACCAGGTGGGTGGAAAACTGGTTGAAGGGAAGCAGTCAGATGGTGGTGGTAAATGGGACACATTCCAGGGAATGGGCGGTGACCAGTGGGGTGCCACAGGGGTCAGTGCTAGGACCAACACTTTTTAACATCTATGTTAGTGACCTAGCAGAGGGTCTGGAGGGACGGGTGTGCCTGTCCGCAGATGATACAAAGGTCTGCAATAGGGTGGATTCACCTAGTGGGGTGCAAGCCCTAAGGTGGGACCTGGAGAGGCTGGAGAGGTGGTCTGACACCTGGAAATTGAAGTTTAATGCACAAAAGTGCTTCCTGATGCACCTGGGGAGGAGGAATAGGAGGGAAACTTACTCCCTTGGGGGAGTGGTGATTAAGGAGAAGGAAACGGAAAGGGACCTGGGGATTATGGTATCGCGTGACCTCAAGGTGGGCAGCCAGTGTAATAGGGTGGTGGGAAAGGCAAATGGAATGTTGGCCTGCATTTCGAGGGATTTTAATAGCCGGAAGAGGGAGGTGCTAATGCCGTTATACAGAACCATGGTCACGCCGCATCTGGAGTATGGGGTGCAGTTCTGGAGGCCTCACCTATGAAGAGATGTTGAGTTGATGGAAAGGGCACACAGAAGGGCAAACAAAATGGTACGAGGGATGCAGGATGTACCCTATGAGAGAAGATTGAGAGGGCTGAATTTGTACCATCTGGAGACTAGGAGGGAGAGGGAGGACATGATTGAGACCTTTAAGTACCTGAAGGGAATACATAAGGTGGAGGGTGATAGCTTGTTCAAACTGAAGAAGGGAGCAAACACAAGGGGACATAGCCTCAAACTGGAAGGTGGGCAATACAGAGGTAATGTCAGGGGGCAGTTTTTCACAGAGAGGATGGTGAAGGCCTGGGACAAGCTGCCGGAGGAGGTAGTGGCAGCTGAAACAGTGGAGGGTTTCAAGAGAGCTTGGGATAGATTTAAGGGGTTGGGAAAAGAGGGTGGAAGCATAACAGAAGGGGGAGGTAGGGTGTTGGGCAGACTAGATGGGCCATGGGGCCTTTCTCTGCCATCACATTTCTGTGTATTCTGTGTATTACCCTGTCCCAATGGTTGGCAGTCCTACTGAATGACTGCCCCCAGATAGAGCCTGAGGGCAGAACAGGTCAGAGACACCACTGAAGGAAGTTGCTGCGGGACTCTGAAGCCTGTGTACGCCTCCATGTGCACACGCTGATGTGTGTGCCCTAGCAATGGGGAAGGGAAGAAAACTAGAAACTGGGGAGGCTGGCAGGCAACATGAAGCCCTGACCATGCTCCCAGGCCATGGCTACCCTGCCATATGGATGTGTATCACTGGGAGGGGGGACAGCCCTACTCTCTCAGGCCCTGCCACGGGGGGAAATCCATAGGTGCTTGCCAGGGCCAGGCCAGTATCAGGAGAAAGTCCATGGTTCAGGGTGGATGGAGCCCTCTTAAGGAGAGAGCCCAAAGCTGCCTGCCAGCAGACCCACGGGGACAAAAAGCTTAATAAAAAAAAAAAAAAAAGACATAAGCTTGCAAATAAACGCTTTCCAAGACACTGCAAAATTCTCCCTGGAAATCTGAAGAAAGGGTATAATGATGACATGCACTAAATGACAGGGTGGGTTATCCTTTCAAATAGTGTGCCCTGAATGTGAGAGTGTGTCCTGAATGTGAGAGTGGGAAACTGCTGCTTTCTGACACTATTAAATTGTTGGTGGGTGGCGCACAAGGTCTGGATATGTCTTGAAATAAAGGAAAGTGCTGCCCATTGTGACACAATTAATGGTTCTCCTGTGCCACCTGCAAGATAATGATCTCTCATTTCCAAGCCATTTGTTGCTGTTAGGATTGACATGGGGTATTTCATGAGATAGCTGTTTTTCTCGTATTATTTGTTTTATTCCTTTGGTAATCGGGTAAGGCCTGCTAGGCACAAATCCAGTTTTCAGGGGCAAGCTTCATCTTTACCTGGTATTAGCTCCCTTCTTCATGCCTCTGCTTCTCTTTGTAGCCAATGAAGGGCCCCTTTTGGCCCTCACCACCTCCCTGAGCTTCCTAGAGACCCAGATTGGCCTCTTATACCGGTCTATTCCTCTTGGCAACCATTCTTAAGCATTGTTTGCTTGCTTCGAGAATGATTCCTTTGATTTCTTCCCACCTCTCCTCCACCCCCTTGATTTTGTCCATTCCAGCGATCTTGCCCTTGACTAATGCCCTCATCTGATCAAAGACTGCTTGCCTGAAATCCAGAACCCTAGTTTTTGATGAGGGTATACTAATACCCACGGCCAGTTAAAAACCATATGGTGTTATGTTCATTGGACCCCAGTGGTTCCCCAACCCACACTCTACCTACCATTTCCGAGTTGGTGAGTACCACATCCAGAATGGCAGCCTATCTTGTAGATTCCTGGACCAGCTGCACCAGCAGGTGCTCCTGCAACATATCTAGTAGGGCCTGACTTCAGGGGCTGTCAGCTGCTAGAATGTCCTGGTCTATGTCTGGTAGCTTGAGATCCCCAACAAATGATACCACCCACTTTATGGCCCCCTTCTCAGTTTCTTCCCCTAGTTCCGTATCCACCTCATCTCCCTATCCTGGTGGTCTACAGACCACCCCCATGTGCAGCTTCATTGCTGATGCATGTTACTGATTTATTGCTGTGGCCCATTTTACACCAGTAAGTGGGATACATTTTACTCTACCGAGTACAGCACCCTAAAGTCACATTTGAAGATGCATGTTTATTTTTATTAGATTTACAGATTTTTCTTCTCAGTCACACTGCTGAGATGACTCTGCTTTGGCTGGGGCTCATTGACTCCCCTCCATTCCCCCACCAATATTCTGAACACTTGGGCCACAGCCGTAGTCATCATCAAGCAGTCCCCCCGATGAACATTATACCGTTGATGCACTAGTCTATCCTGAGGTTTTCACCACTATTCTAAGCTGGTATTGAACACCCAGCATCCCATAAGGTGTGGGAGCAGTGTCTGCTGTATGCTAGTACACCTCAGTCACAAGCTAAGTTACGTGTTCAACAACAGGGTTGAAACACAACTTAGAATACAGATTATAGCCCTGTTACCCCTAGGGTGTAATAATGTTCACTTGCAAATTCCAGTTTTTGCAGTAAAGACAATAAAAGTATGCACATGGGTCTCCTTCCCCTCTAGTGTTACTAATGGTTATGTAAATGAGTTGTAATATATATGTGTGCATGTGCTAATTTAGTAAAAAAAAGAACACTCTTTGATGATTACCTAAATCCTTTAAATAAGAGCTATGTGTATGTAACCCCCCTACAAATGGGGGTTCCCAAAAAGTCTTCCTGGAGCTTACCTAAATGCTCACTGCCAGGCTGGTGTCCTGCGTTTTAGCAGTTTAAATGTGATTACCACAGCTTGTACAGCCTCTGTGTACTGTCTCTTTAAGAGCTGCCTAATTGCAGCTTAAGTAATCTGAGATGGAGCTCTGTTGAAAGATGTAACTATTTGCTGGAAACCATTTAGAATGATAATGATAATGTAGTTTGTCTAACCTGCTTTCTTTGTAGCAAGGACTGTTTTGTTTCTCTCCACTAGCTTGGTCCTGGACTGCAAATTGGACCAATCAGTTCTGGTGGGACCTAAAATGTAGCTGGACTACAGGAGCTGTCTGAATTCAAAATCTATAGGAACTGTGGTTTGAGTTTTTGTGCCTTTTTTGCAACTGAAAGGGGAGCTCTTGCTTTGACTGACAGCCAAATCAACCAACCAAATCTTTTGGATCTTGGGGAAGTCCTGGGCTGCTTGCAGTTTTCAGTTAGAACTAAGCTGGAAGCTGAGCAAGAAGGAGCTGAAGTGTTTCTGAGCAGCAATCATGAGTGGATTTGTATGGGAGAACTCTGAAAATGCTAAGTTTTTGGCCTGCATAGCGGTGTGCTGCTCCTCAGAGGGAGAGAAGAGAATTATTTTGGACTAAATCCAAGTTTGTGTGACTAAAGTAAGCTACTGAAGTGGGCCAGGCTCAACCTGAAGAAGACCGAATATTTTTGCTGAATACGATCGGCCTATCAGGAGTTCCAGCTACCCCTAAGCTCCTGGTGTGTGCAGAGACTTTGTGATTGTGCCGGGGGAGCGCTTTGCCTGGTACAGTAGAATTCCTGTACATGTAAATGTGCTATGAGCTGCTAGTGGGTTGTGAGTTAGTTCCCCACTGTGTGAACTGTGTTCTGCTTGCTGGAAGCCATATCCAGCCCAAAGTGGACTGCTTCCAAACTTGTCTCCATGCGGTCTGGCCTTTGCCAGACTAGCCCAGCCAGGCTACCCACTGCACAGAGAAGCCATCGACGAGAGACCTGCCTGGGGATCAGCCCCCTGCTCCACACTTGAACAGGAACGACGCCTCTGTGACTTGTGTGTGCCCTGCTTCTCCTGGCATTCCAGATCAACCACCTGCAGTCTCGATTTTTGTCCAGCCTGTGTCCAGTCTTGGGTATCATGAGTAAATACCAGGGTAGCTCCCTACAACAACAGCTTAATCTGAGTGTGTCATCTGATTGTCTTGTTGTTTCATTTCCTTTACGAACTGAGCCCTCTGGCTCTGGATTACAAATATTGTGCACTGTGCATGTTGTGTTTTCCATCACAGGGCCCCAACCAGCTGCAACCCTGGGCAACTGTCCTGGCTAGCTCATCTCTTCTCTACCTGGGTACCCAGAAGTGGACTGTGTGGGGGGACTCAAAGCACATGCATAACTGCTTGATTGATATAACGTTTAAGCTAATTAATCTGATTTTGTCCCTCCCTTGTTCAAGTCCCCTGAATAAATCAGATCTAACTTTTTCTGCATGTAATCTGACTGTGGTTCCAGCTTGTGCTCAAAGTACTGTACTGTTGCTATTTGCTGTGCTTAACCTTGTCTCTACAGGGGGTCCCCAGGGTCGAGCCAGAGGAACCAGCCCTGGTGGTAAGTGTAAACAGTGTGGGTACTTGTGTGGTGTACCAGGGGTATCGCGAAAGTGATTATTGTGCAGTGTTTAGGCCACTAGAGGGGAAAGAGGGGGATTACAGTGTCCCAGAGGGCTGTGCCCAGGTTAGCTTGACCACTACCAACCCTGACCTCCGGGTGGAGGCACCTGTTTCAGAACTCAGGCCCCTTAACCTGCTACTAGCCAAGCAGGCAGGGGTAGTAGCCCTTGGATAGCGCCACCTAGGGGTTACATGTAAGCAGTAAAAGGCACATTTTCATTTGAACCAAAGCAGCACATGGGATATTATAAATATGATTAATAATTGATCAAGGTGAAGTTATTACACGGTTAACTATATTACAAAAAATGTTTTTGATTTATTGTTTGTTTTCTCTCCCTCCAGTGGGGGAGTGCAGAAGTTAATCCAACATGGTGTTTCCTACTGCAGGGCTTCGTAATATCACTGAGCTGTATTTTCTTTATGGTCTTTAGTGTTATTGTTGGGAAGTTGAATTTTTATTGCTTAAATTGTATGAAAACATATCATATATCTTGAACTGTATGAAAACATATTATATATCCCTGTTCAGACAAAACCACTCT
This sequence comes from Neoceratodus forsteri, assembly GCA_016271365.2. Lineage (NCBI taxonomy): Eukaryota > Metazoa > Chordata > Ceratodontiformes > Ceratodontidae > Neoceratodus > Neoceratodus forsteri. Next base: position 84,597,201 of record JADMNL010000034.1, read on the forward strand.
GCTGCCCCCTAGTTTGTGCAATGAGATCTGCAGGTTAATGCTCCCCAGTGACTGGTCTACCCATCATTGTCAGCTGTATGACAAGCTTAACTGGTCCCTCAAGCCAATATTACTGCCACTAGATTTTTCTTTGTCATACAACGGTGCACAAGGAAAAGCCCAAGTATCTCCTAGCCCCCCCCATGCAGTCAAGCAGTGCCCACTCACTCTGTTCAACAGCAGCACTTACCTTCTCAGTTCCCAGAATGAAGTGGGAATTTGGTTGAAAGGCCTCTGCATTTGCAGGACCAGAAACCTGGAACAAGCTGCCTCTCCAGTTGAGGAATGCGTCCAACCTGCAAGTGTTCAAGTCCAGTCTTTCCAGCCACCTTAGAACTGCATTTATTCGTTTTGGTCCAGATGACCTAAAGGTGACCAAGTATTGTGAAAAGGCTGTAGGGACAGTCAGTGGGATGCTGGGTGCATAGGGAGAGGGATCACCAGCAGAAGAAAGGAGGTGGGGATACCATTGTACAAATCATTGGTGAGACCCCATCTGGAGTACTGTATCCAGTTCCGGAGACCCCATCTCTGGAAGGACATAGACAGAGCAGAGGCAGTTCAGAGAAGGGCAACAAAAATGGTGTGGGGTCTGTGTCAAAAGTCATATAAGGAGAGACTAGAGGACCTCAAGATGTATACCCTGGAAGAGAGGAGAGAGAGAGGGATATGATAGAGACCATCAAATACCTCAAGGATGTAAATAAGGTACAAGAGGGAAGCATCTTTCAGAAAAAAAGATGTTCAAGAACAAGGGGTCATGATCGGCTGTGTGGTGCCAAGTGAAGGGGTTCGCACGAGCCCAGGTGCCAGGAGCAGAGACCGGCAGGGAGGGGTTCTATAAGTGTCCATCAGACGCTTCCCTCCCGGGGGGTGGGCTCTGCCTGGGTACCTGTGGGAAGATTGGTGGCATGCTTGGGGGGACATGCTGCCTCAACACGCCCCCCCATTTGCCCCTGCCCCAGGACAACCCCACGCTCACGCAAGTCCAAAAACTGCAATGGGAGGGGCACATAAAATAGAAAATGCCCCCGACTGACCGGATGATGAGTGCCCGGCTCCTGCCACCCGAAGCCCCAGAACTAGCCCAGATCCAGCCCGTGGAGCCTGAGGTGCATAGTCGGGCCAATAAGGCTAATTCCTCCTGGAAGAGAGGGACCTTCCAGGCACAGGAATATGCCAGACTACTCAGGTAGGCTACAATGGGGAGTTGGTAGAGGTGGCAGGAGGTCAGAGCGTGGTGGGATGGCCCTGGCGCTCCTAAGGAGTGGCTGGTCGGGGGTGTGGGAGGTGCATAAAAAAAAGAACAAGGGGTCATGATTTGAGGCTGGAGGGGGTGGACTCAGGTAACGTGAGGAAGTATTTTGTCACAGAAAGGGTGGTAGATGCATGGAACAGCCTCTCAGCAGAGATGGTGGAGGCAAAAACAGTAGGGGAACTCAAGAATGCATGGGATTAGCACAAGGGAACCCTAGCAGTAGGAAAGAGAGGGTAAAAGCTGGAGATCAAGTAGGATCTGCGGTATTGCAGATGGTAGGGAAAATGGGCAGACTAGGTGGGCCAAGTGGTCCTTATCTGCGGTCAGTGTCTGTGTTTCTATCCCCATCTCCCTGACTGTGATCATGTTACATAACAATACGAACATACGAAAATGCCCGCAGATACAGGCCATATGGTCTATCGAGTCTGCTAGAGTGCGCAGCTCCCAGTCCAATCTACTGCAGCTGACCGCCCACCCCTTGCCCCTCCATCTGATTTGTCGCCCCCTTCTGCCGACTCCCCCCTCCCCAGCTTCCCCCAGTCTTGACCTTACCTTTGACCCTGTCCTACCCCCTCTTAAAACTGCCCACAGATTTCAATATCATCACCTCCTCCGGCAGTGTGTTCCACCTTGCTACCACCATTTTTGTGAAGTAGTACCTCCTCATTTAATAAAATCATAGAAATTTGTCAGCAGAAAAGGACCCAAGTGGCCCATCAAGTCTGCCCTTTCCTCCTCCCTACTCATCACCAACTCCATGGACCCTCCCCTTCCCCCCACTTACCAACCCCGTATGTCTGTCCCATGCCCTCTTGAATCCCTCCACCATTTTAGCCCTCACCACCTCCTCTGGTAGTTTGTTCCAGGCCTCCACCACTCTCTCTGTGAAGAATCGCTCCCTCACATTTCCTCTAAATCTTCCTCCCTCCAATCTTAGGCTATGCCCTCTAGTTTTTGACCCCTCCTTCCTTTTAAGCAAGCTCCTCTCCTTCACCTTACTGATATCCTTTACCTACTTAAAAGTTTCAATCATGTCACCCCTCTCCCTTCTGGTCTCCAATGGGTACAAATCTAATTCCCTGCACCTCCGCTCGTATGGCTTCCCCTGCATACCATGCACCATCTTGGCTGCCCTTCTCTGAACTCTCTCTATCCCATCTATATCCTGAATCTTCCACCCTCCAGTTTCAGACTGTGTCCTCTTTTGTCCCTCCTCCCCCTTTAATCTAAACATGGGCAGACTAGATGGGCCAAGCGGTCATTATCTGCCGTCAAAGTCTATGTTTCAAAGTCTATGTCCTCCGTACTAACCCTATTCATGCCCTTTAAGTATCTGAAGGTTTCAATCATATTCCCTTTGCCTTCTATCCTCCAGGGAATACATGTTGAGCTCCCCCAGTCTTTCCTCATATGGTTTGTCCCCTAGCCTAAGGATCATTTTGGTTGCCCTTCACTGGACCCCCTCCAGTAGTATGATGTCCTTCTTTAAGTAGGGGCACCGGAACTGCACACAGTAAACTAAGTGAGATCTCACCAGTGACCTGTACAGTGGCAGAATGACTTCCTCTCTCCTAGAGGTAATTCCTGTGGCAATGCACCCCAACATCTTATTAGCCTTGGCTGCCACCTTCCTACACTGCGCTGAGTGAGTCATGTCCCCTGTGACTAGTACCCCCAGATTCTTCTCCTCCACTGAGGTGGATAACTGCACTCCCTCCAGCCAGTAGCAATTCCTAGGGTTCCTGGTTCCCAAGTGCATAACTTTGCCTTTCTTAGCATTGAACCCCAGCTGTCATGTGTCTGATCAGTGCTCAAGTCTTGCCAAATCCTCCTGGAGTACCTGCCCCCCTTCCACACTACCCACCTCGGCGCCGATCTTTGTATCATCTGCAAAAAGGCTGATCTTAATCTCATCCGATATGTCAGCAATGAAGATGTTAAATAGCATTGGTCCTAGTACTGAGCCTTGTGGGACCTCACGGGTTACAGCTCTGGGAGATAAGAGTTCTCCCTGTACAACTACCCTCTGCTGTCTGTCCTGCAGCCAGCTCCTAACCCATCCAATCAATTTCTCCCCTGCTCCCAGGGTTCTCAGCTTACTAGTCAACCTTCCATGTGGTCGTGCTCGTTGTTTGCTGTGACCGCGCTTAGTTACCTGGCTTTGATTACAGTTTGGATGTATTTACCTTTACAGGTTTTATTTTGCCATATATATTTTAGCCTGTAAGTAACTATTTGTGCTTGTCTATGTTAACCAGTTGACTGCTGCTATCCTCCCTGGGACCTCCAGCAAAACAAGATGGGTTATCCTAGTTGGTATAATTATAAAAATAAATCACCATTTACCCAGGGCCACAAGTTAGGCAAGCATAGGCCAGCGGGGGTGCCAGACTGGGCTGGAGCCACATTTCCACCAACTCTGATTCATTTAGATGCCTGCAAATGATGGATCCTTTGGGGACAAACCAAACTGTGTCAGTTTCCACCGCACAGGTAAGCATACGCTCAAATCTGTGTTTATGATGGGGATAAAAACTGAACAGCTGCGAGTGGTCCTGGTTGCCTGGTCAGACCACTTGCTTCAGCGCTGAATGTTTTATGAGGTTTATAATAGGATGTGACTCAGAATTAGAAACACAACTCCTACAGGAAATTCAGGCTTTCAGGTTAAAGTGCCCTCCTATGACAAGCTAGTAGCACCAAAAATAGCCAGCAAAAAAAAAATGATATTAGTTTGTAAAAGCAGTCAGTTATAACTTATTATTTCTGAAGTAGTTTTCATTTTCCATCTGCTCAGTAAAAGTTCTTTTATCTGATAGTATCAGGTGGGGTGTGCAGAATCGTACTTCACCTGGGTGCTGACATGTCTAGGTTCATCAGCATTGTGTGACATCACTTAACCTCACAAGACCCCAGTCTTGCAGTAGGTGATTGGCTGTCCTTGGTCAATTGTGATGTCACAGCCTATGAGGTCATAGGGCTGTTGATGTAGGAGGAGAAAAAGAATTAGCTATGTCAGCTTCCATGTAGAGAGCCGTTTCCAACTTCACACCAAGTATTGTCAGGCAGAAAATCTTCTATTCAGCAAAACAGAAAATAAATATATATTTAGATATAAGTAATGGTTCACTACTTTTGACGTTTAGTAGGAATTTCAGGCAGTACACTAGCTCTTTAAACTGTTCGTCTTTGTTGGCTGGCACCTGCACATTAGTACTCTACCTGTGCACCCAGACTAGCAGCCAGTGTCCTTTCATTTCTTCGCAAGATTCATCAACAGGCCACACAAAGGGAGGGTCCTACATCTTTAAGACAAAGCATTACTGTAATCTCCTGTGCATGTTTTTTTTTCTTTCCAAAGGTCACGGAAAGTTTTCAATAACTCATTATGCCAGGTGGCGTCTCACAGCACAGTGCTGGGAGTTATCCCTAGAATGCGACACTCAGGCGTCGGCAGGCTCTCTCTGATCTCTGCCCCCCACCCACCATCGGCAAATACCATGGAGCTGGCCCTGCTGAAATCAGTTTCCGCTGGGCCCAGCACTGAGAACTGATGTGACAATGCTGGGGTGTATCCACAGCAACTGCCTCTGAATCCGGACTCTTTGCCTCCGCTATCTTAGGTTCTTCTGATGTACTTACATTGTTTCCGAAGGTATTAGGTGTATAATGGGAACCACAAGATTAGAACATCTAGAGAAGAAATTTTGTAAAAACAGGACCCAGATGTTTAAAGTGGCAGTACAAGTTTAAAATGATTTTATACACTTTAGCTCATTATGCATGGCTCACATAATCTACTTTTCATTATGCACACCTTAGCAGCCCCCAAAATTGATCCATGGTAGCATATACAATATATAGTACTACAGCAATTTAAAGTCAGAAGGGACTCTAGCTCCATCAGGTCCTCCACCCTTTCATAAACAGGGACTAAGTATGCTGTGAAAACATGTACTAGCTTGTAGGATACCCCCCACACTGTACTACCCAGATATCCTGTGATTCTTTAGTAAGCAGAACCTTGCCCAGGCTTTGAAGACCTGTACTGCATTTGTATCTGCTTTCTCCATTGGTAGGCTGTTTCACAGATTCACAACCCTGTGGAAGAAGGAGTGCCTCTTAACCTTGCCCCTAAATCTGCCACCTCTGAGCTTCAGGGCATGATCCTGAGTCCTGTGGAAGGACAGAAGATCAAACATCTCTGTCTGCTCAATGCTGTCAGTACCCTTCATTATGCAAAAGACAGACATTGTGCCTGATCACAGTTTCCTTTTCTCCCTGGTTAATGTTAAGGGCCTCCAGCACCTCCTCATAGTTTGCACCCCCCATGCTATGAAGTTTGGAGGTCCTGTATCGCACCTTGCCACCTCAATGTCCTTTTTGTATTGGGAAGCCCAGAACTGCACACAGTACTCTCGGTGGGGCTGACTAGGGCCTTACAATGTGGCAGGATTACTTTTCCTGCTCTGCTGCTCACCTCCCCCAACCCTTGATGCACCACAGCATTCTTCCAGCATTCTTGACAGAAGCTGTGTACTGTTGGTCACTGACAGAAGCTGTGCACTGTTGGTCACTGACAGAAGCTGTGCACTGTTGGTCACTGAAAGATGCTGTGTACTGTTCGTCATTGGCAGATACTGTGCACTGTTGGTCATTGACAGAAGCTGTGCACTGTTGGTCATTGACAGAAGATGTGCACTATTGGTCATTGACAGAAGCTGTGCACTGTTTGTCATTGACAGAAGCTGTGCATTGTTGGTCACTGAAAGATGCTGTGTACTGTTGGTCATTGACACATACTGTGCACTGTTGGTCATTGAAAGAAGCTGTGCACTGTTGGTCATTGACAGTAGCTGTGAACTGCTGGTCATTGACAGAAGCTGTGCACTATTGGTCATTGATAGAAGATGTGCACTATTGGTCATTGACAGAAGCTATGCAATGGTAACTGTCAGAAGCTGTGCACTGTTGGTCATTGACACACACTGTGCACTGTTGGTCATTGAAAGAAGCTGTGCACTGTTGGTCATTGACAGAATCTGTGCACTGTTTGTCATTGACAGTAGCTGTGCACTGCTGGTCATTGACAGAAGCTGTGCACTATTGGTCACTGACAGATGTGCAGTGCTGGTCACAGACAGAAGCTGTGCACTGTTGGTCATTGACAGAAGCTGTGCACTATTGGTCATTGACAGAAGCTGTGCAATGGTCATTGACAGAAGCTGTACAATGTTGGCCATTGACAGAAGCTGTGCACTATTGGTCATTGATAGAAGCTCTGCACTATTGGTCATTGACAGAAGCCGTGTACTGCTGGTCACTGACAGACGTTGTGCACTGTTTGTCATTGACAGAAGCTGTGCACTGTTGGTAACTGACAGAAGTTGTGCACTGCTGGTTACTGACAGAAGCTGTGCACTGTTGGTCACTGACAGAAGCTGTGCACTGCTGGTCATTGTCAGAAGCTGTGCACTGCTGGTCACTGACAGAAGCTGTGCACTGTTGGTCATTGACAGAAGCTGTGCACTGTTGGTCATTGACAGAAGCCATGCACTGTTAGTCACTGACAGACATTGTGCACTGCTGGTCACTGACAGGAGCTATGCACTGTTGGTCATTGACAGAAACTGCACTGCTGGTCATTAACGAAAGCAGTGCACTGCTGGTTACTGACAGAAGTTGTGCACTGCTGGTCATACTTTACTCCTCATCTATTATGACCCTCCAGGTCCCTTTCCTTCTCCACTGCAGCAAGAGGAGCCACACACAGTGTGTCTGCCCTACCTCGGGGTTTCCTTGTCCATTGTAGCAAGAGGAGCTGCACACAGTGTGTCTGCCCTACCTCAGGGTTTCCTTCTCTACTGCAGGAAGAGGAGCCGCACACAGTGTGTTGGCCCTACCTCAGGGTTTCCTTCTCTACTGCAGGAAGAGGAGCCGCACACAGTGTGTTTACCCTACCTCAGGGTTTCCTTTTCCACTGTAGCAAGAGGAGCCACACACAGTGTGTTGGCCCTACCTTGGGGTTTCCTTCTTCACTGCAGCAAGAGGAGCTGCACCCAGTGTGTTTATCCTACCTACCTCCGGGTTTCCTTTTCCACTGCAGCAAGAGGAGCCACACACAGTGTGTTGGCCCTACCTTGGGGTTTCCTTCTTCACTGCAGCAAGAGGAGCTGCACCCAGTGTGTTTACCCTACCTCGGGGTTTCCTTCTCCACTGCAGCAAGAGGAGCCACACACAGTGTGTCTGCCCTACCTCGGGGTTTCCTTCTCCACTGCATCAAGAGGAGCCGCACACAGTGTGTTGGCCCTGCCTCGGGGTTTCCTTCTCCACTGCAGCAAGAGGAGCTGCACAGAGTGTGTTGGCCCTACCTTGGGGTTTCCTTCTTCACTGCAGCAAGAGGAGTTGCACCCAGTGTGTCTACCCTACCTTGGTGTTTCCTTCTCCACTGCAGCAAGAGGAGCGACACACAGTGTATCTGCCCTGCCTTGAGGTTTCCTTCTGCACTGCAGCAAGAGGAGCCGCACACAGTGTGTCGGCCCTACCACGGGGTTTTCTTCTCCATTGCAGCAAGAGGAGCCACATACAGTGTGTCTGCCCTACCTTTGGGTTTTTCCTTCCCAAGTGTAGCACCTTAGCCTTCTGTTACACTGAATCTAAAGGCCCATTTACATAGCTGCCACACCACAGCAACCTGTATGATCAGGTTGCTGCAGTGCAAATATGAGCATGTGAACACTTACCCAGCCACAGTAAATCAGTCCTTGCTCATGTACCAGAGTCACTGTAGAGCTGGAAACATGTTTGGGAGTGAGTGGTGTAAGCAGGTGTTGGTCCTTGCTCCTGTACCAGAGTCACCGCAGAGCTGGGAACGTGTTTGGGAGTGAGTGGTGTAAGCAGCCGTCAGTTCTTGCTCCTGTACCAGAGTCACTGCCAAGATTGGAATGTGTTCAAGAGTGAGTGGTGTAAGCAGCAATCGGCCCTTGCTCCTGTACCAGAGTCACTGCAGAGCTAGGAACATGTTCAGGAGTGAGTGTTATAAGCAGCCGACGGTCCTTGCTCCTGTACTAGAGTCACTGTAGAACTGGGAACGTGTTCGGGAGTGAGTGTTGTAAGCAGCTATTGGTACTTGCTCCTGTACCAGAGTCACTGCAGAGCTGGGAATGTATTTGGGAGTGAGTGGTGTAAACATCTGTCGGTCCTTGCTCCTGTACCAGAGTCACTGCAGAGCTGGGAACGTGTTTGGGAGTGAGTGGTGTAAACATCTGTCGGTCCTTGCTTCTGTACCATAGTCACTGCCGAGCTGGAAACGTGTTCAGGAGTGAGTGGTTTAAGCAGCTGTGTGGAAGGGCTGCACCGCTTGCTCCGACATGAGATGGACATTCCCAGCATCTTGCTCTGCCTTCCTGTAATGGTCTCCCCAAAACCATTTGAACCTGTCTTTCAGACAAGCCAGCACCCTGACTGGCAGTCCATAATCTCTCCACCCTGGTGTGAGGAAGCCACCATTTGCAGGGCACCTTACCTGCAGAAAGACTCCAGTAGTACATGCACTAGTATGCTGCGGATGGAGAGGAGAAAACTGGTGAGTTCAGCTGGGCCGTCAGCACAGTGGTAGTGTTACTGCTTGCAACAAAAGTGACCTAGGCTCAGGATCGAGCCTGGGTCATAAGGGGCAGCTGGGCGAGAAGGTACTGCATCCCGCTGCAAAACTGCCACCTACAGACATGCGGGTGGTAGGGCACATGTGACACAGGGAGGAAGTGCAATGCTGCGTATCACGACAGCATGCCAACGCATGCCCTCAATGGGGACAATGTTCCAAAGCCGGTGTCCCTACAGAGAGGGCTACACAGCAACAAAAGCGGGAATTAAAAATGATGGAAAGACACCCCAGTTGACAGAATGATCACTGATCCTCCACAGGCCCCACACCGTTGACAAGGAACACAAAGGGCGGCACTGTTTTGTGTAAAGGGGAAAATCACTCACTGAGTAGTAATGGTAGGAAAAGCCATCTGGTATGTTTAATAAATCCGCAAATGCCACAAGCATGAATATCCCAGTGCTTCATTTGGGGTGGGGCTACAATGCTGATCCCCTTAATTCATTCAAATAATTTAAAGAAACGTACTCATAATTGAATGGATTGATCAGCACTTGTAGTGCAACAGAACAAATCCATAACACCAGTTTCTATAGTGTATAAAAAAGTTCTCCCTGATAAAAAAAATCCTTAAAGTGCATTTAGCAACTTAAAAAGTAGAAAACAACATTTGCAGCATGCATCTGGCAGAAATAAAGAAAAAAAATGAACTGGGAAAATGACTACATAGAGTAAAAATTGCCTAAAAGGGATAACTTATTGGTAATAAACCAGGCAGCTCAGTAATCAAGCACCCAAAGTACCGATATTTAAAACATCATGTAATCAAAACCTAATGTTAGAAAGGTTATGGGGAAGTGAAAAAAGAGGAAAAGGGGAAGAGGCGGGGGGGGGAGAAGTGAATGAAGGTTGGTAAACCATGGGTTGACAGTAGGGGGCAAGGAATTTGGTCAAACAGTTTCACCTGACCATGGATTAAATTCATTATGTAATCCACAATTGGTGTGAGATGCCCAGACAACAATATCTCTGGGCAGAGTGGCACTTGTTATCTTGGGTAATATTCAGCAGTGAAAGGCAGCCATTAAAAATGTACCGAAGCCTGAGAGAGCCACACCGGTAAGTTGGTGGCTGCCTGTCACTGCTGTAATGTGATGTGAGGCACTACTGGCAGCTGTACCCCCACGCCAAATGGTGCTCAGGAAACACGGGATTGTGTATGTGCTCCTTCAGTTTGTGGCCACCCCAAGAGAGTGAGCAGTAAAACGTGGTGCAGAGAGACAGACAGTGAATGCTCACCATGGCATGGAGTGTCCCCCAAGATCTGTAGCTACCAGACAGTGGCACAGTGGTATGATGTGGTGACAGAGAGACACAGACAGTGACAGACAGACAGTAAATATCCCCTGATCTTGTGATTGAAATTGTTTTTTGCTGGGTATATTTTCTTTTAAATTGTTGTGCAGGATGTCTTGCCGAAAGGAAGGAAAACACTCACCAGGGTGGTGGGTCAGAGCTGTAGCTGACTGTTTCTGGAGGGCACAGGCTTTGACACACTCACCCTGCCTCTCACCCGACCCACCTACCCCAAGTGCATAATTTCCTTTATACCTGAGGTTCTGACATCACTTCCTCAAAAGGGCAAATGACATACACCTGTCATAACCTTAACAGCCTAGCACACTGCATAGGGGGTAGATGCACGCACACGCTCACACACACTAACAAAAAAAAAAATACTAAACAGGAAGGGAGAGAGACATGTGGGGAGTGGTGCAATGCACTGGCTATGGGGCGGCAGTCTTTCAGGAGATGTTCTGGAGGCTGTGATACTGCCCTATTTGCAGGCATCACTCTGGTCTGAGGGAAAAGGTTGCCCATCTCCAGGCTGACTTGGTGAGGATTCAGAAAACTTCCTCCCCCACCCATGGACCACCAGGGCTACTGCCTCAGAGGTTGGCAAGATAGAGGAGCGGTTGGACCACAGTGGGCTCAGGGAGGGTGAGGGTGGTGGATCAGAGGTGCATCCCTCCAGCTGTACCTCTTCTCAATTCATATGCCATTCTGCTGGAACATGGTCCTCTATGGAGGCACCTGCAGTGGAGACCAAGGAGGATGCTGGGAACCTCCACAAAGGAGACCCAGAGGAGGGTGGCACGATACCCCACAGGGAAAGGAAACAGCTTCTGGTGGGGGGCTTAGTCATTAGGAGGGTAGAACTGGGGGGTGGAGGGGAGAGGGAGGTAAGGTGCCTGCCCAGTGCCATGGCTAGGAGGGACAGGATGTGAATCCTTAGGATCACGGGAGCAGTGGCACGGGAAAGGGAGCTGGACATCACTGTCCACCTAGGGACAAATGACCTAGCTGGGAATGGGATCAGAGCAGTGCAGGAAGAGTTTGTAGAGTTGGGGAGGGGCCTTAGACAAGTAGCATGCATGGTAACCTTCTTGGAGGTGCTGCCTGTCTATGGCATGGGTGAGGCTAGTGTACGCTGCACCATGGGATTCAATAAATGGTTCAAAAACTGGTGCAGAGTTCAGGGTTTTGGCTTCACTGGGGACTGGGGGTCCATCTCAAGGCATGTAGGCCTATACTGGCGCAATGGGAGGCACTAAAAAGAAGCATGGAAATCCTAGCCCCTGCCTCCAACAAAACTGGGTAATTAGTGAGGTACACACTAATTTAGAGAAGTCAAAAGGGAGCAGAACAGGGGTTAATGGAGAAAAAGGCAAAGACAGAAAGGACAGGGATGGGGCTAAAAGGGGTAAGGCTATCAAAAAATGGATGGCAATGAGTACCAATGCCTGTAGTCTGGGTAACAAGCTCCCTGAACTAGTGGCCTTGATGGAAGAGGGACACCTGGATAACGTGGCAGTCACAGAAATATGGGTACACAGAGAATCATGACTGGGATGTTAACATATTAGGGTACACAATCTACAGGAGGGACAGGGAGGATAAAAGAGGAGGAGGAGGAGGAGCTCTCTATGTAAGGGGAGGTATCAAAGCAATGCAGCTAAAGGGTAAACAGGGAGGAGAGTAGGCACTGTGGGTCACCCTGGAGACAGGAAATGGCACCACAATCCTTATGAGGGTTGTATACAGACCCTCATCTCAGGAGGAGGAAATGGACAAGAAAAGTAAGAAAGCATCCTTAGAATGACAGAAAAGGGGGAGATATTGTTGATGGGGGACCTGAATATACCAGATGTTAACTGGAGCACCTTTGCTGTAGCCACATCTAAGAGCAGGGTAATTCTCAATGCCCTATTGGGGGCATGCCTTCAGACAGCTAGTGTTGGAACCCACTCTGGAGGGAGCAATCTTAGACCTGGTACTCTCATATAGGGACGGAGGGAGGATCTTGGATTTAGAAGTGGGTAGACATCTGGGAACAAGCGACCACCAAATAGTGTGGTTTGCGATAAACACAGCCGTAGAGCCAAGTCACACAAAAGTGAGGGTATTAGACTTTAGGAGGGCTGACTTTGGCAAAATGGGGGAGTGCCTCAGAAAAGCACTAGCAAACAGGCAAGAAGGTGGGGTGGAGGAACAATGGGGAAAAATCAAAGCTGTTATCACAGAGGCAACAAGCCTTTGTGTGAAGCAAATAAACAAAATGAAGGGAAAAACGACCATGGTTCTCAAAAGAGGTGGCAGAGAAGGTTAGGGAGAAAAAGACAGCATTCAGGAAGTATAAGGAAACACAGAAGGAGCAGGACAGAGAACTGTACTAGTTAAAACAGAAGGAAGCGGGGAAGGCAATCAGAATAGCAAAGGCCCAAACCAAGGAAAAGATAGCCAACTCAGTTAAGAAGGGGGATAAAACCTTTTATAGGTACATTAGGGAGCGAAGAAAGACCAGGGGAAGGCTAGTGAGGCTTAATAAAGGGGAAGGGATGGGCAGAGGGTGACAGTGACAAAGCAGAGATACTGAATGAATACTTCTGTTCAGTATTCACAAAAGAAAAGGAGGGGAAGGTACCTAAACCAAATAATAGAAGCACGCTGGATAGGGGGGTCGATACCAGTCCATTTACAGAATAAAGGGTCCTGAAAAAAATCCTAAAACTGAAGGTGGACAAAGCAATGGGGCCTGACAGGATTCACCCCAGAATTTTAAAAGAACTAAGGGGAGAACTAGTGGCACCACTGATTACCCTTTTTAACAAATCATGGGAGGAGGGTGTGGTACTTGAGGACTGGAGGAGGGCGGATATGATTCTCCTTCACAAAAGTGGGAGCAAGGCAGAGGCAGGAAGCTACAGACCTGTTAGTTTGACCTCAGTGGTAAGGAAAGTGATGGAATCACTTCTAAAAGAAAGAATTGTTGAGTACCTAGAGGCCAGCTGGGCACAGGACCCAAGGCAGCATGGATTCACAGCGGGATGGTCATGTCAGATGAATCTAATAGATTTCTTTGACTGGGTGACCAAAGTAGTAGACCAGGGAAGGGCTGTGAACGTGGCCTGCCTAGACTTTAGCAAGGCATTTGACACAGTCCCACACAAAAGATTAATAAACAAGTTAGCCAGCCTGGGAGTGGGCCCCAGGGTGGTAACCTGGGTTAAAATTGGCTGGACAACAGGATGCAGAGGGTAATAGTAAATGGAGTCCACTCTGAAGAATGGGGGGGTTATTATCAGGGTACCGCAGAGTTCAGTACTGGGACTGATCCTCTTTAATGTCTTTATACGTGACATTGCAGAGGAACTGGAAGGAAAAGTATGCCTCTTTGCAGACGACACAAAGATTTGCAACAGGGTTGATACACAGAGGGGTAGGTGGAAAGGTTGAGGAGGGACTTGGCAAGGTTGGAGGAATGACTGAAAGTATGGCAGCTTAGATTTAATGCAAAGAAATGCAAAGTAAAGCACCTGTGAAACAAAATCCCAGGGGAAAGAGTACACAATGGGGGGGGAGGTATTAACGACAATAAAAATGGAAAGGGACCTGTAGGTAGTCATATCAGATGACCTTAAGGTAGGCAAGCAATGTGAGAAGGCAATAAGGAAGGCTGGGGGGATACTGAGATGCATAGGGAGAGAGACATCACCAGTAGAAAACAGGAAGTTGTTATCCCTCTGTACAGACAGTTGGTGAGACCCCATCTGGAGTACTGCGTGCAGTTTTGGAGACCCCATCTCCACAAAGTCATAGACAAGATGGAAGCAGTCCAGAGGAGGGCAACTAAAATGGTGCAGGGTCTGCACCAGAAGCCATTACAAAGAGAGACTAAAAGAGCTTAATATGTATACACTTGATGAAAGGAGGGAGAGAGGGGACATGACAGAAACTTTCAAGTGCCTCAAGGGAATCAACAAAGCCCAAGAGGGTAGCATCTTTCAGAAAAAGAGATGTACAAGAACAAGGGGACACAATTTGAAGACAGAGGGGGATGACTCAATGGCAACATGAGGAAGTATTTTTTCTCAGAGAGGGTGGCAGATGCATGGAACAGCCTTCCTGATGAGGTCATGGGGTCAAAAACGGTGGGGGAATTTAAGAATGTATGGGACCGACATAAGGCAATTCTAGTGGGGGGGTAGGAGGAAGTAGGCTGTTGGTAAAACTAGGATCTGCAGCTTATCCAATATGTAGGGAAATGAGCAGACTGGGTGGGCCAAGAGGTCCTTATCTGCCATCAAAGTCTGTGTTTCTATGTTTTACTGGGTGGCCCTTGTCCAATTCCTTGGTTGCCCAGTCAAAGAACGTGAGGTTTGTCTGGCAAGACCTGCCCACCACGAACCCATGCTGTCTGAAATCTTAAAGGCTGTTCCTTTCTATATATTTTGCCAGATCCTGCTTAATTAAGTTCTCCATGAATTTCCCCACTACCGATGTGCGGCTGGCTGGTGTGGAGTTGCCAGCCTCCTCTGTGTTTCTCCCTTGTGCAGGGGTACCACATCCGCACTTCATCAGTCCCTTGACACCACACCTGTCAGAAGTGACCGGTTAAACAGATGTGTCAAGGGGACTGTTAATTCTTCTGCCAGCTTCCTCAGAACCCTCGGGTGCAGCCCATCAGGCCCTGGTGCTTTATCTGTTTTTAGGTTTAGTAGTGCCCCACTAACTCTGTCTGTGGTAATTGATGGAATCTCCATACGTGGTTTCCGTCCATCTGCAGCTTTAATACCACTCTCAGGCATCGGCCCTGTGTGCTCTTTGGTGAACACTGAGCAGAAAAACCTGTTGAGTACAGTGGCTTTTTGTCCATCTTCCTCTGTGCTCTTTCCACCACCTATGAGTCTGACTACCCCCCCTCTTCTTTCTTTTTTCTCTAATGTAGTGAAAAAATTGCTTGTTGATGGATTTGATTCCCTCCGTAATCCTAAACTCTGCCTTTGCCAACCTCACAATCTTTTTTGCTTTCCTGCCTTTTTTGTGTGAAATCATCCCAGCTATCGGAGTTCTGGTTCTTTTTATGTTTTTGGAAAGGAAGCTTCCTTTTGATTTTAGTTGTTTTTCTGACCTGGTCTGTGAACCATATTGGTCTTTTGTGCCTTTTACTTTTTGTCACTGACCTAACGCAGAGTTTTGTAGCCTCCGATATGCCCCCATATGTCTTCCACCTCTACTTTTTCCTGAATCCTGGGTAGTCTGCCCCTAGTTGTTGGCTTCATTGTTTCAAAGTTTGCTCCCTTGAAAGTCAAGACTGCCTCCAGGGAATAAGATTTTACATCCTCTGGGGACAATTCAGACCAAACGGAATGGCCTCTGACCTAGTCATCCTTGATGTGGCCCTCACAAACTCGGAGATGGTTGGAGCTGTAAAGGCTGGAAAACCCCACTGGCAAATAGCGACTGCAATGGCCCTTCAGTTGTGCTGCTGCCACTGTGAAGCCTGATTCGGATCCAGGATAATAAATTTAGGGGGAGACCATATTGGTCCTGTATTACCACTATTCTCTGGGCACTATGTGTGCCTTTGGACTTGCTTGTTGGCCTCCCCAAGCCCCCAGACTCCATGGAGTAACTGTTGTTGCTTGTGCCCCCACTGCATTTAATGGATTTTGTTCTTTTAAATTTTGTATGAACATTGGACTCATTTATGAACTGTTGCCAGTTAACTACCATTCCTTTTCAGTAGCCATCAGACTAAAGTGAAGGGCACCCCCTGCATTCCTGAGGCTTCAGACCAGGTAAACGCAGTCATTTTCTGGCAATGAGTGTTCTGCTGTGTGGTCTCCCCCTCCCTTTGTACAATATACCACCATACCCCTAGATACTGTGGCAGGGGCTACACTACAGGCTGATTAGTCTTACCTCAGTTGTTGACAAGCTACTGAAGACTACAGTTAAATATCACGTTATAGAATACCTGGAGGCTAGCAGGTTACAAAGCAAAAGGCAAGATGGGGTTTGTTGCAGGTAGGCCATGCCAGATCAACCTAATCATTTTATTCAGTTGGGCCACCGAGGCAGTAGACAGGAGCCAAGCAATAGATGTGTTATATCTTGACTTCTGCAAGGCCTTTAATTCTATAGCCCACAGGAGGCTCCTGAGAAAACCCTGAGGTGATAAGCAGACAAGGTAGATGGGGAGCTGGCTGGGGTCGGTGGGGGGGGGGACAAAGGATCAGTAGTAGATGTGGTACAATCAGAGGACAGGGCAGTCATGAGTGGGGGTACCACAGGGGTGAGTCCTGGGACCTGCTCTGTTCAGTATATTCTTCAGTGACATAGGGAGGGGTATAAAGAGTAAGGCGCATCTCTTCATGGATGACACTCAAATCTGCACAGGGTAGACAGTGAAGAGGAATGAAAAAAGACCTTGAAAAATGAGAAAGGGGGTCCAGAATATGGAAGTTAAAGTTCAACGTGAAGAAATGCAAAGTGATGCAGATTGGAGGAATAATCCTAGAACTGAATAGCAGATGGGGAGTGGGCGGGGGGGTATAGAATAACAACAGCAGTAGAAGAGAGTGATCTGAGGGCCGTCATCACTGTTAGTCTCAAATCAGTGCAACAAAGCATATGGAAAGGCAAGTAGGACATTTGGGTGTATAGTCAGGGGTTCTGACAGCAGCAGAAAGGAGGTGATATTGCCCCTGTAAGGTTCCTATTGAGACCTCATGTAGAGTATTGGGGGCGCTGCTGGCGTCCACATCTGAGGAAGGATAAAAGACCACTTAGGGACCATGCAAATTAGGGTCACTAAGATGACCAGGGGCAGCAGGGCAGAATGTACGAAGAAAAGTCGTCAAATCTCAATGTTTCCTCACTGCAGTTGAGACATACTCATTCTTGAGGAGGATATAAAGTAGAAGATGAGGACCTGTTCACAGTAAACCAGAAAGCAGCGACAAGAGGGCATGGATGGAAACTGGAAGGGGGTCCATGTGGGATGTAAGGAAGCTGTTCTTCATGGAATGGATGGTGGATCTATGGAAAAGGCTGCCCAGGGAGGTGGTCAAGGCAGGGACTGTGAAGGGGCTCAGAACTGGGTGGAACAGATGTGAACGTTTAATGTGGCCAAATTGTGAGAGGAGGGAGGGGCTCCAGGGGGACTGGGAAGGGCAAACAGGGGAGGGGGGTTGATCATCCACTAAAGCACTAGGCTCCTTAAATCCTGCTTGGTTGTAGGATGAGAAGGCACATAGGTATTCTGGTCAGACTCGATGGACCTCTTGGTCTTCTTCTTCCATCACGTTCTGCAGCATACCTTTCAATTGTCCCTGATTTTACCTCAAAATTTTACTCTGTCCCTCCTCAATATAGTGTTTCCATGACCAAACAATGGGGGGTTGTAAGCATAAAATAATGTCAAACATTAATGTTACAGATGTGCTCTTCCTTAGAAAATGCATTTTACACTACACCAGTTATTCTACCAGCTTCCTGAGTGGATATCACCAATTTTTGAGATGTGTCCCTGATTTTAAACCTTTGTCCCTGATGTTTTTTTTAAGCCTTGTCCCTGATTTATGAAGCAGGATGTTGAGAGGTACGTTCTGCAGTATGTTTCTATGTAAGTTTTATAAGCAGAAGTTGCATTTCACTGCTTTGTAAATCCAAAGATGAGACATTTCCTAGTAGCAAAAGGTGTCCAATTTCATGCAGAATAGAGGGAGTAATGATGAGACCTCAGTTGCTGACTAGTCATAAACTGAAATGCTTCATGATATGATGCCTCTAGTTTAGTCAAGTGGGCCTAGGGGCAATCAGTAAATTTCCCATATCCAATCTGAGCTTGTATTATCTGCTCTTTGGGGGTGGATCCCCCTCCCAAGAAAATAAAGGATCTGGGACACAAAATTTAAAGAACCTTTGGACCTCCATTTGGAGAACAAACCTATGACAGGGGTTCTTCTTCATGGTGTGGTCCAATTGTTAGAGCATCAGCTTCAGAACCAGGGCATCAGCTGCGGAACCCGGGGCCAAATTCTAAGCAGCAGTTTCATGGACTGCAAAACAAGGTGCAGAGAGGCACCCCATTGTGCTGACCTGTGAAATTACAAGTTGCGCATTCCAGCTGTTACTGGGTTTGAGCACAGTAACGATGCACTTTACGAGCTCGCGTATCTTTGCGCATGGTGTAGCACCATACCCACATGCATGCGATGTGCCGGTAGTAAATACCTACCCCTACCCGCTCAACCCATACCTTTTGGCTGCTTGTGGCCTGCTAAGAAAGTACTTCCATCTATTCCTCACCACCATCACTGGTCAACGAGTGGGCCCCAAACCCAAATCCCAGCACATACAACATGCTGGTAGTCCAGTAGACCCCACCCCCCACACCTAGCCCTAGTCCCTCCCAATGTGTCATTTTTTCTTTCAGGTCCCTTACTGATCATGGTCCGTCAACAACACTGTGCAGCGGGATTGTATATCTGACACCCCTTACCACCAGAAATAACATTTCTATGGCGGGGGCGTCACAAAAGTGCTGTGCCCACTGCACCAGCAGTAGTAGGCTATGACAGCGGTACAGTATGCCATTTGCATTCCAGCCCCCCTGCCCCCTTCTGTGCACAAGCGCACTTTGATAAGCACTAGTGCAGAAGGGCTATCCAACCCTCTCTGAGCATAGCTCGAGAGGGTGCATGCAATGGACCGTTGCTAAATCATGATACAATGGTGAACATTAGAACTACACAAAGATATCGTCTGGGCAAGTCACAGAGGTGACCTCCCTAACTCCTGGGAAACAAGGGCAGGGGCTGGAGCACGCCCTACCAGCCAACCAAAAAATGTATGGTATCAGCTGTGTTACTTGCCCCCCTCCCATAGGATGGGTGCAGCAGTGGTGGTCCCATTGTCAAGGTGGAAGATGGGGGGAGCCACAAGGAACAAATTTGGGGGAGGGGGTGGAATTAAAGGACAGCAAAAACTGTAGAGCTGAAATCCAGAGGGCTAAACTGTTGCTGTTGTTTCCAGCACCCAGGTCTCATCTCTCAGCAACTGGAAAATCTTTTCCGTCTAAAAATTATTATTGGTCTTTTTAAGAGTGGAGGTGATGATTAAGAAATAAAATATTCTGCGTTAATGAGCACATTTACACAGCAGAAAGCTGACCCCGCTTTCATCTGTCCTCCCTCACACACAGTTTACAAAGCCTAGAATTTGTTTTCTTTCAGCCATACTCTCCCTCCCCACCAAAGTGAGCCTTCCTTTCCTCATGTTGCCATAGTGACTTTAATCACAGCTGATGCTTTCTGTTAGAAGCTACATTTTTAGAAATCATTGCAAACCATTTGTCCTGACAGCTTCGTCTAATCTCTCTTTCATTCCTAATCACTTTATCAGCAGGCTGTCTAATAGAAAAACATTTTTGAGAATACTCTTGGGGAGGGCGGGGACAGGGCTCGGCCCTATCCAACATGGTGTTCAAATGGAGGGTGGGTTGGTGGACTCACGTGGAGTTCAGAGGCAGGCTTCAAACAGGCTCCCCCTGAACAGCAGGTCGCTCAGTGAAGGACTGAGCCATTGAAGTGGGCCGAGCTATGAAGCTTGCCGCCTGAGCCTTTGAGGAGGGCAACACACTGTAGGTCAGGAGTAATTAAACAAATAGTTTATCCAGCTAACTAACAGCTGAAGAGCACAGGAGATTTCCAGTGGATTAGGGCCGAACTATGACCACAGACTCCCTCAGGGTTGAGCCAATCCTACCCTGCCACAGCTGAAGGCATGTTAAGACCCAGCTTTCCCTTCAATAACTTTTCTCACTTTGGAACGGTAAACATTGGGAAGAGTTTCAGATGACTGAAATACATTTACTTAGCACTAGATCCATGGCATCTGGATGATTTTTAATTCCTCCTTGTTGCAGTTTCTCAAATATAATAGTATTTTGGGTGGTCTTGCATTTTTTTCTTTCCAATTTTGTTTCCTTTCTCCCTACCCAGTCCATGTGTGTCTCCCCAATGATACGAGCTGTGGGTCCAGTAATACACTGTGTCGTGTGTCTCCCCAGTGTTACGAGCTCTGGTTGCAGTAATATACTGAGCTGTGTGTCTCCCCAGTGTTACGAGCTCTGGTTCCAGTAATATACTGTGTCGTGTGTCTCCCCAATTATACCAGCTCTAGTTCCAGTAATACACAATACCATGTGTGTCTACCCAATGATACCAGCTCTGGTTTCAGTAATATACTGTGTCGTGTGTCTCCCCAGTGATGCCAGCTCTGGTTCCAGTAACACACTATGGGGCCGATTCTAGAAGATGCCTGTGCCAGACACAAAATGTGGTACAGCTGGGCACTGTGTCTGGCGCCAGTGTGGCAACCACAAAATGTGCTATTCCAGAAAGTTTGCCACTTGTGGCAAACGATCTGGAATAGCCACAAATGGCAGCCTTGAACCACGTCAGAAACCTGCCCCAGTCCTGGTTCCAGTAATACACTGTGTCACGTGACTCCCCAATGATACCAGCTGTGGATCCAAAAATACAGTGTCATGTGTCTTCACAATGATGCCAGCTCGGGTTCCAGTAATACACTTATGTGTATACACTGTTATGTGTGTCTCCCCAATTATACCAGCTGTGGGTCCAGTAATACACTGTGTCACGTGTCTCCCCAATGATACCCACTCTGGTTACAGCAATACACTGTGTCATGTGACTCCCCAGTGATGCCAGCTCTGGTTCCAGTAATACACTATGGGTCTGATTCTAGAAGATGCCTGTGCCAGACACAAAATGCGGTACAGCTGGGGACTGTGTCTGGCGCGGGTGTGGCAACCTCAAAATGTGTTATTCCAGAAAGTTTGCCACTTGCGGCAAATGATCTGGAATAGCCACAAATGGCAGCCCTGAACCAAGTCAGAAACCTGCCCCAGTCCAGGTCTGCCCCCCCCAAAGTCCCACCAGTGCCATAGCAATTCCTTCCCAGTGCCAAACACTGGTGATCTAGTGCCCCCACCCTCCCCACCCAACAGGCAGTGAATACCCACCCTGCTCCCCTCTGGCCCCGACATGCATCCGTGACTGGCACAGCCCTCCTCACAGCACCATGGCCAGCTGCAGACTGCGTATGGTGTATGGAGTATACTGCATTGTATACAGTGTATAGTATGTGGTCCTCACAAATGCATTCTGCGCCGGCCGTGGTGGTGTGAGGAGGGCTGTACCAGTTGCAGATCCATGTTGGGGCTGGGGGGGGGTGGGTGTCCACTGCCTGTCATGGTGGGGAGGGTGGGGGCCACTAGACCACCAGGTAATGTGTGGGAAGTTCTATGTGGGCATGAGGGGGAGTGGGGGGGCACTGACAGGGAAAACAGGATCGGGGCTACTGGCACATGGGTGCCCATTGGGTAGTATGCCAGTCCAAGTTGGCACTATCCCTGTCCATGGCCCATGCTGGGGTGGGTTGCCACCTCCCATCCATGGCCCCACCACAACATGTCCTGCCCCTGGTGCACCCCTACAGGCAGCTGTCCCACCTCACACCATTACTGCAAGCCAGTTAGACTACCTCCTGATTGGTCAAAGTGGTGGCCCCTCCTGTGTCCATGGTGGGTCTCTCAAAGTCCCAATAAAGGTAATGTAGCAGCCCCACCGTGGTGCAAGTCCCCTTGTGGCCTGGTGCACTGGGTTGTTGGACACAACCCTGGTGCAAGGGGGCTTTGGCGCAACGTGTCTGCGGCAGACACGGGCTGCCTTCCAGAATCACAGTTTGATCCAAGTTGTGACGCAAGTCACCACTTACATCAAACTCTTTTGACACAAGTCCCCTGCATCATTCAAACCCTTTTAGAATCCGGCCGTATGTCATGTGGCTCCCCAATTATACTAGCTCTGGTTCCAGTCATATACTGTGTTATGTGTCTCCCCAATGATACCAGCTCTGGTTCCAGTAATACACTATGCCCTGTGTCCCCACAATACCAGCTCTGGCTCCAGTAATGTAGTGTGTCACATATCTCCAGAGATAACTGCTGTGGGTCCAGCACAAAGTACCTATTAAACAGGATACAAGGTGTAAATGGCATAGACAGTCCCTCCCCAGTGCTCAACATCATCTGGAGGAGGAAGAAGGAAGTTATCTGGACTTTGTTCTCATGGCTGGAGTTTCTGGAGTTTTTATCCTGTGTTTTGTGTACTAATAAAAGAACCATAACAGAGAACCAGCAGCAGTTTGGTGAGTCCTTTCCCTTCCTCATTTAAAAATATGCAGCATACAGCTTAGAAGCCTTGGCAGGTGCTGATCCCCTCCCCCGTGACTACATGGACCTTCGCCTTATTTCATTTGATGCACAATATGTCTATGTTTATTTCTGCATGTTTTTCCACACATAGGTGAGTGTATATTTTTGCACACACATACACAGGTGTGTGTATATGTCTGCATGTTTGACTACAAAGGTGTGTGTATATTTCTTCACATATGTTTACATGCACAGGTGTGTGTATATTTCTTGCCACATGGTTACATATACATGTGTGTATATTTCTACACATATTTACATGCACAGGTGTATGTATATTTATGTATATGTTTACATGCACAGGTGTGTATGTATTTCATGCCACATGTTTACATGCTCAGGTGTGTCACCAATATTCAAATAAACAAATACATTTATGCAGCTGTTTACATGCACAGGTGTGTGTCTATTTCTGTGCACATGTTTACATACCTAGGTGTGTATATTTCTGCACATGTCTGAATGTACAGGTGTGTGTTTACTTCTGTACTTGTCTGAATACACAGGTGTATGCATATTTCTGTGCTTATGTTTACGTGCACAGGTATGTGTATGTTTATGTACATATTTACATGCAGAAGTGTGTGTATGTTTGTGCACATGTTAATATACACAGTGTGTGTGTGTGTGTGTGTGTGTGTGTGTGTGTGTGTGCATACTTTTATGCTTGTGTTTACATATGCAGGTCTGTGTATATTTCTTGCCACATGTTTAAATGCACAGGTATGGGTATCTTTAAGCACATCTTTACATACACATATGTGTTATCTTTATGCACATGTTTACATGTACAGGTGTGTTTATCTTTATTAAAATGTTTACATGCACAGATGTGTGCATATTTCTGTGCTTATGTTTACATGCACAGGTGTGTTATCTTTATGCACATCCTTGCATGCACACGTGTGTGCATATTTCTATGCTTATGTTTACATACAAAGGTGTGTTCCCTTTATGCATATGTTTACATTCACAGGTGTGTGTATAGGCATGTGTTTACATGCACAGGTATGTATCTTTATTCATATGTTTACATGCACAGGAGTGTTCTCTTTATGCATGTGTTTACATGCACAGGTGTGTGTATCTTTAGTCACATGCTTACATACACATATGTGTGCATATTTCTGTGCTTATGTTTACTTGCACAGGTGTGTGTATATTTCTTGCCACATGTTTACATGCACAGGTGTGTCTATCTTTATGCACATGTTTACATGCACAGGTGTTTGTATCTGTAGGCATAGGTTTGCATGCACAGGTGTGTGCATCTTTATGCCTTTGTTTGCATGTACAGGTGTGTGTATCTTTACTCACATATTTACATGCACAGATGTGTGTCTATGTACTCATGTTTACATGCACAGGTGTGTGTATATTTATGTACATGTTTACATGCACGTGTGTGTATGTTTATGTACATGTTTACATGCACAGGTGTGTGTATATTTATGTACATGTTTACATGCACAGTTGTGTGTCTTTATGCACATATTTACTTGCAAAAATATGTGTATATTTCTTATCACATGTTTACATGCATAGGTGTGTATATTTATGCACATTTGTGCAGGCACAGGTATATGTGTATGTCTGTGCTTGGGTTTACATGCACAGGTATGTGTATATTTATGTTCATGTTTACATGCACAGGTGTGTGCATCTTTATTTACATGTTTACACGCACAGTTGTGTCTTTATGCACATATTTACATGCAATGATATGTGTATATTTCTTACCACATGTTTACATGCATAAGTGTGTGTATATTTATGCACATGTTTATAGGCACAGGCATGTGTGTATTTCTGTGCTTATGTTTACATGCACAGGTGTGTGTATATTTCTGTGCTTATGTTTATATGCACAGCCATGTGTATCTTTATGTACATGTTTACATGCACGTGTGTGTATATTTCTTGCCACATGTGTACATTTATGCACATATAAACATATAATTTAATGGCAGATAAGGACCACTTGGCCCTCCTAATCTGCCCATGTCTCTACCTAATGTATAAGCTGCAGATTCTAGTTAACCAACAGCCTACTTCCTCCTACCCCCCACTAGAATTGCCTTATGTCTGTCCCATGCATTCTTGAATTCCCCCACTGTTTTTGACTCCACGACCTCCTCAGAAAGGCTGTTCCATGCATCCACAACCCTCTCTGTGAAAAAATACTTCCTTACATTACCTCTGAGCCGTCCCCCCCAGCTTCAAATTGTGCCCCCTTGTTTTTGCACATCTCTTTTTCTGAAAGATGCTACCCTCTTGGACTTTGTTGATTCCCTTGAGGTACTTGAAATGTTTCTATAATGTCCCCCCTCTCCCTCCTTTCCTTCAGGGTATACATATTAAGCTTCTTTAGTCTTTATGTCTTCTGGTGCAGACCCAGAATCATTTTAGTTGCTCTTCTCTGGACAGCCTCCATCCTGTCTATGTCCTTGCAGAGATGGGGTCTCCAGAACTGCATGTAGTACTCCAGATGATGTGTCATCAACTGTCTGTACAGAGGGATAACAACTTCCTGTTTGTTTTTTTTAAACTCTGTTTATACACCATACTTATGGGGAACTCTGTCAGGCATCCACCTCTTTTATCGCTCTACCTCCATGCCTGAAACTCTCCAGCCCCTGGCACCAGCCCAGCGATCCCCCAGCTCTGAGCCCCCCAAGGTAGGGACGCCCTTTCTGCCCAGGGCGCTCTATCTACAATTTGGTAGGCCGGACTGGGCTCAGCCCAAGGGTGGACAACTTCCTGTTTTCTACTGGTGATGCCTCTCCCTATGCATTCCAGTATCCCCCCAGCCCTCCTTACTGCCTTCTCACATTGCTTGCCCACCTTTGGGTCATCTGATATGACTACCCCAGGTCCCTTTCCATTTTTGTTGTTGTTAGTATCTCACCCTCCCACTGTGTACTCTTCCCTTGGTTTTTTGTTTCCCAGGTGCATTACTTTGCACTTCTTTGCATTGAATCTAAGCTGCCATACTTTGATCATTCCTCCAACCTTGCCAAGTCCCTTCTCATCCTTTCCACCCCACCTTGTGTATCAACCCTGTTGCAGATCTTTGTGTTGTCTGCAAAGAGACATACTTTTCTTTCCAGATCCTCCACAATGTCACTTATAAAGACACTAAAGAGGACCAGTCCCAGTATTGAACCCTGTAGTACCCCACTAGAAATCCCCATTTCTTGAGTGGACTCCGTTTACTATTACCCTTTGTGTCCTGTTGTCCAGCCAATTTTTTACCCAGGCTACCACCTTCGGATCCACTCCAAGGCTGGTTAACGTTCTTCCCACTGTGAATCCATGCTGCCTTGGGTCCTGTGCCCTGCTGGCCTCTAGGTACTCAACAATTATTTCCTTCAGAAGTGATTCCATCATTTTCCCCTACCACTGAGGTCAAACTAACAGATCTGTAGTTTCCTGCCTCTGCACTGCTCCCACTTTTGTGAAGTGGAATCACATCCACCCTCCTCCAATCCTCAGGTACCACCCCATCCTCCCATGATTTGTTAAAGAGGGCAGTCAGTAGTGTCACTAGTTCTACCCTTAGTTCTTTTAGAATTCTGGGGTGAATCCTGTCATACACCATTGCTTTGTCCACCTTCAGTTTTAAGAGTTCTTTCAGAATCCTTTCTTCTGTGAATGGACTGGTATCAACGTTCCTATCCAGAGTGTTTCTATTGTTTGGTTTAGGTACCTCCCCCTCCTCTTCATTTGTGACTACTGAGCAGAAGTATTCATTCAGTATCTCTGCTTTTTCACTGTCACCCTCTGCCCACATTCCCTCCCCTTTATTAAATCTCAGTATCCCTCCCTTGGTCTTTCTTCACTCCCTAACGTACCTATAAAAGGTTCTATCCCCCTTCTTAACAGAGTTGGCTATCTTTTCCTCAGTTTGGGCCTTTGCTATTCTGACTGCCTTCCCTGCTTCCTTCTGCTTTAACTGATAATAGTTATCTGTCCTGCTCCTTCTGTGTTTCTTTATATTTCCTGAATGCTATCCTTTTCTTCTTAACCTTCCCGGCCACCTCTTTTGAGAACCATAGTGGCTTTTTCTTTCATTCTGTTTTCTTGATTTGCTTTACACAAAGACTTGTTGCCTCTGTGAAGGCAGTTCTGATGTGTCCCCATTGTTCCTCCACCCCTCCTTCTTGCCTGTTGGCTAGTGCTTTTCTGAGGCACTCTCCCATTTTGCCAAAGTCAGCCCTCCTAAAGTCCAACACCCTTGCTTTTGTATGGCTTGACTCTACAGCAGTGTTTATTGTGAACCACACTGTTTGGTAGTCGCTTGTTCCCAGATGGCTACCCACTTCTAAATCTGAGATCCTCTCTCCATCCCCATTTGAGAGTACCAGGTCTAAGACTGCTCTCTCCCAAATGGGTTCTAACACTTGCTGTCTGAGGCATGCCCCCTGTAGGGCATCTAGAATGACCCTGCTCTTGGATGTGGCTGTAGTAAAGGTGCTCCAGTTAACATCTGGCATATTCAGGCCCCCATCAACAATATCTCTCCTTTTTCTGCCATTCTAAGGGACTTGGCAAGGTTAGAGGAATGGTCAAATGTATGGCAGCTTAGATTCAATGCTAAGAAGTGCAAGGTAATGCACCTGGGAAACAAAAACCCAGGGGAAGAGTACACAATGGGGGGTGAGATACTAACAACAACAAAAATGGAAAGGGACCTGGGGGTAGTCATATCAGATGACCTAAAGGTGGGCAAGCAATGTGAGAGGGCAGCAAGGAGGGCTGGGGGGATACTGGGATGCATAGGGAGAGGCATCACCAGTAGAAAACAGGAAGTTATTATCCCTCTGTACAGACAGCTGGTCAGACTCCATCTGGAGTACTGTGTGCAGTTCTGGAGACCCAGTCTTCACAAAGACATAGACAGGATGGAAGCTGTCCAGAGGAGGGCAACTAAAATGGTGCAGGGTCTGCACCGGAAGACATATGAAGAGAGACTTAAGGAGCTAATATGTATAGCCTCGAGGAAAGGAGGAGAGGGGACATGATAGAAACTTTCAAGTACCTCAAGGGAATCAACAAAGTCCAAGAGGGTAGCATCTTTCAAAAAGAGGTGTGCAAGAACAAGGGGTACAATTTGAAGATGGGGGGCAGCTCAGAGGTAATTTAAGGAAGTATTTTTCACAGAGAGGGTTGTGGATGCATGGAGCGGCCTTCGGAGGAGGTCGTGGAGTCAAAAACAGTGGTGGAATTCAAGCATGCCATGGGACAGTCATAAAGGCAATTCTAGGGGTGGGGGTAGGAAGAAGTAGGCTGCTGGTTAACTAGGATCTGCAGCTTATCCAGTAGGCAGGGAAATGGGCAGACTGGGTGGGCCAAGCAGTCCTTATCTGCCATCAAATTCTATGTTTCTATGTTTCTATTTCCTTCTACATTGCCTCCCTCTGAGATGGGGGTCTGTAAACAACCCCTGTGCAGATTGTGGTGCCATTTCCTCTCTCCAGGGTGACCCACAGAGCCTCCTCCCCTCCCTGTTTACCCTTTAGTTCTGTTGCTTTGATTCCTTCCCATATGTAGAGAGCTATTCCTCCTCCTCTTTTACCCTCCCTGTCCCTCCTGTAGATTGTGTACCCTGGTATGTTGACATCCCAGTCATGGTTCTCTGTGTATCATGCTTCTGTGACTGCCACAATATCCAGGCATCCCTCTTCCATCAAGGCCACTAGTTCAGACTATGGGCATTGGTACTCATTGCCCTCCATTTTTTGATGGCCTTACCCCTTTTAGGCCCTACTTTGTCCTTAATGCCTTTGCCTTTTTCTGGATTTACCCATGTCCTGCTCCCTATTGACTTCTCTACCATTGTGTCTACTTTGCTAACTGCCCTGTTTTGTGGGGGGGAAGGGGGCTGGGATTTCCCTGCTTCCCTTCAGTGCCTCTCCTGACTAGTTTAAATGCTTGCCAATGAAGCATTTAAACCTATCACCTAGGATCCTGGTTCCCCTTCCAGACAGATGCAGACCATCACACCAGTATAGACCTGTATCCCTCCAGGTGGACCCCGAGTCCTCAATGAAGCCAAGTCCATGAGCTCTGCACCAGTTTTTCAACCAGTCATTGAATCCCATGGTGCAGAGTACCCTAGTCTCACCCATGCCATAGACAGGTAGCACTTCTGAGAAAGTTGCTGTGCATGCTACTTGTCTAAGGCCCCTCCCCAACTCCACAAACTCCTGCTGCACTGCTCTGATCACATTCCCAGCCAGGTCATTTGTCCCTAGGTGGACAATGGCATCCAGCTCCCTCCCTGTGCAGCTGCTCCTGTGATCCTGAGGATTTGCTTCCTGTCCCTCCAAGCCATGGTGCAGGGTAGGCACCTTACCTCCTTCTCCCCTCCCTCCTCCAGGTCTACCCCATAATGACTGAGTTCCCCACCAGGAGTTGTTTCCTTCACCTGTGGGGTCCCATGCCACCTGCCTGTGATTCTCCTTTGTGGAGGTTCCCAGCATCCTTCTTGGTCTCTACTGTGGGTGCCTCCACAGAGGAACCATGCTCCACTAGAATGGTGAATGAATTGTGGAGTGGCAGAACTGGAGGGATGTGCATCTGTTCTACCACCCTCACCCTCCCTGAGCCCACCATGGTCCAACCACTCTTCTTTCTTGGCAACCTCTGAGGCAGTGGTGGTGGCCTGGGTGGTCCCTGGGTGGGGAAGGAGGTTTTCCAAATCCTTGCCAGGTCAGCATGGAGACGTGCAACCTCCTTCCTCAGACAAGAGAGGTGCCTGCAAATAGGGCAGTGACGCAGCCTCCAGAACGTCTCCCAGAAGACTACTGTTCCACAGCCAGTGCATTGCACCACTCCCCACATGTCTGTCTCCCATCCTGTTTAAGATTTTTGTTTTTGTTTTTTGTTTTAGTGTGTGCAAGCATGTGAGTGTGTTTACCCCCCTATTCAGTGTGCTGTGCCTTTAAGGATATGAACAGGTGTATGTCCTTTGTACTTTTGAGGAAGTGATGTCAGAGCCCTGGATATAAAGGAAATGATGTGCTTGGGGTGGGGGTGAGGGGCAGGTGGGTGGGACTAAGCCTGTGCCCTCCAGAAACAATCAACTACAACTCTGACCCACCACCCCTGTGAGTGCCTTCCTTCCTTTCTGGCACCTATTTCACAGAGGTTAAGTAACAGGTCTAGTCACAAATGACTGCAAATATTCTCTCAGCTAGATTTCCTCCCTGGCAAATAAAAGTTACAATAAGAAAAGTCAACCCCAAAAACAGCGAACCAAAACACTGACTTCTATTTACTTACATAGGCCCAAAATTAAGAATTCAATTCAGTGTACTCTATTAAATCACCTCCTTCCTTTAAGAAGCTGGTGGCTGCTCTCTCTCTCTCTCTCTCTCGTTCTCTCAGCTACAGCAGACAGAGTCCACAAACAACTTCTGTTTTGAATCCACAGTTCCTGAGGCTCCTTTCAGCTCCTCCCCTTATTCGACACCTATTTCACAGAGTTCAAGTAACAGGTCTAGTCACAAATGACTGCAAATATTCTCTCAGCTAGATTTCCTCCCTGGCAAATAAAAGTTACAATAAGAAAAGTCAACCCCAAAAACAGTGAACCAAAACACTGACTTCTATTTACTTACATAGGCCCAAAATTAAGAATTCAATTCAGTGTACTCTATTAAATCACCTCCTTCCTTTAAGAAAGCTGGTGGCTGCTCTCTCTCTCTCTCTCTCTCGTTCTCTCAGCTACAGCAGACAGAGTCCACAAACAACTTCTGTTTTGAATCCACAGTTCCTGAGGCTCCTTTCAGCTCCTCCCCTTATCGGACACCTATTTCACAGAGTTCAAGTAACAGGTCTAGTCACAAATGACTGCAAATATTCTCCCAGCTAGATTTCCTCCCTGGCAAATAAAAGTTATACTAAGCAAAGTCAACCCCAAAAACAGAGAACCAAAACACTGACTTCTACTTACTTACACAGGCCCCCAAATTAAGAATTCAATTCAGTGTACTCTAGTAAATCACCGCCTTGCTTTAAGGAAGCTGGTGGCTGCTCTCTCTCTCTCTCTCTCTCTCTCTCTCTCTCTCTCTCAGCTATAGCAGACAGCATTACAAGCACTGGTGTGCATATTTCTATGCATGTGTTTACAAACAGAGGTGTGTGTGTGCATGTGTGTGTGTATTTCCACACGTTTATACACACATGCATGAAGACTTCAGCAAAGGTGTGAATGCATAGGTGAGTGTATGTATTTCTGCACATTTCAATGCACAATAGGTGTGTATATTTCTGTATGTTTTAATGCACAATAAATGTGTGTAAAACATGTTTGGAGGCACAGCTGGTGTGTGCATATTCTTCACATGTCTGAAAGTGCAAAAGGTGCATATATATTTCTGCATGTTCAATTCAGTAGGTGCGTGTTCAATAAAATGCATGCATATTTCAGCGTGCAATATGTGTGAATATTTCTGCATGTTTCAATGTACCATAGGTGTGTGTATATTTCTGCACATTTCATTGTGCAATAGGTTGTGTGTATTTCTGCACATTTCAATGTACAATAAGCGTGTACATATTTCTGCTCATTTTAATGTCTAACAGGTACTTGTATTATTTTTGCACATTTCAGTGTAAATAGGTATGTGCATATTTCTGCATGTTTCACTATACAATAGGTGTGTGTATATTTCTACATGTTTCAGTATATAACAGGTGTGTGTAGACTTTTGTATATTTCAGTGTATAATAGGTGTGTGTACATTTCTGCATGTTTCAGTATATATTAGGTGTGTATACTTCTGCATGTTTCTGTGTAAATCGGTGTGTGTATGTTTCTGCATGTTTCAGTGATAGGTGTGTGTACAATCCTGCATGTTTCATTGTAAATAGGTGTGTGTATCTTTCTGCATGTTACGGTATATAACAGGTGTGTATTTCTGCATGCTTTGATGTATAATAGATGTGTATATTATTTATGCATGTTTCAGTGTATAATAGGTGTGTGAATATTGCTGCATGTTCATTTTATAACAGGTGTATGCATATTTCTGCATGTTTTGACATACAATAGATGTGTATATTATTTCTGCATGTTTCAATGTATAACAGGTGTGTTTTTATTTCTGCATATTTTGATGTATAATAAATGTGTGTATTATTTCTGCATGTTTCAGTGTATAACAGGTGTGTGCATTTCTGCATGTTGAGTTTATAGCAGGTGTGTGTATATTTCTGCATGTTCAGTGTACAACAGGTGTGTGCATATTTCTGCATGTTTCAGTGTATAACAAGTGTGTGTATATTTCTGCATGTTCAATATTCAATAGGTGTGTATATAATAACATTAATGCATATTGCAGTGCACAATGTGTGTACATGTTTCTGCATGTTTCAATGCACAATAGAAGTGTGCATATCCTGCATGTTTCAATGTAAATAAGCGTGTGCATATTTCTGCTCATTTTAATGTATAAGTACTTATATATTTCTGCACATTTAAATGTAAATAGATATTTGCATATTTCTGCATGTTTCAGTGTGCAATATGTGTGTATATTTCTGCACATTTCAACATACAATAGATGTGTATATATTTCTGAACATTTCGGTGTACAATAGGTGTGTGTATATTTCTGTGTATTTCAGTGTATAACAGGTACGTGTATATTTCTGCATATTTTAGCAAACAATAGGCAAGCAATAACACACGATGAGGTGTGGTTTATCTCCTGATAAGAGCACGCCCAGGGGTGTACTAAGGCACGAGGCGCTGCACCGAAAGTGCCTATGCCCTGGGCGTGCTCTTATCAGGCGATAAACCACACCTCGGAGTGTGTTATTGCACTTATAAAATGGGTCCCCTGAAGTAGAAATTTAAAATATAAAAAAGAAAAAGTTGTGAAAGTGAAAAGATGAGGGAAAGACAGTTTTTTTGGTTATAAAGATAAAGTAGTCCCTTTTTGTAGTGTTAGCTTGTTCAGTAGTAGAGGTGGTTGTCTTCTTCCAGTGGAGATTGTGGTCAGGTTAGGTTCCTATCTCACCCCCCCATTTAAAAAAAAAGAGAGAGACACACATAAGTTGTATGTTTGTTTCTATAGCTGTTCACAATGAAGCGAGTGAAGAGATTCGCAGAATTGCAATGTCTGTATATACGGACTCGGGAACAGTAAGCATTGCAGCAACATAAAATAATAATTTAAAAAAATAAAATATCTGCTGCTTTACTGTCACACTTCTATCAAACTTAGTGAATGGTTCTCTGTAGTGGGAGCGAGCATGTCCTTCACAGGCCACCGTACATTGACGCTGCTTGCTTTCTGCATCTCAACAGTGACGAAGGAGAAATTAGTTTAAAACTGATAAGCTTCTTGGAACTTTGGTAGAAGTGCAAGCATAGGGCAGCATTTTCTTTTTTTCATTTTCATTTTATGTTGCTGCGATGCTACTTGTTCATGAGTTGGTATCTAGCGATATGTGAATGTCAAGGAACAAGAGCCCATTGTTTGACTGTGGTTCGCACATTGGTACTAAGGGAGAAGAAGACAATGCGGTCGGTTACGCTAAGGAGGAGATGAGAAGACAGGTTAGACTTTATATGTGAAATTAAAAGAAAAGATTTCTTGGGGGGGGGATTTATGAGAAGCTGCTGGAGGATGACAGAAAGTAGCGGGAGAGCCGTGAAGGATCGAGAGAGGTTAGCAGTGGCGCTTCAGTGAACTCTGGCAGTAAGCATTTCTGTTTACGCTTACCAGAGGTCACTGATTTGTTGCTGTGGTGGGGCATAGTGGTGGGCAGTAGTCCCGGTTGGCTACTATATCATCTGATAAGGACACGGCTCAGATGATGTAGTAGCCAATCAGATAGCTGGATTTTCTAAGCCCATTTTATAAGGGTGTTTATATTTCTGCATGTTTTATTGTACAATATGTTTGTGTATACTTCCACCCAGTTCACTGTAAATAGGTATGTGTGTATTTCTGCTTGTTTTATTGTTTATTGTTTATTTAGATCTAGGATTACAATTACCTCTGAGTCAAGGCTCTTTTACAAAGGTTCCACATCAGAAGAGTACAGATATGTTAAACAAGGGCATACAACATTAAAGAGAGCATACAATCATATTCATCAGTTCAGGTACGGCATCATGGTAAATAGGATACATGAATAACACATACAAAGAATCATTTCAGAAACCTAGAAGAAATCAGGGAGGGAGGAAGGGTGAGAGGATGGGGGGTGGCAGCCGAAAAAGAGACTAGAGCAGCTCACAGCATTGTCAAAGAACATCAGAGGGGGGTGGTTTATCTCAATGGGGAAGGGGGAAGTTAGGGTTGGCAGTCACATGAGCTGGAGGCTGTGAGATGATGATGATGGAGGCTTGATTTGAATATGCCCAGTGAGGAGGTGGAGGTGATGTGAGTGCTGAGGGCATTCATCCAGCTGGGTGCACGGTGTGCAAAGGATCTTTGGCCCAGAGTGGTGTGGCATCAGGGGACCTGTAGAAGCTGACGTTCAGACCCTCTGGTGTTATGAGGATTAGTGTTTGGGCACAGGAGGGCTTGGACACTAGGTGGAGTAAGGCCCAAAGTAGTTTTTTTCACCATCAAGCAGGTAAGGTACTTTATGCGGTTAGCGAGTTGAAGCCATCCCATTTGAGCGTAAAGCTCACATGTATGTGTGAGTCGGTGAGATGCAGTAAGTAGTCAACAGGCCTTGTTTAGGGAGGTCGTTATGCACCTGAGAGTGGTAGTAGAGGCAGAGCCATAGATTATGAGGCCGTAGTCTATGACGGAGACCACAGAGCTCTGGATAGCAATCTTCAGTGCTGCCTAGGTAAGATGCTATCTATTTCAGTAGAGAATTTCAATGCATGAGTTTACCACTCTGGCAACACTATCAATGTGAGTCCCATAAGATAGGCAAGGGTCAAGTGAGATTCCAAGGTATATAAAAGATGACACTTGTTTCAGTGTATAACAGGTGTGTGTATATTTCTGCATATTTCAGTGTAAATAGGTGTGTGTGTATTTCTTCACATTTCAACCTACTGTACAATAGGCATGTGTACATGTCTGTGTGTTTCAGTGTACAATATGTGTGTATATTTCTGCACATTTCAATATACAATATGTGTGCATATTTCTGCATGTTTCTATGTAAAACAGGTGTGTGTATATTTCTGTACATGTCAATGTACAATAGGTGCATGTATATGTCTGCATATTTAAATACTCAATAGATGTGTGTATATATTTCTGCACATTTCAATGTATAACAAGTGTGTGTATATGTCTACATATTTCAGTGCACAATATGTGTGTATATTTATGCATGTTTCAATATACAATACATATGTGTATATTTCTGCATGCTTTAATGTATTTCAGGGTTGTGTATATTTCTGCATGTTTCAGCCTACAATATGTGTGTATATATGTCTATGTGTTTCACTGTAAACAGGCATGTGCATATTTCTGTACATTTTAATGTAAACAGGCATGTGCATATGTATGTTTCAGTGTATAACAAGTGTGTGCATATTTCTGCATGTTTCAGTATAAATAAGTGTGTGTACATTTCTGCACATTTCAACCTACAATAGGCATGTGTACATGTCTGCACGTTTCAATGTACAATAGATGTGTGCACATATCTGCAAGTTTCAGTGTATAACAAGTGCGTGCATATTTCTGCACATTTGAATGCACAATAGGCATGTGTATATGTCTGCATATTTAAATGTCCAATAGATGTGTGTATACATTTCTGCAGATTTCAATGTATAACAAGTGTGTGTGTATATGTCTACATATTTAAATGTTCAATAGATGTGTGTATATATTTCTGCACATTTCAATGTATAACAAGTGTGTATATATGTCTACTTATTTCAGTGTACAGTATGTTTATATATTTTTGCATGTTTCAATGTACAATAGATTTGTGTATATTTCAGCGCATTTCAATGTATTGCAAGGTTGTGTATATTTCTGCATGTTTTAACATTCAGTTTGTGTGTGAATGTTTCTGCATGTGTCAATATATAACAGTGTGTGCACATTTCTGCACATATCAATGTACAGTAGGTGAGTGAATATTCCTTCACACATTTGAAGGGGTGTTTGTTGATACCATTCCTTTAATGACAGGTACAAACAAGTAACTATTCAGATTAGAGGAATCATGAGCCAACAGGTGACCCTTCTTTTTTTAATCTGCAGTTTCTTCCCCCCCACTTGCTACCAGCACTGGACTTCCCTCAAGAGCTCCATGGCATGTTCAGTCCCCACCATACCCCACTGACCCACACTCACCTGGTCTCCAGGTAACCTTGGAATACCCTTAGGTGGTGTTGGGGCAAGGGAGATGTACCCCTGGCAGTGTTTAGACATCAAGCCATGTTGTAGTGGAAGCATGGGACCTGGATATGGGTGATGGAAGTGTGGGAAGGTTCAGGGTAGAAGCCATGCACATATGGTGCTAGTTTGGGTGCTGCCACAGGAGTGAGCAATCCCCTAATCTATAAGCACAAGTTTCAGGTAGCAGCACACTCTAGGGAAGGGTGTGGCACAGGGGCACAGATCTGTAGCTGAAAAGGGTCTCTCATGTCTGGATCCACCATCACTGGCTAGCTGATTGGTGCTGAATCACCACTATGCAAGTGAATGCTGCAGTCAAAGCTTTTTATTGCAGATCAACAGATAACTGCAAATTGTAGCTATAAGCAATACAAAACAGGTTCTCTCCACCAATGGATGCCCGGTGCTTCGCATGGGTAGCATTTCCTCAGGGCGCCTCCTTTGACTGCA
Organism: Neoceratodus forsteri; assembly: GCA_016271365.2. Taxonomy (NCBI): domain Eukaryota; kingdom Metazoa; phylum Chordata; order Ceratodontiformes; family Ceratodontidae; genus Neoceratodus; species Neoceratodus forsteri. Next base: position 84,633,557 of record JADMNL010000034.1, read on the forward strand.
GTGTTCATTTGGTGAGTGGTGATTCAGCACCAATCAACTAGCCAGTGGTGGTGACTGCAGACTTGAGAGACACTTCCCAGCTACATTGCTGTGCACCTGCACCATACCCTTTCCTTAGAGAGCGCTGCTACCTGGAACTCGTGGGACCTGGATATACTGGGGTCCATCATACTTAACTGTTGGGGCCATTTTGTCTGGATTTCCTTGGGCCCTCAGAGATGCTGGTGGCCAAGAAGCTGTTCATGATAAGTCACGCAAAGCACTGAGCTGTACAGCATCAGCCAGCATCTCCGCACCTCTAGAGGCATGCCAACCAGCACACAAGGTCACCCAGGTGGCACTGCTGCAGCGACATCACACAGCCTCCCTCCCCAGAAGGAGAGCCCATCCACTGGGACATTCAATCCCTCTCTCCCCTCAGCTGGCCCCCGATGACCATGGCATGTTCCCAGACCCAGGTCACTGGCGTCGTGAGTGGTGGCCCTCTTGCTGCACTGACAGGCCTGCTCAACAGCCCACCTTTCTCTATAATTAAGCAATAAAGACTGAGAAGCTGGTCATTTCTGAGGGATTAACAACTGGTTGGGGATGGGTGGCCCGAGGCACAGCTGAGGGCCACCTCCCTCCAGCTGGTCGTTAATCCAACGTAATGTCCGGCTTCAAGGTTGTTATTGTGATTATAAGTCTAATCACAATAAGAACTTTCATTTTTGCTGATCTTATTTCGGTTTTAGCTGTGTGGTGCGAGCCGTGCGTGCCACACAGCGTTAGTCTGCAGCTGGATCGGTCATTTCCAAGATGTTAATGACCCATCCAGTTGCCAATCCAGAGCCTCGCTAGGCTCATGAATAATCAATCAGACTTAAAATTTAAATTAATTCAGATTATAGTCGTAACCCCCCTGTTACCCGGGGTTACTAGAATCCCAGTAAGACCTAGTGGTAGGCAGGGAAGGCAGCTTGTGAAACTCCAGTTAAATGGATTTCACACTGTCTCACTCTGTTCTCAGTCTCAGCTGAGACTGAAGGATGACATCACCATAGAACGATCGCAGCTGCATGAGCCACACTGGAATCTTCAGAAGGGAGTTAGATTAGAATATTGGGAGTTTTTGAAGGCAGAGTTGTGTGAACAGTGAGTAGTTGGAGATTGTTGTGTGAGGAGTACAGCAGTTCTGTGCACAAGCTCTTGGAGTCTAAGCTCTGAAATAGAGCTACTTTTAGGGAAAGGTGTGTGTTTCCGCCTAAAGAGGGACACAGTAAGCTGTTCTTTAAGTGGTGGAGACCACTGATACTGGTATCTGTGCCCCATCCCTGAGGGGATGGGGGTGGAAGGTTTGCCTGCTATTCCAGGGGTAAACCCCCGGCTACTGCTACAGAAGAAGCTGCCTTATTTTTCCCAAGTGTGTGGGGTACAAGAAGATTTCAAGATTCGCCTGTGGGGCACCTGCAACCAAAGGGTGAGTTCTGCTCTTATCAAAGGGCCCATGTTCACCTGAACTGTGTTAAAGTGGGGATTGGACTACTGAATTAATGAGAGGCCTAGAGGAATAGGCTTAGCCAAAGTAAAAGTATGTTCAAGTCCAGCACAAGGGAAAGTCAAGACATGTAGAGGAGATGTGATATACGTCTACCCTGTAATCTACATTGCCAAGCTTTCAAAAAGAGTTGTTTAGTGTCCAGAGAAATGGCTGGGTATGGATTGTGGGAGCTGGAGGTGGGAGACCTCCCATCTTTAGTAACTAGGTCCACCTCTACGGATTTGCTCTGTGGATTTCTACTTTGCCTCATGCACTTGACCAGTGATGAGGGAAGTACCCAGATGTGGGATTGGAAGGAAAATTTCCCTTAAGGAGTCGAAGGCTCTAAGGTGGTTTGGCGAGCCACCAACAGAAAACTGGTTCACTGCCATATGGATCGCAATCAAGTGGCCAGCAGGGGAGCCGAGCCAGGGGGAAAAACCCAAGTAGTGTACAAGTCGGGCTGTGTACCCAAAGCTGCATGCAAGTCCGGGCTGTGTGCCCGGTGGGTTCAGAGCCTGAGCGCTGAAATGTTGTAGAAGTGTTCTGTTGCTCTTATCTGCATTACCAGGAATGTAGCCCCGTGGGGGTCCGTCTATGCTTTGTTTGTTCAGTTTGGATGTGAATAAAAGCCACACTTTAGAATCCCATTCCTGGTATTGGACATTACAGTTATTGCTTCCTGTGTTCGGATTTACTTGGGTGCCCTTGTGCAGAGTAACCAAACCTAGGCCCCCTGTGCTGAGTAACCTAGTCCTCCCCGAACCCAGTCCCCACCAGGTACTGCTGTCAGCTTCAACAGCATACCACCTGTCGTTTTGCAAAAAGGCTGGGGTGAGGGCGTTACATAGTCAAATCTTATATTATGATAATCTACATGATTATTCAGTGCTAGGTATTGGTCTCCCAAACTACCTGTCAGATCTTTTTACTCTGGGAACAAACCTCACCTACTCACTTAGGTCTTAGGATAGCTGCCAATTGCAAACCCCATGCTGCAGATGCAATCTAGGGCAAGCCTCTGTTACCTACAGGCTCCCCTCAACATGAAACAGCCTTCCTGCCAATATCTCCACGTCGTCTACCTACTGCTTGTGCAGGAGATTAATCAACGCTCATCACTCCACTTTGCTGTCTTGCCCCAGCTGCCCTAGACATAATTCCTCTGCTTGCATCTGACATAGACCAGCTACTGTGTTTCAGGACTGCTTACCAATGCTATTTGTGTGTGTCCCATCAGTCTACCAAGGGACTTGATGTAAGTTCATTTACCTGTTACTATTATGCTAGCCATGCTAAGGTTTCTCAAGGCTACTTGCACTGTGACTGTTGCACGCATTTTCCCCTGTAGTCAAACGGGGGTCGTATTATAACTTTACTATTTGAGCAATGCACACTGTACCACTTTGACTTTGTTTGGTATCTGAATTTAAGAATTATGTGTGTGAATGTAACCTTCACTATGACCATCCTTGTTCCCCCTTCCCCAGGCTGCAACTGGAAATTAATCTTCTGGACTCTGCTTGTTTACCTGGTAGAAGAAGTTTTACATTAATGAAACAATTATTTGCGCTTATTGAAAACTCTGCCTAGGTGGCATCACACTCTGCTTTGCATTATAACAGAATCGCTGCAAAGCGATGCTGTACTGCCTGACATTCAGATGCCTTCCCCCCCTCCCAGATGAGGTCCTTGAATTTCACTGAGGTGATCCTAGTCTAAAAATTCTAATTAAACAAGGAGTCATCTTCACATTATTAGAATGATGTCACTAAGGAAGATCAAAACAGACTGCGCTGTGACATGTTAACGCTTCTTCCACAGATTTGCATACTTGTGCCATGAGAGTCTCTTTGTTCTGTATCACTTCTAAAACAGAACAGGGCAACGAAGGACAAGAATTTGTGGGCCCCCCCCCCCATGCACAGAGAACATGATCTCACTTGCGGTAACTGTTTTTACAGCCAGGGTATTATGAAAAAGAAACAAACAGGGAAACCAATTTAATTGCTTTTGCAGAGTTATTAATATCTTCACCTTTTTTTCTGATCAGAAAGATTCCTGTAATAATTTTCAGCTGACAACATTAGAAATCTTTCTCCGCAGTTAGAGTAAAGTGAATCATTGCATGTGTGCATTCCTGACTTTACTGTCAGTGTATGTCTACAATATGTGAATAATGGAGGGGGTGTATTATTATTAGTTTTAATGTTACTTTTTATTAAGCATGATTCAGAGAAGCATCAATGTGCCGTACATCCCCAAAAGGCAAGATTATCAATGTAAGTAAAAAAAAATACAAAATAAGAATAAAACAAATGAAAAGTAATAACAAACAGATAACTTTTAAGAACATTTCAAAAGCTCACAACATTGGCAGATTTGTGAATATAGAGGGGTAGAGAATTCCGAACAATTGGTCTAACCAAGGAAAAAGCGCACTGCTGAAGTCAACATAAATTTGATTTTGGGACCAGTAATAAACTCACATCAGAGCAGTGCAGTTGGCGGGAGGGTATATATCTGAGAGGCAGGAACTTGCATCAGAGAAGCGCAGTCAGCAAGAGAGTATGTATCTGAAGGCAGGAACTCACATCAGAGGAGTGCAGTTGGCGAAAGGGTATATATCTAAAGGCAGGAACTCGCATCAGAGGAGCGCAGTTGGTGGGTGGATATATATCTGAAGGCAGGAACTCACATCAGAAGAGTGCAGTTGGTGGGAGGATATATATCTGAAGGCAGGAACTTACATCAGAGGAGCGCAGTTGGCGGAAGGGTATATATCTAAAGGCAGGAACTCGCATCAGAGGAGCGCAGTTGGTGGGAGGATATATATCTGAAGGCAGGAACTCGCATCAGAGGAGTGCAGTTGGTGGGAGGGTATATATCTGAAGGCAGGAACTTACATCAGAGGAGTGCAGTCAGTGGGAGGGCGTATATCTGAAGGCAGGAACTTACATCAGAGGAGTGCAGTCAGCGGGAGAGTATACATCTGAAGGCAGGAACTCACATCAGAGGAGCACAGTCGGTGGGAGGGTAAATGTCTGAAGACAGGTTGCAAGATAAGACAGCTGGCTAGTATGGAGAGCCAAATAAACTAAAACAAAACTTTTAAACTGGACCCTGAGATGAATTGGAAGCCAGTGCAAGCATTTAAGAAGGGGAATAATGCATGCATGTGCTGCAAAGGGGCCACTTTAGAGCAGGTAAACCAATTAACAGGCTGTTGCAATAAGCAGGCCAGGAAATGTCCAGGCTATGTCCAATTACTTTAGTAGCATTAGGAGTCAAATATTTCCTAATGCGCATTATATCAATTAAATAAGATCCGCAGGATTTCAAAATGGCTGAAATCTGTGACTGTTAAGAAAAATCAGAATCCATGTACGTTCAGGTTCTTTATTTTTCTTCTGTAGAGATTTTTTTGTACCTGATGGCAGGGGAGGCTTTCATCCCTGTCCACTGCCTCCCCTGGCTGGCAACCGCTTCCCCGGGTAATCACCCAGTCTTCAATTCCTCCAGGGCTTGTTCCCCCCATGGCAGGGCTGCAAGGGGAGTCCCTCATTCAATATATATCCAGATCGGGCCTGGGGGTCCCCAGGTAGCAGCACAGGCTGGGGAAAAGGTGGGTAGGGTTTCATGAAGCCCCCGCCATCTCTTTTCCTTTTTCTGGTTTTCCCTTCCCTGCTTTAGTGTGCGAATATGTACATGTGGAGGTGCACATGAATCAAGGACTTACGGCCCCTCCATACTTTGTCACCCAAGCTGCACTGCCACCAGGCCTCCACCTGCACCTGATGGCAGTCTAAGGATTAGTAAACAGGCCTCCCCACCCTGTGAGAGGATAGCAGTCCTTCGGATGCTCGATCCTCCCCCACCATGGCTGACCCCTGGCAACCTCAACTCATTCCCAAACTCGGGTTGCCAGCATGGCAGGAGGTAAGGTGCCCAGTGCCTCAGTCATTCATGCCAGCAGGCCGGCCCAAACACCCAGATTCTTTATAGTATTTAAAGGGAGAAGCATAGTGGAAACTACTTTTTGCTTAAGGTGGCAACACAATGCTAAGTTGGAGTCTGACATGGCTGACAAATGGGGAATAAGAAAATGGTTACTCACTGTAATAATGATGTTTCTTCTAGGTGGTGTATTAGTCATAAAAATGGTATCATCTCAGCCCTGAGGTGTTCCCCAGGAAACACCTCAGGGCTCTGATGATGCAGTTCATATGACATCATTAACATACTCTAATTGTTAGAAGAAAGACTTCTGTTTTATCTGGAATAATTTTAAGAGAAATTTTTGGAGCACCAGCATGAAATATCAGTTAAACACTTATGTATGGCACCAGAAACATTTAGAAAGGAAATAAATATTGGAGTATCATCCACACAGTGCTAAAAGGAGTAATGAAAAGACCTGATCAGATTACTTTAGGGGGCATTTTACAAGCAAAAACCAAGGGGCCCAAGAACGGGCCCTTGAGGGGCACCAGATAAAAGCAGATCAGAGCCAGATAACAATAACCCAAAATAAACTTCAAAAGACCAATTTGACAAATAGGGGTTAAACCAGGATAAAGCCATTTCAGATGCCCCAACCTCAGAAAGCCAGCCAATCAAATGAAACCTGATGGCTGAGAGTCAAATGCAGATGTGAAGTCCCGCAATATCCGAACAGTGAAAAGGCCCTGGGTTCTACCAAGAAGAATATCATGATTCCTTTTCAGGAGGGCTGCTTCAGTGGAATGGGTCTTCTTGAAACCAGACTGCAGGGGTTCGAGAAGTGAGTGTGATTCCTAACACTTGAGAAATTGGGTGGCAACAACTTGCTACAAGAAAAAGGAAATGAATGGTAACCACGAATTTCTGTACTCATGTATTGACTGCATCATATATGTATATGTGTGTGCACACATGTGTGCACATGTTATCTTACTCATGTTTTACTCATATATTTATCTCACACCGTACACGTTTATATGCACAGTCTCCTCCTACACATTTCTGAGGTCAGTCTTGGCATTCAGGTCTGGACACATTTCCATCTGCAGTATTTGAGTACATTTCTGCACACATCTTTGGATGCAAAACTATGTATATTTCTACACACATGCTTGCATGTGTCATATGTGTGTACACACATGTGTGCACATATTCACATACTCACCATCTTGTCAGACATTTCTGCATACATGATCAGGTGGTGTGTATGTTCCTCCATATCGGTGTGCACTGTCAGGGTGTTTGTACACAGAAGACAAATAAAACAATAGAAAGGCAATGATTTACAAACAAGGATATTATATACGGTTAGCCCTTACTGTTGCATAGAAACCCATACCTCTCAAAAAGTTGTACCCTAGTTCAAAGGTCACAGAAAGTTGTACCACACTGGTATGACAACTTTTTGATGCCAGACCCTTATGCCAGCCTGATCCTCAGTCACGTTCCCCACACACACACACACACACACACACACACACACACACACACACGCACGCACTAATCTACTGTTTTTTTTAAATTAAGAAAACCCACCCTGTGCCCACCTGCTTAATACTTGCCCTGTAACCCCTCCAAAACGTTACACATTTTAATACAGTTTATAGTTAGGGCTGATTGTGTATGGAGTTCAGCCAGTTCAGAAAGCTTGGTGTGCACAGTTGACACATTGTTGTGCATGTTCTGTAATCCATGCACCTGACTTTCCTTCTTGCACTGATTGCCGCTGCTTCCTTGCTCCCACTTTCTCTTTCATTCACTCGCTCCACTCGAATCACACACACGAGGTTACACTCTCATGCAAAAACGATATACTATAAAAAATAAAACTCAGGGTTGAGATAACAGCATGAACCTCTCCAGCTTTGCTCTTGAGGTCCATATGCTGTTATCTCTACCCCTCTATGGAAATACAGGCTTGTTGTGTATTGTCAACCATACATTATTCGTTTTGTTTTATTACAGAAACCCGCCCGACACTAAATGTTGCCTCCTTGCTTTTTCTTTTTCATTTCAATGCTGGTTTGAACTGTAGCATCAGCCAAGGCATGTGTTTTCATCCCATGGTTCACTCTTGAGGTTTATGATGTCATCACAACCCCTTGATGGAAACACAGCCCTGTCATGTATGGTCACTCTTTCATTATTCTGTATGTGTTCCTATTGACAGGAGGATGCTAGTGACATTCTAAGCCCTGAAGTGAAGCTCAGGTAGTCGATGATGTCCCATGGACCCCTGAGATGACAAAAACAACCTGGTTGTGCATCATTTTCAACTCGTTGAGAGCCACTAGGGACCAGCGGCCACAACTCCATGTGGTTTGAACTGGCCCTCAGGGCTAGCAACCTACAATCAACAACTAAAGTCCTTGATTTTAGAAGGTGGACTTCGATAGGTTGAGGGAACTGGTCAGGGATAGGTCAGTAGGGGTGCAGGACAGAATGGGGTAGAGGACAGATGGGGGGGCAATAAAGGGAGCCATCCTCAAGGCATCAAAGGCAAGCTTAAGTATTTTAAACAGACATGTTTAAGTGACCTCTATGGTTCTCAGCTAGGGTCGGGGAAATGGTAAGGGACAGAAAGAAGGCCCTCTATAAATACAAGGAAAAGCAGGGGGAGGCAGAAAGGGAGGATTATCTACAGAAAAATAAGGAGGCAAAGAGGGCCGTCAGGGAAGCAAAAGCAGACACGGAGCTGCGCATTGTGGAGGGGTCAAGAAAAGAGAAAAACAGTTCTTTAGATATATAAGTGAAAAAGGGGGACATCGCATGGCTATTTGATGGGGGTAGGGTGGTAGAGGCTGAGCAAAAGGCTGCCATCCTGAATGACTACTTTTGCTCAGTATTCACGAAGGGGGACTGCAGGTCCATGCCAGAAAGCGGCATCAAAGCAGCCACTAAGGGAGTCCTGGAATTGAGGCAGCCAATACTTACTAACGAGAGGGTCCTGAAAGGGCTGGCAGCCCTTAAGATAGAGAAGAACCCAGGACCAGATGAACTGAATCCAAGAATACTTAGGGAATTAGCAGCAGAACTGACTGAACCACTGGTTGGGCTGTTCAACAGCTCACTTAGGTCTGGGGAAGTTCCAAGGGATTGGAGAATGGCACACGTTATACCGCTTCATAAGGGGGGTGGAATAGAGGGCAACCAGGGAACTACAATCTTGTCAGTCTGACCTCCATCATGGGGAAGCTGATGGAATCACTAATCAAAGAGGACCTCGTGGACTACCTAGAGAGCAGTGGGCTCCAGGATAGTAAACAACACGGGTTCTGTGGCAGGAAGGTCTTGTCAGACTAACCTGATTTTTTTCTTTGACTGGATGACCAAGGAAGTAGACAAGGACCACGCTGTGGATCTGCTGTACTTTGACTTCAACAAGGCTTTTGATTCGGTACTGCCCAAAAGGTTGCTCAAAAAAGATGGAAGACCTGGGCGCGGCTAAAACCATAGTGGACTGGGTGGGTAGTTAGCTATAAAGGAGGCAGAAGAGGGCGGTGGTCAGTGGGGTTAAATCAGAGGAAAGGGAGTTTTTTTTTTAAACTGTCTTTATCCTCCTGTGGCAGGTCCTCCCTCATCATCCACCAACCTACCGGACTCGGGGTCTTTCAGGGGCTTGTAGCACCATGCGCACCTCGGTAGGTCCCCAGAGCCGGTCCGGAGGTGGTATCCTCGGCAGACTCCCACTTTTTCCTCCGTTTCTCCCGTGGACCTACTCCCGAGACCCCTGGAAGTGGTACTGCATGTGCATGGAGGTGCACATGCATTCCACAGCTCCAGATGGGGTCTCCTCCACCCTCCCCCAAATGGCCTGATGCCAAAGGTACTAGGAGAGGCGCTGCTTCTCCGGCCTCCATCAGAGAGCGGCCAAGCTCCAAGGTACCTGCTACCCCATCCCCGAGGTAGAGGGCCGCCTGTCGGCAGCCAGCTCTAATCCTCTCCCTCCCCCCCCAGCCGACCTCCGACGACCCAGGCTCATTACCGAACCCGAGTCGCCAGCGTGGCGCGAGGTGTGGCATCCAGCATCTCAACCCTCTGTGCCACTGGGCCAGCATGAGGAAAGGGAGGTTACGAGTGGGGTTCCACAGGGATCTGTCCTGGGTCTGGTCCTCTTCAATATGTTCTTTAGTGACACTGGTGAGGGAATCCAGGGCAGGTTGCGTCTCTTCGCAGATGACACAAAACTATGTGGGAGGGTGGATAGTGATGAGGGAATAAGGGATATGTAGAGGGACCTACAAAAATTAGAGGGGTGATCAAAGGTGTGGCAGTTAAAATTCAATGCCAAAAACTGCCAAGGTAATGTTTCTAGGGAATAGGAACTCCAAAGAAACAGAGTACTAATGGGTGGGGTGAGACTTAACACTACAGAAGAGGAACAGGATCTAGGAGTCATCATCAGTAACTCCCTTAAACAAACGAGCCAATGCAACAAGGCCTATAGCAAGGTTAATAGGATGCTGGGATATATCGGGAGGGGTATTGATAGCAGAAGAAAAAAGGGAATACTTCTATACAGATCTCTGGTGAGGCCTCACCTGGAGTACTGAGTCCGGTTCTGGAGTCCTCACCTCAGAAAGGACAGGGATAGGATGGAAACAGTGCAGTGCAGAGTAACAACAATCATTCAGTGCCAGCAGGGCAGATCCTATGAGAAGTGCCTCAAGGTACTAAATATGTACTCACTGGAGAACAGAAGGGAGAGGGGATATATGATATAGACCTTCGGGTTCCATAAAGGAATTAACAAGGTAAACTGTGAGGAATTATTTACCCTGAATACCAACGCGAGGTCACGTGGTCATAAGTGGAAATTAACAGGAGGGAGGTTCAGGAGGCATGTGAAGAAGTACTTTTTTACGGAAAGGGTGGTGAAACCTTGTATTTTATTTTATTTATTGAAAAGTTTTACCAGAAAAGTACACTGAGTAATCAAAATTGCTCATCTTACGGTATGTCCTGGGGGAGGGGGGTATATGAGGGGAAAGGATGCATACAGAATTGCCATAACAGGTACAAAATACATATATGAATGCTGGATACATAATATTGATATAATAGGTTACAGAGCCAATGCAACAGTTAATCACACATACATAATACAGTTAAAATTAGGGTACTGTAAGTCGATACAACAGATTTGTCACAGATACAAAGAGAGCAAGGGACTGTACAATCGGTCTGCCAGAAGGGCTAATACATAAGGAGCTGTTAAATGCTTTGGAGTTGTTGACTGGGTGGTGGCAGGATAGAGAGTAGGGATGGAGGGGTTACGTACAGGTGCAGTTAGTGGAGTAGAAGTTAAGTAGGGTGGATGAAATGGATGCAGGGGATGAGGAATGACGAATTTGGGGGGGAAGTGCATTCCAGATTTTAGGGAGCAAATGGTGGGTGCAAATGCAGTCAGGGTTTCAAACAGGCATGGGATAGAATGAAGGGAATAGTGGTCGTCTAGGGCGGAGAATGGGGAAAGGATGGGGTAGGATTAGTATACTGCAGGAATAACAGAAGCATAGAAACAGCAAAACTGTTGGCAGACAGGGGCCCTTGGACCACCTAGTCTGTCCTATTACCACCAACAATTACACTCTATCATGCACTGCTGGCATTGGGTTGTACCCTCCCCCCCTCCGACTGCCAGCAATCCTCTACACATATCCCAAGCATGTTTAAAACCTGTGGAATTACTACCTCCCTTTTCCTGCTGGTGATTCCTCTGCCTATGCATCCCAGCATTCTGTTTGCCTTTCCTGCCGCCTTGTTACACTGCCTACCTACCTTGAGTTCATTGGTGATGCTCAGCCCAGGTCTCTTTCTTGCTTGGAGTATGCTGTTTCTTCACCCCCAGTTGATATATAGCAACTGTTTTTTGTGCCCCATGTGCATTATCTTACACTGTTTTGCATTGAAACCTAGCTGCAAATCCCTTGACCAATCCTCCAGCTTCCTTAGATCTCCCCTCATTCTATCCACTCCCCCTGATGTGTCCACCCTGTTGCAGAGCTTAGTGTCATCAGTGAACAGGCAAATGTTCCCTTCCAGTCCCTCTGCAATATCACTGATGAAGACATTGAAGGGGACTGGACCCATCACTGATCCCTGTGGTACCCCACTTGTCACTTCACCCTCTGCTGAGTGAATGCCATTTACCACCACCCTCTGGAAACAATTACTGTATCTAGCCAATTCTCCACCCACTTCATTACCTTCTTCAGGGCTGCAGCTATGAATTTTGGGGCCCAGGAGAGTTCAACTGAAATGGGCCCCTGTTTCCCAAACCAGCTAATGCCAGGGGTAATGCCAGCTCCTCATGTGGGCCCCTCCAGCGCTCAGGGCCCTGGACAACTTCCCCACTTTTCCCCCCATTACTGCGGACCCAACCTTCTTTTCCACCCCATAGGTTCCAGGGATTATAGGGAATATGGGCTGATTGGATGGACCTATGATCTTTTTCTGCCATTATGGTCTGTTTCTATGTTGTTTTAATAGTATATGGTAAGTCACTTTAAAAGAAGAAAACTTGCTTTGCTGTGCTCTCATTGTGGTCATTAAAACTGGCAGTCACCTTAAATGATAGCATGAATGTGACTGACATCTGCATGGTTATCATACCATCAATTTAATATCACAATTATGGTACAACAGCATTCTGGCATCAGAACGACGGTTGAAAAAGGCTGTGATGTCACTTTTTTCCTTATAAAGAGAGACCAGGTAGACAGCGTAATCTGCAGCTTGTCTGTCTCAACTTGCCGTCTCCACAACATGGCAAGTGTAACAGATTTGGCCCAAGTTCAATGCTAGCATGATGCAGACTTCTATCATGAATGCATGACCTGTGCGATGTTTTTATGGGGTTGCTGTGGAGTAGTCCTTAGGGTTCAACTTGCTATGATTTGGGGCCACTTTGTCCTAAATGGGGAGGGGGGTCTGTATTGCTACTGTAACAGAATCATCAATGTGAAATGAAGAATTCTTGTAACAGCCCCTACAGATACTCTGTTATGCTGCATCTCGGTGCAGGGTCATTCCATTCAGCGGGCAGGACCCAGCCGGCAGCCGATGGCACAAACCAACTGCCACGCTTCTTATCCATTAACAGCCAACTGTGGGAGGAGGCGGAGTGATTAAAAGAATGTTTGACATTCCAACCTCTTGTGTTGGTTTCTGTGATAACAGACGCTGATGGGTTCATACTTTGGCATGCGTGTGTGTTGGTTGGTTTCTAGCATATGCTGCCGGGGCAGGGGGGCTGGGTGTTTAGGGGCTGCACTATTCCTCATTGCACTACCGCAGTCATTTGTGGTTTTCTTCCCTGACACAGTTCTGTCCTAACCACTATGATTTTAGCAGTCATTCACAAATGGGCAGATCAGACTCTGAAATCTTTAAATTACCTCCCGTCCCCTGCCCATACTGCCCCTCACCAGTAGACTCCATTATGTTTTTACAAGTGTCCCTTGCGATTTCCCCAAGGGATCTTAAAAGTGAAAAGAAACCTGGCTTTTTACATCTGGTGATATAGTTGGTCTGGTAGTGTAGCCTAGAGGTTAGAGTAATGAACTGTAAATGAGCATGGTACATCCGGCAGACCTGGGTTTGATTCCTGCAACCTCCACTTGCATCCTGTGTGACCTTGAGCAACTGACTTAACTTCCCCAATGCTCCCATGTCATCCCTAAAACAGGCACTTGTGCCTAGTGGGTATTACCCAGTTACCAAAAGAATAAATAAAAATTGGGCATTTTTATCCGTGGGAAGTCTGTTTACTCTCCACAGTGTACTGTTCCAAGTGTTTGTTTTGAAATAGTCTTATGCATTTTTTTCTTATTTCAGGTTCCATGTGGATGCTGCATTTCCCCACCCAGTGTTTATTTGTAATTACGTATGCATTTCAGAACCCAGTAGCATCAGTTGAGCGGAAGTCTAGGGTGATGCTTTCCTGCAGGCATCCACTCGCCTGTTGTCATATGTCTCCAAAACTGGTAAGTAATTAAAAAATGAAACTCAGGCCTGGAAATGCCAGTTTCAACAAGGACCCCAAATGAGAAAAAATAATAACTATTTCAAAACAAACACATAAAACAGTACACTAGAGATAGTCAAACAGATTTAATACATGACCAAATTCCAGTCATACCAGAAAACATTAACATTTAGGTTTTGGGTCTCCTTAAAGGAGAATTATACTGACACGATAAGCCATTTTTCTAGAATGTATGGGAGGATTTTTTAAAAGGTGCCAGCATGGCCGGCCCGCCGGTGCAGCAGTTGGATTTCCACTTGCGACACCAGTGACCTGGGTTCGGGAACAAGCCCAGGTCGCTGGAGGGCCGGCTGGGGGGAGAAAGATTGAGTGTCCCATGGACAGGTCTCCTTCTCCGGGGGGAAGGGTAGGGGACTGGTCTGGCACCTGCTGGCTCCTAACAGAGGTTGGGAGTATCACAGGATGCATGGCCCAAATGCTAACTGGGGGAGGAGCAGACGTCGGCATATGCCGTGACGTCACTACGCTACCCCCAACAGGAAAAAGGGAAAAATTGCTTGCTGGCCGGTGGATGATGGCTCTCTGTTCCCTGAGTGCCTCCAGCACCTTCCCAGGGCCTCCTGCTCCTCAGCAGCATCCAGGGGCCCTAGTAGTGTGTGCGGGGCCCTCCCCCCTCCCCGGTGCCTGTCCAGGGCCTCCTGCTCCTCAGCAGCACCCCCGGGCCCTAGTAGTGTGTGCGGGGCCCTCCCCTTTCCCCGGTGCCAATATCCCGGGGATCGGCTGCCATATGAGGACCAGAGGAGGGCTGGGCAAGGACAGTGGGGCTGGAGGGAGCCTGTGGAGCCTGAAGGAGTGGGGGTCCAGCGAAGCATGGAGGTGGGGGGGAAGGTGCCAGCACAAAATACCTGCTTTAAGTATCCTTTAAAAACAATTCTCCTTTAAAGGAAAACACTCATTATTGAAACCCTCCCACCCCTGTAAGCCCCTGGTTCAACGTTTCGCATAGTAAAAAGATGTTTTGCTAAAGTTTACTTACTTAATTTTAATTTTGTAAACTCTGCAATCACCAAACATGGCGGATGCTGTGCGGTTCCATGTCATGTAACGGTGCGGCACCACTTGCCCCATTACATTTTGGAGGCTATAGCTCAAAAATACCTCAAGATACAGATTTTTCACTAAGGAGGTTGCCAGGTCATGAGTACAACTGCTGAGGAATTTTTTTCTAAAGTTCCTATGGTTACCGAGATATTGCCACATTTGCACTACAAGGGTTACTTGCAAAGGCTTTAGGCCTGCACTATCTGTCTATACTGTACTTATGGGTAGATGGGAGTGTAGGCCCGCATATGGATACCATTATGCAATTATGGGAGCACAGAGCCCTCCATTATGCAGTGCTGGGAGTGCAGAGCCCAGAGGGCCCTTCGCTCCCATAGGAAGATGAGGGTTCATTACAATGTACGGGCCCTGCGCTCCCACAAATGGATATCATTATGGATAGATGGCAGCATCATGGAAGTGTGCAGGGCCATACATATGAATAAGATAACACTTTCTCAAAAAGAGGGGAAATTCATTGCAAAAAACTCCATTAATGCATCAGAAAGTGTGTTTTCACACCTGTAGCATGGAATGGTGTTGCAGTTGTGCAGAATTATGTTTTGGCAATAGTCTGGAATTCTTGTGTTAGAGTTACTAAACTTCACTACTCCACTTTCACTCTCTAACTCTCAAACACCAACAGGTGTTAATTGTTTGGGTCATCGAGTCAACTCTCACCCCATTCTCCTATACTGTACTATCTGAGCTTCCTTATACATGGAATGGTGTGAGAGTTAGGCCCGATGACCCCAAGATACACCCCGATGCCTGTTGGTATGTGGAGTTTTGGGCGGGGTGATAGGGTTGGTAACCCTAACATCAAATTTTAAGACTTTTGTAGCTGTAATAGAAACCCTAAGTGATGCATTAATGGAGTTTTTTGCTATATATATATATATATATATATATATATATATATATATATATATATAAGGGACACGGTCGTGCCCCCCCTATAGTTAGGGTTGAGTAGCCTGTTTAATGTTAAACCTCAAATTTTGCACTTTAATAATTTTACAACTAATTAATGGATTTGCACAAACTTTGGTATGCTCTGTCCTGTGGGGTAGATCTCTTGACGTGGCAAGTTTCGATACGGTTGGATGTGTGTACTCTGAGATCCGGATAGTGCAAAAACCTTAAAAGTTGCCAATTTTTGCAGTTTGTTCTTGATCACCATGTGCCCAGACAGTGTGGAATTCTGGTGTAATTTTTTTATGGTAGAAAGAACTTTGGTAACAGAACTGCAATGCTCTGTTTGGTGAACAAATGTTAGTCTGTTGCAAAGTTATTCAGTTTTGAAATTTCCATTATTTCCTATGGGAAGGTCATGTTCCAGGATAGAGGTAAAAACTAAGTTCGACAAAGCATTTGATCTCACGAAAAACGATTCTTTCTCATGAGATCCATTCCTTTTTCGTAAGGAAAAATTCCTTTTTCGTGAGCCGCCCTCTTTTTGTTTTCCACTAACTAAAAGGCATGGAAAATACATAAAAATGTTGTCATTTTTTTAATCAAACACCAGAACCTAGCTAAACAGGCCCCATTTAATTAGAGTCTTATGTTTGTCGTTCACAATTATGGCCAGAAATACTTTGGGCACCAAAATCCCGGGTGCCCAGCTCAGTGAGAGGAGCGCATCCCCTGCATTCTCTATATGAAAACCACGGATTTTCTTGACTTCTGCAGCCACAGCTGAACTCATGCTGCCGGCTGCAGTGAGAGCTGTGAGCCCCCCGGCCTGGTGTCTAGTGGTACCCCTCACTCCCTGATCACAGTCCCCCTAAATAAAATATGTACTCCCTGGTGTCTAGTGACACCCCCAACCTCCAATCGCTGTCCCCTAATTTTTATTTTAGTCCCTGGTGTCTAGAGGCACCCCCACCCTCTGATCGCTGTCCCCCTTATTTTTATGCTTCTCCCTGTTAATATATTTATATTTATATAATCCGACACTGGGATGCCTGCCCCCAGTGTCAGATGCTCCCCCAAAGCCCATTGTTAAATTGATAATGCCGACATTGGAAGGCCCAATCCCTGTGTCAGCATTACAAGTCCCCCCCCAGCAGTGTGGGACACTAAGAAGCCCACCCCAGTGTCCCAAAATATTTATTTACTTTATCCCGTAAAGAAAACTGTCCCCACATCTTTTTTAAACATGAAAAAGAAAATGGTCCCCTTGTCATCCCTGCCACCCCTCCCCATCCCAACCCTGCCACTAAGCACCCACCACCTCACACATCTCCTTACCCTATACTTACCACCAGAGATCATATGCTTTCATCTTTTGTGGACTGAGACACGTCTGCACTCTTCAAAGCCGAACCGTGAAATGAGGAATCAGGGTAAGTGCCCTATAATGTATTTCAATGGCGTTTTGAACTTATGTTCATAACTTTGCCATTTTTAGGAATTTTTTCACCACATTTTCAACATGGTCTTTTTAAGGTCCACCTCATAAACACTGGCACTGTCATTTTGTTAATTGGGCCAGGAAGGTGATTTTGCAGCCACTGCGTGAAATCACCTTTCAGGACCGAAAGATGTAATTTCACCACTAGTGTTCATGACGTGGGGTCCCAAAAAGGCCATATTAAAAAGTTGATGAAAAAAATCCTAAAAATGGCTGAGTTATGAGTGTTTGTTGAAAATTTTCTACGCACGCGCATAATTTTGGTAATTTATAATATTTTGACTCCAAATTTTCAACATATCCATTTTTCACACCACCTCATGAACAGTGCAGCTGTTATTTCTCACATCCTGTCCCAAACATGTTTTCGCACCTGTGGGACAGAATGACATTTTGGCATGGATTAGAAAATTGTCACCTATGGGGTTTAGGAGGTAGGGTCATAAAAAGACTATGTTGAAAATTTGGGGTCAAAATATGAAAAAATGCCAAAGTTATGACCATTCATTGCAATTTTGCTACGCCCACTTGTAACTTTGGAAATTTTAAATATTTTGACTCCCAGATTTTCAACACAGCTTTCTTATTATCCCACCTCATGTATAGTATGTCACAGCTGTCATTTTTCAAATTATGCCCAAAGTGTGTTTTCACACCTGTAGCATGGAATGGCATTGCAGTTGTGCAGAATTATGTTTTGGCAAGGATTTGAAAAAGTTCCATACCGCATGCATGAGGTGGGGTAATAAGGTGGCTATGCTAACAGTTTGGTCACTGTTGTCCTATAAATGGAAGCGCAGAGCCCTCTACAGCTACATACTTATATCCATCTATGGAGGGGTGGAGGACCCCGCGCCCCACAGTAAAATAAGGTACTATTATACTATCTTAAATGTAAGGAATCAAGTTGTAAAAATGTGTTAACGTTTGTTAGATCTAAGTGACAAGTTGAATGGTTAGGGTTTCTCTAACACCTTCCTCCCAAACCAGGCAAGAGAGCAGGTGTGGGTTGTACCTTGGGCTTCTCAAGCCTAACACTCACCCCATTCCATCTGTAAAAAATGTCACTGTAGACTTTATGAGAATGGGGTGAGCATTAAGCTTGAGAAGCCCAGGGCGCACTCCACACCTGGTCTCCTGTCTGGTTTGGGAGGGTGGGGTGTTAAAGAAACCCTAATGCCTAATTTCCCAACTTTTGTCACTTTGACCCTAACTGGAGCACTAATGAAGTATATATATTGCTCATCCCATTCTGATATACTGCACCTATCTCAGCTTATTTACTCATGGGATTGGTGAGCGTTAGGGTTGACAACCTCAAGGCATACTCCATGCCTGTTGCTGCCTGCAGGATGGGGTGGGGTGTTAGGGTTGGAAACCCTAATGCCACACTTCCCTACTTTTGTCACGTCAACCCTAACTAGTGCATCAATGAAGTTTTTGCAAAGAATGTCCTTACTTTTTGAGATAGCATAATTTTATCCTCATTTGTCTTTGGGAGCACAAGGCCCTCTGGGCCATGCGTTCCCAACCCTCCTTAGATGCATACATAAATGTTGCTGTGGTAGTGCAGGGCCCTCTGGGCCCTGCACTTGCATTTGTAGTAAATCAGGAATGAAATTTTCAGCTTAGCATTCTTATTACCCCACCTCATGAACCTAGTAATGAAAATTTTGAAATTCCTTGCCAAAACTTGATTCCGCGCCATCACAATGCCATAGGTGCAAAAACACAGTTTGGTCAGGGTCTGAAAAATTACAGCTGTCATGTTCATGAGGTGGTGTATAAAGATGTTTATGCTGAAAATTTCAAGTTAAAATATTTAAAATTGCCAAAATTATGAGGGAGCGTAGCAAAATTTCAATGTATGCACATAACTTTGGCATTTTTACATATTTTGACCCCTAAATTTCAACATGGCCTTCTTATGAACCCACCTGATGAACAAGGGCAGTGAACATTTTCAAATCCCACCCAAAAGGTGATTTTGCCAAGCGACAGCAAAATCGCCTTTCCGGATAGATCTGCGTAATCCCATTGACATTGTTCCTGAGGTGAGGTCCCAAAAGGTCCATGCTGAAAATTTGAGCTCAAGGTACGCAAAGATGGCAAAGTTATGCCACAAAGTTGAAAACACCATTGAAATACATTGAAGCTTCATGCAAAAAAGCATTTTCCCCTCACGAGAAAGGATATCATACAAAAAAAGATTATTTTGTCATATCACAAGCCACGAAAAAAAGATTTCTAATGTTAAAAAAAATAAAATTTTAAAGGCAAAAAGGGGTCCTAGTAAGCCAGATACTGTGTTGGTTGATCTCCAGAATGTCATTTTTGTGGCTTTTGAAATTTTAATTTTCTCTAGGGAAAACCAGAAAAGAAGATGGTGGCCAAATGAAACAGGATTTTCCCTCATGAAAAAGAATGATGTCAATACGAAAATTGAATTATTTTTTCATTTCATACAGCTATTTTTGGTGCTTACTGAGCATGCTCAGAACCAGTTATTCAAAATGTCAAAAGTAAATAACTTTGGAAAGGATTAATATTTTTTCACCAAACAAGCAAAAGGCACATCTGTGGGCCAGCCCCTTTAACCCAGAAAATTTCAGACCAAAATTCCAAACTGTCCGGGCGCTACCCAAGTTGACAGAAAACCCATTTAAATCAATGGGGACCCCCCCCCCTGAAAAATTCACTGTTTGCACTATTTGTATCTCAGAATCCACATATCTGACTGGAACAAAACTTGGTATATCCAGAGATCTACCATGCATGACTGTGCATGCAACATTTCGTGTGAATCTGTTAAATAGCTGTAAGTTATTAAACTTCAAAAATAAACACTGAAGTCCTGAACAAACCTAACTATAGGGGCTCGACCGTGCTAATATATTTATACAGTGGGGGTGAGCAAAATGAGTAGTGGATAAAACCATGTATTCAGCACACAGTGATATAAATCTTGCTGAAAAATCACACTGTGGTAATATTTGCCATTTATACACATTGTGCTTACCTCACAGGCAGATATCACCACTGTGGCTGATGTCACACTGGAACCCTGACCAATCATAGCTCTTCTGGCACTACTTTCAACTAATGACCATCACACTATCAAACTCACCTGCTGAATCAGCATTGATGTCACCACTCACTCACTACAGCCTGCATTCTAAATAGAACTGCTTCACAAAACACTCTGTTTCTCACTGCTACCTGCAACTAACTCAATTAGCTTTGCAAAGGACACTCACCTGTGTCCTGTAGTGTTTCTGAGTCTCCCAGCCCATTACTATGCTGATCTCAGCTTCACTACAACCTGCATTCTAAATGGAACTGCTTCACAAAACAGTCTCTGTTTCTCACTGCTACCTACAACAAACTCAGTTAGCATTGCAAAGGACACTCACCTGTGTCCCGTAGTGTTTCTGAGACTCCCAGCCCATTACTATGCTATTCTCAGCTTCACTACAGCCTGCATTCTAAATGGAACTGCTTCATAAAACACTCTGTTTCTCACTGCTCCCTGCAACTAACTCAATTAGCTTTGCAAAGGACACTCACCTGTGTCCTGTAGTGTTTCTGAGTCTCCCAGCCCATTACTATGCTGATCTCAGCTTCACTACAGCCTGCATTCTAAATGGAACTGCTTCACAAAACAGTCTCTGTTTCTCACTGCTACCTACAACGAACTCAATTAGCATTGCAAAGGACACTCACCTGCGTTCCACAGCCTTTGGCACTCGTGAGTATCCAGAGCTCACTCTGCAGGAGTGAGAATATTTTTCATATCACACTCCTGCCCATCATGTATCCTCTATACATATATGTATATATTATAGGAGCCTAGTTAAGGTTGAGTAGGCACTTTAATGTTAAACCTCAATTTTTGCACCTTAATAACTTTGCAGCCGTTCAATGGATTTGTATAAAATTTGGAATGTGTGGTCTGGTATGGTAGATCTCTTGATTTACCAAGTTGTGTTTCAGTCGTATATAAAGTTTCCGTGCAGCAAAATGCCAAAAAATTCACTTTTTGCCACGTTTGATGCTTTTTTGCCCATGGCGTTGCGACCACACTGTGTGGTCTTTTAGTCTGAAATTTGGAGCACAGAAAGAGTTTTGGTCAAGGAACAATCCAGTGTTGGTTTGGTAAAAAAATATTAATCTGTTCGAAAGTTATTTAATTTTAAATTCTTGAGTTCTAAGCATGCTCAGTTCACTCCAAAACTTATATGTATTTTTTTGCAAACTAAGAATTGCCTCACGGACAAGGATTTTGTCAGCTCGTGAAGTAAAATCTTAGTCCATCAGAAAAATCCCTTGTCTGTCAGCTGCCATCTTGTTTTCAGTTTTTCAGCCAAACAAAATGTCGTAGCTTTGTCTATGGGTGACTTTTGGACCAAATGAGGCATGTGTTTTGTTCAGGGTGACATCCTCTACAAAGCCATGCCCTTGGTTTGGTTCATTTTTCTCAAAAAAATTGCTTTTTAAAAATTTAAAATTCTTTGACCACGACTCACTAACGATTCTAGTCCGCGAGCCAGCAAAATTCTGGTCCACAAGACGATCCTGGTCTGCGAGCCTTGTCCGTCATGGGGTGACCAGATAACCAGAATTTCATGACCAGATGTCCCTGATGGAGTGACTAGATGTCCCTGATGGCATGACCAGATGTCCCCTCGTGGACTAGGATTTTGCTAGCTCGCAGACTAGGATTGATCTGACGGCCCAGGATTTCGCTATCTCACAAATGAAGAAGTTTTAAAGGTGTAAAAAGTTTACAGTTCCACAGCTCATTAATGGTTTGGTCTTTTTACTTGAAATTTTCAGGGTGTTGAGGGGATGCCCTACAGGTATGAAGTATGCTGTTTAGGTGTTGGGGAATTAAGTGGTTCCATAGATATGCCATCACAAAGCTGAGATTTTACCCCTTTTGGGAGGGGGATGACAGTAGCATGCTTCCATGCTTGGGGGACGGCAGCAGTGGCAAAGGATTGGTTTAAGAGTTTGGCAAGTGAAGTTGCTATGGCAGTGGCGGAGAGGTAGAGGAGTTTAGGGTCCAAGCCATCTGGGGATTTGCCTTTTGAAGAGTTGAGAGAAAGTAGTGCATCTAGGGCATCCACTGCAGAGATGTCATTGAAGGAAAAGGAGCGAGGCCTAGTTAGGTTTGTTACGTCTGTAGAGGGTGCGATAGGTGCAGGGTTTGGCAGGGCAGAGAGGAGAGTGGCAGCACAAGTGGAGAAATATATGTTGAAATCAGTAGCGACTGCTGCTGGCTCAGCAAGAATGGAGTTGTTAATATTTAGAACTGGAGTGGGATTGGCAGCTGGTGGGGTGAAGAGGAAGTGAATGACCTTCCAGAATTTTGAGGGGTCATTTAGATTGGACTGTAGGGAGCTGCTGAAGTACTCTGCTTTAGCTAGGCAAGTGGTTCTGGCACACTTGTTTCGGAGCATGCGGTTCAAAGAGTGCATGGCTAGTGCGTTTCAGTGCCCATATCTCATAAACAATGCGAGATACGGGTTTGGTCATTTATTGTCACGCACAGTACTCGCTCTGATGATTACAGCAACACCTGGATTTGTTTTATACCTGCTACAGTGCCTGAGATATCTGCAAATTGGTGTTACAAGGGTTTCTTGTCCTATAGGGCTGCTGTATGGCTGTGTAGCTATGGGTAAGTGGGTCCACGCTCCCACAGATGCATATTGTTATGCAGAAATGGGAGGGCCCCATGCTCCCACCAATACATGTTTTTCACTAGTTAAATAGCACTTTTTCCAAAAGTAAGGAAATTCATGGCAAAAAACTGCATTTAATGCATCAGTTAGGGTTAAAGCAACAAAACTGAGGAAATGAGATGTTAGGGTTGAGCCCCTAATCCTCCCCCACACAACCCACACACCCATCCTCCACAGAGTGATAGACGCCAGGGTGTGCCATGGGGTCGTGAGGCCTAACTTTCACCCCATTCTCCTTTACTGTAGCATGTCAACCTGCTTACACATGGAATGAGGTGAGAGTTGGGCCACATGACCTCATGGCACACCCCGGGTTCTGTCACTCTGTGGAGGATGGGTGTGTGTGGTGTGGGGGCAGGGTTAGGGGCTCAACCCTAACATCTCATTTCCTCACTTTTGTTGCTTTAACCCTAACTGATGCATTAAACACAGTTTTTTGCTATGAATATATATATATATATATTTATATACACACACATATACATACATATATATACATTTATATATATTATAGTAGCACGGTAGTGCCTCTATAGTTAGGGTTGAGTACCCCATTTAAGGTTAAAGTGTGAAATTTGCCAGGTTAATAACTTTGCCACCATACGATGGATTGGCCTGAAATTTGGCAGGCATGGAGCAGTACCATAGATCTCTGGATATGCCAAGTTTTGTACCAGTCGGATATAGAGTTGCGGAACTATAAAGTGTCATTCTGTGTCACATTTAAGCTTTTTTGCGCATTCTTTGCTCGCGCCTAGAGGTTGCATGGTTTATGCGACCGGTCCGAAACCTTCAGGGAACATGGAGCCCGGGCCCGCATGTGCCTTTCAAAGATTTCGTGAAAAAATAACGGTTCAAAAGTTATTCAAAAAACAAGTTTCCCATTATAGTCAATGGGAAAAGTTAACAAAAAGTTTGACAGTGTCGCAAATGACCCCTGTAGTGTTGTGAGTCAGCCATTTTTTTTCAGTTAGTGGTCACAGAAATGCTTGGCATTTACATTTGGGACCCTCTAGGGACATAATTCTTTTTGTATTCACCTAGTCGAGCCCTGAGAATGCTAGCCATGTTTTTTTTGGGGGGGTTAAACACCTTAGAAATATGTTTTTGAAATTTTTCTAAACTGTAGTGTCGCAAAGTAGTGTCGCACCTGTGACATGTTCATGATTTTTTTTGTGAAAGTGTCGTGATTTGCGACACTACTTGTGACACTATGCCCAAAATAACAGGAATTCTTTGCCACCTGCTGCAAAAGAACGGTTTGGTCTTTTGGGCTGAAATTTGGAGGGAAGTAAGACAACATTCGACAGATGTGCCGTTTGGTGGTTTAGTGACAAAATATTACAGGGATGCAAAGTTATGGTACTCCGAAATTGACACTTTTTCCCATAGACTAACATTACAGCATTCACCGCGCCTTTCGGGACCCATATCTCGGAAATGCTTCGAGATATGTACTTTTCATCTGAAAAATGCTTAGCCAACCACTAGGGGGCTAAGTACAAAACTAGTCGGGGAAAGTCATAAATAATATGACATTTTAATTTTTTTTCTATGTCGTATGATTCCTGAGATATAAGCAATTTAGTATTCCAAGTGCTAATTTTCTGCTCCGAGGCCCATTATTATGCATACATTCTTTGTATTCACTGTGCTTCTCTATGCAGCTTTTGGAGAAAATAACGGTGTGTGCTTTCCTTACTGTTACACTTACTGTTTTCACTTGCTTCCATGACCGTTTGCATTACCATTCCCATCTATGCCACCGTAGTGCTACCTTTGCATTTTCGTTTGCGCTTGCATTTGCATTACTGTTACCATTTGCGTTTCCATTACTGTTTCTGTTTGCTTTTCGCTTTTGCGTCACCTTGTGCATTACCATTTGCATACATGCTTCCATTTGCATTTGTGTTTGTTTTTCTGTTTCCTTTGGCCTCATCATTGCTCTTACTGTTAGCACTTACGTTTCCAGTTGCGGTACCGTGCCTATGCGCATTACCATTTGTGTTTCTGTACGTGTTTGTGTTTGCGTTTCCCTTTTCATTACTGTTCACTTTGGGTCATTGTTGCTGTTACTGTAACTGTTTGCATTTCCAATTGCATTACCATTACTGTTTGCGTCTTCGTCACCATTTACGTTTCTGTTGCCCTTAGCGTTTGCGTTTTCAGTTGCATTTCCGTTGTCGATTGCATTACTGTTTCCTTCTGTGGCACTGTTGTCTTAACCGTTTGCATTTCTATTTGTGTTTCTGTTACCATTTGCATTTTTCTTACCCGTTTGTGTTTCCGTTGGCATTACCATTTACGTTACTGTTTCCATTAATGTTTGCGTTTCTTTTTGCTGTTAGCGTTTGCGTTACCATTTCTGTTTTCATTAACATTTGCGCTCTTGTTTCTCTTACCGTTTGTGTTACCATTTACCTTTGCATCACCATGTGTGTTACCATTTGTATTTGTGTTTGCATTACCATTAGCGTTACTATGTGACAAAAAATTCACTATTTATAGTGCTCATTCTCGAAAATTCTCTTGTTCTCAGCAACTGGAATGACAGGACATGGGAAGCCCCTTTGGATTCCCTTTTATCACTCCCCTGCAATTTGCAGCTGGGATCTGGTGCAAAAGTTTGTTCGTTTACAAAGAACAGACAGAATTTAGATATCCCCACAGGACGTATCACAGGTGTAAGGAATGTTCCTGACTAGATTACATTTCAGTATTCTCCTATACTGCACCACCTCAGCTTGTTTACACATGGGATGGGGTGAGAGTTAGGACCGATGACTCCAACACACACCCCGATGCCTGTTGGTGGGGGCGGGGTATGGTGCAAGGGGAGTAGGAACCCTAACTTTGAATTTCCTCACTTTTCTCGCTGTGGAACAAACCTAGCTGATGCATTAAACAGAGTTTTTTGCCATGAATATATATATATATATATATACACACACATACATATATATACATACATATTTTTTTGTTATTGTTATACAACACACTGAACTATGCCCTGGTAAGGTCATCAAAAATAACATGAAACACTGAAATGTAATCTAGTCAGGAACATCCCTTACACCTGTGATACATCCTGTGGGGATATCTAAATTCTGTCTGTTCTTTGTAAACTAACAAACTTTCACATCAGATCCCAGCTGCAAATTGTAGGGGAGTGATGAAAGGGAATTCGAAGGGGCTTCCCATGTCCTGTCATTCCAGTTGCTGGTTCCAAATGATTGTTGTCCTTGCCCAGATCCAAAGTGAACATTTCTACCACAGCCGGCCCACCAGGGTCTGAATTAAGGGTCTTCTGACCATCTCTAGAGCGCTGTCTGAGATTTCTTCATCCCTATCTGGGTAACCTAGTTGCACTCTCATGATTTCTAGTACCAGGCTGGCTCCCTCTGATCCCAGATTCAGAAACACATGCTGGCCTTCTGCTATTCTAGGAATGCAAGAACCAGAAAATTCAATCCCTTTGCTAGGAAAACACTTGATAAGGTTATGGAACTCAAAGTGCTGGTCCCCAATATACCAGTCCATAGAGGGCCACCTCGGGGCCCAACAGAAGTGCGCCATGCTTCCACGCTGCTTAAGGAGTAAAACTGGGCAGCCAGCTGTGAGGCAGCATGTCCCAGCTGGAGGGAGAGAGACCGCACAATCCAATGCTGCAGTGGTTTCTGCTGGTGGGCAGTGGGGGAGGGGTTGCTCTTTTGGCAGAGGCATACTGCATGCAATCAAGGCAACCCCCACCCCCCCCTACATACACTTGCTTGCTGCTTAGGGGATCCAGGGCAAAAAGAGGGAGGAAAAATCCTCAGCAGGATTAAGGACCAGCTCCCCACAGGCACACACAGACCACAGCTCCTGTCTCTCATCCCCACCTGTGATCCAGACCCTGGAAGTGAGGAGGAAAGGAAATGCTGGGGGGGGGGGAGGCTAACATCAGACAGACTAGGGTAAATCTTTGAGATGGCGGGTATTAGAGCTAGGGTGCTGGGCTGAAAAGGTCAGGCCTGGTGAAGATGGATACAAATGAGAATAAAAGAAAAATACAGGTCCACAGCAGAAGCTGTGAAATTCTGGGATAAGGGGTTGTAGTGCTGGAAGGCAGGGCAGGCAGGAGTATGGGAGTATGCCATTGGCCTTGTGATTGCTCTTGTTATGTCAGTGACTCTCAGGGGAGAGAGAGAGAAGAACAGGAGAAGATGAGTCAGAAGTCACGCTGAGAGCCACCACTCCTACTGCCTGGGTCCATCCTGATAGGGAGATGCGATAGCACACTTCGAGGTGTGCGTCCGTACTCCGATGTATGTACTTCTCAGGTGGTTGAAGGTACTCGGCTATGTCTTGTGCCTTACAATGTACCTGGGGCATGCATTTATTGATTTAGTTTTTGTATAACTGGAAAGAGGGACAAGGCAATTTTGTCTATTTTCAGCCTTGTCCTAGGGGTGTGGGGTGGGGGGATACCAATGAAAACTGACGTACTGAATCAGGTTAAGCTATTGGTGGTATTTTTAGTGAATGGGGGAAATCTGACCAGGACTCTAGTGAAATTCTCTTACTCCTTTTGATAAGTGCCATGGGATCTTTAACATCCGCCTGAACAATCGCCAGAACAGGCAAATGGGATCTCTGAATCAATCAATCAATCAATCAATCAATCAATCAATCAATATCTTTATTTAGCCAGGCAGAACACCATTGAGCAAGGCTCATTTACAAGCTGCACCTGGAGTAAATACACAACAACATGTAACAAAACAACAGTTGGAATAGACAAAAATACAATGGCAGTCAGTATACAGTATTTACAAGCAACATGGCATGGCATGGAATGGCAGTATCATGGGAGACATTAGAAGAGCACAAAAGCGGCATAAGTTACAAGTAAGGTGCAAGGTCAGGAAGTATGCAGCTGGATGAGCTCTTTGCAGATGACACAAAGATCTGCAACAGGGTTGATACACAAGGAGGCATGGAAAGGATGAGAAGGGACTTGGCAAGGTTGGAGGAATGGTTGGAAGTATGGCAGGTAGGATTCAATGCAAAGAAGTGCAAAATAATGCACCTGGGAAACAAAAACCCAGGGGAAGATTACACAATGGGGGTGAGGTAGTAACAAAAACCAAAAAGGAAAGGGACCTGGGGGTAATCATATCAGATGACCTTAAGGTTAGCAAGCAATGTGAGAAGGCAGTAGGGAGAGCTGGGGGTATACTGGGAAGCACAGGGAGAGGCATCACCAGCAGAAAACAGGAAGTTTTTATCCCTCTGTACAGACAGTTGGTGAGACCCCATCTGGAGTACTGCGTCCAGTTCTGGAGACCCCATCTCCGCAAGGACATAGACAGGATAGAGGCAGTCCAGAGGAGGGCATTATAATGGTGCAGGGTCTGCAAGAGAAGCCATATGAGGAGAGACTAAAGAGCTTAATATGTATACCCTTGAGGAAAGGGGGGACATGATAGAAATGTTTAAGTACCTCAGTGGAATCAACAAAGTCCAAGAGGGTAGCATCTTTCAGAAAAGAGACATGCAAGAACAAGGGGACACAATTTAAAGATGGGGGCGGTTCAGGGCAATGTGAGGAAGTATTTTTCACAGAGAGGGTGGATGCATGGAACAGCCTTTCTGAGGAGGTTGTGGGTCTAAAACAGTGCGGAATTCAAGAATGCATGGGACAGACATGAGGCAATTTTGTGGGGGGTAGGAAGAAGTAGGCTGTTGGTTAACTAGGATCTGCGGCTTATCCTGTAGGTAGGGAAATGGGCAGACTAGGTGGGCCAAGCGGTCCTTATCTGCCGTCAAAGTCTATGTTTCTATGGATGCAGTTTCTATACAAGGCAAGAACATACATGGCAATAAGGTAAAAATTGTTTGTATTGAACAAGAGGTTTGGTCAAGTAAATCATTGCATAGTCATTGTGAGGTCTACGTAGCCAGGACAGTGTAAGCACAGGGTGTGCCGAGGTTAGAGGTGGTAGACAAGAGTTAGAGAGGGAAGAGGTGCTCAGGGCAAGATGTGGGAGAGGTGTGGTACCTGCAAGAAGGCATAGTATTACACCGGGCAGGTACGGTAGGTCTAAAGGGCATGGCGAGGGTATGGAAACAGATAGGCAGGCAGAGAAGGGTAGAGTCTGACTTGGGGGTGTCAATGCCAGAAACAGTTGCAGGTCTCCAGAAAGGATCATTGAACAAGGTTTAATGTCTCATGGAAAGACGGCACCTCAGGAGTGCAGCACCCCCCCCCCATGCTGCACTGTAGTGTCAGTCTTGGGATTTTATCCCAAGTTCCTGGTGTGGGACTAGAACCCAGGTATATAAGAACCCGACTGCACACCCTGTCATGTGTTATCACTTATATAGTTAGTCAGTAATGGATGCAGATACCAGCATTCCCACTAGCACAACCGCAACTTTTATAGATTTCAAATGGTCATCAGGTGGGCGGGGGCACTCTGAAACTGTTGCTATGCAAAGCTGATGTTATTTCAGTTACCTCGAGGCTGGCAGTGCGAAAGAGTGGGGTTGAGACACTGTACAAGGATTCCCTTTGTTTCTAATGAGGTTTTGGGATGGGGGGTGGGTGGTCGAGGACTTTGTGGAGCTTGCAGGAGCTCACTGACACTCTATTGCAAGGCAGGCTCCCATTAAGCGAGAGACAAGTTTCGTAAATTAAAGCTAGAGCTAAGAACAGCTGCGTAATTAGTTCTGCTAATTCTGATGAGTATTAATGGAAAATATGCTGACGAACGTGCTTCACAGCACACAGATGGATCCTTATGTACAAATGGCGCGTCCAGCTGACGGTTCTGTCTTAGACACAGTTCCAGATCTAACCTGTGCCGAACCTGAGAGTGTGTGGGGTCTGGGTGTTAGAGCACCAGCTGGGAAACAAGGGGAGCCAGGTTCAAATCTCATCAGAGCCACCTGCTCACTCTGTGACCCTGAGCAGCTCACGTAACCTCTCAGTGCTTCAGCCTACTTAATTGTAACAGTGGGTACAAGCAGGACCACCCATGGAACAAGAGGTATTGCATCCTGGGTAAAAAAAAAAAAATTATTAAAAAAAAAATATTTTCCATTTCAGTTCAGTCCAGTCCAACCCAGCCCAGTCTGGCACAGTCCATCATAGAACAAGATACTGGCCCAGATCACCCTTGGAAACGGACATTGGCTGCTCACAGGCCTTCCTGGATGCAAGCAGCGAATAATGGGTAGGCAACTGTGTGTTATGGATTTGTTTTACACACCCGAGGTTTGTGATGACCCATAAACCTTGACAGCTAAGCTCAAGAGATTCATGAGGTCATCGCACATTGAGGGGGTATAAATAAAAATCCAGAAGAACACAGTTGAGTATCCTTTATTGTTTAAAATTATTAGTGCAGGGAGTGAATCTAAGTTAGTGTGGCAGTTCTGTGAGACACACACACACACACACAGTTTGTCTTTAACAAATGAAACTGTTGAACTGCGCTTAAGTTGTGGTGTAGGAAGTAAGCCACAGTCCCACTGGTGAGTGCGCTGGGTCAGACTCATGGTTCCCTAAACTCAATGTACAGTAGGATCAACCAGATACGGTTTACGCTGGCCAGGTGGCACTGAGGGTTGAGGCACAGGATGCCACATCTCACGCCACGTCAGTGACCTGGGTTCGGGAATGGACTCGGGTCATTCGTGGGTTGACTGTGGGAGGTAAGGATTGAGCATCCAGAGGACTGCTCTCCTTCCTGGGGGGGGGGGTTTGTGCTGCGCATGTCAGCACAACAAGAGGGGGTCCGGCCCATGCCCAGGGTGCTTGGCTGCCTCTGTGGAAGTAGAGACAGGTGCCACGCCCATTGCACAGGTGCGGGCAGAAACAAACAGAGGAAAATACTGGGACTCGGCAGGACCCATGATGGTCCCGATGGGCCGGAGGACATACCCCTCGGGGGGGGGGTTGTAGCCCCTGCCAGGTTCTCGGAGGTGGTGATAACAGAGTGATAAAAAAAAAAACATATATTTTACAAGCTGTAAAAGCAGGATCAAGTGGATAAATGCTAAAAAAAAAAAAAAATGAGTAGAAGACATTTACCTTAGGGGAACCTTGAGCTGCTCTAGTGGTCACTGCTAGGTGGCCAGTGGAGCCGCCATGTTTACAAAATTGTTCAGTCTGCTCACATGCAGTATGGCAATGAGGTAGTGCAAAGAAAGGAACTGACGGAAAGTTAAAGGGAACGTCCAGGTCCCATCGGGCCCATCTCTGTATGAAGTGGGCCCGATTAGTAGTTTCATATATATATATATATATATATATATATATATATATATATATATATATACAAACAGTTTTTGTGCTTACTCCTCTATATTTTATTTAAAATTCTATCTGGTTGATCTTGCGCCCTCCCTGCCAGCATTTTAAGTCTCAGAGTCCCTCCCGGTGCACCCACAACCACCCGCGGCTGTCCTCAGTATGACGTGTCTTGCGGTGATCAGCCGGAGTGCTTCCATAGCATTACAGTATTGGCAGTACTTTTAGGTAGCTCCAGTTTGGAGCAGATGTGTCTCCATGATAAACGGGGACCAGGTGCAGACTGACAGGCACCCTAACAGTCTGTACTTGGTCTCGGTATGACACAGACACATTCAGGATCCAAACCAGAGCTATCTGAAGCTATCTCAAGCTATCATTCTCTCTTTGCCTCTCTTTACCTCTCTCCTGTCTCTCCCTCCTTCTTCCTCTTACTCTCTTTACAATGCTTGCTCTCGCTCTTGTCCCCTTCCTCAAATGAAATCTACTGCTGTCCAGGCTGCCTTCTCATTTCGTTTCCCTAAACTTTAGGGTTCCCTTCCCCCCTTCTAATTATTCTGTGCCTCCCTTTCCTGCACTTAAAGCTCTCCCCTGTGAGTTCTCTACTCACTCCTGCCGTTGCTTCTGATATTTGGTTAAATTCTTACCTGTAACTTACCAAGTTTCTCTGTCCCTCAGCACTTCCCCACTTTCCCAGTATCATTCATTCGCCCTTTCTTTTTTTGTTAAACAGATAACTATTTCATTGCTCTTTTGATCAGTTCCACAAATTATTGAATGTATGCTTGAAGCCACTACTGTTTCCGCCTCCACAACTTCCACTAACAGTCTATTCCAGGCATCTACAACTCTTTCACTGAGGTAGTACTTCCTCACACCCCTCCTAACCCCCCCCAGCTTCATCACATGCTCACTGGTTCTGGTGCTCCTCCTCCTCCTCATGTGAAAGAGACTGCCCTCCTGCACCCTGTTCACCCCCCCCCCGAGGTACTTGTAGGTCTCTGTCATGTATCCTCTCGCTGTACTATCTTCCAGGGTGTACATGTTGAGATCCCTCGGTCTCTCCTCATAGGGCTTTTGGTGCAATCCCTGCACCATTTTAGTCGCCCTCCTCTCGACAGCCTCCAGCCTGTTTATGTCCTTTCTGAGATGTGGCCTCCTGTACTGGACATGGTACTCCAGGTGGGGTCTCACCAGTGACTGATACAGTGGCAACACCACCTCCCTCCACCTGCTGGAGATCTCTCTCCTTGTGCATCCCAGCATCTCACTGGTCTATGCACTACTTTTTCACACTGCCCTGCCACTTTCAGGTCATCAGATATGATAACCCCAGGTCCCTTTCCTGTTTTCTGACTGACAGTGTCTGCCCCCATCCCATACTTAGTTGTTGGGTTCCTATGTCCTAGGTGCATGATTTTACGCTTTTTGGCTTTGAACCCCAACTGCCATGCTCTTGATCACTCCTTGAGTTTCCTAAAATCCCTACGCATTCTTTCCACCCGTTCCCGATTGTCCATCCTATTACAGATTTTTTATCACGTGCAAAAAGGCTTCCCTTCCCTTCCAGCGCATTTGCAATAACACTTATGAAGACACTGAAGAGGACCAGTCCCACTGGTAAGCCCTGCAGCACCCTGCTGGTAACTCTCCCATGCGTGCCTAACCACTGCCCTGTGTCTCCTATCCAATAACCAATTTCTAACCCAGTCCACCACTTTGAATCCCACCCCTCGGCTGTTCAATTTCTTAATCGGTCTTCTGTGCAGCACAGTGTCAAAGGTCTTGCTCAAGTATAGATAAGCCATGTCCACTGCCCTCCTCTCATCTATTTCCCTGGTCACACAGCCAAAGAATAAATCAGATTTGTCTGGTATGACCCCCCCAACCCCCATGAATCCATGCTGCCTTTGGTTTGTTCATTCCAGATACTCTATCAACCTTTCCTTTAACAGGGTTTCCATTCATTTCCCACCACTGAGGTAAGGCTCACTGGCCTATAGTTATTAGACTCTTCCGTGTTGCTGCCCTTATGTAGAGAGACCACGTCTGCTCTCCTCCAGTCCTCCAGAATCATGCCTGGAGCTGCTGAACAAGGCCATCAGCGGTGCAGACAGCACCTCCCTGAGTTCTTTCAGTACCCTTGAGTGTATCCCATCTGATCCCATAGCCTTGTGCACTTTAAGAACTGCAAGTCCCTTTAGGACTCTTTCCCAAGAAAATGGACTTGAGTCCGTCTCATTACCCCCATGGATGCACAAGGATGTGGGAAGTGCCTGCTTAAACATGACAAACCATGAACCACAGAAGAAATGCTGCACACGCCCACAAGATTTTTGTTATCTATAGTAATACACTCCAGGATACCCTGTGCCATGAATGTATCACAGCCTAAAGTTTCTTCTGCTGTGCAGGTGGTCCGTACTGTATAGAGTTTACACACCTTCACTTCAGTCCAAACCTGTAGAAGTTGATTTGTGATTCAACTCTTGGCAGTGCTTCAAAATGTGAAATGTTAATGGCTAAGAGTAGCCCGGAGTGAATTTCTACAGATAAGATTTATGTTAATCTGGTCATGGAGACAACTCTTACAATTGTAAAAGCGGTCTTACACTCATTCTGAGGGTATGAAAACCACAAACCAAATGTCAGCTGCAGCCATATTAATATTATTGATCAAGTTTGATCATTACTAGAAAATTTTAAAAATCCAGATACATTTACCCATTTCTGGGGTACCTGCACAGGAGATCTTTTTTATATAATAAGGATGTTTCATGGGGAGGCGACAAGAGCATCTTAATTGAATGGGAGCTCTCCCTTGATCTATAACCTTGAGTTCAAATCTAATTGGGTGAGGGTACAGTCTTTCTTTTGTGGCACATGTAGCCCACTCCCTCCCTCCCCAGTGTCTAGGGGTATGAATGGTGGTAACGTCTGTGGGGGGCGGCCACAGTAGAAACCAAACTGATGACTTACACTGGGATCCTGGGGTGCAGCAACCTCTGCAGGCAAGGTGGAAAGGAAACATACATTAGCAGCTCCAGCTAAAGAGCTGCTGATACCACAATGAAAACTTTAAAAAACATGATAATTAGGTACAATTCTATTTGCATTCCATTTGTAGTCCTCTTATTTCTTCTCCACATTATTTATTACTGTGGAAATTTGCATGAATATTTGCTCTTTATCCCTTAGAGTTCCTTTAAAGTCCATCTGTTTCAGGGCCGGCCCAGTGGCGCTGAGGGTTGAGGCGCTGGATGCCACACCTGACTAACACCATACCCGGGTTCGGGAACCAGCCTGGGTCGTTGGGGGTCGGCTGGGGTGGAGAAGGATAGAGCGCCCGATGGCAGCTCTCCTTCTCCGGGGGGGGGAGGGTAACTGCAGGCTCCTGCTGCAATGCCGCCACCTGGGGGAGCCCGGGTGGATGGCGCGGTAGCTGGAGCAGCAGTCAGCAGATTGGGTGACGGTCGGCAGAGGGGTGGAGCAGGAGGTACGTCTCAGCGTGCCTCCTAGCTCATAGCCCCTCATTGCATGCTGATGTCAGGAGGAAGGAATCAGGAAAACACCTTGCTCCTCCTAGGCGAAGACGCCCACTGGACATCTCGGGGCTCAGACAGACTCCGCTGTGCTGGATCCACATACATACAGAGTGCTGGTTTGAGAGAGGTAGCCCGGGATACCTTCCATTTCTACCCGGGGGTATACCGGGGTCTCAGGGAGTGTGTGTGGACGAGGTGCTCTATGGGCAGATCACAACGGGGTCGGGAGGGTCCACAGAGGACATTGGAGAGAGTGGAGGGAGGAGGCAAGATAAGTAGCATAAACACAAGGTTAAAAAAAAAAAAGTCCATCTGCCTCTAGAGCTGACTCTCTACTGCATGTCATAATCCTCTGTTATGACATCACAGTCGGTTGCCATGAGACTAACTGCAATGTCACAAGCAGTGCATTATGACCTCAGGTAGGGAGAAAGCAACAAGAATAGATAAACTCTTCAGGAGCAAAGATGCTATTTTCCTGCAAGTGACCTCATTAATAAATAATGGTGAAGAGAAATACAGACCTAATGTGAAAAACAAGCCTAACTGTGTCTAAATACTATATTTTGTTAAAGTTCTCCTGCAGGTGTCAGCTGCTCTTTAAAGTGACAATAAAATGCAACACATGCAAAACAACAAGCAAAGGATGCTTTAGTAACAGTTAATAGCTCAAGGAGCTTTACAGGGAAACATTCCACAGGGGGGCTTGCAGCATAGGACAGGAGAGTCCATTATATCAAAGTCCCAACTCTGTTCTCCGGTTCATACACAGTGTCCATATCCGTGGGGTGTAAACTGGATGACTCCTAAAAGCAGGCAGCACGTATTTCACACTGAGCAATTTCGGAAAAACCCAACATACTCCCAAAGGCGGTGTTTCACTTTGCTCCTGGGTTGTCTCTCTCTCTCTCTCTCTCTCTCTCTCTCTCTCGCTCTCTTTGTCTCTCTCTTGCAGGACCCCAACTGAAATGTCCTCCACTTGGCCATAACTTCACATCTTGAGCGACTGTCCCACAAACTACGGGACACGTCCCCAAGGGTTAGTTTGTCGCTCGCCACATAGTGACCATAATGTAGAAAGCAGAACTCCATCTGAGACCCTACATATTCCTTTCAGGCCACAGATCCTTGCAACTTGAGCTCCTGGGGGCTCGCAGCTCTTGGTGGTAGATTCCCACTGGGGACACAAAGTCCCAAACACTCTCTCTGCTCAGCCATCCACTCTGTCATAACTTGGATTCGGACCCACAACAGCCACATAACTTGTCATATTGCAGGCTCACAGTTTCCCTGCAGGGAGAAAAGGGCTTCTACTCTATACATGGCTGCCACCATGTCGTCTCCATGGGCCTTCTGTCTTCCACAGTAGACTCCCAAAATTTGACGAACTGAGTGGGCAATCCGCCCTGCTCCTCCTATACCACTAACTCCTTCCCACCTTCGCACTTCCACAATGACCAAAAAGGCCATCCCCCAGGGTGCTCTTAAAGCAGACAGCCCCCTGGAGGTGGAAAATTTAACCCTTCAAGGGCCTGGGCTGCTATACTCCAACCAAATATCCAATGGTGTACAAATTAGTACACTGACCCTGGCACTCTAACCCCAGAGGGGGGTTACACACATAATGTTTATATAAAAAACTGTAACAAAAACAATAAATACTGAGCCGGAAAGGCATTTTCATCTCAGGAGATTGCCATTTCATATTTCCCTTTATAATCCCAAAGGTTACATAATTTGTCTGATTTATGTCAATCAGATTGTCAATTGGATACATTTGCTTTATTCCTCTGCTTGCATGCTCAGTGTTACCATACCTGTGTGCTCTCGGTATGCAATTTTTTGTATTGTTTATTTCATGTTATCATATTGTAAATACTCCTTTCCACCCCACCCCCAGGACGCAACTGGAATTGAGCGTTACAGCGTTCAGTATGCCTTCCTGGTAAAACTTTTAAATAAATAAATAAATAAATTAGGAATCATTGGTTATAGCCATATTTCCTATACTAACAAAGAAAATTAAGATCAGCAGAGACTAGTCTTGGCCCATCAGGTCTCCCTGCTTCATACGCATGAAACAGTACACTGTGTAAACAAACACGAATTTACTGGGATTCCCTACCCACGGTACTACCCAGGGCACACTGTGATTCCCTACCTACTGTACTACCCTGGGCACACTGTTTATTTTAATTTTGGTAACCGGGTAGACCCACTGAGACCATGACAGTCCCTTTTTCAGGGGCGACCCGGCATTAGTTACCGATAAACATTCCATAGATTTGCACGTCTTACAGGCAGGCAGTCCACAGATTTTTGCACATATTAGAACAATCAGCATTACAGAGAGTGTGGATCAATGAATTTCTCGCACTAACAATGTTCGTATCACAATTACTGTTCACATTTTGGCTGTGATTCCCTACTCACGGTACTACCCAGAGTACACTGTGATTCCCTACCCACTGTACTACTCAGAGTACACTGTGCTTCCCCACCCACTGTACTACCCAGGGTACACTGTGCTTCCCTACCCACTGTACTACCCAGGGTACACTGTGATTCCCTACCCACTGTACTACCCAGAGTACACTGTGATTCCCTACCCACTGTATTACCCAGAGTACACTGTGATTCCCTACCCACTGTACTACCCAGGGTACACTGTGATTTCCCACCCACTGTACTACCCAGAGTACACTGTGATTCCCTACACACTGTACTACCCAGAATACACTGTGATTCCCTACCCACTGTATTACCCAGAGTGCACTGTGATTCCCTTGTCAAACAGACCTCAGTCCAGGCTTACCTTGAAGGCCTGTACTATTTTGATAGCCACTGAGTCCATCTATAGGCTGATCCATAGGTTCATCACCCTCTGGGAGAAGCAGAGCCTCCTAACGTTACTCTTAAATTATGACATTTAAGCTGCAGAGCAAGTCTCTGAGTCCTGCAGGAGCATACCAGATAAAACACCCCCAGCTACACCACAATGTCCTTACCTTAGAATGTGACTGACTGAGATAATTTCTCCTCAGCCCCCTTTTCATCAAAACGAACATGTTTAGGGCCTGCAGTCTCCCCTCATGGTTATAGTTTTTTCTCTATACCCATGATCAATTTTGGGACCCTGCACTGCACCCTCTCTGCTGCTCAATGTCTTTTTGTATTGTGGAGCCCACAGCTGCATATAGCAATCCAGGTGGGGCCTGACCAGGGCCTTACACAGTGGTAAGATTATGTTCCCCTGTCCTTGAGGTCACCACCTAATGCACCCCAACAACCTTCTAACAATAATGTAACAAGTACTCCATCTTGTTATTATTTACACATGACATTTACACAGTGGGCAATATAACAATAGTAACAAGTCATCCCTCGTGTTATTATATATACAGTGGGCAATATAACTATACTAACAAGTCATCCCTCATGTTATTATTTACACAGTGGGCAGTATAATTATAAAGTAACAAGTCATCCCTCGTGTTATTATTTACACAGTGGGCAGTATAACTATAGTAACAAGTCATCCCTCATGTTATTATTTACACAGTGGGCAGTGTAACTATAAAGTAACAAGTCATCCCTGGTGTTATTATTTACACAGTGGGCAGTATAATTATAAAGTAACAAGTCATCCCTCGTGTTATTATTTACACAGTGGGCAGTATAATTATAAAGTAACAAGTCATCCCTCGTGATATTATTTACACAGTGGGCAGTATAACTATAAAGTAACAAGTCATCCCTCGTGTTATTATTTACACAGAGGACAGTATAACTATAAAGTAACAAGTCATCCCTCGTGTTATTATTTACACAGTGGGCAGTATAACTATAAAGTAACAAGTCATGCCTTGTATTATTATTATTTACACAGCGGGCAGTATAACTGTAGTAACAAGTCATCCCTCATGTTATTATTTACACAGCGGGCAGTATAACTATAGTAACAAGTCATCCCTCGTGTTATTATTTACACAGCGGGCAGTATAACTATAAAGTAACAAGTCATCCCTCGTGTTATTATTTACACAGCGGGCAGTATAACTATAAAGTAACAAGTCATCCTTCGTGTTATTATTTACACAGCGGGCAGTATAACTATAAAGTAACAAGTCATCCCTCGTGTTGTTATTTACACAGTGGGCAGTGTAACTATAAAGTAACAAGTCATCCCTCGTGTTATTATTTACACAGAGGACAGTATAACTATAAAGTAACAAGTCATCCCTCGTGTTGTTATTTACACAGTGGGCAGTATAACTAGAAAGTAACAAGTCATCCCTCATGTTATTATTTACACAGCGGGCAGTATAACTATAAAGTAACAAGTCATGCCTCGTGTTATTATTTACACAGCGGGCAGTATAACTATAAAGTAACAAGTCATGCCTTGTATTATTATTTACACAGCGGGCAGTATAACTGTAGTAACAAGTCATCCCTCATGTTATTATTTACACAGCGGGCAGTATAACTATAGTAACAAGTCATCCCTCGTGTTATTATTTACACAGCGGGCAGTATAACTATAAAGTAACCCGTCATCCCTCGTGTTATTATTTACACAGCGGGCAGTATAACTATAATGTTACAAGTCATCCCTCATGTTATTATTTACACAGTGGGCAGTATAACTATAGTAACAAGTTGTCCCAAATGTTATT
Organism: Neoceratodus forsteri; assembly: GCA_016271365.2. NCBI lineage: Eukaryota > Metazoa > Chordata > Ceratodontiformes > Ceratodontidae > Neoceratodus > Neoceratodus forsteri. The sequence continues at coordinate 84,672,855 of JADMNL010000034.1, forward strand.
ATTTACACAGTGGGCAGTATAACTATAAAGTAACAAGTCATCCCTCGTGTTATTATTTACACAATGGGCAGTATAACTATAAAGTAACAAGTCATCCCTCGTGTTATTATTTACACAGTGGGCAGTATAACTATAAAGTAACAAGTCATCCCTCGTGTTATTATTTACACAGTGGGCAGTATAACTATAAAGTAACAGGCCATCCCTCGTGTTATTATTTACACAGTGGGCAGTATCACTATAGTAACAAGTCATCCCTCGTGTTATTATTTACACAGTGGGCAGTGTAACTATAGTAACAAGTCATCCCTTGTGTTATTATTTACACAGCGGGCAGTACAGCTAAAAAGTAACAAGTCATCCCTCGTGTTATTATTTAGACAGCGGGCAGTATAACTATAAAGTAACAAGTCATCCCTCCTGTTATTATTTACACAGCGGGCAGTATAACTATAGTAACAAGTCATCCTTCATGTTATTGTTAACACAGCGGGCAGTATAACTATAGTAACAAGTCATCCCTCATGTTATTATTTACACAGCAGGCAGTGTAACTATAAAGTAACAAGTCATCCCTCGTGTTATTATTTACACAGCGGGCAGTATAACTATAAAGTAACAAGTCATGCCTCGTGTTATTATTTACACAGCAGGCAGTATAACTATAAAGTAACAAGTCATGCCTCGTGTTATTATTTACACAGCAGGCAGTATAAATATAAAGTAACAAGTCATCCCTCGTGTTATTATTTACACAGCGGGCAGTATAACTATAAAGTAACAAGTCATCCCTCGTGTTATTATTTACACAGCGGGCAGTATAACTATAAAGTAACAAGTCATCCCTCGTGTTATTATTTACAGAGAGGGCAGTATAACTATAAAGTAACAAGTCATCCCTCATGTTATTCTTTACACAGCGGGCAGTATAACTATAATAACAAGTCATCCCTCGTGTTATTCTTTACACAGTGGGCAGTATAACTATAGTAACAAGTCATCCCTCGTGTTATTCTTTACACAGTGGGCAGTATAACTATAAAGTAACAAGTCATCCCTCATGTTATTCTTTACTCAGTGGGCAGTATAACTATAGTAACAAGTCATCCCTCATGTTATTCTTTACACAGTGGGCAGTATAACTATAGTAACAAATCATCCCTTGTGTTATTATTTACACAGTGGGCAGCATAACTATAAAGTAACAAATCATCCCTTGTGTTATTATTTACACAGTGGGCAGCATAACTATAAAGTAACAAGTCATCCCTCGTGTTATTATTTACACAGTGGGCAGTATGACTATAATGTTACAAGTCATCCTTCGTGTTATTATTTACACCTCACATTTACACAGTGGGCAGTATAAGTAAGCAACAAGACACGATGGGGTGTGCATTAGACACTTCTAATGCACAGCCAGGTGTGTTGTAAGGCACGCAGCCACAAGCCGAGTGCCTTCTGCCCCTGGCAGTGCATTAGAAGTGTCTAATGTGCATTCCCGAGTGTCTTATTGCGCTTATAAAATGGGACTGTGTATTTTAACTTAAGGTGAAAATTAAAATTAGGAGGTTTACACAAAAGAAAGGTATTTTTCTTTAATGTATTTTACATAAAATAGTTCCTCCACCTGTAAAATGTTTGATGCATTTTTTTATTTGAGGCCTTGTGTCCTAAGTAACCTTCCATAGTTGTTGTTTTACACTGAGTAGTTCATAGAACTCCCCCTGCCATTACATGTAAATCAACTAATAAGCACATATACACACACTATCTTACAGCTTAATTTAAATTGAAACATTCATTTATTATTGTTTGTGCTGTTTGCTTTATGCACATCTGAAAGCACTGGCTTAGGCCCTGTACACATCAGGCTATTTAAAACGTTTTAAGGTGCTTAAAACGTTTTAACTAGCGCAAACACGGTGCCCGTTTGCATTTAAGCACGGTTTCAAAGCGTGTTAGGAAACCGTGCTTAAACCCTGCTGGGAACTAGTTTCAAGTCTGTTTTTAAACACAGTTTGATGAGGGACAGCATGTTACCCTGTAGTGTGGACAGGTGTCTGCATACTGCTCCTCTAGGAAGTGTGTTAACAGTTGTGGAGAACCCGTTTTTAAAAACGTTACTGGAGGCAGATGCGGACGGGAGTTGACCTTGTTACAACCGAGTTCATACTCGGTGAAAAATAATGTGGATGGGCTGCTGTGGTGAGTTTAAAAATGTTATTTAAAATGTTTTTTAAAACAGTGCAAATCTTCATCTCTAATGTGTACAGGGCCTTAGTTATGTGGGGTGCTCGGGGAGAGTGTGCTCTATAAGAAACCACTGAAGAGCACACTCCAGAGGTTTATTCTTGTTTTACTCTTTTTTTTTAAATTTTATTTTCCTGAGAGAAAAATAGTTGCACAGTGTGAATCACTTGGTGGATAGCAGCAGTCCTGGAAGTAAACGCAGCGGGATGGGGGTGCTGGAGATGGGTATGTTCAGATTACCTTTAGTTGATAAATAACAACAACAACAAAAAGTCTGGAGATAATTTTAAAAGTATTAACATTGCATGATAATGAGGCATCATTATCCAGGAAACTAGAAAAAGTTCAAGTTGTTTCAGCATGAGTAGGAGTGTCAGACCGACAAGGTACACAAAACCAGCATTGGAAAGTGGGGAAGGAGTGAGCTGTTGAGCGTGGGGCAGGTGGAGCACATGAACAGTTACCGGCATTACTGACAGAGTGAGAGCAAGTGCGTAGCTTATGTTCAGCTTCTGTTTTTTGTTTTTAGGCTTTTCAAGGCAGCATATAGAGAAATACGTTTTGTTTTTGCTGATCGAATGGTGGTGAAAAGGGAGTAAGTGGCGAGAGTGAGTGAGTGGGCTGGTGGGTGGGGGAGGGACCAAGATGAATAAAACCTGATTTTTGAAACTGTTGTTTGTAATCATCTGAGTGCTCTCTTCTGTTACTTTTAAAAACATCTACTGTAATTATATCAGACTTGCCAGGACAGGGCAATCGAGTTGACGTCTGACTTGCCTTGACAGAGCGATCAACGGGGGTGCGACAGCCGCAGTTGGGATCATGCCTGGAAGAACAATTGTGACAGAAATATTAGAGGACATGGTACTTAATTTGAATACAAAAAACTACAAATCCGACTTACATTTGAGTTAATTTAAAGTTTGTATAAACTAATTCATTAGTAATGACTTTCTCATGTGTGTCAATAAGACTGTTTGTATGTGTGGACTAAGGGAGGGAGAAAAATGGCGTCTGACAATTTATGAAAGTTCAGTTGGCTCATAGATTTCTTTCTTTCTTGTCCTGCCTTCACCTAGCCAGCACTTGTTTTTAGCCATTCATTAGACACTTCTAATGCACGGTTATCAACCGGTCAGGACACTGGATTTTCTCTGGCCATTTTATAAATGTATTGTAACAAGTCATCCTTTGTGTTATTATTTGCACCTCACATTTGCATTGCGGGCAGTATAACTACAATGCAACACATGCACTCTATGAACTCCGTAGTGTCCTCCCTCCCTGTCACTCCCACCAGCTGCACTATTGACCATATCCCTAAAGATGGTGATGACAGAGTCGGGCAACACAGCCCTTCCTCCCTTGAAACAGAAAGCATCCTTTGGGGTACTCAATCCTCCTGCCCCAGGTTGGTCCCGATATCCCAGGATCATTCTCTAGCCTGGGTCCCTCAGTCATGAGCGGTTGCCTTACTGCTTTCCTGACAGGCCAGCCTTGATTTCTTACTTTTCTGTTCAGAACACAGCCAGTTGGTAATTTAGACTTTGAATTTCTATGCAAAATGAAGACATCAGTTTGTGAAGAAAAGTGCCTCCTGTCATATGTATGTCATTTCTCTTGTCAAGTGCCTGAATATGGAAAGTACTGAATTAATGTCTGACCACCATGTACCAATGCTGCCTGGAGTCTGCTAGGGACTCACCTGCACTAGGGCATTGACCCCTCCTCACCTCAACACGTCTGATGGCCAGAAGTTCAAACCCCAGCTGCGTCCCCTTCATGCAGTGATGCAATAAGCTAGGCCAAGAAAGAAGGCACCATTGAAAATGACGTCTGATCACTGGCTTCTGTGGAGTTACCAGCTCCTCCCATTCCAGCAGTAACCCCTGTAGACAGTGGTGTAGGATCACTGGTTGCTGGGGAGTTCACAACTCTGTCAGCCCTAGCCACTACCAGCAGGAATCACTAGAAAGACTAGTGTCGGAGCACAGGCTGTGAGGGGACTCACTGCTTTGCTAGTCCCAGCAAGAGTTTCTGTAAGTAGCTGGGTTGGAGCACTGACTAAGGAGGGGCTCACAGCTAGTGCATTCCCAGTTGCTCCCAGCATGAGTCACAGTAGGTAATGGTGTAGGAGCACTGACTGTGGGAAGCTTGCAGCAACTCCAGTACCAGTCTCTCCCAGCAGGGGTCACTGTTTACAGTAGTGTTGGAGCACTGGCTCTGCAGGAACTCACAGCTACTACAGTCCAAGCCTCTCCCAACAGGGGCCACTGTAGACAATGGTGTAGGAGCATTGTCTGTGGAGGAGCACGCAGCTACTCCTGTCCCAGAATCAACTAAAGTAGGAGGAAGGGGCTAAATGTGAATTTATTTTTAAAAGGTGTCCGCCTTGTACCTTTAGACACATTTACCTTACTGAATAACAGACTTGGTTCCAGTTTTTTTTATTTCATTTATTTTTGCGTATTTGTTGTACTATCTAATTAATCCAGGAAGCGCCGGCATGATGAAACATTTTTTCCCACAGATGTCCGCATTGCTGCGCGCTCTCCTCATCTGGGTAGTCTCATGCCCCGGGACTGGCTGGACATATCAAAGGCATCACAAGAACACAGCTGTTCCCTGTCACCCTCACATTACTCAGCACCAAACTCAGGCCCACCCCTTCCCCACTCTGAGAGGCTTTCAAAGACAAATCTGCTAGTCATACACTTACACTCTCCAGTTTTGTGAGCTACATGTTTCGAAAACATGTGTGGCTTCATCCGACAACACTTTCTCTTCCCAAGTGGCTACAAAAGCTCTCAGATTTCCACAGTCAGTCCAAATGCTGTGCTGTTGGTGTTGATATTTTCAGGGCTATACGGCCTTGACCCAGTAACCACAGATCCTTAAGGAAGAGGTGAAAAAATGGACCCACATTTCAGAGTGCAGGTCTACTACAAGTTGTTCTAAACTTCCTGTAGGAAACAATCTTTTCTCCCTCCCTTTGAAGTGAAGCATTAAGGAGAAATATCCATTATAGAGCCGGAACACCTGTGCTATAAACTTTACCACCCACTCCAGTTTTCACCACTAGAGGGCACAAGGTACTTGGTTTCTCTCAGTGACAATGACCACCATTGGAATAGCCAGGAACGGGCCCCAGAATGCTAGAGAAATCTGAAGCCCCTCAGAAGATAAAATCTAAACTACAGTAGGACAGACAATTAGAAAAGCTAGGAAGATGCTTTTTCTCTTTCTGTCTGAGAAATATTCTCTGTGGAAAAAAAAAAGGAAAACTGAATGCTTTTTTTGCTACAGTTTAAAGTTACCAAAAAAACCTTAAAAAATAACTGATGTACGCAACTGAAAAAACCGTGTGGATACTGACTAGCTGGCAGACGAGTGAAAGATGGGACTCGGAACCTAGAGAGCAAACTAAACCCTTTATAGCTAGTAATTCTAAGGATTAACCAATTAAGGGAAGGCCAAATTTTTTACCTTTCAAGGGACTGCTTCGGACAGAGCATTTACAGTGTGCCTCTCCGGTGTTTTTTTAATACGCGTCCTCTTTGCCAAGAATGGTGGCGTTGGGGGTAATGTGGTAAATTACCAAGAGAGACCTAGCTTTATATTCCAAGCTTGACTCCTTGCACTGAGCTAATGGTGTCTACAGCGGGCACTGCGGAGGCAAAACACTCAAACACTGCAGAATGGGAAATTACACCCTCCAGGAGAGCTTTGAAACACATAACATTTGGACACCATCCAGCTTTTATTTCACAGTAAATTTCTTCTCCCCATCATTTATTCCTGAAGTCATTTGCATGAAAGCATAAGCCTTCAGCAAGGCTAACAGGGTCACCCTGTAACTGGGGTCCGGGGCGTGCCTGTAAATGGTCCTGGGGACCAACGTACTTACCCGGTTACCAAATAAATAAATAAAACAGGGTGCTAGGGTGCATTAGGAGGGGATTCGACAGTAGGAAGTAGGAGGTACTGTTACCTCTGTATAGGTCCGTGGTGAGGCCACACCTGGAGTACTGTGGCCAGTTCTGGAGTCCCCACCTGAAGAAGTACAGGGACAGGCTGGAGACGGTGCAACCCTACACAAAATGAGGACACCAGTTCATGAAGACAGTGTCTCTTACCTGTTGTATGTATCTTGTTTCTTTTGTCAAGTGCCTGAAAATGGACGGTACGTAATTGTCTGACCGCTATATAACCTTGGTGTCTGACCACTCTGTAACTGTGTTGTCTGACCACTCTGTAACCATGTTGTCTGACCACTCTATAACCGTGGTGTCTGACCACTATGTAACCGTGGTGTCTGACCACTATGTAACCATGGTGTCTGATCACTATGTAATCATGGTACGTGGAGTCTGCTAGGGACTCACCTGCACTGGGGCATTGACCTCCCTCCTCCCAACACTTCTGTTAGCTAGAAGTTCAAACCCCATCTGCGTTCACTCAGGGATCAAGTGGTGTGATTGGAACCTTGAATGGTCACCATGTGGTGGAAAAATACAAAAGTTGGGAGATTGCCTGGAAGACCAAGAAGTCTGGAGCCATTGCAACAGTTTACTGGTGGTTGGGTTACCTGAGAGCACGGAGGGCCCAGGTGCAGTGCGTTTCATTCAACAGCTCTGTGAGAAGGTGGCGGGTCCCTCGCTGAACGGCCCTCAGCACATTGTGGAGTGGGCCTACTGTGCTCTGTGCCTAATGCCCAACCCAGGAGACAAGCTGTTCCTGTTTATTTTTCATCTTCTGAACTTTTTAGACAGAATATATATCCAGACCAAGGTGTGAGACACTAAGAAGATATGGTGGGAAGGGCAGCGGCTATAAATCTTCAACGATTTGAGCCCCCACGTTGTGATAAACAAGCAGAGTATCATGACAGCAAAGAAGTGCAAGATCATGCACGTAGGGAAGAGAAACCCTGAAGCCACCTATAGGCTGGGAGGGGAGTTGCTGGCAGTCACAAAGGAAGAAAGAGACTTGGGCATCATCATCACCGATGACCTGAAATCATCTAAGCAGACCTCTAAAGGAGTAGGTAAGGCTAGGGGGATGTTAGGGTGTATTAGTAGGGGTATCACAAGTCGGAAGAGGGAGGTAATAATCCCTCTTTACAAGACACTGGTTAGGCCCCATCTGGAGTGCTGCATGCAGTATTGGAGGCCACACCTTCACAAGGACATTAACCAAGTTGAGGCAGTCCAGAGAAGGGCAACCAAAATGGTGCAGGAACTGCATCAGAAAACGTATGAGGACAGATTAACGAAGCTCAATATGTATATCCTACAGCAAGGAGGGAGAGAGGTGATATGATTGAAACATTCAAACACTTCAAGGGCATTAACAAGGTGAAAGAGTCTAACATGTTTCAACATAAGAAAAATAGCAGGACAAGAGGACACAGCATGAGATTAGAGGGATGCCGATTTAAGGGGTAATGTGAGGAAGTTCTTTTTCACAGAAAGGGTGGTATATGCATGGAATGCCTACCTCAGGAAGTGGCGGATATGAATACAGTGCAGGGCTTCAAACAGGCATGGGATAGGCATAAGGGAGCAATACAGATGAGTATGAATAGATAGGTCACTGACAGAGCAAAGGCCGATGGCACATTCATAAGGTAGAAAAAGAAATGGGCAGACTGGATGGGCCTTGCGGTCCTTATCCACTGTCAGCTTCTATGTTTCTATGTTTCTATGACAGCAAGTCAAAGCTCTATGCAGCAGACATTAAATTCAAGATAGTGTATCTGGCAAAACTTATAGTAACCGCTAACAATGGCCAACCAGTTCCAGTCGGCCTCAGAGGCTAAGCAAGAAGTCACCAAGCCATTTCCTTTTCTTCATTGAATTATCCTTTGTGCTCTTCCAACTCCATTTAGCCCTTCAGTCCCTCCACCCTACCCAGCCCTGTCACCTACCATCCCTGGGACTGATCTCACCTCCCTTGTGCCCCCATGGATGACCCCCCCTCCATGGAAGAGCGTGCAGTACTGGCGCCCGTATCTGAAGAGGGACATTAAGTTACTGGAGGGGGTGCAGCACAGAGCGACAAAGATGATCAAGGGGCTGGAGGACTTATCATACGAGAGGAGGTTGAAGGAGTTGAACATGTACTTACTGGAGGAGAGACAGGGGAGACATGATTGAAACCTTTAAATACATGAAAGGAATAAACAAGACAGGTACAGAGGGGCTGTTCAAAGTAAGGGAGGGGAGGGCCACCAGGGGCCATGATATGAGACTGGAGCGAGGAAGGTTCAGGAGGGAGATGAGGAGACACTTTTTTACAGAGAGGGTGGTGGCTGGGTGGAATGCGTTACCTGCAGAAGTGGTATGCAGTAGAACAGTGGACTGCTTCAAACGAGGATGGGACAGGACAAGGGGGAGGGTTAATGAAGGGGAAGGGTGGAAGGGAGGGGCAGCTGTAGAATAAGGGGTGCTAGCTGCACATTCGAGCAGACTTGATAGACCTCTAGGCCTTTATCTGCTGGCAAATTTCGTATGTTCGTATGCCCAGGGGCCACCCCCTACCCCTGAGCAGAGTTTAGCATTGGTTAGGGAACAACAGCTTCAGTTAGTGGTGTGGGGCCTATGGCAAAATGGCAAGGTAGCAGTTGGCAGCCTTTGTGGTCGAGATTTTTCTTTTTCTTCCTTGCTTCTGAGTGTTGCGAGATGGTGCTCTGACACCGAGACATCAGAGCGCCAACACTCCTCTGGTTCTGTGGTACTGCCATCTGTGGTCACCCAGATGGCAGTATTGTGGCAGAGACCAGGATCCCTCCCTCCCCCGAGGAAGTAAGCATCTGTGGGACACTTAACCATCCTTTATTTCTTTCTTTATTTTATTTATTGGTGTTGGAATTACAAACCTCTGAGTCAGAGACTCATTTCCAAAGGCTCCACATCAGGAGACACACGTACAAACAATGTAGTAGTGTAGCACAACACATTACAGCACAATCACGACAGGTTTGATGTGTACAGAGAGCAAAAACAACAGCCAGGTGTGGGAGCCTAGGCAGTCTTACAGTGGGTGTTGTATATTTCAGAAAGAATATGTGCATTTTACAGGTGTACAGCTATCCTATACAGAGTAGTAGCTAAATTATTGGTATGCTAAGGCAAATCTGTACAGAGCAAAAGGTAGTTTGTGGGGAGACTTTGTCAGTGCCCAAGGACCCATTGGTGGGGCCCTGTTCAAGTGCTGGCCAGCAGAAATGAGGTCACCTAAATTGCCTGCCACAGCAGGAGTAAGGGAACTACTGTGGGCAGGAGCAAGTGCGGGAGGCCAGCAGGTGGTCCTTTAGGGCTACTCTGAAAGGACCAAGTTTAGCATGGCAGGAGACATGAATGGGCAGGGAGTTGAAACAGGTGGGGGCCCGGTCCAGAAAGGATCTCTGGGCTAGGGTAGTTCTGGCTCTAGGAACGACTATAGCATTTTTTTCTGAGCTATGTGAGAACACTGAGGGGGTAGAGGGTGTTAGGGCAGATGATATCCTGGGGGGGTAAGGCCAAGCAGTTTTTTTTTTGGCCATGAGGCAGGCCTGGTACTGTACCCTTTCATCAAAGTTTAGAAACTGGGCGAGGGAGTACAGGCTGCAAGTCTGGGTCACACAGTCTGCACCAGTTAGTAGTTTACAGGCTTTATTGAGCACTACTTTTAGCTCACCAGTGGCTGTGGCATCTGCCGCAGAGTAGACCAGCAAGCCATAGTCGATTAGGGACAAGACAGTGCGGTGATTGCTAACCTTACGGCTTCGGGGGGGAGGGAGGCAGGATTTGTGGTGATAAAGAAGACCGACACATGTGTTGGTCGCAGACGTGAGGGTGCTGATGTGTGTGTGTGGAATGTGAGAGCTGAGTCAAAGATGACACCCCGATCCTTGTAGGATGAGACCTGTTTGAGGGCGTAGAGTGAGTTGGATTGAATAGACAGCTGGGCAATTATAAGTTTGCTTTGGTGGTGAGCAAATAAGAGTTTTAGGTTTTTTTTAAGTTCAAGATCAGCCTATGCTTACTGAACCAGTGCTCAGCAAAACTGAAGGCAGTTTGGAGTGAGTGGAGGGAGGCACAGATAATGGTGTCATCCGCATATAAGAGGATCTTTTCGGTACACGCAGTGGAGAGAGCATTTAAAAACAAGCTGAAGAACAGAGGCCCCAGGATGGAGCCCAGTGGGACTCCACAGAGGATGGGGCATGTGCTAGAGACAGTGTTATTTATCCTTACACATTGTGACCTGGACGACAGGTAACTGGAGAACCAATCACACAGTCCTTGAGAGAACCCCATTTAGGTGAGGGAGTTGAGCAGGAGGGGGTAGCTGACTGTGTCAAAAGCCTTGGATAGGTCAATGAACATGGCTTCAGCAATGTGTCCTCTGTTAAGGGCAGAATGTATGCGATTAGAGAACTTCAGGAGGGCCGTGGTGGTGTTGTGCCCCGCTCGGAACCCATGCTGTTCTTTGCAAAGCAGGCTGTGGGTATTAAGGTAGTCTGACAGCTGGTCAGCCACAATTTTTTCTAAGGCTTTGGATAGTGGGGGCAGAATGGAGATTGGATGGTAGTTACCTGGTGCTAGGGAGTCACCTCCTTTGTGAATGAGTGTGACTACCACATTCTTCCAAGCCACTGGGAACTGTCCCAAGCAGAGGGAGAGGTTCAGGAGGGCAGTGAGCGGGGTGAAGAGCACGTCCAGAGCCAGATGGAGGAGTTTAACACCAAGTGGGTCATTCAGGAGGCTGGTTCCATTAAGGGTCGCGGTCGGGTAAAGTCTTGCTTTGTGTGGGGAAATGGTTCAGAGGTAGAATGGTGGTTGCAAGAGGTGGGGGGCAGTGTTGGGCACTGGGTCAAAAAAGTTTGAGGGGAGGACAGTGCTGAGATTGGGGAAACTGTTATTGAGCGTATTGGCAATTTCTTTTAGATCTGTGGTGACTGTCCCATTAATTGCAATCTGGGAAGGGGGCGGCGCCAGCAACTTGCCATTTAGGGATTTTATGTTATCCCAGAAATTGCGGGATGAGCCCCGGGAGGCAGTAAGGGTGGCTCTATAGTACTCAGCTTTAGCCTGTCGAACAGCCCAGGTACATTTGTTCTGCACAGCTCAGTATGCTTGCCTGTCTGCTGGCTTTCCTGAGTCAGTGGCCCTGTGCCATAAGTCATCTCGGCTTTTGAGAAGCTGGAGGAGGGACGGTGTTATCTAGGGGACATTGTGTTCCTTAGCGATTGATTTCTTTGGGGGGGGGGAAAGATGTCACAGGCCTGAGTAAAAGAGTCATAAAAGTAGGAGACAGCAGCATCTACATTGGTGGCTTGATAGATTGGGGACCAGTCCCATTGGGTGAGAAATTGTTTAAAATTGCGGAGTATGCCTGGGCGGAGGTGTCAGCAGAAAGAGGCGGTGGGAGAAGTTGCAGGTTGCTTGCCTGACCAGGTGCAAATCACAGGGGAGTGGTCACTAAGGGAGTTTGGGAGGACTTTAACATCCCTTATTTTGTTGGGCTTGTTGGTGAGAATGACATCCAGGAGGGTATGGGTGCCAGTGGAGGGGTTACACCTAGTCGACTGGGTCACCATCTGGTGAAAGTCAAGGGCTGTGAACTCCCCAGTGGATAAGGAGGCCGAATTACCCAGCCAGTTCAAATTACGGTCTCCTAGAAGAATATGCTTGAACTTGTGGTGGAGGCCGGAGATACACTCCGTTAGTGAGTGGAGGGCATGGGCCTGTTTGAGGGGAATGTAGGCCATGGTGATTATAAGGGGCCTTGGATATGTAGGGGTGATTTTAGTGACAGCACCTGGAGCTGTGGTCTAAGTTGGGTGGGGCATGGCTTGGGGCCAACAGGTTGTGCCTAGTGTAGATAGCATAGCCGCCACCCTGCTTTCCCACTCTGTCTAGTCGGAAAAGAGAGTAGCCGGGGAAGGAAACTGCAGCATTGGGAGTGGACTTAGACAGCTAGGTTTCGACTAGTGCGAGGATGTCGGGTTGGTAATTTGTGATCCAGCGTTAGAGTTCAGCTGTTTGGTTTTTTTTAGGATGCTGCAAAATGTTCATAGACCCTATGCATAGGCCAGTGATTGGGGGTAGTTGCTGTGAGGTAGTGGACCTTGGGCCTGGATTGGGGTGTATGTTTCCTGATAGGAGGAGGAGCAGGGAGATAACCCTGAGAATGGGCCTGTGTTCGTTTACTTGTCTGTTCATGGTGCCTGAGTACACCCCCTACGCATGGGGTACCAAGGGATCGCAGGGTAGGGATGTAGGACCGATTGAGAGCCCAGGTAAATTAGCTTTGGACAGCAGTATTGGCCTATGTGAGGGTGGCTGGGGGGGTGCTGATACCTGGGAGGGCAGCGTGGACGAGCCTCGGCATTGTGGATGTGCTTGTGGCAAAGGTGGGTCTGGATCTAGGGCGTGGGGGGTGTAGTATACAGTGAGGGACAGGAGCAGTAGGAGGGGCAGAGACATGCTGGGGAGGTGAGGCCGTATGCCTATGGGTGCTGTTTGGGATTTTTGTCCAGAAAGGAATAAGAGGGAGTTTGTTGCTTACCCTGTGAGAGGAAGTCTCTGTGGTGCATTGGCAGGGCTGTGGTCTCTGGTGCATGGGGTACCAGGTTCAAGTCTGGGGGGGGAGACTCCTAGTACCAGGCTATTGGGTGGTATAGGACTGAGCAGGGTGGCCCAGGGGCAGTGTGCACTAGGCAGAAACAGTGGACAGTAGAGTGGAAAAGGGGTGTGCGGTAGCGACTCCAAGTGATGGTTGGGAGAGAGGCATGAGAGTGGGGGTTGGGGGGCACTATGAGAGAAGGGGATAGAGTGTGGATGAGTAGGGAGCAGCAGAGTAGGTGGGTGGTGGTAGGGCGTAGTGAGTGGGTATTAGAGTACAGGGGGGTTTCGAGTGACAGCCGGATGTAGAGAGGCAGGGAGGGGAGCATTTGGAGGTCTATCTCCTGTGGAAGAGAGTGAGCCCTCTGGTGGAGAGTTTGTATAACCTGCAGCTGGGAAAGTGGGGACTTAGTAGAAACAGTTACAGGAAGTCATCTGACCAGAATTGGGCTATAAGTGGAGAGTCGGGCTTGGGTGGGAGGGTGGCTGGGGTGAAGGGGCAGTCGACGTGGTAAGTCGATCCTCTAACTGAATACAGACCAATTTTGAGACCGAAGGCTCCGCATGAGGCTTGTGCTCCTGAAGGCCTGCCTTCCAAACTGGTGACCATCCTACAGCAGCACTGTCCCACTGAACCTCATGGGGCTGACGTCCGTAATGTTTTTTAGTGCCTGATATGGTATGAGTGGATGAGGAGGTTGACATTAAGGTTAACCAGAAGGCCATCTTGTCTAAATTGGTGTTTGTGCCTTATCATAAGAGGGGGGAGGGCACCCGAATTAATCCCCTGGAGACTTGGTGACGCTAGTACTCACACTCGTTACGTTGAGGCTTGACTGCTGTGATGTTCTGTACCTCAGGGCCAGTAGAGGTACACTGTGCTGCCTGCAGCTGGTGTAGAATGCAGCTGCTAGGTTGCTGACTGGCCTTCTAAGGCCAAGCCACGTCTCCCTGATGCTGCATGAACTGCACTGGGTGCCGGTTAAGTGGACTACCTCCTTCAGAGTTGGCTTGCTGACTTACAAGGCCCTATACAGGTTAGGCCTGGGCTATCTAACAAATCTCCTGTATCCTTACATGCCTTCAGGTCCTCTCCACTCATATAAACATACAAGTTGTCAGCAGAGAAGGACCTCTTGGCCCACCTAGTCTTCCCTATTTTCCCCTACCTACTGTGCCACTGCAGACCCTACCTAATCGCCAGTCTCCCCCCCCCCCGCCTTATTTCTACGGTTCCCTTGTGTCTGTCTCATGCATGCTTGAATCCTGTTACCATGTTAGCACCCACCACTTCCACTGGGAGGCTGTTCCAGGCATCCACTATACTTTCTGTGAAGAAATATTTCCTTGGTGGGCTCGCTGGTGCAGCAGTAAGATGTCTGCCTGCGACACCAACAACCCTGATTCGGATGTGTGCCTGGGAGTCAGAGGGCTGGCCAGGGGGAGGAGGATCAAGTATCCGATGAACTGCACTCCTCCTCCTCCTCCAAGGGGGGAGGATGGGGTAGCACTCAGTACTCAACTGACCCCTGGAGGAGGTCGGGAGTGTCGCAACCGAGGCTTGCAACTTCTGGAAGGTGTGCCAGATGTTGGCATGCTGTGCCTTACGTCATTGCAGACCACACCTCCTATTAATGGGGAAAAACACTGGCTGATGCATGGAAGACATCTGCCTCCCCCACAGACCCTCACACAGCTAACTGAGGCACTGTGCCATCAGATCAATACATGGCACTGTCTGGGGAGTTAGGAAAGGGGGCTCCCCTATGGCCCCACCCTAGGGGGCAATCCAGGGGGCACTCTGGTATAGCAGCAGGTAAGTCCCAGGGTATGGGGTGAGGTGGTAGGGACAGCGGACCAATGGGGAGTCTGCTGGGGGGAAAAAAAGTATTTACTCACATCTCCTCTGAGCCCCCCCCCCCCCAGCTTCATAGCTTGACCTCTTGGCCTCGGGCATATTTTTCTATGTAAAATGCTACCTTTCTGTACCTTATTTTTGTTTTATTTTTTTTGTAAATATACTTTTCATAGCAGAATTTCAACATACAGTCAAGCAGACCATACTATTAATACAATGGTTTAACATAGGTCAGTTACATGCATAGGAAGGCAAATGCAACACAGCCCCCAGCTCCCACAACACATCCCCACAGAAACAAACACATTGCTGGTTTTCGGTACTTCCTCCCCCTTGAGCCAGATTGGGGGAAGGGTAGGGTAATATATATTAATAGATAAACAGTCCTGCATCTGGTGGTTACATAAAGCTGTTACTTCGCAATAAATGTGCCCTCCAGGTGAGGGGTGGGAAGGAAGGGACATGGGTCCCTGGGTGGCTGCGGGGGATCAACCACCAAGACGGACCTACTCTTTGGTCTGACCCATCCACTGTCTATATGCTCCTCTGGGCTCATCTCCATTTTGTCCCTAGTTCCCTGCCAGCGTTTGGGGAGATCCTTGCCTACTCCATTGGATTAGGCTCACCCTCTGCCTCGAGGGACAAAGTTAGCATCTCTTAGCATGATGTATATAACCCTTCCTGCACCTTACTAATACCTGTGAGGTATTTCAATGTTTGTATCATGTTTCCTCTTTCCATCCTTTCCTCTAGAGAGTACATATTTAGTTCCTTGAGTCTTTCCCCATAGGGCTTTTGATGCATGCCCTGTACCATTTTGGTTGCCCTCTTCTGTATCGCCACCACCCTATCTATGCCCTTCTGGAGATGGGGCCTCCAGAACTGGACACAGTAATGGAGGTGGGGCCTCACCATCGATCTACACAGGGGTAACACTACCTACCTCTTTCTGCTGGTGATACCCCTCCCTATGCACCCAGGCATCCTGCTAGCTTTCCCCACTGCCTTATCAAACTGCTTTGCTACCTTCAGCTCATCAGAAATGATTACCCCCAGATCCCTTTCCTGTTTTGTGTTTGCCAATACCTCCCTGCCCAATTGGTACATTGCCCCAGGTTTCTGTGCCCCAAGTGCATGATTGTGCACTTTTTTTGCATTGAAACCCAGTTGCAAAACCCTTGACCAGTCTTCCAGCTTTTTCAGATTGTCCCTCATTTCCCCCCCCCCGGTGTGTCCACTCTGTTGCAGATTTTTGTGTCATCTGTGAACAAGCATGCCTTTCCTTCCAGCCCTCCTGCAATGTCGCTAATAAAGATATTGACGAGGACTGGATCTAGTACTGACCCCTGCAGCACCTCGCTGGTCACCTTGCCTTCTTCAGAGTGAACTCCATTCACCACCGCCCTCTGACTCCTGTTGCTTAGCCAACTTCTTATCCATTTTGCTACTTTTGGAACCACTCCTAGGCTTCCCAGCTTACTCACCAGTCTTCTGTGTGGAACAGCGTCGAAGGCCTTACTGAAATCCAAGTAGGCCACATCCACTGCTCCGCCCTGATCTACTGCTCTGAGGAGGGCCTCCTTGTAATACACAGGGCAAGACTAAAAACCACGGATGACTGGACCTTTGAGGTAGCTGGCCCGGTCTTATGGAATTCGTTCCCGAGAGTCCTGAGGGAGTCTCCCTCTGTAGAGGCTCTTGAAAGGGGCTAAAGACTTTCCTGTTTATGGAGGCTTTCTGGGCTTAATTCCTCCATTCCATGACACCCCAGTCTGTTACTTATAGTCTTATCTGCTTGATTTATTGGAAAGTTTTATGGTAGTGCTAGCTAAAATAATTTATCTATTTGTGTGGGATGTACTTAATTACTGTGTGTTGTTTATGTTGTAATCCTGGAAGGCGTGGCTAGCCATCAGACATGGCAGACGTGTGCTAGTTAGCTCCTCGGGACATCGTGTTTAAATTTGACTTAAAAGCTGTAAACTGACTAAAAAACTTACACAACTTCATTGCTCTTATCCCCTGCTATCTATGGCACTGGGCAAAAATTAAAACCAACAGGGGAAACTGCATTTTGAGGCTGCAAACTTGTCGCGCCTGGGGAAGTAGGGTGAGGCCAATCCTAAGCAGCAGGCCTCGAGCTTGGAGACTGCGGGAGCCAGTGGAAGGATAGAGATGGAGGCGCTAACCAAATCTTGGCAAGAGTCCCTTCTATGCTGCTGCAAATGCAGCAAGAAATGAAGTCAGGTTTTGTCAATATAACCGTCCAACTCACCCATCTCCAGGGAGTAGTAACAGGGCTCTCAGAGATGTCTGTGGAGCATATGAGCCAGATTGCTGAGCTGCAGCAGATAGTGAGTAACCTGGAGGACTCTCTAGTGGAGGTCTCAGTGGAAGGAAATGGGCTTAAGACCTCCCTTGAGGAATTGCTGGTGCAAGTCGATGATCAAGAGAATCGCTTGTGGAGGTCTAACCTCCGCATTATTGGACTACCTGAGGGGACAGAGGGTCGGGACGCCACGAAGGGCCTTCAGAGGTGGCTGGTGCAGCATCTGAGCCTTCCAGAGGACCGTGAGGGGTTCAAAATAGAGAGGGCGCATCGTGTTGGGGGGACGCCTAGGCCTGGAGAGTAGGCGAGACATTGTCTGATTAAATATCTCTGATTTATGGATAAAGAAAAAATGTTGCAGAAGGCTAAGCAGGCAGAGCCTATCCTGTATGAGAACTCAAAGGTGTTTATTTACCAGGATCATAGTAAGGATTTGCAGAGCCAATGCCAGAAATTTTCCCAGATTAAGAGCAAGCTGCATAATCTTGGATGGTCTTTTAGTTTTCGATACCCTGCTCGCCTGCAGATAGACCGCCTGGGTCAAGCTTCACGCTTCTTTGCGTGCCCTAAAGCCGCTGAAAAGTGGGTTGCTGAGGAGAAGACCAGGAGGGACAAGGCACAAGCTGCTGATACCTGATTTCAGTTAAGTATATTCTTTAATAACTCAATTTCCTGGGGCTCTTATGTCCTCAGCACACAACCCTGAACTGTCTTTGCTTTTATAGAATTTTGGCGCACTCCTTGTTGTTGTGTTAACTGTTCTCGAGGCCTTTGATGCACAAAGGGCGGAGGACAGTTTTGCTTGAGCTCTGGCTGCTCTGTGTTTCTGTTCAGATAGGCCTCCCGACCGTGTCTGGGGACACGGGTACCGGCGGGAAGGCCAGGAGTGCTATCGAGGGGAATCTGCTTTATATATATGCTGTGGAACTGTATACGATTGTCAGACTCACTGTTGGAATCCGATTCCCTGATGGTTTGCACGTTTGCATTGTGGCTGCCTCCAGCAGCTTCCTTCTTGTTTACTGTCTCTAAAGTCTGGAGTTAATATTTAACCTTATGCCTGTTACAGCTTTTACTTAATAATGGCATGATTCATATGATGTCCCTTGCTTACAAACGCAATGTGGTTACCTATTTTCTGCCAAATATTTGTAGTGGGGTTCTTGGCGGGTTATGTTTTGCCTGCTGGTGCAGGGGAAGGGTAAAAGGATACTTCCTATGGAGTTCCTCTTGGGGGGTGTCGAGGGGTGGGTTGTTCAGTGGGGGCAAATGTTGGGGATACAGTTAGACATATTTGGGGAATTGAAAACAGGGGGGTTGGGGATGGATGGCACAGTGCTGGGGATAAGGCGAGTGGGCTGCTTTGGGCTAGCTCTGGAGAACAAATTTACTCTGTCTCTGTCTCTCCTTTTGGGTTGGCACTGTCGTCCTCTGGTGCTTGTTCACAAAGATTTTTTGGGGAGCTAGGCGCTTTGAGGGTGATTTGGTGGGGAATGGGGGAAGGGGTAACTCTGGGTTGTGTTTGGATAATAAAGTACAAAAACTGGTTCTGGGTGAACAATTTTCTTTAGCTGGTCGGGTTATGTGTTCTAAAAGTGGGAATAGTGGCAAGTGATATTAAGGTGGTCACGTGGAACATGAATAACCTTAAGTCCATTTTGAAACAAAGGAAAGTTATGGCGGAGATGCGCAGAATGAAGTGGCAAATTATGCTACAGGAGACCCATTTTTCAGTTCTGGAGGCCCAAAAGACTGCCAAATTTATGGGGGGGGGGACGTGGGTGTCTTCCACGTATTCATCAAAGGCCAGGGGTACTTCAATTTGGTTCCCCAGTGGCCTCCGGGTGGAGGTGGTGGACTCATTGGTGGACACCGCAGGTCGATATGCGCTTGCGAAGGTAAACTTCCCAGGGGTAGTACACTCCTGGTTGGATCCATTATGCCCCAAATGTGGAGTATCCTGGGTTCTTTCAGCGCTTGGCACTAGACTTGTCCTGATGGGAGGGGGGCTGGGTTATCAGGGGTGATTTTAACTGCGTGCTTGATGCAGTACTAGATCGTTCAAAAGGAACCATTGTCCCAATATCTTGGAATGCCAAGGCCCTGGAACAGCTGCAGGAGGATCTGAGATTGGTGGATGCATGGAGACACGCCAATCCAGCAGGGAGAGATTACAGCTTCTTTTCCCATGTACACCAGTCATATACTCGAATAGATAGAATATTAGTCTCAACCACCTTGTTGATGGGGGCTGGGGAGGTAGATTATCTTCCAATTTTGGTATCTGACCATGCCCCTCATTGTCTTACTCTGAGGCTTTCTGGATCTCCTCATCCTCCCCGAAGTTGGACCCGCTCCTTCTGAAGGACCAGGGTTATATAGAATATATGAAGGGGAGCATACAGGAGTTTCTCTTAGAAAATGGGCTTTTTATTTGCTGGATTCTGATTGGCTAGTACCCCTGCCAGGGGGGTACATTAACTTTCAATAGATGCCCAGCAAATAAAAAGTGCCATCCCAGACCTGCCTCATGGCCAGCCAAGTATCCTTGTGTCCAGCCTGCTTCCTCAATGGCTGAAGCACTGGGCACACAGGTTCAAAATGCCGCCATTTTTTAACCACTAAGCAACTAAGTTATGCCCTCCAATTACCACCATCACCGGAGTTGGCAGTTGCTTAATTGAAGTCAAGACAAAAACAAAACAGTCTTTCTAAAAGAATCAGTTATGGTGCTCGACTGCAGCACCCCACACTTGATCACCAGCGCTGCGCCCGAAGCCGATCAGTCAGCTCCCTCAGGCTACTCTACTAGCCGAAACTCAGTAACAGTAAATGGAGCATATTTTTAAAAACAAAGAAAAAAATAGTCCAGTATTTCATCTGCAGTCGGGAACAAAGAACAATAAGCATTTTCCCAACCACTCTTAATTTAAAATGTACTGTCTCCTCACCCTGGTCTTGCACCCATTCTCCAAATGCTGCTCCCCTCACCCCCTCTGTTGCTTAGCAAGCGGCTCCCGGTCCACAATGACACGCTTGGTTCTGTAATCAGATCCGTGGCAGTTAGATCACAATCTGATTAATACATTACAGAGAGAGAGAGAGAGAGAGAGAGAGAAACCGTACTTTTCCAGGACGTCTCCTCCACTACACAAAGCAGTTTCAAGAAAAAATAAATAAACGGTACCTCTCCTGCGCGCCATTGCCCTTCCTGATCCCATAAGGAACATTAACAAAATAGAGGACACCTGTGTGTGTTTCTCTCTAAGTTGGGAAATAAACAGCAAAAAAATGGAATGCAAGTGAGCTGGGGGGGGGTTGGGGTTCAGCTGCCAAAGATGGGAGATATTGTATACAGTAGTCAAATGCTGCCCTGCCCTGCCCTCTACTGGCAAGCATTGTCACGTATGCCAGTAGAGGGACTACTTTACTAACCAAGCAACTGTATGATAATCTTCAGTCTTTAAAAAAAAAAGAATTCTTGAATATTGCAAAAAAAACTTTACAGATAGCCCATTTTCTAAGTGCAATAATACCCTCCAGGGTGGGCGGTATGGGCAATACTGGACCTTCCAGGGGCTATAAGGCCCTCCGCCTGCATCATCGGGCCTTATCATGCCCCTGGGTGGTCCGGTATTGCCCAATACCGCCCAATTCCTGTTGGGTATTATTGCTTGCTTACACGGTAGGGTGACATCCCACGGGACCCACTGGGAGGCCCTGAAGGCTTTTATCAGGGGCCAGACTATATCATATGCTTCACATCGGAAGTGGGGGGGGTGCCTTGGCTTCCCTTAGGACAAAGATCTCTGTGTGTGAGACGGCCCACAAATCCAAGCCTACCAGAGTACTATACAATACCATACAAAGATTAAAGTGTCAGCATAATACCCTAAACTGTTCACAATTGGAGAGATCTACTTTATTGGCCAATGCCGGTACCTATTTTGATGGGGATCATGGGGGCAAGATGTTAGCATGGTAGATAAGCACAGAGAGGATGAGAGGATGGTGGAAGGGATCAGTGACTCCTGAAGGGCTTGCTACAAGACAAGGAAAGTATTGGTAGGGCTTTTGAGGCCTTCTACAAAGAGTTATATACTTCAGAATGCAGGCCTACCCAAGACAACCTTATGTCATTCTTTCAAGGTGCCCCCTTGATGGTGCTGGCAGCAGATGTCTCAAAGGAGCTGGACACCCCCTTGACTAGACAAGAGGTACTTTGGGCACTAAGGCCCTGGGGGGAAGCCACTGGCCGGATGGGTTACCCATTGACTTCTTTAAAACGTTTGACTCCCTTCTGCGGGATCCTCTGATATGCTGGTTGAGGGACTGTCCCGAGGTGAGTTGCCCCCCTCCACATGGGCCGCTGTAATCACAGTCCTGCTCAAACCTGGCAAGGACCCAACTAAGTGCATCATATAGGACTATTTCTTTACCAACAACTGACTATAAGATCTTGGCTAAGGCAATGGCCACTCGGTTAGAGCCCATGTTGCCGCCACTGGTCCACCAGGACCAAACAGGGTTTGTGAAGGGCAGACAAGGAAAGTCTAATATCAGATGAAAGTTTAATGTAATCTACAGATGGGGATGGGTTAAAAATTCTCACAGGGCAGCTGTGGTAGCACTAGATGCGGAAAAGACTTTTGACCGTGTGGAGTGGGGCTACCTCTTTGAGACCCTGGGTAGATTGGGGCTGGGCCCAAACTTCTGTCACTGGGTGTGCACGTTATATACTTTCCCATTGGCCCAAGTGGCGGTCAATGGCTGCCTGTCTAGGCCCTTTGTTCTGGAGTGGGGCACTCAGCAGGGGTGTTTGCTCTCTCCGTTGCTATATATCTTGTTGTTGGAGCCCCTTGCAGCGGCATTATGTGCGCAGGCAGGTATAAGAGGATTTGAGGGGGGCACTGAACATATGATTGCCATGTATGCAGATGACTGGCTCTTGTACCTACAGAATCCCATGCAGGATTTGCCAGCCATCCACCAGCTTATGAGGGAGTTTGCAGCCATATCTGGCCATAAAGTAAATTGGACAAAGAGTAAGTTAATGCCAGTGGGAACTCAGGACAGGGCCCAGTTAATAGCTAATTTGGGGGTCTACAGTTAGTGTCTCAGATAAAATACCTGGGTGTCCTGCTTTCTGCCTCACTTGGGCAGCTCTATGCTCTTAACTTTAAGCCCCTCCTCGCTAAACTCTCTGAGGACTGTGACAGGTGGATGGCGCTTCCCTTATCTCTGTTGGGCAGGGTGGGAGTGATAAAAATGACTATCCTTCCTTGATGCTTGTATCTGTATCAGTCCCTCCCCATTAGGGTCCTGCAGGGGCACGTCAGACTCCTCCATGCCTTACTGAATAGATTTATGTGGAGAGGCGGCAGTGCGAGAATCCGGAGAGCTACGTTGCACCAACCACCTAGGAAAGGGGTGGTGGGTTTACCCGACTTCGGGGCTTACTATTAGGCGACTCAGTTGGTGTTTATACCTAACGGACCTGGGAGGGAGTCATGTGCCTGGTCGGGATTAGAGGAAGAGATGTTGGACAGAAATTTCAGAAATGATATCTTGAGTGGTGCGCTGGTCTCTCTGACCGAACAGTTGGTTAAGAACCCCTTCACCAACACCACCCTGGGGATTTGGGTTCGGGCTCACCAACATATTGGCTGGCAGGGAGGTGCCTCTCCCTTTGTGGGCCTGGTCTCGGCTGTGCAGGGGGGAGGGGGGTATGCTCTCTACCCCGATACAAGGATTATGGAATTGGAGAAGGAAGGGATTGACATATGTGGAGCAGTTGTATGAGGGGGGTCTGATTTGTAGCTTCCAAACTGTTTGTTCTAGATGGGGACTCCACCCTGGGGATTTTTTTGTTTACCTCCGTATCCATCAGCTGTATGGGACTATCCTGTCTGAGGTGGAGGGGTGGGCCTCGCCCTCACCATTTGAAGAGGAGCTTTACAGGCACCAGCCTGGTCATAGGCTGCTCTCAGTCTTTTATCGCACCATAGTGGGTGTTGGTACGGGCATGCCGGACGTGAGTAGGCTTCAGTGGAGTGAGGATCTCATGCTACCCATCAATGCTTACACCTGGAAGTTGGCCTGCTCTCATTATCTGAATTGCTCTTATTGTAATAGGCTCCGGCAGGTTTAATTGAACTTTTTGCACAGGGCTTACATAACGCCAATTAGATTGCATGCTATAGACAACTCGAAACTGGAGGTCTGTCCTAAGTGTGAGGCTGAGTCAGGAGACTTTCTCCATATGGCACTGACTTGTGCAAAGGTTGCCCCCTTTTGGCATGCCTTGCACAGAATAATGTCCCAAGTGCTGGGGTACGCCCCCTTGAAATCTCCACTTGAACTTTTACTGGGTGCGGATCCAGTCCATCCAGATCTGGCTACAAATAGGCCTTTATGGTCTATTGCCTTAATTAATGCTAGAAGAACCATAGCCCAGACATGGATGTCCCCTACCCCTCCCATAATCAGCAGATGGGTGAACAATTTACTATCTTGTATGGCCTTGGAAACAGCACAGATGAGGGCACTGGGCTGATCGAACCAATTTCATGCGGTATGGCAGCCCTCGATTGTTGCAGTGGGAGGGGGGCTGTTTCCAACATAAAGAGCTGGGGCTTCTCCTTTTTCTTTCTCTTCTGACTTTGGGTTATGATGCACAGTCCGCCACTGGGTATTTAACCCCTTGTGGCCATCACTGATGTCCCAGCACAATACCTGTTTTATTGTTGCTGAAGTACTGCTTTGCCAATCCTGCACTTGTATATCTGCAATCTACATGGTTTACGACTCTCCTGACGTGATGAGTTGTGGCTTTTTTTAAGGTAACAACCTGAACCTAGCTGTAACTTTGTCCACACAATGACTGAATATATGTCTTGTCGTGTTTTCAGGCTGTATAAGCTATTGTGCATGCTTGTTGCCATGTAATTTGCTATATGTATGCATTCAGGAGGTTACTCTGTTATTTGCTTACCCTGAACTACCTAATAAACTATTTTTAAAAAAGAAAAAAAAATGTTGTAGTCCTAGCCATATATGCTCTTACTGTAATGGTGTCCTGAGCCTCCTGGGAAGGGCACTGATACTTACAAATAAAATCTATTACTAATATGGAGACAACTGGGATGGCGTTGAGCACGCCAGTGCGGTTCCATTGACCTGGTGATACTGGCTTAAAGATCAAATACAAATGTATTTTAAATATCAGCTCTTTTTCATGATACAGGATAACCAGGCCTTATATATTACAAATAAGTTGCAGGAATTGCACTGTTTTATGTATACACACTATTTTATTGCTTTTCTAATTTGATGGCTTCCGAGAAAGGCCCTCAGACTTTTTCAGACCAGCTGGTGGGATCTCTGGTGGGTAGTGATGTCATTTAAGCAAAAATGACATAATTTTCCTCAAGATCCTGGCAACTTAGTATACACGCGGTATATCAGATTATGAAATGGCAAAAATCTGTTATTTCAAACTGTAGTACATATACTACTTAAATATCTAGTAACTTTCACAGGTTCCACCACTTCAGAGCGCCAGCGGCTGTGCGCCCAGTTGTTACACTGCCAAGTGGGAAAGTCACCGTCTTCTCTTTTTGTAGGGGACTGTGCCCCTCACCCCCCTTTCTAAGGATACTAACTCCTGGGGAGGCAGACCTTGGGGAAGAGGTGGCGAATCCGGCATTTGGCGCCATAATGACCCGGCGCTGTAATGCCGGCACCCTAATGGCTGGAAAGGACTTTCACAGGCTAAGTGATAAAACTTTGGGGAAACAACACTAAAACAAGAACAGGAGCCAGATTCTCAAAACATTGCCCAGGCACAAACCTAGCTCACCCAGGGTAAACTGGGCTTTGCCCAGAGTTGGTATTCGCAAAACACAGTTTGCCCAGGTTTTTTGCATTCAGGGTCGACAACTGGTGACCAGGGATGGGGAGGGACCACTACACTATGGAAAAATGTTTATTATTATCAGATCGGTGATCGGAGAGGGAACCACTAGACTACCATGGTATATTTTGAAATGTGCAGGACAGCAGTCAGAGGTTGGGGAGGACTACATCGGGAGAATACGGCTGCGTGGGGGCATGGGCTGGTGGGCGGTGCACTAGACTACACGAAGGCCATGCAAATGGGCCAATAATGGGCATGCTAATGGCCAATAGCGCCTTGCATGCCCAATGGGCTCATTTGCATGGCTACTTTAGTGAACAGCAACTTAGTACATGTGTACTATTGTTACCAGCCCATTCTCCTGGCTGGTTGTGGGGGCAGCGTTACTGGGGTTCCTGGTGCTTTTTCTGGGTTAGTGCTGCCCCCACCTGCCTATATTCACAGCTGGACAGTGCAGCATGCTATCCAACTGTGTATAGCAGCATTGCCCACCAGCGCATACATGAGGTGCAGTGCAAACTTTTGCACGGCACTTTGTGTTTTTTAGTGAATCTTGGCCCAGGGGTGCCTAAACGTCATCAGGTCATGTTCATTTTTGTCTCTGTTTTCCTGACTGACTAATCTCACTGTGGTTCTATTTGAGTCACCCCATTTGCTGAGGGTGCACCACACTCTCAATATTTATGCATTTTCTCTGTAATTGGTTTCCTCCCAGAATTTATGCTGCTGCCCTTGTAACTCATCAAAATATTTATTTATTTATTTTTAACTGGGTTAGGTGTACTAGCAACAGGAGTGACTATTTTCAGATACAACCCGGGAGGTTACAAAGCAGTGTAACAAAATACAAGACAGGAATCAGAACAATACAATACAAAACGTTAATAATGTGTCCTGCACCTCTTCCTAATTTGTGATTCTACCCTGTTCTCTGGTACTGTTAGACATACTAACATACTAAAATGCCAGCAGAATAGGCCTAACGGTCTTTCGAGTCTGCTCGATTGGTCAGCCTCCACCTTGGGTGCTGACCTTGCTGCCCCCCTCACCTTCTCTGGCTTCTCCCTTCCCAGTTCCGGGTATTCTTGCTGCATTGTATTTTGCTTCCAGAACCCTTCCCCTGTACCTGTCCCAGCCCCTCTTGAACCCCTCCACCGTCTCTGCCTCCACCAGCCCTCTAGGCAGTGCATTCCATGGCTCCACCACCCTCTCAGTGAAGTAGCACCTCCTCCTCCTTTCTCCCCTGATCTTCCCCCCTCCAGCTTCCACCCATGCCCTCTAGTGGCCCCTCCTCCTTCTTTAAGCACCGTGACTGTTCCTCCCCTATTTACCCTCTTCATGTACTTGAAGACCTCTATCATGTCCCCCCAGTCCCTTCCCTCTTCCAATGTGTACATATTTAGCTCTTCAAGCCTCTCCTCATAGGTCCTGTCCCCCAAGCCCCAAATCATTTTGGTTGCCCTCCTCTGGACCCTCACCAGGAGTTTAATGTCCCTCTTTAAGTGTGGCCTCCAAAACTGCACGCAGTACTCAAGGTGTGGCCTCACCAAGCAGTTATACAGAGGGAGTATCACTTCCCTCCTTCTGGAGGTGATCCCCCTAGCGATGCATCCCAGCATCCTGTTGGCCTTGGCTGCTGCCCTCCTACAAGTCTCCGAGTTGTTCATCTTGACATCCACCACCACCCCAGGTCTCTCTCAGCCATCGAGACTTGTAGCATTCCCCGCCCCCCCAGGGTGTACACTTGGCCCGGGTTTCTGGCCCCCAGGTGGAGTACCTTGCATTTCCCTGCATTGGTTGTGGGAATAGACCTTTATTCATCTTTCCTACAACGTGCACCTTTTACAGCACCCCTCCTCCCTCAAAATTTGCACTTTTACTCCTGCACCCATCCAAATATGAACCCCATTTTCTGCAGCCCTCTCTCAAAATTAGTACTTTAGCCCCCACCACCATGTATATGTATGTATTTACCCCTGCAATCCTTCCAAGCATATACCACATGCACCCCTTTCCACCTATACCCCTGCATCCATCCTAAGATCTGCACTTACACCCTGTATCCCCGAGTATACTTGCCCCAAAATCCTTCCCAAACACCTTGCCCTTACCCCTTACACCCATCCCAAAAATTCTTACCTTTGTACCCCTCACACCTTCCTAAATTTCTACTTGTACCCCTGCACAGCTCCCAGACTTTGTACTTGTACCCCTGCATCCCTGCCAATTTTTTATTTTTTTAATAACCAAGTAAGGCCCACTAGGCACAAGTGCCTGTTTTCAGGGGCAACCAGGAAGCACTGGGGAGGTTAAGTGACTTGCTCAGAGTCACACAGTACTGTATGCAAGTGGAGGTTGTGGGAATTGAACTTGGGTCTGCTGGGTGTACAAAGCTCATTCACAGCTTTTTACTGTAACCTCTAGGCTATACTGCCAGACCCAATTTATACTTGAACCCTTGTACCCCTCCCAAAATGTGTACTTGTACCTCTGTACCCCTTCCTGAATTTGTACTTGTGCCCCTTCACCCATCCCAAAATTTGTACTTGTATCTCCCGCGTCCCTCCCAAAATCTGTACTTGAACCCCTCCCCAAATTTGTATTTGTGCCCCTGCATCCCTCCCAAAATTTGTACTTTTACACCAGCACCATTCTCAAAATGTATACTTGTACCCCTGCACCCCCCCAAAATTTGTTCTTGTACCCCTACCAAAATTTGTACTTGTATCCCTGCACCCCTCCCCATATTTGTTCTTGAATCACCCGCATCTCTCCCCCAAATTTGTATTTTTACCGTGTACCCCTCCCAAAATGTGTACATGTACCCCTGCACTCCTCTCAATATTTGTATTTGCACCCCTACACCCCTTCCAAAATTAGTGCTTGTACCCCTACATCCCTCCCAAAATTTGTGCTTGTACCCCTCCCAAAATTTGTACTTGTACCCCTGCACCCTTCCAAAAATGTGTACTTGCACCCCTTCACCCGTCCCAAAATTTGTACTTGTACCCCCTGCACTCCTCCCAAAATTTGTACTTGCACCCCTCCCCATATTTGTTCTTGAATCACCCGCATCCCTCCCCCAAATTTGTATTATTACCCTGCACCCCTCCCAAAATGTATACTTGTACCCCTGCACTCCTCTCAATATTTGTATTTGCACCCCTACACCCCTCCCAAAATTTGTACTTGTACCCCTACACCCCTCCAACCTATATGGTCTGGGCCCTGGCTACCTGACTGAGCTCCTGTCACCTGCAGCCTCTCTCTGCTCTCTCTGCTCCTTTTCTAGGGGCCTCCTGGATGTTCCCAGGGTTCGGCTCAAGACATCAGGCGACCATGCCTTCAGTGTCGTTGGGCCGACCCTGTGGAACTTGATACTACCTGCAGTCCGGAGGGCCCCCTCAACTGAGGTGTTAATACAGAGGCTAAAAGTCCACCTCTTCCACCTGGCTTATCTGGAATAAATCTTTTCTGCCTGACTGTCTGAGTAAACATCAACACCCTACGATAAGCTGTGATAGTGAATTGTTAGTATTTCATATATATTTATAAATGTTTTGTGCTTTGCATTATTTGTACTGTTTTTATTCTTAGGTGCCCAGAGCCTCCAGGAATGGGCGCCATAGAAATAACATTTGCCTTGCCAAAATGTTTACTCGTACCTCCCGCATCCTTCCCAAAATTTATATTGTACCCCTTCGCCCCTCCCAAAATTTGTATTGTACCCCTTCACCCCTCTCAAAATGTGTACCTGTACCCCTGCATCCCCAAAATGTGTACTTGTACCCCTATGCCCCTCCCCAAATGTATACCCCATGCCCCTCCCCAAATGTGTACTTGTACCTCCCACATCTGTCCCAAAATATGTACTTGTACCCCTGCACCCCTCAAAATGTGTACTTGTACCCCTACTCCCCTCCCCAAATGTACACTTTTTTACCCCTGCACTGCAATCTGTCCAGAATTTATACTTGAACCCCTGTACCTCTCTCCAAATTTGTATTTGTACCTCTGCAGCCCTCCCAAAATTTGTATGCGTACCCCTGCAGAGGTGCACATTTTGGAAGGGGTGTAGTGGAAAATAAACATTTCAGGAGGTGTGGGAGAGATGGGTTGTTAGTTATTAAGAGTGATATAAGGTGTAATGATACTCGAAAACATGGTAAGTGGATTCAGCATGTGCTTTACTAGCATAGCAGTGTATCAGCTGTGTACTAACTGTGCGGGCTACTGCTCACCTAAACACACAGATATATATATAGGATCTGCTGCACATGCACATAGCGCTGATCCTCCGTTGCATTCAGATCCCGTCATGTCATCTCCTCCTGTTAGCTTGAGACTCTCTCAATATATAAAAGAATTGAAACATGTTACTTGTTAACAAGTGTCCTTAAAACATAAATTTAATCCGTAAAGTCCTGATATCTTGCAGGCCTTCTTATTTCACACCCGCTAACCCGGCTGTCTCTCAGGGCTTATTCCCTTTCTGTCACCTGAGGCTTAACACCCAAACACTTGACTGGCATCATCTGATCACTGAAGAGCATGGCTTACATCTTCTATGGCAGATCCTCTATCACTGGCACCTTGGAACCTGCATTGTCCACTATCACGCTGTCTTGTTCCTGTTCTCTCACTTTCTCTCCTTCCAGCTAGGTGACTCTCTTCATGGCGAACTAGCACAAGGCTCAGGGGTCTGCACAAATCTTTCCTGTTTCTCCAGTAAAGTTTTCCATTTGCCTCGACTATGTATGAGCAAGGCTCCTCTGCATGGCCTGTGACAACCGCAGAGGTTCGCATGTTTTCAGGGGTTCTCGGATAGACAGGCTGTCCTGGTTGCAGAGCAAGGTGCTGTTTGACACGTTTATTATAATAAAACTGATATTTCTTCTGGTTTTCTTGCAATGTTGCTTGTACATTAGTCTCTACAAGTTTTGGCTTTAGCAAATCCGGTCTGGTTGGCATTAAAGTATAACATATAACTGGTGGGGTAGAGAATTCCACAGAGATGGGGCCATAAGCATAAATGTCCAGGCCCCAGAAAATTTTAAACACACTCTTGGGATCTCTAGCAACCCCTCGCCAGCTGAGCGAAGCGATCGCCCAGGGCGGTAGGGGACCAGAAGCTCTTTCAGGTAGTCAGGGCCCTGTCCATGTAGGGCTTTATAAGTCAGACTTTAAAGGTGATCTGCCATTGTACCGGCAGCCAGTGCAGACCGCGCAGCACCCGGAAATATGGCAGGACCAAGAAGTTCCTGTCAAAAACCGTGCTGCCACGTTCTGCACTAGCTGCAAACGGTGGATTTCCACCCCAGAAAGCCCTAGGTAGAGGGAGTTGCAGTAATCCAAGTGCGAGGACACAAAGGCGTGAATCAATGTAGGGAGGTCACCGGATGGAACAAGGTACTTAATCCTGGAGATATTTCTCGGATGGTAAAAAGAGGTCTTGACGACGGCTGACACCTGCGCATGCAGTGTCAGTCCTTCGTCAAAGATTACCCCTAGGTTTCGGACCCATTCAGAGGCTGGGAGTGGTAGACCCCCAAGAAAAATGGTTAATGACTGTCTCGCTGGTTGTATTTTTCAGTTTTGATAGTTCAATAAACTTGGAATAGTAATCTATCATTGTTAGATAATTCTCTATCTCAAATTCAAACAAATCTGCTTCCACTTTCTGCCATGGGCAATCTGGCATTTCACGTGGTTGAAATGGCTCTTTTAATTGGGCCTTCCTGTAATGATTACAAATATCACGTTTGGCTATTGTATCATTTATTTGGCTATTTGTGCCTGGGCAGAACAAAATGTCCCTTGCCCTTTGCTTGCATTGCTCTATTCCCAGATGGCTGCTTTGCAGTTTTGTTAGCATTTCTTTTCTTAATGATGTGGGTATAGTCAGTCTTTCTCCCTTTAATAACAGTCCATTTTCAACTAAAACTTCCTCTTGAAACAGCCAGTATGGTTTAATTTCAGGGTCTACTTGAGCCTTCACAGAGGGCCATCCTTTCTATACAGCATCTCTCAATTTCACAGGGGCAGAGTCTTTATTTGCTTCCTGTTGAAATACTTGTAATTTTTCATCACTAATTGGCACATAGTCAACAGTATGAACTTCATATTCATCTATGTTGCTTTCTGGAATGGATAAGTCACTAACAGCATGGCTCCAGGTAGCCGCTATATGCAGCTCTTTTCCTGCTTTGTATTGTACTCCCAGGGCATATTTTTCCAATTTTAGCATCATACACTGAATTCTTGGTGGTACAGTGGCTAATGGCTTTCTGAAAAGACTTTTTCTAGTGGTTTATGATCTGATTCTATATGTACTTTAGGTCTCCCATAAAAATACTGATGGAATTTTGAGCACCCAAAGACAATAGCCAGCATTTCTTTCTCTATTTGAGCATAATTCTTTTCAGCTTTGTTAAGTGACCTTGAAGCAAAAGCAACTTGCTTCCCCTCTTGTATTAGGCATGTACCTTGCCCCTCTGAGGAGGCATCCACAGAGAGCTCCACAGGTTTGTTTAAATCGTAATAAGCCAAAAACAGGTGGATTGGCAATAGATTTCAATTCTTGAAGCACCCTTTGGTGGCGACCTTCTCAATGCTAAGCTGTTTCTTTCTCTAACAATTCTCTCAGTGGTTTATTTATAGTTGACAGATTCAGGATCAACTTTGCTTGGTAGTTAACCATTCACATAAATCTTTGTAGACCAGTTTTGCATTGGGGGGTGGGCAGGGCATCTGCACAGTTGCTCCAATCTTGTCTGGATCTGCTAAGAGTCCTTCTCTGCTCAGTTAATGGCCTATATATTATTATTTTTTCTTTTTTTAGTTAGTTGTTTAACCAGGAGTAGCACACTAAGGAGCGACCTGGGAGCACAGGGAAGTTAAGTGACTTGCTCAGGGTCACACAGTATACAAGTGGAAGCTGTGGGATTCAACTCCAGGTCTGGTCTGCTGGATGTCACCAGATTTGCAGCTCAGTCTTAAACCACTACGCTATATTAGACTTCACTCAGCCTGATTTGGGATTTTTTTCAGGTTTAAGGATGAATGTTTGTCTCGAGCACCCTGTAAAACCTTTCTCAGTCTCTCATTGTGCTCTTGAATGTTGGAGCCTCAAATCAAAATGTTATCTATAATGATTTCAGTGCCTTCAAGCCCCTCAAAGATCTGGGAGATCTTTTTCTGGAAAACTTCTGGCACAGAACAAATACCAAATGGAAGATGTTTAAATTTGCAGCGCCCACACAGAGTGTTAAACGTCACTAATTCTGAGCTTGACTCGTCGAACTTAATTTGTCAAAAGGCATGTCCTGCATCTAGCACCAAAAAACTTTAGCTCTAGCCAACACAGCAGCAATCTCCTCAACTTTTTTCATTGGGTACTGCTCTCTTTTAATTGCCTTGTTTTTAGTCTCTGGGGTCTATACAAATGTTCACTTTGTTGGGCTTTTCTATGACAACTACTGAATTAACCAGGAAGAAGGCAATATAGCACAGTGGGTTAAGGCTCTGAGTTGCAGATCTGGAGACTTGGATTTGAATCCCCCAGCCACCTAGGTGCATACTGTGTGATCCTGAGCAAGTCACTTAACTTCCTTGTGCTCCCAGGTTGTATCCGGAAACAAGCTTCGGCTTAGTGTGCTACTCCTGGTTAAACAATGTTCCCTTTCCCTTCCTTCCCCATACCTAGCACATGGACTTATCAACTTTTTCAATGACTGCCATCATTTTCATTTTCTCTAATTCAGCTATCACTTTATCTCTCCAGGCAAAAGGTCTTTTTTAGAGGATAGTGGATCACAGGATTCACTAATTTATCTGTTTTAATGTGATGTTCTCTCTCCAAGCAGCCTAGTTCCTCAAAGATGTCTGCAAACTCAGACAATCTTTCCTCAGTGGTGCTGTTACAGTGTGCAGAACCCCTCTGTGGACCCTTTTCACTCCCTCTTCAGTCTGCTGCAGCAGCAGCACCCTTCCCTCTACTTTTGCTTTCTCTCATTGGCCACCTGGAAAAGGCTCTTTGTTCCCTCTGTACCTGTTGTTTCTCTGGGTCCTTCAGAGTGTGTTCATACATCAGCCCCCAACCCCAAAGCATGTCACACAGGAGAGATAAAAGTATTTGGGTCCATGACCCGCTGTGGCTGTGGCTCTGGTGAAGTGAATAAATTGAGCCCATTTCTCCCTTGCCAGTGCTATATGCTCCTCTCTTGTGGCTGTCCAGAGTATCCCTAAGTGCCGGCCGGCCCTTTCTTCCCCATGTATATACTCTGGACTGACAAAAGAGGTGGAGTTTATTCTGGCTATGGTACAAAATTGTATACAAGCTTTAATTTTTTAAAAATCTCACACAGTAACACCTATTATAGTTATCTTTTTGTATATTCTGTTGTATTAAAGAAAAATGTCTGTTGTGAGAAGAATTTCATTGTTACAGAAATGTGGGGTACAGCTTCAAAAAATCACATGGTCAGCTCCTGGGATAAAAGGAGTGCTACCTAGCATCCACCTCAGATCTGTCTGTGGATCAGTAAAGTGCTGATCCTGGCTAGCACTCTAGCCAGAACTTTAGCTGCCTTTCTAGAGTTGTAGAGTCAATATTGTATGCTTGACTTCTACTGTTTTTTTTAATTACTGTGCTCATGTCAAGTCCGCTGTTAATTTTGTTTTCTTGATAAAATTGTTGCTTGGCCTTGTTGCCTTGCCTTCTACAGTTCCGTGTATGTGTCCATCTTTTCCCATGAATCATTGACAGATGCTTTCTGACCTCTCACTTTCTGTATTCACCGAAAATGATTTCTTTTATGTTTGATTTCTAGTCAGGTAAGCAAGCCCAAAACAGAGGTCACATTCACATCAACCACTTGAAACGGAAGGAGGTAATACTGAGTCTTGCAAGAGGCTAGTAAAACAGCTTTGCCTTTCACATTTAGTTTATGTCCTGAACAGGAAATCAATCTTGCATTCTGTTTTTGCACAGGCTCTGTAGACAATGTTTTGTACATTTGCAAAGACATAGCATTGCATTGCGCTCCTGTATCCAACTCAAAAGTCACAAATTTGCCATTTATGTTCAAACTCGCTTTCCAGTCAGTTTCAGACTTATAACTGGGTATTGTCTTAACACTGAAAGTGCTTTCACTCTTACTACCGGATTCTTCTTTGACTACGCGGACTTCATTGCCTTTAGCTGTGTGACACATTTTAGCAAAATGATTTTTTCAATGACACTGCTGGTAAATCTGTCCATACACAGGGCATTTGTTTGACTCATGCTTGCGCCCACACTTCCCACATATAGGCCTGATCACTCCAGCTGACAGGCTCCCTCTGTTTCTATTTGGCCCATTTCTGGCCCTCTCCTCTTTTAAAGATGCTGAATGCACATTTTTGCTCTTCTTGTATCATCTGACTTAAACATTTTTCACTAATTAAAGCTACTCTGCAAATGTCTATCGCTCTAGCTAGCGTTAGAACCCCTTCCCTTAGCAGTCTGCATCTCACTTGCTCACTTTGGATCCCACAGACAATCCTGTTTCAAATTAGGGAGTCACTCAGTTCTCTGAATTCACATGATTTAGCTTTTAGCCTTACATAGGATCAGAAACTGACGACAGATAAGGACCGCTAGACCCATCTAGTCATTTCCTGCATCCTTCTTGCTTCCATTTTTATGAAGAGGGACTACATGTACCTTCTCCAGTCCTCTGGAACCACTTCTGTATTGAGCGCTCACTGAACGTGGCTGCCAGTGGCACTGCCAGCTCCATCCTTAATTCCTTTAATATTACGGGATCTATGCCATCTGGTCCTGTTGCCTTGTCCACCCTCAGTTTTGTGAGCTCCTCTAGGACTTTCTCTTCCATAAATGTAGTGGTGTTCACCTCCCTTCCCCCTTTGTATCTGATGCCTAGCGGTGGTCCTTGTCCCTCCCCTTCTTCAGTGAATACTGAACAGAAGTACTTATTCAGTATTGTCACATTTTCCAGGTCTCCCTCCACACACTCCCCATTATCTCCTTTGAGCCTTACAATCCCACCCCTGGCCTTTCTTCTTTCGCTAATGTACCTATAGAATGTCTTGTCTTCCTTCTTCACCATCTGTGCTTGTTTTTCCTCTGTTTGCACCTTTGCAATTCTAACAGCTTTTCCTGCTTCCCTTAGACAATTTAGGTTCACCACTCTATGCTCTTGCCTCTATGTCTCCTTATATTTTCTGAAAGACACCCTCTTGGCCCTTTCTTTCTCCACTACACCTTTTGTGGACCATGGTGGTTTCCTCCTTCTCTTGCCCTTGTTTCTCAGCCTAATGCACTGGTTTGTCACCTCCACTATGGCTCCTTTCAGGTGTGCCCACTGCTCCTCAACCCCCATCTAGCCTCCCTTCTTGCCAAGGCTTGCCTGATACATATCCTCATCCTATCAAAGTCTGCCCTCCTGAAATCAAAGACCTTTGCCTTTGTGTGCCTTGACTGCGACCCTGTACCTATTTTAAACCACACTATGTGGTGGTCGCTGGTCCCCAGGTGACCTTCCACCTGGACTACTGTGAATCTGTCCCCATTGGTCAGTACTAGGTCCAAAATTGCCCTTTCTCTGGTGGGTTCTAGCACTAGGTGCCTGAGTCCTGCCCCCTGCAGGGAGTTCATGATGTTTCAGCTCCTTGCTGAGGCAGCCGCCAGGATGGTCCAATCTACATTTGGCATATTAAAGTCATCCATCAGCAGTACCTCCCCCTTTGTTGCGATCTCATATACTTCCTCCACTAGCTTTCTATCCCCCCCTCCTCCCCCCCCTGAGCTGGAGGCCTGTAGATCACCCCTGTGTGAACTGCTGTACCATTGCCTGGCTCAAGTGTGACCCACATTGCCTTAGCCTCCCCCTGTCTACCCTGCACTGCAGTTGCTTTATGTCTTCCCTGACATACAGGGCTACTCCTCCTCCTTCTTTTTTACCCTCTCTATCCCTCCTGAATAGAGCATAACCTGGTACACTTACCTCCCAGTTATGATTTGCAGCAAACCATGTCTCAGTTCTTGCCACCGTGTCCAGGTCAGCCTCCCCGCATCAAGGCCACCAGGTCTGAGATCTTATTTCCCAGGCTGCGGGCATTTGTATACATGGGTTTCCAAGACTTACTGCCTGTCCCCCTACTATCCCTGCTTTTGCCCTCTTGTCTCTTCCCTCCAATTCCCTTATTTTGCTGCCCCTCCTCCTCTTCCATACTCCTTAAAACTGGTTCAGGTGTGCCTGTCATCATCTTAATTTTCTGATTTTCATTTCTGGCTGCCCTAGCCTGTGGGGGTGGGCTGCTTGAGTCTCCCTGCTCCCATCTGCCCCCCTCCCTTGGCTAGCTTAAATGCTCACCAAGGTAGTATTTAAACTTTTCATTAAGAACTGCCATCCCCTTCCTGGAAGGATGAAGGCAGTCATCCTTGTATAGGCTCACATTATTCCTGGTGAGTCCCCAATGAAACCAAAACCCTTTTCCCGACACCAGCCCTCCAACCAAGTGCTGAAGCTTTTGATGCAGAGATTCCTAGCTTCCCCTCTGCTGTGAACCGGAAGCACCTCCGAGAATGTCACAGAGCTCGCTACCTCCCCAGGGTGCCTTCCTAGCCCCCTGAAGTACTCCTGCACCTGTTCTGTATCTGCCTTGTTCCCGGTTAGTTCATTTGTTCCCAAGTGGACAAAGACCTCCAGCTCCCCTCTCCTTGCTATTGCTATAGTGATCCTCTGGATCCACTCCTTCTCCCTCCGAGCTGTGCCTCCTGGGAGACACTTAACCTCCCTCTCCAACCCACTACATGTGCCCAAATCTATTCCTCAGACAATTGAGTCCCCCACCAGGAGCAGCTTCTTCTTCTTCCCCTAGGATCCTCTGCCTCCCGTCCCAGGTCTCCTTCCTGGAGCATCCACACATCCTCCCTGGTCTCCACCTTGGGTTCCCTAATGGGACTCTCCCACTCCTCCAGGACAGCATAGAAATGACTAAGTTGGACTGGATGGGGGATGTGTCTCTGACCCACCTCTGTCAGCCTCTCCAAGCCCACTGCAGTCCATCCAGCCTGTTGACCGGGCAACCGTTGTGGTAGCGGCTGGGTACATGGTGACCTCTGGGTGGGGGTGAAGGTCCCCAGTTCTCCTGCCAGCTCGGACCAGAGACTGGTGACCTCCGCCCTCAGCCCAGAGAGGTACCTGCATATGGGGCAGTACCCAGAGCGTCTTCCTGAAGACTGCTGTGCTGCACTCGCTGAACTGCACCACTCCCTGCATTTTCCTCTTCTGATGATGTCTCCTCCTGTAATCCTGTTTAAGCACTCCTCCCTTTTTTCTCTTTCTTCTCCTCCTCTTTTTTGTTCTCCTCCTCTCTTTTCTTTTCTAACTCTCTTTCACTCTTTCTCTTCTATGTTTTTATTTATTTATTTATTAGTACAGTCGGATTTGCAACCTTTGAGTCAGAGACTCATTTACAAAGGCACTTTGTCACAATGAGGACAAAACAATAATACAACGTTCTAAATACAGACAGTGATGCATAAAATATATAGGTTCCAGTGATGAAAGCATTATTACAATGATACAGAGCATATGTATAGTCAATTTACATAGGTTACATGCTATAGAAATGGGAGATATAAGCCCCATGCAGTGCAATTACAATGAGGGTAGAGAAAGACAATAATTTCAGGTAGGAGCTCTAAGGGAGAAGGGGGGGCAGTCCAGAGGACTTTGTTGAGGTTGGATTGTGCTACTTGGCATGAGTCTTCGTTGGTACCAAGATCACTCCTGACTTTCTTTTTGTGTGTCAGATAATGTTCCTTATCAACGTGTATTTAGCTCTACTTCCTCAGTGCTTGCAGAAAGTTGTATCCAATAGGATGCTTAAAAAATCGGGTTAACTCAGGGGTGGGTGGAATGGGGAGGGTGGGTGGCAGTAGCTCCGGGGTGCCTAAAAACAATCAGCTCAGTTAGTACTGACTAGTGAAGACTGTCTGTTCTAGCACAGCCTCTCTGCGCTTGCAGTCCTTCGCGTCAGCTATTCCATGACTCCCTGCTCCTTAATAACTAGAAACAAATCCAGTAGCTAAGGAGAAAATCCAGCGTGTACCCTGTGAAAGCAGATCATTGTGTTTTCAATCACTCTCTGTAATAAGACTGCTCAAGTTCAAGTACACGTAGGAGAAAAAAACAGCGGTCAAGCCCTAAGTCAGTCATGTATTTATGCATCGGTTGACTCACCAGGGTTCTAATTTCTGATGTTAAACAAATGTCTCTCATGTCACATTTTTCCGTGGATTACAATACCTGTCAAATTGATCCATTATCTGGGACAATTTCTCTTTATCTTCCTCCCTTCTCCATTCAAATGTGTTCTAAACGTCAAGTCTTGCAGGCCCAGCCACATGTAGAAAAGTCATCGCCTGTATTCTCTGCGATTTTTCAGTGACTCCACTGGCAGCAAGGAAGATTTCAAATTGCTGCTTGAATCTATGCCAGTTTTTGGCCAAGTTCCTCTGCAGGCTGAAGACGGTGGGTAGCGAAAGGTTTTCCATTCTGACACCATGTAATGATACTCGCAGACATGGTAAGTGGATTTAGCATATATTTTACTACCATAGCAGTGTATCAACTGTGTACCAAGTGCGCAGGCTACTGCCCTCCTAAACATACACACACGTATATATTCATGGCAAAAAACTGCATTTAATGCATCATTTAGGGTTAAAGCAACAAAAGTTACGAAATGAAACATTAGGGTTGAGCCCCTAACCGCCTCACACCCCACACCCCCATCCTCCACAGACTGACAGACACCGGGGTGTGCCATTGGGGTCATGTGGCCCAACTCTCGCCCCATTCCATATGTAAGCAAGTTGACATGCTACAGTAAAGGAGAATGGAGTGAGATTTAGGCCTCACAACCCCAATGGCACACCCCACCATCTGTCAGTCTGTGGAGGAAGGGGGTGCGGGGTGTGGGGGAGTTAGGGGCTCCACCCTAATGTTTCATTTCCTGATTTTTTCGCTTTAACCCTAAATGATGCATAAAATACATTTTTTGCCATGAATTTCTTTACTTTTTGTAAAAAATTAATATAACTACTAAAAAACATGTATTGGTGAGAGCAAGGGCCCCACACTCCCACCAACTTGCCCATTTCTGCATAACAATATGTATCTGTGGGAGTGCGGGCCACTTATGCATAGCTACAGAGCTATACAGCAGCCCTATAGGCCACCAAATGCTTGTAATAGTAATTTGTTCATATGTTAGGAACCACAGCAGCTAGAAAAAAAATTCAAGTGTCATTGTAACTGTGACAGTGAGTAGATCACGTGACGATGACCGACTGAATCCAAATCTTGCATTGTTTCCAAGATATGGGCACTGAAAAGTACTGGACAGGCCCTCTTTGAACCCTTGTAACAGTAATTTCACAATATCTCAAGACTCGTGCAATGTACGAAAAGAATTCCACTGCAGGCTTATTCCATGATTTCAAATCTTTTTCCAGCAGCATAGATCATTCAGGAGTGAAAAGTCTGTATCTCACTTTGTTTCCAAGATAACGGCACTGAAAGTTGTGACTCAGATCACAATGTAATCCTATGGGAAAAATGTCAACTAAATCATTGAATATCTCTGCAACCAATTAATTCCCCAACACTTAAACAGCATAACTCACATCTCTAGGACATCCCTTCAACACCCTGCAAATCTCAAGTAAAAAGGCTAAACCATTATTGACATATGGTCATCTCAGTTTGGGCCATCCGGTCTTCCCTAGGGTCATCTGGTCTTCCCCATGGACATCGCAAAATATACATATACATTTTCCCATAGGATATAATGAGAACTTCAAATTGTAATACCTTTTGAACAGATTAATATTATTTCACCAAACAAATTCTGGCATGTTCCTTGGCCCAAGCTCTTTCTACGTCTCAAGTTTCGGACCAATAGACCACACTGTGTCCGTGCAGTACCATGGACAAAAAACGGACAAAAGTGGTGAAAGTGCATTTTTTGGCACTTTGTTGTGCAAAAACCGAATGTCTGACCAAAATGCAACTTGGTAAATCAAGAGATCTACCATACCAGACTGTGCATTCCAAATTTCATGCAAATCCATTGAACGGTTGCAAAGTTATTAATGTGCAAAATTTGAGGTTTAGCATTAAAGTGTCTACTCAACCCTAAATATAGGGGTGCGACCGCACCCCTATAATATATGATCTGGCATGCAGGTGCAAGGTGCATAGTGCTGTTCCTCCATTATATTCAGATCCCATTATTACAGAAGGTAGAGTTAGAAACTTAAGAGAAGTGTGTGGGCATGTTTTGGAAAAGTTTCAAGGGAGGGCAGGGCAGAGGTGTACATTTTGTGGGATTATACATTTTGGGAGAGGTACTAGGGTAGTAATACACTTTTTGTGAGTGCTGTGAAACCTCAGCAAAGGGACTCACTCTGAAAAGAATACATAAGGAGGGAGTTGTGTTGCATTCAGTGCTGGAAAGAGAACACAGGAAACAAAAATTTACATTTTAAGAGCTTCTGTTTTTTTGGGGGGGAGGTGGGGGGCCATGATAACTTGCTCAAAAAGTTGATGATCAACCTAGGGAATTTGCCAGATATTTACCATTTTGTTCTACTGATGTACAGAAAATCCATTAATAAAAGCCTCATCAGAAAATTAGTAGCAAAGACTGATTTTGCCCTTTCACAATCTGATGTATGGTGTGTACTGAGATAGAAGGACCTGGGGGAAATGATGTAATTGTTGCTTGAATGACATCAGCACTCACTCAAAATTCCACTGGCTGGTTTGAAAAAGTCTGAGAGATTTTTTGTAAAGCCATTAAATGAGAGAAGCAAACAAAATGACATTTATACCTGAGTAATTGCAATTTCTGAACTGTATTTGTAACAAGTGAGGCCTAGTTGTCCTCAGATAGTTCATTTCTGAAGCAATGCAATTGATCTTTACATCCTGATTTTGTTACCATTTATACATTTGTTGGTTGCAATCTTTCCCTCCACAGTTTGAGGAAGGCTAAATCTAACCCTTTTTTAGTCATGCCACTGGGGTACATCTCGGGGAGCTGGCGGGAGATGTTTTTTCCTCTGTTCCACCATGGACATATTTCTTTATTTCTTTATTTCAATCTAGGATTACAATACCTTTGAGCCAAGGCTCTTTTACAAAGGTTCCATGTCAGCATGTGCAACAGTCATCATTTTTAGTTACAAACATATAGTCATTGACTTACAGACATGTAATAACCAGTACAAAGACTTGAGCTATGAGCAAGACAAGGGAAGTGGGTGGTGGGGGAAGTGAGGGTAGGAGATCGGGGGGATGGAGGTGCAGGGGGTAAGGGGGAGTACAGGAGGTGGTTGGGACAGGGGCAGGAGTGGAGATACGGGGGAAGGTAAACTACTACTATTACTTCGGAGTGTGGTCTCAAGGACCAGGGAAGTCTCAACAGCATAGCTGGCAATTAGCCTAGAGGGATTGGCAGCATAGATTAGAGTAACGAGCTGTGAATTAGCTTGGTACAGCCATCAGACCTGGGTTTGACTCCAACAACTTCCACTTGCATACTGTGTGACTCTGAGCAAGTCACTTAACCACCCCAGTGCTCCTGGGTCACCCCTAAAAACAGGCACTTGTGCTTAGTGGGCCATACCTGGTTACCAAAGAATTAACAAAAACCCCAGTTCAAGGTCTTAAAGCTTCACTGTTTGGAGTTAAACCCTGTTTCCAGTGAAGGGTAGTGTTCGCTGTTTCATGTTCATTATACATTATGTTCACTGTTTATGATGTATATGAGTACAATGTGGGATGGGGTGGGGGCAGGGGGTTCAGGGAGTGAGCAGCAGCATAACCAGTGGGAGAGTACATACAGGGATCTCTGAGTCTGTGGGCTTTTCCATCATCAGCAGGGTTAATTATGAGTAATCCGATATCTTACACTACATGGAACATACGAGGGGCCAGGACTGAGGAGAAATGGCATCAAAGTTTACAGAAACATAGAAACACAGAATTTGACAGCAGAGAAGGACCTCTTGGCCCACCCAGTCCATCCATCTTTCCTTATCTACAGTGTTCCCGCATACCCTACTTAATCTCTGGTGCCCCCCCCTTCCTTTCCACTAGGATTCCCTTTTGCCTATCCCGTGCACTCTTGAACCCCACCACTGTTTTTACCACCACCATCTCCACTGGAAGACTGTTCCAGGCATCCACCACTCTTTCTGTGAAGAAGCATGTCCGCACACCTCTCCTGAATCTACTCCCCTTCAGCTTCATTGCATGTCCCCTTGTTCTTGAGCATCTTTTTTTCTGAAAAATACCCCCCTCCTGCACTTCATTTACCCCATGAGGAATTTATAGGTCTTTGTCATATCCCCTCCCATCCTCTCTTCCAAGGTGTAAATATTGCGGTACCTAACAGCTGCAGGTAGAGAGAGACAACATGAACAGCAGGGCCAGCCTGGCTCTTTCTGAGGAACTGTACCACCATTCTTGGACTGTGTGTGTTAGGGGCTGCAGAAGGCTTGCTGAGGCCGGCTGTGTTCCTGGTTCTACCTCCTTGGTTCCAGTGCTCCAATCAGGAGCGGACATTTGAAGTTGGCATGGACCATCTCCCAGTACTTTAGGGCTCACCGGCTGAGATCCCATCTATTAAAAATAAGAAACAACCAAAACGCCTCGCTACAAATGGTCCAAAGTTTTGAATATCTTGGGGTCACTCTAGACTGTTCATTCACATTTTCACAG
Organism: Neoceratodus forsteri; assembly: GCA_016271365.2. Classification (NCBI taxonomy): domain Eukaryota; kingdom Metazoa; phylum Chordata; order Ceratodontiformes; family Ceratodontidae; genus Neoceratodus; species Neoceratodus forsteri. The sequence continues at coordinate 84,715,630 of JADMNL010000034.1, forward strand.
CACATGACCTTGTAGCCAAGGCTGCAAATGTCAAAACTGGCTAACTATTTAGGCATAAACACTGCCTAACTGATGAGGCATTAAAACTCACTGTGTGCAGCTCGAGCTTATCCGCGATTGACTGCGGGCTCATAGTCTACAGTGTGGCAACTGACACAGCTCTCGAGAATAAAGCTGGCCCTAAACAAAGCCTGTAGGCTTGTCCTAGATGCATCATGCCTTAAACACACCTGCGCTCTCTATTCCCAGTCTGGGTGGTTAAATGTGCACTGTAAAACTCAATACTAGGTCTGCATTACGCCACTTGGCATTCAGAGTCTCCTCTGCCCCACCAAGAAGGCTAGAATAACCAGGGGAACTAACAGTCAGCCACTGAAAGTCCCTTTCTGTCGCACCTCCCAGGGTTAGCAGTCTTCTGAGTACTGGGCACCTGCTTGGCTCAGCTCGCTACATGATGACCTGCTGGCAGAATCTAAACTTGCCCCCTTCAAATTTAATTTCCATAACCATCTAGCAACACTTAGTGGGTGTGGTTGTAAGTTCTAATTTGCACAAGCTAACGCCTGTCTTCTTTTTGTTCATTATAGCACTTACAATCTCCCCTATCCAACTGCCTTGTTATTTACCCCTCTTCTCTACCATCCCACTCTGCCTTCATCCTCCATTCCATTCCTCATCCATTTCCCACCCCCCACCTAATCTGCTTCCCCTCTCCCCTCACCATATCCTCCCACTCCAAAACCTCATGGAGTTTTCCCCTTCCAGCAAACCAATGACAAGGCACTATGGCTGCTCCTGTTTCTCCACCTATTCTCATATACCTTCCTCGCCTACTCGACACTCTCTCAGCACCCAGCCTCTGTTGCTACCAGTTTCTCTCTCCATAGCAAGCTACCTTTCCATTCTGTTCATGACTAGCAACGTACTTATTGCTTAATGTGGTTGAATTTTGTAATTTTAGTTACAAAACAGTTGAACATCATTTTTTGTATCCATTGTAATTTTGTAACCACTGTCTGTATTGTTTTGTTGTATTTGTGTTTGCTGTTAACATGGAACCTTTGTAAATGAGCTTATAGTGCAAAAGTATTAATCTGAGAACTGAATAAATAAAATAAATTTCAGTTGACATTTCCCGGCCCACTTCTCGGGTGTCTTGAGGTCCCTCCTCATGTCCTATTACAGATCTTTGTATCATTGGCAAATAGGCACACTCTCCCTCTCAAACCCTCTGTAATATCACTGATGTAGATGTTGAAGAGGAGCGGACCCAAAACTGACCCCTGTGGCACTCCACTCCTCACCCTTGCCATCTCGGAGAGCATCCCATTAAGTACTACCGTCTGAGTTCTCCCTGCTAGCTAGGCCACCACCCAGCCTGCTATTTTCCCTCTCAACCCCATGCTTTCCATCTTGCTCCCCAACCTCCTATGAGGGATGGTGTCAAAGGCCTTGCTGAAGTCCAGATAGGCCACATTCACTGCCCGTACTTGGTTGATTACCTGAGTCACCTAATCAAAGAACTCAGTTAGGCTGGTCTGGTATGATTTCCCCTTGTTGAAGCCATGCTGTCTGCTGTCCTGAAAGCCATACTCCTCCAGATAATTCACCACCCTCTTCTTGATTAATGCCTCCATTACCTTCCCCACCACAGACGTGAGGCTGACTGGGCGGTTCTTCTCCTTCAGCTCCCTGCTACCTCCCTTGTGCAAGGGCACTATGTCAGCCCTCCTCCAGTCCTCCAGCACCCTCCCCATATCCAGGGACAGGTTGAAGAACCTTGTCAAGGGTGCAGCCAGCTCCTCCCTCAATTCCTTGTTCACTCTGGGGTGCAACCCATCAGGCCCCATTGCCTTTTCCACCCTTAGTCTATCCAGCTCAGCCCTGACCCTATCCACAGTGAATGGGCTGTGATCCACCCAATTGCCTTCCTTCCTCTTAGTCGCTAGTACCGGACCCTTGCCTTCCACCTCCTCCATGAACACTGAGTTAAAATACTTATTTAGGCCTGGCCCGGCGACACTGAGGGTTGAGGCACTGGTCACTGCACCTCGCTCCATGCCGGCGAGCCGGGTTCGGGAACGAGCCCAGGTCGTCGGGGGTCAGCAGGACCCGGACTAGAAATCAGGCGATCCGACAACAGTTGTCCTAGTCCTGGGGAAAGGGGTGGGTGCACACCGCACTGTGGTGGTCCCTGGGGATGCCCAGAGGTACTGTAGAGGCGCAGGTGCCAAGGTTGGGGGGAGCACGGCAAACATCTGCACGCCAGTGTGTGGATGTCATTACATGCCCGTGCCCCCATTGGGGAAGAATAAGGAAAAACAGCAGCGCAAGTCTGCGGCAGCTTGATGGCCGCAGTTCACTGATCCGACGATGCCTGGAGGTCGTGCGCTGGTAGTGGATCCTAGCCGGGCGCGGGGGCTTGGGGAGCCCCTCTCGACGGCGTCGCTGCCAGTTTCAGGGTCGGAGGTGGATGAGCGGTGGCTGGAGATTGGCAGGACTGTGGCTGCAGGTGAGAAAGTATTCAATGATAAAAAAATATATACTTATTTAGTGCCTCTGCCTTTTCGTAGTTCTGCTCCAAGTTTATCCCTTCCTCCTTCCCGCCCTCAGTCTAGCAATCTCCTGCCCTGCTCTTTTCCTCTCCCTCACATATCTGAAAAACATTTTATCTCCCTCCTGGCCCTTTTGGCTATTTCTCCTCAGTGGCTACTTTTGCCCTTCTGATCTCCCTCCATGCCAGACTCCTTTTCTCCCTATACTCCTCCCTATCCTCCTCTCCAAGTGTCATCTTAAATTTTCTGAAAGCCGTTCTCCATTCCCTGACTGCCCCCACCACCTGCCTAGTGAATCAGAGCGGTCTCCCCTCACTCTTCCTGACCTCTTTCATGCACATTTCTGCTGCTTCCTGAATGCCTCCCCTGATAGCTTCCCAGAGTTCCTCCATTGCCCCTACCTTCTCTGTACCTTCCATTTTTTCCCTATCTTTCTCATCTTATTAAAGTCTGTGTGAGTCTGATCTCCATGATTGTCATATTAGTCTTACTTGTCTCCCTCCCTCCCTGAACCGCACTCCACTGTGGTCACTGGTGCCCAAAGCTTCTCCCACCTGCACCTCCTCCACACTCTCCCTTAGTCAGAACCATGTCCAAAAAGTTGCTTACCCTCGTTCCCGCAAGGAGGAGCAGTCATCTGGCTCTGAGTATTTCCGTCCACATGACTTTGCCAGTGACACATCATCTTCTTCATCAGAGGCAAGTGTGAGTGACTTTAAGGATGAGACAGAGTATGTTATGTACCTTGAGGGCAGAAAAAAAATGTGGTTGGCAAAAGAGCCTCTAGGAGTAGCACCAGTACCTGGGCACTCTGCCACGGAGCTGCTGAGGACCACCCGCTGCATCAAGCTCCTCTCTCTACCTCTTGGCACTCTGCCACAGAGCTGCTGAGGACTGCCCACTGCATCAAGCTCCTCTCTCTACCTCTGGGCACTCTGCCACGGAGCTGCTGAGGACCACCTGCTGCATCAAGCTCCTCTTTCTACCTCTGGGCACTCTGCCATGGAGCTGCTGAGAAATGCCCGCCACATCAAGCTCCTCTCTCTACCTCTGGGCACTCTGCCATGGAGCTGCTAAGGATCGCCCACCACATCAAGCTCCTCTCTCTCTACCTCTGGGCACTCTGCCCACGGAGCTGCTGAGGACCACCCGCTGCATCAAGCTCCTCTCTCTACCTCTGGGCACTCTGCCACGGAGCTGCTGAGGACCACCCGCTGCATCAAGGTATTGAACAAAGACACAGACTGATAACGCCCAGCTTTTGTTCAAATTTCAAACTTGGCACCTTTTCTAAATGCTTTTTTGCTGCTTATTCTGTGCTAACCAGATCCTACCAACGGTTGCTGTTTATATCCACTTATGTGCACCTGAGAAATGTAATTACTTTTAGGCATCCTTGGTGCTGATTTAAATCAATATCCTGCACTTACCTGTTTTTTAATTTTGTGCAGCAGTGTACTGGAGTTGTTCTCCGGTGCAGCTTTTAACTCTGTCTGTGCACATTTCCTCTAACTTAATTTCAGTACACAGTTCAGTGTACAGTTCCTCGTGCTGGCTCTCTAATTTATTTTAAAGTACACCTAGAAGACTTAGGGACTTGCTGCCAGAATTGTTACTTGGGGCAGCTTAATTGTATACTGTGCACAGTTCTCGGGGCAGTTTTAATTGGATTCTGTACACATTTCGTAGCGCAAGTGATTTAATTTAGTTTAAAAGTCTGTGGCGTGGGGTCTTTTTCAACCTGCCTCTGCTCCACTGCTGCTAGAGTTTCCCTGCAACCGCTACCAGCTGCTCCCCGCCCCAATACCCTTCCATCCTTAGCTGGCTTTAATTACATAGCCACAGGTTAATCATGTGTCGGAGGTGGGGCTTGGTGCTCTGCACAGTTCTGTCAGCTCTGTTTCCCATCTGCAGGTTATTTTACTGCTCCACTAGATGTCAGTCATACAGCAAGCATAGCAATTATTCTGATAGTTACAGTTTCAGTCCCTTACTGCGATTCCTTTCAAAACCTTGAAATCAATTTCCAAACCTTTCTTCATCCGTTTGAAGTACCACTGTCATCTATTTAGCTCCTATGGCTTGGCCAGTGATTAACTTTTCCTTGTGTCTCATGCCACTCTTCCTACTTTGTTATTTGACTATCAGCGGTCTCGTGTGTATCGTTCATGCCCCCTCTATTCACTATGTACATGCAAGTGGGCCTAGCATGGCAGTACACTGTCTCAACGATGTACAAGTCCCTCCTTTCACTGGACCTGGCCCTCCTCCCTTTATTACAGCTACTCCGTCATTTTACCATTTAGGGTGTTTGGGATCCTCTGGCACTGTCTGACTGTGATATGCCTACCTATTATCTCTTGGCTCCTAAGTCCTCTGTTATGAACTTATGCCACTTTGCTCTCATCCCTGCCTAGTAATTGTTGCATCTTCCATTAAAAATCTCCTTACCTTTCCTGCAAGCCCCACTCTGCCAGGCTCCACCCATTCGAAATGCAATAATGTACAGCTGCTTAAAATCATTATCAGTTTCCTTAAAAAGCTTTTCCTACTTTTACTTTTTTGCTCTGTCAATACTGAATTAAACCCTGGCCCTATAACCTCCTATTGTGTCTCCCACTGAGCTCCCAAAGCTCAAAGGGATCTCACTTCACATTGTGCATAGCTTACTAAAAAAAGCATTTGTCAATGCCGAATGTTTGCTTGCTGGCATTGGCAGTGGTAGTGTAGAAGTTACAGAGCTGCGTAATAGGAATAGCAGTGAAGTATTGAACTGAAGCCAACCCCACCACCACCCTGCAGAGAGTGACAGACATTGGGGTGTGCGTTTGGGTCGTCAGGCATAGCAGCCCGCCATTTCACCACACCCACTCTGCAGAGAGGCTGACAAGTGTCCACGTGTTCCTTGGGGTCTTTGGCCCTTATGCGCACCCCATTTCATTAGGAAATACGGTGAGATGGGTGCGATATAGGAGAATGGGGTGAAGTTTGGGGCTGAAGAGTCCAAGGCATACCTCGATGCCTCTCAGTGACTGCAGGGTGTGGAATGGTATGAGCATCACAGGCAAGAATCCCAAGTCACACCCCTGATTCCTGTCATTCTCTATAGGGTTGGGCGATTTAGTTGAAAAGCCTAATACCTCAGGCATTCGTTGGTATGTCAACTCCAAATTTTCAACATGTTTGTTTTGTGACCCCACCTCATGAACAGGGGGAATATCAGTTTGGTAGCCAAAAGCTGCTTATGCACAGTGACTACGGCGTTTAGCACCACAGGTTTAAAAATATTCCGAACAGGATGTAAAAATGACAGCTGTACTCTTTCATGGGGAGGTGTAAAATGGCTATGTTGCAAATGTGTAGTAAAAATATTTAAAAATGGTGAAGTCACGAGTGTACATAGAAACTGTGCAACGACACCGCTATATAATTAGGTTGGGGATTTTTATAGCAGATTGTCAACTCAGGCATTTTGGTGTTCCTCGATCATGAACAGTGTCACTGTGATTTTCTTTATCTGTGCCGAACAATGATTTCCCACAGCGACCACGCATTCTGCACTGAAAGTGTGAAAACACACTTCGCCATTTGTGAAAATGGCAGCTGTACTGTTCATAAGGAAGTGTTGAAAATGCCACTACTGAAAATCTGGACTGAAAATATTACAAAGTCATGAACTAACGAGGATGCATGGAAACTGCACAATGCTCACTCATAACACAGTCATTTATGGACTTTGTCGCCAAATTTTCAACATAGCCATTTTAAGACCTCTGCTCATGAACAGTGTAACTGTGATTTTCTTACTCTGTCTAAACATTGCTTTTTGTATAACAGCACCATTAATGCGCTACATGGAAGTACGTTTGGGCAGGATGTAATGATAGCTGTACTGCTCATAAGGAGGTGTGGAAAATGGCAATGTTGGAAATCTGGAGTGAAATATTGAAAATTCGCAAACCACAAGGCAGTGCGTGGGAACTGTGCAACGCACACTGAAAACAGTCATTTTAGGAATTCTGTCACCAAATTTTCAACATTGCCATTTTAAGATCTCTGCTCATGAACAGTGACACTGTGATTTTCTTAATGTGTCCCATACACTGAGTTCGCACAACGACTGCGCCATTGTGCGCTACATGGGCGGAAACACGTTTTGGGTGAGATGCGAAAAATGACAGCTGTACTACTCATAAGAAGGTGTGGAAAAATGGCAATGTTGAAAATATGGAGTGGAAATATTGAAAATTCGCAAACCTATGGGCGTGCGTGGGAACTGCATAGCATGCTTCATAAAACAGTCATTTTTAGGATTTTTTTCCCCAAATTTTCAACATAGCCATTTCAAGACCTCTGCTCATGAACAGTGTCACTGTGATTTTCTTAATTTGTCCCGTACATTGATTTCGCACACTGACTGCGCCATTGTGCGCTACATGGGTGGAAACACGTTTTGGGTGAGATGTGAAAAATGACAGCTATACTACTCATAAGAAGGTGTGATGAAATGGCAATGTTGAAAATCTGGAGTGAAAATATTGAAATTTCGCGAACTTACGAGCCTGCGTAGGAACTGCACAACACACGCTCGTTAAACAGTCATTTTTTGGAATTTTGGCACCAAATTTTCAACATGGGGGTTTTGGGCCCCTTCTCATGAATTATGTCACTGTCATGGAGGTATTCAGGCCCAAAGGGTGATTTCAGATCACTCGCAGTCACTGGCGAATTCACCATCGGGCGAATAATCATGACAGTGAATCATTCATGAGAAGGAGTCCCAAAAACCCATGTTGAAAATTGAGCAAAAATTCCCAAAAATGGCTGAGATATGCACAGAATTGAAACCCCTATCTAGCCCACTATACAGCTTACGGCATTCTCCAGTTCGTGTCCGGCTTTGAAGAGTGCAGGCGTGTTCCAGGTCCACGAATATCGTCGCGGCGAGTCGGAGAGTGAAGTATGGGGTGGGGGTGTAGGGGCTGAGTGCGCAGTGGGTAGGTGCGGGTTGTGGGGGTTGGGAGGCGCACGCTGGACCGTTTTTCTTACAGGTAAAAAAAAAAACGTTGTGGGACCATTTGCCACGCTGGGGCTCCCAGCATGAACACGCGAACTGTGAAGTTCAGCCGGCGGGATTAGGCACCCCCATCGGCAAAAAATTTTAAAAATCAGCGGGACCGTTTGGCACAAGGACTTTGGGGGCGTGTTGGTGACGGGGATTGGGCACCCGTCGGCAACTATGACTGATTGCCACGCTGGGGTGGGCTCCCAGCGTGGCATCAACTACTAGGGAGGAGGAGACAGATGCAGCTCAGCCCGGCGGGATTGGGCACCCGTCGGCTATACACTGCGTGCAGGGCGCGCGCCTGCGGCTGGGGGAGCTAGCTGCGTGAACAGCTTCTTATCAGCTGCTCACTCAGCGTAGCTCCCCTTTCAACTGTATGCCACTGCATTTTGGGCGTGTCATGAGCAGCTCCAGAATGCAGTGGCTTACAGGGGCCCCGCCTGCCAGCACACTGCCTGAATTGGAGGAGGAGGTGACTCACCTCCGAAATCTCCGATGATGGCACTATCTTTCTTGCACATGAGTGCAAGCAAACATAAAAAAGCATGACCTGATACAGGCCTGGGCTCATCATTCGACCCCTGATGTTTTGGTGATAACTGAGTCCTGGCTCCATAGTTCTGCTATCAACCTTAGGACCGATTGGCCTACTGAGGGAGGTTGCAATTTACATTGCCAATAAATTCACGGCATCAGTTAAAAGTTCCTTATCTGTGCCCCAACAATTTGAAAGTCTCACCTTGAAAGTCTTATGCTGCTGGACAAACAAGACCCTGACCCCCCCCCCAAAAAAAAACAATAACCTCCAGAATTATAAAAGCTGGACATTTTGCCTCACTAAAATCCTACCCCCACCAGCTAGACTGGGAGGGGGTCTACGCTGCCGCCAATGTGAATGCTGCTCTTGAGTGCTTTATCGACAAGTTTAACATGGCCTGCAACATCTTTGCCCCTCTAAAAATGAGGAAAATCAAAGGAACCAGCAAACCACGGATCACATCACAGCTCCTTGAGCTCATGGGGGTCAGGGATAACCTGTGGCATAGGGCTAAGAGCACTGGATCCCCCTCTGACATACAGAAATACAAAGCAGCACGTAATAAGTGCACTCACGCCATCCGCCTTGCAAAAAGATCTCACTTTAAAAGGGAACTGGACAACTCTTGGTGCGACAGCCGCAGATTCTGGGACAATATCAAAACCCTAACAGGCAGAGCAAGTAAACCACCACCATCGCAAATACACATCGAGGGCGCGATTACCCAGGATCCCAAAACTATCACAGATGGCTTTAACAAGGCCTTAACAGACCTTAGTGGGGCCTTCCTTCAGATTATCTCTGACCTGTGCCTAGCTCTGCCATTAGTTGTACCAACATCCCTCCAACACACAGCACCTCCCTTCTACCTGAAGGTAATCTCTACAATGAGGCAAAAAAATACTTGGAAAAAGTTCTCGGGAAAACTAGATCCAGTGGGGACCCGCTTGACCTAAAGATTGTGGCTCTCACCCTGGATGTGTTACTCTCCCCTCTAACCTGGATCCTAAATCTTTCACTAACCACTGGCATTTTCCCTCAGTGCTGGAAAGCTGCAGTGGTCACCCCAGTCTTTAAAAGCAGGGACAGAACCTGCCTGGCCAACTACAGGCCAATCTCAATTCTGCCCCCCTCTCCAAGGCACTAGAGGCGATAGTATATGATCAGTTAGGTACGTACCTTGATAAGTACAACCTTCAATGCCAGGAACAGCATGGCTTTCAGAAGGCACACAGTACTTCAACGGCATTGGTTGAGTTTAGCGGTCATATCCATGAAGCACTTGACCGAGGGCTCTTGGTGGGGGTCACTTTCATCGACCTCACCAAGGCCTTCGACACGGTCAATCACGACTTGCTTCTCACACAACCCTCTAACATTGGCATATCCTCTGTCTCTCTAGGCTGGTTCCAGAGTTACCTCTCTAACAGGACCCAGCAGGTCAATATTCTAGACGTTCTGTCTGACCATTGCCATGTCAACACAGGGGTGCCCCAATGTTCCATTTTGGGCCCCCTACTGTTCAGCCTGTTTCTAAATGAGCTCCCTAAAGTCTTCCAGAATAAGATCCTTCTATATGCAGATGATGCTTTTCTCTACACGTGTCACCCTACTCCGGAAGAGCTGGAAAAAGGCATGCAAGATGACTTTACTGCTGTGAAAAAATGGTTCCTTTAGTCTAAGCTCTTGCTCAACTACAAGGAGACTAAAACAATGTTGTTTGCCTCCAATCAAAACCATCATAAGTCCCATCACCTCAATATCTACAATAACAAGTTTGCTACACTCAAAATGATCACCACCTTTAAGTACCTTGGTGTCTACCTTGAGAGCTGTCTCTCATACAGCCAGCACATAGACCATGTCGCCAAGGCAGCTAGTGCCAGACTAGGTCAGCTCTACCGGCATCTGCAGTGCCTCACCGAAAGTGCCATCAAGCTTATAGTTAACAGCTCCGTGCTCTCTGTCATAGATTATGGACTGGCAGTCTACGGAGCAAGCACCGATACAGCACTTAGGCAAATCAAGACCATCTTAAACAAAGCCTGCAGACTAGTCCTGGGTGCGGACCATTTAACTCACACTTGTGAACTTTACTCAAGCACTGGTTGGTTAAACTTGAAAAATAGAATACAGTACCAAGTCTGTCTATTAGCTAAATATCCCCCCTCGGTCTTGCTCCCCCTGGAGTGAGGCAACTGCTGAGAAACTCCACTTCCTCCAGACCAACTAGGGGGTCGAGTAAAGCTGCCTTCATTATTCCGTTCCACTGGACCTCACTAGGGCAACGGTCCTTCTAATACAGGGCCCCCTGCTGGCTAAATTCCCTTAACTCTGAGCTGATTGAGGAAACAAAACTATGCCCATTTAAAAGACAAAGAACCTCTGTGCGCAAACGCTGAGGCAAGGGTTACCCCAAAGGGCATTTGGCTGGGAAGCCAAGTTTCAAAGACCATCTTAAACAAAGCCTGCAGACTAGTCCAGAGTGCAGACCATTTAATCACACTTGTGAACTTTACTCAAGCACTGGTTGATTAACTTGAAAAATAGAATACAGTAAAGTCTGTCTGGCTAAATCCCCCCTCGGTCTTACTCCCCTGGAGTGAAGGCAACTGCTGAAACTCCACTTCCTCCAGACCAACTAGGGGTCGAGTAAAGCACACCTTCATTATTCCGTTCCACTGGACCTCACTAGAGCAGCAGTCCTTCTAATAGGGCCCCTGCTGGATAATTCCATAACTCTGAGCTGATTGAGGAAACAAAACTATGCCATTTAAGAAAAAAAGGAACACTCATGTAAGCGCCGAGGCAAGGTTACCCAAAGGGCATTTGGCTGGGAAGCAAATTTCAGAAAATACAAATCACACATGCCCCACAATACAAACATCATGAGCACATATACAAATCCCAACAAGAATGTTATGCTGGTCAACTTTAAACAGAAGTGCATGGTGCCAGGCCTCTCACAGTTTACAAGGTGCTAACAGAGGACTAACCGTCTTTCGTCCTGGAATAATCAGTATACCTCGTCTGTTTGACACCCCAATGGAATGGACCAGCTACCCCAAAGGCGGTGTGCCTTAGGGTAGCTATTCCATTCCACTGAAATGCCAAACAAACACGCCTGACAATCTGACAAGGAAGAAAACACTCGTCTGAAGACAAACAATAACACTAGCTATAATCAACAATCACATCTGTTAAAAGCCAAGCTGCTGCAGTTCCTGGCCACTCTTAGTAACTGTGACCGCGTCACCTGTGCCTAATCCTACTGTTTTTGATAGCTTATTTGTCCTAGCACCCATCTCCCCCACTTCCTCCCTGCCTGGTGTGACCCCACTGAGTAGTTACCCCATGCCCCTCTTTATCCCCCGCCTTCCTGCTTTCTCTTCACAAATATTACCCCCTCATTCACCCCCTCCCCCGGTTTCCCCTCATCTCACCCCCCCACATTAAAACCCTTTCCCATATCCCTCTCTCCTCCCACATTACCCAGCCCTGCCCTGTCACCTACTTGCATAACCCTGGGTAGATTCCTATCCAATCCCACCCCTCTGACCACTCTACCTCCTTATCTGTCACCCCCTTTGTTTCTGATCCCACCTTCCCACTGCCTCATCTATTCTGTCCTCCCCCTCCTTTGGTCACCAGCACTTCTGACCCTCCTTAACTTTATCTGCATGCCCTAAAGCTCAGCTTCCACTATAAATTGCTTGTCCACGTTAGGTATGCTCTAAGTACTGTTGCAATAAAGTTGACCTCTCCTACTTAAACATAGAAACATAGACTTTGACAGCAGATAAGGACTGCTTGGCCCATCTAGTCTGCCCATTTCCCTACCTACAGGATAGGCCACAGATCCTAGTTAACCAACAGCCTATTTCTTCCTACCCCCCACAAGAATTGCCTTATGTCTGTCCCATGCATTCTTGAATTCTCCCACAGTTTTAGACCCCACAACCTCCTCAGGAAGGCTGTTCCATGCATCCACTACCCTCTCTGTGAAATAATACTTTCTCACATTACCCTGAGTTGTCCCCATCTATCTTCAAATTGTGCCCCTTGTTCTTGCACATCTCTTTTCTGGAAGATGCTACCCTCTTGGACTTTGTTAATTCCTTGAGGTACTTGAAAGTTTCTATCATGTTCCCTCTCTCCCTTCTTTCCTCAAGAGTATACATATTAAGCTCTTTTAGTCTTTCTTCATATGTCTTCTGGTGCAGACCCTGCACCATTTTGGTTGCCCTCCTTTGGACAGCCTCCACTCTATGTCTTTGCGGAGATGGGGTCTCCAGAACTGCACACAGTACTCCAGATGGGGTCTCACCAGCTGTCTGTACAGAGGAATAACAACTTCCTGTTTTCTACTATTGATGCCTCTTCCTATGCATCCCAGTATTCCCCCAGCCTTCCTTACTGCCTTCTCACATTGCTTGCCCACCTTTAAGTCATCTGATATAATTACCCCCAGGTCTCTTTCTATTTTTACTGCTGTCAGTATCTCACCCCCCATTGTGTACGCTTCTCCTGGGTTTTTGTTTCCCATGTGCATTACCTTGCACTTCTTTGCATTGAATCTGAGCTGCCATACATTTGACCATTCCTCCAACCTTGCCAAGTCCCTTCTCATCCTTTCCACTCCATCTTGTGTATCAACCCTGTTGCAGATCTTTGTGTCATCTGCAAAGAGACATACTTTTCCTTCCAGTTCCTCTGCAATGTCACTTATAAAGACATTAAAAAGGACCGGTCCCAGTAATGAACCCTGCGGTATCCCGCTAGTAACCCTCCTTTCTTCACTGTGTACTCCGTTTACTACTAACCTTTGCGTCCTGTTGTCTAGCCAATTTTTTATCCAGGTTACCACCTTGGGACCCATTCCAAGGCTGGCTATGTTGTGTATTAATCTTTTGTGTGGGATTGTATCAAATGCCTTGCTAAAATCTAGGTAGGCCATGTCCACAGCCCCTCCCTGGTCTGCTACTTTGGTCACCCAGTCAAAGAAATCTATTAGATTCGTCTGACACGACCTTCCCATCGTGAATCCATGCTGCCTTGGGTCCTGTGCCCCACTGGCCTCTAGGTACTCAACAATTCTTTCCTTCAGAAGTGATTCCATCATTTTCCCTACCACGGAGGTCAAACTAACCGGTCTGTAGTTTCCTGCCTCTGTCCTGCTCCCACTTTTGTGAAGAGGAATCACATCTGTCCTCCTCCAGTCCTCAGGTACCACCCCATACTCCCATGATTTGTTAAAGAGAGTAGTCAGCGATGTCACTAGTTCTACCCTTAGTTCTTTTAGAATTCTTGGGTGAATCCCATCAGACCCCATTGCTTTGTCCACCTTCAATTTTATTAGTTCTTTCAGAACCCTTTCTTCTGTAAATGGACTGGTATCGACCCCCCATCTTCAGAGTGTTTCTCTTGTTTGGTTTAGGTAACTCCCCCTCCTCTTCCTTTGTGAATACTGAGCAGAAATATTCGTTCAGTATCCCTGCTTTTTCACTGTCACCCTCTACCCACATTCCCTCCCCTTTATTAAGCTTCAGTATCCCTCCTTTGGTCTTTCTTCACTCCCTAATGTACCTATAAAAGGTCTTATCCCCCTTCTTAACAGAATTGGCTATCCTTTCCTCAGTTTGGGCCTTTGCTATTCTGACTGCCTTCCCAGCCTCTTTCTGCTTTAACTGATAAAGTTCTCTGTCCTGCTCCTTCTGTGTTTCCTTATATTTCCTGAATGCTGTCCTTTTCTCCTTAACCTTCCCTGCCACCTCTTTTGTGAACCATAGCATTTTTTTCCTTCGTTGTGTTTTATTGATTTGCTTTACACAAAGGCTTGTTGCCTCTGTGATGGCTGTTTTGATCACTCCCCCATTGTTCCTCCATCCCTCCTTCTTGCCTGTTTGCTAGTGCTTTTCTGAGGCACTCTCTCATTTTCCCAAAGTCAGCACTCCTAAAGTCTAGTACTCTTGCTTTTGTATGGCTTGATTGTATGGCTGGGTTTATCGTGAACCACACTGTTTGGTGGTTGCTTGTTCCCAGATGACTACCCACTTCTAAATCTGAGATTCTTTCTCCATCCTCATTTGAAAGTACCAGGTCTAAGATTGCTCCCTCCTGAGTGGGTTCCGATACTAGCTGTCTGAGGCATGCCCCCCTGTAGGGCATCAAGAATGACCCTGCTCTTGGATGTGCCTGCAGCAAAGGTTCTCCAGTTAACATCTGGCATATTCAGGTCCCCCATCAACAATATCTCCCCTTTTTCTGCCATTCTAAGAAAGCCTTCTATCATTTCCTTGTCCATTCCCTCCCCCTGAGATGGGGGTCTGTATACAACCCCCATGCGGATTGTGGTGCCTTTTCCTGTCTCCAGGGTGACCCAAAGTGCCTCATCTGCTCCCTGTTTACTCTTTAGTTCTGTTGCTTTGATCCCTTCCTTTACATAGAGAGCTACTCCTCCTCCTCTTTTACCCTCCCTGTCCCTCCTGTAGATTGTGTATCCTGGAATGTTGACATCCCAGTCATGGTTCTCTGTGTACCATGTTTCTGTGACTGCCACAATATCCAGGCAACCCTCTTCCATCAAGGCCACTAGTTCAGGGAGCTTGTTACACAGACTACGGGCATTGGTACTCATCACCCTCCACTTTTTGATAGCCTTACCCCTTTTAGCCCCATTTCTGTCCTTACTGCCTTTGCCTTTTTTTACATTTAAATCTGTTCTGCTCCCTAATATCTTCTGTACCTTGGTGTTTACCTCACTAATCACCATGTTTTGTGGGGGGAGGCTCGGATTTCCCTGCTTCTTTTCAGTGCCTCCCCCCTTGGCTAGTTTAAATGCTTGCCAATGAAGCATTTAAACCTCTCACCTAGGATCCTGGTTCCCCCCGGACAGATGCAGACCATCGCACCAGTATAGGTCTGCATCCCTCAAGGTGGCTCCCAGTCCCAATGAAGCCAAAACCCTGAGCTCCACACCAGTTTTCAACCACTCAAATTCCCTTGTGAGAAGTGCCCTAGCATCTCCCTTGCCATAGACAGGCAGCACCTCCAGAAGGTTACCGAGAAGCGCTACTTGTCTAAGGCCCCTTCCCAACTCTACAAACTCCTCTTGCACTGCTCTGATCCCATTCCTAGCCAGGTCATTTGTCCCTAGGTGGACAATGACATCCAGCTCCCTCCTCGGCAGCTCCTCCCATGATCCTGAGGATTAGCTTCCTGTTCCTCCAAGCCATGGCGCCAGGAAGGCACCTTACCTCCCTCTCCCCTTCCTCCCCCATTTCTACCCCCCTAATGATTGAGTCCCCCACCAGGAGTTGTTTCCTTCCCCTGTGGGGTCCCATGCCACCCTCCTTTGGGTCTCCTTTGTGAAGGTTCCCAGCATCCTCCTTGGTCTCCACTGCAGGTGCCTCCATAGAGGAACCACTATCCACCAGAAGAACAAATGAATTGTAGAGAGGTACAGCTGGAGGGATGCAACTCTGTTCTACCACCCTCTCCCTCCTTGAGCCCACCCTGATCCAACCTCTCCTCTTTCTTGGCAACCTCTGAGGTAGTGGCATTGGCCCTGGTGGTCCCTGGGTGGGGGAGGAGGTTTCACGAATCCTAACCAGGTCAGCCTGGAGATGGGCAACCTCCTCTCTCAGACCAGAGAGGTGCCTGCAAATAGGGCAGCATCACAGCCTCCAGAATGTCTCCCGGAACATTGCCACCCCACAGCCATTGCACTGCACCACTCCTATCATGTCTTATTTTGTGTCCTCTCTACTGTTTCTCTGGATGCTTACTCTCTCCTCTCCTTACAACTCTCACCCTTCCTGTTCTGGGACAGCAACTTCCTATCTTCTTCAGTAGCCTCCTTCTTCCTTGCTCAATATCAGACCACCAGCAGCTGGGGGGGGGGTGAGCTACTTTTTCTACTTTAGGGTTGACAAAACCAATGTCTCGCTATGATCCTTTCCTTCCTACTGCCAAACAGGAAGTTCCTGTTGACAGTCAAATCCAGTGGCTATAAAAGTAGAACTGGCTTTGGGTGGGTGGGATGGAGGGCAATTAGTAAGAAAAAGGCTAGCAACAGGAAGTTGTAATTTGACTCACTTGCTTTTATAGTGTCTAAACCACACCCCCAGGTAAGCTCTCTTTCCTCCTACTGGTTTAGCAAAGTCAGCTGATACAGTACCCTTCACTGCACAGAATACACACTGACCTTCTTTCTTTTTTTAACCCTAAATAAGTCCCCTTCTACTTCTAATAAAGTTATCTGTCTACTTAATCTTAACAGACACTGACTCCTGCTGAGATATACTTTTTAAATTAAGAAGAAAATGTAGCTTCTTTTAGTTAGCTGCTTTCTGCTCTACAAGCAAGGCTAGCAACAGCTAGTATCAGTATTGTTCGACTACTCTGAAGGCTGAGTAACGTTCACATGTTCATCCATTACTGTGACTGAAGCATTTAATATCAGCTGAGGGTTTTGGGTTAATTGCAGCGCCTCGGGAATATGCATTGGGGACATAGCGTTAACTGTAATATTATCATTGTTTTTCAATGTTGTTTCAGCATTACCAAGGAAAGGAACATCAGGTCTAATATTAGTTTTTTCTGTCTGCAACCATGGCATTTGAATTGGGGATGAGCCTGATACCCAGTGCCCCTCTAGATTAAGTTCCCAACCTGCTCCCTGTAGAGCAGATTCCACCGACCAGTCTGTCACTAAACATTCAGGTGTACTGGGGCTACGTCTTAGGCCAGGAGCAGGAGCCCCTGTAGATGCCATTCCTGGCATAGCCCCTACTTTAAAGTTTGCAGTGGAAGTAACTGTATTCCCCTTAAACATAAACAGTGAAGTAGAACTTGTACTTGCCATGAAAGTTAGTTGATAGTTCTCAGACTGCTGCGAGCAGGCAGGTCATTTTGTAGGTCAGGTGTTCTGTCACTAGGAACACAGAAACATAGAAGTTGACAGCAGAAGGAGACTGCTAGGTCCATCTAGTGTGCCCATTTGTTTTAGACCTATTTTGACACTAGTTGCCCTTTGTAGTCAGGGCTCCCTTGTGTCTGTCCCATACAAACTGTTTGAGAACTTCCAGCTGCACTTGAAGTTTGCAGCTGGGCCAGGAGTTGGTTGCTGGGGAGTGACACCTCGGGGTTAAGCATTTCAGGTTGAGTCAACTGCTTTTGTAGTGCAATAGCATCTTGCAATTCTTTTTGTCTTTTGAGGATACGCTGTTCCTCTCTCAACAACTGAGCTTCCAGTTTGGCTGAAGACACTTGTGGTCTACTCACACGGACAACTAAGGCATTCTCGGGGCTGTGAGTCTCCTTATCCTCGTTCTCCAACTCAGTCAATCCTCATCCATTTAAGGTCTTATTTTCAGCATCTGTCTGGGTTTCTGATGCTCTCTCCAGAGACACTGGAGCATCGACAAAATGTTCAGCCTCAGAAGACTCCAAGGCAGTGGAGGAGACCGTCTCCACTACTTTCTGTACATCCATCTCCATCAGTGACTCTGTGGAAGTAGCCATCGCAGGCCAGAGGTTCCCCCTACAGGTCAGTAGGGAAATTTTTATTGAAAGAAAGGACTACAGTACAAAATAAACAGAAAGCAATCAATCAAGCAATACAAAAAGGAAACAGCATCATAAACAGAAAAGAAGCATTAAACATCATCCAACCAATGTGCACAATTAATCCACAGTTGATTCCCTCCCATTAAACCCAAGCGTTTACAATCCCCATATTTAACATCCCACAATGTATTAATCACATTACTAAGAATATCGTCAAAAAGTATTGGACATTGCTGAGTAACCCACATACATCTAGGTTGCCAGATATAATAACGTAAAACAGAAAAAACAAGAAATAAAGTATCAATATGATAATGCGTCCATTCACCCTTATGAACCCCATACAATAATATACAGTAAGATAGTGAGGAAAACAAAGGTTCTCCCCATCGCAATGCCAAAAAATTCCAAAAGTTACGTGTGCAAGAACTGCCCAAAAAAAGGTGAGCTTGGGTTTCCAATACAGTTATACAAGGAGCCCTAGAACAATATCTATCACTAAGCTGTTTATGGTTATTATTATCACCAACAAGTAACCTACCATAGCTACCCAACCAAACACTGTCCCATACAAAGTCAGGCAATCGTTTGTTAGAAATAAATGTGGTGATTCTGTTAACCTGTGCCATAGGACAATCTGGAAAAACAACATCCTCCTTAAAGTCAAAAAATAGAACAAGGTCATACAATTTTTCCTATCTAGAGTTTCCAAATGGATAATAGTCAAACACCATTTCATTAAATTTTTAAAGGCTTCCAAGCCATACTGTGGGAGACCTGGAAGTTTAGATAAACGAGCAGAATTGCCAGCTTTCCAAAGGGGTAATCCACTAGAGAACCAAGACCGCACAAAAGGATACCAAAACTTAACTCAGAAGAGGACTAAAATTGTAGGATACAAACATGCAAACATAAAAGGCTATCAGATGAATCATCCCAACACCACCCTCTTTAATACTTCTATAGGTATAACCTCACTTTATTGGGTTTATCAACTACCCCAAAATGCTTGAAAGAAAACACTAAACAAAGACATATATAACGAAAATGGGGGCAGAAACACATAACTAATATACAAAAAAAATAGGAACCAACAAAGTTTTGATCAACAAAACCCTCTTTCACTTTGCAACCTGCCTCCCCTACTACTGTGCAACCAATCCTGTTACCCTAACAAGGCCATTATGCCAATTAACATACAACATATCCTCAAAACCAAAGCTTACCCCCAAAATGGAGATAGGATCTTTACCTGCGCCAATACCTGCAATACAACCACCATCCGGCACAGGGGTATTCCCCAAAAGTATTCCTTTACTTTTAGTAAAATTAATCTTAGAACCTGAACTAGAAGAAAATAAAGACAAAACATCTGTAACATACTGACCCTCAGAAATATGAGAAAGAAAAACAACTAAATCATCAGCATAGGCCAGAATCTTAATAGGTGGAACATTAGAACCAATCTGAAGACCTGAAAAATGGGAATCAGTAACTATCAATCTAATCAAAATGTCTATAGAGAAAACATACAAAAGCGGGCTAAGTGGGCAACCCTGCTTCACCCCTCATTTTACTAAGAAGAAGAATCAGCATTTATATAGCACTTTTCATACACAGTATTCCCAAAGCGCTTTAGAAACAATGCTAGACTGGTAGTGAAGTGACTGAATGTGTGGTGGCAGCCATATCGCACATCATCACCCACACACAGCCTGGATGATTGCATGAACCAGTTTATGGGAAGGGGAATGTTGGCCAGGACACTGGGAATGTTCCCTGCTCTTTGTGAAGAGTGCCCTGGGTTCTTTTACTTCCACCTGGACAACACCAGGATGGGCAGAAGGGACCTCAGTTTAACATCTCATCTGAAGAATGGCACACCCCAGCAGTACAGCACCCCCCAATACTGCACTCGGATGCCAGCAATTTTTAGGTGCAAGTCCAATCCCAGTGTGGGACGAGAACCCACGACCTTCTGGTCCAGAGGCAGATGTGCTACCAACTGAGCCACGCTGACACCTGACTAAAATAGGATGATCAATCCAGCCATTAATGTTAGGAATAATCGCAGCCTTCAAACACAAAATACAGATCCAACCTACAAAAGTGTCAGGAATACCATAAGCGGACAACACAGAGAATAAAAAATCTTGCGAAACCCGATCAAAAGCTTTCTCTTGATCAAGGCCTAAAACAAAACCTTCCAAATTCCTAAGTTGAGCAACATGGAAAATTTCTCTCAAAACTATCAAATTGTCATATTGTGATCAACCAGGAATGGAACAAGTCTGTTCCAGACTGATCAATCCATCAGCTACTGTAGACAGTCTATTAAGTAAAATTTTGCTTAAAATTTTGAAATCCGTATTCAACAAACTAAGAGTCCTCCAATTTTTCAAGTCTTCTTTAGGACCTTTTTTATGCAACAAAATAACCAAAGCTTGATACATAGATGCAGCCAGAGATGAATTACTAATCATATCATTAACTACATGTACCAAGACCGGAGCAAGATCTTCCTTAAAAGTCTGATAAAAGACTGCTCCTAACCCATCAAGCCCAGGTGCAGAATCAGCATTCGAAGTGGAGATAGCAAATAAAACCTCATCAATCGAGACATCACGTACTAAATGTAGTTTGTCTGAATCAGGAACCTGAGGCAAATTAAGCTTGTCAAAATCAATTGCTGAAGAATCGAGTGCCAAGTCTTTTTGAGAAAGCGACTTCAAATACCAATCTACTACCTCTAACAGTTCCTGAGGGGAAGAAACCAAAGACCCCATTGGTGTCTCTAATTGTGTGATCAACCTATGACCCATCCTATCACTGCAATCATGAAAGGGATCTACAGCACCTTTATGCAATTTTAAGCCAAAACGGTGTTCATGCTCTAAAGATTTAGCTCCATTACACTAAAAATCAAACAGCTTCTTCTCTACACATCTGATGTGGTCGCTGTAATCCCATTTATCAGATTCAGTTAAAGAAATTAATTTCTGCAGTTGGCCTCTCAGACTCAAATATTCAAGGTATTTGTCATTAACAACAGTTTGAGAATGTTTCTGAAAAAATTCCTTCCAAATAAGTTTAGTGTCTTCCCACCAGGAGGTGAGATCATCATAAAAACCAATAACAGAAAGCCGGGCCACCCACTCCCGATGCCAATCCCTTCGGATATTTATATTCTCCAAAAGTTTATTGTTAAGTCTCCATTGATTTTTTCTTAGTCCTAGGCACAGTACCCCAGGCTATCTGAACAGTTACTGATTTATGATCAAAAAATTCCCAAGCTTTCTAAGAGACTGAAACAACTTGTAAAATGATAGAGAGAAACACAAAATCAATCCTAGTCGATAAACAGGATTTAAAAAAAGTATTACCACCTGTAGAATAAGAGAGTCTGTAGGCATCAACTAATTGTGCTATAGAAACAATATCAAGCAATACATTTGAATCACAAAATAATTTGGATGTTTTCATGCCTCTACCTGAAGCACTCAGTGAACAATTAAAATCTCCAGCACAAATGACCATCCTAGAAGTGTGAAGAAAGGGTTGTATATCCCTCAACAATGCAACCCTTTGGGACTTATTTTGTGGAGCATACAATGTAATTAATCTAAACCTGTCCCCAAAATAATTAATATCGAACAACAATGCCCTACCAGGAAAAATATCAACCAAGCGGGAAACTTTTCAAGCAGGGTTTGCAAATAAAATGCTAACACCAGAACAAGACTTCTCACCAGTCGACCAAAAGGTTACACCCTTAGTCCAAATATTGTCTGCAAGCTGAATATTGGAAAGAATTTTAAGTCTAGTATCCTGAATACAAAAGACATCACATTGTTGCTGTGACAAAAAAGACAAAGTTGTAACCATCTTTTTATGACTCTTAATACTAGTCACATTAAGCATAGAAATAGTAAAAAAAAAGCCATAAAAAACAAGAAGAAGGACCTACAAACCAGATATTCAAGGGGGCTTGGAAACCCTCCTATGCCTAGAACGCCTTAAAGTAATTTCTTCACCCTTCCCATCCCCATCTACTCCGTCAGAAGCCGTGTCCGTCACTGTAGAAGCATGAGAAGAGGTGTCAGATTTGTCACCATCAGATTCATCTTTGGAAGAAAGGACTGCAAATTTGTTACCCTGTGTCCAAACATCAGAGCCATCTTTACCCTCTTTAGAAAAAGAGGCAGCTTTAGATAAAATTGTCTTCCCTGATCTATTATGTTTTTTTGCAACAACTTTCTTAAATGGCTGTTGAGAAGATTGGGGGCATCTCGGGTAAAACAGAATCACCAGAAATAGCAGAAGTAGATGCAGCAGGAGAAACAGTAGGAACCTGAGGATTCCCCTCCTGCAGTAAATTATCAGTGACGGGAGAATCCAACTGTGAAATATCCATTCTAGCATGCTCCCCCAACACTTCTGAACTCTCAGAAAGGAGGAAGCAACAGACCCAGGCAAAACATTCTGAACTGGAATCATTACTTGTTGAGCATGTAGCTGTTGTGCTTTATTAATCAATCCCTCGTGGGACGGGCAGTCAGCTCTATTATGGGATGCCCAAGGACATTTTCCATATCCATGCCCCTTCGTCTCACACAAATTGCACTTAAATAAATTAAGACAATCAGAAGCGAGATGACCAAACTCAAAGCAATGATTACAACGAGGAGTATTACATGCATTATTAAGGTGTGTCCTAGACCTACACTTAAAACAGGACCTAGGCTGACCATAAGAAAACAAACTCCTCCATCCTTCCCCAAAAAGAAACTATTAGGAAGATGTACAATTCCATTATTGGTGGAAAAAAGTTTAACACACAATTTCCACCCTCCATCCCCTATATTCTCACTATCAAGAATAGGAGTGGGCTTTTCCAAGACCTCACACCGTTGAAGTAACCAGAACAAAATGTTTTCAATATTAACCCCCTCGTTGCAAAACATAACTGTAATCAACTTAACTGCAGGCTTTGTCAAAGGAACCGCTAAAAAGGGAACCCATAAAGGTGTATTCTTGACTTTTCAATATTGTGACCAGAATCTATCCAAATTCAAAACATTTTTAAAACTGACATCATTATTGGAATTGCTAATATGTATAAGAGCAAGTATTTCAGAGGAAAAAAACTTCATAGATCCCTTCAATAATTGCTTAGCAATATATAGTCTATCAGGTTGCTTTTCAAGTCCACCTTTATAAATTAAATGCACTGCATTCCTTCTAGGTGCAGGTTCACCTTTGTTTTGAAATAAATCTGACAATTTGAACATGGGTTTTAACCATGTGGCTTGTTGTGGATCATGGAATACCCTTTCAGAAGGTCCCAGCTGCACACCATCCAGCAAAGAATTATCAGTAGGAACCTCCCCAACAACAGGCAACCCACCCACTGGGTGATCCACCACCCGCGTGTCAGTCAAAGGAGCATCCCTAGACTGATGTTTATCCAAAGAAGAAGTAAGGGAATCAGAAGACATAGTATGGGGATGGTTTACATCAGGACGAACAGCATAATGTTGAACTGTGGCATCAGTACTATCAGGTATCCAGTATCCATCCAAATGGCGAAGCCAGCCAGCCTCCGAAATGGCCCGCTTTGAAGACCAACCAGCACCATGCTGCAGGGTATCCCGACAATTACGTTCTGTAGAAACAGCAGAACAAAATGGGGCAGTACAGTCAAGGATACTGAATCTTGGGCTACATCTACATGGTCTGCCCCTAGTGCAGAAGTAGAGATGTCCTGAAGAGCAGCTTTAGAAACACCCGGCAGTAACTTACAAGGACCAGACATACCCAAACGCTGTTTAGGAGGCAGAGGGTTTGGCTGACAAAGAGAATCACTTACCAAGTTCGGCTTTAGGCACACATCACCCAGATGTAGAACGCTGCCAGCTGTAACAGAAAACTGCTTCTCAGTCTCCCCGGTCATCTCTGCCGTGCTACGCACGTCACTATCAGGAGACAAAACGAAGGCGCAGGACGTCAACAAAGCAGTCCGCAAGGTAGCTATGTCAGCTAATAATACTTCTTTCTGGAGTTTAAATCTAACTTCTTCATCCAAAAGGGATTGCAATGAACGTTCTTTTTCAGCCAAAGCAGCAGAGTTCCCTTCTGTGGATGCAAGCAGCGAATCGCTTATTGCAACAGTGTCCTTCCCAGCGACATCCATATCTGCATCAAAAAATTCATCAGGCAAGTCAATAATAAGTATTCCATCTTGCGACACAGCAGCCTCTAAATGTCCAGTGACAGAGGAGGAGGCCTGCTCCTGTGTCTCTCTCACATCCTTCCCTCCCGAGGGACTGCAGAGAAGTGTCCATCTCAGCCAGACGGCCAAAGGGTCCCCCTGGTGTAGAGTAGGGGAATTTCCCCGGTGTCCTGGCCAAATTTCTCCTATTCACTAAAAATACCACCAACAGCTTGATCTGGTTCAAGGTCAGTTGACATTCATCTGTAACTCCCTCACCTGGGCCATGCCTGAAAATAGGCAAAATTTGTCTAGCGCACTTACCCGGTCAACAATAACTAAATAAATAAATTAATTTGAAGTTGATCCACTGGGCTACTGGATTCGGAAAATGAACTCCTCTCCTCACCTGGCAAAACTTGCTTTAAAATACCTAAGCTGCCCTCCTACAAGTGTGCCATCCGAGGGGATATTTAGCACTGCTGGTGAAATTGTTGAGCCACACCGTTCCAAGCTGGACCCTCAACACATTGAACAGCTAGTGTTCATTAACCTAAACTTACCAGTAGTTGGCTACAAATATGATCTGCCCACATAAAACTGGTGGCACACTACTACTGTAGACCTTCCTAATGTTACGACACTGTAATGTTACTTTTTTGGCTCACTTTTTCCTTTTTTTCTATCACATTAGATGTTTAATTTAAAGGGTAACTCTCCACTCCCTGGCATACAGTATTTATTTTTATTTTTATTTTAGCTTTTGTTGACCGGGTAAGTGCACTAGACAAATCCTGCCTATTTTCAGGCACGACCCGGGGGAGGGGGATACAGATGAATGCCAACTGACCTTGAACCAGATTAAGCTGTTGGTGGTATTTTTAGTGAATGAGGGAAATTTGGCCAGGACACCGGGGAAATTCCCTACTCTTTCGATAAGTGCCATGGGATCTTTAACATCCACCTGAACTACCACCAATCCAGGCAGATGGGACCTCGGTTTAACGTCTCATCCGAAAGACGGCACCTCAGAAGTGCAGCACCCCCCTCATGCTGCACTACAGTGGCAGTACTGGGATATTAACCCAAGTGCCAGATGTGGGAACTGAACCCACAGCCCTCTGATCTCCCGGCCTCAGAGGCGAGTGTGCTACCTACTGAGCCACTGACACTGACGTGTATGTATATGCTGCAGGACTACCATGTGGCCCCCCTAAAACTAGAAACAAATATGGTATAATGTTTTTTAGTGCACTTACTATTGTGTACTTTGGGTTACTAATCATCTGTTGGCAGAAAAGGACCACTTGGCCCACACAATCTGTCCAGACTGTCCATCCCTGCCTTATTGGTCTCTTCTGCAGACCCTTAAGTGACTCTGCCATCTCCCTGCCTGTTCTGAAATACACCCCATGCCTATTCCATGCATGCTTGAAGCCTCACACTGTTTTCGCCACCATCACTTATGCCAGCAGTCTGTGTCAGGCATTTGTCATGCTTTCTATGGATAAATATTTATTCACATACTGTATGTCTTGAACTCCCCCTTCAGCTTCATCACATGCCCCCGTTTCCCCTGGTGCTTGTGCTCTTTCTCATTTGAAAGAGACTCCCCTTATGTGCCCTGTCTTCACCCCTGTTAGGTACCTGTATAGGTCTCTATCATGGCACATCTCGCTCTCCTCTCTTACAGGGTGAACGTACAATGCACTTATGCCAGTGCCATTTTAGTTGCCCCAGACAAGACACGAGGGGCACCTTATCTACAGCCTTTGGTCAATCCATGATGACCATCTGTCACCTGACCACTGACCAGTAGTGTGTTGCCTTTTTGGGCTGCTGAAAAACTGATGGGGGGTGGGCAGAGATCCACTCTGTTCAGGGCACCCACTTTTTTAACTCTATCCCCTCTGAAATCGTTGAATGTAACTCTCTTTGGTGTTTTAAAACCTGTCTTAAAAAAATGGCTTCTAACAAAAAATGAATGTACCTACATGTAACCCCTAGGTGGCGCTATCCCAAGGGCTACTACCCCTGCCTGCTTGGCTAATAGCAGGTTAAGGGGCCTGGGTACTGAAACGGGTGCCTCCACCCGGAGGTCAGTGTTGTTAGTGGTCAAGCTAACCTGGGCACAGCCCTACAGGACACTGTAACCCCCTCTTTCCCTTCTAGTGGCCTGAACAACACACAATAATCACTTCCACAGTACCCCTTGTACATCATACAAGTACCCACACTGTTTGCACTTACCACCAGGGCTGGTTCCTCTGGCTCGACCCTAGGGACCCCCTGTAAAACAAGGTTATGCACAGCAAACAGCAACTGTACAGTACTTTTGGCACAAACTGGAACCACAGTCAGGTTAAATGCAGAAAAAGCCAGATCTGATTTATTCAGGGGACTTGAACAAGGGAGTGGCGTAATCAGGTTGATTGGCTTAAAGGCTGTATCAATAAAACAGTTATGTATGCACTTTAAGCCCCCACACAGTCACACGCTCTGGATACCCAGGTGGAAAGCGGTGGGCTAGCCAGGAACGTTGCAGCTGGTTGGGGCCCTGTGATGGAAGAAAGCAAGATGCACAACACACACACTATTTGCAATCCAGAGCCAGAGGGCTCAGTTCGTGAAAGAAAAGACAACCAGACAATCAGATGACAACATTTTAGATTTAGTTGTTGTTGCAGGGGGAGCTACCCTGATGTTTACTCATGAAACCCAATACAGGACACAGACAGGACAAAATTGAGACTGCAGGTTGTTGAGATGGAGTGTCAGGAGAAGCAGGCCCTGCACGAATCACTGAGGCATCGTTCCTGTATAAGAGTTGAGCAGGGGGCTGATCCCTAGGCAGGTCTCTCGTCGATGGCTTTCTCTGTGCAATGGGTAGTCTGGCTCGGCCAGTGTGGTAAGGCCCAGGCGAAATGGTGATGAATTTGGATTCAGTCCGTTGGAGCTGGATGCAGTCTCCAGCAAGCAAAACACAGTGGGAACCAAATCATGACCCACTAACAGCACACAGCACATTTACATGTAAGAAATTCTGCTATACCAGGCAGATTGCTATCCAGTCGCAATTACAGAGTCTCTGCACAAACTGGGAGTTCAGAGGTGGCTGGAAATCCTGACAGGCCGATTGCATTCAGCAACTCTTCAGTCTTCTTCAGGTTAAAGCCTGATCACAGTCCAGTGGCTTAAATCGTTCTCACAACTCGGATTCAGTCCGAATAAACTCTATTTTCCCTCTTAGGGACAGCAGGCAGACAGGCAGGCCAAAACCCAGCCCTTTCACAGTTCTCCCATGCAAATCTATGCAGGGACTCTTGCTTGAATCACTCAAGCTGTTACCTCTTCATTTCCCAACTGAGATCTAACTGAAACTACAAGCAGTCTGGGACTTTCCCCAAGATCCAAAAGGTTCGGTTGGCTGATCTGTCTGTCAGTCACAACAAGGGCCCCCCCTCCAGGTTGTTTTAGGTGCCAAAACCCCCAAACTACAATTCCTACAAGTTTTGACCCCACCAAGCCCCTGTAGGCAGGCTCCATTTTAGAGTCCCAAATGTACTGATTGGCCCATTCTGACAGTTCAGGACCAAGATGGTGGAGATAAACAGAACAGTCCTTGCTGCAAAGAAAACAGGTTAGAACAAACTGCAATATTATTATCACTAATAGATATTCAGCAAATAAGCACATCTTGTAACAGAGCTCCCTCTGCGTAATCAGTGATGGCAGAACGGAGCGATTATCTGGCAGCCCGGGCGGGACTCGAGCATAGAAACACTCAGCCACTTCCCAGATTAATTATAACTGCAATCTAAGCAGCTCTTAAAGAGTCAGTACACAGAGGCTTTACAGGCATTCTCTGGCAATACATTTAAACTGCTAAAATGCAGGACATCATCCTGGCAGTGAGCATTTAGGCAAGCTCAAGGAAGACTTTTCGGAAACCCCATTTGTAGGGGGGTTACATGTGCAATGATTTGAAACTCTGCTGAGGAGTCACTTCCAGACCTCCAATAGCTGCGACTGCTTCTAGCTCCTCTCACCCTGGAACCTCCCCTCCTCCTCTCCCCTCCATTGACTAATCATGTTGCTCCCCCCTCTCATTCTCAGCAATCCTCCTGACGCAGATTGGCCCTGCCGAGGTTAAGAGCCAGTTAGCTTAAGCTGCTTGTTCATATTATCATGTAACTGCACTGCATATGCTATGTTTTTCTGCCCAAAGTGTACGTAACCAATGTTTTTTTTTTTTTGCTACTACTTTTTTACCTCCCCTGTGGCCACCTGAACTGCTTCCCCCATGCCCTCGCATCCCTTCACTGGGGACATCCAGCCACTGTCCGCCTCTACTTCTTCGGCAGGCACCCTAACTCCTGTGGCTTTCCCCCTGCAACGGGGCTGCAGGGAGCCCCCAACTCCCTATGGAACACAGATCCAGATGGGTGCTTGCCAGGTGCGGCCAAACTCTCAGACAGCCATCAAGCCACTCGCATCAGACGTCACCCCTCGTTTTTTTTCTGAATGCTGCCCCAGAGCTGAGGATGTGCAATGACATCAGCAGAGGGGAGTGCGCACGTGTCCGCATGTGCTCCCTCCAGACGTATGCCCTCAGCTCCACTCCTTGTGCACAGCAGAGTGTGATTGTCCCTCAGCCTCCACCAGGAGGCAACCACACATTGATTGGCGTGGACCCCCCTCCCCAGAGAGGGAGAGCAGTCCAGCAGACACTCGATCTCTCTCCTGCCCTGCCAACCCCCGGCGACCCATGTTCGTTCCCGAACACCAGTCGCTGGCATGGTGTGAGGTGTGGCAACCAGCACCTCAACCCTCAGCACCACTGGGCTAGTCTGTAACCAATGTTATTTGCTTGAAGTGTACGTACCCAATGTTATATCTGTTCTCCTCCTGTGTTTGTTGTATGACGCTGAGCCTTTGCAAATGAGTCCCTGACTCAAAGGTATTCATTCCGAAATGGTCTAATTGTTTGTATTTTAAACTTGTCACCTGTGAAAACAGGCATTTTGCTCATCTGGTTTACAATTATAAAAAATTAAAATGAAATGAAATTCATGGCAGAATTAACTGTTGTACTTTAAAAGGGAAGGAAGTTCTGGACTTTAACAGCGTGACAATGTCTTATTGAAAAAACATTTATCTGGGGCCAAATAACTGAATACCGAATATCTAGTGGCCCAAATATGAATATTCATCCGAATATTTGAATTAAAGAGTGTTACACCCCTAGGTAGAAGCGTGCCCCGCATAAACCTGTGTGAAATGTACACGTATGGTTGCTAGACATTTGTTTCCACACCATGGAGAGTTGGGTAGCATACCACTACAATGGTATTTCTTTTTTTTTTTTTGACTCTGTTTCTATGCCCCCAGCTCTTGAACTCTCTCTCTAGTCTCTCCACTCACCGGATCTGCTCTACCCCCCACTGTGGACCCCGCCTTCTTCAAGGATGTTACTGTCTCCCCAAGCCCTGGGTGGGCTACAGGCTGGGGAGACTGAAGGAGCTGAGGCAGGGAACCAGCTTTGGGCGTGTGGCAATCCGGCACTGGGAGGACTGTCACCTATCTGGGCTGGAGATTTTTTCCATAATGGTCCATGAAACCCCTCCTCCCTCCCGAGCCTGACACTGCCCCTGACACCATGGCAAACAGCAATCCTGCTGATGTCGGCCATGCTCCCCCAACATGCAGTCCGCATCCCGTAGGGACCCCCGCTCTCCACCAAGGGTCACTGGGATGCCGGATAACCCACCACCCTCCCTCCAGGAGAGGAGAGCAGCCCTGCGGGTGCTCAATCCTCTCCCTTCCTTGTCGACTCCCAGCGCCCGAGCTCACTCTCGAACTCTGGTCGCCAGCGTAGTGCAAGGTGTGGCGTCCAGTGCCTCAACCCTCAGTGCCACCTGGCTGGCTCACAATGGTATCTTAACAGCGAACACCACCACAGTGACAAATTTCACCAGGTCGCTGTAGAGGTCTGCTGTATGTTGACACTGCGACTCCCGGTGTTTCACCCTTACCCCGAACTAACTCAGACTTGGAGTTGGTTAATTAGAGATGGGGGTGTTGGGGGAACAGCCCCCCCCTGCATGGGAGGTGTGGGGGGTGAAGCCCCCTTCAAAAAAACACTTATTCCCGATGGGAACACTGCCAACAGTCAGCATTGTTCCTGTCGCTGTTCAGGATGTTGACAACATTGTTGTCGATATTCTGCCATGGAGCTGGGGAGTTGGTACTGTACTCCTGCTGTGTTGTGTGTTTTTTGTTGTGTGTGATGTGAGGTTTTGCTCCCTGTTCCTTTTTTCCCCCTCAGGTTTTTGCTGCTTTGACCCATAGCAGTTGTTGTCCCACGCTCACTTAGTTCGCACTATAATGTGTTTGCTTTAAAGACTGTTGCTCTTTTTCATTTGCTGTTTTCACCTGGTACCTTCCAGAACTTGGGTCACCTAGGTCATCGGGGGGGTGCTCCCAGAACCATTTTGAAGCATTCAGTTTGGAAGACCACTACCCTGCATGCAGTCTGCTACACAGCTGCAGGATTCGTGGGATAAGTGATCAGCACACTGCTTGCTGACAACTGACTGAATAACACAACAATTCTCGTGACAAGCACTCCTTCAGAAGAAAACAAAACCCTTTAATTTCCTAGAAGTAAAAGTTCATTTTTCACAATTACCATTCTGACATCCCATGCTTCTCGGAGTGTCATGCCTGATTCTGCTTTCAGCAATGAAAGATTATCATTTTAAGTGTGTGACCTTCCCTGGAGGCAGAGAGGCCATGATTGCTTCATTTCAATCAACTGGAGGTTTCTAGTGCTGTGCAGAAAAAAAAATCACGGCTCAGGTTACCCTCCTGCTGAAAGTTTAAGTAGAGAAAAAAATGAATGAATGAGCGAGCAGTAACCAGCTTCAGCAGGTCTGATGCTTTCTGGCAGCAGATGCCACCAGAGTACGAAAATAAAACTGTACAACACTGGTGTCTTGGTAGGCACACTCTTTGTTTTCAGGGCAAGAAAGTGACATGTTTGAGTCCCAAGGAAGAGGTAATTATGAGCAACCTACTTTGTGGTAGAGTATGAGCTTGATCCTAAAAGGCACCCCAGATACACCTGACATGCACATATCTAGGTGCCTTGCCCGCAGCTGCAGATGACAGCACACCTGCCACCAACCACAAGCCCTGCTCCCTGCAGTCTGCTTGCGCTGAGCTGTGTAAGGGACAGGGGTTAGAGGGGGTGAGCAGAGCAGGTCAGGACTATGGGCATCCAGTTGGATGCCATATCAGTCTGGAAGTGGATCCTTGACTGCGCGTGGGGGGGCAGGGCATGCTGGGAGATGGCAGTTCTCCAGGAATGCCATATTCTCCACAAGGAACACAAAATTATAAAACCAACATTGTCCAGGTGCCCACCGGCATGCTGCAGAGGCTCCTAGGCCTGGGGGCTGGCGGAGAGAGGGACAATTTGTCATTCACAAGTTTTGTATTCGGGAAGAGGAAGATGCATAGCCGCTATTGTTGCCCCATGCCAGGCATATAAAGTCCAACAAGCAAGTTGCTGCACTCAAAGCTACAAGGGGGTCGCATACATAGGGTGACAAACCCTTAACATAAATCACAGGTCCAAGTCTGTATGCACTCTTAAGGAGAAGAAATCAATCAAAGCATTGTGTTTCAACCAAGTAGCTGATTTATTTAGCACCACTGTGGAAGCCCCTAGCACCTTGGCAATGTGCCTTCAAGCAGGCTTGTTACAATCTGGCATGAGTGTTCCATTATTTAAATAACAACCAGATTGTAACAAGCCCCCTTGAAGGCACACTGCCGAGGCGCTAGGGGCTTCCACAGTGGTGCTAAACAAATCAACTACTTGATTGAGACACAATGCTTTGATTGATTTCTTCTCCTTAAGAGTGCATACAGACTTGGACCTGCCATGCCAGGCATAGCTGCCCCCACCTCTGCTTGCCCTCTGCACCACAGAGTTTGGTCTGTGCCAATACCAGCCCCCTCCCCCTGCTCTGTGCCAGTCCCGCCTACCCATGTAGCAAGACATGTGGGTGGGATCAGGTGCAGAGGGGGCACTTATCCTCCATCGTAGATGCCGCTGGATGCCCTGATGATGCTCATCCTGTACGTAGGGGGCGCTCTGTGACTTTTCCCAGCCCTGTGCATGTGATGAGAGCCTAGGACTGTTTGAAGATCAGGCCCTTAACACACCTTGAAAGAGGCATCAGGTTCACAGAGGTTTATCCTACCACTAATGGTTTTCTTCTCTGTGATATCAGTGTCTATGAAATTATGGGTTGTACTTCCATGGCCGCAACTTTTTTTTTTTTTTAAGTAATTTGTTTATGTTATTCTTTGGTAACCAAGTAAGGTCCACTGGGCAGACGACCCGTTATGGGGGCAATCCTGGAGCATTGGGGAGGTTAAATGACTGGCTCAGGGTCACCTAGTATGCAACTGGAGGTTGAGGAAATCAAACCCATGTCTTCTGGATGTAGCAAGTGCATTCATAGCTTTCTTTTCTAACCTCTAGGCTGCTTTGCCAGCCCATTCTCATTATATTGAATGAAATGGGTGCCTGGATGGCAGGGGACTAATGTCATAGACCCACAGTTTGTTCTTATCCTACAGTTTCTATTTTCCAGCTGTGGATCATGTGTTACCTCCATCTGTCACAGCGCTGTTGAAGATGTCACCCTTCTCCTCAAACTCAGATCTCCTCTGTATATCAAATGGTCCCAGCAATTTTTGCATTAGTAGAGCTGTCATGGCCAGGGGGTATCTGCAGTATGTTAACATCCAGAGTAGTTCTGCAAGTTTGGTTCTACCAAAGAATTGAACACCTTGAATGTTGGGTGTTCGATTCTTTTGGAAGGTGACCAACCTTTTAGGGTAAGTAGGTGGACTTTTGGTGCGACTGGTTCAACCTGGTCAAAATGATGCGGACTTGCTGAGCCAGCCGAACCATGAACTGCAGTTCTCACCTGAAATAGTTAACTTTACTGTGACTGAGAGTCACAGGCTAGTCCAGCCTCTTTTTAGACCAGGTGTAGATGGAGGTGGGGTGTCACCTGAGAGCTAAATAAATGTTGATGGTTGTTTAATGTAGCAGATATACCCAAAATTCATTATCTGTCTGTTGATTGCATGAACGCTGGAGTAAAATGGTAGTCTGCATCAGTTTTGTACTGACACCTTGACAAATGTTGCGATTTTCAGCTCCACGTACTCAATGCAGATTCTTGGGCCATTACTTCAAGGGTAAGTGAAATATACATTCAAGTGTGGTCTCAATGAATAGGCAGGACTTAAGAGCTTTAAAATGCACATGTATCCATACGTTATCGCAACAGATTAATGTTAAAAGTTATAGGGTTAAATACCAACCATTACTCCTTAATTATTTGTGAAATGTAAAAATATTCTTATATTTAATCTTGTCAGACAGGATTCATTGCACTATATAATATAATTTTATGTTGTTTAAAAGGGTTAGGGTTCTGTTTAAAAATGAATATGTGTTTGTGAAGTTTCAAGGTAATATAAGAGGATAAATTGCTAAAAGGGAAGATGCAGTAATTGGATATGCAAGAATACACAATACACGTGGTGTTGCATACCAAGAAGAATCTGAAGACTCCATTCTCTGAGAAGATTCTATGGAAATTCCTCACTCAAAAAGGACGATTGTATCTAACAAAAAGGAATTAGAGCATCGACAGGTGAATTCAAAGAAGAAGCCAACCACATTTGGCAATATGTCCAAGTCTACTGTGCCAACATCAGGGGTAAATATTGGCAAGGCAACCCTAATGCTATGGTAACTCATTTGGGAAGCACACAAGGAGAACTGGCTTATCCCAATGTTTCCTGGTTGGCTGACATTAGTTTGTAACAATCATTCACGTTCACCAAAGAAGACAGTTATCACATATCTTCCATCCATCCACAAAGCCATCACTGATTATGCCGCTGTAGTTGAATACCGCACACAAACACAAGAATTTGGGGAGGAGGGGAGGGTGGCCCTGCAGGGGGACCTGGAGGCTCTGGAAAGATGGTCTAGAAAGTGGAAGCTGAGGTTTAATGCAGGGAAATGCAAGGTACTCCACCTGGGGGCCAGAAACCCAGGCCAAGTGTACACCCTGGGGGGGGAATACTACAAGTCTCAATGGCTGAGAGGGACCTGGGGTTGGTGGTGGATGTCAAGATGAACAACTCTGAGACTTGTAGGAGGGCAGCAGCCAAGGCCAACAGGATGCTGGGATGCATCGCTAGGGGGATCACCTCCAGAAGGAGGGAAGTGATACTCCCTCTGTATAACTGCTTGGTGAGGCCGCACCTGAGTACTCGTGCAGTTTTGGAGGCCACATTAAAGAGGGACATTAACCTCCTGGAGAGGGTCCAGAGGAGGGCAACCAAATGATTTGGGGCTTGGGGACAGGACCTATGAGGAGAGGCTCAAGAGCTAAATATGTACACTTTGGAAGACAGAAGGGACCGGGGACATGATAGAGGTCTTCAGGTACATGAAGAGGGTAAATAGGGAGGAACAGTGAGGGTGCTTCAAGGAAGGAGGAAGGGGCCACTAGAGGGCATGGGTGGAAGCTGGAGGGGGGAAGATTCAGGGGAGAAAGGAGGAGGTGCTACTTCACTGAGAGGGTGGTAGAGCCATGGAATGCACTACCTAGGGGGCTGGTGGAGGCAGAGACAGTGGAGGGGTTCAAGAGGGGATGGGACAGGTACAGGGGAAGGGTTCAGGAAGCAAAATCCAATGCAGCAAGAATATCCGGAACTGGGAAGGGAGAAGCCAGAGAAGGCGAGGGGGACAACAAGGTCAGCACCCAGGGTGGGGGCTGACCAAACGAGCAGACACGAAAGACCATTAGGCCTATTCTGCTGGCATTTTAGTATGTTAGTATGTAGCTCAGCAAGTAAACATGCGCTGTGTTCGCCTGACACTCGATGTTGGAGCAGCAGCAAAGGCATGTCATGGTGTGTGGAGTTTCCCTGATCAGTTCCACAATGTCATAATTCATTTGGAAAATTTTGACCTTTTCCTGGAAAACATTGGCATTATTGGACAGTTAGTTGGTGGCAGCGGCTTTGCAGACATAGTATTTCAGGCTGGTCTTTGTGTCTCTGGCAGCATAAGGGGACTTTTGTGTGAGAAGCACTGCAGTCTGGCATGGACTGCACATGAGTATTATGCAGATGCCTTAGAGAGACTCCTTCAGGTCAGATTTCTAGAGTATTCAGCAGAATTGAATGCCACCCCTGCAGTATTGCCTGACTGGATCAGATCATCACCTCAACTCATAGACTTCCATAAACTGCTTCAGGAAGATGAGATTGTCACTTTCCAGACTAAGTATGAGGCCTTCAGGCAGCGGATTCATCGTGGTGAGCTGGGGAAAAACCCACAGCTCTGGATGACATATGTAAGTATTAATCACCGAAAGAGGAGGGCTCTACTGGTGGATTAATGCCTGGCTGGGGGGGGTTGGTGCATGAGGCTGCAGGCCGAGTGCTTCCAACCACCCAGCAGGCATTAATCACCTGGTAGAGCCCGACGCTGGAGGTGATTAATGCACTTGTAACATGGCAAGTGTGACAGGAATATTGTGCGGTCACTATCTGAGATGACATCACACAAATGTTATGTGAAAGTACTATTGCAGCATGGTACGGTATCCACTGCTTGTTTCCGTATGGCACAGTGACATCGTGTGAAAACGTGCGCGTTCACACCTCCCAATAGACATTTATTTACATAGGGGCTGGTATTTTAGAGTTCAGAGCAGGACACTACTGGTATGTGTGAGACAAAAAGTACACTACAAACCAGCGATTCCTAGTGACCGTTTCACTGCGTGCTACTTCAGTGTCCCATCCCAATGGTGTAAACGAGCAGTGCACTGTGGGTCATTTGTCTGCGTGAATACAGTCACAGTTGGAAATATTGATGTACTGATGTGTGAATGTGTGGCACGGCTATCTCTCCTGATCTCTCTACACTTGTAAGTCAGATGCAGAAATGTGCATGGGGACAAAAGGCATGTTTTCAGTTATTGTGGATCTTGTGCGGCGCTTGGTGTGGTGTTTCTATGTCTCTAGTCATTCTGAGTTTTGCGACCGGAGGTTCTCGTTCTGTTCGCACGATTGTATTGGTTTACGCCCCCCAAAGGCACACACACTCTGATATACAAACAGACATGAGAGCATCTACTACTTGTTTCTGTTCCATTTCTGTTTTTGCGCGATCCTGATGCCGAGCGGGCTCTAACGGACCAAGCATGTGTGACCTGCCGATTGTCGTACCAGTGTTGCACCGTGTGGCTGCTTGTGGAAGGGCGCCAGCAGCTCTCTCTCTCTCTTAGCGCTGCAGACTCTGGATACTGCAAGTACTACACAAGTGGGCTTTAAGGGTGGGTTAAGCACTGCTCGTTTTTCGTCACATGATGCATTTGCACCAATCTCCCCTCTCCATTTGCTTCCTATCTTTAGAGCCATGTTACAACTGTATATAGGGGATCAGCAGCATTTGCTCCACACAGCAATGAAAGAAAACAGCTTTGATCTTAGACTACTGTGTTGAAAATATTCACTGCCCCTGTTCTGCACCTTCAACAAGCAAAATTATGCTCAATATGGGGCTTACTATGTGCACATACTTGAAACTCTTGAAGTGTCTCATCCAGGGTCCAGGACAGTAATTTATAAGCAAGGGCTTTCAGTTCCAAGGAGCCATCACAAAGCTTCTAGGGAACCCATTCACCAAGCTAGTGAGCAGATATACAATTGAAGTTCCAGAATTCCAGATGGAATCAAACACTTTGCTGCAAATCAAGTGGCCTATGATAAATGGGTATGAAATTGGCCACATCCATCAAAATTCAGAGAGGCACTTTTGGAGATGACTTGCCTTCACAGTTCAGCTAGTAATCCACAAAAAGCATGCAGACCTTCTGAAATCATCAAGTCAGAGTAACGCATCAAAGCCATATTGACTCATCTTGATCAAGAATTTATCAACCCATTCAGTGCTACTTTAAATGCTGAAAGATTGTACAATTTGTCCTCAGGAGTGCCTGTTGCACCTGATATTCCTGATAACCTCATAGTCTTCAGGTGAAGCTACCTCTGGCTGCAAGCTGCAACACTGGACCTAAGATTTGCAAGAAAGTGAGTAGTGCTCACAACAGAAGGAGGTGAACTTTACAATTTACAATTGTGTTTGGTTTGAAGCAGATTCCTTAGGAAAGTTAATATTCTTCAGGTGGAGGATACTTCTAACTGAAGGGTGAAATAAACAACTTAGAATTATCAGAAAAGGCAGTCTTTCAATCAACAGAGGGAGGTGGAGTTTGCTTTACTTGTTACAATTGTTAAGATTTTACTGTTTTCTGTGTTTCTGCCCTTCTGACTTGATTGGAGTTAGTGATTGACTGTTTGCATTGCAATATTTGTAATACTGTGAGTATTCACTGGGCTAAGAATTTGTCATAAGCCCTGAATTGAGAGCAGGTTACAGGCTGTGTATTGGACCCAGACAGTCCCTAGGGGGTGGAAACTGTTTTTTCTTTGTTTACCTCAGTGCCATATAAGGCCAAGCCAGACTGTGTCAGGAAGTGCTTACATCACAGCTACTTAACAGCCAATAGCTCTGGAAGAATCTTACAGACCTTGATAAAAGTACTAATTTTAGCAGGCTCATCAGATAACCTCATAGTCTTCAGGTGAAGCTACCTCTGGCTGCAAGCTGCAACACTGGACTTAAGATTTGCAAGAAAGTGAGTAGTGCTCACAACAGAGGGAGGTGAACTTTACAATTTACAGTTGTGTTTGGTTTGAAGCAGATTCCTTAGGAAAGTTAATATTCTTCAGGTGGAGGATACTTCTAACTGAAGGGTGAAATAAGCAACTTAGAATTATCAGAAAAGGCAGTCTTTCAATCAACAGAGGGAGGTGGAGTTTGCTTTACTTGTGTTACAAGTGTTAAGGTTTTCAGTGCAGAAAGAGTTTAAACCCACATAGGCTAAATACTGTTTTCTGTGTCTGCCCTTCTGCACAGCTGATGTGTTTTGGGGCTGACTGTTTTCAGAGCATAAATCACCAGGCTCTTTTGGGGCTGGGGAGGTTTACCTGTGTCTGACTTGGATGTTTGGATTTTTCTCTGTTTGATTAGCAGGGTATTTTCTCTGTCAAATTGGTTTGAAGCAGTATTACAAATTGTCGTGCACGGCATCTTGCTGACAGGAAGGCACTCATCGCATTGGTAGGTCAGAGCGTTTAGCTGATTGTTTTGTGAGGGCACAGTTTAAGCCCAACCCTTCCCACCCTCACCCCACCCACCCCTGGAAATAGTTCTATTTATACCTGGGTTCTGACATCATTTCTCAAGAGGGCAAGGTACACATCACTGTCATATCCTGCCTAGCACACTGCACTGAAAATATAAGCATACACATTATATAAATACATATTTCTATATAATGCACCAATCACACACACACACACAAAAAAAAAAATAAACAAGGTAGACAGTTATGTGGGGAGTAGTACAATGTAATGGCTGTGGGGCAGCAGTCTTCCGGAGTCTTTCTGGAGGCTGAGATGCTGCCCTGTTTGCAGACAACTATCTGCCCTGAGGAGGAAGTTGCCCATCTTCAGGCTGCACTGGACAGTGGCAAGGAACCTCCCCATCCAGGGAGCACCAGAGCCACCACCACTACCTCAGAGGTTGCAAGAAAGCACAGCAGTTGGACCACAGTGGGCTCAGGGAGGGTAAGGTGGTGGAACAGAGGCACACCCAGTCAGTTGTTACACTCCACAATCCATACACCATTCTGGGGAGCATAGCTCCCCATGGATGCACCCACAGAGGAGACTAAGGAGGTGCAGACAACTGTCACAAGGGAGGCCCTCAGGAAGGAGGCAGAGGGCACCACAGGGAAAGAAAGCAGCTCCTGGTGGGGACCCAATTATTAGGGGATAGAACTGGGAGAGCAGGAAAACTGAAGGTGCCTGCCTGGTGCCATGGCTTGAGGGACAGGAAGCGATCCTTAGGATCACGAGAACAGTTGCATGGGAGTCTGAGCTGGACATCATTGTCCACCTAGGGACAAATGACTTGGCTCATCATGAGATTAGAGCAGTGCAAAAGGACTTTGTAGAGTTGGGGAGGGCTTAAGACAAGTAGCACGACAGTATCCTTCTCAGAGGTGCTGCCTGTCAGTGGCATGAGTGAGGTAGGTACTTTGCACCATGCAGTTTAACAAATGGTTAAAAATGGTGTGGAGCATAGGGGTTTGCTTCATTGGGGACTGGGGTTCCACCTGAGGGACACCAGCCTATACTGGCAGGATGGTCTGCATCTGTCCAGGAAGGGAACAAGTCTTTTAGCAATCGGTTTAAATGCTTCATTGGCAAGCCTTTAAACTAGTCAAGGGGAGGCACTGATAAGCAGAAGGAAAATCCCAGCCTCCCCTTCAAAACAGGGTACTAAATGAGAAAACCAAGGTAGAAAAGGTCAGTGGGGTTGCTGCTACAGAAGGTAAAGCCATCAAACAATGGAGAGCAATGAGTACCAATGCCCGTAGTCTGGGTAACAAGCTTCCTGAATTAGTGGCCTTGATGGAGGAGGAAGATCTGATATTGTGGCAGTCACAGAAACATGGTACACACAGAACCATGACTGGGACGTAAACATACCAGGATACACTATCTACAGGAGAGACAGGAGGGTAAAAGAGGAGGAGGAGTAGCTCTCACATAAGAGAAGAAATCAAAGCAACAGAACAAAAGGGTAAACAGGGAGGAGAAGAAGCACTGTGGGTCAATTTGGAGGCAGGCAATGGCACCACAATCCGCACAGGGTTGGATACAGACCTCTCTCAGGGAGGAAATGGACAAGGAAATGATAGAAAGTATACTTAGAATGGCAGATAAAGGGGAGATATTGCTGATGGGTGATCTGAATATGCCAGATGTTAACTGGAGTGCAGTTGCAGCAGCCACTTCTAAGAGTGGGGTTATTCTGGATGCCCTGCAGGGGGCATGCCTTAGACAACTAGTATTGGAGCCCACTGAGAGGGAGCAATCTTAGACCTGGTTCTCTCAAACGGAGATGAAGAGAGGATCACAGATGTAGAAGTGGGTAGCCATCTGGGAACTAGCAACCATCGAACAGTATGGTTCACAATAAACACAGCAATAGAGTCAAGCCTACAAAGACAAAGGTACTGGATTTTAGGAGGGCTGACTTTTCCAAAAGGGTGAGTGCCTAAGGAATGCACTAGCAAATGGGCAGGAAGGAGGGGTGGAAGAACAATGGGGAATAATAAAAACTGCCATCACAGAGGTAACAAGCCTTTGTGTAAAGCAAATAAACAAAATGAAACGAGGTAAGAAACCACTATGGTTCTCAAAGGAAGTGGCAGTGAAGGTTCAAGAGAAAAAAAAGCATTCAGGAAGTACAAGGAATCACAGAAGGAACAGGACAGAGAACTGTATCAGTTAAAGCAAAAGGAAGCTGGAAAGGCAGTCAGAACAGCAAAGGCCCAAACCGAGGAAAAGATAGCCAACTCAGTTAAGAAGGGGGATAAAACCTTTTATAGGTACATCAGGGAGCAAAGGAAGACCAAGGGAGGGATAGTGAGGCTTAATAAAGGGAGGGAGGGTGGGCAGAGGGTGACTGTGAAAAGGCAGAGATACTAAACAAATATTTTTGCTCAGTATTTACAAAGGAAGAGGGGGAGGTACCTAAAACAAACAGTAGAAACACTCTGGATACAGAAGTTGATACCAGCCCATTTACAGAAGAAAGAGTTCTGAAAGAGCTCTTAAAACTGAAGGTGGACAAAGCAATGGGGCCTTATGGAATTCATCCCAGAATTCTAAAAGAACTAAGGATAGAACTAGTGACACCACTGACTACCCTCTTTAACAAATCATGGGAGGATGGGGTGGTACCTGAGGACTGGAGGAGGGCAGATGTGATTCCCTTCACAAAAGTGGGAGCAAGGCAGAAGCAGGAAACTACAGACCTGTTAGTTTAACCTCAGTGGTAGGGAAATGATGAATCACTCTGAAGCAAAGAATTGTTGAGTATCTAGAGGCCAGAGGGGCACAGGACCCAAGGCAGCATGGATTCACAGCGGGAAGGTCATGCCAGACAAATCTGATAGATTTCTTTGACTGGGTGACCAAAGTAGTATATCAGGGAGGGGCTGTGGACATGGCCTACCTAGACTTTAGCAAGGCATTTGACACAGTCCCACACAAAAGATTAATATACAAGTTAGCCAGCCTGGGAGTGGGTCCCAAGATGACAGCCTGGGTAAAGAATTGGCTGGAGAATAGGACACAGAAAGTAGTAGTAAATGGAGTCCACTCTGAAAAAAGGGGGGTTAGCAGTGGGGTACCACAGGGTTCAGTATTAGGAACGGTCCTCTTCAATGTCTTTATGCTTACATTGCAGAGGGACTGAAGGAAAGTATGTCTCTTTGCAGATGACACAAAGATCTGCAACAGAGTTGATGCACAAGGTGGGGTGGAAAGGATGAGAAGGGACTTGGCAAGGTTAGAGGAATGGTCAAATGTATGGCAGCTTAGATTCAATACTAAGAAGTGCAAGGTAATGCACCTGGGAAACAAAAACCCAGGGGAAGAGTACACAATGGGGGTGAGATACTAACAACAACAAAATGGAAAGGGACCTGGGGTAGTCATATCAGATAACCTAAAGGTGGGCAAGCAATGTGAGAGGGCAGCAAGGAGGGCTGGGGGATACTGGGATGCATAGGGAG
The DNA here is from genome assembly GCA_016271365.2 of Neoceratodus forsteri. Classification (NCBI taxonomy): domain Eukaryota; kingdom Metazoa; phylum Chordata; order Ceratodontiformes; family Ceratodontidae; genus Neoceratodus; species Neoceratodus forsteri. The sequence goes on from JADMNL010000034.1 coordinate 84,757,403, forward strand.
AGGCATCAGCAGCAGAAAACAAGAAGTTATTATCCTCTGTACAGACAGCTGGTGAGACCACATCTGAGTATCATGCGGCAGTTCTGGAGACCTAATCTCCGCAAAGACATAGACAGGATGGAAGCTGTCCAGAGAGGGCAACTCAAAATGGTGCAGGGTCTGCACCGGAAGACATATGAAGTGAGACTTAAGGAGCTTAATATGATAGCCCGAGGAAAGGAGGAGAGGGGGACATGATAGAAACTTTCAAGTACCTCAAGGGAATCAACAAAGTCCAGAGGGTAGCATCTTTCAAAAAGAGGTGTGCAAGAACAAGGGGCACAATTTGAAGATGGGGGTGGCTCAGAGGTAATTTAAAGTATTTTTTCACAGAGAGGGTTGTGGATGCATGGAACAGCCTTCCAGAGGAGGTTGTGGAGTCAAAAACAGTGGTGGAATTCAAGCATGCATAGGACAGTCATAAGGCAATTCTAGGGGGTGGGGGTAGGAAGAAGTAGGCTGCTGGTTAACTAGGATCTGCAGCTTATCCATCAGGTAGGGAAATGGGCAGACTGGGTGGGCCAAGCGGTCCTTATCTGCCATCAAATTCTATGTTTCTATGTTTCTATATTGAAGAGAACCTCACCAGTGTCATTGAACGAGGTTCAGAAATATATGAGCAGTTTGTCAAAGAGAGACTGGAAAGTGGTAAAAAATATTTTGATCCAGTTTCAAAAGCCCCAGTCAAAACCTTCCATGATGCAAACAAAAAAGCATAAGTAACTACCAAAGGAAATGTTACAGAACTTAGATTTGAAAGAGATATATTGGGAAAACTTTTGTCTGTTTCAAACAAGCACAACTTCCCTGTAAATATTAACAAGTTATTAACATATTGCCTGAACCCAGTCTTGCTGAGTCTAGCCAATGCAGATGGAATTAAATGGACACCAAAGAACAAGTTACTTGTGGTGTTTAGCAGAATACTGTCAAGTGTTAGACACTTCGGAGACCCCCCCCCCCCAGAAAAGTGTCTCCTCATACATAGTTTATCTAATGACAACAGTGTGGGTTATGACAGGAATCCCGGAAACCTTCGGTGATCTGGCAATCAAACTCCTGAATAGTCTTCCAAAGGGATTTGCAAGAGTCGATGTATTGTTGCAGATACATATAGACAGCAGTCAATCAAAGAGGCTGACAGATTCAACAAGGATTTAGTGAGAAGCATATTATCAAAGGTCCCAATACCAAAGTGCCAAAGAATTTCAGTTACTTCCTTTCTAATGGATCTAACAAGGAGCGCCTGACTGATTTGATCATGCAGGTTGCATAAGTTTGCCAGAGGGCCAACTGATCTATTTTTTGAAGAGAAACAAATGCTACATGATCACCAAAGAAGGGAGTGCCGTTTTGGATGATTCCTGTTCTGATCATGAAGAAGCAGACGCAAAAATTGGCCTTCATGTGCAACATGCCATTACAATACGTCCAGGCCCAGTTATCATCTGTTCACCATCTGGGGTTACATACATACTTACACACATACTAGACGCCAGCAGAGCAGGCCTATTGCTCTATCAAGTCTGCTTGTGCATCAGCACCCTGATTGGGTACAGTAGCCCTCTATCTATCTCCTTCTACTGTTACTCCACCCCCAGTCCTGCCCCCCCCGGGCAAACCAGCCTCTGCTTCACCACTTGCCCATACCTGTCCCACCCTCTCTTGAATCCCTCCACCATAGCTTCCTGTTCCAGCTCCCCAGGCAGCACATTCCACGGTTCCACCACTCTCTTGGTGAAGTACCTCCTCCTCCTCCTTTCCCCCCAATCTTCCAACTGTGTTCTCTGGTGATTCCACCATCCTTCAGTTGAAATATCCTATATCGGCTTGCCTTATTTACTCCCCTGAGGTACTTGAGGACCTCAATGATGTCCCCCCAGTCCCTCCTCTCCTTCAGTGAGAATGGCTTGAGCTCTCCTAGTCGTTCCTCATATGTCATATCCTCCAGGCCCTGGATCATTCTGGTTGCTCTCCTCTGAACCTTCTCCAGGAGCCGGATGTCCCTCCTGAGCAGTGGCCTCCAGAACTGCACACAGTATTCAAGATGTGGTCTAACCAGGCTGTTGAACAGTGGCAAAATCACATCCCTGTTCCTTGAGATAATCCCCCTAGCGATGCATCCCAGCATCCTATTTGCCCTGACCGCAGCCCTCCTGCTCTGCTCTGAATTATTCATGTTAACATCCACCTAGGTCTCTTTCTCCTGCCGTGGCCTGCAACTCACCCCCCCCCAGGGTGTACACATAGTTGGGGTTTTCCCGCCCTAGGTGTAGCACCTTGCACTTGGAGGACTTACATTTCAATTTCCAAATGCAGGACCACCTATCCAGAATATCCAGATCCTCTTGTAGGGCCAATCTCCACTCCTCCCCCTCCACCACCATCCCCAGCTTAGAGTCATCTGCAAAGAGACTCATTTCACACCTGATACCTTCCCTGAGATCGGAGATGTAGGTGTTAAACAGGAGTGGCCCCAGGACTGATCCCTGTGGGACCCCACTTATGACCTCCCTAGGAGACGAGACCTCCCCTCCGACAACTACCCACTGAGTGCTACCTGAAAGCCAATTTCTAATCATCCTAACCATCAATGGGCCTACCCCCATCCCCCCAGCTTCTCCCTTAGGCCAATGTGAGGGACCGAATCAAATGCCTTACTGAAGTCCAGGAACAGTACATCCACTGGTCTCCCCCTGTTGAGTGCTGATGTCACCCTCTCATAGAACTCTACAAGGTTGTTTGACACGATCTACCTGGCACAAACCCATGCTGCCGATCATCCAGGTAACCCATCTCCTCCAAGAAACCTCCCAGCCTTCCCCACCACCGACATCAAACTGACGGATCTATAGTTTCCTGGCTCTTCTCTCGATCCCCCTTTGTGGATGGGTACAACATGCACCTGCTTCCAATCCCTTGGCACCCTCCCTGTCTGGAGCGACAAGTTAAAGAGATCCACCAATGGCGCAGCCAAAACATCCACCAACTCCTTCAGTACTCTGGGATGAATAGCATCAGGCCCCTGAGATTTATCCTATTTTAGGGATTAGAGGGCTTCCCACACCCAACCAATAGGAATATCAGCATCTGCTCTCCCCCCATTCAGCAGAATCAGCCTGATATCTCACCCTGGCCTACCTCCCTCAGTGGCTTGTTCTTCAGCAGGTACCCCAATAGTCAGGTTTGCTGTGCCTTCTGTGTCCTTCAACCCCTTTTTTGGAAGTTCCCTAGTCTCCTCCCTAGTGAACACTGAGGCAAAGTACTCATTCAGTACCTCTGCCTGCTCTCCAGCCCCTTCCACCCACCCCCCAGCTGTCCTCAACCTACTGAGCTGGCCCTTGACCTTCCTCCGCTCACCAATAAACCTAAAGAACCCCTTTTCCCCACCCCATATCCCCTGCGCCAGCCTCTGCTCTTTCGAGGCCTTTGCCCTCCTCATCACGCTGGTGACTTTCCTGGTTGCAAGGCGATAGTTCTCTCTATCTCTCTCTCCTCTCATTTTTTTGTTCTTACTGTAGGCAGCCTTCTTCTCCCTTACCATCTCCTGGACCTCCTTGGTCCACCAGCATGGTTTACGAGACCTACCGCCTTTTGTGCTCACTCTTGCACAGGTCCTGGTGGCTCGTAGCCCCCGCTTATGATCTCCTTACCCACCTTCCACATCCAAACCTGGTTTTATCTCCCACAATGCCCCTTGAGAATGTCCCCCATGTTCTGAAAGTCTGCCTCCCTAAAATCAACTATCATTGTTCTTGAATGATCCCCCTCCCCCCCAGTTTAAGCTGAAACCAGACTGTGTTGTGGTCGCTCCCAGCTAGGGGTTCTTCCACAACCAGATCTCATACAAGATCCCCATCCACTAAAACCACATCCAGGATATGACCCTTCCTCATTGGGTCTATCACCTGCTGATTGAGGAACATGTCCAGGAAGGTATCCAGCAGCTTCTGCTCCCTGGTTACAGTGGACGTCATAGTACCTCTATCAGTAGTTGGCATATTAAGGTCCCCCATCAACACCACTCCTTCCCCTTCCAATCCACACTGCACCTTAATGTTAGCCAACAGGCAATCCTCCAGGTCCTCTGCTAGTCCTGGGGGCCTATATACCACCCCCAACTTGATCTTCCCTCCCACAGTGGTTTGCAAGGTGACCCATAGGGCCTCCATATTGCCCTCTGCTTCCTCCACTCTCATAATCTCGATGTTATTCCTAATAAACATTGCTACTCCTCCTATTCTGCCCACCTTTCTGTCCTTCCTTAGCACAAGGTACTCACTCAGATTAAGGTCACAGTCATGGCCAGGGGTGGCCCAAGTTTCAGTGACCACTGCTACATCCACCCCACCCTCAAACAGCGTGGCCTGGATTGCAGGCATTTTATTCCCCAGGCTCCTGGCATTTATTAAAGCCACCCTCCAACCCATGTCCCTACCCCTCTTTACCATATCCTCCCCAGATCTTTATTACGTCTGTTCACACTTCTCCCCTAGGGTACCATCTGTCCCCCCCCTATGGGGTTGCAGGTCAGTCATACCAGCTGTATGGATGGCCAGATCAGCCTGGCAGTGCCCCCCTTCCCCCTTCACAAGTGTAAACCCCATCTAGCCTGAATGAAATCCGTCATCCCTTGTTTGAGAACTTCCTTCCCTACCTGATTTAGGTGAAGCCTATCCCGGGCATACAGTCCCTTGTCTTCCCAAACTACCCCCCAGTCTCCCAACACCCCAATCCCCTGTGCTTCACCCCACTGCCAGAACCAGTTATTAATCTCCCTGCTCTTCTGTTTGTTCTCCACAAAGGCCCTTGGCACTGGCAGGATTTCCAAGAAGGAGACTGTGCATCCATTGTCATGACAGACCCTGGTCAGTTCTCAAAACCTTGCCTGAATTTCCAGCACACTATTCCCCTGGATATCATTTGTTCCCAGATGCATCAGGAAGTCCAGTGATCCTCCACAGTCCCTCGCCAGCTCATACACCATGAATTTCACCCTATGCACAGTCAGACTGGAAATACCCACTACCTTAACTGGACTGGATTTTCCTCACCCTGCCCCACCCAATGAATACCCCTGATCATGGAGTCCCCAGCAGAAGAACCTTAGTGTCCCCCTTGATCTTCTGTGCACCTTCTTTTTGGACTCCCCCGCCAGCCCCTGTCACCTCCCCCCTCCTCAAGACCACTTCCCCTTGGCTTCTCTCCGGACCCTCTACAAGAGAATCCCTAGCTGCCCTACCCCTCTTGTCACACCTTTTATAACTGAGTTCCCTTGCTCCCCCCAGTTTAGCCTCCATCCCACTCCCAACCCCAGTCAAGCCTTTTTCTCCCACCCCTCCCCCTTCCAGCTCCCACCTCTCCAGTCCCCCCAACATGGCATTCCCACCACCATCACCCCTTCTACCTCCTTCCTTTTCCTCTTGCCCCCTTCCATGCCTACCTGCAGGTCCCCCTTACCTTTGGGCCTTTCTCTGGTATGATCGTCCCCCCTCGAAGGATGCCCCTTTCTTGTCTCAATCTCTCCTCCTTTCTCACCGAGTTGACTCATAGCCTCCACATCTTCTCTCTGCTGGTTCTCCTCTCCCCTTCTTTTACACTTGATTTGTCCCCTCCCCTGCTAGCATACTTATTTGAATTACTGATGCCCACCATCATCTGATTCACTGTATCCCTCTCTCCTCCACCCTCCTTTTCCTCCTCTCCCCCCCTCACCCTGTCCTCTCCAACCAACTTACTCAATGGCTCAAATTTATTATAGTACTCAAAGCCAGCCTCCTTTTTTTGTCCTGATTTCCTGCTATCCACTCCTTTCGTAGGCCCCCTGTCAGTCCCAACCCACCTGTTCCCCCCGCCTCCTATGATTTAGCCTATTTCCTCTACCAGTTACTGCCCAGGTAGCTACCCCCTTTGCTACTAGCCCACGCCCCATAGGTTCTCCACTCCTGCCTGATGAAACAGATCTAGGCTGCACTCTATCACTGCCCTCCTGCTCCCCATAGGCCCTCCCAAACATGTTTATTCCCCCCCAACAACTCCAGTTTCCTCCATACCCAGTCAAGCTCCCTCTGATCTGCAATAACTGCCTACAGATTGGGCAACCTCCCTTCCTCCCTCCCTCGGGTGTCAGCATGGCTCAGTTGGTAGCACATCTGCCTCTGGATCAGAAGGTCGTGGGTTCTCGTCCCACACTGGGATTGGACTTGCACCTAAAAATCACTGGCATCTAAGCGCAGTATTGGTGGGTGCTGTACTGCTGGGGTGTGTCGTCCTTTGGATGAAACATTAAACCGAGGTCCCTTCTGCCCGTCCTGGTGTAGTCCTGGTGGGTGTCCAGGTGGAAATAAAAGAACCCAGGGCACTCTTCGCAAAGTGCAGGGAACATTCCCAGTGTCCTGGCCAACATTTCCCTTCCCATATACCAGTTCATGCAATTATCCAGGCTCTGTGTGGGTGATGATGTGCGATATGGCTGCCACCACACATTCAGTCACTTCACTACTAGTCTAGCATTGCTTGTAAAGTACTTTGGGATACTGTGCATGAAAAGCGCTCTATAAATGCTGATTCTTCTTTTTCTTCTTCTTCCCTCCAGGCCCAGTTTAGGACCGTGGCTGCCCCGCACCCAGTGCACCCTACAATCCTGCAAAAGATGCCTGCCCTGGTGGCTGGGGGCCACCCCCAGAGGCTCTCTCCAAACATTCTTGGACATTCACCTTTGACCAGGTCCCCATCCCCAGGTAGACCTACCCACAACCCTCTAAAGCTAGCCATACGGGGCGATGTAACCCATGAAATTAAAAGCATAGCTCTTGGACCAAGCTACTAAGCAGAATAAAAGAGCACGAACAGAGTTACATCCCCCTAACAGTTCCAAGAATAGTCAGTCACAACTGGAGAAAACCTCAGTATAGCCACCCAACCAATCAGTGACCTACCTCCACCTGGCCCCTCCTCCGACGAGCATTTAATAGAGGTCAGAGCTGGGGAGGTGGGTGGCAAACTGGCATCTCGAGAGCAGCTGGGCTTGTTTCTTAAAAGGCCCAGCCACGAGTCCCAAAAATGTTGCCCTAGTTTTCTACTGGGCGCTCCAACCTGGATCACCGAAATCCTCCTAGCCACCGATGTGGCCATCCCTGGCTCCAGATTTGCTCCTGATACAGCTCCTGCAACAGCTCTTTTACCACTGATGTGGTCTGCACAGTCCCTCAGGATGTCTGGATCCTGAAGAAGCAGTCATCCCTTAAAAGGCCCAGCCATGAGTCCCAAAAATGGTGCCCTGGTTTCCTATTGGGTGCTCTGACTCAGATCACTGACCTCCTCCTAGCCACCGATGTGGCTTGCATAGTCACTGTACTCCTCTGCAAGTAAGTCCCAAGTATGCAATATAATAATCTTTTCCACCAGGAGACAATGATGAGAAGTAATCAAATCCACAGGAAATGGTGAACTAATTTTATTGTCACTATTTTCAGACTGCGAGCAAAGTATATACCTGGACAATGGCCATGGTAACAGTAGGAAAATCTTCAACATTAGCAAGTGTGAAATGGCCACCGCAACACAGAAAGCTTTAGTCAGTTTCCATTCCTTGGGAGCACGTGCGGCGCTTGACTTAAATGGAGGGATAACTGTCACAGTGTCGGAGCTTCACCCGTTAATTTTATTTATATTCGCTCAATTTCAGTTTTTACATTAGTTAAATAGCAGCACCTTGTGTTAGAACTTATGGGCTACAGATCAATATCAAACTCGTAGACAAATTCTTCTTCTGGGCTACATTTTGTAAATTTTTTCACCATCTTCTACTGATAGCTTAAAACCGGCCATGTCTGTAGACATTCCAAAAGCTGTCAGTGGTAAACGCGGCACTACTAACAGTAACCCGATGTCGGACATGAATATAGCCAGCAAAGATGACATTCTACAACTTAAAACTATGCTGTCAGGGCTAAAGGTAGACATTACTGACATTAAGGAATCCACAGCAACACTGTTGAAAAATAGTGAATGACTGGCTTCAAGAATCGAACTTAATACCTCTAAGCTAAGTGAACTTTCTCTCTCTTTTGACTATCTGGAACAGCTGACCAAAAACAAAACTCTCAAATTGCCTATTTATTGGGAAAAGTAGACAACCTAGAAAATAGGGGTCGTCGTTAATAATCTGAGAATTTTAGGAGTACCTGGAGGAATTGAGGGTAATAATATGCTTGGATTTCTACAAAACATTCTACCGGAGCTCTTCGGTCACCAGTGGCCATAACCGTTGGAGATTGAAAGAGCTCATAGATCTCTGGGGCCTCAATTGTCTAATTCTCATCCCAGACCTATAGTGGCCTATATGTCAAGATTCACCATCAAAGAAGAGATTTTATGCTTGGCTAGAGAGAGAAAGAATTTAAGTTGGAGTGGTGAACATATATCTATCTACCAAGACTTCTCTTCTGAGATTATAAATAAAAGAAAATCATTTTATGAGGCCAAACAACAGTTACAGCAAAAAGGGGTTCCAGTATCATTTTAAATACTCAGCATCCTTGGTCATACAAGAGGGAAGAGGCAGCTATATAAAATGTGATTCTGTACATGATGGTTGGGATTTTCTACATAAAACTAGTACTACGGACTCTTTTGGTTTTCCCCATCAGCAGCCCAACTGAAATCAAAATTCAAAACCATTGTGAACACAGAACAGGACAGAACATCCTACTACCTCTGCACACGACCTGCATTCCAGGGCCCAGTCTCCTGCCACTTAACCTTCAGAGCTCAAGACACGCAAAAATCCTCCGCGTAGCCCAACCAGCTCTACCCCACACCTTTACTCCTTAGTAGCGAGTAAGAGAAAACCTCCCTCAAAGGTACCTGCATTTCAAAGAAAGGCTAAATCCTGGACTCGTCCTTCTTACATCCCTCGACCTGCTGCTTTTTCCAACCCTAGGAAAAGAAATTGGAGCCAAGACAGCGCTCAATCCTTTTCCTCCAGATCTATCCCAGAACAGGAAACATGGGAAGGCATACAGCGCTACACTAATCCTGCCCCTGTGGACAACAACCTCTCGCAAGGAATCTTTAACAACCATCAAGCTGTCAATGGAACACTTCCTGTCCCTGCACAGAACTTGTTTAATCCCATGCTTCCCGTCTGATGACTGGGTTTGAGATAATTTTCTTCATGATCATCTACTGCTGGGATGAAAAACGAACAAAAAAAAAATTCCTTTGTTTCCACTCTGGTTTACATAGGTATGTGTCACGACCAGGGTTATGCTGCTGACAGATATGTTGGAAACATAAAAATAAAGAGTGAAAAGGAAGGCACAGTATGAGCAGTATTGAATGAGACCTTGATAACATGGTAACGGTTACATCTGGCATAAACTTTATTTCAGGGATCCAGCGTGCATGACCAGGCCACAGACCCCTCAATTTCTGGAACCTAAACAGTTTTTCAGAAATCCTCTGTACTGCAAGGTACTAGCCCTGACTTTTGGATTTGGTACCAGTGGAAGCTGATTTCCAAGTGGCCCAGTATCTCCCTCTGTGTCTCTAGTTGAATTTATGTGCTAGGGTTTAATAATGTGTTTAATCCTTACAGTCATTTTAAGTTCTGAGTTGATATTAGAAGTGAATTTAGAGCTTTTCTTTTTTTGTTGACTTTTCCATTAGCAGATTATATCCTCTCACCACTAGAGGGCTATATCTCTATCTCTTTATCTAGTACGTAAGCCATGTGGGCTCTCTCTGCCTTTCTCTCGCCTCTCCTCCTGCTCCTTGCCCTGGCCCCCCTCTTCTCTCTCCCTGGTCCTAGCCACCCCCCACCCCTACCTCACCCCCGCCACCCTCTACTCTGGTTTCCACTGCTACTCCAAGGGAACTCTCCACTTCCACTCGAGACTTGTGCTTGGTGCACCGTTTGGATAGTCCTGGTTACTTAACCCGACCACTACTCTCAACAAGTGTGGCCACCTCTCTATACTGTACCACCTTGCAGTCCATATGGGACACCGCCTGGAACCTTGCAACTTCTACTCCAGGAAACAACAATCAAAACTATCTCTCAAAGAAATGCGACTCTGCTCCTTAAAACTCCTACTCCTCCTCCTTCTCATCTCAGGCAGCGTCCATCCCAATCCTGGCCCTAGAAGCTCAGGCCACACACAAACTCCAGGTGCCCTTATCCTTGCAACCATTAATATCTGCAGCCTACTACCAAAGCTGGATGCACTCCAAGCCTTCATATGCCAACACAACCCTGACATCCTTGCAGTGGTGGAAACTTGGCTGACACCTAAAGTTCCTGACTCAGCAGTAACAATACAGGGCTACTTTGTCCACAGGCTGGACCGGATATCCAAAAAAGGTGGTGGTTGAGAAATCTATATCAAAGACTCCCTGTCTTGGCACCCTGTAGCAACTCCATCACTTTCTGCCTCAGCCCAGATTATGCCAATAAAAAATCGTTCTAGGTCCCAACCATAAAGCCCTGACTATTGTCTCTGTATACATCCCACCCAGGGACCCTAAAGATGGATTCAACGACATTCTTAACTTTATCAACTCTCATCCTCCCGAAGCTGAACTTATTCTACTAGGGGATTTCAACATAAACTGGTTAGCATCGAGTGCCAGTGCCTATAAAGACTCCATCTCAGCTGCTAACCTCACGCAAATGGTAAACTCCCCTACTAGGATTAACTACAAGACTGGCACCAGTACCCTCTTGGATTGGGTCCTCAGCACTCATCCCACAAGGATTTCTTGTACGACCATTCTCCCAGACTCACTCAGTGACCACTCCCCAGTCATGTGTGCATGGTCTAACAAATTCCTTAAGCCCCCTCCCAAAATTATCACTAGCAGAGTCCTTCCTCGTGGAAAACGTCCACATCTCAAACAACACCCGCTTCTACAAGACTGGCTACCCATCTATGAAGCAACAGATGTTAACTTGGCTCTTGATCACTTCATCTCAATGTTCAACAAAGCCTGCAACCTCTTTGCCCCTGCTAAAAGGCGCAAAACAAAATCTCTCTCTAACCCATGGGTCACTGCGGCTCTTCTCTCACAGCTGAAACTAAGGGATCACCTCTGGGCAGTTGCCAGGGCCACTGGCAAACAACTGGACATCCACAATTACAAACAAGCATGAAATGCCTGCACAAAAGCCATACGGCTAATGAAATCCACCTATTACAAAGACGCTCTCACCAATACATGGGAAAATGGTCGTGCTTTCTGGGACAATATCAAGGATGTCACAGGAAGCAGCCAAAACCCTCTCCGCCATGTTAATGGTTGATGGATCCTCAACCCTTGACCCCAAGGTGATCGCAAACATCTTTAACACGGCTTTTTCAGACCTTAGTGCTGTTCTACCCCATGACTTTTTCGAAAACAGGGCCTACTCCACAAATACCTCAGCCCCTCAGTCTAACCATCCCCTCTTCTACTTCAGGAAGGTAAGGCTGAATGAAGCTTGCCGCTATATTACTGCAGCTATCTCTAAATCTAGATCTAGTAGCGACACCCTGGACCTTAAGCTTCTGTTGCTCACCCTCAATGAGTTAATTCATCCATTAACAAAAATTCTAAACCTCTCTCTCAGCTGTGGAAAATTCCCAGACCTATGGAAAACAGCCACCGTGACACCCGTCCATAAAAGTGGGGACAAGACAATTCACTCAAATTATCGCCCTATCTCCATACTGCCCCCACTCTCTAAGGCACTTGAGCGCATCGTGGCTGATCAACTTACCGACCACTTGGATAAATACAATATACCTTGTCCACAACAACACGGCTTCTGGAAAGGTCACAGCACCACCACAGCCCTTCTTGAGTTCACTGGAGCTTTGCACAAATCCCTTGACAATGGCCTTCTCACAGGGGCCGTTTTCGACGACCTCTCCAAGGCCTTCGATACAGTACACCATGGACTACTAATACACCAACTACTGAATTCGGCTATCACCTGACTCTTCTCTCTGGTTTAAAAGCTACTTAGAAAACTGGTCACAGAGAGTAAAAATTGCGGAAGCTCTTTCTAACACCCTGCCTGTTCGCTCGGGTGTCCCACAGGGATCCATACTGGGACCCCTCCTTTTTAGCCTTTTCTTAAACTCCCTCCCTTACCACTGCTCTGAGCAGTGCCAATGATGCTGTTGTATTCTCCACTCACAAAGATCCTGCAACTCTTCAACACAACCTTCAACTTGGTTTCAGTTCTGTAGAGACATGGTTTCTTAATCATAAACTGGTCCTCAGTGACAAGAAAACCAAATCTATGCTCTTCTGCAGCTCTCTTAACCCACACAAGCTACACCACTAGGCTATCTCCACCACCCAGGGGAACACTCTAGATCAGGTGGGGTCCTTCAAATACTTAGGGATACAGCTTGACCCTAATCTCTCCTATTGACTTCTTGTAGTTAATGTAGCTAGAGCTGCTAATACACGGCTTGGTCTCCTCTACAAACACAGACCACACCTCATGCCAGAAGCTTTGAAGGTTGCAGTCCTGAGCTCTGTGATCTCTGTAATAGACTATGGTCTCATCATTTATGGCTCGGCCACAACCACAACCCTTAGATGCCTCTCAACTGCCTTAAATAAAGCATGTCGGGTCATCACTGGTGCTCACCGTCTCACCCACACATGTGACCTGTACACTCAGACCGGCTGGCTCCAACTGTCAAACCGCATAAAGTTTCTCACCTCCTCCATAGTGAAAAAAATCTACCTTGGCCTTGCACCCCCTGGGGTCTCAACTCTGTTACAACACCGAATTAACAAATGGTGCCTTAGGAAATCCACGCTACAGCTACTGAAAGTCCCCCACTGTCACACTTCACAGGGACAACGCTCTTTTGCTTATCGAGTGCCACTCGGGTTTAATGGCCTCAGCCCAACCATCTCCTCTGCCCCAACTATTGGTATGTTTAAAACTAGGCTCGGGACTATCTCACTACCAACAGCTCCTGTGACTGCCCAACTTAACCTTGTTTCTCCACTTCCCTTTCTGCTCTGGTTGCCCCCCCACTGGATTCTACCTCACATCTTGGTATACCTAATGCTGCACTTTTCACCCTCTCGCCACCCTTCCTACATTCCTTCTCCCCTACTCTCTCCTCTCCCTATGACTCTGGCACTTTATCTGTTATCTGTTTTCTCTGACAAATGCCGCTGGCTGCCTTGTTACAATGCTACCCTTGAACTATTAATCTGTACTCTGTTTGCAATGTCCACATTGTTGTAATGCCTGTCTTGATGTTCCCCATAATTTGTATTTCTCTGATGTGGAACCTTTGTAAAAGAGCCATGGCTCAAAGGTATTTGTAATCCTAGACTTGATAAATAAATAAACTTGTTTTTTTGTTTTAGTGTCTAATTTTAAACTTAGAGCTACCATTTGTGACAGTTAGAACTACTGGATCCCCTGGGATTAGAACCTCCTTTCCTTGTTTTACTTCTATTTAGTTACAGCTACTGGGCTGTTCTGTCTCATCTGGGGAATTCTGGTGCATTTGTACTTGGGAAAGACCTAAATGCTGGATACATGGTATTGGTGCTGGTTCTCAAACAAAGGTGATTGCTGGTATTAAAATAACTTCACCTACGCTGGGGTCAATTATGTTTAAATAATTAGGTCTAATTAGATCTAGCTGGCTGAAGCTGTTAAATAACAATTAATAAGCTTAAGTGAATATCTGGAGATAATTGTCCAATTATGGATGTTCTCTGTCAGCTTTAATTAGCTAGCTGCTGTGCACAATAAAATTCTTAAAAGATAAATGAGAGACCCTAGTGCAGCACTATACACTTCCTTATCAGCGCCATCTACTAGCTGTCTGTCTTTTTCATATTTGCTTCCTCCACTCACTCTTCCATTCGGACTCCGTTCCTTACCTTACCGTTTTTTTCCTTTTGACTCCTAAGGAGTTCCAGCAGTTATTTGTTTATCTGATTTATGTCCCTTGTAAAAGTTGTACTTTATAATTGGTCCTGTCACTATCTGTTCATAAGAGCACTTACAAATTCTTTACTACTGGGTGTAAGCTACCGCTGCCTAACAAGTCAGCTCTCTGGGACTTCTAAGTCATCACCACCTTGGACTCGAGTCAGTTCAGTGGACTTTAGGCAGTGCAGTGGCATTCAGCCTACTGCTTCTAGGGTGCTAAATGGGTTTGCTTCTATATAACTTTATACTGTTCAACCCTTACACTTACTGTTGCTGTGTCTCTTTGTTATCTTAAGTGAGGATTTTATTAATAGTGTTATATAGTGTAATAGTTGTTGGTTGCCTGTTGTTTTTTCAGTACCTTATATACCAACACAATATTTTAGTCTAGGGTAAGTTAATTGGCTGATTTTGGTTAAATTTTTTTTTATATACTCCTACTCTTAAAAGATAGCAACTATTACCTGTTAGAATGAATCCTCATAAATTTGTTTCATGGAATGTGAATGGGATTGGCACCCCCATTAAAAGAAAGAAAATCCTTACATATTTAAATAAAAAGAAGGCGCATTTTGCATTCCTTCAGGAAACCCATTCAGATAGTGACGAATCAGACAAGCTTGCTAGGTCTTGGGTATCTCATGTTTATCACAGCCATTTTAACAGTAAACAGCATGGCACAGCTATATTTATTAGGAAAGGTGTTAATTTTATTCTGTCTAGCCATGTCTCTGATACTGAAGGCAGGTATCATTCTCACTGGCTCTCTGGATGGCTCAAATATAATTTTGTATAATGTCTATGAACTTAACGTGAGCCAGAGTGAATTCTTCTCCAAGATAGCTGCCTTATTAGATAATTACACAGGTTGCAATATTGTCTTAGGTGAAGATTTCAATGAGGTAGTAGATCCCCTACTTGATAGAGCCTCTACAAAACATAAGATATTAGAGACTAAAGCAAATATGTCCCTCCACCCCTTACTTAAAACAGTGGGCCTAGTAGATATATGGAGACTTGTGCATCCTCAGGATAACGATTTTATCTTTTTTTCCAACAGGCATTCAAGCTTTAGTAGAATAAATTATTTTTTCATTTCATTGAGTCTAGTTAACTCTGTATTAGAAGCGGGTATAGATACAATAGTTTTATCAGATCATGCCCTAACAGACCTACTCATAGTCCTGGGTGAGGGCAAAACGAAAGAATTCAGATGGAGGTTTAATGTATTTCTGCTGAAAGATAAGGTGTTTACTGAGTGGGTTATTAATGAAACAAAGGTCTATTTTGAACTGAATAATAATGGGGAAGTATCCTTTTCCTGTTTATGGGAGGCATATAAGGCTTTTATAAGAGGCAGAATAATTAGGTATTCAGCAACTAAAAAAAAAGAAAAAGCTAAATACTTATCTGAAAAACAGTCTGCATTGGGTACTTTAGAATGCAGCCTAAAACAATCCAAACCAATTGATAAGCTTCTCCTGCATAAAGTTACCATGCTTAAATTTAAAATAAACAAGATTCTATCTGATCAGCCACAACATGCCTTGTTCCGAACAAAATAAAGATATTGGAAATCAGGGGAACGGTCAGGGAAACGGCTTGCTTTCAGACTTACGGAATTAAGTGGGCAGAACACCAGTCCAGGTATAAAAGGGGTAAATGGAGTGGCTATGAATAAAAACAAAGACATGAATTAAACATTTCAAGACTTCTACTCTAAACTGTATAGTCACTGTGACATACTACCAAACGAAATTAACCTATTCTTAGATATTACCTTTAATGCCAAAATCCCTCAAGAAATACAGGAACAATTAAATCAAGAGATTTCACTGGATGAAATTGCTACTGTAACTGAATTATTGCCAACAGGCAGAGCTGCAGTTCTGGATGGAATCCCAGGCGAATATTTTAAACTGCTTGAACCCCAAATTAGTATTTGCTATCGATGTATAGAGAAGCCACACAATTAAAATGCTTCCCTCCCACTCTAACTCAAGCTTTGATGACTCTCATTTATAAAAAAGGCAAAGATGCTTTAGATTGTGCTAGCTACCACCCAATCTCTTTAATGAACTCGGACTATAAAATTCTTGCAAAAATATTGACCTTACATATTCAAAATATTATTCATACTCTAATTGGCAAAGAGCAAGTTGGGTTTGTTCCAGGTAGATCTGGAATGGATAATGTCCGTAGGCTTCTCCACACACTATGGCTTGCTAATAACAATGCAGAACCATTCATTGTGCTATCTTTGGACCTGTTTAAGGCTTTTGATTCCCTGTCTTGGGAGTATATGTTCAAAGTATTAGAACACTTAAATTGTGGTACAGCGTTCATCAATTTGGTCTCGTTATTGTATAATAAATCAACCGCCCAGGTTCTTACAAATGGTATAATATCTCCCATATTCAAGCTAGCCAGGGGAACAAGACAAGGTTGCCTCTTATCTCCTTACATATTCATTCTATCCATTGAGTCCTTAATTAGATCCATAGCATCGCATCCAGCCATCTTTGGAGTTAAAACCAAGTCATACTTGCATAAAGCCTTCGCATACGCAGATGACCTGCTCTTAACCCTTACTAAACCTGTACAATCAGTTGAAGCCCTTAAAAGTTTACTCAGTAAATTTGACTCTCTCTCTCTGGCTTAAAGGTGAATTGGGAGAAATCACAAGTGTTATGCCCTAACCCATCACCCTTTCTTAAATCTCCGCTCAATATGTTCAAAGATAGCTGGATCAAAAATCAGTTAACTTTCCTAGGCCTGCAAATTTCAGTGAAGCCTGAAACACTAATGAATATCAACAGATTGCCTCTGTTACAAGATACTGCGTTTGAATTAAATAGATGGAGTCACATGAATCTATTGTTATGGGGGAAAATCAACTCCATTAAAATGATTATTGCACCTAAAATATTTTATGTGTTTCAGAACATTCCTATTTTGCTAAATTAAGTAAACTAAATTCAATAATTAGGAAGTTTTATGGGACTCCAAACCTCCCAGGTTAAGCTTGAAAAAACTATGTGCCACAAAAGAATCAAATGGGTTCTCCCTCCCACATTGGGCATGGTATCAATGGGCTTTTATGCTTAAGCAAGCTTCTTTGCATCTGCAGAATAGTTTAAGGGACTCTAAATTAGATCCGCTATGGTTACAAATAGAAAAAGACATGTTGCATCCAAATACTCTGTCTGACTTTATTTACCTACCTACCACTCTGGATCTGAAGACTAATCTTTGCTTATTAAATACCATTAGAGTTTTAAAGAAGGTTGACAAAGTTATTAATCCCAATCTTCTTCCATCTAAGAATATACCACTTTGGTTTAATCCCAGGATTACTAAATACAATAGCAATTGGTCTAATACTACTTGGTCACAGCTAGGAATCAAGAAGATAGGGTGCATTTTAGATGACAACGCTAACATTTTAATGTCCTTTGAAGAGATATGAACAAAATACAGTATGCCTAAGTTTCACTTTCCTTATTATCTTCAACTTCGGAAAGTACTCTGTCTCCATTATTCAGTCTGAATTCTCTCTTCCAGCAAATAATGCCTGGGATCAGATTGCTAGAATAGGCACACTGAAGAAAGGCTCTAGTTTTCTTTATAAAATACTTATTAATTCCCTCTCTTCTACATCTCTGACCCTCTCAGCTAAGACAAAATGGGAAGATGAGTTTGACATTTCAATATCTGATCTCGAATGGAGCTCAGCTTGGAAACAAGCCTATAAAACCTCTCGGGATATCCAAGGTAAGCTCATCCAATATAAAATGCTGCACTGCTTTTGTCTCCTTACAAGATGAAAGAAATGGGCCTCATGAATGAAGGGAAATGTTGGAAATGCCAGCCAACAGATGCAGGGCTCTCTCACGTGCTTTGGAAATGCTCTCATCTAACTAATTTTTGGTCAGAAATTCATAGGATTTGTTGTTTCTATTTTATCTACAGTACTGCCCTTTTCTCCTGCTGTCTATACACTTGGAATATATCCCCCCAATACTCTTCTGCAGTATTCACAAAAGTTATGGCTTTCTGCTGGCACCTTGGCAGCCAATAGACTCATTCTTAGATACTGGAAAAATACTCAAGTGCCTTCCCTATCAGAATGGTTTTCACAAATGTTACACTGCTAACAACAAAAGCATTGCACACTCTATTCAAGATAAACAGGAAAAATTCATGGAAGTCTGGAGCCCCTTTCTTCAAATTAATACTACTTAATCATTTATCTATGTAGGTTTATGGTGTCAGCATTGTTATGTTATGTTATGTTGCATATGCTAGTGTTCTATATCCTTAAGTGCCCTAAAGCTGGCATGTTAGTTCAGTTGCAAGTAACGTTAGTTAAATAATTAATTAATAGGAGTAGTAGGTTGACGTAATTATATTTTTGAGTAGTACACAGTTCATTGCTTAATGTCTTAATTTATATTTTATTGTATTGCTTTATGATAGCAAATGTTAGAAGAGATGCAAGATAAGCTGTCTGTTCTGTTTTTTTTTCTCTTTTTCTTCCTTATACTGCTGATGTATTATGTGCTGTGCTTATTTAAAAAACAATAAAAGATATTATGGAAAAAAGCTTCCATGCCTTCACAGGCAATGACTATGTGTCTGCTTTCTTTAAAAAGGGTACAAAGATCTGCTGGAATATCTTTCAAAAGTACCCCAAATTCCTAGATGACTTTCAGAAACTTGTGAGTAATTGGCAAGTGGATAAGGGTGTTGTATCTCTGTTGGAGGAATATGTCTCTAAACTGTATGGAAGGAAGCAAGTTACTAGAGTAAATATAGCAAGACAGCAGATCTTCTGGGAGAAATATAACAGACAACATAATAACTGATCTGTCTCTGCTACCACCCTGCCAGGAAACCCTGAAGTTATATATTCTACGAGACAACTACATTTGCCGATTGTGGAGGCTTTTTTCTGTTGCAGTTATCAATGCTCCAAATCCAGCTTTGCATGGTTGGACTGATGATCTCAATGTAAAGTGGACGGACACACCATTTCCAGATGATGCTACATCTCTGCTCTATAATGCAAATGATGAGGACTCGGATGAGGACCTAGATGTATGTGATCACCAAGATAATATTGGCATATCTGACGATGATGAAGATTTTTTTTAGATGGACAAGTCTAAGTTCCACTACTTTACCAATAGTCCTATTTTAAATTTTACATTTTTTGAAATAAAACTGTTTTGTGTAATCAAATGTGTTTTTTTCTTTCAGATAAATTTCCTTCTTTAAAAAACTTTTACAGTTAACCTTTGAGGCAACTTACGGGTATGCATTTTAAAACTCTAACTCTTGTCTATTAATTGAGATCACACTTGAATGTATATTTAAATTAGTCTCGAAATGATGGCCCAAGAATCTGCGTTATGTACCCATAGCTGAAAATCGCAAAATTTGACAAGGTATAAACTTGCTAAAATGTCATCTATTAATGGTGTCTTCTTTTTTATCAATGTATCCTCTTATATTACCTTAAGACTTCAAAACCAAAAGATGTAGCCCCGGTGCCTTGTCCCAGTGGGCTATACTATCCCTGCCTAATGGTTGCCATACAGGTTAAGGGGCCGGGGTTCTGTTCTGATGACAATAGGGGGTTCTTTCCCAAAGGTATTAATAAATAGTGCAGTGCCTCCACCCAGAGTAAAATTATAGTGGGCCAGGTGTTTGCATAGTAAAACCCCTTGGGATGCTGTACCTACCCACCTCGCCTTCCAGTCACACTACACATGGTATCCTGTGATATGGGGCACTAGCAAGTGGGCGCCTGCTGAAACAGTGACCCACTTTCAGCTAGTGCCCCGACTTTGGGGGTGTGGAGTCAGCGATTGGATGGGGTGATTTGTGAAAAGGTGACAGATGTCACGCATGGGGGGGTGGGAACGAGCCCGACAAAAGTGGGGCAGTAGGGTATGTGAGAGGTGGTGCCATGGAGTTCCAGCGAGCTGGTGTCATGGTATGATGGGCTAGGGGTAATGGAGATACACCATTCAGGAGCGGGCTCTGGTAGTTTTTGTTGCGCCCAGCCCAAGACAGTGTTGTTTTTTTTTTTGGAGATACACCCCCCCCCGGAGTTGAGAATCCTGATTTAGAGGGGGTGCGGGGGGCACAGACACCCACATAAAACAACAAAAAAAGGTTTTTTGCACCAGGTTTACTGTTGCTGGAATCCCACATCACCGAAATTCAATTTCAGCGATGTGGGGTTGCCATAAGGGAGTTTGGCACGTCGAATTCACTCTTATGACATAGAACCCCTACACACAGAATACCACCTTAAACTGTAACTTTGTAAAACACATGCTGTTAAGACTGTAGCTAATAACATGTTCACAATCACTCTTAACAGTAATGACCCAATTCTTTTATTATGCAGAAAAGGGAATGGGAGAGCAGAACAATAGCACTTTGAATATGCAAACAGTTTCAACAATAATGCCCACCTCCCAACAGCACATTAACCCTCATCCCCACTGGTACCAGTGCCCCTTCAGTCTATCTGGGTACCTAGGATCAGTGCAGGCCTGGACATTGCCACGGGTTGGCTAGCATTGGGGCCCTAGAAAACACTTTAACTGTAGGTTGTAACAACTTTAAACTGGTAGGCAACTTTACACCCAATCTCCTGATCAGGGCAAGCCCTGGGTTACTCATGGTTTTGAAGTCACCAGTCTTCAGGTTCTGGCACAGCGGGTTTAAGCAAGAAGAACAATGGTGCCATGGGGCAGCAAAGCAGATGGACAGCAAAAACTGGCTGGAGGATGTGGCAGAGTCTAGCAGTTTGTCTCCTTCTGACTTGCTTGCAGAGTCTGGCAGCTTGTCCCCATCAGCCTGCCTAGCAGGCTAGAGAATGGGAGCACTATGCAAGGCTTCATAGTCCACAATGAGCCCAGACCCAGGAGTGACCCCATGGTCCGACTCCCCAAATGGGTCCAGCACTAGCCCAAGCACTCAGGCACATGCCCATGGCTCCCTATATCCCAATACACCCCACTGGATAAGGGTTAGCAGTTACCCCTACCTGGCTCCAAGTTGTGGCTGTGCAGGTTAGTCTCTGTCCTCCACCTGGACTGGGATTAAACAGTCCCTGGATGCAGCAATGGTTCCTTTGGATTTCACTTCAGTAGTGGCAATCTGCTAACTGCATACAGTCTGTTGGGTGGCAACTCCACCCTTAAACAGCTGGACTTCAGCAACGCAGGCAGGTTCCCAAGCACTGGAGCCCTACTGACCTTTTTTCCACAATTTCCTTCAGGTTCAGGACAAAGATGGCAACCTCAGTTTCTGGCACACACAGTTCACCAATCCTTTTCTACCAACTGAGGGTTCCTCAGACTCCTGCAGGTTCAGCTGAAAACTGGTTCTCTCAGACAGAAGAAAAGACAGTTCCAAAGTTCTCAGGTGTTTGACTGCAGAAGCCCTAATCCGGCTTCCAAACTTTTCCTCCACATACAAAATGAGCCCTCTTGACTCACTAAGAGCCCAAGCCAGACTGCCCCAAGCTGCAAGTGTCCCTGGGGTTTCACACCGACTATGGCAACTTCTGACTGGCTGAAACATGCAGTCCTTCACAAATATTAATAAACATCAACCCTCTTTGTGGTCCACACCTCTCCCAGCAGTCATTTCACACTGCTTTGGGTGTCACCGGGGTCAAAGTATCAAAGATGGCTGCTATCATGCACAGTTCAAGGCAGTTTTACAGCAGTCCCAACTTTAGAGAGATCTTACAACCAAAATACACAAGTTTTAATAACATTTGCCCCACAGTCCTGTAGCAGCCTCTATTAATTGTCCCCTGGCTGAAGAGTCATGTTTTAGCACACTGTAGATTACCTGTTGCTGGCTCCGTTGTACTATGTCCCCCCCAGGCAGCCAGGCAGCTCATTAATATTAATGCTATCTTCATCAATATGCAAATATGCCCCATTCTGTAGCACTCATTGGCACTCTTTAAGTAAACACTGCTGAGGTTTCTTTTGTGCCTCCTCCATGTCTCCGACCCTCGACTAACATATCCTGGGTTCGAGACCACCGGAGAGGCAATTGTTAGACACAGGAACAGCAAGAAAATGGCACTAATGCGCACATGCAGACCTTGTGCTCAAATCCTCTGGCCCCCAAATGACCAAAAATAACATGGGGGGCCAGACAGAAACCTCAGTGGCCACACAGAACCTGGACTGGCACCAGTGGGCAATGGGAGGAGTGGGATGGCACCCAGAGGCAACAAGGCAGGTGTAACCCTCCTACAAAAAAATGGGGGTTCCCAAAAAGTCTTTCTTGAGCTTGCCTAAATGCTCACTGCCAGGCTGGGGTTCTGCGTTTTAGCAGTTTAAATGTATTGCCAGAGAGTGCCTGTATAGCGTCTTTGTACTGTCTCTTTAAGAGCTGCCTGGATTGCAGTCATAATTAACCTGAGAGGGAGCTCTGTTAGAAGATGTGCTTATATTTGCTGATTATCTGTTAGAGTGATGATAATATTGCAGTTTGTTTTAACCTGTTTTCTTTGCAGCATGGACAGTTCTGTTTGTTTCCATCATCTTGGTCGTGGTTTGCAGAATGGGCCAATCAGTACATTTGGGACTCTAAAATGGAGCCTGCCTACAGGGGCTTGGTGGGGCCAAAACTTGTAGGAATTGTAGTTTGGGGCTTTTGTCGCCTAAAATAACCTGGAGGGGGAGCCCTTGTTGTGACTGACAGACAGATCAGCCAACCGAACCTTTTGGATCTTGCGGAAAGTCCCACACTGCTTGCAGTTTCAGTTAGATCTGAGTTGGGAAGTGAAGAAGTAACAGCACGAGATAGTTCAAGAAGCAATCCATGGAGGCTTTGTGCGGGAGGACTGTGGAAAGGCCTGAGTTTGGCCTGAATGCCTGCCTGCTGTTCCTGAGAGGGAACTTGTGTGTTTTTTTGGACTGAATCTGAATTTGGAGAGTGAATTAAGCCACTGAATTGTGACCAGGCTTTAACCTGAAGAAGACCAAAGATTTGCTGAATGTGATCGGCCTGTCAGGACTTTCAGCTACCTATGAACTCCTGGATTGTGCAGAAACTCTGTAATTGTGACCAGAGGGCCATTTGCCTGGTACAGTGGAATTTCCTTACATGTGAAGGTGCTGTGTGCTTATAGTGGGTTGTGATTTGGTTCCCTACTATGTGTCTGAACTGGGTTTTGCTTGCTGGAGGCGGTATCCAGCTCCACAGACTGAATCCATATCCATTTCCATTTGCCAGTGTCCTGCTACACTGGTCCAGCCAGAATACCTGCTACGTTGAGAAAGTTATCAACGAGAGACTGGCCTGGGGATCAGCCCCCTGCTCAACGCCTTGAACAGGAATGATGCCTCGGTGATTCGTGTGGGCCCTGCTTCTCCGGGCAGTCCAGCTCAACAGCCTGCAGTCTCAATTTCGTCCTGCCTGTGTCCAGTATTGGGTATCATGAGTAAACATGAGGGCAGCTCCCTGCAACAACAGCTAAATCTAAAAGTGTTGTCATCGGATTGTCTTGTTGCCTTTTCTTTCACGAACTTGAGCCCTCCGGCTCCGGATTACAAATAGTGTGTGTTGTGCATGTTGCTTTCTTCTATCACAGAGCCCCAACCAGCTGTAACGTTCCTGGCTAGCCCACCGTTTTCCTACCTGGGTACCCAGAGTGTGTGACTGTGTAGGGACTCTGAACTGCATGCATAACTGTCTGATTAATATAGCTTTTAAGCAAGTCAACCTGATTACGCACCTCCTTTGTTCAAGTCCCCTGAATAAATTAGATTTAACTTCATTTGCATTTAACCTGACTGTGGTTCCTGTTTGTGACAAAAGTATTGTACTGCTGCTATTTGCTGTACTTAACCTTGTTTTACAGGGGGTCCCCAGGGTCAAACTAGAGGAACCAGCCCTGGTGGTAAGTGCAAACAGTGTGGGTAATTGCCTGGTGAATAAGGGTCATTGTGAAAGTAATTATTGTACAGTATTCAGGCCACTAGAAGAGAAAGAAGGGGGTTACAGGGTCCCGGAGGGCTGTGTCATGGTTAGCTTGACCACTACCAACCCTGACCTCCTGGTGGAGGCACCCGTTTCAGTACTCAGGCCCCTTAACCTGCTACTAGACAGGCAGACAGGGGTAGTATTTCTTGGGATAGCGCCACCTAGGGGCTACACAAGCCCCGCCTGTGTGTGTGTGTGTGTGTGGGGGGGGGGTTACACTCCCCTGTGCCTTAAAAGCTTGGTGTCAGCGCCAAGTCCATTATCAGGGACCTGGTGAAGATGAACATTAAATCTTCGCAATTTAGCATACTATTTCATGTCTAGCTAGACAACTGATTCATAAGTATCACAGGCAATTAAGTACTTTGGGATTAGGCAAAAAGCAGATTATATACACAGTTACCAGTACTGGAAGCTTTAAATTTCTGACAGCTGTCATAACATTAAATGGTGCACCATAAGCATGTGAACTTTCCAATTCACACTTCTGGCCAGTTTTGAAGAAACATTGTAAGAAAATATTTCAACCTCCCTATTTGCTCTTTGAATTTTTCCCTATTCTGGGTGGTTTGGCACCAGATGAGCATAATAAAATTTTAGGCAGTGACTTTAGGGTGACATATACACCTTTGTGGACCACATACATGGGGAAGTCAGTGGGAACCCCTAGAGAGTCATAGGTAAGCTTTAGCAGAGGTTTAACAGTTCTTTCAGATTGTCTTAATAGTACTTGCACCTTTTCTTCAGAATCAGGGTTAGCAACTCCCTGTTCATCGTCTGGCAATAAAGCAACCTCAGGCAAAATGGATACCACAACGTTCTCTGGTTCTCAATTTGTTCCTGCTTCCTCTGGAACTTTATTTGGCTCCATCTCTTCTGACTCTACTAATTCAGGTTCTGCTGTTTCAGGTTCCAACTGTTCAAGTTCTGCTGGTTCAGGTTTAGCAGGGTCTCCACCTTCTTTTTCTTGTACGTCTTTGGATATAGGCCTTTCATCCAGGGATATGATTTCAACTACAGGTTCAGAGTCGACAGATGTCGACTTGAAGCAGGCAGCTCTACAGTAGGTGTATTTGTCACATTTTCTGGCATCTTGTTTGCTCCTTGAAGCAACCTGGCAAGTTTTGGAGTCCGATAATAGTAAGATGGGCAGTAGCAGATTCCCTCCTCTGACTCAGAATCTGAATTGTCCTGTTCGGCTGCCTCATCCATGGTTCAGGGCTGGTTGGAGGTTGACAGGCATGCTATTCATTCTGCTGTCTGTGGGCAGCAGCTCTGGTTACAGGAGGTTTAGGAGGATCTGGCTTGTCCTGTACCATGCTAATGACCTTGTCTCCAATTGACAGTAAGTGGTTATGGTGGATAGTTTTGTATACACTGATGTCTCCTTCTGGCCTTATTTCATATACAGGAAGTCCATCAAACTTTTTTCTTTTGGCCCCCCCCTCCATGAAGGGCGCTCAGCCCTGTCCATGTGCTGCCCCCCCATGCCCAAGCTTACCTGCCTGGTTGTGGCCACTGGAAGGGTGCCCCCTCCTCATGCTCCTCCGTAGTGTGTCCTGGCTTACCCCCAGGGTGAGGCCATGGGAGCGGGACCCCCCCGGCAGACAATGTTGGCAGCGGGGATGGTGGTGGAACAGGGCATCATGCTCGGGGGCTGGAATTTTGTGACTTGCGGCTGTACCTGGGAGCGGGGATATGCAGTGACATCCTGTGTCCAGTACAAAAGGAGGAAAAAAGCAGCGCACTAATGCGAGGGGAGTGCTCTCTGCAGCGGTTGCAAAACCCAAATATTCAAAAGTCCAAAAAGTGAGAGCACACCACAATTCTAGCTATTTAGCTTGATTTATTGCCAAAGTATTCACGGCCAGGAACCCAAGCGCCTCGGCTGGTAAGCCTTCAAAGGGGTTTGGCTCAGTGTCATACATCAAACATTTTAATACAAATATAATCTGACGTCATCATTAATTGACATTCCTTAGTTTCCACTCAATTATACAAACACCACTATTTTATAATCTCTTGTGTCCACCCTGCCCCCCCTTAGGTAATGGCACTGGCACAGTGGATCCCCCCAGCCTCTGCCAGTGGTCTCAGCCCCTGCCAGAGGTCCATGGTGTGCCAGACTCTCTACCCACTCCCGGAGAAAGAGAGCAGGCTCTAGGATGCTCAATCCTTCTCCGGCCAGCCTCCAATGTTCCAAGTCCATTTCTGAACCCAGGTTGTCGACATCGCAGACAGATGCCCTGCAAGTCCATCAAACTTTTTGATTACCACATAGGGTGTGCTGCCTCATCTGTGAGCCAGTTTATGCTTGCCAGGAATCCCCAGACTACGTAATAATACTCTATCTCCAGGCAGAATCTCTTGAGCTTTTACCCCTTTATCGTGACGGTCCTTGTTAGTTTGATTCCTTTTCGCAGCCACCTCAGTAGCTAACCTGTAGGCTTTGTTTAGCTGCTCTCTGAGCTTTTGGACAAATTGCAGGTAGTTGTCAGCTTTTGTATCATCTGCAGATACACCAAAACACAAGTCGACTAGGAGTCGGACTTCCCTCCCGAACATCAGACTGTAGAGGGAGAACCCAGTAGCATCACTTTTCATGCAATTGTATGCATGGACCAGAGCGCTAACTTGCTGACTCCATTTACTCTTGTCTTTTGGTTCCAAAGTACCCAGTGTCACAAACCCATTCAGCAGGTCAGCCCTCTGCTCCCAAAGTGCCAATCTCCGAGCGCAGTCTTGTGAACAGTTAACAGAAACAGGGTAACCCTCCTGTCTGTTTTGTGGGTTTGAATCAACTTTTGGTCTCAGTTCTGGAGGGATTCAAACTGTGAACCTCTTGCTAGTGTACCCAATGCACAGGCTCAGATAATTCTGTCTTCGGGGGGCCAGATATCTTTGCCTAAGGGCACCTAACCAGGTGTACAAAATGAACCCTAAAAAAACTCTAATAAAGACCTTAGATTACTTTTACCTTTTTCCAGTTTGGTATCACCATTCAATCTTTTGCACAGTGTTTGCTTTAACCATATACACTTCACTTGTTAAAGAAAATAAATTAAAAGACAGACCAAGTAGGCTCTAAAAATACAGTTTTACTAAAATAGATAAAAGTATGTAAAACATAAAATACAGAACCATATCACAAGAACCATACAATCTTTTAAAAGAAACATAGAAACATAGAAGTTGACGGCAGATAAAGACCGCAAGGCCCATCCAGTCTGCCCATTTCTTTTTCTACCTTATAAATGTGCCATCGGCCTTTGCTCTGTCAGTGGCCTATCTATTCATAGTCATTTGTATTGCTCCATTATGCCTATCCCATGCCTGTTTGAAGCCCTGCACTGTATTCATAGCCACCACTTCTTGTGGTAAGCCATTCCATGCATCCACCACCCTTTCTATGAAAAAGAATTTCCTCACATTCCCCCTTAATCTGCCCCCCTCTAATCTCAATATGTGTCCTCTTGTCCTGCTATTTTTCTTATATTTAAACATGTTAGACTCTTTCACCTTGTTAATGCCCTTAAGGTGTTTGAATGTCTCGATCATATCACCTCTCTCCCTTCTTTGCTCAAGGGTATACATATTGAGCTCTGTTAATCTGTCCTCATATGTCTTCTGATGCAGTCCCTGCACCATTTTGGTTGCCCTTCTCTGGACTGCCTCAATTTGGTTAATGTCCTTGTGAAGGTGTGGCCTACAATACTGCACGCAGTACTCCAGATGGGGCCTAACTAGTGTCTTGTAAAGAGGATTATTACCTCCTCTTCGACTTGTGATACCCTACTAATACACCCTAACACCCCTAGCCTTACCTACTGCTTTAGAGGTCTGCTTGGATGATTTCAGGTCATCAGTGATGATGATGCCCAAGTCTCTTTCTTCCTTTGTGACTGCTAGCAACTCCTCCCAGCCTATAGGTGGCTTCAGGGTTTCTCTTCCCTATGTGCATGATTTTGCACTTCTTTGCATTAAATCCTAGTTGCCACTCTTCTGACCATTTTGCTAGTTTATCCAGATCTCTTCTCATTCTCCCACCCCAGCTGGATCATCTACTCTGTTGCAGATCTTGGTGTCATCTGCAAACAGACAAGTCTTACCCTCTAGTCCATCTGTAAGGTCACTAATGAAGATGTTGAAGAGGACTGGCCCCAGGACTGATCCCTGAGGTACCCCACTTGTGACTTGCATCTCTTCTGACTGTATACCATTTACCACCACTCTCTGTTTTCTGCCCGTCAACCAGTTTGCCACCCAGTTGACCAACTTTGACCCAGCCGAGCCTCACCCAGCTTATTTATCAATCTTCTATGGAACAGTGTCAAAAGCTTTGCTGAAGTCAAGGTAGCGACATCAACTGCTCCCCTTGGTCCACCACTCTGGTTACCCAGTCAAAGAAATCTATGAGATTAGTTTGACAGGACCTTCCTTTTGTAAACCCATGCTGTCTTGGATCCTGTGCCCCTATGGATTCCAGGTGTTGCACTATCCTTTCCTTAAGGAGTGCCTCCATAATCTTGCCCACTACTGAGGTAAGACTGACTGGTCTATAGTTCCCCGCCTCCTCCCTGCTACCACTCTTGTGGAGCGGGATCACATGAGCCCTTCTCCAGTCTTCTGGGACCTCTCCTGTGCTCAGAGACTCACTAAACAGTTCTGCTAATGGCTCTGCTAGTTCCACCTTTAGCTCCTTAAGCCCTGGGATGTATGCCATCAGGTCCCATTGCCTTATCCACCTGAGCTTAGCAAGCTCTTGTAGGACCCTTTCTTTTGTGAAGGGGGTAGTGCTCACCTCCCTCCCTCCTGTGTCCATGATGCTGAGCTGTGGGCCTTGCCCTACCTTCTCTTCAGTAAATACTGAGCAAAAGCATCTATTTTGGATAGATGCCTTTACAGGGTCCTCCTCCTCACATGCTCCCTTTTCTCCATTAAGCTTAGCAATACCCCCTCTGGACTTTCTCCTTTCACTAATGTATCTATAGAAAGTCTTGTCACCTTCTTTTACTGTTCATGCTAGTGTTTCCTCAGTTTGGGACTTTGCCTGCCTTACTGCCTTCCCTGCTTCCCTTAGGGAAGTTTGGTATGCCTCCCTATCTTCATCCCGCTGTACTTATATTTCCTGGAAGGCCAGCCTTTTGCTCTGACCTTTTCTGCTACTGTATTTGAGAACCAAAGTGGTTTCCTTCTTCTTTTGCACTTCCTTTTCTGTCTAACACAATGGGATGTTGCTTCAAGTATTGCATCCTTAATGCTTGCCTCACCTTGCCTGTACCCCTCACCTGTGTTTCTTTTGCCAGGGCTAGCTTAACTCTGTTGGCCATCTTATCAAAGTCAGCTCCTCTGAAGTCCCATATTTTTGCCTTGGAATGGGATGATTTAGAAGTAGTAGCCAAATTGAACCATACCATGTGATGGTCACTGGCCCCAGGTGACCTTCTACCTGGAGATCTGTGATCCTTCCCTGTTAGTCAGTACTAGGTCTAGGATAGCCCTGTCTCTTGTGGGTTGCTGTACCAGTTGTTTGAGGCCCTCCTGCAGGGAATCCACTATGTGTCTAGTTCTGGCAGATGTTCCTGCTGGTATTGACCAATCTGTATCCGCATGTTGAAGTCTCCCATTATCAGAACCTCCCTTTAGCTGTCATGTTTTGTATATCTTCTAACAGTAATGTGTCTATGTCCTCCCCTGGTCTGGGGGCCTGTAGACAACCCCAGTTCTTATGGCTGTCCCATTTCCTGTTTCCAGGGTGACCCACAGTTCTTCTGGCTCCTTATGTGTATTCTGAATTTCTGTAGCTTTGATATTTTCATTGACATACAGGGCCACTCCTCCACCCTTTTTGTACCTCGGTCTCTTCTGAACAATACATAGTCAGGTACTGAAGTCTCCCAAGTGTGGTTACTGGTAAACCACGTCTCACTAATTGCTACTATGTCCAGTTTAGCCTCTGACATTATTGCCTGTAGGTCTGGGATCTTATTTCCCAGGCTGTGAGCATTTGTGTACATGATTTTCCATTGGCCAGATTTTGGTGTGTTAGTTGTTGGGTGAGGTTTGGCATTACCCCTGTGCGTCGTATGGGGAGACAAACCTTTTTTCTTACCTGGTAATGCAAATGAACTGCAAACATGCTGAATCCCTGTTTGACCACTAGCTGAGGGGGGAGGGGTGTTCTTCCCATTCAACAAGGTTTTAGCAGTGCAGTTCCTACTATAGTACTTATATTTTATCTCTCTCTCTACCGGTATACTTGCTTAAAGTGCTCAAAGAAGTTTCTTTGTCAGAGTGTACAAAAAAATGTCTACAAAGAAAAACAGAATCTGTTTAAAAAACTGTCTTTGCCAACCCCTTTGTGTGAAGTCACCTAGCTCCTCCTCTGTTTATGAAAAATCATACACCCAGTATATTTTATCACATTGGAAGGTAAGATAATTAAGGTTACATCAGCAGAAACTCCTTTCCCCATGTGACTTCCCCAATCAAGTCTGTAAATTTCCTTTCATCTATAAGCAGTATCCTCTCTCACACAGATATCAAAGCATTTATGATTTCACACCAGTATGCCAACCTGGTTTCCTCCTCTTAACATCATAAAGTGGATATTGTTTTCCCTCTTAGTAGTTAAAGCTATATTTAACTTAGAAAAACAGGAGATTCTTGATTAAGGCCTGTTCTAGTCTGTAATTAGCTTCTGGCCTTCCAGGTAACACCTTGTATCTAAAAACCTGGGTGTCAACAGCATCTCTCATGAGAGACAGTCTATAACACATTTTTATATTACAAAAGATCATAGTGTATTCAGAACTGGCTGTCCACGTGTCACACCCAGCATGTTCAGTAATGTTCGGTTGAACCTTTCTGGCTGAGGATCACCCTGAGGATGATAAGGCGTGGTTATGGATTTACAAACACCCCATAAAGACAGCATTTCTTTTATAAAGTGATTCTCAAAATCATGACCATGATCTGAATGAATTCTCTGTGGCACCCCATAGTGGACAAATAATTTTTCTACCAAAACCTTGGTGACTGTTGATGCTTCCTGGTCTTTTGTTGGGTGTGCTTGGGCATAGCGAGTGAAATAGCTGTGACTACCTAGATGTTAGCGATATTTTTGGAATCAGGCTCAAGACTGAGGAAATCTATACAGACCAGCTCCATGGGGGCAGTTGTCACAATATTGACAAGAGGTGCAGTTTTTGGAGGCAGTGCTTTTCCTTGGACACATGTCCTGCACTTTTTACAGTACTGCGAAACTTAATGTCCCATTCTAGGTCAGTAGAACCAACAGCAAGACAAGTCTAGCATATGTTCACTTCCCAGATGGCCCATATCATCGAGAGCTTTAAGAACAGTTCTCTTGAATTTTGCAGGTAACACCAACTGCACACGAGGGGTTCCTTGCAGGTCTTATACTTCCCGATACAATAAATTGTCTTTAAGTTTACGTTTTGACCACTCCCTTAGTAACAACTTGGTATTTGGATCACTGGTGGTTACCTCAGCAGCATCGTCCTCTCTCTGCAGGGTTCTGAGTATATCACAGATCTAGCTTTTGCTCCCTTTGCAAGTCTTGACTGGTCAGCTGAGGCAATGGTCTCAAGTCCAAAGTAGCTAGATTGCATTAGGCTATTGGAAGGCAGTTACCAGAAGCACCAACACTGTCCATCAGACAGAGAATGGTTTCTGTGACTGGTGGTGCATCAGGATTGAACTTTTTACATAATGCTTTTACGGTTTGTTCTGAGATTGTTACCAAGGCTTAGCTGTCAACAGAAGGGACCATCAGGTGCCAGGACAAAGCATCTGTATCAATGTTGTTGAGACCAGGATGGCATTCAACACAGTAGTCATAGGTGAACAAGGCTGACAGCCACCTATGCCCCGCTGCGTTAAGGCTGCATCAAGCTTTGCTGTAATCTGCATATATGTCAAAGGATTGTTATCAGTTCTTACAGTGATGGGAGCTCCATACAGATATTCATGAAATTGATCAACAATGCCCCATTTCAGAGCAAGAAACTCTAACTTGTGCACTGGATATTTCTTTTCTGCACTGTTTAGGCTTTGGCTGGCAAAGGCAACCGGGCGCAGGCCTTCTGGATAGCTCTGATAGAGGATCGCCCCAAGATCACTGAAGCTGGCATCTGTATGTAGGGTATAGGGTTTTGGATCTATGCGATAACGGTGAAAGCCTAAAGGCAATCGCCGTTATTGAGAAGTCAAGAGTGCCGAAAATTTGTTTGATTACTCTGACACCAGTCTTGTAACAAAATGGCGAGGGAGTTAGTTTTTAATGTTTTATGGGGAGATTTGTTTTCCACACCCCCTACTTAAGGATTCTCAACTACGGGGTGCATGTCAGGGGAGGTGAAACATAAAAAAAGTTTCAGGCCGGTGCAACAAAATGTACTGGCGCCTGACCCTAAACCCAGTACCCTGCCCACCAATGCCGCCAACCCAAACCACCATGCCACAGGGTCGGCTTGGCAACCCACTGTGGCACCACCCCTCACATTCCCTCCACCCCTCACTGTGCAGCCACTCCTCTCCCCAGCGTGTGTCACGTATAGTGACTTCCCATCGCTATATTCGCCGACCCCCCCCATCTGGCAGCCCTACCCTACAGTAGCCCTGCAGACATGTGCTGGGGATTGGGTCACCGTTATTATAGGTGCCCAATCCCCAGCACTATTTTATTGTGCTACCAGGGTTCTTGAGGATCTGCATACCCTAGAACTGCCACATGAGTTAGACGGTAAATTATTTCATCAAATGCTTTGTCACAGTCTTCAGTTCACATTGGGCCAAAAGGTTCAGAGGGCATGAAATACTGTTTAGGCTCAGTTTTGATGTCTAACACTTTTGTCTTTTTACTTTTATTGGCAGGTGGATAGCCTTGCAGCAAATTTAAGAGAGGTCTTACCACTCAAGTGTAGTCTTTGACAAATCTGTAATAACCACAGAAACCCAATATATGATGTAAGTCCTTCAGATTCTGTGGCCTGGGCCAAGTGGTTAATGCCTCAACCTTTTCTGGGGTCAGTCTGTATACCATGAGACAACACTATGTGTCTGACATATTTAACAGATGTCTAGAAAAATTGGCATTTATCAATGGAAAGCTTGAGTCCAAACTCTTCCAGGCAGTCTAACACTTTTAACAATCTGGTTTTATGCTCCTCCAGGGTCTTTCCAAACACAATAATGTTGTCTAGGTACACCAAGCAATTCAACAAATTCTTGTCCCCAACAGCTCTTTCCATGAGACGCTGAGAGGTAGCAGGGGTGCCAGAAACACCATGAGGCATTCCCAGGAATTTGTAAAATTCAAGAGGGCATATGCATGCTATTTTTTCTCTGTCGTGGGGAGCCATAGGTATCTGGTAATACTCACTTCTCATATCTAATAGAGAGAACCACTTGCTTCTGTTGAGACAGTCTAGGGCATCTTGGATTCTGGACATGGTGTACTGATCAGGAGTTGTTCGTTTGTTGAGTGTTCTGTAGTCCACACACATTCACACAGCCCCACTCTTTTTTTTGCACTACCACTATCAGTGAAGCACAGGGGCCTCTTGATTCTTGGATGATGCCAGCAGCCAGTAACTCTTGGAGGTGTCTCCTCACGTCATCAATGTCTGCAGGTGCCAACCTGTGGGACTTCACCTGAAAAGAGCATTCATCATTAAGTCTGATATGGTGTTCTTCTCTGGTTACACACCCTACATCCCACTGATGCAGCAAGAACACTTTTGTCCTTTACGATAGCTTTCTCTGGATACAGGCCTTCCATTCCTCCAGAATAGGAGAGTCACTGAAGTCAAACAGATGTGGATCAATACTTGGAAGGGCACCCTGTCTGTTGGAAGCAGGTTGCACTGCCATGTCTACACAATACACCCAGGCTAAGGTGCATCCTTTCCTGACAACCACACCTCTATCTGTTACATTCTTCGTCAGGACGGTGACTTGCTTGACATATGCATGAGCTCTCACTGGCAATGCACTTGGCGTTACCAACAATCCAGCTGGCAGTCTATGTTCTTCAGGGGCATCAAGCATCAAAATTTGATTCTTTACATCTTTCTTTAGGCGCACCACACCACTTATGTTGCACTCAACATTAGGGGGCAGCACTATCTCTCCAGCATCTGAATGCCAAACTATACCCACAGTCTCATTTTGAGTTTCGGGTGGAGCCTGCACTTGTTTCTGATAGGCCTCTCTCAGTACTGGGTGTACAGGTATGACTTTCTCTCTCTGTTCTGTCTCTCTTTCATGGTAGAGTTATTCCAGGTGTCCAAACATATGGGCATTGGTGACAACAAGTATTGGTACTCTGTCATATATCCCCACCTCAGGGCACACCAACACCAAAGTTTCAACCACTTCCCCAACTCCAGTTGTCTTGGATGGAAAAGCAATCTATACTTTAATGTAGCCAAGATATGGGTTGGACTTATCACTAAGGCTGCGTACATGTAACCCCTTCAGTGGCTGTAAACCAAGATGAGGCAAGTGCTGGTCATACTAATTTTTAAAGATAATGGTTATTTGTGAGCTACTGTGTAATACAGCATGGGTTGACACTCCATTAATGGCGACTGTGGTTTCAGTTGAGGGCCCTACCAGTCTGGCAAAATCCGGTAGTGCAGGCTCTGGTGATTTAGCTGAAGTTTTGGACACAAACATGGTGCAGCTGGGCTTGGCTGGGACTCCAGTATGCTCCCTTACTGGGCCCCACTGAAGTTTCCCTGCTTCTGGTGTTTTTCTAACAGCAGTCTGTCTCTTACACGGGCTGGGTCCTCTTATGACTGACATTTCCCTCCTGATATGACCATCTTTTCCACACTTGTAGCAGTGCCTTCTTGGTGTTGCCTGCCTTGGAGCAAGACTTCAGCGGCGGGCCCGGGTCCTTGGTTTTGGGGACATCTGGAATACACTGGAGAGACTGGGGCAGCAGATTGGGCAGCAACTGATCTTTGCTGTGGTTCACCCTGAAGTGGCAGGCCATGACTTTTTAACTCACTTACTGCTTGGCACAGTTCACTAAGGTGAGCCTCAAGGTTTGGGGCCACAGAGAGTGCCTGGGCCTGGACTCCAATGCCCTTCATGGAGAGATTTCAAGGGGCGGGGGAAACAGTTAGGCTCTGGTGGGTGTCCTGGCTTCTGCTGAGTACAAAGATGGCCTTCATAAACACCTCCCTATATTCTTTAAGTAGTTCTTTCAACTCATGGGTCTCAGTGGAGGGGGTACTTTCAGTAACCTAGGTGGCAGCTACAGTGGTAGGATAAAGTTCCCATTGCGCATCCTGCTCCTCTACCTCTTTCACTTCTCTTAGGAGGACTCAGAGGGAAGGAGGGTCACCCAACCTTTCTTTTAAACTCGGCTTTAACAACAGTAGTTCAGAATATTTAGTGGCCCTCAACACCTGTTCCAGTCGCACTCTGTTTAAGTCTGCAGACTGTACCCCCCCCTTTCCGGTATACTTTTTGTAAAAGACAAAGAACCTCTGTGCACAAACACTGAGGCAAGGGTTACCCCAAAGGGCATTTGGCTGGGAAGCCAAGTTTAAAGAAAATACAAAACCACACATGCCCCCACAATGCAAAGCATCATGGGCTGCATATGCAAATCACCACAAAATGTTATGCTGGTCCAACTTTAAGCAGAATTGCATGGTGCCGAAAGGCCTCTCACACAGTTTGCAAAGGGTGCTAACAGAAGACATAGACACATGTTTCATCCTACCAGGACTCATCAGTATGCCTCGTCTGTTTGACACCCCAGTGGAATGGACCAGCTACCCTTAAGGCAGTGTGCCTTGGATATATTGTGGTGAACCCATTAAAATAAAAAACTATTTAAAAGACAAAGAACCTCTGTGCACAAACACTGAGGCAAGGGTTACCCCAAAGGGCATTTGGCTGGGAGCATGTGTGGGGGCATGTGTGATTTTGTATTTTCTTGAAACTTGGGCAGTGTGCAGCAAGTGTGTGCCAGCTGGCAGGTGCCGGCGTCCAGCCTCTGTGTCAGCTGGTAGCAAGTTGGTGCTCGGCCTCTAGTAATCCTTGGTAGCATCCCATTGATGGTAAAAAATCATAAAATTGCCCCCTTCCACAGCTAATCCCCTATTTCTTTCTCCCCCTCCCCAGGTCTAGCCTTGACTCTCGGGCCAACGCGCCAACAGTCCAGCCCGCTTGTGGCTCAGCACTCCTAGCCACTCTGCCGCCCTCCTCCTGGCCGCCCAAGGAACCTACTTGCTCGGGTAAGACTGCCTGTCTCACCGGGGCTGCTCTGAGCTGCCGCCATTGGCCGTCGCTCATAGCGCTGCACCTTGATTGGACCCCTGCCCTTTGTCTGCTTCATTGATTGGACTGCTGCTTTTACTGGACTTGGGGCTGCTGTGCCCATTGAAAGATAGTGGCAACGGCTGAAATTTTTCGCTCGCCCCCCTTCCCCACTTCCGGCCTTAATTAAATAGACTATCTCACACGCCCCCTGCTCTGCCCCTCCTCCTTACACTCTTCCTATTGGATCATGACTAGCCCTCCCCTCTGGCTCCTGTTGCTCACTCCCAACCCCTCCCTCTCCTGTACGCAACCCTGTGATGCCTCTTCCGTGTTATTAATGTGCTGCTGTGCCCTCTATCTCTGTAAACCTTCGTGCTCTATGCCTCAGCTCCACCCTCTGCCCTTCTCTCACTACCTCTCCCCTGCCTTTTCCCTAGGCCCTTTCATGCTCTCACCTGCTTTACTTGTTGTCCTTTCTCTCACCCCCCTTACCTAGTTCTTCCTTTTCCTCTCTCTCCCGCCTCCTCCCAGTTCTCATAATCATGTATCCTGCCCACTCTCTGTACCCCTTTCTCCTCCTCTTAGTTTCCGTCTTCCCTCTTTTCCATCCTTCTACTGCCTGTTGCCCCTCTGCCTCAAACAGCTACTTACCCATGCATACATACCGTCCCCTAGATAGCCTTCCACTGGATCTCTTGTTCCTGCCATGGGCCCAGCCTCTCTCTAATAAGTGGCCTCTTCTATCCAATGGCCGTTGGCTACTCCCCCTGTCCATCACTACTGCCGGCAAGCTGCACCCTCGACTCCACCTTATAGCATGTTTTGGTGAACAACGCTGTTGCAGGGCACTTAAGAATAGGCACCTGACATGGGTATCTCTCACCTGTACTCTGAAGCTTATTCTTCTTCTCCTACTATTGTCTGGCAACATACATCCAAATCCTGGCCCAGTCCATACTAAAGGAAAAATTCAGGACAAACACAGGATCACTCATAATCATCTCACTTAATATCTGCAGTCTCCTTCATAAAATTGATGCCCTCCAGACTTTTGCCGACCAGCACTGTCCGGACATTCTTGCAGTTGTAGAAACCTGGCTCTCACTTTCGGTCCCTGACCATGCTATCAGCCTCCCTGGGTACAATGTTTATTGGCTTGATAGAACGACGAAAAAAGGTGGTGGCTGTGCCCTGTGCCTCAAAGACAGTATCCTAGGTCATTGCATCAACTACACCCCCAAAACCACCACATCACAGATTCTTCCTATCAGGATCCTCCTTGGAGTGCAAAACAAAGTGCTCGCAGTTGTCACAATCTACATTCCTCCAAAAGAGCAAGATAGTGGGCTCAACGCAGTTCTGGAATACACCAAATCATTCTCGCCAGATGCTGAAACTATCCTACTCGGAGACTTTAATATTAACTGGCCGACAGCTGAGGCCAGGGCTTATAGGGACTCCATAGTGGCGGCAAACCTTACATAGATGGTAAGCTCTCCAACCAGAAAAAAATTACAAAACTGGTACCAGCACCCTTCTGGATTGGATCCTAACCAGCCACCCCGCCAGGATCACAAACGCCAGTGTTCTCCCTGACTCACTCAGTGACCACTCCCCTGTTAGCTGCCTCTGGTCCAACAAATTCATCAACCTTCCCCCCCAAAAAAACTATTATCAGCCAAGTTCTACCTAGAGACCAGTTACCATGTCTCAAATCTTTCCTTCTGCAGCAGGATTGGTCACCAATCTTCTCAGTAACCAATGTGAACACTGCTCTGGACCACTTTGTCAGAATCTTTACTCAAGCCTGCAACAAATTTACTCCCCTAAAGAAGCAAAAAGTAAAAGCACTCTACAACCCCTTGCTCTCCGGAGACCTACTAAGGCAACTAAAAGCCCTAGACCACCTTTGGGAAATTGACAGAAACTCTGGGAGACAAGTTGACATAGCTAACTATAAATGTGCAAGGAATGACTGCACCAAATCAGTCAGGGAATCAAAATCCACCTACTTCAAAAATGCTTTCACAAACTCTTGGGGTAATGGAAGGGAATTCTGGAATAACATAAATGAAGTCACCCGGAAGCAGTCCAAATCACCCCCCTCAGTGCTCTGCTTAAATGGTGTTACTACACTCAACCAAAAACTCATTGCTGATACTTTCACTGACGCTTTCACGGACCTCAGTGCAGTACTCCCTCCTGATTTCTTCAAGGAGGATGACCCCCCCTACCAGCACTCACCCCACAAACCACCCTCCCCTCTACTTTAAAGCGGTAAAGTTGCATCATGTCTGGAGCTATGTAACCAAAGCCATTAGAAACTCTAGAGCCAGCACTGACTCCCTCGACCTCAAACTACTGTCACTCACCCTAGAAGAAGTGCTACAGCCACTAACCAGGATCTTCAATCTCTCTCTTAACCTTAGCCAGTTCCCGGACATATGGAAGTCTGCCACTGTAACCCCCATACATAAAAGTGGTGAAAAAACTGCACATGAGAATTTCTGTCCAATGTCTATCCTATCTCCCCTCTTCAAGGCCCTGGAACGGTTAGTGGCAGATCAGCTTACTGACTTCCTAGACAAGCACAGCATCATGTGCAAGCAACAGCATGGTTTAGAAAAGGCCATAGCACCTCCATGGCTCTACTTGAATTCACAGACAAAATCCATCACTCACTAGATAATAGTCAGCTAACCGGGGCCACTTTCATTGACTTGACCAAAGCCTTTGATACCGTCAACCATCATCTTCTACTTGCCCAGCTTTGGCTAGCAGGACTCTCACCCAACTCCATCAACTGGGTAAAAAGCTATTTAAAGAACCGGTCCCAAAGTGTAAAAATTGCTGGCACACTCTCAGATCCAAGACCCGTCCGGTCCAGTGTCCCTCAGGGCTCTATCCTGGGCCCCCACCTTTTCAGCCTTTTCTTGAACATGCTGCCAGAATCCTGCCCTGAAAAGCTCTTACTCTACGCAGATGATGCTGTCATCTTGGCCTCCCACCATGATCCAACTCATCTACAAGAAAAACTCCAGCAGGCTTTCTCAGCAGTCAAAAGCTGGTTCTCTAACCACAAATTGATCCTAAATCAGAAAAAACAAGGACCATGATATTCAGCAGCTCCCACAACAAAAACAGACAGTATCAACTCACCATCAAAACCAAGCAAGAACTCACTCTTGAACAAGTCCATACCTTTAAGTACCTTGGTCTCACCTTTGACTCGAATCTTACCTATGTTTCCCATATAAATAATGTTGCTAAAGTAGCAAACACCAGGCTGGGCCTTCAGTTCCGCCATAGGAAACACCTAACACCAGAAGCATTGGCTGTTGCCATACAGAGTTCTATTATTAACATTATTGACTGCAGTCTCAGCATCTATGGCTCTGCCACAGCCACCTCCCTCAAATGTGTTACCACCTCTCTCAACAAAGCCTGTCGTCTCATTACTGGATCCCACCGTCTCACCCAAACCTGTGACCTCTACTCCCAAACTGGATGGCTGCAACTAAACAACTGAATAAAATGCCAAACCTGCATCACAGCAAGGAAAATCATGCTGGGCAAGGCACCTCCAGGAGTCTGCACCCTCCTCAAACCCAAAACCAACAACTGCAACACCAGGAGTTCAAAACCCCAAATCCTCCAAATCTCCCACTGCCGCACATCCCAAGGCCAAAGGTCATTTGCATATAGGGCTCCCAGTTGGATAAACAGTCTTTCTAGTGACATTTTGACCTCAACAATGCTTGGTGCTTTCAGAACCAAACTCCGCCACTCCCTAATAGGCACCAACACCTGTGACTGCACTACCTAATTACGTCGCTCCCTACGTAATGTAGACTGCCCTTGCAGTCTGTTTTTTTCCTTCTGTTTTCTCTCTGCAAGCACTTGTCATTCTTTCTGCCCTGCCATTGCTCTTTCCCCATGTTTGTCTTGACAAAGCCTCCGGCTGCTCTACCCAGGCCCACACTGCTCTCTCCCCTCTCCCACCCCCAGCCCCCTTTTCCCTCTCTTGCCTTCCCCTTCCCCTTCCTAGTGTTTATTTTGTACTGCCGCTAAAAAATGAGTATGTCAGTCATAGTAACAGTATGATATCCCATTCTTATGTAACCAATTTGATGTTAATTGTCTGTACTCACTGACGTGGAACCTTTGTAAAAGAGCCTCGGCTCAAAGGTATTTTGTAATCCTAGAGTCAAATAAATAAAATAAATAAAATTAAATATACTATAATCCTTCATCATTCAAGTGGCTAAGTCATGTAGCATGCATTAGAAAATGGAGCAACAGACATGTGAAGGAAACAAGGCATGGGAGCATCCAATTCCAGTCGCATCAAAGATAAACCAAAGCATAGTGAGGCTGGTCATAGACCTTCTGCCTCAGTGGGAACTACAAGTGTAGAGAAAGGTGACAGTAGTGGTTGAATAGTCCGTAGAGTATCGCACACTGTAGGAACCACTCGCACTGGCACTATAGCGGTTGCAACAAGAGCAAGCATTGTAGAAAACAAGGAATAAGAAAGGAGTGTGTTAAGTAGTAAGAGAGGCAGAGGAGGAGGAGGAGGTGGTCAGTGATTTGCTGGAGCTTTGGTGTCCGCATGGCTCAGTTGGTAGCACATCTGCCTCTGGACCAGGAGGTCGTGGGTTCTCATCCCACACCAGGATTGGACTTGCACCTAAAAATCACTGGCATCTGAGTGCAGTATTGGGGGGTGCTGTACTGCTGGGGTGTGCCGTCCTTTGGATGAGATGTTAAACTGAGGTCCCTTCTGCCTATCCTGGTGTTGTCCTGGTGGGTATCCAGGTGGAAGTAAAAGAACCCAGGGCACTCTTCACAAAGAGCAGGGAACATTCCCGGTGTCCTGGCCAACATTCCCTTCCCATAAACTGGTTCATGCAATTATCCAGGCTGTGTGTGGGTGATAATGTGCAATATGGCCGCCACCACACATTCAGTCACTTCACTACCAGTCTAGCATTGCTTGTAAAATGCTTTGGGATACTGTGTATAAAAAGCGCTATATAAATGCTGATTCTTCTTCTTCTTCTTCTTCTTAAGGAGAGAGCGAGATGGATTGTGATGATATACCCAATAAAAGTGATAGCAGCAGTTCTGAGAAGGAGGAAGTGGAGTCCAGCTTGGGGCAGGTGCACATAAGACATCCAAGAAGATCAAAATTTGGGTTAAAACCCCCAAAAAGAAAGGGCACAGCCGATGAAGAAGACACAGGCAAAACTGGTGGTCCAGGACACATGGTAGAAGAGGAAGAAGAACCATTCCTTTATGAAGGTGATGATGTGGAAACAGCCCCCAGTAGCCCACCCATTAGGCAACAGCAGACAGTGCCAGTAGGAAAGGCCAAAACAACAAACTCAGTGATGCAAGGTTTCTTTAGAGTGGACAAAGAATCATGGACATGTACTGTGTCTTCTATGTAAAGAAAGGCTGAGTGGGGGTAAGCATGGAACAAGGCTGGGAACATCCACCATGAAGAGGCATTTGCTGAAGTCCTACAGATTTCAGTACGGGAAGGCCTGCCAACGTACATCATCAGCAGAAGCACCACCAGCTGATTGATGATGATGATGGCAGGGGGAGGAGAACATTAGGACTCTTAGGAGACCAGGTAGAGAGGAAATAAGAAAGTCCTTCAGGTGGTAGCCAATGCATAGCTCCAACATCTTTCATTCATCGCTTCTTTAG
This sequence comes from Neoceratodus forsteri, assembly GCA_016271365.2. Classification (NCBI taxonomy): domain Eukaryota; kingdom Metazoa; phylum Chordata; order Ceratodontiformes; family Ceratodontidae; genus Neoceratodus; species Neoceratodus forsteri. The sequence continues at coordinate 84,799,461 of JADMNL010000034.1, forward strand.
CCCACTGACTCCCACACCTCCGAGGGACTGCAAATCCCCAACCACTTTCACAGCCCCCATGTGACAAAAATATCAGGCAACTTTCATGTCCAGGGGAAAAAAAGCACTCAAGTCTCAGAGGTTGAGTCCCTGGAAATGGGCTAGAAATATAAAGTCAACAGACCAGAGGCAAAAAAGTTAACAAGAGCAGTTGTGGAAATGCTAGCCACTGACTTACTGCCATTTTTCTTTGTGAGCAACACTTGTTTTCTGTCACTAATGCTAGTTGCAGTGCCAAGGTATTAAGCACTCAGTCATATCTACTTTTCCACAGTGGCTCTTCCTGATCTGTATCAGAGTGTCTACAAGACTGTCACATGCCCTGAAATCATCATTTGTTCCACTCGTTCACATCACCACTGACATGTGGACCAGTGATCAGACTATTGATTACCTGGCAGTGACTGCCCATTGGGTCAGTTTCCCTTCTTCTTCCTCATTCTCCTCCTCCTCCTCCTGCTCTGGGTTAAGTGCCAGCAGTAGCAGTAGCCGCAAGTCACTTGGGCTCCCTCAACCTTGCAAGAAGGCAGCTTTATGTATTGCTGGCTTTGACAGTGACCATCATGCAGAACACGTGCTACACTTCCTTCAGCAGACGTTTGAGGAGTGGCTGACACTATTCTCATTAACGTCAGGTTTTATAGTAACAGATAACGCAAAGAACATTGTGAAGGTAGTTGACGATGGTGATTATACATATGTTCCATGTTCTGCTCTCTGTATAAACCTGGTAGTTCAGAGATTCCTAGAAAGGCAAAGGCATCACTGTGTAGACGTGTAGGTCTGGCCAGACAAGTTTGTGGTCATTTTTAGCCACTCTGCAAAGGCACGTATGCTATTTTGTAACATTCAGCAGTGGAGCCACCTGCCCCTCAACCACCTGAAAGAAGATGTTGACAGCACAATGGAACTCCACCTATTACATGATGGAATGGCTGCTAGAACAACAGAAGGCTATCCAGCAGTATGCTTTTGAGCATGGTTTTGGCAAGGGAGATGTCAACATCAGCCCAAATCAGTGGCACCTGATGGAGACCCTCTGCACTGTGCTGAAGCCCTTTGAGGAAGCCACAAGGGTGGTAAATGCAGATGCAGCTGATCTAAGCCAGGTACTCCCCCTCATTGCCCTCACTAACCTGCGACTTCATACAAAAACTCAGTATGAGGAGAAGGAGGATACCATTGCTGTCAACCTTGTAGAAAGGATACAATCATGTTTCTGAAATGACAGACGCAATTCAAAGATGCGTACAGATGACCACTACATTCTGGCCACTCTCTTGGACCCTCAGGTCAAAGATGTATTCGAGACATTCTTTGATGCACAAGAATGCAGTAAGGACCAGCAGTCTTATAAAGCCTGGCTTATACATCTGGTCTCTGTATGTGTGGCACAAAACAAGAACAGGAACACAAATAGAGCAGGACAACACTTGTCAATCGCAGTGACAGGCAAGGTGGAGGAGAGGGAAGGAGGAGGATCCCTACGTGTCTCCACTGCTACTGCTGAGTGTCACAGGAGTCACGCATTTCTGTCTCCAAGTCTCCCTGCCACCACTGCTCATGCTGATGCTTCTGCTGCACCCCCCCCCAGGAAGACAGCCACTGATGACAGACCACTATGGGAGCAACTGTCTGACCATGATTTGATAAAAATAAGCACCGTCCGCGGGTCACTTTGTGACAGTGGTGTCTGAGATGCTAGCAAACAACATGGTGTAGGATTACTGGGATAAGAATGTACCACTAGCAGAAGGAGATAAGCCTCTATTGTACTGGTAGCAAAAAATACCATTTGGCCCTCTCTGACACAAGCAGCCGATGAGCACCTTAGGTGCCTGCCTGCAAGTACATGCTCAGAGAGAGAGTTTTCAGTGCTGCAGGCAATACTGGCACCAACAGGAGAACATGCCTTTCAATCCAAAATGTAGAGATGCCCCTTTTTAGAAAATTACCCTGTCCCTTTTTCCAAACACCTTTTTGCCATAGTTTCTGTAGAATGAATATCCTACACTTCCAGCTGGGTCAACGGAGGAGGATGACACTATAGCCTAGAGGTTAGAGTAATGAGCTGTGAATGAGCTTGCCACATCTAGCAGAACAGACCTGGGTTTGATTCTCACAACCTCCACTTGCATATTGTGTGACTCTGAGCAAGTCACTTAACTGCCCAGTACTCCTAGGTCACCCCTGAAAACAGGCACTTGTGCCTAGTGGACCTTACCTGGCCACCAAAGACTAAAATAAATAAAAATGAAGAAGTGGATGGGGAGGGCTTCTGTGTCCATTAGTTTTTTTGGAACCAGTAGCCTAAACAAACACACACACACACACACACACACACACACACAGTGGAATGCTGCAGTGCTGTCTAGTTCATTTGAATCTTTAATTTCAACTCATATACATATATATATATATATATATGTGTGTGTGTGTGTGTGTGTGTGTTTGAATTTTTGACAGGCCTATAAAGGCTGCAAACCAAATTTTTGGAGCAACGTTGTCCATGAAGTGTGTACAACACTGATCAATGGCAGAACCAGACACCTTGTCTATGGGTGCCAGTGCCCCCCACCCCAGTGGGTGCACAATTTTTAGAACCAGTAGCTCACACTGTGGGATGTAGCACTGTTGCCTTGGTGAATTTGTAACAGACCTACACAGGCCAAATAAATAATTTTTTGGCCAACCTTGTCTATGTGAAACCATGGCAGAACCAGATGCCTTGTCCACGTGTGCCTGTGTCCCCCCAAAGGGCGCATCATTTTTGGAACCAGTAGCTCACACTGTGGAATGCTGCACTGTTGTCTTCAGTCCATCTTTAATGTTTGGTGAATTTTTGACAGGCCTGCACAGGCCGCATACATAATTTTTTTTTTCGGGGGGAAGGGGCATTGCCCATGAAACCAGTGTGTACAACACTAATCCATGGCAGAACCTGATGCGCTGTCCATGGGTGGTACTGCCCCAATTGGTGCACAATTTCTGGAACCAGTAGCTCATACTGTGTGACTCTGTACTGAGATTTTGTAGGCATACTACAGGCCTTACAACTACAAATATTTTTATTGTTCATTTGCACATTGTTACTTAGCCATAAACTCTTGTTTATTACTACTGTTTATTTATTTATTAATTTTCAGAAATACCTTTGAGCCAGAGGCTCATTTACAGAGGTTCCACGTCATGAAACATAATATACAGCATAAGAAATTTTACATTTAACATTTAGTACAGAAAAACAACAATTATTCTATTATACAGAATAGGTACAAGTCTAGTTAATACAAGAATCAGGGAGGTGCATTATTCCTGGAACAAAGAAAGGGAAGAGGTGGGAGATATTTACAACAGTATAAAGACACAGTGAGGTATAAAAGGGGTTAATTTTGTTCAAAGTAACCTGTGCAGTGGTTAAGATCAGAACCTGTTGGGAGATGCAGATGCTTTCATCGAGTGCAGTATAGAAAGGATACAAAAATTGCAGACGGGGGGAAATTGGTATGAGGCAGAAGAGGGGTAAAGGGGGGAGAGGTTACAGTGCCAAGGGTAGAGGGGAGTGGAGAGGGAGATATGGCAGGGAGTAGTCAGTGTAGACAAGGCAAGTAATTAACCGTATTCTAGAGCAGGAGCAGAGGTGTGTAGGGGGTGGAGGGAGAGAGGGAGGGAGGCATACCAGCAGGTAGAGGTGTCATAGGAGAGGTGGGCAGGAGAGGGAGGAGGGGGCATAAAAGCACATGGAGGTGTCATGGGGTGGAGGATGGGAGGATTCTGGGAAGGAGGGTAAAGTTGAGGGAGGAGAATGGATCCCCTTGCTTCATGGCGGGGGGAGGGAGTGAAACTGGGTAGTTGGTGAGGGGTTGTAGTGAGGTTAGGTAAGTGGGTAGACAAGTGAAAAGTGTGGTCGAGGGGCAGGAAGAAATGGGATAAAGGTGTGCTGGGCAAGGAGGTACCCAAGGACGAAAGGTGGTAAGGAGGGAGTGAAAGGGTAGGAAAGTGCCTAGGTCCCACAATCAGATCCACTAGTAGATGCAAGTAGTGTATGAAGTTTAGTCTTAAACTGACTAAGCCTAACTTCCTTTTGTAAGTCTACACTGACAGAATTGAGCCAGGAAGGGGGCCCGGTATTCAAAAGACCGCTGACCTTGCACCATGCAGTGGAAGGGGACTTTGAGGGAGTGGTTATGGGTGTTCCTAGTGCTTCTTGTAGAGTCAGGCAGGCTAAGGAGGTTCTTAATACACATCTGGGTAAGTCCAAGGGTAGTTTTTTTTTTGCCAGCAGACAGACATGATACTGTATCCTGCGATCCAGGTTAAGCCAATCAGTCTGAGCATAAAGATCGCAAGTGTGGGTCCTCCAGGTAGCACCCAGAACGAGCCTACAGGCCTTGTTTAGGGAAGTTTTCACACATTTGAGGGTTGTGGGGGTTGCTGATCCATATACTACAAGGCCACAGTCGATGACAGATAGCACTGTGCTAGTGACCGCCGTTTTCAGGGCTTCATATGTTAAACAGTGTTTATTTTTATAGAGTAGCCCTAACCTTGAGTTTGCTGTCTTAGCAACTAGGTTGATATATTGCAAGTATGTAAGAAAGCTGTCCAGGGTTACTCCCAGATATTTAAAGCAGTTTACCATTTCCAGAGGGGAAGCAAGTTTGTTGTAAATTTGTAGTTGGAAGGATTTGCGTTTACTGCTGTTGGATGCGAATATCGTGGTTTTCGTCTTTTTGTAGTCTAATGGTAGTCTCGAACTGAGGAACCATTGCTCAGCAGCAGAGAAACTGGCTTGCATTTGTCTTTCTAATATAGTAGGGTCTTGGTGGCTTGAAAAAAGTACCACGTCATCTGCGTACAAAAGGATGTTGTCTTTAACCGCTGATGGGAGTTGGTTAAGGAACAAGCTGAAGAGAAGTGGGCCAAGGATGGAGCCTTGTGGAACACCTGTTTTAACAGGTTTGCTATCTGAGAGGATGTTCTGGACTTTAACTCTTTGCTTTCTACCCGAGAGGTAACTCCTGAACCATGGAATCAAGCCAGGCAAGAGACCAACGTGGGTTAATTGGTCCAGGAACAGCTTGTGGTTAATGGTGTCGAAGGCTTTGGTGAGGTCAATATAGGTTGCACCCACCATGAGCCCTCTGTCTAGGGCATTGTGAATGAAGCCCATAAATTCGACTAAAGCAGCAGAGGTGCTATGCCCCTTCCGGAAGCCGTGCTGCTGTCGGTACTGTAACTGGTATTTGTCCAAATAATCTGTTCAAGTGCTTTTGAAAGGGGCGGAAGGATTGAAATAGGCCTATGGTTAGTGTAATCCCCACTTTTATAAATTGGCATAACCACCACAGATTTCCATAGGGCAGGAAATTTCCCAGTGGTAAGGATAGGTTTATAATTTTGGTTAGTGGGACAAGGAGAATATCAACGGCAAGCCCAATGAGCTTGAGATCAAGGGAGTCACTGCTAGCTCTGCAATTGTGGAAAGCTTTTGATAAGTATTTTTTAGCCTTCATTGGAGTGATGATCTTCAAGTAGAAGGGAGGTGAAAGGCCCTGGTATGTTCCCTGGGCCTCTGAGTGTGGCTTGTCCTTCATGGGTTCAAGGAAGCTGGGGGGGGAGGATGGTGCTTAGTTCTGTATATGCTTTTTTGAATGTATCTGCAATAGTCTTGGGGTCCATTGTAGGGGTTCCATCAACATTACGTAATGAGGGGGAGGTCTTGGTTGGTTTACTTGTAAGCTGCTTGATGTTTTCCCAGAATCTTCTGGGGATCCCCCAAGTATTGGTTAGCTCTGATCTGAAATGGTGGCTTTTGGCCTTCCTAATTGCCCCCGTACAATTGTTCCTGGCTGTTTTATAGTTCTGCAGGTTGGAGTGTGTGCCGAGTACTTAGCTTTCACCCACAGGTCATCCCTGAGTTTCATTAGCTGTAGAAGCTGAGGCGTGATCCAGGTGTTATTGGAGACCCGGATCTTCTGTCTAGTGATAGGGGCAAAGATATCACAAGTTTTGTTAAAATAGTGGATTAATTCAGCAAGTGCTGTGTCTACATCATTGCAGTGTCAAGAAAGCTCCAGTGTCTTAGATGTGCTTTAAAGGCCTCCAACTTACCTTTTTTCAGCAACCTGCGATTGACAGTTCTTGGTGGAAGCTTTGGGAATTTATTAGACCAGCAGCAAAGTACAGGTGAATGGTCACTAATGGAGTCTGGAAGAACTGTAGTGCTGACTATCCTTTCTGGGCAGTTTGTAATGAGCCAGTCAATAAGAGAGTTTGTTCCCGTTCGGTAGTTAGACCACGTGGGGGAGCATACCAGTTGTGACAAGTTTAATGCAGCAAGGGCATCTAGAGTTGTCCATGTTTGGCACTGACTGAATAGACACCATTTTTGAAACCAGTACCTCTCAATGTGGCCCACTGCATTCATCCTGCTGTTTTGGGTGCTTCCTCAGCACAGTCATTTATGCCATTCAATTTATTCATTCTGTCTCATGCTTCTTTTTTTTTTTAACTATATTTTTATCAGTTTCATGTAAACACAGTACACGTGAAAGCCTTCAGGGAGACATACCATAACTACGTATGTGACCCCTAGGTGGCGCTATCCCAAGGGCTGCTACCCCTGCCTGCTTGGCTAGTAGCAGGTTAAGGGGCCTGAGTTGAGAAACGGGTGCCTCCACCCGGAGGTCAGGGTTGGTAGTGGTCAAGCTAACCTGGGCACAGCTCTCCGGGACACTGTAACCCCCCCTCTTTCCCTTCTAGTGGCCTGAATGCTGTACAATAATCACTTTCACAATACCCCTGGTACACCACACAAGTACCCACACTGTCTGCACTTACCACCAGGGCTGGTTCCTCTGGCTCAACCCTGGGGACCCCTGTAAAACATGGTTATGCGCCGCAAATAGCAACAGTATAGTACGTTGAGCACAGACTGGAACCACAGTCAGATTACATGCAGAAAAAGTTAGATCTGATTTATTCAGGGGACTTGAACAAGGAAGGGGCAAAATCAGGTTAATTAGCTTAAAGGTTATTTCAATCAAGCAGTTATGCGTCCGCTTTGAGTCCCCCCACACAGTCGCACCTCTGGGTACCCAGGTGGAGAAGAGATGGGCTAGCCAGGACTGTTGCCCGGGGTTGCAGCTGGTTGGGGCCCTGTGATGGAAAACACAACATGCACAGTACACAATATTTGTAATCTGGAGCCAGAGGGCTCAGTTTGTAAAGGAAATGAAACAAGATGACAATCAGATGACACACTCAGATTAAGCTGTTGTTGCAGGGAGCTACCCTGGTATTTACTCACAATACCCAAGACTGGACACAGACTGGATGAAAATCGAGACTGCAGGTGGTTGATCTGGAAAGCCAGGAGAAGCAGGGCCCACAAGAGTTGCAGAGGTGTCGTTCCTGTTCAAGCATGGAGCAAGGGGCTGATCCCCAGGCAGGTCTCCCATCAATGGCTTCTCTGTGCAGTGGGTAGTCTGGCTGGGCCAGTCTGGCAAGGCCCAGACCACATGGAGACAAATTCGGATGCAGTCCGTTTTGGGCTGGATATAGCTTCCAGCAAGCAGAACACAGTTCACACAGTGGGGAACTAACTCACAACGCACTAGCAGCTCATAGCATGTTTACATGTACGGGAATTCCACTGTACCAGACAAAGCACTCCTCGGTCACAATCGCAAAGTCTCTGCAGACACCAGGAGCTTAGGGGTAGCAGGAACTCCTGACAGGCCGATCGCATTTAACAAAATCTTCGGTCTTCTTCAGGTTGAGCCTGGCCCACTTCAATAGCTTACTTTAGTCACACAAACTTGGATTTAGTCCAAAATAATTCTCTTCTCTCCCTCTCAGAAGCAGCTGGCAGATATGCAAGCCAAAAACTCAGCCCTTTCACAGTTTTCCCATGCGAATCCACTCAGGATTGCTGACCAAAATCACTTTCCTCTTATTTCACTTCCCAGCTCAGAACTAGCTGAAAACTGCAAGCAGCCCGGGACTTCCCGAAGATCCAAAAGGCTTGGTTGGCTGATTTGGCTGTCAGTCAAGGCAAGAGCCCCCCCTTCAGTTGCAAAAAGTTCAAAAATACAGTTCCTACAGATTTTGACTTCAGACAGCTCCTGTAGTCTGGCTACATTTTAGGTCCCACCCAATCTGATTGGTCCACTTTGCAGTCAAGGACCAAAATAATGGAGACAAAACAAAACAGTCCTTGCTACAAAGAAAGCAGGTTAGACAAACTACATTATCATTATCACTCTAAATGATTTTCAGCAAATAGTTACATTTTTCAATAGAGCTTCCTCTCAGATTACTTATAACTGCAAGTAGGCAGCTCTTAAAGAGACAGTACACAGAGGCTATACAGGCTCTGGTAATCACATTTAAACTGCTAAAATGCAGGACACCAGCCTGGCAGTGAGCATTTAGGCAAACTCAAGGAAGACTTTTTGGGAACCCCCATTTGTAGGGGGGTTACACCTACTTGTAAATGAAACAAGCACTTCATTTTTACAGTATCTAAACAAAAGCACCCCTGAACAGTGTTACAGCATGTGGGGGGTTGCGTATCTATTACCACTGATAAGCTACAATAAACAGATCTGGATTAATTGACCAGAACCAATAACAAGGTTTAAACAAATTAACAGAACAATAAAGACCATTGTAGCCATGAGTAGAGACTTTAGTGATATTTAAACTGTGTCTTGCACCTTATCAAAGGGCTAAACATCCTATATCTTCAACTTCAGGCTCAAGAAATCATTTACCAGCACTCTTATACCTATCTACAGAGAACAGTTCATGAATAGTACTTTACAGAAGCTAACCTTCCTGTAACATTTAAAATCTACTAAAATCTACTTATGAGACTTTTAACATTTTGTAAATAACTTTCATTTTCCACACTCTTTGTATTCAACCCTTTATATTATGTGTAACCCCCCCCTCCGAATTAGGGGGCTTACCTTAAGTTGTCTCCCTGGGCTTCTCTAATGCCCACTGCCTGGCTGACGTCCAGTAGAGGAAAATAAATCCATGTACAGTATTGTTGTGCTACTGCTCTGTGTGTATGTGCAAGCCATGCGACTGTGCCGTCCCTTTAAGAAGTCGGCCTGTGTGTACAGTGTATACAGCTTGGGCTGGGTCCGAGTGAAACAAAGCTCGCGACCCACCAGGCAGAACCCTGAGAGCATCCACTCTGCAGTCACTCAGTAAAGCAGAGAAAACATTGTTACAATCCGTAAATATTTATTTCTAAAATGTTACTGCTGCATTTAAAATGAACTGTAAATGTGGGACTGTGTATTGCTTGGCAAGAGAGCCACCATGTTTGGTCCGGGACTTTGCTTTTGGACCAGTCTGTATGCTAAGAGTCCTCATGGGCCCTCATTACAGCGACTTCTGGTAGAAACTGTGAACTTTCCTTTTGGGGACTATTTTTAACCAAACGGGACTCCAGGAATGTGAGTGATAGTTTAGGCAGCCAACCAGAATACAGAATTCCCGTTCATCAGTCTAGGACTGTTTTAAACAGTGGGTCAGATCAGCTCGAGCACTCGTAGAGGTGGGAGCCTGTGTGGTTTAGCTGCAAGTAGCAGAAGGAATAAAAGCCTTCTTTGTCTCCCTACAAGTGACTCGTCCTGTGTGGATTGCCAGTTCTGGGACTGCCTCAAAGCAGAAAGAGAATGTTTTCAGCTTCCAGAGTTGATAAGGAGAACACTTTGATAAGTGCAGGAACTTTTGCTGAACTGTCCCAGAAGTTTGAGAGATTGCTGTGGGGAGATTGCTCCAGAGACTCCTGTGTGAAACGTGCAGCCTGCAGATGTTGGAATTGTCTCCTGTCATGTACCAGAACAGGAGATCTGTTCAAAATATTTCCTGCTTTCTGCAGCAAGGACTTCCAGTACCAGAGTTGTTAAGCTGTGTGTGCCATTTGAACTGCGCCAGAAACCAAACTGCATATGCTGGGCCTTTGTCACGAAAGGCCTTAAAAACTGTTGCTGTGAGTTGATGTCCATCCTGGCTAAAGACCAGCTCGGGGAGTCAGCCCCTGTGGAGAGAAGAATCGCAGGTTGCAGCTGCTTTGAAGGGAAAGGCCATGAAGCGTACGCAAGTCATGTCGGCCCTGGTCCTCATGTTCCTGCCTGGCAAGTGAGAATCCAACCTGACTACAGCCTTCAGTTCCATTGGTCCTGGTGCCATGAATAACCTCAGGGCATTAACCCTGCAACACAAATTAAATTATTTGTTTTCATCTGATTTGCCTTCTAAGTTCACGTTGGTGTTTAACTGTGATTGCCAGCCATCAGGCTATGGATTACATATAGAATAAAGTATGGGTCGGTGTGTGTAACCAGAAGTTTACACACACCTGAGGAGTTAGATGCCACATAAACCCCGAGAGCAAAGCTCAAGGGGCTTATGAATAGCATCTAACCCTGAGGGTATGTGTAAACTTCGAGTTTACACACACCGACCCATATTTTATTTTATGTAATTTCTGGGTTTCCTTTTTTCCCTCAGCAATTATACAAAATAAAAGTTGCTGTGTGGCTGCTGGCCGCTGCCTGTACTCTTGAAAGTTTTTTTTTTTTTTTAATCTTGTGGGGAGCCGAAAACAAGTCCTTTTGGTTTAGTGTCCCAGGGGTTCAGCGAGCGGTGGAGAAGTGAGGAACTGCAGCGGGCGCATGCTCAAAGCAAGGAAAACCGTGAGTATGTTTGCTATAATAAACACTCCTTTATTATGGCAAATTATGCCACGGTTTCCCTATAGGAAAAAAGGGAAACCAGTTGCTATAGTTGCCTTACTGTTTAAAAGGATTCATTCTAACCAAAAGCAAGTTTTATTTGTTTAAGGGCCCCAACCAGCTGCAATGCCAGCCTACCAGCGGCAACGTCTCAGGCCTGCACCTAAATTCCAAACTGGGTACCCAGCAGCAAAAGGCTGCCTCATACAGGGTCAAATGCAATGTTTGCATACTGCTATAAATACTGACATAAAGCCGTAATCTTTCATCTAAATTCACGCCCCCTTCCTTGTTCGACTCCCCTAAATAAATCAGATTTGTTGTTTGAAGTTTAATCTGGCCAATGAGCATATTATTACTCAGCTTCAAGTTATTCTGTCTGCCAAAATGTGTGCTGTTATTGCTGGTAACTGTTCTTTGCAGGTACTCAGGGTGTGTCCTCAGAAGCCAGAACCCTGGTGGTGTGTGATGTCCATGAGCATATTATTAGCGCTCACCAATAATTATAGCTTGAATGACAGATACAGTGTTTTGCAAAACTTTTATGTGTAAAGTCACTAGCTAGGGCTGTGGGTAGGCACAACTTCCCAGAGGGTTGTGCTAGCTTAAGATCTAACCCACTTAAATAATACTCTGGGTGGAGGCACCGTGTCAAAGCGTTACTGTTAGAGCCCAGGCCCCTCAACCTGCAGTTAAGGAAGTAGGCAGGGGTAGTAGCCCATTGGGAGGTGGCGCCCGGGTTACATATTGCATAATAATTATTATTACAACGCATATATTTTAAGGATAAGTCATGAGTAACTCTGTGATTTTCATAAAAAAGCATATTATAATATGCACACAACATCAACATGGTAAAAGTTCCCCAAATGTAGTTTAGGCACGAAACTGAGAGTCAGAAATTAAGACAGGAGGGGGAAGGACTGCATGAGAGGTGGTCTTGCATTTCCCTTGTGGGGCATTCTGTAAAGTTCCTATTAACATAGCAACGTTTCCATCTTCAATTAAGGGATGTTTTCCAACAAAACATAATAACTGGACTGTCACCAAGTCACACAAAAATCCTGTATCCCTTACTTCAGTGTCACAATCCTGCACCTCTCAGCTTGTACCCCTCTATAATATCCTTAAGCCACTCAGTCACCTTAAGCGTACTCTTCTCCCACCAAATCTATGAGGAAGAATTTCTTCACAGAACAGGTGGTGGACAAGTGGAACACCCTGCCTGAGGAAGTGGTGGGGGCTGAAACAATCACGGGATTTAAGAATGCATGGGATAGACATAAAGGAATTCTGGAGGTCAGGGGTAAGGGGCAACAGAGTTCTAGGAAAACATAAACTGAAGTTACAAACTCAAATGGGCAGACTACGTGGGCCATAGGCCCTTATCTGCCGACACTGTCTATGTATCTATGTATCTATGTAAATCGGAGCTTTAACCTCATGCTGAAAATTGTCTCTCTAGTTTAACCAGAAGATTGGATGCCTCCTGCTGTAATAGAAGATTTATCAGAAGAACTTGAGGGCTAGGTGTTCTAACAGGACGTGGTGGATGCCTTGCGCATGAAGGTGCGCTCTTATTCCATCAAAGCTCTTCCTCCTCATGCTGGTAGCATGACTTAAATTGGGAAACAGATGCACTCTGGTGTCCTGCCAAACAAGCAGACTCAAATATTTGGCACACTGAAGAAGAAGGTCTCTCTCTCCCCCAAAGTCCAGAGCTCTAGCAGTATGGTACATGGGGAAGGATCACTGATAGCTACACAAGGCCTCCCTCCATGTGGTGATATGTGTTGTGCTTTCATTATGTCAAAGTCCTCCTCAGTGTTTAGCACCTATTTAAGCCATGTTTTCATAACTATCTTTGGATTGTCACTCTCTGTTTCTTCTGGCACGCTGAGGACTCTGAAGTGGGTGGGTCAGGCTGTATTTTCCACATTTTCTAAGCGTTGTCTCAGCAGGGTATTTTCTTTTGCTAACCCCGCCATGGCTGCTAGTGCTTTGCCAGCATTTTTAGTCGCCCCTTTTGTACCTTCTGAAAGGGTTCTCACCTGTGCGCTGAGCTGCTTAATTTCTATATTAAAGTCCTCCATTTTACGGCCGCGCCCCTGTATAGCCCTAAGCAGGGTGGCATTGGATGGCTGGGCTGCATCTTGCTCCCCAACTCCTGGCTGCTGGGCTTTGCTGCCACTGGCCTTGGGCTCCTTTGGGCGGGTTCCCTCCAAATTGGCTGCCGCTTTATTGTCCCGTACCATTGTGTCGGCCTAGGATTCACCATATTTAAAAGTTTTATTTTCTTTAACAGCCAACAAGCTCCTTTGTCGTCTGGTACAGATGAAATTCGAAAGTTAAGCTGAAAAAGAATATTTATATTTAAAGTCTGTTCCATTTTGCAGAGCTGCACTAAGATGCTGTTCACAGCACCCCCCCCCCATCTCATGCTTCTTAATGGTCAAACCAGCATGAACTATTTTAGTTTGCCTTTAAGAAAACTTTGGCGAACTTTATGTGATTCGATGGTCAAAATTCACCAAGTCGCACTTTGGGAGGTTTGCACAGCTCTAATCCAGAGGGGAAGGCAGTCTTGATCACTGAACTGCCACATTCAATATGGCGGGGAAGGTCGCATTGCTCACCAAACTGCCACATTCAATATGGCGGGGAAGGCCGCATTGCTCACCAAACTGCCACATCCAATATGGCGGGGAAGGTGGCATTAATCACCAAACTGACACATTTTATTTGTTTTATTGTTATTTTAGACTATCTGGCCAGGAAAGGCACACTGAGCTAAAGTTCATTTCCAGATGCAACTTGGGAACTTAGGGAGGTTAAGTGATTTGCTCAGGGTTACACAGAGAGAAGATAAAAGGGGAGAAACCAAGAATCAACAAGGAAGTATAGAAATACTTCAGTCAGGAATTACTGGACTTATTTAGTTAATTAATAAATAAGTTTCACCAAGACAGTCAACTTGAGATGAGCTTAGCGCTTTTACAGAATATTTCTGGGGCACCAGCAAATAATTCTTGCTACACACAGTACTTGCACAGCCGTCTGTGATCCACACTCACAGACATACAAACTTAAAAGCCAAAAGCAATTGACATCTCCTGGATGCAAAGACTGGTGGCTAATCAAGGGCAAAACACAGCAAAACACAGCCAGTTAGCTTGAATGGGACCAAATCAACACTGGCAGATGGCAGGGAGCGGAGGTGGCAGATAGATGGGGAAAACACATACAAGGAAAACAAAACATAGAGCCTATATGGTGCTTAGTAGGGCTGTCAGTTAATCGAGGGGAGAATAACTGATGGAGTAATATGCATTCAGCACAGGTACAACAGCCCAGAACAATTAAAAAAATGATCGCAAATAGATTTGCCGAAAAATAATTAATTACGACATGTACATTTTATCCCATTCTACTTACCAACACTGCCAGCCACTCCTGCTTGCTCCTTCTGGCTCAACCACCCTGCTGTTCCCCTCTCACATTGTACTAACCTAGATGGCTTCACTCCAGATCCCCACTGCTCACTTCCCCCTTGAGCACCAGGGTTTGGCCCCGTACATCAATCCCCAATGGCTGCTGTGCACCAACAACCACTGAGGTGACCCCCTAATATGGGAGAGTCAGAGAGGAGAGCTGTCAGACTGTGCCACAGCTCATGTGTGGGCAGGACAGAGTGCTGTCATCTAGTTGGGTGGCAGTTTACCTCACTGTTTTGTACCTGCCCACCACCTGGCATCCGTTTATGGCCTTTCCTGGTGCCATCCTTTTAGCAGAGATGGATGACGTCACGTGGTCACCCACAACTTCTTTTGTTCCTGATCCACCAGAGAAGGCACTCAACCTGTGGGACAACCAGCTCCCTCTACCAGGGTCAGAACACGATACGTCTACATCACACCCTAGACCCCTGCAACCCATGGTAGGAGAGTCTGGATAGGGTCTCGATCTCAGGTCTCTGGGCAGAGCACCACCAGCATACACTACAGGGCTGAGGAATTACATCATATTTTTGTTTCATCAGTTATTTGTCTCCTCAGTCTTCTAAATGGACCCCTTCTGTCCTGACCCTCCCAGCCTTGCCACCCACCCTCCCTGGGGCTTAACTTCTCTCCAAGAAGTGTCACATGGATGACCACCCATGTCAGGGCTAGGACAAGGGTTTGCCCTATCCCCCCTACAGCACAATCCAGAAGTCTGGAGGAAGCACCTAGTCAGTGGTGCAGAGCCTTCCAAGAGTCAGAGTCAGTGCTGTGGGGCCTGCAGAGGGTCAGAGTTGATGGAGTGGGGCCTGTAGAGGGTCAGAGTGGGTTGTGAAAAACCTGCAGAGGGTCAGAATCAGTGGTGGGGGGCCTGCAGTTGGTCAGAGTCAGTGGAGTGGGGCCTGTAGAGGGTTAGAGTGGGTGGTGCAAGGCCTGTAGAGGGTCAGAGTGGGTTGTGCAGGGCCTGCAGAGGGTCATAGTCAGTGGATTGGGGCCTTCTGGGGGTTGGAGCCAGTGGTGTGGAGCCTACAGAGGGCAGAAATTAGTAGAATGGGCCTGTAGAGGGTCAGAGTGGGTGGCGCAGCACCTGTAGAGGGTCAGAGTGGGTGGTGCAGGGCCTGCAGAAGGTCAGAGTTGGTGGAGTGGGGTCTATAGAGAGGCAGAGTGAGTGGTGCAGGGCCTGTAGATGGTTGGAGACAGTGGTGCGAGTCCTGCAGAGGGGTGGAGTGGGGCCTACAGAGGATTAGAGTGGGTGGTGCAGGGCCCGCAGAGGGTCTGAGTCAGTGGTGTGGGGTCTGTAGAGAGTCGAAGTTGGTGGGGCAGGGCCTGCAGAGGGTCAGTTATCATATCGCTCATTCAGTGTTGTCTAGGGATGGAAGTGTGGATGGTGACCCAGTTTTGATTCAGACTCTGACTCTGATCTGTTTCCAAAAATTTCAGATTTACTCTGATTTACTACAACAAGTACATTTTCCAGTCTGGACCAGAACTGGATCAGAGGTAGAGCCAGACCAGGTCAAATGACAGAATCAGGTTACCCCTTCATGCTCTTCATAAGCCCTTTTTATTTAATTTAATATTTAAAATAATTATTTTATGTTTTTTAATTGATTTCTCATTTTTAATAAAAATGAAGCACCAAAATCATTTCTATTATCAGGATCAGGTCAGAACCGTGTCACTTGGAAATTTTACCTGGTCAATAGACTGAAATTGGAGTTGAGGCACAAATGACTCTGCTTTCCCAAGTCGGGTCGAGGTGGGCTATTCTAAGGGGGTTCTGATCTGACACAGAGCCGATCCTTCTATCCCTAGTGTTGTCCTCTCAGGCTTTCTCTCTGCGAGACACCCACCATGCAGTGAGGCATCATGCACTACTCGTGGAGGGCGGCAGGCAAGTGCATGTCGGCATCTGAGGGGTGGGCCCTCTCATTACTGAGGTGACCCCCATGTGCTGCCACCCAGCCTCTGTCAGATGGCACACTGGTAGCAGAACAGGGAGGGTTATCTGTGGAATGCTCCGTCCTCTCTTTCCCAGTTAGCCCCCAAGCGAATCAAGTCCATTTCTGAAGCCAAGTCACCGGCGTACTGAGCAGTCACGGTGCTGCCACTGCTATGCTGCTGGAATGGCAAGGAATTACAGCATATTTTAAAAACAATAATTTCCGATGGTCTAATTTATAATGGTGGCGAATTTCGTACGGAGCATCCATAGTTAGAGAAGGATTTCATCTCCAGGGATGTTCAACATTTTGGGAGCACAATTAGTTGATTGCATTGACTTCTGAAATCATAAGCAGATGTCCTGATAGCAATACAGCTGTTCAAACAGAAGGCAGGATTACCATGGAAACGATTAAGAATAAGACAACATGCATGAAATTGTTGGCGTTTTTCAAGCGTGATCCATTGCAACCCATTGTACAAAGTGCAACGATGAGTCATTTTAGGGAGATTCAAATATAAGACAAGCAGCTCAATTATAAAGGGAGTGTAATTATGTTAGTACTTGTAGGTCTGTAGCTTAAAGAATATTTGCATGATAGAATAAAGGGAGCTCTGTACTTTAACAACGGTAAGTCTCTCTGACAATTTTAGACAAGAACTTGTCTTGCCAGTGGTCGCACAGGTTATTTCCAATTTCAGTACACAATTAACGTGTTTGTCAAAAGCTAGAATCTGATTAAGCTCCAGTCTTAAGTACATGAAGCTCACCAGAGCACTGGGGCACAGAAGATACAGGAGGGAAGTATTTTTCAGAGAACAAGGAGCATAAGAACAAGGGGACATGCTATGCAACTGGAAGGGTAGATTCAGGAGAAGTGTGCAAAAGTGTTTCTTCACACAAAGAGTGGTGGATGCCTGGAACAGTCTTCCACTGGAGTTGAAAACAGTAGTAGGGTTCAATAATGCATGGGATAGGTATAAGGGTACCATAGTGGAAAGGAAGGGGGAGAGGGAGAAAGAGTCGGAGACTGATTAGGGTCTGTGGTGATACTGCAGGTAGGGAAAAAATGGGCAGACTGGGTGGACCAAGCGGTCCTCATCTGTGGTGAGATGCTATGTTTCTGTGTTTCTAGACTGTTTCCAGTGTAGCTGAAGGGTGACAATAGAAGGCGGGTTTGGGTTTTTAAGCAAAAAGTGCAGAGCTTCGGTGTAGTCAAGTGGAATGAACACAGGAATTTCACTGCTCACCTGCCATCATTGCTTTGCTAAAAGCAACATTGGATAATCATTATAAAGGAACTAAGAGGGTTACACTTGAAAGTTTTATCTGACATAATGCTTTTGGCAACTGGCCACCAAGCTGTCTGCCTCCTGGCTGTGCTATGTATTCAGAAGGATATAACAGTCTTAACCTGATTTTCTAATATGTTCCCCTCCAGCTGATGGTGTGCTATTAGGGTTGGTCCAGGGAATGGGTGGTCTGTCTGGGTCTGTATAGAGGGGTAGAGACTAAGCAGCAGATTGGGGGGATTATGGGCCCATGTTTGATTATTCATATGGTAATGTGCTCCCCAGGTTGTGCGATTATATGCTCATTGTGCCAATTTGTGCCTGGTATTGTAATGTTTTGTACCTTTTTCACTGCTGTAGCAATTTATTTTTACTGCAACTTGGATGTACTTTCACTGCTGCTTTCCTCCCTAACCCCCCAAGAAAATAAGATACTGCATCTCACAGGGTCTTCTTTTTTTTTTTTTATTGTATTATTTCATAAAACACATACAGTATGCATTCTCAATGTTCCAAGACATGGCTATCTCGGACAAAATTCTGGTCGGAGCCAACACGGCTGCTACACTGTTTTAAAGGGACACTGTCCACTTTTGTCTGACTTTTGTCCCTCCTATTAAAAAAGTAGACTGAGTCAGCCCGGTGGCACTAGAGGTTGAGGCGCTGGTCGCTACACCTCATGCCACGCCGGTGACCTGGGTTCGGGAACGAGGTCGAGCCGCTGGGGGTTGGCAGGGGGACAGAGGATTGCACATCCAGAGGACTGCTCTCCTCTCTCAGGGGGAGGGAGATTAAGTCATCCCTGCCGCTGCCTGCCCCTCTGGAGGTGGCTGGGAGGGGCAGTAAGGGTCGAAGGGCCAGAAGCCGAGCATCTGTACGCCAGCTGTGGGGGGAATGGTAGAAATGTAAATGAGCCTGGCAGGCTCAATGATGGCTCTGCGTCCCGGAGTCTGGATTGGGTCTCCGGGGGGGGGTAGAAGAAGCCGGCAACCTTCCTCCAGCCCTGCCGAGGGGGGCAATCCATGGGGGAATTTCTGGGCTGCCTAGTACGGGAGTGGCAGAGCTGAAGAGAGAGTCCCTCAGTTCGGAGGGGCTGAAGCCACCTGCCAGAGCTCAGAGGGTGCAAAAAAAAAGGTAGACTGACATCAAGTAAAACGTATGTATAACTAGGATTTCTGATAAGAGGGATCAAACCCTTTCTATGGCAGAGTACAGTAGACCATAGAACTGCAAATTTCTCCAGGCAGATTATAACAGCACAGGAGGTCCAGTAAAAAGCAAGCCTCACAGCTGTTTGATACAGGGCAGAAAGGAAAGCGTATGATGCAACTGAGACAGGGAGCTCAGGAGTGAGGGGCAGCGGTAGCACATCACTGCGAAAAGACTTAAAAAGCTAATAAAAAGCTTCTGCCAATACACCACAACTGTGTTCCTCCTTCTTACAGCTGCAATTCCCCAATCTCAGCAGCCCCACCTCTGTATGACTTCTTGTTATCTTCTAAGCTCTGGACCAAAGTCTCTAGCAAAACACAGTTCTGCAAAGTTAGCAAAGTCCAAAACATTCAAAAATGGCTTGATTTCACTCTAATTCGCAGCGGTACAATAAACAGCTTTTCATTCCTTCTTATGACGGGTTATTACCGGGTGGCCACTAGCACAAAATTCTCTTTGCTGTACCCCTGCAAATTAGAGAGGTACTGACCCATTTTTAATGTTTTGGACTTTGCTAACTTTGCAGACTTGTGTTTTGCTAGAGGCCGTGGTCCGGAGCTCAGAAGATACAAGGAGCCATAGACAGCCACACAAATACAGGCTCACTTTTTTGCAAATACTGGCTGTCTAGTTCCGTCGACACAGAACCAGTGCCTCCTCATCCACCTTTCCGGTTTTGGACCATTACCAGAACTGAAGTTCTAAAGTTACTACTCTCCATCTCCAATAGCACTAGCCCAGGTGCTGATGGACTGGAACCCAGGCTACTGAAAGTCGCTGCCCCTCTGATTGCCTCCCCTTTAGCTAAAATGTTTAAGTTATCAATATGTCACGGCATGGTTTCCAACATCTGGAAGCTAGCTAGAATTACTCCCATCCTTAAGAAAGGTGATCCTAAAGAGATGTCTAACTACTGACCTATTGCCATTCTTTCCGTACTCAGTAAAATCCTGGAAAAATTAGTGGCTACCCAAACTATAGCATACCTTCAGGAGCACAACCTCCTCTCAGATTCCCAGCAAGGCTTCTGCAAAGGTCACAGTTCTTCCACTGCCATCCTAAAACTTACAAATGACATATATGCTGCTATGGAATCCAGTCTTTTGACAGGTGCTATCTTCATTGACTTAACTAAGGCATTAAACCTGGTTAACCATACCCTTCTCCTTAACAAAACTCCACTGTCTTGATTTCTCCACCGAAACAGTTACCTGGTTCAATAGTTATCTATCCAACCGGATGCAGACGATAGTTTTTAACTCAGCCAGGTCCAGTCTTTCTTCTGTACTCATGGGGGTTCCCCAAGGCTCCATACTTGGCCCGCTACTTTTCTCTATTGTTATAAATCACCTCCCATCGTTTGCACCTGCCTGCTCCTCATTGCTGTATGCAGATGACCTTGTCATCTACCGCAGAGCTAGTAATGCTGTGGACATTAACCACTCCCTAGCTGTAGACTTCTTAAGCATTCAATCCTGCCTAACAGAAAACAACCTTGCTCTTAATGCTAGCAAAACTGACTCCATGTGTTTCGGCTCTCCAGCTAGACTCAGAGTGAATACGCCTTCCAAATATCTAGTGCCAATGGATCCCCAGTAGTTAGCACTAGCTCCCTTAAATATCTGGGCATTTTTCTTCATGAATCGCTGGATTTTGACCTCCATATCACCGCCACCTGCAAATCTTTTAATGCTAAAATTGGAGGTGCCTACCGTACCAGCTATGCCCTCATGCCATCTGCCAGATTTGCCATAGCTCAAGGCCTACTGCTCCCGACCCTGGCTTATGGCTCAGTCACCTACCTAGGGGCATCGAAGACCTCCCTTCCTAAATGGGACACTACCTACAGTATGTAACGACTCTACAAATGGGGGTTCCTAAAAGCCTTCCCAGAGCTTGCCTAAGTGCTCCCTGCCTAACTGGCATTCGGCATAATGCTGTTTAAATGTGGGTGCTGTGAGTGCTTTTAGAGCCTCTGGTACTGTCTCTTTAAGAGCTGCCTGCTTGCAGGCTTTATTAGTTTGCAAGGGGGGGCTGTGGGTTTATTGCTGGAATCCCACTCGAGTTGCCATTCAAATCGCTCTGCTTCTGCACTCACTAAGAGAGCAGAGGGAGCCTAATTGAAGGATGTAACTGTTTGCTGGGAAGTATGTAGTGTAACAGTAAAAATGTAGTTTGTTTAACCTGCCTTTATTGCAGCTGGGACTCTGTGTGTCTGGCCCTGCCATTTTGGACCTGAACTACTGAAATGGACCAACTGGGGAAGGGGGACCTTAAAATGGAGCCTGCTTGAGCCAACCAGAACTTGGACTTCCACGGGGAGCCTGCCACCAAGGGGGATATATGGTGGGTGCTTGTGGGAAGCGTAGTTTGGACGCTGGCGCCTTTTTTGCACCAATAGAGGACGTATGCTGTGACTGGCAGGAAAAAAAGCAGCCAACCAGAGCCTGTGGGGCCGAGATGAAACTGCCCTGAACTGTCCTGGAGGGGCAGAGTAGTTGGTGATCGTGAAGAGAGAAGGAGCTCTGCTCCTGCGCTGTGAAAGTCTTCACGCGGGAAGCGCGTGTGGCAGGACAAGAAGTTGGGCAATAGCATCGCCAGAAAGAGCAAACAAGATCCATGGAGGAGTGCAGGCGGAGAAGGCTGTACGTTTACAGCTACCTACCAGGTTCACCCTGTAGACGACTGGAGAATCTGCTTCAATCACGCTCAGTCTGTCAGGACATGTGAAGCTGCGTCGTTTGGCCTGGCTATTGCGGTGAAAGCGATCGGGAGTATAAAGCAGCTGCCTGGTATGGTACCCCTCTGCTCTTCATGTAAATGTGTGGAGAAGTGTTTGGATCTCAGGCTAGGTCCTGCAAGTGGTGTGAGAGACATCTTTCTGCAGGAGTCATGAGTGCTAAATCAGGGTAGCTCCCTGTCAGATATTCATTGTGAGGGCAAGATTTGTCTGGCTGCTGTATTGGCTGCACAAACTGAGGCTGCTGGCTCTGCTTAATCAATTTAGGTATCAAATGCTTGTTTTTCTTCGTCAGGGCCCCAACCAGCTGCACTGAATAGGCTGGCCTTGTATTGCCTGGGTACCCAGAGACAGTGACGTTTGGCCTGCACAGTGCTCTCTCTCTCTCTCTCATATATATATATATATATATATATACATACATGTGTGTATATATATATATATATATAGTTAAGCTAATCAAGCATCTCCCGCCTTGTTATCTTCCCTTCAATAAATCAGATTTGTTGTTTTGCAAAGGTATACTGTCTGAACTGAGTGTTTGTGCCCTCTTGTGCATGGTACTGTCACTCTTTTTTACAGGGGATCCTTCACGGCAAGTTGGCCAATCCATTCTGGGGGTAAGTGTAAGTCAACACGGTGGTGTGGAAAGCATTCGTGGGCCACTAGTGGAAGGAAAGGGGGGGGGGTTGCAGTGACCCAGAGGGCTGCGACCGAGTTGTCTTTGACTGTTCCAACCCCGACCTCTGGGTGGAGGCACCCGCCATTGGATCCAGGCCCCTCAACCTGTTGGTGGCAAAGCAGGCAGGGGTACTAGCCCTTGGGATAACGCCCCCTTGGGGTTACATTTTGGAGGCACCACTGAGATTAGCGTCCTCTAGTGGCCGAGTAGACGAAATACCTCAACATGGCCAAACTAAAGGAAAAACTGCAGGGGGATATCATGACTAAAATTAAGTTAGACCCTGTTAAGATGATGGTGCATAAACTGATGGGGTGGGGTGAAGCTGAAGAGTTGGATTCTCAGAAAATTGTGTTACTATTGGATGTACCTCTGGGGATAAAGAACGCTGACCTTGTTTCTGCAGTTGAGTGTGTTAAATGTTTAGGCAAGGTAGAGGTGAAGGGGCGACTGGCTGACCTACTCGACCAGACCTTGCAGGTGCTGCTTTTATGCAGTATAATTATAGACCCCGAGAGGGTGCCTCCAGTGATTTACCCAGAAGGTGCTCAAAAGGGGTGGAGGGTCATTCATGTCCAGAGTGGTTCAGTCACCCCGGTGGGGGTCTCAGCTGACTAATAGCCCTTCTGCAGCTAACTGCTTAAACTGTTAGCTGCAGAAGGGAGGACTACTCAGGAATTACTACAGGTGTTAGACCTTTCTAGTGTTCCCACCCCCCAAACCTCTTCCGGGTCCTCCAAGAGTTCCATTCTGGCTTCACCCCCTATAGTTGCTCCCCCCATACAGCTAGACTCCTATCGGAGATTGAAACTTTTTTTCTGGTACTGTGCCTGTGCCCTCGGGAGAAGATGATTTGGAGACGTGGATGGACTATGCTACCCCTTTAGTCCAAGAGTGGCAGTGTTCTGAGGGGGAGAAATGAAAGAGACTGATGGAGAGCCTGAGGGGCCCAGCTTTGGAAGCCATTCGTTTCTTGCAGGCTACTAGCCCCAAAGCCACTGCAGTTGAGTACCTTTCTGCCTTAGAGGGGGTGTTTGGGGGCACAGAAACTGGGGAAGACTTGTTGTGGAAGTTCAAATCAGCTAAACAGGAATGAGAAATTGTCAGCCTTTGTCACCAGAGGGGAAAGGGCATTGCAAAAAGCTTATCGAAAAGTGGGGGTAACTGCCCCAGCATTGAATCAGGTCTGGCTGGATCATATCTTGAAATCTGCTAGGTTTTCCAGTGTGATATTGTTAAAACTCAAGTTACATGACCGATGGGCTGCCCCTCCCGAATACTGCAAATTGATGAGAGAGATTTGAGAAGTTGAGACTGATGAAGAGGGGTGGGAACCCTATATGGGGGTCGTGAATCTATGCCAGACCCCTGAGCCCAGTGAACCAGATGAGACCACCCCTCGAGGGGATTGAACAAGAGGTCTGATGCATTTCCTGTGCCCCCAGAGACCCAGGGTGGAGTGGGGGTGCATGCTTTTTCCTCTGACCCCCGGGTGGAGAGTGGTTTGAAGGCCGAGACTAGAGATTTACTGGAAATGGTGAGAGAATTGAGACAAACTGCTGCCAACCCCTCCAAATTTGGGGAATCTGAGTTATCTAGAAACAAATGACTTAGTCAAGAGGAGCCCTCCAGAACCCCCGATGCCTCCTGGCAGGCAAAATATCTCCCTCCCACCAAAGACCCCCGAGATACTAAGTTCTGTTACCACTATGGGGAGGATGGACATCTTCAGACTGAGTGCCGGTTGCCAGAGAACCTAAGGAGGGTCACCAGCAAGGCTTATGCCAGGCCCCAAGGAGGGCCTCCTCAAAAGAGTTTTGTCACCCGGGCCAATGCCCAAGCAACCTCCAAAACCATACCCCCTAAATGGTCTGATGTGGTGGGTCCCTCAATGGAAACCACAGTGAGAGTGAATGGAGTACCCACCCGGGCTGTGCTAGAAAGTGGTTCCCAAGTGACCATTATGTTTCAGGACTGGTATCAGAGGCATTTGCCTGAGGTGCCCCTGCAGCCTTTAGATGGACAACATGTTTGGGGACTGAGAGATAAGGCCTACCCCTATTCTGGGTATATCCGTATCTGGTTATCTTTTCCTACTTCTGTGGCTGGGGTGGCCGAACAAGTGGAGACCTTGGCATTAGTGTGTCCCCCCACTGGACTGTATGATGGGGTGCCCTTGTTAATTGGAACCAATGCTCATATGTTTGGTCGTTTAGCGCAGCTGTGCTCTGAAAAAACAGAGGTCCAGGACTGGGCGAGCTCTCAGAATTTGCGGCCCCTAAGTACTGGAATTACATCCCTCAAACTGTTTGCCTAGCCCCTACCCATGCTGGTTTCAAGAAACTCCACCATGAACATCTATAGGCTTCAAATCCTTGTACCTGTTTTATGCTTTAAAAGAATAGCATTTTTAGATACGTTTGGTTGTAAAATATGTCGTGAGCATGTCATTAATTAAGGACAGTGGGATGCAGCACAGGAGGGAAGTGGAAAGGACTCCTGACCCTGCCATTCTCTCACACACATGCAGTTTTATATAGATTGTTGTGATCGGCATCATTTTTGTGGTAAAAAATAGTATTTTAATGGTAAAATATTTATAGGAATATTGGTGGCCAGTGGGCTATTACCTGAGTGGCCTGGCCGAGCTGCACAAGCGCTGGTAGCCCAGTAAATAATTTGGACTGCATGAGTTTCCTGTGCAGATTTTTTATAGTAAAGTAAATATTTAATAAGTAAGCAATCTATCCAAAGTTGTAACTGCTCTGTGAGTTAAGTTTAGATGCAGAGCGGAGCTGCGGGCACTTCAGGTGCTGAGAGAAAGACAGAGTGAGAGGGAATGTGAGTGACCGAGATTCAGTTCCACAGCAGAGCGCTCCTCACTCTATTGGGAATCCTTAGGCTGTTCTCCTGGGCAGTCTCCTCACTCGAGAGACGTACGGAAGCTAGCCTTTGGCCTAGGAGGATTTGTCTGCTTCATGCATAACCGAGAGGCTGCAGCACGATGCGCTTCTCTCGAGGCAGGATCAACCAGTTATTTTATTCCCTCTCATAAGTTGGCAAAGTGAAAAGTGCCAGGGAATAAGGAATTATGGACTGGGTCCTAGACATAAAATAAATAAAAATAAAAGGAGGCCCAGTCAGTAAATGGGAGCTCAGGAAGCCCAAGTACAGTGAATGCACAACCTAAGAGCTCAGTAAGGAAGCCATTTTGTGAATCTGAAATGCGATTGTGGCACAGGGGCTCAAGGCTTTGCACACACAAAAAACACTTGTTGAATTAATAAATATTAAAACAGACATGTGGAGGTCTGAGGAGTCCCATGCACAACCCTTATACAGAGAAACCATGCGAAAGTGCATAGAAGCGAAAACGGAGCACTTTTTTGCAGACACTGTCAGTGAATAAAGCCAGACATGCTGCAACATGATGCTACCGTTAGCATCGTGTTGTGAAGTCGTTTTTTGCCAGAATTAGCCCAAACGTGGCACACACATGCCCTTTGATGTCCTACACATGGGAAAAATAGTTGCAGTTGGTAAAAATAAGAGATAAAGGAGTCGCAATTCTCAATAAGTAAAGTGGGTCCTTGGTGAAGCTAATACATGCAGGCAGTTGCCCCGGAGATAGGGCTTAGCATGGGAAAATTAGTATTTAATGTCTGAGAGGAAAAAACTGTTGAACTAAGCACTATTAAAGGGGAAATGACTAGTGTGACTGGGAAAAAGACACAGATGTGTTTAGAAATGAATACTTAAGTGCTTTAATGATAAAAAGATGGTTGCCTTAGTGACTCAGCTTTCCTGGGGGCTACTGAAGACAGAAACAATTCAGCAGAAAGCTTATGAAGTCAGCTGTCCAGCCATTATATTGAAATTGGGCTTAATGCTTGGGAAAATGTGATTTTAAAGTAATAAAGAAAATGTATTTTAAAATGACCACAAGTTATAAAAAAACAGGGGGGAGCCTTAGAATGTTCAGAGTGGCAGTTGAGCTTCACATTTGAGAATTCCATTGTGGCTTATGCTGCTGCAGGGAGGAATTTGATTGGTGCTGAGCTGCTGGACAGGTCAGTGTCCACTCAGTGACCACAGATTTAAATATGCTAATGAGATTTTGACTATAAAAAGAGCTATACTGCCAGTGTGCAGTCAGTCTGAGCAGGGAGCGCGACCAGCAAGGAAGGTGCCCATGCCAAGGGATGTCTGTCTGAAGAGGCCTTGTGAAGAAGAACAGCCTGACAGAACCAGTTTAGTTTAAATATAGTGTAGAAATAGGGGATCACCAGTATCCCAGAATAGGGTCACATAGGGCAGTAAGTGAGAACAGGGCCTAGAATAGAAAGACTGTTGCTTCAAGCACCTGATGATCCTGTGTAAAATGCTTTTCTCACAGAAATACTGCTGTAAATCTGAAGAAACCCATGCTTCTCCTCAGAACATCTTTATTTTTTTATTTTATTTATTTAGATCTCGGATTACAAATCTCTTTGAGCTTAGAGCTCTTTTACAGAGGTTCCACGTCAGCAACATAATACAACAGGTTAACAGAACAAAAAGTATGGCAAAACAGTATACATAGAGAAAGGAGAGCAACAAGTTTACAGACTAAACAGGGCACGGTAAAATAATTGTAAATAAGAAAAGAAGCAATAGTTGACATTCACAGTGAATTAAAGAATAGAAACAAGTAATGCTAAGCAGTTTCATGCGCAGGAATGCATAAAGTAAATTGAAAATTGGCCAAAACAAGGTTTGTCAGTTACTGGTAAAATCATAAAGTAAGTTGAAATCAGCCAACAGACCTTGTCAGGACAGACCGGGGGGAGGCATTAGGTAGAGGGGAGGAAAGGTGAAGGGGGTAGGGTAGCAGGGGGGAGGGGATGTCATAGATGGTGCTAAGGAGATTTAACAGTAATCAGCTACTAGGGTTTTAGATTGCCAAAGAGTGTTTAGCGGAAATAGTCACAGGAGTGAGTGGTAGAGAGTGGTCGCTGTAGCTTGGATTTGAAAGGGCCCTGTTTGGATTCGTCCCTGAGAGGTACGGCAGCGAGGGACCAGAAAGAGCTGGGATTCCTGCCAACTCAAGGAAAAGGGGGCCCTCCAACTACATCGAGCTACAACATCTCTACACAGAATTTCTTCAGTAATCCAAAAGGAGTGTGGTATAGTAAAAACCTTGTTGATGCAGTTTGGGGACTATTTTAAAAGACACAGTGACTTTGTTTTACAGAGAATTTTATTTATTTAGCTTTTGTTTACCAGGTAAGCATGGTAGACAGTCAAGTGCCTATTTTCAGGTGCGATCCGGGAGAATTACAAAGACAAACAACACACCAGAGACAAAGTAACAATTAGTCAATACAGTACAGTCCAGTGCAGGCAGAGAGCCCAGGCAAATAACAAATTGTGAAACAAGAGAGCGGCAGTTAAGCAAGTTACAGACAGGAATAGGCAGCAGATTGCAGTCAGGTGCAGACAGAGAGCAATAATACATAGTAGGTGCAGTGATTAGAACATGGCGACCATAGGAGATGGCCAGGGGGCCAAACAGATCACAGCAGGGCCTTTAGGAAGGGTGCAATCTGTACAGCCTCCCACGAGCTATCGAAGGGATATCAGGGGACGAAGGAGGGGAGGACAGCTAAGAGCAGGGGCAGGCCGAGGCTTGTTTTAGGTGGTCCCAGAGGGAGGACCTGAAACTCCTGTGGGAAGGGGTGGTCCATACATAAGCAGGGAGTTTGTTCCAAGCTCTGGGGGCAAGGGCTCCGAAGGCACAGTCCCCTGTGAGGGAGTGAGTTAATGGGACCACGAGAGCATGAGAGTCAGTAGACCTCAGTCGATAGCCAGAGGGGACAAGTTTGAGTAGATCGGCGAGTGCAGGAGGAGTGGATGATCGGGGGATATTGTCTGTAAAGTTATCCAGGATAAAGGATCAATGGTTACTAGGGGAGAGCCACCCTAGCCTAGCGTAGAGTTGACAGTGATGGGTGAGACGGGGGGCTGAGAGGACAAAGTGACAAACATTGTTGTATGCTGTGTCTCATTTCATGAGCCAGGTTTTGGGGGCATTCATGAAGGAGGTGAGCCCATAGCAGAGCATGGGGAGAAGAACCCCTTTTGCAATGGCAAGTCAGGCCGCAGGGGTAAGGCAACTCTTTGCCCTGTATGTCAGGCCCAGTTTGTAGTTTGTGGCCTTACAGGAGTTACGTATGTGCAGGGAGAGGTCCAACTGAGGGTCAAGGGTGACCCCCAGGTACTTGAAGGAGTCTACCACCATCACAGGGGCACCGTCCACACCAACAACTTTAAGAGGTTCCGAGTACGCTCTCACCTTGGTAAGGGACCCAAACAGCATGGCCTGTGTCTTCTGAAGGTTGACACAAGCTTATTAGCCTTGAGCCAAGATTGAATGCGGGCGAAATCAGAGCTTAGTCTGGAGTTAATGTCTCCGATATCAATTTACCTCAGTCCTTCTGAATGTAAGAGACTATTGTCAAAGCGAAGGACTGAACCTGAAGGGACTGAGGGGGGATGCTGTCACAACTTTTAATGTACCAGCATGCAACACTGTTTAATGCCATTGGTCAAGTTCAAATGTGTTACAGTAATGATTTAATGGAATGCCAACAGATTTGAATGATTTTAGAGCAGAAGATAAACAGTGTAGTGCATGTGTAATTGGATGCCTGGGTGAGTATCTGGCAGAAGGGTTCAGTGGGCTGACTGAGGTAGGTGGCCCAGTAGTCACTGTTCGCCCTTAAAGATCACGTGCAAAAGTTCTTCATGTAATTCAATGTGCTGCTTACTGTGATTTACTGACAGGCTGCTTAACGGTCCTCCGCTGTGATTTCTGGTCTGTGCTGTCCGAATGCCAAGAAAATTAAGATAATTTCCCTCACATACTCAGCAGTTTACGTACTGCCTTCTGTTTGTGTGTTCTGCTACACTGCCTAAAGTCTAGAGTGATGACATCATTTGTAGTGCAAACCGGGCTGTGGAGGGACTGACTGTACAGAGTGGCACTGTCTTTGTTGTCTTAGTAAATGATTTAATGAAATACAGTAATGACTTGAGCATAGTTGAAATTACCCCCTTCCCCATCGTTTAATATATCCAGGTCTCTTTAAATGATAAGATGAGCTTATAAAACATGCCCGATTCTTCAGCTCCCCGTATTTCTGTCATTACATTCCTGCGTGAGCATGATCTGAGGATGTGCCTCCAACAACGGCCCTGAGCAGCCTGAAAAGTTGTGCCGGAGCTAATTTCTATATCGGGAGCATGTTAGGCTAAAAAAGGTTTTTCGACAGAAGAATTCATTCTAGACGTAGGAAAGCAATCCATTTCATGAACTGAGTGCTATAATCCTTACAATCCACTGTGGAAATACTGAAGCTGTGTGCATATATGTATGTGTAGTATATTCAATATCTGCAACATTAACCAGTATTGAAAAGCGTGTGCAAATATATGGAATATTCAATATCTGCAGCACTAACCAGTGTTGAGCATGTGTGCAGATATATGGAATATTCAATATCTGCAGCACTAGCCAGTGTTGAGCTTGTGTGCAGATATATTGAATATTCAATATCTGCAGCTTTAACTGGTGTCGACCACATGTGCAAATGTGTGGAATATTCAATATCTGCAGCTCTAACCTGTACTGAGAGTGTGTGCAAACGCAGGGCAAATTCAATTATCTGCAGCGCTAACTTGTACTGAGTGTGTGTACAAACGCAGGGCAAATTCAATTGTCTGCAGCACTAACCAGTGCTAAGCACGTGTGCAAATGTGTGATATATTCGATATCTGCAGCGCTAACTGGTGTTGAGTGCATGTGGAAATGTGAGGCATATTGTATATCTGCTGTGCTGACTGGTGTCGAGTGCATGTGCAAATGTATGTCATATTCAATATCTACAGTGCTAACCAGTGTTGAGTGTGTGTGCAAATGTATGGCATAGTCAATATCTGCAGTGCTAACTGGTGTCGAGCACGTGTGCAAATGTGTGACATTCAATATCTGCAGCGCTAACTGGCATCGAGCACGTGTGCAAATGTGTGACATTCAATATCTGCAGCGTTAACTGGTGTCGAGAACATGTGCAAATGTGTGGAATATTCAATATCTGCAGCATTAACCAGTGTTGAGCATGCATGCAGATATATGGAATATTCAATATCTGCAGCACTAACCAGTGTTGAGCGTGTGTGCAGATATATGGAATATTCAATATCTGCAGCGCTAACTGGTGTCGAGCACATGTGCAAATGTGTGGAATATTCAATAACTGCAGCACTAACCAGTTTTGAGGGCATGTGCAAACTTATGGAATATTCAATATCTGCAGCGCTAACCTGTACTGAGGGTGTGTACAAACGCAGGGCAAATTCAATTATCTGCAGCGCTAACCTGTACTGAGAGTGCGTGCAAACACAGGGCAAATTCAATTATCTGCAGCACTAGCCAGTGTTGAGCTTGTGTGCAGATATATTGAATATTCAATATCTGCAGCGTTAACTGGTGTCGAGCACATGTGCAAATGTGTGGAATATTCAATATCTGCAGCGCTAACCTGTACTGAGAGTGTGTGCAAACGCAGGGCAAATTCAATTGTCTGCAGCACTAACCAGTGCTAAGCACGTGTGCAAATGTGTGATATATTCGATATCTGCAGCGCTAACTGGTGTTGCGTGCATGTGGAAATGTGAGGCATATTGTATATCTGCTGTGCTGACTGGTGTCGAGTGCATGTGCAAATGTATGTCATATTCAATATCTACAATGCTAACCAGTGTTGAATGTGTGTGCAAATGTATGGCATAGTCAATATCTGCAGTGCTAACTGGTGTCGAGCACGTGTGCAAATGTGTGACATTCAATATCTGCAGCGCTAACTGGTGTCGAGCACATGTGCAAATGTGTGGAATATTCAATATCTGCAGCACTAACCAGTGTTGAGCATGCGTGCAAATATATGGAATATTCAATATCTGCAGCACTAACCAGTGTTGAGCGTGTGTGCAGATATATGGAATATTCAATATCTGCAGCGCTAACTGGTGTCGAGCACATGTGCAAATGTGTGGAATATTCAATAACTGCAGCACTAACCAGTTTTGAGGGCATGTGCAAACGTATGGAATATTCAATATCTGCAGCGCTAACCTGTACTGAGGGTGTGTACAAACGCAGGGCAAATTCAATTATCTGCAGCACTAACCAGTGCTAAGCACATGTGCAAATGTGTGATATATTCGATATCTGCAGCGCTAACTTGTGTTGAGTGCGTGTGGAAATGTGAGGCATATTGTATATCTGCTGTGCTGACTGGTGTCGAGTGCGTGTGCAAATGTATGTCATATTCAGTATCTACAGTGCTAACCAGTGTTGAGTGTGTGCGCAAATGTATGGCATAGACAATATCTGCAGTGCTAACTGGTGTCGAGTACGTGTGCAAATGTGTGACATTCAATATCTGCAGCGCTAACTGGTGTCGAGCACATGTGCAAATGTGTGGAATATTCAATATCTGCAGCACTAACCAGTTTTTGTTTTTTTTTATACTTCAGCTTTATTGAATCTTTTCATTTCATGTCCATAACATCTTGTATATGACCTTATATCAATACACGCTCTCAATATTTAATACATTACTAAGAACCCCAATTCGAAATCTATGCAGTTTAACATAACTTAAATTAAGCTTAAGCCTTCCTTCTAATTGGAGAACTAATTCCATTCATTCTTATTCCCATGTACTTTTGGGGTCCCGCCTCAGCCCCTCCCCGCACCTATTTTTCTTTCTTTAACACCTCACCAAACTTCCTCTACTTATCTATCGCACCTTCCTTATTTCTTCTATGAATTTCTCCCTTCTCACCACCCCCAACAGGAGACGAAGACCTAGAATACGCGAGATATCCTCAAAGAGGATTCTCTCACTCCACATGTGTCTCCTGCTCTTTGTATCTGCGACTTATAATCACCATCCTTCCCATGCACTTCTCATTTTCCCCCCTCTATATTATTTTCCTCTTTATTAAGTTATCCCTTCAATCAGCTTTCAGGACCCATCATCTCTATCAGATTTCTCCTCCGACACTTCCCACCTAGTCCATCTATTTATATATAGGTGGCGATTTTGTCTGAGTGAAAAAGTGACCCTCTCTAATACTTTCACTCCCTCTATTATTTCCACCCACTTCATCCCAGGTAGGGGCCTTAGGTAGAAGCCACCTCCTAGTTATCGCCTTCCCTGCTGCAGCTGTCAGTATATTCCAAAGATACTTCGCTTCTTTCCCCTTCAGATTCTCCAGGTGCACTCCCAGGATCATATGTTCGGGCCCCAGTGGAGACTCTATACTAAACAATTTCCTCAAATAATTTTGTATTTTCTCCCAGAACTCTCTCAGTACCGAGCAACTCCAAAAAATATGCACTAAATTAACCCTCTCAGCTTTACAATTTCTCCAACAACGAGTTGGATTCAGAGTATACCC
Organism: Neoceratodus forsteri; assembly: GCA_016271365.2. Classification (NCBI taxonomy): domain Eukaryota; kingdom Metazoa; phylum Chordata; order Ceratodontiformes; family Ceratodontidae; genus Neoceratodus; species Neoceratodus forsteri. The sequence continues at coordinate 84,832,137 of JADMNL010000034.1, forward strand.
TTCCCCCGAGTAGTATGCAACCCTGAAGAACCTTATTCTTAACTTCCACAGAACTTCCCTCCAACTTGGAGAGGCAGTTGTGTTCCACATATTTCTCCATATCCCCAGCCAATCCTTAGCAGATAATGTGATCTGCAGTTCTCGTTCCCATCTTTCTTTAATGTAATCGGATGTGTGCTGTAGGTCATTTAGGTACTTCTTATATAAGACAGAGATGGCCCTCCCCCCCCCCGCTCGAGTCCCATATTGCTTCAAAAGTATTCGGTATTGGGGCACTACCTCCCTTTCTCATTGATTTGTTCAACTCCTTTGTTATGTAATCTCTTATCTGATAATAATATAGTATCTCTCCCTCTCTCCAGCCAAATTTGGTCTGCGCCTCCTTAAATGAAATAACCTGCTCCCCTCTTAGGAGCTGCCAGGGGGCCGTATATCCCCGCCTCTCCTGTTTTTTATACCAGGGGTCTGTAAAGGCCATATTCTCCTTATTTATAGTTCACCAGGTATATTTCCACCCATAGATGTTGGATAGGCCTTTTATAAGTCCTTGCTATAGCCTAATAAGGCCGTCTCTGTCCCCACAAATGGCGTCTTTCCCCATCCAGGTTTTGGGTTCAGAGTCGTGCATTGTGCTAGTAGGGGGGGGATAGCACAACTGCCTGGTCCACCTCCTTCCACCTGGCCTGATAACCTGGGTGCTGTAGTAACAAGATTACTCTCGACTGTGTTGCTATCCAGTACCCCATTAACATGGGGACTGCTAATCCTCCTGTCTCTTTGGGTAGATATAAAGTCTGCCTCTAAATTCTGGGCTTTCAGGAGGACCAGATAAAGTCTCCTAAAATGTTTTGCCACTTTCCTATTTGCTTCAACGTTATTGGGGCGGGCACGCACTGAAACAAAAACAAAAAACGCGGAAGTACGTTCATCTTTATTGCCTGGACCCTTGTCCAGATAGAATCAGGGAAAAGTCTCCACCTCCTCATATCCTCCTACACCTGTTTCACTACTGGCAGGTAATTTAGGTGGACCAAATGAGTAGTTATCCGCGTCAACCTCACCCCCAAGTATTTCATATGGGATAACTCCCATTTCATAGGGAATCTCATTTTTAGCTCGTGTGACAGTTGGAAGTTCAGTTTCAAGACATCTGTTTTGCCTTCATTGAGTGTGTAACCTGAGAGGATTGAAAATTTCCTCAGATGTTGAAACAGATTCGGTAGCAAGGACTCTGGTTGGGTCAGGTACATCAGGATATCGTCAGCATACAGCGCTAGTTTTTGCGGGCTCTCCCCTAATTGTACCCCCTGTATGTTTTGGTTTTCCCGAAGCCCTTGAGCCAATGGTTCTAAGTATAGTGCGAACAGGAGTGGGGAGAGTGGGCACCCCTGTCTCGTTCCTCTCTCCAGTGGAAACACCCTTGAATGGTGTCCGTTCACTCTTACATATGCCTTTGGAGAGGCATATATCTTCGCAATCAAGGCCACAAATTGCACTGGAAATCCGAACCGGATGAGCACCACCTGGAGAAAGGACCCCAAGACTTTATCGAATGCCTTCTCAGCGTCTAAGCTGAGGAGGATAGCAGGCTGCCTGGTATGGCCCAGATGATCCAGGACATGCGCAGTCCTTCTTAGGTTATCCTAAGCAGTGTCAGTGGCTCAGTAGGTAGCACACTCGCCTCTGAGGCCGGGAGATCAGAAGGCTGTGGGTTCAGTTCCCACATCTGGCACTTGGGTTAATATCCCAGTACTGACACTGTAGTGCAGCATGAGAGGGGTGCTGCACTTCTGAGGTGCCGTCTTTTGGATGAGATGTTAAACCGAGGTCCCATCTGCCTGGATTGGTGGTAGTTCAGGTGGATGTTAAAGATCCCATGGCACTTATCGAAAAGAGTAGGGGAATTTCCCTGGTGTCCTGGCCAAATTTCCCTCATTCACTAAAAATACCACCAACAGCTTAATCTGGTTCAAGGTCAGTTGGCATTCATCTGTATCCCCCTCCCCCGGGTCGTGCCTGAAAATGGGCAGGATTTGTCTAGTGCACTTACCCGGTCAACAAAAGCTAAATAAATAAAAATCCTGGGCTTGCCTTCCAGGAATGAATCCTGTTTGGTCTGCATGTATTAGTGTCGGTAGGAGTTGTTGTATTTTACGGGATATTATAGCCATAAATAGTTTATAATCCGTGTTAAGAAGGGAGATGGGCCGGTAAGCGGAGCAAAATCTGGGATCCTTATTCTCTTTTGGTATTACCGATATAACCGCCTGTGACCATGACACGGGTGGTATTTCAGTCAAAAGGGTGTCATTAAATACTTTTAACAGTAAAGGTGAGAGTTGATCCTGAAAGTGCTTATACATCTCAGCAGGGGAACTGTCTGTCCCTGGAAATTTATTTGCTTTTAACCTAGTTATTTCCTGTCTGAGTTCCTCACTGGTCATCGGACTAATAAGCTGCCTTTGAGCCAGTTCCGGGACCCTGGGGAGAGTGATCCCGTTCAGATATTGCTCCATCCCTTGCCTCTCACCCTGGGGAGGGGCCTTATAAAGTTCTCTATAATATGATCTAAAGGCCTCTGCTATGTCTGGGGTAGTTTGTTTAATGTCCTTACTTTGTGGGTGTTCCACCCTAACTATGTGTGCTTTTGCTTTTTGTTTGCGTAATCTGGCTGCTAGCATTCTAGCTGCTCTGGGGCCCCCTGCATAATATCCTTGTTTTATATATAGCAATTTCTGTTCAATCTGATACTCCAGCTGCCCATTTAATTCCTTCTTTAGCTTATTTAGTCTGTGGCACATCTCTCTATTATATTTTACTTTTAATTTAGCTTCCCAGTTATCTATTTCTCTTCTCAAGGATTCTATTTTACCTTCCCTTTGTTTCTTTTTGTACGCCGCTATGGATATTAATTTACCCCTTACGATGGCCTTTATGGTATCCCACAGGAGTGCTGAGGATATATCCGGGGAGGCATTTTCTTCTATCGCCCGTTTGATAGTATCCTTTACCTGTTGTTTAACCTCCTTATCTTGCAACAAGGAGACATTTAGTCTCCAAAATGTTTTTTTCCGAAAACCCCCCAGGTCTACCTGAAGGAATATCGGAGCATGGTCTGAGATTGTCATAGTCCCCATCCAACTATCCTTCACTCTGGCCAGCATCTCTTTCGGCAATAAGAAGTAATCCAACCTCGAGAAGGTTTTGTGCGGTGGAGAAAAAAAGGTGTAGTTTCTTTGCTTGGGATGCCCTCTTCTCCAAACATCTATATATCCCAACTCCCCCAGAAGTTGCCCCCATCTCCGTGAGACCCCCCTCTCTCGCAGCCCTGTCATTGACGTACTATCCATCTTTGGATCCATTGTTATGTTTAAGTCACCCTCTAAAATGACCTGTCCCTCCGCCCACTCCTGTAGTTTCAACATTATACTTCTATAAATTTGAAAGTCAGAGTTAGGCCGGACATATACAGAAGCCAGCGTTAACATCTCTCCATGATATCTTTCTTTTAAAAACACATATCTCCCCTCCTTATCCACATACTTATCTAGTACTTCAAATATTGTTTTCTTAGGTACCAGTATTGAAACTCCCCTCCTCCTTCCCCGACCATAGGATGAGCTAATCTCATAATTAAACCCCATTTTTCCTAACTTGGTATGCTCTAGAGGGGAGAGATGTGTTTCCTGTAACATTATAAAATCAGGTTTCTCTTTTCTGAGCCATGCCAGTACTTTGCTCCTCTTGACCGGGTTTGTTAACCCATTAACATTAATTGAGCATATTACAGTAGTGTTATCCATTCTCACATCTTTCATTGACTCTCCATTTATACTTAGCACCTCTCTTATCCCTCCAACATATTCTCTCATTTGGTGTTTTGGCACGGCTCTTTAAACCTGTTACTACCTCTCTGACATCTATCCCATTCCAACCCAGTTCGTCCCTCTTTAGCAAAACCTCCCCACAATCGCCAAGTGTCTCCAAAGTATTGGTTGCCCCTTTTCCGTTCCCTCTCCCAAATATTCCTTTACCCCGCTTTCGTAAACTATGGGCTGTAGCTAGACCCCCCTTCCCCAAATCATCGTTCTCCCACTTAGGCTTGCTTAATATTAGAAAAAACCTTAAAACAGTAAACATGTAAACAGGGATGTCTTACAAACAACAGACCCCCTAAAACTTTTGCAGACTTACTCAGTGCCTGCTACCAATCTAACTGTATAACTCTCTTTTTATTTGACAGTTCCTTTGCTTCCAAGGTAGGGGCTCCCAACTCTGTGAGGCCCTTATTCTGCTCTTTGCAAGTTCGAAGTTTGAGCAGATACGAGGGATAAATGTCTCCTTTATTTAGAGAGCTCCCTCGTAAGGAAACCACCGCTTACAGCGGATTCTCTATTATGTAATCCACCCACGTACCAAAGACTGATGTGTTCCCGGCTGATGTCACCCACGCTCTGCCTCCCGCCTCGCCTTTCTATTCTTTTTATATTTCCCTCTTTCTGTTTCCCTTCCATTCGTCCTAATTTTCCTCTAAAAATTGATCACACCTCTTCACCGCCCCTGCCCGTCCCCCCGGTTCCCTCCATTGTCTGTAAACTACATCTCGCAGTCTGCGCCCCCCCTCCTTCAACCTCACCTCCCTCTGCCCAGACCTTCCATTTTATAAGAACCATCCCGCCGCCCTCCTATCCCCATCCACTCAAGGCCCCTCCCTTTTCCATCTCCCGTAAGAGGCAAGCTTAAAGGTGCCTTGGCTACAGACCGTACCTTCTGTTAAGTCTGGAAAATATTGGAGATGTATAAGATCTCCTAGTTCTGAGTATCTATTATTATTTTTCTGGGGGGGGAGGGGTAGACAGATACACGAGTGCAGAAGGCAGAAAAGAAGACAAGGGTAGGGAGGGGTACATATTGAGACAAAACATTGAGGACCCAAAACATGAGGTAGGTAGACACAGGGAGCTGGGGAGACAATTTGGGAAAGACTCAATAATAGTCTGATTTGTCCATATAACGGCTGCTCCTGCGGTCCAAGAGACTGCTGGGCCCTTTTGGTTAAACAGTCACAGTTTGAGTAGGCCCTCGTTTTTCATCTGTTATTTTCCATCAACTCCGGGCTTCCTCGCGTAACATCTTTCTGCAGCATAACCTTTATCCTCTCCAACGATTCCAAAAGCTGCCTCGATGAGGATCCCCTCCGCTGCAGCCCCGATTGAAACCAGTTGGTAAAAAAGGTCTGACTCTTGTCAATCCGTTCCATGTCCTTCGATGACAACTTAATTCCTTTTTGCTTCAAGGCTTCCAAGGCTTTATATAGTGAGTCATATGTTTGTGCATCCTCTTGCCAAAAGATCCTCAATTTGGCCGGAAAGGGGGTTTGGAAACAAATCCCCTTTTCACATAGTGCACGCAGTATCGGGGTGTGTTGCTGCCTGGCCTGTTGTATCTCTGCAGGGTAATCATGATCTACCGTTATTTTTGAAGAAAGATATGTCAGCTTCTTCTTAGACCAAGCTCTAAGAAGAATGTCCTCCTTAGTTTGATAACTCGCCACCATGAAAATTATCGAGCGAGGTCGAGCCTTCCGATCCTGCGGCCTTGCACCAAGCGCTCTATGTGCCCTTTCAATTTTTAAGTCGTAGGTTGGGGGTAGCTCTAGAATATCCCACAGCAGGTTTTCAATGAATGCAGTTACCGGAGTCGTCTCGGCCCCTTCCGCGAGCCCATGAAGCCGCAGGTTGTTCCTTCTTGATCTGCTTTCCAGATCTATTGCTTTAGCTTGCATTGCCACAGATTGCTGTAACAGGGCACTAACCACTTGGCTCAAACTGGCGTTTACATCTTCCACCCCTGATATTCTCGTCTCGGCCTCCTCGAGTCTTTGGTCCAATTTCGACAATTGTGCAGACAGCCCCTATAAGTCTTTTTCGTTTCCATTCTAGAAGCTCTGATTTCTTTCAAAATCGCCTCAAATCGGGACCAGGTTAGTTTATTTTGCTCCCCATCTGTATCATAGTCTGACCCTCTTGAGCTACTCGGCGACCGACTTCTGCTTTGAGGCCTATGTCCCTCTGTGACCGATTCCGTTTCTGTGGTTCTTTTCCGTGTTCCAAGCCTCCACGGGCCCTGTTTGTCCTTCTTACGTGGGTCCTTTGCCATATTTACCGACTTTCCCTTCATTTACTACCTTCCAAGAGGGAAATTTATCTTATTTATTGCTAGCGAGGCGTGGAACGTTCGCGATGCTTTGCTTAGAGGTCCGTGGCGGAACCGGAAGTCCCAGCACTAACCAGTTTTGAGGGCATGTGCAAACGTATGGAATATTCAATATCTGCAGCACTAACCTGTACTGAGTGTGTGCAAATGCAGGGCAAATTCAACTATCTGCAGTGCTAACCAGTGCTAAGCACATGTGCAAATGTGTGATATGTTCGATATCTGCAGCGCTAACTGGTGTTGAGTGCGTGTGGAAATGCGTGGCATATTGTATATCTGCAGCGCTAACTGGTGTCGAGAGCGTGTGGAAATGTATGTCATATTCAATATCTGCAGCACTAACTGGAAGTCAGCATTGTGCTAGTAAATGCTACTTAAAACATGCTTTTAAAATCACGCACAGTGATGCCTGTTGTTCCCCCGTCCCAGAAACTGTGGCTTAGTGTTTGGTTCCAAATATTATTTTTTTGTTTTGTTTACTTAGTATGCTTTTTTGGGTGCCAGTCCTTCGAGAGTTCATCCCCCTACTCCTCCAAACTCTGCCCACCCCGGACTTACTTGGAGTACTAATCCACCTAGGCTTGCCCCTTCTGGGCGTGGCTGTCAGGCAAGCACGGCCCCCTCAGGAGACTGTACAAGGTTCTCAGTGGAAGAACCACTGGGAGACCTCCCTGGCTTACTCCCCCAAGGTGGGGCTGTGGGGCTGGGCTGCATCAGTGGAGACCTCACTAAGTTGCTGGCCAAGCGTCATGGAGGGTAGCAGGGGTCCGAAGAGACAGGGCAACCTGAATGGAGCTGGCAGCAGATTTTCCAATAATGGGCTCCCTGGAAGGTGTGGCATGCAATGATGTAGTGCGCAACATGTAAACATCTGGCACGCCTCCTTGACAACTCTGCTCTGGCAGCTGTATTTTCCCCAGCCACCGCCAGGGGTCAGTCACGCACCAGTCACTCCCCATCCCCCCCCCCGGAGGAGAAGTGCAGTCCCAAGGATGCTCAATCCTCCTCCCCCCGTCCAGCCCTCTGACATCCTGAGTCCAGTCTCGAACCTGGGTCACCACCATCACAGACAGAAATCCAACCTCTGCACCAGCAGGCTGGCCCCAAATATCATTTAAACTGTGTGCTACTCTAGTCCCACACCGAATCTCCATCAGTGCCAGTTTAATTATCAAAATCCTGCCCTGTAGGCTTGTGGACCACCCTCCCACTTATGTATCCTATGCCTACCCCTTGCCCATGTAGTTAACCTGCACAGACCAGTACCACTCACCTTGGCAGCCTGCTAGTGTCTGCCTTATGCAAGTACTGGTATCATTGTTTAGTCCAGTATAGTGATACGGCACTTGAGTGATGCCACATAGATCATTTTGGTCACCTTGTTTTGGACAGATTCCAACTGATTCTTATCCTTTTTTAGGTAAGGGTCCCAAAAATAGAGGAGAAGAAAGAAATCTTTTCCATGAAAAGAAAATAATACAAAACACTAGAGGCCCGATATTCAAAAAGGGGCAAGGCAGAGCGTAATGTTTTGGGCTGCGCTTGCCGATTGCCCACAACCTTGTGAATGCTATATTCAGTCGGCTAGCACAGTGGCGCTATCTGAGTGAATATAGGGGCATGTTGGTGGAGCACTAAGCGGAGTAGCAGTGCCCCAACATGGATGCCTCCAGTGCAGGGAACAGTGCCACCAGACCCAACAGTGCCAGCAGCTCCTGACATGATTTTCAGAGAACCCCATGCAAATGAGCCCATTGGGCATGTAAGGTGCTATGGGGCCATTTGCATGCCTATTATGGGCACATTTGAATGGGAAGTGATGGCAGGTTTACGCCCCTGTGACTGACTTTGCCCTTGCCCCGCCTGCCCACTCCCATACAAAGCATGTATTCCCTGATGTCTAGTCACAACCCCCCCCGATCCCCAGCCCCGGTATTCAGTGTGCAGTTCCTGGTGCCTAGTGGTCCCCCTACTCTACGATTACAGGCCCCAATGTAAGTTCAAGTATCCCTGGTGTCTAGAGCTCCCCTGCCCTCCGATCGCGAGCCCTGTCATACTGAGCTGAGGGTGAAGGAAGGGAGGGTTGTCAGGGCGAGTCTGTCAACATCAGCAGCGTGGGGGGGAGAGACTAGGCAGCAGGTATTAATTGGGCATAGATGGGGCTGGTGATCGGAAGGTGGGGGGGACTTCTAGGCACCAGGGATACTTGAATTTACACCGGGGCTGGCAATCAGAGGGTGGGGGGGACCACTAGACACCAGGAATTGCACATATAATAAGAGGGCTGGTGATTGGAGGGCAGGGAGAGGGGCTAGGCACAAGGGATTGCACATTGTATACTGGGGATACTGATCGGAGAACAGGGGGACCACTAGGCACCAGGAACTACATATAAAATAACAAGACTAGCAAGGGGTATCACAAGGCACCAGGGATTGCACATATAATAATGGGGCTAGTGACTGGTAGGGGGGACCCCTAGGCACCAGAGAAAAGATATTACATCACTGAGGACGGCAATCGGTGGATGGGGTGCCACTAGACACCAGGGGGCAGGTGTGCCTCGCCCAACTGCCAACCTGCTTGTCGCCTGCAGTGGCTCCAGTGGCTATCAGGGTTTCCTGGAGTAAGTCAAAGTTTTGGTCTGTGATATTTGTGCTGAGCAAAGTGGCCTACACTAACCCCTTTGTGCAGTGCAAATGTGCTGAATATTGGGCTGTGCTGGTATTCCTGTCCCTTCCCCTCCCTTTGCAATCACATACATTATATTCTTTGTGTGTGCTAACCTTGTTAGTGCGGGTAAAAGCCTCCTTTAAATTCTGCGCACAGGCAGAAACCCTGGACAAACAGGGTGCAATAGTTGTATATGGACTGTTACTTAGGTACAAATAAATATAGTTGTTTGGGTGTAAGGTTGTGATTTCTGCACACAGTTTTCTGCACACACAGTTGCAAATTTGCACACATTTCTTGCTCGCCCCCTTTCTTTTTGGTCTGCCTCCCCCTTCCATCAGCTCCCCCAACCCCATCCCCTGTCTTCCCTGGGACTCACCCCTTCCAGTGTTCAGCCTCATGCATTATCCTCCACAGTGGGGCCCTTCACCAGGGGTCCCCAGGCCTCTCCAATCCATTTGGAGCTAGCGACAGGGAGCATGGTCAGTGGTGTGGGGCCTGCAAGGGGGAGCTGATGTCATCCTACTGCAGTCAGGGGAAGGGGCCCTTGGTTTCTCCCAGCCCTAAGGGACGCCACCAGCATGGATGGCAAGGTGGATGCCTGCAGGCCTGTTCTTTCTTCCTTTCTTTTTCATCATTTGTGTGGATGCTGTGTTGGAATTTTGTGAAGCACTCTGAGCCTTTTTTGTATGGGGCGCTACATAGAAATAAATGCCTTGCTTTGCTGATACTGGTGACTTCCCTCTCTCACTTCCCTGAGTTTCCTTCCAGAGAACACTGCAGTACTGCACCCATGGCCACACAGGGGGCAGTAATGGGATGGAGTGCTCCAGCCCTCTTTCCCCAGAGACAGAGAGTATCCTCTGGGACACTTGATCCTTCTCCCCGGCTGGCCCTGTAACATTCCCAGTCTGCTCCTGACCCTGAATTGCCAGTGTTCTGAGGGTCATCTCCCACTGCGCTGATGGGACAGCATTTCCTATCTTCTTTAACCAAGAGAAATCTTAATATCTGTATTATAAAAAATAAAACCAACTCAAAAAAATAAGTCAGAGAAAGTTGCATCTAATGCTAATTGTTTTTTTTAAAGTGTGTGTTGAGGCGCATACTGTATTTTGAGACACTAACCTGAGCTTAGACTGAATGCAAGGTGTTACTTTTGCTCCAAGGGACAGTTGGTGTTTGAAGAAGGGAGGACCCAAATGGTGCAATCATAGCTTCCACCCCGGGCTACCATGAATCATGAAGCAGATTCAAATGTCGAATGTATTCTGAGAAAATCAAAAATATGCTTAGGAAATAAATGCTCCCGGTTATAACATGACCATAAATTAAGTAATCAAAACTTTCAGGCAGGTCATCTCCAAAATAGTATGTTTGTTATGTTTGCTGTGTGTGCATGTGCAGTAAACATTTTGTTAGGAGAGTGGCTTTTGAGGGGGTGTGACACTGTTAGTCCAATGCAGAGTGGTCTGCAAGGGGCTCGTCACTGTCACACCAATCATCAGCCAGGCTGAGCATGACACTGTTCTGGCTTGCTCAGCAGAAACTTTGTGTATTTCAAAGGAGAGAGATGACCCAATCATAGGTCGGCTCTTTTCTTTGATCTACGCCGCCCAGCAAGCACAGTTGATCTGTCATGATCAGCCTGCTGAGGAATTACACCCTGTGATAAAGAAAACCGCCCATCAATGCCTGCTGCTGCCCTGTCCTTATTTTCCCCCATCAACCCTCCCACTCTGCACCTACCACCCCTCCAGTAAACATAACACCAACACTGGGGGTGCCCAATTCCCCCAAGTCACCACCTGAACTAAAGAAAACCATCCCTTGCAGTTTTTTTTATACTCCCCGAAAGGCTCTTGTTAGTTGATTAGTGCCCTTGATTAATCACCAGGTGACCATTAAAATATCTAAAAACACTTGGAAAGTAGTCCCCCATAGACTATAAATGAACACGTTTTCGTGCACTCCCTGGCCTTACATCATAATGTGGTTGTGCAACTGGGTAAAAGCATATGCAATAGAAATGGGAAGTTGGAAAGACCCGGTGGGGACAATTTTATGAGTGTAGTTACAAGATAACTAAAAAGTTGTTTGGGGGAAAATACACAGCATGTGCTTTTCGCAGAGGTAAGGCATGTATATATGTGCTGCATATCTGTTTTCAGTTAACTTGGTAGATCTCTTTAACAAGCTCCCCACCAGGCATGGATCTTCCCACCCTACACCAACCTTTCCAGACAAACAGAATTTATTTTAACAAGCCCCCTCCCCAACACACACACACACACACACACACACACACACATATGGCACAGACCTTCCCACCCTCCAACAACCTTCTACAAACAAGCACAATTTTTTTAACTCCCCCAGCATGGAGCTTCCCACCACCACCCACCCTCCCCCACCTTCCTGGACAAGCACAATTTATTTTAGCAAGCCATCACTCGGCACAGGCCTTCTCACCCTCTACCCACCTTCCCAAACAAGTCCAATTTTTTTTAAAAAGTCCCCAACCTGGCACTGACCTTTAAACCTTACACCCTACCTTTCCAGACCTGTAGTTTTTGTATGGCCACAATGACCTCTCGAGTCAACCCTTCCCAGCTCCCACCTTCTTTTGGACCAGCATATGTTTCTTACCAGGGTGCCCACTCACACTGCCCTACCTGGAAAACCCCTCCCCTCAACCTTACCTGGCTCCCACATCCACCTTCCCTGACTATCCCTTCCTTGTGGGGGTACTTGGTAAGCAGTACAATCCCAGTGAATGAGAAATCTCAATATACTTCTAAATATAACCTACCCCACCATCTCTCCCCTCCCCTTGGGGCTGTTTTATCATCAAGTCACATCTTCATCAAACATAAATGTAGCAAGTTAACAATCTAGTCTGCATTCACACCTGCTATTGCAGGAAACAGGCAGGATTTGGAAAGCACAGTGGCAGTTTTGCTTGAGTTTGCCTTAAAATCTGATCTCACCTCTCAAGCAGTGCCCACCAGCCCAGGGGAAACACAGTGGCAGCAAGTTGCAGACAGTCCCTAAGGTGCAGTCTCTCTGGCAATAATAAATCTGTAGATTCTCCAGCACACAGGACAGAGGGAGGCTGGAGCACAGCTGATAAATTTACAGCTCTTCCAACTGTGCTTGTGGGAGGAGGGGGGCATCAGTCAGCAGTGCTGGGGTTTGATGCAGGCTCCAGCTAAGAATGAAAAGAAATAAAACAGCCTGCTGTAAGCCAGGAGCTGCATCGCTATTGTCCGTCTGGCTGGCATACACATGGCATTTAGGCAAAGTGTGTAAAAACACCGATGGGCATCTGGCATACTGCATTTACTATATTTCTGTACATAGGGACAACCATAAGGCAGGTCAGTGGTGCATCATCATCTCACGTTATTACTAGCGAGATCGCGACCGGACAAGGAGCACCATGGGTTTCATAGATTTTTACAAGTGGTGAGATAATTAAATGCTGAATTTTACAGGGTGACTGCAGGGGGAATCGGTGGAGTGAAGCCCCAATCTGTGCAGTGGTCGGGGCTTCAATTATTTTTTTTATTTTTATTTGTTTAACCAGGTATAGCACACTAAGCTGAAAGCTTTTTTACAGGAGTGACCTGGGAGCACAAGGAGGTTAAGTGACTTGCTCAGGGTCACACAGTATGCAAGTGGAAGCTGTGGGATTCAAACCCAGGTCTAGTCTGCTGGATGTCACCAAATTTGCAGCTCAGAGCCTTAGACCACTGTGCTATACTGCCTCCTTTAAGGCAGTAGACCTTCTTTAAATATGGGCAATCTCCAGAAAACTACTGTAGATGCTGGCAGTTAAGAAGAGACAGTAGGCTGCTGGGCCCAGTCAGGCTGGGAAGATGACAGTGGCAGCTGTACATTCTGTACAACAGTTCACTATTATTTGTGATCAGTGACTGCTGTGGCACCATTAATGGCTTCACTGCTTTTGATGTCATGGGGTCATAGACCACTCGGAAAATACCAGACATATAGAGAGAATAATGCATGGCCAACCAAACACTGCGTTTCCATTTGAGGTGTAGAGATGATATCATATGGACCTGGAGAGCGAAGCTCCAGTGGTCCATGATGTCCTCTCATCCCTGAAATAGGAACACAAGCTGAGTTGGGCATGGTTGCACATGTTTTATTTTTTATAGTATGTAGTTTTAGTGTAAATTGGAATTGAAAATATTGGTTTATATAGAGTAGTAACAGGGACTCATCAGCTCCCCTTCCACTTACTTTTCATTGCTCATATGCTTGTAGTCAGCAACTATATTAAAGATAAATTACTATGTTAATGGGGAGGCTACCATACAAATCAAATTGTGGTGACCTTTGCACTGTGCACACCAACTTTTGCCCATGCACAACAGGAATTTTGAGTGTATAGTAATCTACACGTAACAACACTTTACCATTGTGACAACTTGCAATGTGTGTGTGTGTGTGTGTGTGTGTGTGTGTGTGTGTATGTATTATTATTATCTATTCTTCTATAAAATAATTCAGCTGAGGAGGGAGGTCTGGTAGAAACTGAAAATTACATTCTTCTGTGGTCTAAGCCAGGGAACTCAGCTATGAATGGCCTTTTCTGTAAAAAGTCCTTTATACTCACAATACAAACAGGTGGGTGTGGGTAACAAAAGTCTTTTGATCTATAGGCTTTTGTTTTGGGATGACAGAGTCCCTTTCATTTAAAAAAAGACATGTTTTGAATGTAAACAGTGGCCAAGGCAAGGCAAGATGTTTCCAGCTAGGTAGATGGCAATAATAACAAAAGGACCAAGCTTTAAATAACAAATCCAGTTTGGACCAGTCTGAGAAAAAGGTGGTCCCCAGAGAACAACAACAGAGACAGGTTGTGATGTTAGAGAGGCCAGTACAGTGATGCAGGGATAGTGGGCCAGTCAGCCAAAGGTATTTCTGTACTATGTTTGCAGTGAGAGCTCAGTTATGTTTAGGATTTTGAACTAGCAACAGCATGGGTCCGATTCTGCTATAACTCAACAGTTCCCAGTTGGGATAAGCTTCTTCTACTCTACTTAAAACTCTAGATAGCTTTGAATTATTTTTTTTCCCTGTGTTATCACTATCTTTTCAAATGCATTCATTTTTATTTCTGTAGAAATACTGTATTCCCCATAGTCTTTAGTGTGTATTATCCTGTAACGTACAGTACATATCATGGAGTATTAAATATTATTTTTATACACTTCATGGTTTCTGTGACTGAGTCATTTGAGTATAGAAACATAGAAACATAGAATTTGACGGCAGATAAGGACCGCTTGGCCCACTTAGTCTGCCCATTTTCCTACCTAACAGATAAGCTGCAGATCCTAGTTAACCAACAGCTTACTTCCTCCTACCCCCACTAGGACTGCCTTATATCTGTCCCATGCATTCTTGAATTCCCCCACTGCTCTTGACTCCACAACCTCCTCAGGGAGGCTGTTCCATGCATCCACAACCCTCTCCATGAAAAAGTACTTCCTCTTGTTCTTGCACATCTCTTTTTCTGATAGATAACCAGAGGTAAACTGGCAAGTCTGTGGTCCATTTCCAAATGGACAGGCTACAAAGTTATCATATCTACAGCAAAGTGTTCTGAGCTGCGACAGAGAAGGGTGGGTACAAAGTTACCGTAGCTACAGAAAAGTGTTCCAAGCTGTGATGGTGGTGGTGGGGGCATTTGCCTTTTGGGAATGAGCAGTGTACTGTGTTAGCAGTGGGTCTAGTGGGACTTAGATCTAGAGATACCCTGAGTGGGAGTCATGCTGAGTGGTGGCAGTGTACCAAGGTAACCCTTTCAGGTGTCTGAGGGGTTGTGAAAACTGGTAGCAGTGCAGACTGAGTTCTGGGAGAGAACCAGTCTGTGCCAACTATATATATATATATATATATGTATGTATATACCAGTTTTCATTGACTAGAAGCCACCATCGAATACCAGTACCTTCCTACCTACCTGTCTGTTAGGAGGTCTAAGCCTCACTTTCAGATTCTTGACAATATTGGGAATGCAAGTAATCACAGACACGTTGCATTAGAGTAATAAACAAGTTTATTACTACCAAAGGGATAAATCACAGTTGCCCTAAGCAGTTCTTACCAATATGAACCGGGAGCCAGTGCTAAGCGTTCCCTACCCCTCGAGGTTTCTCTGTGTCTCTTGGGGTCTCTCAGGTCTCCGAGGTATAAGGCTTGTGCATTACATTATATACCTATGATAATTACTATGGTTACCAAGAGATACAAACATTTGTAGTTACAGAGATGAGCCCTATTGGATAAATTAAAGGTGGCTCCAGGGTCCAAGATAACATTATACAATTCTGTAAAGTCATCAGTTTGAGAACAAAAGAGTTCTTATACAGAGTCTTACATAACTCAGTGTAGTGGTACAAATCACCAAAAGGTGGCAATGCTGTCTTACATATTAGAATTACTCCAAGGACACAGATGTCCTGGCATCTTACAAGTAAGAAATACACAGAAAATACATAGCAAAATATGTGTATTAGCAAGGAAAGTGTATTACAACAATATGCATTCATATCCTGACATCTACTCTTGTACGGTAGGTGCCCTTAACCCTATATGTTAGTATAATATATACTTAAGTGCTAGCTGTCTACGGTGTACCTCTGAGGGTACCAATTAGGGTGCAGGGACCTCATTTAACATGTCTATCTATCCATCTATCTATCTCTGTACTTCCATTTGCACACTGACGAGCTGCTTCTACCTGTTCATTTACTCGTACACTGCTTTGGGATACGGTTTGCATAAGAAAGTTAGTTTAAACCCAAATTCCTCCTTTTATGCTTTTCAGTCCAGCAGGCTTTCTATTAGAAACATGAAGATGAGGTCAGGACACCAGAGGGTCAGAGGCAGGGCCATATTTATCATGCTCAAAACATGGGCAATAACTGCTAAATTCATCGTATTTAATATTGCCAAGATACCAAAACACAGTGTCATCCAGCAGGCGGCAATGAATGTTGCCGGATGGCAACGCAATCCCAATAGGTCCTGATCGGCCTTATTTGCTACTTCTGTGGTTTACTATAGCATGGCTTTATAGTGATCACCTATTGTTCTGTGTCTCCTTGATCACGAGATAATTGAATGTTTTTGGACCCCCAGGCTAAGCCTCCTGCAAGAGGTCTGTCAGAGCATAATAGTAACATGCACTGAGTGCATCTCACTGCCCCTGTGCAGCCCAGATGTGAGATGTAATATCGTCAGTTTATATGCGCTACCTTAGCACCACTTGTACTCACTATACTATATTAACACCAGTACTGCATTCTTACAAAACATAATTGACTCATGTGTTTCATGCCATTTTATTATAGTGGTGCAGTAATGTCACTGTAGTTAGGGTTGAGTAGGCTGTTTGATGTTAAATCCCTAACTTTGCACCTTAATAGCTTTACCCCCATTCAACAGAAGTGCACGAGGTTTTGCAAGAGCAGTCTGGGGTACAAGCTTTCTTTGATTTTGCAAGTTTCATTCCAGTCAGATGTGTGGATTCTGAGATCCAGAAAGTGCAATTTTTGGAAACATTTGGGGCTTTTTTTGCGGTTTTTTTTTCTTTGTCATCACCGTCAGCCCAGCCGGTTTGGAATTTTGTACAAAGGGCTTGCCCTAGATCAGAATGCTGAGATGCATCGCCAGAGGAATCACCTCCAGGAAAAAGGAGTCATTCTGCCATCGTGCAGGTCATTGGTGAGACTGCACTTGGAGTTCTGTGTGCAGTACTGGTGACCTTATTTGAAATAAGACATTAAACTACTGGAAGGGGTACAGCGTTCGGTGACCAAGATGATCCAGGGCCAGGGGGACAAACCCTATGAGGAGTGACTGCATGAGATCAAAATATATTTCCTGGAGGACAGACGAGATAGAAGGATATGATAGAAACCTTCAAGTACCTAAAATGTATGAACGAGGTTAAAATGGAGGGCATTTTCAATTTGAAAAGGGGGGGACCACAAGGAGGCATAGTCTGAAATTAGTGGTGGGTAGATTTAAAAAGAAAATGAGGTGGCACCTTTTCACAGAAAGGGTGATGTCAAAGTGGAATGAACTGATGGAGGAGTTTGTCTCACTGAAAATGGAGGGCAGTTTTAAAAGGGGATGGAACGGTAAAAGGGAGAGTCATACTGTAATTAGTGGGAGGACTGTGAGGTGGGAAAAGTTAGTGGTGTATGATAAATCCAAGGGGAGGAGGCAGCTCCTGTAAAATGGACAGTGAGCTGCACACGCAATTAAACTTGATAGACCATCATGGACTGCTTCTGCTGGCATTTTCGTATGTTTGTAATAGTGCCTTTCATTGGTTTGGTGAAAAAATATTAACCTGTTTCCAAGTTACAAGGCTTTGAAATTTGGGTTCTGAGCATGCTCAGTAGGGTCTTTTGGATAGATGTTTGGTACGAAAGAAGAATTTGGCCATATGAAAGAGGATTTCTCTTTTGTGAGGCAGAAATCCTCTTTCATGAGAAGAAATGCTTTCATATGGCAGCCATTTTGTTTCCCTTTTTTCAAAAAATGTTTTTCAAAACCCTATTAAATGATGTCATGCAGACACAGAAACACATGAATCTTGCTAAACAGGATCTATTTAGCTCGATTCTTGGGTTACTTTAAAAAAAAAGTGCATTTGGGGGCATCCGAAAAGTCCTTACCCAATCTTCTTTCATGAACTGATTTTCTTCTTTCGTAAGGCTTACAAAAGAGGAATAGAGCATATGAAACAGGAACCCCATCTCACAAAACAGAATTTTGGACTTCGTTTTTTTCCACCTTCTTCTTTCAAGGGACATTGTCAACCATATTTGCATCATATTATTTCTAGTTAAAAATCCACATTTTATGATTGCTTGCCATCTCCACAATTCATTGATGTTGCTGATTGTTTTTTCTGCCTTTTTGTTTAGTAGATTGAAATGCAACCAAAATGCATGCTAATGTATAGTTATAACACATTTTGCTTTGTTTCAAATCCTGGCTCTGTTCTTCCTGCATACTTCATGAACATTAGAAACACACCCAAACAGTACAGTCACTCATAATGCAATAGTCTCCTTTACTGTCACTGTAGAATGAGTGGGTAGACTATGTTGGGGGTGTTCCTAAGTCCAGGATAGATACAGTGAGAGTTGATCAAGGAATGTACACAAACATGTCTTTAGGTGGTAGCACCAGTGTGGTGGGCAGTCTTTGTCTCTTTTTAAAAGAAAACAAGAATCATGATCAAGCAACCAGTTATATAAGCAGTCTCTACAAAATGTGAACAATCATAACGTGTTTTTTTTTTAATTAGGGACATGCCGGCCCGGTGGCACAGAGGGCTGAGGCGCTGGATGCCACACCTTGAACCACGCCGGCGACCTGGGTTCGGGAATGGACTCAGGTCATCAGGGGCTGGCTGGGGAAGGAGAGGATTGAGCATCCGGAGGACTCCTCTCCTCAGTCTTGCTCTCGTAGTGACCCCCGGTGGAGACCAGGATTACTGCATGTGGCAGAGCAGGAAGGACAATCCGAAAGTCGGAAAACAACTTCGGCTCCTACCGGATGACGGCCTCCATATTCTGCACATCCCTGGAACCTCCGGGAGCCTGCCCCTCCACAGCAGCACCCTCAAGCCTGTAAGGAAAAAATAGAGCGCTGGGGTTTCCCGACTCCCCGGTGCCTTCCCCCTTGAAGGAGGGGGATCCACCTGGAGATGGGTTACTCCGGGATGACTCAGAGGGTTGGCTGCAATATGTGGAGAGGGTAGAGCTCAGGAAGAGGATCGCTGGGAGTGTAGATACTAGGAAGGAGCTGAAGGAGAGGTGGGAGCCGGAGCGTAGGCGAAAGTAAAAAGATAACTCAAAAAAAAAATTAGGGACATTTGGAGGCCTAAGGGGGTTGACACATACTTTTTATGAGAAGGCATCTTCTTTTGTGAGGTCATGAAAATCTCATGAAAGAGGATAGTTTCTCATAAAACAAGATTTTGAACTTACTTTTTCCCACATTCTTGTTTTCTGACATGGCATTTTCTTTTGTCTGGTCATAAAAATGTCACCAAACAAAAAAGGGGCATCACGAAACAACATTTTCACGTTAGTTTTTTCCACAATATTCTTTTCTTACAAACCGATCTTCTTTTGTGAACCCTCACAAAACAAGATTGCTGTCTTGCTCCACTTTTACAGCCTGATACAGTGCACAAGTGGTGCAGGGGTCAAAAGACCCTGTACATCTGCATCTATGAAGGCACAGAATCACAGAGCCCTCTGGGCCCTGCACTTCATGGCTAGATGGATGTCTTCACACAGGTTCCAAAGGGACCTGCATAAATGGGGATACAATTGGACTATCTCAAAAAGACAGGAAATGTATTGCAAAAAAACTCCATTAATGCACTAATTAGGGTTCAGCTTAAAGCGATAAAAGTAGGGAAATGTGGTGTTAAGGTTTTTTAGCCCTAACTCCCCACCCCAACCTCCTCAAGCAGCAAAAGGAAAGAACATTAGGGTTTTGGGTCTCTGAGGTCTTGGCAAATTAGTGGTGGGGTCTTTCTTGGGGTTGTCAATCTAGTGTTCACCATCTTACCTGAGCAAACATTGTCAGATGTTACCTCCTTTCTTCACATAGGGCCTGCAGGGCTCTGCATGAAGAAAGCTATGACAGATTATGTTGGCATCATGTGGCGATACAGTCTTCAAAGGCAGAGAAGTACGATATCACTAGGAGGCACTGACTTGCAGCTGTACCTTCCGCCTTGTACAAAAGGCTATGGGCTGGGGGAAGTGCTTGTTCAGCTTGTCAACCTAATGCTCCCCCCGTTACCTAGCAAACAAGATCAGACATTATCTCCTTTCTTCATGAAGGGCCTGCAGGGCCCTGTATGAAGAAAGCTACAGCACATTGTGTTGGCAAAATATGGCGACATACGAACATACAAAAATGCCAGCAGAATAGGCCTTGAGGTCTAGCGTGTCTGCTCGAAATGAAACTCACAGTTTGATAACTGCTGCTGCCCCCCCTTCCATCCCTCCCCTGATTCCCATTCAGAGTTCCCCTGGTCTCTACCCTCCTTACCTGTACCCTAGATCTTTAGATAAAGATAGCTCTTTACCTTTGAAGACTGTATCACTATGAGGCACTGGCTTCCACCTCTATCTTCTGTTTCACACAGGAGGCTACGTGCTTGGGGATGGGTCAGCCTTATGGTTCACCACCTAAGGAATATGCCACAACTGATTTGCTAAGACTCCAGAGACCTAGAACCCAATGTTCTTTCCTTTTGTTGCTTAGGGGTGGGGAGTTAGAGTAGAAAACTGCTTGGGGGGTGGAGGTGGGGAGTTAGGGTTGGAAACCCTAACACCACATTTCCCTACTTTTGTCACTTTAAGTTGAACCCTAACTGGTGCATTAATGCACTTTTTGTGCAGTGAATTGTAATTATATACAAATTTACTTTACTTTGTTTTTTCTATACGTTCAGTTACTTTAGAAAATGTGTTTCTTACCTTGTTTGTAACCATGTATCTCTTATCTCCACCATTTTCTTTGCCTACGTAGGCCCGGGTCATCCCTGAAAAAGGGTTTCTTGGACAAGTGTACCTACCCGGTAAACAGATAAATAAAATAATGGAATTGGAATATAACAGCCCTTACTGAGATAACTTCTACTTCTACCAGCTAGGCTAGGGAGTGAGGGGAAGCAGCTCCTTTATCCCAGTTGTACAGGTCTACATTTTCACTCTTTTCAGCTGCGTAAGCTGGGGTTCTAATCCAGCTAGAGGCAATTACATTGCAAATGATGCCCAATTGTGTGTTTGACCAGAAGATGGCAACCCAGAGCATTAGCTGAAAAGTCTTGGGGTACAGTTACATATTGTTTTACAGAAGGACTGAACATGACATTTCTGCTAGGGACGAAGAATACCACAGCACGTGTTGTCTCAGGGTGTGGTTACTTAATGGATATTCCACATAAACCAGCAGGACAGGACAGTCTTCCTCTTTCTGTATCTCTCTCACTCTCTGAAATTCCTGGACAGGGTGCAAGTCAATTGTTTTTAAAGGTGCACAGGAACACAAAACCTTTGATTCATAATTTTCTCAAATAAATTGCCTGGAGGTGATTTCATAACATCACCATGTAATGTAGTCAAGTAATTATGCTCATTCCTTTTTAATAAGCACAGGTGTTGATCTGATGATAGTCACAGGTGCCTTTGCAATTAGTTCTGAGTGTTCTTAAGAGAGTACCTGGCAGCGTGCCTAACCTCCCCCACCATAGATCATCCTAGACTTGTCAAAACACTATTCAGCTCAAGGCTCTCCAGAAGCGCTTGGCTATGTAGCTCGGGCTGACAGTGGCTTGAAAACACTCAAAATTTGACCCACCAGCTGGGCATTTGAGTGGAGACCAAACTGAAGGAGTCGTGAGTTTTTGGAAATGAGACCCACCGACTTCACCATATGGGAGGCCTGGACTAATGTGCAGAATTGGGTGTTGGGGGTAACTCCAGGGAGGGAGGATTTTTAAGGGCTGCCTGGTACCAGCCCAAAGAGTTACAATAAGAAGTATGTTATAAAATATGGCTTGATGTTTTTGTTAAAAGTATATTTGGAGGACATTGTCGCCGGTTGGAATGGAGTCACGTATAATTATTATACGCTTACGATAAGACCAAGCTCAGTGTCAGTGGGTCGTTAGGTAGCACACTCGTCTCTGGGGCTGGAAGATCTGAAGGTCATGGGTTCTAGCACCATGCCAGGTACTTTGGGGTAAAACGCACAACTGACACTGTAGTGCAGTACAAGAGGGGTGCTGCATTGTTGGGGTACTGCCTTTCAGAAGAGACGTTAAACCGAGATCTCTTCTGCCCATCTATGGTCACTATCCAGGCAGACGTTAAAGATCCTACTGAAATGACTGAAGAAGAGTAGGGCAATGTTTTATTAAAGAAGAAAACAGATACAGAGAAAACAAAGAAACAAAACATACAGAAATAATTTATCAAATAAACAGATATTGATGCGGTGGAACGGGTCCAGAGAAGGCTATTAAGATGGTGCAGGGCATGCATTGGCTGTCCTGTGAGGAGAGGCTGAGGGAGCTGGACTTGTACTCACTGGAGACCTAAAGGGAGAGGGGAGACATGATTGAAACATTCAAGTATGTGAAAGAAATAAACAAGACAGGGGAGGGGAGCCTCTTCCAAAGAAAATGCACAGATAGAACTAGGGGCCACAGTCTGAGGTTGGAGGGGGGATGAGTCAGGGGCAGTTTAAGGACACATTACTTCACCAAAGGGGTGGTGGATCCCTGGAATGGGCTACCGGAGGAGGTGGTGGGAGCTGAAACAGTGGGGGTATTCAAGAGAACATGGGGCAGATTTAAGGGATTAGCCAGGCAAAAAAAGAATAGTAAGGCAGGGAGGGATGGGGATGTAAATGGGGGGGGAGGGCAGACTTGATGGGCCACTAGTGTCCGTTTCTGCCAACAGCATCCTATGACTGAATTACAAAAAAATCCCTGTGCATCCCAAATCCCTCTTTCTTGTGTTGCAGTCCCAGAATTCTGTAAGGAATGTCAAGCACAAGTGACAGTCAGTGTAAAGTATACCACTTCTTCTTTCTTTTTATTTAGTATGCTTTTTGCTCCATGTCCACCAACCCACATCGGTCCACACACACTTGCTCAGCCTCGCCACACACCCTGAAACTTGTCTCGGGGATGCTGGGGGGCCCCCCTCCCCCCTGATGAAGACTGAACGGTGTGATGACAGCGAGAGCCCGGTCGGCGGCACAGGGTCAGCAGCGTGAGAGCGGACATTATCGTGCCGTGGTCAGACCCTTTTTTTCTGTTTTTCCCCCTGAGGAGGCATGGCACGCAATGACATGAAGACAGCAATCCGTATGTCTGCCACACCTCCTAGACATACTCGGTCCTGGTGGTGACAACCCCTGGCTACCGCAAGGGACCTCTCGGACACCAGCGACTTCCCCAACCTTCCCCCTAAGGGAGAAGAGCAGTTCACAGGATGCTCAATCCTCCTCCCCTGGCTGGCTCTCCAGCATCCCAGGCTCGTTCCTGAACCTGGGTCGTCGGCATCACGAGCAGTGGTGCTACCATTACGCCGGCAGGCTGGCATAGGTATACCACTTCTAAAGTATGGTAATAATCAACGCAATAGACTCCTGCTAAGGGAAAACAGAGAGGCATGCTTACTCCAACCTGTCTTTGCACAAATTAAGGGGATGACCAGCTGATGCGTTTCCATAAATCTGAGAATTCCCTAGTGGGTGCTGACCTATGCTTCTTTCTCCATAAGTCAATAAGATATTATTCCAACCACTCAATTAAAGCTGGTGCAATGATTTTATCCTGTTAAAAGACCGATCTACAATGCACAGAACAGTAAGAGAGTCTCCCTGGTGTCATGGCCAACATTCCGCCATCAGCGAAACAGGTCCCTGTAACCCACTCCACCCCCGCCAAGGATGCATCTGGGAAGAAGCTATCACAGCTTAGGGTGCCTTTCTTTGTACAAAAAAAAATGATAAAAGCTGTATTTTACTGCTGCTTTTCAGCCCAAGGTCTGAATGAGCCATCTCTGAAACTAGACTGCAAGAACATGCAAAGCGGGTGATTTGCATGGCCACATGGCTTCTGTTGTTCAGATGGCCTCTAACTCACAGGCGCTTCTTTCCACTGCAGCAAAGTATTTTTGACTAATTATTGGCTGGCCATTGAAGAATGTGTCATTTGGGATGTGGGGGTCCACTTGGTGCTGGAAGCCTATATCAACTGGGAGGGGGCACACTGGGTGCTGGGTGATTGTGTCAGTTGAGAGGTGGACCAACTGAGTTTTGGTGGAGACCATGTCAATAGGCAGGAGAATAGGAGGGGCACCTCTCATTTTGCTAATCAGAAACCCCTCTGCCCATACCTCTCAACTGTCCCACTTTAGGATTGATGACCCTCATTTTCCCCCTCAGAACCCTTCTGTCCATAAACTTCTCAACTGTCTAACATTAGGAAGGATGGAAAGATGTAGCACCAATTCACAAAAGTGGGAGCAGGTAGGAGGCTGGCAATTACAGTGGAAAATGAATTGAATCACAACTGAAAGAAAGGATTGTGGAATATCTTGAATCCAGTGGCTTACAAGATCCGAGGCAATATGGATTCGCTGAGGGGGGAGGTCATGTCAAACTAATCTTATAGCTTTCTTTCATTGAGTAACCAGGAAACTAGATCAGGTTGGAGCAGTGGATATGGCCTACCTAGATTTCAGCAAGGCCTTCAGCCCTCTTCCACGTAGGAGACTCATGAACAAGCTGGGCAGCCTAGGAGTGGGTCCAAAAGTTTTAAACTGGGTAAGAAATTGGTTGGAGGACAGGCAACAGAGGGTAGTGGTAAACGGGGTTCACTCCGAGGACTAGCGGGGTGCCTTAAGGATCAGTACTGGAACCAGTCCTCTTTAATATCTTTATAAACAACATTGCAGAGGAACTAGAAGGGAAGGTATGTCTTTTTGCAGATGACACAAAAATCTGCAATAGAGTGGACACTTGGGGGGGGGGAATGAATAGATGTAACCCCTAGGCAGTGGTATTCTAAAGGCTACTACCCTTGCCTGTATGACTATACACAGGTTGAGAGGCCTGAGTTCTCTGGTAAGGTGCCTCCACCCAGAAAATGGTATTGGGTTGCTTATCTGCTCTGGTATAGCCCTCTGGGAAACTATAACCACCCACCAACCCTGTTAGTGGCCTAGTATATAACACCATGGTAAATTCACAATCAGTATGAAGCAGTAATAATGTGCTCACGCCCTTCTCACTAACCACCAGAGATGGACATTCAGCAATTTCCCTGGAGACCCCCTGTAAAGTAAGGTTAGCAGTACAATTGCACATGGTGAATGCAGTAACCCAGCTAATAATATGCACACTAGCCGGGTTAGACATGAAGAGGGCAATCAGGTTTATTAAGGGGGTGTGAACAAGGAAGAGGTTAGAATCTAGTCAAATGATTTGTAATCTGATTTAAATCAGGCTTTTCTGGCATGCATGTAAAGTCCTAAATATACAGTTCAACAACACTGGGTACCCAGAATGTTATGCAGGCTAGCCTGAAGCATTACCCGAGGGTGGGCGGCATTGCAGCTGATGTTGGGACCCTTGATGGAAGGGGCTTGTTAGTCGACTGGTGCCCATGTTTCATTACTAACTGGCCATGATAACATATAAAATTGCAGGAAAAGCCACCGCCCATTTATTATACTGGAGCCCCACGCTCTCACTGGCATCTCATCATAATGTTACTGAGCGTGGGAGCGAAGCTAGGGCAGCACTTGTAACAGGGAAGTCTGTGGGAGCCTGTTGCCAGACTTTTATGAGCGATGCAGTTTTTTTCTGAAATGATTATAAATAGAAATCTTCACAATTCTCAACTCCTGTGGGGGTAAGGCACCTATATTTCAGGTGCAGGAGTATTTATTTTTATATTGGTGAATCTCGTTAAGCTTTCGTTGCAGGGTGCTACCCTGATTTGTACTCATGTTACAAGGAATCTGCAGTAGAGCAGGTGATACGGAGACCTCATGGGGAAGACAGGGAAGCTTGGGGGGAACAGGGCCAACATGACACACCTCTTCTTCTTGGCCTTTTCTCCAGGTGGCTGCAACCTGCATGTTGTTGCTGCACAGGGGCTGAATCCCCAAGCTGGTCTCTCACCAGGATAGTCTCTGGCGGTGAGTAGCAGCCTAGGCCTAAATGGTAGGGCCCAGGCAGGATGAACAGTGTGGCAAAGTTCGTGATCTTCTGCTGGTGAAGCCTCCAGCTAGCGTAACAGGTTCTTTCGTGGTGGACCAAATCTCAACCCATGAAATACATTCAGCACATTTAAATCGATAACTATTTCTGAAAACAGTTTGGATACAGTCTGGTTGCAAATCAACAACTTCACTGCGCAAACCTCTCGATCCGAGTATACTTAACACACATGTTGGGCCGATCTCTTCAGGAGCAAGTCTTAGGTCCAAATCGCAAGTTTCACTAACAAACGCCTTCTTCTCTTCTGCCACAGTTACAGGCTAGAATCGGACAAGTCCAGCTTCTGCAATCAGGCAGTTCAATGCAGCAGAAAGTGGCAGGAGGCAAGTTCTGCCTCTTCCCGCCGATTCCTCTACGCTCCTTCTAGGAGCAGCTGCTCGAAGGCTTGAGTCGTTCACACTTCAACCTCCAACTCTAACTGATTCACTCTCTCATGGCACACAGGGCATTTTCCTTGATAATCCAAAGGTTTGGTTGGCTGAAGAAGCTGTCAGTCACAGTAAGGGCTCCCCCTCCAGGTCCATTTAGGCGCCAACTGTAAAACTACAAAAACTACAGTTTGCCTTCCCACAAGACCCCTGGGGCAGGATCCATTTTAGGCCCCTGGAGTCTAATTGGTACATTTACCGAAAGTCCCAGATGTAACATGGTGGCATCCATCCAAATGAATGAATTGCAATAAAAACAGGGTAGACAAAACATTTCTATTTCTAATATAACAGCAGATAAACAGTAAATAAGCACAGTTCCTACTTAGGCTCCCTCTGCGCAAGTAGCGACTTCGGATTGGAGCAAATCAACATACTGTCTGGCTGGTCACAAGCCCTAAATCATTCTGCCCCAGCACAGATCATTTTCTAAACATAGATTAGCTATCCTCTTAAAGGGACAGGCACGGATAATATGCCACTCTCACGCAAATACACAGGATCACACTAGGATGGGACACCAGTCTGACAGTGGACATTAAAGAGCCCAGAAATACATTATTGTAAACCCCAAATTTGTAGGGGGGTTACATTCTTCCCTGCCTGGAAAAACTTGGTATCTGCATCAAGTCTACACACGCTATAAGATTCTATATAGAAAACATTACACATAAAATACATGCATGTTCTATTGGTATACCGCAAAATAAATCTGATGCAGATACATCAGTAAATAACTGGTTATGACAACAGCATTTCTTTTAATTTTTGCACTTTCAGACTTTATTGTATTTTACCAACATGAAATACAATGGTGGGTACAAACTATTTGCATAAAAAAAGAGTAATAAAGGAAGGGAAGAAATAAAAAACAACATATAATCATGTGCACATACATCCAGTAAAACAGAATATTTCATTTCCTTGAAGGGAATGGAAGCTAGGGAGTAGCAATTGATCAATTCAGTGCCATACAGTTAAAAATATACACAAGAAAGAAAAAAGGTAAAGCATACCGTGATAAATTAGGGTGTAAAGTCAGACCGTGAGGACATTATATACAAAACCCATTTTCTCCATTGGATTTCAAAAGCCACTTGTGATTTATTGATTAAGGCTGATAGTCTCTCCATCCTGTATAAATCTATCATCACTTGTTGCCAGAGCTCCAAGGTAGGGGGCGATCTGGAATACCATTTTTTTGTGATGGCTTTTTTTGGCGCCAGGAGGGCCAGATTTAAAATTTTCTTAGAGGGAGCGTCAGATATTTCCGGAGGGAAGAGGCCAAATAGGAAAAGCTGGGCATTTAGGTTTAGATTCGGGGAAAGTATCTGATGGAGAGCCTCAGTAAGCTGTACAAAAAAAGGCTGAAGGGCCATACACGACCAGAAAATGTGCCCCAGGGTGGCAGGTGAGAATTCACACTGTCTCCAACAGTCAGCCTTAGACTGCTTTAAGTATTTCTGAGTCACAACAGGAGCCTTGAAGTATCTAACAGCCAATTTGCATGCAAAGTCTTTCCATATCCCAGAGCCAACACCTTTATACATATTCTTCAGATAACTATGCCAGTCGGGGGGAGACAGTTCCATTAGCAGGTCCCTCTCCCAGGTCACCCTGATTTTCTCTAGGGGCTGGATTTGGATCTTAGAGAGAGCCCTGTATAGAGTAGAGATCAAGTGAGAAGGGACAGGTCTCCCGTCCACCACAGAAACCAATATAAGCGATAGGTGTGCTGGAGGAGCGTCCTCCCAAGGCAGCCTCCCCAGCGTATTCAGAAAGTTCCTAGTCTGAAAGTATCTAAATCTTTCATTATAAGCAATATTATGTCTTTGGGTCAGTTCTGTAAGGGACAGGATCCTGCCTCCGGGGGTAAAGTGATACACCAGATGCAGGCCCTTCCTGAGCCATCTGATAAACCCCTTGTCTAACTTGCCAGGGAGGAAAGCATCGAGATAGGGGAGGGAGAACAAAGCAGGTCTCCAGATTCTGAGGATTCTGGCTGCTAGGGTTTTATGCCAACATTTGAGTATTGTTTGAGTGTAGGGATTGGCTATATTTTCCACCCTGATCGCAGGAGGAGAGGATAATAAGGTATTATAAATATTACTAAGCTCTGGTTCCTGCAATTCCACAGTTTTCCATCGGGATGAATAGGTCTTATCTAGCCAATACAGAGGCATTCTCAGTTGACAGGTGTAGTAATATAACTTAAAATTTGGTAGAGAGAGACCTCCTGAGTATCTAGGAAGTTGTAGGGTTGTCAGCTTAATGCGGGGCTTATGATTAGCCCAGATAAACGCAGAGATTTTTTTCTGCAAAGTCCTAAAGAAGGCATCCGGTATAAACACAGGCAGGGTTTGGGCTAAGTATAAGAAACGGGGTAGAGTCACCATTCTGTTTGACTCTATACATTGACTAAGGGAGAGAGGGAGGGCTCACCATCTCTCCAGGTCAGAAGAGGTCCTGGCCAGAAAAGAGGAATAGTTAAGCGCAAACAGATCGCATCCCGGAGGCCCTATACGAACCCCAAGGTATTCTATATTATCTAGGTGCCATTTAAAATTATATGCCTGCCTCAAATCCTCCCGAGGGACAAAGTTCCAGGCCAAGACCTCGGTTTTATTTGCATTAATTTTGTAGCCAGAGATAGCACCAAATCTCTCCAGAATGTCCCAAAGGTGGGGGAGAGCTGACTCTGGGTCCGCCAAATATATTAAGAGGTCCTCTGCATACAGAGCCAATTTGTGCTCCGTGGGATGGACCCCTATTCCTATCAGTTCGCCTCTCTGTCTCAGGGCCTGTGCCAGTGGCTCTAGATATATCGCAAATAATAAAGGGGAGAGGGGGCATCCTTGCCTGGTACCTCGTGAAAGGGAAATAGGACTGGAGAAGGAGCCATTTATATGAATATAAGCCCTAGGGAGGGAATACATGGCTTTTATTGAATTAATAACTATCTAGGGTATTCCCACCCTACCCAGCACCTCCCACAGAAAAGGCCATTCGACCCGGTCAAACGCCGACAATTGCATTTCTATACTTTTCACTTTTGAAATGAAGTTTCATAAGAACACATTTTCATAAACATTTTTTCTTAACAGATTAACAAGTTCAAGTAGTTAGACACATCATTCTTACAATTCTGGTCTGTACTACCTCCTGTAGAAACATAGAAACATAGAATTTGATGACAGATAAGGACCGTTTGGCCCACCTAGTCTGCCCATTTCCCTACCTAACGGATAAGCTGCAGATCCTAGTTAACCAACAGCCTACTTACTCCTACCCCCTACTAGAATTGCCTTATGCTTGTCCCATGCATTCTTGAATTCCCTCACTGTTTTTGACTCTATGACCTCCTCAGGAAGGCTGTACACTAATCCACATGACTCAGGGCTTATCCCTATCAGCTATACTGGGGCTGCATGGGGCAGGGTATTAGTATACTGATTAGAAGGCTTTATTATTAGCTTTGAGGTGTCAGAGTAGCTTAGCTATGGAAGAGTTTTCAGAAATGTACACCCCTTTGTGAACTACATTCAATGGGAGGTCTACAGGCCTTCCTGGGGAGTCATAACTGAGGCACATTACAGGCTTTGTGGCTCTTCCAGACTTTCTGGGAGGGGCAGGCACAGACTCGGTCCTTTCAAGATTTGCACTTGGGTTGATCAGTCTCGGCTCATTGCTGTTCAATAAGTCAGTTTCTGATGAAAGGGGTACCTCTGCACTGGCTGGCTGTTTTGGAGTAGAAACACTTTCAGCTTCTTGTTTTGTTAGTTCTGGTTCAGCGGAATTACTTTCATTACTTTGCTATGAAATTCCAGGTTCGTCATCAAGAGGAAATTCCATGGAATTTAAATCACGTACAGTAACATATCACTAATACTTTCAACATCATTATTTTCATTAACATCATTGTCCATAATACTATTGGAATAATTGGTTGCAGGTAGTTCTGAACTATCTGGTATGTCACCAGTTGAGTTTCCTAGGTCTGGTTCTTTTTGCTCAGTATGTAATCTGGGTCTCGGGCGACGGGGAGGTTAGCAAGAAAGATTGTCCGAAGCCTGTTAGTTGGGCTTTACCTTGCCTGCATCTTCTGGGAAATGGCCCTTACATTGCGTATGTCCATCCTTCCCACAATGATAGCAGAACACCATGTCCCTATTTAAAGACTTCCTTTTGATGAACCCACTAGAAGTCTTTTGTTGCCACCTACATATGGTCATGACTGCGTCACACAACTGGGCAAACCGAGCCTCCAGCTTGCCCAATTCGACTTCCCATGAGAGGAGTGAGGCATCTTCTGCAGGGGTCGCTGTCTCCTGGCTAGAGCACTTGAGTGGGGCACTTTCCTTAGCTGCAGTTTGTCCTGGAACTGGCTCCACAGGGTCATCTCCATCGGTTTGGCATTCGGCCCTCCTCATTGCCCGCATTAGCTCAACAAAGGAAGAAGCACCCTCTACACATTTTTATTTTTATTTATTTAGTTTTTGTTGACCGGGTAAGTGCACTAGACAAATGCTGCCTATTTTCAGGCACGACCCAGTGGAGGGGGATACAGATGAATGCCAACTGACCTTGAACCAGATTAAGCTGTTGGTGGTATTTTTAGTGAATGAGGGAAATTTGGCCAGGACACTGGGGAAATTCCCCTACTGTTGGCCAGTAAGGGGACAGGCTATCAGCAAGATGGCCACTCGGAGCAGGGCATTGGAGGGAGAAGTTGCTAGTACAGTGGGAGTGCTTGCCTCTTCTCCCACTGTGGCTCTACAAGAGGCAAAATGAGTGGATTTACCAGGATTTGAATCCGAGGATGAATTTCACCAGACTCCGATTTCTATGGAGGAAATGGAGCTCATTGATACTACAGTTGCAAAGGACTGTTCCGTCTCGATTCCAGTCAGCACTGAAGTCGTGCAAGTAAGCGCTACAACTTGCAAGCTGATCACAGAGTCTGCAAAGCTGCATCTCCTGGAATCATGCCCTGTCATTATCGGAGGAATTTCTGACAGCACCTCAGCTGAGGAGAAACACTTTGAACAGCACGCGGGGCTTGGTGAGTCCATGAGTTTCTCTACTGCTGCTGCTTCTTCCACTGTTAGAGATAACATTGCATTACAAACTGAACTGTGTGATACTGCTCCCACACAAATGGCTGGCAGTGTTTTTGTTAAATCAAGCTAGTGCCTAAAGCCGAAGTATGTGGGGCAGGAGAAACCGGCTAGCGCAAGGTCCTCAGCGCTTCAACATGCATCTACTGCACTCCCTTCTACTATTGATTTCCCCTCTAATCTTAGCGCTCCATTCAGCAAATCTGCTGGGTTTGTGTACAAAAAGCCAGCTGTGGTAGAGTCGGCAGCTCTCCCTGATATAACTTATCAAACTGCAATGGAACCTCAGCATGGAGTTACAGAATTTTTCTTTCAGGATGCGCTTCACAACGCTGGGGGTAGTAAAAATGTTTCAAATATGCCTGATAATTCTGATTCTATTCATTGCTCTGTGCCTTCTCCTAACTTGTCTGAAGGCCCCTGGATGCCAGGAAAGGCCTTGGTACGGGCAGGTTGGAAACGAGGCCCTTCAGGTGTTTGGCTACCTGACCCTGACTGGGACTCAGACTTTAAACTTACACAAAACCCCCCTACATGGAAGCCAGGCTCCAACTCTAAACTGAGCATTTGCATTGAATTACAGCAAGCTGAAATACCACCTTCCCCTTTTGTTCCCCCAGCACCTCAAGCCCTGCAGGATACAGCTTCTAAGGGTACTTCACCTACCAATCCTCCAAGTTTAGGGGCCTCTAAACCACCTCAGCAAAGACCTTCGATGTCCGAACTTTTTTCAACTACTAAAAGGGAAGCAGCCCCACTGAGGAATGCTGTACGAATTCGGTATAAAGGAGGGTTGGACTCTAGACCTGACAGATATTATGTTGGGAAAACTTTAATTAAAGACTCTTTGCATTTTTCTCCCAAAGATGTTTATGCATTTATTAACATTTCAGGAGAAGATAATTTTGACATTAGTTTCAGGACCTCATACGCTTTAGACTTGTTTTGGGAAAGGTATGGGCAGGTCACATTCTCTCCCACATGGACCCTCTTTCTGGTAATCCCCTTTATTAAACCATAGATTAAATCTGTGATGGTGATGTTTCGGAATGAGGGTGTCCATGTGGAAGACATTACATTTTGGCTTTCTCAGAAATGCGAAGTATTAAGTTCCCCTGAATGCATTTTGGATTCAGAGCAATTCAGGATAGGTGGGTGGAAATATAAAGTTAAGCTGAGGCAATCTGACTCTGGTATTGAGCACATCCCAAACTCCTTTTTGTTGGGGAGGGATCGAGGAGTTTGCTTATATGGAGGGCAGCCTCAGGCTTGTTATAAGTGCGGACCCAGAACCCACTTGTCAAGTGTGTGCGACCAGCCCAGGTATGACAATTGCGGGGAAGTAGGTCATGTCACCATGCAATGCACAAATCACACTAGATGTGATTTGTGTGAGAAATATGGGCACGTGTTTAGGGATTGCCCTTGGGCAGCAAAAACTAAAGCAACCTGCATCAGTCCTGACCTACTGATCCAGAAAGCTCAAGACTCTGCTGATTCTCTACCCCCCTCCCCCCTCTCCTCTTCCTGTAGTGACAGAGCAGCTTCCTCAGGAAGTTTCCCCTCCTGCACCTTCCTCCCCAGGACCTACAGAACAGACCAATTGCATTACCCCACAAGCTTTACTGAAAGAAGGGAAGGGCATGGTTCCTTTGGTACCTGAAGAGCTGGTACCGGTCTGTTATACTGACCCAGTTTCTTTAGGCCCTGATGGTGTCTTTATAGCCCCTCCATCTCCACTGCCTAGATGGAGAGCTTCTAGGAATTTGCAATCAAAATCCCCCCCGCTCCTGTTCCAGTAGAATCAAACTCCTATGCTGCTTTGTTTACTCCTTCGGGGGAAACAGACATGGAAGTTGGGGATTCTGTCTCAGAAATCCTCTTTTTCTATCTCTTCCCAACCCTTGAATAATTACAAGGAAAAGAAAAAGAAAAAAGCAAAAAATAAAATCTAGGGCTTCTTCTTAAAACTTTGAAATGCAGTTTACTTGGGGTTCCTTGAACACACGTAGTCTACTAAACAATACTGAAAGGCAGGCTCTTTTTCAATACATCCATGACTCCAAGATTACAGTTAGTTTTTTACAAGAGACAGGGATGTTTTTTATAGAGCAACTGTACACCTTTAAGAGAGATTGGCCTTGGGGTCGTTCAGAACTGATGGTGCTGATGGTATTGGCATTCTTTTTCATTCCTTTAACTTTTCCCTACATAAACTGGTAGACCTCATTCCCGGTAGGGTTTTAATTTTAGATGGTAAATGGCACAACACCTGCTATAGATTCATAAACATTTACAAGCCACAGACAAAGGCTGATAGAGTGAAGTGTATGAGAGCCATACATCCCTATTTATTTACCTCCTTGACTATTCTATAATAATAATAATAATTTTATTTATATAGCGCCTTTCACTATATCAAGGCGCTGAACAGATCAATAAAAACATCAACACACAATACAAACCACAAAACCATAAAAATTATAAAATATGTTCTAGAAGCATAATAAATTACAATAAAATTTCACACACTAGACAGTGCATTTAACTTTCCGGGAAGGCCATTCTCCAAAGATAGGTTTTCAGTTCCTTCTTAAAAATCTCCACGGAGGAGCATTCCCATAACCGGCATGGCAGAGAGTTCCAAAGAGTGGGTGCGGCATGAAAAAATGCTCTCCTGCCAGAGGATTTCAAACTCACTCTTGGAATCTCTAACAACCCCATGTCAGCCAAGCAGAGTGATCGGCTAGGGCAGTAAGGAACCAGAAGGTCTTTCAGATAGGACAGACCCTGGTCGTGAAGGGCTTTGAAAATCAATAAAATGACTTTAAAGGTGATCCGCCACTGTAGTGGGAGCCAGTGCAGCTCGCGCAGCACCGGGGTAATGTGACAGGACCTACTTGTCCCAGTCAAAACCCGGGCTGCCGCATTCTGCACGAGCTGTAGACAGCGGATTTAAACCCCAGAAAGCCCAAAGTAGAGGGCGTTGCAGTAGTCGAGGCGCGAGGACACAAAAGCGTGGACCAATGTTGGCAGAGAGTCAGACGGAACAAGGTGCTTAACCCGGGCAATATTCCTAAGATGGTAAAAGGAAGTCTTGACGACGGCTGACACCTGGGATTGAAAAGTCAGCCTATCGTCAAGAATCACCTCAAGGTTGTGCACCCGTTCAGAGGCCAGAAGCGACACACTGCCGAGAAAAATTCCAGACGGCGCACCAGCACACGACCTCTCAATCTGACCACCCGGGTCCACAATCAAAACCTCAGTTTTCTCCGAGTTCAACTTTAGCCAACTAGAATCCATCCAGTCTTGGATCTCCCCCAGACAGTTATTAAATACCGAGAGAGCTCCATCCTGGTCGGGTGCAAAAGACAGGTATAGCTGAGTATCATCTGCATAGCAGTGAAACCTCAGCCCACACCATCTTATAATGTTTCCGAGGGGCAGCATGTACACTGCAAATAACATGGGTGACAGCACGGAACCCTGAAGCACTCCACACAACAAAGAGACTGGGCCGGAGGAAAAAATGCACGACACAACTCTTTGTGATCTCCCAGTGAGGAATGACTCGAACCATTTAAGAACGGTTTCAGACATTCCACAAATTTGCCCCAGGCTTGCTAGCAACACCATGTGATCCACAGTATCAAAAGCTGAAGAGAGATCAAGGAGAACCAGGATAGAAGCGTCTCCTTTGATCTCTACGCCTCAGAAAGATCATTTGCACCAACCAGCGCAGTCTTGGTACTGTGTCTTTTGCGGAAACCAGACTGGAAGGATTCAGAGATATTATGGATGGTTAAATGGTCATCCAATTGAGCAGCTATGACCTTTTCAATAACCTTCCCAATAAAGGGAAGGTTAAAGATGGGTCGATAGCTGGAAAAACAATCTGGGTCCAAGGAAGCTTTTTTCAAGAGAGGTGTCACCACCGCCTCTTTCAGGGAGCTAGGAAACTCACCCGACTCCAAGGAGCACCAGACAATTTGCACCAGAACTGGAACTATGATGTCTACACAACCCAGAATTAGGGTAGTAGGTCCAGGATCCAAGCTGCAGCTTGTGGGGTGCACACTGTGGATGATCCTCATAATATCCATGAACTCAGGTCTACAAAAGGAACTCCAGGAGGCGAGGTCTTGTGCTCTGCGCACCTCCCACATCACCCTTAGAGGTTGCTGGACACAAGTCCAGCCCTGATGTCAACCACCTTAGTTGCAAAGTATCGAGCAAGCCATCGCACTCAATTTGCAGAAAGGCTTTCCGAACTTGCAGACAGGCTGGGTTGCACAGTCTGTCTACAGTTCGAACAGCTGAGCCAGTCGATTCTGAGCAACTGCAATCTCCCTGGACAGGAATTCTGCCTTCTTATGGGTGATTGCAGATTGATAACTAGTATAATGTTCAATCAATCTAAGATGGTTGGCATCAAGGGTGGACTTGCAACAGCAACGCTCTAACCTTCGCCCTTGTCTCCGCATCTCCCTCAGAGTCCCATCAAACCAAGGGGCCCTGGGGTGACGGGAAAGAGGGCGCTCATGAACAGGAGCAATAGAATCCAGGGCAACTGCAATGGCCTCATTATAGGCCCGTATGAGCGCCTCTGGACTACTGCCCACCAACACGAGGGATGATAGGTCAAGTACCGCTGCCAGGCCTTGTGGGGTAACGTTCCGTAATGGGCGGTACCTGACCATCTCCACAGGGGCTGGCCTTCTCAGGGGGGTGCAAAAATTGAACCTCACAATGTGGTGGTCAGACCAAACGACTGGTTACACCCCCATATCGGATGCATCAATCCCAAGAAGGAAGACCAAGTCAAGAGAGTGTCCAGATTTATGTGTAGCAGTGGAAACCACCTGTGTAAGGCCCAAAGAAGACATTAGTTGGAGGAAGTGTTTACCAAATTGTGAGAGTTCATCGTTGACCCAGGCGTTAAAGTCACCTAGCACCATCAATCTGGGTGACTCAAATGACGTATCAACGAAATCCTACTTCCTGTAAGAAACATTTCCCATCTCCGGGTGGATGGTAGATAAGAACGATTCGAACGCCTACACCTGCTACAACTGTGCACTCAAAGGACTCGGCCTCACCCACTACCACATTCGAGAGGCCCAATTCAGTCTTAAAACAGACTGTAACCCCCCCGCCCCTGTGGTCCAGTCTCGCGCTGTGTAACACCGAGTACCCAGCTGGAGTCATGGCCTCCACTATAGGTCCAGAATTTTCATCCAGCCAGGTCTTGGTGATGCAAGCCAGATCAGCCATGCCAATAAGGTTGGCAATAATAGCAGTTTTATTCCTAACAGGTCTGGCATTGCATAACACCGCCCGAGTTGGACAAACCTCGGAGGTTGTCGGGCCCATCTGCCTACTGTAATCAGTAGTGCCCTTGGGTATGGAAACCAGACAGGGCGGACCCCGCTCTGGATTCCATTTCACCCCAGGGCACCTTCTGGACTTAATAACCCCAACACGGTGACTCCACTCATTCCCCCACCCCTGTTCACGCACCCACACCCCCTCGCCCTCCGACGGGCAATCCCCAATGCCCTACAATGCTGATACGTCTTGAACTGCAAGGGAGGAGTGCAGAAGGGGTGGAGGGCATGAAGAGAGGAGGGGGAATAACGCACCACTGTGGAGGAGGAAGGCCAGCACATGACGCTGCTTACCCAAATTAAACAATAAAATAAAAATAAACCCACCACCAAAATTATTCAAAACAAAAAACCTCACTAACTACCTAAAACTAACAAATTAAATCAATAAATTATAACAAAAACACACACAAAAAAATAAATTAAAACAAAACAAAACAGACCCTTCCTACCCTTCCTTCCTATGGGGAGGTGACTTTAATTGCAGCCTACCAGGTTTGGTATAGCAGACGAAGAAAACCTATTGTGATTCGCATGCATTAGCCTCAATAATTAAGACGGCAAGCCTGTTCAACTGTCTCACCTATCTCTCAAAAGGTCCCATTTTTTAATTTTCCAAAGGTAAATTGCATTCTTTAATTGATTATATGTTTGTTTCTCCATCAGTACATATTCAGGGCTTTCAGATGAAGCCCATAGAGTTTTCAGATCACCTGTTACTGTTATGCTCTTTTGGCACTGAAGGCCTAGGACGTGGTAGGAATGGAAGGTGGAAACTTACTATTTCCTCCTTGGACTCCCCTCTGGTTATTTTTGGGGTACAAATGCTTTTGCAGGCTTGTCTCTCAGTAGCTTTTTTATATACTGATTTAGGGGCCTGGTGGATAGATAATAAAACATTTCTTCAGAAATGGTTTAAACATCAACGAGTGGTTGCGAAAGACTCTAATTTTATGACGTATTTGTCCTTGAGACAACAGTTACAGAGGCTAATTTCGATTTCTTATGTTTCAAAACTCGACTACTCAGACCAGATTAGTGTTCTTAAAAATTCCATGAAAACCTTTCAATATGACAGAGCTAAGACATTGCAAGCCATTTTTACAAATGGCACCCAAAAAAAAACCATTGGTGACCCATTTGAGGCCAGCAAATCTTTGAAAGACTCCTCTATTATTGATTTTTTTGTTGCTCCTGATGGTTCCAAAGCAACAACCTTGGCTCAACTCCGGGAGGCTATTAGGCAGCATTTTCAGACTTTAGAACCTGAATCACCAATTTTAGGAGCAGATCTCGAAAAGTTTCTAAAATCTGTTAATTTACCCTCTGTACCGGTAGAGACCCTTAAAGTATTAGGACCAGTCACTATCGAAGAAATTACAACAGTAATCCAAAAACTGAAACCCAACATTTCACCAAGGCTGGACGGGTTACCCAGTCACCTCTATAAAAGCTTTGTTAAAGAATTCAGTCAATGCCTACAACTGTTGTTTCACTTTTTTATGGATACCAATACTGTGTTTCCTTTCTTCACTGAAGGGTTATTGATATATTTATTTAAATCTGGGGATAGGAACAACATTAAAAACTGGAGGCCAATTATCCTTTTAAATACAGACTAAAAGATATTTACCAATATTTTAAACGAGCGGCTTAAACAATATGCAAAACTAGTCATATCCCCATATCAATTTTGTGGAATCCCCGAAAGGAGAATTCAATCTGCTTTAATGATTATACGAGATACCATAGAATATTTTTCACTTAGTGGCATATCTGGTTGCATGATTTCTGCAGACTTAGAGAAGGCTTTTGATAGGGTTCATCTTCCCTTTCTTTTTCTAGTTTTAGAAAAATATGGAATCCCTAAGCAAATGGTTAAACGTATCACATCTATCTATCGGCATAACATAGATTACCTTTTTCTCCAGGGGAATGTTGCTGACAGTATTCACTTAGTCACCGGGGTTAGACAAGGTTGCCCCTTAAGCCCCCTTTTATATGTTTTTTCCCTTGATCCCCTTTTACAGTTTATGGTTCAGTCTCAACACTGGATAGGTATTGGTGTTGTGGCTGCTTCTCCACTTTATGTACAAGCTTATGCTGATGACTTAATTTCATATTTTGTTGATTATACTCAGGTTCACTATTTTTTGGAGGTTTTTTTCACTTTTCTCAGCAGCTTCCAATTCACAGTTGAACCTTCAGAAGACCAGAGGTCTATTTATTGGGGCATCAGGCCCAACTGAAATAATTCAAGATGGGATCTGTGTTTCCCGCAATCCTTTAAAAAATTTGTATGCTCCTGTTTGGCCCCCAAAACCTGCCAATGGAGAACTGGGAACTAGTTCTTGGAAAAGTTGAAAACAAGGTTAATAGATGGAAACACGGGAAAGTTTCAAAGCTTAAAAGGATACATATTCTAAAACAATTCATTATTCCTTGTTTACAACATCTTGCTATGATTTTTCCATTTCCTTCTCGGCTAGAGACGAAGTTGTACAGTTTATTTTTTCAGATGCTGTGGGGGAATCGGTTAAATCCTGTCAAATGACAGTATACGTATTTAGATAAGAAATCTGGTGGTTTAGGCATGCTGGATCCTGTTGTATTTGTGCATTCGCTCTTTTTCACAAATACCCTTAAATCCAGGTTAACACACACGGATAGTATTTGTAAGGGATGGGTGGTTAAAGCGTTAGGTAATTATTTTAAAATATGGCTCAATTTGGCCCCAAGGTTGAATCCTCATATCAATATCCCCATTTATTTTAAACCTGCTGTCCAGAAGTTGTTCAAATGGCAAATAACAAGGACCGTGATTTTAAATAATACCACACAATCCATGTACAGGTTAATTATTGGGTTGATTTACCCACAAGCGCCTTGTTTGAAAAGCTGTCCCTCTGCTTTGAACTCTAGGGTACTGGCCCAGCTCAATAATTCCAGACTCCCTGCATCACAATGGGAAACACAGTGGCTTATAGTATACGGGCGCTTGAACGTTAGGGGTAATGCCAAATATAAAGCCAAGGAAGAAAGAAACTGTCCTTATAATGAATGTATTAACATGGAAGAATCCATGGAACATTTTTTCCTTCACTGTTCTTATGCTAGGGGTTTGTGGCATTATCTAGTAAGAAAATGGAACTTAAAATGGCTTACAAATCTACCCTATGATATGTTAGTTTAGGAGTTTATCCTCCTAGGTTTAACCCCTTTTTATGATAGTACCCTAATATTATTCTTTAGTTGTGTACGGTACTATTTATGGCAATCAAGATGCCAATGGGTAATCTATCAAAATAAAATGTCTTATGACTGTTATGAACATTTAGTAACTAATGAACTCTCAAGGATTTATTTATAGGAATCAAAAACGTTTACTTCACGTACAGTTTCAAAATGGTGGAAGGGGTTCACTCACTTTATAAAATTTAAATAAGTTTCCTATCTGTATAGCAATTAATGATTGTTTCACTGTAATTCTTGTGCCTGTATATTTTCGGTAATATAATGTGCTTTTCTTTGTATTTTTTTTCTGTACTTCATCTTTTGAACCACTGAGTTGTTTATTTATGTCTCTATTTCACAATAAAAACTCCCCTACTCTTTTCGATAAGTGCCATGGGATCTTTAACATCCACCTGAACTACCACCAATCCAGGCAGATGGGACTTCGGTTTAACATCTCGTCCGAAAGATGGCACCTCAGAAGTGCAGCACCCCTCTCATGCTGCACTACAGTGTCAGTACTATGATATTAACCCAAGTGCCAGATGTGGGAACTGAACCCACAGCCCTCTGATCTCCCATCCTCAGAGGCAAGTGTGCTACCTACTGAGCCACTGACACTGACATTGCTGCATGTGTATCTGAAGCATGATGAAACTAGGATCCTCCAAGATGAAAACATGATCCATCCTAACTTGTCTAGGTCTTGGGATGCAACCCCTCCTCAGTCGGATTTTTTTCAACAAAATGTGTTCTATTCTCATCAGGTAGGCTGAGAGCAATTCCTCCTTGTGTTGACCCATAGCCTTGAACTCCCACTGAAGCTAACACACATTCTCACGGGGGTCGAAAACAGAGGTTACGGCATCCAAGTACTGCTGCATGGAGGCAGTAGACCCAGTAGATTGAAGACCCCAGATGATGTTCAAAGCGGGTCTCTGAAGGGTCACTATAATCTCCAACCACTTTTGCTCCTTGGTTCTGGGCCATCTAGCTAGCATCCAGGCAGCATGCGCACTCCATGTTTCTCAGCCCTTTTCTTCATTAGGGGTGGGAATAGCTAAAAAAAAATACCCTCCATGGTGGGGGACAATGGGGGAAATGCTAAGCACTGGCTGTAGGAAACTCTTTGCCACCAAATGTTCTTGACTAACGGGCATTTAATGCTTTGGCTACCAGGGGGTGCTAATCCCAGAGATGCTTCCAAGATGTAACCCCTAGATGGCACTATTCTAAGGGCTACAACCCCTGCCTGTATGACTGTACACAGGTTGAGGGGCCTGAGTTCTCTAATAAGGTGCCTCCACCCAGAGAAATGGTGTTGGGGTTGCTTATCTGCTCTGGTATAGCCCTCTGGGAAGCTATAACCACCCACCAACCCTCCTAGAAGTGGCCTAGTATATAACACCATGGTAAATTCACAATCAGTATGAAGCAGTAATAATGTGCTCACACCTTTCTCACTTACCACCAGGGATGAACCTTCAGCAATCTCCCTGGAGACCCCCCGTAAAGTAAGGTTAGCAATACATTTGCACACGGTAAATGCAGTAACCCAACTGATAATATGCACACTAGTCAGGTTAGATGTGAAGAAGACAATCAGGTTTATTAAGGGGGAGTGAACAAGGAAGGGACATGAATCTAGCCAAATGATTTGTATTCTGGTTTGAATCAGGCTTTTCTGGCATGCACGTGAAGTCCCAAATATACAGTTCAACAACACTGGGTACCCAGAATGTTATGCAGGCTAGCCTGAAGTGTTGCCCGAGGGTGGCCAGCATTACAGCTGATGATGGGACCCTTGATGACAGGAAAAGCAGTTAGCATGCACAATACCCAAGTTATTTGTACTCTAACACAGTTGGCTCAGTCCTTTGCAAAACCCAATAAATGAAGACATTTAGATGTTACCACAATGATTTAAGCTTTTGTTGCAGGGAGTTACCCTGATTTGCACTCGCACTACCAGGAATCTGCAGTAGAGCAGGCGATATGGATACCTTGTGATGAGTACAGGGAAACTTGGGGGGGAGGGCTGACATGACACACCTCTTCTTCACGGCCTTTCCTTCAGGTAGCTGCAACCTGCATGTTGCTGCTGCACAGGGGCTGGATCCCCAAGCTGGTCTCTCGCCGTGACAGTCTCTGGTGGTGGAGTAGCGGCCTAGGCCTAAATGGTAGGACCCAGGCAGGATGATCAGTGTGGCAAAGTTCGTGATCTTCTGCTGGTGAAGCCTCCAGCTGGCGTAACAGGTTCTTTCGTGGTGGACCAGATCTCAACCCACGAAACACTTTCAGCACATTTAAATCGATAACTACTTCTGAAAACAGTTCGGATACAGTCTGGTTGCAAATCAACAGCTTCACTGCGCAAACCTCTCGATCCAAGTATACTTCACACACAAGCTGGGCCAATCACTTCAGGAGCAAGTCTTTGGTCCAAATCGTAAGTTGCACTAACAAACTTCTTCTCTTCTGCCGCACTTCAAGACTGGAATTGAACAATTCTGACTTTTGCAATCAGACAGTTCAATGCAGGAGAAAGTGGCAGGAGGCAAGTTCTGCCTCTTCCCGCCAACTCCCCTACGCTCCTTCTGGGAGCAGCTGCTCGAAAGCTCGAGCTGTTCATGCTTCAACCTCCAACTCTAATTGATTCACTCTCTCATGGCACACAGGGCATTTTCCTTGATAATCCAAAGGTTTGGTTGGCTGAAAGAGCTGTCAGTCACAGTAAGGGCTCCCCCTCCAGGTCCATTTAGGCACCAACAGTAAAACTACAAAAACTACAGTTTGCCTTCCCACAAGACCCCATGGCGCAGGATCCATTTTAGGCCCATGGAGTCTAATTGGTCCAATTACTGAAAGTCTCAGACGTATCATGGTGGCTTCCATCCAAATTAATGAACTGCAACCAAAGCAGGGTAGACAAACATCTCTGTTTCTAATATAACAACAGGTAAACAGTAAATAAGCAGAGTTCCTACTTAGGCTCCCTCTGCGCAAGTAGCGACTGCAGATTGGAGCAAATCAACTTACTGACTGGCTGTCTGCAAGCCCTAAATCACTCGGCCCCAGCACAGACCATTTCCTAAACACAGATTAGCTATTCTCTTAAAGGGACAGGTGCAGAGGCTTACTATGTCACTCTCACGCAAATACACAGGCTCACACTAGGACGGGACATCAGTCTGACAGTAGGCATTAAAGAGCCCAGAAAGACATTATAACAAACCCCAAATTTGTAGGAGGGTTGCATAGAGATCTAGGTAAGCTTGAGGAGTGGTCCAGAAAGTGGCAAATAAGTTTTAATGCAACAAAATGCAAAATCATGCACTTGGGGCATAGAAACCCAGGGTAAGAGTACAAAATGGGGAGAGTGGTACTGGCAACCACCAAACAGGAAAGAGACCTGCGTGTTATCATATCTGATGACATAAAGGTGGCCAAACAGTGTGACAAGGCAGTGGGGTGAGCCAGTGGGATGCTAGGGTGCACAGGGAGGGGTATAGCCACCAGAAAGAAGGAGGTGGTGATACCACTGTATAAATCACTGGTGGGACCCCACCTAGAGTACTGTGTTCAGTTCTAGAGTCCTCATCTCTGAAAGGACATTGACAGAGTTGAGGCAGTTCAGAGGAGGGCAACTTAAATGGTGCGAGATCTGCATCAAAGGCCCTATGAGGAGAGACTGAAGGACGTCAATATGTACAGACTGGAGGAAAGGAGGGAGAGAGGGGATAGAAACATAGAAACATAGACTCTGATGGCAGATAAGGACCGCTGGGCCCACCTAGTCTGCCCATTTCCCTACCTAATGGATAAGCTACAGATCCTAGTTAACTAACAGCTTACTTCCTCCTACCCCCCCACTAGAATTGCTTTATGTCTGTACCATGCATTCTTGAATCCCCTCACTGTTTTTGACTCTACGACCTCCTCAGGAAGGCTGTTCCATGCACCTACAACTCTCTGTGTGAAAAAATACTTCCTCACATTACCTCTGAGCCATCCCTCCTCTATCTTCAAATTGTTCCCCCTTGTTCTTGCACATCTCTTTTTCCGAAAGATGCTACCCTCTTGGACTTTGTTGATTCCCTTGAGGTATTTGAAAGTTTCTATCATGTCCCCACTCTCCCTCCTTTCCTCGAGGCTATACATCTTAAGCTCCTTTAGTCTTTCTTCATATGTCTCCTGGTGCAGACTCTGCATCATTTTGGTTGCCCTCCTCTGGACAGCCTCCACC
The DNA here is from genome assembly GCA_016271365.2 of Neoceratodus forsteri. NCBI lineage: Eukaryota > Metazoa > Chordata > Ceratodontiformes > Ceratodontidae > Neoceratodus > Neoceratodus forsteri. The sequence continues at coordinate 84,876,328 of JADMNL010000034.1, forward strand.
CTATCTATGTCTTTGTGGAGGTGGGGTCTCCAGAACTGTACACAGTACTCCAGATGTGGTCTTACCAACTGTCTGTACAGAGGGACAACAACTTCCTGTTTTCTACTGGTGATGCCTCTCCCTATGCATCCCAGTATCCCCCCAGCCCTCCCTACTGCCTTCTCACATTGCTTGCCCACCTTTAGGTTATCTGATATGATAGAGACTTTCAAATACCTCAAGGGTATGAATAAGGTTCAAGAGGGAAGGTTTTTTCAGAGGAGAGGATGTACAAGAACAAGAGATCATGCAATGAAGCTGGAGGGGGTAGAATCAGGGGAAATGTGAGGAAACACTTCTTCATGGAAAGGGTGGTGAATGCCTGGAACAACCTCCCTGCGGAGGTGGTGGGAACACAAACTGTAATGAGGTTTAAGAAGGCATGGGATAGGTATAAAGGAACCTTAGAAGTGGGGGGGGGTAAAGCCTGAGATCAAGTAGGGTCAATGGTACGGCAGTAGGTAGGGAACATGAGCAGACTAGGTGGGCCAAATTGTCCTTATCTGCCATCAAATTCTGTTTCTATGGTTCTATGGCCCTCATTTTACCCCTCAGAACCCCTCTGTCCATACCTCTCAACTGTCCCACATTAGGAAGGATATCCCCCATTTTACCCTTCAAAACCTCAGAGGGGCTCTGAGGGTTTAAACTGAGAGACGTCATTCCTAAATGTGGGGCAGCTACATAGAAACATAGAATTTGATGGCAGATAAGGACCACTTGGCCCATCCAGTCTGCTCATTTCCAGTTATGAGATACAGGTGAGAAGTATGGCTGAAACCATCTAGTTAAAGGTCAGTTTACATAGTAACATAGTCATTTATGGTCTGAAGGGACTCTAGGTCCATCATGTCCTGCTTCATAAGCAGGAATGAAAAAGGAGTCTGTGAAGACACGTATACACCCTGTCAGTTGTTTATATGTTAAAGGACTGACTTTATGTTCCAGGCTCCCAATGCATTATGGACTTGGAAGAACACTACCAGCTATAAACGTAAAATCAAAAACTAATGAGTTCAGTCGCTTTCTTCTGTTTACATGTACTTTTCGGCTCAACATGTTCTGGCTGATTTATAATCTTTAATATTCTACACCCAGATGGCTGGGATGGGATACATACACTGTCCATTAATCAACTTAGTGTCAACTCTTTGTCAACAGCTTCTTCTATCCAAAAGCCGCAGACAGGTTGTGACAACTCTTCTACGGAACTGTTTTGTACGAGACAATGCCAGGCGGTAGACTCACAGTTTATTAGTTATAGAGTCATGTCGGCTTGGTATGTTCAAAAACAATACATGCTGTATTAAGGTTAGAACTGAGTAACCACTTGTCATTTTCTGTTTTACGTCCTGTGTAAGGTAAAGCAACATCGCCCACATGCCCCCAATCCTGAAGACCAGGGACTGTGATTAGATGAACTGGTTTCTTGTCTTTAGAGACCCAGATCTAAGTTACAGAGGAACATAATATCTGATGGATGTCATTGAGCCAACAGTGCATCCAGTTTGTCCTCTGCCCTCACAGCATTCACAAGCATGCCACATCAGCATGTGGCAAACTGGCCGTCCCGCTGGTGCAGGGTTAGCAGTACCGCTTGTGGTGCTGATCACCCGGGTTCAGGAATGAGCCCAGAGCATCGGATGGTCAGCCAGGGAAGGAGGTTGAGTGCCTGTCAGACACCTATCTTCCTCTGAGGTGGGAGGGTCATGGCAGTTGGCAGTGGCCCAACCCCTGGCATTGGCTGGGGATCAGTGAGCCAGAGACAGCACAAGCAAGGGGTTTGGAGGGGCAGCAGACATCAGTGCATCAGACGTGGGAGCATGCCTGATGTCAACAGGATGTCATTGCACATTCTCCCCTCCAGGGAGGAACTCAGGGCAGAAAATGGCTGTTGGATGGGAGGGTGATGCTGTTCCTGCTCACCACATCCTCTGCCAGACCAGACCTGCTGAGGCTTGGCTGCCCCAGGCCTTCACTTCTGCCTGTGACCAACCAGACAGAGTGGAGAGTTAAGCCATGGCACTGAAGGCAACTCCACCTTGGTGGGGGAGGGCAAGCTTAGGGGGCCACCAGGTGTGTCAGGGGTGGACCAGGAGAGGTCAAGAGCCAAGAGCAGGAGGATCTCAGCCAGATGGGATAAGTGCACAGGGAACTAGCCAAAAGAAGTCCCATCCAATGGAAGAGAGAAGGGATAAAAAAGGATTAAAAAAAAAATGCGGAGAATTGTTCCCTGCCCTTGATTGGTCAGATTGTATATCCAGTGATATTCTGCCCCAGTAGAAACTTATGTGGCCGACTGGCCTGTCAGTGCAGCGGAAGCACTACCGCTCATGACACCATGACCTGGGTTCGGGAAGAAGTCCGAGTCATCACAGAGCCAGCAGGGGGAGGAGGGGGCATGATCATCCCAGAGCACGCCCTCCTCCTTGAGAGGGAGAATTCACAGAAGCCATCCCCAATATGCAGGCCTTGCATCACTAACTGAGGCTTTCACTTCAGTAATGAGCAGGTTTCCAATGGGGGGTCCTACCCAGCCTGATGGTCCCGACTTAGAGGAGCTACATCAGGGAGGAACAGGAGGTGGGGGCAGTCCAGAAGAAGGTGGGAGCTGAGGCTGGGAGTGGAAGCACAGTTGAACTAGGGCTAACTGGGTGAAAGGGAGAGTGAAGCACGCTACATAAAAAAATAAACTTTTTTGTCTTAATTGTTTACATCAACCCCACCTCAAGAACCGGAGTCAGCACAGCCACTCTTTTCCTTCAGCCACAGGGCAGGTGTGTGGCTTCCATAACAGGTGATGCCAATGCCACTCCTTCATAAACTGTAGCTTGGGTAGGGGATGCTGAGAAGCCTGTGCTGTCACTGTTGGGAAGATGGGCACCACTCCTCTGCCATGTGTGTGCTCCTAGCTGACTCAGTATGCAATTCTGACAAAGTTATTTAATTTATTCCTGGATACAGCGGGGGTTCAGAATGACTGGAGGACGGTGAACGTAGTACCGATTTATCAGGGGGGCTGCAGGGAGGAGGCAAGGAATTACCGCCATGTCAGCCTCACATCAGTGGTGGGTTAGGTGATGGAGGTGTTAATAAAGGAAAGATTGGTAAAGTACTTAATGGACAATAAACGATTAGATGAAAAGCAACATGGCTTCACTAGGGGAGATCTTGGGGCAGTTAATGTGGCCGGCTCTACGATGCCAGTTTGACAACCCTTTTGTTGACTGGCATCTCGTCGACAGGAATCATGTTGACCACAAGTTGCAGTTTGCATGATTCTGTGTGTCTCCCAGCCCTTTTTTTTTAATCGGGGCCTTGCCTCTCAACCAGTGAGGTCTCTGCCCCCACCTCACCCCCATCTTTAGGATTATCAACCCAGTCAGAGTTGATTCGGTAGTGGGCAGGACCTGAGACAGTGTGGCCCTGTCTCGGGCACACCAACACAGCAACCTGTTGGAAAAGTGTCAATTTTGTCAACTGGGTTGTAGTTTGCTGTGTTGGTGTCACCATACGTGGGGCATACCGATATGGCCTACCTTTACTTCAGTAAGGCCTTTGACTATGTGTTCCTCACCGTATGTTGGAAATAAGACAGAGAGCCTGGGGGTGGGACAGAAAATAACTAGATGGGTGGAAAACTGGCTGAATGACAGAAGTCAGAGGGTGGTGGTAAATGGTGTACATTCTAGGATAACGAGGGTGACGAGCAGTGTTCCTCAGGGGTCAGCACTGAGACTAATCCTTTTTAATATATACCAGTGATATATCAGTGAGACTTGAAGGGAAAGTGTGTCTGTTTGCAGATAATGCAAAGTTATATAATAGGGTTGACATAGCAGGAGGGGTTGAGGCCATGAGGAGAGATATGAGCACCCTAGAGAAGTGGTCGGACACATGGCAGCTGAAGTTCAATGCTGAGAAGTGTGCAGTGATGCTTGTGGGGTATAAAAATCCACTGGCTGAGTACTCACTGAGGGGGGGACTGATAAAGCAAACAGAACAGGAAAGGGACCCGGGGATTATAATCGCAAACAACCTTAACGTAGGAGACTAATGTAGTAAGGCTGTAGGTAAAGCTAATAGAATGATGGCATCCATGGGAAGGGGTATAACAAGTAGGAAAAAGGGAAGTATTGAAGCCTTTATATAAGACCATGGTCAGAGTGCACCTGGAGTATGGGGTATAGTTCTGGAGGCCTCACTTAAGAAAGGATATACAGTAGATGGGTTGGAGAGGGTTCAGAGATGGGCAACAACGATGGTGCAAGGTATGCAAGAAAAGCCATACGAGACTAGATGGAGAGAATTAAATCTATACCCGCTGGAGGTTAGAAGAGACAGAGGTGACATGATAGAGACTTTTAAGTATATGAAGGGAATAAATTAAGTAAATGAAGGTAGCTTATTCAAAAGAAAAGTAGGAGTTAAAACAAAGGGTCATAATTTAAGATTGGAAGGGAAAAGATTTAAGAGCAATGTAAAGAGATGTTATTTCACTGAGAGGGTGGTGGAACCCTGGAACAGATTACCTAATGAGATGGTGTGTGCAGAAACAGTGGAGGAATTTAAGAGGGCGTGGGGCAGATACAAGGGATTGGCTGGTGGGCAGAGGAAAATATTCCTGGGAAGTCAAGACAAGTAGGGGCGGGTGGGAAATGGGCAAATTAGATAAACCAGGATGGTCCTTTTCTGCTGACACATTACTATGATACTATGATTCTGGGGTTGCACATGGCCCATGAACCACAGTACAGGATTCTGGGGCTCGCACATGACCCATAAACCACAATACAGTATCCTGGGGCTAACACATCACCCATGAAACACAGTGTGGGATCTTGGGGTATGCATGTGACCCATAAACCACAGCACAAGGTCCTTGGGCTCATACATGACTCATGAACTACAGTATCAGATCCTGGGGCTCACATGTGGCACGTGAGCCACAGTATGGGATCCTGGGCCTCAGAGGTGACCCATGAACCGCAGCATGAGATCCTGGTGCTCACACATGACTCATTAACCACAGTACAGGATCCAGGGGCTCACATGTGACCCATAAACCACAGTATGTGATCCTGGGGCTTGCACGTGACCCATGAACCACAGTATAGGATCCTGGGGCTCACACGTGACCCATGAACCACAGTATGGGATCCTGGGGCTTGCATGCAACACATGAAACACAGTATGATATTCTGGGGCTCACACCTCACCCATGATGCACAATACAGGATTCCGGGGCTTACACATCACACGTGAACCACAGTACAGGATCATGGGGTTTGCATGTGACCTATGAACCACAATATGTGGTTCTTGGGCTCATACATGACCCATGAACCATAGTACGAGATCCTGGGGCTCACATGTGGCACATGAGCCACAGTATGGGATCCTGGGCCTCAGAGATGACCCATGAACCACAATATGAGATCCTGGGGCTCCCACTTGACACATAAACCACAGTATGGGATCATGGGGCTTGCATGTGACTCATGAACCACAGTACAGGATCCAGGGGCTCACACGTGACCCATGAACCATAGTATGGGATCCTGGGGCTCGCACATGACCCATGAACAACAGTATGGGATCTTAGGGCTTGCACGTGACTCATGAACCACAGTATAGGATCCTGGAGCTCACACATGACCCATGACCCACAATATGGGATCTGTGGCTAGCACTTGACCCATACACCACAGTATGGGATCCTGGGGCTTGCCTGTGACCCATGAAACATGGTATGATATCCTGGGGCTCACACCTCACCCATGATGCACAATACAGGATTCTGGGGCTTGCACGTGACCCACAAACCACAGTACCAGATCCTGGGGCATGCATGTGACTCATGAACCACAGTACAGGGTCCTTGGGCTCATACATGATCCATGAACCACAGTATGAGATCCTGGAGCTCGCACGTGTCACATGAGCCACAGTATGGGATCCTGGGGCTCAAAGGTGATCCATGAACCACAGTACAGGATCCTGGGGCTCTCACTTGGCCCATAAACCTCCTGGGCCTCGCACATGATCCATGAACTACAGTGCAAGATCCTGGAGCTTAATCATGAACCACAGTACGAGATCCTGGGTCTCACATGCGACCATGAACCACAGTATGGACCTGGGTAGACCAGTGGATGTCCTCTTTCTAGACTTCAGCAAGGCATTTGACTCTGTTCCTCATGTGGGCCTGTTGGATAAGCTAGGAGAAATGGGGGTGGGAAACCAGATGATCAGATGGATAGGCAATTGGCTCCAGGACCGGACCCAGAGGGTCATAGTTGGTGGCATAGTCTCATCCCCAAGGAGGGTCATTAGTGGGGTCCCACAGGGATCAGTCCTTGGGCCCCTTCTGTTCAACGCCCACGATCTGACATAAGGACAGGAATCAAGAGTGAGATGAGTCTCTTTGCAGATGACTCAAACTGGGGGCGGTGGTGGATGGGGAGGGGAGGGGGCCCTGCAGGGGACCTGGAGGCTCTGGAAAGATGGTCTAGAAATTGGAAGCTGAGGTTCAATGCAGGAAATGCAAGGTACTCCACCTGGGGGCCAGAAACCCAGGCCAAGTGTACACCCTGGGGAAATACTACAAGTCTCAATGGCTGAGAGGGACCTGGGGGTGGTGGTGGATGTCAAGATGAACAACTCTGAGACTTGTAGGAGGGCAGCAGCCAAGGCCAACAGGATGCTGGGATGCATCGCTAGGGGGATCACCTCCAGAAGGAGGGAAGTGATACTCGCTCTGTATAACTGCTTGGTGAGGCCGCACCTGGAGTACTGCGTGCAGTTTTGGAGGCCACACTTAAAGAGGGACATTAACCTCCTGGAGAGGGTCCAGAGGAGGGCAACCAAAATGATTTGGGGCTTGGGGGACAGGACCTATGAGGAGAGGCTCGAAGAGCTAAATATGTACACATTGGAAGAGAGAAGGGACTGGGGGACATGATAGAGGTCTTCAGGTACATGAAGAGGGTAAATGGGAGGAACAGTCAGGGTGCTTCAAGGAAAGAGGAAGGGGCCACTAGAGGCATGGGTGGAAGCTGGAGGGGAAGATTCAGGGAGAAAGGAGGAGGTGCTACTTCACTGAGAGGGTGGTGGAGCCATGGAATGCACTCCTAGGGGCTGGTGGAGGCAGAGACAGTGGAGGGTTCAAGAGGGGTGACAGGTACAGGGAAGGATTCTGGAAGCAAATCCAATGCAGCAAGAATATCCGGAACTGGGAAGGGAGAAGCCAGAGAAGCGGGGGACAGCAGAGTCAGCACCCAGGGTGGGGGCTGACCAACAGCTGAACCACGAAGACGTTAGGCCTATTCTGCTGGCATTTTAGTATGTTAGTACGCTAGTATGGGATCCTGGCGCTTGCACGTGACCTATGAACCACAGTATGGGATCTGCGGCTCGCATGTAACCCATACACCACAGTATGGGATCTTGGGGTATGCACGTGACCCATGAAATGCAGTATGATATCCTGGGGCTCACATCTCACTCATGATGCACAATACAGGATTCTGTGGCTTGCAGTTGACCATCTTATTTATTTATTTAAACATTTGTTGACTGGGATAGGCACATTGAGCCGAGGCTGGTTTCCAGGTGCAACCCAGGGGAAGGGGAGTTGGAGAACATATAAAATCACAGAAAGAAACATTTAGCTACAAACAGTAGTTTGAGAACACAACCAGATCCAGTAGAGTTATAAACATGTTTGGGTCTTAGAGACAAAAATACATCAGTTTCAGTAATAATTCAATGTTAACATAACATGGCAAACTTGAAACATTTCCAGGACATGGGACAATTGGGAAAACCAGAATTCGCAAAAGTAAGTGCACGCAGCGAGGACTAGGTCATTGTAAGTGCTATGGTATGGCACTAGATCATGTGGGACAGTGGCAGTGGGGAGGTGGCAGGAGGCGTAGTTGTGTTTGGCAAGTGCGGTGAGAGGAGGAGTTTCTGATGGAGGGGGCAAGTTTGCTCCACAAACTGGGGAGCCAGCAGGTGAAAGCAGCTTTGCCGGAAGACGAGGACGGGCGAGGTAAACAAAAAGATCTTTTATTTCTGTGCCTCAGTACATAATGGGTGTCCAGGGCTAGGGAGAGATTGTTGACCATGTAGAAGGGTAGCATGACAAATCAGTATTCAGATATGAGGTTGAGAGAGTGGATATAGCATCTGTGGGACAGCGGGGTCATTCCTAGGAGGAAGTAAAGTTTGCAGTGATGTGTTCTGGGGGTGGGTTTATGGCAAAGTGGCAAAAAGAGTTTAGGAGGGTGTCTAGCCTGGATAGGGTAGCTTCTGGTGCAATGCTGTAGACCACATCCGCATAATCAAAAACAGGGAGGATCATTTTAGTTAAGATTGGCCATCTGGCAGGAAGTGGGAGGGAGCCGCGGTGCCAGTAGAGCATACCAAGTTTGGGGCGTAGTTTAGAGATGGTTGCATCTATGTGAAGCGAGAGAGATAAGTGAGGGTTGAGCCACACACCAAGGTGCTGTATTTGTATTCACTGACATAGTCTAGTGGGGTACCATCTAGAGAAATGATGGGGAAAGGAGGGGGAGGATCTGTTAATCTTCTGCGCTGTGCTAAATAACATGGATACAATTTTGGCAGTGTTTACTTTCAATTGGTTTAGTCTAAACCAGTGTTGATATTGCTGAAATCCGTTGGAGGGTAGACTGAACTTCTCGTATAGATGGGCCTGAGGGAAAGAGGATAGTGTCATCCGCATACATGTGAATGCTGGATTTTGTGCAGGAGGAGGGGAGGTCATTTATGAAGAGGGAGAAGAGGATGGGACCAAGGACAGATTCTTGTGGAACACCCGCTAGGATGGGGGGAGGGAGAGACGTCGACGATTCTGACGGTCTGTGACCTGTTGGAGAGGTAGGAATTGAACCACTGAATGATGACAGGGACAAGGCCAGCTGCTTCACATTTTGACAGGAGGAGGGGATGGGATATGGAATCAAAGCCTTAGCCAGGTCGATGAAAACTGCGGCTGTAAGGAGGCCTTGGTCAGTGGCAGTGTGGATATGGTTTGTGACACGCAGGAGGGAGGAGATAGTGGAATGCCGTTTCCTGAAACCTGACTGGTGTGGAAATAGGAGGTTGTTTGTACTGAGATATTCCACCAGCGTGGAGTGCACCAGGGATTCCTGTAGCTTAGCAAGAGCCGGGAGGAGGGAGATTGACCTATAATTACCAGGATTAGAGGGGTCCCCACCTTTATGGAGGGGGATAACTGAGGCAGATTTCCAGGCCTGAGGGACTGAGCCCGAGGAGGAGAGGTTGAGGAGATGGGTGAGAGACTTTGAAATTGCAGGTGCAGAGATTTGCAGAAGTTCGGGGTGGATCCCATCTGGGCTGGATTTGGTGGTATTTAATGAGCGGAGGGCAGTGAGGACTTCATGTTCTAAGACTGGTGAGAATTTGAAATTGTTTTGACAGAGAGGTGGAGTGGGGACCGTGGTTTGTGGTGGGGGGGCCATGAGGCATGGCACAAGATGTGAAAAATTTGTTGAGGGTAACAGCAATGCTGATAGAGCTACAGTACAGGATTCTGGGGCTTGCACGTGATCCACGAACCACAGTACGAGATTCTGGGGCACGCATGTGACCTGTCAATCACAGTATGGGGTCCTTGGGCTCATACATGACTCACGAACCACAGAACAAGATCCTGGGGCTCGGACATGACTTATGAATTACAGTACAGGATCCTGGGGCTTGCACGTGACCCATGAACCACAGAATGGGGTCCTGGGGCTCGCACGTGACCCATGAACCACAGAACAGGATCCTGTAGCTCACACATGACTGGGGTCCTAGGGCTTGCACATGATCTATGGACCACAGTTCAGGATCCTGGGGCTTGCATGTGATTTATGAACCACAGTATATGTTCTGGGCCTCACATGTGACCCATGAATCACAGTATGGGATCCTGGGGCTTGCACATGATTTATAAACCACAGTATGGAATCCTGTGGCTTGCACATGACCCATGAACCACAGTACAGGATCCTAGGACTCACACATGACCCATGAAACACAGTATGGTATCCTGAGGCTCTCATATGATTTATGAACCACAGTGTGGGGTTCTGGAGCTCATATGTGACTTATGAACCCCAGTATGGGATCCTGGGGCTTGCACATGACCCATGAACCATGGTACAGGATCCTGGGGCTCGCACGTGACACATGAACTACAGTACGTGATTCTGGGGCTTGCATTTGACCCATAAACCACAGTATGGTATCCTGGGGCTCGCACATGACCACAGTGTGGGTTCCTGGGGCTTGCACATGATGCATGAACCACAGTATGGGATGGTGGGGCTTTCAGTTGACCCATGTAGTAACTCCTACACTGTTTTGGAGGAACAAGAAAGCCCCACTCAGGAACCTGAGGCTGGGACCAGGGAGGATGGGAGGGTCCTCCTGGATGGAGCCCCAGGGAAGGGAGGCAGGGGAACCCGGAGGAGGGGGGGAACTCTATTGTCCAGTGAGTGGAGTTAGGGACACCTAGCAGGGGAGAGAGGGAGGGAGGGAGGTTAAGTGCCTCCCAGGAAGCACTGCATGGAGGGTTGGGAAGCAGATCCATAGGATCACTAGGGCAATAGCTAGGAGGGAGCAGCTGGATGTCATTGTCCACCTGGGGACCAGTGACCTGGCCAGGAGCAGGGTAGAGTTGGCCAGAGTCCAGGAGGATTTCAGAAGGCTGGGGGAACCTGAAACAGAGAGCATGCTCCAGCTCATTCTCTGGGGTGCTACCTGTCCAGGGTGCAGGGGAAGCTAGGGCACTTCACATCCATACCTTCAACTCCTGGTTGAAGGATTGGTGTGGAAGGGAGGGTTTTGGCTTCATAGGGAACTGGGGCCTGACCTGGGCAGATGCAAGCTTATATAAGGAGGAAAACCCGCATCTGTCTGAGAAGTGGACGTTGATCCTTTGTGAGAAGTTTGAATGCTTCAGCTGTGAACATTTAAACTGGCCAAGGGGGGGAGAGCCAGGAGGCTTAGGAACCCCATAACCCCATGGGAACATGCAGGAAAATAAGTTAACTACAGAAACAGCTAAAGCAGGCAGGGAGGGGTAGGCAGGTGAAGAATGTATAATGAGTGATACGGTGGGGTGAGAGCACATAAACCGGGATGGGGGAAACTCTGGAGAGGGAGAACAAGAGTAGAGGGAGGCCAGACTGTAAAACACAGAAGGTCATGCTAATGAATGCCCGTAGCCTAAGAAATAAGGTTGCAGACCTGGAGGCCTTGTTGGCAGATGCAGACCTTGACATAGCAACAATAACAGAGACATGGCGCTCTGCTAATCACGGCGGGGAAGTCAGTGTACCAGACTATACACTGTTCAGGAGGGACAGGGAAAGTAAAAAAGGGTGGGGGAGTAGCCCTGTACATCAGAGATGGTATAAAGGCTACAGAAGTTCTGGGAAGACAAGGGGAGGCCGAGGTAATGTGGGTCACCCTGGAGCCAGGGAATGGAACAGCAATATGCACAGGGGTGATCTACAGACCTCCGGCACAGAGGGAAGAAGTAGACTGGAAACTAGTGGAAAACATACACGACATGGCAGCTAAAGGCAAAATCTGCTACTGGGGGATTTCAATATGCCGGATGTGGATTGGGCCACCCAGGTGGCTGCTTCAGCCAAAAGCACAGCCATCCTAGAATCCCTGCAGGGGGTTGGACTCAGGCAGCTGGTGCATGAGCCAACCAGGGACAAGTCAGTTCTGGACCTGGTATGAACCAATGGGAACAGAGTAGAAGAAATACAGGTGGAAGGGCAGCTGGGGTCCAGTGACCACCACATGGTCTGGTTCAGCATGGAGACATGGACTCATTTAAGCCACACAAGGGCAAGAGTATTAGATTTCAGGAGGGCGGATTTCACTGAAATGGGCAGATGTATACAAACAGTCCTGGGGAAGGGAGGGATAATAGAGGGGTGGAAGAACAATGGGAGAAACTGAGAGGAGCCATAGTGGAGATAACAAACCAATGCGTTAGGATAGTAGCCAAAGAGAAAAGAAGAAGGAAACCACTATGGTTCTCCAAAGAGGTGGAGGACAAATTCAGGGCTAAAAGGCTGAGTTTCAGGAAATATAGGGAGAGCCAAAGGGAGGAGGATGGGGGGGTGTACTTTGAATGTCTATGGGAAGCAGGGAAGGCTGTTAGGAGGGTGAAGGCACAGACAGAAGAGGGTTTAGCATGGTCTGTAAACAAAGGGAATAAGGCATTTTATAGGTACATCAGTGAACGAAGGAAAACCAGGGGGGATTGTGAGGCTCAAAGGGGAGATGGGAGAGTGTAAGGAGGGGGATCTGAACAAGGCAGAAATACTGAACAAATACTTCTGCTCAGTATTTACTAAGAAGGAGGAGGGTCAAGGACCACAGTTTGGTTGCAGAGGCAATTGGGGGGGGGGAGTGGACACCAGTCCAGTCACAGTGGAGAGAGTTCTGGAAGAACTCACAAAGCTGAAGGTGGATAAGGCCAATATGCCAGATGGCAGCTACCCGAGGATATTAAAGGAGCTGCGAAGGGAACTAGCATCGCCTCTGGCAGCCCTGTTCACAGAGTCACTCAACACAGGTGGCATTCCAGAGGACTGGAGGAGGGCACATGTTGTCCCACTGCACAAAAGCAGCAGTAGGGAGGAGGCGGGGAACTACAGGCCAGTCAGCCTCACCTCAGGGGTGGGAAAGATAGAAACACTGCTGAAAGAAAGGATAGTGGCACATGTGGAATCCAGCGGTGCTCAGGATCTGAGGCAACATGGATTCACAGCAGGAAGGTCATGTCAAATGAATCTAATTGATTTTTTTGATTGGGTGACTAGGGAAATAAACCAGGGAAGGGCGGTAGACATCGCCTACCTAGATTTCAGCAAGGTCTTCGACACTGCCCCACATAGAAGGCTAATTAACAAGCTGGGTGGTCTGGGCATGGGAGACAAGGTGGTGAGTTGGGTTAGGAACTGGCTAACAGAGAGGAGAAAGAGGATGGTGGTAAATGGGGTACAATCTGGGGAGAGGGGGGTGACCAGCAGGGTACCACAAGGATCAGTACTAGGACCTATCCTGTTCAATGTCTTCATTAGTGACATTGCAGAGGGGCTGGAAGGAAAGGCCTGCCTGTTTGTAGATAACACCAAGACCTGCAACAGGGTGGATGCTCCAGAAGGGGTTCAGAAAATGAAGAGGGACCTGGAGAACCTTGAAAGATGGTCGGAGATGTGGCAACTGAGGTTCAATGCAAAGAAGTGCAAAATAATGCACCTGGGTAGAGGGAACCCTGTGGAGAGCTACAGGTTGGTGGGAAGGAGCTGACTGTTACCAAAGAGGAAAGGGACCTAGGGGTCATCATCTCTGATGACCTTAAGGCATCAAAGCAATGCACAAAGGCAGCAGGGAGGGCCAGTAGTATGCAAGGGTATCACTAGCAGGAGGAGGGAGGTGGTGATGCCATTATATAAAACATTGGTAAGGCCTCACCTGGCATACTATGTGCAGCTGTAGAAGCCAGACCTGTGCAAGGACATAGCTAAGGTGGAGACTATCCAGAGAAGGGCAACAAAAATGGTGCAGGGCTTGCGCCACAGAACATATGAGGAGAGACTAAGGGACCTCAGTATGTACTCACTGGAGGAGAGGAGACAGTGGGGGGGGAGACATGATTGAAGCTTTCAAGTACCTCAAGGGTATAAACAAGGTGCAGGTGAGGGACCTTTTCCAATGTAGAAAAAGTACTAGAACAAGGGGGCACAATATGAAATTGGAAGAGGGTAGATTAAGCGGTAATGTGAGGAAATTTTTCAACACAGAAAGGGTAGTTGACATTTGGAATAGTTTGCCACAGGAGGTAGTGGGGGCAAGCACAGTGGAGGGGTTTAAGCATGCTTGGGACTGGCACAAGGGAAACTTGAGAGAGGAGGGAGTGATGAAAAGCCATTGATCATATAGGGTCAGTGGCCACATACAATGTATAGGGCCTACGGGCACACTGGATAGGCCTAGTGGTCCTTATCTGTCGACAATTTCTATGTTTCTATGAACCACAGTATAGGAGGCTCGCACATGACTTATGAACCACTTTACAGGATTCTGGGCCTTGCACATAAATCACTGTACAAGATCCTGGGACTTGCACGTGACTTATGAACCTCTTCACAGGATTCTGGGGCTCGTGCATGACTTATGAACCACAGTATGGGGTCCTGGGGCACACACGTGACCCATAAACCACAGTATGGTATCCTGGGGCTTTCATGTCACCCATGAACCACAGTATAGGATCCTGGCGGCACACAAGTGACCCATAAACCACTGTACAGGATCCTGGGGCTTGCACGTGACTTACGAACCACAGTACAGGATCCTGGGACATGCACGTGACCCATGAAACACAGTACAGGATTCTGGGACACGCACTTGACCCATGAACCACAGTACGGGATCCTGGGTCATGCACGTGACCCATGAAACACAGTATGGGATCCTGGGACACGCACATGACCCATGAAACACAGTACAGGATCCTGGGACATGCACTTGACCCATGAACCACAGTATGGGATCTTGTGATTTGAACATGATCCATGAACCACAACACAGGATCCTGGGGCTCACACGTGACCTATGAACCACAGTACGGGATGCTGTGGCTCACATGTGACTCATGAAGCACGATACGGGATCCTGGGGTTCGCACATGATCCATGAACTTCAGTCTCCAAGGTAGCAGGGTCAGTGAGCCAGTTACACTTTGTATTTCTAAACAGTTAGAGGGAAGGGTGGCTGCTGTTTTCTAACCTGCTCCCCAGCCACCATTTGACCATCAATTCAAGCAGCACTTTATAAATGTGAAAAAAGGAGTCTGGAGGGTGGTGTGAGCATGAAAGGAGAATGGAACCCCTCGACCTCAACTCATATTAGCAAAGTACCTAGAAATTAAAATGGAACAGTGCAGAACATGACAAAACAAGGTCACTGTGAAGTGGGGGTCAGGCTTTCCCAAACCTCCGCTGACTTTTGTTAACAAAGAACTCTTGTTTAAAGTAGTAATAAGTTAGAGAAATAATTAAAAAATAATTTGAGTTCAGGCCATTTGGACAGTACCATTGGGGGTGGGCACACTGAACTTTATTGATAGATTTAATGAGCCGACCATCCAGCTTCTGCACAGTTCTGGTCCCCATACCATTTATTGATTGACTGACTGATTTGGTATTGAATTTTGTTAACTGGGTGGGCACACTGAGACCAATGTCTCCTTTTCAGGAGTGACCCAGAGTTTGTTTGAGTGTCAGTGGCTCTGCAGGTAGCACACTCACCTCTGAGGCCAAGAGATCAGAAGGCTGTGGGTTCTATCCCCATGCCAATGACTTGGGTTAAATCCCAATCCTGACACTGTAGAGCTGCACCTCTGAGGTGCCGTCTTTCGGATGAGACATCAAACCAAGGTCCCATCTGCCTGTTCTGGTGGTAGTTCAGGTGGATGTTAAAGATCCCATGGCACTTCTCGAAAAGAGTAGGGGACATTTTTATTAGAAACAGAAACTAGATACAAAGTAAACATAAACACACATATATATATATATATATATATATATATGTATATATACACACATATACACATCAAATCCATATATCCCCCCAAAAAAGGAAAATCACGAAGAAAAACAAAAGGGAAAAACCTTAAAGGAAACAATAAATGAATATCACTCATGTTAATGGAACCTTCAAAAGTATACCAAAAAAATAAAAATTTGTCGCATCTTAACACAGATTTTTGTATAAATCACAAAACACAGCTAGTACAACCTTAATGCAGGAGAAAGAGAGAAAAAAGAAACTATCCATCAATTGACTGCATAAAAAAAGAAAATAACAACAAAGAAAAAAATAGTCCAGCTGGTATCTACCAGCTATAATTGTCCTTTAAGTAATAGGGGCATTTGAGTCCGTGATCCAAGGTAGGCCTCACCATTTGGCTAACCAGGTAGCTTCCTGCATTGATTGTCTTTCAGTCATACAAATCCTTTTTAGATCTTTAGTTATTTTCCCCAAAATGTCCAGGTGTGTAATCTGCTTTTGCTGTAAAGTAAACAAACATCGGGCTATCCATATTTGCCACTTACACACAGTAAATATTATTTCTAATGTCTCACCATCCCGTGCTTGCCAGGTTCCAGATACCTCACCAGACATTAGGTTATCCAGGGATATGACAGCAAAGGTCGGAGCCTGCCATGTGTTAGCCAAAAGATCCCCAA
This sequence comes from Neoceratodus forsteri, assembly GCA_016271365.2. Classification (NCBI taxonomy): domain Eukaryota; kingdom Metazoa; phylum Chordata; order Ceratodontiformes; family Ceratodontidae; genus Neoceratodus; species Neoceratodus forsteri. The sequence goes on from JADMNL010000034.1 coordinate 84,892,689, forward strand.
ATCCTATAATGAAAGAACATTGAAAAAAAGTTGTTCTACAGTTTCAGCCTGAGTGATACAGTCCAGTCGACTGCAATATCTGTCACAAAGCTGTTTGTGCTTCTGGTTCCCCTTGACATTGAGTTTGCCATGGCAGCTGAGCCAGTGCAGATCCCACATATGAGGGGGGATCCTAGGATTTCGTAAAAACTGAAGAGTCTTCATTCTCTTATCCTCTGGGCAGCGGTCAAACACTAATGGTACCTGGCAGACTGTACCCAGTAGCTCCACATACACATGTTTCCTCTGCCCAGAGATAATCTCCAGGGTTGTCACCTTCCATTGTCTAAGTCTGGTAAATGTCTGTCTCCAACATATAGGGGCTGTTTGTAACTGTTTTACCACCCTCAAATTTCCCCCTTCCCACAGCCGAAACCACATCTGAATTGTCTCGTAAACCCAAGGTTCTCATCCCTTACCCATATGGATTAGAATGGGGTGTAAATTAGCCATAAAAAAATACTATTGAAAAAGAAATAAAGGATGAATCATGTTTAATCCCCCCTGATTAATGGGTAAATACAACTTATTTCATTGAATGGGGTTGAGCCAACTTCCCCATACAGCCTGGAAAAAAATACTCAGTAATCTTGATTCTAACGTTTTTGGTGGTGGAAAAATATACCTTATAAACAAAAACACTGGAACTAAGTAAGTTTTAAGTAAATAAACTCTCTTCTTTTTCCCCATTTTCCATCTATTCCAACCATTTACTTTTTGTTGCGCTATCTCTAGTTTCTCCTCCCAATTAAAAAGGTCTGGACGTTCCATTCCAAAATGGATTCCCAAAATTTTAATTGGACCTGTTCAAAATTTAATGCCCCCAATATTTACCGGGGTGGGGCTATCCTGTCCTAACTTCTGTCCTACACATTTGTGTAGGTTAAGACATGCTCCTGCCACTGATCTAAACGTGGAGCATAACTGCAAGGCCTCCAGTATGGAGGCTTTATCTTGTGCCAATAAACAAAAGTCATCCGCATAAGCCAGAACTGGGCTTACTTGTAATATAGAGGATGAAACAATAGGGGAAAGGGCTTGGGAGTACTGTAACATACGCAACAAAGGATCCAGAAAAAATACATATAAAATGGGGCTTAGGGGGCACCCTTGTCTGACCCCTCTCTTAATCCCAACCAGTGGGCCACGCCATCCATTAACCAATGGAAAAACTGTTGCAGTTCAAGCCACTATATAAAACCTCCTGGAATTTGAAATTTAGCCAAAACAAGCCATAAAAAATCATGTTGAACAGTGTCAAAGGCCTGTTTTTGATCTAAGGATAGGACATACCCATTTAAAAGATTGGAATGACCTCTCTCAAAAATGTCTCTTATCAACACCAGATTATCTTGAATACATCGTCCAGGAATGGAAGAAGTCTGACTGGACGAAATTACCTCTGTGGCTACCGACAGCAAACGTTTTGCCAATATTTTAGACAGTATTTTAAAATCAGTATTTAATAAACATATTGGTCTCCAATTTGTTATGACTCTTTTATCCCCTTTCTTAAAGAGATATATCAGAGAGCCCATATTTAAATGTAATGGCAAAGATGGACTTTTTAACAAACAGTAATAAACTTGGGTCAGTTCTTCCCCCCAGTATGGAACTAAAAACTTATATAACTCAGATGGCAAACCGTCTGGGCCTGGGGCCGTATTCACTTTCAGAGTCTGAATACCTTTCACCACTACTGCTAGACGTATATCTGTAACCAGATTTGCACTGTCCTGTAAAGAAATGCCAGGAAAATCAATGTGGGATAACACCTCAGCAGTTCGTGCAGTATCAAAAGCGATTGGACTAAACTTTCCCCCAGTATAGGCAGTAACTACCACCATAATCCCGTCCTTAGTTTGTACTATTTGACCCGGATCATCATATAAGGACAACATTTCTTTATGACTAATATGGGAATGACATGCATACTGAGTCAGTCGAACCTGTGGTACCAAACTGTTGTTGGTATCGAATAAATTGGGTTTTTCCATATGGAACTGTTGCATTTTCTCCTTAAAAATTTGAATCTGTGGGGTGTAATTGTGTTTAGTGGTAATAGACAATGTAAATAATCTCTGTAGGTGAGTCCGAATCGCTAAGTATTCTTTATATTTGGTCATGCATACAGTTTTACTATATTGTTTCAAGAAAAAACCCAGGTCCCTTTTGGTATCTAGCCACCACTGTACTGTATCCTCAAATAAAATAAACACTGATTTTCTAGCCACTACAAATTCAGTCAAAAGAAGTTTAAAACTCATATCCACTAATATGGATGTATTCATTTTCCAGGTACTCGGTCCTTTCTGAACATTACTAACGTCTCCAATTTCAACAGACAACCTCCTATGATCGGAGAATTCTGCTATCTGCTCTTCAACCCTCTTAATGCATAATTGATAAGATATAAACAAAAAATAAATTCTAGTGGCTAAGTTTCCTTTGTAAAAAGTCGGTGTGTGTGTGTTGCTCCGTATATGATGAATAGGAGTCAATGAGTTTAGCTGTCTTTATCATGGAGGACAAAAAAAGGGAATCAGAATATATTTTAACTGTTTTAGAAGTATGTGTTTTGTCTTTAAGAGATAAGCCACAATTAAAGTTGCCACCAAAAATAACAAACTGCGAAGTATGTAAAAAAGGCTGGACAATTTTTAACTTCTCAACCCGAAGCGCTTTAGTTTGTGGAGCATAATAATTAATTAATCTATAAGAAACCTGCTGAAATTTAATATCTAGAATAAGAACCCGTCCCGGAACTACATCATATAATTTCACTAATACCATTTTCGTATTGTGGAACAAAATTCCCACCCCTGAAGCTACTTCCTGGCCTATTGACCAAAAAGATGGACCTGGGTACCATGCCCTAGTGGCTTGCATTACTTCAGGCAACGTGTAAACATCTTGTAAAAAAGTAATACCAGCAGCAGACAATAATAAATAAGAAAAAACTAAATCTCTTTTAGTTGGGTTCTTGATACTATTTACATTAATGGTATGAAAAACATGTCCTGGGATCAGCATTCAGAAAGAGAATAGAAAACGAAAACAATGCCATTATTACTTTAATCTACCCTTATGAGTAGCAGACTCCTTATGTTTAGTTTTGGCTTTTCTTTTCTGAGCTCCAGTTTTTTCCACTGGTGCCTCCGTATCAGTAATTTGGTCCGGTATAGAAGACTGCACAGATGAAGAATCTGAATCATCTGAAGACTTCCCCGTGGACTGTAATAGCTCGTATTTGTTCAAGAGGGGGATTGCCACTGGACATGGCTGTGAGTCTAGCAATTTTCTGCTGTGGGTCACCCGAAGAGTAGTGAATTGTGATCCTGTTTGTTGAGGTGGAGGGGGTGGCCCCATTATTTCCATTCCAGGCTTCTTTGCTAACCTTAAGTCATGAGAAGACAACACTGTGGTTTGAGGCTCCTTCACACTGTCAGGGGCTCCTATCTGTGGAGTTTCTTCAATTAAACTCCTAACTCCATTGTCCGTCGTTTTACTGGTTGAGACACGGGGGGGGGGAGGAAATCCCTGGAATTATCAAACTGTGGAGTCTGGTTTGAAGTCGTAGGAATATTTAGTGCCAGTGTGTTGGGAATAGCCCTCTCCATCTTCTCTGTTCAGCCAAATCCCTCACTTCACCCCCTCCCCCTTGACCCTTCTTGGCAAAGATTCTCTGTTTTTGGGCTAGGGTTATATATAGCCTTTGTTCCATGCCATCAGCCAACTCAGGCACATTGTGCGCAGCCCACTGGCAAGATTGAAAGTTATGGCCAAGTGTGTCACATAGGTTACATCTTTCCTGTTCAACACAGTGAAAACCCGGATGCCCCAGTTCCCCACAGACCGTACATTTTATCTGGTCACATGCACTACTTAAATGTGCTACTGGCCCACAGCAGTAGCATGCTTTGGGCTGCCCGGAATAAAAAAGAACCCTCTATCCCTACCCAAAAAGAAACTATTGGGGAGATGAGCCAACCCTGTGTCTATTATTTTGAGCATGACTAGCACCCTCCATTCCCCAGTCCACAACTGTTCAGAATCAAACATTGCTTCTGGATCTGAACGTACAGTACATCGTGCTTTAAGCCAGTGTGTCAGGTCATTCATACTGTCTCCCTCACTTCTAAATAAAACAGTTATTGTCTTCTGGGTGGGCCTAGATGGGGCAGAACAGAAAAGAGTGTCCATAATGGGGTCTTTTGTAATTTATGGTATTTCAGCCAAAATCGTTCCAACCCTTGCTGTGTCTTGAAACTGACATCAAATGTCGTTTCCCCGGACACATGAATCAGTGCATGTACTTCATTTGCTAAACAATTCAGTGAATCTTTCAGTAGTTTTCTAGCCGCACACAACCTATCTGGGGCTTCTGTTAGACCTCCAAGATAGCGAAGTCTAACCGCATTATGCCGTTTAGCTGGCTGCATAGGGCCTCATGGAGGCAACCCCTTAGGTTTACTGATGGTCCTTGAAGTAACCGCAGAATATGACATTTTATTTGCTCTAGCTTGGGGCCCAGTGACAGGCAAGGTTTTTGGTGTTGGGTTATGCGGCAACAAAGTTGTCGATGATTCTGGTATGTTTAAGACAGGATTTTGGGTTAACAACAACTCCTCTGGGAGTTCCAGAGGTGAAGGGGTCTCTCCGTGATGAGTAGTTGCAGGAACCTCAGCCTGCCTAGTCTTCTTGTCCTCAAATGTTCATATCGGGGAAGTCCCCGAGACCCATTGTCCATTTGTATGGTTTCTTTCCCAGCCCGCTGCGAGTAAAGCCTTTTAGGCCGACCAGGTTTCATCTTGTCCAATTTCTAATGTTACTGCTTCATCCCAACTAAGACCAAGCTGTAAATCTATTTTTTGTTTCTCTGTACCTTGCATATTTTCACCTCCAGCGAGTGCATCAAGATCAGGTAAGCTATCTGATGTTACTGTGGACTGTCTTAGGTTGGGTTGTGCACCTACGGTTGCCATTCCTGACATGTTCCCCACAGACATTTTCACTGAGTTAGTCTTACAGTCATTGTCACTAACCTGCCACTCAAATCCGAAGTCTGGGGGAACAATATTTTGCAGGTTCTGAGATGTATTCAACTTTGTTGTTTTCATCTCCATATCTGTTAATGCCTGTGATATCGATGCATCCTTTGTAGAAGCGTCAGCCATTTGTGCCAGCAGTATCCGACAGGTCTGTAGATGCCACTCCTCTTCACGCTGCAACAAATCCAATACAGTAGGGTTCAAAACTTCTGCAACTGTCTCCTGTTGTCCAGGTAATTTCTCCATTTCTGTAGATTGAAGCTGCACATACTCTAGACCCTCAGTAGGGGCTAACATGTTCCTCAGATTTCTGTACTGACCCAGAAATATCCATAAAAGTCTCCATACTTTGTGATGTAGGGACTGAATCCATATTCTCTGTCTCCATAGTCTCCTCAAAGTTCTGTTCCAAACTGTGGTCAGCCATCTCTCCTGCCACATCAGCACTTCCTTCTCAGTCCAGCTTCAAACTGTGCTCCTCCATTCCTGCACACGGGAAGAAGAGCCCCCTGGTGGAGTAGGGGATTTTCCCCGGTGCCCGGGCCAAATTTCCCCCATTCACTAAAAATACCACCTACAGCTTAATCTGGTTCAAGGTCAGTTGGGATTCACCTGTATCCCACCCCACCCCCCATCCCCACACCCAGGCTGTGCCTGAAAATAGGCAGAATTTGTCTAATGCACTTACCAGGTCAACAAAAACTAACTAAATAGTTACATTAAACATAGCGATCGGTACAATAGGGAAAACAAAGTTCGAAATGCAACAGTGATTTACAGGAGGCCAGTTGAACATAAAGAGCAAAAACAGGTTAAGTGGGTTACATTAGAATAGTTCAGTACATCACATAACATAGATATTTAGAAACTCAAATGGTAGTGAGATGTACATTGTAGTGAGGCTGACCATACAAAGGATACCACTGCCCCGGAGAGCAAGTTTCACAGAATAAATATTGTATCAGATAGAAGTCAGGAAAGTGTCTAGATGCAGAAAGTGATGTCACTGTTGGGGAAGCTGTACTTTAAGAGTGTTTCCAGTATCCAGGAAAACATTTAGAATATAATATTTGGGCACAAAGTAAGTTATATTTAATAATCTGTATTTGTGTTCCATCAATTCTGAGGATGTTTGCAAAAAACACTATCTTGGTCCCCCCAGACTTCTTCTCACCCTCACGCTTCTCCTTCCCCTCAACATGTTGTATCTTTTTTTATTTTATTTAAAGTTTATTATGTTTTCCTTTAACAATCACAGTAATAACAGGGTACACGGTGACATGCAGCAGATAAAGGAAACCCATACAGGGCTGATATTTATTTAAAATTAGTTACCGAGTCGGCACGCCGGGCCACATGGCCCGTTTACAAGTATAACCTGCACAGGCTGTTAAAAGCAGCATATATGGAATCGGTGACTTTATCATGACAAAAATTATGTAAGTAATAAGCCACGATGGGGTGTGCATTATACGACTTTAATGCATGCCCCAGCGGTGTAGTAAGGCATGTGGCCGAAGGCCGGGTGACCTTATGCTCCTGGGAAGTGCATTAAAAGCCTCTGCTGAAATCCCTGTGGAGGGGCTTATTACACTTATAAAATGTCTCTAAGTAGTTTTGGGGAGGAAAATGAGATTTGGCATCCGATTGTGCACATATAGAGATTTAATGCACAACCAGGTGATGCCTCTCGGCCAATGAAATTTATATATTTCTTTCTTGCCGCATTATGAATAACTTTAAAACATTCAAACAAAATAAAAAAAACAGATTCTATACATAAAATTATAATATGTTAGAACTCCACAAAATAAACAATGTAATATTGTTATAAATCATTTGAAATTGATGGCCTGGCAAAGTTATCTATATGCAACATTTACAACCCCTGATGCTAATTAAATAACCAGGTAAGGCAGCCTACCCATATTTTTAGCAGATATGCAAGATTATAAGGGCTGCATACTCATATGAGTCCTTTTGATCCCAGTGCAGTGTGTTCCCTTTAGGATTTTCCTTTAGGAATTTTTGGTGTGTGTCTTTCATATGCTGCTGTTTCCCAGGTTGTGCTAGGCAGCACCATGTGCTGGCACTGGTGCTAGCCTTGTGTGGACCTGTTCTGCATCTCTCCATTCCCTCTGTGTGGGGAATTCCCTGCAGTGAGGTCCCCAGGGGGTTAGAGTGCTTCTGTTTCCTACATAGGCCTGAACCTCACGTGAGGAGAGCTGTGTTGGACCAGGTATCCTAGCATGACGTGCCAACATGCTGCTCGTTGGCTCTCCTCTCCATCATCAGTCCCAGCCACTGCCCGCCCTGGCTGGGACTGAGCGTCAGCATGAGCAGTGCTAAGAAAAAGAACAGCTATAGTAGTTTGATATATTTTGAACAAGCTGACATGTTTTAAAGGAGATCTACTGGAAAGGGAGCTCAAGCCACTGTTGCTTTGATTGTGACTCAAGCTCCCCCCCCACCCCCAAGTCCCAATATTTATTAAGAAATAGAAATTCCTGATCACTCGTAAAAATACTTTTCCTGGGGGCTGCAGCTGGCATACTGACAACCAGAGCTGCACCCACATGGCATACATCACCTTTTGTAAAAATAACATCTGGCAGAGTATAAACAGAGACTTTAATATCTCCATACATATGGGCAATGGGGAGGAAGAGGCAACACTGCATCATCATCTCGTGGTGCTTGCCGGCACAATCTCACAGGGGGATGCACTCTGGTTGTCAATATGCCAGCTGCAGCCCCCGGGGAAAGTTCTGTTAGAAGCCGTCAGGTATTCCTACTTCTTTATAAATACTGGGATTCATGGGGCAGAAGGGGAGCTCGAGCCACAATCTATGCAACAGTGGCTCGAGCTCCCTTCCCAGAAGATCTCCTTTAAACATGCTGATGTTACTGTTGATGTGTTCTAAACACATCAACATTTGCATTTCAAGTATACCTATACAACTTTTAATTTATTCCTTTGGTAACCAAGTAAGGTACACTAGACACAAGGCCCATTTTCAGGGGTGACCCAGCAGCACTGGGGAGGTTAAACGACTTGCATAGGGTTACACAGTATGCAAGGTGAAGTTGTGGGAATCAAACCTAGGTCGTTAGATACACCAAGCTCATTCACTCTAACTTCTAGGCCATACTGCCAGCCCTTACTTTCTTTTCCAAGTGTAACTAGCAAGAACTTATAAATGGGCTTGCAACCTCATTGGTTAAGAGCTATTACATGCTGATGCATTTTCTTCTTACAACCACACACCTAACCCAAAATACATAACTTTTATTTAATTGAAAATAATGTTAGTGCCCTTGTTATAAGCAGGCTAGCACACTCACGGTGTACCATAGACTTTGTCAGCAGATAAGGACCATTTGGCCCACCAACTCTACCCATTTCCCTACGTATTGGATAAGCTGCAGATTCTAGATGACCAGCAGACTACTTCCTCCTACCCCCCTGCTATAATTGCCTTATGTCGGTCCCATGCATTCTTGAATTCCCCCACTGTTTTTGATTCCACAGCCTCCTCAGGAAGGCTGTTCCATGCATCCACCACCCTCTCTGTGAAAAAATACTTTCTCACGTTGCCCCTGAGCTGTCCTCCTCTATCTTCAAATTGTGCTCCATTGTTCTTGCGCATCTCTTTTTCTGAAAGATGCTACCCTCTTGGACTTCGTTGATTCTCTTGAGGTACTTGAAAGTTTCTATCATGCCCCCCCCCCTCAAATGGGATATATGCACTTCTCCAGTGGTTAAATGCATTTAGCTCTGCCTCATGCCCAATAACCAGCTTCGGTGTGCATATATTTCCCTACAATCGCACACCCTATCATTTGTTATCCCATATTTCTGGTGTATGCAGTAAGGTTACAGATCTATTGTCTGCCAAAGCTGTGTCAATATTGTTGAAATGTTTTAAAGCAGCAGCGCAACAACATTCGGCAAAAATCTGTCCCTACCTTTTTTCACCATGAAATATTCTCGACGTCTTCCAGTTGTATTTGGTGGTAAACTTTTCTAGTTCCACCAAAATTTGGTGTTTTATTTGGCTTTTTCTCAAGAAAAAAAAGAAGGCCACCACATTTGGCCTAGAACTAGCCTTGTTGAATTGGCAAGTGTTAGCGCTGAGAAAATACGAAACAACCAAGGTGCGCAGCATAGGAGGTACCTAGAAAAAGGGATCTGACAGGTGTGCTACTATTTTTATTAGCTGTAGCTGATACTAGCTTTCTGGAAAACCAGTTTTGTTGCACTGCTGTTTAAATAGATTGACATGTTTAAAATAGTTCAATGGCAGTATCACTGTATTTAAATTTCATTACCATTCTTATAACATTTCCACATATTTGAAACACTGTGACAACACCTACGCAGCTTTATAGAACACTGGGCTGGGTTCAGGAATCCAAGCCATACCACCATACTCAAGGGCTTCACTACACTGCCAGCATACTGTGGGATACAGGACCCTGAACCTTAATGGGGCAGGCAGTGGTAGTCTGACCATGCACTGGGCAGCGACTGCTCGTGAGAAAGAGTTCAGGTGACTCGAAATGCCTCAGGTGACGTGCTAGCTTGTGCCTGTGGGTCAGCTTTTTAACTTTCCTGTGGGACCGCTCAATACATTTCTGCATTTGCACTTTGAAAATGTCAGCTGCTGGCATCTGTTTTTTTTTTGGGGGTGATTGCCCAGTTTTGTTTATGTATTTACTGCTCTGCATACTGCAGCTCCTGCCCCCTCACACACCCACAGACCCCATGGCACACGTGGGATTGAACAGGGACGTGGTTGAAAGGGAGATGACTTGACTAGTCTGTCACCATGGATCTTCGCAGCATGACTGGAGGCTTACCCTATAAAGGCTGAGACATCATACTTTACACAATCACAGACAAAGTGTGAACGTGTGAGAATTATTTTGATTGATGTGCACAGATTTGTAAATTTTGTTTGGAAATCAGTATTTTATACACCGTTGAGGAATTATCACACACTGCGTCAGTCACCAATCAGGATATAACAAACTCTCTGCAGACATATGCTTTAGGGTCCAAATCTGTCAGGAAACTGCAGGCCTGCAACATAGCCTAGAGGTTAGAGTAATGAGCTTTGTGCACCCAGCAGGCCTGGGTTTGATTCTCACAACCTTCACTTGCATATTGTGTGACTCTGAGCAAGCCACTTAACCTTCCAAGTGCTCTCAGGTCACCCTGTGCCTAGTGGGCCTTACCCAGTTACCAAAACAATAATAAAAATGTGCAAAGAGTTGGAGGGACACTGTGATCTTTTTGAAAGTTTCTAAGATGTCCCATGTTATGGTGCCTATAGCTTTTATACTGTTCAACAATGTAATACTGTGCCCCTGATTTTTGTATTTTACCCTTTAAAATAAAAAAAAAAATAATGAAAATAGTAACCTGAATGGTTTGCCGTTTCACATGACTCCCGATCCAGGCATGCATTCCCATCATGAACAAGGGGCAGAGATGCCAGTAAACTCATGCATACCCGAATACTTCCTTTTGGGGGGAGATGTAGGAAACAGAACACATTGGAAGGATCCCAGCTCCTAAATCTGGGAAAGTCCTATAAGTGTATACCAGGTGGTCTGACATGTTAAAAAATGACTTTGAAAAATAAAGTCATGACTTCCAGGCGTGCACATCAATAGTGGATGCTGATGTACATCCTCAGAGTTACGGCTTTAGTTTTCCGTCATTTTATGACATGTCAGACCACTCGGTTTACATTTATAGGACTTTCCCACATTCAGGAGCTGGGATCCTTTCAATGTGTACTGTTTTCTACATTTTCCCCCAAAATGAAGTACTTGGGCATGCACAAGTGTACTGGCGCCTTTGCGCCATGTTCACAGGAATGCGTATCTGCGTCAGAAGCTGGGTGAAAGGGTGGACAGTGTCCCTTTAAATAGCCTATCCAAATGTCAGAGCTGGCACACGCCCAGATTTTCCTTAAAAGCATTATATGTATGCTACCTTGCCATGCCCTGTGTCGAAGCTTGGGAGGACGATGAGAAAAGAAGTTCTGTGGCAGGTAGCTGCTGTGTTTGATAGGTACACCTGGGTAGAAACTATCTATATTCAGCCTGCTTTTGTACTACCGCACTGTAAAAAAGGAAGCGTGGAGAGTGTGATCTGGACTGACTGTTGAGCACTGCAGCTGAAAAAAGTAACCAGAACGCTACAATCCTAGGTGTCAGTGTAGCTCAGTTGGTAGCACATCCACCTGTGGGCCAACAGGTTGTGGATTCTAGTCCCACCCAATGACTGGGCTCATACCATAAACACTGGCACCTGAGTGCAGTACAAAGGGGATACTGTACTGTCAGGGCATACTGTCCTTCAGAAGAAATGTCAATCAAAGGTCTTTTCTGCCCATCTCTGATGCTGTCCTCGGAGGTGTCCAATTTGAAGTAAAAGAACCCAAGGCACTTCTTGCAAGAGTAAAGGATTTTCTTTGGTGTTCCAGCCAACATTTCCCTTCCCATAAAACCAGTTCATGCAGCTGTCTGAGGCTGTGTGTGGGTGTTGATGTGTTAATTGGCTGCCACTACACATTTACAGTCAGTTCCCTGTCAGTCTCTCTCATTGCTTGTAAAATGCTTTGGGATACAATGTGCATGAAATGCACTATATAAATGCCATTTCTTCTGCTTTTGATTTCCTGAGTGCAAGCTGTCTTTGGTTTACTGTGAATGCTGTGGGGAGTTGGCCACCCCTCTGCTCCCACCACTCTGCACTGTGGCAACCTGAATAGAGAGGCGAGAGGTGTGGCGTCACTCTACAGTCATCCACATCATGAGGAGGCTTGGCACAGTGGGGGGGGTTGCACCAGGGGAACCCCTGATTTAAGTCCTCTACACCTCTAGGGTCAATCAATCACTCTAGAGTGTTTGGGGTCCCAAACTCCTCTGCCTCACAAAAATTACACCTGACCCTTTGAAACAGCGTGGAGGATTGGAGGCATTTATTTATTTATTTATTTGAAAATTGGTGACCAGGAAAGGCACACTGAGCCAAGGGTAGTTTCTAAGTGCGACCCTGGGGAAGGAGGAGAGATCAGACAAAATACAAAGCAAAAGCAAAGACACTGGTGCACTGTAACATGCAGACAGTGTGCAAGGGTACAGGTGGTTAAAATCATGCTAAGTGGTACCATATAAAGTGTGGGCAAAAATCAAATTACAGGTAATGTAAAAAGCAATAAATTTAAGAGCAACAAGAGGCAACTATATTCAAAATACAAAATACATCAAAACGTTGCTCAGAAGTGGGTAAAGGGAACAGAAAGCAGACATCAGTTAGGATCAGGACAGGAACAGGAAGGGGCAGAGAGAAGTCTGAGCTGGCATTTGAGAGAAAGAGAGGAAGGAGACAGTAGGAGAGCAGAGGGGAGCTTATTCCAGATGGAGGGGAGATGATAGTTGAAAGTGGATTGCCCAGCAGCAGAGTAGGAGTGAGGAAGGGAGAAGGCTCACTACAGTGAAGAGCATATGAGGCAGGGGGAATAGGGGAGGGAAGAGGAGAGCTAAAGGGGGGAGAGACCCACACCAATATTTGGAGATGAAAGCATCACATTGAGACAGGCGACACGAAGAAAGAGAAGGAACTGAGAAAGAGGTATAGAGGGAGCAGTGATGAGTACGGGAGTACGGGGTAGGGCATTTGCTGCAAAGCAGCAAAATGCACTGCAGAGGTGTCCAGTCTGGCACGTGAGGAGTAGTGGGTGGTGCCGGAGACCACATCCAGCACTGCAGCAGTTTTTTTTGTTATCAAAAATATAATTGGCTGGGCTGGCCTGGTGGTGCTGAGGGTTGAGGCGCTGGACGCCACACCTCATACCACACTGGCGACCCGGGTTCGGGAGCGGATTCAGGTCGATGGGGTCGGCTTGGAGGGAGAAGGATTGAGTGCTCAGTGGCTGCTCTCCTTCTACAGGGAGGGGGGACCGCGATCTCTGCTGCAGTACCGCCACCTGTTGGGGGAACTCAGGGTGGTCGGTGCAGGTGAGAGGTGCCTTGATGTAAGGGTAGACGCTGGCAGAGGACCGGCTTTGATGTGCGTCTCCATGCATGCTGGCAGCCTTGCTCCTCATTGTATGCCAGCGTTGGGGGATCCATACATCTCTGAGGAAAAATGGTCCCTCCAGCCGCCTAGATAATATCCTCCGGAGCCAGTCTCGCCAGCCACTGACCGAACAGGGCAGACTCCACTGTGCAGCTCGCCTTGGGGAGGAAGAGAAAGGTAAGGGGAATCTCTCCTCACCCTGCCCGAGGCGTAATCCGGGCCATCAAGGGCCCCGATGGTGAGTGTGGCACTCTAGGAGCAGACTCTGAGGGTCAGTAAGGTTAGGAGGGTGTCACTCCTTGGAGGCCTGAGTGAGTGGAGGTTGGGGGACAAGTAGGCCCAAAAAAATGATAAGTAAAAAAAAAATAATATATATGCATACATATATATATATATATACTATATATATATATATATATATATATATATATACATACATACACACACACACACACACACACACACACACACATATAATTGGCTGGAAATGGGATCGGGGTTCAACCTTAACTTTTTTTTTGCAGTAGCCAGCTTGACAAGTAAATTAAAAATTGCACTAGTCCGCAGATGGTTGCACTAGCCCACAATAATAATGGTCAGTTTTGATCGGTTATACAGGAAAAATGCAAGCCAATAAATACTCTGATTATTGCCTATTTATCTTGCTCCCACGTTACTTTCTGCCCCAACAAAACAGGACTGCAATACAATCACATGCAGTGCATACTCCGTCTCCCACTGTTTATTACCATGTGCCCCTTGCTTCCTCTTTCTTCATGCCCTCCCTGCCAGACTAAAGAATACCATAATAGCAAATGTTCAGTCCAGCAGTTCTAGCTCTGCACACAAAATAGCCAACATCATCATACACCTCACCACAGTCCCACACTGACCTGCAGGGCAATGTACAGAATCAGACAGAGAAAGACACTCCCATCCCCCAGCCCAACCAGACCTGCACTTCTGGAAGTTTTCTTACACTGTGAAGTGAACCAGAGGAAGTTTTAGGATTTCTTTTGAGGGAGTTAAATACAGGGGGCTTGGGATGTAAGAAACGTTGGCATATCTGTTTATATATATTACATGCTCTGCCCTAACAAAAACAGATTTTTCATAACGGTGTCCTTTCATCAGTCAAAGGGGAGCAGTATACAGGCATGATGCTGTACTACCTCTCTTTCTATATAGGATGATCTATGCATACCAGGAATACCTACTTTAACCTTTCAAATTACATATTTTACTAAGGTTTTGCTTGGTACCATACTTGCATTGTTTTTAGGATGAGATGACATGCTGGGTGGTACTGCATGGATGGCATTGACTGGTGTGATCCATTAAAAGGAGCTGCGAACCATACACCAGTCAGTAATGGCAGCTATGGGTCTATGGATGGCCACTACAGAGTCTAGTCTGCAGTGGTGTCCAGAGAAAGTATAGAGTGGACAGACCACCTGGCTGGGCAGACTGTGTATACCTCATAGCATTCTGCCACTGTTGTGTTGAATACAGATGCTCAAAAGGTTGGGAAATGAGTCTTAATATTGAGGGACAAATCAAAGACAAGTTCAGAAACGTGGAAGCTGGTGACTTAATCACTCTGCCCTTGATCACAGAATGCACACTAGCTGACTATCCTAACAACTGAGTGATAATGACTCACATTGAGTCTTTTGTGGGATCCCCCTCTTGAACTGCCAGATAACTGCAGCTCTTAATGAACTGTTAATCACACCAGGTCACCTGGAACACTGAGGGAGATTAGCATGAGGACTAAAGTCTGCTAACTAGGGACTTTTTAACTTCATTAACAGCCATGAAAAAACTGCACTGGTCAAGACGGACAAGTAGAGGGTTAGCTGCACTAGTTCTGGCCAATTTGCACTAGGTTCAGGGCTAGTAAAACAATGTTAAGGTCGAACCCTGATATGAGATACAGCATACTGCCATATCCCACAATTCCCTGCTCTCACGGGACAGGGTATACACATCTGATAAAGGTTACTGATTGGAAATCTAGTGTCCAGCACAGCTCCACCACCTTGACCTGTACAGAGCTCAATGTCACTGGACAGGCTGAGTGGGACTGTGGATGCCAGTGGCATTAGGAAGCGGAGATGCACGGACTGGCCATGTGCAAATCACACTTATGAGGGCCCTGCTGTACCTTGGGGTCTTTATCACTTTATATACTACTGTCTACTCTGCCATCTTGATTGTCACAGTGTCCTTACTTATAGTGTGAGGACAAGAGTTTTACACATTGCTACAAGAGCCACCTTTCCAGTGCCCTGTAAAAGGGTTGACTTCATTTCAAGGCCTTTGTATGACAAGCCCCTTTAGTATACTAGGTGGGAGGAGGCTTTGTTTTCAAGGGCACTGGTGAAAACACCTGCCACAACAGCAAATGACCTGAATCTGAATCCCCGCACAGATGGCAAAACATTGCTGCATGCATGGTGCTATTAGTGCCTCTTTATATGAAACATGAAAACTATCTCACCTCTCACACCTGAATACCTGAGCTGAGATTTGAATCCAGGTCACTGGAGTTTTTGTTTCCCTTCTCTCCCCCAC
This sequence comes from Neoceratodus forsteri, assembly GCA_016271365.2. Taxonomy (NCBI): domain Eukaryota; kingdom Metazoa; phylum Chordata; order Ceratodontiformes; family Ceratodontidae; genus Neoceratodus; species Neoceratodus forsteri. Next base: position 84,908,454 of record JADMNL010000034.1, read on the forward strand.
AAAACTACCCTGAAGAGCTGGTGCTGTGCAGCAGTGCCTTCCCAACAAATGGTCCCATCTACCAGTAATGTACCACATGTGCTCCATGGTCACGTCTGCTTGTAATGTACCACATGTGACAAATGGTCTCATCTGCCTGTAATGTACAACATGTGCTCCATGGTCCCATCTGCCTGTAATTTACACTGTGTTCTGTATGATCCAACTGCCTGTAATGTACCATGTGTGCTCCATGGTCTCGTTTACCTGTAATTTGGGTTGTGCAGTGGGTTGGGTTACATTTTTTTTGTTCTGGTTCCGATTCTGGTTCTGATTTGCCCGACCCAGCCTGACATTGTCAGGACCAGAAAAGCCGACCCACACTCCCCTACCTATGATGTACCATATGAGACAAATTATTCCATTTGCCTGTAATGTACTGCATGCGTTCCATGGTCCCGTCTGCCTGTAATGTACAGTGTGTGCTCCATGGTCCCGTCTGCCTGTAATGTACTGTGTGTGCTTCATGGTCCCGTCTGCCTGTAATGTACTGTGTGTGCTCCATGGTCCCATCTGTCTGTAATGTACAGTGTGTGCTCCATGGTCCCGTCTGCCTGTAATGTACTGTGTGTGCTCCATGGTCCCATCTGCCTGTAATGTACAGCGTGTGCTCCATGGTTCTGTCTGCCTGTAATGTACTGTGTGTGCTCCATGGTCCCATCTGCCTGTAATGTACAGTGTGTGCTCCATGGTCCCGTCTGCCTGTAATGTACTGTGTGTGCTCCATGGTCCCATCTGCCTGTAATGTACAGCGTGTGCTCCATGGTTCTGTCTGCCTGTAATGTACTGTGTGTGCTCCATGGTCCCATCTGCCTGTAATGTACAGCATGTGTTCCATGGTCCCGTCTGCCTGTAATGTACTGTTTGTACTCCATGGTCCCATCTGCCTGTAATGTACTGTGTGTGCTCCATGGTCCCATCTGCCTGTAATGTACAGTGTGTGCTCCATGGTCCCATCTGCCTGTAATGTACAGCATGTGCTCCATGGTCCTGTCTGCCTTTAATGTACAGCACATAACAAATGGACCCATCTGCCTGTAATGTACAGTTTGTACTCCATGGTCCCATCTACCTGTAATGTACAGCGTGTGACAAATGGTCCTGCCTCCCTTTAATGTACAGTGTGTGCTCCATGGTTACATCTAGCTGCAATGTACAGCATGTGACAAATCGTCCCTACTGCCTGTGAGGTAAAACATGTGCTCCATGGCCCGGACAGCCTGTAATGTACCACGTGAGCTCCATGGTCTTGTCTGCCTGTAATGTACAGTGTGTGACACATGGTCCCATCTGTCTGTAATGTACAGCATGGGCTTCATGGTCCCATCTACCTGCAATTATGGGTGTGCAGTGGGTTGGGTTATATTTTTGGTTCTGGTTCTAATTCTGATTTGCGTGACCCAGCCTGATGCTGTTGGAATCCGAAAAGCTGACCTGCACACCCCTGCCTATAATGCACAGCCTTTGACAAATGGTCCCACCTGCCTGAAATGTACAGTATGTGCTCCATGGTCTCATCTGCCTATAACATACAACGTGGGACAAATGGTCCCACCTGCCTGTAATGTACAGTATGTGCTCCATGGGATAGGCATAAGGGGGAAATATGGGGCATGGGGAGGCAGATGGAGAGGAAAGGGAAATCGGGGGCAGGGTCAGTTGCATAAGCTGAGGACCCAACAATATGAGCAGACTAGATAGACCAAATGGCCTTATTCTGCTGGCTTCTTTGTATATTCATATATTTCATCTGCCCATAACATACAGCATGTACTCCATGGTCTCCTTTGCCTGTAATGTATAGAGTGTGACAAATGGTCCCATCTGGCTGTAATGTACAGTGTGTGCTCCATGGTCTCCTCTGCCTGTAATGTACAGAATGTGACAAATGGTCCCATCTGGCTGTAAAGTACAGTGTGTGCTCCATGGTCTTCTCTGCCTGTAATGTACAGAGTGTGACAAATAGTCCCATCTGGCTGTAATGTACAGTGTGTGCTCCATGGTCTCATCTGCCTGTAATGTACAGAGTGTGACAAATGGTCTCATCTGGCTGTAACGTACAGTGTGTGCTCCATGGTCTCATCTACCTGTAATGTACAGAGTGTGACAAATGGTCCCATCTGGCTGTAACGTACAGTGTGTGCTCCATGGTCTCATCTTCCCTTTAATGTACAATGTGTGACAAATGGTTCCACCTGCCTGTAATGTACAGTGTGTGACAAATGGTTCCACCTGCCTGTAATGTACAGTGTGTGCTCCATTTCCTTCTGGTTCCACCGGTTGTCTGGTATTTATAGTAAAAAAGGCACAAAACATTTTTGCTTCAAGTGATCTAAATATAGCCTGCACCCTTAGCCCTCATATTTATCTTTCAGCTTGAATTATTTCATGTTTCTAAATATAGTGCTGTTAATCAGTAGCCTGACCTTACTGAACATTATGATTCCTACGAGGAGTGCCTCAAGGCACTAAATATGTACTCACTGGAGACAAGAAGGGAGAGGGGAGATATGATAGAGACCTTCAAGTTCCTTAAAGGAATTAACAAAGTGAACTGTGGGGAACTATTTAGATTGAATACCAATTCGCGGTCATGCGGACACAAAAGGAAATTAACAAGAGGTAGGTTCAGGAGAGATGTGAGGAAGTACTACTTTATGGAAAGGGTGGTGGAACCTTGGAACAGTGTCGGCTGAAGTGGTGGTGTGGAAACAGTCGGGATTCAAGCAGGGCTGGGACATAATAAAGGGAATAGTGGTTACCCGGGGCGACAGGACCAAGGAGGAGACTAGAGAGAGGACGGGGAGGGTTAGTACCCTGAAGGAACAGCAGGTTCCAGGGATTATAGGGAACGTGGGCAGACTGGATGGACCTCTGGTCTTTTTCTGCCATCATTGTCTATGTTTCTATAATTAATAGGGGGGACATTGTCCTCTTTCAAGTCTAATTGAAATCCCAACAGTAAACAAAACCAGAAAGGTATCTACTTGCCTTTCCCAAATGATGTCTCATATTTAGTGTCCCCTCCTTCCCCTGGTTTATAAGAGCTCCAAGTTTATAGTAGCCCACCACCCCCAGTTAATATAGCCTCCACCAAACCCCCAGTTTATATAGCCCCCACTCCCCTCAGTGATGGTATACATGCTGGGCATGGGTAGTATAGGGAGGGTTCAGAGAACTGGAGAGGGGCCTGAGGCAAGTAGCAGAAGTGGTGGAATTTGCTGAGATACTGCCAGTCTACAACCATGGGGAACATAGGGTATTCCACACCAGGAGCTTGAACACTCGGTCAAAAGGATGGTGCAGGAAGGCAGGGTTCAGCTTCACTGGGGACTGGGGACCAGCCTGGAAGGATATGGGTCTGTACAGAGGTGATGGCTTTCATCCATCTGGAAAGGGGACTGCAGTCTTCAGTGAAAGATTTTGATGTTACTTTGATGAACATTTAAACTAACTGAAAGAGGAATCATAAATACAAAGGGAGGCATAAACTGCCCCCTCCCATAGAGCAAAGCAAAGCACTTGAAAGGATTGTTGCTGACCAGTTTGTGGAGTACCTGGAAAAATACAACCTACAATGTGTCCAACAACATGGTTTTCAGAAAGGGCACAGCACATCTACAGCCCTACTGGAATTCACAGGTTTCATTCACCATACTCTTGATCAGGGTCAACTTGTTGGTGCAACCTTCATTGACCTGTCTAAAGCATTTGACACGGTCAATCACCATTTGCTGATATATCAACTTGCTGGGCTTGATATATCTTCAGAAGCCCTAAAGTGGTTCACCAGCTATTTGGCAAACTGCACACACCAGGTGAGAATAGGGTCTGCCCTTTCTGCTAAACTGCCTGTCTGCTCTGGGGTTCCTCAAGGATCAATACTGAGACCCCTTCTATTTAGCACCTTCCTCAATAATCTTACAGCATCCTGTTCCGAACCAGTACTCCTCTATGTGGATGATGCAGTCATTTTCTCAAAGGCTGCTGACCCTACCTTCCTTCAGGCTCAACTTCAGAAAAGTTTTACTGAAGCTGAGTCCTGGTCCATCTCTCATAAGTTGGTGCTTAACTGCAAAAAATCTAAGGTAATGCTCTTCCATGGTACCCACAGCAAGCACAAAGTCAAACAGTTGGTGATTAAAAACAGTGCTGGTGTTATCCTTGATCAGACTCAATCTTTTAAATACCTAGGAGTTACTCTGAATAGTACGCTCTCCTACTCCAACCATGTTGAGAATGTTGCCAAGGCAGTTAACATTTGCCTAGGTCTTCTACACAGGCTTAAACACTGCCTTACTACCGAAGCCCTCAGATTGGCTATCCAAAGTTCAGTTGTGTCTGTCATTGACTATGGTTTGGTCACTTATGGTTCCACTACAGACACAACCCTACGTCGGCTCACCACAGCTCTGAATAAGGCATACCATCTACTAACTGGTGCAGCGTATCGTACTCACACGTGTGACCTTTACGAACAAGCAAACTAGCTTCAACTCCAGGCTTGCATTAAATATCAAGCCTGCCTTCTGGCTAAGAAGGCAGATCTTGGTCTCCTACCACCAGGTTCCCTTCAGCTTTTCAGTCCCTTCCAGGGCACTCTGAGCACACAAAGTTCTGTGAGCCAAACTTTTACTATCCCTCGCTGTCGAACCTCACTCCGACAGCGATCCATCACAGTTAAAGCTGCTAATTTATTTAATTCCCTTCCTCCTGAGATTGCAACAATTGCAACCTTGGGACCATTTAAGTGGAAGCTGCATCAATTCCTAGCTTCCAGAGCATCGTGTGACTGCTATACCTAATCTCTGCTGACAGCTAAATGCACTGGGATCTCCCTCTTTTACCATTTGCCCCTGTATAGCCCTATGCTGCTGCTGCACTTTTCCACTCACAGCACTTCCTCCCTTATCCCTTTCCCATTCCTGCCCTCTTTTCATCCTACCTCATCCCCCCTTCCCTTACCCCTCCACTCCCACTTCCCCCCCTCAATTTCCTCACCGTGTTCTCTCCCTCTACCCCAGCCCCGTGGGTCTTTCCTCCTCAAGCTTCATTGTGGAATCTCTCTCTCCTTGCTCTTTTTTTGCTCCTTCCACCCCCCAATTCACCCCCTGTACTTTCTCTCCTTGTAAGCCCTTTCACCCCTCTTCAGACAAGGCCACTGGCTGCAATTGACACCATATTTATCTTGCCATACTGTTCTTTTGTTTATGCAATTACTTTCCTCATGTTGTACCACTTACTGAAACCATTGTAATTTCCTTTTCTTGTGACTTGATGTGGAACCTCTGGAAAAGAGCCCTTGGCTCAAAGGTCTTTCTGATTTGTTAAATAAATAAATAAATAAGAGGGAGACTGAGGGGAAAAAACTCCCCCAGGGCACTAGTTATAGGAAACCGAAGCACAGCAGGAGACAAGAACAGAAGAGGTGGAAAGGGAGTTGTTGAGGAGGCAAGGCATAAAAAGGGTAGTGAGGGGATAGGGGAAAAGAGGGACATTTCAAGTGGCAACAAAGGCAGGAAGAGGGGTTACAGGCAGAGTGGGAGCAAGGTGTGGAGAGTCATGCGTGCCAACGCCAGGAGTCTGGGAAATAAAATTCAAGGGCTGGGGCCACCATGGCAGAGGCAGACCTGGATCTTGTGGACATTACTGAGTCGTGGTGCACAGGGAGCCATGACGGGGACATGGCCATACCAGGCCACACTCAGTTCAGGAAGGACAGACAGGGGAGGAAGGGTGAAGAGGTTGTGCTGTATGTGACAAGGGGTTTCAGAGCGACGGAAATGCATGGGAACCTCGGGGTGAAGGATGAGCTGGAGGTGCTGGAGATCACATTGGAGGCAGGAGCCGGAGCCATTAACCACACTAGAGTGATATACAGTAGCCATTAACCACACTAGAGCGATATACAGTAGCCACTAACCACACTAGAGTGATATACAGTAGCCATTAACCGCACTAGAGTGATATACAGTAGCCATTAACCACGGTAGAGTGATATACAGTAGCCATTAACCACAATAGAGTGATATACAGTAGCCATTAATCACACTAGAGTTATATACAGTACCCATTAACTGCACGAGTGATATACAGTAGCCATTAACCGCACTAGAGTGATATACAGTAGCCATTAACCACACTAGAGTGATATACAGTAGCCATTAACCACATTAGAGTGATATACAGTAGCCATTAACCGCACTAGAGTGATATACAGTAGCCATTAACCGCACTAGAGTGATATACAGTAGCCATTAACCACATTAGAGTGATATACAGTAGCCATTAACCGCACTAGAGTGATATACAGTAGCCATTAACTGCACTAGAGTGATATACAGTAGCCATTAACCGCATTAGAGTGATATACAGTAGCCATTAACCGCACTAGAGTGATATACAGTAGCCATTAACCACAGTAGAGTGATCTACAGTAGCCATTAACCACAGTAGAGTGATATACAGTAGCCATTAACCACACTAGAGTGATATACAGTACCTATTAACTGCACGAGTGATATACAGCAGCCATTAACCACACTAGAGTGATATACAGTAGCCATTAACCACATTAGAGTGATATACAGTAGCCATTAACTGCACTAGAGTGATATACAGTAGCCATTAACTGCACTAGAGTGATATGCAGTAGCCATTAACTGCATTAGAGTGATATACAGTAGCCATTAACCACACTAGAGTGATATACAGTAGCCATTAACCACAGTAGAGTGATATACAGTAGCCATTAACCACACTAGAGTGATATACAGTACCTATTAACTGCACGAGTGATATACAGCAGCCATTAACCACACTAGAGTGATACACAGTAGCCATTAACCACACTAGAGTGATATACAGTAGCCATTAACCACACTAGAGTGATATACAGTAGCCATTAACCACACTAGAGTGATATACAGTAGCCATTAACCGCACTAGAGTGATATATATATATATACAGTGGCCATTAACCACACTAGAGTGATATACAGTAGCCATTAACCACATTAGCGTGATATACAGTAGCCATTAACCACACTAGAGTGATATACAGTAGCCATTAACCACACTAGAGTGATATACATTAGCCATTAACCGCACTAGAGTGATATACAGTGGCCATTAACCACACTAGAGTGATATACAGTAGCCATTAACCACACTAGAGTGATATATATATATATATATATATATACAGTGGCCATTAACCACACTAGAGTGATATACAGTAGCCATTAACCACACTAGAGTGATATACAGTAGCCATTAACCGCATTAGAGTGATATACAGTAGCCATTAACCACACTAGAGTGATATACAGTAGCCATTAACTGCATTAGAGTGATAAACAGTAGCCATTAACCGCACTAGAGTGATATACAGTAGTCATTAACCGCACTAGAGTGATATACAGTAGCCATTAACCGCATTAGAGTGATATACGGTAGCCATTAACCACACTAGAGTGATATACAGTAGCCATTAACCACTCTAGAGTGATATACGGTAGCCATTAACCGCATTAGAGTGATATACAGTAGCCATTAACCGCACTAGAGTGATATACAGTAGCCATTAACCGCATTAGAGTGATACACAGTAGCCATTAACCGCACTAGAGTGATATACAGTAGCCATTAACCACTCTAGAGTGATATACAGTAGCCATTAACCACACTAGAGTGATATACAGTAGCCATAGCCATTAACCGCACTAGAGTGATATACAGTAGCCATTAACCACTCTAGAGTGATATACATTAGCCATTAACCACACTAGAGTGATATACAGTAGCCATTAACCACATTAGAGTGATATACAGTAGCCATTAACCGCACTAGAGTGATATACAGTAGCCATTAACCACACTAGAGTGATATACAGTAGCCATTAACCGCACTAGAGTGATATACAGTAGCCATTAACCACATTAGAGTGATATACAGATCTTCAACATGGCTGAAAGAATTTTATATGGCATTGGAGGAATCTGGGTTCATGAATGGGGGGGTTGGATGAACCTGGTTGATTTCTTTGACTGGATGACCAGGGAAATAGATCTGTGGTAGAGCCCCCCCCCCCGAGATTCCTGATGCACCGAGATACATCTTCACTGTCTGCTGCTTTCTTTTCTTTTAGTTTGCTGCAGCAGCAGCAAGATGTATCTATCCTTTTATATTCACCTTTCCTGCCCAGGTGGGTTGGCCACCTACTCAGGTATTCTCCCATCTCATTATCCATAATCTTAACTTTGTATATCTCTTTCTGTCTCTGGGAGGTGTTAAAGTACATTAGTGGTAAAATGCATGGTGCCATGAAGAAATAAATATGCACATATTAAGTAAAGCTGTGAAAGAATATTGCAGACGTGCATTCAGATTCTGGGGCTAGTTGAAAATAAAGGTCCCCAGAATTGTCCCGTTTTATGGGAGTGTGGTTACAAATGTAAGGGAGCAGCTGGTTCTGTCCTTTTCTCATGTGCCAGCCGTTTTGCTGTTGGAACAGGCTACTATTAGAAAATAAATCTGCAAAGGTGTAACATAGTGCCTTAAAATGTTGATATAGGTGCCTATTGTAATAACTCCCATTGCTTTAAGAAATAAAGTGCAGCGGGTGCTTATTAAAGAATAAGAAGGATGTTTAAAACCCTGATTATTAAATGCTACAGTGCTGATACTAAGTAGGAAAAGACATGTACATGTGAAAGAAAAAATGAAACCATAATGCAAAAAAGTATTTAAGATATGGGGCAAGTTTTTGTTCGTTTCTATTTTTAACCAGGTAAAATGACTGGGCACTGCCCTTTTTCAGTCATGCCTGACTTATAAAGCATCACAAATACAGTAACACTTACAATAAACATTACTCTATACAACACACTACACATATAATAAAAATAGTACAAATCAGTTAGTGTTACAGCAACAGTGATTCAAAGAATTGTAGTAAGGTGACAGCATATGTTTAAAGTGCTTTCTGCTCTTGGCTGGTTGAGTTACCCTGAATAACTTATTTAGTAGCACAGGCCCATACCACGTGAAAGAGCCTTTCATCACAGATAATTTCAGTGAACTGGGGTAAAATAAGACTGCTTCACTTCGTCTAGTTGAATGAAAGCCAGAAAATGTGTTAAATTTCCAAAATAAACTACTAGATTTGTTGTTCTAGACCATATATGCCATTGCCAATACAGTTGTATCATGCTCTATTTCTAACTCTGATGAGAGAATTTGCATCATATCGTACAAAGTGGCCAGTAGCCATTAACCACGCAACTGTATTGACGTGTTCTAACAGAAACTCTTAACCCGAATCTACATGTGTTATCATAGGAGCCGGGTTTGTAAAAATGTTGGTGGGGCTCAGGGGTCAGAGGTCAAAGGCCCTAGTGGGGGCCGAGGGGTTAAGCCGGACCACCAGAAGACCTCTGTTATTAGTGTAGAGTTCAAGTTACACTATTTGCCCACTTGTGGCATGTTTCATGCCATATTGCCCTGTCAGTTATTTTATATTAGTTTATTTGAGTTCAGGGGCTTTGCCCCCATACCCTATGTTAAAAAGGGGGGGCTGTGGGGGGGCCGAACCCCCCTGCCACTCAGTTAAACTGACAAAACTTCACTTACGTAATGCTCTACACCAAGTTAGACTGTCGGTAAATTTTTATTTGTTTATTTGAGTTGGGGGGGGTTTACCCCAATACCCATATGTTAAAAAATAAGAGGGGGTGGCGGGTTGAGCCCACCAACTTATAAATTGACAATCAGCAGCAGGTACACGAGGAAAGAAGGTGCCTAGCGCAGCAAGCACACAACACAATTACACTGGATTGTCTTAGTCTAATCTTTCTGTGCTGTTTGAATCTCCCTGTGCTTTGAAAAATGATAGCCACATTCTCTTGTGTCCTTCACCTGAATGTTAAGCTCCTTGTGATGCAGTTTATGGAAAGTGCCATATGAAACCAAATTTCATTCCATCCTTACTGCATACACCAACAAACACTTTAGAGAAGGACACATTTCAACATCTAGTTTCTTGTTTAATTCGGGGGGAGGTCTTTGTTTCCCCTGCCCATGCCTTCTCAGTTAGATGAATAAGAATATGCACTTACTAAACAAAGCCAGACAAGTTTTAGTTGCCATTGGCAAAATCGACCTAAACACTGTGCATATTTAGTGTACTGTAGAAAATTATAACAGTCTGCTTGGTACATAAGAGGATATAAATTGTTTTGTCAACAACATTCAAGACTGAACCACACAGTATGCCAAGTATTATATACGTATCTCTAGTGCATCAAGCCAAAAAATAATTTGATCAACAGCAGCACTCAAAAAGAATGACACTGTAATGTAGCTGTTAGGCTGGTTGATATTTTTATGCATACATCCACACAAAGATGCAAAAAACTGAAGGGAAAAGGGTATAACACCTACAATATGAGATATTCATTAACCAATATTATAAGGATTTGAGAGACGTTTATACCAAGACATTATAGTCAAGAGCAGCTAGCTACATTCTGACATTTAATTGCAAGTCGACTTGAGACCCTGAAGCCAACAATCAGTCGCGTCAGACACTTGGCTTTAACTACTGTTGCATTTCTGCATTATTATGTGTACCAGTGCCAACTACAGTGCACTTGTCTGCAGTGTACCCACCAGTACCAAACCATCCGCCAGTAATGTACCCCCTTCCACTCACCTATTTATGGAATTCTGTCCACACTACATTACCTGCATCACTTGTACTTCAGCGTACGTACCAGCACCTAACCACCCATATTATACCAGCCCCAGTACACCAACTTGTGACATACCTGCCAAGACTGAACCAGCTGCCAGTAATGTACCATCAAACATCTAAAAGAAGACCATCCACTCTCATTGGGAGGTGCTGCCAGTTCCATACCTAGGCAAATAAGCACAGCAGACAAAGCTTATAAATGGGCACACACTGTTAGTGCTGAGGCATTTTATTTACTCATAACCCAGTGCGTAATTGCAACATGTCAACATGGCCTGCAGGACTAAGGAGTCACCCCTTGGTATCATCATAAGGATCGATCAGGAGGTCTTGCAGAACCTGTCTCATAACCAACAGTACATACTGTATGCCAGTTTTTGACCTTTTTTCGTCCGGTAATGTACCCCAAATGCACTCCTGCAATACCCCCCATCTGTGACATTCTTCCCACACTGAACTACCTAGTGCTCATTTGATGTTTACAAAGTACTAAACATGCACGGTGAGTCAAGATGAAAAACGCCTGTAAAGAAGGCTCTGTTCTCTGGATTCCTGTCACAGTTTAGGCCCTGTCCACACTCACAATCACAAGAGTATACTGGTTTCTGTAACGGTTTCGCCCTTAACACTGCCACATGTCTGCACTTACACTTCAGCGTTCTGCCCAGAAGCGCACTCTCCATCATGTTGCATCCACGCTGGAGTCTTCCGGCAGTGATTCTAACAGCCGCCGTCATCCGTATTTGGAGAAGTGACACACAAAATACCAGAATGCTGTGTGTCACTTCTCAACGTATCCCAGCATGCCGCCGCTCATTTCCATGGGCACAGTAAACAGAAACAAGCAGAATGGCATGCCATGGGATTAGTGACTCAGGACTATCATTAGAACTCCCCCAAAGTATCCTGTATGGCTCTCTGGCTGGCATGAAGCACATATCACCTGAGCATCTGGCCATTAGCCCACCTGTCATTGCTTCCTGGTTCCCATGTGCTCAGCATGTGCAGTTGACGTGCTCCATCATGGGATGCATGACACCGCCATGGAGGACCAGGGTTAGATGAACCCACACTCGCCCATCCACACTGGTGAGTGCACTGCTATGTAACCATTTTCTGCTGGCAAACATTCCTGCTAACAATGTCAAGACTACGTTCCACCAGGTCTCGAGATCGGAAGCAAAACCGCATTGCGCACCATTACCAATGCAGACGTGCGCTGTTTTTGTCAGGCTCTGTAACGGCTGCACCAAGTGGTAACAGTACGGACTTGTGAGTGTGGACAGGGCCTTACTGACACAATCAGCTCTTGAATTCAGAAGAGCACAACCAGTCCAGTAACAAAGCAATATCACACAGTACACCAGCCTTGTTATTTAACATATCAGTCAGTAGGTGTTCTCCAGCTCCCAAGATCAACCTTTCCGATTTCAGCATTATATGGAGCATTCTGTAGGAGCAGGGATTCTGTCATTAATGTTCAGACTAGGCTAAATGGCTGCTGTTAGCTGGCCCTGTAGAGGAGGAGGAGGAGGAGAAGGAAATACAATACCTTGCTGTATAGACTTGATCTATGAAAACAAATGGCCATACAAGGACCGCTTGTTTGCACTAAAGTTTTGAAAGCAGAATTAAGCTAGAAGCCCATTCTGACTGGTTCCCACAACTCGGTGGTAGAACTCCAGTTTCACACCTTCCATATCAGTTTTATCAAAATGCTCATTACTTTTATTGTCAACAATATACTTAGACAGCCGGGCTGTTCCATATTGTTGTTATTATCTGTGTGAAGTAGAACTTCACCTGACTGGTTTAAATTGTGTAGTTCTGAATTGTCTGTTAGGTCTGTGCAATAAATATCCCCCATTTTAGTTTCCATACTCTCATAAAGCAGTGTCAGTGGCTCAGCAGGTAGCACACTCACCTCTGAGGCCAGAAGATCAGAAGGCTGTGGGTTCTATCCCCATGCCAGGCACTTGGGTTAGTATCCCAATACTGACACTGCAGTGCAGCATGAGGGGGGTGCTGCACTCCTGAAGTGCAATCTTTCGGATGAGACGTTAAACCGAGGTCCCATCTGCCTGTTCTGGTGGATGTTAAAGATCCCATGGCATGTCTCAAACAGAATAGGGGGATTTCCCTGGTGCCCTGACCAAATTTCCCCCATTCACTAAAAATATCACCACCAGCTCAATCTGGTTCAAGGTCAGCTGGCATTTATCTGCCTTCGGGTTGTGCCTGAAAATAGGTAAGGATTTGTCTAGTGCGCTTACCCGGTCAACAAAAACTAAATTAAAATTAAATAAGCTTGGTGTCCCTACTAAGGTCATACATGAACATTAAGTTGCCTCTAATTCATCTGTTCTCCATTGTAACTAGATTAAGCTTATTTAATAAGTGGTTCAGGTGGGATTTCAACCTGGTCTCATGATTTCAAAATCTGCAATCCAACCATTAGTGCAAGAAAAGACACTTGGTTTAAATATCAAAGCACCTTACAGTTTAGAAGGGGAGAAAGAATGCTACATCCACTAGGCGGGGGGTCAGTAGTAGTACAAACATTCCAAATAATGCCATATTGTAGCTCAGATAGTAATTACAGAGAGAGGCAGCTCAAGGTAACACAGTTTGTGGGGGTTGTAAGATTCATACTCGGGAGGGCTCCAAGTTCACAGCTTTGTTGCACTGTCACAGGTATTAGCTTGTCGCTTCCCTAGACCACAAGTCCACCAGAACCCCAGCAGGATCAACAAGCTGAGAATATGAATGGTACAAACCAGGCCATGTAAGGATAAGGGCAATGGATACAATTCAGTAAAGGAATATTCAGATCAAATGTTATCTCCCAAAGCTTGCAAATCCTTCGTATTTAGTAATGGTTGCACTTAAATAAATGTTTTTTGTTGGTTTTTTTTTTTTTACATTCCAAGGCATTTTGAAAGACAAATGGAAACCTCTTGAATACCAAATAGGGGCCTTATAGCAATAATATTTAAGCAAACATCAATTTAATAGATACATTATTTAAAATGCCAGGTGATCATTACATCTAAGATGCTTTAAAATAAAATATCTGCACGCAACCACTGAATAAACAAAAACTGAACCTGAAATAATAGTGTTGGCGATGGCATCCTCCTTACTGTTGGGGACAAAGTAACAACGGAGAGCCAAACCTTCTTTACTGGGGAAAAGCAAGACAGAGCTGCCAGCAGGCAATTAACAGACTGGGCCAGGGGCAGACAAAAACACTAAAGCCATAGACTAATTGCAAAGGCAGAACAGACTTTTTATCTACATTGCAAAATACGTTGTTTTGCTGTTCACACCATCGTCATCACCACCACACCTTTCAATAGTGAATATGATCCCTGTTATATTAGGAGGAAGCAACTTTGTTGTGAATGAGAAAAAAATGTCCCTAGCTCATCGCTGGTTCGGTCCTACCTCCTAAGTCCTCCAACTCAGGACAATCCTGCTCCAAGCTCTAGCTCTCCTTGCTTGTCAGCACAAGTCATGACCCTCTCAACCACTTGCCTCACAGCCTGCCAAGTGCCGACACACAGGAGTCAACTACTCCCCCACCACAAAGGCACAGTCACATCGATCCGTGACTCCTCAGACTGGTCACCACTCTTCTTGCCGTCATCACCTCAATGCCCTCCGCACTTTGCTGGCATCCCAACTCAACTCGCTGGCGCTGCCAATGGCCAAATAGGATTGTCCCACTCTCTTTTATCGCATGCACACTGAATTTTTGTGTTTAAAAAAATAGTGCCAAATATAGGCAGAACGGGGGAAGGAGCTGCACTGCTGCTCACTTGACTTCACAGCTTGGGGAGGGGGGGGTGCTGCACCACTCAATTTCCTCCACGCAGCAAGGCAAATAAATGGGGGAAAATAAAAAAAAGCCAAAACAAACAAAAAATGGTGATACAGATAATTATTGCTGGGGCTGGGGCTGGGGCTGGGGCTGAGCCCGCGTTGCAAAATATTGCTGGGCCTCGGGTCCCACAGGCCCATATAACCCGGCGCCTATGTATGTTATTCAATATTACTCTATACTTTGACATAAAAAGGCTCCCCTGATTTATATACAATGGTATCCCATAGTCCAGTATGGGCAACAAAACCTGTCTAGCTATGATCATTCTAGCATCGTCCGTTAATAAGCCTATATTCTTATATAGCAAACCTAATTTTTGGTGGATTTTCTTACCGCTTATTTCTAAATGCCCCTTGAAGCACAACGTAGGATCCAAGTGCATGCCTAAATACTTAAAACTCTCCACTTTTGGTATTTGTTCCCCTTTTTTTTAATTATAATGCACAAATCCACCCCACCTCGGGTCAACCTCTGTGCTGTTCCAAACAACATAACTTTTGTTTTCCTTTCATTCAATATTAATTTATTCAATGATAACCAATCAGTTATCCTTGGATATTCTTCCTGTAAAATGGTTTGGATTTCAGTTGCAGAGTGACCCGTGGTGAGGAAGACTGTGTCATCAGCACACAAGATACAGTCTGCTTTACAAAATTCTTTCCACATATCATTTACAAACAAAGAAAAAATAAAGGGCCCCTGTACTGGACCCTGGAGAACCCCTGTCTTTACAGGGCCAGATTCAGAGAGCACATCCCCTGTTCTTACTGTCTGCTTTCTAGACCTCAGATAACTTTTAAACTACCCAAAACTTTGTTCAGTCATACCACAGAGTTTGTTTCATTAGTAGTAAGTTTTGATCTACCATGTCGAATGCTCTGGTTAGGTCGACTAACACTGCACCCGTCAGCAGACCTTTGTCACAAGCATCGGGTCTGGTGCTCGTCAACCCAACTAGAGTAGTCATTATACTAAAACCCTTTCTAAATCCATGTTGATGTTCAACCAAAATTCCATTCCCATTCAGATGTGTAACTAACTGCACATATACACATTTCTCTAAAAGTAAAAGTTGAGAAAAAGGTCCCCAGAAATATTTTTTTTCATTTCTTTATTTGGTATTCGGGAAAATAACGTTTGAGCAAAGGTTCTTTTACAAAGGTTCCACATCATGTGAACAGAGTATAGCCATTAAGTCAAGAAGGTTACACAGTTTCAGAACATTTGAGACAATGAACGGCACAACAATCAGGAAAAGGTTACAGAGTTTCTTAAACATTTAAAACACTACACAGCATATGGACATCAACTTTAGTTGATTACAAGTGCAGGTACGGTGCAGAGGCACTAGAGGTTAGGTTAGGTTGGGCAGAGGGTCAGCAAGGACAGGATTTTGGTAGGGGGGAGCCTCTAGTAAAAGTGATCAAGGAGGTGGGGCTGAGGCCAGGGAGGCAGAGACACATCCTAGCGTGGAGACGGGGGGGAGGGGTGTACAGGAGCATCCCCCTTAGAGTGATTCAGAGGCATTGTCAAGGAACATGTGCGAGGGTGGCTTCTGTCATGTGCTGAGAATAGTTGCTGTTAGAAATATGTCTTTTCTTGAGAGGGTTGTTAAAATGTAAGGGAATAGCTGGTGTCCCCCTTTTTATGTTGATTGCGCGCATGCACAAGAAACATATTGCGACATGTTTTCAGAAGCAGGTTGTGGAGGCGCGGCCCTGTTGTGGCCAATGCCCCCACAGCCTTTAAAGGCTTGTCCCACTTTCCCCAATGCCGTGGCACACTGCTGCTGAGACTAGTTCAGCTAGTGTTGCACCACCTTGAAACATTTCAGCCGCTGCAATCAGGGGCTGCCTCCGTCATTGCAGCATCAGTGATTCACTGCAATGAGGGAGTGATCCATCACTGCTGGGTGGAACATTTCTAAGTGCAATATAGTTTGTGAACATGGCGACTTGCCGTCGTGTTCACAAACAATATTAAGTAACCCCCAGTGCTGAGGGGGTGCCTAATCCCCCTTGGCAGCATGCATCCCTCCCACAACAGGTTTTATTTGCTGACAGGGGCACCAATCCCCATCAGCTTCAATGGCCCTGCCCTTTGATGTTGCCGATGGGGAAGCTCACTCCCCTTTGGCATTATGTCCCCCCTCCAGTTTCATGTGCAGATGGGGAGCTCATCTCCCGTCTGCATAATGCCCCACAAATACCCAGAACATTTGTGCCGAGAGTCCAATCCCCTTGGCTCTTGCGCCTTTATTGCCGATAATGCCCAACTCTGTCAGGCATGATGTGGCCCTCCTTTGTTGTGTGCCAACCCGGCGGTGCCCAATCCCCATCGGCACAGCTGCCGCCCCAAGAACAAGTCCATTGGCATGCTAGAGCCTCCCCAGCATGCACATGCCCATAAAACAAAAACGGTCCTGCGGATGTCTTTTTTTTTTGACCTGTGAAAAAGGAAACCGGCCCATCGGTGGTCTCCTGCTCTCCAGCAACCCGCGCCTCACCCACTGCACAGCCTGCCTTCCCACACCCTCACCCCATACTCACTGGAGTTCAGCTCAACGATCTTCTTTGGACTGGGAACACGCCTATGCTGCTTCAAAGCTGACCGCAACTGAGGAAATGCCGGTAAGCTGTATAATGGAATAAATAGGATTTTTTCAACTTTGATGCATATCTTAGTCATTTTTTTGGATTTTGGCACCAAATTTTCAACATGGGGTTTTTGGGACCCCTTCTCATGAATTCTGGCAATGTCATGGCATTAATCGGTCCCGAAAGGAGATTTCGCGGTCATTGCACAGAATCACCTTTTGGGCCTGATTAACAAAGCAACAGTGCCAGTGTTCATGAGGTGGGCTCTTAAAAAGCCTATGTTGCAAATTTGGTGGAAAACGACAAATTACTGTTTTACAAACGTATACGTGTAGTTGTTACGCGCCCTAATCTCCGCAAATTTATAATATTTATGCCAGATTTTCAACATTGGCATTTTTCACACCTCCTTGTGAACAGTACAGTTGTCATTGTTCACATCCTGGCCAAAATGTGTTTTCACACTTCCAGCACAGAATAGCGCGTTTGCTGTGGGAAATCAGTGTTTGGGACAGATTAAGAAAATGACAGTGACACTGTTCATGAGCAGAGATCCTAAAATGCCTATGTTGAAAATTTGGTGATGATACTCCATAAAATGATTGTGTTACGAGTGTGTGTTACGCAGTTTGCACCACGCTCGTAACTTCGCAAATTTATATTTTCACTCCAAATTTTCAACATTGCCACTTTCCCACATCTTCTTATGAACAGTACAGCTGTCATTTTTCCCATCCTGGCCAAAATGTGTTTTCGCACTTCCAGTGCAGAATAGTGCGATTGCTCTGGGAAATCACTGTTCAGGACAGATTAAGAAAATGACAGTGATACTGTTCATGAGCAGAGGTCTTACAATGCCTATGTGGAAAATTTGGTGATGATAGGCCATCAAATGACTGTGATACAAGTGTGCGTTGAGCACTGTCCGCGCACCCTTGTAACTTCGCAGATTTGTAATATTTTCACACCACATTTTCAACACTGGCATTTTTTCACACCTCCTTATGAACAGTACATCTGCCATTTTTCACATCCTGGCTAAAATATGTTTTTGCACTCCTGCCGGAGAATAGCACGGTCACCGTGGGAAATCAGAGTTTGTGACATATTAAGATCGAGCGAGTGAGAGGGTGCACTGACTGAGCTCAACTGAGCTCTGTTGGGACTGCTGCAGATTTCTTTGTGGGCAGAAAAAGGCCCTAATGCAAGAGCCCAGTACAAAAGGGCAGCCTGCAACTCTGGGAGAAACAGAACGAGAGAGCGAGTGAGGGAGGGGAGGCTTAACTCACCAGAGCGCGTTAGGACTGCTGCAGATTTCTTTTGTAAGAAGGCCAATGGAGGCAGGGCCAAGTACAAAAGGGCAGCCTGCAGCGGTGGGAGAAACAGTACGAGCGAGTGAGACAGGGGGACTGAATGAGCTCAACGGAGCTCTATCAGGACTGCTGCAGATTTCTTTGTGGGCAGAAAAAGGTGCCAATGCAGGCAGGAGCCCCGTACAAAAGGGCAGCCTGCAGTGCCGGGACAAACAGAATGAGCGTGTGAGAGAGGGAGACTGAGCGACCTCAACAGAGCTCCATCGGGACAGCTGCAGATTTCTTTTTGGGCAGACAAAGGTACCAATAGAGCCCCGTACAAAAGAGCAGCCTGCAGCACCAAAAAAAACAGAATGAGCTAGTGACAGAGAGGGAGTGAGTGAGCTCAATGGAGCGCTATCGTGACTGCTGCAGATTTCTTTGTGGGCAGAAAAAGGCGGCAATGCAGGCAGGAGCCCAGTACAAAAGGCCAGCCTGCAATGCTGGCAGAAACGGAATGAGAGAGTGGGAAAGGGGGAGTGAGCAAGCTCAATGGAGCTGTGTCAGGACTGCTGCAGATTTCTTTGTGGCCAGAAAAAGGTGCCAATGCAGGCAGGAGCCCAGTACAAAAGGGCAGCCTGCAGCGCCGGGAGAAACACAATGAGCGAGTGAGAGAGGGGGAGTACGCAAGCTCAACAGAGCTCTATCATGACTGCTGTGGATTTCTTTGTTGGCAGAAAAAGGAGGCAACGCAGGCCAGAGCCCAGTTCAAAAGGCCAGCCTGCAGCGCCGGCAGAAACGGAACGAGTGAGTGAGAGGGGAGGAATGAGCAGGCTCAACGGATCTGTGTCAGGACTGCTGCAGAGAGCTTATGTAACATGTACTGCATGTGTTACATAGCGATAAAGCCCTCAAGGTACACATATGTTGCTAATGTGAGACACAAAACATAGGGCTCCATAGGCACTGAATACTGGGAATGTCCTGACTCGCTAAGATTACATCATCTGGTTAGACGTTCCCAGCAGTCTTAGCCTCCGATCGGTGCGGTGCTCTGAAAATCTTTCCTGGTTTCTGCATTACGAAAAAACTTGCAGAAAAAGCAAAAAAAGTTGGATTTTAAGGTAACTGCTTCTACGATTCAGAACCTCCCCCATCTGCTCTCCTTCCACAGGAGGGTTTTTAGAACTGCATACCCCATTAGATGTATGTTTAAGTAGCCTCTAAAATACAGAGGCACATAACTGCAGCTGAGGTGCTATACACATGTATCCAGCCTACAGAAATAAAGGCGGTTAGGGTTTGTTCTGCTACAAAACAGTATAAATATAACATTAAGTGACTGGTTAACCTACAAAATGGTGAAATTGCTCCCACCCTTACCTGAATGAAGCAAGGCCAAGAATGTATCCTCCTTCAGGAGTCGGCAGCCTCAGTATGAGATTTACTTCTAGGAGAACATGCTGTCAATCACAGTAAAGTGGGAGGAGCTACATCTTATTAACTGCCATTTAGGTATTCAAGACATAAAATCATTGGAATAAACTCATATATGAAGGAACTGTTTATAATCTTGTATCTCTCAAGTATTACGTTTGTGGGAAAATTGACAACCTGATCTGTACTACCTGTATTAACTGAGGAATTCTCTTGTATTAGAATAGGGGCAGATAGGTGAACTATACTCACAGTATAAAGAGCCTCTCCTGGACAGAGTTCCTCAGATCAGCCTTGGAAGAGGAACCAGGAGGACCTATACCAGTTTATGTATGGTCTAATACAACTCATAGTCTAAGGTGGATCTCAGCATTGAAAGTGATCCACTCTGTGGTCAGGTACTGGGAGGCAGTATTCTGCGCATGTCAGAATGCATTGCTGCACCTAGGCTGCTATGTGCGGGGAGACACTGACCATCTAGTCTTGTTTTCAGCATTGTGAGGTGCCAATAAGTTGTTTGATGCACCCCAAATAGCTATGCTGAGGAAGAGAGCATAGTTTGAGGGGATGAGCTCATGGCTCTTGAATGAGTCTACGTTTGTTATTTTCCTGCGAAGCGGTTCGGTTTCTGGTGAGTCAGCGAAGCATAAAGTGTGTTGCGGGGAGGTGAAGGCAGTGCTGGAGAGATGTACCGGGGTATGTTGGGGCTCTTCAAGCATGTTCGTAATATCACTAGATCATGTTTGAAAAGATGCCGGTAATCTCAGTGGCCGACACAAGTAGTGGTAAGTTACTGCACGCAATGGAAGAGGAGAACGCCACAAGAGGATCCCAAGCAGAAGTAATAAACAACTTGAGGGAAGGCGGCTATCGCTCTCAACACCCTGATTTTGACCACTTGCACGGTTCTCCAATGCACACAGCTCCAACGCTGGAAAAAGAAAAACTAACTTCTACATGTAACCCCTTCATCTGGGAGAACCAGGTGGAGGATTTTTTGTTTTGGGGCAACAGGAGGAATGGCCTGTAAGGGAAACAAAAAAAAGAAGAGGGAAGTAAAAAAAATATCAATGCTCAGTGGGAGATTAAGCCCACAGTACGTAAAAGAAAGTAAAGAAAACCCCCGAGCTTGTCTGGGGGCAGTCCGAAGCAGAAAACCAGTTTAAGGGGGAAAGCGCACAAAGAAAAAAAAGTAAAAGATTATAGCTCAAAGTTGGGAAATTTGCCTTCTACAGCCTCTGTGGCATACATTAGGTCAACAGTATGCACGTATGATATTTTTGCTTTTAAGTCCAATGTCAAAAACAATGAGAGGAAAAACTTAAAAGGAGAAAGGGCACAAGAAACACAAGAAGGGAATATGGCCTCAAAAACTAGGAGCAATAAAAGCCATGAAAAGGAAAAACAGGAGGAAGGAGGGAAGGGGAGGCAAGAGTGGGGAGAGAATAACTTCGGGATGTCTTCTGAAGAAGGGGAAGAATCTTAAAAATTCTCAGAAGGAGATACTGAAAGAAAAGGGGCAAGGATCTGGAACGTTAAATCTTGCAGTTTCAACCCTTAGTAACAAACTCTTGGAAGTTGTGGAGAAACTAGACACCCTGGCTTTAAGAGCTACAGAGTGCGAAGACTGAGTCAGTAAAATCGAAGACACATTGCCTAAAATGTCTACCATTATAGCCAAAAGTACTAAAGAGCTAGAAGAGCTGAAACTAAAGGTGGAAGACCTCGAATCCAGGTCTAGGAGGGTTAACTTAAAAATAGGTAACCTCCCAGAGGACATCGAGGGTAACGACCCCCATGGATTCTGTAAGGAAATGCTCACTATAGTTCTGGGCCTCCCCATCCCAGGAAAAAAGTGGAGGTGGATAGGGTGCATAGAGCATTTGGTGCTAAGGACATTCATGGCAGACTTCGGTTTATGTACGCAAAGCCATTACGATATTAAGAGAAAGAGAAAATATTAACCAAGGCTCAAACTGAAAAAGGGTTATTCTATAATGGGTTGAGATTACAAGCATATTCAGCTATTCCGACAACCATATTAGCAAAAAAATAAAGGTTTTGACCATGTACGGGACAAATTAAGAAAAGGAGGTATCCAGTTTGCCATGTTGTATTCAGCCAAACTAAGGGTGCACTTGGAGGGAAAAACGTTATTTTTCCACTCTCCAGCAGATGTGGAGGAAGCTTTGGAAAAGCATCAGAGGTCCCCAGATGACTAACCAGATCCAGGGAGGTCCACAAGTGTTCCCACAAATAATCAAGAATAATAAAAATAGCTTATCACTTCAGTATCTAGGGTATTGGGGGGGTGAGGGTAAGAGAAACAAAAAGGGAATCTGGTAATTATTTGCGGTACGGATAGGGATAATTCTAAAGGGCGTAGTTTCCTTTTGGATAAATTGGTCTATTTTTCCCATGTATAGGTAATTTTTACCCCTTCCCTATACTTTTATAACACTTTAAAGGTGGGCACGGGGGATTTATTTCTTAGGGTGGTTAAGGATGTCTCATACCCCTTTACTAGCCACACTTGCACTTAGCAGAGGTTCGACAACTTTAAGGGGGGAGGGGGAACATCCATTTGTTGTTAGGACGCTCAGGTAGAAGGGGATTACTAAAAGTGTGCATGGACCTTCTTTTGGTGGTATTAAAAAGAGATCAGTACAAGGTCAGATTGGTGTTGGGGGGGATGTAAAGTGTGGGGGGGAGCAAAAAAAGTGGTTATTCATAAGCTGGACTCAAAAAAGCGTGGGTGTTCAGGTACAAGGCTTCATGAATTAACCTGCATTTTATATAATGGTCAGATGAGAGAGACAAGTGCCATGAACAGACCTTGGGGAAGATGATCTCAGATGGGAATGTATAAATATACCCAGTGGAAACATTAACAAGCATTTGTCAATGCCGAATGTTCGTCGTGTGCACTGGTGTCATGGGGGAGTTTAAAAATTGCTTCAGTGAAGTTGTTTGTCAGGTGGGGTCCCAAAAAACATATGTTGAACATTTGGCAGAAGAATATTTAAAAATGGCCAGTTATGGCACTAAGTTGAATACTATTGAAAAACATTGACACCGAAAACCCCATTGAAATACATTGAAGCACTTACCTCAGTTCACTGTTGGGCTTTGAAGATAAGGGCGTGCCTGCAGTCCAGCAGATATGGTTTGTTGACCACCGGGAAGTAAGGGGTGGGGGTAAGTGTTGGGTCCCGAGTGGGAGGGTAAAGGGTTGGGTAACAGTGGAACGGATAACGATGGACGTTTTTCTTTTCTGCAGAGGTAAAAAATGACAAGGGACAGTTTTCTGTTTTTCAGGGAGTTTGCTGAACAGATGAGGACACTGGAGGATTGGCCACCCCAGTGTCTGTATATTGTTTGAGAAGGTTACACAGCAGACAACAATGGATGGACAGATGACACTGGGGGATTGCCACCCCCAGTGTCTGCATACTGTTTGGGGGGGGGGTTACACAGCAGACAACAATGGGACGGACAGATGAGGATATTAGGGGATTGGGCACCCCCAGCGTCTGTATACTGTTTAGGGGAGGGGGGTTACACAGCAGACAGTGATGGACTATTTTCTTTTTTTAGGATAAAAAACAAGCATTTGTCAATGCCGAACATTTGATGTTTTGAAAGATGTCCACCTCTGCACCTTGTATATGCCCTTAAGGTAACTGAACATATCTATCATGTTCCCCCACTCCCTCCTTTCCTCCAATAAGTACATATTGAGGTCCTTTTAATCTCTCCTGATACGTTCTGTGTTGCAAGCCATGTACATCTTGGTTGCCTTTCTGTGGACTGCCTCCACCCTGTCAATGTCCTTGCGCAATTGCAGCCTCCAGAATTGCACACAGTACTGTAGGTGAGGCCTCACTAGTGCATTATACAATGGCATCACCACCTCGTGCCTTCTGCTAGTGATACCTCTGCCTATACATCCCAGCATGCCACTGACTGTCCTTGCAACATTTGTGCTCTGCTTTGACACCTTTTGGTCATCAGAACTGATAGCTCCCGGGTCCCTTTCTTCCTTGGTATCATCAGCACCTCCACCCCATCCTGTAACTCTCCCCAGGTTTCCCTCTTCTCAGGTGCATTATTTGGGCTTCTTTGCATTGAACCTCAGTTGCCACTCCTCAGACCATTTTTCAAGCCTCTCCAAGTCCCTACTCATTTTCTCCACCGCTTCTGGAGTATTCACTGTGTTACAGATGTTGCTGTCATCTGCAAACAGGGAGACAGACCTTTCCTTCTAGCCCTTCTGCAATGTCTGTAATGAAAACATTGAACAGGACTGGTCCCAGGACTGATCCCTGAGGTACCCCGCTGGTCTTCCCCCCCTTCCCGGATTGGATCCCATTACCACCACCCTCTACCTCCTGTCTGTCAGACAGTTTCTAACCCAGTTTATCAGCTTGTGTCCTGTTGCCAGACTACTCATCTTGTTAATCAGCCTTCTGTGTTGGATGTTGTCGAAGGCTTTGCTGAAATTAAGGTAGGTGACATCAAACGTCCCTCCCTGATTTACTTCCTTAATGAGACATTAGGGTTTCCAACCCTAACGCCACACTTCCACTCTGCAGAGACTGACAGGCATTGGGGGTGACCCTTTGGGTCATCGGCCGTAACACTCATGCTATTCCACCCCCACCCTGCAGACACTGACAAGTGTTGCAGTGTGCCTTGAGGTCTTCGGCTCTAACGCTCACCCCATTCCATAATGAAACAAGCTGAGATGGGTGCAGTATAGAAGAATGGGTTGAACATTTGGGCCAAAGAGTCCAAGGCACACCCCGATGCCTGTCATTGGCTGCAGGGTGGGGTGGGGGTGGAATGGTATGAGCATTACAGCCGATGACCCCAAGGCACATACCCGACACCTGTCAGTCTCTACAGGATGGGGGTGTGGGGGCATTACAGGTGGAAACCCTAACACTCCAAATGTTTGTTGGTATTTTTCCTCCAAATTTTCAACATGGGCTTTTTGGGACACCACCTCATGCACAGTGGCACTATCATTTCGTTAATCAATCCCAAAAGGTGATTTTACGCAGCAACTGCACCATTCGGTGCCACAGGTGCTAAAACACAGTTTGGGCAGGATGTGAAAAATGACAGTTCTACTGTTCATGAGGAGGTGTGAAAAAATGGCAATGTTGAAAATCTGGAGTGCAAATATGAGAAATTGGCAAAGTTATGAGCGTGCATATAAACTGTGCAATGCACGCCTGTAACATTGCCAATTTTTTTTATGTTTTCACCAAATTTTCAACATGGACTTTTGAGACCTCCCCTCATGAACAGTGGTAATGTGATTTTGTTACTCCATCCCAAAAGTTGATTTAGCACAGCGCGCCATTCCGCACAAGTGGTGAGAAAACACATTTCTGGCAGGATGTGAAAAATGACATCTGTTCTGTTCATAAGGAGGTGTGAAAAAATGGCAATGTTGAAAATCTGGAGCGAAAATATTAAAAATTGCAGATGTTACAAGCGTGCGTAGAAACTGCGCAACACACACTCGTAACGCAGTCATTTTTGGGAATTTTTTCACCAGATTTGCAACATGGGCTTTATGGGACCTCATCTTATGAACAGTGGCACTGTGGTTTTGTTACTCAGTCCCAAAAGGTGATTCAGCGCAGTGACTGCAAAATCATCTTTCAGGACCGAGGAGTGAAATGACAGTGACATGTTTATGAGGTGGGATCCCAAGAACCCCATGTTGAAAATTTGGGGCCAAAATTCCTAAAAATGGCTGAGACAGCAACCTAAGTTGAAATTTCCAATGTGTCCCATTATACGGATTACCTTTCATTCTTTTAGTTTGCCGGTCGGCTTTGAAGAGTGCAGATGCATCCCGCTCCACAGAAGAGCGCGTCTGCCAACCTCAGAGGGTAAGTATTGGGTAAGGGGGGAGGAGATGGGTGCAGAGGAGGGGCGGAGGGGGATGAGGGAGACAGTGACGGTTGGTTTTCGCTTTACAGGTGAAAAAAAAACTAAAGACCGCAAGAGGTTTTCTTCATTTACAGGTAAAAAATAAATATAAATGTAGGCATACTGGGATGGGCCCCAGTGCGTGCTACAATAGTGTGGTGGTGGTGGGGTGTCACAGGATTGGGCACCTGCTGTTGGCTAGGATATAGACAGGTTGGGGCGCATCCAACACCGGGAGTGGGCATCCCTGTATCGGAAAGGGGAAATTATTTAACCAGGAAAGACATACTAAGCCACAGCAGGGAAAGGGGAAATTGTTTAACCAGGAAAGACACACTAAGCCACAGCAGGGAAAAGGGGAATTGTTTAACCAGGAAAGACATACTAAGCCACAGCAGGGAAAGGGGAAATTGTTTAACCAGGAAAGACGCACTAAGCCACAGCTGAAGGGCTCGCATTTCGAAGGACAGAGTCGGCACAGCGTCGGCTCTGTCCTTTGAAATGTTTGCTAAGACAAGCCCCCTCAGCAAACCAGTGTCATCAGTACACTTCCTGCTGATTTTCTGGCCCCTGCAGCACCACTGGCCATTGGGCTAGCACCCCTCACACCTCTCTCCAGCAACTCTGATATCAACATGTTCATTTTCGCTTGCACACACGATGAACATAAAAATAATGACATGGAATTTTTCAAGTCCTAGAAGGGCCCTGGTAAATGTAAAGAAGGACCTGGGATTAGTAGATACATGGAGAACACTTCATCCGGATGGGAGGGACTACTCTTTTTACTCCCATAGACGCTGCTTATACAGCAGAATAGATTACCTGTTGGTATCTAAAGGGCTGAATGCGGCCTTGTCCGCAGCTCATATTAAAAATGGTGTGATCTCTGATCACGGTACGGTAACTGCACAACTTATAGTGGACAGAGATTTTAGCATGGACAGGCATTGGAAATTCAATACATCTCTTTTACAAGATACAGCCTCTAGGGAGTTTCTTAAAGGGGCTGTGTCCGAATACTTTGAGAACAATGATAATGGACACATATCATATGCTATTCTGTGGCGTATATTAGGGGAAGAACAATTTCATGTGCTTCTAATGCTTCTCACAAAAAAAAGAATGCACTTAAGGACTTGGTAACACAGCAGAAGAAGCTTAGAGAACTAGAAAACGAATTTAAACAAGGGAGGACTAGAACAGAAGCTAGGCTTCATGAGATTATGGGGCTCACGTACGAAATCAACAAGATATTCTCTGCAAAGGCTGAATTTGCGTTGGCTATTACTAAACAAAAATGATGGGAGTCAGGGGAGAAATCAGGCAAACTGCTGGCCTACAGACTCAAAAAAGGTCCAATCAAAATCTGATTGCAGGGATATGAGATAAACAGGGTTGAATTAAAGTTACAAGCCAAGATATTAACAAAGCGTTCTAGAAATGTTATGAAGCTTTATATGCTAGCTTGACCACAGCAGACAGTGACTTGTTGATGGATTTCTTGAGCGCCTGAGGGTTAACCCCCACCTCCCCGTGGATGAAGATAGATAGGTTTTAGATAGACAAATCACAGTTGAAGAAATAATGCAGATAATTGCAGATATTCCTAATAATAAGGCCCCAGGACCTGACGGATTACCTGGAGAACTTTATAAGGCAATGGGTCCTCAGATTCCCATATATTTGAGTAGTGTTTGTTGAAGCATTATTGGGGGGGGGGGCTGCTCGAGTCTCTCAGTAGAGCCTACATTACTCTGATTCTTAAAAAAAGAAAAGATCCACTTGATTGTGAGAGTTATAGACCAATGTCATTGCTAAACGGAGATTACACGATTTTGGCAAAGGCCTTATCCCTTAGAATACGTAACCTTGTGACTAAACTGGTAGGTGGGGTTTGTCCCAGGTAGATCTGGTATGGAAAATGTTAGGCGCCATCTCAATGTGATATTCTCAGCTAAAATGGTCAAAAAGTCCTTAACTGTCCTATCTATAGATTATTTTAAAGCCTTTGATACCCTTGAGTGCGACTATTTATAGAAGGTACTATAGGTATCTAATGTAGGGAAGGGCTTATACAGTGGACTAAAACCCTTTTTAGTGCTACCTCTGCAGAAGTAATAACAAATGGGAAAGTCTCTTCCTCTTTTTAGATTGTACAGGGGACAAGACAGGGTTGTCCACTTCCCCGTATTTGTTTATACTGGCTTTGAAATCACTTATTGGGCCCTATACACGAAAGTGTGAGAAATACAATGAAAAATGACACAGCGGTGATGTGCAGTGGACGGCAGCCACACGGCACACACAAAGGCAGGTGTGGGCAGCGGGCAGGGCCAGATGAGCTGCATAGCGCACCGTGCAGGTAGTGCTGGTGGGCCCACACTATGCGGGAACACCCCATGACCCTGCCATATATGGCAACGGCAGCCCCCTTGCACAGTCGCACAGTGGTAAATGCCACACATCGCAGCCAGCAGGACTTGATGGCAAAACTGCAAATGGACACGGAGGAGGGAGCAGAGAACAGGGAGGATGGCAATGGATAAGGGGGCAGTGACACCCCCAAATGGGGACATGGGCAGCCACGGGGCGGGAGCTGATCCTGCACCGCAAACATCAGCGGTGGACAGATCGCCACCGTGGTCTCAGACACACACACCAGCACTACAGCAGGCTGTATGGTGTGGAGGCCCCCAACACATCGATGAAGGTTGAGGCCAGGCTATGGCTGGACATACAGGCCACCGTAAACACCACCGGGTCCGAGGCATGGACACTGGTGGCGATCAAGCACAAGTGGTGGGACCTGAGGGCAGTGGTGAAGCATAAACAGACGCCAGTGGGAGGGCACGCAGCGGGACGGGCAGTGGCCCGCCAAGCACAGCCAACCAGCTAACACTCCTGGAGTGACTGGTGGCTGAGACGCTGATGCTGGTCACTATCCATGGAACTGTGGAAGGGATGGACACGATGGCAGGTGAGGCATGTTGCACACAGCCGGCCAGAACAACCCAGAGGCACCACTGGTGGCACCGGATCAGGGCACCATGGAGTGGCACAGAGCAGGGCCTGGACAGCCACAGCACCAACCATGGCAGCGCTGGAGACCGGTGACCAGGCAGCAGATCTGGGGGGTAAGTATGCTTGGCCTGGAGTGGGTGGGCAACTGTGTGGAGTGAACTAACCATAGCCCTTGCACCCATATGGGAGTGGAACCGGAGACACAGGAGGACATGGCCAGTGAGAGGGACAGTGCAACCAACCCACAGGAGGAGGACAGTGGGACCAGCAGTGACACAGCAGCAGGGTTGGACACGCAGCACACTGTGCCTGGGATGTGTGAAGCAGCACACACATACCTGCCACCACGCAGGGACCCCGACACACGCACGGAGGCTGAAGAACCCCCTGCTACCACATACTGCCATGCAGCAGTGCTGCCCCACAGTAACAGCAGGGACAAGGGGCCCTTGGATTGCACCCATACACGGCACTGTTCACCGCAGCCACAGCCCTATGTGGAGGAGCAGTACTGGCAACTGCAGTAGCTGGAGCGGGACCGCCTGGAGGAACAACATAGGACCACCACCGCTGTGTAGGCACAGACTGTGGTGCAGCAGAACATACATACAACCATACTCAAGTGTGTGGTCACACTGGAGGGCATGCAGGAGCTGCTGTGGCCCTCACACAGCAGGGCCGCTGAGGTCCCGCCCGCATGGCCAGTAGCCATGGACAGCACCACGCAGTGCAATGCACCAGCACCCGAAGGCACGCTGGGCACAGGGGGGCCATCAACACCTTGTGGCCAGTGATGGATAGCACACCATGCCCAGGCATGGACACGTCCGGGTCACAGACACCCATGGCACACACCGCACTGATGGGCATGGACAGCGAGGACACACAGGCACATGGCACATGGCAGTAACATGGCACCGCCAGAGCTGGTGGGTGTCAAGGAGGCACTGGGCCATGGACATGCCCACCTGCATGGTGGACAGGCAGCAGGGTGTCGGCATGGCTCGTGGACCACATGGGTTTGGAGGGGCCCGATAGAACCACTGCACTGTGCTGTGGGGAGCCACCATGCAGTTCCCCGCAGACGGCACAGGGATGGTTGGTCCAGCCCATGCACAGGCGCACCGCCGGGCATGGCCTCCCCCACCCTCCCTTGCACAGATACATGCTCACCAACCCTTGATGAGGTACACTCAGGCATGACCACATCATTGTGCACCAGCAGGCTGCAGCGGCATGCTGTGCAGGGCCATCATGTTGTGCACCCTGCTGCAGTGGCCAGACACTGTCCTGCATCATCCCTGTGCCATGGCTGCCACAATACTCACCCACCCCATGCAATGTGTGTAGTCAGCATGTGAACATGCCTGCATGATCACCTGCTGGGCTGCACAGCCGCCCACCATACCCTGGACCCGGGTGGGTGCTGCCCTGGCATCCTCGTCCCCATCGCCACATGGTTCGCCGGGGGCTTCAGTCGGCAGTGGCTCATTTGCATGCTTTGCAGTGTTGTGCAGCATGGCACATGCCATGAACACCTCGCATGCCTTTGCTGGACTCAGCATGAGTCTGCCGCCGGTGTGGTCCAGACAGCTGAAGCACATCTTCAGTGGACCGATGGTCCTCTCCATGACTGCCCATGTCTGTCTGTGTTCCATGTTGTATGTGACATCTGCAGGCATGGAAGATGGATGGTATGGTGTCATCAGTGTGGTCCCCAGTGGATAGCCTCTGTCACCTGCATAGGGGGGAATGAGATGTCAGTGGCAGGCGCTGTGGCATGTGCAGTACTCACCCTGCATGGATGCAGCAACTCACCAAGCAGCCAGCCATCAAGCCGCCCATCATGTAGGTATGCACCCATGCCCGAGCCATCAAGGATGCAGGCGTCATGCATAGACCCTGGGTACCTGGTGCACACATCAGTGATAATGCTGTGTGTGTCACAGACCACCTGGCAGCTAATGCTGTGGAACCCCTTACAGTTTCTGTATGCCTCCTCGTGGGTGGAAGGCGTGAGGATGGGGACCTGTGTCCCATCAATGTCACTACATACGTTCGGCATGCCGTGCAGTACATAGAATGCATCCTTCATTTCCCTGACCTCCACAGGCATCTTCAGGAAGACAATGTGCTCCCCCAGATGCTGTATGAGTGCATCCATCACCCATGCCTTGGCTCTGGAGATTCAGGACTGGCTCACGCCGTCGCCGGTGATGTGCTGGAAAGATCCAGTGGCATAGTAGCCAGGGGATCACAGCACCTGCATCTCCACCATCATGGCACATGACCAGTGCATCCGTGGCCCCACCACCCCACGGATGCTGTCACACAACATGTCGATGGTGTCCCACGGTAGGCGGAACCGCTTGATGTAATGTGTGTTCCGCATTGTCGAGGCATCTATGCAGGCATGGAACACATGTGGCTGGTGGCATCATCCCTGTCTGTGTATAGCTATCTCCTCCAGTAGGTGGACATGCAGTAGCACGCCCGGACACATCTCACTTCTGTGGCAGTGCGATCTGTGCGGCACCACCCATGTGTTGTTGCCACCTCCTTTGTACCGGCGGGCCACCACCGGCCCACCCAGGCATGGGCGTGTCCACACGGTGAGGTACTGCCCTGCATCACGTGCCAGCACCATGTGCAGATCATGGCGGTGCATGCAGTTGGCGTCATGGTGGGGCGGATGGTGGAGTGCAGGTCCATGTTGCCCTGGCACGTCTTTCATGTCACTGAGAGTGACTATGCTGATGGAGGTGGCTTCGGCACCCTGTGGACCATCAGGGCATCTGACAGGGTGAGTGGCATGTATGGGGGGGGCCAGCCAGTGGTACCCTGTGTGCTCATGTGTCTATTCTCCCCTGCACAGGATCATGGTGGCATGCCTGTCAGACTGGAGCTTACCCCACAGGTCCAGCTGGATGGGGCACATGTAATGGTGGACTCCAGGGCTGCTACATGATGCTGAAGGGTGCCAGGGAGAACCTGTACTATGAGAACAATGAATACAGGGCCTGGGACATCTATGTCCCCTCTTCGGTAGCTATGCCTGCATGTGCCCTGTGTGTGACACCCCGTGCGCTGGCCCTGTGCTGTACTGATGTGTGTCCCTTTGCCTTTCAGCATTACTGTGGACCAGTGAGGAGGATGCTGCTACACCTCAGAGGGCAGCGGGGCCAGCCATCTCCATCGGTGGAGTCGGAGGATGAGCAGGGCAGTGGATGATCCATATCAACATGGCCGTGGCTGCAACAGCCTGAGGGCCTGCCTGCCAGAGGACACCTGCCCATGTAGCCTGTGTTGGCCCCACCCTTGGACATGCATGCCTGAGTGCTGGGCAGGGGTGGGTTGGGGGGAACCCTGTATGATGGACTGTGTACAGCCCTGCTGGATCTGCTGGCTTTGCATCGAGGTGTGCCTGTGGACCTTGCACAGGCCATGGTAGGTGGGATGCCTGTTACAGTATTGTTTATGTCATTGCATCAAATGTGTGCTGTTGGTGCCTGCAGGTGGGTTTGGGGACTGCGGTTGCTGAGGAGTGTACCTGCCTGTGATACTGTTATCTGCAATAAAGGTGCCTGTGCCCAGTGCTAGGGGTGCACCTCATGGGGTCACGGACCAGGTGCCGGGGGTGCTCCATACATGGTGCTATGCACTGCCACCCATCGCAGGGTCATGCAGCCATGATGGCTACATGTGTTGTGGCACATATGTTGCCATGTTGCATGGCGACCCCACTGTGCTGTTCCACTGTCGGTGGTCCGGTGTGCCCCAGGGGCGTATGGGGTGTGGCCCGGGGCATTCCTGTCATCCTGGGTGTGTGTGTGTGCTATGCTGCTCCATTGCCACTGGTGTCACGCTGGTGCGGGCATGCCAGTGTGCCATCTGCATGTGGCACTGGTGTACCATGTGGACAGTGCAGCATGCCCTGAGTGCCATCATGGCAGGACACTGGTGCCTGCGGGTGGTGTTTGTGCCCATGATGCAGTGTGCCACTGCTGGTGCTGTGCCATAACCTTGGTGCTCCTGGTGTGTCACCACTGTGGGTGTGCTGGCACCTCTGTGCCTGGGTGTCTGCATGCCCTGTAGGCCTGTGTGGACTCCCATGGTGTGTTGCGCAGCCCAGTACACCACCATCTCCCTGTAATCTATGCCAATGTGGCCTGCATAGCGCCTTGGAATGCGCCATTGTGCATGTGTGTTGTATGTGCCTCTGCACCTGTGTGTGTGGCTCTGCCCCCACATATCTGCGTGGTGCAGTGGCCACATATTGCTATGCCTTCCTGTTGCATGCCCACTACGCACCCATCGTGCAGACTGCTGTGCAGTGGCTTGCACGCTGGGGTGTCATAATGCTTCCATGCCTGCCTTACACACATGTACGTATGGTGTGTATCCGTAGTGCATAGGGCCAATTACGCTTATCCAATCAAACCCAGCCATTCAAGGTTTCAAAACAGGCCTGATAACTAATAAAATCTTTGCATATGCAGACGATCTACTATTTACTTTAACACATTTGGGTAATTCCTTTAAGGAACTTAAAATGTTGCTACATCAATTTGCTGGCCTCTCAAGCCTTACAGTAAACTGGGAAAAAACGCAAGTGTTACAGGTATTTGATGGGGTGGAACTGACAGGAGAGATATCCTTTTGGAAAAAGAATGCTGGAAGAAGGACTCTACTGCTTTCCTTGGGTTAAGAATTCAGAGTAATGCTCACACTATGGTGGATATTAACCTAGATCCCCTGTTAAAGGAAATAAAGGATGACCTGGAGAAATGGGCTTATCTATCCTATCCCTGTTGGGGAAAGTCAGCTCTGTTAAGATGATGGTGGCCCTCAAACTTTTTTACCTATTCCAGAACATGCTATTAATATTTGGCGCCTCTAAATTCAAAAAGATTACATAGATTGCTAGAAGCTTCCTTTGGGGATCAACTGCACCTAGACTATCCCTATCAAAACTCAGGTCCCATTGGTCCCAAGGGGGATTTGATCTTCCTAGGTGGGAGACGTATCAACTAGCCTTCCTTTTTAAGCAAGCAGTCAGTATATTACCTCTTGCCCTCGTCTGTTGTTTCACCCCTTTGGTTTGAGGTGGAATGCCATCTCTGCAAACCAGGGAAACCACTGATCTTTTATTCAAAAAACACACAAGTTTAGGTGCTTCTAATCCATGTATACTTAACTCCTTAAAGGTAATCAAGTTACTGCAATCCAAATTATCATTGGACAAATTACCTCCACATCTGGAAGGATTGTGTCTAACCCTAATATTCAATTGTGTGGCAAAATATTACAAAATAATGAATGGTACAGAAGGGGCATTTCCAATGTGGGTGACTTACTTGATCAAGGTCTAGGACACTAAAGTCTTTCCAGGAGATCAGTCAAGAATTTAATCTCCCGAAGTTTCATGTTGTGACTTATTTACAGATTAGGGAAGCCCTAGCAGATTCAGTCCAAGGTCCTGATCTTGAGCTTCCTAGCAGGGGGGCAAGACTGAATTCCGATTTGTGGAGCAGTCAGCTCCAAGGGCGGGATCTCTAAACTACATAAGTTAGTGTGCGGTAGCACTGACAGCTCAGAGAACATGAAATCTAAATGGGAGACCGCCCTTGGCTTAAGAATCTCCTCAGAAGATTGGGATTCAGTCTGGAAAAATGCTCATCAACTTGTAAAGAAGTTCGGGGGAGAACTATACAGTATAACATTTTATATCAATACTATTATTCTCTGAGCAGACTAGAGAAAATTGGTTTCTGCCCTGGGGGCAATTGTTGGAAGTGCAATGAACCTCATGCCAACTTCCTACACATGTTGTGGAACTGTCCTCAGGTGTACCAGCTATGGGAACAGATTCATAAGATCTGTGAGACAGTCACAGGAGATAAGATCTTGTTGTCTCCTCTGACTTTTATATTGGGGCTCTCTTCATAATTTGTTCCACTTCAGAAAAAACAGATTAACTGGATTCTGTCAGCAGCACTAGCCCTTAAGAGGCTCTTATTTTCTAACTGGAAAGAACTGTTTATTCCCACATTGTCTGAATGGTATAATAATATGTCAACCCTAGTTCAAAATGAGAGAATTTGTCACCTCCTGCTCGATCAGACATCTGTGTTTCTTGATACATGGGCCCCCTTTCTGGAATTGATGTGACATCAGGTATGTTCCTGTACCTGCATTGCTAGGTCCTATATTAATATTATTCTACCTGGAATAGCTTGTTCAGTCAGTCTCATTCCTTGAACTGCTGTTTAGTGGTCTGATTAAGTTTGGCATACGAAACCTTTATGAAATCTGTAAATGTTCCGATATTTGCGTAGAGGACTTTGTACCTGACAATCTAATGATTATTACATTGTATTTCTTTGTTATCCTAATAAAAAATCAATTAAAAAAAAGACTTCATAGGCAGTCTGCTCCTCTCCAGGATCTCCGACCTAGAGTTAACTATTTTAAATAGGCACATCACTCCTGATGAGGTTAGGTCAATCATTGGATCACTTCCAAATGGCAAAAGTCCGGGTCCAGATGGTTTTCCATTTGAGTTGTATAAAAACCTTTCTGCGATGTGGACACCTTTGCTTGTGGATCTATATAATAACTGGTTGAAGGAAAGAAAATTGCCACAATCTTTCAATGAAGCTGAAATTATATTACTTCTTAAAAAAAGATAAACCCCTAGATCAGTGTGAGTCATATAGGCCATATCACTTCTTAACAGTGAATAAAAAATGTTTGCAAAAATTTTAGCTGAGAGATTAACTAAGGTTATCCCAGATCTGATCCATCAGGACCAAGTTGGATTTATATTGGGTAGAAGACTCCACCATAACACCAGAAAGACATTTAATGTCATACAACCCTTTTTTGGGAATGGACACTGCACTCTTATCTGTAGATGCTGAAAAGCTTTTGACAGGGTGCAGTGGTCATTCCTCATTGAGGTTTTAAAGGGATATGGAATCATGGGAAACTTCCTAAAATGGATCAAGATGATCTACAGTAAACCATTAGCCAGGATACAAATTAATAGAGGTTCCTCTCCCTTTTTTCAGTTAGCAAGAGGAAATAGACAGGGATGTCCCATCTCCATTGATTTTTGCATAATGTTTGGAGCCATTAGCCATCCGGCTACAATCCTGTGCTCAGGAGCTAGGGGTAAGGGATAGCTTTGATCCAATTTTGGCCATGCTTTATGCGGACTATATACTTTTAGCCCTAAATAAACCAGATAAGTCCTACCCCAGGGTGTGTGAGATCCTGGAGAAGTTCAGCTTACTTTCAGGCTATAAAGTGAATTGGGGTAAGAGTGAAATACTCTACTTGGGAGATCCTACTAACATTAGAAATCCTTTGTTGATAGGCATGTTAAAAAATAAAATTAAATATCTCGGGGTCATTTTGGCAGCTGACCCTAAAAGTGTGATTCAACTAAACTATGACCCTTTAATATGTGGGATCAAGGCAGACTTAGCAAAATGCCAGTTTCTCCCCCTGGTATTGTTAGGAAGAAATAATATTCTGAAAATGAACATCTTACCAAGATTACTGTTCTTTTTTCAATCTGTTTCCATTAGCTTACCAAAGAAGTTTTTCACAGATTTGGACCAAATAGTGAAAAGATTCCTGTGGCAGAGTGGATCCCCCAGGATTGCTCTGCATAAACTGTGTCAAAATAAAGGGGAAGGGGGTATGGTTTGTCCTCATTTTTATTTGTACTATCTGATAGCACAACTGGAGGTGGTGTATTACTGGTTCCACAGCCCACCGAATAATCTAGTAGCAGGTAGTGGACTAGAGGTAAGGAAAGTCAGGGACTGGCGCTAATCAGTGTGCTTGTGTCAAATATAGTAGGCATTTTGGATGCCACCAGGAATACCGTAGAAGCCTGGGCTCAAGCTTCCAGACTGCTTGGGGCCTCTGGTGGGTTGTCCAAACTGACCCCTATCTATAACAATAAATGTTTTAAAACTTCTATGATATATAGCGCTTTTAAAACCTGGTATGTTCACAACAATTTAAGAACAATAGGGGATTTTTATTTGGGTGACAATTTTAGGTCATTTGAACAAACTCAGGTTATATATAATATACCATCCTTTCAAAATTGGCGTTATATACAAGTAAAAAACTTTGTTTTTAAAAGGAATGATCATTCCTTTAATTTGTTAAACAACTCCTTGGAAATATTCTTTGAGGAGTTGAAAAACAACAAACATCTAATTTCTGGGCTGTATCAGACCCTGCTACAAGGGGTTACTGCCCCTCTGCCCTTTGTAAAGGTGGCATGGGAGAGGGATCTTAACATTTCAATTACAGAGGATGACTGGGACAATTTCAGAAATGTGGGAAGAGTTAAGGTCCGAAACAACAGATTACTTCAGATTCATTTTAATATATTGCACAAAACCTACGTTGCAGCTGCCAGATTACATACAATCGATGTTTCCATCCCCGAGTTCTGTCAGACATGTAGTAGGGCTAATGGGACTCTGTCACACACGCTAATGAAATGTGAAAAGTTTAAAATCTTCTGGACATATATTTGGTCATTATAGGGGCAACCCTTGGGTCTGAGCTTCCCTTTTGATCCAAGAATTGTAATATTTGGTTACCCTGTGGAGCCATCGGATCCTCAGGGAAGTTTCAAGTGTCTTTGGAACATTGGCTCCTTAGTAGCCAGTAAGGTAATTCTTCAGCACTGGAAAGATATTGAGGCTCTGTTATGTTCTGAATGGCTGGAGAAAATACTGGATCAGGGTAGAACAGATAAAATAATACATGTCCTAGAAGATGATTTTGAAAAAATACTATTCAAGTTGGATACCATTTGGGCAAAATGTGGCTAATTTGGCCCTTCAGTGAATTTGGCTTTCAGATGTTATGACAGTGATGAATGTACTAAGACTTCATGAGTGTCAACAAGGATTGAAGCACCCACGCTTTGAGTCATTTCATAAAAAAAAAAGATCCACTCTGGTCAGTGCTAAGAGATATTAGCACTGAAGCTCTGAATGAGCTATTTTTTTTATCTTGGTTTATTATTTTTATTCTGAGTTACACATAAAATTCACACACCTGTGTGTTTTAAAACATGCCTTGTTGTTGGTGTTATTTATTTCCCACAAACCTTCTACAAGATCATGGTGGGGTGGTGGATGTGTTTTACTCAGAGTTTAGCAAGGCCTTTGACACTACCACATAGGAGGCTTATAAAGAAACTGGACAGTTTGGGGGTGGGACACAAGGTGACAAGTGGGTACGTGACTGGTTGATGGCTAGGTGACAGATGGTGGTGGTAAACAGCACTCATTCTAATAAGGGGAGAATGACCAGTGGAGTACCTTAAGACTCAGTACTGGGGCCAGTCCTCTTCAATGTCTTCATAAGCAACATTTCAGAAGAGTTGGAAGGGTAGATCTGCCTCTTTGCAGATGACAGTAAAATCTGCAATAGGGTAGATACTCCAGTGGGGGTGGAGGGAATGAGCAGATACCTCAGAACATTTGAAAAGTGGTTGAGACCATGCCAGCTGGGTTTCAATGAAACGAAGTGCAAGCAAATGCACCTGGGCCAAAGAAACCCAGGAGTGGTGTATAAAATAGGGGAAGAGGAAGTGACGGTCACTAAAAAGGAAAGGGACCTTAGGATTATAGCTGATGACCTCAAAGTGGCTGGGTAATGTGACAAGGCAGTAGGCTGCACCAGTGGGATGCTGGGTGACTGGGAGGGAAATCCCCATTAGAAGGAGAGAGGTGGTATTACCACTGTATCGATCATCAGCGAGACCCCAACTGGAGTACTGTGACCAGTTCTGGAGACCTTATATTAGGAAGGACATAGACAGGCTGAAGGCAGTCCATAGGAGAACTATAGTGTGCAGGGATGTATGACAAGCCCTGTGAGGAGAGACTGAGGGATCTCAATATCTACACTCTGGAAGAGAGGGGGACATGATAGAGACCTATAGGCAGGGCCAATTGAAAATTGCACCCTCAATTGCATTGTAAAATCCACAATTTTCACCATCCTCGGCAATATTTACACAATTTCTTGCACTTTTTAAAGTATTTACAAAACTCAATACTTGGTTCAGTATTTAATGGGGGAAGGGTATTTACCACCACAATGAGTCCAAAAGATGCTTCACGCAGAAAGTTGCTACCATGTGCATATAGCGTGCCAGCTGTTAGCCGTGTAGCAGGCACCATCTTATCCCAGTGGCTCCCCACTGTGGCAAGACTTTCCCACCATCTGCTACACTAAAATAATAGCAAAATAAAGGCAGGCAACCCTTGTGCATCAGTGCTCATGGTACCATTAAGTGGATTATAAACCTACTAAAACCCATGGTGTGGTCATCTCCCAAAGCACAGATAAAGCGGCCCACATTATAACTTCATACGAACATACGAAGAATCCAGCAGAAGAATGCCATTTGGTCTATTAAGTCTGTTCATATTGCAGGGTCCACAGCTTGAGCTAATGTCCCTGCCCTCCCTCCCTCCCCACTCCCTCCCGTCCTCTCTACCCATGATCCTTACTTTCCCCTTATGCCTATCCCAACCACTCTTAAAGCTGCCCACTGTCTTCAATAAGATGACCTCTTCCGGCAGTGCATTCCAAGTGTCCACCACCCTCTCTGTAAAGAAGTGCTTCCTGACCTCCTTCCTAAACCTCCCACCCTCCAGCTTAAGACTGTGCCCCTCATGATATGGTTGCCACTCAGCTTAAAGAGACTCTCCTTATCAACCTTATTTATCCCTTTCAAGTACTGTACTTGAAGGTCCCAGTCATGTCCCCACTCTCTCTCTCCTGTCTTCCAGGGAGTACATGTTCAGTGCCCTCAATCTTTCCTCATATGCCTTACCCTGCTGACCAGCTATCATCTTTATAGCCCTCCTCTGGACCTTCTCCAGCAGGTTAATGTCCTTTTTGAGGTGTGAGCACCAGTACTGATCTCCATACTCTAGATGCGGCCTTACCAGTGACCTGTACAAGGGCAGTATAACCTCCTCTCTTCTGCTACTGATCCCTCTAGATATGCATCCCAGCATCTTGTTTGCCTTTGCTGCTGCTTTCTTGCACTGCGTGGAGTGCTTCGGGTCACTAGTGATCGTCACTCCCAGGTCCTTCTCCTCTGATGCAGATACTTGGACTCCACTCAGGTAGTACTCTGTCCTGGGATTCTTGGCTTCAATATGCATGACTTTGCATTTCTTGGCATTGAAGCCAAGCTGCCAGATCCTGGACCACCTCCCCAGCTTTTCCAGATCTTTCTGTAGGTCCTGTATTCTTTCAGCTGTGTCAACTCTCCCACAGAGCTTGGTGTCATCCGCAAATGGGCACATTTTGCTCTTAATGCCATCTCCAATGTCACTGATGAAGATGTTGAACAACACAGGCCCCAGCACCAAGCCCTGCAGGACCCCACTGGTTACCTCTCTGGTGCCAGATAACTCTCCCCTACAACCACCTTCTGGGTTCTGTCCCTCAGCCAGTTTTCC
Organism: Neoceratodus forsteri; assembly: GCA_016271365.2. Taxonomy (NCBI): domain Eukaryota; kingdom Metazoa; phylum Chordata; order Ceratodontiformes; family Ceratodontidae; genus Neoceratodus; species Neoceratodus forsteri. The sequence continues at coordinate 84,948,960 of JADMNL010000034.1, forward strand.
ACCCATCTGGCCATCTTTTCCCCAACCCTGAGATCCACCATTTCCTGACCAACCTTTTGTGGGGCACAGAGTCAAAGGCCTTGCCGAAATCAAGATAGAAGATGTCTACCGCTTGGCCCCTGTCTACTGTCTTAGTGACACAGTCAAATAAGTCAGTCAGATTTGTTTGACACGATCCCACCCCACATGAACCCATGCTGCCTCTCATCCTGGAGACCGTGCTCCTCTAGATATTCCACCAACCTTTCCTTTAGTATGGTCTCCATGAGCTTGCCCACAATGGAGGTCAGATTGACCAGTCTGTAATTCCCTGGGTCATCTTTGGGACCACTTTTGTGGAGGGGAACTACATGTGCTGTTCTCCAGTCCTGCGGTACCACGCCTGACTCTAGTGAACTATTAAATAGATCTGCCAGTGGCCCTGCCAGCTCCTCAGTCAGTTCCTTTAGTACCCTTGGATATACTCTGTTCAGGCCTGGTGATTTGTCCACCTTCAATGCCAGCAGCCCCTTCCTCACTCTATCCTCCTCTATCATTACATCTGTGTTCCCCTCCCACTGCCCCTCTTTTCCCTTCTGAAGGCACTGGTCTGTCCTTCTCCCTGGTGAAGACAGAACAGAAGTATTCATTTACTGTCTCTGCTTTTCCCCCATTATCCTCCACCCAATCCCACCCATTTCTTAAGCCTAACAATCCCTTCCTTCTTGTCCCTGTTCTCACTTGTATATCAAAAGAAAGCCTTCTCTCCCTTCTTAATTCCAGACTTCCTTACTTGTCTCACTAGCCAACCTTAAGTAATTTTCCCTATCAACTTTTCTCTTGGTCTTCCTGAGTTTTCTGTAGGCAAACCTTTTTTCCCTTACTGTCTGGGCAACCCCAGAACTGAACTAGCTGGGCGCTTTGGCCCTTGTGTTCTTCCCCCTGAGCCTAATGCATTCATCTGTGGCAACCAGTACTCCTTCCTTAATGATGGACCACCTTTGGTCCACCCCCATATCTGTTCTGATGCCTGCCAGATGGCTCCTTAACACTTCACCCATTTTCCTGAAGTCCGCCCTCCTGAAATCCAAGATTTTGATCTTAGTCGGGATGCTTTTCCTGCCCATATCCAACTGGAACTACACTGTGCAATGGTCACTTCCACCCAGTGATTAATATAATAAACTGTGAGAGATGAGAATTAACTTTTCATGGGAAAACACTTGAGCAAACAGCAACAGACTGTTATCAAGACATTCAGTCAGTACAGGTAGTTCAGCCTTCAGTGTCCGAATCAATTTGATCTTGTCTGGCCGCAAAATCCAGCTTTATGACCTCAAGTTTTGGCCAGCCTCATGGTATGGGGATAATTGAAGATAAAGACTTAACCTGTGTGTGTGTGTGTCAAAGTCTGGCAGGTAGCTGAAGGGGTATACCATTTGCACAGTGAATGCATTACTGCGAAGACCATTCCAGCAACAACATCTGCAGGTCACTGTAATGATCCCTGCGGTACACTGACAGTTTTTCCTCAGTGATTGCATCCCCTCCCGGACACAACTCCAACTCTGAGCTGATTATATAAAAGTTGGGTGGCGCTGGGGGCAGAGCCCCCCGCATGAGGAGTGTGGGGTGGCTTCGCCCCCGACAGAAAAACACTTTGTTACAGTGATGGCACAAAGTCAATTATCAGCATGGTGCCATCACTGTAAAACCATTCAGCAAAGTTCCTGCCACTGCGGCTACATGGAACCAGCTGAAGGGCATGAGCCATGCCTAAGGAGAGTAGTCCAGCTCAACAGTCAAGAGCTTTGCAGCACTGCCACATAGAGAAACTGAGGTCAGAGAATACGTATAACAAAGTTCCATCTGACAGGGACAGTTACCCTTGTGTCCTGGCCACCTGTAGAATTTCATCCTGAAGATGTGGGCCATGGGTGTCCAAAAGTATGGTTTGAAGCTGGTTCAAGTCAGTTGGTCTTTTATGCAGTGTGATCTTGTACTCTAACATTTGCTGTGAGGTCCACTTCTAATGATGTTGTAATCAGTCCCACAATAAATTACCAAAGATTGGTGCCTTCTTCATCCTCAGGAATGCCAAGGAGATATATATTTGCCACCCAGGCGCCATTTTCCAATTGTTTAAGTCTACTGCATAATAATTTATTTTCCTTAGTTAGGCCTGCAACCTCTGTCAATGTCTTGTCTTGTCCACAGTATCCTGTGTGACTTTAGTGTCTGTGGAGACCATATCCATCCCAGTCTCCAGCATTGTCAACCTTGTGTTAAAATGACTCTGCTTTGTGGTCTAAATCTCTGCCCCATTGCAGGATGGCTAAGTTTGTTGGTTTTGTCACTAGGCCTCTGTTGAGCTGATCACCACCACTCAGTCCTGCCTGCTCCACTGGTTGTTGAATGACAGCCTTCCCGACAGACTGTGGTGCCTGCTGGTGTGGTTTCACCATCCTTCCAGGTAATAAAAAAATACACCAATCTTTAGCTAATGATGAGCTCTACAAACTAAAACATAATAGCTGCTAGCTCCGCCCCTCATTATTTAAGCAGTAATGACCAGGAAGCCATTAATTTCTTAGGGATTAACGACTGGTTGGGGGGGCCACCTTCCTCCAGCCAGTCGTTAGTCCAAGGAAATGACTGGCTTTGAGGTTGTTATTGTGATTATGTTTAATTGCAATAACAACTTTTTTTATTTCAGTTTTAGTTATGTGGTGGGACCCACACATGCCACACAGTGTCAATTTGCAGCTGGATTGGTCATTTTTCAGACGTTAATGATCAATCCAGTAGTTAATCAGGAGCCTCGCTAGGCTCATGAATAATTAATTACACTTATAATTTTATTTCATGACTACTGTACTACTAAAAAAGAATCCACTGGAGTTCCTGTATTATAAAGTCAGAAAATCTTTGCTGGCATGTCTGACTTCGTATTTCAACAGGAAACTCTAAAATCTGTTTGCAGACTTTTATTGAGAAATTAAGCTTTGTTCCACTAAAATTAGGGATGGGATGAATAGTACTTTTTACTATTCATCTGAATACCGAATAGTTACTAATAGTATTAGTCGAATAATGAATATGAGTACAAATAGTTTTGTATATGAATTTTTTTATTGTTCCTAAATTTAATTATTTTCCTTTTTTAATTTTTTATATACTTAAAAAAAACATTTGAGGTAGGTACAGTTCTTGTGCAAATTGGCAGTTTGGAAGTCAATAGTCATTGCACTTGTGTTTTGTAAAGTTCATAATAACAATCTGGTAACACAATTAGCAGCATACGATAAACAGCCAGGGCTACCGGTTTTGGGGTTTTACCAGAAAGCCTGGTAAAATTCAGGAATTTGGATTGTCTGTACACCGGTAAAAACTACGAATTTCACAAAATTTGGCATTTTATACCAGATCAATAAATCTACAGAACTTGTATTTTCTTATAATTGCGTTTTGTACTATTTTCAATTTACTTCACTTAATACTCTGTATACTAAGCCTTCTTTTATTCTAATTATTTATACATGTACTAACAGAAGGACAGTAGAATCCTGGTAAAACAGAGAAATTAGACTAACAATCACTGGTGCAGTTCCTGGAATTTCAAGCCTTGAAAATGGAATTTCATTATTTTAATCACCATAAATCAGTGGCCTTGCAAATATCACCTTGTTGTTAACAGCACAAAAATAGCATAACACTGCACTAGAAATCATACTAGTAACAGCTTGTGGGTAATTCTGTGAAAACAGCATTACAGCACACGTACAAACATTTAATAGTTATGATTTATCATTGACAAATTGTATTTACAAAAAAAAAATGTCTTTCAGTATTCTCCGGTAGTAGCCTGTATCTGTTTTCAGGATATATGTCCCTATCTGTGCTGAAGAGGCTTTCAAAGGGGGCACAGCTTGGTGGTTCTGAAAGAAACATGCTTGCAGTGGTGACCACATTAGGGAGAGGGACAAAGTTTTGTTTCCACCATTCTACTGGGTTACAAGAGAGTGGAATGCATAGCTTTGACAGATGTAAAGACAGCTCAGTATCCACTGGTGTAGATGACATAAGAGAGTGTGACTTCTTAACAGTTTTTTCCCAGCAACTCCAGAGTGTTCCTGTGTCCATTATGGACTTTGTAGTTGGAGGCTGTAGGATGCCCAGCTTGGCCCCTTCTACATCTTACTGTCATAGCTTACTTTCTTTAACATGTATTGCTCAGCAGTACTTTGACTGACAGCCATGGTGCCTCCAACTGTTTGTGTCTGAACTAAATGGGGTAATTTGAAGTATGGGTCCATCACACAGGAGACAGCATACCCCTGCTCACATTCAGCATTATTAAAATGGTTGCTATTGTATTCAATATTTCAGGTTTCATTGTTTTTTTGGTTTTTTCAATTTAAAGTTGATTAAAATTTTCAACAAAAAGAATACATGGCAATGCCTTTACAAAAAATCATAGTCAGAAACAGACATACACTAACAAAAGGATAAAGTACTGTAATACATATTAATACAGTTTTAAAAAATATTTTCTTTACCAAATAAAATATTTCCAAACTATATTTATTACTCCTGGGTACAAAGGGTTATAAATGAGCCCCAAATATTTTCAAACATATCATTTTTATCTATAAGAGAGTAAGATATTCTTTCATTATTAGCAGTGACCAACAAATTATTAAACCATTGTTGCATGTTGGGAAGATTCATATCCTTTCAGTGTTGAAGGATCAAATTTTTATAAACTAGAGCACATGTCAACAGCCAACATTTCTATTGTTTAGGAATATGAGGAATCAAACTAATGCCTCCAAGAATGAAAATTAAGTGGGGAAAGGGTATAAATGACCCCACAAGAGGTTGGCAAAAAGCATGAATTTGTCTCCACTGAGACAAAGTCTTGTTACAGTGCCTAAACAAATGAGCTAAGCCTGCATCATGATCTCCACATCTCCAGTATTTGCAATCGGACACTAGCCCTATATTAGACAATTGCCTAGGGGAATGATAATAGTAATGCAGAATCCTAAATTGCACAAGTCTTCCTTGCACCTCTCTAGATGATTTAATCGCATTATCCCATACTCTCTCCCACATCACCTTTGGAATACTTAAACCTAAATCCTCCTGCCATTTTAACCTTGCATGCTCTGTTAGCTGAATATCAGAGTCATTCAAAAAACCATAAATTAGACTAAAGCCTTTAGGTAAATAACATATTTTAAATAAGTTTTGCCATGCAGGAGAAGAAATAAGTTTATGAGATGCATCCAAATATTTGATAAGAAGAAAACTTCTAATTTGTAAGTAAATGCAAAAATCGCATTTACGTAAGTCAAACTTATTCTTAAAGTCTGTAAAGGAGAGCAGTATGTCTTGATTATCTAATAAGTTCCCTATTAAAGAAATGCCTTTGCATTTCCAAACAATATCTTTAATGCCTTTATTGTCAAGGGTTAACAAAGGATTTTCCCAAATTGGCATAAATTGTAATGGAACAAATTCCACCTTTCTAAGAGAATTGAACTTTTTACAGACCATTACAGAAATTTGCAGAGTAGGGTGATTTAATAATTTGTGAGGAATCCTACAAAAAAATAAATCAGTCAGCTTCAGGGGGTATATCATTTATTTTTCTATCCGTACCCATAAGGGGGTATACAGTGTTTCATGGGGCACAAACCAAGCAGCCCCTTGTTTTAACTTGAAGGCTCAATAGTAACCTTGCCACCAAGGTAGAGCTAAACCACCTTTTCTAATTGGGGCTCTCAACTTATGTTTTGAAAGTCACGGGGGCTTACCTTCCCATAAAAAGGAGGAAATAACTGTTTCTATTTTATTAAACCAAATAGTGGGGATATTTGCAGCAAAATTGTTTATAAAATAAAATAGTTTGGGAGCAAAAATCATTTTTAATGAAGTAATCTCCCCCCCATAAGGAGAGATGCAGTTTTGTCCATCTATCTAAATCCCCTTTTAGCTCTTCTGTAACCTTAGACATATTATGAGCAAGTAAGGGGTCTACTGAGAAATATAATATAGTCTTGTCTCAGAACAGGACAATCAGGAGCTTAAAGGGCACTGAGGCAGAAAGTAAGTAGAGAGAGAAGAAAAAAAACAGAGGAAAGAGTAAGGATTCCAAACAATGTTAAGGGGCCAGAAATAAGACACGATGGGAGTGGTGCAGTGCAGTGGCTGTGGAGCAGCAGTCTTCCGGGAGACGTTCTGGAGGATGCGGTGTTGTGCCATTTGCAGGCACCTCTCTGGGCTGAGGGAGGAGGCTGCTCATCGCCAGGCTGAGTTGGCCAGGATTTGTGGGACCTCCTCTTCCATCCAGGGACCACCAGTGCCACTGCCGTTGCCTCAGAGGTTGTCAAGAAAGAAGAGCGGTTGGACCACAGTGGGCTCAGGGAAGGTGAGGGGGTGGAACAGAGGTGCATCCCACCAGTTGTACCTCTCCACAATTCCTATGCCATTCTAGCAAACTGTGGTTCCTCTATGGAGGCACCCGCAGTGGAGACCAAGGAGGATGATGGGAACCTCCACAAAGGAGACTCACAGGAGGGTGGCATGGGACCCCACAAGGGAAGAAAACAACTCCTGGTGGGGGACTCCATTGTTAGGAAGGTAGAACTTGGGGAGAAAGGGGAGAGGGAGGTAAGGTGCCTGCTTGGCGCCATGGCTTGGAGGGACAGGGAGCAAATCCTCAGGATTGCCGGAGCAGCTGCACAGGGGATGGAGCTGGATGTCATTGTCCACCTAGGGACAAATTACCAGGCTAAGAAAGGGATTAGAGCAGTGCAGGAAGAGTTTGTGGAATTGGGGAAGGGCTTTAGACAAGTAGCACGCATGGTAACCTTCTTGGAGGTGATGGCCATCTATGGCGTAGGAGAGGCTAGAGTGTTCTGCACCATGGGATTCAATCAGTGGTGGAAAAACTGATGCAGAGCTCAAGGATTTGGCTTCAGTGGGGACTGGGGGTTCACCTGGAGTGATGCAAGCCTATACTGGCATGATGGGCTGCATCTGTCCAGGAGGGGGACCAGGATCCTAGGTGACAGGTTTAAATGCTTCATTGGCAAGCATTTAAACTAGCCAAGGGGGGAGGCACTGGAAAGGTGCAGGGAAATCCTAGCCCCCCCAAAAAAAATCACAGTAGTAAGTGCGGTAAACACCAACATAGAGGTGTTGATAGGGAGAAGGGCAGGGGTAAATGGGGAAAGTGATAAAGGCAAGAAGGACAGGGATGGGGAAAAAAGGAGTAAGGTCATCAAGAAATGGAGGGTAATGAGTACCAATGCCCATAGTGTGGGAAACAAGCTCCCTGAGCTGGTGGCCTTGATGGAAGAGGGATGCCTGGATATCGTGAGCAGTCACAGAAACATGAGCACAGAGAACCATGACTGGGATATTAACATACCAGGGTATATAACCTACAGGAGAGAGGCAGGTGGAGAAGAGGGGAGGAGTATCTCTCATATAAAGGAAGGGATAAAAGCAACTGAACAAAAGAGTAAACAGGGAGAAGAGGAGGCACTGTGGGTCACCTTGGAGACTGGAAAGGCACCACAATCTGCACAGGGGTTGTGTACAGACTCCATGTCAGGGGAGGGAATGGACAAGGATATGATAGAAGGCATTCTTAGGATGGCAGAGAAAGGGGAGATACTGTTGATGGGAGACCTGAATGTGCCAGATGTTAACTGGAGCACATTTGCTGCAGCCACATCCAAAAGCAGGGCCATTCTTGATGCCCTACAGGTGGCAGGATTCAGACAGCTAGTTTCAGAACCCACTCATGAGGGAGCAATCTTAGACCTTGTACTCTCAAATGGGGGCAGTGAGAGGATCTCAGATCTAGAAGTGGGTTGCCATCTGGGAACAGGTGACCATCAAACAGTGTGGTTCACATTAAACTCAGCTACAGAGTCAAGCCATACAAAAGTGAGGGTACTGGACTTCAGGAGGGCTGACTTTGGCAAGATGGGAGAGTGCCTCAGAAAAGCACTAGCAAACAGGCTAGAAGGAGGGGTGGAGCAACAATGGGGAAACATCAAAACTGCCATCACAGAGGCAACAAGCCTTTGTGTGAAGCAAATAAACAAATCAAAAAGAAAGAAAAAGCCACTATGGTTCTCAAAAGAAGTGGCTGGGAAAGTCAGGGAGAAAAAGATAGCATTCAGGAAGTATATGAAAACACAGAAGGAGCAGGACATAGAGCTGTATCAGTTAAGGCAGAAGGAAGCAGGGAAGGAAATCAGAATAATAAAGGCCCAAACTGAGGAAAAGATAGCCAACTCGGTTAAGAAGGGGGATAAAACCTTTCATAGGTACATCAGAGAGCGTAGAAAAACAAAGGGAGGGATAGTGAGGCTGAATAGAATTAATGGTGGGTGGGAAGAGGGGGACAGTGAAAAAGCAGGGATACTGAATGAATTCTGATAATGGGAGACTTCAACATGCCGGATACAGATTGGTCAATACCAGCAGGAACATCTGCCAGAACTAAACACATGGTGGATTCCCTGCAGGGGGAGGGCCTCAAACAACTGGTACAACAACCCACAAGAGACAGGGCTATCCTAGATCTAGTACTGATTAACAGGGAAGGGATCACAGATCTCCAGGTAGAAGGTCACCTGGGGGCCAGTGATCATCACATGGTATGGTTCAATTTGGCCACTACAACTAAATCATCCCATTCCATGGCACAAATATGGGACTTCAGAGGAGCTGACTTTGATAAGATGGCCAACAGAGTTAAGCTAGCCCTGGCAAAAAGAAACACAGGTGAGGGGGTACAGGCAAAGTGGGCAAGCATTAAGGATGCAATATTTGAAGCAACACCACCTAGGGACAAATGACTTGGCTAATCATGAGATTAGAGCAGTGCAGAAGGACTTTGTAGAATTGGGGAGGGGCCTAAGACAAGTAGCACACACAATATCCTTCTCTGAGGTGCTGCCTGTAAATGGCATGAGTAAGGCAAGGGTACTTTGCACCATGTAGTTTAATGAATGGTTGAAAAAATGGTGTGGAGCACAGGGGTTTGGCTTCATTGGGGACTGGGGTTCCACCTGGAGGGACACCAGCCTATACTGGCAGGATGGTCTGCATCTGTCCAGGAAGGAACAAGTCTTTTGAGCAATCGGTTTAAATGCTTCATTGGCAAGCTTTTAAACTAGTCAAGGAGGAGGCACTGATAAGTAGCAAGGAAAATCCCAGCCTCTCCTACAAACAGGGTACTAAATGAGAAAAGACTGAGGTAGAAAGGTCAGTGGGGGATGCTGCAAAAGAAGGTAAAGCCATCAAAAATGGAGAGCAATGAGTACCAATGCCTGTAGTCTGAGTAACAAGCTTCCTGAATTAGTGGCCTTGATGGAGGAGGAACATCTGGATATCGTGGCAGTCACAGAAACATGGTACACACAAAACCATGACTGGGACATAAACATACCAGGATACACTATCTACAGGAGGGACAGGGAGGGTAAAAGAGGAAGAGGAGTAGCTCTTTACAAAACGGAAGGAATCAAAGCAACAGAACAAAAGGGAAAACAGGGAGGAGAAGAAGCACTGTGGGTAAATTTGGAGACCGGCAGTGGCACCATAATCCGCACAGGGGTTGTATACAGGCCCCCTTCTCAGGAGGAGGAAATGGACAAGGAAATGATAGAAAGAATATTTAGAATGGCAGAAAAAGGGGAGATATTGCTGATGGGTGATCTGAATATGCCAGATGTTAACTGGAGTGCAGTGGCAGCAGCCACTTCAAAGAGTGGGGTTATTCTAGATGCCCTACAGGGGGCATGCCTTAGACAACTAGTATTGGAGTCCACTCGAGAGGGAGCAATCTTAGACCCGGTTCTCTCAAATGGAGATGAAGAGAGGATCACAGATGTAGAAGTGGGTAGCCATCTGAGAACTAGCGACCATCGAACAGTATGATTCACAATAAACACAGCAACAGAGTCAAGCCATACAAGGCAAAAGTACTGGACTTTAGGAGGCTGACTTTGCCTAAATGGGTGAGTGCCTAAGAATGCACTAGCAAATGGGCAGGAAGGAGGGTGGAAGAACAATGGGAATAATAAAACTGCCATCACAGAGGTAACAAGCCTTTGTGTGAAGCAACAAACAAAACAAAACGATGTAAGAAACCACTGTGGTTCTCAAAGGAAGTGGCAGTGAAGGTTCAAGAGAAAAAGAAAGCATTCAGGAAGTACAAGGAATCACAGAAGGAGCAGGGCAGAGAACTGTATCAGTTAAAGCAAAGGATGCTGGGAAGGCAGTCAGAACAGCAAAGGCCCAAACCGAGGAAAAGATAGCCAACTCAGTTAAGAAGGGGATAAAACCTTTTATAGGTACATCAGGAGCGAAGGAAGACCAAGGGAGGGTTAGTGAGGCTTAAAAAGGGGAGGGAGGGTGGGCAGAGGTGACTGTGAAAGGCAGAGATACTAAACAAATATTTTGCTCAGTATTTACAAAGGAAGAGGGGAGGTACCTAAAACAAACAGCAGAAACACTCTGGATACAGAAGTTGATACCAGCCCATTTACAGAAGAAAGGTTCTGAAAGAACTCTTAAAACTGAAGGTGGACAAAGCAATGGGGCCTGATGGGATTCATCCCAGAATTCTAAAAGAGCTAAGGGTAGAACTAGTGACACCACTAACTACCCTCTTAACAAATCATGGGAGGATGGGGTGGTACCCGAGAACTGGAGGAGGGCAGATGTGATTCCCTTCACAAAAGTGGGAGAAGAAGCAGGAAACTACAGACCTGTTAGTTTAACCTCAGTGGTAGGGAAAATGATGGAATCACTTCTGAAGGAAAGAATTGTTGAGTATCTAGAGGCCAAAGGGCACAGGACCCAAGGCAGCATGGATTCACAGCAGGAAGGTCATGCCAGACAAATCTGATAGATTTCTTTGACTGGTGACCAAAGTAGTAGATCAGGGAGGGCTGTGGACATGGCCTACCTAGACTTTTAGCAAGGCATTTGACACAGTCCCACACAAAGATTAATATACAAGTTAGCCAGCATGGGAGTGGGTCCCAAGATGACAGCCTGGGTAAAGAATTGGCTGGAGAATAGGACACAGAGAGTAATAGTAAATGGAGTCCACTCTGAAGAAATGGGGGTTACTAGTGTGGTACCCTCGAGGGTTCAGTATTAGATCGTCCTTCAATGTCTTTATGAGCTACATTGCAGAGGACTGGAAGGAAAAGTATGTCTCTTTGCAGATGACACAAAGATCTGCAACAGAGTTGATGCACAAGGGGGTGGAAAGGATGAGAAGGGATTTGCAAGGTTAGAGGAATGGTCAATGTATGGCAGCTTAGATTCAATGCAAAGAAGTGCAGGTAATGCACCTGGGAAACAAAAACCCAGGGAAGAGTACACAATGAGTGAGATACTAACAACAACAAAATGGAAAGGGACCTGGGGTAGTCATATCAGATGACCTAAAGGTGGGCAAAGCAATGTGAGAGGGCAGCAAGGAGGGTGGGGGGATACTGGGATGCATAGGGAGAGGCATCACCAGTAGAAAACAGGAAGTTATTATCCCTCTGTACAGACAGTTGGCGAGACCCCATCTGGAGTACTGCTTGCAGTTCTGGAGACCCAATGTCCGCAAAGGCATAGACAGGATGGAGGCTGTCCAGAGGAGGGCAACTAAAATGGTGCAGGGTCTGCACCAGAAGACATATGAAGAGAGACTTAAGGAGCTGAATATGTATAGCCTCGAGGAAAGGAGGGAGAGGGGGGACATGATAGAAACTTTCAAGTACCTCAAGGGAATCAACAAAGTCCAAGAGGGTAGCATCTTTCAAAAAAAGAGGTGTGCAAGAACAAGGGGGCACAATTTGAAGATAGAAGGGGGCGGCTCAGAGGTAATTTAAGGAAGTATTTTTCACAGAGGGTGTGTGGATGCATGGAACGGCCTTCCAGAGGAGGTTGTGGAGTCAAAAACAGTGGTGGAATTCAAGCATGCATGGGACAGTCATAAGGCAATTCTAGGGGGGGGGTAGGAAGAAGTAGGCTGCTGTTTAACTAGGATCTGCAGCTTATCCATTAGGTAGGGAAATGGGCAGACTGGGTGGGCCAAGCGGTCCTTATCTGCCATCAAAATCTATGTTTCTATGTTTATGTTTCTATAACATCCCATTGTGTTAGACAGAAAAGGAAGTGCAAAAGAAGAAGGAAACCACTTTGGTTCTCAAATACAGTAGCAGAAAAGGTCAGAGCCAAAAGGCTGGCCTTCAAGAAATATAAGGGAACACAGCAGGATGAAGATAGGGAGGCATACCAAACTGCCCTAAAGGAAGCAGGGAAGGCAGTAAGGCAGACAAAGTCCCAAACTTAGGAAACACTAGCACGAACAGTAAAAGAGGGTGGCAAGACTGTCTATAGATACATTAGTGAAAGGAGAAAGTCCAGAGGTGGTATTGCTAAGCTCAAAGAAGAAAAGGGGGCATGTGAAAAGGAGGACCCTGTAAAAGCATCTATCCTAAATAGATACTTTTGCTCAGTATTTACTGAAGAGAAGGTAGGGCAGGGCCCACAGCTCAGCACCATGGACACAGTGGGGAGGGAGGTGAGCACTACTCCTTTCACAAAAAGAAAGGGTCCTCAGAGCTATTTAGCTCAGGGTGGACAAGGCAATGGGACCCGATGTCATACATCCCAGGGTACTTAAGGAGCTAAGGTGGAACTAGCAGAGCCATTAGCAGAACTGTTTAGTGAGTCTCTGAGCACATGAGAGGTCCCAGAAGACTGTAGAAGGGTTTCATGTGATCCCGCCTCCACAAGAGTGGTAGCAGGGAGGAGGCAGAACTACAGACCAGTCAGTCTTACTCTCAGTAGTGGCAAATTATGAGGCATCTTAAGGAAAGGATAGTGCAACACCTGGAATCTATGGGGGCTGGGATCCAAGACAGCATGGGTTTACAAAGGAAGGTCATGTCAAACTAATCTCATAGATTTCTTTGACTGGGTAACCAGAGTGGTGGACCAAGGGGAGCAGTTGATGTCGCCTACCTTGATTTCAGCAAAGCTTTCGACACTGTTCCACATAGAAGATTGATAAATAAGCTGGGTAGGCTCTGGGTGGGTCCGAAGTTGGTCAACTGGGTGGCAAACTGGTTGACGGGCAGAAAACAGAGTGGTGGTAAATGGTATACAGTCAGAAGAGATGCAAGTCACAAGTGGGGTACCTCAGGGATCAGTCCTGGGGCCAGTCCTCTTCAATATCTTCATTAGTGACACTGCAGATGGACTAGAGGGTAAGGTTTTCTGTTTGCAGATGATACCAAGATCTGCAACAGAGTAGATGATCCAGATGGGTGGCAGAATGAGAAGAGATCTGATAAACTTCAAAAAATGGCAGAGGAGTGACAAGTGGGATTTAATGCTAAGAAGTGCAAGATCATGCACATAGGAAGAGAAACCCGAGCCACCTATAGGCTGGGAGGGAGTTACTGGCAGTCACAAAGGAAGAAAGAGACTTGGGCATTATCATCACCAATGACCTGAAATCATCCAAGCAGACCACTAAAGCAGTAGGTAAGGCTAGGGAGATGTTAGGGTGTATTAGTAGGGTATCACAAGTCGAAGAGGGAGGTAATAATCCTCTTACAAGACACTGGTTAGGCTCTCATCTGAGTACTGCATGCAGTACTAGAGGTCACACCTCACAAGGACATTAACCAAATTGAGGCAGTCCAGAGAAGGGCAACAAAATGGTGCAGGGACTGCATCGAAGACATATGAGGACAGATTAATGGAGCTCAATATGTATACCCTTGAGCAAAGGAGGAGAGAGGTGATATGACTGGAAACATTCAAACATCTTAAGGGCATTAAAAGTGAAAGAGTCTAACATGTTTAAATATAAGAAAAATAGCAGGACAAGAGGACACAGCATGAGACTAGGGGAGGCCGATTAAGGGGAATGTGAGGAAATTCTGTTTCACAGAAAGGGTGGTGGATGCATGGAACAGCCTACCTCAGGAAGTGGTGGCTATGAATACAGTGCAGGGCTTCAAACAGGCATGGGATAGGTATAAGGGAGCAATACAGATGAGTATGAATAGATAGGCCACTGATAGAGCAAAGGCCGATGGCACATTTATAAGGTAGAAAAAGAAATGGGCAGACTGGATGGGCCTTGTCCTTATCTGCTTTTCTATGTTTCTATATTTCTGCTCAGTATTCACAAAAGAGGAGGGGGAAGTGTCTAAATCCGATTAGTAGAAGCACTCTTGATGGGGGGGGGGTCGATCCCAGTCCTTTCACAGAAGAAAGGGTTCTGCAAGAACTCCTAAAACTGAAGGTGCACAAAGCAATGGGGCCTGATGGAATTCACCCCAGAATTCTAAAAGAATTAAGGGGGGAACTAGTAAAACCACTGACTACCCTTTTTAACAAGTCATGGGAGGATGGTGTGGTACCCGAGGACTGGAGGAAGGCGGATGTGATTCCCTTTACAAAAGTGGGACCCAAGACAGAGGCAGGAAACTACAAGACCTGTCAATTTGACCTCTGTGGTAGGGAAAGTGATGGAGTCACTCTGAAGGAAAAAGAATTGTTGAGTACCTAGAGGCCAGTGGGGCACAGGACCCAAGGCAGCATGGGTTCACAGCGGAAGGTCATGTCAGACGAATCTAATAGATTTCTTTGACTGGGTGACCAAAGTAATAGACCAGGGAGGGGCTGTGGATATGGCCTACCTAGACTTTAGCAAGGCATTTGACACAGTTGCACACAAAGATTAATAGTCAAATTAACTAGCCTGGGAGTGGGTCCCAGGGTGGTAGCCTGGGTAAAACATTGGCTGGACAACAGGACACGAAAGTAATTGTAAATGGAGTCCACTCTGAAGAAATGGGGGTTACTAGTGGGCACCGCGAGGGTTCAGTACTGGGTCCAGTCCTTTAATGTCTTTATAAGTGACACTGCAGAGGGACTGGAAGGAAAGTATGCCTCTTTGCAGAAGACACAAAGATCTGCAATAGGGTTGATACACAGGAGCGTGGAAAGGATGAGAAGGGACTTGGCAAGGTTGGAGGAATGGTCAGAAGTATGGCAGCTAGGATTCAATGCAAAGAAGTGCAAAACAATGCACCTGGGAAACAAGAACCCAGGGAAGATTACACAATGGGGAGGTAGTAACAACAACAAAAAGGAAAGGGACCTGGGGTAATCATATCAGATGACCTTAAGGTTAGCAAGCAATGTGAGAAGGCAGTAGGAGGCTGGGGTATACTGGGATGCATAGGAGAGGCATCACCAGCAGAAAACAAGAAGTTGTTATCCCTCTGTACAGACAGTTGGTGAGACCCCATCTGGAGTACTGCATCCCGTTCTGGAGACCCCATCTCCACAAGGACATACACAGGATAGAGGCAGTCCGGAGAAGGGCAACCAAAATGGTGCAGGGTCTGCAAGAGAAGCCGTACGAGAAGAGACTAAAGGAGCTTAATATGTATACCCTTGAAGAAAGAAGGAAGAGGGGGGACATGATAGAAACTTTTAAGTACCTCAGTGGAATCAACAAAGTCCAAGAGGGTAGCATCTTTCAGAAAAAGAGACGTGCAAGAACAAGGGACACAATTTAAAGATAGAGGGGGGCAGTTCAGGGGCAATGTGAGGAAGTATTTTTTCAAAGACAGGGTAGTGGATGCATGGAACAGCCTTCCTGAGGAGGTTGTGGGATCTGAAACTGTGGGAGAATTCAAGAATACATGGGACAGACATAAGGCAATTCTTGTGGGAGGTAGGAAGAAATAGGCCGTTGGTTAACTAGGATCTGTGGCTTTCGGGAAATGGGCAGACTAGGTGGGCCAAGCAGTCCTTATCTGCCATCAAAGTCTATGTTTCTATGTTTCTATCTTCTCAATAGAAGCAAATATTTTTATTCCTAAATATGTCAAACTATCAGCAGGCCAAATTAAACCTGGGAGAATTGATGTTATAGCTGATTTTTGTACAAATGATCCTAAATTTAAGCATTCAGATTTAGACCAATTAACATAAAATCCAGATATATTCCCAAATCTATGTAAAAGTTCCTTTACATTTATCAAAGAGTTGACAGACTGGGTTAAAGTAAGAAGTAAATAATCTGCATAGGCAAGAACTTTGTGTATTTACCTGTGACAACCCCTGCTATATTGTCAGATTGCATCATTTCCCTAATGAGGGGTTCAATTGCCAGTACAAATAATAATGGGAAAAGATGGCACCCCTGTCTGGAGCCTCTGAATAATTGAAAAGAAGATCTGACCCCAATATTGATCACACAAGCTCTAGGGGTTGCGTAAAGTGATTGTACCCATTTCAACAAATTAGGCCCAATGTTATTTTTCATTAGAATTTTGTAAAGGTATTCCCATTCAAGTGAATCGAATGCTTTCCCTATGTCCAATGAAATTGCCAGAGCCGGGGAAGAATTATTTCCCATGGAGTAAGTAGAATAAAGAACAGAAAATAATCTCCTAAAGTTGTCAGCAGCTTGTCTGTTCTTCATAAACCGCACCTGCTCCTTGCCTATGAACTTATTCAGAATTTTAGCTAATCTATTTGCTAATACTTTTGCCAGAATTTTATAATCAAAATTCAATAAGGAAATAGGCCAGAGGATCTTTCCCTTTTTTAAGACATATGTAAGCCAAATTCATGGATTCCGGCAATGTACCATCAGTAAAAGAAATCTGGAATGCATTAAGCAAGTGAGGAGCCAAAATACAATTAAGATGTTTATAAAATTCACCAGTCAGCCCATCTGGACCAGGTCATTTCCTTCTAGGTGCCTGTACAATAACTTCTGAAATGTCCTGTATATTAATTTGTTTATCTAACATTTGTTTATCTTCTGAGGATAAGCAAGGAAGTGTGATCGAATTGAGAAATCCAGCTATCATATCTGTCTGCCCACTCCCTTTAGATTTATACAAATTTTCATAAAAACTCTTAAAACAGTTACTGATTTTCCTAATGTTATATGTAATTCCTCCTGAAATATCTCTAATTCCTTTAATAGTATTCTGATTTTGAATTTTGCGCTGTCTGTAGGCTACAAGTTTATTCGCCTTTCCCCCGTCTCCCAATATCGTTGCTTTAATCTAAAAAGAGAATATTAAATTTTTCCAGAATTCAGTAATTTCATATTTAAGTCCCAAAACCTTAAATAATAAATGTCTGTTATTAGGTAATTTTGTTTTTAATTCTAACACTTTTTCACCTAAAGAATCCTTTTTTTTCTTTTAGTAGCTTCAGTTTTTCTTTTTTCCTTTTGGAGGCATAACTAATAATCTCCCCCCTAATGAAAGCTTTGTATGCATCCTATATTATTTTAGTGGAGACTTCACCATTGCAATTTACCCTGAAGTAATCTTTGGATGCTTTACAAATCCATTCTCAAAATTTGGCATCTTGCAGTAAAGAGTTATTAAATTTCTAACTACTAGATCTATCAGATTTATTTTCAAATAAGATTGAAGTCTTTAAAAGAGAATGGTCTGAAACAAGCAAATTCTCATATACAGTTTAACTAGTATCATTATATATTTAATGGGAGAAAGAAATAGTCCATCCTACTAAATGTCCCAAATCTGGCTGACAGAAATTAGTAATCCCTACCACTAGGATGTGTTAATCTCCAGATGTCCAGTGGGCCTAGGTCATTCAACATTTTATGCAGACAGATTTGAGGTGCAGATAGTTTACCTGAGTTGTGAATATGTGATGTGTCTAGCAAAGGGTCCATAACTGTGTTAAAATCCCCTTCAAGAATTATTTCATACTCCCCCACATTAGCTAAAGCAAAACCAATGACTTGAAAAAATGATTTCCGCTGCTTCTGAGAGTTAGGGGCATACACATTGCAAATAGTTACATTTTTACCATACAAGTTCCCTAGAAGAATTTGGAATCTTCCTTCTGGATCAGTCAAATGACTATTGTTTAATAAAATTAATACCTTTCCTAATTAAAATAGCGACTAATCTTTTTTTCTTGATAAGAAACAACAATGGTTAACTGTAGCCACTCAACGTCAGGCCAGTTTCTCTGCCTCTTCCGGAGTAAGATGGGTTTCTTGTAACAGAGCAATATCTACTTTGTGTTTATTAAGATGGTTAAGTACTCTGTATCTTTTGATGGGTGAACCCAACCCTTGTACATTCCAGGAGCTAATATTCACTGTACTCATGTTAAAAAATGGACGATATAGAGATAAACAAAAAACTAAATGTTAGTACCAAATGTTATGTAAATGCAAATGCAAAATGTTTCCACCAACTATGCTTAAATCCTTATACTATGAATAAAAAATACACAAACTTGTATCTAAACTCAATAGAAGATAGAAGAATACCAGCAAACTAAGATAAGAAAATAATACATGACTTCGAAGAAACAAGAAATTATTTACACTCAAAAAGTAACTCACAAGTATACACCCCCCACCACTACAAACACAGTAAAAAGATGTGTGAGAGACTCACTGAGGAACTCCTCAAACTGACAACACTCATCTCTTAGGTAGCAAAACAAGAACCCCACCTTTATTTTATAATTATAAAGTTAATAAAATATAACTAAACTGTTGAAATAGCTTAACGTTTCACTTTTTACCTCCCTGGAAATATGTTAATTATTAACCCACAAAACATAATTCTTTAAAGGCCTTTATTATTTAAAGTGAGTGACATAGCAAAAGCCTCAAAAATGCGTAACTCTAATATTATGCAAAAAATAGCATATTTGTAGATAATGAATTAAAATCTAATTAGCGCAGCACACGAACTGTAGGCATATTATCCACACTATCTTATCTTATACTTATATAGAAACATAAAAACATAGACTTTGACAGCAGATAAGGACCACTTGGCCCACCCAGTCTGCCCGTTTCCCTACCTATTGGATAAGCTGCAGATTCTAGTTAACCAACAGCCTACTTCCTGCAACCCCCCACTATAATTGCCTTATGTCTGTCCCATGCATGTTTGAATTCCCCCACTGTTTTAGACCCCACAACCTCTCCAGGAAGGCGGTTCCATGCGTCCACCACTCTCTCCATGAAAAATAATTTCCTCACATTACCCCTGGGCCGTCCCCCCTCTAACTTTAATTTGTGCCCCCTTGTTCTTACACATCTCTTTTTCTGAAAGATGCTGGCCTCCTGGACTTTGTTGATTCCCTTGAGGTACTTAAAAGTTTCTATCATGTCCCCCCTGTCCCTCCTTTCATCAAGGGTATACATATTAAGCTCTCTCAGTCTCTCTCTCTTCATGTGGTTTCTGATGTAGACCCTGCACCATTTTAGTTGCCCTCCTGTGGACTGCTTCCATCCTGTCTATGTCCTTGCGTAGATGAGGTCTCCAAAACTGCACGCAGTCCTCCAGATGGGGTCTCACCAACTGTCTGTACAGAGGGATAACCACTTCCTTTTTCTACTTGTGATGCCTCTCCTATGCATCCCAGTATCCCCTGGCCTCCTTACTGACTTCTCACATTGCTTACCCACCTTTAGGTCATCTGATATGACTACACCCAGATCCTTTCCATTATTGTTGTTGTTAGTACCTCCCCTGCTATTGTGTACTCTTCTCCTGGATTTTTGTTTCCCAGGTGCATTACTTTGCACTTCTTTGCATTGAATCTAAGTTGTCATATGTCTGACCATTCCTCCAACCTTGCCAAGTCCCTTCTCATCCTTTCTACCCCCCCCCTTGTGTATCAACTCTGTTACAGATCTTTGTGACATCTGCAAAGAGGCATACCTTTCCTTCCAGACCCTCTGCAATGTCACCTATAAAGATGTTAAAGAGGACTGGACCTTGTACTGAGCCCTGAGGTACTCCACTAGTAACCCCCCTTTCTTCAGAATGTGTTCCATTCACTATTACCTTCTGTGTCCTGTTGTGCAGCCAGTTTGCTGTCCAGGCTACCACCCTGGGACCCACCCCCCAGGCTGGCTAACTTGATTATTAATCTTTTGTGCTGGACTGTGTCAAATGCCTTGCTAAAGTCTAGGTAGGCCATATCCACAGCCCTCCCTGGTCTATTACTTTGGTCACCCAGTCAAAGAAATCAATTAGATTCATCTGGCATGACCTTCCTGCTGTGAATCCATGCTGCTTTGGGTCCTGTGCCACGCTGGCCTCTAGGTACTGAACAATTCTTTCTTTCAGAAGTGATTCCATCATTTTCCCCACCACTGAGGTCAAACTAACAGGTCTGTAGTTTCCTGCCTCTGCCTTGCTCCCACTTTTGTGAAGGGGAATCACATCTGCCCTCCTCCAGTCCTCAGGTACCACCCCATCCTCCCATGATTTGTTAAAAAGTGTGGTCAGTGGTGTCACTAGGTCCTCCCTTAGTTCTTTTAGGATTCTAGGGTGAATCCCGTCAGGCCCCATTGCTTTGTCCACCTTGAGTTTTAGGAGTTCTTTCAGGACTCTTTCTTCTGTAAATGGACTGGCATCAACCCCACTACCCAGAGTGCTTCTATTGTTTGGTTTAGGTACTCCTCCTCTTCTTCTTTTGTGAATACTGAGCAAAAGTATTCATTCAGTATCTCTGCCTTTTCACTGTCTCCCCTGCCCACCTCCCTCTCCTTTATTAATCTTCACTATCCTCCCTTAACCTTTCTATGCTCCCTAATGTACCTATAAAGGTTTTATCCCCTTCTTAACTGAGTTGGCTATTTTTCTCGGTTTGGGCCTTTGCTTTTCTGACTGCCTTCCCCACTTCTTTCTGCTTTAATTGATACAGTTCCTGTCGTGCTCCTTCTGTGATTCCTATACTTTTGAATGCAGCCTTTTCTCCTTAACCTTCCTTGACACCTCTTTTGAGAACCATAGTGGTTTTTTATTCTGCTTTGTTTTCTTTATTTGTTTCACACAAAGGCTTGTTGCCTCCATGATGGCAGTTTTGATTTTCTCCATTGTTCTTCCACCCCTCCTTTCTGGCCATTTGCTAATGCATTCCTCAGGTATTCACCCATTATGCTAAAGTCAGTCCTTCTAAAGTCCAGTATCCTTGTCTTTGTATGGCTTGTCTCTATGGTTGTGTTTATTGTGAAGCACACTGTGCAGTGGTCGCTTGTTCCCAGATGTCTACTGACTTCTAAATTTGTGATCCTCTCTCCATTTGAGAGTACCAGGTCTAATATTGCTCCATCCCGAGTGGGTTCCACCACTAGCTGTCTAAGGCATGCACCCTGTAGGGCATCGAGAATGACCCTACTCTTGGATGTGGCTGCAGTCCATGTTGTCCACTTAACATCTGGCATATTCAGGTCCTCCATCAACAGTATCTCCCCCTTTTTCAACCATTTTGAGAATGCCCTCTATCATTTTCTTGTCCATTTCCTCCCCTTGAGACGGGGGTCTGTATACAACCCCTGTGCAGATTGTGATGCCGTTCCCTGTCTCCAAGGTGACCCAGAGTGCCTCTTGTCCTCCCCTTTATGTTTTAGTTCTGTAACTTTGATCCCTTCCCTTATGTAGAGAGCTACTCCACCTACTCTTTTACCCTCCCTGTCCCTTCTGTAGATTGTGTACCCTGGTATACTAACATCCCAGTCATGGTTCTCCATGTACCATGTTTCTGTGACTGACACAATATCCAAGTGTTCTTCTTCCATCAGGGCTACTAGCTCTGGAAGCTTGTTTCCCAGACTACGGGCATTGGTACTCATTGCCCTCCATTTAATGTTGGATTTATCCTTTTTTACCCCATCCCCTGCTCTTTTTGCCCTTGTCTATTTTTCCATTTACCCCTGTCCTGCCCTCTGTCAAGCTCTGTACCCCTCAGTGTTTACCCTACTACCTGCCATGTTTTGTGGGGGGAGGCTTGAACTTTCCTGTTTCCTATCAGCACCTCCCCGCTTGGCTAGTTTAAAAGCTTGCCAAGGAAGCCTTTAAACCTGTCACCTATGAGCTTGTTTCCCTTCCTGGACAGATGAAGACCATCATGCCAGTATAGACCTTCATCTCTCCAGGTGGACCCCAGTCCCCAATGAAGCCAAAGTCCTGTGCTCTGCACCAGTTTTGCAACCATTCATTAAACTGCATAGTGTAGCTTGGCCCAGTGGCGCTGAGGTTGGCGCTGGGCCAGCACCTCCTCCACGCTAGCGACCCGAGTTGAGGCCGGACTCGGGTGTCGGCTGGTGGGCTGGCCGGGGAGGATAGGCTTGGCGTCCGCGGCAGCTCGCCTACTCCGGGGAGGGTTAAGACAATAAGCCCGAACACTTGTCTGACTCCAACCGGAGGCTCGGAGTACTGCAAGCCCCTAATGTTAGGGGGAGGGCTGCCACGATACAGTGTGATGTCGGCGCCTTGCGCCTTGACGTCAAGGGTCCTACGCTGTAAGGGGTGGGAGAAAAAGTGGAAAAATGCCTGCCATCACCGGGAAGATGGAGCCTCCGGAGACATGCCCTCGATGTACCTTTGCCCGCCTGATGGCCCTTGGACCGACGATAAAGTTGATTGATGGGGTAAGGGGGCTCTGCCCCATCCCCACTTGGGGGCAAACTGAAGCTCCATGGGGTTCCAGAGGGTCATACGGGCAGGGTGGAAGGTAGAGGGATGTCTACCGTGAGGCTCCTGAAGGGTCGGAGATGGCAGGCAGGAAGGCGAATAAACAGAAATTTCAAAAAAAAAAAACTGCATGGTGTGCAGTACCCTAGCCTCACCCCTACCATAGACTGGTAGCACCTCTGAGAAGGTTACTGTGCTTGCTACCTGTCTGAGGCCCCTCCCTATCTCCACAAATTCATCCTGCACTGCACTGAGCTCATGCCTTGCTAGGTCATTTGTCCCAAGGTGGACAATGATATCTAGTTCCCTCTCCTGTGATGCTGCTTCTGCAATCCTGAGGATTCACTTCTTGTCCCTCCAGGCCATGGCACCAGGCAGGCACCTTACTTCCCTCTCCTCTCCCTTCCCCAGGTCTACACCCCTAACAATTCAGTCCCCTATCAGAAGCTGTTTCTTTCCCCTGTGGTGTCCCTTGCCACTCTTTTGTGGGTCTCCCTTGTGGATGTCCCCAGCATTCTTCTTGGTCTCCACTGAGGGTGTCATCATAGAGGAACCTTGATTTTCCAGACTGACCTATGATTTGTGTAGAGGTACAACTCAGGGGCTATGCCTCTGTTCCACCACCCTCACCCTCCCAGGGTACTTACTTTACCCTTAGTAGCTGCCTATACCCAGACTTCAAATCTCAATCTTCAAAGCAGGGAGCCAGGGAGGCAGTGTAGCGTAGTGGTTTAAGGCTCTGAGCTGCAGACCTGGAAACCTGGGTTTGAATCCCACAGCCCCCACTTGCATACTGTGTGACCCTGAGCAAGTCACTTAATTTCCCTGTGCTCCCAGCTCACACCTGTATACAAGCTTTCAGCCTAGTGTGTCTTTACTGGTTAAACAATTGGTAAAAAAAAAAAAAACTCATAGTGGATAATGAACACAGTCCTAGTACCTGATCACATTCCCTCCTACAAGAATAACAAGCAGTTCGGAGCATACTCTAAAACCGATAGGTTGCAATAAAAGGTATGCAAATTGATCATTTGCACCATGTCCGCAATACCTTATAAGCTATTTGAAACTCCTTCCTTACTTTGCCACCTTGTTAAGAGAGAGTTACCACTGTAGAAGCAGATAAACGCGACTGGTATTTAAATAGTGCAGGCAAACGCCATAAAAAGGAAATCAGATAGTAAAATTTAGAGTACAGTATGAGAAACATTGCTGTGTCCCTACCACAAATCAGCTAGGCCCTTCATTAGGTAAAAGTTATATTCTAGACTTTAAAGTATGTCAAGAAAAATAAAAAGCACCCCCACCCATTCCAAGGAAGCAAAACGTGAAACCTAATTATTTAAACATTCAATTTATAATGAAGGAAGGATTCTGGACTGCAAGTTTTAAGCCAATTCTATTCTGTAAAAAACATCTAATGTTCTGATAATTACTCTAAGGATGTTACCTTTTGTGAGTCATAACCCTTCCATGCAAAGCGCTAAACTGGAAGTATCCTATGGAGTATGACTTTACCTTTAACCTTCACCCTCAGTTGAAACTTGTATAAATGTAACGAGTAAAAAGAACACATTAAAAATTATAAATCAAATACTGGTGACTAAGTATAATGCAGTAATAACAATGTACATAAGAATGAGTATAAAAGAGCATCGTAATGAGTGTGGTAGAAAACTACGGTAAAGCATCATGTGTATAACAGCGACCAATCAGCAGAGAGCATTAACCCTGGAGCTTCCTGTCGCAAGCAATTGACGTAGCCAAAATGCTTTTAAAAAGTATAGTCAGGTGACAAGAAGCTCGGATTCCTCAGCCGAAAAACCAGGGGAGGATGGCTCTGTGAACATGTCCACAGCCAGACTACAGGGACCCTTCAAACAGTCAGGTACTCCTTTAGCAAGACTATTATCAAAAGAAAGCTTTGTCGGATTTGTTGTGGGCAAGTTTCTTTCTGATTTAATAGATCCCTTAGGAGTGATGGAGGAAAGCATGGGCTGTTTGTTCTTGTAAAAGATCTATGATTTGCGAGTGATTTTGGATTTTGGTAAAGGAGCCTTACCACAGGCATGTTTTATGGGATATTTAGAGACAGGAATGTGTGCATTTTTGTTTAAATCTATTTGAGATGAGGATGGTGGTTTCGAAGGCCCAGCCTGCTCTCGCTGACTTCTCTGTAGAGTGGAAGCTCTCGCTGGGCGTTCTGAAGTGGAGCTTTCAGAATTTTCAGAATTGCTTACAGAAGATGAGAAAGGTTGGTGATCTCTAGGCCTTTTGTTTGTGTGATAAATTCCCATGCTTCATCAGGAGATTTCAGAGCATAAGAAGTTTCCCCTTTTAAAAGTACCAAAAATGCCAGATATTTAACATAATAAGACACACCAAGTTCCTGTAAGACGTTACGAATGTCATTATATGCTTTCCTTTTCTGGACTATTTCTGCTGAGTAATCCTGGAATACATAATTCCTATCTTTCCCCCAATAAAGAGTTTTCTTTTGTCTTGCTAGAGCGAGGATTTCTTCTTTTACATGAAATCGTAGGAAATGTACAATAATGGTTCTGGGCTTTTGTCCTTGACTGGGATTGGTCTTAGAGATCTATGCGCCCTTCCAATTCCCGAGGGTCATTGCCAGAAAGCATTCAGAACAGATGGTATGAAATCCATTAAGAACTTCACCATATCATTACGTTCTACAAATTCTGGGACCCCCACTAGATGTAGATTGTTGCGCCTACTTCTGTTCTCTAAATCATCCACCTTAGAGCCCAAATACTAAATTTTTGTGCTAGTTCTTGTGGAAACATCTTCTACTTTACACATCTCTTCCAGGAAAGCTAACCTTTCTTCCACCACATTTAGCCTTTCTTCCAGGACTCCTGTTTTATTTTTTCCAGAGTCAGCCTGTTTCTTTAATGACCCAATGTCTAAGTGCATACTTTGAAGTTTTCCTTTTAAAAATTCTGTGTCACTTAAGCCTATTTCAGTACCACCTTTATTTGTTTTTGCTGTACTCTTAGATGATTTTCCTCCGTACGTTCTGGAAGAGCCAGTGGGTGAAGCGCCGAGGTGGTTGGAATTCCCTGCCGCTCCGCTGTGACTGTCAGACAGCATAGTATGATGAAGGTAGTTTTGAAATGAAGGCGCTAATTTTGAACAGTACCTTGCGACTCACTAGAATGCTCAAATAAGACCCACTTTTAGAATTTTATGTGGAATTAGGTTAGGAAGGTAATCAGACTACTGAAAACTACTGAACGATATCTAAATTTAATGAAATCACCAAAATATTGCTGTTAGTGGGAGCGTTACCGTTAAAGTACCATTCCCTCAGAGCACCAGCGCGCAACCCAGGTTTCATTGTTTTGATTCCCTTGTCACTCACTGCTGAGCTTGGGCACAATTTAAGATCCCTTACCGCAGAAAGCACTACTAAAATGCATGCGGCATCTGAACTTATTTCTTTGGTTAACTGCTCAAATGGATCGAGGGTATTTAATTTGGGAGGCAGTATAGCACAGTGGTTTAAGGCTCTGAGCTGCAAAACTGGAGACCTGGGGTTGAATTCCACAGCCCCCAGTTGCATACTGTGTGACCCTGAGCAAGTCACTTAACTTCCTTGTGCTCCCAGGTTGCACCTGTAAACAAGCTTCCAGCTTAGTGTGTCTCTCCTGGTTAAAAAACAAACAAACAAAAAAAAACTGCCTCTGTCAGACTTTATTGGCTGGGTTTTAGGAATGTGACAGTTGATTTCTCATTGCAGTAGACACTGAGAGCTCTTTTTCTTCAATTAGACGTTTTCACATAAAAAAGCTAGACTTCCAGGTAGTAACAATATCTTGAATCAGTCATGAGTTTGGCAGTCTCAGTTTGTTTTGAATATTGTGCAGCTTTGACACAGTGGATGCTAAATGTTTAAAATGTTCCACAAGCTTTCTGCTATTTAAGATCAGACACAGAGCGCTGGCTAAGTAAAGCATCATGCAGGTACAGTTGAAGTGTGTGAGCAAAGCAACCCACACTGTAAGCACCACAGTCATTAAAAGCTTTTTTTTTTATGTTTGCACCACTGTCAATGAATTACAATATGACATCTTTCTTTTTTTATGCCCCAGTCTGCTAGCATTTTACACAAGGCATCAAAGATAACTGCTCCTGTGTGTTTGCCCTGAAACCTCTCTCAGTGCAAAAGGGCAGACTTTCTGTTAAATTCATTATCGATAAGATGGGCTGTAAGACCTAAAAACAATTGTGTGATATTGTCTTGTGTTCGCATGTCATCAGTAAATGATAGGGACACTGTATTTTTTAGTATCAAATCAGTCTGCTGACGTACCCATTTATTTATGTCAGGAATAATAGTTTGAGGGCGATACTTGCATGATGTTAATTCATACCATGGTTCTAGTACCTTTATCAGTCTGATAAAGCCTGTATCTTATGAGGATGGTTGCATGGCAAGGGCAGGCATCTCAGCAACAGCATCATTTATTTTCGAAGCCTCAGGGCTGTTGCATGTCCATCATTGTTTCTTGGCCGCACAATCCTCCAAAGTAGGCTGTTTTGTTTTTTGTACTGTGGTTGCATTGACTAGTTGTGACCAGCTATTTGGATGCCATTTGGCTTCTTTGAAAACCTCAGTGTGCTTAACTTAAACTGCTTCATCATGGAAGTGGTTGTATACCCTGATGTGTGGCTGCTTCGAGGAATGCTGTTCTTGCATGGGAGACATTCAGCACTGGATGAGTTTTCATCACACACTTTGCAAACATTTCCAAGCCAGACTCCATTTCGTTTTGCTCATTCTCGCATGCTGTGCAGTGCTAGCCCTGCCTGCCCTGTCAGCTCTGCATTCTGCCTGCAGCCAATCATCTCTTGCGCACCACTCATGCTGTGATGCGCTCCATGCGCGCAGTCTGCTCGGCATGGTTTGCGTGCTCAGATTTTAAAGCAACAAAAAAAAAAAAAAGTAATTCAAAGTAACGAAAAAATGCAATTACAACGAATGAACAAACAGCTGGGTTTGGGGGGGGGAAACAAAATAAAGTTATAATTGCTAGCCCGGTGGTACAGAGGGCGAGGTGCTACGTGCCTCCTCACCTCTTGCCATGCTTACGACCTGAGTTTGCGAATGAGCATGGGTTGCTGGGGGTTGGCAAGGAGGAGGACTGAACAGCTGTCTGGCATCTCTCCTCTCCCAGAGGCCTAGTAGCAGTTCATAAGTTGCATGAACGGCAGACATAGGTCAGGGGAAGGGAAGGGAGTCATCGTCCCAAGATGCATGCATGCCTCCATATGCATGGGCAAGCCAGAGTTTCACTGCGGCTAAGGGAAAGGGAGAAAAACCAGGAGAAAAATCCAGTGAGGCAGGTGTCAGTGATGCCCTGCACACCAAGCCTCCACCTGCCCAATTACCAGGGACCTGCCGGCAGACTGGATTAAGACTTTGGGGGGGATAATAGCACTCCACTTCTGACCCCACCATGAGGAGCAGTCTGTGGAGGTACTTGCCGAGACAGGTAAGCCTGGGGAGGTGGTGGACAGCAGGGGATGATGGAGCAGGGCAAATGAGAGCCAAGCCTGCCTCAGTCAAGGGAGCACAAACAAAGCATAGAAAAAAATATTAAGTTATAATTCAAGACAGTGATTGTCAGCGTTGGGAGGTGGTTGTGGACCAATTTACTAAATCAATATAGCAGCTGAAGAATATATATATATATATATATATATATATTTGCTAATATTGCTTTAAATTGTTAATGTCCTATTTTATCGGTGAAGGGAAGAAAAAAATGTACATTGCAAATACACCCCATTCTATTTAGTGCACCCAAAGTTACACACACACACACACACAAAGGTGTTCTAGACCAAAACTAAGCATCATAGCATACCCAGCCAGCACTTAGCCCAGCTGTTTTTAGATCTCAGCTTGATTCTCAGAGAATAAACTTGGTCTGGGTTGAGGATATGGCCTACCTTGATTTCAGTAAGGCCTTCAGTACCTTTCCACATAGAAGACTTGTGAACAAGCTGGGCAGCCTGGGAGTGGGTCACAGGGTGGCAAACTGGGTTAGGAACTGGTTGAATGATAGAAGATGGGGTGGTGGTAAATGGAGCTCAATCTGAGGAAAGGAGGGTGACCAGTGGGGTGCCATAGGGATGAGTTTTGGGGCCAGCCTGTTTAATGTCTTCATACAGTAAGTGACATTGCAGAGGGACTGGAAGGGAAGGTGTGCCTCTTTGCAGATGACACTAAGATTTGCAACAGGGTGGACATTCTGAGAAGGGTGGAAAAAATGAGGAGGAACCTAGGTAAACAGGAGGACTGGTCTAGAGTGTGGCAGCTGAGATTCAATGCGAAAAAATACAAAATCATGTATTTGGGGCGCAAGATCCCAGGGGAAGATTACATAAAGCTACCAACTTTCTGAGGCCTAAAACTGGGACGGTCCATCCTGAGTATGACCGCTCCCCTCCACCGTGTCACTCCCACGGGCACCACCGCAGACAATGCTGCGCACAATCAATTACATTTTGCTGCTTGCTCTGGCCATACCACCCCACAGTAAGACCAGCAGCAAATATCCAGATTGAAACAATGCATCATTCTGCTGCAGCAAGTTCCAAATCATGATGTACAGAAAGTTCATTAGAAGCAAACCTGCGTTAAATTGTGATCAGACATTCGAGCTGCATGTACTGCTCTTCCTGATAGTTCCATCCAACCATTTACACCCACCTCATTTGCTGAGCAAACTTCACATCAAAGACTCGCACCACCACACCAGATTGTTTTCACACACTTCCCTACAGCTGATCGGGTTCATGTAGCTTAGTTCCCTGCTGCCAGTCTCTTCTCTGTCTGGAGTCCCTCTCAGCTGCTAGCAGGCAGACGTCCACATGTACTTTCTTGCACTACTAGCCAGTCTAATCTAATAGGAATAAACAAGCTTTACTGTGCTCCCACTGACATGCTTGCAGTGCAATACAGGCCCAAGGGTTGAAGTTGCAAACTGCTGTCCAGCCCGAGCAGCACCACAGGGGTGCTGAAATAACTGTCACTCATGGATTAGTAGTCAGCAAAAAATAAAAAGGGACAAAACTGGGACAAGTAAGCAAAAACTGGGACAAAAGCGACATTTTGCAAAACTTGTGGGGGCTCTGGGA
Source organism: Neoceratodus forsteri (assembly GCA_016271365.2). Taxonomy (NCBI): domain Eukaryota; kingdom Metazoa; phylum Chordata; order Ceratodontiformes; family Ceratodontidae; genus Neoceratodus; species Neoceratodus forsteri. The sequence continues at coordinate 84,978,683 of JADMNL010000034.1, forward strand.
CATGCTGCCTAAAATAGGGACTGTCCTGGGAAAATAGGGACTGTTGGTAGCTTTAGGATTACATGATGGGGGGGGATACTGATGGTCACTGAACAGGTAAGGGATTTGGGGGTAATCGTATCTGATGACCTAAAGGTAGCCAAAGAATGTGTCAAGGCTGTGGGGAGAGTGAGTGGGATGCTGGGGTGCAGAGGGAGAGGTATCGCCAGCAGACAAAAAGAGGTGATGATGCAACTGTACAGATCATTGGTGAGGCCTCATTTGGAGTACTGTGTCCAGTTCTAGAGGCTGCATCTCTGTATGGACACAGACAGGGTGGAGGCAGTTCAAAGACGGGAAACAAAGATGGGGCAGGGTCTGCACCGCAAGTCATATGAGGAGAGACTGGGGGACCTCAATATGTATATCATGGAGGAGAGGAGAGACAGGACATATATGATAGAAACCTACAAATATCTAACGGGCATAATTAAGGTACTGGAGGGAAGCATGTTCAGAAACATGGGGGCATGATATGAGGTTGGAAGGAGGTAGACTAAGGGGTAATGTGAGGAAGTAGTTCTTCATGGAAAGGGTGGTTGATGCGTGGATTAGACTCCCAGCAGAGGTGATGGGGGCAAACGCAGTGGGGGATTTCAAAAATGCATGGGACAAGCATAGGGGAACCCTAGCGACAGGAACAAGGAGGTAAAGCTACTAAAGGTAGTAGCTTGGCAGAAGACACCAGGAGAAAGGACTTCTGTGTGACTGGACTTCTCTGCTGGGACTAAAGAAGAAGAACTCTTGTACTTGGACCTTTAATTTAGGGTAAAAAAAAATAACAAACAAAACAAAAAAAAGTGTGTGTTTGTCTGATTTAACTGAACTGAATGGTTATCTGAACAGTTATCTAGGTATAAATCTCAGGTGATTAAAAGGACTTAATAGCTGTGAGGTTTAAATTACTTGTAGAAAGATCTAGTAAGTAGGGGGAGGAGCGGTTGGACCACAGTGGGCTCAGGGAGGGTGAGGGTGGTGGAACAGAGTCGCATCCCTCCAGTTGTACCTCTCCACAATTCCTATGCCATTCTGGCAAAGTGTCGTTCCTCTGGAGGCACCTGCAGTGGAGACCAAGGAGGATGCTGGGAACCTCCACAAAGGAGACCCACAGGAGGGTGGCAGGGGACCCCCAGAGGGAAGGAAACAACCCTCTGGTGGGGGACCCATTGTTAGGGAAGGTAGAACTGGGGGAGGAAGGGGAGCGGGAGGTAAGGTGCCTGCCTGGTGCCATGGCTTGGAAGGACAGGGAGTGAATCCTCAGGATTGCCAGAGCAGCTGCACAGGGGAGGGAGCTGGATGTCATTGTCCACCTAGGGACAAATGACCTGGCTAAGAAAGGGATTAGAGAAGTGCAGGAAGAGTTTGTGGAATTGGGGAGGGGCCTTAGACAAGTAGCATGCACGGCAACCTTCTTGGAGGTGCTGCCCATCTATGGCATAGGAGAGGCTAGGGTGTTCCGTACCATGGGATTCAATCAGTGGTTGAAAAACTGGTGTGGAGCTCAGGGATTTGGCTTCATTGGGGACTGGGGGTCCACCTGGAGTGATGCAAGCCTATACTGGCATGATGGGCTGCATCTATCCAGGAGGGAACCAGGATCTAGGTGATGGGTTTAAATGCTTCATTGGCAAGCATTTAAACTAGCCAAGGGGAAGCACTGAAAGGAGCAGGAAACCTAGCCCCCAAAAAAATCACGGTAGTAAGTGCGGTAAACACCAACATAGAGGTGCTGATAGGGAGAAGGGCAGGGGTAAATGGAGAAAGTGACAAAGGCAAGAAGGACAGGGATGGGGCAAAAAGGAGTAAGGCCATCAGGAAATGGAGGGTAATGAGTACCAATGCCCGTAGTCTGGGCAACAAGCTCCCTGAGCTGGTGGCCTTGATGGAAGAGGGATGCCTGGATATCGTAGCAGTCACAGAAACATGGTACACAGAGAACCATGACTGGATGTTAACATACCAGGGTACATAACCTATAGGAGAGACAGGCAGGGGAGAAGAGGGGGAGGAGTAGCTCTCTATGTAAAGGAAGGGATAAAAGCAACTGAACAAAAGAGTAAACAGGGAGGAGATGAGGCACTGTGGGTCACCTTGGAGACTGGAAAGGGCACCACAATCCGCACAGGGGTTGTGTATAGACCCCCATGTCAGGGGGAAGGAATGGACAAGGATAGGATAGAAGGCATTCTTAGAATGGCAGAGAAAGGAGAGATACTGTTGATGGGAGACCTGAATATGCCAGATGTTAACTGGAGCACATTTGCTGCAGCCACATCCAAGAGCAGGGCCATTCTTGATGCCCTACAGGTGGCAGGCCTCAGACAGCTAGTTACGGAACCCACTCATGAGGGAGCAAATCTTAGACTCATACTCTTAAACGGGGGCAGTAAGAGGATCTCAGATCTAGAAGTGGGTTGCCATCTGGGAACAAGTGACCATCAAACAGTGTGGTTCATGTTAAACTCAGCTACAGAGTCAAGCCATACAAAAGTGAGGGTACTGGACTTTAGGGGGGGCTGACTTTGGCAAGATGGGAGAGTGCCTCAGAAAAGCACTAGCAAACAGACTTGAAGGAGGTGTGGAGCAACAATGGGGAATCATCAAAACTGCCATCACAGAGGCAACAAGCCTTTGTGTGAAGCAAATAAACAAATCAAAATGAAAGAAAAAGCCACTATAGTTCTCAAAAGAGGTAGCTGTGAAAGTCAGGAAGAAAAATACAGCATTCCGGAAGTATAAGGAAACACACAAGGAGCAGGACAGAGGGCTGTACCAGTTAAGGCAGAAGGAAGCAAGGAGGGAAGTCAGAATAGCAAAGGCCCAAACTGAGGAAAAGATAGCCAACTCAGTTAAGAAGGAGGCTAAAACCTTTTATAAGTACATCAGTGAGCGTAGAAAGACAAAGGGAGGGATAGTGAGGCTGAATAGAATGAACGGTGGGTGGGCAGAGGGGGACAGTGAAAAAGCAGGAATACTGAATGAATATTTCTGCTCAGTATTCACAAAAGAGGAGGGGGAAGTGCCTAATCCAATTAACAGAAGCACTCTTGATAGGGGGCTCGATCCCAGTCCTTTCACAGAAGAAAGGGTTCTGCAAGAACTCCTAAAACTGAAGGTGGACAAAGCAATGGGTCCTGATGGAATTCACCCCAGAATTCTAAAAGAATTAAGGGAGGAACTAGTGAAACCACTGGCTACTCTTTTTAATAAATCATGGGAGGATGGTGTGGTACCCGAGGACTGGAGGAAGGCGGATGTGATTCCCCTTCACAAAAGTGGGACCAAAACAGAGGCAGGAAACTACAGACCTGTCAGTCTGACCTCTGTGGTAGGGAAAGTGATGGAGTCACTTCTGAAGGAAAGAATAGTTGAGTACCTAGAGGCCAGTGGGGCACAGGACCCAAGGCAGCATGGGCTCACAGTGGGAAGGTCCTGTCAGACGAATCTAATAGATTTCTTTGATTGGGTGACCAAAGTAGTAGACCAGGGAGGGGCTGTGAACATGGCCTACCTAGACTTTAGCAAGGCATTTGACACAGTCCCACACAAAAGATTAATAGTCAAATTAACCAGCCTGGGAGTGGGTCCCAGGGTGGTAGCCTGGGTAAAACATTGGCTGCACAACAGGACACAGAAGGTAATTGTAAATGGAGTCCATTCTGAAGAAAGAGGGGTTACTAGTGGGGTACCGCAGGGTTCAGTATTGGGTCCAGTCCTTTTTAATGTCTTCATTAGTGACATTGCAGAGGGACTGGAAGGAAAAGTATGCCTTTTTGCAGATGACAAAAGATCTGCAACAGGGTTGATATACAAGGAGGTGTGGAAGGATGAGAAGGGACTTGGCAAGGTTGGAGGAATGGTCAGAAGTATGGCAGCTAGATTCAATGCAAGAAGTGCAAAATAATGCACCTGGGAAACAAGAACCCAGGGAAGAATACACAATGGGGGGGAGGTAGTAACAACAACAAAAAAGGAAAGGGACCTGGGGTAATCATATCAGATGACCTTAAGGTTAGCAAGCAATGTGAGAAGGAGTAGGGAGGGCTGGGGGTATACTGGGATGCATAGGTAGAGGCATCAGCAGCAGAAAACAGGAAGTTGTTATCTCTCTGTACAGACAGTTGGTGAGACCCCATCTGGAGTACTGCGTCCAGTTCTGGAGACCCCACCTCCACTAGGAGACATAGACAGGATAGAGGCAATCCAGAGGAGGGCAATTAAAATGGTGCAGGGTCTGCAAGAGAAGCCGTATGAGGAGAGACTAAAGGAGCTTAATATGTATACCCTTGAGGAAAGAAGGGAGAGGGGGGACAACCAAAATGGTGCAGGGACTGCATCAGAAGACATATGAGGACAGATTAACAGAGCTCAATATGTATACCCTTGAGCAAAAGAGGGAGAGAGGCGATATGATTGAGGCATTCAAACACCTTAAGGGCATTAACAAGGTGGAAGAGTCTAACATGTTTAAATGTAAGAAAAATAGCAGGACAAGAGGACACAGCATGAGGTTAGAGGGGGGCCGATTAAGGGGGAATGTGAGGAAATTCTTTTTCACAGAAAGGGTGGTGGATGCATGGAATGGCTTACCACAAGAAGTGGTGGCTATGAATACAGTGCAGGGCTTCAAACAGGCATGGGATAGGCATAAGGGAGCAATACAAATGACTATGAATAGACAGGCCACTGAGAGAGCAAAGGCCAATGGAACATTTATAAGGTAGAAAAAGAAATGGGCAGACTGGATGGGCCTTGTGGTCTTTATCTGCCGTCAACTTCTATGTTTCTACATGACAGAAACTTTTAAGTACCTCAGTAGAATCAACAAAGTCCAAGAGGGTAGCATCTTTCAGAAAAAGAGACGTGCAAGAACAAGGGGACACAATTTAAAGATAGAAGGGGGCAGATCAGGGGCAATGTGAGGAAGTATTATTTCACAGAGAGGGTAGTGGATGCATGGAACAGCCTTCCTGAGGAGGTTGTGGGGTCTAAAACTGTGGGAGAATTCAAGAATGCATGGGACAGACATAAGGCAATTCTTGTGGGGGGGGGTAGGAAGAAACAGGCTGTTGGTTAACTAGGATCTGCGGCCTATCCTGTAGGTAGGGAAGTGGGCAGACTAGGTGGGCCAAGCAGTCCTTATCTGCCGTCAAAGTCTAAGTTTCTATGTTCTATGTAAGCTGGAGATCAAGGAATGTCTGTGGCTTTTGCTGTAGGTAGAGAAAATGGGCAGACTGGATGGGCCTAGCGGTCCTTATCTGCCATCAGTTTTTATGTTTCTAAGGGCTACAGTGTAACAGAAATGCGTTCACATGCTCGGCATGGTTAGTGTACAGGGTATGGTACAATATTAAACAAGCAAGAGAATTAGAAATAAGAGAATATAACAGATTACAAAACCAAATTCATTAATAAAAAACAGAAAAATAAAACATGGCAACTAAGGGGTGGGAGTCAGAGGGGAGTATAAAACATTGTTAAAACAGGTCGTGAGAGGTGGTTATCATAGTGATTAACAATGATTACATGAGCAGGGAGGGGTGGCGAATTTACAAATCTACGCTTCTCCCAGGCGACAACATCACCTACCGCATGCTCCGAAACAAGTGCACAAAGGCCATCTGCTTAGCAAAGGCCGAATATTTTAACAACACCATAAATACAAATCTTGGGAGGCCTTCTAAATTCTGGAAAGTCATCAACTCCCTTTTCTCCCCCCCCCCCCCAACAACAAATCCCCTCCTCTCCTCTCCTTCTCTTCCCTAGGGACTCTACACTCCGTACCCCCTGACGGTAGCCTCCGAGTTCAATTTCTACTTCACTACTTGTGCAACGACCCTCCTGGACTCCCTTCCCCCACTAACCCCACCCAATCCCCAGACAGTTACCCCCCAACCACCCGGCCAGAACCTTTCTATTTCAGACACATCTCCCCCATCGAAACCTTAGATGCCCTTCACTCCCTGAATCCCACCAAAGGAAAATTTCCCGACAGTCTCGACAACAAATTCCTCTTCCTATTTGCCCCTGCCATAGCTACTCCCCTCGCTGCCCTGCTAAATCTCTCATTCACCACTGAATCACTCCCCACAGAGTGGAAACATGCCACTGTCCTACCACTGCCAAAAGGAGGTGACCCTACCTCCGCCGCTAACTACCGCTCCATCTCCCTCCTCCCCACTCTCACCAAACTCCAGGAACACCTTGTACTATCTCAACTCTCCCACTTTCTCTCTGAAACTAACTTCTTCACTCCATTCCAGTCTGGTTTTAGAAAAAGAAACACTCCACCACCACCTCCCTACTAAGACTCACAGATTCCATCCTCTCTGGGATGGACAAAGGACAAATTACATCTGCAATTTTTATCGACCTAGCCAAAGCTTTTGATACGGTATCCCACTCCCTCCTATTATCCTGCCTATCAGGTGCTGGGTTATCGGTGTCGGCCACAAATTGGTTCAGAGCCTATCTACAAAATAGAACCCAATCTGCAAAAATAGCTGACTACACCTCCCCCCCCCACTCCCTATTACCACCGGCGTTCCCCAGGGCTCAGTCCTTGGCCCCATTCTCTACTCCATCCTACTAAATGATCTGCCAAAGGCTTGCTCTACTACCTCAATCCACATGTACGCTGATGACACGTCCCCTCTTTACTTCCAGCCGTACCTATGAAAAAGTCACCTCTAATCCCAGACCGACTTCAACAAAGTACAATGCTGGTTTAACTCCAACCAACTCTCCCTAAATGCCAAGAAACTGTCTCTATGACTTTCGGCACTAGACAGAGGCTACTCAGAGTTACATCCCCTCTGATCTTCTGTACCCTGAATAATACTGTCCTTGAAGACGTGCCCTCCTTTAGGTACCTGGGGGTTTGGCTTGATCACTATCTCTCCTTTTCCACACACGTGGATGCCATCCTGTCAAAACTGTGCCCTAAGCTCGGTGCCTTTTATAGAAACTGCACTAGTCTCCCACTTCCTGTGAGACGTGAAATAGTCCTGAAAATGATTCTACCTTCCTTGACTACTACGATGTTGTCTACAGCTCTGCCCCAAGTCCACCTTATATCAGACTGGACCCCCTCTTCAATGCTTTCTGCCGCTTCACCCTTGATGCCCGCACCGTACCCATCACTGCGAGCTCTTTGATTTGCTGACCCTTCCATCCTTGAGCAACCGGTGCCTACTTCACAGTGCTAAATTTGTTTCTAATTTCTGGCTTGGTTCCCTTCTGCCCTACCTCATCTCCTCCCTATCTTCCCCGCCAAACCCCCGCCCACACCCTCAGGTCTACTGACTCCAGGCTATGAGTAATCCCTCACCGAAGGACCTCTGCAGGCCAATCGGCTTTCTCTTACCTCCTCCCTAAGCTCTGGAATGACCTGCCGGCCCATATCCGCCATTCCTCCTCCAAACACTCCCTATCCTCTGCCCTCACTAACTTCTATGCACCCAATTGTACATGCCCTGACCCCCTGCGCTGATTCTCCCCTCACTCTTAGCCCTTGACCAGCAGCTTGGCCTTCATTTCAAATGACTGGCTTATAAATTTCCCTAAACAACCCCTGCACTAACCCACTCATGACACTTCTGCTATCCCCCTTCTTATTCCCCGTCAACGTCTTCCCTAAGTCAACCCTCTCATCTTTCCCTGTGTATACTACCCAGACCTGCCACCTCTCCCTGGCCCCAAGCTCAGGCTTCCAGTTCTATCAGCCAACTTCAAACTAATCTCTAGATAGTAGGCACTTATGTAAGTATGAATAGTTCTAGATGTGTAATCAAGTATGTTATGCCACCCTCCTTGTGGCACATGTATGTAGTGTCTCCTCATGTAGCAAGTTTGTAAAGCCAACCTTAACTATGTAACAATTGTTCGAATTGCTTGACTCCAAGTTCAACCTATTGATTGTTTATGTATACCCTCCTCCCTTGTACCCCCCAGGTCACATCGTGAGACAAGCATCTTGTTGCTCATTGTGCCTCTCCTGGTGAAACATTTTCAATAAATAAACAATAAATAGATTTATATTTTTGTTTCACTATTTGATCGTATAGAAATTGTGGCTGGAGGGCACTATTCATGGTCAAAGCGAATATGAAGCAAATATTCGTTCCAGCCCTAACTAAAATATTATTGATTTAATAGAAAGATGCGATTCTTCACAATCTGTCATCTTTTATTAAAGAGAACATATTAATGTTCTTACAATAATTGCTGACTGGGGTATGTGTGAAGTCTGTTTTTTTTTTTGTATTTGTTTTGCAACATTTTTCCCTCTCTAAATTCATTTTTTTTTAATTTGCTTAGCAGTTCTGGAACCCAGTGACATCAGCTGAGCTGACAACTACAATGAAGTTGACACAGTGGGAGGCAGTATAGCGCAGTGCTTAAGAGCACTGAGTTGCAAACCTGGAGAGAACTGTGTTTGAATCCCCCAGCCACCACTTGCATACTGTGTGATCCTGAGCAAGTTGCTTAACGAGCTAGTGTACTGCTTAAAACAAATACAAGATTTTAAAAGCAATGAACCATTACTTCTTTATATCTGATGTACTTTTTCTTTTCCTTTCGGTTAATTAGATTATTTACCTAATGTTAGTAGGTGTGATGTGTGGAACAGCACTCTGCCTGGTAACTGACATATCTAGCTCTATTTTCCCCCACTACCTCATCAGTATTGTGACCTCAGTTACTGTGACAACACCACCAGTTAGGAATGACCACTCTGTAGCTACCAGGTCAGTCACCTGTGATGTCACTGTCAACGAGATCACAGCGCTGATGATGTAGTGGGGGGACTAGCGGTAGATATGTCAGTTGTCAAGCGAAGAATTGTTTCACACATCCAGCACAATATTATCACAGAAAATGTTCTAATAACCAAAGAGAAAGAAAAAAAAAACTTCAGAAATAAAATGTTATAGCTGGCTACGTCTTAAAATTTATATCATTTTCCTGTATGTCTGTTTTGGTTCCACAAGCTCTTTAACGTCCCTGCTCCCAGGATGCACCTGGAAACAAGCCTTGGTGTAGTGTGTTGCTCCTGCCGCAAAATTGTAAGAAAACAAAAAAGACATCCACTGAGCTGGTGTCATTGTTTTCCGCTTCACCGTGGTCTTCACCTCAACAGATGTCACTTGGGTTCTAGAGCTGGTAAATTATTATGAAATAATAGATAAATCAATATTGGGGAGGAAAAAAGTTGCATTACTATGGGGCTCTAAGTAAGGTAACAATAGGACTATTTCACAACAAACACACAATAATACACTGGGGTAATACAACAGACTTCACACATAGTAATAAATAATAACTTAATTTGTTGAAGCACAATTCAAAAACATCAAAGAGCTTTTACAATACAGCTAAAACTATAAACATTTAGAAACGACTTAAAATGACAGAATCCATAAATTAATAATCAGGATAGGAAAGAGAGAATAAGTTCGTTTTCAGAGCAGATTTAACGCTCTCCACCGTCAGGCACCACATGTCCAAATTAACAAGTATTGTAACAAAATTAGCAATGTTGTTTATGTTCCAATTAACATTTTGCAGGTGACATTTTCTTCCAACCAGACTTTACTTGGAAAGAACACAGAAGTCAATTACCATTAAAAAACAAATGATAAAATCAAACAAATGGACCCCAGTGTTACAGATACATAAAAGGTACAATTTGTTGCTGAAAGAAGTCTGGTTTTGTTTTGGAAAAAGATAAAAAACATTGATATTTTCTCACTGAAATATATTGGGCTGCGAAGCAACTGAGATTTTTCTGACATCACAATACTAGAATTGTATTAAATTCTTTTACTAGCAGTTTAAAAAGTAAAGGGGAAAGAAAACCAATTTGTTTCGTACTAACAAACATTGTATTAAAAAAGTAGGAAGTAGGCTGGCCTGGTGGCGCTGAGGGTTGAGGTACTGGACACCACACCTTGTGCCATGCCAGCGACCTGGGCTCGGGAGCGAGCCCAGGTGCTGGGGGTTGGCAGGGAGGGAGGAAGTTGGATTGAGCATCCGGAGAACAGCACTCCTCTCCCTGGGGTGGGATCCAGGGGCATCCCTGTGCAATAGTGACCTCCGGTGGAGACCGAAGGTACTACCAACGCTGGGATCACTTCAGGGACGTGCGTGGCAGACGTCTACAGATCCTTCCGTGCTGACGTCCTTGCACTGCCACGCACGAAGGGCAAGCACAAAGTGGAAAACCCCCCCTATGCCTGGATAGGTGACTGACTGCTTCTCTCCGGGCCGCCAGCGCCACACGCCAACACCAGACCTTGCTCCACCTTTCTCCCCTCCTATTCCTCCTTGACCGGAACTAGATTATAGATAGAGTGCCGGATGGAGTGGTGGCCCTACCCAAGGGGCTCAGAGCTGGGGGATTCCCGGTCGGAGGTTGGTGGAGGGGTAGCATACCCTCTGAGGAGGCAAGGGATCAGGTTGGTGGTAGAGCGGCCAGTGAGTAGAGGTAGCCTGAAAGAGGTCCAGGTAGTAGGGTGAATACATAGAATTAACAAAACAAACAAACAAAAAAAAAAGTAGAAAGCAATTACTAACTCACCAAAGTAGAATAAATAAAATACCCAACTGCCTATCTATTAGGAAGGAACACACATCGGCCTGTGGGGGCAACAGTAAAGCTACCACTTGCCACACTGGCAAGCCAGCTTTAAGAACAAGCCTGGCTCATCAAGTGCCGGACGGAGGGAGGAGGACTGAATGTCTCAGGGAATGCTGTCTGGGGGTTTGAGGCACAGTGACACCATTGTAGTCATCCATGGCCAATGCACCATGAGGTGGGGAGAGACTGGTTGCATGCATGCCTGCACATGGAATCACCAACACCAGCATCTCAAGGACTTAGGGAGGACAAACTCAGTGGAAAATAGGCCTGACACTCGTGATGACAGACCCCAGTATATCCAGGGCCCCACTGCACCACTGCCTGATGAACAACCACTTGTCAGGGGTATATCTCCACTCCAAACACAACTGGGGCAAATCATGGCTCCACGGAGGCAGGTGAGTGTGAGTAGGGGTAGCTGGGGGACAAGGGCATAGTCTGAGAGCTCCTGAGGGAGCTGAGCATGAGGGAAGATGAGGGGTATACAGTGCAGATTTAGAAAAATAGGTGAACACGTGCTGTTTAAGGAAGGAAAGGAAAGAAATTTGGTTTCTTATAACGCCTTTTATACACACTTACTGAACTGTGTCCAAAGTATTTCACAATCCTCAGACAGTAGGCAGCAGTACACAGAGAGGAAAAGGAAGCCCTCTTAAATGGAAGCCCACCTTGGACTCCCAACTACCCCAACAGGCCATTGACTGCCAGAGAATGCCCTGACAACCTTGACAGCTCAAATGTACAGCACTTGTGCTTGCATCACTGCTGGTTGTTTTTCTTTCTTTTTCTTTTACAATTTTGGCTGCATAACCCTGTAAGTGACAGTCATGTGGTGTTTGCTGTGGGATGCATATTCTGCCTGGATGCCTCACAATCTATTTACTGTAAGCATCCAAGGCATTTATTACCTCGTGAGAGGCCAGTCTCCCACGGGAAATACACACTGTTATCAACTGTCACTATGATCTTGCAAACGATGATGTCTGTCTCATATTCCTTATAAACTCTCCAAGATTCACTTGACTAGCAGTGAAAGAAATAGTGTGTGTGGCCTTGACCCTGAAGGTGACAGGCATCATCAATCAATTGTAATGTATGTCATTTTCATAACAGGAGACAGGAGACATCTTTTCTCAATGCTGATAGAACTTAGCCTTTCTGCTCCGCACTGGAGTTGGGGGGCTCAGCTTCATGATGGAAAGTTGGGTAGTTGGCTACTGTTAGGCATTTGAAACACACATATTAGCAAGAAATAATCATGTAACCTAACTGGAAATGGAATGTGGGTCCCTGAAAATCTGTCCTGATGTTAGAAGAGTTGCAGGAAGGTTAATAATTTAGACAACAGCATCCTTCGCTAATATTCCAGGATTTACAGTGTGAGAAACATAGGAACATAGACTCTGTCAGCAGAAAAGGACTGGTAGGCCCATCTAGTTCGCCCCTTTTATCTACCGATTCTGATGCCTTTGACCCAATTTGGTCACTAGCATCCCTCCCCCCCTACCAAATTATCCCTGTGCCTATCCCATGCATGCTTGAAGCACAGTCTTTGCCCCCACTAACTCCTCTGCCAGCTGTTCCAGTCATCCACCACCCTCTCTGTGAAGAAGTATTTCCTCACATGTTAATTAACTCACCCCCTTAGCATCTCTGCATGTCCCCGTGTTCTAGTGCCTTCTTTTTTCCCAAAGAGACAGCCCACCTTGAACCTTGTTCACCCCTATGAGGTAACTATAGGTCTCAATCATGTCTCCTCTTGCTCCCCTCTCCTCCAGGAAGTACATGCTGAATTCCTACAGCCTTTCCTTGTATAGCTTTTCGTGGAACCCTCACATAATTTTAGTTGCCATCCTCTGTACCACCTCCACCATGCCAATGTTCTGGCAGAGGTGCAGCCTCCAGAATTGGATGCAGTACTCCAGGTGGGGCCTCACTAGTGAGTGATACAACGGCAGCATCACCTCCCTCCTTCTGCTATAAATCATCCCCTCAGTGCACCCCAGCATCCTACTAGCCTTTCCCACTGCCATGTCACACTGATCAGTTACCTTGAGGTCATCGGATATGATGACCCCAAGGTCTCTTTCTTGCTTGGTGACTGTAAGTACCTCCCCCACACACAGCTCCTGGGTTTCCCACCCCAGGTGCACAACCTTGCATGTCTTGGCATTGAAACTCAGCCGTCACACCCTAGACCACTCCTCTAGTTTCTCCAGATCACTTTGCATTCTCTACACCCCTTCCTCATTGAGCCAAGAGCACCCTTCTCTAATATTGCTGGATTTACAGTGTGCGGTCAACAGATATGATGACCTCAAGGTTTCTTTCTTGCTTGGTGACTGCACCCTGTTACAGATTTTTGTATCATCCACAAAGAGACACATCTTCCCTTCCTGCTCCTCAACGTCACTTATGAAGACATTGAAGAAGACTGGTTCCAGCACTGATCCCTGTGATACATCACTACTCACTCTCTCTTCCTCTGAGTGTCTGCCATTTACCACCACACTCTGCCTTCTTTAACCAGTTAGATACCCAGCTTGCCACTTTTTCCTCCATTCCTAGGCTGCTTAGTTTCTTAAATAGCCTCCTGTGCGGTGCAGTGTCGAAAACCTTACTGAAGACCAGATAAGACCATGTCTGCTGCTCTGCCTTGATCCACCTCCCTAGTAACCCAATGAAAGAAAGCTATTAGATTTGTCTGACGTGGCCTCCCCCCTGCGAAGCTATGCTGCCGGTGGTCTTGCAGCACATTAGCCTCTAGGTACTCCATAAGCCTCTCCTTCAGTAGGGTCTGTGACGGACATGTGACCAGAGTAATGTATTAACTTCTTTTTGTTAATATAATTATGTTTCTGACATAGCTTCTGCTATTTGCAATGGGGACACAAAAAAACATGGCTTTTAGGGTCACATGTCCAGACAAGAGAACTGCTCTGTGGAACTTTTCCATGAGCTAATTCAGGCTACGCTTCCTGGAAGATGTTTAGGTGCAACTTTGAACACCTCTGACATCCTTGAAGCCAGAGATCTGTAAGGCAAATGGGAGAGTGCTAGGCTGAACGCCTCAGCCAGCTTAAAAGGCAAGAAGCATGGGCTACACACCTTGGACTATCTTCAAGGCAGAATTATAAAAGTGGACACAGCATATTTGGGTGTTTTTATTTTCTGCTTCTTAGTAAATGGGCAACCCTTTTGTTTCCTGTAAATACATCCTGTTGTAAATACTTGTAGTATTTTAGTAAAGCTTCTATTTTTATAGAATCAGTGACTGCTTGTTTTATTTAAGAGAATAATGTTACTGTTTCTGCTGGACTCTGTTTGCAGTCTGTCTCTGAAGGGGCACTCTAGCCACAGTTATTGTGTTGACCTTCCTGACCTTGAGCAAGGAGGAGGAGGTAAAGACAGGTTTCTTGTTTCCTGTTGGTAAAACCTTGTGGTGACAATGAGCTGTAAATTCCTGGTGAGAAGTATTTCCATTTGTGGGGGATAATCTCTGAGGCACTCCCCATTCATGACATCATGGGTTGTGTACACCTGATAGGTTGCTTGATGCACATGTGACTTGAAGAAAGTCCATCCCCCACCTGAGAGGGGGGGTCTGCTCTCCTAAGGTCAGTTCTTATGTGCATCAAACACAGGTTGCAGCACACACACTAGGGCACCAGTGTGTTTCTTGTGAAGAACAAATATTTATTATAAAGAACAACTTCATTACTAAGGTAAGAAGCCACCTGGCTAAGCCATTTATTAATACCCTACAACAAAGATCAAACAAGACCACAAGAGTATGTTTCTGCAGATATGCAACTGTTTAAAATTGCAAAACTTGTAGTCTTAGAAATGTTAGCACTGCGGCTTCTACCAGCGTTGGTTGTCTAGGAAAATGTTAGCTGAGAAAGTGCCAGCACAGTATTCAAATTATGAACGTTATCGCATTGTGTAATAGCTAGACTCCTCCCTGTTGCCACTTTTGTGCAGAGGGATCACATCAGCCTTCCTCCAGTCTGTTGGAACTGCCCCCATCTCTAATGAGGTGCTGAATAGCATTGCCAGAGGGGCAACTAGCACCATGCTCAGTTCTTTTAGGACCCTTGGGTGAATCCTGTCTGGCCCCATTGCATGAGAATGCAGTGTTTGTGTGACTGAGGCCTGTGTCAGGGTTCTACTGGAGCAATTAGACATGACAACGTGTGCAATCATAAGGGGGATAATGCATGCCTTCGGTGGTTGTTAGGTACATGGCTTTTTTGAGTTCCGCAACCACCCAAGAAGTACATTATTCCTTCATGGCTGACACCCTGCAATATGTTATCCCGTTTATAAAATGGGCTTATATATGTTAAAAATATATGTATTTCAAGTGCGGTATGCAGTTATCAGAAAATAATCAATACTCATGCAACGTGTTTCCACCAATGAAGTTAAAGGATTTTCATGGCTCATTTTATAGGTGCTGAGAATGCTGGGGGGGGGGGTTATGAAGCACCAAAGGAAATTATGTCACATATAAGTACTCAGCACAGAGAGCCATATCACTATTAAATACCTCCCAGTGGAGTTTTTAAACATTTTTCTATTTATTTATTTTTTTATTGACCTGCGAAAGAAGGACTAGGCAATTCTGCCTATTTTCAGCATTGTTCAGGGTGGGATACAGATGGAAACCAATTGATGTTAAACCAGATTTGGCTGTTGGTGGCATTTGTAGTAAATCGTGAAAATTTGGTTAGGACACCGAGAAAATTCCCCTACTCTTTTCGAGAAGTGCCATGGGATCTTTCCCGTAGACTGGCAGACAAGACCTTGGTTTGATGTCTTATCTGAAAGACAGCATCTATAGAGCGCAGCACCTCATTCCAGTGTCAGTATTGGAATTTAACCTAAGTTCCTGGTGTGGGGATGGAACCCACAGCTTTCCAGCCTTCCAGTGTCACAGGCGAGTGTGCAACCTGCTGAGCCACTTACACTGCTAAATGAAAAACATAGAGGATTGTGTATGAGCAATTATACACAACAAGGCTGTTTTACAGTCTGGAGGTTTCCATGGTAACAGACGGCAGGAGCCAAGCCAGTTGAGGAAAGTGGACTTAATATTAAATGATGCCACAGATATATGCAGGGCCGCTGAACTGAGCGAAGAAATGTTCAGGATGAAAGATCAGTGCAAGTAGCAGTTATGCAGGAAGAAAGAGTAAAAGCAAGTGCCAGTGTGAGCTGAGCGAGTTATGTATCTCGAACGAATAAAGTCAGATGTGAAAAGTATGGGCGTGAGTATGAGATAAACAGATGCCCAGAATATGGGCAGTTTTGTAGATTGTCCCACGGAAACAATCGCTTTGCTAGAGTATGTGGTGCAGGTAAATGCAGTGAGATACATGTTGTCAGAGAAGATGCCCAGGAAAATGAAAGCACTTTTAGCATTGAGACTGTGACTACCTATAAACCCTTCAACTTCATATAGCAGATGCCCTGAGTAGGGTTGTGGGAGAAAATTCTGTGCCAGAAACTGAACTAGAAAAATGAGGTTCACACAGTGGACTATATGCCTATCAGTGATGATAAACTGAAATTATTTCAGCAAGAGACTGACAAAGATTCAGCATTGGTCAAGTTGAGGGACACTGTTTTATGGGTGGCCCCAGGAGAAATCATCGGTGCACCCAGAGATAAGGCAGTACTGGTTGTTCAGAAATGAGATCTCGACAGAAAATGGACTTTTGCTAAAGGGGGAGAGACTGATAGTCCCCACATCACTGGGACCAGACATATTAACCAGATTACACAGCAGCCACTTGGGCATTGAGAAATGCAAGCGCAGGGCCAGAGAGCTTTTATTCTGGCCATGGATGAACTGTCAGATTAGTGACATGGTGGCCAAGTGTGGCATTTGCAAACAATTCAGGAATGCACAATTCAGAGAGATGCTACAGCCACATGAAATACCAGAGAGACCTTGGCAAAAGTTTGGGGCTGACCTATTTGAATTTGAAAGGGAAAATTACCTGGCAATGGTTGAGTACTACTCCGAATACATTGAGATAGCCAAGTTGCAAAATGCAACAAGCAAAATGGTGATTAACCATATTAAATCGCAATGTGCAAGACAGGATATTCCAGAAATACTTGTAACAGATAACAGCCCGCAATTTCCTGCACTGAATTCAGAGACTCAATGGAAATATGAGTTTATGCATACAACGTCTTCACCAAGAGACCCTCAGAGTAATGGCAGGATAGAATGAGCCATTCAAACAATAACGAGGCTATTAAAGAAAGCACAAGTGGACCATCAAGACCCTTACTTAGCACTTTTGGAATTGAGAATGACCCCACTGGAGGGGCTAGGATCCCCAGCAGAGCTGCTTATGGGCCGTAGAATCAGAACTTCAATGCCTACCAGATCTGAGCTACTTAAACCAAAAGTACCAGACGTTGATGTGCGAGCTACATTACGAGGGGCTCAAGAAAAACAAAAATCTTATTACGATTTAATGCCTTCCTGGTGAAACATTTGATTAAATAAATAAATAAATAAATAAAACAATCTGTATGCCCGGCCACTCCCAGCCTTACAGCTGGGACAACCTGTTCATTTGCAAACACCTGAGAATACCTGGGCCCCTACAATTGTGGAATGCCATGCTAAAGAGCCGTCCTCCTAAGTAGTTCAAGCAAATGGGAAATTGTGCCGAAGAAACAGGACAGACATTTTGCTAAGCCTTGAGCCCCGATGCTCCTGTGGCTCGCAAAACTCACACATCTGAGGAGGAGAGAGAGAGAGAGGAGAGCAGGACGACATGATGGCGGACGATGGGGTCCCAGAGGTGCCTGCAATGGAGGTCGCCCCACAAGTGATGCTGGGGCAGTTACAAAGCGAGCACGTGGAGTCGGCCCCGCCCCTGAGCAGTCAGGACCAACTGACTGGCACCAGCTCCAGCCCGAGAATCAGCCATGTCAGTGGATGGGAGATCCGAAGGCCCACCTGGCATCATGACTACATAGACTCACAACAACTCTGTACTACATAGAACTTTAAGCATTTTATGTTTGGGATGGGGGAAGGAGTTTAATAGAGAAGGGAGATGCAAGGAAGTGAATTGGCATACACGACTTCCGTAAGCCTTGTTATTAGAGTCTAGGATTACGTTACCTTTGAGCCAAGGCTCATTTACAAAGGTTCCATGTCATAATGAGTCCAAACCAGCAGGACATTAATTATTACATTATTACAATACGACATTAGTGATCACAGGATAACAGTTACAGTTGTTTACCATCACAGCTCATGAATACATAGAGTTAGGTGGTACTAGGAGCATGCACAAGACAGGGATAACATTGATAACGAGCCCTTTGGTGAGACACAGGTTGAAGATGCTGCCAGAAGCGATTATTAATGTGCATGCGCTAATATCTATATATAGACACTTATCCGGCGGGCAGTAGCCCGTACTTTCTGCAGTTTATCAGTGTTATACAGTACAGTAAAACTTACCAGCTCACTCCACGTTGGTGTCTGCGTGATTATTACAACTATGACTATGACATGACACCTTGGTATATGATATGCCTTATGCAGCAGTAGTAAAAGAGTTTATTTATACAGGAAATAGGTGAAAAGTTTTGCCATTTTTCACAGCAAACACCATTAGGACCTATAAGGCACTTTTTTCAAGGCGCTCCTGTTTGATGACATTATGCAACAATGTTTCTTAAAATGTTACACTACAATCCAGAACAAAAAACAAACAAACAGTGGTACTGTTAGGGGGCTGTGACTCAGCGTTATCATCTCCACCAAAAAAATGATAATAGCATTACTATGCCAGCACATGCCTTGTGTTGCCATAGCAACATAAAGGGGCAGTATCAACGACGTCTTCTTTGTTGTAAGTATCAACCACTGATCTTGATTACACGTGTACAACAAAGGCACAATATATTTTTGGTAATATTGAGAATGTGTTTGTTAAACAGACACATTGCCATTATTGAAGAATTATTGTGCTGCACTATGTCGCACATATTCTGCTGCAATTGCGCAGGTTTAGCCATTGTACAGCTGCCTGCTGAAATGCGGCAGAAAGCGCCAGGACCATGGTAATTACAAAACAAATTTCAGACAGGGCACAACAGTGCAGTTGCTACAGTGCAAACAATATTTCTTAATACTGTGTCATATGAGAGCATCACCATTCTGCTGGCTTTTAGAAGGCAGTGAGTCCCATTCACTACCTGCTAAAAGCTAGCAGAATTACATTATTTGTGCTGTATTTTCAAAACTGTTCCTGGAAAAAAACAGGTCACCATTCAACGGTCCCACAGACTGAACAATGACATCCACAACTGCAACACTGCCTTACCATTCTGACAAGGTTTACCATGTGAAATAGAGTCCTGGCCTGCTAAAAACCACTAAAATGCACCATATGACATCCCATTTTATAAATTCCCCCGGGGGGGGACATGCCCCCAGACATCCCTTGCAAGGTTGGGATATTGTGCCCTCCCCCCAAAATTCTGTTTGCATGACACCCCTGTAAACAAAGCGTGGATAATATTAAAATACCGTAAAAAGCTGGGTACATGTGCAACGTAACTGAAGCAATATATTGTATATATGTGTTGTAAGCAATATATTATATATACGTGTTGTAAGCAGTAACTAAGACACAATGGGCTGTGAGATAACGACATGCCTAGGGAAGTAGTGAGATACAAGGCTGAAGGCTGGTAGCATTCAACATCTGGAAGTGCAGTTATCTCAGCTGACCTAACACCCCAGAGTGTCTTATTGTGCTTATAAAATGAGTAAGTAGGTAATTTTAGGGATGGGCAGGTCAGCTGTGACCCGGTTCTGATTCTGACTCTGATTTTTGCCAAAAGGTTCTGATTTACTCTGATGAATCATAGACCTATTTTAGTCTGAGTATGAGAAATGCATCAGTATTATTCTTTTAGATACCTCTTGTTAAAAAAAAATTGTGTCTGTATTTTCCTGTTGTTTTTCAAGGTTACAAGCAGCCAACAGCAATAAAAGAAACTGACTGTTGTTCTTGCCAATCCTGTGTGTCAGCCACCAGATGACATTCACAGGAAACAGGCTGGATTTACAAAACTCTTGAAAATCCCACAGCTGTGTGAAACACTCGGCGCCAGTAGGTTGCCATTTGCCAGAACCGCAGTTTCTCCTACAGCTACGGTATTCTCAAAAGTGGAGCCGGTTTACGCCCAGCTCCATGTTTGCAGCAGCTTGCAGGTGGTGTTGACGTGAAAGTTCCTGCAGCTGTGGAAAAATATTACAGCTGGTAGGACCAGCCCTAATATCTTCCGCAGCTGCTGCAGATGTGAACAGCTATCTCCGCAGCTGCGGAGATTTCGGTCCGCAACTGAAATTGCGGTGTGGGACTTAGTCCCAAAAATATTTATGAATCCAGCCCAGTGTATGCAGGCCATTTGGGGCTTTGCAGTGACGCGAGGCAATGTTTCAAATGTTAGTCAGAAAGAGAGAGCAATGAATACAACAGCAGAAAGACAACAGCAGAGTGCAGACCGACCTTCTTTGAGTCTGGTGTGCTTTTTGGTGGGAGGCAGGCATCATCAGCAGGATATGTGATAGGGCCCCAGCCATCCCTCCTGCCCTTTTGACTTGAGATGTTATTTTTTCTACTTGTAATTATTTTGCTTGCCTACTTGATGTTATAGCAAGCATCATGGGCCCCAACCATCCCACACACTCCTGCCTGATTGGCCAATTATTTTTTCTCATTTGTGTTTTCTAAGTTACTATTTCTTTAATCTGGTTGACCATAGGGCCCCCCCCCAGCATTGCAGTTTTTTTTTTATAGAGCTGTTTGGCCCCAACCACCACCTACTCCTGCAATGAAGCCCACATGCCAGTCCCCAGCCCTGTCACTGCACCCTCCCCCACATAGCCAAGCTGGCAGGGATCCTCAGGGTGTACTCCACCTGGGTTCCCAAACTGAAAAACACATATGGCAGTACATAGGATGTAATATACACTATAACTGCACAAGAAGGACTTTTTTTTACTTGATCTTTCTGTTCTGGTTGTTGACCTTTGTCCTCTGAATTCAAAGAAATAAATCATTAAAGTAAATAGTATCACCATTGTTTTCAAACACCACCAAGGAAGCACCCTTATTAGGAGACACCTGTTGCAGCTGTTCATCATCATCGCTTTTGTTTTCCTTTTTCATATATAATTTCTGGTGTTTTGCAGGTTTTCTCCTGACCCCTACACCCAAGTGTCCCTGATGTAGCACATGCATGTGGATACATGCGTATGCATGCCATTTGGGATGCCCCTCCCTTCCAGTCATGCCATTGACCACCTGTGCCAGCACCAAACCTCCATTCAGTGATGGCAAGACTACGAGTGGGTACCCAACCCCTTACCTGGGAGAGGAGAGTCAACACTCGATCCTGTTTCCAACCCCCGTGCTGGCACCCTGCTGACCTGAGGTCATTCCCAAACCTGGGTTGCCAGCATATGCGAGGTGTGGCGTCCAGCACCTCAACCCTCAGTGCCACCAGGCCAGCCTGTCATCATCACTTTTATGTTCCTGCCACAGTTCACTGAACTGGTAAGAGAATTTATTGAGATTGACTTTTAGGAAGGTAAGGCTCTGTACATTTTCAGGAGTAAGCCTTGTGAGGCCATGAGAGACAACATTTCCAGCTGTGCTATATACACACACATTTACAGTAAACAGTAGTGGAAGGGCAACTAAAAAGCGTAATAGCAAAGGCAGACAGTGCAGGCCAGATGATTTTCTTTTCCAGCCAGTACTCAAAAGGGTCATCAGTAATATTAATGTGTGGTTCTCATAAATAGGCATACACAACATTAGACAAAGACAACGAAGGCGGGACCACAACTGACACATCTAAATTACCACTTTCAATGAGTTTTGACCAAAAAGTGAGAGTCATCTGTGTGCTTTTCAGAATGACATGCCTCTTTCAAGGGCCGTGAAAAAGGACTTTGTGCAGGACTACGCAATGTTGATGGAGTACATGGTGGCACTAAGTGAAAATTATTGCTGTCACCACCAACAGATGCTGCATCATCAGATGTAGCATCCCCATAAAGTGAGTCACTTGTATTGTCAAATACAGTTTCTTCCTTTTTCTGTGCAATTGCTGAAATCCGCATGTTTTTGCATTTGAGAAAAGTCACCGAGATCTGAAGGAGGCAGCGGCTGCAACTTAAACCGAGAGTCAAGAAGAGCAGAAAGAAGAAATGTTTTGTCCGTCATGATGTTGTGAAGTCTTCCGAAATTTTGGAATTCCTGTATCAGTTGGTCCATGAGGGATACACTAGATTTGTCTTGTTTTTGGTCAAAACCTTTACGCAGCCTCCTGAGTTCCTTGTTCAATAAATTTATGATGGGAATAACCTGGCTTAGAGTAGCATTCTCTTTGCTAATCTGTCAAGTTGCTTCCTCAAAGGGAGTTGAGAGCAATGTAAGATGCTCCGTGAGGATCCACTGGAATGAAGCCGGCACAACACCATCTGCTACGCTGTGCTCCAACATATATTCATGGACTGCCTTCTTTTGTGTGAGAAGTCTCTCACACATGTAAAATGCTGAGTTCCATCTTGTCGGAACATCTTGTTTTAGTTGCTGTATTGGCAAGCCGCTTTTTTTCTGAGATCAGCCAAGATATCACATGCTTTTGCAGAGTGACTAAAATGGACACAGATTTTCTTTGCAGCTCCCACTAGTGTTACAGTACTGTTGTCACTGGAAAGAAAAGCTTGTACTAACATTTGCAATGAGTGTGCAGAGCAAACAATGTGAGTAAAATCACCACATTTTAATGCACCAACAATATTGGTGCCATTGTCTGAAACCACAAATTCAGTAGTGAGTCCCAGGGGCTCTTACCATTCAGAAATTTTGTCACACACCTCTTCTAAAATATTATCAGTGGTGTGATGCTTACCCAAACATGCTAACGCAAAGAGCTGCCATTTTTTGTCTAACTTCCTGTACACTGCTGCTTGTGGTGGTGGTGTTTGAAGATGATCGTGACACCCAGTGTGCTGTGATGCACATATAATCAGTGGTCTGAGAACTCATCAGCATGTCTGTGGTCAGGTGCACAGAACCACATTCCCTGTCTTGAAGAGACAATTTTATATTACTTTGCATACATTCGTACATTTTGGGAGCAGCCACAGTCGCAAAATATTTATGGCTTGGTATGTTGTAACGTAGAGCAAAATATTTTAAAAAGGGCTCTAAAACCATCATTCTCCATCACAGAAAATGGTTGCACATCCTTGGCAATAAATTCGGCTATTAACTGATTAGCTTTTAACGTGACTTGATGTGATCTGCTGTAGGCAGTTTTTTGTTCAAGCATGTGACAGGGTGAACCCTGTCTGGGGTGGATGCCCATGTGTGGGGTGTCTGGGGCCCTCCCCATTCCTTTTGCTCTTTGTTTCTGTGGGACGGCCACTCGTGCTGGGGATGAAAATGAAATATGTTTGCTGTATGCTTGCCTATTTCAGGGTGTCACATCCAACGATTTAATGGAAAGAAACAGAAAAAGATATAATGAATTCCAAGGGTTGGCAGGAGAAGGGAGAAGAGGAGCATGCCCTCGTTCTCCTGTACTGACAGGTGGCAGCCTTTGTTAGGGCCTGTCCAGTGTGCAACCAGAGAGAGGTTCCTGCAAGGAATAGTAGACATCCATTCAGCAGAGGTATTAGTACATGGGGTGTGGAGTGAGAGAATCCCAAAGGGAAGGGGTCATTAAGGAAAAGAAATGGCACCCTTGGAATAGGGGAAAACTCCCACCCAGGTCAGATGGTACCAGATGGTAACAAGATTGCAGAAATGACCACTGTATTGAAATGAAATGTTCATTAAGACAAAACCTCTGTAGAAAGCCTCAGGGAATTGAATGATATCAGTTGATATTAGCATGTCAGGATTCAGATGCCATTTTAATTTGTAGGGACCCTGAGCTTCTAGTGTGGGTGGGTGGAAGCTCCAATCCTTCCAGGGTTTGGGGGGAGGTGATTGCCAACAATAAGGACTGTTGCTCTCTTGTGCAAAGGTGTGTGTGACAGGGTGAGCCCTGTCTGGGGTGGATGCCCATGTGTGGGGTGTCTGGCCCCCCCATTCCTTTTGCTCTTTGTTTCTGTGGGACTGCCACTCACACTAGGAATGAAAATGAAATACGTTTGCTGTATGCTTGTCTATTTTAGTGTGTCACATTTAATGATTTAATGGAAATAAAAAGAAAAAGCTATGATGGGTTCCAAGGGTTGGCAGGAGAAGGGAGAAGATCAGCACACCCTTGTTCTCCTGTTCCCCTTGCGAAACCTAATGGAACCCTCATGGACTTACAATCTTATTAAACTATCATTTGAGAGGAAAGAAAATGGAAACATAAAACCCCCTTAACATAAACCCCTCTTAACCAAGAAAAGAGGAGTTGAGTCAAGGCTAGAAAAGATAACATGTATGAGCGTGTATGTCTTTACTGTTGGATGGGGAACTCCCGAGAATAAGAGGTTTACACTGGTTTTAGCAAAAAGGGGTGGATCACCTGACAGTGATGTCATCCATGAAAGGCATAAAAACCCACCCCTTGGAGTAACAAAGATAGACAGGGGAATCAGTTGAATACTGATTACCAAGTGAGGAGGACCTCAGAAGCCTGTACTCGTTTCCTCACTGTTCTATTTGCAAAGGCTGAAGCTAAGCTTCAGGAGTTTTCAAAATTAGAGTTTGCTGGATACTGGACATTGAATAACCTTTTGCTTTCTGTATGTTCATTATTTTTTAATTTTTTGATTTGAATAAAATAACGCACCTTTGTGTTTTTATGCACCTGATTTCTGGTTTGTTGTGTCTGTTTTATCTCACACCTTCAGAGAGCATTGCAGTAATGGGCTGCTGTTTAGTTCATGCAGAGGGGCCAAAACCATGGGACTGCAGTGGCGAGGCTGTAGCTTGCCCATGTAGTCCAAATACTTTTGTCAGTGAAGTTGAGCCGTTTTTTTCTGCCCTGTCTCTCACTCTCTTCACCATCACTATTGTCTGTAGGATGATTTTCATCACAGATAATTTTCCCTTGCTTTGAACTGCTGCCCAGCTGAATGGTTGTATGTGCTCTACACAAATGCATTTTTAGTGATGATGGGCTGGATTCACAAAGAGAGCCAACAATTCCGGAGTTGCGGAAAAAAGCCTTGCAGCACTGCAGAAATTTAGTTGTGGCATATTCACAAAGAAAATTTCTGCAGTTGCTCAAAATCGTAAAACAGGCAAGTTGTGAAATTCTGCAAGAGCTGAAAATCCGCAACATTGTTTCCGCAGCTGCTGAAAATTCGCAAGGGCGGATCCGCAGCTGAGGAAAAGGCTCAGCAGGCACAACAACAGGTGATCCACATTAACTGAAGCTGCAGACTTTGACAGTCTTGCCATGGATACAGCAGAAAGTACTCACAGAGAGACCAGCAGTCAACCAACCCCTCAACTGGGACCAGCAGGACCATGCACCACAGTGGCTGTCAGTAACTGATGGTGGAACTGATGGTTGCATCTCTCCATGGGGTGTTTATGTTGCCTGCTTCAGTAGCACTCACTGCAGGCTGTTATCAACTCTGCTTCTCCTGCCTGTGGGGCTCCTTTATGGGCTGCACTGGGTCTAGTGGTTGTGGTTTGTTGCCTTTCAATGAAAAGTTGTGCTATTTTTGTTGTAACAACTGACACTACTATACACTCACTGGTTTACTGTTGCTTGGTGCCTGAACCTCCACTATAATTGTATCCCAATTGTTGGTACACTGCATTTGCTCAGGGAGAGTTACACCTCACTCTCTGTGGTGCAGAATGTATGCAACATTTTTTCTGCAACTGCGGAAAAACACTGGCTCAGAATAGCCTTTAAGGTGATATGCCATACTTTTCAGTGGCTTTTTTCCCCTCAGGAACTTCTGCAGCTGCACTTTTTCCGCAGTCTCCAGTGTATTTTTTCCACAGCTGCAGAAGTTTTGTGTATACCACTCAATGCAATTTCCCCTTTTTTCCCACAACTGTGGAACTTTTGGGAACTTGTGGATATTTTTGCACGTTCGGAGTGTTTTGAGAATCCAGCCCGTTGTCCCTAACTGGCCCTTCTCTTCCCCCTGCTAACTTCCCGATGACAAAAGGTGCAGCCAGCAACACATTTGTTTTGGGGACTTACATGAAAACAGCTCCACACACCTGAGGTGGAACATTTTATCGTCATGCCAGGAACTGCAGCAGTTTCGGTGACGGTTGTATCTGACCTTGATTCATGCACACTGTGGCTGTACCCAGAAGGGCTACCTTGATTATTGATTGTTTTTCCACTACTGGCTGTGGCCACTAGTGGTGCTTGCTGTATGTTTTTTTCCTTTTGGGTAGGGGAACCCAGGTGGCATCCTCTACCTCATCAGTATCACATTGTGATTCATCACCTTTGGAAGAGCATAACTGTGATACATCGTGACTGTGATACATCATAACTGTGATACATCGTGACTGTGATACATCGTGACTGTGATACATCATAACTGTGATACATCGTGACTGTGATACATCATAACTGTGATACATCGTGACTGTGATACATCATAACTGTGATACATCGTGACTGTGATACATCATAACTGTGATACATCGTGACTGTGATACATCGTGACTGTGATACATCATAACTGTGATACATTGTGACTGTGATACATCATGACTGTGATACATCGTGACTGTGATACATCATAACTGTGATACATTGTGACTGTGATACATCATAACTGTGATACATCGTGACTGTGATACATCATGACTGTGATACATCGTGACTGTGATACTGTGATACATCATAACTGTGATACATCGTGACTGTGATACATCGTGACTGTGATACATTGTGACTGTGATACATCGTGACTGTGATACATCATAACTGTGATACATCGTGACTGTGATACATCATAACTGTGATACATCGTGACTGTGATACATCATAACTGTGATACATCGTGACTGTGATACATCGTAACTGTGATACATCATAACTGTGATACATCGTGACTGTGATACATCATGACTGTGATACATCGTGACTGTGATACATCATAACTGTGATACATCGTGACTGTGATACATCATGACTGTGATACATCATAACTGTGATACATTGTGACTGTGATACATCATAACTGTGATACATCGTGACTGTGATACATCATAACTGTGATACATCGTGACTGTGATACATCGTGACTGTGATACATCATGACTGTGATACATCGTGACTGTGATACATCATAACTGTGATACATCGTGACTGTGATACATCATAACTGTGATACATCGTGACTGTGATACATCGTGACTGTGATACATCATAACTGTGATACATCGTGACTGTGATACATCATAACTGTGATACATCGTGACTGTGATACATCGTGACTGTGATACATCATAACTGTGATACATCATGACTGTGATACATCGTGACTGTGATACATCATGACTGTGATACATCGTGACTGTGATACATCATAACTGTGATACATCATGACTGTGATACATCATAACTGTGATACATCGTGACTGTGATACATCATAACTGTGATACATCGTGACTGTGATACATCATAACTGTGATACATCGTGACTGTGATACATTGTGACTGTGATACATCATAACTGTGATACATCGTGACTGTGATACATCATAACTGTGATACATCATGACTGTGATACATCGTGACTGTGATACATCGTGACTGTGATACATTGTGACTGTGATACATCGTGACTGTAATCTTGATCTTATCTGTGTTAATCTTCACCATTCATCACTGGTGGGTTCTGGCTGGAGGATCAGGACACCACAGAGCAATTTTTTTTGCCTGGAGGAGGCCGGCACCAGCTGCGCTGCCCCTTGGGCTGACGCTGCAGTGTGGAGCTTGAGGGATGTCGCTGGTAAATGATGCCGACTCCTCCCTCACCTCAGTTCTGCTTCTCCCACTGTCAAGTGAATGGCAACCTCGTGGGCAAGCAAGATTCTACTGCGACATCGCAGCCTAGTCCGTTTATCTGTCGACGTGAAGCCTTAATTCTGTGTGCTGTTACTGTCGCTTGGTGCTGAGTCACCTCCGGAGCATTGAAGTCAATAAGGTCTTTCCTGTTTTGTCAGTGCTAAGACCTTTTTCTGTGTTTTTGATTAATTTTCCATCCGATCATGTCTTGTCCTAGGGGCAAGAAGAAATCTTCCAAAGTGGGCCGCCCCCCCCAATGTGTCAGTGTCCCTGTGGCCAGTTATATTCCATTACGGACTGACATGACCGTTGTTTGACCTGCCTGGGCCCAGACCATGACAACGACCAATGCACTGCCTGTTTCTCTATGGATCGAAGAGTGCTCAAAAACTGTGCACTTAAAGTCAGCCGCACGCCACCAACTTTTGGAGGACAGCCATGCACAAGGGACACCAGACACAGGTCCCTTGACCCTTCCTCTGGGTCCCCTCCCAGTTCTATACAGGCCATGGAGGAGGGAGCCTCCACCTCTTCAAGCCTTGCCATGGCAGAGGCCACTTCAATAGTGCTGGAGACATGGTCCAACCCCCCCAGGGGTTGGGCTGGGAGCACAAACTTGGCAATCAACTCCTCGGAGGTGAGGGCTCTGGCCCAGTGGTTTCCTTGGTGCCACCTGTCGGAGCTGCTCCGGATCCCGTAGTTGTTCACAACTCCGGTGATCGTGGTGGCATTGTTGGTGGTGCTGGGCCATCTCGCGGCACCAGGAGTAGGAGAGCCTTGGGGGTAGCCCCTCTGGATGTTCTTTGTATCCACTCCTCCTCAGAGGCCGATTTGGAGTTGGAGCTGGACTGGCTGCCTGACTCCTCGGAGTATCAGGGCTCTCCTCCACCCAGCACCTCTGCACCTTCCCAACCTCCTCTCCCTTTGGAGCCAGTTGTCCTAACTGGTGTCAGCCTCTGCGCCACTTGTGCCACAGTGCTGAGAAGCTTTCCAGTACTGGGGGTGGCACCAGAGAGTCTTCCAGCACTGGTGGGAACTCCAAGATGGGGGGGGTTGAGCCCCAGGGCCCCGATGACCAGGTTGGCTCTGTCCCCGGAAAGCTCAGTTGTCTGAGACTGGGGAGGGGGTTCCTTCACTGGCTGCCCCTGAGGGCTGGTAGGTGAGGCAGAGCCCTTCTGGTTGGTGTTGAAGAAGAGGTTACTCTCAGAGACTGGAGGAGTGAGGGGGTGAGGGGCAGCGCTTTTCCTTAGTAGCCCTCTGGGGCTCGGGAAGGAGCCACAGCACTGAGCCTGCCTTCTTCCCCTCAGAGTCTGTGAGGGAGATATTGTTGCAAAAGGCTAGGGGCTGCCTTCTGGACCCATGCAGCCCTGGTCGCCTGACGGGGGGGTTTCCCCTTCAGGGCTCGGTCCTGACTGTTTCAGGATGGTTGAATGGTCACTGGCTTTTCTGACCGGTGGATTCTTCCAGGGTGCTGGATCTCCTGCATGGTACCTTAGCCCTGGCAGAGGGCATCTTCTTTCCCGGAGGCATTCATCCCCTTTACTTCTGCCTTCCCCACCTCCCTTCCTGGGCCACTTGGGTCCTGTGGGGCCTATGACCTGAAAGGAATTCAGGCCCTCGGCTGCTTCTTTTCCTCATAATGTCAGAGCCATGGACGAGCAGGTTTTTCACCTGTCTCCCCTGCAGCAGCTGGACTCTGACTCCTCTGCATCATCGGCCTCCTCGTCTTCCTCACCTGAGGAAAAGGATCCCTCCATCCACCTGTCCTCAGACACTGACCAGACCTCCTATCAGCATTTCCTTTTGGGGCTGGTCAATGAGCTCCACATTTCCAGGGTAGCTGGATGCAGTCCTGAA
Source organism: Neoceratodus forsteri (assembly GCA_016271365.2). Taxonomy (NCBI): domain Eukaryota; kingdom Metazoa; phylum Chordata; order Ceratodontiformes; family Ceratodontidae; genus Neoceratodus; species Neoceratodus forsteri. The sequence continues at coordinate 85,008,295 of JADMNL010000034.1, forward strand.
TGGGCGACGCATGCTTTCCTAAGTGAGTTTAGTGTGGATCACCTGGCGGTGCCCACCTGGCCTCCCCCCTTCCGGGAGGCATCATTCCATACCTGGCAGCACCCATCAGTTCCCTCCCCAGCCCTGATGGACTGATGGCCCAGATATTGTGCACCCCAAGGATCTCCAGGAACCCTGCCTCACCCCTTTTCAGGAGTGACACTCCTGGATACTCCTAGCGGGCATAGAAGCCCGAGGCATGACCAACCTCCAGAGACAGATTCTGTGGAGTTCGACTGTTGATGGAGGGGAGTCTTCTCCTCAGCACACCTCTCACTCTCCATTGCAGCACATCAGGCCCAACATGCTGCCTACAACAGGCACTTATGGCCTGTGCTGGGTCAAATGCATTTTTTTTTTTTGCTTTAAAGATTTTATTAATTTTTGTAGAGCAGAATACAACAATTAAAACACAGCACAGAAACTTACAACATCAGAAATAGACTATTAGCAAAACATATTAAGTTGTTAGGTCTTGTGTAGAAAATGACATACATAAGTAACAATTAAGTTATTGAGTTCACTATATTTCTAATACCATCAGTTAAGAAAGAAAATAGGCATTAAGCATTTGCTCAAATCTAAAATAATAAATCCTTCATCCTGGAGTAACAAGATAAGCAAGAAAATGTGCCCAGATTTGTTTGAACAGTTCCCTTTTACCAATAGCCTGATGCGCTAATCTTTCATTATTAATGACTTCACTCATTCTAGACGCCCATTCCTTAAAGCCAGCAGGGGAAGAAGATTTCCAGTGAGTGAGTAGAGTCCTTTTGAGTGTTAAAGCCACTGCCCATATAACAAAATGTTGATGATTATTCTGCATCGCAACATCCACATTTATCCCCAAAATAAGAGATTTATGGCTAAAGGGGAGTAGTGCTTTCAAAGCAGATTCACAAACTATGCAGACCTCATCCCAAATTTCCCTAATAAGGGGGGCAGGACCACAACATATGAAGCAGATCCGCATCTTCCAAATGACATCTCCAACATTTCCCATCAGCCTGGAGACCCATAGAGAACAACTTCTTTGGGGAATAATAATAATAATAATAATAATAGTGGCGAATTTTATACTGAATTGTTCTACTCTGTATTTCCCTACTAGTACTACAAGCATTGCCCCACGCTGTGGCCCATTCAGAGTCGGATATTGTTTCTCTAATATCGCGCTCCCATTTACATTTGGCTGGGGCTGTTAATAGAGAGGGGTCTTGTGCATTCATTAGAAGTTTATAAGTTAAACTCACCCCTTTTCTCACTTTAGACACCTTTAGCAACTGAGTCCCATTCAGGGTCCTCTCTAAAAGTTAAGTCTATGCCTAGTACTGAGTCTTGGAGAGCCTTCCTTAATTGGAGGTAGACAGCAAAGTGAAATTTTGGAATGTTATAACGGGTTCTAAGCAATTCAAATGAAAGCAGTTCCCTTTGAGGTCCTTATAAATCCTGCAGATTCATGATGCCTAAATCCTTCCAACCAAAGTCAGGTATGGATGTATGGTTATATAATAAGTTACTGTTATTAAAGAGTGGTCAAATGGGCAGGTAAATTCTCAAGTAGCAATAAGCACTTCATTTTTTTAATTACCCAAATGGAGGTATTAATACACATATTATCATTGAGAGAAGAGGGAAGTTTAATAAAAAGAGTCGGACTGTTTATGTGGCAGCAATAGCTGCCTTTCAACCCTAAGCCGTAGAGACACAAAATTATCTACACTGGACTCCAAATGCCAGGAACTTTGCTTAAAACAGAAAGCAAAGTAATACTTTTCCCAGTGCGGGAGGCAAAAACCTCCATCTGATCTATGAACTCTGAACTCTGAGCTGTGCTAATGAAAGTCCAGGAGCAGAGGAATTCCAAAGAAAATGTCTAGTGATTTTATTTAGGCGGTCAAAGACTTTTTTACCTATTCTCAAAGGTAAATTTTGGAAAAGATGAACTATTTTAGGGGCCACAATCATTTTAATTGAGTTTATTTTTCTCCAAATAGATAAATTTAGGCCTTGCCATTTTTGCAGATCTGCTTCAGTTTCTTTTACCAGTGGCAAAAGATTTAAGTTCACTAGATGCTGGAAGTCTTTAGATAATTTAACACCTAAATAAGTCAAATATTTTGAGCATTTAAGATCCAACTGTATCATCCCTAAAGAGTTCCCTGGTCTCAAATATGCATTTAGAGACAGAATATGAGTTTTAGTCCAGTTCAGACAAAGACCTGAGAAGGAGGCAAAAACATCAAAGATTTTACTCAAGTACACCACTGAGTATCTCGGGTTTGAAAGAGAAATCAGCAGATCATCCGCATAAGCAAAAACGTTGTTATTAATTTTGCATGTTCTGATTCCTTTGATCTCATGACATTCTGAAATTGTCTTATTTAAGGGCTCAATGGCCAAAATAAAACGATATGGGGAAAGGGGACAGCCTTGTCTAGAACCTCTATTTAGGCAAAAGGAGTCTGAAATAAACCTATTAGAAATCACTCTAGCAGAAGGCCTTTTGTAAAGAATTTAAAACCAAGAAATAAGTGCATCTCCCAGCTGAAATTTCTTCAGTACTTGGAAAACATACGAACATATGAAATTTGCCAGCAAATAAAGGCCTAGAGGTCTATCAAGTCTGCTTGAATGTGCAGCTAGCACTCCTTATTCTGCAGCTGCCCCTTCCTTCCACCCTTCCCCTTCATTAACCCTCCCCCTTGTCCTGTCTCATCCTCGTTTGAAGCAGTCCACTGTTCTACTGCATACCACTTCAGCAGGTAACGCATTCCACCCAGCCACCACCCTCTCTGTAAAAAAGTGTCTCCTCATCTCCCTCCTGAACCTTCCTCGCTCCAGTCTCATATCATGGCCACTGGTGGCCCTCCCCTTCCTTACTTTGAACAGCCCCTCTGTACCTGTCTTGTTTATTCCTTTCACATATTTAAAGGTTTCAATCATATCACCCGTCTCTCCTCTCCTCCAGTGAGTACATGTTCAACTCCTTCAACCTCCTCTCGTATGATAAGTCCCCCAGCCCCTTGATCATCTTTGTCGCTCTGCACTGCACCCCCAGTAACTTAATGTCCCTCTTCAAATACGGAAGCCAGTACTGCACGCAGTACTCCAGGTGTGGTCTAACTAATGACCTATACAGTGGCAGAATCACCTCCTACCTCCTCGAGGATATACCCCTTGCAATACAACCCAGCATTTTGTTGGCCTTTGCAGCTGCCTTCCTACATTGTGCCGAGTTGTTCATTGACCCTGTAATGAGCACACCCAGATCCTTCTCCTCCTCTGTTATGTGCTAGCTGCACTCCCCTAGCTGGTAACTCCTCCTTGGGTTCTTCATCCCAAAATGCAGCACCTTGCACTTTTGGCATTAAAGCCAGTTGCCAGGTGTCTGACCAAGTTTCAAGCTTTGCCAGATCATCCTGCAACTCCTGCCATCCCCCTAGGTCATCCACCACCGCGCCTACCTTGGTATCATCAGCAAACAGACTGATCTTGCTCTTGATGTCCCATGATATGTCTGCAATGAATATCCCAAACAACACTGGTCCCAACACCGAGCCCTGTGGAACACCGCTCATCACTGCCCTTGGGTGTGAGAGCTCCCCACCCACCACCACCCTCTGTTGCCTTCCCTGCAGCCAGTTTCCTACCCATCTCACCAGCTTTGCACCCGCCCCTGTGCCTACTAACTTCCTTCCCAGCCTTCCATGTGGCACTGAGTCGAATGCCTTACTGAAGTCCAGATACAGGACATCCACTGCATGGCCCCTGTCCAGTTGCCTAGTTACCCAGTCATAGAACTTGACCAGGTTGGTTTGGCAGGATCTGCCACATATGAAGCCATGCTGTCTGCTGTCCTGTAGTCCTTTGGCCTCTAGGAGGGCCACCAGCCTCTCCTTCAGGATAGTCTCCATTAGCTTACCCACGATGGATGTGAGGCTCACTGGTCTGTAGTTTCCCCATTCATCCTTGGGGCTACTCTTGTGGAGGGGCACCACATGAGCCATCCTCCAGTCCTGAGGTACACACCCCGAATGTAGTGAGGCATTAAATAGGTCTGCCAAAGGTCCTGCAACAAACATAATCCCATTCCAGAGAGTCAAAGGCTCTGCGGAAGTCAAAAGCTAGAACTGCTGCCAAATTGTGCATTTTCTTTGCCCTCTGAAATACATTTATTAGGCTATGCATATTATCGGCTCCACATCTGCGGGGCACAAATCCCACCTGTTCCTCTCCTAATAACTTATCGAGATGTGACTTCAGCCTAGCAGCTAAGAGTTGGGCAAGGATCTCATAATCTGCGTTAAGAAGAGAAATAGGCCTATAACTCTCACATTGAAAGGGATCCTTCCCATTCTTTCAAATCAAGGTTACGTATGCTTGGTACATAGAGTCAGGAAGAGATTGTGTGAAGAGTGATGAAACAAGGGCCTTAAAAGATCATCTTTAGCTTTGGTACTTAAAACTTTGTAAAATTCCCCCAGGAGTCCATCTGGACCAGGTGTTTTATTGGGCAGAGTTATTTAATAATGTTATCACACTCTACCCTGGAAATAGGTGAATTCAAAGCCTCTCTGTCTTTCTTACTAATCTCTGGAAAAGTCACTGAATTCAAAAAGGCCTGAGAACTCTCTGGTGCCTTCAAATCTGAATTTGAGCATACAGCCTTAAAAACATTTTCAAATTCTGTGTTTATTTTGTGATTTGTGACTTCAGTGACTCATAGAGCGTTGGAAATACCAGGAATCAATTTCTGTCCAGTTTTCTTTTTTAACCTATGCGCCAAGAGCTTCCTCACCTTGTCTCCAACTTTCCAGAAAGTCTGTTTAGTTCTGTATGAAGAGTATTCTGCCTTAGCAGAATACATTTTGTTTATCTCATATTTACGGTTAGTAATATTGTTTAACAGATTCTTCCTCTTAGTACAGTTTTGTTTGTAATTCCTCTGTAAATCAAGATGTCCTAACTCTTTTTGTGCTAAGTCCTTATCCCTTTGTTTTTTCTTTAAGGTTGAAAAGCAAATGATCCTGCCTCTTAAAAAAGCCCTTGAAAGTGTCTCATAAGCAATTAGGAGCTACCTGCCCATTGTCATGTATGCTAAAAAATTCTTCAGTCTCCTGGTTTAACCAGGTTAAAAAGCTGGGGTCCTGCAGGAGAGAAACTTTTAACCGCCAATGAATACAATTGCTTTTGGAACCTTCAAACTGAATCAAGATCTGCACTAAAGCATGATTCGAGAGGGATATCTCTTTAATATCTGATGAAATAAGGTTTGGGGCTAGATGTGTAGGTACAAATCTATGTCAGTTCTGCTGAAGGACGCATGTCTTGCAGAATAAAAGGAATAATCTCTGACAGAAAGGTTCAAAAGACGCGAGGCAGCAACTAAATTCAGATCAGATACAAGCTTGTGCATAGCAAGCTGGGTCGAGGAGATCTTAAAAGGACAAAAAGTGGAGCTTCTGTCCATCAAATTGCCTGAAACCTCATTAAAATCTCCTCCCAGAGTCAAATTTTGAGAGTTACACATGCTTAGTCTTAAATTAAGATCCTTAAACATACTAGGATGTCCTGTATTGGGGGTATAAACATTGCAGATGGTAATTTCCCTCTCGTCAGTAGCACCTTCCAGAATCTGGAACCTGCCCTCCAGCTCAGCATAATGAGAGCTCTTCACAAAATGAATTCCCTTTCTAAAAAAAATAGCTGTACCCCTCTTTTTGTAGTTAAAGAAACTATACTCCACTTGAGCAACCCACAACCTCGCTAATTTTTTTGCCTCACGCTCTTCTAGAAGTGTTTCTTGAAGTAAAATAATATCTAGCTTTTATCTATTTAAATATGTCAGAGTGTTCTTCCTCTTGATTGAGGAATCCAATCCTTTAACATGCCAGGACCCTATTAATAAACTTGATATTCTTAGTGACCTACAACAACTAAAATGCTACCTGTAATACAAAAGAGAAGACTTAAAATAGTTTACAGAATAAAACCTTACTAGATATATAATAGACAGTCAACAATAACTGCAATTAAAAAGAGTTTAAGACTATGTTACCCTGAAAAAGAAAAAAAAAATACAAGGATAAGAAAAGTAAAGTTAGTATTATCTAGCAGTTAACCAATTACTACTTTACAATGAATACAACAGTGTTCAGCAAATAAATAAATAAACTAAATAAACCCTGCAGTGACTGAAATACAGACCAGTAACAGTAAATATATTAGAAATCAGTATACAGTATTTATCAAGCTAAGAATTGAAACAACAACTTTTATCAGTAGGATGGAATCTACTGTAAACCTGAAGTCCACCAAACTAATGGTAGTCCAAGGTGATTTAGGTATGGTAATCGGAGAATGAAAAGGCAAAAGCTGTCCGGAGCAGACCAGTAATCTGTAGTACAGTATGACATTTTAGCTCCATGTAGTGTTGGGAGAACAGAAACAGATCCCCTAGGACATAGGGATGCAGCTGGAGTCTCACAATTTAAAATGATGCAGGAGCCTCAGGGCACGCCGGGGGGGGGGTAAGGAAGTAGAATGACACAACGAGGAGATTATTAGGTTAGTAAGAGAGCTAGACAGAGGTACTGATGGTAACATAATTTGTACTTTAGAGCATAAAGCCTCTGGCCAGTAGGATTCCCTGTGAGTCAAATAATCACATTAGATCACATTAAACCATAAAGAGGAAACCCATTCTGGTTCCAAGTACCCACATAGCTCCAGCCAGGCAAGGTTGCATTAAAGCCGCATCATTTCAAAGTACCTCAAGGTTTTTGTTTAGTTATTTAACCAGTATTAGCACACTAAGCTGAAAGCTTATTTACAGGAGCGACCTGGGAGCACAGGGAAGTTAAGTGACTTGCTCAGGGTCACACAGTATGCAAGTGGAAGCTGTGGGATTCAAACCCCGGTCTGGTCTGCTGGATGTCACTAGATTTGCAGCTCAGAGCCTTAAGCCACTGCGCTATACTGCCTCCCTAACTAGGTTGCTTCCCTATAGTGTTTCTTTATTCATGGCTCACCATCCACATTACATGTTCTAAACATTTTGAAGCAGGTGAACACCATTTGATAACAACACTTGTTAGTAGTAAATACAAACGAACACACAATAGGAGAGGGCATAGGCGCCGGGTTGCATGGCCCCGTGGGGCACAGGCCCCAGCAATAGTTTGTGACCTGGGCTGTGCCCCACCAATATTTTCACATCATTTTTTTATTTACGTTTTTTTTTTTGCCGGTCTATAATGAGGCGCGTGACCTGGGTGCACACTTTCTGTGTCCTGTCCTGTCTGTGTGAGCACAGCTCCAGGGCCGCCACCCCAATTCCTCTTTGATTGGTGGGCGGGTGGTGGTGTTGGATGTCTGGCATTATTTGAAATTAGCACCTCTGGTGCGAGCAATTCAGAGTCTGACACCCCCCCCCAGCCATCCTGACCTGCATCCTCGAAAAATCATTGATGGTTCGGTGGCAAAAGTCACAGAGCGGCATTGTGATTGGGCAGGGGGAGGGCTTATACTGAGGCATGCAATGATGAGCCATCGCAGAGACTGGGTGTCGGCGAATCGGCGATGGTTTCAGAGGGAAATCAACTAACTAGAGATCCAGCCAAGGAGGGGAGAAAGCCGAGTGAAGAGGTGAAGGAGAAGCCTTGGAGGGAAGAGAAGACTGTGCAGGGCCAAGGAAGAGGAAAGCAGCAGTGCCACCAGCCACCCACCCAAGACCAGCCAACACAGTCAGAGGAGTCCGCAAGAAGGCACGAGGAGGGAGAGGGGAGTGGGACTCTGGACCAGGTAGAGATCACCGATCACCATCGACAATGACTCAGGCCAGTGGGTGGTGGCACAACAGAGCAAAGCAGAAAGGTGTGGCAGAGCTTGCGGAGGAGATCGTCAGGGGCAGTGTGAGGAGCAGGATCACAGGCCAGGCCCCGGCCTCGGGGAAAAGTGCGCTCTTAGTCGCCGGTTGGACTGGGGTCATATCGCAGCACGCTGGGTTACGGTCCTGTTGGTTCGGCACCAGAGACAGACAGCCAGCAACATCAGAGGGAGTAGTCGAGAGCAGCAGTAGACTAGCAGCAGCACTGGCCCTGGTGGTAATATACACTCCCCACAAGGGCAAGACAAGGCCCCATGAGATCCAGCCCAGCACTGCCTTAACAGCCGCAGAGTTTCACTAAGCCCCGAAGTCCCAGGTCCAGCACTAACCAGGTAAGGTATGGTGGGGATGGGATGCTGACTGTCTGATGCAAGGGGGGGAGCTTCAAGCAAGTAACTAGCTAGTATCACTTCCATTCCCTTGCCAACTTAGTCAAGGTCGACTGCCGGAGGAAAGGAAATGGAGTTGGGAATGGTCTGGGTAGGCAGGCTTCAAAGGGAAAGGGAGGGAATGGCATGGAAAGTGATATAACTGTATTATGGAAACTGGAAGAGCACTATACTGTCACAGCTCAGAGGAGGAGGAGGAGGAGCAGATGGATCTGTATGGGCAAAGGAACTGAAGGGACAAGGGAAGGAGTCAAGGACTGCAGGCAGGCAGCAGATGAGTTTTGACTCCAAGGTGGAATTTTGCTTCTTGCCCCCTTCCTGTCAAGTTTAATGGGCATTTGCCTATTTTGATTGTGTGTGGGCAGCTGGCATGGCTGGGTGCAAAGCAATTACAGTCCCACCACGGAAGCCTTTGGTGATGACTTTGAGTTTATCCTTAGCAGGCTGCAGTTTCTTCCACAGGCCACACCCCATGAGCCAAGAGCCATGTTTATGTTGTAATAATGTTTTGTTGACGGTGAACTTACCTTATTGTGCTGCTGCATGGGTTCTACTTTGTGTCCTCTATGTGCCCATGGCCATGTCCAAAAAAATATATATTTAGCAGTATCTCTCTGACTCTTCATGTCTGTAATCTACTGAAAAAGGCTTATGCAGTAAAACAATGCCATACCCAACTCCATTTATGCCACAGACATGCCCTCCTGACCTTGACATCTGTTAATCACATAGGGTAGCCAGACAGGGGGTACACCGGGCTTAGAAATTATGTGTGAGTGACTTAATGTGGGGGAACCGGGGTGTTTGGGAGGGGGGCCTCTTTCATCTCTCTCTGCTAGCCTACAGATTATAAAATCTGGTGTTTCCTGCTGTGTTTTTTGAACTTTATTCACTGTTAACTAGTTAATGGGATGCCCAGTCTCCAGCCAAAGCAAAGCAACTGAACTGTCAGCTACTTTGAAGTGTGCATATGTGTGTGTGTGTGTGTGTGTGTGTGTGTGCGCATGTGGGGAGGTGGGGGGGGCAGAACCTACTGGAAAGGAAATAGAAATAATTGTGGTCTTTCTGACCAAACGAGGGATGTCCCGGACCTGCAGCACTACCTTTATCTGCTGTGTAGGTGTTTCATTGGGCCTTGTGCATTGTGTTATTATAAGAGCATGTCTGATGAAATGCCACCTTGTAAGTTTGGGTGCCAGGACACTGCTGGGCCACACAGTTTTTCATGATCCTGAGGGATATATCACAGGTTGGGTAATTACACGGGAGCAGTAAATTACAGTATCTGGAGGGATTTTCTAGACTAACTTCTTGTCCTTACACATGCACATGCTTTTAAAGCTCTTAATTGGAACTTATCTGACTGATGTGGGTTTGGGGGTTGGGAAAGAAAAAGCCTGGGTGATTACCTTCTCTCTGATCCTGGTTGTGCATGTGTTGTGGGGATGTGCACTAGCCTCCAGGGTTGGACTGAGATGGAGGTGGGGGGGAGATGGAAAGTTGACACAGGGTCCCACTCCCACAGTACCACCCACCCTGGGTTTCTTGAAAATTATGAGGGGAGGTCCCAGGGTGATGGACTACTAGCCCAGCACAAGCACATGATGTGCCCACACATGTTCTGCCAGACCCTTGGGGTGGGGTGCCGAGGGCCCGTGGTTTGGAAGGGGAGAATACTAACCACCTGAGGGACGGGTGGGGTGGGCAGATCTAAGGGCATACAGAAGGTACAAAAGGGCACCATATTTCAGAGAAAAACATGTTGAAGAACAAAAGGTTGTGATGAGGCATACATAGTCTTTTACAGTGTAGTCCACTCAGTACGGAAGACTTCGCCCCTACTGAATTGTTTTATTTTCTTTTTTCTCTCATTACCAGTCTGCTGCTCTCTTCCTAGGTTTGATCTCACTGCCGTGGCTGTTTTTAAGGAAGAGCAGAGGTCTGTGTGCCGTGTGTGCACAAAAGCATTCAAAACTGCTGCGCTGCAATAGTGCAATAGCTATGGCTGTGGTCTAGTGCAGCATAACAAAGAAGCAGCTGACATAGCTAGTTACTGTGGCACGACATTCGACAGATCTGTTTCCACCTAGAGCAAGATTCCACCTGACAGATTATAGTAAATTTCCCTCTGTAGGTGACTAGAATGTCTTTGAATTAGGCACTCTGCCCCTTCCACAAACAGTGTACGCCTTAGCAATTTAAAGAGCAGACGACGCCTTCAGGATAACTGGAACAAAACATATTTAGACAAACAGACACAGATCCAGGCAGCTTATATTTCACATTAGTTCTTTATTTCTTTTCCACATTATTTTTAACTGAGTCAATTTGTATGAAAACAGGATATTTTCTCCTGAAGAGTTCATGTGTTATTGTTGCTTTCTCCCTACCTGAAATCATAATGCAGTGCTTGTGACACCCTGGTTACTCCCATGACAGATTATGATGTCATAACAGAGGCTTAAGATTTCAAGTAGGAAGTAAGCTATAGAGGCAGATCAACTTTAAGGTATATATATGTATTAATGAACATTTCCACTGTAATAAACAATGCAGAGGAGGAATCGATGGAATGTGTGCTGCATGCAAGCTGAGTTTCACCTAAATATTTTGTTTTTCAAAGTTTACCTTGCTGCGTCAAAAGATCTTTAAAATAATTTTGGTTCATGATACTGCAATGTTGTACAGTTTATATAGTATATCCCAAGTGGTTGTTAGCAGGGGTTGGGCAAAACTAATGGGACTTTACCTGGAGGGTGAGGTGACTGTGCTGGCTGGTGGCTGAGTAGGACTGGGGAAGGATGTTAAAGGGTAGAAGTGATGATCCCCGCTCTCCAGTCCCCACCTCCTGAAGCCTGACTATGATTGGACTTTTTGTATGAAAAGAATCACAAGGGCCTGCACTTACTGACAGTCCCCCTTGTAAACTCTGCTACTAGGCAACTTGGTGGTTGCAGTGCAGTGCTCTCTAATGTTACTGTGCGGCACTCACTTGCTCACAGGCATGCGAGTAGTGCATGCTACGACGCGACACCAACATGAGATGGCATCATGCAGCAGCACCTGGTATTCTGCCAGTTGGTGAAGTTTATCGGGATGACCATCGCTGTGAGTAAGTGTGCGGGCACTTAATTTGCTTTTTTCCAGCAGTCTACTTGGGTGGTCAGGTTTCAGGGGGTGGGGGGGGGCGTGAAGTGTCAGCTAACTAGTTCTTTTAAATTTGTGAACTGAATATGTTGACAACCTTCCTTAGGCCTGGCAGTCCACACTATGCTGAAATTACCCCTCTGTAACGTTACAGGGGGTCCAAACCGTTACCTCAGCGGTTTGCATTTATACCTGTAATGTTATGGGAGGCATTTCCATAACCATTGTCAAAACCACCTATGAGGTGGTTTCAACAACAGTTACAGAACCGGTACTGCCTCTGTACTGTTACTGGCTGTAGTGTGGACGCGTTAACATGTAGCCCCGCCAGTGCCCATAGTGCAGCGTACACTGCATCGTGGGACAGGGCGCTGACCATATTGGTTGCAGGGCACCCACAATGTGGACAGGCTGTGATGGTCCCAAGCTGTTACTGGAATGGTTCACCGGCAATGTGGACACACTGTGCCAGTTACCGACTGTAACGGGTTGGAACCGTTCCAACATTTTGGCGGTGTAGTGTGGTCGGGGCCTTAGTCTCTTAGGCCCTGAACACACTACTGAACTGTTTTTGAAAACCATTTTTAAAACCAGTTTAGCTAAACCATTTCAGTGCAGCCATGCTACTCAGTAACCATTTTTGATAATGGTTTAGTGTGGCCACGCTGCTAGTGTTAAACCTGTTCTTGTAACTGTTTTTTGTTAAGTCCAACACACAGAACTGTGCTTGCCTGGACACACAGCAGCTAGAACTGTTTCAGTTATACCATTACAGGTTAAAATGTTTTTACTCCTGGACAGACCTGTGAGTAAAACCATGCTAGCGCCTAAACATTTTGTAAAAATGGTTTTAAGACTAGGTATCTAGTAGGGTTTACAAACACTTTTTCTAAAAAGTTTTAAAGGGCTTGTAGTCTGTCTGCAAACAATGCTAGGGGGATTTAAACTGTTTTAAAGCACTTAAACCATGTTATGGTCCCCAGTGTGTCCAGGGTCTCTCCAGATTTATGGTTTTCTAACTTGTGACAGCTTGACTTATTATGTTAATGTTCATACAAAGCAAGCAGCTTGTATCACATTATGAAACCTAAATTCATTTACAAGATCTAAACTGAAAATGCATTTAATGGAATTGTGAAACAGAAGATGTGTGGCTCGTTGAGGAAAAGTATGATGTACTAAACAATAGGCTTGTTACCAGTACTCTTACTGTGGCAGTATGTTTGCTGGCAAATAAATCGTCATATGGTCTTTCAGCAACAATGTATTTCTAGCATCCTATGATCTTGCTTAGTATAGTTGTGGTTTTCTGAGACTTTTTGCAGGTCATGTAGTAATTAATGACTTGCGTCATTAAAGATGGCCTCCACCGACCACACACAATTATTAAAGATTTCTGGTCGCTGGGATTACCTGTGAAATGTATATGCTACATTCTTACTGTGGATGTATTAGGATGGTGTTACCACATGTTTCTGATGCTGAACATGCTTGACTTTGCAACTGTAGCAGCTGGTGGAGGGAGTGTGCCTGATTTGGGGTGGGTCCCCCCTCCGGGCCACCCCCTCCTCCGGGCCACCCCCTCCTCCACGCACTCACACAGTACTCCCTCCCTGGTGTACAGTTGATCTCCTTCGCTCCAAGCCTGCTTCCATATAGTACAGAACGTGTTGCTGGTGTGCAGTGGTGCATGCACCTCTCCCTGCTCTGATCCCAACACTTCACAGAAAGGAACATGTTGCTCTGATCCCACCCTCCCAAGTATGAACGGTTCCTCAATCCCTTCCCTGGTGTCCAGTGTTCTCACACCCACCTGCACCCATGCCCTAGGTCATAGCCAAAACAATGAAGAAAGAAGACCACAAGACAGTGTCACCACATTATAGAACAATATTTATTATTAACATTCACACTCAGCATCAAACAAAATATCAGGTTTCTTAGGGTAATCAGCACCCCCAAAATGCCCCCCCAAAACAAAGTTTCTTCCTGTTAAAGTTTTAAAACAAGTCTTCTAAATAGTGTTTCAATTCTTTTCTCACACCTGAGGCCAGGGGCCTACCCCCAAATCCCCACATTATACAAGATAATATATAAGTTACTGGTAAGGCCGCATCTAGAGTGTGGAACTAGAGTTTGGAGTTCAGTACTAGTGCTCACACCTCAAAAATACATTAACCTGCTGGAGAAAGTCCAGAGGAGGGCTACAAAGATGATAGCCGGTCAGCAGAGCAAGGCATACAAGGAGAGGTTGAGAGCACTAAACATGTACTCCCTGGAAGTCCGGCGAGAGAGAAGAAGGGACATGATTGGGACGTTCAAGAACTTGAAAGGGATAAATAAGGTTGATAAGGAGAGTCTCTTTAAGCTGAGTGGTAACCATAACACAAGGGGCACAGTCTCAAGCTGGATGGTGGGAGGTTTAGGAGGGAGGTCAGAAAGTACCTCTTCACGGAGTGGGTGGTGGACACTTGGAATGTGTTGTCAGAAGAGATAATCTTGTTGAAGATAGTGGGCAGCTTTAAGAGAGGCTGGGATATGCATGGGGGAAGGGAAGGGAAGGATCATGGATAGGGAGGACGGGAGGAGTGGGGGAGGGAGGGCAGGGACATTAGCTCAAGCTGTGGACCCTGCAATACGAGCAGACTTGATAGACCAAATGGCCTTCTTCTGCTGGCTTCTTTGTTGTATGTATGTATGTATGTATGTATGTAAGATGTTCTACTCCCACAGACCCCCAATGGTGGTGGTGGTGGTCGGTAGGCCACTGCCCCCTGGCCCAGGAGGCAGAGCTTTGACCCCTGACCCCTAAACCTTTGTGTTGGTTGACCTCTAAGCCCTGGGCCAGGGGCAGAACTTTGATTCCTGAGCCAGGGGGCGGAGCTTTGACCCTTGACCCCAGAACCCACCAAAAATTTTTACAAACCCAGCTCCTATGGGACAGCGGAGAGGATAAAGGAGGGTAGAGTTGAACGAATCATCAGGGGTCCTCTGAGCATTCATTATATGACTAATCCATGAGATAATTCCCAGCACATACCCACTATTCCACCATGCGACCATATGATACCAGGTAGCAGACTTGAGAAGCAGCATTTGCCTTATGCTTATCTTCCACAAAAACCCACACAGGGGAAGAAAAGCCCACACAGGGGAAGAAAAAACAGAACAACAGACTGATGATGGCATTATAGCTAGTGTGCAGTTATTAGTTCCTCTCAAGACAAGATTCAGCAACAGGTAGTAGATATATCCTCACCTGTATCACGTGACAGAAAAGTAAATTTACCCCTTTGAGTTCACGTTCCATGGAGTAACACAGGAAGAATGGAACGAGAAACATGTGAGATGTCTGGAGCTCCAACCAAAAGTACCAGCTCTGATAAAGAGAGTTCATCAATATAGGTTCCTTGTTGATAGGCCATTGCTGGAGGGCTTGAATTAATGGAGGACCCAGAAGCTATGTTGTCAGTACGCATTTCCCGTTCAGGTTCAGGGAACATCCAGGAAGAGGTTGAGTACAGACTCTCTCTGCTTCGCCCTCGTTTCCTCAGGTTCAGGACTGAAGAAGCCAATCTTGGAATGTTCGAGGGGTGACTTGCAGGCCTGGATTTCCTTTGGATAGGAGGTACACTCGAGTGGGGGGGTCTTTTTGAAAATCAATGGCAGCAGCATAGGCTCATGGCATTGAAGATTGCAAAGTGGTAGTTCTTTGAGAACGATGAGAGAGCTTCTCGAAGGCCTGGTCATGAGCATTCTCAGAGAGGGTACAATGATCAGGACACACATGGGCAGGATTGGAGGTTCCACATGCTACCTTTGAATCAAATTGGTGGTTAATAGAAGAAGTTAACTTGGCAAAATCTTGAGAGTTTTGAAAATCACGTAAAAACTTCCAGGCTTCTCTGACGGTTTCACACTTAGCAAGACCACCCCCTTTCTGCTGAATCATTAGGGTAGCAAGATATTTAAAATGATAAGGGTTGGAAATGGAAAAGGGACCTGGGGGTAATCATATCAGATGACCTTAAGGTTGGCAAACAATGTGAGAAGGTAGTCAGGAGGGCTGGGGGGATACTGGGATGTATAGGGAGAGACGTCACCAGCAGAAAACAGGAAGTTGTTATCCCTCTGTGCAGACAGCTGGTGAGACCCCATCTAGAGTACTGCATCCAGTTCTGGAGACCCCATCTCCGAAAAGACATAGACAGGATGGAGGCAGTCCAGAGGAGGGCAACTAAAATGGTACAGGGTCTGCAAGAGAAGCCATACGAGGAGAGACTAAAGGAACTTAATATGTATACTCTTGAGGAAAGGAGGGAGAGGGGGGACATGAAATAAACTTTTAAGTACCTCAGTGGAATCAACAAAGTCCAAGAGGGTAGTATCTTTCAGAAAAAGAGATGTGCAAGAACAAGGGGACACAATTTGAAGGAGGGGGATGGCTCAGGGGCAATGTGAGGAAGTATTTTTTCACAGAGAGAGTGGTAGACACATGGAACAGCCTTTCTGAGGAGGTTGTGGGGTGTGGAAGAATTCAAGAATGCATGGGACAGACATAAGGCAATTCTTGTGGGGGGGGTAGGAAGAAATAGGCTGTTGGTTAACTAGGATCTGCAGCTTATCCAGTAGGTAGGGAAATGGGCAGACTGGGTGGGTCAAGCAGTCCTTATCTGCCGTCAAAGTCCATGTTTTTATGTTTCTATAGGGAACACCATATTTCTGTAACTGCTGCTTTACATGCAGAAACACTTTCCTTTTATTAATAACATCTGCAGACAAGTCCTGATTGATGGAAATGCGTTTGCCTCTCCATTCAAGTGTTTTTCTCATTCTTGCTAAAAGTAAAATCTCTTCCTTACCAGTAAAGTGAAGCTGATAAACAAGTATCGGTCAGTTTCCCATTTTTTACCTTGTTCCCAGTGATCTATGGGCCCTTTCTGTCTCTAAGGGCCAGGACCATTGATGGCCAAGAACCTCTGGTAAAAACGTTTGCAGAACAGAAGTCATGTTTTTAGTTTTTTTTTAGTTTAGTTTTTTTTGTTGACCGGGTAAGTGCACTAGACAAATCTTGCCTATTTTCAGGCACGACCTGGGGGAGGGGGATACAGATGAATGCCAACTGACCTTGAACCAGATTAAGCTGTTGGTGGTATTTTTGGTGAATGAGGGAAATTTGGCCAGGACACCAGGAAAATTCCCCATCTCTTGTCAGTAGGGGGAACTCTGGTCACCACGATGGATCTCTCAGTCTCTGTGAAACCCTGCTGCAGTACAGACCTCTCCTCAAGTGCTTTACTGATGGTAACAGAAACTTCCACAGCTCCTGCAAATATTGTACCTGTGGATTTGAATCTTTCACTGCCTGTGACTACGGAGCCCACATCTGCTCTACTCTCGACTTCTTCCTCTGCTTTTCCGAGGTGTTTGGAACCTTGTACTATTGCCATGCTGAGTTCATCGAGTTTTCCTGCGGAACGAGAGTCTACAGCTACATCGAGTGTAACACCGCTGATTCCCCCTGAGTCTTCCGGTTCTCCTGTGCAGAGAGTCGCCGCGACTGTAGAGTCGCATTCAGGGACCTCGGCGTTGATTTCTTTGGATCCTCTCTTTTCGCCTGCACGCCCTGGGAATGTTAAGCCTTCCACTACCACTGCTGAACTTCTTCACTCCCGGTTTGGACTCCATGATTCGGTGGACATTTCGGATCCCTCCTGGAATGCTCCTGAGGCCTTACATAAGACGGGATGGACTCAATCCACCTCGGGCACCTGGATACTGGATCCCTCGTGGGACGTGGACAAGTATGGGGTACTTTTTTCTCCTAAAAGGCCTGCACCTCTTCTGAGCTCCAACAAGGTACCTCATTTCAATGACACTTATGCTACTAAGGACTGTGATGTTTCTATACAAAATGCTGTTTCTGGGACTACTTGAGGGGAAAATTATGAAATCTAGGAACCATATTAATACTTATGGTTCTCCTGACATATCCAGAGATATAGAGGTGCCCCTTATTACTTTATCTCAGGTTCCAGAGGACCCCCTCCTCTTCAGCCTATGATTGCCCCTCCCAAAACCCATATAAGTACTTCTGTTTCTTCTTCCCTCCCTTTGGAATCTACCCAAACTCCTTCAACTCTTTTGGATACTCCAGGGGGAGGGTACCTCAAATGTGATGGTTCCCTCTACAGCCCCCCCCCTCGGATTACCCACATGCTTCTTGCAGGGGACCTGTTCTCTCAGATTTATTTAAAAATAAACTTGAGCAAGCACCCCGCCGAAATGCAGTTCATCTGTGCTACAGAGGTGGACTTTCTGGGTTCCCTGACCGCTATTATGTAGCTCGGACTCTCCTGAAGGGTTCAATGCACTTTCAGGCTTTGAACATCTATGCCCTGATCCATATCTCTGGGGAGGAGACTTTTGATATTAGTTTTAAAACCACAGCCAGTTTAGATAGGTTTTGGCATACCTATACATCCCTAAAAAATACTCCTCTCTGGACTCCCTTTTATGTTATACCCCCTTACTAAACCAACTGTGCGTACAGTTACTATTATGTTTAGGAATGAGGGTGTTAGCGTAAGTGATATTTACCATTGGTTGCAGAATCGTTGTAATGTTCTGTCTCCCCCTGAAGCCATTCTAGATGACGAAGGGTTGTGGATGGGGGGGTTGGAGGTTTCGGGTTAAACTTTTTCAAGTTAACTCTGATGTGGTACACTTACCTAACAGTTCCTTTTTAGGTAAAGATAGAGGTGTCTGTTTTTATGGTGGACAGCCAAGAGCCTGCTATAAATGTGGAGCTAACACACATTTAAGCAGTACTTGCGACCTATTGAAATGTAGCTTATGTGGGGGGTATGGACACCCTAGTGTCTCTTGCAAAAATGTTTTTCAATGTCATTTGTGTAATGAATCTGGTCGTGCATACCATCAATGTCCCTGGGCTAGTAAGAATCGCACTGAGGGATGGAATTCTGATGTTTTAGTCCAAAAAGCTCAGGATAAAGCCCAAGACTGTCTTGCTTCCCTGGTTCCTGTATCCAACCCCATAGTAGTCCTACCCCCCCCCCACTATTTCCCTGTAGCCGATCCTCCTGATCAGTGGTGCAAGTGGTAGACAAGAAGTACAGGAACTCACACACTGGCAGTTATGAAATGCAGAATGAAGATCCTCAATCTAAAGGAAAGCTGGGTCAAGACGCATCTATCTGTTTAGACACTAGTAGATTCAGGTAGAGATATTGAAGTATTTCTAGCAAAATAGCACTGTTGTACAAGTCAAATGTTGTTCTGGAAACCCTGGTTGCAGATCACAGGTCCTGAAACTGTCACTGTGTTGCCGGTTTAAGAATTTCAGTTTCAGTATCAGTGGGAAGAAGTACAGGAACTCAGTTCCTGCTGCAAAACAGGTACAGGAACTGAGTTCCTGTGCGTTCCTGTTCACTTTCATCACTGCTCCTGATTCACTAATGGTACTTGACCTTCCAACTGACCTAGGAAATACCTCCCAAATGGAACTGCATGTAGACCCTCTCCCTCTTCCTACCCCACGTTCGACTCCTACTACTCCCATCATGGATTCTGAGGGGTTTCAACCAGGCAGATGGGTTACTAGGGCTACTGCACGTAAGAACTTGAAACCTCCTGATCTTCCCCTCTCTGATACTTTTGAATGCCTGAAAGGTGACAAAGATGATACTGATGGTGATACTGATGCTTCTGCTCTACCATCTGACATGGATCTTCCTGTTTCTAAACCCCCTGATGTTGATCGGAAAAAAATCACTAAAACAAAAAACGGGAGTAAGAAAAGGAAGAAAATGGCTGTTATGGATGGGAGTGGTTGAGTAATGTTTTGTCCTGACTACTATCCAGATTGCCTTCTTCAATGTTTGTAGCTTAAAAAGCTACAAAAGACAGATGGTTTTCTTTCGCCATGCTGCCTCACTCCCTTTAGATATTCTCTTGCTACAGGAAACTCACATAACTACCTTATTTGAGATACAACAACTTAAGCGAGGGTGGATTAAGGGCCCCTCATATTGGACCTTTGGGAATGACTCTGCTGATGCTGTAGCTATTTTATTTTTTTCACCACATTTTTCCGTATCCCGTATCATAGATGTTTTTCCCGGCAGGGCGCTTATTATGGACTGTTTATTCATAAAATATTTTTGCGTCTAATTGTTGTTTATGGTCCACAAACTAAAGCCGCCCGTATTTCTTTATTTGATTTGATTAAACCATTTTTGTATACTTGCAAACATATTATTTGGGGAGGGGACTTTAACTGTTCTATTGATGTCGTATATAGAACAGTTGCTGGGAAAAAGGTATATCGTGATTCCCTTGCTTTATCTACTTTAATTAAGGACGCGGGTTTAACGGACACATATCGTTCTTTACACTCTGATGCGGGGTACAAGTATCATAGATCAGTGTACCACACTAGGATTGATTATATTTTTGTTTCCAAACATTGCATTCCCAATCGAGTTTTTTTACACCCTACTGAAATTTCGGACCACTGTCTCTTGACAGGTGTTTTTCTTATTGATTATACTTCTATGTCCTCTGTTTCAACCTCTCCCCAGTGGAAATTGAATAATTCTTTGTTTTCTCCTCTTTCTATCTAGACACAGGTTTGTACTATTTTCCAAGCCCAAATTTAAGTTCTCTGCTGCTATGACTCTATTTGGAATTGGTGGAAAGATACAAAGTTAGATTTTTGTTCTTTTTTTCAACATCTGGGGAAGAAGAAGGTTTGGGATGAATACCTTACATATTTAAATTATCGCAACCAATTATATAAGTTAATGTCCCTTTCTGTCTCTTCTTCTGTTGATTACTCCTCTCAAATTACTAGAATTAAATGACAAATGATTGCTCATCAATATGATAGCGCTCGGACCTTAGATTTCTTTATGCAGGTGGGTACTTCTGTTTCCCCTTCTGCTAACCCATTTTTGGCTTACAAAGACAGACTCCAATCTCCTATCATGCATGGTCTGTTGGATCATCATGGTACTATTGTTCACACTATCCCTGGTATGTTTTCTGTTATGCATTCCTATTTACAAACACACTTTTGTACACTACCCCACATCTCACCTGATTTATCCACTGTCTTATCAGCCCCGACCCCTCAGCTTTCTGTTTATCAAGTTCTGGATCTTGTTGGCCAAATAACACAAGATGAAGTTGCTCGTGCTATATCTCATCTCAAACTGAAGGTGGCCCCAGGACCTGATGGTCTCACACATGAGTTTTACAAGACATTTCAAGACAATTTATCAGAAGTCTTGACCCAAGTTTATAATTATATTCTGAATAACTCAGAAAAGGCCCCCGAATTTGGTATGTCCTTTTTAAAATTCCTATATAAAAAAGGAGATGCACACTCTCTTACTAATTGGAGACCCCTTCATCTCCTAAACACAGATTTTAAAATTCTATCTAGGATACTTTGTTCTCGCCTTCGACAGGTTGCCCCTGATCTCATTGACTCAGCTCAATCTTGTGCTATACTGGGACGCTCTATTCAAACAAATCTCTTTCTTTTACGTGAGATTTTTGAAGCTCGAAAATATAATGGATTATCTGGTTTTGTTCTTTCCCTGGACCAAACGAAAGCCTTTGATTCTGCACACCACACTTATTTACTACAGGTTATGTCACTTTATGGTATACCGAAACTTTTTTTGCAATGGCTTACACACATATTTTCTCTGGCATATTTTGTTCCAATTATCAACGGTTTTCTGGGTAACACTTTCTTATAGAAGGTTGGGCTCCGCTAAGGTTGTTCATTTAGCCCCTTGTTATACACCTTTGCGTTAGATCCCATCATTAGACAGATCAGATGGGATTCCAGAATTATTGGACTAACACCCCATCCTGATCTATTACCTGTCAAGATTTCTGCTTATGTGGACGATGTAGTGTTGTTTACACTGAATCAAGACTCGGGTGATAGAGCAATCTGGATATTTCAGTCCTTTTCTTTAATTTCAGGGGGTAATATTAATTTACAGAAAAGTGTCTGCATTCTATTGGACCCTGTATCTGCCATTGTCCCGAGGGTGAGTGGTATCAGAATTTGTACTGCTCCCCAGAGAATTATTGGGATCTGGTTTAATGTTCCTGATGGGGCTAGCTATAACTGGGAAAAACGTCTAACACTTGGCGAATCTAAAGTTTGGCTTTGGAAGACTTGGAGATTGGGTAAGAAGAAGATGGTCTTAGTAGTAAAAACATTTTTGCTCCCTATTTTTTTGTTTCTTAGTCATATTTATGCCCCTCCCAAACACTTAGAAACCAGAATATTTAGCACATTTTTTCAAATGGTTTGGGGAAGTCACCTTAATCCCATTAAACGTGATGTGACTTATTTACCAGTACATCAGGGTGGGTTAGGTATGATACACCCGATTGCCTTTTTTCTTTCATTTTTTTCCTTTTCACCTTTTTCAAAGCTTTAGATATTTATCTCATATTTGCGATTCATGGGTATGCAAAGCTGTGGATCCTATCATGTCTGCTTGGACTGACCTCCCGCCTACCCCTTCCCATGTTTCTGGTTTTCCATCTTATGCCATAGATGGATTCCATACACTACGGGTTTGGAAGCTTAGTAAAACATCTCTCTTGTTTTTAAACAGGAAACAACTATATGTTGCTTTTATGACAGTTTCTAAACCGGTGCTACAGTTTCCACATTGTCCTCTGTCTTGTATGTCTTGTGCTCTTGACATTCTTAGAGACAAAAGAATCCCATCACATATGTGGGATGTCTCCTGGCTGTGTTGCCACGGCAGGTTACAAGGCCGAGGAAATTTGAAACACAAATCCTCTCAGGATAGGTATTGCCCTAAACCTTTTTGTGTTCAAATAGAGGAAACAATGGAACATTTTTTTTTTCTTTACTTGTTCAGATGCCCATCTCTTTTGGAAAACACTGGCAAATAAGTGGAAATGGGCTTTCCTGAGTAGAATTACATATCAAGTGTTAATTTTGATTGATTTCACTGCTCCATGTAAAAAAGTCCATCCTAGTACTCTTAGAGTATTGTTTGCTATCTGTAAATATCATCTGTGGTAAGCCAGATGCCAATATGTATTGCAACAAATTCCAACCTGTCCGTCTACCATTATACATCATATTGAAAACGCACTATTGTCTATTAAGGAGCCAGAATACAAACAGCTCCCATTATACAGGTTTAATTCCTTTTGGACTCAAATCAATTTTTTCCATTAGTTGCTATTTGTTATGTTAACTTGTGATACAGTGCCTGTAATGTGTTTTTTTTTGATTTCTAAACTGCTTACTCTTTGTGTAATATTTCCGACTGATGTACATGAATATTGTTTTCCTGTTTATTTGGTTTTCAGTCTTGTTTTTTTCAAATGTTTCTTTACTTGATGTTATATTTTTTTCAATAAAAAATTCCCCTACTCTTTTCGATAAGTGCCATGGGATCTTTAACATCCACCTTGAACTACCACCAATCCAGGCAGATGGGACCTCGGTTTAACGTCTCATCCAAAAGACGGCACCTTAGAAGTGCAGCGCCCCTCTCATGCTGCACTACAGTGTCACTACTGGGATATTAACCCAAGTGCCAGATGTGGGAACTGAACCCACAGCCCTCTGATCTCCCGGCCTCAGAGGCAAGTGTGCTACCTACTGAGACACTGACACTGACACCTTCTGGAACATCCAGGAGTCTAATATTGTTGGGATGACCCCTATTTTCAAGGTCATCCACTTTCTCTATTAAATAGGAGATCTGCATGCCCTGTTGCTGAGTAAGCTGTTCTAAACAGCTAACAGAATTAGTGAGCTCTGATATCTTGGTGTCATTAATGTCTATTCTGGCAGATAATTCCTCAGAGCAAGTGCTGAAGTGGTGGTTTTAATATCTGAGACATCTATTTGTAGGACAGCTAGCATTTCCTTAAGCTGAGCAATATCATCCTTATTAGCTGCTGCTGTAGCATTTAACTGCTTCATTGTCGTTCCTGAGATTGTTGATTGTTTCCTAGGCTCCGGCTTCTTGGTGGTGACGGACCGCATTGCAACAAGAAAACTGCTTGGTGGTATTTTAAACTAATTATTTGTAAGCAAATAGAGTGTTCCCTAATAAATGTTTATACTGATCTGTGGCCCTAGGATATACAAAGAAGATCTGTCACTCCGATCACTGATTCCTTGAAAAATAGCTAAATATTTATCTTAAAAATATACTGTCAGCAGTCCAGAGCTATTCACCTGCCATCCACCATTAGTGCTAGCTCACGCTCCTGAGCCCAATGCTAGAATCTATGCCTGATACGGACGCAACCAGACAAGCCATTGCCCTCTTCACATGTGGCCTGGAGCTTGAGAGGCACCAAGCGAGGGCATCATTTGACACCAATGAGGTGGCATCCAGGTTAGTGGGGACAGCGATCTGCATCAGGGGGATGGCGTGGCTTCACCTTTTCCAGTTGTCACGCTTGGCCTGATGTAGGGTGATTGCCTCCTCTTTCCGGGGGACCTACCTTTTTTTCCGTAGGGTGAGACGGAAGCTTCAGGGTGACTTCCATCTCCCAGGCATAGGGAGACCTCACCTCACCATGACCAATCACAGGCCTAGCTTGGCCTGTGAGGCTGTCCTCCTCCTGTGTCTTCCCCACAGGGAGCTGAGGGAAGCTTCTCCTTCAGGAAGGTACCAGATCCCCTTCAGGGGGCTTGGTAATCACCTACCAGTGATGAATGGTGAAGATTAACACAGATAAGATATGAAAATTATGTACCTACCGTAATTCTTGATCTTTCTGTGTATCTTCACCATTCATCACTACCTCCCTCCCACCTTCCTGTCTTGGGCCTCAGACTCTGGGCCATGCCTCCCCCTTGTTTGTTTCTTCCCTAATTGGGGTCATTGTGAGCCTGTCCTGCTTGTACCTCAGGATTCCCTGCTCCTCTTTTGAGGTGGAGTCCTGTCCTTTTTTTGGGGGGGCAAGCAGAACTGGTTTCTCTTAGGAGGGAGCTTCCTGGGGCCCTCTTCCCAGGACCGTGGTGAGGGACCTCCTTAGAAGATCTGTGTCCTCCCAGACCAGATTCTCTATGCCCTCTGGCTAGGGGGTGGAGAGGCTCTCCTCAGGGTTGTAGGAACTCTGAGGGCTCTAGGGACCTTTCTGCCTTACCTTAGGTATTCTTTTCCACACCACTACCTTCAGTGGTGTCTGTTTTTGGGCAGCAACCCTCCTTCTTCTTGCCCTTCCTCCCTCCTGGTTAGGGGGGAGTGGGGAATTTCCTCTGGAATGACATTCTCGAGAGAACAGGAGGGACTCTGCCCCAGGGTGGTTCTGTCCCCACCCTATAACTGTCTTGGAACAGGAGTGGGAGACCCACGACTTCTCTGTGTCAGGTGTAAGAGGAGAAGGCTTAGCCAGATCTTGCCTGTGGCTGCTTGGCATAGCACTCGGTCTTCTCTTTCTTCTTAAGTGAAGGGGCTCCACCTCAGGAAGCACTTATTTGACTTGAGGGAACAGTTCCTTACTTGGATTCAGCTGTGCTAAATTTTTCCTATCTTCCCCTTGGCCTCTTGGTATCCCTCTTGGAGGAGAAAGAGGAGGTCTCCTATCTCCTTTTCTTTCTTCTCTTCCTCTTGACGATGCTCACCTGCCCAGAGGATGGGGCCTCTTGTTCCAGATCCCTAGGGTTATTCTGTCCTCTATCTCTCTCTCTCTCTCTCTCTCGGCATTATATCCTTTTCTTTGGCTATCCCTTTGGCTATCCCTTTGGCTATCCCTTGCCCTTCCTCTTCTTTTCTCCATCTCTTTTTCCTTGCACTCTCCAGCGTATGCAGAACTGAGACAAAGGAGGAGTCGGCATCATTTACTGGCCATCTCTCGAGCACCATGCTGTGCGTCAGCCTCGAGGGTGGCGCCGTGCTGGCACTGACTCCTTCCCCTAGAAAACAAAAATTAAAAATTGCTCCCACAGGGTCCTGATCCTCTGGCCAAAATCCACCAGTGATGAATGGTGAAGATACACAGAAAGATCAAGAATTATGGTAGGTACAAAATTTTCATTTCTTGTACATTTACAACCTCTTCTTCATCAGAGGCACTGCTTTCTGATGAAGGAGCCGGCCATGCATGAGTGGCATATCATGGAGTGCCACGTCTAGTGGTACTAGATAGAGCCTTTTCCATAATTATTGACTTTCTAGGTCTAAGTGTTTTGGCTACCTGTTTTCGTGTTTTACTTTTACCTCATTTTTCTGGCAACGCCGACAGTGCTACACTACTTTGATCAGGGGATTCAACAAAATTGTTCTCTTTTTCTGGTTATGTTGCTTCATTTTCATCAGTTGTATTAATGAGATCTTCAGCAATGAATGTCCCTTCTTTTTCTGAATTTGTTTTCAGGAAATATTTCTATCGTTGTGTGTACCAGTTTCAGCCTAGCTGCTGGAGTTGGCCACGTGTTCCATTTCCATAACAGACTCGAATTCTGAATTCATTTTTTGGGGTCCTACTTAACTGCTGACTTAGCAGTATTAGTTTGGATGCAGAGATGGGCAACACAACGTCTGAGACATGACCCCCCTCTCAAAATACGTGAGGCACTATAAGACCTAGTAGTAGTTTAAGCACAGAGATGGGCAACACAGAGTCTGAGACGTGACCCCTCCTTCACTAATCTGTATGGCACTATGACCTAGTAGTAGTCCAGGCACAGAGATGGGCAATACAGAGTCTACGCTACAGCACTATGACCCAGTAGAAGTTCAGGCACAGAGATGGGCAACTCATAGTCTATGCTACAGCACTATGACCCAATAGTGGTTCAGGCACAGAGATGGGCAACTCATAGTCTACGCTACAGCACTATGACCTAGTAGTAGTTCAGGCACAGAGATGGGCAACACAGAGTCTACGCTGCAGCGCTATGACCCAGTAGTAGTTCAGGCACAGGGATGGGCAACACAGAGTCTACACTACAGCGCTATGTCCCAGTAGTAGTCCAGGTACAGAGATGGGCAACACAGAGTCTATGCTACAGCACTATGACCCAGTAGTAGTTCAGGCACAGAGATGGGCAACACAGAATCTACACTACAGCACTATGACATAGTAGTAGTTCAGGCACAGAGATGGGCAACTCATAGTCTATGCTACAGCACTATGATCTAGTAGTAGTTCAGGCACAGAGATGGGTAACACAGAATCTACGCTACAGCACTATGACCTAGTAGTAGTTCAGACACAGAGATGGGCAACACTGAGTCTACGCTACAGCACTATGACCCAGTAGTAGTTCAGGCATGGAGACGGGCAACTCATAGTCTATGCTACAGCACTAAGACCCAGTAGTAGTTCAGACACAGAGATAGGCAACTTATAGTCTACGCTACAGCACTATGACCCAGTAGTAGTTCAGGCATGGAGATGGGCAACACAGAGTCTACGCTACAGCACTATGACCCAGTAGTAGTTCAGGCATGGAGATGGGCAACTCATAGTCTACGCTACAGCACTATGACCCAGTAGTAGTTCAGGCACAGAGATGGGCAACACAGAATTTACACTACAGCACTATGACTTAGTAGTAGTTCAGGCACAGAGATGGGCAACACAGAGTCTACGCTACAGCACTATGACCCAGTAGCAGTTCAGGCACAGTGACGGGCAACACAGAATCTACGCTACAGCACTATGACATAGTAGCAGTTCAGGCACAGAGATGGGCAACACAGAGTCTATGCTACAGCACTATGACCTAGTAGTAGTTCAGGCACAGAGATGGATAACACAGAATCTACGCTTCAGCACTATGGCCTAGTAGTAGTTCAGACATGGAGATGGGCAACACAGAGTCTACGCTACAGCACTATGACCCAGTAGTAGTTCAGGCATTGAGATGGGCAACTCATAGTCTACACTACAGCACTAAGACCCAGTAGTAGTTCAGGCACAGAGATGGGCAACTCACAGTCTACGCTACAGCACTATGACCCAGTAGTAATTCAGGCATGGAGATGGGCAACTCATAGTCTACACTACAGTATTATGACCCAGTAGTAGTTCAGGCACAGAGATGGGCAACACATAATCTACGCTACAGCACTAAGACCCAGTAGTAGTTCAGGCACAGAGATGGGCAACTCATAGTCTACGCTACAGCACTATGACCCAGTAGTAATTCAGGCATTGAGATGGGTAACTCATAGTCTATGCTACAGCACTAAGACCCAGTAGTAGTTCAGGCACAGAGATGGGCAACTCATAGTCTATGCTACAGCACTATGACCCAGTAGTAGTTCAGGCATGGAGATGGGCAACTCATAGTCTACGCTACAGTATTATGACCCAGTAGTAGTTCAGGCACAGAGATGGGCAACACATAATCTACACTACAGCATTATGACCCAGTAGTAGTTCAGGCACAGAGATGGGCAACACAAAGTCTATGCTACAGCACTATGACCCAGTAGTAGTTCAGGCACAGAGATGGGCAACACAGAATCTACGCTACAGCACTATGACATAGTAGTAGTTCAGGCACAGAGATGGGCAACACAGAGTCTATGCTACAGCACTATGACCTAGTAGTAGTTCAGGCATGGAGATGGGCAACTCATACTCTACGCTACAGCACTATGACCCAGTAGTAGTTCAGGCATGGAGATGGGCAACTCATAGTCTACGCTACAGTATTATGACACAGTAGTAGTTCAGGCACAGAGATGGGCAACACATAATCTACACTACAGCACTATGACCCAGTAGTAGTTCAGGCATGGAGATGGGCAACTCATAGTCTACGCTACAGTATTATGACACAGTAGTAGTTCAGGCACAGAGATGGGCAACACATAATCTACACTACAGCACTATGACCCAGTAGTAGTTCAGGCATGGAGATGGGCAACTCATAGTCTACGCTACAGTATTATGACCTAGTAGTATTTCAGGCACAGAGATGGGTAACACAGAATCTACACTACAGCACTATGACATAGTAGTAATTCAGGCACAGAGATGGGCAACACAGAGTCTACACTACAGCACTATAACCTAGTAGTAGTTCAGGCACAGAGATGGGTAACACAGAATCTACGCTACAGCACTATGACCCAGTAGTAGTTCAGGCATGGAGATGGGCAACTCATAGTCTACGCTATAGCATTAAGACACAGTAGTAGTTCATGCACAGAGATGGGCAACTCATAGTCTACGCTACAGCACTATGACCCAGTAGTAGTTCAGGCATGGAGATGGGCAACTCATAGTCTACGCTATAGCACTAAGACACAGTAGTAGTTCAGGCACAGAGATGGGCAACTCATAGTCTACGCTACAGCACTATGACCCAGTAATAGTTCAGGCATGGAGATGGGCAACACAGAATCTACACTACAGCACTATGACCCAGTAGTAGTTCAGGCACAGAGATGGGCAACACAGAGTCTACGCTACAGCACTATGACCCAGTAGTAGTTCAGGCAGAGAGATGGGCAACTTATAGTCTACGCTACAGCACTATGACCCAGTAGTAGTTCAGGCATGGAGATGGGCAACTCATAGTCTACTCTACAGTACTATAACCCAGTAGTAGTTCAGGCATGGAGATGGGCAACACAGAATCTACACTACAGCACTATGACCCAGTAGTAGTTCAGGCACAGAGATGGGCAACCCAGTAGTAGTTCAGGCACAGAGATGGGCAACACAGAGTCTACGCTACAGCACTATGACATATTAGTAGTTCAGACACAGAGATGGACAACACAGAGTCCACGCCACAGCACTATGACATAGTAGTAGTTCAGCCACAGAGATGGGCAACACAGAGTCTAGGGCAGTATGACCTTTCAGGGCAGCACAGAGATGGGCAACACAGTCTGACACATGGGTGACACCTTCCTTCAAAATCTGTATGGCACTATAAGCCCCCCACCTCAAAACTACTGAGGAACTATGACCTTCAGACAGAGTCTTCCTGTCATGTCTGACTCTGCTCCCCTTAATATATATTTTTTTTATTTTCTGCACTCTGCTGTTGAATTTGTTGGTCTCTCTCTCTCTCTCGCTCTAACAAAAAGAGGTGTTTTTTCATTTTTTTACTGTGACGTCTGCAATGTCTGCACTCTGCTGCTGTCTACTCTGCACTCTGCTGTTGAACTAATTGATTTCTCTCTACTCTGTCTTTCCAATGAAAAATATATTTTTTTAATTAGAGTACTCTGAAGTCTGCTGCAACATCTGCACTCTGCTGTTGAATTTGTTGGTTTCTCAGTCTCTGCTCTCCCTCTCTCCCTCTCCCTCTCCTTCTGTAACAAAATAATTTTCACAATTTTGGGGGGATGGGGATCACCATGTACACACACACACACACACACACACACACACACACACACAACTGTCTTCATTGAATGCAAAGCCCCAAATGCACTTCATACTTGGTTTCCTGGGGATGTCCCGTGGTGGCTGACACAAAGGACTGGCTAGAACATATGTCAATCACAGAGTAGAGATCCTAATTGGTTGGCTTCCTTCAGTGCCCCAGGATCATGAGTGTTTCTCTTTGTTGGTTATGTGATGGTCCAGGGACTTGGGAGTCTTTGGCAGAGAGGGAAAAAATATATATTTTTAATTTTCTACACCTGTTTGCACCCTGCCTTGCCTTTTCTATGCAGTGCTGGTGGTGAGAGTGTTAATTCTGGACTGGAATGCAGTTCCAAACCAGGCAAACTCAGCAATTTGGGTCAAGCCACAAAAGGCTCAGTTTTCCCAGTCAAAGTCGAGTCGGTCTGGTTGGGGGGTGTTCAGAATTGCATCAGAGCTGGTTCACCCATCCCTAATAATTTTTATACAATAAATATAGAAAAATAAAAAGATAAGGAAAGAAATAGTGTAAACCTGGTATACAAAAACAAAGCCAGAATCACATGTTACTGTGAGAGATTTAAGATTAACAGGTTCAGAACTGAGGAAAGGAAATATTTTATTCACATAGAGTACTGGGATTTTGGAATATACCACCACAAAAAAACATGACAGCAGAAACAAAAACATTTTTAAAAACAAAATTGACAATTACATGAACTGATGAAATACAATAGGGCATGACCACTGAGAAATGGGGACAGCCCTGATGGACCTCTTGGCCTTCTGTCTCTGTACCACAGTATTAACTGCAGTATTAACCACAGTATTAACCACAGTGTAAATCACAGTATTAACTGCAGTATTAACCACAGTGTTAATCACAGTATTAACTGCAGTGTTAACCACAGTATTAACCATGGTATTAACTGCAATATTAACCTTATTAACCACAGTATTAATTACAGTGTTAACCACAGTATTAACACAGTATTAACTGCAGTGTTAACTACAGTGTTAACCACAGTATTAACTGCAGTATTAACAACAGTATTAACTGCCGTGTTAACCACAGTATTAACTGTAGTATTAACAACAGTATTAACTGCTGTGTTAACCACAGTATTGACCACAATAGTAAATGCAGTGTTAACCACAGTATTAACTGCAGTGTTAACCACAGTATTAACTGCAGTATTATCCACAGTATTATCTGCAGTATTAACCACGGTATTATCTGCAGTATTAACCACAGTATTAACTGTAGTATTAACAACAGTATTAACTGCAGTGTTAACCACAGTATTAACTGTAGTATTAACAACAGTATTAACTGCAGTGTTAACTACAGTATTAACCGCAGTGTTAACCACAGTATTAACTACAGTATTAACAACAGTATTAACTGCCGTGTTAACCACAGTATTAACTGTAGTATTAACAATAGTATTAACTGCTGTGTTAACCACAGTATTAACCACAGTAGTAAGTGCAGTGTTAACCACAGTATTAACTGCAGTGTTAACCACAGTATTAACTGCAGTATTATCCACAGCATTAACCACAGTATTATCTGCAGTATTAACCACAGTATTAACTGTAGTATTAACAACAGTATTAACTGCAGTGCTAACCACAGTATTAACTGTAGTATTAACAACAGTATTAACTGCAGTGCTATCCACAGTATTAACTGTAGTATTAACAACAGTATTAACTGCAGTGCTAACCACAGTATTAACTGTAGTATTAACAACAGTATTAACTGCAGTGTTAACCACAGTATTAACTGCAGTATTATCCATAGTATTAACCACAGTATTATCTGCAGTATTAACCACAGCATTATCCGCAGTATTAACCACAATATTAGATCATTTAAAATTAAACCGAACTAGTCACTCTGCACATGGATGCTAGTAGGAGATGATGAAGGTGGTTTTGCCTGTTTGCTGTCTCATCCCTTCCTTGATTTCCACTTGCATTTGATTATTAACCTTTTGAGGAATTCCATCATATGGTGGGGAGCAGGAGAGTGAATATCTTAGAGCAGAGAGTGGCAGGAGGGAGGCACAGACACAGGGGTAGTTTCATTTAAAATCCATCCGTTTGGGAGTGTGAAGAGCATAGAGTGGGTAAATAGGCGGATGCACGGGGCGGTTTCATTTAAAATTCGACAGTGACAGTTATGGAGGGAAGGAGGGAGTGGATGAGAGGTCATGTATTCCATGTGGTAGGAAACTGTGAGCAGGCAGGCGGTTATGTGTATAACCATGAGTGTGCGTGAACAAGCAAGTGGAAGATACAGAGTGTGCAAGTGAGCTTGTGGCTAATCCTCACCAAAACAATGTAAATTAATAAAAAAACAAGTATTTGTCAATGCTGAATGTTTCTTTGCATGGTGTATGTGTCAGGGTGACACTTACACCTTGAAAAATTCACAAAAAAAAAGCTAGACATACATGGCGATTTATTTCTATATAATACATGGATGGGACTTTCCCACATAGAAGTGATTAGCAGTTATCTTCCTGTATACCTTTCCCTGTTTACGCAACTGCAGTTAAAACTAACAGTAGCCATCCAAATGTGTTATTAAAACCAATGACAGGCAAGTGTAGCACACAAGAACATAAACCCATCAAGGGGGCTAACCAGATCATAAAACCACTTGCTGGTTACCTGAGCACCCTTGATGGGTTTATTTCCTTGTATACCACACTTATCCATCATTTATTCTAGAGGTTAAACTTGTACTAGAACAAAAAATTTAAGCCACTGTAACTTACGATATACTGTTAAGTTAAGATTGACAGTGTACTGTTAGGGAGAGATACTATGAGGTTCAGTACACAGTGTGTGTGTGTGTATACTGTGTACATATATATATGTGTGTGTGTGTGTGAACCCCCCCCCCCCGCTACTTTACACAGTGAGCTACCCCTGGTACTCTTGACTGGGCACAAACTACTTCGGAAACTGATACCATCCCTAGCTTTGGGTATGTATACCAGGCTCATTATTTCTACAGGTCAAAAAAGGAGTGGGGTGTACAAAAGCAATACTTGTGATCAATAACCCAGGTCCTGGGGAGAGAACTTTTTGCTAGGGCTATGCTAGACCTATGCTTCTGGAGAGGTACTCAGTAAATCCACATGCAGGAAGCAAAAACGTAAATGTCCAAACCAGAGTTGGGGTTCTAGAGTGAGACTTTATTCTAAAAGATGTTCTCTAAAGCAAGGGTGGACCTCCAAGGTTTATACAGCGTGGCACAAGGAATTGGCAGAACAACAAAACAGCTGTATCTGACAGAAACTCTACGTATTCCCATTTTTCATAGTACATTAAATTCTCTTCAGTGACGCTGGCCACAATTGAGCATACATTTCTTCTAGTGGCACTGGCCACAACTGAACACACACTTCCCATCTGGCATAGGACTTTAAAATTTCTGCAAGTGGCAAACTGGCCATAGCGGAGCACACAGGGGCTCATAACTAGCACAACTCACGCCAGAGGGTAAACTTCTCTTCAGACATTCGCCGCCATGTCCAAAAAACCAGGCACCCTTACGGAACCTGTAGTGCTGAACTGGTTACTCCAGATGGGGGTCTTCCCACCCTTTATTTCCAAATTCATACCCAGCCATTCTTTCAGAGTTACATCTTAAAACTTCTTGAAAACACTTAGGCAAATGCATCTTTGAATGAACTTTCACATCCAGCATTTAAGAAAACACTACTCTGGGACTGTAACAAATTAAAGTCCTGAACAATGTGAACAGTCTGCCTCACAACCCCACACTTGCCAGCCAACTTTACACTGAGAAAAGTCTCAAACTTCGGAATAGAAACTAGTGTGCCTTTCCCTTTTAACCAGAGAAACACCAAAGCACAGGTACTTTCTTCAGGAAGCATAAAGTCAAATCTACTCACAGTTTGAACAGTACAGGCAGCTTCAAATTGTTCTGGATCAAATAAGGGATTGCCCCTAGGATACATTCTCTAGCAGACATATTCATCCCTCCAGGGATGAAAATCAAGAGATTCTGCCATAGACAATGGTTTCCATCACTTCTCTTGGCAGGTTAGTGACTTTCAGGACCAGGGTAAGAAAATAGGCTCTCCTCTCAGAGCCCACAGTAGCTCTCACTCCTCACACTGACTTACTACAGACTACTGCTGACACATACTCACTCACTCCCAACTACCAGCTGACCCAAGATTCTAAAACTCCCCACTCAGAGCCAGCTGCTGTAGCTTATGCTACTGCGAGAGTTCTAAATGACCTCATCGTTCTCGTCTTGGCTGAAGATAAATAAACAAGAGAGTGAATAGGTGAAAAATCCATTTAACTAGTTATTCACCAGCTGCCTTTCCCTACCTAGCACCAACACTGATGGGATTCTAGTAACCCCAAGGGGACTGGGTGGTTACACTAACCATGCCAGGCAAATGATTGTCCGCAGTCATCTCTCCACCTGGCACCAGGCCATTCTACCTTCTGTATTACCTATGGGGAGGTAGCGCTACTTCTCCCCTACCATGTGCCAGGCACATGCTGGCAACTCTAAAGGCAAAGAGGCCAGCTGATGAAACTTCAGCCCCTATCCTATGATTTATCTATGGATATTCGGTGGCTCCTATAAAACTGCTTGAAGCATGTCCTAATAGACAACACTGGTGACCCCTATCCAACTCAGGATCACCAGCCTGCCTATCCCCTAGCCCTCAAGGGAAAATCTATCTGACTATGCTGCCTACCGGGGAACTTAACCTCCAAGCTTCCCAGGGTGCCTGTGAACAAAAACAAGGAAACATACATTATATTTCCCCAAAATTTCCCCACAACCTCACACCTGTGAAACAAAAACATGTTAACACCCTGTTAACCACAGACAATTCTAAAACAACACTAAGAAAAGGGGAACTCAGCTGAGCTCCAACATCCTCTTCTTCTCTTCCTCAGGAGCACCTGCAAGAGAAGAAAACACAAAAACACATTGTGCATTCCACACAGTGCCTAAACCTCCACCTGAACACTAAAGAACCCCCAAAACATTTTTCTATAAAAGTACAAAAGTAAAAATGGAAAGAAGACATTTATACAACACATTTGGGTATGGAAGGCCCTGAAAAGTTCAAAACTAGTGACAAAATCACTATTGCCCATAAGCATGGTCCATTAAAGAGTCTCTCCTAGGCTGAAGCCTGATGAAGAACAGTTCTTGGACAGGACTGGGCCTGTATAGCATTGCAATCCATGGGGAAAGTCGTTGATGACAAATGCAGTTCCGTGGATAGTGTTCAAACGTAGGATGTGTTGTGCAAAGTCAGTAAAGTGAACACAAATTTGGTTTTACCAGTTCCTTGAAGACCAAAAACCAAGAATCACCATACTTCTACGAGCTGAGGACCCTCTTCCTTCAGACCAAATGGCATCTTTGGATACTGCTAGGGTGATGTCCTCTGGAAAAAACAAACGATGAAACAAGAAAACTGCTGGGATGATGTAATCTGGAAACCAAATGATGGAACAGGAAAACAGCTGGGTAGTTTTAATCTGGAAAGCCAGGCAATGGAACTGGAAAACTGCTGGGCTGATGAATCTGGATACACCTGAAGAATCCTGGAACACCAGAAGTGCTGCATCTTTCTCCACAGATACTGCTGCTTTGGATGACAGACACTGGGCTGCCACTGCTCGCTCCCCTCTAGGCATGCTGGGCATATTCACAGGGAGTGGCACCATTAAGGGTAGTACCACTCAAGGTTTGGGGCAAGGACTATGACCCCATTTGAGTGTTCAAAGTTAATGCTGTGGAATGTCTCATTCCCAGCCCCGTCCACAATTCGCACAGTGTCCATAAACAGAGTCCTGCCTATTCTCCAGAATTTAAGGCAATCAGTTATGACTTTATCCCTGACACATTCTGCTGCACCAGAGTACAAATTCTTGCTTGCCTCTTCCAACAACCAGGATTGCCTGTTCTGTTCAATTTCCTCCCAGACTCAGTGAGAAAAGGTAGGAAAGGGCTTCCCATAGATGGCATCGGCCCTTCTACGTACCAGTCTCTCCTCCTTGCTGCTCTTCACTAGCCTGCGACCCGTGGCCCAGCTTGGGGGTGGCCAGTGCTGGTCGAGCCAGTGCCGCATACTTAAAGAACAAAAGAACTTGTCCCCTACCATCTCTGTGGGCAGGTTACTAGAGCATTCTTCGACTGTCTCTGGCTCCTCTGAGGCAAGAGCTTGAGGTGACTCACGGCGACCCTAAACATGAAGTGCTTTTCTTCATCCTCCTCTTCCTCACTCATTATCTGAGCCCAAGATTGTGCAAATGTCCTTATTCCTGAGACATTCCACTCCTCACTGGGCATGAAGGCAGAAACCTCCCAATTCAGTGTCTCTTGCAGTTCGTCCTCCCCCACTAGACTAGGACTCGGACCCTGCCTCCACGGGTCCACGGATCTTTCAATTGCATTGTCCACCTGGGACATAGGCATGGAAACCTCTCTCTGTTCCTGCCCTTGCAGTGGATCAACATCAGTTTTACATTCTCCTTCTTCTGTAACACACTCTGTAGAACTTTCCCCAACAGGTTTAACCTAGTGCTGCATGCTGCTACAGGCAGAGTCCCCTACTCGGGTCCACGTGGGAGCCAATCAAATTCTTGATGCCCTCTCTGGTGCTGCACCCCTGCTCGTTCCATACTTCACAAGGCAGTCTGGGCAATGGGTATCAGAAACACATCCCTTCCAGCCTTTAGACATACTGTGCACAGTCTCACTGGATAGCTAAGAACTGCTACATCTGGAGGCAATTTTTCACTATAGAAAGCTCTCTATTTCTCTTAGTGCTGCCACCTTCTCTGCGATCATAGCTCGGGCATGATCCAGATATCAGGGAGTTCCTGAAACCATGTCTGAAATCAAATATACAAAACTTGTTGTTACTGAACTGCTCACTAGTCTCTTTATTGTCTCACAAAATGGCTCCCTGCTGCTGTGTTTATCTTGCTGACCCCGCCCAGTAATGGCAGCAGTAACTTTCTTCATGCATCAAACTCTGTTCACGTGACAAAATTGTGTTTCCGACCTTTTCTGGCTACTGAATTTACCCAAAATTGCAATTGATTGCTCTGCTGGTACATTTCAGCACATTCAGGTGATTTTAAAGTTGACTTTGCAGTCAGCATCAATTCAAGAACACTATTTACACATGCTCAAAGTCACTTGTAAGCCTCACAGTCTTTCTTTGCACATGATTGCCTATTTGTTGCAATTCTCACTATACAACTCACAGTCCCTTTTTGCTTAGAAACATTTACTGCTGCTGAAACCATTATCACTGCTCACAGTCTATGCTCAGAATTTTTGTTTGTTGCACTTGCTGTAACAATGCACAGTCCTTCTTTACAAAACAATTACACTGCCTGCACACAGATTCAGCTGGCTTGATAATCATACACAGTTCGTTTGCACAGTTAACTTGGTTTGCTCACTGAATTTAGTAGCTGGTTCCCTCCAATTAAAATTTTCGGCCTGGTGCTGATCTTGGGAAGGCCTCTGGGATGAAATGGGCTGGAGGTCCCATGGATAGTAGCCGCGAATGCCTCAATCACTCTCCAGTCGGTCGGACAATAGGTTGAGCCTGAAATTACTCAGTAATAGTCTGTTTACTACAGTTTAGAATGTTCCCAAGCCCCTCGATGGTTGATCCTGGTCTGACCAGCTTGCACACCTCTCTCTCTCCTCCTCGAACACTCTGCAGTGCACAGACGCTGGGCAGGGGGCAGAACTGATTGCAGTCACACCAATCACCCGACGCCATGTAAATGAGCCTCTCTCTCTCTCTCTCTCTCTCTCTCTCTCCTTGCTCTTCCTTCATCATCGAGCAGGAGCAAATTTAAACTGCAAACTGTAACTTTTTTTCTCGGCTGCAATTTCAGTGGTGGGAGCACTGTTTTGACCATTTTCTCTACAGTTTCTGGACAATTTCTCTAGCGACTCCTCCAATTTGCACACAAAGCACATGAAACTCTCAGGGCACATATCTGAGTCTGTTCCTTAAAGTCCACACTACATTTGGCATTCTAAGATTGCAATTTAAAAGTTCTGTAAGCACTTTCTGATGCAGAGGCTGAGGGAAACACTTCAAGACTTTATTGTCCATTGCAAGTTGACAACACACAGCAGCACTCTGTTCTTTATTGTTCTAGAAGGTACACAAACAGCACATTTGAATGGCACTTTTCTGGGCAAAATCCTCTTGTCCGAAGCTTCCTTTCTGTTTGGGCTACACCGCTACCAGACAGAAAGATGCTAGACATACCCTCAGCAAAAAATATCTGTTTCTCTCTCCCCAAATTAAATATCAAATGAGCCCACATTTTCTGTGGCATTCCCCCATTTTAAACATCTTCGGACAAGCCCCCATTTTTTGTAACCCCTGCTACTTTACACAGTGAGCTACCCCTGGTACCCTTGACTAGGTACAAACTACTTCGGAATTTGGTACCATCCCTAGCTTTGGGTATGTATACCTGGCGCAATACTTCTAGAGGTCAAAAAAGGGGAGGGGTGTACAAAAGCAATACTTGAGATCAACAACCCAGGTCCTGGGGAGAGAACTTTTTGCTAGGGTAATGCTAGACCTATAAATCTGGAGGAGTACCCAGTAAATCCAACACACAGGATGCAAAAACGTTAATGTCCAAACCAGAGTTGGGGTTCTAGAGTGTGACTTGATTCCAAAATATGTTCTCTGAAACAAGGGTGGACCCCCAAGGTTTACACAGCGTGGCATAAGGAATTGGCAGAACAACAAAACAACTGTATCTGACAGAAACTCTATGTATTGCCATTTTTCATAGGACATTAAATTCTCTTCAGTGGCACTGGCCACAACTGAACAGTTCTTCTAGTGGCACTGGCCACAGCTGAACACACATTTCCCATATGGCATAGGACTTTAAAACTTCTGCAAGTGGCAACTGACCACAGCGGAGCACACAGGGGCTCATAACTAGCACAACCCACTTCAGGGGGTAAACATCTCTTCAGACATTGGCCACCATGTCAAAAATAACCAGGCACCCTTATGGAACCTGTAGTGCTGAACTGGTTACTCCAGATGGGGGGCTGCCCACCCTTTGCTTCCAAATTCATACCCAGCCATTCTTTCAGAGTTACACCTTAAAACTTCTTGAAAACACTTAGGCAAATGCATCTTTGAATTTATTTTATTTAGTTTTTGTTGACCGGGTATTTGCACTAGACAAATCCTGCCTATTTTCAGGCACGACTCGGGGAGGGGGATACAGATGAATGCCAACTGACGTTGAACCAGATTAAGCTGTTGGTGGTATTTTAGTTAATGAGGGAAATTTGGCCAGAACACCGGGGAAATTTCCCTACTCTTTTCGATAAATGGGATTTTTAACATCCACCTGAACTACCACCAATCCAGGCCTTGACCTTGGTTTAACGTCTCATCCGAAAGACGGCACCTCAGAAGTGCAGCACCCCTCTCATGCTGCACTACAGTGTCAGTACTGGGATATTAACCCAAATGCCAGATGTGGGAACTGAACCCACATCCCTCTGATCTCCCGGCCTCAGAGGCAAGTGTGTCCTACTGAGCCACTGACACTACAATGAACTTTCACATTCAGCATTTAATTAAACACTACTCTGGGAGTGCAACAAATTAAAGTCCTGTACTCGCTATAGACCACGAAAAAATTGAGCTATGACCAAAGACTCGAAAATTTGGGACTGTATTCTTTACAATACAGACAATTAAGGGGAGATTTATGCTTCACTTACAAAGCAGTCAAACATGAAGCTCTCCTTGAAACATTGGGACTGGTTAAATATAATGGTATCTGTGAAAGAATGTCCAAGTCTCTCCAGTGGTTCATTCCTTTCTCTAGTAAAAGTCTACTGCAGCAGCGCTAAGATCCTAATTCTTTCTCTGTTACTTTCTTTCCTGTTTCTCATTTTCCCCCATATTTTTTAGGCTGGCCACCTGGAAATGCAGGTCTCTCACAAATGCTTGTCTTTTTTCTTCCTTCTCGGCACTTCTGGAGTCTTGATGTTCTCACCCCCCCCCCCGGTAGCTAATGTAACTAATGGTAGTTTACTCACCTGGTAAAGGTGATTATAAGAGCACCTTCTTACAGCACTCCAAGTCTCAACACATGGGTTATAAGCGCTCTTCTCATAGGCTGATGCACAAAAGGAATCCCAAATTTGAAATCTGATCCTTCTCCTTCCTTGTAGCTCCCAGAATCCCCAGTATGAAATCTTCCAGAGCTTATGCTACTCCTGAAAATCATAATATAAAAAAATCCAACCATACAGGACCCTTAGCCGGCCCCATAGGTTAGCTGGTGGGTAGAAAAAAACACAACACAATCTGATGCTATGCAAAGGACAATTATTTACTTTCCATTGTATTCCAACCAACGTGGCAACATGTTCCACTGTTACTGGCAGTGTAGGACTGACTGTCCACTACTATATATTTACTGATCAGTATTGTACATACATTCTTTAATATACAATCCCTTATTCTATTATCCCATTTCTTTGCTTGTTATGTTCCTCCTCAATGGGTGGGATACGGAGTGCTGTAAGAAGGTGCTCTTATAATCACCTTTACCAGGTGAGTAAACTACCATTATCTATCGCACCTTCTTACAGCACTCCGAGTCTCAACACATGGGAGATTATACAGCAGTATTGGACTTGTCTTGGGAGGGAGGAGGAATATGATTCAAAGCTGTCTGGAGAACCTTGCAACCAAACTCTGTTTCCTGTTAGTGTGGTATCCAACCGGTAATACACGCCAGTGTTGTTATAAGTTCTGTTAGTGAACTCCCTACTGGCTTGGATCAGTGTGTCTGTCACCTTACTGGATACCCCTAAGATCAACAGTGTAGCCTTCTGAATGGCCATGCTGGTAGTTTTGGTGGTCGGGGGTCTACCTGCAAGGTCAGCCCCTAGAGGTCTTGATAGGAGTTGTCTACAGAACAGTACTGACCTGTGGTCACTGTGAGAGAGTCTATATAATCAGTGTAGACACTACAATAGGGGCTGAACTGAGAAACATATTGAACCACCCTGAATGCATAAGATTAAGTAATTGTAGCCTCTGGCCAAGTACGACTGTATTAGTGTAGCCGCCGTAATAGGGGCTGACTTAAGGTGAATATGGTGGAGATGTCTCTTTAAAATGGAATAATGTTTCATGAATTAGAAGAGTAAGTCCCTGCCAGGATCATAGCCGGTGATACCTGCCCACTAGGAAAAAGACCTGTAGACTGACACTAAGCTGTGGGCAGAGTATTATAGTTGTCTTGACCACTGCTTTGCAGACACAGTGCAAACCATAAGCAGGGAAGTACCAGGCTGTGTGATCTTGAGTAGCTGTACTGGGCCTGCATGTCATACCTGGTGAATTATAGTTCCTTGACCATTACTGTGCATACATTATGATAAACATAAGCAGGGGGAAAAGAGGATATGAGATTATGAGATATGCTGTACTTGGTCTGCATGTCATACCTGGGTTTAATGTTATGAAGGTCCTCTGTCCCTTTCTCCATGGTTTGGATTAATTAAGTGATGTGGAGAAGGGTTAGTGTCAGGAGCCACTGCAGCGGGGGCTGCAAGGGGTCACCAGCCATGACCGACTTTAGGTTTACCAGTGGATCACTCTACTGAAAGTACTACAAGGACATACTTAGTGTGTTCCTCATTAGTGTATGTGCCATCATATGATTTACCCCTTGATGACCTTCTGGACCCAGCACTGTACCCTGATGTAACAGGTGGGTGTGATGGTTCCCATCAGTACGGCTATGCATGTAGGTAGGTAGGTAGGTAGATAGATAGATAGATAGATAGATAGATAGATAGATAGATAGATAGATAGGTAGATAGATCGACTGATTTATATATTGGGAAGGGTCTTTACCTATAAATATGGAATGCATGTATGGGTAGGAGTCTATCTACTAGCACATATGGCAAGCCAATAGAGGTTGAATACCACCCACCTTTCTTTCTTGAGATTGTCTGTGGGTCCATGAAATGGAAATTCAGCACCTTCTACATTAGGAGACCTATACTGTAATAAAACACTTCAAGTTCCTGCTTTCCCCAACTGTTTGGTTGTGATGCTGAGGTGGCTGCAAAGGTACTGTTAACAACAGTTTCTGGGTCATGCATTTTAGCTGGCATGGGCAAAATACAGCTAGCTGATGAGTTTTCACCCCCCTTATAGTTTCCGCACTGTGGCCTGCTCATTTGAGGAGTGTGACTGCATCCATATGCTGCCTGTGGCATGGATGTGTTGGTAGAGTGCTGTTGCAATGTATTGTACATTGTGCTTCTTTTAGTCCCTTACTGACACATCTGGCTGAATGGGCGTGTGCACAGCATGTGGTGCTTTGCCTTTCCTTAGTCCCATTACATACCTTGCTCCTCCATTATATACATCCAGATCATAGACTGTATAGTTCTGTACTATCTATATGGTTCTGGTCATAGGATGACCCATTATATGAAGCTTAGAAAACTTGCCAGCACACTAGGAGTTACTTAGCTTTGTACTTGTAATGAGAAATGGATGAGCCCATAGAAGGTGACCTCTTGAAGAGGGGCTGAGGTTGGTGAAACACCAAGTCCAGACCACCAGTGTCAGAATTCCTGCTGAGGCATTCTGATGGCAGGCTAAGTATTTGGAGCAAGTGAGCATTCTGTAAGTGCTCTGAGTGCAGCTGCTGAGTGGGGGCTGTTTGGGCATTAACACTGCTTCCAGTCAGAGGGGTACATGACTGAAGTGTGAAAGAGTTGTGCTGGGCACCAACAATGAACAATATTTGTCATTACAGTAGTGTGTGTGTTTATAAGGAAATTAGTTAACAGAGAAAACTGTAATGCTGATATACTGGGTGAGGGATAGAGGACCCAGTCTGTCTCACTAATAGATGGTACTCATTAATGATAAGCCAAGTGTCTAAGCTTACACCAGCTGAGCCGCTGGAGTAATGCTTAAGTCTTCAGTTTCTTGACACTAGGTTCATACATGAAACTGGTACTTAATAAGTTCCTGAGGACAGTCATTCCAATGTCTGATCTTTTGTCATAACTGATGCTGTACACCATAGCGATAATATGAGGGGATGTTGCATCTCCCCTACTAGGACTTCTAAGTTCTGAACCTCTCACCCTATGCTTGTAAGGCCAAAACACATCCACTGAGCCACCTGAGTCACATATGATTTCCTCTTGTTTTCTGCTGTCCTTCTTTGGCCTACCAACTGACCTGCAACTCACTGGCTCTAAATAGTGATCAGGGGTTTTAAAGAGGCTCCTGCTTCAGAGTGTCCCCCTCTCCGAGGGCAATCTTGGGTCAAACCCCCTTGTTGTAGTCTGTGAGGGATGTAAACTGTTAGGGCAGTCACAGGGTGGAATAGCCCCCCCCAGGTATAAGATGGCTAGAATACAATGGCCACGTGCGTGCTGGGGTTATGCCCTGTTGAACTGCGAAGGGATGGACATGAACCAGCAGTGGGTGGGGAACTGGCTCCATGCTCTATAACTGAGGTGCAGAAGATGTGAAACCAGCCAATCCACAACCCTGCCAGCTGACATAGTGATGGGTGCTCACAGACCATCATTGATTACACTGGAGAAGGGTGATGCCAGTGTTGATTATCTGAGGGAGGACAGCTGCCCATTCTTAACATTTAGTGTCTAGCGTGAAACTAATGTCAACGGGTGGAATTGCCATGAGCTGATCCTAGCTGGTTCTTGGGTGCCAGTAAGTTCTGTGTCATTCACATTATAAATAAACGTGGTGGGATGGCCGTTTGACATGGGCATAGCCTGCTAAGGAAAATATGACCCCCAGAAGGATTTTTAAGCAGCCAACGCCTACTGCTTCTATATGTCATTGTTATTTTCTGAACATTAAGTAAGCAGCCTTGGACATAGTCTGAGTCAGGTTGTGACTTACTGGGTGAAGATGGTACTGTAGCAATTGCTCCATCAAAATGAGGCCCTGCGGATATGCATCAGGCTTCTGTATTAGAAAAAACTGGCTTATTGCTGCAACAGGATTCGAATGCAATTTAAAATTAATAGCCCTTGAGGTATCACTGCAAAGTCATCCTTATCTTAGTAACCGAGCTCCCAAGGAAGGTGGTGTCACTCCCAATAGATGCACCTTGCGGCATGAAATGCAAAGGCCAGGCATACCACAGCACATGGAGATTCTAGTGTGGGAGATGAGGATGTCTCTGCCCACCCCGGGAGCCTCAGGCTCTCAGGCGAGGGGTCCCCAGACACCGGATGTACTCTCAGTTGTGGAGGGGGAGGGAGAACTCGCAATCCCAGTTCCAAAGTCCTGCTTGATGCAGGTAGGTCTCCCAAGTCATGGGCGGAAGGTAGGAAGAGATTCAATCCCCAACAGCAGGCTCGCCTTCATGGTTGGACAGGGTGACTCGCGAGGCGATTGGGGGAGCGTCACGCTGCAGCCGGGAACATACGGTCTATCTAGCTCACTATCCCGGTTGAACAAGGTAAACTGGGGAGTAGAGCAAAGCACTGGTCGCTCCAGCCGGGGGTATATGCTGTATCTAGCTCACTACCCCCAGTTGAACAAGGTA
Organism: Neoceratodus forsteri; assembly: GCA_016271365.2. Classification (NCBI taxonomy): domain Eukaryota; kingdom Metazoa; phylum Chordata; order Ceratodontiformes; family Ceratodontidae; genus Neoceratodus; species Neoceratodus forsteri. The sequence goes on from JADMNL010000034.1 coordinate 85,052,836, forward strand.
AACTGGGGAGTAGAGCAGGGTACTGGTCGCTCCAGCCGGGGACATACATTGTATCTAGCTCACTACCCCCACTTGAACAAGGTAAACTGGGAAGCAGAGCAAGGCACTGGTCGCTGCAGCCGGGTTACATATGCTGTATCTGTCTCACTACCCCCCAGTTGAACAAGGTAAACTGGGGAGTAAAGCAAGGCACTGGTAGCTAGTTACCTACTGATCTGGACTAACTGATCCTGCTCCAATTCCTCTCCCTCAGCAGATTGAGGTAAACTGAGGCAGGGGGTGGATTACATAGGGCCCTAATATACAGTTTGCATAATAAACTAGATGCAGTCATAGTCTCAGGCACTGACTGGCAAAAAACAAAGCGCTGAGGATGTACATCAGGCTTCATAATTTTAATCATGCACCAACCTCTAGCCAGGCATACACAGGATAAATAACTTCCCCTTAGAATGCTGTCAACATTACTGTAAAAAAAAATAAACAAACAAGTCCATATTATAGTGCCATGGGTGATCTGCCCTTTCCTTTAAGGTAGCCGGCGTGGTTGCCAGAGCCATTTTGGGGGAGGATCCAGTGTATTGCGGTCTCCATCTTGTGAGAGGTATCCCCAGCCTGGTTTCTGGTGTGGTCCCCGTGAGATCTTGGCTGGTACTGTCACGCGATGCTAGGCATGAGGCAAGATGGTGGCCGTAAGACTAGTAGGGCTCCTCGTGGTCGAGAGACCCCATAGAGAGAAGTGGCCATGGACTGGACAAAAGGAGGGACTCAGAAATGAGTCACTACAAGGAGAGATGTTCCCTGTGTTGGCAGAGGTGAAAAAAAGGTGACTGTGAGTCACACTGCTCGGCTGCTAGGAGGTGCATAGTTCAGCAGGTAGGGGCTCTGGAGAAAGACTTTCTCCCCTGCATTTCTTTACTTGAATGGAGGCATTACAGTAGTGCATCTTAAGTCAACTGGTGGGATGGTCCTGTGGTGGTCGCAGTTGAGCAAGGTAAACCGCGACCCCCAGGATCAAAAGCACAATCGGGTGTGAAAAGGAATGTAGCACTCCTCTGTTAGAGTCACCTTCTCGGCTGAGTAAGATAAGCTGAGAGGGGGCTCAGAAGTTCCAACAGACATGACCCTGGGTGATGGCCTTCCTTCCCCTCCTCGGTTGAACAAGGTAAGCCGAGGGGGGTTTTAATGAGCAGCAGTTCAGTAGGTAGCTAAATTTAATTGTTCACAACACACTATGCTAAGCCCTGACGCCAAACGTAGACTAGACTGTACTAAGCATAGGTGTACTTGCACTACAAAGGTTAAACCTGCTGTATTCATGTTAGTTTGAGGGGCTGTAACCCCTACTAAGCAAAACATTTGTTGTTCTGAATTGTTACAAGTTAGCTTTCTGGGGCTAACGTCTACATTGTAGTAGATAAAAGGAGTTTTGTTCTTACCTTAGTTGGTTTGGCACAGAGCCAGAAAAAACGTGACCAGCCTGGGAAAATGCACAGAAAGAATTGGGGATTCTGGGAGCTACAAGGAAGGAGAAGGATCAAATTTCAAATTTGGGATTCCTTTTGTGCATTAGCCTATGAGAAGAGCGCTTATAACCCATGTGTTGAGACTCGGAGTGCTGTAAGAAGGTGCGATAGATAATATGTCTTCACTTGTGCCCCATTATTGCAACATTATGGCACTTGGACAGTGCTATGATTTCTATGCGCCGTGCATTCTGCAGAGAACTTTTGCCATATGGGTGTTTGCCCTGTTAGCCTCATTTAGAAACCTGCATGCAGTATACTCAGTAAAGCAGCAGTTTAAAGCTGCTGAGAAGTGACCCCCCTTTCTCGCACTTGCGAGGTGAAACCCCTTTTCCCTTGCGAGATATCCAAAGAGACCTCCATGTGGAGGTATTTGTTAAAGTATTGAGTTTGCCTCAGTAGAAGCTGTATTTTAAACCGAAACAAACACAGTTGTCTGTTTTCTTCAGGCCTAGGCATCCAAGCATAACACTGAATGATATGAAGTTCTCTCTGTAGTTAGTAACCCTGTGAAATGAATTCTAGAAAACATGGTTTTAATGTTTATGTTTTCTGCAGAATCTCCATAAGTGTTATAGTTGAATAAACATAAAGTAAGAATGATAATGGCCATACAAAAGCAACACAATGCTTCTAAGAGCTCTGTGTTTCCCTGTGCTGCAGCACGTTTGTAAATATAAAAAAGAAACTTCTGTACCTAAATGTGCAGAATTCTAGATAACTTTCAGCTTTTGGTTAAAAGAATGTATAAAATTCAAATGTTAGTTTATTTGTTACTTAAGAATGGAAGGTCTTACCGAGGTATAAGCAGGGGGAATCTTCTAGAAGGGGTTGTCTCCTTGCAGGGATCATTATGAATGGATTCTTAGGAGTCAGCCGGGCCTCTCTTCTCCATACTTATACCTTGGGTCATTCATGGGAGGAGCCATAGAGTGCATAACATTTTCTTTTTGTTAAGGACTGATTTCTTTTTGTGTATATTAGCATATACTGACTACAGACAGACCCAGGTCATTTTTAAAAGGTTTGTAAAATACCTTTATGTTGAATAAAGAAAGTTTAAGTTTAAAAGTGTTGTGGGTGGAGTTTGACATAGTCACATGTTGTTCCCTTGGGTTAAAAGGAGCTCCTAGCCCGGAACATGTCAGATTCATTTTGGGATCAACTCTGGGCTGATCTATTGGGGAGTCTGCGCCCTTTTTTTTCAGACTATGTACCTTCGATGTTCCCAGGTGGCTGATGCTGTTATTGCCTGTGTGAACAAAGGTTTATTTTTGTGCCTTTTGATTTAATTTCTTATTCATGTATGAAGTACAAGCTAATTTTGTTCTGTTTGTATCTCAATACGTATTTTTAGGCTTAGCTGCTTCTTTTAAGCCTTGCCTCTCTATAATTTGGTGTCACCGTCCATCTTTACATCCACACCTTCACAGTATCTTAAACACGCGATCTCATAACCTAAAATTAAAAGCATATACTAATAAAACTAATAAGCATAACAACTGGTTCACTCATAGAGTAACTTCTGCATGGAACACATTACCTATTAACGTTGTTCAGAGCGAAAGCATGGCTGTGTTTAAAAACAATCTTGCCCACCGTATGGGTCAAAAAAAGATATCTTTCATAAGTTAAGTGTTCCACCAGTACAGGTGGCGAGTTTCTTATGGACTTAAATGTCCCCTTAACTTGTAATATCATATGATCCTATGAACAATGTGAACAGTCTGCCTCTGGACCCCACAATTGCCAGCCAACTTTACACTGAGAAAAGTCTCAAACTTCAGAACAGAAACTGGTGTACTTTTCCCCTTTTAACCAGTGAAACACCAAAGCACAGGTACTTTCTTCAGGAAGCATAAAGTCAAATACACTCACAGTTAGAACAGTACAGGCAGCTTCAAATTGTTCTGGATCATATAGGAGATTGCCCATAGGATTCATTCTCTAGCAGACCTTTTCATCCCTCCAGGGTTGAAAATCAAGAGATCCTGCTGTAGACAACGGTTTCCATCACTTCTCTTGGCAGGTTGGTGACTTTCAGGACTAGGGTAAGAAAATAGGCTCTCCTCTCAGAGCCCACAGCAGCTCTCACTCCTCACACTGACTTACTACAGACTACTGCTGACGCACACTCACTCACTCCCAACTACCAGCTGACCCAAGATTCTAAAACTCCCCACTCAGAGCCAGCTACTGTGGCTTATGCTGCTGCAACAGTTCTAAATGACTTCATCTCTCTCATCTCGGATGAAGCAAAGAAAACAAGAGAGTGAGTAGGTGAAAACCCCATTAAACTAGTTAACTAGTTATTCACCAGCTGCCTTTCCCTACCTAGCACTGACACTGATGGGATTCTAGTAATCCCAGGGGACTAGGTGGTTACATATATATACATATATACATGTATACACATATAGCATTAGGGTTTCCCTAACACCCCACCCTCCCAAACCAGGCAGGAGAGCAGGTGTGGGGCTTGGCTTGGGCTTCTCAAGCCTAACACCTCATTTCCCAACTTTTGTCACTTTGGCCCTAACTGGAGCATTAATGAATTTTTTTGCAACTTTTTTCCTTACTTCTTGAGATTGTATAATAGTATCCTTATTCCTTTGGATCCTGTGCTCCCATCCCTCCATAGATGCATATATGTTTGTAGTTGTGGAAGCGCAGGGCCTTGCATTTCCACTTATGGGACAACAGTAACCACATTGTTGGCATAGCCATCTTATTACCCCATCTCATGTACCCAGTATGGAAAATTTTCAAATCCTCGCCAAAATGTAATTCTGTGCAACTGCAATGCCATTCCACGCCACAGGTGCGAAAACACATTTTGGGCAGGATTTGAAAAATGACAGCTGTGACATACATGAAGTGGGGAAATAAGAAGTCGATGTTAAAAATCGGGTCAAAATATTTAAAATTTCCGAGGTTATGAGTGGGCGTAGCAAAATTGCAATGAATGGTCATAACGGTGGTATTTTGTTTCATATTTTGACCCCACATTTTGAACGTAGTCTTCTTATGACCCCACCTCATCAACTCTGTAGTTGAAAATGTTAAAATCCATGCCAAAACACCATTCTGTGCCACAGGTGTGAAAACACATTTCGGACAGGATGTGAAAAATGACAGTTGTACTGTTCATGAGGTGATGTGAAAAAAATGGCTATGTTGAAAATCTGGAGTCATAATATTGAAAATTACCAAAGTTATGTGCTTGTGTAGAAAATTTCAACGAATGCTATAATTACCGCCCATTTTAGATTTTTTCAATTAACATGGCTTTTTGGACCCACCTCATGAACGCCTGGTGGTGAAATTTCATTATTCAGTCCAAAAAGGTGATTTCACACAGCACTTTCCAGGCTCAGTTAATGAAATGACAGTGTCTGCATTCATGAGGTGGGGTCCCAAAAAGGCCATGTTGAAAATCTGGTGAAAAAAGTACCTAACAATGGCAAAGTTATGAACATACGTTTAAAATGCTTTTGAAATACATTATATGGCACTTACATTGATTCCTCAGTTCACAATTCAGCTTTGAAGAGTGCAGACATGTCTTGGTCCACAGAAGATGACAGCGTATGACCTCCGGTGGTAAATATATGGTATGGGGGGTGGTGGGTGCTCAGTGGGAGGGTCGGGATGGCGGGGATGATAAGGGACCTTTTTCTTTTTTCATGTTTAAAAAAAAAAAAGACAGCCGGCCCAGTGGCACTGAGGGCTGAGGCACTGGATGCCTTATCTCATGGCATGCCGGTGACCCGGGTTCGGGAATGAGCTCGGGTCATCGGAGGTCAGCAGCAGGGGGGAAGGCGGAGCTGGATTGAGCTGTCATCAGGCAGATTCTCCTCTCCGGGGAGGGATGCGGCACCCCTCGGCTGATGGTGACCCCTAGTGGAGGCTAGGAGTGGCATGGGCTTAGAGGGGGGGGCGTTAGGCCATGGGGTGGGGGAAAGGAGTCGTAAACGGGGTCATTGGGTGCATGCGCACCTCCACGCACATGCGCTCCTACTCCTGGGGCTCCTGGGTGATAACTGGAGGCAGAAAACACCAGTGGCAGCAGGATGATGACCGACTCCCAGCAGGCTCCACTTCCGGGCTGGGTATAAGGTAGGCGCCGGCTATTCCGGGGGACAGAGCTGGGGGGGGGTCGGTCGGAATGGGTCAGCCGACCGGAAGAGCAGAAACAGAAATAATTTAAAAAAATAAAAGACGCTGGGGTACTGTTTCCTTTTTACACCACTTTCCCTATGATCTCAAGTCATGCACTTAGCTCAAGTATCTTTGAAAACTGTGTGTGCCTTACTCACGGAGAGGGCTGTAGTTCAGGGTCCTGAGTTGTGCCAAAGTCTTGTAGATGAGAAGGTCTAATGGGTTCCTTGGTGCCAGAAGAGCCAGGGGAAGGCAGAAGCACAACAGCCACCACAACTGATGCCCAGGAAATTGCCGACTTCAATTTTTCAGGAGAAGGAAGTTCTGCAACATGGGTTGCAAGCTCTGAAAATCTTTGCCTTTAGGAACAAATGCTTGATTTACAGGTTCCGATGCCATGCTATCCATAAAGTAAAAAAGCCACTCAGCTGTTGCCGGCTGACTTTATGCAAACGAAAGCACTGAAGCGCTCTCTCATTGGAGCATTTCAGTCCTTTCAAGTACACGGAGTTTACTCACATGAAACTGTGATTAACGTCACATTCTGCATGCGTGGTCATTGGTCTGTCAGGGACAAGCCCAATGTAGATTGCTCTATATTGGGCTAGCCCGTGACACACCTCTGAAATGCCGTTCTCTGAAACAAAATGTTTCTTGTGCATGCACAAGGAAACATAATGAAGACAGTAATTGTGCAAAGAAAAAAATTAAGTATATATCAGTGTAACAGTCAAAAATATAACTGCAGAGCCAACCCCATGGCACTGAGGGTTGAAGCGCTGGATGCCACACCTCAGGCCATGCCGGTGACCTGGTTTTGGAAATGGACTCAGGTCGCTCGGGGGTCGGCAGGGGTGAGGAAGGGTTGAACATCCATAGACAGCTCTCATTCCTCAGGGAGGGGGGACAGTGCAACACTCTGTAGACTAACACCCAGCAGTGGCTGGGTGTTGGGCACAGGTGCATTGCCCAGCAGAGGGGAGGACTCACACCCAGGGTGTATGGCTGCTTCCATGGAGGTGGGGGACAGCCACCCCACCCATTGCACAGTGTGTGGATCCAGGGTCAAAAACAGAAAATGCCAGGCACTGACAGGTCCACGATGACCCAACACATTCTCCCACAAGTTGCCACCCCTGACATTTGCATTTGTGCTCTGGGGAGGGGAAGGTCAGTGCTCCTCTCTTTGGCCCTGCCATGAGGGAATTAGAAGGTCCAGCTATGCAGAGGTTTGGCAGGTAAGGAGAACAAGCACCTCAGAGGGAGGGCTAGAGCCACCCATCGGCTCCGCGGAGGAGCAAAAAATTGCTAATAAAAAAAAAAATATATATATAACTGCAGGCATATTTTATTTTGGTGGTTAGATCACATGTCTGTAGTTTTGTGAGAAAACAAAATGGGTGACAGATTGAGATTAACATTCTGAAGGCTGGCACAAGGATTTATTTTAGGTGATGTGTACAGTTGTTGACAGGACTTGTTTTTTATCCATTGGTTGTGCTCTCCCACTGCATGGGTACTAGCCAATCAAGATGTAGCAATTTCCGTGCCCCATCTGATAACAGCTGATACCACATGATCTGTCTGCTCTGCTCTGCTCATACAGGGTTTATAAATATGTAGTTTTATATTTGTTTAGGTTTCAGTGTATTTTAAAAGCACAAATTAAAAAAAGTTGTATTTTTGTATTAGTCTTCTCAACTGTATTCTACCTGATATTATGTTTCTTAATGTATCTTAAACTAATGTTCAACATTTTCCTAAACAAACTCCCAGGCTGCTGCCCCAGTCATATGCTCCTGTATGCTGATGATGCAATCATTGTCACCAGCAATCCTCACCCCGAACACCTACAAGTGGACCTCCAACTTGTTTTTTCCTCCGCTGAAGCTTGGTTTTAGGAACACAGACTAGTACTCAACTGTAAAAAAAAACAAAGACCATGATCTACTCTAGCTCCTTTAGTAAGCATGTCTTCCCCCTGTCTGTCAAGAATGACAGTGGCGACACACTGGATCTCGCACTGCATTTTTAAGCACCTGGGTATCACAATTGACTCCACCCTGTCCAACGCCCAGCACATTGACAATACCACAAAGGCCATCAATTCCAGAATTGGGATACTCTGCCATCACAAACACAGCCTAACAAATGAAGCCCTGAACCTGGCCATCAATAGTTCAATTGTCTCCCTCATCGATTATGTCCTGGCCATATACGGGTCAGCAATGGACACTGCCCTCTGCTGCATTTCTTTGGCACTAAATAAGGCCATCTCCTTACAAGTGCTGCAAGACTGACACACACCTGTGTACTCTATGCTCGGGCAGGTTGGCACTAACTGAAGAACAGACTTAAATACCAAACCTGCCTACTTGCCAAAAAAGCCTCACTAAATCTGCTGCCACCAGGAGTTCAGAACCTGCTCACATGGCATGTGAGTGATAGGCTGACCAGAAGCTCCAACAGTAAATCTTTAGCTAACCTAGATGCCACACTGCATTGGCACAATGTGCACTCTCCTATCGTGCAACCCACTAGATCAATGGTCTACCACCTGCAATCTCTGGAATAGCAACTATTGGCACCTTCAGGTGTAAGCTTCATCAGTACATCATTGCCGAGGACAGCTGTGACTGCCTCATCTAACTTTTGGTGCATACAAGCAAAGTCTTCGTCAGCACCTCATTAACAAGGACACCTGTGACTGCATCCACTTACCCCCCTCCCATAGTAATCACTTGCTGCACTTAGATGCACCGCTTGACCCAGGGGGCAGCTCCCAACCTCAGCACTTCACTGATTCCCACCCTGCCCCACCTACCCCCCCACATCTCCTGGCACACATCTCCCTCCCCCTCTACCTCCATTCCTCCACTATGTCACCTTTGTCTGTTACCTTCTCTGTGTCTCTCTCCTCCAAGGTGTTTGAGCTCATGAACGCAGGTGTACATTGTACAATGCCTCAGCAGTATCTACTTGTGTGAACCTTTCTGTAACTTACTGTACCATCTCTGTAAATGTATAAATTGTTGTTCTCTGCTATTTTCTGTTCAACTGACGTGGAACCTGCAAAAGAGCATCCACTCACAGATGTTATCCAAGAACTCAATAAGTAAAAATAAATAAAAAAATTAAAATAAATAAAACATCTGATTTTTCCTATGTTATTCAATTTTGTCATCCAAATGCTGATTGATTGATAGCATTTTATTTTTATACAGGATACAAATTGTTAGGATTTTACCTCTGTTTTCAGCAATGTCCTGTACAGTTTATTTTGTTTATTTGTTCATTTGAGTCTAGGATTACAAGTACCTTTGAGCCGGGGCTCTTTTACAAAGGTTCCACATCAGTGAGTACAGGCATATAGTTTCAATTACAGTATGGTACAATCAGTAACACTGAGGGTCATAACATGTTATTACAAGGTTACTACATTAAACACAAGGAAGCGTACACAAACAAGGGAGGAAGAGAAATGAAAGGTGGGGAAAGGAGAGGGCAAGGGGTGGGTGAGACTGGTGCGGGGGTATGGCAGCCTAGGGGGCTTTGTCAAGGATGGACAGGGGTAAGTGCATCAGATGGGCAGTGGTGAAGGCAAGTGATAGGTGGAGGGGGTAACAACAGGCAGCAGAAACAATGAGCAGCAAGGTGGGAGCACTGATTAGTCATGGCAGTCACAAGAGCTAGAGGCAAGAAAAGCAAGGCGGAGCTTGGACTTGAAGGCGCCCAGCATGGGTGAGGCAGAGATGTCACTACTGAGACTATTTAGCCAGCTGGGTGCCCTATATGCAAAGGACCTTTGGCCTTGGGTTGTGCGATAGCGGGAGATTTGCAGGAGTTGAGGTTTAGACCTCCTGGTGTTGCAGTTGTTGTTTCTGGGTTTAAGGAGACATCAGACTCCAGGAGGAGCACTGCCCACCATTATTTTCTTAGCTGTGATGCAGGTTAGATATTTTATTCGGCTGTTGAGTTGTAACCACCCAGTTAGAGAGTAGAGGCCGCAGGTATGGGTGAGATGGTGGGATCCGGTGACGAGTCGACAGGCTTTACTGAGGGAGGTAGAAACTCGTTTGAGAGAGAAGGCAGTGGCGGAGCCATAAATGATGAGTCCATAGTCAATAATGATAACAATGGAGCTCTGGATGGTGACTGACAATGCTTCAGGGGTTAGATGTTTCCTGTGACGGAACAGTAGGACCAGCCTGATGTTAGCAGCTTTTGACACAGTATTAATGTGGGCAGCATAGGAGAGGTGGGAGTCAAGGGTGATGGCAAGGTATTTGAAGGTTTGGACTTGTTCAAGAGTGACTCCTTGCTTGGTTTTGATGGAGAGGTGATGCTGCTTATTTTTGTTGTGAGAGCTGCTGAAAAACATGGTCTTTGTTTTTTCCTGCTTTAGGATCAGTTTGTGCTTTAAGAACCAGTTTTCGACTGATGTGAAGCCACGCTGGAGGTTTTTTTTGCAGTTGTTTTGGATCATGTGGGAGGCTAGGATTACAGCATCATCTATGTAGAGTATGATTTGCTCTGGGCAGAAATCTGGTAGTGAGTTCAGGAACAGGCTAAAGAGGAGGGGACCCAAAATAGAGCCCTGGGGGACACCAGAGTGGACCAGTCTGGCATCTGAGACAGTGTCAGCAATTTTCACTCATTGAGACCGGTTGTCTAGGTAGCTTTTGAACCAGTTTACAGAGTTGGGTGAGAGCCCCACTTTCCGGAGCTGGACAAGCAGGAGGCCGTGGTGGACGGTATCAAAGGCCTTTGTTAAATCGATGAAGGTAGAACCAGTTTGCTGCCCGTTATCCAATGAGTGGTGGATGGCACTGGTGAATTCAAGTAGTGCCGTGGAGGTGCTATGCTTCTTTCTAAAACTGTGTTGCTGCCTGCATAGGATGTTGTGCTTGTCTAGGAAGTCAGTCAGCTGGTCAGTTACAATACGTTCCAGTGCCTTTGAGAGGGGAGGTAGGATGGAGATTGGATGGAAATTCTCATGGGCAGTTTTGACACCACTTTTGTGTATAGGGGTTACAGTGGCAGATTTCCATTTGTCAGGGAACTTGCTGAGGCTGAGGGAGAGGTTAAAAATCCTGGTCAATGGCCTGAGTACTTCTTCAAGGGTGAGGGATAGAAGTTTGAGGTCGAGTGAGTCATTGCTGGTTCTGGACTTGCTAATGGCTTTGGTAACATAATTTCAAACCTGGTACATCTTGACCGATTTAAAGTGGAAGGGGGGTGACTAGTAGGAGCAGAAGAACATGGGGACATAGAAGCATCCACTTCTTTGAAAAAATCAGGGGGAAGTACAGTACTAAGGTCAGTAAAGGCAGTATTGAAGGTGTCCGCAATGATTTTCGGGTCAAGTGTAATATCTCCATTTAAGCTGAGCACCGATGGGGTGGATTTTGACTGCTTCCCAGTGACTTATTTTATGTTGTTCCAGAAGTCTCTTCCATTGCTCCAGGAGTTAGTAAGAACGTTCTTGAAATAGGCTGATTTCATTAGCCGAATAGATTTGGTGCAGTCATTCCATGCACGTTTGTAGTTTGTGATATTAGTTTGCTTCCCAGTGGTTCTAGCGAGCTCCCATAGGTGGTCCTTTGCCTTTAGCTGCCTTAGGAGGTCTCCTGAGAGCCAAGGGTTACAGAGGGCTTTTACTTTTTGCCTTTTAAGTGGGGCAAATTTGTTGCAGGCCTTGTTAAAGATTTTGATGAAGTGGTCTAGGGCAGTGTTCACATTAGTTGCTATGAAGATTGGTGACCAGTCCTGTTGGAGGAGATGAGATTTGAGATGAATTAATTGGCCACGGAGTAGAACTCTACTGGTGACATAAATCAAATCAGTACATAAATCAAACATATATTGTTACACATACATTGTTACTACAGTTTGTTACTACGCAGTACCACCTACATAGTGAATCTGACTGCAACTCACAAGAAACATTTACAATTAAAGTGCAGATATCTCTTCAGAAGCAATTTAAGAGTGGCATGTATGTTCACAGACTTTAAATTGCTGGGCATATTTATTGTGTATCTCTCGTCTATGTAATATGTTGTATCTGTCTTGTATTCATGATTGTATTTGCTGTATATCCCCTATCTCCCCCCTCTCCCCATTGCATCTGGAAATGTGCATTTACTGCTCAGTACGCTTTTCCTGGTGAAACGTTTAAATAAATAAATAAATAAATAAAAATGTATTTATAATAACTGGTCAGCAATTGTTTTCATTGTCTGACCGAGTTATAATTTCCCATTATAACCCACAGGTTATAACGAGTAGCTCACGCCGAGTCACTCAAAGAAAGCTGCACCCTAATTGGCTCTGCATTGCCTACAGGGCGGACTAAACAGTTTCAAAAACACGGCTGTGCCTCGTTCGCATAGCGAGGAACTCGTAGACCAAGAGTACTCGTCATTTTTTTTTTTAACAATTTACTACTTCCATTCTCTAAATATGAAAAAGAAACCTCCAACAAAAAATCCATCTGGTTGATCCTGCTGTTCAGAACCTCCACTGGACTACAGCCAACAGGAACAGCTCCAATGTGCCTCAGGCACTCAGGTAAATGATCGAACTCTGAAACCTAAAGAGGACTTTGTTACACGATAACTTAGCAGCTCTTTTCAGATTCGTAATCAAGACCCTATTGCCAAGGTACACACCTCTGAGCATAGAGGCAATTTTAGGAGAAAATCTAGCTCTCAAAATCCTGATATGGAAAGCCATAAAGGAAACACACGTGATACATCTGATGTCACTGGTGCCACAGGCACCCTTACTGGTCTCTTTGGTATTACAATGTCTATTTGGAATAAAGCGGACATTGCTACTATCAAACCACACTCACAGAAGTTTGAAGCTGGTATGATCAATGACATCATACCCCCATTATTGCATGGTGTGGTTGGCCTCAGTCAGGAAGAAAGATATACTGTATATAATATGCATGACATTGCTAAGGCATTTACGGACTCTAAAGAAAAGATTAATGCCCTTATTGCACAGAACAATAAGGAAGCAGATAAGCAATATATTGCCCATGAAATATTATGCTCTGCCTATGGGTCATACATTATCAGTACCATCAACAACCTCTTCCCTGATCTGGAATCTGGAAGAATCCCTGATATCATACATGATGGACGTATCTCTAAATGGTACTGCTCCCACTGCAAATCCCCTAACTGAGTTGTCATGTGTATGTTACAATCTGTTTCTATTCCTATTTCTATTGCTAGGAATTTGGGATTTGTGACCGGCACCCTAATACTGGTCCTTGCTTTACTTCTAAGAAATGTTCCATTAAGCGTACTGTGTTTATGGCTTTTACTGTTTCTTTACCATGTTTTGATCCTAATACAGCTATATTTGATAAACTATCATCCGTACACTCCATTGGGCACCATGATGAGGACATCTACAGAGAACACCTCGACTTGCCACCTCTTCTGGTTTATCATCCTCTTCTGGATGCATGGGTCTTCCTGCATACGGACTGTTTTGCTAAGAAAGAGTATATTTATTTGTGTCTGTGTGACGTATTTGATGTTATTAAACCTGTATGTGAATATTCCCCAGACAGTATCGATTGGTCCTTTACCATGGACAATGACATCACCACCAATGGCACAGAATACCAGGACTCAACATCTGCTCCAGACGCTTCTCGATTGTACCAGTCTTACCGGAAGGAGTTTCATCACCTGTCAACACAGATTTCCAACCAGACTTACACTTGTCCAGTACAACTACAAAAATGGAGACTGCCTACTGTGAAAATGAAATATAATTCGGATGGTGAATTTTGTGTGGTAACTAATTTTAAGCAATTTACTTATGGAGCTAAGTCATGTGTTATTACTGATCCCAACTTTTGCTTTGTCCCTCACCAGACAACCATTATTGGGCATACAGTTATTACCCTTGTTCCCCTTGTGGAACCTGATATCATTGATGGTAACCTTGGTTATCTTCTTACTCTTTCAGAGTATTTACCTTGCTTTAATGTACACATTGATCCTCTGACTTTAACACTGAAGTCCCTTTTAGACAGGAAAGATACACACCTCATCCACATCAGCAATAATATGAGCAAAGCCAATGAAGCAATATATGATCTAATTAATGATGGTGATTTTAATAGTGCACTTACTAATACTTGGTTAGAGATTACCTTTAAAGGTTTTGTCGTTATACAAGCATTTTTGATCTTTTTCCTTATCATTATGCTTTGCTGCCTCTGGCGTACACTACGCCTACACCGTGAGCAGCTCGAGTTCCTTTACAAGGCTCGTGCGTCAGGTCTGTAAATGACACCTGCTCTCTCTACTTCCCTACTTTTGTTTGTGTTGCCCCTTCTGAGGCAACATGGGGGGAATGTTACACGAGGTCCCTGCACCCTAATTGATACCCCAGAGGTACACCGCAGACAGCTAGCATTTATATATATGTTATACTAACATATAGGGCTAAGGGCATCTACCGTACAAGAGTAGATGTCAGGATATGTATGCACATGATTGCTATATGCTTTACTTTCTAGTATACACATGTATTTCCTGCTTACAAGATGCTAGGACACATGTGTCCTTCTAGAATTATGATATATGAGTCAGCATTGTCTTCTTCTGATGATTTGTATTACTACATGGTTATGTGCAAACTGTACTTCCTTTGTTTCACAAAGTGATGACTATAACAATATTGTATAATGTTATCTCGGACTGAGGAACCACCTCTGATTTAGCCAACAGCGCTCACCTCTGTAACTAAAAATGTTTCTGTCTTACAGTAACCGTGGTAATTATCGTAGGTATATAATGTAAGACATTATGGGCCAGATATTCAAAACTTTGCCCAGGGGCAAAATTAGCACTGCTCAGCGGGCAAACTTAGCCCGGAGCACACAGCAAGCTATATTCAAAAAGAATAGCCCAGGGCAAACAGCTTCCGAATATAGCATGGTAATGAGGCCATGCAAACTGGGCTGGGAGTGCAGGGCAAACATAGTCCTGGAATAAGACAGCACTGAATAAAGCAACCAGGAAGTGCAACCCACAACAACAACACAGTGCACAGCAACGTGAGGGCAGGTACAGACGAACTACGTGGCCAATGTGTGTGCCAGCAAATGCATGGACTCAGTAGAGCTGCAGGAAGCAGCAGATGTGAAAGAACAGTGATCAAAACTGTATAATATTCCCTGTATCGTTAGCACCCCATTAGCGCGAAGCTAAGCAGTTAGCCCAGTGCAAACACGTTTGCCCGGAGCTAAAATGTGCCATATTCAAAAGTGCCATGCAAATGAGCCTACTTAGGCAGTCTCTGGGCAAACAACCAGATTAGTATCTCATTATACCCTGATTTGCATGCAGTTTGCCCAGCATTACTGCAGGGTCCCACAGAGCCACCTGTAGGTCAGTCTGGAAGTACAGGGGCTGACCAGGTCCAGCCGCAGCTCCACCTGTAGGTCAGTCTGGCAGTGCACGGTGATAGCTGCAGGCTACATGTAAACAGTACAGCATAGCATAGCATATTGTACCCCAGGGGACAAGACAGCATAGGCACAGGTGGTGGTGGTGCTGCATGCAACTGTCACGCTGTAGGGCATGCTACAATGCACAGCAGAAACTACAGTAGCAAGGGGGGCCAGTAGTGTGTGGACACAGCAATGCCTATGGTGTGCAGGGCAGTGATGACTGCACTATACACAGTGAGAGGCCCAACCTGCGGATGTTTGCTGACACTGGACATTACTGTTACGCTGTTGTGTGACCCACAGATGCTGCACCTGTGGCATGGATGCTCACAGTGACATGTACATTCCTGGCTTTGTGTGCTATAGCAGTTGTACAGCTGTGCGGTATGTGGCCGGGGGGGCATATATTATCTGAAAGGCACACTGGTGTCGGGGTATTCCCAATACTAGCCCATGTGCACTGCATGATGTGTCCCAGCCTTGTGGCCACACCTGGTCTGTAGCACAGCCTCGCCACCCATACATGTTCCCCTCAACATCCTCCATGCCCACAGTGCTGCATGTGTGTGCTGGCATCTGTTGGTGTCCACAGCAGTGTGGTCTGCAGGTGTGTGCTGTACGGCCACACTGCCGTGCTGTCCACTGGTGGCAGGGTCACCACCTACTGCCTGGCATGGCTGGGACTGGTGTCAGATGATGGCATCATTGTGATGCCATCAGTTAGCAGCATGCTTCCTCTATGTTTGGCTTTATCTAGGTGTCATATTTATTTGTTAGGGTTGCGCAAAACCCGCACGAAACCCGCGCAAACACCGCGCAAAGCCATAATGTTTCGCGCAAAGCTGATTGCCCAGGGTTAAGACAAGTTTTTCCTGGGCGGTAATGTACACTGCGCTAAGTGTCGCGCTAAGTCACGCAAAACCACTTAGTGCAGCACTAGTCGCTGAATATAGCATTGCGCCTGTATTCATGTCAGTTTGCCCCTTGCATACATTATAATTTTGTCCGGCGCTAATGCAGTTTGCCCGCACTATTTGGCCTTTTGAATATAGCAGACCTGCGCTAATCCCACGCTAAACCTGCACAAACGTTTTTTGCCCGGCGCAAAGTTTTGAATATCTGGCCCTCTGTCTTTTACCTTGGAGACCCCTGAGATTTCTACACTCTTCAAGGTATAGAGAATGCATAGCATTGGCTCCCAGTTCCTAATGGTAAGAACTGCTTAGGGCAACTGTGATTTTCCTTTTGGTAGTAATAAACAAGCTTTATTACTCTTGTGCAACATGTCTGTGATTCCTTGCATTCCCATTATTGCCAAGAACCTGAGAGTGAGGTTTAGACCTCCTGACAGTTGCCACAGGTTAATTCATTTAGGAAAAAAATTGCTGCCAGCAATAAAAAAAGATGGGGAAGTGTGCTTAAATTTGAAATTAATACTTGCCTTCAGTGTGGGATGCTTTAATAAACCCCTCGGGCTTTGCCCTCGGGGTATATGTAGCATCTCACACCTTGGGCAACCATTAATTTCTCATTAAGCACACTTCTCCATCCATTATTGTACATATAATGACATCTACATGTAACCCCTAGATGGCGCTATCCCAGGGGCTACTACCCCTGCCTGATTTGCCACTAACAGGTTGAGGGGCCTGGATCCAATGGCGGGTGCCTCCACCCAGAGGTCAGGGTTTGCAATAGTTAAACTAACTTGGTCACAGCCCTCTGGGACACTGCAACCCCTTCTTCCCACTAGTGGCCACACAATATATCAGAATTACCTTCACAGTATACACTTACCCCCAGGTCTGGTTCCGCACTGGGACCTCCTGTGAAATGAGATACAGTGCAACAATCACAGTACAGTACTTTAACATAGACAAATACCTCAGGCAGTATAACTTTGCTGAAACAAGCAGCTCTGATTTATTTAGGGGATATAACAAGGACAGGGGAAATCAGGTTAATTAGCTTATCACTCTAATAATTCATTTATGGCTCTGTGCACAGGCCTATCCCTATCAGTTACTGTCCCTGGGTACCCAAGCCCTAGTGGCTAGTCCAAACCGTGGCAGCTGGTAGGGGCCCTTTCACACAGAGAAAGGAGAATTAAACAGTCAGCAGTACAGTAATTCCATTTGGATTTAATGTGGCAATTCAACAGGGAGCGACTCTGAATTAGTACTCACGACCTCCAAATAAGATAGGGTCCTTCAATGTCAGCAGGGCTCACTTGAGGTACACAAACCTCTTCACACATCCATATACAAGAAAGCACTACACCAGGCAGGCTGCATCTGTATCCCGATCGCAATTACTGCACAATACCGGGAGAACACACAGCAGATTCAGTTCCTGACAGACCGAGTGTAATTCAACAATTTCTCCAGTCTTC
The DNA here is from genome assembly GCA_016271365.2 of Neoceratodus forsteri. Taxonomy (NCBI): domain Eukaryota; kingdom Metazoa; phylum Chordata; order Ceratodontiformes; family Ceratodontidae; genus Neoceratodus; species Neoceratodus forsteri. The sequence goes on from JADMNL010000034.1 coordinate 85,070,405, forward strand.
TACAGGGTGAGCCTGGTTTCTACTCTTCAGAGATCCTTTGATTCTTTTCACAGGACGGATTCAGTCCTAACAAGCTGTTACACAAGCTGCAGACCGGAACTCTGGGCCTCATACACTGTTTTTGACTAAACTGCACACTGAAAAAGCACAGGGCTCCTTCCTTCTTCACTGCCAAAGCTCAACTGAACTCCAACCGACAAAACGGGCATTTCCTTTGAGTTCCTCCCAGTTCTTGACTGGATTGGCTGTCACCACAATAGACTGCTGCTGTTGGTCCAAAAAGGCACTGAAGTCTAAACTACATCTCCCAGAGTCACTGCCCATACAATCCTCTTGTGGCTGGCTCAGATTATGAGTCCAAGTTCTGATTCGTCCAAGGCACCATTTTAGAGCTAGCTACCCCACACTGATTGGTCCAGTTCAGCAGTTCAAAACTAGAATGGGGAACTAGCAGACACAGTTCTGACTGCAAAGAAAGCAGGTTAGACAAACTGCAATTTCATTATTACTCTAAATAATTTCTGGCAAACAGTTACATCTTTCAGACAGGTTCCCTTTGCACTCCTAGTGACTGCAAAATGAAGTGAATTGGCAGCAGCTCGAGTGGTACTCAGAGAAGCACACAGTCCCCCATAAATCTAATTATGTCTGCAAGCAGACAGCTCTTAAAGAGACAGTACCAGAGGCTCTAAAACACTCACTGATAAATGGCTTAAATGCCAAACACCATTCAGGCTTGGAGCATTCAAGCAAGCTCCTAGAAGTCTTTTGGGAACCCCATTTGTAGGGGGTTACACCTTCCTGGTTTGGGAAAGCTTATCGCGCAACAAGGCACTCTATAAGTTTCTACTGCAACCATATACATTTGCATTAGGCTCGTCATGTATCATCAGTCAATATATCATTTTACCAAGAACACATTTCTGAAACATTGCAGTCATTCCTCTTTACACAGTATTACATACACATTGTACCATAACTCAAGTTATTACCTCTTGTACATGAAACCTGAAGAGAGGGGACCTTCCATCAGTTACCTTGGGGCTGGATGGGGCAAGGACACCATACTTAGAGGGCAACACAAGTAACTTGGAGTTAGCACTGATGCCAGTTTGGGCAAGGAGCTCGGGACATACACTCCTTTATGGACAACATTGAGAGGCAAGTCCACAGGCCTCCCAAGTGAATCATAACTGAGGTGCACCACAGGCTTTACAGCTCGACCAGTCTTTCTAGGGGAACTGTTATAGTCTCTGCACTCTGAGCCTCATTTTCAGCATTGTCCTCACTTGTCAGGAGTCTCCATGGGGGTAGAGAGGCTAGAACTTGGGGCACTTTCAGCTCCAGGAGTTACAGTTTCTGAGTCCACAACATTTGGCTCGTGATGGAGAGTCTGGACACTGGCAGTGGACTGTCAGGCACTCAAAATACTCTTCTTGTTCGGTGTATCACCAGTCTGCCCCAATCTATCATTTTCCTCACTGAAAGCTCAAACAGTTCAACCATGCACAATGATTCCATTTCATCTGATCTGATGCTTTGCACTTCACTTTCTGGGAGCATTGGCTCCAGGATGAAGCTGGGGCTTAGACAGTCCAGAAGGCCCAGCTTTGTCTCCAGTATTGACTAGGGATTGCCCGAACAATTGACTCAGTTCGTAAGAAGGATAGTATTCAAAGTCACTCTCACTTTCTTCCGATATGGACTGACAGTCATGCTCAACTGGGACTTGTGGAGGGAACACTTTAACTTTGCTTCTGTAGGCAGACTTTCTTGATCTTTTCTTAGCAGCAGCTCTAGTCACTGGTCCAGAGGGGCATCTTCTAGGGGCTCAGACTCAATTAAGATTTGTCCAATGGGCAGTAAATGATTTCTATGCATTGTTTTTACATCTTTGAATTATTCTCAGGCCTTACTTTGTACACTGGCAGATCATCTAGTTTGCCCACTACAATGTGAGGGAGATGGTGCCATCTGTCAGCAATCTTGTGCTTGCCATGCAGTCCCAGATTTCTTAGCAATACCCGATCTCCCTCCTGGAGTTCCTGTGCTTTCACCTTTTATCATACCTTTCTTTGTTGGCCAGATTTCTTTTTGGCAGCCATGGTTTGAGCCAGTTGGTACGCATGAGTTAGCTGGGCCTTTAACTTCCGACATACTGTAAATAGTTGTCAGCTTGAACCCCATCAGAGAGACCCCAAACACACATCTACTGGTAGTCGAGCTTCTCTTCCAAACATCAGGCGGTAGGGGAGAATCCAGTGGCATCACTTTTTGGTGCAGTTATAAGCATGTACCAGGGTGCTAATTTGTTGGCTCCATCTAGGCTTGTCCTTTGGGTGCAGGGTGCCTAGCATGTCTAGCAAAGTGCGTTGAAACGCTCAGGCTGTGGGTCCCCTGGGGTGGTAAGGAGTGGTTCTGGACTTTCGGACTCCCACAGAGAAAGCATCTCTTTGATCAGACGACTTCAAAGTCTCCCCTTGATCAGAATGGATTCTTTGTGGAGCCCCATAGTGAACAAAAAGTTTTCTACAAGTACTTTGGCCACAGTGGATGCTTTCTGGTCTTTGTGGGGAAACTTGGGCATATCTCGTGAAATGGTCAGTGACCACCAGCACATTACTGATATTTCTTTGATCTGACTCCAAACTCAGAAAATCAATACAGACCAGCTCCATGGGTGCACTGGTGGTGATGTTAACAAGGGGGCAGCCTCTGGGGCAAAGCTTTCTCTGTAAGCAGCGACTACAAGTTCAATGTGTTGCTCCACATCAGCCCCCATCTTAGGCCAATAGAATCTGGATCTCACCAAGTCAAGTGTTCTGTCTATACCAAGGTGCCCCATGTGGTTGTGCAAGGACCTCAGTACTGAGTCTCAAAGGCAGTGGGCAGCACTAGTTGTTGTTTGTCTACTTGTCCCCTCTGTCTACTGTTTCTCTGTATAACAGTTTATTGATCAGTTTCAACTTAGGACCTTCTTTGTATAACAGTGCAGTTCTCAAATCAGTGGAGCGTAATTTGGACACATCTTTTCCTGCATAGAGGGCTTCTAAAGCTCCTTTGATCATGGGATCGCGGATTGAGCCCGGCCAACTGTCATTGTCCAGCTGAGGCAGTGCACCAATGTCTATTGCAGAAAAGTGGCAATAAGCAGCAGGTATGCAATTCTCAGAGGCTCCTGCCAATCCACCATGCAGTCCACTGCGTCCGTGGACATTTGTTCCTCCCTGTCAAACTTCCGCAGAGTGCCCGAATGTCAGGTTCTGCCAATCGGACCCAATCATTCTGGGGAACAGGCCTCCGGAGAGAGCATCAGCATCTATGTGGTTCAGACCTGCTCGGTATTCGAGAGCATAGTCATATGTAGATAATGCAGAAAGCCACCTATGGCCAGTGGCATCCAACTTAGCTGAGGTCTGCACATAGGTCAAAGGATTATTGTCAGTTTTACTAGTATTTTAGCCCCATACAAGTACTCATGGAATTGGTCAACAATAGCCCACTTCAAAGCTAGGAACTCTAACTTATGTACAGGATAGTTCTTTTCGGATGGGGTCAGGCTCACTGGCAAAGGCCACTGGTCTCAGGCCATTCTCGTGTTCTTGGTACAACACAGCCCCCAACCCTTGTAAGCTAGCATCAGTGTGCAGGACATAAGGTTTTCTTGGATCGGCATAGGCCAGCACTGGAGCATGGGTAGTTGATATATGATCTCATGAAAAGCAGTCTCACAATCAGGAGTCCAGCTGGTCCCAAATATCACTCGGATGAAAATACACTCTTTCAGTCTTGAGGGACGCTGACTTTGGTATTTTTGTGGGTTGGGGATACCCTTGAGTAAGGTTAAGTAAAGGGCGGATCACTCTGAATAGTCCTTGATGAAGCTCCGATAATAACCACAGAATCCCAGGAATCTTTGCAGTTCTTTAGATTTTGGGCTGTGGCCAGGTGGTCAAGGCCTCAACTTTACTTGGGTCGGTCTCTATTCCTCGGTGGATACTATGTGTCCCACATACTTTACTGATGTTTGAAAGAATTGACACTTATCAATGGACAGTTTAAGGCCAAAGTCCTCCAGTCGGTCCAATACCTTAAATAATCTGCTCATGTTCCTCCAGTGAGCTGCCAAACACAATAACATCATCTAGGTATACCAGGCACTCTAGTAAGTTCATGTCCCCCACTGCACGCCCATCAATCGTTGAAAAGTGGCTGGGGCACCTGAAATCCCTTGAGGCATCCTCATGAATTCATAGAAGCCAAGCGGACAGATAAAGGCCGCCTTCCCACGGTCCTCTGGGGCCATCGGATCTGGTAGTACCCACTGCGAGATCCAGCACAGAGAACCACTTGCTCCGTTTAGGCAGTCCAAAGCATCCTGAATGCGGGCATTGTGTACTGATCAGGGATAGTCCACGGGTTAAGGTGCGTATAATCCACACACATCCTTACTGTTCCATTCTTTTTCCTCACTACTACAATGGGGAAGCATAAGGGCTTCTGGATTCTTGTATTACACCAGCAGCTAACATCTCTTGCAGATGCCGTCTCACATCATCTATGTCAGCAGGTGCCAGGCGTCGAGACCTCTCACGAAATGGTCTTTGTCATGCAGTCGGATATTGTGCTCAGCTCCTTGCACGATCCTACATCCCATTCCTTTAAAGAAAACACCTGGTCTCTCTGGGCAAGCTTCTCACGATCCTCACTTTCCATTCAGCTGGCAGCGTATCGCTTAAATCAAACAAGTCAGGCGTTACTCTGTCATTCTTCCTTGAACTCTTGCTGCTGGGTAGCACTGCAGTGTCTGCACAATGCACATTAGCCAGGATGCAACCTCTGTTTACTCGAATGTCTCTTTCAGACACATTATGAACTTGGACCATTACCCTTCTGGCATAAGCATGGGCTCTAGCGGGCAAAATACTAGGCTTGACCAGCAGTCCTCTGGCAATTTCCCATCGCTTGGTGCATCCAACATTAATATTTTATTCTTAACATCCTTTCTGATACGGACCTCTCCCTGTAAGGTACACTGGGAATTTGGCCCAGGATCAGAGACTCAGGATCCTTCTTCCATACAATTCCGACGTTCCTCTGGTTCTGTTTTTTCAGCATCTTCTGTGCCTCATAGGCCTTCTTAATTAAAGCCGAACTCTTAAAGCTCTACTAGTCTTTGACCCCTGTTTTCATAACACAACTGTGCCAGCCTTCCAAACATATGAGCATTTGTTCCAATCAACAAAGGGACACCATCATACAGCCCAATGGGGACACACTAAGGCTAGGGTCTCTACTTGTTTGGCTACTCCAGCCACGGAGGTGGGGAAAGACAGCCAACTTGGATATACCCGGAATAGGGGTAGGCCTTCTCACTTAACCCCATACATGCAGTCCTTCTAATGGTTGTAAGGGCACGCCTGACAAATGCTTCTGATACCAATCCTGGAACATAATTGTCACTTGGGAGCCACTGTCTATCACAGCTCTTGTAGACACTCCATTCACCTTTACAGTGGTCTCCATGGAGGGACCCACTATTCTGGACCAGTCTGGAGAGGCGGTAGTGGGGGCCTGGGCAACTGACCTTGCCACAAAGGACGGAATTAGCATTTTGGTGCCTCACTGGGATCATGTCGCACCTCTTAACCACTGATTTCTTCTCCAAGCTCTCCTGTAGCCTATATGCAACTTTGTCAGTGTCTTTGGGACTGGCATTCTTTCATGTGCCCATCTTTCCCACAATTATAGCAAACATACTTTCTGGAGTTTGAGCTGGCTGAGGCCACACTGGGAGCCAGGGCGGGTATTACTAACTGGAAACCTGGTGCCATCTCTGTCTGGCGCGTGATAAGCATTTGGAGACATCTCGCCAGTTTCTCCACTTCCATGGTCAAGGAATTGAGTTTGAGCTGTTATCAGCAGGAGATACACGGTGGGTACCCCACCCCATAGCAGATGCAGTCGGATATAGGTCAGGGCCTGCATTTGCAGGCGTGGCCTCATAAAGGGACTGTTTTGAATTCCGGATCTCTCTCAACAGTTCGCCCATTGTGGCATATCTTTTTCCTTGTCAGAGCACTCATTGACTGTCAACCTCTGCCCTGAACTTCACTTGATGGGTCACCAGTCACTGGTCGTAGCTACAGCTGTTGGTGCAGGTACCTCCCGAGGTCGCCTTTTCTCAACTCCTCGAATTTCTCTCATTAACTCATCATAGGAGGGTGGGATTCCAGTCGATTTGCCAGGCTGAACTGAAGCAACAGCAGTTCTGAGAAGGGGCAGACTTAAGGATTCTGTCCAGTCTGGTTCGGTCCAGTTCAATCGCTGGCAAACTACCCTTTCTGAGGCATTCTGCAACAATTTTTCCAGCCGAGAGACATACACAGACAACAACTCCCTTGGTACTGTTGTGCATTTCTTACTCTCCACCATAGGTCCTCATCAGAATCTGGGCTCCCATACACATTCTCCAAGGCCTCAAGATAGGCCTGTGCAGTCGCTTCAGGGTTACTGGCCCGTTTAGCAGGATGGTAGCCAGGGCAGGACCTCGGGAGGCTCTCACTAACCCTCTTTTGCCTTCCCGAGCATTGCCATTCTAGCACTTGGGGGCAACATAGTCTATCCAGGTCTCCCAGTCATCCTCCCTTGGGGTGGGAGGTGCCAGAGAAGATCCTCAACCTTCGGTAAGAGTCGTGACTAATGGCAGGTGCAGAAATAGGAGTCTGCATTGGTTCAGCCACCATTACGGGCACTGGAGCAGGAGAGGGTGTTGGGGAGGAACACCCCAGGTGGCAAGAATAGTTTCTTCAAGTCCTCCACAGTTTTCCCTCTCCCAGCAACCATTCAGCAAATTTCTCCTCAAAAGTTTCAGATAGTGGTGGGGCTGATTCTCTCGGTCTTTACTGTCCTTAGTTATCACTCTCCAAGCAGTGAGGGCTCCCTCTGGGGTAATGGTCTGTGGCACTTTGGAGCTATCTATGGGATCCTTAAACTCTACTAGGGCCAGGAAAGTGTGGGTGAGCAGATTAGCATGCCGACCCACCACCACAGGGTTTTGTAAACCTTCCACCTTGGAAAGTACTCCTGCACAGTGTCCGTATTGATACCCAGGGGATGTCCAGGATAAGCATACATTTTGGGGTCGATCTCCTCCCCAGTACACCACCCACCAGCCGGTGCACAGCCACTTCTGTCGGGTACCCATTTTTTCTTAACAGTGGTTCGTGAATATGGCCACTAGAGGACACACACAATCCCAGCGGTGAGCTCCAAGATGTAACCCCTAGATGGCTTATCCCAGGGGCTACTACCCCTGCCTGATTTGCCACTAACAGGTTGAGGGGCCTGGATCCAATGTAGGTGCCTCCACCCAGAGGTCAGGGTTTGCAATAGTTAAACTAACTTGGTCACAGCCCTCTGGGACACTGCAACCCCTTTCTTCCCACTAGTGGCCCACACAATATATCAGAATTACCTTCACAGTATACACTTACCCCAGGTCTGGTTCCGCACTGGGACCTCCTGTGAAATGAGATACAGTGCAACAATCACAGTACAGTACTTTAACATAGACAAATACCTCAGGCAGTATAACTTTGCTGAAACAAGCAGCTCTGATTTATTTAGGGGATATAACAAGGACAGGGGAAATCAGGTTAATTAGCTTATCACTCTAATAATCATCTATGGCTCTGTGCACAGGCCTATCCCTATCAGTTACTGTCCCTGGGTACCCAAGCCCTAGTGGCTAGTCCAAACCGTGGCAGCTGGTAGGGGCCCTTCACACAGAGAAAAGGAGAATTAAACAGTCAGCAGTACAGTAATTCCATTTGGATTTAATGTGGCAATTCAACAGGGAGCTTGACCCTGAATTAGTACTCACGACCTCCAAATAAGATAGGGTCCTTCAATGTCAGCAGGGCTCACTTGAGGTACACAAACCTCTTCACACATCCATATACAAGAAAGCACTACACCAGGCAGGCTGCATCTGTATCCCATCGCGCACTACTGCACAATACCCGGAGAACACACAGCAGATTCAGTTCCTGACAGACCGAGTGTAATTCAACAATTTCTCCAGTCTCTACAGGGTGAGCCTGGTTTCTACTCTTCAGAGATCCTTTGATTCTTTCACAGGACTGATTCAGTCCTAACAAGCTGTTACACAAGCTGCAGACCGAACTCTGGGCCTTACACACGCTTTTGACTAAAACTGCACACTGAAAAGCACAGGGCCCTTCCTTCTTCACTGCCAAAGCTCAACTGAACTCCAACCGACAAAACCGGCATTTCCTTTGAGTTCCTCCCAGTTCTTGACTGGATTGGCTGTCACTCACAATAGACTGCTGCTGTTGGTCCAAAAGGCACTGAAGTCTAAACTACATCTCCCAGAGTCACTGCCCATACAATCCTCTTGTGGCTGGCTCAGATTATGAGTCCAAGTTCTGATTCGTCCCAAGGCACCATTTTAGAGCTAGCTTACCCCACACTGATTGGTCCAGTTCAGCAGTTCAAACTAGAATGGGGAACTAGCAGACACAGTTCTGACTGCAAAGAAAGCAGGTTAGACAAACTGCAATTTCATTATTACTCTAAATAATTTCTGGCAAACAGTTACATCTTTCAGACAGGTTCCCTTTGCACTCCTAGTGACTGCAAAATGAAGTGAATTGGCAGCAGCTCGAGTGGTACTCAGAGAAGCACACAGTCCCCCCATACAAACTAATTATGTCTGCAAGCAGACAGCTCTTAAAGAGACAGTACCAGAGGCTCTAAAAACACTCACTGATAAATGGCTTAAATGCCAAACACCATTCAGGCTTGGAGCATTCAAGCAAGCTCCTAGAAGTCTTTTGGGAACCCCCATTTGTAGGGGGGTTACATACAAGTGGCCAGCTATTACATAAATATTTCATTACGGATGTTAAATGTTCTTCAGTATGTGATATATTTTGATCAAATGTAATTAATTCTTGCTGTGCACACAGTGAATACAATATAGTTTTATACTGTTAGAGCAGCTTTCATTCAACTGCATCCCAGAAAGGGAGAAAGTCAGGGTAGCAGTAACGAAGCACGCAGGAATGTGCTGAACAGATGTTATGGAACAACATACATACCGTGCTATTTGAAAAATACAAGCAGTCAGACCTCCCCTTCCCCTGCAAACTGGATACTAAAGCAGAAGGGGCCCTATTCTGTAGAATTACACTTTTAAATAGAATAAATAACAGTGCAAGAGATGCATGATTTCCCATAACAAAACAATTATTGCAACCAAAAACAGGCAGACTGCCCCAACAAGTTGGTCCCTTATAGGCTGATTTTTATCAGTAGCACGACCGCTCGGCGAGTGCTGTACTGCGGTGAAAACTGTGACAGGGAGTTCCATGGCAAGTGGATTACAGCGCATATCTGGACCATGAACGGGGCTAGAACTGCGTGAGGATGAAAGTACCCAGGTGACAGAATTGCTCTTTATTCTGAGGTATGTGCAACCTCAGAGTTAGTTATATTTATCTATGGTTCAGGGGGGCAAAGCCCCCCAATAAAAACAACTGAAGAATGAGAAAAGCAAGTGAGGAATGTCAGAAAAGTTGTGCTCTACTACTGCAGGTCTGTGCTGGGGTGACGTATAATTTTCAGCTACAGGTTTGATTTGTTGGTGGAATCTGAAATAAATATGTGTGCTTCAGTGAATTTGATGTTGAGGTGTCATTGTTTCCTACGTCTGCAGTAGTATTTGTGCTCTGTGGTTGTCAATTATATGTGCTCACATTTCCCTGCACCGAGTTTGTTTTCGAGATGTTATATCAGTGCGGTACTGCTAGACGCTGAATTTTCTGCACTGCTTTGCACCGCCCTGATATGACATTCAGTCACTTGTCGCAGATCCATTTTTATCACTGCTTACTGGCTTCCCCCCATATCAGACAGCAATGAAAACTGACAAAACTGTACCTTTTAGATCATTTATTCTATAGTTATATTGTGACGAGACCCTGGCAGTCAATCAGATGCTTATTTACAGGGCACGGTGTGGTGACAATGTCCTATAAATAAGACAGAAAATAGGTAAGGCCTTAGAAATATGCAAATTAGTAAATAAATCATCAGGGTTATGCAAATTACTCAATAAATGCATCAAGATTATGCAAACTAGCCAGTGAATGCCCTAGGAATCTTGAAATGAGCAGTGAGTCATTCCAAGCTTTTAAACAGACTCTGACCCAACCCTCACCACCAAAGCATTCTGTCACAGACCCAAGCTTGAGACAGCAATGGCTGCACCTTTCTGGTTTATGGAGCTCTTAGAAAGTGACTTGTTTTATTTATTTATTTGTTTGTTTATTTATTTTTTGTTAAAGCAACAGTGCAACAAAACTGAACAAAAAAAATTGACCCTTTCTTCTTTTTGCTATAAAAGATTCCAGGCACCTTCAAGTTTTATTTGGTGGCAAAATGTTCTCATTCTACCAAAATCTAAGTATTTTTAAAATATTGTAATTTCGTTTTTTCTCAAAAAAAAATATGGCCACACTATTTGTCTTAAAAATGCCATTACGTACCTGATAAGGCTTAGGATCTAGAAACTAAAAAAAAAACAACTTTGCACAGGAGAGGAATTACCTAGAAAAGTAGATTTGAGAGGTATGCTTTTATTTTTAGTAATTGTAGCTGAAACTAGCTTTTTTGGAAAAACATTTTTTGTTGTACTGCTGCTTTAACTTGCTATATTATTTCTTCCTCAGCTGCTTGCTTCAGTCTTGGTCTACAGTGCCCAGTGCTATTATTGCCTTGTACATTCACCGATCTCGCCAATTATTGCTACTTACTGTGTAATGAGGAATTCTTCTGCATGGATTTCCATGCCAGCTGAAACCTTGTTGTACCACAGTTCAAAGGTCATGGAATGTGGTTTTACCCTTCTGTGATACAACACTGTTCCAGCTAATCAGAAATCCCCATGGCAGTTGGTGTTTTACACAGCACTGCTGGGTGCATGGCCATTAGCTCAAGTTCTGAATTGAAAATGCGGGCATGTTTGTTGCTGCCGTGGACCACTGTGAAAATACTTTCATTTAAAAAAAAAAAAAAAAAACTAAAACAAAAAAAGTGTACACTAAAAATATACTGATTGGGCAACCACATGCCCACCCAGCCTGCATTGCCACCTTGGACTTTTGATGTAATCGGACCTCTCAAGCATCACTCTCGAGGTCTGATGTAATCAAAGCCCCTCTGTGGTAGCACAAGCTGGTTGTGCATGGTTACCCGACCAGTATTCTCCATATTATCTGTTAATTTCTTTGTTTTTCTTTTATTACTAATTTCTAAATTTAGAATGTTATTCATATTTTTTACATACATAATAAAATAAGAAAGAAAATCAACGAATCTGCATTCTGATCTGTTACCAGCAGAGAGCAGCTGATGATATCACTGACTGCCGCCACTAATACTACAGAGAGCTGTGTGCATAGTGGCAATGATGTCATATTTGTTTTATTTATTTATTTTGATGTTTGCACAACAGTATATCTTCATTTTGGTTAGAAACAGCAGGGACAGTTACAGCAGCAGAGACAGTACACGAAGATTATAAATATAGCTAAAGATGTAACGGCATATGAAGTGCAGTTAAAAACCATTACATAGTTACATATTAATGCGTACATGCTCCATAGTAGTATGCCTAAGTCATGGAATGCTCAAACACTGTATTCTATGGCAGGGGATAGGAAAAAGGGTTGGGCTACTTGAGGCTAGTGTGAAGGGTGGGGATATCCGACTGGAGAGGGTGGTGAAGAGATATGTGTTAGCAGTCTCAAGGGTTTGTAGGTGTTGCTATGCCTTCTTGAAGGTTGCAGGGGGTTCAGGTTCTCCACAAGTTTGGGTAGTACACTGCAGGTGGCTGGGACTGCAATGGTGAAGGCCTTTGCTCCAATTTGTGTGCCTGAAGTTGGCATGGGATTTTTCTAGATGGGGAACACAACTGAAGTTCTGGATGGCCTGACAAAGAAGCAGTCTAAGTAGGGGGGGATAGAGACCCTCAACACATTTGTATATAAGAATGACCCCTCTGTTATCGGGGGTGGGGCAGACCAAGTTTATTATGGAGTATGCAAACAGTGATAAGTTCCCTTATCACACATAAGTGCAGACGAACATGTACTGCTAAAAGCAACCATTATTAGCACAGTCGACTCTGAGGCCGGAAGAGCAGAAGGTGGTGGGTTCTAGCCCCACTCCGGGAATGTGGGACAAATCCCAATACTGACACTGTAGTGCATCATGGGGCGGGGGGTGCTGCACTTCTGAGGTGCTGTCTTTCAGATGAGTCATTAAACTGAGGTCCCGTCTGCCTGAAACATAGAATTTGATGGCAGATAAGGACCGCTTGGCCCACCCAGTCTGCCCATTATCCTACCTAATGGATAAGCTGCAGATCCTAGTTAACCAGCAGCCCACTTCTTTCTACCCCCACCCCATAGAATTGCCTTATGACTGTCCCATGCATGCTTGAATTCAACCACTGTTTTTGACTCCACAACCTCCTCCGGAAGGCTGTTCCATGCATCCACAACCCTCTCTGTGAAAAAATACTTCCTTACATTACCTCTGAGCCGCCCTCCCCTCTATCTTCAAATTGTGCCCCCTTGTTCTTGCACACCTCTTTTTTGAAAGATGCTACCCTCTTGGACTTTGTTGATTCCCTTGAGGTACTTGAAAGTTTCTATCATGTCCCCCCTCTCCCTCCTTTCCTCGAGACTATACATATTAAGCTCCTTTAGTCTCTCTTCATATATCTTCCGGTGCAGACCCTGCACCATTTTAGTTGCACTCCTCTGGACAGCTTACATCCGGTCTATGTCCTTGCAGAGATTGGGTCTCCAGAACTGCATGCAGTACTCCAGATGGGGTCTCACCAGCAGTCTGTACAGAGGCATAACAACTTTTTGTTTTCTACTGGTGATGCCTCTCCCTATGCATCCCAGTATCCCTCCAGCCCTCCTTACTGCCCTCTCACATTGCTTGCCCACCTTTAAGTCATCTGATATGACTACCCCCAGGTCCCTCTCCATTTTTGTTGTTGTCAGTATCTCACCCCCCATTGTGTACTCTTCCCCTGGGTTTTTGTTTCCTAGGTGCATTACCTTGCACTTCTTAGCACTGAATCTAAGCTTCCATACATTTGACCATTCCTCTAACCTTGCCAGGTCCCTTCTCATACTTTCCACCCCACCTTGTGCATCAACTCTGTTGCAGATCTTTGTGTCATCTGCAAAGATACATACTTTTCCTTCCAGTCCCTCTGCAATGTTTCTTATAAAGACATTGAAGAGGACCAGTCCTAATACTGAACCCTGCGGTACCCCACTAGTAACCCCTCTTTCTTCAGAGTGGACTCCATTTACTATTACCCTCTGTGTCCTATTCTCCAGCCAATTCTTTACCCAGGCTATCATCTTGGGACCCACTCCCAGGCTGGCTAACTTGTATATTAATCTTTTGTGTGGGACTGTGTCAAATGCCTTGCTAAAGTCTAGGTAGGCCATGTCCACAGCCCCTCCCTGGTCTACTGCTTTGGTCACCCAGTCAAAGAAATCTATTAGATTCATCTGGCATGACCTTCCCGCTGTGAATCCATGCTGCCTTGGGTCCTGTGCCCCTCTGGCCTCTAGGTACTCGACAATTCTTTCCTTCAGAAGTGATTCCATCATTTTCCCTATCACTGAGGTTAAACTAACAGGTCTGTAGTTTCCTGCTTCTGCCCTACTCCCACTTTTGTGAAGGGGAATCACATCTGCCCTCCTCCAGTCCTCAGGTACCACCCCATCCTCCCATGATTTGTTAAAGAGGGTAGTCAGTGGTGTCACTAGTTCTACGCTTAGTTCTTTTAGAATTCTGGGATGAATCCCATCAGGCCCCATTGCTTTGTCCACCTTCAGTTTTAAGAGTTCTTTCAGAACCCTTTCTTCTGTATCCAGAGTGTTTCTATTGTTTGTTTTAGGCATCTCCCCCTCTTCATTTGTAAATACTGAGCAAAAATATTTGTTTAGTATCTCTACCTTTTCACGGTCACCCTCTGCCCACCCCCCTCCCCTTTATTAAGCCCCACTATCCCTCCCTTGGTCTTCCTTTGCTCCCTGATGCACCTATAAAAGGTTTTATCCCCTTTCTTAACTGAGTTGGCTATCTTTTCCTTGGTTTGGGCCTTTGTTGTTTTGACTGCCTTCCCAGCTTCCTTTTGCTTTAACTGATACAATTCTCTGTCCTGCTCCTTCTATGATTCATAGTACTTCCTGAATGCTTTCTTTTTTGCTTGAACCTTCACTGCCACCTCCTTTGAGAACTATAGTGGTTTCTTACATCATTTTGTTTTGTTTATTTGCTTCACACAAAGGCTTGTTACCTTTGTGATGTTCTGGTGGTTGTTCAGATGGACATTAAAGATTCCATGGCACTTCTCGATAAGAGTAGAAGGATTTCCCTGGTGTCCTTGCCAAGTTTCCCCCCATTCACTAAAAAAAATATCACCAACAGCTTAGTCTGGTTCCATAAGTCAATTTGCATCTGTATACATATTCTCCTCCCCCCCCCAGTCACACCTGGAAAAGAGCCACAGCTGAGTGTGCCTCTCCCGGTCACAAGCATTCAAATAAATTATATTCACTATGGTTGCCCTGTAGATTTAATTCCTATGTTGTAAAGATGTGAGTAAGGACTGCTGTAGCAGGAGCTGCCCACTGTTTAGGTTAATACAGCTTTTATTGCAACAGAGTAGACCAAATTTTTGATGTGTGCTTCTGATGGACTGTGAAATGAGATCTGTATACACTAGCATAGAATCCAGTCGAATTCCAGCATCTCTGAATTACTACACAGCTGCCACTGGTGTTCCTTTCACATGCAGCTGCTGACTGATGACAGGGCAGAAGTGTCATTATATGTGAAAAGCACATCATAACACATCATTAACAGAGATGAATGCAGACAATGAAGAAAATGGGATCAAAGATGAAATAAACAGGTCATTTATTTGCATACAAAAAGGATGTTTCAGAAGGAGGAGGTCATATCAAACAAATCTGATGGATTTGTTTGACTGGGTGACCAAGGAACTAGAGCAGGGTGGAGTGGTGCACGTGGCCTACCCAGATTTCAGTAAGGCATTTGACACCGTTCCGCATAAGAGACTAGCAAGCAGTCTGGGTACTTAGGAGTGGGTCCAAAGGAGGTAAACTGGATAAGAATTGGTTAGGGGTAGGAGACAGAGGGTGGTGTTAAACGGAGTTCACTCCAAGGAAGGGAGGGTGATCAGTGGAGTGCCTCAGGGATCAGTATGGACAGACAGAACACCAGGAAGAAGGAGCTACTGCTATAACTAAAACTTCTCTACTGGGGCTAAGAACTAGATCTCTTGTACTGGGACCTTCAATTAAGGGTAAAAAAAAAAAACAAGTTGGTGTGTTTGTCAGAGGTAGTTGAAGTAAATTGTTATCTGTTATCTGTGTACTTATCTAGGTGCTTGTCACAGGTGTCAGAAGGGAATTGTTATCTGTGAAATTAACTAAGTGTAGAAAGATTTGCAAAGTAGGGGGAGTGGCTTAGCTAGAAGGAGCCAGGTTAAGACTAGATATAAACACTGCCCTAGACAGCTTCTGCCAGAGGACAGACAGAACACCAGGAAGAAGGAGCTACTGCTATAACTAAAACTTCTCTACTGGGGCTAAGAACTAGATCTCTTGTACTGGGACCTTCAATTAAGGGTAAAAAAATTAAAAAAGGAGTTGGTGTGTTTGTCAGAGGTAGTTGAAGAAAATTGTTATCGTTATCTGTGTTATCTGTGTACTTATCTAGGTGCTTATCACAGGTGTCAGAAGGGGATTGTTATCTGTGAAATTAACTAAGTGTAGAAAGATTTGCAAAGTAGGGGGAGTGGCTTAGCCAGAAGGAGCCAGGTTAAGACCAGATATAAACACTGCCCTAGACAGCTTCTGCCAGAGGACAGACAGAACACCAGGAGGAAGGAGCTACTGCTATAACTAAAACTTCTCTACTGAGGCTATATTGCCCTCCTTCCCTCCCCTCCACCCCCCCCCACCATAAACCAGTTCTACTCTTATAGGCACAGGATTTAACTGACAACAGGAACTTCCTGTTTGGGAACAGGAAGTGAGTGATCACAGAGCCACCAAAGGCTCACCATCATGGAAGGGCAAGAGTAGCTCTCCATCCCCCCCCAGCTGCTGGAGGTCTGACTCTGAGCAAGTAAGGAGACTACTGAGAACTATAGGAACTTCTTTCTTAGAACAGGAAGATCAGGAGCTAAAAGGGTGCAGAGGCAGTAAGTAAGTAGGGAGAGAAAAAAATAAAAAAATAAAATAAAAAAACAGAGGAAAGAGTAAGAATTTCAAATAACAGTTAGGGGGCCAGAAAAAAGACATGATGGGAGTGGTGCAGTGCAGTGCAGTGGCTGTGGAGCAGCAGTCTTCCGGGAGACATTCTGGAGGATGCAGTGTTGTCCCATCTGCAGACACCTCTCTGGGCTGAGTGAGGAGGTTGCTCATCCCCAGGCTGAGTTGGCCAGGATTTGTGGGACCTCCTCTCCCACCCAGGGACCACCAGGGTCACTGCCATTGTCTCAGAGGTTGCCAAGAAAGAGGAGTGGTTGGACCACAGTGGGATTAGGGAGGGTGAGGGTGGTGGAACAGTGGTGCATCCCTCCAGTTGTACCTCTCCACAATTTCTATGCCGTTCTGGAAAAGTTATGTTCCTCTATGGAGGCACCTACAGTGGAGACCAAGGCGGATGCTGGGAACTTCCACAAAAGAGACCCACAGAGGGTGGCATGGGTCCCCACAGGGGAAGAAAACAACTCCTGGTGGGGGACTCCATTGTTAGGAAGGTAGAACTGGGGGAGGTAAGGTGCCTGCCTGGCGCCATGTCTTGAAGGGACAGGGAGCGAATCCTCAGGATCGCAGGAGCAGCTGCACAGGGGAGGGAGCTGGATGTCATTGTCCACCTAGGGACAAATGACCTGGCTAAGAAAGGGATCAGAGCAGTGCAAGAAGCGTTTGTGGAGATGAGGAGGGGGCCTTAGACAAATAGCACACATGGTAACCTTCTCAGAGGTGCTGCCTGTTTATGGCACGGGTGAGGCTAGGGTGCTCCACACCACGGGATTCAATCAGTAGTTGAAAAACTAGTGCAGAGCTCAAAGATTTGGCTTCATTGGGGACTGGGGTCCACCTGGAGGGATGCAGGCCTATACTGGCATGATGGTCTGCATCTGTCCAGGAGGGGAACCAGGATCCTAGGTGATAGGTTTAAATACTTCATTGACAAGCATTTAAACTAGCCAAGGGGGGAGGCACTGGAAAGAAGCAGGCAAATCCTAGCCCACCCCCCCAAAATATCAGGGTACTAAGTGAGGTAGACACCAACATAGAGATGTCGATAGGGAGAAGCGCTGGGGTAAATGGAGAAAGTGACAAATGCAATAAGGACAGGGATGGGGCAAAAAGGGGTAAGGCTATCAAGAAATGGAGGGTAATGAGTACCAACGCTCGTAGTCTGGGCAACAAGCTCCCTGAACTGGTGGCCTTGATGGAAGAGGGATGCCTGGATATCGTAGCAGTCACAGAAACATGGTACACAGAGAACCATGACTGGATGTTAACATACCAGGGACATAACCTACAGGAGAGACAGGGAGGGCAGAAGGGGGTAGTTCTCATGTAAGGAAAGGATAAAAGCAACTGAACAAAAGAGGAAACAGGGAGGAGAGGAGGCACTGTGGGTCACCTTAGAGACTGGAAATGGCACCACAATCCGCACAGGGGTTGTATATAGACCCCCCATGTCAGGGGGAGGGAATGGACAAGGAAATGATAGAAGGCATACTTAGGATGGCAGAGAAAGGGGAGATACTGTTGATGGGAGACCTTAACATGCCAGATGTTAACTGGAGCACCTTTGCGGCAGCCACATCCAAAAGCAGGGCCATTCTTGATGTCCTTCAGGTGGAGTGCCTCAGACAGCTAGTTTTGGAACCTACTCATGAGGGAGCAATCTTAGACCTTGTATTCTCAAATGGGGACAGTGAGAGGATCTCAGATCTAGAAGTGGGTAGCCATTTGGGAACAATTGACCACCAAACAGTGTGGTTCACGATAAACTCAGCTACAGAGTCAAGCCATACAAAAGTGAGGGTTCAGGACTTCAGGAGGGCTGACTTTGGCAAGATAGGAAAGTGCCTTAGAAAAGCACTAGCAAACAGGCTAGAAGAAGGGGTGGAGCAACAATGGGGAAATATCAAAACTGCCATCACAGAGGCAACAAGCCTTTGTGTGAAGCAAATAAACAAATCAAAATGAAAGAAAAAGACACTATGGTTCTCAAAAGAGGTGGCGGTGAAGGTTAGGGAGAAAAAGATAGCATTTAGGATGTATAAGGAAACACAGAAGGAGCAGGACAGAGAACTGTACCAGTTAAGGCAGAAGAAAGCAGGGAGAATAGTCAGAATAGCAAAGGCACAAACTGAGGAAAAGATAGCTAACCCGGTTAAGAAGGGGGATAAAACCTTTTATAGGTATATCAGGGAGCGTAGAAAGACAAAGGGAGGGATAGTGAGGCTGAATAGAATGGATGGCGGGTGGGCAGAGAGTGACAGTGAAAAAGCAGGGATACTGAATGAATACTTCTGTTCAGTATTCACAAAAGAGGAAGTGGGGGAGGTGCCTAATCCAATTAACTGAAGCACTCTGGAGAGGGGGGTTGATCCCAGTCCTTTCACAGAAGAAAGGGTTCTGAAAGAACTCTTAAAACTGAAGGTGGACAAAGCAATGGGGCCAGATGGAATTCACCCCAGAATTCTAAAAGAATTAAGCAGTGAACTAGTGATACCACTGACTACCCTTTTTAACAAATCATGGGAGGATGGTGTGGTACCCGAGGACTGGAAGAAGGCGGATGTGATTCCCTTCACAAAAGTGGGACCAAGACAGAGGCAGGAAACACAGACCTGTCAGTTTGACCTCTGTGGTAGGGAAAGTGATGGAATCACTTGAAGGAAAGAATTGTTGAGTACCTAGAGGCCAGTGGGGCCAGGACCCAAGGCAGCATGGGTTCACAGTGGGAAGGTCATGTCAGACGAATCTAATTGATTTCTTTGACTGGGTGACCAAAGTAGCAGACCAGGGAGGGGCTGTGGACATGGCCTACCTAGACTTTAGCAAGGCATTGGACACAGTCCCATACAAAAGATTAGTAGTTAAATTAACCAGCCTGGGTGTGGGTCCCAGGGTGGTAGCCTGGGTAAAACATTTGCTGAACAACAGGACACAGAAGGTAATTGTAAATGGAGTCCACTCTGAAGAAAGAGGGGTTACTAGTGGGGTACCGCAGGGTTCAGTACTGGGTCCAGTCCTTTTTAATGTCTTTATAAGTGACATTGCAGAGGGACTGGAAGGAAAAGCATGCCTCTTTGCAGATGACACAAAGATCTGCAACAGGGTTGATACACAAGGAGGCGTGGAAAGGATGAGAAGGGACTTGGCAAGGTTGGAGGAATGGTCAGAAGTATGGCAGTTTGGATTCAATGCAAAGAAGTGCAAAGTAATGCACCTGGGAAACAAAAACCCAGGGGAAGATTACACAATGGGGGCGAGATCAACAACAAAAATGGAAAGGGACCGGGGTAATCATATCAGATGACCTTAAGGTTGGCAAGCAATGCGAGAAGGCGTAGGGAAGGCTGGGGGATACTGGGATGTATAGGTAGAGGCATCAACAGCAGAAAACAGGAAGTTGTTATCCCCCTGTATAGACAGTTGGTGAGACCCCATCTGGAGTACTGCGTCCAGTTCTGGAGACCCCATCTCTACAAGGACATAGACAGGATGGAGGCAGTTCAGAGGAGGACAACTAAAATGGTGCAGGGTCTGCAAGAGAAGCCATACGAGGAGAGACTAAAGGAGCTTAATATGTATACCCTTGAGGAAAGGAGGGAGAGGGGGGACATGATAGAAATGTTTAAGTACCTCAGTGGAATCAACAAAGTCCAAGATGATAGCATCTTTCAGAAAAAGAGATGTGCAAGAACAAGGGGACAGAATTTGAAGATAGAGAGGGGACGGCTCAAGGGAAATGTGAGAAAGTGGTTGCATGGAACAGCCTTCCTGAGGAGGTTGTGGGGTCTAAAACTGTGGGAGAATTCAAGAATGCATGGGACAGACATAAGGCAATTTTTTGTGGGGGGTAGGAAGAAATAGGCTGTTGGTTAAATAGGATCTGCAGCTTATTCTCTAGGTAGGGAAATGGGCAGACTAGGTGGGCCAAGAGGTCCTTATCTGCTGTCAAAATCTATGTTTCTATGTTTCTAAGTATTGGGACTGGTCCAATAGGCCCAGTGGCATGGAGGGTTGAGGCATCATGAATTACCTCCTGCAATGCCAACGACCTGTGTTCGCAGTGCTAGCGGATCTCCGGGGGTCGGCAGGGGATCGAGAGGATCGAGCATCCAGAGGACAGCTCTCCTCTCCCGGGGAGGGGTTGGGACAGCATCCACTGCTTGACTGGCCCCTAGCAGAGGCTGGAGGCCAGCGCAATGGACCCACATTCAAGGAGGATGGAGCCAAGCAAGATGTCTGGCGTGCACACATACGGGAAGGCAGTACCTGCTTTGGCCATTGCGGAGTGCGCCTGGGCTCTGTGCTCGGGGGTGGAACAAAACCTGAAGGAGAAAATAAGCCAACCGGCAGGATGAAGCCAGTCTCCCCAATGCATCAGGCCACCTGGCGCCTCAATTGGCGAGAGTTGATGGCCGGCATGTCGCCCGGTGGCAGTGATAGGGAGGCCAGTGGAAGGGGGCCAGTTGGCAGGGGACAAATAAATAAGAAAAAAAAAAAGTATTGGGACCGGTCCTCTTTAATATCTTTATAAGTGACATTGCAGAGGAGCTGGAAAGGAAGTTCTGCCTCTTTGTGGATGACATAAAAATCTGCAATAGTGTGGACACTTCAGGGGGAGTGGAAAGGATGAGTAGAGACCTGAGCAAACTAGAGGAGTGGCCAAGGGTATGGCAGCTGGGTTTCAATACAAAAAAGTGCAAAATAATAACCTTAGAGCACAGAAACCCAGGGGCAGGGTACAAATGGGTGGAGTAGTATTGATGACCACCAAGTAGGATAGCTACCTGGGGGTAATGATATCGAATGACCTAAAGGTGGTCAGGCAGTGTGACAAGGCAGTGGGGAGGGCAAGTGGGATGCTGGGGTGCACAGGGACGGGTATCACCAGCAGAAAGAGGGAGGTGGTGTTGCCTCACTAAGGATCGCTGGTAAGGCCCCACCTACAGTATTGTGTCCCGTTCTGGAGACCACATCTCTGGAAGGACATTGACAGTGGAGATGGTCCAGAGGAGGGCAACTAAAATGGTGCAGGGTCTTTAGCAAAAGCCCTATGAGGAGAGACTAAAGCCGTGTTTACATGGCTGACTTCGCTCCTTCTGGGGACCGTTGCAACCCTGCCCCAATGCAAAAGACACCCAGCGCTTGCGTCTACATAGTCCTCCACGTGCAAGACTCCACTGGAGAGGAGCCATGCAAGTCAAGGGGCGGCCTGCTGCTAAAAGGAAAAGATGCCCCAGGGTCTGGCGCAATTGAGCAAGCGGTGCAGCCTGTCCACATGGACGCTTAAACTATTCACTTCTGAATGCGTTTCCAGACGTTCTGGAACTGCAGAGCACATCAGGGACTGGCTTACCGTGATCCTTTAAGTGTCTACATGGCAGCATTTTTACTGCAGCAACCTGAGCGCTTGGGTTGCCGCTGTACAAATGCCGCCATGTAAACACGGCTTTAAGGATCTCAATATGTACACCCTGGAACAGAGGAGGGAGAGGAGAGATATGATAGAGACCTTTAAATACCTCAGAGGGGTAACTAAAGTACAGGAGGAAAGTGTCTTTCAGAAGAAAAGGTGCTAAAGAACAAGGGGATATCTATGAAGCTGGGGGGAGTAGATTCAGGAGGGGTGTGAGAAAGTAGTTCTTCACAGAAAGAGTGGTGGGTTCTTGGGACAGCCTTCCAGCGGAGGTGGGGGGGGCAGAAACAGTGGCGGGATTCAAGAATGCATGGGATAAGCACAAAAGAATCATACTGGAAAGCAAGGGGGGAGGGGAGAAAGAACTGTAGATTGAGCAAGATCTGATGTAATAGTGTAGTTAGAGAGAAATGAGCAGACTGGATGGGCTAAGCAGTCCTTATCTGCTGTCAAAGTCTGTTTCTATCAAAAATAAGTTATTTTTTTTACCTCCTGCTGTGTCCCAAGGAGCAGCACTCTTTGAGGCACTTGCATCTGTGCTGCTCTTCCTGTCTGTCAGGCTCACTCTCACATTTGTCATCTGCTGGCTGTTTGCCAGTGGTGCCCTCAGGTATGTTGGTTGGTTCTATCCCTCCCAAGGGGCCCATCTCCTCCTGCAATGGGGAGAAGTATGCTGCTGAAGCCATTACCAGGCAGCAGGTGCTGGGTAGTAGGTGCTCCATCAGTGAGGGTCTGGTGGCGAGTGGGAGCAAGGACGCGAAGACCTTCACCCAAGACTGCCAGGCCTGGCTAAGCCACATTGAGGTGAACAAGCCATCTAGTTTCCACTGGATCTTGAAGGCAGCAGGTTACCTGGCAGATTAGAGGTTGGGTGGCTCTCTTGGGCAAAACCACAATTTTATTTAGTATTTAGTAATGTATTAATTAAGCAATAAGGCATGACAGGGTGTGAGTTATGGTGGGATAACACCCTCGGGTGGGTTGAAGCACGAGGCGCAGCCGAGAGTTTCACCAATCTTAGAAGGGCTGTTAGCCCACCATGTAACCAGCCCCTGAGTGCCTTACTGCAATTATGAAATGGCTCACTTTAGTAAATTTTATGCATTTTAAACACAATACTTTCAGCTGGGCCGTTGTGCTGGGATAACAGCCCAGCTGAAAGCAGCTCTCGGCCAATCAGAATACATCACTCTTTCTACCCATTTCATAATTTGCATTAGTTTCTCCGGAGGAGAAACAAGGTGAGTAGTGAGGACATATTTCAAGGAATAGGAATGCTGTCATTAGGGGGCAGGACTGCAGATTGTTGGGGGCAAGTTCAAGAGAAACAGGATCAAGTTCTGCAGTACTTCACTGAGAGGGTGGTGGAGCCATGGAACAGACTGCCAGTGGATGCAGTGGGGGCTGCTACTGTTAATAGATATAGGCACAGTTGGGACAGGGCAAGGGGGCTTATCGTTCCCTAGGGGGCACTATGGGTTTGAGGGGTGGGGAGCGGGGGAAGAGGGTAACAGCCCACTAGTACAGTAGGTCGGTGGGGTGAAGTAGTACAGTAAGGGCAAACTCAATGCACCTTCAGTCTCCTTCTGCCATCAAATTCTACATCTCTATGTCTAGCGAATGCTGCTAAATGTATTACCTGTATATTCTTTATAAACATGATTCATTCATTACAGGAAACAAACTGATCCACGCTTACTAATATACAACTGTCTGCTGAGCAGGAAATATTACGCAGATAAGTACTAATGTTATTCGCAGTGCTATTTTCATGGACGTCTCAATGGTCACTGATACTGGGCTGTATTCACTAATAGGCTTGGTACATGTCAACCGGGGCTTGTAATGGGCTGTGCAAGTGTGTGCCACGTAACTGGCCCTTGCGGGATGTGCAGAGCCGGTATGCACGTGCCCCTGGGTGGGCCTGCACCCCTAGTGCAGCCACATAGCTCCAATCTAGGGATGGGGATGACTGGAGGGATGGACGTGGGCCAGACTGGGGGCTTCCCATTGGAAGCCCCAACCGGGCCCCGTAGTGGGTCACCCACTCTGTGGGAGCAGGGAGTAATGCTACATCATGGCCCTTGTAGTCTGCCATGTCACAAATAGATTGATAAAAGTTATAGAGTTGCAAATGTCAGCACCCTGCAGCCTGCCACCACCCCCAAGCCCTCTGTGGCAGTGAAGGGGGCAGAGGTCCAAGGTTGTGGGGTGCCATGGTGCTGTAGGAGCTCTGATTAGGGGGTTACATAGCTGTCACAGCAGCCCTCTGGCTGGCATAACAGTAAGCCCCCCCCCAACACCGACCTGGCAGAGCACAAATGGCATTGAACATGCTACGCTTTGCCTAGTCTCCGTGGCCATACCCACTCCCTTCCCAGACTGACTCATGTAATTGCACATGATTTTCCATGCATCTTCCTGGAAAGGAGTGTGGAGTGGGTTCATGCTGTTAGTGCATCTGCACGTGTCCATCAGACAGCTGAAATGTGCATATCCCGGCCCTACAAGATTTGTTAATTTGAATTTAATTCAGATTTTGATTTCTACCCTAATTGTAAGTCAGAGAAAGGAAATTGAAAACACAGCATATGGCAGACTGTAGTGTAGGAGCTTTGCACCTGCTGAGCATTCGCGCATTGTCTGCAGTCGCAGAGTCGGACAGTGTGAGATACAAGACAACGCACTGTCACCCAGTTTGTGGCAGTCACAATCAGACAGCAGAGAGGCTGAGAGACATAACTAGACAGAGAGAACCCCCTTAAAATATATAGAACTTCGACTGCATGCAGTCAAGGTCAAACACAAGCATACACACATGCACACTAACACAAAACCAATTACTGTAGAGCATCGTTTTGTATGTTTTCCAAATCCACAGACAAATCCAAACCTCAGAGTAACACGGCTGCATGAAACACAGCTGCTGTCCTCTCTACCAAGTCAAAAATGGAACAGCCGTTGAGGTATGGATGAAAATTGGACCGCTGGAACCGGACCAGAACAGATCAGTGAATGATGGACTGACTGCAAGTTGCATGCATTTTGCTGGTATGGCCACTTACTGATCTGGTCTGTTCCAGTTTTGCAGTCCAGTTTTCACCAAGTTCCAGGCATGAATGAAAACCTGACCACAGGAACCAGACCAGAACAGATCGGTAAAAACTGGCCGATCTGGCCAGACAGGCCAGATCACCATAATTTGTCAACTTGCACCTGGTCTGGCCAATCTGACTTTTACTTATCTGATCCAGTCCCATTTTCACTAAGTCCCAACCAGGTGTGGGCCCAGTTGCACAGCCACAGTACATCATGTTGCCTGCTGGGAGATGGGTTCATGTAGAAGTGCTGACATCCTGCAGTGATTCTACTCCTGCAGTGACCCCGTTGTGGGCCAGGGAAAGATGAGTCCTGTTGTACTACTTCAGTGACCCCTCTGGTAGGCCAGGGAAGGAAGTGCCTTGTCCAACTCCTACAGTGACCCCTCGGGTAGGCCGAGGAAGGTGGTGCCTGGACTCACCCCTGCAGCAACCCCTGTGGTGGGCTGTGAAAGGAGGCCCCTGGTTTCACTCCTGCAGTGACCCCTGTGGTGGACTGGGTGTAATGCCCCAAAGGTGGTCATTACAGAAAATTAAAATTAAATTAAATAAACACAGAAAACACAGGTGCTTACAGTACCTGCTGCAGGGGTGGGCAGCAGGGTACTGTACGAAGGGGCCCCTAGACATAAAAGCCAACCTCCCTGCACACACAAAACACTGTAAATCATAGGAAAAGTGCACTTGTGCACTTACGGCTGGTCAAAAGATAGATCTTGCAAGCATGCCATGTCATAATGGCTGGATGGAACGCTGAGCTGAGTGGCTCATGCGCAGCATTCCAATCCAGCCATTCCAGAATCCAGACAGTTTTAATTTTAAAATCCCATTCCACAGTTTGTCAGTTCGTGGGCAGCTGTTGAGGAGAGAGGACACAGTAAGTCAGAGGGACAAGGAAAGGGCTTACCTGGAGGGTTGAAGCCGTCCCTGGGGACTTACCTGTGTGCCTGCTCTGCCTCCACTGCCTGAAGAGCCTGCTGTGTGGTGAAGTTGTCGGTGGTGCCATCAGGGGCTTACGAAAAACTGCCCCGGACAAGGCTTTCTAGGGCTTAAAGCCTCCGTTATTATTTTAGCCCCCAAAGTATTTTTAGTTTAATTTCGTCCCCGTCGGCAGCCTGAAAGCCGCATCGTGTCGCTGCCCTGTTCGCCTCGAGGCCCCAAGTCGTCCCCCAGCTGCCTGCTCGGTTTTTCCTCCCTCTGCCAGCATCCCTTCCTCCTCCCTTCAGCCCAGCAAGCTCAGAAGACTCAAGAGAGCGGTCGGCGGCAGCACATGTTGTGCTGACCGACCGTATTGAAAGGGGAACGGTATTTGTTTAAATAGCCATTAGGCGCTTTGAAAGGCGGCTGAGCGCTGCGGGGAGCATCGGGTCACTAGGACCCGCGAATTAATATTCATTAGGAGGTGGGTTTAGCGACGCCCCCAAGGAGGGGCCAGGAAGCAAGGCCTTTATTGTGGCCTATAAATATTCATAAGGGGGCAGGATTAAAGGCGGCAACCAGCATAAAGATTGACAGCAGGCATTGGGAGCCTGCAGAATTTAAAGGGGCAATGTCATTTAAAAGGGCAATTCCGGCCCAAATATAAAGTAGGGCATTAGGCCCATTGGGAAGTGGGGCACCAGGCCCAAAGTGTTGAGAGGCACCAGGCCCAAAGTGTTGAGGGGCACCAGGCCCAGTATAAAGTGGGGCACCAGGCTCAAGCTAACGTAGGGCTTCAGACCCGAGGTAAAGGTAGGGCATTAGGCCCGAGGTAAAGCCTGGTCTATAGGGAAGCCCCGGCCTAGCGGAATAGGGCAAGCCAGCCTAGTGGTACTAAAGGGAGGCTCCCGCCTAGCAGAATAGGGCAAGCCAGCCTAGTGGTACTAAAGGGAGGCCCTGGCCTAGCAGAATAGGGCAAACCAGCCTAGTGGTACTAAAGGGAGGCCCTGGCCTAGCAGAATAGGGCAAGCCAGCCTAGTGATACTAAAGGGAGGCCCCGGCCTAGTGGAATAAGGCAGGCTCAAGCTAACGTAGGGCTTCAGGCCCGAGGTAATGGTAGGGCATTAGGCCCGAGGTAAAGCCTGGTCTAAAGGGAGGCCCCAGCCACAACGGACAATAAGGGATCCTATCCCAGAATTCCCTACCTATAGAAACAGGGGTTCATTTGAGAGGGTTCTAATTGCCTATACTGTGAAACTACTGTGATTACTGTACTGCTTATGCTGAACTATTGCTCTAAGTACCTGAACTATTGCCCTAAGTACCTGAACTATTGTCCTAAGTACCTGAACTATTGTCCGAAGTACCTGAACTATTGCCCTAAGTACCTGAACTATTGGTCCAAGTACCTGAACTATTGCTCTAAGCACCTGGACATTGGCCCTTCTCAGTAACAATTACCCCTGAAGTTATAATTTGCCCTTTCCTGGCAAATTATTGTATTATTCCACAGTTCTTTGGGCATTCTTCAGTTATATGTTTACTACTGTACGAAGACAGTCTCAATCTTCTACCGCACTGCAGTCTCCTAGTATGGTCTGTTACACCACGTGCTCAGAATCAGTCTCTACTCAGAAGAAGACATCCTTCCAGCATTCTTCACTCCACGAAGATCCTCCATCAACTTATCCCGTCTGTTCATGTCATCCGCCGAAGTCGAAGTCCGTCGTCAGTTGTACCAGTCGTACCCGGCGTTTTCTTGCTTTCACAGCTTGAAAGTACGACCGCCGAAACGCATCACGACGGCCGTGCCAGTGTCGTTCCGTTTGGTTCCTCTTCCAGATGTCCCGAGGTTGGTCGCCCTCTACAGAAGAGAGAGAGCTCATCTTGGAGAACCTGTTCTGTGCCCCATCCTGGTCGTTCGCCGAAAGTCGAGTCCGTCGAAGCCCAGTCCCGGGACGCGTCCGCCGTTTCTTTGTTTTGTGTTAGTTCCTGACCTGAGGATTGCAGATTCAACCATCATCTCTTCAGATTCTTATGGTTCCTGGTCCTGTCAGAGTTCCTTCCCAGTCCAGCTGGCCCTTGGAGTGCTGCAGCATCAGTCGGATCGTGGTAGTCCTCCATTGATTCATCGCCACGCAGATCTTGGTCTTTCTTCATCCTTGGCAACCCTAGAAGTGGGTTTTGGCCGAGGAACCTCTTGCTTCAGTGTGTGTTATTTCAGGAACCAGTTGCTTTGGTTCTACATTCCAGCAGCCTCGGAGAGAGTGGGCTTTTGCCGAAGATATATGGTCTGTTTACCAAACCTCTCACCACCCCAGTGGCCTTATCTAGGTCCTTGCTGGGAATTGAGATTAGGGTTCCACAGTTCTGTTTTATTTCCCTTGTAGCTACCAATGAAGAACGACGGTGTACACGAAGACGCCGGATCTCTGGACCTTTGTAAAATTCTGGACTCTTTGATGTAGACATATGATGCTGATTACTCTAATGTAGTGTTGAGTAGCCTAAGACTGGGTTCTTGTTTAGAGTATAGAGTACAGTATAAAATAGTACTAGAATAAGAGTGGCAGTAGGCCTGCAGGTTATATTTGCTGAGGTAACCATTAAAGTGGTAGATCGAAAGTGTTTCAGTTATCCTTGTCATAATCTGCCCTATTGTGTATTGGGCATACCTACTCCTTCTTGTGACTGTGTCTGTCTACCCCCTTGGTTCCAAATAAAACGCCAGCCCTGTGGGCATTTAAAATTACTAAGTCGACTCCTGCCTCTCCTTGTCCGGATAGTAGTTATCCTATCCGAAAAATAATTCGGACCTCTGGTGCCTCGCTCATCTCTTTTCACCACCTTAGAGTAGAGCGCCTCATCATCATAACATCATCTCGAGCACCACACTGGGGAAGGAGATGCCTGGCTCTACTCCTGTAGTGACCCCTGTGGTGGGTTGGGCATGGAGATGCCAAGTTCTATTCCTGCAGGGACCCCCTGTGGTTAGCCATGGAAGGAGGCACTCTCTTCTACTCCTATAGTGATCCCTGTGGTGGGCCAAAGAAGGAGGCACCCAGTTCCACTCCTGTAGTGACCCCTGTGCTGGGCAAAGAAAGGATGTGCCCAGTTCTACTCCTGTTGTGACCTCAGTGATGGGCCAAGGAAGGAAGTGCACAGTTCTACTTCTGTACTGACTTCTTAGGTGGGCTGGGAAAAGAGGCACCCAGTTCTACTTCTATAGCAACCCCTGTGGTGGGCCAGAGAATGAAGTGCCTGGTTCCACTCCTTTAGTGACCCCTGTGGTGGGCCGGGAAAGGAGGAACCTAGTTCTACTCCTGAAGTGACCCCTGTTGTAGGCCGGGGAAGGAAGCACCTGGTTCCACTCCTGTAGTGACCCCTGTGGTGGGCCAGGAAATGAGGCCCCCAGTTTCACTCCTGCAATGACCTCTGTGGTGGGCTGGTAGAAGAGGCACCTGCTTCCACTCATGCAGTGACCCCTGTGATGGGACAGGGAAGGAAGTGTCCAGTTCTACTCCTGCAGTGACCCCTGTGGTGGGCTGGGGAAGAAGGCATCCAGTTTCACTCCTGCAGTGATCTCTGTGGTGGGCTGAAGAAGGAAGCACCCAGTTTCACTCCTGCAGTGACCCCTGTGGTGGGCTGGAGAAGACACCCAGTTTCACTTCTGTAGTTACCCCTGTGGTGGGCTGGGGAAGAAGGCACCCAGTTTCACTCCTGCAGCAACCCCTGTGATGGGCTGGGGAAGGAGATGCTCAGATCCACTCCTGCATGGACCCCTGTGGTGGACCAGAGAAGCTGGTGTCCAGTACTACTCCAGTAGTGACCCCCTCTGGTGAACCAGAAAAGGAGGTGCCCAGTGTAGCTCCTGCAGTGACCTCTGTGGTGGGCCAGGTAAGGAGGCCCCCTGTTCTATTTTTGCAGTGACTCCTATAGTGGATTGGGGAAGGAGGCGACCCATTCTACCTCTGCAATGATCACTGTGGTGGGCCGGGAAAGAAGGCCCCTGGTTCTACTCCTTCAATGACCCCTGTAGTTGGCTGGGGAAGGAGGACTCCAGTTCTGCTCTTGCTGTGACCCCTGTGGTGAGCCAGAGAAGGAGGTGCCCAGTTCTGCTCCCACAGTGACCCTTGTAATGGACTGGGGAAGGAGGCACCATCTTCTACTACCGCAGTGGCCCCAGTCATTAGATGGGGAAGGAGGCACCCAATTCCCTTCCTGTAGTGACCCCTGTGGTAGGCTGGGGAAGGAGGCACCCTGTTCTACTCCTGCAGTGACCCTCATGTGGGTCAGGGAAAGAGGCACCTTATTGTCCTGCTGCAGTGATCCCAGTGGGGGGCCGGGAATGGAGATGTCCAGTTCTTCTCCCACAGCAACTCCAGTGGTACATCAAGAAAGGAGGTGTCTCAGGCAGCAACACCTGTGGTGAGCCAGGGAAGGAGGCACCTGGTTCCACTCCTGCAGCAACACCAGTGCGCACCGCAGATTATGAACATTTTGGGAGGTTCAAGTGCCACAAGGGTGGGGGGGTTGGCAGAGGAAATAATCCCCACGACCGTGAGAATGATAGCCCCCAGTTGTCTCAGGCCCCCCAGCCACAAATGTAGCTGAGCAGTTACCAGAGCTAGTGGGTCACCTAGAGTTGTCTAACTGGGTGGACCATTGTGGAGGGAGAGAAAAACATGTTTAGAAAAAAAGGAAAGTGGACAAACAAAAAGTCAGGAAAGAGTGAGGTCAGATGGACCACTGAACCCCTTTGAGGCCCCTCTGCTTTTGGTGCCCTGTGTGGCAACACAGCTCACACTATGATAAGGCTAACTCTGCTGTAGAGTTATCAAGAAAGGCCCAAACTAAGTCAGTTACTAGCTAGGTCCTTGTGAATCTTCAGCATATTAAGGGCTTGAAATGGGTGTCAATCTCGTTTGAGGCAGAAACTTAGAATCAGTCCCACCCCTCCGAAACTAGCAAATAAACTTTACTGAGCAGCCTTGTCCCTCCGGGGTGATTTAGTGTTTCACTCGCTGATTGCCAGGGCTTTTTCTCCCTGTTATTTGTTTGCCCGTATCCTAGCAACCACTCATTGTTATTTTTTTTTTCACTTGTTGTCCGCTTACCAAACTCCCAGCCCTGACAGGTAGACAGGCTGATCTCACCATGACCCTGTAGTCATTTGAGGGAAATAAAGAGTCACAGTGTGAGGCAGTAAGAAGCATTTACCTTGCTGCATGCAGCACACAGTGAAAAGTAGCAGCTCATTGCATAGAGCACATAACTGGAGAACAATGGGCCCACCATGCATTTCCTTGAGTGCTCTCAATTTCAGTTAGGTCATCCAGTAAGTTACATCCCTAGCCCCAGTCCATGGTTAGAATCCATATTTTTTAACTGGCACTTTTTTGGGGGGGCTGTGTGCCCTGCATGCCCTTTTGTTGTTGAAATACCATTATTGTGGTACACAGCCCCCTTCTAAAATAAATACTATTCAACATCTTCATCAGTGACATTGCGCAGGACCTAGAAGGCAGAATTTCACTGTTCGCTGATGACACAAAGCTCTGTAACAGAGTAGACACACCAGAGGGTGTAGACAGAATGAGAAGGGACCTGCAGAAACTTGAAGAATGGTCAGGGGTTTGGCAGTTGAAATTCAATGCAAGGAAGTGCAAGATAATGCATATGGGGCACAAAACCCTGGCACAATATATCAGTTGGGGTGAGGATATAGCATGCACCAAGCAGGAAAGGGATCTTGGGGTTGTCATCTCTGATGACCTCAAGGTAGGGAAACAGTGTGACAAGGCAGCAGGTAAAGCAAATAAGATGCTGAGATGCATAGGCAGGGCATCACCAGCAGGAAAAGGAGGTCATAATTCCACTATACAAGACACTAGTGAGGCCCCACCTGGAGTACACTGTACAGTTCTGGAGACCATACCTACGTGAAGGCATAGACAAGGTAGAGAAGGTTCAGAGGAGGGCAACAAAGATGGTGCATGGATTGCATCACAAGTCCTATGAGGACAGGTTGAAGGCACTGAACATGTACTCCCTGGAGGAGAGGAGGAGAGAGGGATATGATAGAGACATACAAGTATCTCACAGGGAGGAACAGGGTGCAGGAAAACACTATTTTAAGCGAAAAAGATGTTCCAGGACTAGAGGCATGGGATGAAGTTGGAGGAGGACGATTCAGAGGAAACGTGAGGAAGAATTTCTTCACAGAATGGGTGGTGGCAGTGGAACACCCTGCCAGAGGAAGTGGTGGGGGCTGAAACAATCACGGATTTAAGAATGCATGGGATAGACATAAAGGAATTCTGGAGGTCAGGGGTAAGGGCAACAGACTTCCTGGAAAACATAAACTGAACTTACAAACTTAAATGGGCAGACTGGGTGGGCCATAGGCCCTTATCTGCCAACACTGTCTATGTATCTATGTATAAATAAACAGGCCCCTGCTCTGGGGGAAGGGATGTTCTGATGTCAGGTGTCTGAAGAGGGAAACTTGTACCCTTCCCCATGGGATGTTTTTGAGAGATACAGCAGCCGACCCGTAGCTGCCTAGACTCACTGTTCTGCAGTTGTACACAACATCTATTTTATAAGTCTGTAGGTGCTGCTGTAGGAGATGTGGCCTGTGGAATGAGTGTCATCTCTTGCAGGTTGGGTGAGAGAACTGCCGTGAGATTCTGGCTGCCCAGCCTGTGTGAGTCGAGCCTCATGTCCCATGAGAAACATCTCTCGCACAAACATACAAACAAATCACAGATCACGCAATCTACCTAGAGGGACTAGTAAGTTTTACATTTCTTGTTTTAATGTAAAGCAGTAGCATTTGTCAGCAACCATATTGTTTTTCAGCAGTAATGTATACCTGGCAAAAATATCAAGATACACATTTTCCTTTTAATTTTCTTTCATTCCTGGACCAAGATATGGGATTTTGAAGTTTTTAAAAGTTCTACCTCCAGAGCCACACCAGTCATAATAAAAATAAGTGTCTTGGAACCGTGTTGTGCTGTTTACCATTAGAAACGTGGTATCACCATCCTAATACATCTACAGTAGGAATCTAGCACTTACGTTCTACAAGTAAGATCAGCGGAAGAGATTTTTTAAAATTGCGAGTGGCGGTCATCTTTAATGATGTGAGTCATCAAAAAAAAATTAGCTGTAAAAACATTTTTTAACAATATCTGAGAAAACTAAAAATACACTGAGGAGGAATTTAAGGTTGTCAGAACCATATTTCTTCTAAAAAACTATATGGTGAATGTTTTTGGCGATTAACAAATACTGCTGTAGATGTAACCCTCCCCCCATCTCTCGCTTCCAAAATGGAACTCTGCACTGTACCATTGCCAGTCAAGCAGACAGTTGTAAGCAGAATAAGAGCTCCTGCTGTTCTGAGTGCTGATTGGCTGAAATCACATAGAGTAAGTGATATATAGTAGTGGTGATAGTATGCCATGCACAATTACCTAAACCGCTCTTCCTGCAATGCCAGAAGCTTGTATTTTGAGTTTTTTTCAGAAGGGGGCCTGCTTTCATCAAACTACTGCAGATCTGTGGCCCTGTTTCAATCTTTACTTATAACTTTGCTGGAAACTCAACTGGGCTTTCACCCACTGGTTGTTTTAGAGTGTCCCACATCTGCCTCCTCTCGTCCTGAACCGCTGCTGTTAAGTCATTGTCTACCATGATTTTGTGCCCTGTATATTTGATTGCTTGCCAAGTTGTATGCGATAGGGCTTCTTTGCTCTGAAAATGAAGGAAGAGAGTGAGAATCAACCAAGGTTTGGTGTTGGAGCCCATTTGCTTCAGCCTCAATGCTCTGTGCGTTCTGCCCATTTCAAGGTCAAAGACTGCGGGTAGCTCTAAGGTGTCCCTTAGAAGCTTTCTCACAAAGTTTATCAAACTAGCAGCCTTTTGTTCAGTGCCTTCTGGTACACCATATGTCCTTGTGGTGCCACTTCATCCTCGCTACTCCATGTCATCAATCTTGTTTGCCCATTTATGCTCTCTGGCTAACAAATATAGAATTAGGCACCCCGCCTGCCCCTCTGCTGCCATTGACAGCTCTTCGACTCAACTCCACCGATGCAATTCACTTGTCAGATTTTGCGCAGGCATTCTTAAACAAGGCGAAGGATGTTTCAGCTCAGGTAACAGTAAGAGCAGTTTGTTAAACTGCAGTGAATACATCTGTTTGTGAGCCTAAGTCTTTGGCCTGCCCGCCCTCCTCCTCTGACGAGGCAACAATTCTAGGTGCTGGGACATCTGCCTGTCTGCTCATTTTTTCTCTGCTGTTAGTAGCTCTCTTAACTTTTGACTCGGTATAGCTGTTGCTCGTGTTCTAGCAGGCTTTTTCTTGCCAGTTTAACTGGGGAATCCATCTTGGTAAGCAGGATGAACCGGATTAGCAACTCCATGCAGGAGAGGTCAAAACTCAGGCAGCCTTTCACCTGATGTCACTGGACGTCTCTCAAGTATCTTTGCTTCAGTCACAGCAAACCAACCAAAACCTGGCATTTCTCTGTGCAGGAAGCCTGTTTGCATCAAGTGCTGACCTCTCTGGTTTAAAGCAATATTGTGATATGGCTCCCAGAACACAGCCAGGCTATCAAACAGGTCCTTCTGAGTGGTCACCTTGGCCTCCTACATTTCCCAGCAATCTGCTAGCTTCCGACACATTCATACAGAGTTTTGTCTTTATGAAATGGGTATCAAACTATAAGCAATGTGACTGGCCACTGACCCTGCTCCTCAGGTGGTGCACTGGATGTGTCTTGGCTTTGCAAGCAAAGGATTAAGGATTTGATCCTAGGTAAGGGCACTTATGTACTGCCTTATCAAGGATGCTCAAGAATTATTGGGCTGGCAGTATAGCCTAGAGGTTAGATCAATGAGCTGTGAACGAGCTTGGTACATCCAGTAGACCAGACCTTGGTTTGATTCTCACAACCTCCACTTGCATACTGTGTGACTCTGAGCAAGTCACTTAACCGCCCAGTGCTCCCAGGTTGCCCCTGAAAACAGGCACTTGTGCCTAATGGGCCTTACCTAGTTACCAAAGACTAACATAAAAAAAAAAAGTGTCTAACACATGGGGAAAAGATCCAGCAATGCCCAGTGGGCATTGATATGGGCGATGCTTCCACATTAGCGCTTTCAGAACTGAAATGGATGCCATTTTTTCTCCACTGGCCACAGTAGTCAAAACATCAAAGTAAGCAGCTCACTGTCATGTGTGCCACAGTCCAAGTTTAACACACAAGGCTTATTTCAGTTCACCACGACACATAAAAAAAAAAAATGTCAAAAAAAAAAACTTGTGACTGCCACGGCGTGTTCCAATCCTGCCAGCCTGCCCCCCCTCCCCTTCGCTTGCAGTCCTCAATAACCAACCTGCCAACTGATAGATACTTCCCTCCCCGGCTCCCATTTATCACCTCACATACTGCTCTTTTTAACTTCTTTGCCACACGTTAATAAAAAATCATTTACTGCCGCAATCTCTTCCCATTCCACTCACCCATTTCGCTCAGCCCGCTTGCTTGCTCACAGTCATCCTAAACGAATGAACTCCCACCCGCCAAGATCTCTTCTCATTTTTGCTGCCCATCCACTCTCTCGGTCACAGTCCTCCTCAACCATAGCTGCCACCTGTTTGATACGTCCTTATTTTACTCCTCCTATTTCTGTTACTTTTTTTATGCAAGAAAAACGGAACTGGAGCAGGGGGAAGGAGGTGTCAATACCATGACAACCGCACAACTGAAAACACTACAACTACGGCAGCCTGCCCAGGACAAAAATTCTCAACATAAAAAAAAAAAGCATACAGTAAACTGGTGGAGGAACTATTTTATTTAAAGAAAAAGATGCAATTTTTTTATTACTTAATATAGTTATTTTTACTTTTCACATCCCTCTGTGATTTAAACGGCCATTTCATTAGCGCAATAAGCCACTCCAGGGTGTGTGTTAAACACTTTAACACATGGCTAGGAGGCTGGATGCACCCGGCAGGTGGCCTCGTGCCTCACTACACCTAACACACACCCTGTCATGTCATGTCTTATTGCTTACTTATCCTAAAGGGGTTAGATATGTCCATGATGCAACTGAGTATTTAGAGAAGGCATGTGAGTGGCTGGAAACCATCTAGCTGTTATTATACAAGTCAACAACTGTAGCAGAAATCATTGCACTGTTCAAAAGTGAAAACTAATTGACTTCTCCCAAGGGGAGTCATTGTGGTGTTTGCCTTTACAAACCCAGAGCTGTGACATCACAGTGGGAAATAGATCATTATGGTATGTCTTGTGAGGGCATCCCAGTGCAAGATGGATCATTATGGCATGTCTTGCGCTGACGTATTTTTTTTGTAATTTATTTACTTGGGGTAGTCCAGCTGAGATGCAGTATCTCATTTTCAGTGGGGGCCTGACTCTACCCCATTTAACAATTAGGTGGACTGAAGCACTGAGAGGTCATGTCACTTACTCAGGGTCACACAGTATGAGTGGCTCTGGTTGGATTTGAACCTGGCAACCTAGTTCCCAGCTCTGTGCTGTAGTCACTAGACAACTCTACCTGTCTCATGTTAGGGGATGGGTGGTTTTGGTGGTATGTATTCTTTTGCCAAATTAAATCCCAATAAAATCATTTCCTCCTTCCATCACTGTACTGCACTGAGCCATGTTCCTCCCAGCAGTCCCTGCTCCAGCAAGCACTCCATGCCATGTTGAGGACCCAGTTATTTCCCCACAGCTCCCAGCCTGGCCAGCACCTCTTCTTCAGCACAGAAACACAGAAACATAGACAATGATAGCATTATAAGACCAGTGGTCCATCCAGTCAGCCCGTGTTCCCTATTTAGCCCTGGGAGCTGTTTTCCCTCCAGGGTTCTAGCCCTCCCCATCCCCCCATTCTCCCTGATTCTGTTTTCCTGAGTAACCACTATACCTTTCATTCTGTCCCAGCGGTGGTTGAAACCACCAATGGTTTTTGCACCCACCACTTCGGCAGGCAGACTGTTCCATGACTCCGCCACCCTTTCTGTAAAAAAATACTTCCTCATGTCCCTCATGAACCTCCCTCCTGTTAGTTTCCACTCATGTTCATGTGACTGCGAGCTAGTATTCAAGCTAATTAGTTCCCCACGGTTCACCTTGTTAATTCCTTCTAGAAACTTGAAGGTCTCTATCATATCTCCCCTTTCCCTTCTGGTCTCCAGCAGGTATGTGTTCACTGCCTTGAGGAGCTCCTCATGGGACTGGCCCTGAATCATTTTTGGTACCTTGCATGGTACCATCTCCAGCCTCTCCCTGTCCTTCCTGAGGTAAGGTGAGGACTCCAGAACTGGGCGCAGTATTCCAGGTGTGGCCTCACTAAGGATTTATATAGAGGAAGTATTACCTCTTCCCTTCTGCTGTCAATAGCCCTACCAATACAACCCAGCATCCTGCTCGCTTTGCTACATGCCTTGTTGCACTGACTCCGTTATTTGAGGGAGGCACATATGATAACTCCAAGACCCCCTTCCTCAGCCATAGTTCTAAGTCTCAGCACCCCCCCCCAATCCAGTACTCTGTTCTGGGGTTCTTGTTCCTTAGATTCATTGCCTCACACTTTTTGGCACTGAATTTTAACTGCCTAACCTTAGACCACCCCTCTAGCTTATGTAAGTCACTCTGCATTTCCTCGATGCCCTTGTTGCAATCCACCCTCCG
The DNA here is from genome assembly GCA_016271365.2 of Neoceratodus forsteri. Taxonomy (NCBI): domain Eukaryota; kingdom Metazoa; phylum Chordata; order Ceratodontiformes; family Ceratodontidae; genus Neoceratodus; species Neoceratodus forsteri. Next base: position 85,107,999 of record JADMNL010000034.1, read on the forward strand.
ACAGAGCTTACTGTCGTCTGCGAAGGACACAACCTGCCCTGGATTCCCTCACCAGTGTCATGGATGGACATACTGAAGAGGACCAGACCCAGGATAGGGCTCTGCAGTACCCCACTCGTGACCACCTTCCTTCCAATCTGACCCCATTGACCACAACCTGTTGATGCCTTCCCTTTAGCCAGTTACCTGCTGAGTTTACTGTGACCTTAGCCACACCCTCCATCTTCTTCAGCAAGCATGTGTGAGGTACCGAGTCGAAAGCCTTGCTGAAGCATCCCATCTCTGCCTGGTACAGCCAGCAGAATCCACACAGTGCCAGTGTCATCAGCCACGGTTGTTCTCTCTCTCTCTCGGCAGCAACTTGCCTTCCCATAGTTGGTAATGAGCAGTAAGAGGCCAAAGAACAGGTGAGTACTGGTGTGAGGAGAGAGAGAGAGAGAGAGAGAGAGAGAGAGACAGAGAGAAACTCGACAGCTGGTCTTTTTATTTGAATTTATAGCCATGGCAATACATTTATTTTCCTCGTTTAAATTTATGTTGGTTATCCAGAGATGTATCAACTATCTGCACTGTTTTCAAGACAAGGCACCACTTCTCTCAAGTGTGGGGGTACACTGTTAAAAAGGGGTTGCAACGGGCAGGCTGACAAACCTTCAACGGAACACAAGCCACCTCCTCGACAGGCATTTATGTAACCCCTAGATGGCGCTATCCCAGGGGCTACTACCCCTGCCTGATTTGCCACTAACAGGTTGAGGGGCCTGGATCCAATGGCGGGTGCCTCCACCCAGAGGTCAGGGTTTGCAATAGTTAAACTAACTTGTCACAGCCCTCTGGGACACTGCAACCCCTTTCTTCCCACTAGTGGCCCACACAATATATCAGAATTACCTTCACAGTATACACTTACCCCCAGGTCTGGTTCCGGCACTGGGACCTCCTGGAAATGAGATACAGTGCAACAATCACAGTACAGTACTTTTAACATAGACAAATACCTCAGGCAGTATAACTTTGCTGAAACAAGCAGCTCTGATTTATTTAGGGGGATATAACAAGGACAGGGAAATCAGGTTAATTAGCTTATCACTCTAATAATTCACCTATGGCTCTGTGCACAGGCCTATCCTATCAGTTACTGTCCCTGGGTACCCAAGCCCTAGTGGCTAGTCCAAACCGTGGCAGCTGGTAGGGGCCCTTTCACACAGAGAAAAGGAAAATTAAACAGTCAGCAGTACAGTAATTCCATTTGGATTTAATGTAGAATTCAACAGGGAGGACCTGAATTAGTACTCACGACCTTCCAAATAAGATAGGGTCCTTCAATATCAGCAGGGCTACTCCTGAGCTCCAAGAGACTCTTCACACATTTATATGGTAAAAAAAAAGTACCATACCAGGCAGGCTGCTTCTTATCCCGATCGCAATTACTGCACAATACCCGAGAACACACAGCAGATTCAGTTCTGACAGACCGAGTGTAATTCAACAATTTCTCCAGTCTTCTACAGGGTGAGCCTGGTTTTACTCTTCAGAGATCCTTTGATTCTTTTCACAGGATGGATTCAGTCCTAACAAGCAGTTACACAAGCTGCAGACCGAACTCTGGGCCTTACACATTTTTTGACTAAAACTGCACACTGAAAAGCACAGGGCTCCTTCCTTCTTCACTGCCAAAGCTCAACTGAAACTCCAACCGACAAACCGGCACTTCCTTTGAGTTCCTCCCAGTTCTTGACTGGATTGGCTGTCACTCACAATAGACTGCTGCTGTTGGTCCAAAAGGCACTGAAGTCTAAACTACATCTCCCAGAGTCACTGCCCATACAATCCTCTTGTGGCTGGCTCAGATTATGAGTCCAAGTTCTGATCTGGCCCAAGGCACCATTTTAGAGCTAGCTTACCCCACACTGATTGGTCCAGTTCAGCAGTTCAAAACCAGAATGGGGAACTAGGCAGACACTGTTCTGACTGCAAAAGAAAGCAGGTTATACAAACTGCAATTTCATTATTACTGTAAATGATTTCTGGCAAACAGTTACATCTTTCAGATAGGTTCCTTTGCACTCCTAGTGACTGCAAAATGGAGTGAATTGGCAGCAGTTTGAGTGGTACTCAATCAAAGAAACACACAGTCCCCCATACAAACTAATTATGTCTGCAAGCAGACAGCTCTTAAAGAGACAGTACCAGAGGTTCTAAAAACACTCACTGATAAACGCCAAACACCATTCAGGCTTGGAGCATTCAAGCAAGCTCCTGGAAGTCTTTTGGGAACCCCCATTTGCAGGGGGGTTACATTTACATCTGTTCCAGCCAAGACTGAGAATGGCAATCTATAGACACGGGTTTCCTCCTGTTAGGATTTCTCCATGCAGTGCAATTACTGTGTCTGTCTTTGCAATGGAAATGGCTAGAAAAATAAGTCCCCCCCCCAACTTTAGGTGTAGACTCATCTAAATACAGCTATCTCATTCAAAACTGTCTCAATACATGGAAAACATGGGCCTGCTTTGTACTTGGATTTCTGTCCCCCAGTTTTCTTGTCTAATGCAACCCTAGAGAATACAGCTGTCAGTCACTGCTCAGTCAGGCAAACGGATGGATCACACATAAGGTTAATGCACTGCATTCTGGGAGCTGTAGTTCATGAGATTTCTTGTTTGCTGATTGGACTGCAGGTTCTCAGTTTGAAAACTACATTTCCCAATGTTGCACACATCAAATCTAATGCTTTCTCCATGAAGTCTCTTACAAAAGACGTACAGTGGCAGCCCCTGCCAATCAGCAATGACATCGTAAGTTATGATGCCCATGAGGCGATAACATTCTCTTTAGCTCTATGGTGTCCAATGCATAAAAAGCAAACCTCCACATGTGACATGGCCCGATATGGCTACTGATGGCTGACTCTACTCTTCGTACCATTTCTAAAGCCATTCTGTGGCCAGGAAAGAACATTTGGCATAGCTCATTTTAAATGAATAAACGTATCCTTTGAATGTGTTTTCAAACATAAGCGTTTGTGAAGTAGGTTACACGGGGCTAGCACGTAGCTTAAGCTTAGTGCAATGTGGAATAAAAACAGAGTCTGTATAGTTTGTTGCACAGGAATAAATATATTCTTTTGGACTGTTTTTTTAATCAGTGTATGTGGAACAGGTTACAGGGTGTTAGCATGTAGTGCTGTGTTAAAATGTGCAGTCTGTAGCATCCTGTTAGATGCTAGCCTAGGATGGAATAATATGAGTTGACTTTTACATTATTTTTATGTTTTTGCATATTTTTGTGGATTGGAGTGGGGTATAAAAACTATGTATGATGTTTTGTTGCAGAGAAAAGCAGTAGCCAGGTACTCACTTGATGAATTTAAAATCTGTATGTCACTAAAAAATGTTTTTTAATTATGCCACTGGGCATACTTAAATATTCTTGTTTACTTGATATTTAAAGAAAATTGACTAATAAGTCCCCTTTTAAAAGACTTATGAGAGGCGAAACATTGGGGCAAGTAAAATAAATGTATTACTGAATTGAAAGAGTGTTCGTGTGTGTGTGTTCCTGCAAGACACTGGTGTGAGTCCATGCTCTCCACTTTTAAAGTTTTATGCTGACCTCCATGTGAATTCACCATAAGCTTAACCAAGTCTTCAGCCATTTCCTGCAGACAGAGTGCTGTAACTAAAGGAACTTACCTGCAGCTCTACCATTCATTGAGGAACTAATGTTACTTACCTGCAGTTCGGTCTTTCATGGAGGAACTAAAGGCACTTAGCTGCAACTCTCTACCATTCATTAGGGAACTAGCGTTATTTACCAGCATCTCTACTATTCATTGGGGGAAGAACTAAAGTTACTTGCCTGCAGCTCTGCCATCCGTTGGAGAACTAAAGGAACTAACCTGCAGCTTCACCTTTCACAGGGGGGACTAAAGGTACTTACCTGCAGCTCTACTATTCAGTGAACAACAAAAGGTAATCAGCTGCAGCTCTATCATCTATTGGGGAACTAAAGGTAAATACCTGCAATGTTACCTTTCATAGGGTAGCTAAAGATACTCATGCAACTCGACCAATCATGTTGAAACTAATAGTACTTATCTGCAGCTCTACCATCCATTTGAGAACTTAAAGTACTTATCTGCAGTTCTGTCTTTCATAGGGGAACTGAAGGTACTTACCAGATGCTCAACCTATCATATGAAAACTAAAGACACTTACCTGTAGCTCTGCAATCAATTGGGGAAGTAAAAGTATTGACCTGCAGCTCTACCTTTCATTGGGGAACTAAAGAAACTTATCTTCAGCCTACTAGTCATTGGGGAACTAAAGGTACTTACCTGCAGCTTGACTATCCATGAGGGAACTATTGGTCCTTATCTGCAGCTCTGCTTTTCATAAGATAACTAATAGTGTTTACCTGCAACTCTACTATCCATTGGGGAACTAAAGGTACTTGCCTATAGCTCTACTGTTCATTTGGGGGAACTAAAGGTACTTATCTGCAGATGTACTATCCATTGGGGAACTAAAAGTATTTACCTGCAGTTCTACCTTTCATGTGGGACCTAGAGATACTGGTGTATAGATCTATCATCCATTTTGAAAGTAATAGTACTTATCTGTAGCTCAATCTCCATTAGGGTAATAAAGATACTTACCTGTATCTCTAGCATCCATTGTAGAAGTAAACTTACTTACCTATAGCTCAACTATTCATAGGGTAACTATAAGTATGTGCATGCACTTATATCATCCAGTGGTGAACGAAAGGAATGTATCTGCAGCTTTACCATCCATCGGGGGAACTCAAGGTAATTATCTGCAGCTCTACAATTCATTGAGGAACTACAGGTACTTACCTGCAGCTGTACTATCCATTTGGGAACTCAAGGTATCTATCTGGCATAGGAGAACTAAACATATTTACCTGCAGCGCCACCATCCATTGGGGAACTAAAGGTACTTCCCTGCAGCTCTATTGGTCATAGGAAATCTAAACATACTTACCTGCAGCTCTACTACCCATTGGGGAACTCAAGGTACTTACCTGCAGCTCTACCTTTCATATGGGAATTTTCAATCACAACAGTGCGCGGTGTGCACATTTATGGAATACATACAAACAGAAGAGAGCAAGAAAGAAATAAGTACCTCAGCTGGGACTTGAACCCAGGCTGCCCAGAATACCATTCTGGGTGTGTTACCAGCTGTGCCACCATGGCAACTGGAACCTGGGCTGTCCCAGAGCACATGACTCTCTCTCTCCAATGCATAGCCTGGTGCCGTGCAGATAATTACCGATTCAATCACAAGAGTGCGGTGTGCACGTGCTCCACCTTTCATGAGAAAACTAATAGGTACTTACCTGCAGCTTCACCATTCATTGAGGATCTACAGGGGGTTTCTCCAGCAGCTCTAGCATTCATGTGGGAGTTAACAATCTACCATTCCTTGGGGAACTAAAGATACTTACCTGCAGTTCTACCATCCACTGCAGAACTAGAGGTACCTACCTGAAGCTCTACCATTAACTGGGGAACTAAAGGTAATTACCTATAACTCTACCACTCATTGGGAAGCTAAAGATCTACCATTCACTGGGGAACTAAAATTACTTACCTGTGCCTCTAATATTCATTGGGAAACTAAAGTTATTTACTTGCAGTTCTGCTCTTCAATAGGGGAACTAAAGGTACTTACCTGCAGCTCTACCATCCATTGAGGAAGTAAAGGTACTTACCTGCAGGTCTGCCATCCATTGAGGAACTGAAGGTACTTACCTGCAGCTCTACCATTCATAGGGGAACTGAAAGTGTTCACTAACAACTTTATACCTTTCATATGGGAACTAAAGGTACTTACCTAAAGCTCTACTTTTCATAAGGGAACTAATGATACTTACCTAACTAAGCTACCTGCAAGACCGTTTGTTTCCTCACCAAGCCTTCCAACCTGTCCATTCCTCTGAGGCGGGCCTCCTAGTGGTTCCCTGGGTTGAGTTAAAATCTTTGAGTGACAGAGCCTTTGATGTTGCTGTCCCGACCCTGTGGAACTCACCTCCCAGATTTCTAAAGAAGGCCCCCCTCACTTCCGGCCTTCAAAAGGGGTCTGAAGTCCCATCGCTTTGCAGCAGCTTTTGGTTAATCCTCACGTTCCAGCAATAACTTTCTAGATATTTTTATTCATATTTAATTGTATTTATTCTGCCTTTTACTTTTTTTATTCCAGTTATTTTCTTTAATAGTTTGTGCTCAAATGCTGACTTTTAGGGGTCTTTGCAGTTCTTCCTTTAATATCTATGGTTTGGGATGTAAATGCTGTGGTATTGCTGTATATATTGCATAGCGCTCAGAGCCCATGGGAAGGAGCGCTTTATAAAGAATTTGCTTTGCTTACCCCCAACTCTGCCATCCATTAGGAAACTCCATGTTCTGTCTTTCATAGGAGAACTAAAGGTACTTACCTGCAATTCTACAATCCTCTGAGGAACTATAGGTACTTACCTGCAGCTGTACTATTCATAAGAGAACTAAAAGTATTTACATGCACTTCTACCATCCACTCGGGGAACTAAAGGTACTTACATAGTACTTACATACGGTTCTTCCTTTCATGGTGGAACTAAAGGTATTTGCCTGCAACTCTATGAATTATTGGGGAACTAGTCTTCATTGGAAAACTAAAGGGGCTCGATTCTCAAAGCCCATAGATTGACACAAGGTGCCTGTGGCAAACGTAAATGGCTCAAGTGGTACCTTGCAGCAAAGAATGATCCATGAGCTATTCACAAAAGCAGCCTGCATCTAATGCAGACTGCATGCGGCAAAAGGGACTTGAGCCAGACTTGCTCCACAAAATGGGCTGTGGCATGGCACTAGGGAGCCTATGGCAGATGCAGGCTGCCATAACCCCGAAGGTGGGATTCACAAAACTCTCCCAGAGGGAGAATTTCTCAGTACCCTTAAACCAGCCAGAGCTAGTCAAAGGGTACTTAGACGTATCCCTCTGGGAGAGTGTGGCACCTTGCAACACCCTGTGACTGTATTATGTCTCACTACCGTCTGGTCACACCTGAAAATGAACTCTGGCTCAATGTGCTTTTCCTGGTTATCAAACATTAAATAAAATAAAAATAAAATGTGCTGCAGTCCCCTCAACATGCCCCTATATGTCAAAATATAAACTATACCTGGTGGTCTAGCGGTCACCCCTCCTCGATCCCTGATGTCCCCGTAACAATAATTAATGAAGCCCCCTTACCTAGTAGTCTAGTGGCCCCCCTCCCCAATCCCCAATGTCACCCGTTATGGTAATACTTAATAAAGCCTCCTTCCCTGGTAGTCTAGAGTTGCCCCCCCCACCCCAGCAGGTAGTGCCCACAACCCTACTCCCCCATACCAAAACAGAGCTGGCAATTGGAACAGCCCTCCTCTCACCTCTGCGGCCGGCTGTGTGTCGACTGTGTGTATGCACTCATTGATTGACAGTCACTCACTGAGCGTGCACACTTTACAGTATGCGCTCAGTGACCGTTCAGTCCGCGGCCAACCATGGAGGTGAGAGGAGGGCTGTGCCGGTCACCGGTTATGTTTCGGAATGAGAGGCAGCGGGGTAGTGGGCACTACCTGCTGGGGTGGGGGGCCTCTAGACCACCAGGGAAGTGGACTTGATTAATTACCATTAGTACAGGGACACTGGGGATCAGGGAGGAGGGACCACGAGACCATCAGGTATAGATCATAAGAACCATTTACAGATAGGGGCATGTTGGGAGGGGGGCCACAATACCACCAGGTATAGTTTATAATAAACTTTGACATATACAGGCATGTCGGGGCGGCTGCTAGACCACCATAATCTAGACTGGCGCATGGCCACTCTGCATCTTGTGGCAAGCCCTTCCAGTGTGCCATGTGTTTGGCGCATGGCCATGGTTGCCGCAAGCCATGGAACTTTGCCGCTGGGACCCTGCTCAACATAGAATCAGGTGCAGGGTCCCTGACACACCGAGCTTTGATGCAAGCTGCCTTTGGTGGCAGCTTGCATCCATCCAAGGGCTCTTTGAGAAACGAGCCCAAAGTATTTACCTGCAGCTCTACCATCCCTTGGGGAACTAACCTTACTTACCTGCAGCTCTGCTACTCATTTGAAAACTAAAGGTATTTTAACTGTAGATCTGCTATTCTTTTGGGGGACTAAGGGTGCTTACCTGCAGTTCTACCTTTCATAGAGTTGCTAACAGTACTGATGTACAGATCTACCATCCTTGTTGAAAGTAAAGGTGCGTACATGCAGCTCTACCTTCACTGGGGAACTAAGGGTACTTACCTGCAGTTCTACCTTTCATAGGGTTGCTAGCAGTACTGATGTACAGATCTACCATCCTTGTTGAAAGTAATGGTACGTACATGCAGCTCTACCTTCACTGGGGAACTAAGGGTACTTACCTGCAGTTCTACCTTTCATAAGGAAGCTAAAGGTACTTACCTGCAGGTCAACCGTCCACTGGGAAAATAAAGGTACTTATCTGCAGCTCTAGCTTTCATAGGGAAAATAATGGTGCTTACCCACAGCTCTACCATCCATTTGGGAATTCAATGTATTTGAATGCAACGACGACCAAGGCGGTGATCAGAAATGACCATCAAACTCTGGGCAGTAAGTTCACCAAGCACACACAAAAAGTCTATGCTAAGGCTTCACAGGAAAACATAAACCACGCTGGTTCTTCTGTTCCAATGATTTTATAAATGGGTTCAGTTGTAGCATCCCCACACTATCGGTGTTGGAACACCTCTGTGTTCTTCTCAAGACAAGAGAAAGAACACAGAGGTGTTCGGAAGTGCTCGGCGGTGTGGGGAATGCAGCGAGCTTGAACCCATTTTAATAAAATCGTTTTGGAACGGAAGAACCAGCAGGGTTTATGTTTTCCTGTGAAGCCTTAGCATGGATTTTTTGTGTGTGCCTTATTCAGTGTATTTACCTGCAGCTCTTCCTTTCGTAGAACAAAAGGTACTTACCTGCAGCTCTATCATCCATTGGGGAACTGAGGGTACTTATATGATGCTCTACAGTTCATTAGGGAACTAAAGGTCCTTACCTGCAGCTCTACCATCCATTGAGGAACTCAAAGTACTTACCTACTGCCCTACCACTCATAAGGAAACTAAAGGTACTTACCTGCAGCCTTGTCATCCATTGAGGAATTAAAGGTAATTATCTGATGCTTTACAATTCGTGAGGGAACTATAGGTACTTACCTGCAGCTCTACCATCCTTTGGGGAATTAAAGGTACTTACCTGCAGCTCTATCATCCATTGGGAAACTAATGCTTCCTAACTGCAGCTCTGCCATTCATAGGGGAACTAAAGGTACTCACCTGCAGCTCTACCATCTCTTGGGGAACTCAAGCTACTAACCTGATGCCCTACCCTTCCTAGGTGAACTAAAGGTAATAACCTGCAGCTTTACTAGTTACTGGGGAATTAAAGGTACTTACCTGCAGCTGTACTGTTCATTGAAGAACTAAAAGTACTTACATGCAGCTCTGTTATTCACTGGAGAACTAATGGTACTTACCTGCAGCTATACTATTCATTATGGAACTAAAGGTACTTATCTGCAACTCTGCCTTTTATGTGCGAGCTAAACGTACTTATCCACAGCTCTACCACCCATTGGAGAACTCAAGGTACTTACCTGCATCCTTACCTTTCACAGGGGAAGGAAACATAACAACCTGCAGATTTTGCTGTTCATTGGGGAACTAAAGGTACTTATCTGCAGCTCCACCATCCATTGGGAAACTCAAGGTACTTACCTGCAGCTCTACCTTTCATACGGCAACTACAGATACCTACTTGCTGAAATACTATGCATTGGGGAACTAAAAGTACTTACCTGCAGTTCTGCCTCTCATAGGGGAACTAAAGGTACTTACCTGTAGCTCTATAATCCATTGGGGAACTAAAGGTACTTACCTGCAGTTCTGCCTTTCATATGGGACTACAGGTACTTACCTGTAGCTCTCTTATTCATTGGAGATGTAATGGAACTTACATGCTGCTCTACTATTCATTGGGGAACTAAAGGTACTTACCTTCAGTTATGGCTTCTATTGGGGAACTAAAAGTACTTACCTGCAGCTCTACCATCCATTAAGAAAACAATGATACCTACCCGCAGCTTTACCTTTCTTAGGGGAGATAAGGTTAATGGTACTTACCTGCAGGGATACCTTTCTTATGGGAGCTAAGGCTAATGGTACTTACCTGCAGTTCTACCTTTAAATGGGGAGCTAAGGCTAACGGTACTTACCTTCAGCTCTACCTTTCATAGAGGGGCTAAGGCCACCAGCTATTACTCAACAAACTCTCCCAACTAGGCCTTTCACAGGAGACTTCAAAATGGTTTGCCAGCTACCTCTCAGGCTGCTCCCAGAGAGTAAAAATCAATGACACACTATCTGAATTAAGGCCTGTGACAGTTGGGATCCCACAGGGATCCATACTGGGTCCACTACTGTTCAGTCTATTTTTTAATGACCTACCCACAGACTGCACAGGATCCCAGATGCTACTGTAGGCAAATGATGCTGTCATCTTCTCTAGCAACAAGAACCTTTCCGGCCTTGCCTATGATCTACAAGTCTTTGCCTATCTTGAATTGTAATTCCTCCACAATCAACTCATCCTAAATTATAAAAAGACTAAATCAATGCTTATCACCTGCCTCCCAAAAAAGAAGAAGAAGCTGCCTCCTCTTGAAATTCAGAGCAAGGGAGGTACAGTCATCGATAGGGTTGATACCTTCAAATACCTTGGGATCTACCTGGATGATACTCTAACCTTCTCCCACCACACTGACCAAGTCATAAAAGTGGTCAACAGAAAACTAGGAACCCTATACAGGCATAAAGCATACATGACACCTGATGCTCGCAACCTTACAGTTTCTGTGTCCATCCTTCTGGTCATAGACTATGGTTTAATGGTCTATGGAGCAGCATCAGATATGGTCCTAAATTGAATCAAGGTACTGCTCAATAAGGCTTGTCGCCTTGCCATGAATGCTGATAGATATACCCATACCTGCAGTCTTTACTCCAATGCTAATTGGCTACCCCTAGAGCAAAGAATCAAATACCAGTCCTGCCTAGTGGGAAAGAAAGCCCTCATGGGACTCACTCCCTCAACACTGCAGCCTTTCTTCCGACAAACTGACAATACACACCAGACAAGAAATGTGAGTAGAAATGCCTTCCATGTCCATTTTGTAGGACCAGCCTAGCTAAGAGATCCTTCTACGGATGTGCACCTCTCTGACTAAACAAACTTCCTCTATCACTAGTAAAGCTACCAAAAATCAGGCATTATAAACAGGAACTAAGAAAATATCTCACCCCACCCTCTCCTTGTCCATTCATAAGATAGACCACTCCTCCTATCACTCTCTCCACTGCTACTCCCCTCCTCCATCCCCTCATTCTCACCTATCGACTTCTCCCTCTCCACTCCCCGTCTCGCCTCCCCTATCAAATTCTCAATCCACACCTCCCCCTCTCCCTATACAGCCACCCTACCCCACTTGTTAACTTTCCACCCCACCACGTCCCCACCAACTTTCACCTCCCCCATCACCACTTGACTGAGTCATCCTTTCCACTCCTCCCACTGTTCCATTACCTTCCACTGTGCCTCCCCAAGCCGTTTGGCTACTCCCATCTATCATGCACACCTCCTTCCACTGTGCGCCACCTTGTGCATTCCATGACAATGCCATGCGCTGCTGTTTATATTTACTTTGATGCTGTTGCTATTTATTATGTAACACTATTATCTTATTGTTATTATGTAACACTATTATCTTATTGTTATTATGTCTGTAATGTTATTCTGATGTGGAACCTTTGCAAATAAGCAATGCTAAAAGGTGTCTTTGATACATGAAATACATAAATAAATAAATAATGGTACTTACCTGCAGCTCTGCATCTCATAGGGGGACCTAAGGCTAAAGATATTTACCTGCAGCTATACCTTTCATAGTGGAGCGAAGGGTAAAGATATTTACCTGTAGCTCTGTCTTTCATAGGGAAGCTAAGGCTCAAGGTACTTACAATACCTGCAGCTCTATAATTCCACTGGGGAGGTAAAGCTGAAGGTACTCACCTGCAGCTCTTCAATTCCATTTGGGAGTTGGGGCTGAGCGTATTTACCTGTAGTAGCTCGGCCATCTGTTTGCAAGTGGACTCTGATGGTATTTACCTGCACTGCTTCAGTTTACATTAGTCTAAAGTCATCAGATAACACTATTGTGTTTTTTAATCTCATTCCACTTATATTTTATCCTTTCTTTAATTTGCCTAAGGGAGCATTTTAATCCCCCCTGTTTTGTGTGGGAATACATGTGTGTTCTTGAAAATTATGTCATATACAAGTATGACTGGTAGACCAGCTCAGGAACAAACCTGACTACAGTCTAATTTCTTGTAGTATGAGGTATGATTCCTCTTGCCAGGAGGCAGAGGAGATTCAAGGTGGCCAAAAGAGGGGCATCTCACTCGGTGAGGGGTAGTTAGCAAATATAACTCCCACAGGGCATAGTGCAATGTTACTCTCATCATGTGGGTGGGTGGGCAGGAGCTTGGAGTACAAAAGGGTAGGATTTCCAGCCTCATGTGTGGGTTGAGGGGAGAAATCCATCTGCCATTGACATCTGGTATAAAAGAACCCAAACTGTAAAAAGGATTTTGAATTTGGGTAAAAACCATGGACTACAGTGAATATTTTCATGAAGCCTGTTTGCCTTCCTGTGAATCCCGATGATGCTGTACAGTTTTCTCCCTTACATGGTTCCTTTACATCAGTACCTAGGTGCTGCTTGTCTGCCTCTCTGTCTCTCACACACAACGCTGCACCCCCCCCCAGCCCGGAGAGGTGTGCCACTGCTCATCTCCCATACTGTATCCGGCATCTGGCCCTTGGAACAATTTGGCAGAGATTGTATGAAGGATAAGAACTTAACTTGCAAAATCTCAACTAATCTTTCCAATGAAAAGACTTGTCAGAAATTTTGAGGTGATGTATAGTGCATACCTGTTTGTGTAGGGGAAAGAACGCAATGTAGGATGGGATATAGAGGAACGATAAACTCCTCCCTCCCTCCCTTATATGTCTCTGCTGTGCTGCCACCTGTGGTCCCCCAGGTGGCAGTATAGCAGCGGGGATCATATCCCTGCCTCCCCAAAGGACAACAGCATGTTTGACCATCCTGCCCCTGGCCAGTCCCTGGTGAGCTCAGCTCATTTCTGACCTTGGGTTGCCAGCATCGCAAGTGGTAGCACTATCACTGCCCCACTGGGCCAGCCAATCCTGATCTTTCTTTTTTTTTAGGGTCCTATGCCGATGCTGTCATTTTCTGGCCCACTGTTCATTTTGGAATGACTGGATGGTTCCAGAGCTGGGGGACATCAGCTGAGAGGAAGCCAAGAGTGCCAATTTCACTGCAGGCTTCCACTCAACTGATGCAACTGGGTTTCAGAACTACAAAATGGATATCAGGCAGGTGGAGTTTCACATTCCATAAATCCAAATACAAGGTGCTATGTGTGGGGAAGAAAGCAGAGGTAGAAAATACACCCTGTGTGGGCTTTAATTGCTGTAGTGGAGGAAGCAGATTCTCCTGGCATGATGTCCCAGAGGTGTCATGCAGTATGCAGCCACTGTCAACAGGGCTCTAAAAATACTTTGCTGCTTCAAAAGGGATGACCACCACAGCAGGAGAAGTAATACAGCCACTTTACCAGGCCCTGGTCACACCCCACCTGGAGTAACCCTACCACTTTACCACCCTGGTCACACCCCACCTGGAGTAACCCTACCACTTTACCAGGCCCTGGTCACACCCCACCTGGAGTAACCCTACCACTTTACCAGGTTCCAGTCACACCCCACCTGGAGTAACCCTACCACTTTACCAGGCCCTGGTCACACCCCATCTGGAGTAACCTTACCACTTTACCAGGCCCTGGTCACACACCACCTGGAGTAATCCTACCACTTTACCAGGCCCTGATCACACCCCACCTGGAGTAACCCTACCACTTTACCAGGCCCCAGTCACACCCCACTTGGAGTAATCCTACCACTTTACCAGGCCCCAGCCACACCCCACCTGGAATAACCCTACCACTTTACCAGGTTCCAGTCAAACCCCACCTGGAGTAACCCTACCACTTTACCAGGCCCTGGTCACACCCCACCTGGAGTAACCCTACCACTTTACCAGGTTCCAGTCAAATCCCACCTGGAGTAACCCTACCACTTTACCAGGCCCTGGTCACACCCCATCTGGAGTAACCCTACCACTTTACCAGGCCCTGGTCACACACCACCTGGAGTAATCCTACCACTTTACCAGGCCCTGATCACACCCCACCTGGAGTAACCCTACCACTTTACCAGGCCCTGGTCACACCCCACCTGGAGTAATCCTATCACTTTACCAGGCCCTGGTCACACCCCACATGGAGTAACCCTACCACTTTACCAGGCCCCAGTCACACCCCACTTGGAGTAATCCTACCACTTTACCAGGCCCCAGTCACACCCCCTACCTGGAGTAATCCTACCACTTTACCAGGCCCCAGTCACACCCCACCTGTAGTAACCCTACCACTTTACCAGGCCCTGGTCACACCCCACCTGGAGTAATCCTACCACTTTACCAGGCCCTGGTCACACCCCATCTGGAGTAACCCTACCACTTTACCAGGCCCTGGTCACACACCACCTGGAGTAGACCTACCACTTTACCAGGCCCTGGTCACACCCCACCTGGAGTAACCCTACCACTTTACTAGGCTCCAGTCACACCCCACCTGGAGTAACCCTAGCACTTTACCAGGCCCCAGTCACACCCCACGTGGAGTAATCCTACCACTTTACCAGGCTCCAGTCACACCCCACCTGGAGTAACCCTACCACTTTACCAGGCTCCAGTCACACCCCACCTGGAGTAACCCTACCACTTTACCAGGCTCCAGTCACACCCCACTTGGAGTAACCCTACCACTTTACCAGGCCCTGGTCACATCCCACCTGGAGTAACCCTACCACTTTACCAGGCTCCAGTCACACCCCACCTGGGGTAACCCTACTACTTTACCAGGCCCCAGTCACACCCCACATGGAGTAATCCTACCACTTTACCAGGCTCCAGTCACACCCCACCTGGAGTAACCCTACCACTTTACCAGGCTCCAGTCACACCCCACCTGGAGTAACCCTACCACTTTACCAGACCCCAGTCACACCCCACCTGGAGTAACCCTACCACTTTACCAGGCTCCAGTCACACCCCACTTGGAGTAATCCTACCACTTTACCAGGTCCCGGTCACACCCCACCTGGAGTAACCCTAACACTTTACCAGGCCCCGGTCACACTCCACCTGGATTAACCCCACCACTTTACCAGGCCCTGGTCACACCCCATCTGGAGTAACCCTACCACTTTACCAGGCCCTGGTCACACCCCATCTGGAGTAACCCTACCACTTTACCAGGCCCTGTTCACACCCCACCTGGAGTAATCCTACCACTTTACCAGGCCCTGGTCACACCCCATCTGGAGTAACCCTACCACTTTACCAGGCCCTGGTCACACCCCACCTGGATTAACCCTACCACTTTACCAGGCCCTGGTCACACCCCACCTGGAGTAATCCTACCACTTTACCAGGCCCCAGTCACACTCCACCTGGAGTAACCCTACCACTTTACCAGGCTCCAGTCACACCCCACCTGGAGTAACCCTACCACTTTACCAGGCTCCAGTCACACCCCACTTGGAGTAACCCTACCACTTTACCAGGCCCTGGTCACATCCCACCTGGAGTAACCCTACCACTTTACCAGGCTCCAGTCACACCTCACCTGGGGTAACCCTACTACTTTACCAGGCCCCAGTCACACCCCACATGGAGTAATCCTACCACTTTACCAGGCTCCAGTCACACCCCACCTGGAGTAACCCTACCACTTTACCAGGCTCCAGTCACACCCCACCTGGAGTAACCCTACCACTTTACCAGGCCCCAGTCACACCCCACCTGGAGTAACCCTACCACTTTACCAGGCTCCAGTCACACCCCACTTGGAGTAATCCTACCACTTTACCAGGCCCCGGTCACACCCCACCTGGAGTAACCCTAACACTTTACCAGGCCCCGGTCACACCCCACCTGGATTAACCCCACCACTTTACCAGGCCCTGGTCACACCCCATCTGGAGTAACCCTACCACTTTAGCAGGTCCTGGTCACACCCCATCTGGAGTAACCTCTACCACTTTACCAGGCCCTGGTCACACCCACCTGGAGTAATCCTACCCACTTTGCCAGGCCCTGGTCACCCCATCTGAAGTAACCCTACCACTTTGCAGGCCCTGGTCACACCCCACCTGGAGTAACCCTACCACTTTACCAGGCCCTGGTCACACCTCACCTGGATTAACCCTACCACTTTACCAGGCCCTGGTCACACCCCACCTGGAGTAATCCTACCACTTTACCAGGCCCCAGTCACACTCCACCTGGAGTAACCCTACCACTTTACCAGGCTCCAGTCACACCCCACCTGGAGTAATCCTACCACTTTACCAAGCCCCAGTCACACCCCACCCGGAGTAACCCTACCACTTTGCCAGGCCCTGATCACACCCCATCTGGAGTAACCCTACCACTTTACCAGGCCCTGGTCACACCCCAACTGAAGTAACCCTACCACTTTACCAGGCCCTGG
Organism: Neoceratodus forsteri; assembly: GCA_016271365.2. NCBI lineage: Eukaryota > Metazoa > Chordata > Ceratodontiformes > Ceratodontidae > Neoceratodus > Neoceratodus forsteri. The sequence continues at coordinate 85,124,806 of JADMNL010000034.1, forward strand.
TCACACCCCATCTGGAGTAACCTTACCACTTTACCAGGCCCTGGTCACACACCACCTGGAGTAATCCTACCACTTTACCAGGCCCTGATCACACCCCACCTGGAGTAACCCTACCACTTTACCAGGCCCTGGTCACACCCCACCTGGAGTAACCCTACCACTTTACCAGGCCCTGGTCACACCCCACCTGGAGTAATCCTACCACTTTACCAGGCCCCAGTCACACCCCACCTGGAGTAACCCTACCACTTTACCAGGCCCTGGTCACACTCCCCACCCCCACCTCCATCCCACCCCCGGAGCACTGCTTGCAGTTCTGGCTCCTCAGTACAAAAAGGAAATAGAGGCAGTGGGGGGGTGCAACTCAGGGCCACCAAAATGATCTGGGCCAGATTGTCAAAAGTGGAAAAATTGTGCACATGTGGAAAACAAAGTTACACAAGGGGAAGTTCCCTTTTGCAGCCACAGTTTTTTCTGTTTGTGTTCAGTCTTCAAAATGTTTGCCTTTTTTGCAACCTCTTCCACAATTTATGGCATCTTGCCCATATTTGTTTGCGTAGGTGCAGAAAAATGCCATGCCTGGGATTACCTCGTGTACTTATTTGTGCACAGCTGCAGAAAAAAAGAAAATGGTGCCCATGCACATAAAATGCAGAAAATAGCATTTTTGCAGATGCAGGGATTTCCCCCTGTACCAGGGAGTTCCACACAGGGACTGAGTCCCTGGGCCATGAGAGGTCCTTTGAAATACGGCCCCAGATGTATAGAGGGAAAATTCCATGGGGAGAGTCTGGAGGTTCTTATGTTCACTGTGGAGAAAGGGAAGTTGGAGGGAGAGGACACATCATCTCTGTCTTCTGCATACTGAAGGGTATCGACAAGATCGAACATGCAAAGATGTTTAATCTGGCGTGTTTTAGCAGGATGTGGGAACAACCCCTGAAGCTAAGAGGTGCTAAATTCAGGAAACATGTCAGGTGGCGCTTCTTTGCAGGGAATCTATGGAACAGGCTACCAGCAGAGGCAGCGCATTTAAAGCCAGTACTGGCCTTCAAGATTTGCCAGGGAAAATTTCAGCTTCCTAAGGGGTGCGCAAGAAACCTTTGGCCACTAGAGTGGACAGGGAGTCCCTATGAATGAGAACATACTTGCACCGCATAATTCTTCATCCCTGCTAATGAAGTCGAGAAGGGGCTGACCTGATAGACCTATTGTGACTTCTGACCTTGAAGGGACACATTCATACCCAGCGGCCATCATAGTTTGAAGCTTGCTCCTCGATGACATCACAATGTTTTTCAAATGGCTGCAGTGTAGTCTCAGTGTCAAACAGACTCAGTCATCAATATCTCTGGAGTGCTTTCAACAACAGGTGAGCCTAATACCTCATCTGAAAGAGCTTTCCATGGGCCTTCAAAGTATGTCAGCCACGGCACATGAGTTTCTCTTCCCTTTAAATTAAACTGTTACTTTCTTACTTATATTAGCAATACAGTGGGGACACATAATATGTATATTCATTTTCAAACATCAGGCCAACAATGGTTTAGATTTGTATTATGAAATATATTTTACATATTCATTATAAAATATTTCTTATAATAATTTCTGTTCCAAGTGTGCGTGCATCTAGTTTGGATGCATGCGGCCATTTTTGGACGGATGTGAGAGACCATCGGAAGACAGTCTAGCTCTCATGTACAGGCCACATCTGTAGCCCATGTGCAGTGATAATCAGGTGCAGGAGAGATTTTCAGATAGATCCACCTTTGAACAATATTGAACATCCCACCTGATGAAGGCAGATGATCCTTTAAACCTCACAAACCCATTTATTGTACGAGAGAATTATTTGGCTTATCCTTCTTAAACAGACAAGGTAGAATAGCCTTCTATCAAAAAATGCTACAGTAGAGAACCCTGAGGTTGGAGCAATGTAACAAATCCTGATATTTAATACAAATGCATCTTTGTTAATTGAGATATAATGTAAATATATCAACAATCTAATTCAGAACAGATATCTTACATGGAGAGAAAATTAATCATATAAATGACATTATGAAAGGCCACTTGCATAACCAAATAAGAAATTTCATTCAAGATGCCTTAAAAATGCAACAACATTTAACAGAAAAAAAGCAGTATTTTTTTTTATAGTATTACAAAAGTATATTTAAGTTATATGCCAAATATGAACATATCTCATTGGCCTTCTAAACTATCAAAAACAAAGCATGAACATTTTGCATGTATCTAAAATATGTCAGATATAATTTATGTATATAATTACTGGTGTGCCTTTATGGTTAAGTAGTGGTTTCAGAGGCCGTAATACTCGGCTTGCATTAGAATATATGACTGTTTATTACAGCGATGCCTTTGTAACTGACCCAGTTGATCCTAATATGTTGTCAGTCAGCTTTCTTTCTTTCTCGTGTGGTTTCTCAAAATAAAAAACACTGAAGCAGTTCTTCACACCACACAACCACAGCAGCTTTGTTTGACAGAGAAGAAAAAAAACTTGCCTGTCAACTAGTATCTACTTAAATCAAAGGCACAAAAAAGTAAGTTTTCACACTATTTCTTCTTATCTGCTCCAAAACCACTCTCACCTTCCGCACAATGTTTCACTGTTGCATTCACGTAGGTACCAGTGCAATGTTTCAGTTTCACTTCCTGGCATCATGTAATTAGTACCAGTTGTTATATCAAATACAATCTGAGAAGTTGTAATTACACTTTTTTTTTACACATCCTCAGTGTGTGATACCATCACAAACCACCTGAGCTATGCTCTTTGCTTTTGTGGTTCCGCACACCTCAGTGTGTAAAAGAAACCTGTAAGGTACAAGCCCCTGTGCATTCTTTAAACAACCAGGCATGACAGGGTACACCCATTCCACACATCCACGTTTCATAGAAACATAGAAACATAGAAACATAGAAGTTGACGGCAGATAAGGACCGCAAGGCCCATCCAGTCTGCCCATTTCTTTTTCTACCTTATAAATGTGCCATCGGCCTTTGCTCTGTCAGTGACCTATCTATTCATAGTCATTTGTATTGCTCCCTTATGCCTATCCCATGCCTGTTTGAAGCCCTGCACTGTATTCATAGCTACCACTTCTTGTGGTAAGCCATTCCATGCATCTACACCCTTTCTGTGAAAAAGAATTTCCTCACATTCCCCTTAATCGGCCTCCCTCTAATCTCATGCTGTGTCCTCTTGTCCTGCTATTTTTCTTATATTTAAACATGTTAGACTCTTTCACCTTGTTTATGCCCTTAAGGTGTTTAAATGTCTCGATCATATCACCTCTCTCCCTCCTTTGCTCAAGGGTATACATATTGAGCTCCGTTAATCTGTCCTCATATATCTTCTGATGCAGTCCCTGCACCATTTGGTTGCCCTTCTCTGGACTGCCTCAATTTGGTTAATGTCCTTGTGAAGGTGTGGCTCAATACTGCACGCAGTACTCAGATGGGGCCTAACTAAGTCTTGTACAGAGGGATTATTACCTCCTCTTACTACTTCAGATACCCTACTAATACACCCTAACACCCCCTAGCCTTACCTACTGCTTTAGAGGTCTGCTTGATGATTTTAGGTCATCAGTGATGATGATGCCCAAGTCTCTTTCTTCCTTTGTGACTGCTAGCAACTCCCTCCCAGCCTATAAGTGGCTTCAGGGTTTCTCTTCCTATGTGCATGATTTTTGCACTTTGCATTAAATCCCAGTTGCCACTCTTCTGACCATTCTGCTAGTTTATCCAGATCTCTTCTCATTCTGCCCACCCCATCTGGATCATCTACTCTGTTGCAGATCTTGGTGTCATCTGCAAACAGACAAGCCTTACCCTCTAGTCCATCTGCGAGGTCACTAATGAAGATGTTGAATAGGACTGGCCCCAGGACTGATCCCTGAGGTACCCCACTTGTGACTTGCAATCTGTGGATGTGCATGAAAGGAAACGAGAGTTACTGTTATGCAGATACTTTGGTTAACCCTTTCTGTATAGCCACTAAATGTGCGGTCACAGCATGGTGGCTATTTTGCCCCCCATCTCCCTATTTTGAGGTCTCAAACTGTAATGACTAAGAATGGGGCTGTCTGTTCTTTTCCACAGGGGTGATGTGCTTATGGGTGTATTTTTGTCATTTACAAGTACAAACATAGAAACACTTAATTTGACAGAAGAGAAGTTCCCTACTTATTCTGTTTCTGCATTCCCCATCTGGTCTCTGTCAACCCTTCCACTTCCCTGCAGCCTATCTAATATACCTCTATGTCTGGCCCATGCATGCTTGAACCCCCATCCACACTGTTTTAGTCTCCACCACTTTCACCAGCAATCTATTCCAGGCATCCCACCTTTTAGTGAAAACATATTTCCTCGAATAACTCTTGAATCCCCCTTCCCCAGCTTTGTTGCAAAGTAATCCAAAACTACTCCATAATCAGTCCCAGGGGGCTTCTGAGATGGAGCAATTAGTGATATGTAAGCAATTTGCTTTTTTGATGGTAAGGAACAGCTGGTGTATTATTAATCACTACTAACCATTTGAAAAATAAATCCTTATGAGACAGAAATGATCTGACCTGACCAGTAATCGAACCCAGGCCCCCAGAATATCATAATTATGCTATGCATACGTAACCAGCAGAAGCTTTCTCATCTAAAATGTGCCTAGTCTGGGGCCAACTTATTAGCATACAAAAGTGCCATGATCATGGTGGCAGCAGGGTAAAGAAAAAAAAATTTCCTGAGACACAGGCTAGAGCACGTAGTCCCCTCGTATAAGGAGTGGCATGATGAGAGATTGGTTTCCCTTGAGGCAGGACAGATAATTGCAAGTGTCAGTAATAAAGCAAGGCCCCTGGAATTCTGCGGTTCTGCGGTTGTGGAATTTGCCGCAGAATTTGCATCATGCCGCAGAATATATAAAGTGCTGCAGAATTCATTGTTTTTGGTGAATTTTCATATAAATATACTGTTTTTCCATAGTGTCAGGCTTTCTTTCCCACCTCGTTTATCCTAAAGCCCCTCCTCTATGTTTAGCATATGATGTCATCGATGACATCACATCATATTTAGCCAATGACAGGACTGCATTCTGCCAGAGAAATTAATAAATCATGCCACAGAAATCAGAAAATTCTGCCGCAGAAGTCAAGGAGTCCTGCTGCAGAAATCAGAAAATTCTGCCACAGAACACCAGGGGCCCTGGTAATATGGTACACAAGACACCCCAGAAGCACTGGAGGAAGTTACATGCCATACTCACCATGGAATAACTCATGCTGCTATGAGAGTATCTGGGGGGGGGTTGAGGCCCCAAGAGTAAGGCTTAGCGCCCTGTCTTATGTAATGTATGCACAGTGAGTGTTATGCTTTTAATAAGCTGTTAATAACGGGACTCTATAAAGGATAAAATATTGTTGTGTAGAGTATGCAGTTATTTCTGTATTGAAATGGTTGTTCTCTACATGCTTGTAACTTTGCAAAAATGCAAAACGTGTATTAAATTGAAAAAAGAAGTAAGCTATAATAGTTTTTTAACGTAACTTTAACAACCCGATTGCCAAGCCTTGAGTGTCCTAAAACAAGGTCATGTGAAACAGCGTTAGGAGGGAGTCTTATACAAGCAGTATATAAGTCAGTTCTGTGGGCAACTGACAGAGGAGGGGGCAGTTGCGTTATCTGTGAGTAAGTAACTGCAGCCCCCTTCCCCTCCCCTCCCCTCTCCTCCCTGCTCTAAAATGTACTACCTTTCTCCTTTTTTCCCAGCCACCTCTCCGTGTGGCCCATTTATTAGTTCTGGATATGCACTTGCTTGCATGTAACCATTTTATTAAGGCAGACTCCCCCCCCCATGCATTCTCCACTCCCAGGGGGGAAGACACTGCAGCTCCATCCAGCCTGACTGCTACTCCTACTTGCCTATGAAGACTCGTCCAGCCATTCTGACAGTTCTGACTTTATCTAAAACAGAACTATGACAGGTACCATCATACCAAGGGTCTGTCTCACTCCAGCGAAATGTGAGGTATGCAATAAAAGGACAATTAGAGCTAATATATGCACTTTTCAACTTTAATTTTCCTTCGGGGTTTGTTTTGGAAAGTGACTAATCATGATTGACACTTACCAAGCACTGTGAAAATGTGAGTGCAGGTGCCAAACTGAAGACTTAACCCCTTGTGTCCTGCAGTGATGAGTATGAAACCCATATTGCCAGTCACACTGGGGAAAAAATGGAATTCTCAAGATGTCTTGGGGGGGCACGGGGGGCTTTCCTAGTTTCACACAGTCTGAGTCAGGCATTCACTGTTGACTGACAAACATAAAACCATAGAATTTGTTGGAAGAGAAGTGCCACTTAGCCCACCCGGTCTGCTATTTTATTTCCCTGCCTATACTTTCACCACAGACCCTACCTGATCTCTGGCTCCCCCTCCCCTGTTTCCTGTCAAGATTCCTTTGTGTCTATACCATGCATCTTTGAAGCCCATCATTGTCTTTGCCGCCACCACCTCTGCTGGAAGACTGTTCCAGTTGTCCACCACTCTTTCAGTGAAGAAGTACTGCCTCACATCCCTCCTAAATTTGCCTCTTCCAGCTTCACTTCATGCCCTCTTGTTTTTGTGCCTCTTCTCTTATGAAAAGTACTCCCCACTTGTACCTTATTCACCCTCGTGAGGTGTTTATAGGTCTCTATCATACCCCCCCTTCCTCTCTTGCAGGGTATAGATATTGAAATCTCTCAGTCTTTCCTCTTAGAGCTGTTGATGCAGCCCCTGCAACATTTAAGTTGCCTTCCTCTGGAAGGCCTCTAATCTGCCTATGTCCTTCCTACGATGTGGGCTCCAGAGCTGGACTCAGTACTCCAGGTGAGGAGTCAGGAGCAGAAGGCTAAAAAGTACTAGGAATGAAAGTTCTGGTTAATGCATTCCAGGCCTGTTTCCTAATGCAATATGTCAAAATGCAGACTGGATGGTGAAAATCTGGACCTAGTTCTGTCAAATCAGGACAACATAAGAGGAGGGGGGTGTCATCGAGGCACAGGTCAGGAAGCATAGGAAAACCAGGAGCAGTTTCAAAATCGCAAATAGCATTTTATTTTTCTTGATAACAGCAAAATAAAAATGATTCAGTATAACTATTTACAAAGGCAGTACAAACAGAGAAAACTAAGTCCTTCTGAGAGTATCCCTTAATTCCAAGTTTTAGTCTCTCACTCTCCATGTCTCACTAGCAAAAGCATTGCTGCTCTTTTATAAGTCTTTGCCTGGGAACTCATTAAGAGAACTTGCTTCTCACAGAATGTTCTTGTAAGTTTCTATGCAGGTGCAGCAAAAAGAACATAGTGACCCAGAACTGACCTCTTGTTTACATCTCTGCAAAAGGCTTAAAAAACTGCATCTCTGGTTAATCTCTTGAGTTCCAAATACAGTACCTTTTTGCAGTCATTTCGACAGTATGAATATATACGGTTTTAAACAAAGGGATCCCAGTATCAGTGACATTTCCATATAAAGATTCACATATATTTTTATAACTGCAGATATGCAAGGGGAAGAAAAGACAGAACAACAAGCGAAGACAGAGAGATAGCGAGAGGCAAAGAACTGCAAAACCGTTGGAGTGATCAGCTCCTAGGTCTTACAAGAAAATTTGGTTGCGCAACCAAAGAGACAAGAGTGAAAAAGAGAGGATAGAACAGACCCTTGTGTTTAAACTCTTTCTGCATAACAAATGGTGCAGGGCCTTATTCAGCCCTGTCACAGGGGGGTTGACAGTTGACGTGACCACAACACGGTGAGGTTCAGCATAGCTCTCAAAGGACTGTGGCAGAGATTCCAGACACTGTTCTAGACTTTAGAAAAGCAGATTTTAAGAAGATGGAGGAAGAGCTTATGGAGAGACACAAAGGTTCAGGTCAATTAGAGGGGGTGGAGGGTAAATGGAACACTGTCAAACTGGGGATCCAAGAGGTATCTAAGGCATGGCTACGACAGACTGGGAAAGGAAATAGACACAAGAAAGCTACTTGGTTTTCAGGGAGGCAGGGGAAGCAGTCCAAGACCGAGAAATCATCAGCCTACAGAAGGTACAGTATGAAGCCAGACAGAGGAAAACAGAGAAGCCTACCATGGTGAACTGAAAGAGGTCAGTAATGCAGGGAGAAGGGTTCAGGCTGAGGTCATGTTGAGAACAGCAGAAGGAGTGAAGGAAAAATTGCAAGGCCACTTTTAGGTGCATTGGGAAGAAGAGGAAAAGTAAAACATGGATGGCATTGAAAAGTTGAAGAAGGAGGATGGGTGAAGGAAGATGGGCAAAAAACAATCATATTAAATGACTATTTCTTCTCAGTCATTAAGGTTGAAGAAAGAAGGCTACTGCCCGAATACGGCATTACAACTGGGAGCGAGACTAGGATGGTGATAGGGACCATCAAGGATGGTCACTGCATGCCTCCTACATGCACCAGGGGAGTGTTCGAGGGGTTGAGGGTGGCGAAGGCATGAGGATTTGATGGACTACATCCTCAGGAACTCAAGAAGGTGGGACATGCTGTAGTGGCACCCTTAGCAGGCCTGTTCAAAAGCTCCCTTGTGACAGGCATGATCCCAGTGTTGGGAGGCTGATGTTGCAGCTCTTTGCAAGAGTGGGGACATGGTTACTGGGGCAACTACAGACTGGTCAACCTGAACTTTGCTCATAAGGAAGCTACTGGAGACTGTTGCCAAGACATGGCTGTAGACTTCCTGTAGAATCACCTTATGATGTGATTCAGCATAAGGAAAGGCGCAGAGGTGAGCCACAGGGTCCTAGATTTCAGAAGGGCAGATTTTTAAAAAATTGGGGACTGACTCAGAAAATGTCGTGAAGGGGGGATTGCCAGATAGGAGTAGCAACACAGCTGGGAAGAATAAGGGAAAGTCTTATTATGGCAGAAAAGCTCTGCCTGAAAGCAATAATCAAAAGCAGAAAGAAAAGGAGACCATTATGGTTCTCAGAAGTGGCAAGACTGATAAGGAAAAAAAGAGGATAGCTTTTAAAAGATACAAAGAAATTCAGAGAGAGGAGGACCGGGAGGTGTAGCAAGCCAGACAGAAAGAAACGGGTAAGGCAGTTAGAGGAACAAAGGCACAGATAGAGGAAGGGATTGCTAGAGGGGTGTCAAACGAGGACAAGACGTGTTTCAGGTATGTAAGTGAGAAGAGCAAAGCAAGGGGAGAGATAGTGAGAGTTATAAGGGTGAAAGGGGGAGAATGTGCAGGAGACCAAGAAAAAGCTGACATTTTCAATGAGTACTTCTGCTCAGTCTTCACAGTGGAGGAAAGGAGAGATGGACAATGAGGGAATAGCAAGAATGGGGGGGAGAGGGGGTGGATAGGACTCCATTTTCAGAAGAAAGTGTTCTAAGAAGAAAGTGTCCAAAAAGGACTTGCAGTCCTAAAGGTGGATAAGGCCATGGGAACCAAAAGTGATACACCCCAGGATACTGCAAAAAATCAGGGAAGCGCCGCTGTCAGCCTTGTTCAATAGCTCACTGGAAACAGATGTGGTTCCAAAGGACTGGAAAAGGGTTAATGTGATCCCGCTACATAAGAGTGGCAGCAGGGAGGAAGCTAGCAATTACAGGCCAGTCCGTTAACTTCAGTGGTGGGGAAACTAGTGGAAACTCTACTGAAAGAGAGGCTGGTTGAGCATCTGGACTCCATTGGGCTGCAGGACCACAGGCAGCATGGGTTCATGGCGGGGGGTCATGTCAAACAAATCTTATAAATTTCTTTGACTGGGTGACCAGGGAAATAGTTAAGGGGATGGCAGTGGATATAGCCTAGCTAGACTCCGGCAAGGCCTCTGACACTGTGCTGCACAGAAGGCTGATTAGGAAGATGAACAGTTGAACAGTTGAGGAATGGAGTCCAAAGTCATGGACTGGGTTCAGAATTGGTTAGTGGATAGGGGTAGAAGGTGGTGGTTAATAGCTCACTTGCTAAGGATGGGAGAGGGACCAGTGAGGTACCGCAGAGTTTGGTACAGGGACTAATCATCTTCAGCATTTCACTGGGGACATGGCAGAGGAACTGGAGGGAAAGGTATGTCTTTTAGAAGATAACAAAATATGCAATAGGGTAGACATGCAGGAGAGGGCGGAGAGAATACACAGGGATCTAGGCAAATTTGAGGAATGGTCAAAAACATGGCAATTGGGGTTCAATGCCATACAGTGTAAAATCATGCACCTAGGGCATAGAAACCCTGGTGCTGACTATAGGATGGGGGAGGTACTGACAGTCATTAGGCAGGACATGAACCCTGGGGTTATTATATCGGAGACCTCAAGGTGACAACACAGTGTGACAAGAGCTAGTGCATTGTTGGGGTGCACAGAGAGGGGAATAACCAGCAGGAGGAGAGAGGTGGTGCTGCCAATGTATCACTGTCTGGTACGTTCTCACCTGGAATACTGTGTCCACTTCTGGAGACCACACTTTAGAAAGGAAATTGTCAGGCCAGAGGCAGTACAGAGGAGGGCATGGTTGCAATGGAAGCCCTATGAGGAGAGACTAAAGGATTTCAACATGTACGCCCCGGAGGAGAGGAGAGGGAGAGGTGACATGATGGAGACCTACGAGCACTTCAAAGGAGTAAACAGAGGGCGGGGGGGGAGCCTTTTCCAATTGAGAATGAGCTCAAGGATTAGGGGGCATGTGGTAAACCTGGTGGGGGAGTTAAGGAGAGATGTGAGGAAATATTTCTTCACTGAAAGAGTGGTAAATGCATGGAATCAGCTGATGGAGGCTAGAACAGTGGAGGGCTTCAGGCATGTGTGAGATAAACACGGGTGTATTACATCAGAAGCAGGGACGGGATGGGTCACCAGAGACAGGGTCTGTGGAGGAAGAATAGGCAGGTAACACTTGGGCAGACTGGGTGGGAGAGGTAGTCCTTTTCTGCCAACAGATTCTGTTTCTATGTTTCTTCCTATTTTTCTATTTTTTTTTGGGGGGGGGTTCAGAAGGTTGCTTTCTTGTATTCTAAATTTCACCCATAAAATGGGTGACAAATACACAAGTGAGAGTCCATCATCATATACTCTGTTGAGCAGGGGAGTCAGGTCAGACGAGATAGACCTGTTTTCATATGCACACCCAACTATTCCAAAAAAGAAGTAATTTCCTTGCTAAGTCTTGCTGAAGAGTACGCCAGACAGAACAAACAAGACATTTAGTCCAACACTTCAAAAAAGAGGATTCCACATTTCCTGACAGAGGTGTACATTATCCTCAGAGAAGTAGAACACACATTCTAATTTTGCTGTATCTAATATAAAATTAAGTCAGTGTTTATACTTAGTAGTTTCTATACCCTTCCAATTTAACAGTATAATGTTCCTGGCATTGATCAACATTAAATCGACTAGCTGTGTGTTATAATGGCTACATAATCAAGATTCATTGTTTTCCACAACGGTTTTTATCCTCCTGGCAGGTCTTGGGTAGATTATCACCCCTGTTCCCATTCCTGATGATCACCTCTTTTCTCACTTCGGTCGTAGTCATGTACCTCTATGGATTTCCCCCCGAGGGCAGGGTGGGAGAGGCCGTTCCTCCCCAACAGAAACATCCAGTGTGGCCTCAGACCCGAGGCGGCAGTGTCAGACCCGCCAGGAGAAAGGGGCAGGCTTCCCAAAGCTCAAGCTTCCATGTTTCAGTTTTTCTTCCTTGGCCCCTGCTGCGGCGTCGTATCAGTACATGTGCATGGAGACGCGCACGTCCTGCAGGTCTGCGACCTCACACATTCTAGTCGCTCGCACCTGCACTACTAATGCCCAGTGGCAGTCATAGGCTGAGATGGCTTAGTCCCCCAGCCCAGGAAAGGAAGGCAGTCCTTGGGACACGTGATCCTCTCCCATCCTGCTGACCCCCAGCAACCTGTGCTCACTCCCTAACACAGGTCGCTGGTGTGGCAGGAGGTAAGGCATTTGACGCATCAACCCTCCATGCCACTTGGCCGGCACATAATCAAGAGTCTTGTGAGTAATTCCCAGTAATTTAATACCTGGCTCCAAAGGACATGCGTAATTTAATATTTTAGATCATTTTTGTATGTTATCCTAAAATTCTTGTAATTTTATACATTCTGCAAACATTTGCACCATCATCCCTTTAGAACTACAAAAGAACCCCAGAGCAAATGCCCTAAGGCGTGGGTTTTCCTGGAGGATATTGGCCTTACAGCCAAATTTTTAAGAAAAACACAATTGGACATACCCCAATAATGCAAAGCATCATAGGAAACATACACAAATCCCCATGAGAGAATTTGGAGTGGCTCAACTTTAAGCAGAATTGCATGGTGCCAGAAGGCCTCACAGTCCAATCAGCAAAGGCTAGGAACAGCAGACACATACATGTGTTTCATCCTCATTTGGACTCATCAGTTGCCATATAGCCCGGGGAGAGAGAGAGAGAGCCAGTCACCCCTTAAGGGAGATGTTATTTGTTTGGGCCATGGGGACCCCAAAATAGTGAAGGAAAATAACTACAAAACACCCCAGAGCAAATGCCCTAAGGCGTAGGTTATCCCGGAGGATATTGGCCTTACAGACAAATTTTAAAGAAAAACACAATTGCACATACCCCAATAATGCAAAGCATCATGGGAAACATATGCAAATCCCCATGAGAGAATTTGGACTGGCTCAACTTTAAGCAGAATTCCCTTTAAGCAGAATCATCCCTTTAGGCTGCTTTCATCTTAAACCTTGCAAACCTCTGAATTAAATTTATTCAGTTTTGTTGGAGTAAGATAAGTTTTTTTATATTTAAACAATTTTATTGAAAATGTTATATAAAACAAGGAGACAAAGGAAACAGGCAAAGAAGAAACCATACAAAAATCTGATAATATAAACAATGGCCCAGATATTCAAAGGGTTGTGCATGGCGCAACAGTGTTGCACCATGCACAACCCACTGATGCGCCCCGGTGCAATATTTAAAATGGAAAAGTGTGCCACACAAATCCCGATGCGCCGGAGCGCATCAGTAATGTATGCAGGCACAGGTAGAGGGGGCATGCCCATACATAACCGCACAGCCCGATATTCAGCCCGGGCTGTGCAGAGTTATGCATGCGCAACCCCTACCTGCGCCTGCACAAAGTTACGCCCCCCAAAAAAGGAACAAGTGATGGCCACCCACAGGTGAGCTGCCGCACTGCTGGGCGCAACACAGCTGCTGCCACCTGTGGGTGGCCACCCGATGCCTCGCCGCACCTGGCGCCTCCCCATGCCCTGATTGCGGCATCTATAATGGCCCCCAAGTGTAATATCCCTGGTGGTCCAGTGGACGCGACTGATCCATGGCGGGCATCATTAATCACACCCCAAGATCAATATCCCTGGTGGTCTGAGTGTACCCCACCCCACCGCCCCGCCACCCTGGCGCCTGCCGACTGATAGCTCGGTAGGGCTGCACACCCATTGGTTCACAGCATGAGCCAATGGGTGTGCAGCCCATACCGTACTACTCAGTCCAGATATGTCTGGCGCAGTTTGAATATCTGGGCCAATATCTATAAAAAGACTATAAAAAAAAGAAAGAAGTAACAAGACCACAAATAATCAAAGCCCCCATCTAACATCCCTCTCCCACCCTCTAGCCATACTCCAGAGCACAGAAACTAAACAGACAGCCCTTAAATAAGACTAAATCTGTTGAAATACAAGAAGTCTAAACATAGGTCTAAAAATACCATCAGCAGGAGAAGTAGCATAAACCATGATTCATAGAACATCTATTAGGGGAGAGTGGCCTGTCATTCAAACATTTAAAGTCAAGAACATACAGAGAGGTTCCCACTTCCTCTGATAAGTAACCAATCTAGCCATCAAACTAGCGATTGTTTTCTTTGCCTGAAGAGCAAATACAATTTCTTTATACCATTCAGCATAAGTAGGTGTAGACTGGTCACTATACTGTCTAAGAATTATTTTTTAGCATAAGTGGAGACTAAGGCACTATAAGCCTTCTGAGTTTCTATTATTTTGTCTTTATAATCACTAATTAAACAAATGTCTGGGGTAAACGTTTGTTAAGGTTTTTTTCTATATGCATTTTATCTGCTGGTCTCCCTTGGCAATTCCCTTTAGACCGACCACCCCACCCCACCCCAGCACCTGGCTTCTCTGGGACTTACCTTACACCGACATCCTCAGCCCCAGGACTGTGGTGGTGCCTGGTGACTGGTGCGGCTCGGGGCCTGCGGAGGGTCAGGCTTCATCCTGCAGCCTGGGGCATTTCCTCCTTTTATTCGCGCTGGGGCCCACAGATGTGCAATGGGTGCAATGTGAGAACTCCGTCTCTGTGGAGATGCCTACAGGGTCCTGAACATGGGTTCCACTTCTCTACATAGTAGCACTGCATGTGCAGCCACCCAGCCCTCGCTGGGTGGCAGTCAAGCAGCATGCCACAGTAAGCGCCCTCCCCAAGGAAGGACAGCTGTCCTAGGTACACCCAATCCTTCCTCTCCCCGCCGGCCCCAGAGCAAGTTGAATCCATTCCCCACTCCAGGTTACTAGCGTGGCAGGAGGTGAGGCACCCAGTGCCTCAACCCTCCATGCCATCGAGCCCGCAACAGAGTAAGATAAGTTTTATGAATTATATTAAATTGCATTCAGCAAAGTTTGACATTTTTAGATAGCATCACAGGTGTTTTTAGTATTTGTTTCCAAGTCTGTTCTTCAAACTTCGCCTCCAATTCTTTATTCTAACCCATATTCAGTTTGGGATAATATGAGATTTTCTTCTCCAGAATGAACATGTATATCTTACTAATTACTTTTTGAAACTGAATTTCATGTATCATCCACATTGTTTCTGCTGGAGATAGATCTGGTATTATTTCACTACCCCTCCTTTTAATAATATATTCTCTTATCTGTAAATATGTTAAATAATGCCCATCTGGAATATTATACTTTTGTTTTAGCTCTACAAAGGTTAATGGGCTCTATGCGCGCGAATGGCGCAGGTTATACTCTTGAATGGTGCATATACTGCCCATGTACCTAACCAGCCCTGGACAGCACAGGTTGCACGATATTCATAACTGCAAGCACCCACAGGGCACCTGTCTGTGGACCCCCCCCCCCAGCATGCAGCCACATGTTGCAGGATTGGAGATGTGCAAGGGTGAAGTGCGGGATGCAGGAGGGCATCCAGTCAGATGTCTGTCCTAGGTCCCAGAGTGGATCCCTTACACTGGTATGCAGGGGATCTTGGGATGGCATGGGACCCAGTGGAAGTACAGAGACACCATCTGCTCCCTTCATGAGTACTGTAGACTTATGGTTGTAGGACCAGCAGTGCTGCATACAGTACTGCCACACTGCATGGGTGTGTGGCTCCAACCCGCAGCTCAGGTCCGCGGTGTGTGTGTGTGTGTGTGTGTGTGTGTGTGTGTGTGACAGCACATGCTATGCCATGCCCTTGATACCACATAGACACCAGGCATATGTGCAGATAGTAGTCGCTGGGCACTCACGGAGTACCAGCCCAGTAGGTACAGTGTGCCCACCCCCCCATACGCTGCTTTATACCATCTGACCCTAAGGACAATTGGTCTCCTGCCCTGAATGTGCCCATGACACTGAGATGCCTGTATACATACACCCATACAGGACTTTACCTGATGGCATTGCCATCTGCGATACCATGTGTGCACATGGGAAGGCTGCATATCACTTATGGTGGGGTCCCCACTGCTGTAACTTGTGCCCCCTCATGTGCAGCACTCTGCGCCTTTGTGAATCGTGTGGCATGCGAGCACACCCCTGACACTCCCCCTGGACTGCCCATGGCACGTAGCTGCCCAGGCGGTGGGGGATTCAGTACGCAACTGGCTGGCACGCAGGTTGTAAATGCTGCTGGGGAGCTGTGGAACCTGTGCTGTGTGGCGTTCTCACATAGGGTTGCTTATGTGCCTCACATATGCAGTGTAGGCTTCATGCATAGAGCCCATTCATCTCTTCTTATCAAACACATGCCCTGAAAGTATAATTCCTCTTTGTTTCCAAGCAGATTTCGCTATATTTCCTTGTAACGCAGGGATGCCATCATTTTCCCATAGGGGTGTAAATGAAGAAATAGCATTTTTTATGTCTCGCCATCTTATGGAAATCTTTCCATGTCTCTGCCATACATCTGGTGGTCATAGGTACAATGTTTACAGTTCTCTTTAATGTTTGGATGTTTCTAAGGGCCTGCACACACTGCCAGACCATTTCTGACAACATTTAAAAAAACGGACTTAAACTCACCATGGAAGTTCAGCCACATTGTTCTCATTTCTTTCAAAACTGTTTTTAAACAGGGTCAGACTGCGTCCGCACTGTAGCCCTATAAGGTTTTACCGAGCTCAGTGTCAGCATGGTCTCTAGCATGGATCAGTGCTGCTGGAGACCGAAGCGAGGATGATTTCCCATCCACACTAGCGGATAAACCATGTTAGGTTTGAAGCCATGTTTAAAACCGGTTTTAAGATTAGGTCCCTTGCAGGGTTTAAAATGGTTTTTAAACGTGGTTTCAAAGCATGTTCAGTGTGGACACAAACCATGTTTTCGGCTTGTTAAAATGGTTTAAGAGCTTTAAAACGTTTTAGGAAGCCCAGTCTGTGCAGGACCTAAGTATATGGGAATGCCATCAGGATGCTGGGTTGCATAGGCAAGGCCTTTTCTAGCAGAAGGAAGAATGACCCAGACCCTCCATACTGTAGGTCCTTTGTGAAGCTGCACCTAAAATACTGTGCGCAGTTCTGGAATCCTCACCTTGAATAGGACAAGGATCGCTTTCCATTAATCCGCAGGAGGGCAACCAGAATAATGCACAGCCAGCCATGGACAGCTTCTGAGGAAAGACAGGCTAACATGAACACGTAGTCCCTGGAGGCCAGAAGGGAGAAGAGGGATATGACTGAAACTTTCAGATATCTGAAGAAAATAAACAGGGCAAACAGCGAGCACCTGCTTGGGCAATGTGTGTGGCCTGTGACAAGGGGGCATCATTATAAGCTAGTGGGGTTAACTCAAGAGGGATGTCAGAAAACGCTTCTTCATGGAAGGAGTGGTGAACAGCTGGAACTATCTTCCTAGGGAGCTAGTTAATGTCGAGAAAGTTAAAGTTTTCAGTACAGGGTGGAATATCCTAAATGGGTATGCTGAAAATGATGGAGGGGGAGGGGTTGGGGGGCACTTGACTAACAAAGCTACAAGTTGGGAGCACTGTGTCGGCCCTACTAGTTATAGACTAGTGGGGGGGCTAAGTGATGGACCGAACAGATCCGATATGGACTGAAGATCTTTTCCTTTCTGTAAAACTCTGTTATACAGCTCAGTTTATTCTTTGACACACATACAGAACTGATTTTTCTGCCCAGTCTGAATTACATATATTCCCTTGTGGGCATAGTTCTTATAACGGTGGTACTAGCAAATAATAATCCTGCCAGTATTATTGACATAGATAGACAAATACAGTTCCGTTTCGTTACACGTTTCTTCAGACAACGCCTCTAGTAATCCATTACTGTTGAGTAATCAAAATACAAGTATGGAGCCTGGTGTGCAAAATGCAAGAGCTGTGTACTACAAACTGGGGAACTGCATAAAAAAAGACAGATGCATGGGCACCAGACATCGTTAAAGGCCTCTGTAGCTTTAAATCAAGTACCTAGAGGTGTAAGGATAAACAAACCCCATTGTTTGGTGTGGACAAACCAGATTTTTTACAGAAATGGTGTCAGGTATCACATTGATGCATTAATCAAGCGGATACAGCTGATCCTCAAGGACACAGCACCGATTAGGAAGGAGCTATCAAATCAGATTAAAGGCCTAGTGAAAGGAACTATAGAACATAGAAACATAGAAACATAGAATTTGACGGCAGATAAGGACCGCTTGGCCCACCCAGTCTGCCCATTTCCCTACCTACTGGTTAAGCTGCAGATCCTAGTTAACCAGCAGCCTACTTCTTTCTACCCCCCACAGAAGAACAGCTTAAAGCATATAAGATCGAACTGGATGGCAAAATGTATAACTATGATATACAGTTAATACAGCAGTATAATATTTGTTAGTAACCAAGGGTGTGTGACTACCTTATAATTACTGATCCTCAATTTTTCCCCTAAGGCAAATCCGGATATAATTTCCCCATTACAACCCACTGGTTATAATGGTGAACATGCACCAGATTTCCCTGGGTCTGCGTATGCTTCGGCCGTAGCTTTTCCCTTCCTCAGCACCGGTCACCTTTCCCCAGCGCTTGAGACTTCACCACCACTTGGGCTCTGTGTTTAAAAAGAAATCACTGGGCTACAATTATTTAAACTAGCCTGCTTTTAAAACAAGATAAAAATAACAAAAAAAAAAGGTTAACATTTCTTTTGGCATCCAACCTCGGACCACGCTGATCCGACTGGACCGAGGCCAGCCTGCACATGGACATCTGTTATTTTATATAATTGCTGTGGTGAAAAAATAACGCCCAGCAATTATATAAAATAAAAGATGGGGTAGTGTGCGTAACGAGAATTTTACACACACATCTTTGGTGTTGGATGCTATAAACCACTCGAGTTTTGCCCTTAGGGTTTACGTAGTATTCAACACCTCGGGTGTGTGTAAAATTCTTGTTACACACACTACCCCATGATCTATTCTGTATATTCTGAATATCTGGCCAGACATTCGATTTGAGGCCTCCATATATTCAGTTTTCGATAATTGTTATTCGGGTTCTAGTTTGAAAAAAAAAAACACCCCCAACATCCTCCCCAGCCCAGGTCTTTTATACTATCCAGGCCCCCTGTTCCCCCCACTCTCACTTGGAACACTCACCCCACCCTCCTTCCCCCAGCACCCACATTTTGATAATGTTAATAATTTATTTTGTAAAAAAAAAAAAAAACTCTAATGGGCGACCAGTAGGACCCACCCGCTTCCACGGCTGGCAGTCAACTTTCAGTGCTTTGAACTTCACTAATAGATTGTTCCCCTCCTCTGCACCCCACACCCTACCAGCATCCAATTTCGTACTGGAGAGAAGAAGGCGACTGACACAGCCCACCTGCTCCATTGTTGGCTGCCTTCTTCTAAGTGACAGTGCTCCGGCACTTGCTTGCATCGTAAATCCAGTTGGTCAAGGATTTTCTGTAAAAAAAAAATACTGTATATATGTGTGTGTGTGTATATATATATATATATATATATATATATATATATATATATATATAGTCCTATGGGTTATCTGATCCAAGTATTTCAGTTTTCTCCATTAGTAGCCTTGCAAAGAAATACGTTTATAATTTGTCACGCATTAAAGTATTAGGCATTTTGCACAGATTAACACTGTGTACTTAATTTAACATATCACAAGTGCTTTTTATATATTTATTGCACTTTTGCCTTGTATATAATAATCATAGTAATATGCAAATGATGTGCCTATATAAGCTGTATGCTATCCTCTAATCAATAACCCTGAGGAACCCCTGTTTCTACAGGGCGAAACGTCAGTTCTGGTGCGCCATTTGTCGGTGCACCTGTTGTTTACAGACTGACATTACATGCGATAAGTACTGTCTGTCTTTTTATGTGTCATTTAACAGCTTGAGTATGTTTTAACTCACTTTTATGTGGCTAATAAACTGTAATTCCTCCTGGGAAGTGAGTCTACTGGTTTTTATATCAGTGCATGTAGTGTACAGTAGCTAATGGGGCAGGGAGTGCACCAGATATTTTCAGGAGGGAGTTGGAACTCGCAGCTGTTCACTCCAGCCCCAACCTTTTTCAGCTTGTCCCTCAGTGATTGTGTAAGAGTACTATCTATGGGTGTTCAGAGTTGAGCTAGTCCTAGCCACTACCATCAGCAGTCACTATGGGCAATGGTGTAAGAGCACTGACTATGAGGTGGCTCACAGTTATTCCAGTCTAAGCCTGCCCCACACAATGACTCCGGACCATGGTATAGGAAAACTGGCTGTTGGGGGCGGGGGGGGGTTCAGAGCTACTCAAATCCATGTCTCACCCAGTAGGAGTCACTACAAAAGGTGGTGTGGGAGCACTGGCTGCGGGGGAGCTGCGAGCCTCTCTCAGCAGGATTCAGTGTAGGCAATGATGGAGGAGTAATGACTGTGGGACACTGCTTTCTCCCTCAGATTCCCTAAGCTCTGGTCTTCTCTCCCCTTGCTATGAGCTCAATCCCCTCTCCCTAGTCACAGCTTCACAACTCATTCCTGCAACTGCCCCGAATCTACTTGCCCCAATACAAAACAAAATGCAGCTCTGTGGTCCAGGACCCCAGTGATCATCTTCCAAAGACTACAGCTTAGCTACTGGGAACTGCACTTTGTACTAGTGCTGAGTCTGTGGACCTGTTTCCACTAGTCGTGGAACAATTGTGCTTTTGTCTGTAGTTTGAATTTTGCGTTATCTCTTGTACAGTTAGTGTTCTGCACTGTTTATGTTGTATGTACTGTATTCTATTTACTGCTTTGCTCTGTACTCCCTTCTCACCCTCCTCAGGGTGTATTTGGACATGAGTTGTTACCAGTTCCATATGTCTTTCTTGGCAAAACATTATAAATAAAGGAATTAGTAAATCTCACAGCAATTACTGCAGTCTCAGCCCCTCCAAGCAGGAGTCACTGTAGACAGTGATGTAGGAACATTGACTCTGGGGGAGCTCACAGCTACTCCAGTCCCAGCCTCTCCCAGTAGGAGTCACTGTAGGTAATAGTGTGAGAGCACTGACTGTGGGGGGAGGCTCGCAGCTACTGCAATCCCAGCCCCTCCCAGCAGGAGTCACTGCAGGTAATGGTATAGCAACACTGACTGTGAGGGAGCTCACAGTTGCTCCAGTCCCAGCCTCTCCAAGCAGGAATCACTGTAGGTAATGGTGTAGGAGCACTGACTGTGGGGGGAGCTCACAGCTACTGCAGTTCCAGCCTCTCCCAGCAGGAGTAATTGTAGGCAGTGATGTAGGAGTACTGACTTTGGGTTAGCTCATAGCTATTGCAGTCACAACCCCTCCCAGCAGCAGTCCCTGTAATCAATGGAGTTGCAGCACTGACTATGGGGGCCCTCACAGCTGCTGCAATCCCAGCCCCTCCCAGCAGGAGTCACTGTAGGTAATGGTGTAGGAACACTGACTGTGGGGGAGCTCACAGCAACTGCAGTTCCAGCCTCCCCCAGTAGGAGTCACTGTAGGCAGTGATGTAGGAGCACTGACTGTGGGGGAGCTCACAGCTACTGCAGTCCCAACCACTCCCAGCAGGAGTCACTGTAGACAACGGTGTAGGACCACTGGCTGTGAGGGGAGCTCACAGCTGCTGCAGCCTCAACCTCTCCCAGCAGGAGTCACTGTAGATACTGGTATAAAAGTCTGCGGTACCAAGCAGATCAAAATCAAACAAACTGTACTGATCATGCACGGAACATGTATTGCATCAAGTAAATCATATTGGTATGTTGGCATTGCTGCACACACAAAACATACTTGTTTAGTTTGCATGTGGACAGTATTGGTTTTTATGGAAAGCTTATTGCTTTGCTTGTTAGCTGATGGGTTTGTGTGTATGTATACTGTACTAACTTGTGTATGTATTGTAGTAGGTTGCGTATGAAGTATGTTATAGTGTATGTTGGAACATTGTTATGGATGGAAATCCATCCCTACCAAAATGTTGTTATGCTGTACTAGCTACGTCAGCTAGTTTGTTGTGCTGCACTAGCTACGTAGCTAGTGCAGCATAACAACTTTACAACATGATCGCACATGCGTGGAGCGCGATTTTCCCCCTACTCGGCAGTGGCCGTGGTGACAAGAGCAAGCCTGCTGGAGAGAAACAAAAGCCAAAGTAAGGCAAAATCATTTTATCACGGCTCTTTTTTGTTATGTTTTTCAACATGCACTATAAAAAAACAATGGATGACTAACGAGATCGGTAAGAAGTGCCGTTAGTACATCTCGAGGTTCCCATGGCGACCAAACCTCTCGAGCTGCACTCTCGAGGTTCAAACGGTCACCATAGGAACCTCTCGATGAACTAACCGGCTTGTTACCGACAATTAGTCATCCATTATTCTCTATGGGTTGTGTGTGGAGCTGTATATTGTTTTGTTTTGCATATGTACTATTTTACTGTAGTCTGTATCTTTATTTATTTAAATTTGGTGACCAGGAAAGGCACACGGAGCTGAACCTCATGTCCAGGTGCATCCCATGGGATGTGTGTATATGGATAGCCAATTTTTCCATAGGCAAAGAGTAACATCCTAATCCCACAATGCTATTGATGTAATGTCAGGAAAGTCCATGACAACAGGTAGCATGGGTCCATGTCAGGGAAGTCCTGCCAGACCAACCTAATTGATTTCTCTGGGTTACTAAGACAGTGGAAAAAGGCCAAGCAGTGGACATACAGTATCTAGATTTCAGCAAGGCCTTTGACTCTATTCCCCACAGGAGATTAATTAGGGAGCTGGAGGACTTGGGGTAGGTGTGAAACTGGCTAGGTGGGTGAAACGCTGGTTACAAAATAGAAACCAGAAGGTGTTTTCAAAGTGAGGGCAAAGTCCTGGGCTGGAGGAGCAGGATGGAAAGGAGCATTTATTTCCTAAGTGACATAGCAGATCATAGCACGCCAACCCTATTGCCTTTTGCTGATATAAGGAGTAAATACAAATTGCCCAGAACCAAATTTTTTAGATGCCTACAACTCAGACAAATTCTGAGAGAAAGTATTTATGACTCAGTTTCATTACCCCCTACGCACCCTCTAGATAAAATATTCTCCACCTACAAGGGATACAAACTATATACAATATGGTCATAGATTCTAAAGAAAATTCAGTGGCGTCATTAATTCCAAAATGGGAAGTTGGGTTAGGTACTACTATCTCAATGTCGAACTGGGATCAGAGCTGGGCGTTTAGTCTCAAGTCTTTTAAAGAAGCTAAAGGCAGATTAGCACATTATAAAATTGCTCACCGATGGCACCACACCCCAGAGAAATTGTTTAAATGGGGACTTACCGATACCAATATTTGTTGGAGATGTTTAAAAGATATTGGTACTATTACACATATTATTTGGTCGTGCACCCGTAAATTCAGAAATTCTGGGATGAGATTTTTGGAGCTTGTGAAAATATTCTGAATAAAAAGATTGTACCAACTGACAAACTAAAATGTTGGTCTACGCTTAATATTTTATGGCTATTGGCCACTTTGATTTCAGCTAAAAACATAATCCTAAAACGTTGAAAACAAACCTCCACCCCTACCTTGAATGAATGGCTAGATGACATTAGTACCAACTCATCATATGAAAGACTGGCTTTTGTCTGTAGTGATCGGATAGAAAAATTCCTAGATATCTGGAATCCTTTCCTACATTCTACCTTCTGCAAAAGTACTACCTAATATTTTAGTAACAGTACTGGATAAGAAATCTCTCTGTTGTGTACTAGTGTATGACAGCTCAAGTTTGTATTTACTGTGATGGTTCATTTGGAGGTTTACTTGACTGATGTATGTAGATTTTACAATGTATTATTGTTTGTTTTTATTCTAAACTTTCAATAAAAATTTTCAATTGTAAAAGAAAAAACAGAAGGTGGTGGTAGAGGGGGAATTCTTGGTTGCTGCAGCAGTCACTGGCAGGGTCCCACAGGGCTCGTTGCTACAGCAGTCACTGGTGGGGTCCCACAGGGCTCATTGCTCAGCCCGGAGTTACTGAACATATTCTTCAGCGATACTGCAGATGGAATAAAAGGCAAAATGTGCCTCTTTGGGGTTGACATCAAGCTCTGTAGGAGAGCAGACATGGAAGAAGGGAGACAGAACATTAGGGAGGACCTGACTAAACTAGAGAGATGGTCAGGTATCTGGCAGCTGGGATTTAATCCCCAAAATTGTAAAGTGATGCACTTAGGGTTAAAGAACACAGAGACCACATACTGATTGGGAGGTGTGCAGGTCACCAAGTCGGGGAGGAGAAAGACTTGGCTGTGATCACCACGAACGTCCTGAAGCACTCGGCACACTGCAAGAGAGTGCAGCCAAAGCAAATAGTATGCTGAGATGTATAGCCAGGGGTATAACTAGTAAGAAGGTGGAGGTCATCCAGCCGCTGTACAGGTTACTGGTTAGGCCACATCTGGAGTACAATGTGTGTAGCATAGGGGCCCTTAACTGAAGAAGGACATCAACGTACTGGAGAAGGCCCAAAGAACAGTGACCAAGATGATTCAGGGACAGCAAGGCAGACCGTACAAAGAAAAACTCAGAGACCTTAGCATGTACTCCTTAGAGGACAGAAGTGAGAGGGATGACATGATCATCCCAGAAATTTAAAATTCCTTAAGGATATTAACAAAGTGATCTCTGTGGTTCTCTTCAACCTTGGTGGAAACAGGACCACTTGCGGCACTTCCTCAAACTGATGGGGGATGCTTCACGAGGGAAATGAGAAGGCACTTTTTCATGGAGAGGGTGGTGGCAAGGTGGAATAAATTGCCAGAGGACGTCGTCTCCCTGAAAACTGTGGACAGCTTCAAGAGAGAATGGGACATAGTAAAAGCAAAAATTGCATGGAAAGGGGGGAGGGGAAAGGGGATGTCACAGGAGAGGGTGATGTGTGTTGCAGGGATCCCTCAGGAGATACTGGGGGGGGGGCTGCAAACTTGAGCAGACTAGATAGACTGTAAGGCATTTTTCTTCTAGCTGTTTTATGTTTCTGTGTTCATAAGTGATAATTTGATCGTTTAGATGTCACATTGATGGCATTATGGGACTAAATATGTGAAAACATTTTTTTCACATAGGAATCATTTTCATGGTTTAACACAATCCCCTCCACCACTCCTTCTCATTCTTTTCTTTTCATTATAAAATACAATTCCCCTACACCTTTGCCACCCAGGAAATGAATTCACATTCTTCCTCAGCAGGTGTCGGCTGTCATCAAATCTTCCTTTTACCATCTAAAGAATATCTCCAGGGTTAAACATCTGGTTCCATCCTGCGACCTTCCTGCTCTGGTCCACGCCTTTGTGTCCTCATGCTTAGATTATTGCAACTCCCTATACCTAGGGCTTTCTGGGGTGGAAATCTGCCACTTGCTGCTGGTGCAGAACACGGCGGCCCAGCTTCTGACAGGAACTTCTTGGTCATGTCATATTACGCTGGTGATGCGCGAACTGCACTGGCTGCCAGTTCAGTGGTGGATCACCTTTAAAGTTGGCTTGCTGACTTTCAAAGCCCTACACGGACTGGGCCCGGACTACCTGAAAGAGCTCCTGGTTCCTTATTGCCTCAGGCGATCGTTCCACTCAGCCAGCGAGGGGTTGTTAGAGATTCCTAAAGTACGTTTGAAATCTTTGGGGGGCAGATCATTTATGTTCATGGCTCCCACACTCTGGAATTCTCTACCTCGTCAGTTACAGGAGTGCATGACTGTGGAGGGTTTTAAATCAGCCCTAAAGACTTTTCTGTGGCACCAGGCATATGGTGAATAATTAGTTTGAGCTATGTAATTTTATGATGTCTGTTTTTTTTTATTTTAAGATTGTTTTATTCTGATTTTAATTTGTACGGCGCCTTGATATTTGAAAGGCGCCTTAAAAATAAAAATATTATTATTAAATATTATTACTATTATTGTATTTTTTTTATTTTAGATTTTTTTTGTATAGTGTTTTTATTGAGGAAAACATAAACATAAGTATTCATTTCAAAAACAGCAAAAGTAAGGTAGAAGTGTTACAATCAAAAGATAAACAGCTCTAGATCAAAAGTTATAACAGCCCAACCAGCGGCTATAAAATAATTAAAAAACTCATAACATATATATGTGCTATAGGCCAATAGTTAAGTATGGGGGAGTAAATTAACATCACGGATCTAGATGTCGAGAAACAAAACAACAGATCGAGCTTCAGCCTCCCGCAGCAGAGCCCACACCAGTAGAGTACCAGAGAGATACAAATTATGTAAATGGTCCATACAGTCCTGACTGGAAAGAGAGCAAAAAGGCAATGTTTGTCTGTCTTCTTTGCTGCCGTCTAACCCCTCCCTCTCTTCTGTTCTTGTCCCCCATGTCTTATAATCCAGAGTGTGTATTATATTTACATTCACACTCAGGGAACAGAGTCTGAATCAACTAAAGAAGGATAAAGTATCCATTGTTGCCATTTAGTAGTAAACTGCGCCTGTGTATCATGAACCACAGCAGTTATCCTTTCCATATAGTATATTTCATTCATGATACAGTGCCAAAGCTCTACAGATGGAGGGTCTGACTTCATCCAGTGTCTTGTAATTGCTTTTTTCACAGCCCACAGGTTCAACAAAATGAGTGAATGAGACGATAGCTGCATGCCACTAGGGGGGAATGGATAAGAAGGCCAGCTCCGGGGTCAGATTTAATAGGCTACCAAGTAGCTCTTCCATTTGAAGAAGGACCAGTTTCCAGAATGTAGCCAACACTGGGCAGTACCATGAAATATGTCCGTGGTATGCTGGGTTAGTTCCACAATGCCTCCAACATAATCCATAGGGCTCTGTCATATATTTTATCAGAACAGCTGAGTTCAGAAGAATCTGTATCTACTCTTCCACGCAAATTCTCTCCACAATGTGGATGAGGTAATTTTAATGGCAGGTAAAGCATACTTAATTCAGCAAGAATAATCTAGCGTAGTATTAAGCTCCTTGTTCCAACTGTCTAGTGCAGATTGAGCTGAGTCCCCCAAGGACTGCTGGAAGGTTTTATAAAAGTTACCTAAAAGGTGACCCAGGAGAGACACCCCCACCCATCTGCATATTCAGAATTATTACCATTAGCTTGGGTAACTGTTGTGGCATTTTGGTATTGGCTTTATATTTGTGAACACATATATCCTAACTTGTAAATAACAGTAGTGTTCTCTGCCTGTTAGCCCATACTCTATCTGCAACGTTTCAAAAGGGGGAACTCCATGTGTATCCAAAAACTGATACATATGCATCAGGCCGAGCTGGCACCAACGACAGAAAACCAAGTCCATTTGGGATGGAAGGAAGTTTTCATCGGCCTCCAATACCATACAATAACAAGCATCCTGCTGAAAAGCCAGCTGTTGCTTAGCCATGAATAATTTGTAATCTACAGTTACTACAGGATCAAAATAGGTGGTACGAAAAAGGGTGAGTGGGTCTTTCAATACACAAGCCATGTTACATGGAGCGCTAAGCTTGCGGGCCAGAATCCTGGACCCTCTAGAGCCCACCTCATGCATAGATTGTTTTAGAAAGGTCAGCTGCCACTGCACCATAGAATCAGTTATTTCTTGTAGTTGCTGCTTTGTCTCTTTTTTCTTTTTCCATATTGCTTTGTTCCTTTGGGGCTAACAGGCAGGCTATGGCCCCCACCCAGAAGGCTTGGTTACTCTTCCACAGCTCCACTTACCCGACTCCAGGCTCCCCCCTGCCATTCCCCCATGAATTTTCCCTCCATGGCAGGGCCAGAGGGGGAGGTCTGTCCTCCCCCTTCCGAAGCACAATCCAGATCTCTTGGGGCACCGGAGACCAGTACAGTGCCATGGCATTATGGAACCTGCCAGCTCCTTTTCCCGTTTTCACCCGTACACCCCCCCTCCTCCTTGCAGTGTGAACAAGCGTGTGTGGAAGCACACGCACATCACGTCTCCATGCTCCTGTGTCTCCCAGCCTCCAGTGCTGCCCTCTGGCCTCCACTAGAAACATAATAACATAAAATTTGATGGCAGATAAGGACCACTTGGTCCACCTAGTCTGCCCATTTCCCTACCTAATGGATAAGCTGCAGACCTCAGTTAACCAACAGCCTACTTCCTCCTACCCCCCCACTAGAATTGTCTTATGTCTGTCCCATTCATTCTTGAATTACCCCACTGTTTTTGTCTCTATGATCTCCTCAGGAAAGCTGTTCCATGCATCCACATCCTTCACTGTAAAAAAAACTTCCTCACAATACCTCTGAGCCATCCCCCCTTTATCTGCCAGGATAGTCTGGTGTTCCCTAGACACTGGTGAATATCCCTGCTCCCTGAAGGAAGCGGTGGTGACACCAGTGTTGAAAAAGGCATCCTTGGACCCCGACTACCTGGCAAACTACAGACCTATCTCGAACCTTCCCTTTGTTGGGAAGGTAATCGAGAAAGTGGTGGCAGCCCAGTTGGACAACCATCTTACCATCCATAACATCTACGATCCTCTTCAATCAGGCTTTCGTAAGAGGCACAGCACTGAGACTGCACTGGTTCAGGTCCTCAATGATCTCCTGATGGTGAGAGACCAGAAAAAATGGTCCATTTTGGTCCTTTTGTATTTGTCAGCAGCATTTGACACCATAGACCATGGGGTGTTGCTTGAGCGGCTGAGATGCATATGTGGTCTTTCGGGCTTGGTGCACAGATGGTTTACCTCTTTCCTCACAGGTAGAACTCAGAGGGTGGTATCAGGGATTTTTTCCTCTGATCCTACCGCTCTGACCTGTGGGGTGCCTCGGGGCTCTGTGCTGTCCCCCATGTTGTTTGTGTGTACATGCTTCCCTCGAGACATTGTTGGGACGATATGGGCTGAGTTTCATTGCTATGTCGATGATACCCAGCTCTATCTGTCTTTTCGGCCTGACCAGAATAGAGCACTCTCAGTGTTTAACAACTGTCTCAGTGAGATCCAGGATTGGATGAGGTCCATTTGGTTGAAGTTGAACCTGGGGAAGACGGAGGTGTTGGTTGTGGATCATTGTCGCCGGACTGAGGGGTTGGGGGCACTTCAAACCTCTGGTTTATTCCTGGGGGATGTGGAGCTCCCGATCTCTGAACGGGTTCGAGACCTGGGGGTGATTATTGACGATCAGCTGACACTGCGTATGCAAGTGTCGGTGGTTGTCAAGGTGTCCTTACCATCTTAGGAACATCGCCAGGATCAAGCACCTTGTTCCATCCAGCGACCTACCCACTCTGATCCATGCCTTGTGACCTCGCGCCTGACTACTGCAACTCTCTTTACTTTGGCTGCCTGGGTTGATATCCGCCGCAGAGCTAGTGCAGAACCCGCAGCCCGGTTGTTAACGGGGACCCCACGCCTCCCATATTACACCGGGTGCTCTCGAGATCTGCACTGGCTGCCGATCCAGTGGGATCACCTTTAAAGTCGGATTGCTGACTTATAAAGCCCTACACAGGTTGGGCCCTGACTACCTGAAAGAGCTTCTGGTGCCTTTACTCACCGATGCAACCACTCTGCTCTCCAATGAGGGGTTGCTAGAGATCTCGAGGGTTACTTTAAAACCTCCGAACCGAGCTTTTATGTTTCAGGCGCCGACCTCTGGAATTCTCTACCCCGTTGGATTAGAGAGTGCATGATGGTGGAGGGTTTTAAAAAGGGCTTAAAGTCCTTTTTATGGAGCAAGGCATTTGCTGATAACTTGTATGTTGATTAACTGGTGTGTAGCCAACTTAGTTTTTAATATGTTTTAATATGTTTTATTCTGCATTTTATTGTAATGCTCCTTGGTTTTGAGAAAGGCGCAGACAAATAAAGTTATTATTATTATTATCTTCAAATTGTGCCCCCTTGTTCTTGCACATCTCTTTTTCTGAAAGATGCCACCCTCTTGAACTTTGTTGATTCCCTTGACGTACTTGAAAGTTTCTATCATGTCCCTCCCCCCTTCCTCAAGGGTATACATATTAAGTTCCTTTAGTTTCTCTTCATATGTCTTCTGGTGCGGACACTGCACCATTTTGGTTGCCTTGCTCTGGACAGCCTCCACTCTGTCTATGTCTTTGCGGGGATGGGGTCTCCAGAACTGCACACAATACTCCAGATGGGGTTTCGCCAACTGTCTGTACAGAGGGATAATAACTGTTTTCTACTGGTGATGCCTCTCCCTATGCATCCCAGTATCCCCCCAGCCCTTCTTACTGCCTTCTCACATTGCTTGCCCACCTTTAGGTCATCTGATATAACTACCCCCAGGTCCCTTTCCATTTTTGTTGTTGGCTGTATCTCACCCCACATAGTGTACTCTTCCCCTGGGTTTTTGTTTCCCAGGTGCATTACTTTGCACTTCTTTGCATTGAATCTAAGCTGCCATACATTTCACCATTCCTCCAACCTTGCCAAGTCCCTTTTCATCCTTTCCACCCCACCTTGTGTATCAACCCTGTTGCAGGTCTTTGTGTTGTCTACAAAGAGACATACTTTTTCTTCCAATCCTTCTGCAATGTCACTTATGAAGACATTAAAAAGGACCAGACCCAGTACTGAACCCTGCAGTACCCCACTAGTAACCTCCCTTTCTTCACTGTGGACTCCGTTTACTATTACACTCTGTGTCCTGTTGTCCAGGCAATGTTTTACCCAAGGGGCAGCCAAGGAGAGGGACAACAACACTCCCCTCCCCAGGAGAGGAGAGCAGTCCATCGGATGCTCGATCCTGTACCTCCCTGCCCGTTGATCCTGACCCCGGGATGCCGGTGTGGTGCGAGGTATGGCATCCAGCACCTGAACCCTCAGCACTACCAGACCGGCTCACTGCTTTGTCTGTTTGATCATTTTCTGAACTGCTTTATTATTGGCTGTGAGCTGCTCCATAAATGTGTGATATCGCTGGTCCCTTTCTCTCTTTTTCCAAGATGCATACGCAATAATCTTCCCCAATGACTGTTTTGCATGTATCCCATAGAACAGAGGCTGAAACTGGGTGTATAGAGTTCTCCTTTATTATATCTGGGATTCTTTGAGAAGTCATGTTGCAAAACTGTTTATCCTTTAAAGGGGAAAGATTCAGTCTCCACGTGGAGCATTTTTGTGGTTTACCTAAATGGACTTTTAACAGAAGGGAGTGATGATCAGACAGAATACTAGGGCCATGGGTAAATCATGGCCCAAATGAAAATGTTCAGCTGTTGGGAAGAAATAATATGTTCAAGAATAGGATTGGTGATGATGATAAAAAGAGACATAAGCTTTTTGCAAAGGAGAAAGCCAACGCCAAATGTCTAAAATCGTGAGGTGTGAAAAATTAGCTTTTAAAAATGTTCTGAGTGGGAGACTGTCTGAAGTTTCAGGGATGAGTAGTGTTCAAATCCTGAGAAAGGGCTACATTTACTCCCCCTTCCCCCATTATCAACTGTCCCTCTAAGAGAGAGGTACATGGTTCAAAAGGCTTTTTACTATTGCCACCTCAGTGTTAGGTGGAAGATATACACCGACCTCCTGTTGGAAGAGCTGGCCCTGTAGTACAACATTACATCCAAGGGGGTCTATATATTCATGTTTAACCTCTGTAGGCATGGATTTAGGGATCAATATTGCCATTCCTCTCTATTTACCACTGGGATGTGAGGATGAATAAACCCAATATCCACCCCCCTGCCCAGTTTGGCGTGCTCTGTCCGAGCAAGATGGGTCTCTTGCAAACAAATAAATATCAGCAGGATGCCAATTCAAATATTGAAAATGTCTCGCTCTCTGTATAGGACTGTGTAGACCGTTAATATATTGGGAGAAGATTTTAACTGGGACTGAAGCCATTTTTGTGGTGTATTTTTATTCCAGGTCCAATTGCATGGCTGCTGCGGGAGAACAGGCCCAATCAGTACAACGCTGACCTGGAAGAAGAAAAAGAGACTGAAGCAACTTTCCCGGACTACCTTCTGTCGAGAAGGACACCCAGCAGTACCACGGTAAATCGTCTTCCCCCCTCCAAAAATCAGCTATATCCGTTGGCTAACCAGGCCTAAACAAATGATCACCATGTTTTCCAGTAAAGCTTTGCAATTGTGCCATATGTATCTTCCTCTGGGGTTTTAACCATATACAAAACATATTTAACCCTAAATATCGCATGAAACAACCAACTAGAGCAATGCAAACATAATAAGACAAATCAGGGTCCGGTGGCTGGGTACCCCCAGTCCTTGTCCCAAAGAACCTTCAAGCAAAAAAAACAAACTGTATATAGAATGACTTCCATCACCTGGGTCAGTGCAACGTTCTGCCTAATTCACCAAACGTGGATGTCCCTTAAAAGAGAGAAGGTCACCTGGCTAGGGGAATAATGAAGGGGCACACTATCCCCAGTTTCCCATGGGACTATGGTGTCCCAATGAAAATTACTACAGAGTCATGGGGACTACTGTCTCCCATTTCTCCATGATAGGACAACAAAATCAAAAGTAGGGTGAGGGAAAACAAGGATCCGAACACCGACCAGATCACGGACAGAATAATGTAGCTGACCCCCTCCAGAAGGATTCAAAGACATACAGACTTATAATTTCATTAAAGGCAAACAAAAGCCAAGCAGAGGAATAAAAAGTTATATGTATCCCCGCAGTAAGAAATAACAACTCCAAAGTTAATAATAGAGAAAATAATATAACTTCTGCAGAATGTCAGTCTGAACTGCTCTACAAAGTTTAGAGAGGCCTTCCAAAGTGGAAAGGAAAGAAATCAGAGAAAAGCATTATAGAACGTGGAGTGTGAATTGTAAACGTATTAAAGCCCAGTTCACACAAATAAAAACTGTACTAACATAAAGTAGCACCAATGGGCCATAACTGCAAATTTGCAGTAAACCTATATTAAATGGTAATTGTAGGGCAGGAGAAAAAAATGTGTTTAAGTGCAACCATTTAGCACTGTGTGCAGTATGGGCGAATAGCAGGGCGACCGTTTAGCACCATGTGCAGTATGGGTGAATAGCAGGGTGACCGTTTAGTGCTGTGTGCAGTATGGGTGAATAGCAGGGTGACCGTTTAGCGCCATGTGCAGTATGGGCAAACAGCAGGGTGACAATTTAGCGCCATGTGCAGTATGGGCGAACAGCAGGGCGACCATTTAGCGCCATGTGCAGTATGGGCGAACAGCAGGGCGACCATTTAACGCCATGTGCAGTATGGGCAAACAGCAGGGTGACAATTTAGCACCATGTACAGTATGGGCGAACAGCAGGGTGACCATTTAGCGCCATGTGCAGTATGGGCAAACAGCAGGGTGACAATTTAGTGCCATGTGCAGTATGGGCAAACAGCAGGGCGACCATTTAGCGCCATGTGCAGTATGGGCGAACAGCAGGGCGACCATTTAGCGCCATATGCAGTATGGGCAAACAGCAGGGTGACAATTTAGCGCCATGTGCAGTATGGGCGAACAGCAGGGCGACCATTTAGCGCCATGTGCAGTATGGGCGAACAGCAGGGCGACCATTTAGCGCCGTGTGCAGTATGTTACTACAAGCCTAAATAAACAAATTGACTAAACCATAAAAAAGGGGTCCTTAACAGTGCACCCCAGCTTAAAGTAGAAGAGCATCTAATTACATACGGAACAGCTATGCCATTCATCCCGAACCAACGTGGTTCCGATATTCCCCATCACAAAAAATACTGAGGAAAGGGGCTATTTATCTGAATTAATGTTAAGTACCTCTGTGACCCAAATAACCAGTTGCCCCCATAACAAACACAGTGGCAGTTATCGAGTGTGAACTTGTATAAACAGCCACAAAGGCAGCGGAATTAGACTACAGGGGAAAGAGAGGGGGGAAAAAAACACAATTAAGTTCAAAATGAAAACCCCACAGCCAAGCTATACACCCCTTCTGATAAAGGGTAAGTGAGAAATACTGGGAAGGATAAGATTTAACAACTATAGAACTCAGTCATGTATTTCAATGTCCCCCCCACCCCGAGTTTATCAAATACCTTATTTCAGACTGCTTAAAATGTGTATGTTAAAGCCCTACTATCAATTCAAACAGCAGCTACAAAAAAAAAGGAAAATATTTTCCCCTCCCTCCCTCCCTTATTCAGGTAGTACATTATAAAAAGGTGAAACCTGACAATAGCATTTTTCAATATCAAAACCTTGGAAGACCAAGATCAAGGCATTCAAACCTGGTTCACCATGGCCTTCTCTTGGACACCCTCAAGGGCTTGCACATACAGTGGCGTGAAAAAGTATTTGCCCCCTTCCTGATTTTCTCTATTATTGCATATTTGTCACACTGGATGTTTTCAGGTCTTTAGACAAAATATAATATTAGATAAAGGGAACCTGAGTGAACAAATAACACTTTTTTTTTTTACTTATTTCATTTATTTAATGAAAAAAGTTAACCAACACCAACGGGCACTGTGTGAAAAAGTAATTGCCCCCTAGTTAAATCAACCCAATTAAAGGGCTAATTAGAGTCAGCTGATTGAACACAGCCAGGCTTGATTACAGCCAGCCCTGCTCAATATAAATCTCACTTATTTTGACCCTTACCATCAGAGTCACGTTGCCAGCACAAAGATTCAACAAGCACATTATGCCATGATCAAAGGAAGTTCCTGAAAAGATCAGAAAAAAATGTGTTGCCTTCTATCAGTCTGGAAAGGGTTACAAAGCTATTTCTAAGGCTCTGGGACTCCATCAAACCACAGTGAGAGCCATAATCTCCAAATGGAGAACACTTGGAACAGTAGTGAATATTCCCAGGAGTGGGCGGCCTGCCAAAATTACTCCAAGGGCGCAGCGTAAAATCATTCAGGAAGTCTCAAAGGATCCTAAAACAACATCCAAAGAACTGCAGGCTTCTCTTGCCTCAGCTAAGGTCAGTGTTCACGACCCCACAATCAGAAAGAGACTGAGCAAAATGGGCTTCATGTGAGAGTAGCAATGGAAACCACTGCTAACCAAGAAGAACATAAATGCTCGTCTCTCATTTGCCAAAAGCACCTGGATGATCCACGTTTTGGGAAAATGTTCTATGGACAGATGAGTCCAAAGTGGAACTTTTGGATGACATGGATCCCATAATGTCTCGCGTAAAGCAAACACAGCATTCCACAGTAAGAACACCATACCAACAGTCAAACATGGTGGTGGTAGTGTGATGGTGTGGGGATGCTTTGCCTAAGGACCTGGATGACTTGCCATAATTAAAGGAACCATGAATTCTGCTCTGTACCAGAAAATTCTTAAGGAGAATGTCCGTCATCCTTCCGTCAGCTGAAGCTGAAGCGTAGTTGGGCCATGCAGCAAGACAATGATCCAAAACACAAAAGCAAGTCCACATCAGAATGTCTAAAAAGAAGTAAAATTAAAGTTTTGGAGTGGCCTAGTCAAGTCAGACTTAAACCCAATAGAGATGCTGTGGCAGGACCTGAAACGAGCAGGTCATGCTCGAAAACCTACCAAATGTTACTGAATTAAAGCAGTTCTGCGAGGAAGAGTGGGTTAAAATTCCTCCACAGCGATGTGAAAGACTGATATTGAATTATAGGAAGTGTTTGGTTGCAGTCATTGCAGCTAAATGTGGCATAACCAGTTATTAAGTGTAAGGGGGGCAATTACTTTTTCACACAGTGCCAGTTGGTGTTGGTTAACTTTTTTTCATTAAATAAGTGAAATTAAAAAAAAAAACAAGTGTTATTTGTTCACTCAGGTTCCCTTTATCTAATATTACATTTTCTCTAAAGACCTGAAAACATCCAGTGTGACAAATATGCAATAATAGAGAAAATCAGGAAGGGGGCAAATACTTTTTCACGCCACTGTATCTGAAAATGTTGTCAAATGGGTCGGAAGCTACCTCTCTGGCAGATCGCAGAAAAGTAATGTCAACGCACATTTTTTCTGCTGAATGTCCGATTAAATATGGGGTACCCCAGGGCTCCATCCTGGGCCCACTCCTGTTCTCGCTGTTCATCAATAACCTCCCTTCCATCTGCCAAACCACCCAACTAGTCCTTTACGCTGACGACGCAGCCCTCTACTGCAGTGACACTAACCTGGATACAGTGTTCAGTAACTTCCAGGCTGACTTCAACAAGCTACACATTTGGTTCTCTGCCATAGGCATGGTTCTCAACTCCAAGAAAACCAAGTTTATGATCTTCTCTGGACCAAGAAAAGCCCCAGTCATGGGCAGATCCCTCTCAGACCATCTTGGTAACATCATAGAACAAGTCTATGAATTCAAATACCTTGGGCTGTACTTAGACCCTCACTTGACCTACAATATCCATATTACCAACCGCATCAAGGAAATCCATATGAGGCCAGGTCTCTTACACCGAATCAGAAAGTTCCTTATCCCCGTATCCAGACTATGCCTTGTCAGCTCCGTTCTCCTGTCTCTCCTTGATTATGGCTCTATTGTCTACTCCCCCCCCCAACACATTCCTCCTTTTCTCCAAACTCAAGACTACATACTACAATATTGCATGCTTCATGACTGGCCTCCCCTGGATGACCCATCACTGTACCCACTATGCCTCCTGCAACTGGCTCACCCTTGAGGGCAGGTTCCAACTTAAAATGCTCTCTTTCCTTCAAAAAGTTCACCATAATCTACTGCCGATCAGAGTTAACTCCCTTTTCCCCTTATCGGTTCCCAAGCGCAGTACGAGAGGGGCAGCCTGTCATATCTTCGACGCCCCTTTTTACTGCACCAAGCATGCGCAGAACTCCATCACGTACAAGGGCCCTATATTTTACAATAAACTGCCCCCTGAACTACAGGCCTGTATTTCAATTGGCTCATTCACCTCCCTCAAGGACCACCTCCTCCAATTTACAACTGTGCCTGCCCCGGTAGGCAACCCCCCTGAATGTTCACCAACCCTTGCATGACCTTAGAGTTTTTATGTATCTGTTTATTGGCTCTTTTGTTGTGTGCTCTGTATTTTTTTTAATCTAGATGATCCTGTTATATACACTGTTCCCATTTTAAATACTGTAAAATTGTGCAAATTTTGTTTTACCTTTTTCTCTGTATCATCAATTTTCTGTACCACTGGACGTTTGTGAAAACTGGCATTTTTGCTCACATACTTTCCAGTATTATAATAAAATTGAATTAATATAGTTGGGGGGGGTTGCTGGGAATAGGCACTATATTCCAGGAAGGGATATAAAGTTATTGGCCCAGATATTCAGAAGAGCTGAGCCATGCGCAATAGGGTTGCGCCTGCGCAAGTCCAAAATTGCGCCATTCTGCGATATTCAGCAGGAGGCAGTTGCACCCCCCAAATCATGCTGAGCAACAGCGCAATGCTAATGAAGGCATGCTCAACTGGAGGGGGAGGAACCATGCATAAACTGCACAGCCCGATATTCAGCCAGGCCATGCAGAGTTATGCAGGCGCAACCCCCTACCTGCGCCTGCACAACTTTAAGCCAAAAAAAAAGGATCAAGTCGAGGACCACCCACAGGTGAGCTGCTGCATTGCAGGGCGCAACACAGCGGCTGCCACCTGTGGGTGGCCCTCACCGATCCAGTGCCCCCTGCAGCCCGATCACAGACATAATAGTAACTCCTCCATAGCCCGATCGCGGGCGGCAGAGTATTCCCCTCCCGCGGCAGCCCGATCGTGGGCAGAACTCACTCCCCACCCCGACTGGCCCGATCGGCGGGCATAATAGTTCAACCCCCAAAGACCAACATCCCTGGTGGTCCAGTGGACATGAAGCCCGATCGCGGGCATAAGGCCAATCCCACCCCAAAGTCCAGTATCCCTGGTGATCTAGTGGCTCCCCACCCCACCCACCCACAGAGCCCCACCACCGCTCCCCGTCAGCCAGCCGTCGCACACCGCCTGCGCCGCGCCGCCGACTGATTAGCTCGGTAGTGCTGCACCTCATTGGCTTTGCCTGAACCAATGGGTGTGCAGCCCCACCGGCTGTCACGGCGGGCGGCGGGGCGGTAGGTGGGGTGCTGCCGCCACCGCTGACAGGGGGCAGGGTGGGGGCTCTGTGGGTGGTGGTGGGGAGTTCACCAGATCACCAGGGATATTGACTTGGGGGTGGGTTTAGCCTTATGCCCGCGATCGGGCTTCGCAGTCTACTGGACCACCAGGGATATTGGTCTTGGGAGGGGTTGAACTACGTTATGCCCGTGATCGCCAGTCGGGGTGGGGAGTGAGTTCTGCCCACGATCGAGCCAGTCGGGGGTTTAAATTATGTTATGCGTCTGCGATCGGGCTAGTGGGGGTGGGGAGTGAGTTCTGCCAGTGATTGGGATAGTCGGGGGGGTTACATTACGTGATGCCCGCGATCGGGCTGCAGGGGGGGGTTTACATTACGTGATGCCTGCGATCAGGCTGCAGGGGGCGTCAGTCCCTGATGGCTGCTACCTGGCAGGGCGCCAGGCGCAAGTCGTCGGGGATCGGTGCACCTGTATGCTAATGACATGCAAATGGAGGCCATAATTAGATGCAAATGGCCCCCCGTGCGCTTTACATAAATAATGGCTCCATTTGCATGTCACCTTTTGAATATCGCAGATTTGCGCATGGCGCAATGGGACTTGCGCCACCGCATCTGAATGCTCCACTCTGAACACTTGCGTGGCGCAAGTTCCACTGGCGCTTATGCACAGTGGTTGGAGGGGGCAATATTCAAAGGGAGTTGCTCAATAGCGCAAATCTGCTGAATATCGCCTTGGCCACACCCCTGCGTAACTTTTTTGAGCAGCGCAAGGGCTTGCACCACAGAATG
The DNA here is from genome assembly GCA_016271365.2 of Neoceratodus forsteri. NCBI lineage: Eukaryota > Metazoa > Chordata > Ceratodontiformes > Ceratodontidae > Neoceratodus > Neoceratodus forsteri. The sequence goes on from JADMNL010000034.1 coordinate 85,163,420, forward strand.
GCGTAGTTTGAATATCTGGCCCATTATGTTTAAGAGCCAAATGTTGAGTGAGTAAAACACAGATGATAAATGGCTCTGAGATAGCACCACATTCTGGTTAACGCCAATCTTAAAGCCGAAATTATGCCACAGGAAAAAGTAAAAATGAAGTCGGATTCCACATTGAGCTCAACAATCAGCACTGAAGTTCACAGAGCATGAGTTTAAAAGGAAGCGCCAGAAGGGAAAAAGAACCATACTGGATGTAGCGGCCAGCTCATCAGAGAGCAGGCAAGTTAGTGTCTTACAGCTCTCATCCCTCTAATGACTTTACTCCATAGGAAGCAGTTCGGCAGTCAGTGAAGCCTGCTCATTCAAAGGGGAGAAAATGGGGGTCTGAGTTGCCACCTCGCCACACAGCAGAATACAAGGCAGGGCTTAAGGCTCAACAGAGATGAAATTAGAAATTTTGGGCCCCTGGCCTGGATGGATATCTGGCGGAATTTTACAAACATTTTAAAGATTTGTTAATTCCCTCTCTTCTGCTAGCTTACCACGCAGTCCAGGGGGAAGACCCTCTCCCTCCCACCTGGAAATATGCAGTAATAGTGGCCATCCTTTAACCAGGAAAGGACTCTAGATTTCCAGCCTCCTACTGCCCTATCTCCACGTTAAATTAGGATTACAAGATGCACATGTCTACAATATCCCCCAGATTGGAGATGTTACTTCCCTTACTTGTTCACCCAGACCAGGTCTGCTTCGTCAGGAGGCGCCAGGCCCATGATGGTGTACGTTGTACACTACTACTGGTCGACTATGCAGCAACTCAGCAATTGCCATTGGTGTTGCTCAGCTTCGATGCCAAAAAGGCATTTGACAGGGTGGCTTGGCCCCTATTATGGGCCACCCTGAGGTGCTTCGGTCTCCCGGGGAATTTATTTCATCTTTGAAACATTTCTATGATTCCTCCCAAGCATATGTCAGAATAGATGGCTCCCTTTTTGAACCTTTTCCATTAATGAGAGGCTCCCGACAGGGTTGGCCCTTGTTAATGTTACTTTTCGCTTTATACTTAGAACCACCTGCAGGCAAAATACGGTTCCATCCAGTAATTCAGGGCATTCCACTGGGGGAAAATAACACATCATCTCACTATTTGCAGATGATGTCTCATTAACTTTAACAGACCCAGAAACCTTGATACCGACAGTCTGGAACTTAATCCAGGAGTATGAACCTCTGGCGGGATACAGACTGAATAGTCAAAAGACAAAAGTCCTGCTTTACCGTTACACCTTACACAGGCGGTAAAAAGCTACTTCCTCTTTAAATGGCACAAAACATTTATCCAGTACATTGGCATAAAAATCTCTAAATCCCTAATTCAGTTAGAAATTCTTAACTGTGAGCGTCTAATGCAACAAATAGCGGATGACCTATCTTATTGATCACAACTGCCACTTGGGTTCTTACAAAGAGTCGAGGTGATACAACAAAATATATTGCCCAGGGTACTTTATTTTCTCCAGATTCTTCCACTTATGCCCAGTACAACCTATTTTCAAGCCTGGGATAAACTGATATCTCACTTCCTGTGGGGGGGGGGATCACTCTAGGGTGCGCTTCTCCCTTTTCTAGTTGCCCCAGGATAAAGTGGGATTGAATATCCCCAATTTGTACTACTATGCCCTGGCTGCGCAGTTGAGAATTATTTTCATCTGGCTTGTGTCCGCATTCCTCATGCCCTGGAATACCATAGAAACCACCTTAAGTGATATACATAATTTAACTCAGTATCTTTTTGGCAATCTGCCTACTCGTGCCCCCTGTACGAAGTTCCCTCATTATACAGCAATGCCATTCCACCAGTGGCTGTTTACACGGTGATGATATTTTATGTCAGCAGAACGTCTTTCTTTCAGGCTATAGCCAATGATACTGCATACCCACCTAATAAATTAGACACTGCACTCCAAAAATGGAAACATTACTGCATAAAACACGCATTCTAATTGATCGATCTATGGGCATGCTGACATTTGTGACACTATACAGGTTACCACAAACAGAATTCCATAGATATATGCAAATTTGCTCTTATTTACAACCTCGAGAGGAGGCCTTGTCTCAAATAGTAGACAGGCCTTCCCTCCTGGTGCAGATAATAATGACTTTTTTGCATGGCGCCATGCAGGACCACATTATCAGTGCACTTTATAAGGCACTCCAGAAACCCCATCAGAGTCATCTGACAATATCCAAGTCCGATGGAACTCAAAGATTAACTCAGATATCTCCTCAGAAGCCTGGCTTAAATATGTGCTTCCAACATGCAAAATTTCATTCATAACATACTAGAAGGAATATTCATGGATGTGTAGGACTCTTGTTTTTCTACACACCTACGGTCCTTGCCAAACACTTAGGCCCACAGCTGGGGCACTGTTGGCATGGTTGTGGACATCAGATGGCTGATCACGCTCATGTTATGTGATCCTGCCCTGCACTAGGCCCTACTGGCAGGAAGTGCTGACAGTTCTCCAAACCATATTTGACTGCCCAGATTTGTTGACCCCAGAGTACATTCTTACAGCCACACCACCAAGCCATATTAAAGTAAACATGGATACTCACAGTCTGCTGGCCATCCTCTTACTGGTGGCCAAGAAGGCCATCACCAAGCTATGGAGGTCAGTATTGGTACCCATGTGTGACACCTGGCGTGCGCTCACCTGGAAGCTATACCACCTGGAAAGAATCTAAGTCAGATTAAGGAACTGCACCCCTGTTTTGAGCTTAGGTGGTGAAGATGGGTCATATACCAGTTGAATAATTTCCCTGACTTTGCACCCTAAAGTGTAGAGTAACTGAGGACCCCACACACTGGATTACCTAATCTGGTGACAGGTCTATATTTGGTACCTCTCCCCCAGGTTTTTCAACTCATCTCTCAGATCTATTACCCATACCCTTACTAACTTCAATATTCCTTTTTCTTGGGAACAGAGTCAAGGCTTAGAAACTGTTTGAATCTTTTTGTTTTTTTAAGATGTGAAACTGCAGGTTCTTTTTTGATATAGCAGGATAGCTACTTACAAAAGAATGTATCCCCACTACTGGAGGACTTTGGATTCCTAGTGCATCTTGCCAATGGGGAACACTCTTCCTCGATCAAAGATGATGGACATTTGTTTTTCCTATACAGACAAATAGGATGTACCCATCTAATCTGTGCATATCCTTACCTATAAAATGTACTGGCACAGCGACTGATTAACATGTATGTTTTACATGGGATAATATTTTGAGATTGACTCTGTAACCTCCTTCTCTGTTAAAATGTAATAAAACGTGTTTTTTTTTAAATAAATTAGAAAATTTGACTCGACTCTCGGTCACAAAATTGGATGCAACTTGAATGCAAAGATTAGTTTAATCCCCACACGGAGTTTTCAAATCTCTAATACCACTGAGCCACGTTCACCGGGAAGCATGTCTTTTCTCATCAGCCGTGAGTAGTCTGTGTGGTAACGCCAAACTTGTTGCCTTTCTGGCTATGGGCTAGCTTCCCTTTCTAATTGGTTGCCTATAGTGCAGGGCTTTAAACAGGCATGGGATAGGCATAAGGGAGCAAGACAGATGAGTATGAATAGATAGGCCATTGACAGAGCAAAGGCCGATGGCACATTTATAAGGTAGAAAAAGAAATGGGCAGACTGGATGGGCCTTGCGGTCCTTATCTGCCATCAACTTCTATGTTTCTATATTTCTATATGTTTCTATGTTACCTGGCACTATTATAATTTCAGCAGATTCTTGTTTGTTTCTCTCACTTACTGATCAGCAACTTTTTTTTTGCCAGGCCCCCCTGGAGGGTCAGCTCAGCTCCACTCACCGCTCCCGCATGCCCCAGGCTTACCAATGGATACTGGGGTAGGCGAGACCTGGCTTGTCCCCTGGGTTGGGGCCATGGGAATGGGACCTCCCCCAGTGGACATGGGTAGGCAGCGGGACAGCAGCGGGGCCAGTGTCATGATCAGGGGCCAGCATTTTCTTTTTCTGTTGGGATCCCAGGGGCGAGGATGTGCTATGACAACCAGCATCCGCCCCGGCCCTCTGACATACGGCACCAGCCACAGCAGTACCAAAAACTTCTGCCAGAGGTCCGCAATGCACTGGACACTCAATCCCCCTTCCCTCGGAGGAGGAAAAGAAGAGCAGTCCTAGGGACACTCAATCCTTGTCCCCCCAGCCAGCCCTCCAACTCCCAAGTCTGTCAACGAACCTGGGATGCTGGTGCCGCAAGCGGATGCATTGCTGCTGCGCTGGCGGGCCAGCTCATCGTCGCCATTTTTTTTTGCTGTACAAAAGTTTTATGTAGCTCATCTACTGAAAAAAACACAACATCAATGTCTCAATAAATATAGGAGCTCAAACACGAGAGCAACTAATTTCCTTCTTGCTTTAAAATAAGAGTACATTGTCTATTTGGTCAAGTCTCTTGGGAGCATTTTGTGGTGGCTTGCTGGTATTGAAGAGCACTGTCACACCCTATGACTGGGATTGAAGATTACAGTCACACAGCATGGCTGGGATAGAAGATCACAGTCACACAACATGGCTAGGATAGAAGATCATAGTCACACAGCATGGCTGGGATAGAAGATCAGTCACACAGCATTGCTAGGATAGGAGATCACAGTCACACAGCATTGCTAGGATAGAAGTTCACAGTCACACAGCATGCTAGGATAGAAGATAAGTCGCACAGCATGGCTGGGATAGAAGATCACTGTCACACCCTATCACTGGGATGGAAGATCACAGTCACACAGCATGGCTGGGATAGAAGATCACAGTCACACAGCATGGCTGGGATGGAAGATTCCAGTCACACCGCATGGCTGGTATGGAAGATCCCAGTCACACAGCGCAGCTAGGATAGAAGATCAGTCACACAACATGGCTGGGATAAACGATCACAGTCACACAGCACGGCTAGGATAGGAGATCATAGTCACACAACATGGCTAGAATAGAAGATCACAGTCACACAGCATGGCTAGGATAGGAGATCACAGTCACACAGCATGGCTAAGATAGAAGATCACAGTCACATAGCATGGCTAGGATAGATCAGTCACACAGCGCAGCTAGGATAGAAGGTCACAGTTATACAGCATGGCTGGGATAGAAGGTCACAGTCACACAGCATGGCTGTGATAGAAGATCACAGTCACACAGTATGGCTGGGATAGAAGATCACAGTCACATAGCATGGCTAGGATAGATCAGTCACACAGCGCAGCTAGGATAGAAGATCACAGTTGCACAGCATGGCTGGGATAGAAGATCACAGTCACATGGCATGGCTAGGATAGAAGATCACATTCACACAGCATGGCTAGGATAGAAGATCACAGTTGCACAGCATGGCTGGGATAGAACATCACAGTCACGCAGCCTGGAACAGAGGGCCAAGAAGGGGAAACTATGAAATAAAGTAATAAATTAAAAATTGGGGCTGACTCTGTGGAGCTGAGTGATGGGGATCCCTCTGGCAGGCTGGCAACCCTGGGTTCACACCCTGCCCTGGGAAGTCAGAAGCAACAGCTGTTAGGGAGCGTGAAGAGTGTCTGATGGATGCTGTCTTCATGGGGCAGAGAGAATTGCAGCATTGTGCTCTAGTGACTCCTGGTGGTGGCTGGTGGAGGTACTGGTGATAGCATGGGTGATCACATGCCATCAGGCACCCCCCAGGCCAACTATGCACATGTGCAACCAATACGGAGGAGGGTGGGCAGGACAAGAACACGAAAATGCCACACCAGTAGTCCAGATGACAGCCTCTCTGCTCCTCCCCATGCCTGGAACCTCCCCTGGTGCACTCAATGGGTATGTCCCCTCTGGGCACCACAATGACACTCCTCCACTAGGTTGCGTCGCAGTCTCCATGCTGGGACAGGCTGGCCAATGCAGGGGGGTAGTAAGGAGCTCTCAGGTGTATGTTCCATGATGATGGCCAGGAGAGGCCCCCGGCAGGGACAAGCCGACCCCCTAGGTGTCCAGAGGTCTGGAGTGAATGTGTGCCCTAGCGGAGTGTAGTCGGGTGGGAGAGTCTTGCAGGTAGAAGAAGTGGTGCTTTGGGGCCTGAAGGAGGGTGGCATCAGTGGGCATGGAGGGAGCCCTAAATAAATAAATGGGAATAATGTGGCAAAGTAAACATGACTTCTCAGAGGGGATGACCAACTGCAAGGTAAGCAACACTGAGGTTGTGATTGAGCCAGTTATATGTTATCTAAGGTACCAAGGGGGCTGACTTATCCAGGTATAGGACCTGCACTACAATGGGTAAGTTAGCTGTTTAATTAAGATCTTCCTTCCTCTGTCCACAACTTATCTACCTGTCTACTTAACTATTTAAATGCCTCATAGTTTTTTATTTATTTCAAAAAGTTTCACCAGGATTCATACAGTGCTGATAACAGCTCGTTTCCAGACGTGTCCTGTGGAAAAGGGGACATGGAAGAATCATAAACAATACAATAAACCAGAAGCAAACACAACAGTATCAAAATATGCACATCAGATATGAACTGAGTCTTGGTGGTGAGGGTAATACATTACAAATAATGCACAGTGTAATAAGGAAGGCAGACTACTGCCGGGTGACTGTAAAGTGCGGCATAGAGCAGGAGGGCCAATGACAACTGCTGAGGGAGAGAAAAAAAGTCATGAAGAAGAGAGTTTAAGGAGAAAGCAGAAGAAGCAGAGCAAATTGACTGGGGAAGAGAGGACCAGAGCTTGGGGAAAGGATAAGAAAGCAGATTGACTGGTAGTAGTTTTATGTTGGCTCGCCTGCTCAGCTAACATATGCGTTAGTAGCAGATTTGAGCCCTGGTCACTGTTGGGCGAATGTAGGCATGCATCAGTAGGTACGCCCTTCATTTCCCAATACAAGCATGAGGAGCCCCCACCAGGAATACATAATGTGCGAGAACATCTATGAAAGGTCCGCTGCAATGAGAGCAAGTTATCATACGCAGATGGCACCTCCCATCGTGCCTTCCTGGTGAAACATTAGCCTAAACATGGCGGCACACTGCCTGCCACACAGCTCCCACTTCAGGGTGCTCAATCCTGTCGGCATGCCCTGACCTAGTTTATAAAGCCGATGGGGAGCCCACTCTGTCAGCATACTGCAACCCCCCATTTGTTATGTGCTGAGGAGAGTGCCCATCCCCTTGGCTCTTGCCCCCATTCGGTATAGTGCCAACAGAGGTGCCCAACTCTCGCCGGTTTAGCCCCCAAAACATTCAGATGACATGCTGGGAGCCCACCCCAGCATGCCAAATGCCCTGTAAATAAAAAAAAAAGTCTTGCGATGTTTTTACTTTTTTAATCTGTAAAAGAAGAAAACGGTTCCTCACGGTCTGTCCAACTCTCTGCCCCAACCCGCACCCACCCTCTGCACACCTTGCCTCTCCATACTCCCTCTAAACCCATACTTGCCTCTCGAGTTCGACGCGACGATCTTCGGTGGACCGGGAACACGTCTGCACTCTTCAAAGCTGACCGCGAACTGAAGAAATGCCGGTAAGCTGTATAATGGCATAAATAGGATTTTTTCAAATTTGGTGCATATCTCGGGCATTTTTTGGAATTGTTGCACCAAAGTTTCAACATGGGGTTATTGAGGCCCCTCCTCATGAATTAAATCACTGTCATGGCGTTATTCCTGTCCCAAAAGGTGATTTCGCGGTCACTGCACGGAATTACTTTTCAGGACTCAGTAACGAAATGACAGTGCTACTGTTCATGGGGGGGGTTCTCAAAAAGGCTGTGGTGTAAATTTGTCGAAAATCCAAATAATGCTTGATTTCGCACGAGCGTTGTTGCTGTTTCACGCACGCTCGTAACTTCGTGAATTTGTAATTTTTTCACCCAGATTTTCAAAATTGGCATTTTCCACACCTCCTTATGAACAGTATAGCTGTCATTTTATACATCCTGTTGAAATAGTGTTTTATCGTCTCGGGCGAGAATAGCGGTCGCTGTGTGAAATCAGTTTTGGGACAGTTTGAGAAAATGACAGTGACACTGTTCATGAGCAGAGGTCATAAAATGCCTATGTTGAAAATTTGGTGATGAAAGCCTTTTAAATGACTGTGTTACAAGCGTGCGTTGCGAGTTTCCATGCACCCTTGTAACTTCGCAAATTTGCAATATTTTCATGCCAGATTTTCAACACTGGCATTTTTTCACACCGCCTTATGAACAGTATAGCTGTCATCTTTCACAGCTTGCCCAAAATGTGTTTCCACACCTGTGGCACACAATGGCGTGGTCGCTGTGGGAAATCAACTTTTGGGACAGATTAACAAAATCAAAGCACCACTGTTCATGAGGGGAAGTCCCAAAATGCCTATGTTGAAAATATGGCTAAACAAATCCCAAAAATAATTGGGTTACGGACATACAGTGTATGAGAGAGTGCTGTTGTGTATAGAAATCTATGACTGGAATCAGGCTGTTGTGCGTTAGTAGTGACGTCAAACTCCTGTTGTGCTTCACTGAAGATGTCACTACTAACACACAACAACATCGAATCAGTGCTCGCGCTGAAGTTTCCTCAGTCATGCCGACAGTTGTCAGAGCTGTCGCCTAGTAAGCAAACCTCCGAGTGGATGCCCTGAAAATAGCAACAGATAAGACCATTTTATGTGTCTCTCTCCCTAGGCTACTTGTTTATTTGAAGGGAAAAAAAATCATTCTCGCTAATCACGATGCCACTGTATGTGAGTGCCTTCTCATACACTATAAAAGATTGTGTATGAGCAGGCATACACAAACAAGGGTATGCTTGAAATCTCGAGGTTTCCTTGGTGACAGGAGACTCTTGAGCTGCACTCTCGAGGTCTACTGTCACCAAGGAAACCTCCAGATGCAAGCATACCCTTACACAATCCTCTATATATTGCTCAGTTTCTATGCATACTCATGACTTCACCACTTTTTCATATTTTCACTCCAGATTTTCAACGTTGCTATTTTTTTATACCTCCTCGTGAACAATACAGTTGTCATTTTCCACATCCTGCCCAAAATGTGTTTTCGTCCCTGTGTCGCCAAATGGCATAGCCGCTGTACAAAACCACCTTTCAGCTAAAAAACTGATTATGCCACTCTTCATGAGGTGGGGTCACAAAAAGCCTATGTTGAAAATTTGGAGTGAAAATACCATCAAACTCCTACAAAGTTAGGGTTTCGAACTGTAACACCCCACCCTGTACAGACTGCCAGGCATCAGGGGTGTGGCTTGGGATCACTGGCTGTAATGCTCATGACATTCCACCCCACCCCCACCCTGCAGCCAGTGACAGGCATCGAGGTATGCCTTGGACTGGTCGGTCCTAAAGTTCACCCCATTCTCCTATACTGCACCCGTCTCAGCGTATTTCCTTATGGAATGGGGTAAGTATATGGCCCAAAGATCCCAAAGCGCACCACGACACTTGTCAGTGTCTACAGGGTAGAGTGATGCCCATTCTCCTATACTGCACCTGTCTCAGCATATTTCCTTATGGAATGGGGTATGTATATGGTCCAAAGACCCCAAAGCACACCACGACACTTGTCAGTGTCTACAGGGTAGGGTGAGGTAAAATGGCATGAGCGTTATAACTGACACCCCAAAGGCACACCCCAGCGCCTGTCAGTCTCTGCAGGGTGGGGGTGGGGTTGGCATCAGTTCCATACTTCACTGCCATTCCTATTATGCATCTCTAACTCCTGCACTATCAATGCCAATGCCAGCAAGACAACATTCGGCATTGACAAATGCTTGTTACTAGTAGGAATAAGGAGAGATTGTGAGGTACTACTGCGGGGAGGGTAGCTGGAAACAAGGCGATGAAAGCTTAATTTACTGTTGTGTCAATAATTAGTCATCCGCTGTCATCACCTCTGTTACATAATATTACTTACTAGCTTAACAGCAATCCAGGTACAGATAGAATCCCCACCCCCCTCACACACACACACACTCACACTCTGTCAAATTATCTAACTGTAGATAATTGTCTAACAGCTGACATAACCCATATCTGTCTCTGATCTTGCATGAGAAGTCCTGTTTGTCCCTAGAACATACAACAGTGGATTATTTATTCAGTTAATCCTGCTGAAACTGAACAGAAACAATAGAATCTCACAGATTTCAGTTTGTTATCTGCAAAAAAACAGAAGTTGTACTGTATACAGAATCCACCAGTATTAAGCACTTTGCCACAGAATCCTCTGATATGTCATTACAATTTACCGCAGAACTAAATTTGTGACTGGACAGTTGTTTGAAGAGATATTCCATACCATCTTTTTGTAATGATTACCCTTCAACTAAAACTGCAGAAGGAGGGGCTGTACAAAATCTTAATTATGGCGTAGCAAGTAGCACACCTGTTAATGTGATATACAGGTGAGACATCACAGGAGTCTGCTGATGGGAGAGATTGAGTTACTGGATGCCCTTAAGTGAACCCTGCCCACCGCCCTGACCTAATTCCAGCTACCCCGCCCCCGAACACATACATTGTACACCCCCCACCCATTCATCCCAGGATAAACCTCCCACTCTGCCCTTTACCAGTGAAGAGTAACATTGGTGCAGAGTACACATCAGTGAGCCCTCCATGAGGAAAACAAGTTTCCAGCATCTAGGAAAACATTAAAGCAGCAGTGTGTATCACAGGGAAATGTATGATCTCTACCTTTTTATTCTATTTTTTTTTGTATTTATCTTCTCAGGAACATCCATCGCACAAACCGATCCCATCACACCTTTACCAGCTGGCGCCTATGCCCTCCATGATGTAGCCTTGGCTTACTCACCCCAAAGCTGAGATGAAAGTATGTGTGTGTGTGTGTGTGGGGGTGTTACCCTGAGTTTCCTATTTCATCCAGACACACCTCTGGTGGTGCAGGAATCTGGATGTACTGAGGCCTGCCATCCTTCCTGCTTAAGCCTATTTTCTGAGTTTCTTCTCCCCACCCTCTGGAAGTTGCCATGCATGGGGCTCACGCAAAAGTGCACATAGTGATACACTGACCATGCGCCTGGATGACATCCATCCATCAACTTGCCTTGAACTGCACTACCACCTGTGGCCGCCAATGGGGCAGCACTGTAGAAGAGAGAGCAATCATCCCTCCCCGGAGAAGGACAGTGTGCTCGGGGGTACTCAAGGCTTCTTCCCCCACAGCCCTCCGATGATTCAGGTTAATTTTCGAACCCGTGTCGCTGGCATTGTGATCAGTAGCTCTACTGCTGCATGACAGACCAGCTCTTTGTATTTTATTATAAGGTGGCCTTCTTCTCCTGTCTTACAAGTGGCCCTTTTTCTCCCTTTTGAGTCTACTTTAGTGCTTTATTTGATGACTAAAATATTGAAAGTAGTGCTCCAGCTACCCCCAGGTTTTAATCTTTATTGTCTGCTGTTTTTTTTCTGTTTCCCCAGTGCGACATGTAGGCAGGCTTATCTGCACCGTCCCTGCTCTCCTCCACCGGCTGCCACCTCCCCTATGGAATCTCAGGCTGAGGAGGGGAAGGATTGTCCTCTCCCCGGAACACATATCCAGATTCAGGTCTGGTGCTACCAGGTGGTAGCATAGGTTGGGGGCAAGCATGCAGGGCTTCATGAGTCACACACTGGATGGTACACCCTTAGAAAGTGTCACCTCCTTTAGGTATCTCAGGGTCTGGCTAGACCAGCACCTGCACTTTTCTGTACACGTGAATGCAATCCAAAAGGCACTGCACCCAAAACTCACATGCTAATGTACAGAAAATGATCCTCCGCACTTTTGACTATGCTGATATAGTCTGTAGTGCTGCTCATAAGTTCACCCTCACCAGACTAGACACCCTCTTTCACTTCTGTCGTTTCACTCAATCCTGCCCCCCCCTTAATCATTCACTGCGATCTCTATAAAGCCCTCTCCCTTCCCTCCCTTGATTCCAGATGCCTCATCCACTCTGCTACATTTATGGCCAAATACTGGTTTGGGTCCCTACCCTTCTACCTTACCTTTGCACTCACTACCCCCGCCCTTCTCCCTTATTCTCTCCACACCACCAGTCACAGACTTCTGGCTCTCCCTCATAGGACCACCTCAGGCAGTCAATCTGGCTCCTCATATAGCTGCCCTTAACTGTGGAATGCCCTCCCCCTCACTATCCAAAATGCACCCTCTCTCACAGCACTTTCCTCCCTACTTAAAGGCCACTCCTTTCCAGCCTGCTCCTGCCCCTAACTTTTTGATACTTTTACACCCCAGTCACTCATCCCACTTTTTCTCCTGAGCCCTGAAGCTCTACATCTTTTCTCCAGTTACAACCATGGACTGTGGTATACCACAGTTATTATAGCTACGAATTGTAATTTGACTACGGACTCTCAATATGCACTTGTATCCAATAGACAGCACTACTATGTTGCTGTCCTATATATACAGAGACAGTTGCTCATTGTAAATACCTGCTACCATAAGTTCTTTATACCTATGTAAAATGTTACCTCTGCACCCCTTCCCCCTTCCCCCAGGACGCATCTGGAAATGAGCAATTTGCTCAGCGTGCCTTCCAGGTGAAACTTTTAAATAAATAAATGAGCACAAACATCTTTTTGGTTGTCTTGGTCCCGCCTATCCCGGTCATGTACAGACAGTAGGGGGCGCCGTGTGGAGGCACACGCACACTATGGAAAACCGGTGGCCAATCCCTTATGTGCCACCCCAGCCTGCACCACCACCAGACCTCCAGGTGGCAGTCAACGGAGGGGCTGACAAGCCTCCACCCTTCCCCTGGGAGAGGAGAGCACTCCATCAGATATGCAATCCCCCCCCCAGCAAACTGAGTCCACTCCTGAACCCAGGTCACTGGTGTGGTGGGGGGTAGCACTACTGCTGCACCACTGGGCTACACCATTGTCTTCTGTTTTTACACACTCAGTGTCCCGTAAAATTAGTGAGCAGTGTCTTTTGCACCCTAGTTCACCTTAAGCATGTGAAAAGTTACAGTGAATTAATGGGTGTTCAAAAACAGCCGAGAATACTGATGAAAACCTGAAGCTTAGTCACATTAAATGGAATGTTCCTCAGTAATAAAGAATAAATGGAGACAAATACAGTATATTAATGAAATACAAGTCTGAGTATTATAAATGAAAAAGTTTTCCTGTATTCTGGAACTTCGCTTTATCGGACAACATTCTGTCCCTCCACTTACTTCTCCCCTCTCGATAAGACTTTTCAGCCAAACATTAATTTTCCCATTACCTCTGTGTAATAATATGTCTTCTTCTAATGTATCCATCATAATATAAACATGGTCAGAGCAGCACAGCACAATTTCACATGCTCAGCGTGGCTCCACGCTGCTCCACTGTATCACGTATGGCAACGTGAAGCCACACTGAGTATGTGAAATGGCACAGTGCTTTTCTGGCCATGTTTTCATTATGGCCAGTACATCAGAAGACATATTATTACACAGAAGTAACAAAAACATTATTTTTTGGGCTGAAAAGCATAATCGGGGAGGAGGGGGTTGTGGTTTGGGGAGTGGGGTGCTGGGAGGACAAGTGTTGTCCTTTAAGGAAAGATTTAAAAGCAGAAGTTGTCTGGACTTGCCAGCAAACTCTAATGAGTCCATATTTCTGCTTACCAAAGTTAGTACGGTGGGTGGGGAATCACAGGGTACCCTGCATAGTAGGGTGGGTGGGGAATCGGAGGGTAACCTGAGCAGTAGGGCGGGTGGGGAATCAGAAGGTACCCTGACCAGTAGGGTAGGTGGGAATCACAGGGTATCCTGGGTGGTAGAGTGGGGGTGGTAGATCACAGGGTATCCTGGGTAGTAGGTGGGCGGGGAATCACAGGGTACCCTGGGTAGTAGGGTAGGTGGGAATCACAGGGTACGCTGGGTAGTAGAGTGGGGGTGAGGAATCACAGGGTACCCTAGGTAGTAGGTGGGTGGGGAATCACAGAGTACCCAGGATAGTGGAGTAGGCGGGGAATCACAGGCTACCCTGGGTAGTAGGGTAGGCGGGGAATCACAGGTACTTGGGGGTAGTAGGGTGGGTGGGGAATCACAGGGTACCCTGGGTAGTAGGGTGGGTGGGGAATCACAGAGTACCCTAGGTAGGGTGGGTGGGGAATCACAGGGCACCCTGGGTAGTAGGGTGGGTTAGGAATCACAGGGTGCCCTCGGTAGTAGGGGAGTGTGGGTAATCACAGGGTACTCTGAGTAGGGGTGGTGGGGAGTCACAGGGTACCTTGGTAGTAGGGTAGGGTGGGGAATCACAGGGTACCCTGGGTAGTAGGGTTGGTGTGGAATCACAGACTACCCTGGATAGTATGGTGGGTAGGGAATCACAGGGTACCCTGTGTAGTAGGGTGGGTAGGGAGTCAGAGGGCACACTAGGTAGTAGTAGACGGGTGGATGGGGAATTAGAGGGTACCCTGCATAGTAGGGTGGGTGGGGAATCACAGGGTATCCTGGGTAGTAGAGTGTATGAGGAATCACAGGGTACCCTGGCCAGCAGGGTGGGAGGGGAATCACAGAGTACCTTAGGTCATAAGGTGGGTGAGGAATCACAGGGTACCCTGAGTGGTAGGTTGGGTGGCAAATTACAGAGTACCTACCCTGGGTAGTATGGTGTGTGGATGGGAAATCCCTGTAAATTAATATGTGTCTGCACAGTATACATGTTGACCCCTGCTTATGAAGCAAGGGGGAAGGGTGAACCCCTTCCAACCTTAAATTACTGTATTTGTCCACCACCAATATGGGTCAGAGGGGGCAGAATACATGGTGTACACACAATGGTATTACCCCAAAGATACTGAGTAGCATTAAAAAAGGAGGCAACAGGGGGCTTTTATTGCATTTATTTAGCTTTTGTTAACCAGGTAAGCACACTAGACGAGAACAGATGCCTATTTTCAGATGCGACCCAGGAGGTTACAAGAAAATAAGGACACAAGTTACAATCAGGTTATACTAAGCTCAGGTAAACAATATACAGACAGTTCAAAATGAAACAGAGAGGCAATTCAAGATAACATGGAGTGCATGCACGAGGAACAGGTAAACAATATACAGACATTTCAAAATGAGACAGAGGCAGTTCAAGATAACATAGAGTACCTACGTGAGGAACACTATGAGGGGGTACTTAGAGAATAGGAGGATGAAGAAGAGTGGCAAACATTTTTCACTAAATATTCCTCAGATAATTAGTGTCTGGAGCTAAATCTATACACTACACTTAGGCTGTTAAGAAAAAAATTCAGTTCAGTGCACACCCCGTATGTGGGAAGGAGTGGGGGGGGGGGAGCGGCTGGGGGGAGCACTGTATTCACTTTGGTTTAATCTTCCACATTGTCTGATAATTAATCTTTCTAATATAGCTAGTCATTCAGCAAATTGGCAGGGTGGACACTAGTTACACTTCTAAGATGTTTTGTTTGTTGCATTGTGGGAATTGGGGCGAATCATGAGACAGTAGTAAAGTCTCCAGGCATATTGACGGAAGGTGTTCCTGATGTTGGTTTAGTTCAAACAATGTCCCGGTAGCAGGGTTTTGGCTGTAACTATTTGTAGACTTTTATAACATACTCTACATTTGCCATACAAGCAAGTTAGGTCCGGCACCAGTAAATGGTGCAGAAAGCCGTGCTAAGCAAGTTCTCTGTGCTGTCAGAGCATATGACACCTCTGTTTCGTGAACCAAGGAGGCTGAATGTGTGCTGGAAGACCAACTTGAAACCGGGAGTCTGATCACTCAGGAAACAATCCCAGCGGATATTAGCAAAACTGTTACACAACTGTTACACAACAGTCCCCAAAACTTGAACCTAAAAAAAAAAAAGAACTTTCAAGTCTTTATTGCAAAGAATATAGAGTGAAAACACTGTATCTATTAACACAATGATATAGTCAACCTGACTGAATGCAAAACTGTGATTTATTTAAAGGGACACTGTCAACCTGTTTTACATCATATTATTTCTAGTTGATACCCCACATTTTATGATTGCTTACCTTCTCTAAAATTCATTTATGTTGCTGGCTGTTCTGTCTGCCTTCTTTCATAGTAGAACGGAAAGACATGCTAATGGTATAATTGTACCCAAACTTGTTTTGTTTCAAATCCTTGATCTACTCATTGTGCATACTTCCTGAACATAAGGAACACCCACAAACAGCACAGCCACTCATGAAGGATAGTGTCCTCATGTCCTACTGCACCATGAGTGGCTAGACCAGACCTGTGTCAGGGTGTTCCGAAGTCCAGAAAAGTTGCAGTAAGAGTTGATCAAGGACTGTAAACAAACATGTTTTTGTGTGGTAACACCAGTATGGTGGACAGTCTGTTTTTTACTTTTAAAAAGAAAAAAGGACTTGGGATCAAACTACCAGCTACATCAGCAATTGCTACAGAATGCAACCCATCATAACGTGTTTTTTTTAAACTAGAGCCACTTTGTGGCCTAAGTGGGTTTACAGTGTCCAGTTAAGTAATAATATGCCAGTAGACACACTATAGGAGGCAATAAAGTGATTGCCTGAGTGAATAAAGTATGAGGTCGAAGTTTGAGTACATTATCCCTCACAAGAAAATGGCATTATTGTTGAGGATAGTGAGCCAAATCATTGTCGTGATCCAGGGGTTTGAAAAATGCTAGTGGCACTGTTTTTGTTGCTAAGTAAGTTTGTGGTGACTCCACGCCTCCCCGTTCACTGCACTGCCCTTGTTTACAGTTGCTGTGAATGAAGACCAATTGGAATGCAAGGCAGGATGATGATGTCACTACTATCATTTTATTGGCAATAATATGACTGTAATACACGATCATAGGGGAGAGGGATGAACCTAGTTAGCCTCTGCCTAGTGCCAAAGTGGTTCTATGTGATAAAGACAAGTCTGAAAGACCGCCTATCACATAGAGCGAACAAACTTGACCCTCATGGGTCACAAGAGTACGGATATTGTAGACCGTCACAAATAGCGATGATCACTACAATACTTAAAACAAAACATACAAAACTCTTTTTTATGGGGAAGCCCCGCACTCCCCCCAAAACTTAAATAATCAACCCGAGGGGGTGCGGACTACAGGGCAAGTTATTGGATGCTGAACAAAATAATTTATTCTGCCTCTAGCCTGATAGAACCTGGGCTGCTTGCATTGCAAGCAGTGGTGTAGACCACTACGCTATGCAAGCAGCTCAGCAGGAATCAGCCTCAAAGGACACTATATCCTGCAATAGTGAGTACAGCTCCTTGCTGTACTCGCTATACAGGATATAGTGCTGTATTGCACCACTCGCTCTCTTGTAGAGCGCTATTATTGAGTCGCTCAAAAGTGCAGCACTCAATAATCAGCGCTCTACATGGGTGTTACTGCCAAGGGTCATAGAAACCATTTTCTTGTCTATGAGGGATAGCTGCTTTGTTAGGAAATATTGCTGGATGTTAGTGAAGTGCTGTTGGAGCCTGGCCATGGGATCAGAGGCAGAGGAGCCAGAGGCAAAGACTGTTGCATCATCTACATACATAGGATGGACGCAGATGAGCAGGCAACAGGCAGGTCATTTAGGAAGATGGAGAAGAATACTGGGCCAAGGAAGGACCCTTGGAGGATGTTTGAGCCAATATGGAGTGGGGAGGATATTAATTCTCCAATCCAGACAGCCAGTGACCTACTCTCAAGGTAGGAATGGAACCAACTAGCTGAGGAGTCAGACAGCCCCACTGCCTTGAGGTTGTCTAGGAGGAAGGGATGGGTAACAGTGTCAAAGACTTTGGCCAAGTCGACAAAAATGGCAAAGGTGTGACCAGGCCCTGATCCGTGTCAGATAGAATGGAGTCAGTAAGAGGAGGCAGGTGGAGATGGAATGGGTAAAGAAGGAGGATGAATCAAGGAAGTGGGAGAGCAGGCAGGGGCACTAGAGACCCATCTTCCAGGCAGGATGTGCTCACAAGAGCTCTCTTACCTCTGACTGCTTTATTTTGGTAATCCGTGATATGGGCAAATGAATAAGAGCAAGTGAGCTTGGGCGACGTCAAAACGGTGATTGTAAAATGGGCTGTGTGTACTTAATAGCCCATGGGAAGGATAGCTAGATTGTGTGGGCAGGGAGGAGGAGTTATGCAGTATATGGGGGGTATATCGGGTGAGCCAGTCCAAGCTGGCCATCTGGTTAAAGACACTGCCTGTGTCTCTGATGGACTGGCTATAGGTTTTTTTTGTTTTGTTCCGAGTTTAGTCCTCCACCCAAGTTTCCCCTTTCCCCCATTGTCAAGCCCCCCCAAGTTGATTATAAGTGAAATGGGGGGTACGGAGGGTGCAGTCCCCCGTATGAAATGTAAAATATACTGTAGCACCGTTGAGTTGTTGAGAGCGAGTCGCGGATTGTGGAGGTTGGTGTTGTGCGGCTTGTCCCTTTGACTCTCGGCTGTATGTACTCACTGCTTTGTTGAGCGCTGCTTTTGTTGGTGCTGTTATTGCATGACACCTTTATTTCGATAACATTACTTCTCGGAGTGGACTTTTGTTACTTTGTACAGCATAGGGGAAAACACTGAATGTAGCATCCTAATGAATACCAGACATAATGACAAGAATAAGAAGATACTATGGGTTGAGATTCCAAGGAAAAGCAACAAAAAAACATACAATGGGAGATTGCTACAGACCACCTGATACCAACATAAATGAGCATATAGATATGCCGAATAATATTACAACCATGGCACAACGTTAAGGCAACATTATTGTGAGGAGACTTTAACCTACCAAGTATAGACTGGGAAGATAATACGGTACTGAATTCACAGGAACAATTGTTTATCAATATGATAATAAGTAATGGATTGTACCAGACAGTAGATAAGCCAACTAGAACAGACAACATTTTGGACCTGGTTTTCATTGACAAGACCAAAGTCATACTTAGTGTCAAAATTCTAGAACCCCTTGGCAGCAGTGACCACAATATGGTTCTAGTCAACATGGCTATGCAAACCAAAAAGGTATCAGGCAATACAATTACAAAAAACGATCGAAGTGCAAACTTTGCAGCCATTAGGGAGGAATTAGAAGCATGGAACTGGGAAGAGGCATTTAATGTCCTCAACACTGAGCACTTCTGGACAACAATCTAAACCAAATTACTGAATCTAGAAAAGATCCTGAAGCAAATGGTTTGATACTGTTCAAATGTATCAAGCCATTTGTTTATGAACATACGACCATACGAGTGTGCCAGCAGAAATAGACCACCCGGTCTGTCTAAGCCTGCTCGAGTGTGCAGCTAGGCACCCCAGTTTGCAGCTGCCTCACCCCTCCCATTTGTCATCCCACTGCCACCCCCCACCTCCCCCACACTCACTCTCCCTGTTCCCTGTCCCATGCCCTTTGAAGCTGTTCACAGATTTATATGATACTACCCATTCTGGTAGGTGCTCCATTTTGCTACCACCCTATCTGTGAAATAGTGTCTCTCATTTCCTTCCTAAATCTTCCCTCTCATTCTTAGCCCATGCCCTGGGGACCCTCCCTCCTTAACTTAAAGACCCCATCTGCCCCATCCTTACTGATTCCCCTCAGATACTTGAATGTCTCTATCATGTCCCCCCTGCCCCTTCTATCCTCCAGGGTGTACATATTCAGGTCTCCCAGCCTGCTGTCATAGTCTCTCCCTTCCATTCCACATATCATCTTTGTTGACCTCCTCTGCACCCCCTCCAGTAGCCTGATATCACGCTTTAGGTATGGCCTCCAAAACTGCACACAATACTCTAAGTGCGGCTTCACCAATGACCTGTACAGGGGCCAGATCACCTCCCTTCACCTGGACGAAAAACCCCTCGCTATGCACCCCAGCATTTTGTTCACTTTTGCAGCCGCGCGCCTGCTCTGGGCAGTGTTGTTCATGGTCCCGGTTATCATTACCCCCTAGGTCCTTCTCCTCCTCCATGATCCCCAGCTTAACCCCCCCCCAGCCAGTATTCTCTCCTTGGGTTCTTCACCCCAAAGTGCATAACCTCACACTTCTTCGCATTGAACCCCAGCTCCCACCTCTCTGACCACTCCTCTAGTGTGCGTAGGTCCCCCTGAAGCTGCTTCCATCCCTTCTCTCCATCCACCACTGCTCCGATTTTGGTGTTGTCAGTGGACAGACTTACCTTGCTCACCACCCCGTGTGCAATGTCTGATATGAAGAGCCAAAACAATACTGGCCCCAACACAGAGCCCTGTGGCACCCCATTCATCACTGGCCTTGGAGTTGAGAGCTCCTCTCTCACCACCACTCGTTGCAGCCTGCCACTCAGCCAGCTTGTAATCCAGTTCATCATTTTTGCCCCTATCCCTACCCCTACACCAGTTAGCTTCCCCCTAAGCCATCGATGAGGCACTGAATTGAAGGCCTTGCTGAAGTCCAAGTAAAGAACATCCACTGCATGACCCTTATCCAGCTCACCTGTCACCCAGTCATAATATTGTATGAGGTTGGTTTGACAAGACTTCCCTGAAACAAACCCATGCTGTCTCACATCCTGGAGGCCATTGTCCTCCAGGTACAACACCAGTCTTTCCTTTAATATCATTTCCATGAGCTTGCACACTATGGAGGTGAGACTTACAGGACGATAATTACCTGGTTCATCCCTTGGCACGCTCTTGTGTAATGGTACTACATGTGCCATCCTCCAGTCCAGTGGCACACATCCCGACTCCAGTGAGGTGCTGTACAGATCCTCCAGCAGCTCCGCCAACACCTCCACCATCTCCCCCGGCACCCTGGGGTGGATACCATCTGGCCCTGGTGCCTTGTCTACCTTCAGTGCCCTCAGTCCCTCTAGGACTCTACTTGCCTCAATTCTTCCATCTGATGCTCCTCTCTCCCTGTCTCCACCCTCCTAGCCCATGCTGGTAGCGGTACCCCCTTTTCTTCTGTGAACACTGAGCAAAAGTATTAATT
This sequence comes from Neoceratodus forsteri, assembly GCA_016271365.2. Lineage (NCBI taxonomy): Eukaryota > Metazoa > Chordata > Ceratodontiformes > Ceratodontidae > Neoceratodus > Neoceratodus forsteri. Next base: position 85,184,451 of record JADMNL010000034.1, read on the forward strand.
CAGTGCTTCTGTCTACTCCTCCCCCTTTTCTGTCCACTCCCCACCCCTTTTTATCCTCACTATTGTCTCCTTGCACTTCCTTTTCTCCCTAATGTGTCTGAAAAAGTCTTTCTCCCCCCCATTAATTCCATGTGCTAATCTCAACTCCCTCTGGGCCTTAGCTTCTCTCACTTTTCTGGTCACCTCCCTTGATCATCTTGCATATTCCTCCCTGTCCACTTCCTTCCCTGTCCTCCTAAACCTCTGGTGCACCACTAGTTTTGCCCTCACCACCTCCACAACCTCGCTGTTCAATCAGAATGGTTTTCTTGCTCTACTCCTCTTACTCTGTACCTTAGTGCAGGCTTCTGTTGCCTCTGTAAGCCCCCATTTAATAATATCCCATTTCTGCTCCACGTCCATTTCCTGCCTTATGCCCTCCAGTTTCCCTTTCAGTACTTCCTGCATCCTCCCAAAATGCGCCCCCCTGAAGTTTACCACCCGAGTAACTGATTTCTCTGGCTCCTCGCACATCATGATATTAAACCACACCATTTGGTGATCGCTGTCGGCTAGTGGGTCCTCCACCTTTATTTCCCTTACTGCCTCCCATTTGACAATACTAGATCTAAAGTGTTCACTAACCAACTGTGTCAGGAGACCCTCCTGGATCATGTCCAGGAACACTTGCTCCCTAGCACTGGAGGTGACCAGAATGCTCCAGTCAACCCCTGGCAAGTTGAAATCCCCCACAATGACCACCTTCCCTTTTCTACATACCTTTTTGATTTGTTCTGCTAACTCCTGTCAAGCTCCTCAGACTGGGACGGTGGCCTGTATACCAACCCAAACCTCAGTTTCCTACCCCTTGAGTTTAGGAGCTGCAGCCAGATTGTCTCTGTTCTTCTTTCTTCTCCCTCGTCCCTTGTGCATTTGATCCCATCCCTCACATAGACTGCCACCCCACCCCCTCCCCTCCTTACAGTCCTTTCTGTATAATTTGTATCCTGGGATTGCCAGATCCCAGTCCTGGTGCTCAGTTGCCCATGTTTCTGTGACAGCTGCAATATCCACCCTCCACACTGCTAAGAGTGCTTGTAGCTCAGATTATTTGTTTCCTAGGCTTCTTGCATTCAGCGAGACCACCCTCCATCCTACCCCCCTGCCCTTCACTAGCCTCCATCTCCTCCCTTCTACTCCCTCCTTTTTTGGCCACCCTGAGTCCTTCCCTGCTAGCCTGGAGGGTAGGCTGTGACTCCACTCTATCGGATCCCTGCCCACCTGCTGTCCACTTGCCACCCCCCGTCTAGTTTAAATCCACCCTTGTCACAATATACCTCCGCAGTCTTTGCTTTAAAACCTCCTTCCTCTCCCCACTCAGGTGCAGCCTATGCCTTGCAAACAGATTGTTATTTTCCCAGGTACTGCCCCAGCCTCCCACAACCCCATACCACTTAGTTTGACACCATTCTACCAACCATGTGTTCAACTCTCTAATCCTCTCCTTTCTCACTGTGCTTGTGCAGGGTACCAGGATCACTTTGAAGAAGGCCACAGACTCCCCAGTCTCCTCGCACAACCTTCCCACTTCCTCAATCCTCTCCCTTGTTACCTCCATCGTTTCCCTCACTAGGTCATTTGTCCCCACATGTACCACAATGTGTGGTTTCCTCCTACCCCTCTTTACACATAGATAGGATTGCCTGTCCTGCCATGTCTGCCTTTAATCCTGGTATGGAATCCACCCATATCCGACTGTGCCTCTCCCCCTTGCTGCCCCATCTGATCCAATTGAGTATGGAGTCCCCCAACACCAGTACACCCCCTCCTCTTTCCTTTTGCCCGCCGCCACACCCCCACCCAGGTTCTCATTTTAGGAGCCACTCAAGACTGTGTTTTTACCATGTGCCCCAGTGACTTCCCCCCATCCCTCCCAATTAAGACCCCTTCCCCTCCTCCTGTTTGACTGCCAACCTCCCTCTTCCTCCTCACCTCTCCAAGTACTATCCCTTCCTCTGCCACACCATGCTCAATCTCTCTACTAGTAATGCCCCTCACTCCCTCTTCTTTGTGAGTGCTGTCCCTTGTGCAATCACCTCCGCATCCTCTTTCCCATGTGTTGCTGGTAAAGTATTTAGGACCAATACGGCAACTACACTATTTGTGAATCTAGAAAATAAATACATACCAGACAAGCCTCTATACAACAAAAGGGGTACGGTACCACAATGGTATACACAAAAGATAAGGAAACAGCAGAGCAAGGAAAGGTCTGCCTACATAGCGATGAAAAAGGACAGCAGAAAATACTATATTGAGAAATATAAGCACAAATTAAGACTAAGCAAAAGCATGATCGGGGAGAGAGAAATAAGCTTGAATTCAAGATTGCACATATGAAAGACAACGGAAAAGCTTTTTATGCTTATGTAAATAACAAATCAACAGATAGCTCAACAGGACCAATACAGGATGGATCAAAGGAGATCATGGACCCCACATCACTTGTTGAAGTTTTTAATAAACACTTCTGCTCAGTTTATACCAAATCATGTAATCTACCTGTGGGTATTAATGAGTGTGAGCCTACAACACCAGAGACAGTATTTAGACCAGGGGATAGCACAATAACAGTAGCTGAGGTAATGGACAAATTAATCAAAATAAATATCACTAAATCATTGGGACCAGATGGTCTAACTCCAATACTAATTAAGGAGATGAGTAAATGGGTTGCGGGTCCAGGGACAGAATTGTTTAATATGTCCCTCGAGACAGGTAAGGTCCCGGGGGACTGGAGGAGGGCAACCGTGGTCCCAATTTTTTGAAAGAGGAGACAGGGCAAAGATGTCAAACTATAGGCCTATAAGCTTGACATCAATACTGGGCAAAAAAATGGAGTCTATTATAAAACAAAAACTAGAGACGGTTATAAAAACCAAAATTCTAACTGATATTTCCTGGCATGGCTTTAGGGAAAACAGACCAGGCCTAACCAGGCAGTATAGCCTAGGGGTTAGAGGAACAAGGTGTGAATGAGCTTGGTACATTCAGCAGACCAGACCGGAGTTTGATTCTCACAACCTCCACTTGCATACCGTGTGACTCTGAGCAAGTCACTTAACCGTCCAGTGCTCCCAGGTCGCCCCTGAAAACAGGCACTTGTGCCTAATGGGCCTTACCCGGTTACCAAAGACTAAAATAAAAAAAATAAATAAATAAAACCAATACCCTAGTTTTTTATGAAAAAGTGAGCCAAGCATTGGAACAAAACTCACCCATAGAGGTAATATATCTGGACTTCTAGAAAGCCTTCGACAAGGTACTCCATCATATACTTATTAGGAAGCTCTGTGACATAGGCATAGATAATATACTACTGAGACGGTTATCAGGTTGGCTAATTGGGAGTACACAGAGGGTTAGGGTATGAGGAACCCTATCAGAACCTGGAAGGATGGCAAATAGTGTCCTGCAGGGGTTAGTTCCGGGACCGGTCCTTTTTTCACTATTTGTAGCAGATATGAACAACTCGATAAAGAACTGGGCAGTGAAATTTGCAGATGACACTAAGTTGGGGGCAGCCATAAATACAAAGGAACAATTTGATGACTCAGGGTAGCACAGCTAAGTCTTGTCACTGGCGTTTGAATCCGGCCCTGCTGTAGTCCATAGAATTTAAGGACTGGCTCCAGTCTGAGATAGCATTTTATTTTGCGACTAACTCTACCCCAGAAATCTTCAATCTCACACTCTGGGAGGCATTTAAGGCCTTCATCAGAGGTTGCATTATCTCTTACGCCTCCAAGGTAAACAAATTGCGGGAGCAGGCAATTGTAGATCTTACTACTAAGATTAAATCCATAGCCTAGCCCCTGGAAAAGCTCCTCAGCCAGACAGTTTAAGCACTGATTTCTATCAGGCTTTCGAACCCTTGCTCTCTACCAGGCTTTTAGATCTCTATTGGACCATTCAGCACATAGGTAGCTTACCCCCCACTATGCAGGAGGCAACTATCACTGTCCCATCAAACCCCAATAAAGACTCAACCATGTGCTCAAATTATAGGCCTATCTCCTTACTTAATGTAGATTACAAAATATTGGCAAAAGCATTAGCAACCTGATTAGAGAAAACTCTTCCACTTTTAATCCATGAGTCACAAGCGGGCTTTATGCAGGGTAGGGAGGGCAGTGATAACCTCCGGGCGGTACTAAACCTAATCCCGCTTGCAACCAGGGTTCCACATACTGCAGCCTTGGTTGCCATAGATGCTGAGAAGGCATTTGATTCGACTGAGTGGAATTTTTTATTTTATGCACCCACAGCAATGGGCATAGGTCCCGTTTTCCAGGCATGAATTCAGATTTTGTAATCCTCAGCAAAGGCCAGGTTGCTGGTGAATGGCATTTTATCTGAACCTTTCTCCTTGTTTTATGGTACGAGGCAGGGCTGCTCACTTAGTCCTCTTTTATTCCTATTAACTATTAAGCCCTTAAATACTGCTCTTAGGCAGCACCCAGATGTTTACAGTATCAGTGTCGGAGGCTGGTTGTTTACTACTTTGCTTTACGCAGATGACCTTCTTCTTACATTGTTACTGGTAGAATCTTCTCTGCCCAAAGCATGGGACATTATAGAATATTTCAGTGTTCTATCCAGACTGCAGATTAATAGGAATAAAACTAAGCTTTTGCCACTCTACAAAGGAGACATTCACTATCTGGGTATGCACATTTCAAGTAGGCCCCAAGATATGTGCTACAAAAACATACAGGACTTGATAGATTCTTTACATGTGGATATGAATAGATGGGTCAAACTCCACCTCACCATCTCCGGTAAGATTGCTGCTATTAAAATGATGGCGTCCCCCAAGCTTTTTTTTTTTTTTTTTGACTGAACTCCCTACAGTATGGCTTCAAACCCAAAAGGAAATAATGGTCAGGGAGCCACTGGGCATAAGTGACAATTGCACAGTGTGGTTCCATTTGGATATGGGCAGGAAAATCATCCCGACTAAGACCAAAGCCTTGGATTTCAGGAGGGCGGACTTCAGGAAAATGGGTGAGGTTTCAAGGAGCCATCTGGTGGGCATCAGAGCAGATATGGAGGTGGACCAAAAGTGGTCCATCATTAAGGAAGGAATAGTGGTTGCCACAGATGAGTGTGTTAGGCTCAGGGGGAAGAACACAAGAGCCAAAGCGCCCAGCTGGTTCAGTTCTGGGGTTGCCAAGGCAGTAAGGGAAAAGAGGTTGGCCTATAGAAAATTCAGGAAGACAAAGAGAGAGGTGGATAGTGAAAATTACCTAAGATTGGCTAGTGAGGCAAGTAAGGAAGTCCAGCGAGCAAAGGCACAGAAGGAGCTGCAAATTGCTGAAGGAATTAAGAAGGGGAGAAGGCTTTCTTTCACTATATAAGTGAGAAAAGGGACAAGAAGGAAGGGATTGTTAGGCTTAAGAAAGGGGTGGAGTGGGTGGAGGATAATGGAGGAAAAGCAGAGATACTAAATGAATACTTCTGTCTTCACCATGGAGAAGGATGGACCAGTGCCTTCAGGAGGGAAAAGAGGAGCGGGGGGGAGGGAAACACAAACATAGTGATAGAGGAGGATAGAGTGAGGGAGGATCTGCTGGCATTGAAAGTGGACAAATCACCAGGCCCAGACAGAGTACATTCAAGGGTACTAAAGGAACTGGCTGAGGAGCTGGCAGGACCACTAGCAGACCTATTTAATAGTTCACTAGAGTCAGGCGTGGTACCACAGGACTGGAGAACAGCACATGTAGTGCCTCTTCACAAAAGCGGTCCCAAGGGTGATCCAGGGAATTACGGACCAGTCAGTCTGACCTCCATTGTGGGAATGCTCTTGGAGACCATACTAAAGGAAAGGGAAGTGGCATATCTAGAGGAGCATGGTCTCCAGGATGAGAGGCAGCATGGGTTCACGGGGGGGGAGATCGTGTCAAACAAATCTGATTGACTTCTTTAACTGTGTCTCTAAGACAGTAGACAGGGGCCAAGCAGTAGACATCATCTATCTTGATTTCAGTAAGGTCTTTGACTCTATGCCTCACAAAAGGTTGACCAGGATGTTGGTGGATCTTGGAGTTGGGGAGAAGATGGCCAGATGGGTGGAAAACTGGCTGAGGGACAGAACCTAGAGGGTGGTGGTGGGGGGAGAGTTATCTGGCACCAGAGATGTAACCAGTGGGGTCCCGCAGGGCCCCGTGCTGGGGCCAGTGTTGTTCAATATCTTCATCAATGACATTGGGGATGGCATTAAAGGCAAAATATGCCTATTCACAGATGACACCAAGCTCTGTGGGAGAGTGGACACAGCTGAAGGGATACAGACCTACAGGAAGATCTGGAAAAGCCGGGGAGGTGGTCCAGGATCTGGCAGCTTGGCTTTAATGCCAAGAAATGCAAAGTTATGCATATTGGAGCCAAGGATCCCAGGACAGAGTATTAAATGGGTGGAGTCCGAGTAGCTGCATCAGAGGAGGAGAAGGACCTGGGAGTGATGATTACTAGTGACCTGAAGCACTCCACTCAGTGCAAGAAAGCAGCAGCAAAGGCAAACAAGATGCTGGGATGCATAGCTAGGGGGATCATTAGTAGGAGAGAAGAGGTTATACTGCCCTTGTACAGATCACTGGTAAGGCCGCATCTAGAGTATGGAGTTCAGTAATGATGCCCACGCCTCAAAAAGGACATTAACCTGCTGGAGAAGGTACAGAGGAGGGCTACAAAGATGATAGCCGGTCAGCAGGGCAAGGCATACGAGGAGAGGTTGAGGGCACTGAACATGTACTGCCTAAAAGACAGGAGGGGGGGGACATGATTGTGACATTCAAGTGTTTGAAAGGGATAAATATTATTGATAAGGAAAGTCTCTGTAAGCTGAGTGGCAACCATATCACGAGGGGGCACAGTCTTAAGCTGGAGGGTGGGAGGTTTAGGAGGGATGTCAGGAAGCACTTCTTCACAGAAAGGGTGATGGGCACCTGGAATGCGCTGACAGAAGAGGTCATCTCGTTAAAGACAGTGAGCAGCTTTAAGAGAGGCTGGGATAGGCATGGGGGAAGATAAGAATCATGGGTAGTGAGGATGGGAGGAGTGGGGAGGGAGGGCAGGGACATTAGCTCAAGCTGTGGACCCTGCAATACGAGCAGACTTGATAGACCAAATGGCCTTCTTCTTCTGGCTTGTTCGTATGTTTGTATGTTTGTATAGCACAGTATCTGCCCTGACCAAGGTCACAAACAACTGGCCAGTCACCCTTGATGACAGAAACCATGTCAGTGTGCTCATTTTGGGCATGAGCAAGGCATTTGACACCATTAATCATGGATTACTATTGCTCACGCTAAATAACCTTGACCTAGACAACATCACCGTATAATGGTCTTCCTGCTATCTCGTAGGCAGACAGCAACAGGTTAAAGCCCATGGCGACCTTTCTTCCCTTAAAACTTTACAAAGAGGAGTTCCCCAGGGGTCCATCCTGGGCCCCCTATTACTCACAATATACGTTAATGATATTGACCACAACATTAACGCAGCAAGTGTCCATCTCTTCGTGGATGATACTGTACTCTATATTGCAGGGCCTTCCCTAGAACTTGACTGCCTAGAGCTTCAACCACCTACAACAAACCCTGCTTCACTTGAAATTATTGCGCAATGCAAAAAAACCAAAAGTCATACTCCTCTCCACACAAACTAAAGCAGTGACCGCCACCCCCTCAAATACCAAACTCCAGAATATGACCATCCTGGGGGAAACTCTCAAAATAGTGGACAAATTAAATTATCTAGGATTTTGGCTCAACTGTAAACTTTCCTTCGTCATTCATATCAAGGAATTATCAAGTAAATTACATCAAAGGTTCAGACCCTTCTTCCGTATTAAGCATCTGCTTACCTACGAAGCAAAAATAAGATTGGCTCAGACAACATTTCTCCCCCTTATCGATTACACAGACTTTCTTTACAGTCACTGCACCAAAGCAGCCGTATCCAAACTGGACATGCTATACCATAGAGCCTTAAGATTCATCACTAATGCCAATGCTTAACACGCACCTTGTTTCTATTTGCAAAGAAGGGATATCGCCTTTACTTCAGGAGATGGTGAAAGGCCTCTCTGGGCCTACAGAGCCATCATCATGAAACTTCCTCCCTACACATCTGTCCTTTTCAAATGCTCCCCCTGTGTATACACACTCAGAAAATACTCATACATCATGCTTGACATCTCCAGAATAAGATAATGTTATGGCTCCTCATTCATAAGCCATGCTATACCTTCCATATGGAACACTCTTCAAAGGACACTCAAACTTATGCAAATTGTCAGGCTGTTCACCTTTAAGTCATTACTTAGGCGCTCACTGACGGTTAATTGCAATTGCTACTCCTAAACTAGTTCTCAATCTCAAGGATCCCCTTTCTTGCCCTGTCTCCATAGTACTTAGCATATATCCTGACTGGGTGCTGTTCCATGCCGATGCCTCCAATCTGTTCCTCATCTATGAGGAATTCCTCTGGACACCCCCTGGTAGCACTTCCATCTAGCCCAGCAGGACTGCCTCCTTGCAGTTGACCCTCCCCATAAGTCTTCCTAACTGAATTATTTATGCTCCTTCTTTCCCTTTATATCCTCCTCTCCATACCTCTCCTTCTGGTTATTCCTGTGAGTGTTTGTTCCCTGAAAATCTCCGCTGCTAGCCAATGCGCTTCCTTGTACATTAGTGTTCTATCCATATGTACTGTTCTTGTCTCATGTTTTAGAATTCTTTGTTAGGTGCCCTTCCTAATGGCATGTATTGTAACCCATTTGTTTGGTGATTCCCCTGCCTGTAATTCTCTTATTGTTGATTATTCTGCATTTGTCTCTCCCAGGACCTCCTTACAAATGAGTTTTTCTCAATGGTGTTTTTCCTGGCACAATAAAAATTGAATTGAATTAAGTAACCTTGCAATGCCCATAGCATTTGGCCTTTAGAACAAAATTGATAGGTTGCTTGCTAATTTTATCTGGGAAGGCAAATGCCCGCATATCAGCAGAACTGTTCTCCGTGCGCCAGTGACAGAGGGAGGATGGAACATGCCCTGGTCGTGGACCTACCATGCTTGCCATGGCCTTAAACAAACCTTGCACTGGTTGAATCCATCTTCCTCAACTGCCCCCCCTCGGTTATAAATAGCGCAATCCCTTTTGGGCCCCATCCCTTTGGTGGTCGCTCTACGGGAGCCCTTACCTAGATCTTGCAAACCTACTTTACCTATCTCATTCACTAAGCAAATTTGGAATCATATAAGGAAGATGCTCCATTGGAATTCTTATTATTTTGGACCTTATGAGCCATTATGGAATAATCTTAAGATCCATATAGGGAGGCTCCCAACGAATGTGGCATTCCCGGGCCTCAGAAAGGATCGGACATGTACATAATTTAACAGAACTTAGGTCAGGTTTTCTTAAATCTTTTCAAGAACTACAAACTGAATTTCAGTTACCTAGCCGGGACCTATGGAGATTTTTCCAGCTTTGTCATCCCCTGTCACCTTACTAAAGATCATATGGTGTGTGGTGGAATGCTGTTATGTATGGACTTCCGTCCCTGGAAAATGCTTGTTCTGCTGCACTAGTGACATCATTATGTTGTTCTGCTGCAGTAGTGATGTCACTACTGCAGCAGAACAACTTGGACTGCTAAAACATAGTTGCTTTCCTCAGAAGCACCACTTTGTGGTAGACAGTAAATTTTACATGGACCTCCCAAGACAGCAATGGGACAATACCGACACCAGTATTGTGCCATCACAAAAGGAAGTGTTTTTGCAGGGGGGCGCCCCCCACATTTCATTCTAATCAACTCCAGGTCATAGTTGTTCTGGGGAAGGGGAAGAACATCGGGAGAAAAGCATCAGTGAAAACAGACCATTACAGCGACTGTCGCTGTATTGTTCTGTTTTCGGGTTTCACTGTTGGGGTGTCACTCTAGAATGGGCCACCAGCTTTCCTCTATCCAGTTAAGCTGGAAGTTGTTGTTTTTTTAAACTTGAATTTATAGAAACATCTGCTGCACACTGTGTCAGTAATTTGAGCCTGCCACCAATCCTCAAGTGCCGCACCCCCCAACCACCAGTTCACTGAAACAAACTGCAGAGTCTGAAATGGGCATGGATGCCCATACACTATTAAAGATAGTGCATGGACAGCAATACACAGACAGGCTTGTGTCTTCATCTTGAGTTTTGTACAGCAACCAGTGAACCTCTCGAGCTTTGCTCTTGAAGTTCCTGATTGCCATAAAAACCTCTCAATGCAGACATATACTTGTTGTGTATGGCTGCCCATAGATTATCCTTTATATCTTATTGCATACTGATCTATCTAAGCATATACAGCAATGATTTGCTCTGTCAAGAGGCCATGTGGGTACTATATATAAAACCCTTAAGAAAACATGCCTTCCGAATTGGGATTCCCATAGGTTAAAATGGGCCACTGAGATGCAGGAACCCTTGGATGTTGATTCCTGGTCCAAATGCTGGGTTGCAACCCATCGAGCCTCCCCGGACCTAAAATTACAGTTACTTCAAAAGAAGATACTGAGTAGGTGGTACAGGACGCCATACAAATTGGTCCACATGGGTCTATCCATCTCGGATGAGTGTTGAAGATGTAAGAAGGATCCTGAGACTCTCTGCATATTCTCTGAGGCTGTACCTTGTTAACAGACTGTGGCTCTCCATTATTGCCATGCTGGAACAAGACTTGAATACTCCTTTAACTCGTTCCCCTCGGTTTTGGATTGTGAGAAATTCCAATTGGTTATCCCTGGAAGCCGTACAGTATAAGACTTTATTACACACAGCGGCCTTGGAAGCTAAATGTCTCATTCTCGTTAGATAGCTGACTCCTAATATTCCTACAAAGACCCACTGGATCCACGTAATTTCCAAGCCGGCTTCTTATTTACAAGTAGTTTTTGGTGAAGGGAAGCGCACCTTAAATTTCATAACACGGTTAAATAGAATTGGGGTGATCATTAAGGACACAAACTTTTTCTTCTCATATCTACAAGGCTTCTTTTTCTCCTTTAGTAATTAGACCCACTCCACTGATTGTTCACTGTTGTTCACTATTGGTTGAGGAGCCAAAGAGGCCGCAGCCCATATACAGCTCCTATGATCTGAAATAATATCTCCGACTCCCTCCTTCCACAATATACTGTATTTGTCCAATCTCCTCTTAAAAATCTCTTTATTCTTGCTAGATACAATTTCATTAGGGAGGCTATTCCACAAGTTAACCCCTCTCTGCATAAAAAGAGACTTCCTCTTGTCCATTTTAAATCTTTCACCTACCACTTGGAGAGAGTGTCCATGTCTCCTAGAGCTATTTTCTTTTAAAGAAATATTCAAGTCGTTTCTGAGACTGTGATCGTTCATTATTTCAAAAAATTGCAATAGAGCGCCTCTTTTTCTCCACTCTTCTAAAGTAAATAGTTTCAGTTTTTTAATTCTGTTGTCGTATGATTCATTATTAAGTCCTTACATTATTTTTGTGAATCTATGGTGGACGTTCTCTATCCTACTGATATCAGTTTTTTTGTATGGGTTCCACAGCTGGCTACAATAATCCAGGTGGGGCCTAACCTAAGATCTGCACGATGGCAACAGAACCTCTGCTCTTTGGCTTATTGTTTTTATTATTTCTCTTTATGCCCCCTTCTCACTGCGGTGCCTCCTCACCTTCAGGAGTCTCCTGTGGCCTTTGTGCATCCCTGCTCATCTGTCCAGTCGCTGGTGCAGTTCGTCCCCCCCCACGGAGCTTTGGTTATACTCCCCAGGCAGGTATGGGACGGGGCTTCCCTCCTCCACCCCGACGCATCTGTATTTCATCGGGGACGCTGTCACTGGAACCAGCAGAGGCATTGGGATTGGGGCCTGGAGTTCCGTCTACAGGGAGCACAGAAGGTTTTTTTCTGCTTTTTTTTTTCTGTCCCTTCCCACAGAACGTTGGCATGCTAGGGGAACCTAGGGGAGGTGCACATTGAGACATGCGAGGGCTCCAGTCCATGGCCCATGTCCCCCCTCCCTTCCTTCTGTAGTCCCCCTGCACCTCCGCCCATGTTCACCTAGGTGGCGGTAAAGCAGCAGGATATGAAACCCACCCCACCCCAGAGGAGGAGAGCAGCCTCTGAGCGCTTAATCCTTCCTCCACCCAGCCGACCCTCCAGTAGCCTGGGTCTGTTCCTGAACCCAGGTCACTGGTGCCATGAGCAGTAACCCTACCGCTGTGCCGGCGTGCCGGCCCCTCCGCTTTTTGGCTTTTGATGTTCTTTTTGATTGACCCTAAGCTTCTGTTAGCTTTTGACACTACATTAGTACACTGCTCTTTGAAATTAAAATTTTTGTCTGTAAGAACTCCTAGATCTCTGTCTTAGTTTGATGATTTCAAATGGAGTTACTTAGAAAATATTGATGAGGGATGGTATTCTTCCCGAAATGTAGGACAGAGCATTTGGTCATGTTCAGTATCACTCCCCATCTACATGCCCAGGCTGTAATTAGATCAAGATCTACGTAGATCTTTTTTATTTCTTCAAGTACGTTACGTGGTCCACCTAATTTTGTATCGTCAGCATGTTTCGAGATTTAATTGTGGACATTGTCACTAATGTCTAATATGAATAGTTGAAATATTACAGGTCCTAGGATGGATCCCTGGAGGACACCACTTGTTACTTTACCCTCATCAGACAGATATCCCTGTATAGTTACTCTGTGTTCTATGGTTAAACCAGTTGTATATCCACCTGGTTAGTTTTTTCATTTATTCTAATAGAAGAAAGTTTTTTCACAGTTGTCCAGTGCGGGACAGTATCAAGGGCTCTACAAAAATCCAGCAGAATCACATCTACTGATCCTTCTTCGTCAAGTATTTTACTGATGCTACTGCAAAAACTAATGAGATTAGTGATACGTCACTGGCCTGATGTAAAGCTCTGTTGGTCTTTGTCCAGAAGATTATTAGTTTTTACATGGATGTTTATTTTATCCTTTATTAACGATTCAAGTAGTTTTCCCGAACCGATGTTTGGCTGATTGGACGGTAATTACAAATATTCTGTCTATCCCCTTTTTTGTGTATTGGTGTTATTTGTGCAGTTCTCCAGTCTTTGGGAACTTCACCCGTATTTAAGGATTTTTCCAATACTGTACAACCTCGATTATCCAAACCCCAATTATCCATATCTCGTGATTATCCAAACTCTGACATTGTCCCCCAGCTCTGGTTTGCTTAATGTTAATGACCCCTGATTATCCAAACTCTGGATTATTCGAACAAATCTGATGTCTCCCAGAGCATTTGGATAATCAAGGTTGTACTGTAACAGTTTCAGTGGTTTGCATACTGTGTCCTTGCATGGTTTTAACATCTGGTTTGTAATATTGTCAGACCCTGGGGCATCCAACTGTTTTAAATCCTCAATTTTATGACAAATTTTCTGCTCTGAGATCATGATAGAAGTGCGTTTTTTTATAGTTCCCATGTTATATGTTGTCCTTGATTAAATAGAATAGAAATACTCATTACATATATTGGCAATCTCAGTGGGTTCAGTAATAGCTGTATTGTTTTCTGTAATCACAGTTAACCCTGATTCTGATTTTCTTAGTGAATTAATATATGCATAAAATTGTTTGCTAGTTCTTGCTAATTTTATTTTCATATTCCTCTTTGCCTTGTTTATTGTGTTTTTGCAGTGTTTTAAAGTTTTTTTAAATAGATTCCAGGTGTGGGTGGTATTGTGATGTTTATGTTCTGCATGTCTTTCATACTGGATTTCATACTGGAAAATAGGAATGTCCAGACGGCAAAGCCCACGTAAGCTTTCCCCATAGTTTGGTGGCGGTAACTTGAGTTACCAACTTTAGTGAGATACTTATCCAATCTATCCTTAAACATACCCACATTTTCAGCATCTTCCACTTCCTGAGGTAATCCATTCCACATCTTTATTGACCTAAATGTAAAACCATTTCTTCTTATTTCTGACCTACATGCTGTTTCCTTCATAGAAACATAGAAGTTGACGGCAGATAAGGACTCCAAGGCCCATCCAGTCTGCCCATTTCTTTTTCTACCTTATAAATGTGCCATCGGCCTTTACTCTGTCAGTGGCCTATCTATTCATACTCATTTGTATTGCTCCCTTATGCCTATCCCATGCCTGTTTGAAGCCCTGCACTGTATTCATAGCCACCACTTCCTGAGGTAGGCTGTTCCATGCCTCCAGCACCCTTTCTGTGAAAAGAATTTCACATTCCCTTTAATCGGCCTCCTCTAATCTGCATGTGTCCTCTTGTCCTGCTATTTTCTTATATTTAAACATGTTAGACTCTTTTCACCTTGTTAATGCCCTTAAGGTATTTGAATGTCTCGATCATATCACCTCTCTCCCTCCTTTGCTCAAGGATATACATATTGAACTCCGTTAATCTGTCCTCATATGTCTTCTGATGCAGTCCCTGCACCATTTTGGTTGCCCTTCTCTGGACTGCCTCAATTTGGTTAATGTCCTTGTGAAGGTGTGGCCTCCAGTACTGCACGGAGTACTCCAGATGGGGCCTAACCAGTGTCTTGTAAAGAGGGATTATTACCTCCCTCTTATGACTTGTGTTACCCCTACTAATACAACCTAACATCCCCCTAGCCTTACCTACTGCTTTAGAGGTCTGCTTGGATGATTTCAGGTCATCGGTAATGATGATGCCCAAGTCTCTTTCTTCCTTTGTGACTGCCAGCAACTGCCTATTGTCTTGTATGCTTCCTTTTTATTAATTTTATGATTTTCTTACTAAGCCATTTTTGGCTTGAGCCCACTACGATTGTATTTTCTAATTATTTTGATGTGTCTGTTACATGTACTTAGAATACTTTGTTTTATGATTTCCCAGCTTTCGTCTGTTGTGTCATCAGATAGTAAAGTTTGCCAGTTGTTCTGTGCCAGTTCTTGGTTAATAACTGTAGTGTTAGCTGATTTATATACGTATTTCTCAGTACAATCTTTTATTCTGGGATATGAACCTTGAATTAAAAAGTGTATACAGCAGTGATCACTGTTACCCAGTGGCTGAGAAACATTACATTCACTGAGTGAGATGTCTTCTGAACTCAGAACAATGTCAAGTATAATATTTGCACTTGTTGGCCTTTAAAACATGCTGTACTATATTGTTTTCACTGCAAGTAGTTGGGAAGTTTCTGCTTTGATTTTTGGTTGCAGTTTTACGTTTCCAATCAATAGCACTGTAGTTTACGTCCCCCGTAAATATAGTTTCGCCAAGTTCACAGGCATTTGATAATTCTGTTACTATCTCCTGGTTGGTATCATCATTAATATTAAGTGGTCTACAGCACAGCCCTATAATTATTCCATTGGCTATAATATTATTAAGCTGTACCCAGATTGACTCAGTGTTGCTAGTACCTATTTTTATCTTGTTGGATATATCAACCAAATTTATATTTTTTAGAAATATACATTGCAACACCTCCACCACTAGAGACAGTCTGTCATGCCTTAATAAGTGAAATTTTGGGATGTTTTTGTTCTAGGAGTCATCTTCTTTCCACCAAGTTTTGGTAATAAGAACTATATCTATTTTCTCATTACAGTTTAATACTGCCTTAAGTTCTTCAAAGTTATTATTTAATCTTCTGACGTTGAGTAATAAAAACTTTATGTTGTTTGTTTGTTCTTCTTGCTATTTTTGGGTATGCTATTTTTTGGGGTGATAGTTGGTTTTTTGGGTACAGTATTCTGTTGCCCACCTCCCTAATTTATCCATTTAAAGGAACAATTTCCATGCTGGTTTTTATGAGTCTAGCCAAGATAAATGACTGCTTGTTGTTAAGGTGAAGCTCGTCCCTTTTATATAGATGATGTCTTTTGTAAAAATGAGTCCAGGTATCTATAAATCTGAAATGTTCTCTTTCACACCAGTTTTTGAGTTTTGCATTAATTCTCACAATAGTGTTGTTTTTCTCAGTGACTGCTCTCGGGACTGAGAGTATCCCTGACATTAACACCTCTGCAGCCTGGTTCGGTTTTATTTCCCTTACTGTCTCTATGATATCTTGACGGATATATTTTTCATGATCTCTACCCACATTGTTTGTTCCCACATGGATGAGTTTTACCACAGTTTGTTAAGATTCTGACGGCCATACTTCTGATATCTTGTATTTTTGCTCCTGGGAAACAGGTCACCATTCTGTTCTGTTTTTCATTAGCACAGATCATTGAATCGCAGTTCCTTATTATAGAGTCTCCCATAACTACCATCTGCCTAGCTTCAGTCATAGTGTTGTCCTGATCTATAACTATGCCTTCTTCATTGTCATGTTCTTCAATTGGTAGGATCCCAAATCTATTAGATAACTGCACTGGTTCAATTTCCTGTGCCCTTCTCCCCTTTTTGTGACCTCTTCTTGAGCTAAAGGTACACCAATCCTTGTCCCCAGGAACCTGCATACCCTCTCTAAGTTTTTTTGTGGTCTTTTCCTTGTGTTCACTTCCCCTGTTTTCTAGCTCATCTCCCTTGTCCTCATTCTGATACTTCCCAGCACTATTTCATTCATACCCTTAGTTGCAGCCTCTGGAGTCTCAACAAGTCCTACCTTGTTAATGATTTAATTTAGGTTTTTAATTCCAATTTCCATGGTATTGACTTTTAACTGTACCATTTTGTATGCCTGGCATTTAATACACTGAAAGCTATCTGCTTTGGTCAAGGATGTGGATTCTGCAAACATCCTGCTTTTTGTGCAGTGTATTAATGAATCTTCTTTACACATTATCTCTAGTAACTCACTGGCAAGGTCAATGATTAAATATGTTTGCAAGTTACCGGCCTCCATCCCTGACTTCCCTGGCTGATGCCAGCAGATGCTGCTTGCCTCTGCCAGTGTCACCTCCACCCAGTGCTCACCTCCGCTCGATAGCAGCTTGCGATTTATGATCTTGAACCAGAAGTATAGCTCCCAACTACCGGTTCGCCCTTGGCTTTAGCTGTGCAATTAAAGAGTTTAAAACTTTGCTATAGCCATGCACTGCCCTAAAAGAACAATGTCAAGATTAATGGGGTGCAACAAACAGCTTCCCCAACCACAGCTAGCCTGTAGCAAATTGCCCCTCACCCTCGTTCTCAGTGGGGGTCAAGGGGTCCCAGTCTCAATCTTCACAATGTGTCCTTTAAGTGGACAACCTTCCCCCTCCATCCTGCACAAAATACAGTTAAAAGAAATGTCTCACACTCAGTGAGATGTAAAATTCCACCCCCCACCACTCGCTAGTGGCTTGCAGTTTATGGCTATCACACCCAGTACTTTTTCTTTCTTTTCTTCCTTTTAGGGCCTGGGAACAGTAAGGTGTTGCCATGGTGCAGCTTAATATTTATAGGCATATATAGATGTATAAAAAGTTCCTGTAAAGCCAGGTATTACTCTTGAAGATATTTCAGAGAAATGAAGTTTGTTGTAGGTGTACGGACAGGTCCGGCATGTTGAACGCACAGATATTCTTATTTTTTTTGTTTCTTAGTATGTGACTCTGTTTTCCTCAGTGGATAATTACTGTTATCCTTTTATTTGTACCATCTGAACATTTCAATAAAAAATGTTGTTATACAAAAAAATGGAACAATTTTACAAGCTTGAAAGGATCTATAGACAATGGAGGTGTGGGCACATAGTGATGGAATGTCTTTCAACATAGACTAGTGTATAGTCACGCTTCTAGAAGCCAACAATAAATGCAAATTTAATGGCACTATATTGAGATGGGTGGATATTGAAAAAGATCTGGGCATATTAATAAGTAGTGGCCTTAACTTTAGCTCACACTGTAACGAGGTCATAAAAAAAACTAATAAAATTCTGGGCTGCATTAGAAGGGCGTTTATGAGGAATTGAAGCTGTGTAGTGCCTTAGCTATACAACTTACATTAGGCTGCACCTCAACTACTTCACACTGCTGTGGAGCCCGCACCTAAGGAGACATATAGTAAACTTAGAAAAGATACAGCATAGGGCAACCAAAATGGTTTTGGGGCTCTGAGACAAGCCATATGAGACTAGGTTGCAGGATTTAGGGCTGCACACCTTGGAAATTAAACGGTTAAGAGGGGATATGCTCCAGATGTTTAAAATTATAGGTGACTGAGAATTAATGAACAGCATGAATTTGGAATTTAATGTAAGGGATAGCAACTTAAGAAGCCACAGTCAGCAGATCAAATTAATACTCTCGAGGAAAAATACTAGGAAGAATTTTTTCATACAAAGGGCAGTAAAGCTGTGGAATGGCCTGCCAAGGGAAGTGGTGTCTGTAGACTCCTTTGATGTATTCAAAAATGAGCTAGATGACTATCTGCTATGTAAGGACCAAACAAAGTGGCCGTGTTAAGGCGGAGACAGACTGGATGGGCTATAGCCTTCTTCTGTCTCAATACGAAGAATAGAACCAAGTATATCTAGTTGTCTAACTCTCTGCTGCATGTTTTAATCCTAGATGTGACCTATCTGTGTTTGTACTTTAAGTGTTTATGTCACAGGACCTCCTTGTGAATGAGCTTGCTCAATGGAGTTTTCCTGCAATAAACTTGAAACTTGAACTTGAGCTTGAAGATGTGCCATGGGTCATCCCAAAACACAGCAGCCAGACTCTTCGAAGAAGCTGCAGCCTGTGACCAGCAGGGCTACTGAATCCTTGGGTTCCAGGGGAACCAACACCCCTCCTGGGACTTTGGAGCCACCATGGCAGGTGATGCTGGAGTCTATCGAGCCGTGGACACTAATATAAAAAAAAGTTGCAAAAGTTAGAATCACATGATTCAGCCATTCAACAGCTTACTGGCTTCGTTGCTGATTCTGATAAGTGGACAACCACTGCTCTTATGGTCACTGCTACCCATACAAAAGAAAATGGGCAACTTCAGGGCCACTTAGAGGCCTTTGAGAATGAAGTGAGATCAGGCAATGTCCACATCATTGGTGTCCTGGAGGGCACCGAGGGGACATACTCATTGGACTATCTCAAGGCTTAACACCCTGTGGTAGGGCTAGTCGCCCTACCTGGATATTAGAGAGACTCTGTTCCTTGCTGATTTTTCAAGCCTGCCGCAGCAGAACGTCTTCTGTCCTATACTGTTCTGTCCTATCCCTGTTCTGTCAGAACGGCCACCTGCAGAGACCCTGCCCCCCCCCCCTTTCTCTTTCACTATGCTCTGTTTCTTTCAGTCCCTCCAAAAAGAATTCAGGCTTGCTCAAAATGGTAATATAAATACATAAAAGTTAGCAAGCACAATGTCACTGGGTATAAAATAACGATATAAAAGCTAGTTAGCATAGTTTCATTTCTTATAAAATAAATGAGTAGGGGCTAGCTAGCACAATTTTGTTTGTCAATATGTGAGGGCAGATATCCATTGTTAAATATGTGCACAGCTAAAAGATGAGCCATTTTTTGTTAAAATGCTGTTATGTGGCACTAAATGTATAATATGCCTTATTGCCGGAAGTGCATTCAAATGTTTTGCTATGTAAAGGCTGGTTGTTTAAAATAACCAGATTTAATCACAAAGAGAAGATTCCCTCAATAAGGAGAAGGCTGGGGAATGTATTTTATTTGGCTTTGAATTTATAATGGTATCAGATATAATACAGACTTGGTATTCAGACTACCCAGAGCCAGTTTACAAACAGCCTTGTTTTTTAGACAGCCTGGAGCCTGGGGGAGGGTAAGCCTTGAACTCATTCTGTGTTGCAATGTCCAAATAGGAAAGGTATATAACTGCCCCCCACACACACACACCAAAATTAACTGAGTAGTTGCCTGGGATCCTGCTTCTAACCAGAAGCACAGAGAGAGTAGCAGCCCATGATCAAACACTGACTGGAGCTTGAGTGAGGGAAGGGTATGCAGTTTTCAGGCCCCCACAACAATTTGCAGCCCAGAAAGGAAGGAATTTTAGTGATGTCCTGAGAGCCTGACTGAGGTATGCTGACAGATACCATTCAATGCTCCATTTATGTTTTGGTTTTATTTCTGCATGCCTGAAACGTGGATCCAGATTCTGACCAGAGCCTGAGAGAAGAAAAGGCACACAGTTTTCAGGTCCACAGAGCAATTTAAAGTACAGATTAAAGAAAAGGATCCTGAAGATGTCAAAGAACGTTGATTGGTGTATCCTGGCAAGCAGCTTGTGAAGCTTTATTTATTATATTATAATTACTTGTTAGCAATTTTTATGTTTGCTTGTCTGCATGCGCAAGAAACATTATGAGACAGCTTAGGAGAGAAGCGGGTTGTGGAGGCGTGGCACTGTGATAGCCAAGGGAAGCACAGCATTTGGGGGCTTGGCAGTGGTGAGCCAATGGAGACACAGTGTGCTGATGACATTGGCTTCCAAAAGTGCCACCAAGTTCTAACATTTTCACCACAGCAATCAGGGGCCGCCTCGTTATTGCAGCGTCAGCCATTTCGCTGCAATGAGGGAGCCACCCGTCATTGCTGGGCAGAACGTTGATACTGTAATATTGTTTGTGAACATGGTGGTGGCTTGCTGCCATGTTCACAAACAATATTACTGAGCTCCCAGTACCGTGGAGGTGCCCAATCCCCCGTGGCAGCATGTGCCCCCCCACAACAGTGTTTGTTTGCCGATGGGGGCCCCAATCCCCGTCGGCTTCAGTCCCAGCACGAGTTCAGGTTGCCGACGGAGAAGCCCACTCCCCATCAGCATAATGTCCCCCCTCCCAGTTTGATTTGCCAAAAGGGGAGCCCACTCCCTGTCGGCATAATGTCTCCCCAAACAAAAGTAGGTGTGTGCCGAGGGGGGTGCCCAATCCCCTCAGCTCTTGAGCCCCCCTTTTGTGCCAACAGGAGTGCCCAATCCCCCATTGGCTACAGCTGCCCCCCCAAAAAAACTTAGTTGGTACACTGGGAGCTCACCTCAGCATGCCAATGCTCCCCTGTAAAAAAAAAAAAAAGTCCTGCAACATTTTTTTTTGTTTTTAACGAAAAAGAAAACGGTCCTCACGGTCTCCCTGCCCCTCCCACAACCCGCGCCCACCCTCTGCGCACCCTGCCTCCCCACACCCCCTCACACCACACTTACCTCTGGAGTCCAGCACGACGATCTTTGGTGGACCGGGAACACGTCTGCACTCTTCAAAGCCGACCGCGAACTGAAGAAATGCCGGTAAGCTGTATAATGGCATAAATAGGTTTTTTTCAACTTTGATGCATATCTCAGGCTTTTTGGAATTTTGGCACCAAATTTTCAACATGGGGTTTTTGGGACCCCTCCTCATGAATTCAGCCACTGTCAAGGCGTTCTTCAGTCTTGAAAGGTGATTTCACGGTCACTGTGCAGAATCACCTTTCAGGACCAATTAACAAAATGACAGTGGCAGTGTTCATGAGGTGGGCTCTCAAAAGTCTATGTTGAAAATTTTGTGATGAAAGCACATAAAATCTAGTGTGTTAAGGAGCGTGCATTGCGCAGTGTTTTCATCGCTCATAACTTCGCTAATTTGCAATATTTTCACTCCAGATTTACAACATTGCCATTTTTATGCACCTACTTATGAACAGTATAGCTGTCATTTTTCACATCCTGGCCGAAATGTTTTTGCACTTCTGGCACAAAATAGTGCGGTCGCTGTGGGAAATCAGTGTTCAGGACAGATGTAGAAAATCACAGAGACACTGCTCATTGGCAAAGGTCCTAAAATGCCTAAGTTGAAAATTTTGTGATGAACATCCATAAAATGAGTGTATTACGAGCATGCATTGCAGTTTCCACGCACGCTTGTAACTTTGCACACGTGTAATATTTTCACTCCAAATTTTCAACATTGCCATGTTTCCACACCTCCTAATGAACAGTACAGTTGTCATTTTTTACATCCTGGCTGACATGTGTTTTCATACTTGCGGCACAGAGTAGCGCAGTTGCTGTGGGAAATCAGTGTTCAGGATACATTAAGAAAATCACAGTGACACTGTTCATTAGCAGAGGTCCTCAAATGCCTATGTTGAAAATTTTGTGACAAACGTCCATAAAATGACTATTACGAACATGCATTGCGCAGTTTCCACGCATGCTCGAAACTTCACACATTTGTAATATTTTCACTCCAGATTTTCAACATTGCCATTTTTCCACACCTCCTTATGAACAGTAAGCTATCATTTTTCGCATCCTGGCCAAAATGTGTTTTCGCACTTCCGGTGCAGAATAGCGTGGTCACTGTGGGAAATCAGTGTTCGGGACACATTAAGAAAATCACAGTGACACTGTTCATGAGCAGAGGTCCTACAATGCCTGTGGCGAAAATTTGGAGACGAAAGTCCATAAAATGACTGTTACACGTGCATGCGTTGCACAGTTTCCACGTATGCTCAGATGTGCGAGCATTTTTAATATTCCCACTACAGATTTTCAACATTACCATCTATTCACACCTCCTTATGGATGGTACAGCTGTAATTCTTCACATCCTGCCCAATCTATGTTTTCTTACATGTGGCACAGAATGGCATGGTCGCTGTTAGAACTCAAAGTTCAGGACACATTATCAAAATCACACTGCCACTCTTCATGAGAAGAGGTCCCAAATGCTTTCATAAGGTGGGGTCACAAAAAGGCCTTATTGAAAATTTGTAGTGCAAATACCAACAAACACCCGGGGCGTTAGGGTTTGTAACCATAACGTCCCACCCTGTACAGACTGACAGGCATCGGGGTGTGCTTTTGCATTGCTGGCTGTACTGCTCATGCCATCCCACCCTGCCCCCACTGACAGGCATTGAGGTGTACCTTGGACTCTTCGGCCCCAGACTTCACCCCATTGTCCTATGCTGCACCCATCTCAGTGTATGTCCTTGTGGAATGGGGTGACTGTAAAGCCAAACACCCCAAGGCACACCTCAACACCTGCTGGTGTCTGCAGAATAGGGTGAGGTGACGTGGCATGACCGTCATGGGCGACGACCCAAACACTTACCCAAATGAAACATAGAAACATAGAAGCTGACGGCAGATAAGGACCGCAAGGCCCATCCAGTCTGCCCATTTCTTTTTCTACCTTATAAATGTGCCATCGGCCTTTGCTCTGTCAGTGGCCTATCTATTCATACTCATCTGTATTGCTCCCTTATGCCTATCCCATGCCTGTTTGAAGCCCTGCACTGTATTCATAGCCACCACTTCTTGTGGTAAGCCATTCCATGCATCCACCACCCTTTCTGTGAAAAAGAATTTCCTCACATTCCCCCTTAATCGTCCCCCCTCTAAATGCCTGTCCATTTCTACAGGATGGAAGTGGGGTTGGCATGAAGTTCAGTACTTCACTGCCATTCCTATTCTGCATCTAACTCCTGCATTTCCAATGCTAATACCAGCAAGCAAACATTCGGCATTGACAAATGCTTGCTTTCTATGGGCTGACCGAGTTGATATTTGCTGTAATAACCCACCGATTATTACGGTATTCACATGCACTGTCTTTCAAAACATGCACTTCCTCATTGGCTCTTGTTCTGTGCATGGGCGGGCTTAAGACTTTGGCAAACATGGCGGCTCCATCTGTTGCTTACCGAGGAGCCACCACAACAAGACTCAACTCTCCCTGTTTTTTTTGTTTTTTTTAAACTCTTATCTGGCTGCTCCTACATTCTACATTTTTAAAAAGCTCTGTCTTATTGATTCTGCACTTCATTCTCTTTGGGAATGAGGCTGTGGCTTGACTGGTAGTGCTAGCGCAATTGCAACAACAAACTGTAAGTAAAAAAAATGAGTAAAAACAAAGAATAAATTGCTCAATGTGGAAATGGAGAGAGGGACAGGGAGACAAAGCACGTGTGTGTGTGTGTGTGTGCGCACACACGCGTGTGTATGGTCACAGAAGTCGGGCTGGAAAAAAACTGCTGACCAGCAATTATATAAAACAAAAGATGGGAAAGTGTGCATATGAGAATTCAATGCACACACACAGTGTGGGATGCTTTAATAAACCCCTCAGGCTTCACCCTTGGGGTTTATGTAGCATCCTACACCTCAGGTGTGTATTTTTTATTTCATCTCGGATTACAAGTACCTTTGAGCTAAACATAGCTCATTTACAAAGTTTCCACATCAGAGGGAGGGGGGAACATACAGACAGAGGGGGGCTAACTAAGTAATAAGCAGGCAGGTAATTGACAATACATCATAAATAGCAATAAACAGCAATACGTAGAAAGTAGCAACTAAATGGTATTCAAATAAACACTGAAATACAGCATACATCATAGAAAAAAGTGGTTTGGTAGGAGGGGGGTTACCAACTGATAATTAGGCAAATACAGGAATACTTTAAGTACCAAGGTCAGCAAAGTAGTTACAGGCGAGAGACAGAGAGAGAGAGAGAGAGAGAGAGAGAGAGAGACAGACAGAACGTTATGTTAGTGTCCTAGGGGATTGAGTGTAGAAGTGCAGTATAAAGTCCCAGGGCACAGAGGTAGCAGCCAAGGCTATGTCAGTGCAGGGCGTGAGCCACATTGTTTAGGTTGGGATTGGGGGAGACTGTGATTAAATTCTCATAGCACACACTTCCCCATCCTTTATTCTATATTTATTCATCTACATTTTCAAAATAAACAGTACTGGAGGGGTTTGACTGGTCCGACCTTAAAAAATCTTATTGGGTTAATCTCAGTGTCTGACTGCAGACCCCCATCTTAGCCCTGTACTATTTTGTTGCAAACTGCAGGTTCCAAGGTCGGAGATATTTTAATCACTGCTATGCAGGCAGTTTACCCACTGGAGATCGATGGACTGGATGGGAAGTTCTACCCAGACATTTTCTTTCAAACCTGAGCCCGAAGGAAGGGTTTTGATGCTACCCCCAATCTCTCTGGGCTCTGAGGATAGTACTTTCTTTTTTGCTCCCTGCCAGGCTGCACGTCACTTACGGGGGAACAATCTGACAATTTACTGATCCACAATATGCGAGTGACTGGAGTCAAAAACAGACTGAGGCCAAGTTTGCAACCAGGTCAATGGAGCGGGATTGTGCGTAGTTTGAATCTGAGGGGTACGGAGTGTCTGGCCTTTCCTCTTGTGTGCCAATTGACTCTTGCATGAACACATGTTGTTTACCTGTTTAAATTTTCTATCCCTGGAAGCAGGGCATATAATGTATTACAGTGTGGTATGGGGGGGAATGAGGAGGCTGGTTTTAGGTTTGGGGGATCTTAATGCTTTACTTGACACTTTCACGTTCATATGTTAGTGGCTTGGCTGTTTCTGGTCATCCGCCATTTTGGTAACCCAGCTTGTTTTTCCAGCCCTGTGCACTTTGGAGCAGAGTTTGGGTTGCCACTGGGTTGTTATCGGTCTCGCTGGACCAGTTCTCTTCAGTTCCCTTGACCACAGTGTTGCCAGTTTTAGGTATACGGGTGCCATGTAATAACCTGTTGATCTGTGCTGCAAGAGTTCCCTATATATTTTTTCAAGTTTACAATTCAGTCGGGGGAGGTGGCGAGCTTTCATTGTGGGTCCCATTCCTTGTTTTTCAACCTCAGTGTATCCAAGTTTAAATAACAATCTTCTGACTGTGTGTTATGCCCACTACCTGTATATTCTCTCTACGTAACCACCTAATGCCATTGAAGAGGGTTAGCTCTTACTTGTTGTGAGTTGTAGTTCCGGGATACCCCCCACTCCTGTTGTTCCAGACTATATGGCTTCTCTGTAATGTTAATGCACAACTCCTATAGAAACACAGAAACATAGAATTTGACGGCAGATAAGGACCACTTGGCCCACCTAGTCTGCCCATTTTCCTACCTAACAGATGAGCTGCAGATCCTAGATAACCAACAGCTTACTTCCTCCTACCCCCCACTAGGACTGCCTTATGTCTGTCCCATGCATTCTTGAAGTCCCCCACTGTTCTTGACTCCACGACCTCCTCAGGGAGGCTGTTCTATGCATCCACAACCCTCTCCATGAAAGAATACTTCCTCACATTACCTCTGAGCCGTCCCCCTCTATCTTCAAATTGTGCCCCCTTGTTCTTGCACATCTCTTTTTCTGAAAGATGCTACCCTCTTGGACTTTGTTGATTCCCTTGAGGTACTTGAAAGTTTCTATCGTGTCCCCCCTCTCCCTCCTTTCCTCGAGGCTATACATATTAAGCTCCTTAAGTCTCTCTTCATATGTCTTCCGGTGCAGACTCTGCACCATTTTGGTTGCCCTCCTCTGGACAGCCTCCACTCTGTCTATGTCTTTGAGGAGATGGGATCTCAGAACTGCACACAGTATCCAGAAGTGGTCTCACCAACTGTCTGTACAGAGGGATAATAACTTCCTGTTTTCTACTATTGATGCCTCTTCCTATGCAACCCAGTATCCCCCCAGCCTTCCTTACTGCCTTCTCACATTGCTTGCCCACCTTTAGGTCATATGATATAATTACCCCCAGGTCCTTTTCCATTTTTACTGTTGTCAGTATCTCACCACCCATTGTGTACTCTTCTCCTGGGTTTTTGCTTCCCATGTGCATTGCCTTGCACTTCTTTGCATTGAATCTGAGCTGCCATACATTTGACCATTCCTCCAACCTTGGCAAGTCCCTTCTCATCCTTTCCACTCCATCTTGTGTATCAACCCTGTTGCAGATCTTTGTGTCATCTGCAAAGACACATACCTTTCCTTCCAGTTCCTCTGCAATGTCACTTATAAAGACATTAAAAAGGACCGGTCCCAGTACGGAACCCTGCAGTACCCCGCTAGTAACCCTCCTTTCTTCACTGCGTACTCCATTTACTACTACCCTTTGCATCCTGTTGTCTAGCCAATTTTTTATCCAGGCTACCACCTTGTGACCCACTCCAAGGCTGGCTAACTTGTGTATTAATCTTTTGTGTGGGACTGTATCAAATGCCTTGCTAAAATCTAGGTAGGCCATGTCCACAGCCCCTCCCTGGTCTACTAGTTTGGTCACCCAGTCAAAGAAATCTATTAGATTCGTCTGACAAGACCTTCCCATCGTGAATCCAACCAACCAAACTTTATTTTTAAAAAGGCACTTTTCTCAAAACCAAAGCGCCTGTACAATTTCATAAAACAATAAATAAACAGAATTTAAAACTATTATAAACCATTAAAAGCTATACTGAAAAGGTGGGTCTTCAAGGCTCCTTTAAAGCTCAGGACAGTCGGACTATTTTGCACCTGACAAGGTAGAGAATTCCACAGGGTCGGGGCCACAAAACTAAATGATCTAGCCCCTGAAGTTTTCAAATGGACCCTGGGAATCTCCAACAATTCCTCTTCAGTGGATCGGAGGGGGCCGGAGGGACAGTAGGGGCAAAGGAGCTCTTTCAAGTAAGTAGGTCCCTGGTCATGTAGGGCTTTATAGGTCAGCAAACCAACCTTGAAGGTGATTCACCAGAATACTGGCAGCCAGTGCAGTCCACGGAGCACAGGTATTATATGGCTGGATCTAGAAGAACCAGTCAACAACCTGGCCGCCGCATTCTGCACTAGCTGCAGACAGCGAAGCTCAACCCCTGATAGCCCTAGGTACAGGGAGTTGCAATAGTCAAGGCGGGAGGTAACAAAGGAGTGGATCAATGTTGGGAGATCTTCTGGAGGAACCAGGTGCTTCACCCTGGCGATATTCCTCAGATGGAAAAAGGAAGTTTTGACCACCCACCGCTGACACCTGAGCTTTAAGCATCAAGTGGTCGTCAATTATTACGCCACGATTCCGCACCTGATCTAAGGTCATAAGCGGAACACCTGAAAGCCATAAGCCTGACTGTGATCCAGCTGGCAAACCCACCTCACAGCGACCTTTGTCCACAACCAACACCTTAGTTTTCTCCGGGTTTGACCTCAACCAACTCCCATTCGTCCAGTCTTGGATTTCTGCCAGGCAGCTATTAAATTCGACAAGGCAGCATCCTGGCCAGGCACAAAAGACATATACAGCTGGGTATCATCGGCATAGCAATGGAAACCCAGACCGTATCGTCTTATAATCTCTCCCAACGGCAGCATATACACCGTGAATAACATAGGAGCTAGAATAGAGCCCTGCGGTGCCCCGCAGGATAGGGAGACTGATGCCGAGGAAAAAATTCCCAACACCACCCTCTGAGTCCTACCCTCAAGGTAAGATCTAAACCACCTGAGGACCATACCAGATAATCCACAGATGGACCGCAGACGCTCTAACAGCACACCATGATCAACAGTGTCAAATGCTGCTGAGAGATCAAGAAGTACCAAGATAGAACGGGTCCTACGATCTCTCGCTATTAGGAGGTCATTTAGTACCCGAACAAGTGCTGTCTCGGTACTATGCCTTTTCCTAAATCCAGATTGGAGACAATCGTAGCTATTGTTGTTGGTCAGATGATCCTCCAATTGCACTGCGACCACCTTCTCAATAACCTTGCCCACAAAGGGTAGGTTAGAGACTGGTCTGTAATTTGCTAGACAATCTGGGTCTAAGGAGGACTTCTTTAAAAGAGGATTAACTATAGCCTCTTTAAGGGGATATGGAAAGATCCCCCTCTCCAAAGACTTCCAGACTATCAAGGCCAGGACTAGGCCGATTTTATCCACACAATCCACTAAAAGGCGTGTGGGGCCAGGGTCCAAATCACAGCTGGTTGGTTGCAACGCTCAGATGACCATCACAATATCATCGATTTTGGGGAGGCTGAAGTCAGACCATGCAAACTGGGTGTTCGACATCTCCTACCGACCATCACTGCTCCCATTGGAGAGGGAAGAACGGACGTCTGATCTGATTTTGGCAACCTTATCTGCAAAGAAGAGAGCAAACTCCTCACACCGCTCTGTGGAAAAGGCCCTTCCGGGCTGAAGACAGACTGGATTGCACAGTCTGTCCACAGTCTGAAAGAGCTGAGCTGGTCTGTTCTGTGCAGCCGCTATCTCTCTGGACAGGAATTCTGCCTTCTTAAGAGAGATTGTGGATTGATAGGCCATATAATGGTCCATCAAACTAAGCCTGTCATCCTCCAGACCGGACTTCCACCAATGCCTCTCCAGCCTTCGTCCAACCCTCCTCAACTCCCTCATGGTCTCATCGAACCAATGAGACCTGGGGCGAAGAGTGAGAGGATGAACACAAACAGGTGCAATAGAATCCAGGGCCCCTGTCACCACCTCATTATAAGCATGTACCAGGTCACCTGGATCTAAGCAATCTATCGGTAGGTCCGATAGGTCCAGCACTGCCATCAGGTCATCCGGGGACACACCCCTTAGTGGGCGGTACCGGACCATCTCCGAAGGGGCTGACCTAATAGGGGCGGCCTCAAAATTTAACCTAATGGAGTGATGGTCAGACCATCTGAGTGGTTCCACCACCAAATCAGATATCCCCATCCCCAGAAGGAACACCAGATCCAATGAGTGCCCACCAACATGGGTCGAGGAGGAAACTACCTGTGTGAAGCCCAGTGATAACATCAACTGGAGGAAGTCTTGACCAAAGTGTGAGAGTTCATTGTCGACTCAGGCACTGAAGTCCCCCAGAACCAACCATCTGGGGGATCCCAATGTCAGGTCGACAATGAAATCTGCGACTTCCTGCAGGAAAACATTCCCGTCACCTGGTGGACGGTATAAGAGAAGTATCCTGCACACCACACCCTCGCCTAAAACACACTCAAAGGATCTGGTGACTCCCACCAGTACCTCCACCAGGTCCAATTCTGATTTAAAACAAATGGCAACGCCCCCGGCCCTACGATCCTGCCTCGGGCGGTGTATCACCGAGTACCCGGCCAGAACCGCTGCGGCTAAAACTGGCCCAGCATTTCCATCCAGCCAGGTCTCGGTGATGCACGCCAGGTCAGCTGACCCAACAAGATCGGCTATAATGGCCGTCTTGTTTTTAATAGACCTAGCGTTGCACAACACCGCCCGAGCAGGATGAGCCTCCGACGATGACCGCCTTACCTGCTGATGACCAGAACCCTTGGGTATGGGCACAAGACAGGGAGAACCCCTCTCCTGTGCCCATTTTGCCCCAGGGTGTCTCCTTGACCTCACTATCCTTATCTGCCTGCTCCTTTCCATCCCTCCGCCAGGCCCAGCTCCAACCCTCCTCCTCCCCCTCACAATCCCCAGAGCCCTACACCTTCTATAGACTCCTGGCGACAGAGGGGGACAGGAGAAAGGACGAAGATCCCTGAGCCTGGAGGGGGAATAATAGCCGACTGTCCTATTTTCACTCCAACACATAGTTAATAACACAACTAATTACAATAAACCCCACCTGTTTATATAAATAACAAAATTCTAAAACACAGCACTCAAATAAAATATGAATACTACAATTTAAACAGAGAACAAAATTATACCCAACAATATATTCTAAATAAAACTAAAAACACTACATTCAAATATCAAAATATAAATACAATTATAAACAAAACAAAACCGTTTTCCTAACAATGTGTCAAAGCTTACACATTAATTTTATCAGAAGCGCTTATCCATCTACCCCCACCCACAGTGCTCTCACCACTGTGAAGGAAGGAGCTTTCCACCTATACAAAACCCTTATTATAAAATTTTGGCTCAAAGTTTAAAATTCCCGTAATCCTAAAGTCAACGCCCTCATATACCCAGAGGAAACCCAAAAACAGGAGTTCAAGGTCTTTTTTGATGCCCACACTTATTGTGCTCTCACCACTTAGTATGGCCCAAAACTTTAGTCAGTCTCCTCTCACAAGACTGAACTAATAATGAATAAACTCAAGTTTTAGTCTTCCCAGTCGTTTCCCAAAGTATCATAAACTGGCAGTAACAAAAGTTCAAGTATACATCACCAGATCAATAGTCCACACCACGATCCACTTAAATCCAATTTCAATGCCAAAGTCCTGCAGGCATCCAGCAGAAAGTACCAACTAAAAGTCCCAACTCAACCTAACCTCGCCACGATGAGGCAGGCTGAACCACCCTCCGGTGGTACCCCTGTCTCAACTAGGAAGCAGAGCTAACCCCACCACCCTCCGGAGGCAGAGAAACCCGCTGCCCTGTCCGGGCCAAGGAATCTGGACACTCAATTCAGAATAATCCACCGTTTCCACTGTCCATTGCTTCACAAACGCTTCCTTCTTCAGCAGGTCCAGTCACAATGTAGAACCGATCGCCTCCTCTTCCTGCAGTCTGGCAGAATTCTTTTCCTGAATCAAAACTGGTGCTCCACCGCTAAACGTTCCTCCCAATCCTCCAGCACACAGGCTGTTGCCAAACCTTCAGACTGTCGGCAACCAAGCCTTCCACAATGGCAGTCGAAAACTAGCTCCCCACACACTGCTCCTAGCGAACAGCCAGCAACCAACAGCCAGCAGCACGACCACACGCCGGCTGACAAGACTCGACGCAGGCAAGTCCCCTCAGTTTCCAAAATCACTCTTTAATGATTCAAATTCCAGGTGGCTCAACTGGACAGTTGGTTTAAAAACCGAACAGTAACCGAATAGTAATAAAATGGTAATGCGATATAATGCGATAAAATGCGATGTAGACTAGACGGCAAACGGGCCAAAAAGAAACAATTTGAACCAAATTAGAGACAAAAGACTAAAAAAAGCAAAATGAAGAGCTCACAGATGGCCGCCCAGCGTGGCCGCCATCTTTGTCATGCAACATGACATGCAACAGTATGAACAGAATCCATGCTGCCTTGGGTCCTGTGCCCCACTGGCCTCTAGGTACTCAAAAATTCTTTCCTTCAGAAGTGATTCCACAATTTTTCCTACCACTGAGGTCAAACTAACTGGTCTGTAGTTTTCTGCCTCTGTCCTGCTCCCACTTTTGTGAAGAGGAATCACATCTGCCCTCCTCCAGTCCTCAGGTACCACCCCATCCTCCCATGATTTGTTAAAGAGAGTAGTCAGTGGTGTCACTAGTTCTACCCTTAGTTCTTTTAGAATTCTTGGGTGAATCCCATCAGGCCCCATTGCTTTGTCCACCTTCAATTTTATTAGTTCTTTCAGAACCCTTTCTTCTGTAAATGGACTGGTATCGACCCCAGTCTTCAAAGTGTTTCTCTTGTTTGGTTTAGGTACCTCCTCCTCCTCTTCCTCTGTGAATACTGAGCAGAAATATTCATTCAGTATCCCTGCTTTTTCACTGTGCCCCTCTACCCACATTCCTTCCCCTTTATTAAGCCTCAGTATCCCTCTTTTGGTCTTTCTTTGCTCCCTAATGTACCTATAAAAGGTCTTAACCCCTTCTTAACAGAATTGGCTATCCTTCCTCAGTTTGGGCCTTTGCTATTCTGACTGCCTTCCCAGCCTCTTTTCTGCTTTAACTGATAAAGTTCTCTGTCCTGCTCCTTCTGTGTTTCCTTATATTTCCTGAATGCTGTCCTTTTCTCCTTAACCTTCCCTGCAACCTCTTTTGAGAACCATAGCAGTTTTTCCTTCGTTGTGTTTTATTGATTTGCTTTACACAAAGGCTTGTTGCCTCTGTGATGGCTGTTTTGATTACTCTCCATTGTTCCTCCACCCTCCTTGTATCTGTTTGCTAGTGCTTTTCTAAGGCACTCTCATTTTCCCAAAGTCAGCCCTCCTAAAGTCCAATACTCTTGCTTTGTATGGCTTGATTGTATGACTGTGTTTATCGTGAACCACACTGTTTGGTGGTCACTTGTTCCCAGATGGCTACCCACCTCTAAATCTGAGATTCTTTCTCCATCCCCATTTGAGTACCAGGTCTAAGATTGCTCCCTCCCGAGTGGGTTCCAATACTAGCTGTCTGAGGCATGCCCCCTGTAGGGCATCAAGAATGGCCCTGCTCTTGGATGTGCCTGCAGCAAAGGTGCTCCAGTTAACATCTGGCATATTCAGGTCCCCATCAACAATATCTCCCTTTTTCTGCCATTCTAAGAAAGCCTTCTATCATTTCCTTGTCCATTCCCTCCCTGAGATGGGGTCTGTATACAACCCCATGCGGATTGTGGTTACTCGTCTCCAGGGTGACCCAAAGTGCCTCATCTGCTCCCTGTTTACTCTTTACTTCTGCTGCTTTGATCCATTCCTTTACATAAAGAGCTACTCCTCCTCCTCTTTTACCCTCCCTGTCCCTCCTGTAGATTGTGTATCCTGGTATGTTGACATTCCAGTCATGGTTCTCTGTGTACCATGTTTCTGTGACTGCCACAATATCCAGGCAACCCTCTTCCATCAAGGCCACTAGTTCAGGGAGCTTGTTACACAGACTACGGGCATTGGTATTCATCACCCTCCACTTTTTGATAGCCTACCCCTTTTAGCCCCATTCCTGTCCTTACTGCCTTTGCCTTTTTTTGCATTTACCTCCGTCCTGCTCCCTAATAACTTCTCTACCTTGGTGTTTACCTGACTAATTACCATGTTTTGTGGGGGGAGGCTGGGATTTCCCTGCTCCTTTTTAGTGCCTCCCCCTTGGCTAGTTTATATGCTTGCCAATGAAGCATTTAAACCTCTCACCTAGGATCCTGGTCCCCCCCCCGTACAGATGTAGACTATACTGCAATATTTGTTGTATTTCTGTGTCTATTGCCATGTGTGAGGCTACTGGTTATAGTATTGTATGCTTATTGCAAACTAATCAACATTAATTTTAAAAAAAGGAAGTGGGAGAGCTGAGCAAGAAAGCACAAAGTCTTCTCAGATCTTAGCCAGAGTGGGAAGCAGGAGGATAGGGCGTAGTTGCCAGGAGAAGTGGAAGTGCCCCCTTTGGGAAGGGGGATGACTGTAGTCTGTTTCTAAGTATCAGGGTCAGAGACTAAGGAGATGGAGAGGTTGAGAAAGGAGGTAATCGGTACAGCAATGGCAGGGGCAGAGAGATACAGGAGTTTGGGGTCAAGACCATCAGGGCTCACACCTTTGTGGCATTTTGGAACCAAGAGGCCCTAAAGGGAAGCAGTCAGAGTGGTAGGACAGAAGAAAGGATGGCATGGGTGGTAGGAAGGGTGGAGAGGAAGGAGGAGGAGATGAGGAGGAGAAAAAGAGGAGGGAGTGGGCACAGGAGGTGAAGAAAAAGTTGAGAGCTGATGTGACAGAAGAGGGGCCAGAAATAGGAGTGTCACCCACCTTGAGAACAGGAGGGGGGGGGGACTGGGTTGGATGGAGAAGAGGGCATAAATAACCTTCCAGAACTTAGAGAGGTGGTCAGTGTTGTTCCAGAGAGTGGATGTGAGGTATTTGGACTTGGCAAGACTGATAGTTCTGATACAGGCATTACAAAGGGTCTGATACTTGAGCAGGTTGGCAGGGGAGTCAGAGGACATGTGGGTTCGCCACGGAAAGTCAGATGTACAGAGACAGGCCAGCAACTCTATTGTAATCCATGGGATGTGGGAACTTCAGATCCTGATTTTGTTAAAGAGAGCATGTAGATTCCAGGCAGACAAGGACCGGGAGTTGAAACATTGGAAGGTACTATTTATCTTGCTGGCTGCATAGGTGAATGACCAGTTGGTAGCTACCTGGTTGGCATGGAGGGAGGACAAGTTCAGCAACCTGAAGGAATGGACCAGGATAGATTTAGAGGGTATCTGGTACCATTTTAGAATGGTGTGATGTAATCCATGTCCTTTTTAACCACAGAGCTCTATAGCAGAACATGGATGCATTGTGCCAACAACTGATGCACTCAGCAAGAAATATAAACTACATCATACAGTTCTAAAATGGTTCTTGCTAGCTGTGTATAAATTAGAAACACCCACTAGGATAAAGTTAAAAGGCTGTAGAAATGGAACAGTAACAGAGTTAAAACAAGTATTTAAAAATCAGCTTCTACAGCAGAAAATAACCTAAACTTTAGTGTTGAATGTAAACTCATTTTATGAGTGCTTTCTCTAAACAAAAAAACACACACAAACCTTGCATCATGCAAAAAGTGCACTGGTTATGAAAAAGACTGATTTTACATGTTGTATAATAAAAAAAACTATGTGAAGAAATCACAGAGTAACTTCACACCTCATTAGTGTGGTAACGTCATATGGGTGCTCTAGCTTCACGCTGCTGCCCATAATGTCACCATACTTACTTAGTGTGACGTTACCTGCAAGCTCTTCGAGAGTGGGGGTTAGTTATTCTCTGTGTTCTGAGCTCTCGGCGGTCATTTCATTGAGAATAAAATGACAGCTGTGAGTTTGCTGTGAAAAAAAAAAACTGTAATCCAGACTTGCTACTGAAGGAGAGGTTCCACATGTAGTATAAACTATAATCCAAGTCATATTATGCACTATGATTGATTTTCAGAGCACTTACACCACTGTCCCGATTGAAATGGCCATGAGCTATTCTGTTCTTTATTTCAAAGTACAGAAGATCAAAGTGATTGGCGATCTTTGCTTTAGCTCTCAGGTTTTACATATGACTGCAGGTAGCACTTCTTAGCCTTCTAGCAGGAATTCATTGGTGATTTGATTATCTTACAGAAGCAAATAAACATTTGGAGTACCACCTATAAACTGGTTTCTGAAAATCTATTTCGGCCCCAGTTTTTCAAGTATTGGGAGGTGAGTGCACTGACTGCTTTGATCTGTTAACTGTTTACATTTGCAAGTTGCACTGCAATTAAATTTTCATATGATGCATAGTTGCCTCTTGCTCAGCATGGATTTCCATCTCAGCCGAAATGTTGTTGCACTAGAGTTCAAAGGTCATGGGATGTTGTTGTACCCTTCTGTAGTACAACAACATTCCAGCTGTTCGAAAATCCTCATAGCACCTGCTGTTTTACATCATGCTGCTGCACACACAGCAATCAGTTCAAGTTCTGAACTGAAACTGCCGGCATGTTTGCGTCTGCTCTGGAGTACTGCAAGACCAGTTTTCTTTAAAAAAAAATGATAAACTAAAATTTAACTATACACTACATAAAATACTGGATGGGCATCCTTATGCCCAACCAGCCTGTGTTGCCACCGCGGGGGGTTTGATTACATTGGACCTCTCAAACTTCGCTGTCAAGGTCTGATGTAATCAGAACCCTCACGGTGGCAGCACAGGTTGGTTATGTATGGTTGCCTAGCCAGTGTTCTCCGTACGGAATGACTTTTCCTCTTTTTTGTTTGAACTATTAATGACAGGGCCCCTAGTTCTTGCCAGTATTTGTGCGTTCCTGCAGCATGCATGATCTGTTTCTAAGGCAGAATGTGCTCCTGCCATTGGCTGAAAAAATGTGACGTTGTCGATGACATCACATGCTGAGCAGGGAAGAGAGGCTTCAGGAAAAACAAGGAGGGTAAGGGAGCCAGGTACAATGGAAAGATTGCATATTTTAATGAAAAATCACTTAGAGCAATGAATTCTGTCACTTTACATGTAGTCTATGGGATGACAAAAAGTCTGCTCAAAATTCTGTGGCTGTGGAAATGCAGAATTCTAGGGGCCTTGAATAAGGACATTTACATCAAAACTGTATCTTTGTCCCTTACAGTTTGTTTATTTCAAACCTGAAAAGTAATACTGAGCTGGTCCCATCTTGTTTCCGGATTTGTCCTAGGAGGATGGGGGGAATAGAAGAGAACAGATACAATGTATAATGTACCAAAATATTACAATGATATGAAAATAAAAATAACAAAGTATACAGTTACACAAATTAAAAGTGAAAGTGCCACACAGTAACTACCATATGCAGGAGAGTGTATGAGCAATCATACACAACAAGAATTGTTTTCACTCGAGACATTTCCATGCTAACAGGAGGCCTCAAGAGTGCGGCTCGATAGGTCTCGTTACAATGGAAATCTCCAGAGTAAAAAACATCTGTGTTGTGTATGATTGCTCATACACTGTCTTTTATAGTGTATGGGCAACCATGAATCAAAGACTTTAACCTTACTTTTGCATTTTTTTTCTCAGCACCACTCTCCTCCCAGATCAGCTCTGACCACTGCGGCCGTTTCAGGAAAAGCGGAGTGACACACATGCGTGAACACGTTCAAAGTTGTTGTGCTGCAGTAGTTATGTAGCTACTGCAGCAAAGCAATATTGTTCTACGGATGGATTTCCACCTACAACAGCATTCTTTTTTTTGAGGGGGGGCCCGATCCTCTATCAACCAGAGGTCAGCCCAGTGCCCCGCCATTCACGCCACTGGGAAGACTCTCTCCCCCCAATGATCATTGTTGGCTAGCCCCAGCTTACCCCCCCGGGTCAGGGTCACGGGAGATGGACTCACCAGTGACCATTGGTGGCAATGGGGACAGCCACGGAGCCAGGCCTCATGCTAGAGGGCCTGCTTTTTTGTGTGCATGCAAGAGTCCTGGGGGCCGGGACATGCAGTGATGACCATCATCCAACCCACTGCCCAATGTATTGGTGTTGACTGTGGCAGCACTCAGCCTCTGCCAGGGTCCAGAAAGCAGTGGACACACTACCCCCCTCCCCCAAGAGAAGGAGAGCAGTCCGAATGATGCTCAATCCTTCTCCCCCCAGCCAGCCCTCCAAATTCCTGGGTCCATTCCCGAACCCAAGTCATCGGCATCGCAAGTGGAAATCCAACTGCTGCACTGGCTGGCCAGCCTAGAACAGCATTCTATCAAACGCTATACAGTAAATTGCAGAACAAGCAAATGACCATTGAACAGTGAGCAACAGTAATATGTGAAGCAGGGAGTAGAGAATAAAGGACTGAAGGGAGAGGGACAGCACAGGTGTCAATATGTGGGGGGATTCAAGTGACAGGAGCCCACCCCAATCAGAAGCAACTGCAAGAGTGAATACAGAAATCCTGAAGGAGAGATTTCAGAGCATTAAAGGTGCACACAGCTGAGGCTCATTTGGGAACAGAAATCCTTATCTTCAGCGTGTGACATCACAGTGCAGTGCTGTGGGAATGGCTGTGACATCTCAAGCAGGAAATGTTGACTTCTGCATCTGAGTATGGTTCAACTGTAGATGAGCTGTAATGGGTAACATCCCCCCCCCCCCATTAAAGTCTTGGTTTTGAACATATAAAAGCCCTAAACTGACTGAGTCCCCTTCAGCTCAGTGAGCTTCCATAATCTCGTGGCCTGCCAGATTAGTTCTTCCAGTGTTCAGAAGCAGCGCTGCTGATAGTCACGAGGTATAAATTGGAAACATATGGAGACTGAGTGTCGTCAGTAGTGGCCTGTTTTACTGAGCAGGCATTTCTGCATTAATTGGAAAGGCTTTGCCTGGAGTTCAGTGACCAAGCAGTCAGCCAGTCCCACGTACTGAGCTATATAACCAGTTCCTCTCAGCCTCATTGTGAAGCATTTTTTCTTTGCAGCTGAAGGCTCAGTTGGTTTGTTCTCTGAGCTACTTGGGCCTCCCTGGCTAGCTGGGGTCTGCCCCCCACCTTTGCTACTCCTGCTTGTCTCTGCTGGGCTTCTGTGTTTATTTTCCTGCTTCTGGTTTGTATTTTGCCTTCAGCTGTGTGTGCTTCCTTCTTTTTTGGGGGGGGGGTCTTTGTTTCTAAGTTCCTAGCATACTGCTATTCAGAGCTCTTGCTACTGCTTTCAGTTACCTACATCTGTAGCCACTGCTGCTGTTTGCTTTCATTACTATTGTACCCAGTGCTTGTGTTTTTACACTGTGCTCACCACGCTCAAAGTACTGCAATGTAACTGCAATCATTATTTGTGTGTTTCAGCTCAGCCATAGCTGCTCCATGTTGCATACTCAATTATTTTCACCTGACGCAGTTTACTCTGACCCTAGCTGTGCTGCTCATTCCAGCTCTCATTCTACTTTCAACTTCATTGCACTGCCTGGCTACACCTGCTTTCAAGCATTGTCTCCCTGTTTTATTGCAGTTACAACTCTGAGGTCAGCCAACTAAGCTCCTGCTGAGGCTCTTAATAAAGCTTTGATATTAAAATTGCCTCATCGCCGAAAAATCCTCTCAGAGTATTTGTCACCTTGATTTGGCTAATTATGTCTGGCTGGCTTGCCCCTAATTCAGTGCTGTTAATGCTATACAGTATGTTAAGCAGACCTCCGTGCAGGTCCACCTATCATTACTACTGCTTACTGACCTACGTGCAGGTCCATACTTGCTTACGCAACCGTTGCTCCTTGCTTACGCAAACCATTGCTTCATGCCTACTGCCATCCCTCAGCTTCAGCCTCTGGGATTCTGCTGCACTCAATCTACATTCAACCTTGCAAGGTCTCAGCACTCAATGCTCATTACAATCTCGGCACGCCGTGCTCATTCCGCTCACCAGCTTTTCAGCTCTCAATCAATTTCTGGGGCATGCCAGCCATTCTATTCTGGTGCAGGGTTCCTGCAGCCAACGGTCTCACTCTGCATTAAGTCCTCATCTCGAGCGCGTCCAGCCTAGGGCCGGATCCTTTTCACCTGACCCATAGCTGGGAGTGTCCTCGCCCCGGGCTTGGCTTTAGCTGCCTGCTGTGCAACAGCAGCTCCTGATGTAGAATTTAAGACTAGCGGTGATGGGTGGAAAAAGTTACCTCCTTTGGCTCTAGTGTTCCACTATAATGGTTGACCATTGACTTTAGTGGTTTCCCTAGCATGGCACCTTCACCGCATTCTCCCTACGACTGCCTCTGGTTCACCTGGCTTGATTTAGGGTGGGTAGGCCAGGTGAGTGCCTCAGCAGTTGTTGCACTCCTCCTGCACCTTGGATGCACGTATTGTTGCAGAGTTTTCTCGCAACCTTCCATGGTGTTCCCGCTAGAGGGTTTGAGTGAGAGCATTCCTCTAAATTGGAATATTTTCCACCTCCCTTTAATTGGGTTTTCCAAATTGCAGCTGCAGAGCCGTCACTAACTAAACTATCCCAAGCCTGGAGGGAAGGTGACCTAGGCCTTGGATCCAGAGATTTCCTCCTCATAGGGTTTTTTTTTTTTCTCTCCTCCTTTGCCTCAGGTCATAACATAGTCAGCATAGCTGTTTCTCCTAGTTTCTTTAGGTAGATTCCGCTGTTGGATGGAGGTGGAGGATGTCCTGCCATTCCCTCTCTCCTTAGGGGATCCCCTAATCTCAATGCAAACCATCAGTATCATGCTATGCAAGCCTGGGTATTCATTATGTTATCCAACTGAGCATCTCATTGCATTATCAAACAGCCTGTGCTTCTCCACTACTACGTTACAGTTACTGCTCCTACGTTACAGTTACTACTCCTATGTCATAATTACTGCTTGCTCATATGCTTCGTGTTGCCTCCTTTTTGGGGATGATACTACATTTCTTTTGGGGGTTCCTAAGGTACCTTTAGCCATGGTAATTGTCCCGTGGCACCTCTAGGGGTAGAACCCTCTCCAAGGGTTCCATGCCTTCGTACCCCTACAGAGTGGTAATTCCTCTGGAATAGAGAGTGCGAACGGCCAAAACCAAACTAACACAGTTGCACAAGCATAACACTATACTGGCTGCGTAGGTCAGTGAATGTAATATTATAACTGTTTTTATCTAGATTTGTAATTTATTTACATGGGATTGTTCAAGTGAGGTGCGGTGTCTCATTTTCAGTATGGTTCAATTTCTACCCATTTTTCAACTGAGAAAGGGAGCAGCAAAGGGAGGTCAACTGATCTATTGAAGGTCATGCAGTGAGCCAGTGACTTGTAGGATTTGAACCTGTAGCCTCCTGTTTCACAGTACAGTGCTCTAGCCCTTAGGCCACACCACCTCCCGTATGGTATGGTATGGTATGGTATGGTATGGTATGGTATGGTATGGAACAGCAAGGTATGGTAAAGCACACACCTTTTAAAAACAAAAACAGGGAATAATATTTGTATATGAACATACGCAGCAGAAGATGGTCTATCTAGTCTACCTGATTGCAGAACCCCTTCTCCACCAGCTACTGTGGGCTCCACCCCCCACCCAAGTCTGACCGTCCATAGAAACATAGGATTTGTTGGCAGGTAAGAACCACTTGGCCCACCAAGTCTGCACAGTTTGTCCCTACCATACTGTCACCTCAGAACCTGCCTGATCTCCTGCTGTCTTCCCTCCCGCTTCTCTACCAAGATTCCTTTGTGCCTATCCCATGCATTCTTGAAATCTACCACTGTTTCTGCTCTCATTCTATCCACTGGAAGACTCTTATAGGCATCCACTGCTCTTTCAGTGAAGTAGTACTTCTGTTTGGCATGGGGTCATAATGTCGCAGGCAAAACCGTGCATATCAACAATGCTGCACGCTAAACAGTGTGCTGCAAAATAACATCTGAACAACACACCAACCGATAATGAACAACGCACACCATTAGCACAACTAATGATATCTTTGTTTACCACCCAACATGGGGGGACTTCACCTCCCACACCCCCCAGAATTAAAATAATTAACTCCGAGGGGGTACAGACTTAGGGAATGGGGCGCAAGTTGGGTGTAGGGAAAATCTTTTTTTTTTAAAGCCTTAACACAAAGGGACCTGGGGAGAACTGAACCGCAGCACCAGGTCCCTGATGCCACCAGGTGCTGATGCTCAAGCCACTCCACTACGGGAGCAGCTCAGCCAGGCACTGCACTAGCAGCATATGTGACACTCCACCATGAACCACTACAGCTACAGGGTTCATGGTTATTACCTCACGCTAAGAAACCCCTGTCACTGTAGTTCCATTCACATTTTGTCCTGCACGATAATTCATGCACTGTTTTGGCAGCGCTATATTGACCCGGTACCCTTCCTCACATCCCTCCTAAATTCCCCCTTCTAGCTTCATTCCATGCCCCCTTGTTTTCATGCAATTTCTCTTCTGAAAAATACTCCCCACCTGTACCTTATTTACCCCCCTGAGATATTTATAGGTCTCTATCATGT
Organism: Neoceratodus forsteri; assembly: GCA_016271365.2. Lineage (NCBI taxonomy): Eukaryota > Metazoa > Chordata > Ceratodontiformes > Ceratodontidae > Neoceratodus > Neoceratodus forsteri. The sequence goes on from JADMNL010000034.1 coordinate 85,226,348, forward strand.
CCTCCCTCTGCCTTCTCTTGTCCATGGTGTACATGTTGAGGTCCCTCCGTCTCTCCTCATCGGGCTTTTGATGCAACCCATGCACCATTTTAGTTACCCTCTTCTGGACTGCCTCTACCCTGTCTATGCCTTTCCTAAAATGAGGTGTCTCAAACTGCACACAACACTCCAGGTGGGGTCTCCCAACAATCTAGTAAGTAAGTAAGCATTTAATTATACTGTTCCCAATCCCTGAGGCTCTGAGCTCCTTACAATGTTGGACAGGACATCAAACAACAATGTATATTGCAATAAATTAACAGGGTCAGTAATAATTAGCAGCTTAAAATCAATCAATAAATAAATAATAAAATTAGTGAAGTAAATAATTAAAAATGCTCCATTAAAAAGGTGTGTCTTTAGACCCCTTTTAAAAGCCTCCACCGATGGGGTCTCCCTCAGATATCTGGGAAGCAAGTTCCACAGGGCTGGACTGGCCACCTCAAATGATCAATCTCCTAAGATTTTCAGCCTGGCCCTCAGAACCACTAGGAGGCCCTCGGTGGAGGAGCGGAGTGAGTGCACCAAGATGGCAGGGGTCAGGAGATCACTCAGGTAGCCAGGGCCTGATCTGTATAGGGCCTTATAGGTGAGCAAGCCCACCTTGAAAATGATCCTCCACCTGACAGACAGCCAGTGTAGGTCACGCAGGACTGGGGTTACATGACTAGATCTAGGAAGACCTTTCAGCAACCTGGCCACTGCGTTCTGCACCAGCTGCTGGTGATACCCCTTCCAGTGCACCTCAGCATCCCATTGGCCCTGTCTTCTGCCTTGTCACATTGCCTCACCACCTTGTGGTCATCAGATATGATAATCTCAAGGTCTCTTTCCTGTTTTGTGACCATCTACACCTCTCCCCCATTTTATACTCTGCCTCTGGGTTTCTGTGCCTTAGGTGTATGACTTTGCACTTTTTCACATCAAAACCTAGCTGCCATACCTTAAACCACTCCTCAAATTTTCTCTGGTCTCTGCTTGTTCTCTCCACCCGCTCAGGAGTGTCCACCCTGTTGCACATTTTGATGTCATCTGGAAAGAGGCATACCTTCCCTTTCAGCTCTTCTGTAATGTCACTTAGAGGGGAAATTGTTTAACCAGGAAAGGCACACTAAGCCAGAGCTTGTTTCCAGGTGCGACCTTGGAGCTCAAGGAAGTTAAGTGACTTGCTCAGGGTCACACAATATGCAAGTGGGGGTGATGGGATTCAAATCCAAGTCTCCAGGTTTGCAACTCAGTGCAGGGCCAGATTAACAAGTTATGGGGCCATGGGCAATTTATAACTGTGGGGCCCCCTGTGACTTCCTCAATAGGCTGGGAGTTGGGAACTGCCTAGGACCCCAAAAGCTGAACAGTTTTTGATACCTTAAAATGCGTTTGAATGGGTTTCCAGCTACTCTGAATGCCATTTATTGGGGTGGAAATAGAAGGTTAGAATGTTTAAAGATTTATTTATTTATTGAATTTTGTTGACTGGGTAAACCCACTGGAGCTCAGAGAGACCTTTTTTCAGGGGCAACCCAGAATTAATTGCAGGATTTAAACAACAACAGTACAGTTACAGAGAAGGTTTGGACAGTAGCTAATACATTAGAAACAGGTTGCATGACAGAGATAACTTAATATTCAACAATAAATCTACAATTGGATTACAGTGTGAATTGACATCAATGTACATATGAGTTTAGTAGAATTTCTCACCGTGCGTACAGGGACAAATTGCAATGCTGCCATTCGCAAACAATCAATATAGTTGAGAAGTACAGTAGCATATATTTTTCAGCGATAACAATTGCATTGGTTTCTCTCTATAATGTGGGCATTTAAGTCCTTTTTAAATCCATCTAGAGAGGAGAGTACCTGCAGAGTAATGGGAAGGGCATTCCAAATGGTGGGGATAGAATTTGTAAAAGACCTACTACCTGTTGCTGTTTTAAGTTTGGGGACCTGGATGAACTTTCTGTTGGAGGATCTAAGGGGTCACCTATCAGGTTTGTTCATTAATAGGCCATGTTGGTCAGGGTGAGCATGTGGGCCTTTTAGTTTGAAGGCAAGGCACAGTGATGCATATTCAAGTCTACCGGTGAATGAGGGCTATTTGAGGGAGTCAATGACTCTACAGTGGTGTGCCTTGAATGAGAAACCAACTGCAAAGCAAGCTTTTGTGTGATATAATCTTTTTAGCTTTTCCAGTTCAGAGCATCTAATTGAGAGAAGGACAGGAGAGCCATAGAGAAGGGTGGGTAAAAAGGGCTGAATTGGCTCTAAGTAAGCAGGTCTCTTTGGAGAGGTAGGGGCTTAGACGGTATAGTAGTCCAATTTTTTGGTGAAGAGTTTTCACAAGATGTTCAATATTGACTTTAAAGATGATGTCCTGATCAAGACAAATGCCCAGATACTAGATGGAGTCAACTGTCTTGATATTTTCCCTGTTCGAGAAGGTAGGGGTAAACAGGCTCCCCCTTTGGGGGCCTAAACTCTTTGGGGCAAAGAGGATAGACATAGTCTTTTTACAATTAAGAACCAACATGTTTGTTATGAGCCAGTCCTCTAGTAAATGTATATCAGAAGTAAGCAGTGTATTAATTTCAATGCTATTATTGCACACTTCAGTATTCATAATCATGCACCTTAATGAATATCAATTTGGGGTACAATATGGAAGGGAGATATAGACTCTATATTTATTGGGGTTGTCTTTCCCCTTAGGAGGAAGTACAAGTATATAATTTAAGTCCTTCATATTGTCATTTGAAATGCTTTTGGATAATGTAAGATGGAAGTGTATTTGATATGTACTGTACATTGTTATTATCTTTATTTTTATATGTGGAACTATTGTCTGTGTTTTATGGACCCCCTTGCAAATGAGTTTTACTCAATGGAGTTTGATCCTGTTCATATTAAATATGAATAAAAATGTTACTACTACATTATTAGAACTGCAGTATAGTACTGCATCATCAGCGTATTGTAATAGTTTTTACCCAGCAGAGTTTACTGACATTTCATTGATATAAAGTGAAAATAGGAGTGGACCTGATATTGACCCTTGAGGAACACAATTACAGATTGGGCGTCTATCAGACAAATCACCCTTCCAGTTTGCAAACAGAGATCTGTTTGCTAGGTAATCTGAGAACCAGCGTTGGGATGGGTTGTCTAGGACTAGGGAGTTATGCTTCGTTAGCAGTATCTGGTGATCCACAAGGTTGAAGGCCTTAGTTAAATCAATAAATAATATTCCTGTCATCAAGCCGTCATATATGACACCCAGAATATCTATGGTCAGTCGGACTAAGGCAGTGTCTGTTCCATGGTATTCACAAAAGTCATACTGGAATATGGTGAGTAAATTATGCTGTTCAACATGATCTGCCATTTGGTTACAGACTAACCATTCAAGTAATTTACTTAGGGTACAGTTGTAAGACTGGAGTACAGTCATACAATGATACTGCTCCTAATTTTATTTCTTATAAATATACAGTATGTTCATGTTTTGTTTGTTTCTGTTTTGTGGTTGTCACTGATTATTTATGTTGCAAGGGAGCGGAGCCTTGGAAGAGCATTGTTTTATAAATAAAAGTACCATGCCATACCATAAGCACACAACAAAACTTAAACATAAAAAGGATACAAGGTAACTTTAAAATTACAGTTTAATTTTGTTGGATCAGAACAAAAGATTATAATGTGCCCACCCCCATTCTTTATTTTTTATGGTTTGAGTAGTTATTTTATGCATCCCCCTCCCCCTCACTCGCCGTTGGCACCAGCTATAAGAAAATGCACAAAATGAGATTCCGTTGCTGTCTGACTACATCATCAAAACCAATAAGGGGCTCCTGATTAGGAATTTGTATCCATGATACAAAGCCGAAGGCTTTAGAATACTGCATGAGCACCCTACCTGTCTTCGCCCTGACAATGAAATCATGGTTCTGGGCGATTTTAACATAAATTGGTTATCTCAAGACATTGCTGCCTTCAAGGATGCAGTCTCTGCAATCAACTTCTGACAGCTAGTGGACCAGTCCACCCGGATAAATTATAGAACGGGAACCAGTACTCTTCTAGACTGGGTATTAACAAGCCACCCTGAGGGGGTCCCCAGTCTAAAAGTGCTCCCGGACTCCCTAAGTGATCACTCGCCACTCATTTTCTACAGGTTGAATAAGGCTCCTAAACCCCCAGCAAAGGTCACAATATCCCGCATACTAAAAAAGGGCAAGCTTTGGCACTTTAAGCAGCACCTGAAATAACAGTGCTGGGCCCCAGTCCTAACAGCGGACGATGTCAATAAAGCATTAGCCAAATTCATAGAAATTTTCAACACGGTCTGGGACACCTATGCCCCTCATAGCCAAAAGAAAAGTTAGGGGCACCCACAAAACCTGGATCACCACCCCCATCTACTCACCCTGATGAGCTCCAGGGATGTCCTCTGGCAGAAATACAGAAGCACCCTTGCAGACTGTGATAAACAAAACTACAAGGTCGCACAGAATAAATGCACCCTGGCCATATGCCAGGCCAAAGCCAATCACTGCAGAACTGAGCTCAATTCCTCCTGGAATGACGGTCGTAGATTCTGGGAGAACATCAATGCAGTCATCGGAAAGCAGGATACCTCTACACCCGCCCTTCTGTGCCATGAAGGATTCACTATACAAGACCCAAAAACTATCGCAAGCATCTTCAATAAAGCCTTTACCGAACTCAGTACTGTACTTCCCATTAACATTCAGAGCTCTGCAGGCAACAATCCAGTAAACCCTCAAAGTACACTACCAGTAAACCATGCCCCCCCCCCATTCTACCTTAAGGTAATTTCCAAGGCTGAAGTGAAAAAATGCCTTTCCAAGGTCCTAGGTAAATCTAGGCACAGTGCTGAGGGACTAGATCTAACGCTGATCTCCCTAGCACTTGAAAAACTGCCAACCCCCCCTAACTAGAATCATTAACCTGTCCCTCACAACTGGGACAGTCCCAAAACTCTGGAAAGCCACAATTGTAACCCCTGTCCACAAAGCTGGTACTATGACTGACCACGCCAACTACTGTCCAATATCAATACTCCCTCCTCTGTTTAAAGCTCTTGAGCATGTAATCTACTACCAACTGGTCGACCACCTTAAAAAATATCAGTTCCAATGTCAACAGCAGCATGGCTTCCGAAAACTCCATAGCACTACTACAGCCCTGTTAGAGTTCACAGGATTCATTCACAATACCTTTGATCAAGGGCACTTGGTGGGTGCAACCTTCATTGACCTCACCAAGGCCTTTGATACAGTCAACCATGACCTCCTCCTAGTCCAACTGAATGCAACAGGGCTATCGGCCCATTCCCTGGGGTGGTTCCGGAGCTACCTCACTGGCCGGGAACAAAGGGTGAAAATAAGTAACACGCTGTCTGATCCACTGCTAGTTTCCTCCTTGGCCCCCCAGTGCTCCATCTTGGGCCCCCTCCTATTTGGCCTTTTTTTAAACAACCTTCCACAAGCAAGTCAACATAAAATACTCCTCTACACAGATGATGCGGTTATCTACTCCAGCCACACAGACCCAACCACCCTAGAACAACGTTTGCAGCAGGACTTTAGCAAAGTGGAGGACTGGTTTACTGAAGCCAAACTACTAGTTAACCACAAAAAAAACAAGTCCATGCTCTTTGCCCAGCCCATAGCCACCACAAGTCGTCCACAATAAATATCCGTACTAAACAAAATGCAGCCATTAAAATGGTCCCTAGCTTCAAGTACCTAGGGCTTACATTAGTCAGCTCTCTCTCCTTCTCCTCTCATGTTGACCACATCACCACATCAGCTAACAGAAAGATAGAGCTACTGTACAAATACCACAACTGCCTCACCAATCAGGCCCTTAGGCTCACCATCACCAGCTCAGCCTTTTCAACTATCGACTGTGGGCTCTCCGTCTATAGCATCGCTCCAGACAACTCCCTCAAGCAGCTTGCCACCTTGCTTAATAAAGCCTGCAGACTAGCCCTTGGAGTTCCAAGTCTCACCCATACCTGCAATCTCTATTCATAGGTTGGCTAAGACTAAGTGACAGGACCCACTACCAAGTCTGCCTTCTTGCCAAAAAAGCGGTCCTGGGACTGCTGCCCCCTGCCACCAGTTTCATCCTACAACAGGTCAAACCTACCGGGACTACAAGGGCATCTAACAAACCCTCTGTCAAAGTCCCCTTCCGTTGCACCTCACAAGGGCAGCTTTCCTCTGAGTACCGAGCTCCACTCTGGCTTAACTCTCTCCCACCTGAGATAGCTTCCATCAGCAAAATAGGCCCTTTCAAATTGGTGCTAAAAACTCACCTGTCCAGCCAAATACAATGCTCCTGCCACCACTGACCACTGCATCCTGAAGCACATCCTGAGTGTTCCAACTATGCTCTTCTTTATGACCCAACAAGATACTTCTACCCTTTCATTCTCCCCCACCACCCCTTTCCTCCCCCTCAGCACTATCTAGACGCTCTTTCCTCCTCTTCCCCATTGCCATAGCCCTAGAAAGGTTTCTCGAGCTCAAAGAACAGCTACCTCTCTCCTATACTCTCTCCTGCTGACCACTTATCCTGGTCTACTCACCACCAACCTCTCCTGCTACTCCTCTACACCAGCTCTACTTAGTAGCTACTAACCTAACAATCCTTTGTCACCCCAACTGCAACTGCTATCTAGAATCTGTTATGTCAGTGGCTACTAGCACCTGTATGTGCCTGTGATTCTTTTGTAACTTCAGATTCCTTGTTTCTGTGTCATGACGTGGAACCTTTGTAAATGAGCTGGTAGCTCAAAGGTTGTAATCCAGGAACTTAATAAAACAATATAACTATAACATCCATATCTATCTGACTGCCCGTCCATCTCAGATTACACATGTTCTGCTACTGGACAAAGGAGGAATTAGCCCCCATAGTAAACCCTAGTCCACAGTGTCCTATCTGTCTTCACCTATTAAATTCATGGCATAACATAACAATGCATTCATCCTCAAAGAACAATGACAAATATAATAAAATAAAATAAAACCTCTCTTCCACAGCTCCTGTGAATGAAGTATAATAAAAATTTGCTTAATTAAAAAGAACTCCTATGTCTACTGCATTTTGTTGTTTAAACTGTACATTTTATCTCTGTGTCGCTAACAGCAGTTCAGAGATTTTTTTTACCATGGCAGCTGTTTGGAATAGCTCATGACATCAATGAAGGACTGACGTCAAACTTGTAAACTCAAGACCGCCTCGAATGCTGCATGCTCTGTGCTTTACTATTGTGCGACTGTACTTCTGTAATCACAGACTTCTCAATTAACTTGAGCCAATCAGGAATTTCAAGAGTTATCACTTCTTTCATTCAAAAAACAGTCTGCGGTCTTGCTGGCAAGTACTGTTTTTTTCTTTTGGATCAAGGCAGGTACCAACAGCTATTTGCACTACATAATCTAAACTGATCTGCCTTTTTATAAGTAATAGTTTCTTTTTTACTCACAATTCACAGACTGCAAATTCAGGTTTTCTATAACTTCATTGAGACAGTCTCACAGCTGATTACCTGCTAAGATAAACTTTTTTGTTCTTCAGAGGCGTTTCCCTGATCGTTGGTAATTACATATTTTGACCGGATCTCAGTATTGTCTGTGCCTATTTATAATGACTGTGGCACTGTTGCTGTGGGTGTTTTTGGTAAAGGGTGTTGGGTTGGGGATGTGTAGGAATAAATCACACTGTCATTTGCAGAAACAGATCTGCTTACATACAGGACGAAATGCGTTTTGAAAGTTACTTTGTTGCATCTTGCAGGTGACACAAATATCTGTAACAGTGTATATACCCAGGTGAGGGCAGTGATCCAGTGATCGTATAGCTTTACCACCTGTTTCTGCAAATGACAGTGTGATTTATTTCTATACAACCCCCAACCCAACACCCTTTAACAAAAACACCCACAGAAACAGTGCAAATTCATTATCAAATAGAAACAGACAATACTGAGATCCGTTCAAACTACGTAATTACCAACGATTAGGGAAAGTGAGTTATATAAAACCTGAATATGCATTCACTGAATTGTGAGCAAAGAATCTATAACTAAAAAAAAGAAATGAAAATGGTAAATCAATTCAAATTATACAAGTAAAAAAATATCCAGTACTAGACAGAGTGACTGCATACTTTTTTTAAAAATAACAAGCGTGCTGCCACCACATTTCTGTGATTTTTATCTCTCCCATTACAATCTCCTTTTGTTCTTCATCCCTGTCATATCAAAACAACAACTAAATAAATAAATAAATAAAATAAATATGTTCAATTGTTTTCCCTTTTTTAAGACTTTTCAACTCAGCTTGGTAGTGGTAATGGACATTGAAGAAAACAAGTATGTTAACATCAGGTGCATACCCAACCAGCAGTTACTCAGCTAATTGCCCCCCCCCCCTTTCCTTACCTCTTAACTTTTCAGGCAGGCAGCGGGTAGGGTACAGTTAGCAGGCAACCAATGATAGTCAGCAGTCGGATGGTCCAGGGCAGGCTGGTGGTAAGGTGGTGGACCTCACTGTGAATAACTAGCTGCCAAATGCAAAAGCAAAGCAACCGTGACTGTTTGTCCTACAAGGAGATGGGGAGCTGCTCTTGAAGTGCATGTTAAGCAGCAGATAGACACAGAGAGATGAGAGAGAGGGCAAGAGAGAGAGAGAGAGGGAGAGAGAGAGAGAGAGAGAGAGAGACTCTTCCAAATCTGAACTGACTTGACTTCTGTTTTGCAGCAGGAAGGTCACAGTGGGTCATCACTGGTAACGGCACGCACAAGGCCATATTATAGCTCATCACTGCTCTTTTGTTTTAACATATAACACAAGAGAAGTGAATGAGATATTTGAACTGGGGGATGCCAGGGCAGAGTTCAAAGCATCCTGCTAAATAACTGGTCTGGGAAGGTGTGAAGTGCCCTAAGAGGGACCAAAGGAGGAGGGCAGAGGACTGTCTTTTGGTGCCTGGGAGATACACTGAAGGGAGTAATTATGCTGGAGAGTTCGATCACCAGTAATTTCTATTGTGCACAGATGGTCCGAGTGTCTGGAGCATAATTACTCATGTCAGTCTGTGAATATGTCCGCAACTGAGGGTCACCTTCTTCAGGGTGAAAACAAACAGCGTACAGAAAAATGGAGCACAAGCAAAACACTGAGACCAAGATGTGCTATAGGGAATTGAGTCATGCCCCCTCCTAGAGCACATTCTGCATGTTGCAATGAAACCCTCCCAGTGTCTCCGTCATTTCCCATGGAGGGCTCTGCCCCCGCACCCCCCATCAAGATGGGCTCCCTCCCCTGCACCCCTCCCCAAATGTATATCATCACCCTTCACCCGGCACAAATTGATGGGAAGAACAGGAGCACAGCTCTGGCCCAATACCCCCCACGCTCAGTGTAGGTGATGGCCAGAAATCCCGATTGCCCACATCACTTTCACCCTAATCCCGACACCCACATTCCATAGCCCTCTTCACTGCACCATATTAATGGCATACCAGCAACTGAGCAGCAGCTTTAAAGGACCCTCCCCTCCCTACCCCCACCGTGCAGGTGACCAACACTGATAGGAAGGCACACAACTATAAAACAAAAAAAATGGGTGAGGGGGGAAAAACAGTAACTCTTGTGGCCCCCTCAAACTCTGGGCCCTGGGCAACTGCCCAGTCTGCCCTATTGTTAATCCAGCTCTGTTTACTACTGTTTCTTTGAAGAAGTACTTCATCACATCTCTCCTGAATCTACCCCCTCCAGCTTCATAGCATCTCTCCTTGTTCTTGAGCACCTTTTTTCTGAACAATACTTCCTGCCTGTACTTCATTTACCCCCATGAGGTATTTAAAGATCTTTATCATATCCCCCCCTTCCAGGGTGTACATATTAAGCTCCATTAGTCATTCCTTGTAGGCTTTTGATGTAGACCCTGCACCATTTCAGTTGCCGTCCTCTGGACTGCCTTCACTCTGTCTATGTCCTTCCAGAGATGTGGTCTTCAGAACTGGACACAGTACTTTAGGTTGGGTCTTACCAGCAATTTATACAGAGGCAACACCACCTCCATCTTTCTTCTGGTGATACCCCTCCCAATGCACCCCAGCATCCCACTACACCTTCTGAGTGCCTTGTCTCACTGCCTGGCCACCTTGAGGTTTATCAGATATGATTACCTTCAGGTATCTTTCTTGCTTGGAAGCCACATCAAAGCTCACACAGGGCTTGGTGGTGCTTGGGGACCAAGCAGCAACAGTGGATCAGGAGGAACAGAAATGCATTAGGCAGGCGAGTAAGTGACTCAGTGGTTGATTGTCAATGAAACGACAGCTTAGCTCTTTATACAAAAAGATTTTGGAGCTTAACATCCGTTTCTTAATGTAGTGGTGTGTGCTGGACATGTGTTCACTTTTTCTTGGTTGGTAGTCGTCAATACCACTCCATCCATTTTGTACTCTGCCCCTAGGTTTCTGTGCCAAAACACATTATTTTGCACTTTTTTGCATGGAAACCCAGCTGCCATACCCTTTACCTCTCCTCTATAGTTTTCTCACGTTTCTGCTCACACTTTCCACCCCCCACCCCTTGGAGTGTCCACCCCATTCCAGATTTTGGTATCATCCACAAAGAGGCAGACCTTCCCTTCCTGCTCTTTATTTGTTTAGTAATTCATAAACAAGCTTTGAGCAGGAGCTCTTTTACAAAGATTCCATGTCATGAACACAAAACCAGTAATACATACAAGAAACAACAGTTCCAGTAAAAAAATGCCTACAATGAAATTACACAAGAAAATAATTAGAAAAAGCTACATAGGACTGCTTAATATGACAGGCAGCAATAAAGGATAATAGAAGCTAGGTATCTGTAAGCAGGACTGATTAGGGACAAACCAGTAGGAAGCGGGGAGCAGCCTCACTAACTGGACGGCCTCGACAAGACAAGAAGGAAGGTGGGGGGTGGAAGGCATGGGAAAAGGGGGATGAGGAAGGCAGGGAGTCCAGAAAAGAGGGCAAAGGACTGAGGAAATCGACTACCAAGAAATAGGGTGCAGGTCTGGGTGAGGAGAGAACTGGGCGAGGGGGCAAGGGGGCAATGGAAATAGTATGAAACCTTTGGATAAGGGAAAGATAGAACATCCAAGCAGGAAGTCATTGGTGAAGTAGTGAGGTCAAAGGTACAGGGAGGAATGCAGGTGAGGAAACAAAGTAGATTAGAATGCAAGGGAGGGTCACGGAGTAGGAGAGGGAGGGACTGGGGAGTGATTAGGATCTAGGTGGTCAGGGGTGGGGGGAGCGAGTAAAGGAGCAATTCAGGTTCACTCAGTGGGGATATGATAAGCGGTAGTTTGAGGCATTAGGTGCCCAACAGACAAGCACACACACTCCTGTTGGCAAGGTATCGTTTCAGGTCAGACTTAAAGGCCCCAAGAGTTCCTGAATTGAGTGACGCCGCTGAAACCTCATTGAGCCAAAGGGAGGACCTATAGTCCAAGTGCTGTTCTATGAAAAGGAGCTAAGAATGGGCTCTGTGCTCTTCCTCTGGTGTCATAATTACTACTGGCAGCTGAGAAGATACTTGTAATGCAGCAAGGAGTTTTGCCAAGAAGGGCTTTCTTGGCAAGGATGCAGGTTTGGAACTTAATTCTGTTCCCTAAAGATAGCCAGTTTGTGCATTCATAAAGCGTGCAGATGTGTGCGTAACAGTCAGCTGCAAGGGCAAGCCTACAAGCCTTGCTTACGGCAATGGCCACCCGTTTAAGCACTGTGTCTGTAGCTGCACCATAAACCACCAGTCCGTATTCAGTAGTGGATAATACAGAACTGGCGACGGGGAGATGGAGAGCAGACAGTGTGAAGTTTTTCCTGTGCCAGTAGAGAACTCCAAGTTTGGCATTTCTGCAATGTCACTTATAAAGGCATTGAAGAGGCAGATGTCTGAGGCACCCCCACCGGTCACCTCCCTTCCTCAGAGTGAACTCTGTTTACCACCATCCTCTTTCACCTATCTCTTGACCAATCTAGTGTACCACCTTTGGACCCACTCCTAAGTTACCCAGCTTGTTTACTAGTCTCCTGTGTGGAACTGTGTCTAACGCCTTACTAAAATCTAGGTAGGCCACGTCCACTGCTGTATCCTGATCTAATTCCTTGTTACCCAGTTAAAGAAATCTATCAGATTCATTTGACATGACCTCCCTGCTGTATACCCATGCTGCCTTAGGTATTGTAACCCATTGGATTCAAGATATTCCACAATCCTTTCCTTCAGCAGTGATTCCATTAACTTTCCTACCACCAATGTCAGGCTGACTAGCTTATAATTCAATTGTGCTTACACAGGTGGATGAGATGATGCTTGTGTGACTTGACTTGTGTTGTGGATTTGATTTATGTTGTGGCTTTCCGCCTCTCTATCCATGGGATATACTACCCTATTAGGGTTACAGCACAAGGAACCCTAGAGGAGGGCCCCCCATAGGTGCCGCTGGAATTGTTCCGTCGGGCTAAAGGTAGTTTAGGGAAGAAGCCCGCAGGTAAGAGAGATGTGCAGCTGGAGGAGGAGGAGGGGTGGATAATGGGGCAAAAAGAAACTAATCCTGGGAAGGCCCAGGGTGAGCTACTTTATAAAGCCTGATGAGGGAGTGACGTAGTTGCTCCACCCAATCAAACCTTGGGCTTACAGCCTTCCCACTCAATTGTGCTTATGCAACTGGATGAGCTGATGCTTGTGTGACTTCACTTGCATCGTGGATTTGATTTACGTTATGGCTTTCCGCCTCTCTATCTGTGGGATATACCACCCTATTAGGGTTACGACACAAGGAACCCTAGATGAGGGCCCCCCCCATAGGTGCCGTGGGAATTATTCTGTCAACTAAAGGTAGCTGAGGAAGAAGCCCAAAAAGAATACCCAGTTGAGTGTCAAGCATCGAAGAGGCAAGGATGATGAATGAATGAATTCTGAGTAGATGATTAAGGTGGACTTCCTAAGGAGAGAGGAGAAAGCTGGGGCCACCATCCGCCTCCATCCAACAGCAGAACCTAACTAATTAACCTAAGACAGCACATTAATCTAAGGAAGCACTAACTCTAACTAATATTATCACCATTGGCACAGTGGAGGGGTAAAAACCCCTTTAAGGAGGAAACCTCTGGGAAGCCAAGGCCTAGGTTGCCTTCCCTCCAGGCTGACAACGTTTGATTTAAGGATTTATGTCATTAAAGAGGAGGATATGAGTAGGAAAGATAATGACCGGATAGGAAAACCCCCCAAAAAGAAGCACAGATTGAAGAAGGAACATGAGGCAGCAGGGATCCAAGAAGGGGACACCAAGGAGTGGATGGGAAGGACTAGATCCATGTAGAAGTCAGAAGAGCAAAGGGTATCCAGATGCACTCATGAGAAGACTGAGGATGAAGAAGACTGATGATGATCACCGCAGGAGTACAGCAGTCCAGCTGGAGAAGACTGAGGATGAGGAAGACAGACGATGATGGGCGCTGCAGGGGCGCAGCAGATCGATGAGTGAGCATAAGACCCCATGAGGGGTATGTTCGATTAAGCATTGTAAGAATGAGGAAGAAGAGATAGGAAATGAACTGGAAAAGGAACTTTGGATGATGGTGGAGAGCAGCCAGCAAGCCCTTATCGAAGGACGATGGAGAGGAAGGCATGGCCTTGAGTGGAGATAGAATCGAGTAGAGGTAGCAGGGAAGCAATGGATGATGGACAAAGAGGAGAGACGCCATGAGGAGACTGAATCCTGATGGCTGGTATGAGAAAAGGTAGCTGGCATGAGATAAGGAGTCAGGAACCTCAGACATGTGGCAGGAGGGCCATGGGTTGCTAAGCAAACGGATGATGATGATGAGTGATGCCACGAGTGAATTGAATCCAGATGGCCTAGCAGGGACAGTATGGATTAGGGAATACTGAACGATGTCATGAACCTGAATACACGCGGCAGGAGGTCCGCGGTTTGATGAGGTGGCATAGGAGCCATGATAGGCACACCCAAAAGAAATACTGAATGCAGGCCGTGCTTGGAGGGAATCCTTGATGGCCTGTATGGGATGAGAGCAGGAAGGAGAGTCCGAGGAACGCCAAAATGAATGAAAGCATGCCTTGAGTGGAATGAATTCAAGATGGCCAGCACGGGAGGAGAACTGCAGGATGTTGAGGCGGATGAGGAGGCACATGAGTTAGGATAGGAAGGATGGAAGAGGACAAAGACTGAGGATGAGCATGCCAGGCATGAATTCTCCCAGAGCTGATCAGATGCGGCTGATGGTGCCACCACCTGGACAGGAGGAGAACATTCCCAAGAGAGAGTAGAAAGCCTCCATAGCAAAGACGGATTGAAGCGTACACATCTGATAGAGAGATGAGCCAGGTAGGGCTGTGCAAGTAGACAGAGAAAGTAAGCCCAGTAGATTATGGAATCCTCACAGAGTACAATCCATAAGGTGCATACATCATGAACAGAGCTGACACCAAGGCAAACCACTGCAATATGGCCCTCACCCAAACAATACAACTGAAGTGAGATGGTACGAGATGAAGGGGGAAAGGTACGGCCAAGACGCTAGGTGTCGAAATGCCAGGAATGCAGGGAGACAGCAGAACAACTTGCCCGAGAATGGAAAGTGTAAACGAGACCTGCTGCCAGAGCTCCTGATTCACCTACAAAGCTGGTGCTGCAGGCAGCTCCCTGCAACATGGTGAAGCCCCGACTTGGCCCACGAGTGACGGGAAAGGTACACAGCAGCGCTACGCGAGGCAGGCAGACCTGGAAGTGTAGGTGCGATGGAGTGGCGGCACTAAGAGGAGGAAGGAGGAGAAGGAAACACCCGTTGTGGGTGGCCAGGATGCGGGCATGCAACCGGGGCGGGGGGGTATTTTATTTATTTAGTTGTTTAACCAGGAATAGCACACTAAGCTGAAAGCTTTTTTACAGGAGCAACCTGGGAGCACAAGGAGGTTAAGTGACTTGCTCAGGGTCACACAGTATGCAAGTGGAAGCTGTGGGATTCAAACCCAGGTCTGGTCTGCTGGATGTCACCAAATTTGCATCTCAGAGCCTTAGACCACTGCGCTATACTGCCTGCCTAGGGGGTAGGAGGAAGCATCGACCAGAGAGGAACTGGGGAGTCTGCAGGCATTGGTGGCAAGTGCTGTCGGAGGCACGGTGGTGTGTGAGTGAGCAGAGGGAGAAGAGCGTTCAAAAGTGCCGACTCAGAAGGGACAAACAGGATGAAGCAGCATGAGCTGCGGGAAGAGAGAGAGACAAAGGGCAGGGGAAATGAGCCAAAGAAGTTGAGGAGGAATGAATGGGCAGCCGGAGGCAGCTGCAGAGACAAGGGGATACCCAGCTGAAATCCAGAAAGGTGTACGAGAGCAGCGCCTCTGTCTGCAAAAAGAAACTAATCCTGGTAAGGCCCAGGGTGAACTACTTTATAAAGCCTGATGGGGGAGTGACATAGTTGCTCCACCCAATCGAACCTCAGGCTTACAGCCTTCCCATTGCCAGCCTCCTCCCTGCTACTGCTTTTGTGTAGTGGGACTACATCTGCCCGCCTCCAGTCCTCTGGAACCACTCCTCTTTCCAGTGAGCTGTTAATTAGGACTGTCAGAGGTGCAGCTAGTACCTCCCTGAGCTGCCTCAACACCCTTAGATACACCCTGTTAGAAACATAGAAACATAGAATTTGATGGCAGATAAGGACCGCTTGACCCACCTAGTCTGCCCATTTCCCTACCTATTGGATAAGCAGCAGATTCTAGTTACCCAACAGCCTACTTCCTCCTACCACTCACTATAATTGACTTATGTCTGTCCCATGCATTCTTGAATTCCCCCACTGTTTTTGACCCCACGACCTCCTCAGGAGGGTAGTTCCATGCATCCATCACCCTCTCCATGAAAAAATACTTCCTCACGTTGCCCCTGAACCATACCCCCTCTATCTTCAAATTGTGCCCCTTGTTCTTGTACATCTTAAAGATGCTCCCATCTTGGACTTTGTTGATTCCCTTGAGGTACTTGAAAGTTTCTATTATGTCCCCCCTCTCCCTCCTTTTTTGACAGGTATACATATTAAGCACTTTTAGTATCACTTCGTATGGCTTCTGTTGCAGAACCTGCACCATTTTAGTTGCCCTTCTCTGGACTGCTTCCATCCTGCCTATGTCCCTGCGGAGATGGGGTCTCCAGAACTGTACGAAGTACTCCAGATAACGTCTCACCAACTGTCTGAACAGAAGGATAACAGCTTCCTGTTTTCTACTGGTGATGCCTCTCCCTATGCATCCTAGTATCCCCCCAGCCCTCCTTACTGCCTTCTCACATTGCTTACCTATCTTAAGGTCATCTGATATGACTACCCCGGGTCCCTTTCCATTTGTGTTGTTGTTAATAGCTTCCCCCCCATTGTGTAATCTTCCCCTGGGTTTTTGTTTCCCAGGTGCATTACTTTGCACTTTTTTGCACTGAATCTAAGCTGCCATATTTTTGACCATTCCTCTAATCTTGCCAAGTCTGTTCTCATCCTTTGCACCTCTTCTTATGTATCAACTCTGTTGCAGATCTTTGTGTCATCTGCAAAGAGGCATACTTTGCCTTCCAGCCCCTCTGCAATGTCACTTATAAAGACATTAAAGAGGACCATTCTCAATACTGAACCCTGTGGTACCCCACTAACAACTCCCCTTTCTTCAGAATGTACTCCGTTTACTATTACCCCCTGAGTCCTGTTGTCCAGCCAGCTTGTTACCCAGGCTACCACCCTGGGACCCACTCCCAGACTGGCTAACTTGTTTATTAATCTTTCATGTGGGACTGTTTCAAATGCCTTGCTAAAGTCTAGGTAGGCTATATTCACAGCCACTCCCTGGTCTATTACTTTGGTTACCCAGTCAAAGAAATTGGATTCGTCTGACATGACCTTCCTGCTGTGAATCCATGCTGCCTTGGGTCCTGTGCCTCGCTGGCCTCTAGAGACTCAACAATTCTTTCTTTCAGAAGTGATTCCATCAATTTCCCTACCACTGAGATCAAACTAACAGGTCTGCAGTTCCCTGCCTCTGCCTTGTTCCCACATTTGTGAAGAGGAATCGCATCCGCACTCCCCCAGTCCTCTGGTACCACACCATCCTCCCATGATTTGTTGAAAAGGGTAGTCAGTGGTGTCACTCATTCTCCCTTAGTTCCTTTAGAATTCTGGGGTGAATCCCATCAAGCCCCATTGCTTTGTCCACTTTGAGGTTTAGAAGTTCATTCATGACCCTTTCTTCTGTGAATGGACTGGTATCGACCCCCTGTCCAGAGTGCTTTTATTGTCTGGTTTAGGTACCTCCCCCTTTTCTTCTTTTGTGAATACTGAGCAAAAATATTTGTTCAGTATATCTGACTTTTCACAGTCACCCTCTGCCCACCCACTCTCCCCTTTTTTAAGCCTCACTATCCCTCCCTTGGTCTTCCTTCACTCCCTGATGTACCTATAAAAGGTTTTATCTTCCTTCTTAACTGAGTTGGCTATCTTTTCTTCGGTTTGGGCCTTCACTATTCTGACTACCTTCCCTGCTTCCTTCTGCTTTAACTGATACAGTTCTCTGTCCTGCTCCTTCTGTGATTCCTTGTACTTCCTGAATGCTATATTTCTCTCCCTAACCTTCCCTGCCACTTCCTTTGAGAACCATTGTGCCTTTTTACTTAGTTTTGTTTTGTTTATTTGCTTCACACAAAGACTTGTTGCCTCTGTGATGGCAGTTTTGATTATTCTCCATTGTTCTTCCACCCCTCCTTCCTGCCCATTTGCTAGTGCATTCCTTAGGCACGCACCCATTTTGGCAAAGTCAGACCTCCTAAAGTCCAGGACTTTTGCCTTTGTACAACTTGACTCTCCTGCTGTGTTTATCGTGAACCATACTGTTCGGTGGTCGCTAGTTCCCAGATGACTACCCACTTTTAAATCTGTGATCCTCTCTCTGTCTCCATTTGAGAGTACCAGGTCTAAGATCATTCCCTCCCGAGTGGGTTCCAATACTAGCTGTCTAAGGCATGCCCCCTGCAGGGCATCAAGAATTACCCCACTCTTGGATGTGGCTGCAGCAAATGCGCTCCAGTTAACATCTGGCATATTCAGGTCCCCCATCAACAATATCTCCCTTTTTTCTGCCATTCTAAGGATACCTTCTATCATTTCCTTGTTCATTTCCTCCCCCTGAGATGGGAGTCTGTATACAACCCCCATGCAGATTGTGGAGCCATTGCCTGTCTCCAAATTGACCCACAGTGCCTCCTCTCCCCCCTGTTTACCTTTTTGTTCTGTTCTTTGATACCTTCCCTTATGTGGAGAGCTACTCTTCCTCCTCCTCTTTTGCCCTCACTGTCCCTCCTGTACATAATGTACCCTAGTATGTTTACATCCCAGTCATGGTTCTGTGTGTACCATGTTTCTGTGACTACCATGATATCCAGATGTTCCTCTTCCATTAAGACCACTAGTTCAAGAAGCTTGTTACCCAGACTATGGGCATTGGTACTCACTACTCTCCATTTTTTGATGTCTTTATCTCTTGTAGCCCCATCCCTGCCCTTAATAACTTTCCCTTCTCTATTTATCCCTGTCCTGCTCCCTACTGACCTTTCTACCTTGGTGTTTACCTCGCTAACTACCCTGTTTTGTGGGGGGAGGCTGGGAATTCCCTTCTTCTTATCAGTTCCTCAAGCATTTAAACTGATCAACCAGAAGACTGGTTCACTTCCTAGACAGATACAGACCATCATGCCAGTATAGGCTGGTATCCCTCCAGGTGGAACCCCAGCCCTGATGAAGCCAAAGCCCTGTGCTCCACACCAGTTTTTCAACTATTCATTGAATCACATGGTGTGGAATACCCTCGCCTCACCCATGCCATAGACAGGCAGCACCTCTGAGAAAGATACTGTGTGAGATATTTATCCACGACCCCTCCCAACTCCACAAACTCCTCTTCACTGCTCTAATCCCATGCCCAGCCAAGTCGTTTGTCCCTAGGTGGACAATGATGTCCAGCTCTGTCTCATGTGCAGCTGCTCTTGTGATCCTGAGAGTTATCTTCCTGTCCCTCCAAGCCATGGCACTAGGCAGGCACCTTACTTCACTTCCCCTCCCCCCCAAGTTCTATCCCCCTAATAAATGAGTCCCCACCAGGAGCTTCTTCCTTTCCCCGTGGTGTCCTGTGCCACCTTCCTGTGGGCCTCTCTTGTGATGGTTGCCAGCAATCTCCACAGTCTCCACTGCGGGTGCCTTCAAAGGGGAAATATGCTCCACCAGAATGGTGTATAGATTGTGGAGCAGAACGGCTGAAGGTATGTGCCTCTGTTCCACCACCCTCACCCTCCCTGAGCCCACTGTGGTCCAACCGCTGCTCTTTCTTGGAAATTTCCAAGGCAGAGGTGGTGGCCCTGGTGTTCCCAGGGTGGGGGAAGTTCCCCTACTCCTGTCCTGTTGGCCTGGAGATGGGCAACCTCTTCTTTGAGTAGACACTTGCCCGCAAATAGGGCAGCATCTCAGCCTCCAGGAAGTCTCCTGGAAGACTGCTGGCCCACAGCCAGGGCATTGCACTACTCCCCACATGTCTGTCTTCTTTCCTGTTTATCCTGTGTAAGATTTTTTTTTATATATATAGTTAGTGTGTGCGCTTTTACCATCAGTGCAGTGTGCTGTGCTGGTAAGGATGTGACAGTTGTATGCCCCTTACCATCTTGAGAAATGGTGTCAGAACACCTGGTATAATGGAACTGACACCTGGGGGATTGGGCCTAATCCGTGCCCTCTGGAAACAATCAGCTACAAGCTCTGACCCAACACAATGATGAGTGTTGACCTTTCTTTCAGCAAGACAACCTGCACAACAGTTGTAACAGAGAAAATACCCAGCAAAACAAACAATCAGAGAAAAAATCAAGCAGGTCAGCCCAACACAGGTAAGCCTCCCCTGACCCAATACAACCTGGTGTTGTGTGCTCTGAAAGCAATCGGGAACACAGCTTCCCCCACCTTAGGCTCTGTCTGAGTTCAAATACACAAACTGCAGGCTTTGTTGTGACAACTTCTCAGCCACCAGTAAATTATTTAAAAATAGTTTGATGCAGACTGTCACAAAATACTAGTAGACAATCTGGCTACCCACAAGGGAAAACCAAATATGCAGTATTTCAATCCTTCTGAAGTTACTCACAAGATAAGCAGTTTTGCAAACCCCCCTTCTTGATTAAAAGCTAAATAAATAATTAAACACTAAGCAATACGAAGTGTAAGAATTAAAGTAAGGTACACCTCCCTCAGATCTGAGCAAGAGTGAGATATGTTGCAGATTTCTAGTCCAATATAGTGTCTCCCACACAGCTCTCAGTTGTTTCAAAGCAGCAACTTGCTCCAACTGCAAGAAGATGGCTTAGTCCCCCCTTCCCTTTTTAACCTTACAGTCCCACCCCGATCTTCTTCGTTTCACTTACATACCTAAAAAATATCTTGTCCCCTTTCATTACCTCCTGGGCTAGTCCCTCTTCAGTCTGTGCCTTTGCACTCCTTACTGCTTTCCCTAATTCCCTCTGTTTCCCCTGATACACCTCCCTAGCCTCCTCCCTCTGTATCTCTTTATGCCTTCTGAATGCTACCCTTCTAGCCTTTACCTTTTCAGGCACCTCTTTCAAGAACCACAGCGATCTCTTTTTCCTCTTGCTTTTGCTCATTTGTTTGATGCAGTGGTTTGTTGTCTATACTATGCTCCCTTTTACCTTCGCCCACTTTTCCTCCACCCCACCCTGGCCATCCCCCTGCAAGGTCATCCCTGAGGCATTCACCCATCTTTATAAAATCTGCCCTCCTGAAATCCAGGCCAGGACCTTCACCCTTGTGTAATTCGATTCGGCAACCATCCTTATATTGAACCACACCGTATGGTGATCACTGATCCCCAGGTAACCTCCCACCTTGACGTCTGCAACACTGTTCCTGTTAGTGAGTTCCAGATCCAGTATTACTCCAGCACAAGTGGGTTCACTGAATAGTTGCCTGAGGAACGTCCTCTGCAGAGAGTCCAGGATGTCCCTGCTTCTAGCTAAAGCTGCTGCTGGGAGACTCCACTCTACATCTGGCAGGTTGAAGTCCCCACCAGCAGCATCTCCCCCTTTTCTGCCTTCATGCCAATGGCTTCCACCAGTACCTTATCAAATTCCTTCCTCCAAGCTGGAGATCTGTAGATCATTCCAGTGCAAACAGTGACTTCATTCCCTGTCTCCAGGGTGACCCACATTAACTCTGCCTCCCACTGTAGTCCTTGTATATCTGTCGCTTTTTTGCTTTCCTCTCACATTAATCACCAAACACCCTTCTTTCCATTCCACCTGATCCTTCCTGAACAGTGTATAGCCTCATATGACAATGTCTCAATGATGAGTTTCAGTGCACCATGACGTGGTAATGGCCACAATATTGAGCCAAGGGTGGTACCAGTTTCCATTCTCAACCCCCACCCATAGACCAAACCAACCAAAAGAAACTCCCAGATGACCACTCACTCGGTCAGCCTTTGCTGTACTCCTCCTTGTCTCCTCCACCCTAAATCATCTACAGTCTACCCCCCATGGTGTTGCCCCCCCATATAACATTGAAAGAGATCTTTTCTCCTAGGACTTTATGGGCTTCTGTTTCTTGTTTACACATGAAAAAGCTGTAAACATTGTAACGTTTGACCAGTTTTTGTGATGGTTGGGAATACTAAGGGGCTGGTAGACATCCACTAAAAATGCTAACTATCTGTGTCAAGTCTGGCCTTGTGCTGAAAATGTTTCCCACACCAGTCATACTGTGGTACTTCGGGGTACAAAATGTCACTAGCTGACAGGTGTAATGTTGCCGCAATCTGCAGCTATGGAAGGGCGCCATGTGGTGCTGTTGAATATTTGGCCCAGAATCCTCTGCTTCTGACACTGCAAACCATAGGTACCGGCAGGCATACTCAGTGTACTTTGCTGAGTACAATAACATTTGGAAAATCCAGGGGCAACATGAGCCTCAGGCTAGGGCAACATACACAAACAGAGCCTGAGTAAAATAATAAAGCTGTCTTCTCCATTCTTGTGCCTGGGGGGGATTACACAACATCTAGCAAGTACTCAAGCGAACTTGTGGATGATCACAGTGAGCGGAGGTGGGGTTGGGGTTATATGTCATGAGTTGGACCCCATGTGGTTTGTTCCTTTGGACCTCTGTAAGGCTGGCTACCTTTGCATGGTACAGAGGCTTATCACAATGTATTCTAAATACTGTACATAAAATCCAGCCAACTTCTGTCTGATTGGTAGCGTGCGTATTAGATAAAATAAAATGTTGTGAGCCTATTAGGATCATTGGCTTACTACATATTGTTGACCAAAATGTAGGGCTGGGCAATGTTTGTGTGGCAGGGAAGCACATCTTATGGTTTCAGTGTGGCTCAGTTGGTAGCACATCCGCCTCTGGACCAGAAGGTCATGGGTTCTCGTCCCACACCGGGATTGGACTTGCACCTAAAAATCGCTAGCATCCGAGTGCAGTATTGGGGGGTGCTGTACTGCTGGGGTGTGCTGTCCTTTGGATGAGACGTTAAACCGAGGTCCCTTCTGCCCATCCTGGTGTTGTCCTGGTGGGTGTCCAGGTGGAAGTAAAAGAACCCAGGGCACTCTTCGCAAAGAGCAGGGAACATTCCCAGTGTCCTGGCCAACATTCCCCTTCCCATAAACCAGTTCATGCAATTATCCAGGCTGGGTGTGAGTGATGATGTGCGATATGGCCGCCACCACACATTCTGTCACTTCATTACCAGTCTAGCATTGCTTCTAAAGTGCTTTGGGATACTGTGTATGAAAAGCGCTATATAAATGCTGATTCTTCTTCTTCTTCTTTGTGTCTATATGGGGGGGCAACCATTCCATCAACTCTTGAGTAAAAGGGTAAAATTCCTGGCTACACCCCTGCACTGCAAATGCGCCATGAAAATTACTTGGCACTGCGTGTACCAACAAAACGGTTATTACGTTCAGGTGGAGACAAGCAAATGACATCTGTAGTACAGAGATGCTCTCTGTTTGTAAATGTACTTCAAAAACAAAGAATGAAGAGTGTGAGAAAGACAAACAACGAATGAGACATAAGCTTAATTGTTTCTAAATAACTTTTCAAAGTCCTCCTGAAGGCATGAGCAACTCATTATGATGTTCATAAGCGAAAGTTGAGCAACTTCTCCTTTTAAACATATCTTGCAGCCTCGGGGAGGGAAAAAAAATTAAAAAAGGATAAGCTGCAATTTTTGCTGATATGTGATATATTTCTGTATTTTATTTTCTGAGGATCCTGTATTAGATTTGCTTGTGTGCACAGCACAAAGCAAACATCTCATTACAATAACGGCATTTCAGATGTGTGTCACTCCCTGATGCAGTTCAGGCTGCAAGGAGCTCGACAACAACAGCCCAGTGATCAGTGAGACTGGTCATGAGACACCATTCTTGCCTTGCTGGGTGGAAACTTTGCACAGTTGAAAGGACTGAAGCACTCCTGTGAGAGAACATCTCCCTCCTTTCATTGCATAAGGCTGCCCGGCAACCAGCTGATCAGGGTAATGATCAGCCTTGACTTCATCCCCCCAACATGTCTACTAAAACTTTTCCTTCCCCCTTTCATGTTCAGGGGCTTGTGGCTTCTTCTCTCACCCAGTTCAAATATATCACCCCTTGCACTTCCTGCAACTTCTCTTCCCCCTGCATTACCTGCAGCGAAGTACCAATACATCAGCCTCTCCCTTTGACTCCCCCTTCCCTGGTTCCACCACTGGTGGCTTCTTCTCACACAGCCCATTCAAACAGATTGTACATCCCCCTCTCTCCATTCCATCACGCCATTCGGATCAAGTGCTGATCCCTGCTGCTCTCCCTCCTCCATTCTGCAGCAAATCAATCACCACTCCCTGACGCTCTCGCTTCCTCGTTTCTCTGCTCTGCTACAAATTAATTGACGCTCCCTGTGGCTCTCCCTCCCCTGCTCCACCTTCCCATTCTGAAGAACAGCTCCAACTGGGAATGAAGACTAGCAGCAGGAGCAGCCGCTGGGAATGAAGACTAGCAGCAGGAGCAGCCACTGGGAATGAAGACTAGCAGCAGGAGCAGCTGCTGGGAATGAAGACTAGCAGCAGGAGCAGCCACTGGGAATGAAGACTAGCAGCAGGGGCAGCCGCTGGGAATGAAGACTAGCAGCAGGGGCAGCCACTGGGAATGAAGACTAGCGGCAGGAGCAGCCACTGGGAATGAAGACTAGCAGCAGGGGCAGCCGCTGGGAATGAAGACTAGCAGCAGGAGCAGCCACTGGGAATGAAGACTAGCAGCAGGAGCAGCCGCTGGGACTCAGTGCAGCACAGCATCCGTGACTGGCTGAATGATGGTAAGCAGCAGCAGAGGAGCACCAGAGGCTGAAGCTGTGGAAAACAATAGGTAAGAGTTAAGAAAGGAGTACTGGCTTGGGCACTGCTATATATTTAATTTGTTTATTTTAGCTGGAAGCGTTCAGATTAACACTACATTTTGTCCCCCTTCATTGGACTGGAGGAGCAGGGAACTGCCATCCATAGCAAAACAAAACAGTATCTGACCAGAGCAAACACTGCTGCAGCCATGCTCGCTGAGTTCAGGGCGGAACAGTCCACAGTGCTCAAGGTGGCCGCTGATGCTCAGTGCACATGCTCGGTGAAGCTGCGCAAGCACAACTACTTGCACATGCACTCTGAGCATCAGTGGCCACCTTGAGCAAGGCAAGCCACAGTGGGCAATGGCAACAAAAGTAGTGCACCCACATAAGGGGAGTGAGCGGAGTGTTTTGGAGTTGCGGGATGATCGTACTGTAACTCCAAAATTGTTCTTCGGTATCAATCCGGTGGCTCATTTTTAGAGATCTCACAAGATGGCTGCAGGCTCTGCCCACTGCAGCCATAAACATGGCTACATGTCAATGACACAGATGCACTCCACTGTTAGGAGATGATAAAAGTTGTTTTACTGAGTTCAAACAAACCAGTAGCACCTCCCAGGACAACGTAAACATTTCACGCCATACTGATGCTTTGTCAAGACATGACATCACTCAAAATAGACATTATTACATAGTACTAAACAATGAAATACGCTAATATATTATAATATTCTTAAAAAAACATATCACAAAAAGAAACAACCACCCACAGGTATACTTGTCTCTATACAATATACAAAAATATTGCATTATTCGATAATGATAAGAGAGCAAATGCCGTCATATAAATATGCTAAATAACAGCATACTAACCAAAGTTAATAAATAATAAATACTGCCATTGTGAAAATTCATGAAACGTCAGCCTGAATGAACTGATAATCATTGTCAGCAATACTGAAACAAATGTGATGATATAAAAGGCAACCCAGTCTAACCGCAATATCTAACGCTCCTAAGGGACAAAGAATATTAAAAGCTACATAAACAAAGTTGTTCATGAAACTATGTATACAACGTAATGCTAAACAAAGGTCTGAAAAATGCAAGGATGTACGGTGATTCTTTGTAATTATTAATATCTAAGATACACAGTAAGGCATCCATGTATTACTTCATATTTATTTATTTATTTATTGAATTTTGTTAACCGAGTAGGACCGCTGAGACCAAGGGTCCCTTTTTCAGGGGCGACCCGGGATTAGTTACATGTATGGTAAGAAACACATTGACAGTTACAGTACAAGGTACAGAGCTCAGTAATAATGTTTTTTTTTGTTGTTGTTTTTTTTTTTAGAAAAGGTGCCCATTTTTTTGTAGAATTCAAATTGTTATTGCAAATTTTCAAGTACAAGCAATAACGTAAACATAAAGTCCTTATATATTCCTAATACACATAACAATGACTATTGCAAAAAAAAGATATTGTACAACTTATAATCAGTTATAATTTAATAATAAAACAATAATAAAAGCCACTATGGGGAAGGGGAACTGTGGGTATTCTATGCTTTATAACAGGTTAATGGTTATTATGTACTCTTAGCCAATACATTATTACTAATCTAGGTAATTCTTCTACAGAAAACAGAATGTAGAAAAGGGTTCCATAAAGTTAAAGGCCCTGTCCATACTGAGCCCCGTAAACCGTTACCAGTCTGGTAAACCGTTACCGCTACCTCCAAAAACGGTTCACGTCCGCACTGGTAACGGTTTAACAGGAGTTTTTAAAACCAATCTCAAGACCTGTAAGGATGAGGTCTTTAGATCGGAATGGGTAACGTTCTGGAGCCTGTAACGTTATAGTTATATGTGTGGACGTGTGACTGTTTGGACCCTCCAGTCACAGGGTCTTCCAAACAGATTAAAACTGGGAGAAATGAGGCGTAATGTGGATGCCACACTAATGTCTGTAACATTTTTAAAAACGTTACTACCAGAATGCGGACACTCCAAAATGGTAAGGGCGGCAATGTTTTTGAAAACGTTACCACAGACAACT
Organism: Neoceratodus forsteri; assembly: GCA_016271365.2. Classification (NCBI taxonomy): domain Eukaryota; kingdom Metazoa; phylum Chordata; order Ceratodontiformes; family Ceratodontidae; genus Neoceratodus; species Neoceratodus forsteri. Next base: position 85,252,990 of record JADMNL010000034.1, read on the forward strand.
TTGTAGTGTGGACAGGACCAAAAACTTCTCTATTCAATCACTAAATACAGATGCCAGTCTTTCATAACTCGATCTAGTAGCACTATCTTCTATCCACTATCAGATAAAGTAGGGGGGATGTTTGTTTCCATCTTCTAAGAATTACATTTTTAGCTGAGATCATTGCTGCCAAAAACCATAGAATTTTAGGTTTAGACCAAGATTTCAGATCTGAAGTAACACCCAACATCACTAGTTTGTCAGTAGGTGCTAATTGAAAGCGTTCATTTAGACTGGGAAAAGAACTGGCATGAAGTATATATTGCTGGTTTCTGTAGTGCTCCACATTGTGAATGGGTAATCATAACTGGGTACTGTGCACCCCTACCAGGGGATATGGCACAGCCCAAGCTTTAGAATGTTGGGCACATGAGGATTCCAAGCAGCAGCAGCTCCCCAGTCCAGCTGTGCCATTAGAAGGGGAAACAGCTACTTTTATCTTCTCTCAAGACTCTTCGAGAGTTCTTGATTTCTGTTAGGGTTGCCATTCTGCATACTAGGTTGGGGCTGCCTGTTTCCAAGGAGCACCCCTAAATTAAAATCATGCCCGTTAAGCTGCAGCTTTCAAATTTACTAGCCTACCTTTTCCCCAGTGCCTTGCATGGACTCGGAGCCACTTATACCATGCTAGGGTGTTCCAAATGGTCTTCATTAAAAAAAAAGGTGCCACATGTAGGTACATCCTTCATTTGTGTTCTGGGAGTGTAGGATATCTGTGGGGTTCCCTAGGCTCTGGCATCGGTTCTCTCCCCCTTCCCCGATCAATATTATCAAAATGTGTTTTTTAGGTACTTCAGAGGATATAGTGTTTTTTTCTTCCACAGCCCTCTGTTTTCTGTTTTGCGTGGTTGCCATTCAGTCCATTTTCCCGTGAGCCGGTCATGTGCGTGATCACGCGGCACATGGCCATAAGCATGCGCAATCGTCTATTGTTTTGCATTGTGCTAACGTGCTTCCCCGATTCCTGGTGCAAGCACATCCATGCTAATGTCACTTAAGATGTTGTGACATGCTGCGCGCTCCCGTTAGTGAGTGTACATGTCTAGCCAGTGCTTTTAGGTCAAACTGATTACAGTTTTTACCTCAGTGGAGAGCCATTAGCCCAGGTTCACATATTAGGGCTAATTATTCTTTCTTAGTCCAAAAAAATAAATAATTTTTACCTTGGCATTCACAAAATAACTTACCTTGGCACCATGGCTTATCGGAGACCAATAGTCATGATGCGATGTAAGACCTGCAAGGATGATGAAGCCCTCCATGGGTTCCTAGTGCCCTCTTTGTGTTGTCCTCCAGCTTAGCCGGTCCTCCGGCCTCGGTGGGGGACACCTGGTTGTTCAGTTGGCAGTGGCAAGCAGAATTGCGAAAATTCCTTTTGTGGCTTCTGAGTGAGCTTTTGGGCCCTGATGTTCCACAGGACGTCCCAATAGACACACCCAACCCCAAATCAGGCCACTCAGATTGGGGGTCCCACACAGGCGCATTTAGGTGAGTCGCAGTGAGCTTTGGCTGTGGAAACAGATGTGCAGGCAGACCCCAACCCTGACTTCTTAGAAGGCCAGGATGAGGACTGCAGGGATCTTGGGGAAGTTCCTGACCTTACTTAAAAAAAATATTGACTTTCAGGTGAGGAAGACGTTTTCTTTCCTCTGAGGAGGAGGACGAGAAAGAGGAGTGGATGCAGTCCAAGTCAGGGATCCTGATCCCCCCCCCCCCGTTTGACAATATGGCCTTGTCTTTTTGGATAGCTGAGGTATCTAGATCTTTGCAGCTCAGGAGGTGCAGTCCGTGGAGATGGTGGATGTCAATCCAACTCTGTCTGCATCCCACTTGGCTACTATGTGACCAAATTGTTGAGCAACAATGGGCAGGTGTGGATCAGAGAAAGTATCTTCCCAACAAAGACACAGATTTTCCATTTTTTAAGAAAAGATCTCACAGGTGGGAAGCTCCTCTGCAGGTAGACAAGACCGTTTATTATTCTGTCAGGTACACCGCCCTGCCTGTTGAAGGCTCTCTGAACCTAGCAGATTCTCATGTCAAGCAGGTGGACACAGCGTGCAGGGAGGATTTTGCCTCTATCAGCACAAATATTTGTTCGTCCTATGCTTCATTTATTGTTGCCAGAGCCCTAAACATATGAGTCACTACTCTGGCCAGTTTCGTTCTGCCCAACTCGAAAGGTGCGAGCATTTTCAATAGATGGCCACGGCTTCCACTTTCTAGGTGATTCTATAGTGGAGAATTGCACATGTCCGCCTGTTTGGCCTACGTCATTGTTTTGGCAATGACGTGGCTTAGTCACTGAGCCACTGAGCAAGCTTCAAAAGTTAAGTTGTTTAACCTCCCCTTGAAGGAGGCTTATTGTTTGACTCTGACCCGGATACTATTTGAAAGGCTATTCAGAACAAGGACTACTTCCAGTGCCAAACAACTGCGTAAGACTACCGTAACCCAAAGGGGTCAAGGTATTGGCCAGTGTAGGCAGTTCCGGGGGGTCATTCCTTTCGAACTTTGGCTCCAGAGAACAGAGGAGCCTACTCAGGTAGCAAAGCTTACTGTATCAGAGGAGCCCTGGTAAGGCACCGTGCAGGAGACCAAGCCTCAAAAGCCTGGTCCCTCACAATAAAGGCACGCGGGCCCATCCCTGCCTCCTTTTCTTTGCGGAAGACTACATTTTTTCTCAAGATAGGCCAAAAACAATGACAGACGACTGAGTTCTGGAGGTCTTTTTCTTTGGCTATGTCATAATTTCTCAATAGTCTCCTCTAGGAGACATTTTCTACTACCCTGGTTTCCAAGGATGTCGCAAAAGGCCAGGCGTTGTCAGAGACCCTGACCCATCTCATGTGGGTTTTAGGCCCATTCTGGGTCTGAAACATCTGAACAGTGTTTGTGCCACAATCCTTTCAAGATGGAGTCCCTGAGGTCATCTCCCAGGCTGTTTATTCACAGGTTTTTTTCTTAGCTTCAGCAGATCTGATGGATGCCTACCTCCACATTCCCATCCATCAGTCCAACCAAAAATATCTCAGGTTCTCCATACTTGGCTAATTTGTCCAGTGCAGGGTGCTTCTATTTGCCCATGCTTCACCCCCCCTCCAAGTTTCTCGAAGGTGCTGATAGTCTTGGTGGCTTAACATCCACAGGAAGGGCATCATGTCTATCCTTCTTGAATGACCTCCTTATTCATGCACTGACATTGTCCCTCACAAGAGGGTCAGTACTCAGGACCCTGGAGATGCTAAAGACACATGACTGGTTGGTGAACCAGGGGAAGAATTCTCGTGAACCATCTCAGACCTTGGAATACCTGGGGGCAATTTTCAACATGAAACAAGGGAAGGTTTTTCTCTCACCTTCCCGGAAGGAGACCTCACTGACAGAAGTCCAGCGGCTCAGGATGCAGTCATCGGCATCTGCCCTCAGTCTTCTGCAGATTCTTGGCATCATGGCGGGCAGTGACAGATCTTGTTCCGTGGTCTCGCTTCCATATGCGGCCTCTTCAAATGGGTTTGCTGACAGCCTGGGATCTCTCATCGGAGGATTCTCAAGCCAAGATACCCTCACACCCTAAGCCTCATCACTCCCTCAGTTGGTGAATGGACATGTAGTATCTGAGCAAGCATTCCACTGGAATGTCCCCAGAGTTAATTCTCACAACAGATGTCAGTCTGTATGGTTGGGGGGCAGTCCTGAACCAACTACCCACTCAGGGAACTTGGTCAGTTTAGGAACAACATCTCCACATAGATGTTCAGGAGGTGGAGGCAGTCCCCCTAGCTCCCTTAGATTTCAAGCCATACTACAAGCGAGGTGGTAAAAGTGAGGTCCAATAATGCGATCACAGTGGAGTAAATAAACATCAAGGTGACATGAACGCACAAAGATGTTTTGAGAGGCCACTGACCTCTTCATGAAAAAAAAAATTTTCTCTGTCAGCAGTACACATAGCAGGGGAGTTGAACCTCCAGACGGACTGGCTAAGTCGCAAATGTGTTCACCCGGGGAGTGGAGATTGAACCCGGAGGTGTTCGAACGCTTGTGCAATCAGTTTGGTCAACCTCAGATTAATCTGTTCTCATCCAGCCACAATGCTCAGATCCAAAAAGGTTCCTCAGTCATTTTCTGTGTCCACAGATGGAGGCAGTGGCCGCTCTGCCTCAAGACTATACCTTCAGCAGAGTGTATGCTTTTCCTCCACTACCTCTTTTCCCAAAGTTTAAAAATAGATAAATAAATAATATATTATACCATGGACATGAAAATTAAAGAAAAATCCTGTAGTGTGATTGGCTGGCTGGCACCTTTCTGCCATGGTAAATCCTCTGATATACCCACGGCAAAGGTGCCAGCCACCCACATTAGCAACAAAATCAATCCGAACCCTGAATCTAAAATTGTACAACTGCCATGTTGAATTCCTCGGTAAACAGCAGTCTCCCAGCTGTCTCCCATATCTCCCGCTTCAGCAGCAAACACAGCCATGGGTGACAGACAATGCCCCCCCATTCCTCATTCTGCCTGTGACATTGATAACTAAAAACACAGACGTCCAAAACTTTAAACTCTTAAAACAATTCCCCAGTAAATGTCTGCCATGGAACCCACCTCACTTCTCATTTGCTCTTCACTCCTGCTTTTTCTCTGCCTCCGCTACATTCCGCTGTAACTCTTCACAGCTCCCCACTCACTAGATCTGTCTCTGTATAGTACAAACATAAATAAAATAAAATAGGCAAATAAAAACATTCTCCCAAAAATGACACTAACTACATCCTCCCAGCAAACTGATACCCGGAAGTAATCCCAGGTGCCCCGCTCCGGACCACTCCCAACACTAACTTAGACCGGTCTCTGCTTCTCTCAAACGCCCACGCTCCCAACACTAACACAGACTGGTCTCTGCTTCTGTCAAACGCCCACACTCCCAACACTAACACAGGCCGGTCTCTGCTTCTCTCAAACGCCTACGCTCCCAACACTAACACAATTCAGTCTCTGCTTCTCTCAAACGCCCACACTCCCAACACTAACACAGGCTGGTGTCTGCTTCTCTTAATTGCCCACGCTCCCAACACTAACACAGACCGATCTCTGTTTCTCTCAAACGTCCACACTCCCAACACTAACACAAACCGATCTCTGTTTCTCTCAAACGTCCACACTCCCAACACTAACACAGACCAGTCACTGCTTCTCTCAAACGCCCATGCTCCCAACTCTAACACAGACCGGTCTCTGCTTCTCACTCCCAACACTAACACAGACCATTCTCTGCTTCTTTCAAACGCCCACGCTCCCAACACTAACACAGACCATTCTCTGCTTCTCTCAAATGCCCACGCTCCCAACACTAACACAGACCGGCCTTTGCTTCTCTCAAACACCCACACTCCCAACACTAACACAGATTGGTCTCTGCTTCTTTCAAACGCCCACACTCCCAACACATTTTCAAACCTGCAGGAGAGAAACTATTAAAAAAATCTTCATCTCCCTATGCAAACAAACAAACAAAAAACTTCAAAAGGCACATGGGTGAGAGATGGGGGGAGGGGGCTTACTAAATTAAATTCAACCCAGCAACAACAGGACTACTTAATATAGTGTGGAAGAATAATTCAACAAAAATATATATTAATAAAATGCTTTTTGACTATTTGTTCTATATTTTAATAATTAGACCATTATATAATCACAATAAATCCCTCGAAGGTATGGGTTATAGGGGGATTTACCATGGCTAGGGAGGATTTGGTCACTCAGCCTGCAGCCTCGTGGCCAAATCATGCCAGCCGTAGTAAATCCCCCCATAATCCACACCCTCTCATGGTTTATTGCTTAAAAAGGTACTTGGAGGGGCGCTGTGGAGTGGCAACTTGGCGGCAGTTTTTTGAAAGGGCTCTCACACTGTGCAGTTAAAACTCTTAAAAATACTGGAAAATGGCAAGAATTCTAAGTCATCTCGACATTTCTGGATTTTGGAATATACCAGTTACAAAATGAGCCCTTAAAAAGACTCAAAGCATTCATCTCAAAGCCTGGACTTGCACTTATCTTCCCAGAGCACTGCAACCAGTTCAGGGCCTTCTGTAGCTAAAGACCTGATCTCAAAGGTGCTTCTGCTAACACAGATTATGGCTATGTTAGCTAAAATTCAAGCTACAGGTGATGAGCCCAACAAGCATTAGCAGTGGTTGAAGCCAAGCTATCTGGAAATAGCCGCTTGATTCAAGATAATGCATCTGCCATTACAGAGCTTAAGGCAGACAGAGAGCGGCAGTCGGAATAAATTGCGGCTTATATCAAAGATCTTAACCAGATGAAAGCCAAAATGGAGATGATGGAGAATATCCAATGGCAGTCCAATATTCAGATTGTAGGCTTTCCTCCTAAATATGCTGGCACAACTGACTTATTACCTGCGGTGACAAGATTAATTTTTCAGGACTTGCAGTTGCTGCCCCGCAACATGGGGATTCATATCTTGAAAGTCTTCACGATCTCACAGCGCCAAAGACCCCGAGGTGCAGCACAGCAAATCCCACGAACGCCAATAGCAACTATGTCTAACTCGGAGGCCAGGATTGCTCTACTGCAGGCTGCACGTTCTCAAAGTGAAATGCTCTGGGAAGGGCACTGATTATCCATTTTTCCTGACCTGTCTGCACAAAACCAGGCTCGCAAGAAAGAATTGCAGCTCAACAAAAAAGATCTTCTCTCAAATGTCATTGAAGCCCGACTTAACTTTCCGGCGTGGCTCCTAATTAAACATGCCTCAAAAACCCATGTGTTCGTTGATCCTGCAGCGGTCTCGATCTATGCTGAAAAGCTTGTTGAATCTTTAAAGCCCCGCAGTGGACACTTCAGATGAGGAAGGATGAAGGTACCGAGGACATACTACATTTTCCATTGCAGCTTCAGTAAGCAAGGTGGTGACTTTGGAAATACTGATTTTACCTCAGAGACCTTGATGGGATATTATTGTGTGTTTGTTTATAATCGAGTTTTCTGGTTACCTATAATGCCAATTTTAGGAATAAGCCTTTAATTCTGTTGTGATTGTAACATATTTCTTTGTTGCAACAAAGGCTTTTAGGGCAGTTTGATTGCTGTACCATAGCTGTTGCTCCAGATTTAGCTTTATATATTAGTTCTGTATTAAATCCTATAGACCTTACTGTAAACTGGTGCATTTTCAGTGCAAATAGCACTTCTCAGGTTGTTAACTGTTTTGCGATTCGTTTTTTTTATGTAATTTCCCACTAGAGTAGGTTGCCATGCCATGCAAAAATCTAGAGAGTAGTAACTCTACTTAACTGAGCCCAGACAACCTATTTTAAAAATCAAGTTTTCAGTATATAGGTCATTCTCTCCCCCCCCCCACCCCAGCCTACAAGTTCTTCAAGGGAACTGGCTCCTTGGTTTACTCTCCAAGACATTTAATTTGAGGTGAGAGGATCATCACCCTACAAGCAACTCAGTTTGAACATTTATTCCTATATTACCATTTGATGGCTTCTCCTATACATGGACTCATATTCTTCTTAAAATGTTTCTGCAAGTTCACTGTACATGTAATGTAGGGGTCTGCGTACCTCATTTTCTTGTTACATATGGGTCCAGATATTCAAACTGCGCCATTCTGAGGCGCAAGCCCCTGCGCTGCTCAAAATAGTTGCGCGCGCGGGGGTGTGGCGGTGATATTCAAAGGTTAGCTGTTGAACGATAACCCCTTTCAATATCACCCCCAGCCACAGCAGCACTTGGCAGATGGCGCAGTGGAACTTGCGCCACCGCAAGTTGCCAGAGTTGAGCAATAAACTTGCGGTGGCGCAAGTACCATTGCGCCATGCTCAAATTTCTGATATTCAAAAGGTGACATGCAAATGGGGCCATAATTTATGCAAGGCACAGGGGGGGGCCATTTGCATCTATTTAAGGCCCCATTTGCATGCCATTAGCATGTAGGTGCGCCGATCCCCGAGGACTTGTGCTAACCGCCCCTGCCAGGCAGCAGCCATCAGGGACCCGATGCACCTGCAGCCCGATCGCGCGGGCATACAGTTACATGAACAACCCCGCACATCACCACGAAGCCCAATTGTGGGCAGAAGGTGTATGAACTCCCCCAGTGCCCGATCGCGGGCAGAATGTAACCCCAACCCGAATATCTCCCTGGTGGTCCAGTGGACCGTAAAGCCGATCGCGGGCAGAATGTCGCGTTACAACCCCCAAACATCTCCTGGTGTCTAGTGTCCCCCCACCCACCCAGAAGCCCCTCCACCCGCTCCCCCGCGGCGGTGGCGGCAGCATCCACCCGCCTGCCGCCCGCCCGCCCGCCGACTTGACTGTCGGTAGGGCTGCCGCCCAGTGGTGCAGAGCTAGAGCCAATGAGCGTACCGCTACCGTCTATGAACATCATTCACAATCTGGACTGTAGGTATGCTAGGGGTGGTGGTGGATGTCAAGATGAACTCTGAGACTTGTAGGAGGGCAGTGGCAAAGGCCAACAGGATGCTTGGAAGCATCGCTGGGGCTCACCTCCAGAAGGGTAAGTGATACTCCTCTGTATAACCGCTTGGTGAGGCCACACCTCGAGTACTGCATGCAGTTTTGGAGGCCACATTTAAAGAGGGACACTGAACTCCTAGAGAGGTCCAGAGGAGGGCAACCAAAATGATTTGGGGCTTGGGGGATAGGACCTACGGGAAGAGGCTCAAAGAGCTAAATATGTACACATTGGAAGAGAAAAGGGACAGAGGGGACATGGAGGTCTTCAGGTACATGAAGGGGGTAAATAGGGGAAGAGCAGTCATGGTGCTCCCAAGGAAGGGAGGGCAACTAGAGGGCATGGGTGGAAACTGGAGGGGGGGAGATTCAGGGGAGAAAGGAGGTGCTACTTCACTGAGAGGGTGGTGGAGCCATGGAATGCGCTGCCTAGGGGGCTGGTGAGGCAGAAACGGTGGAGGGGTTCAAGAGGGGGTGGGACAGGTACAGGGGAACGGATCTGAAAGCAAAAACCAGTGCAGCGAGAATATCCGGGACTGGGAAGGGAGAAGAGGGAGAGGGGGCCAGCAAGGACAGTTCCCAGGGTGGGGGCTGACCAAACGAGCAGACACGAAAGACCGTTAGGCCTATTCTGCTGGCATTTTTGTATGTTAGTAATCATGAGAAAGATGGGTCTAGTGGACACCTGGCGGCTCCTTCACCCAGCTCAGAGGAAACTGCATTATTCTAATGCTCATAAACACTACTTCAGACTGAACTACTTATGCATCAGTAATGAGCATAAAGACAGTCCATTCAGCTGAGATTATGAATATTCATATTTCAGACCACACCCCCATTACCTTGGAATCAGGAATCTTCCAGGAGCAAAAAAACTGTGGCGATTCAATCCCACACTGTTGAGAGACCCCAAATTAAAAGACTTATTACAGGATAAAATTCCAAAGATACTATGGGACAATGATTCGCTGAAACTACCCACAAATATTATGGGATCGTTAAAAGTAGTCCAGAGGGATTAATTATCTCCTTTCTTGGCTAGAAGAGAGAGGAGGCTAAGCAAGGGTTACAGGAAACTCGCCTTTTACAGATTGCTCATATGCAAGGAGATCACCAATGAATCAAATGCAGCAAACAGAATACAAGAACCTCCTGATCACCCGTGCAAACGAGCCACTTAATATTGATTCATAAACTACTCTATAGGAGGAGCCGGGCACCAAAGTTTAGCATATAGATTACATGAACAAACCCAAATGACCACAATCACAAAATAAAAGACCCAGTTTCAGGCCAATATCAACCTCATACCGGGAATATTGGCCGCATTTAGACAATACTACCAGAACCTATACCAAGACCCCAAAACTGCAACCCCCACAACAAATCTTAGAATTCCTATCTAAGACTCGGCTCCCTACCCTTAGTGAACCCAAAACGAGAACTTGACTTCTCCCTTCATATTGGAAGAACTACAAAATACAATTCAAGATGTAAAACACAGGAAGTCCAGGCCCAGACGGTTATGGGGCGGAATTTTATAAGGGTACATGGGATCTAATAAAGGCTCCCCTTCTGGAAGTAATGTAAAAAAGTTGTAACACTGCCAACTATTCAATATCTTGGGGACAGACAGTTATACCAGCGATACTGAAACCCCAGAAACCCCCTCATTTATGTGATTCCTATCGTCCTATATCAGTACTAAACCAAGACTACAAAATTTATACAAGTCTCCACCCACAAGGAACTCCAACCCCTACAATGTAAACTTCAGCCTAGTTTCTCGTCAGTCGAAAACTGGTTTACTAAACACAAGCTTGTCCTCAATTATAAAAAAAAAAAGTCAATGCTTTTCTGTAGCCCTCAAGTACAGGCACCACCCCTGACCATCTCAAACTGCAATGGTGCGCCCTGGAACAGGTACACTTAAATCTCAAACACCATGAGCAGTCACCTTGCCTCACGGTTTGCACATTGACAATGTTGCCGAGATCTGCTAACATTTGTATGGAAATCTCTACAGGCTGAGCAATGCCTTCCCGAAGCCTTAAGGGTTGCAGTTCAAGCTCTGCTCTCCCTAATTGACTACGGCCTGATCATATCCGGCTCTGCCAATGCTCTCCAGCGTATATCCACGGCCCTCAACAAAGCCTGTCGCCTCATTTCTAGAACCCACTGCTTCACCCATACGTGTGACCTCTATGCACAAACCAGCTGGTTACAACTCTAACCATATAAAGTACCAAACCTGCATTATGGCTAAGAAAACACTGCGCTATTCTCCGCACAGTGTCCAAACTCTTTCTCCTGCTCGTAATAGTCACCTTACTAGGGGCTCGGACTCTGCTCCTTCAGATCCCTCGATGTCGTACCTCACAGGGACAAAGAGCGTTTGCCTATAGAGCCCTGCTCTGGATGAATGGTCTCAGCAGTGACATCTCCATGCCCAAACTTTGTCCCTTCAAAACCAGGCTCCGTCTATTCCTTTCAGCCTCCAGCACCTGTGACTCTTTCCATCAGCAGCTCTCCATTACCACCAGCCATTCCCTGCTGCCACCGCTCAATCTACTCAGCACTTGTTACTCCCCTCCCTTCCTCCTCCTCTCCCTCCCCCCTTGCCCCCCTCACCACTCCGCTTTCTCTGCACTTTGCCTATGTGTATTGTGACAATGCCTCTGGCTGCTCCTCCCTATTGTATCCTTACCTAGTACTATTTCAATATGTATGTTTGCATATACAAAATAAGTTATGCCTCAATGTATCTAATTCAATGTTAATCCACAACTCAATGTACTAAATTGTCCTGTGTTGCACTTTTCACCATCTGACATGGAACCTTTGTAAAAGAGCCTTGCCTCAAAGGTACTTGTAATCCTAGGTTTACATAAATAAAAATAAACAAACATTATTGCCTGCAGAATGGATAATATTCTTCCAAAATCAATTCACCTGGACCAATCGGGATTGATAAAAACCCCGCCAGACAGACAATATTCTGTGCACCTTCTATCTCATTGACCATTCCCAGACATTTAACACTCCTACTAATCTTCAGCCTAGATGCACAGAAGGCGTTTGGATAGGGTTTCATGGTTTTTGAAATGGACCCTCTCGAAATTTGCCTTCCCTCAGAAATTCTTAAGTAACAGAGGGAATGCACACTAATCCAGAAGCCATGGTTAAGGTTAATGGTTCACACTCAGATCGCTTTCCACTCTCCAGAGGTACACACCAGGGGTTTCCTGTCCCCCTATTTGTTCTTTTTGTGGAGCCCATAGCACAGTTACTGAGGCAGACAGTACAAATTCATGGGTACAAGGTTGGAGATGGTTGGCATAAACTTGCATATTATGCTGATCTCCCACTTTGCATTACTCGCCCCAACCCCTCGCTAGCTGCACTGAATGAACTTCTACCAGCAACAGAACACTCAACAGGCTATGAGATTAATCGGGACAAGACTGGTTCTAACAAACTCTTCTCCCACTCAATTAACAGTAGATAAATATCCATTTAAATGGCAGCACCCTTATATCATATTTAGGAATCAATATTCCCCCAAATTTGTCCCATTTACATGACCTGAATTATACCTTATTTACCCAGATATAACTAGACCTTAAATGTTGAACACATCTACCAATTTCTATTATAAATAGGGTCCAAACCATTCAAATGAAAGTTTTACCCAAACTACTATACTTAATGCAAAATATACCATCCCCCTTCTCCAAAACTGACAAATAAATGGAACAGGGCAATAACCACTTTTGTTTGGGGGAGGAGGCAGACCACATCTTTCATATCAAAAACTACAACTACCTAAAGAAAAAGGTGGACTGGCTCTACCAGACTTTTATAAATACTCAACAGCAGCCCTATTGCTACCCATCAGTGGCTAGCCCCACAGCAGACCTCCCCAGGCTGGCTGAAAGTAGAACAGGATTTATCACAAACTCTACCCTTGAACCACATTTTAGTGTTCCAGCCCCGGGTACCCAACTACCCAAAATCCTGCCCAGTCTTCATGAGACAATTCAAACCTGGGAGGCTTTTCTTCAACACCCCGAAAATCAGTTTGAGGCAGTATGGATGGGTATCCCTGCGAAGAATAGAGATTTTATCCCAGCTAAAACAGACATTGAATTTTGGAGATGGGAGGATAAAGGGTTACTACATATGTACCAATTTTATAATAATGGGACATTTTAAACATTTACCGAACTGCAGAATGAGTTTTCTATAGAACGAAAAACACTTTTCGTTACTACAGATCCACCATTATCCAACTTCTAAAATAGGCCTAGATGTCACAAATAAATCCTCCCCAATACACACTCTCCTAGCACAACTGAAAACTGAATTCAATCCCAAACATCTAATATCAAGATGCTATAAAGCATTAACTAATACACCCAGTTCAGAAATGGACAACGTCCAAATCAATTGGGAAGCAGAACTAATGATGGCTAACCCCAACAGACTGGGTCCATATTTGGAAAAGACAGCATCACACTTCAAGCTCATATACATGGAGAGAATTCGCATGGAAGGTCACAGTGAGATTCTTTCACACACCCCCAAATTACAGCAAAATATTCAATATCAAAAGATTCACTGTGCTGGAGGAAATGCGGGTGTGAGATGGCTACACACTCCCATATGCTGTGGTACCGTCTAGTGCAGATCCCCTTCTGGGAGGAAGTGGGAAGGCAAATGAAGGAACCTTTCCCTACTTTGGGGAACCTCACTCCAGAGATTGCCCTTCTGCTACACCTTCCTAAACTGGTTAGAGCTGCACATCAGACCTATTTAATAATTATGCTAGGAGCTGCTAAAAATACAGGTTACTCACCTGTAACAGGAGTTCTAGGAATGGTATATGTTGTTCATCCACACTCATTGGCAGTATCCTTGCCGCTTTAAATCTTGCCGGAAGGTCTTCAAGCTTGCTCCTCCCACCCACCGGGTGGTATAACTCTCGGCTCCACCCCAGCGCCAGATCTGGCCGCTGGAAGCTCAGGTTGTGCGTGAAGCCAGGAGGAACAGGAAATGTGTGGTGGATGAACAACATATACCATTCCCTAGAACTCCTGTTACAGGTGAGTAACCTGTATTTCTAGGGACATGGATATGTTGTTCATCCACACTCATTGGCAGACTCTCTAGCAGTTCTCCGGGAGGAGGAGGCAAGACGCACACCCCCATATACTTACTTGGGAAAGAGACTGGAGAACCGAGGCCCCAAAACCAGCATCCCGGGCGTGACTCAAGGTCGATGTGGTAGTGGGTAATGAAGGTGTTTGCTGACTTCAGGTAGCAGCCCTGCAGATTTCCTGGATAGGGGCGTCCCTGGAAGCAGCCACCGTTGCAGCAGTATGGCGGGTAGAATGAGCTCTTATCCTCTGGGAGGCTCCATGCCCGCTAACTATAAGAGATCTATGCAGGAGGTTACCCACCTGCTTATCGTCCCTTGGCTGCAGGTCTGCCAGATGCGGCTTCAGCGTAGGTGACAAACAGCTGGCGAACCTCTCCCCAATTTCAGCCGTGCGCTCCTTATAATAAGCGGCGCCTTCTAGGATCCAGAGTATGGAGCCTATATTCGGCCTCGAGGTGTGATTGGGTAGAACACCGGCAGAGTCAACACCTGGTTAAGGTGAAACTCCACACCACCTTCGGAAGGAATTTCGGGTGGGGCGCAGGACAACCTTGTCCCTGTGGAAGACCAGGTAAGGAGACTCGATGGAGCGCCTGGAGCTCTCCCATCCTTCTGGCTGACGTGATAGCCACCAAGAAGCGGTCTTCCACGACAGGTGAGAGAGAGCACACCTGTGCATAGTTGAATGGCTTGCCCATGAGCTTTGCCAGTACCAGCAGTAGATCACGGAGGTGGGGTTCCCGCACTGGAGGAAATGTGATCAAGGCCTTTGAAAAGCGCAGACCACCTTCTCCTGCGCCACCGACTGCTTCCCGGCCCGCGCCCGGTAAGCAGAGATGGCTGCCAGGTGCACCCTTAAGGTCGTCGACCTAAGCCCTTGACTAGAAAGGGACCATAAATAGTCCAAGATGCTTGCCAAGGAACAGGAGGAAGGGTCCAAGCCCTTGCCCTGACACCAAATGGAAAACCTTTTCCATTTGAAGGCATAGCATTTTCTGGTCGACTCCTTACGGGACGCCTCAACTACATTGAGGACCTCGTCGGAAAGACCCAAGGCCTGGAACTCTGGCAGCTCAGGAACCAGGCCGTCAGGTGCAGGGATTGAAGGTCCGGATGGAACACCTTCCCTGATTGACTGAGAGCAGGTCCGGGCGAGCTGGAAGCTGCGCGGAGTCCTGGAGCTGAGACTGAGGAGATCTGGGTACCAGAACTGGCGGAGCCAGTCTGGGGCTATCAGAATCACCTCGCCTTGTCCTCCTCGCCTGAGAAGCACCTTGTGGATCAAGGAAATGGGGAAAGGCGTAAGAGGCCGGGGTCCATTGCCTCGAGAAGGCATCCCCTGCAGCGAGCCCTGCTGAGGGGCGGCATGAACA
This sequence comes from Neoceratodus forsteri, assembly GCA_016271365.2. NCBI lineage: Eukaryota > Metazoa > Chordata > Ceratodontiformes > Ceratodontidae > Neoceratodus > Neoceratodus forsteri. The sequence continues at coordinate 85,268,077 of JADMNL010000034.1, forward strand.
GACTCAGCTTAGCTTCTCCATGGAGGCAAACAGGTCCACCTGAGGTGTGCCCCAAAGGGAGAACAGATGCTGTACTACCTCCGGCAGGGAGAGACCACTGTGGGATGCAGCCCCTATCCGGCTCAGGGCATCGGCCAGGGGTGTTGGAGGCTCCCTGCCACGTGAATGGCTAGAGATCCGCCTCCAGGCTGCGTACAGTGACCAAATCTGAGAGCTTCCTTGCATAGAAGCATGGGCCGCGTCCCGCCCTGGCGGTTTAGATAGTACATGGTCAGCGGTATTGTCCGTCTGGACTCGGACCACTTGACCCCGGAGGAGCAGGCAAAGGCGGTGAGAGCTAGGCGGACCGCTCGGAGCTCCAGCAGGTTGATGGCATCGGGACTCCCGGGGACCAGAGGCCATGAGCCCAGTGTTCCCCAGATGGGCACCCCAACCCATCAGAGAGAGGCATCGGTCGACAGAGACCGGCCGGCTCGGCGACGCACAGGATGCCTCCTGCAAATGATCTGGAACGGTCCACCACTGGAGAGCATTCCACATCCCCTGTGTCACCGACACAAGCTGGTCAAGGGATCGCAGCGTTGTGACCACTGGCTGGCCAGTCCCCTGAGAGGGACGCATGTTCCAGCAGGCCCAGCGGACCACGCTGGCTGAGCCGCCATGAGACCCAGGAGGCGCAGGAAGTCCCGGGCAGGCGCAATTGCCCAACCAGAAATGATCGGGCAAGGAGGAAAGAACCTCGGCCCTGTCCGCGGGAGCAGCTCTGGCTCGAAGAGAGTCGAGCTCGCCCGATGAATAAATCACCTGCTTGCTCGAGTTCGACTTGGCCTGGTGATAAGGAGGCCCAGTTGAGAGCAGACCTGGAGGCCAGATCTCTGGACCACTCCGCCTCCTTCCTGGAGGAGCTGCTATCAGCCAGTCGTCAGGTAAGGTACACCGGACCCCTCGGCGCCCGCAGGAGATACTGTCACCACTGCCATCATTGGTGAAGACCCTGGGAGCTGGAGACAAGCCGAAGGGCATGGCTTGGAACTAGAGAGATCCTTCCTTCAGGCGAAGGAATCTCTGGTGAAGACAGACGGATAGGGGCGTGGCAAAACGTGCCTGCAAGTCCAGAGAGCAGAACCACACGCCTGCGTTCCAAGGATGGTATATATCTGAGCCAGAGTGACCATCCTGAAGGTTCGAGACCTTAGGAACTTGTTTAGGTCGTGTGGGTCGAGGGAATGGGCGCCAGCCCCGTCCGTTTGGAACCAGGAAGTACCTGGACACAAACCCTGGGTCTGAAGGAGGGTCCACCACCTCTCTTACCACCTCCTTCTGGAGGAGGAGGTGATGTCGGCTCGACGAGCCGCCAGTGAGCTGGGGATCCCGAAGCCCCGAGGCGGCTCTGAAGGTGGTGCCTGCTCAATTCCAGAGGCAGGCCTCTTCCCACCACCTCAAGACCCACCTGTCCGTGGTAACAGCGGACCAGGCGAACGGAAGTGCCGGAGCCGTCCCTCAGAGGGGACCCAGGGGAAGGTGACGGGATGGGCGACACCCTCAGCCCGTCACTGGGCAGGCTTGGAGGAGGGACCGGCCGAGGGACCTCCTGGGCCCTTTCCTCCCTGCCTCCTGTTAGAGGAAGCCGGCGGCTTGGGTTTGGGATGCCAAGGCCGAGCCTGCTGGCCCTGACGTTGCTGGGCCGGGCGCGCCGGGGGCACAGAAGGACGAAAGGGCTTAGGCTGTGGTTTGCGGCCTTTGTCCTTCTGAGCGGAAGAGACCGAGTCCAAGGTGGCATTGGACTTCTCGATCCTCTGCAGGTGACCTTCCACCCCAGGGCCGAAGAGGTCAGTCCACAAAAAGGGAACATCCGCCAACTTGTGCTGGGTATCCGAAGTAAAGGTGGATATCCTCAGCCAAGCCCGCCGACGCATAGCCACTGCAGCCGCCACCGATCTGGCACATGAGTCCCCTACGTCCAAAGCAGTCTGGAGCTGCTGTTTGGCCTACTCTGCCCTGGTCCCGCACCTGCTTAACCGTAGTCTGCAGATCGGCGGAAGATGAGATGACCTCATCCAGGAGCCCAACAGGGCATGAGAAAATGTGCCATGAGGACGGCCGAACTGGCCTGGCTTACGAGAGAGAGAGGGCATAGCGTAGACTTTAGCCCGACATAGTCCAATTTCTTGGACTCCTTGTCAGGAGGTTTGTCCACATCCCTGGCGTTGCCCGGGCGGCAGCTGTCGGTAACAACCCCTCAGCAGAGGGTGTTCCAAACGGACAAGGAACCGGGGGACCGGATACTTCCTGGCCATCCTGGCCGGCGCAGGGCAGGAAGCAGGGCGCTGCCAAAGTTCCAGTGCTGGACCCACTATGGCCTCGGCCACGGAAAGGCCTCCGTCGGAGAATCCCTCGGTCCAGAATCTCCGTGAGGGGATACCTAGCCCGTTTGGAAGCAGGTTCGAGCTCCATCCCGGTAGACTCCGAGATGAGCGGAGAGCATGGGAAGGACGACGGGCTATCGTCCATTGGCTGACCTCCTGAAGACCTCAAGTCCAGTCGCTGGGAGAAGAAGGAGGAATCATCTTCGGACTCGGAAGAGTCCTCGAGAGCTGCCTCTGGCCCTGAGCCACCCTTCACCTGCCGAGGTCGGTCGGGAGTGAGGGTAACTGACAGCCGATGGGGTGAAGCCCTTAGCCGACCGAGAATCCTTGGTCGGGCCAGATGTGGTGGCTGTGGAGCGGAGGTTCCACCGCAATCGAATGGAGCAGCTGGTTTGGCCGAACAACGGCCTGGGTATAGGCTCTCCCGGGCAGAGTCGGGGGGTTGTGTCGGCGTTCGGTGACAGCAACCCTTAATGGCGGGAGGCGCGGTAGGCTTATTCCGGCCAGGAGGAGCTGTTGCAACATAAGGTCCTAAATACCGTCGGCGTAATTTACGAGCACCCCTCATCCGAGGAGGAGGGCGAGACAGCGGCGACGCGCTTACATGATGCGGGGCCGAGACCGCCCTATGACGGTGGCAGCTGGCTGGACATGAAGAGTCGAGACCGAGACGAGAGTCCCGAATTTCGGGGTCGGTGCAGGAGGTGTCGGTCGGAACACCTCCGCCGGCTCGGAAGGTCCATCCGAGGCTCCGGAACCGGAGGCACAGGCGAGCCACGGGATCCTCAACTCCTCCCGGGAACCGGGAGAGGAATCTCGGCTGCTAAGGCAGCCCGTCAATGGGTCGAGAAAATCTCGAAGCTTCATCAGTGGGAGTCTCGGTCAACTGACCTGACGGGGACACCGTGAGGCCAGTGGCGGCCCGGCCCAATCGACCAGCCGGCGGTCGTCGGCCGAGAGAGGGACCTTTCCCGCTCCCAAGAGCGTCGGCGGAGGGACTTACCCTTGTCCTTCTTTTGGACCGAGAAAAAGGTCCAGAGCGCATGAGCCCTTCTCCTTTAGTGGAGAGGGACAGACAAAAACTCCTTAAAAGGAAGCCGTGTAGGAAGAACCCAGAGAAGGCGGGATAAATGCATGGCCGAGGAAGATCGGCCGCCGCCTCCTCTCGAGGCGACCATCCGCCGAGCTGATCCGCCGAGCTCACGCACACCCGCGGACACCGCCAACGGGCCTCCTTGACTTCACCGGAGGAAACGCTCTCGGGCCGGCCCAGTTGCAATGGCGGACGCCACGGTCTTCGAGGGCGTGAGCCGAGAAAGATGAGCTTGGAGTCGCAAGCCTGCGGGTGCGTGCTCAAGGCCTAAGCAGTGAACCACGTGGAGTGTGGATCCGTCCGAGACATCTTCTGCCCGCATGGGCATCTCCGAAACCGAGAGTCGATTTTATCCATCGCAGCCGCGAGGATCAAGACTGAAGTCTTTTTGCAAAATATTATTTTAAATCCAGCAAGCGGAGAAATAGACCAGTCACAAACGCAGAGCGTTAAGGAGGAACCTGAGCTTCCAAGCGGTAGGAAGATCTGGCGTCGTAGAGGAGCCGAGTTATACCACCCGGTGGGTGGGAGGAGCAAGCTTGAAGACCTTCCGGCAAGATTTAAAGCGGCAAGGATACTGCCAATGAGTGTGGATGAACAACATATCCATGTCCCTAGAAAGGTAATTAAACGGTTATAGCTACAACCAAATCCGCCTAGTATAAACTGGGAAGCAACAATTTACGACATCTACAAGCTGGAAAGCCTTACGGCTAGGTTGCAAGATAAATCTCCAGCCTTAATGAATAGATGGACAAAATGGTTTATACATATGGCACAGCATAGACCAGATGAAAAAATTACTCACCTTAGTAATGTTTCTTCTAATGGAGTCTTACTATATTATGACTATTGCAGTTTGTCCCACCATTAGAACTGCCCCGGAGGTGAAAGAGTTAACTTCCATGCAGAGCATGGAGCTTAGAGCGCGAGCTCAGTTCAGAAGCTCTGTTTGGCTGGTTTCAAACCGAAACAGTCAGATCTTTACAAGCAAAAACTCACTAAGGTTCTGTGTGGAAGCTGTAACCTACACTAGCCAACTGGCTACTAATATATTAACACATTTTTACTGGTCCAAACACAAAGACTCAAGTCAGTGGACCAGAAAAATTAAGATAAAATAACTAAATGAACACAACACCCAAACATGAAAGAGGGCATCAATAAATGCCAACAAGGGACTACCACCCATACCCCAAAGTAGGAGTTCCGAGAGGGGCAGGCTGGGGAGGTCATAATATAGCAAGACTCCATTAGAAGAAACAACATTACTAAGGTGAGTAACTTTTCTTCCAAACAACATGAAGTCTTGCTATATTATGACTACGAACAACACAGCAGTACCTCCATGGAGGAGGACAGAACCTACTTAGGAATAGGCTCTGAAGCATGGCTGTCTTAAACCGAGCATCCCTCCTGGCCTGAATATCCAGGGAGTAATGCTTGGTGAAAGTGTGTACTGTCTTCCAAGTAGCTGCCTGACATATCTCCAAGATAGGGATGTCTCTAGCAGCAGCTAGAGATGCAGCTGTACCTCTGGTGAGTGAGCCCTCAGGCCTGAGGGGGGAACCTTACCCAGCTTTTGATAGCAAAATTGTATACAAGAAACGATCCACCTGGCAATGGATCTTTTAGTGGCAGGTCTCCCTTTCCCAACCTCACCATAAGTGAGAAACAGTTGGAGGACGTCAAACCTGTGACCCTTGGTACGCTCTATGTAGTAACTTAGGGCCCTCTTAACATCTAAGCTGTGCAGCCTCCTCTCACCAGAGGAGGAATGGTCAGTGAAGAACACTGGAAGTGAAATAGACTGGTTAAGGTGGAAATCAAACCACCTTAGGCAAAAACTTCCTGTTAGTCCTGAGGACCACTTTATCCCTGTGAAAGGAAATAAAGTCAGTTTCTACTGATAAAGCCTGTAACTCACTTATACGCCTGGCAGAAGTGTTGGCTACCAGAAGAAAAATTACTCACCTTAGTAATTGCTTTTCTTCTCATGGAGTCTTGCTATATTATGACATATAGCAGTTAGCCACAGCACTTGAACTGCCCGGAGAGGAAGGAGTTAACTCCAGGCTGACTGGAGTTCCAAGCGCCCTTGTTGAAAGCTTCTATCTGGCTAGTTTCAAATTGAAACTGTCAGATCTTTCTAGAGCCAACACTAAGCAAAAGTCTGTGTGGAAAAACTCTACACTAGCCAAATGGCTACCTACTAGTAGAAATAATAACAGAAACAACAACAACAACATCACCCTGACAAGCACTATTAGGCCCCTCCCCAAAAGACTCAAGTCCAGGAGGGGGGCCAAACCTACAAGTAAAACAGAAATACCTAGTTTTCCTAATCCTAAAGAAAAAGGAAAAAGAGCTATAATGGCATGACACAGTGCTTGCACCAATTTGCCAACCCTTACCCAAGTAGAAGTTCTGAGAGGGCAGGTTGAGGTGTCATAATAGCAAGACTCCATGAGAAAAAAGCAATTACTAAGGTGAGTAATTTTTCTTCAAACACCATGAAGTCTTGCTATATTATGACATATAGCAGATTACACAGCAGTACCTCCATGGAGGAGGCCAGAACCTACTTAGGAAATAGACCTCTGAAGCACGGTTGTGCCAAACCAGCATCTCTCCTGGACTGGACATCCAGGGAGTAATGCTTGAAAAGGTGTGAACTGTTTTCCAGGCAGCTTGACAGATTTCAGAATGGAATATCTCCAGCAGCCGCCTAGATGCAGCTGTACCCTGGTGGAATGGGCCCTCAGTCCTGAGGGGTTCTCTACCTAGTTTTTGGTAGCAAAATTGGATACAAGAGACAATCCACCTGGCAATTGTCCTCTTAGTGGCAGGTTCCTTTGCCAACCTCGCCATAGGTAAGGAAGAGTTGAGGGGATTCAACCCGTGACCCTTGGTGCGCTCCAAATAGTAGCAAAAGCTCTTTTAACGTCTAAACTGTGCAATCTCCTCTCACCCGAGGAAGAATGCTCAGTGAAAATACTGGAAGGGAGATGGATTGGTTAAGATGGAAATCTGAAACCACTTTAGGTAAAACTTTCTGTTAGTCCTGAGGACTACCTTATCTCTGTGAAAAGAAAAAATCCTTTTCCACTGACAGGGCTTGTAACTCACTTATGCGTCTGGCAGAAGTGATGGCCACTAGGAAAACAGTTTTCCAAGTTAGAACTTAAGGTCTGCTGAAGACAGAGGTTCAAAGGGGTTGCATTAACTGAGCAATGCAAACATTAAGGTCCCAGGCAGGGCTGGGTCCCAAAAGGAGGGTTAGTGTGAAGTAACCCTTAAAAACTTGGAAACACAGGGTGAGAAGAAAGGGAGGCAGGCTTTCCTGCTGATATAAAAGCAGAGACAGCTGCCAGATGAACCTTTAAGGTAGCTGGCCTGAGGCCTAAGGAATTAAGATGGACCAAGTAGTCCAGCAAATGGGCAAATCAGCAGATCTGGGACAATTTGCTTCCCAGAACACCAGATGGAGAACCCTTCCATTTGGAATTATAAGTGGCCCTAGTGGAAGGCTTCCTAGAGGCCTTTAAATATCAAGGACACCTTGAGAAAGGTGTTATTCAGCAATTCTAACTCCTCAAGAGCCAAGCCTTGAGGTGGAGGGATTTGAGGTCTGATACCAAACTCTCCTGGGCACAAGTTAGCAGGTTGTGGACCCTGGGAAGGCCCAGAGAGGGTGGACTGACAGGGACAGAAGCAGTGGGTACCAGGGTTGCCTGGCCCAGTCTGGTGCAATCAGAATCACTTGCAGGGCTGGGATCTGATTTTACTAACACCCTGAAGAGAAGGGGAAGGGGAAAGGCATCAGGAACTTCCTTCCAATCCAACAAAAGCGTCCCGGGGACTGAGCCATTACTGGAGGCCTGCAACAGAACAGAGGAAGTTGGTGGTTGTCTGGGGCTGCGAAAAGATCTATCTGAGGAGCCCATCTGGCAAAAAACTGACCCCAGCACTAGGGATTCAAAGACCATTCGTGATGACCCTGAGAATTCTGCTAGGACATTGTCCTTCCCTGGAAGGTGAACTGCTACTAGGGAGGTGTTCAGGAGTAAGCCAGAGACCACAACTCATTGCTTCGTGCACAAGGCTGATGACCGAGTGCCCCCTGCTTGTTGATGTACCACATTGTTGTGGTATTGTCTGTCCTGACCTGAACTACTTTGTTCTGGACAGATGCTGAGAAAACCTGAAGAGCTAAAAAGACAGCTCTGAGTTCCAACAGGTTGATGTGGAGCAGAGATTCCTGGGGACCACACTCCCTGAGTGGAAAGGTCGCAGATGCGCTCCCCACCCCAGCAAGGAGGCATCCGTGGTGAGGGTGAGGGAATGAGAAATGGGAATGAAGGGGACCCCTAGTCTTAGATTGCTCTGATCCTGCCACCACTGAAGAGCTAGAATCAGAGTTTAGGTCACTGGGACCAATTTGGTAAGGGGGTCCCTCCTTTGGGACCAATAGGCCCTCAAATGAAACTGAATGTCTCATCTGGAATCTTGCTCCTTGCACTACAGCTGTGGAGGCAGCCATGTGCCCTAGAAGTTGCAGAAAGTGCCTTGCTGGTCGAGAGACCCGCAGGGTGAAAGAGGATGCCAGGGCAATCAGCTTCTCTACCCTTTCCGAGGGGAGAAATGCCCTGGCCAACTTTGTGTCCAATTCCGCACCTATAAAAGTTAGTACCTGAACTGGTTCAGAACCGACTTTGGTAAATTCAGCAGGAATCCAGGAAGTGAGAAGCTGCTGGATGACTTGCAAGTGGATTTTACTCTGATCTGGGGACTGACCCACAATGAGCCAGTCATCCAGGTAGGAAACACAGCAACCCCTTGCCTTCTTAAGTGAGCCACTACCACAGCTAGATATTTTGTGAATACCCTTGGAGCAGAGGTAAGACCGAAGGGCATTGCTCTGAACTGGTAGTGACCTGAGGCAGTTCGAGCCTGAGGTATTTTCGTGAGAAGGCCTGATCAAGACATGAAAATAGGCATCCTTGAGGTCCAGGGAGGCTAGCCAGTCCCCTGGCCTGAGGGAGGCAAAATCATTGCCAGAGTTAACATTTTGAACTTTGGTTTCAAAAGATGCTTGTTCAGGTACCTTAAGTCTAGAATGGGCCGCCATTCTCCTGTCTTTTGGGGTAAGGAAGTATCTGGAGTACAGCCCTTGCCCTGGTGACAAGGAGGAACCCTTTCACTGCTTTGCAGTCTAGGAGGAAGAGACCTCTGCTTCCAAAGCAAGGGCCTCTAAAGGGCTTGCAGGTGGAAAATGTCTGGTTCTCATCTTTGGAAACTGTTTGAAGCTGTGAACCAGACCCTGGCTTACTACCTCCAGAACCCATTTGTCCGAGGTTAGGGACACCCAGTTCTGGCTGAAATAAGCCAACCTGCCTCCAACTGGTACAGGAGAATCGGCCCTGGGCATCCCATCAGGGTACCTGCTTGGCAGTAGCCTTAGGCTGAGGGGTGGGGGACGGATTACCTGCGCCCCGTCTACCTCTGCCTCTGAAAAAACCCTCTGTGCAAAAGCAGAGGAGGCTTGGGATTGATAAAAAGGCCTGTGGAAAGGCCTGCCCCTACCTCTGGGAGTGTGCTTCTGTGGAGTGGCATGCGCTCCTTGGCCTGGGCACTTTTGTAGGTAGTTCTGTATTCATCCATCTTTTCATATAATTTTCCGCTTGCTCTCCAAACAGAGAATTCCCACCACAGGAAAATCCATAGCCTTTGACTGGGTATCCTGTGACAGATTAGTGCACCGAAGCCATGCCAACCTACGGAAAGCTACAGAAGTGGCCATGACCCTAGAGGAAACATCATTAACATCTACAGCAGTATAAAATTGAACTTGAGGCTTCAATGCCATCAGCAGCCACCTGTTCCAATTCACTAGCCAGCTGGCCATGGGCTTGCTTGGCTAACTGCAACACTGTATCCCATCTAGATTTCTGATATTCAGCCACATAAGCCATATAATTTGCCTGCCTGAGTCCCAAAGAAGCTGCCATATACTGTTTTTTCGCCATGGCATCAATCTTCCTGGAATCCTTATCAGGAGGATGTGAGGCCAGGGGGATATTAGCCTTGTCACAGGCTGCAGCTTGTACCACACCTACATGACTACACTGCTCAGTGAGGAAGTCTGTACCAGGGCCTGATAAAAAAAAAAATGGACAGAAGGTATACTTTATCTACAGGAGGGACAGAATAAGGATTTTTTAAAATTTTTGTTGTTTGCTTCCTAAATGACTTATGCAAAGGAATAGACAACCTCCTAGACTCTGGGATATCCATCATCTCAACATAATCAGGCTCCTCTTGCTCATCCACAGCCTCTTCCAAGGGAAGCTGGAGGGTTTCTGCAACCTTTTGTAAAACATAAAATGAAAAGGGACTCAGACAGCATAGGGGAGATTCTAATGGTCTGTCTGGAGAAATGTCCGTTCAATGGGCACGCCAGACCCTCCCAGCCACATACATAATGATCAAAATCTTCCTCCCCTCCTGTGGTTCATAAAATTCTCAACATCATACTCTTGAACCACTGGAACCGAACGAACCAACTTTTGCCAGCTGTTGGTGGTTCGGCGGTCCCTGAGACAGTGATTGGACAATCTGTATGGCTTTAGCTATCTCTGCAGCAGTTGGAGGCAATTTAAACTCCAGACCTGCTGATTTCTGTGTCTTTTACTGGGACTGGTTCCTCTGAACCAGCCTTCCTTTGCCCGAGGAAGTCTCGCCCTGGTCAGAGCACTCTACCTCTGGTCCAGTGGGTGCTGGACCGGCTGGCCATCCAAGTCAGCGGACTTTTTGGCCTCTCGTTCCCTGAGCCGGCCCAATCTTTTCTCCAGGGTGGCTGCAGGGAAATTCTTACACACCTGGCAGTCTGACAGGAGGTGGTCAGCCCCCAGACAATAAACACATGTGGTGTGTGGGTCAGCCTTGGCAAAGGCTTCCCCACAAACATCACAGTGTTGAAACCCAATGGGCCCGGTTTTTCTTTTGGGTTTCTCAGACATAATGCCAGCCTATCCAAAAACTTGCCCTTTTTATTGCAGTGCCAGGCAAGACACCCTTATCGGTTCCTAACAGTGTCACGGGTATTTGAAAAAAATCCAATTTAAAAGTTAGTTTTTTAGAACCGATAAGAACAGGAACCGCACTCTAAAAGCCCAAATTATTGTTTAAAATTAGTATTTTGCAAACCGATCGGTTCAAAACCGAACCGATAATGAATTTCCACAGACTTTAAAATCCTGTACTACGGTTTACCAGATAGAGCTTTGAACCGAAATCGGTAAAATAATTACTTTTGCGGTTAAATGAACCGAGAAACACTCGTTTGAACCGAGAAATGAACAGAGCTAAAGGAGAGATCTCGAGCGACTGTTCAGTGAAGGGAGTAAAGAATCTGACAGTTTCAATTTGAAACTAGCCAGATAGAGCTCAGCAAGGTCTGCGCTTGGAACTCCAGTCAGCCTGGAGTTAACTCCTTCCTCTCCGGGGCAGTTCAAGTGCTGTGGCTAACTGCTATATGTCATAATATAGCAAGACTTCATGGTGTTTGAAATACAGTTTTCCAAGTCAAATACTTAAGCTCTGCCGAAGACAGAGGCTCAAAGGGGGGTTGCATTAGCTGAGCAATGCATACATTAAGATCCCAAGCCGGGGCAGGGTCCCTGAATGGGGGATTGGTGTGAAGCAATCCTTTAAAAAACTTGGAAAATACAGGATGAGCAGAGAGAGAAGAGGGCTTCCCTGCTGAAATGAAGGCAGAGACAACAGCCAAGTGCACTTTCAGGGTGGCTGGTCTCAGTCCCAAAGAATTAAGATGGACCATGTAGTCCAATACAGTAGGTAGATCAGCAGATTCTGGGGAAACATGCTTCCCAGAACACCATATGGAAAACCTTTTCCACTTGGAGTTATAGGTAGCCCTGGTGGAAGGCTTCCTAGCAGCCTTCAGGATTTCGAGAACACTGAGAAAGTTGCAAATCAGCAAACTCTTAACTGCTCAAGAGCCAAGCCTTGAGGTTGAGGGATTTGAGATTGGATACCAAACTCTCCTGAGCACAGGTTAACAGATTGTGGTTCCTGGGGAGACACAGGGAAGATGGACTGCTAAGGACAGAAGGAGTGGTACCAGGGCTGCCTGGCCCAGTCTGGAGCAATCAGGATCATTTGCAGGGCTGAGATCTGATTTTGACTAGTACTTTGAACAGGAGAGGAAGGGGAAAGGCATAAAGAAACTTCCTTCCCAATCGAGGAGAAAGGCATCCAGGGAACTAAGCCCAATCTGGGGCCTGCAACAAAACAGTGGAAGTTGATAATTGTCTGGGGCTGCGAAAAGATCTATCTGAGGAGTGCCCCATCTGGCAAACACTATCCCCAGCACTAGGGGATCCAGTGACCATTCGTGATGGCCCTGGAAACCTACTGAGGGCATCTGCCAAGACATTGTCCTTGCCTGGGAGGTGAACTGCTATGAGGGAAGAGTTCAGGAGTAAGCCAGAGACCACAACTTCATTGCCTCGGTGCACAAGGCCGAAGACAGAGTGCCCCCTTGTTTGTTGATGTACCACATTGTAGTGGTGTTGTCTGTTCTGACCTGTACCACCTTGTTCTGAACAGATGCAGAGAAAACCTGAAGTGCTAGAAAAACAGCTCTGAGTTCCAACAGATTGATGTGGAGCAGAGATTCCTGAGGGGACCATAATCCCTCGGTGGAGAGGTCGCCCATGTGAGCTCCCCATCCCAAGAGGGATGCATTTGTAGTAAGAGTCAAGGAATGGGACAGAGGGATGAAAGGCACCCCCTGTCCCAGATTGCTCTGATCCTGCCACCACTGAAGGGCCTAGATCAGGGTTCGAGTCACTGGGATTAATTTGGATAGAGGATCTCTTCTTTGAGACCAGAAAGCTCTCAAATGGAACTGAATGTCCCTCATCTGAAATCTTGCTCCTTGCACCATGGCTGGGAGGCAGCCATGTGCCCTAGGAACTGCAGGAAATGCCTTGCTGGTGAGAAACCTGCAGAGTGAAGGAGGCGCCAGGCCACTAAGGTCCTTACCCTTTCCAAGGAAGGAAGGCTCTGGCCTGCTTTGTGTCCAGTTCTGCGCCTATAAAGGTGAGTACCTGGACAGGTTCCAAAACTGACTTTGGAAGATTGAGAAGAAACCCCAGAGAGGCAAGCAGCTGCTGGGTAACTAGCAGGTGTGATTTGACCTGGTCTGTAGACTGACCCACAATGAGCCAGTCGTCCAGGTAGGGAAAAATGGCAATCTTTTGCCTTCTTAGGTGAGCGACTGCTACTGCCAGACACTTTGTGAACACCCTTGGGGCAGAAGTAAGGCCAAAGGGCATTGCTCTGAACTGATAATGGCCTGAGGGCAGTTCGAATCTGAGGTACTTTCGATGGGAGCTTCTGATAAGAACACGGAAGTAGGCATCTTTGAGGTCCAGGGAGGCTAGCCAGTCCCTGGCCTTAGGGAAGGTAAAATCATTCCCAGTGTCACCATTCTGAACTTTGGCTTTAAAAGGTGCTTGTTTAGATATCTTAGATCCAGGACAGAGCCACTCTCCTGTCTTTTTGGGGCAAGGAAGTACCTGGAGTACAGACCCTTGCCCTGGTGAAGGAGAAACCTTTCTACAGCTCTGAGAGCCAGGAGGGTTGAGACTTCTGTTTCCAAAGCAAGAGTCTCTAAAGGATTTGTAGGTAGAAAAGATCTGGCTCTCATCTTTGGAAATTTCTTGAAGCTGAGAACCAGACCCTGGCTCACTACTTCCAGGACCCACCTGTCTGAAGTTAAAGACTGCTAGTCCTGGACAAAGTGAGCCAACCTGCCCCCTACAGGTAGTGGAGAGCCGACCCTGGGCATCCCATCAGGGTGCCTGTTTGGCAGGTGCTTTAGGCTGAGGGGAAGGAGCAGGCCTGCTTGAACCCCGTCTGCCTCTCCCTCGAAGAACCCTCTCTGTACATAGGCTGAAGAGGAGGGGCCTGAGTCTGGTAAAAGGCCTGTGAAAAGGCTACCCCTACCCTGAGGCTGCCTCTGAGGAGTGACTTGCAGTTCCTTGGCTTGTGCACTCCTGTAACTGGTTCTATATTCATCCATTTTCTTCATATAATTCTCTGTCTGCTCCAGAGAATTTCCCACCACAGGAAAATCCACAGCCTTAGACTGGGTATCCTGTGACAAGTAGTACACCTGAGCCAGGCCAATCTACGAAAAGCCACAGATGTAGCCATGACTCTAGAGGATACATCATTAGAATCCACTGCAGCATGGAACTGCACCTTAGATGCCCCAATATCATCAAGATCCACCTGCTCCAGCTCCTTTGCGAGCTGGCCAGGGACCTGTTTGGCTAAGGCCATGACAGTATCCCATCTAGATTTCTGGTATCTTGCAACATAAGCCATATAGTTTGCTTGTCTGAGTCCCAAGGATGCTGCCATGTATTGTTTTTGGCCATGGCATCAATCTTCCTGGAATCCTTGTCAGGAGGATGTGAAGCCAGTGGAATATTACTTTATCACAGGCTGCAGCCTGAACTACTAACATGACTGCATTGCTGTGAAAGAAAATCTGCATCAGGACCTGACAAAGTGTACCTCCTGTCCATCTTTTTATCCACAGGAGGCACAGAATTAGGAGCTTTTAAAATTTTTACTGTTTGTTTTCTAAAGGATTTATGTAAATGGATGGACAACCTCCTGGACTCTGGGATATCCATCATCTCCACATAGTCAGGCTCCTCTTGCTCATCCAACGCCTCCTCTAAGGGAAGCTGGAGGGTCTCAGCAACTTTTTATAAAACAAAAATGAGAAGGGACTCAAAGCCTAGGGGGAGACTCACCTGAAGGTCTGTCTGGGGAGATGTCCGGTTCAATGGGCACATCCAGACTTTCAAACTCACATTCACACTGATCATAATCCTCATCCCCCTCCTCTGGTTCATAGAACTCTTCTATATCATAATCCTGAACCACTGGAACCGACCGAACAGACCTTTTGCCAGACAGTGGCGGTTCGGAGGGAACGAGGGACAGGGACTGGACAATCTGTATTGCCTGGCTATCTCAGCAGCAGTTGGAGAAGAATTTTGGACTCCAAACCTGCTGATTTTTAGATTTCTTTGCTGGAACTGGCTCCTCAGAGCCAGCTTTTAGTTTGGCCGAGGAAGTCTCGCCCTGGTCAGAGGGCACTCCCTCTGGTTCGGTTGGCACCGAACCGGGCTGGCCATCCGGGTCAGTGGACTTTTTGGCCCCTCGTTCCCTGAGCCTGCCCACTCTCTTGTCCAGGGTGGCTGCAGGGAAATTTTTACAAATCTGTCAGTCTGAATTGAGGTGGTCAAACCCCAGACAACAGACACATGTAGTGTGTGGGTCAGCCTTGGCAAAGGCTTCCCCACAGACACTACAGTGTTGAAACCCAGTGGGCCCGGTTTTTCTTTTGGGTTTCTCAGACATGATGCCAGCCTAACCAACCAACTTGCCCTTTTGATGGCAGTGCCAGGCAAGACACCCTTATCGGTTCCAAACCGTGTCACGGGTCCTGGAAAAAAACGTAATGAAATCCTTTTTTTAGAACCGATAAGAACCGAACCGCCTCTAAAAAGCCTTAAAGGCTTTAAACTTATATTAAATACAACTCGATCGGTTCAACGAACGATACTTCTACAAGTTCCACACAGAAAAACCCTATCTATTACTTACGATCACCATAGACAGAGCCTGAACCGATCGGTTTTGCGGTTAAAATAATGAAATTGCGGTTAAATTAAACAGAGAAATATCGCTTTAAACCGAAGAAATGAACCGAGCAACAGGAGGAATCTCCGGAGCGACTGTTTAGTGAGGCGGAGAAAAGAATCTGACGGTTTCGGTTTGAAACCAGACAAACAGAGCTTCTGAACCGAGCTCGCGCTCCAAGCTCCATGCTCTGCATGGAAGTTACTCTTTCACCTCCGGAGCAGTTCTAAGGCTGGGGCAAACTGCAATAGTCATAATATAGCAAGACTTCATGTTGTTTGAAATACAGTGCCCTAAAAAAGAAACATAACCCCTTTTTCTACCCAGATCTAATCCCTCACTGATACTTAAGCAACTTGAACTCAGCAGGAAAAGGAGTTGTAACTGCTGCTTGGAGCAGCATAGGGGCGCTGCAGAGAAGCTGAGGAGGTGCTGGCCCCATCAGTGGCAGAGAATCGACTGGGGGGCACACAGGTGGCGGGAGGAACTGAGCTGCAGCTGAGCGCGCACCAGGGCAGGACGGGCACCAGAGTCTACTTCCTGGTGACTGTAGTCGGTAGCGGGCCAGGGCTTGAGGGAGAGGAGCTGCGCTTTGAGGAGGACCAATCACAGGACAGAGCACCAAGTTTGAATCGCGGCTGGGCTATATAAGACTGGCCCAGCCACCTCACTACACCTGGCAGAAAAAGGAGCTGTAATTGCGTCCCACACCACCCCCACCCCAGCCACGACCTCTTAAATGGTCTGAGGGGGTGGACAAGGTGAGATTGGCTGAGCTGGAGCAATAGGAAGCTCGGACTGGTTGCTGGCTTGGGCACTGAAACATAGAAACAGACTGATGGCAGATAAGGACCGCTAGGCCCATCTAGTCTGCCCATTTCCCTACCTACAGGATAGGCCGCAGATCCTAGTTAACCAACAGCCTATTTCTTCCTACCCCCCACAAGAATTGCCTTATGTCTGTCCCATGCATTCTTGAATTCTCCCACAGTTTTAGACCCCACAACCTCCTCAGGAAGACTGTTCCATGCATCCACTACCCTCTCTGTGAAATAATACTTCCTCACATTGCCCCTGAACCGCCCTCCTATCTTTAAATTGTGTCCCCTTGTTCTTGCAAGTTTCTTTCTGAAAGATGCTACCCTCTTGGACTTTGTTGATTCCACTAAGGTACTTAAAAGTTTCTATCATGTCCCCCCTCTCCCTTCTTTCCTCAAGGGTATACATATTAAGCTCCTTTAGTCTCTCCTCATACGGCTTCTCTTGCAGACCCTGCACCATTTTAGTTGCCCTCCTCTGGACTGCCTCTAACCTGTCTATGTCCTTGCGGAGATGGGGTCTCCAGAACTGGACACAGTACTCCAGATGGGGTCTCACCAACTGTCTGTACAGAGGATAACAACTTCCTGTTTTCTGCTGATGCCTCTCCTATACATCCCAGTATACCCCCAGCCCTCCCTACTACCTTCTCACATTGCTTGCTAACAGGTCACTGATATGATTACCCCCCAGGTCCCTTTCTTTTTTGTTGTTGTTACTACCTCCCCACCCATTGTGTATTCTTCCCCTGGGTTCTTGTTTTCCAGGTGCATTATTTTGCACTTCTTTGCATTGAATCCTAGCTTCCATACTTCTAACCATTCCTCCAACCTTGCCAAGTCCCTTTTCATCCTTTCCATGCCTCCTTGTGTATCAACCCTGTTGCAGATCTTTGTGTCATCTGCAAAAAGGCATACTTTTCTTTCCAGTCCCTCTGCAATGTCACTGATGAAGACATTAAAAAGGACTGGACCCAATACTGAATCCTGCAGTACCCCACTAGTAACCCTCCTTTCTTCAGAGTGGGCTCCTTTTACAATTACCTTCTGTGTCCTGTTGTCCAGCCAATGTTTTACCCAGGCTACCACCCTGGGTCCCACTCCCAGGCTGGTTAATTTGACTATTAATCTTTTGTGTGGGACTGTGTCAAATGCCTTGCTAAAGTCTAGGTAGGCCATGTCCACAGCCTCTCCCTGGTCTACTACTTTGGTCACCCAGTCAAAGAAATCTATTAGATTTGTCTGACATGACCTTCCGTGAACGTGAGGCGTGGACCCATGCTACCTTGGGTCCTGTGCTCCACTGGCCTCTAGGTAATCAACTATTCTTTCCTTCAGAAGTGACTCCATCACTTTCCCTACCACAGAGGTCAGACTGACAGGTCTGTAGTTTCCTGCCTCTGTCTTGGTCCCACTTTGTGAAGGGGAATCGCATCCGCCTTCCTCCAGTCCTCGGGTACCACACCATCCTCCCATGATTTATTACAAAGAGTAGCCAGTGGTTTCACTAGTTCCTCCCTTAATTCTTTTAGAATTCTGGGGTGAATTCCATCAGGACCCATTGCTTTGTCCACCTTCAGTTTTAGGATTTCTTGCAGAACCCTTTCTTCTGTGAAAGGACTGGGATCGACCCCCCTATCAAGAGTGCTTCTGTTAATTGGATTAGGCACTTCCCCCTCCTGTTTTGTGAATACTGAGCAGAAATATTCATTCAGTATTCCTGCTTTTTCACTGTCCCCCTCTGCCCACCCACCGTTCATGCTATTCAGCCTCACTATCCCTCCCTTTGTCTTTCTACGTCGCTGATGTACCTATAAAAGGTTTTATCCCCCTTAACTGAGTTGGCTATCTTTTCCTCAGTTTGGGCCTTTGCTATTCTGACTTCCTCCTGCTTCCTTCTGCCTTAACTGGTACAGCTCTCTGTCCTGCTCCTTCTGTGTTTCTTATACTCCGAATGCTATCTTTTCTTCCTGACTTTCACAGCCACCTCTTTTGAGAACCATAGTGGCTTTTCTTTCATTTGATTTGTTTATTTGCTTCACACAAAGGCTTGTTGCCTCTGTGATGGCAGTTTTGATAATTCCCCATTGTTGCTCCACACCTCCTTCTAGCCTGTTTGCTAGTGCTTTTCTGAGGCACTCTCCCATCTTGCCAAAGTCAGCCTCCCAAAGTTCAGTACCCTCACTTTTGTATGGCTTGACTCTGTAGCCGAGTTTAACGTGAACCACACTGTTTGATGGTCACTTGTCCCCAGATGGCAACCCACTTCTAGATCTGAGATCCTCTCACTGCCCCCGTTTGAAAGTACGAGGTCTAAGATTGCTCCCTCACGAGTGGGTTCCGAAACTAGCTGTCAAATGCCTGCCACCTGTAGGGCATCAAGAATGGCCCTGCTCTTGGATGTGGCTGCAGCTGCAGCAAATGTGCTCTAGTTAACATCTGGCATATTCAGGTCTCCCATCAACAGTATCTCCCCTTTCTCTGCTATTCTAAGAATGCCTTCCATCATATCCTTGTCCATTTCTTCCCTGACAGGGGGTCTGTACAACCCTGTGGGACTGTGGTGCCTTTCCAGTCTCCAAGGTGACCCACAGTGCCTCCTCTCCTCCCTGTTTACTCTTTTGTTCAGTTGCTTTTATCCCATCCTTTACATAGAGAGCTACTCCTCCCCCTCTTCTCCCCTGCCTGTCTCTCCTGTAGGTTATGTACCCTGGTATGTTAACATCCCAGACGTGGTTCTCTGTGTACCATGTTTGTGACTGCTACGATATGCAGGCATCCCTCTTCCATTAAGGCCATCAGCTCAGGGAGCTTGTTGCCCAGACTACGGGCATTGGTACTCATTACCCTCCATTTCCTGATGGCCTTACTCCCTTTTGCCCCATCCCTGTCCTTCTTGCCTTTGTCACTTTCTCCATTTACCCCTGCCCTTCTCCCTATCGACACCTCTATGTTGGTGTTTACCGCACTTACTACCGTGATTATTTGGGGGCTAGGATTTTCCTGCTCCTTTCCAGTGCCTCCCCCCTTGGCTAGTTTAAAAGCTTGCCAATGAAGCATTTAAACCTATCACCTAGGATCCTGGTTCCCCTCCCGGACAGATGCAGCCCATCATGCCAGTATGATGCATCACTCCAGGTGGACCTCAGTCCCCAATGAAGCCAAATCCTGAGCTCCACACCAGTTTTTCAACCACTGATTGAATCCCATGGTGCGGAACACCCCTAGCCTCTCCTATGCCATAGATGGGTAGCACCTCCAGAAAGTTACCGTATGCATGCACTTGACTCAAGGCCCTCCCCAATTCCACAAACTCTTCCTGCACTTCTCTAATCCTTTCTTAGCCAGGTCATTTGTCCCTAGGTGGACAATGACATCCAGCTCCCTCCCTGTGCAGCTGCTCTGGCAATCCTGAGATTCACTCCTGTCCTTCCAAGCCATGGCGCCAGGCAGGCACCTTACCTCCTCTCCCTTCCTCCCCAGTTCTACCTTCCTAACAATGGAGTCCCCCACCAGGAGTTGTTTCCTTCCCCTGCCACCCTCCTGTGGGTCTCCTTTGTGGAGGTTCAAAGCATCCTCCTTGGTCTCCACTGTGGGTGCCTCCATAGAGGAACCACACTTTGCCAGAATGGCATAGGAATTGTGGAGAGGTACAACTGGAGAGATGCGCCTCTGTTCCACCACCCTCACCCCCCTGAGCCCACTGTGGTCCAACCGCTCCTCTTTCTTGGCAACCTCTGAGGCAACGGCAGTGGCACTGGTGGTCCCTGGATGGAAGAGGAGGTCCCACAAATCCTGGCCAACTCAGCCTGGAGATGAGCAACCTCCTCCCTCAGCCCAGAGAGGTGCCTGCAGATGGGACAACACCGCATCCTCCAGAACATCTCCCGGAAGACTGCTGCTCCACAGCCACTGCACTGCACCACTCCAATCATGTCTTATTTCTGGCCCCTTAACTGTTTGCAATCCTTACTCTTTCCTCTGGTTTTTTCTCTCTCTCTCCTTACTTTCTGCCTGTGTGCCCTTTAAGCTCCTGATTGTCCTGTTCTGAGACAAGAATATAATATCCTATATTTCTCAGTAGACCACTTACTTGCTCAGAGGCAGACCTCCAGCAGCTAGAGGGGGCCGGAGAGCTACTCTTGCCCTTCTAGGATGGTGGGTCCTTGGTGGTTCTGTGATCACTCACTTCCTGCCCCTAAACAGGAAGTTCCCGTTGTCAGTCAAATCCTGTGCCTATAAAAATAGAACTAGCTGGGGCAATATAGTCCCAGCAGAGAAGTTCAGTCACACAGCAGTCCTTTCTCCTGGTGTCTTCTGCCAAGCTATTAGCAGAAACTTTCTAAGGCAGTCTTTAAATGTAGCTTCCTTCTAGCTAAGCCACTCCCCTACTTACCAGATCTTTCTACAAGTAATTTAAACCTCACAGCAGTTAAGTCCTTTCAGTCAGCTGAGATTTACACCTAGATAACTCTT
Source organism: Neoceratodus forsteri (assembly GCA_016271365.2). NCBI lineage: Eukaryota > Metazoa > Chordata > Ceratodontiformes > Ceratodontidae > Neoceratodus > Neoceratodus forsteri. Next base: position 85,288,584 of record JADMNL010000034.1, read on the forward strand.
CAGCTACCCATTCAGTTCAGTTAACCCAAACACACATTTTTTTTTGTATGTTAGTTTTTTTACCCTAAATTAAAGGTCCAAATACAAAAGTTCTTCTACTTTAGTCCCAGCAGAGAAGTTCAGTCACACAGCAGTCCTTTCTCCTGGTGTCTTCTGCCAAGCTTTATGTGTGATTACTGCGGGGGATTGCTAAAAAACCCTGGGGGCATTGTGACTGATACTTGGGGATTGCTGAGGCTTGAAAGCTGGCTACTGCTAGGAACGAGGGCAAAATTACTGTGAACAGACTGCTTCTGGGCATTGCTGTGTAAAAAGAGGGCACGTTGATGTGAACCAACTACTGCTGGAGGGCTGTGTAAGATTGACAGTGGATTATTGTTGGTAGGGGACCATATCGCTCACACCCAAAATGACGGTGGACTTGGGGGTTGCCAGAGCGGGCATCTTCGGTAGGGTGATTGGGTGTACAGGGTGGGGGTGGCCACAATATTAAATTGGGCATGGAGGTTCGGAGGGTGCCCAGTGTGTTTTCAGCTGGCAGGTCTTAGGGAGGAGATCAGGGGGATCAGAAGGCAGCAGGAAGGGGGAACGGTTGGGGAGGAAAGGTGGGGTATGGACCATATGAGGTTAGACAAGGCCGAAATGGCATACCCCAGGAAGTGGACAAGACTAAAAGGGACATACAGGGGGACAGGTGGACCATATGGTCACTTCGGGAAGGATGGGGCATGAAACAAGCAACATACGGGAATCACTCAGTAGGGGGGGCTGCCCAGAGGGAGCAGGAGAAGGGAGGAGGAGAAAGCAAATCGGGCAAGCACACTTACAATCGAATCCACCCTGCTATGTCGGGAGATGAAGTGGAGGAGGTTGGTGGGAAGGGGTGAGCAGGCGGACAAAGAGGTTTGGTCAGCAAGCTGAGGGGGAAGGGGACAGAAGACAGCCAGATCCAAAGGAAAGGATGGAGGGGGGGGAAGGACATGAGCCTAGGTTGGAGGGAGGTATGGTAGACAGGGGAGAACTGAGAGAGGCCAGGATGGAATGAGGCAGGACTGGGGTTAGGCCAGTGTCCAGACTGGGGAAGCCAACCAAAGAGGAGGGAGGTAGAGAGTTCCCTAAACTCTCTAAATTTTGAATTATAGGTAGCCCTGGTGGAAGGCTTCCTAGAGGCCTTCAAGATATCCAATACACCTTGAGAAAGGTGTAGGTCAGCAAACTAACTCTTCAAGAGCCAAGCCTTGAGATTGAGAGATTTGAGGTTCGGATACCAAACTCTCCCCTGGGCACAGGTTAACAGGTTGTGATTCCTGGGAAGGCATAGGGGAAGGTGGACTGCTAAGGACATGAGGAGTGGGTGCCAGGGCTGCCTGGCCCAATCTGGAGCAATCAGGATCATCCTGCAGGATTGAGACCTGATTCTGACTAGCACTTTGAAAAGAGGGAGGAAGGGAAGCATAGAAACTTCCTTCCCAACTGAGGAGGAAGGCATCCAGAGGACTGAGCCCAACACTGGGGCCTGCAGCAAAAAAGGGGAAGTTGGTGATTGTCTGGGGCTGCAAAGAGATCTATTTGTGGAGTGCCCCATCTGGCAAATATTACCTCCAGTACCAGGGGATCCAGTGCCCATTCGTGATGGCCCTGGGAAATCCTGCTGAGAGCATCTGCTAGGACATTGTCCTTGACTGGGAGATGAACTGCCGTAAGGGAGGCGTTCAGAGTGTAAGCCAGAGACCACAACTTCATTGCTTCTGTGCACAAGGCCGTAGACAGAGTGCCCCCTTGCTTGTTGATGTACCACATTGTAGTGGTATTGTCTGTCCTGACCTGAACTACCTTGTTCTGGACAGATGTGGAGAAAACTTGAAGTGCTAGAAAAACTGCTCTGAGCTCCGGCAAATTGATGTGGAGCAGGGATTCCTGAGGAGACCACAGCCCTTGGGTGGAAAGGTCGCCCATGTGAGCTCCCCACCCCAGGAGGGATGCATCTGTAGTAAGGGTCAAGGAATGAGACTGGGGAATGAAGGGAACCCCTTGTCTCAGATTGTTCTGATCCTGCCACCACTGAACGGCCTGGATCAGGGTTCAAGTCACTGGAATCAATTTGGTTAGGGGATCCGTCCTTTGAGACCAAAAGGCTCTCAAATGGAACTGAATGTCCCTCATCTGAAATCTCACTCCCTGCACTACTGCTGTAGAAGCTGCCATGTGCCCCAGGAGCTGTAGGAAATGCCTTGCTGGTCGAGAGACCTGCAGGGTGAAACAGGAGGCCAGAGACACCAGGGTCCTTGCTCTCTCCAGAGGAAGGAAGGCTCTGGCTTCTTTGTGTTCAGTTCTACTATGAAGGTGAGAAGCTGGACAGGCTCCAGAACTGACTTTGGAAGATTGAGAAGAAAACCTAGAGATGTAAGCAGTTGCTGGGTTACTTGCAAATGAAGTGTGACCTGTTCTGGAGACTGGCCTACAATGAGCCAGTCGTCCAGATAAGGGAAGATGGCAATCTTTTGCCTTCTTAAATGAACAACTGCTACTGCCAGGCATTTTGTGAACACCCTTGGAGCCGAGGAGAGGCCGAAGGGCATTGCTCTGAACTGGTAATGGCCTGAGGGCAGTTGGAATCTGAGGTACTTTCGATGGGAGCTTCTGATGAGAACATGGAAATAGGCATCCTTGAGGTCCAGGGAGGCTTAGCCAGTCCCCTGGCCTTAGAGAGGGTAAAATAATCCCCAGGGTCACCATATTGAACTTTGGTTTTAAAAGGTGCTTGTTTAGATACCCGAGATCCAGAATGGGCCGCCATTCTCCTGTCTTTTTTGGGGTAAGGAAGTACCTGGAGTACAACCCTTTGCCCTGGTGTATGGGTAGAACCCTTTCCACGGCTCTGAGAGCCAGGAAGGAAGAAACTTCTGCTTCCAGGGCAAGTGCCTCTGATGGATTGCAGGTGGAAAGATCTGGCTGTCATCTTGGAAATTTTTGAAGCTGAGAACCAGCCCTGGCTTACTACCTCCAGGACCCACTTGTCTGATGTTAAAGACTTCCAGTCCTGGACAAAGGAAGCCAGCCTGCCCCTACTGGTAGTGGAGAATCGGCCTGGCTACCCATCAGGAGCCTGTTTTGCAGGGCTTTGGGTTGAGGGTAGAAGCAGGCTTACTAGAACCCCTTCTGCCCTTCCTCTAAAGAACCCCTCTGGGCAAAAGCAGAAGAGGAGGCCTGGGCTTGGTAAAATGGCCTATGAAAGGCCTGCCCCTGCCATGCTGCCTTTGAGGAGTGACTTGCCTTTCTTTGGCCTGTGCACTCCTATAGGTAGTCCTATACTCATCCATTTTCTTCATATAATTCTCTGTCTGCTCCCAAACAGAGAATTTCCCAACAGGAAAATCCATAGCCTTAGACTGGGTATCCTGTGACAGGGCAGTACATCTGAGGCCATTCTGCGAAGAGACACAGATGTAGCCATAACTCTAGATGAAACACCATTAGAGTCTACAGCAGCATGAAATTGCACCTTGGATGCCTCAATACCATCCGCAGCCACCTGCTCCAGCTCCCTGGCAAGCTGTTCAGGGGCCTGTTTTGCTAGGGCCAGGACAGTATCCCACCTGGATTTCTGGTACCTAGCTGCGTAAGCCATATAATTTGCCTGTCTGAGTCCCAAAGATGCTGCCATGTACTGCTTTTTGGCCATGGCATCCATCCTCCTGGAATCCTTTTCAGGAGGGTGAGAGGCTAGAGGAATATTAGCCTTGTCACAGGCTGCAGCCTGCACTACCCCCACATGGACGCACTGCTGAGATAGAAACTCCGTATCAGAGCCTGATAAAGCATACCTCTTGTCCATCCTTTTATCCACAGGGAGGACAGAATGAGGAGTTTTCAAATTTTAACTGTCTGTTTCCTAAAAGATTTATGCAAGGAATAGACAGTCTCTAAACATGGAATATCCATCATTTCACAGCTTCCTCAACAGGGAGTTGCAGAGTGCCAACAACTTTCTTGTAAAACAAAAATGAGAAGGGACTCAGATAGCCGGGAGGATACTCCTGAAGGTATGTCTGGAGAGATGTCTGGTTCAATGGGCACATCCAGACTGTAAATCCACTCACTCTCCTGTTGCCCTCCCTTCCCCTGGTTCATAAAATCTTCAAAATCATAATCTTGAACCGGGGAACCGACGAACCAGGCGCTTACCCAATGGTGCCGGTTCGGACGGAACTGGGGAAAGAGACTGGACAATCTGAATAGCTTTGGCTATTTCCTCAGCGGTTGGAGAAAACTTTTGGCCCAAAACTAGCTGACCTTCTAGCCCTTTTAGTTGGAACCAGCTCCTCAGAGCTGGCTCTTCGTTTGCCCGAGGAAGCATCGCCCTGGTCAGAGGGCACTCCCTCAGGTTTGGCTGGAACCGAACCGGGCTGGCCATCCGGGTCAGCGGACTTTTTGGCCTCCCTTTCCCTGAGCCTACCAACTCTTTTTTCCACGGTGGCAGCAGGAAAATTTTTACACATCTGGTAGTCTGCATTGAGGTGGCCAAACCCCAGACAATATACACATATGGTGTGTGGGTCAGCCTTGGCAAAAGGCTTCCCCACAGAGGCCACAATGCTGAAACCCAGTGGGTCCGGTTTTTCTTTTGGGTTTCTCATAGTGCCAGCCTAACCAAAACTTGCCCGTTAATGGCAATCCACCAAGCAAGACTCTTACCGGTTCCCAACCGTGTCACGGGGTCGTGGGAAAAACCGTAATTAAATCCGTTTTTTTTAGAACCGATAAGAACCAGGAACCGCACTCTAAAGGGCTAGAAAGTAATTTTTAAACCCCTCTGATCGGTTCAAACCGAACCGAAAAAGACGTTTACAGGTTCCACACAGAAGAAAATAAAAAAGTAAGCCTAACTATTACTTACAATACCACAGACAGCTTGAACCGACAATTGCGGTTAAATTTCGGTAAATAAACCGAGAAATTACACTTTAAAACCGACAAACAAACCAAGCAGCAGGAGGAATCTCCGGAGCGACTGTTCAGTGAGGCGGAGTAAAGAATCTGACAGTTTAAGTTTGAGCTTCAACAGACAGAGTGTTTAACAGAGCTTGCGCTCAAGATTCCATGCCCTGCATGGAAGTTACCTCTTTCACCTCCGGAGCAGTTCTAACCTGGGGTTATACTGCATATGTCATAATATAGCAAGACTTCATGTTGTTTGAAGAGCAAAGTGAGGACACAGATCAGCAGGATTAAGCGGGGGATGGGCTCAGGAAGCAGAGGAACAAGCATAGGTGCTAAAACTAGTACTTTGCCTCAATCTTTACAGAGGGAGACAGGGGATCCCTACAGCCTGATGGGAGGGAAGAGGAGCCTACAAAATTGAGGGGTCAGGCTGAGACCAGAGGACTGAAAGAGGCTAGGGTACAGGCTGGGCCAGACCCAGAAGGGGTTGGGCGGTTGCATGAGGGGGAAGGGGAGAAATTACAGTGGATAGGGTGAGAGGAGCCCTTCGGAAGCTAAAAACTGATAAGACACCAGGGCCGGATGGGCTACATCCGAGGCTTATGAAGGAACTGGTGGAGGAGCTGGCAGCTTCACTGGCTGCACTCTAACACCTCTCTGCAGATAGGATGGGTGCCCCAAGACTGGAGGGTGGCTCATGTAGTGCCTATCCATGGGGGTTATAGGCCTGTCAGCCTAACGGCTGTAGTAGACAAAGTAATGGAGGGCATTATCAAGGGAGGCTTAGGAGGCAGCTGGAAGAAAAAATTACTCACCTTAGTAATTGCTTTTCTTCTCATGGAGTCTTGCTGTATTAGGACTTAATGCAGTTAGCCACTGCACTCGAACTGCCCCAGAGAGGATAGGGTTAACTCCAGAGCAGTCTGGAGTTCCACAGCGCGAGGGCACTGTTCAAAGCTCTATCTGGCTAGTTTCAAATGAAACTGCCAGGTTCTTTACGAAGCTAAACTAATATAGCAAGTCTGTGTGGAAAAGCTCTACACTAGCCATTGGCTACCTACCAGTAGTAGGACAACAAAAACACAACAACAATCACAGAATAATAACAAAATCACCTGTTATTGTTAGAATCACCCATGACAAGCACTAATAGGCCCCCTCTCCCCAAAAGACTCAAGTCCAGAGAGGGAGCCACCTATCACTAAAAACAGAATCACCTAGTTCCAACCCAAATGAACAAAAGGGGGGAAACTACAGAGAAATTGAAATGGCATGACAGTGTTGCACTAATTTGACAACCCCATACCAAGTAGGAGTTCTGAGCGGGTAGGAGGGAGGTTGTCCTAATACAGCACGACTCCATGAGAAGAAAAGCAATTACTAAGGTGAGTAATTTTTCTTCAAACACCATGAAGTCTTGCTGCTATTGGGACTTAATGCAGATTATACAGCAGTACCTCCATGGAGGAGGTCAGAACCTACTTGGGGAATAGGCTCTGAAGCACAAGCTGTGCCAAACCGAGCATCTCTCCTGGACTGGACATCCAGGGAATAATGCTTGGTAAAGGTGTGGACTGATTTCCAGGTAGCAGCTTGGCAAATTTCCAAAATGGGAATACCTCTAGCAGCCGCTAGAGATGCAGCTGTACCCCTGGTGGAATGAGCCCTCAGTCCTGAGGGAGGTTCTCTACCTAGTTTTTGGTAACAGAACTGGATACAAGAGACAATCCACCTCGCAATTGTCCTCTTAGTGGCAGGTCTCCCTTTGCCAACTTCTCCATAGGTAAGGAAGAGTTGGAGGGATTCGAACCTGTGACCCTGGGTGCGTTCCAAATAGCAGCTTAGGGCTCTTTTGACGTCCAGACTGTGCAATCTCCTCTCCCCTGAGGAGGAATGCTCAGTGAAAAATACTGGAAGAGAGCTGGATTGGTTGAGATGAAAATCTGAAACCACTTTAGATAAAAACTTTCTGTTAGTCCTAAGGACTACCTTATCTCTGTGAAAAGAAATAAAATCTTCTACTGACAAGGCCTGTAATTCACTTATACGTCTAGCAGAAGTGATAGCCACTAGAAAAACAGTCTTCCAAGTCAAAAACTTGAGGTCTGCTGAGGACAGAGGCTCAAGGGGTTGCATTAGCTGAGCAATGCAAACATTCAGGTCCCATGCAGGAGCTGGTTCCAAAGGGGGGTAGTGTAAGTACCCCTTAAAAACTTGGAAAATACAGGGTGAGAAGAAAGGAAGCAGGCTTCCCGCTGACACAAAAGCAGAGACAGCTGCCAGATGAACCTTTAAGGTAGCTGGCCTAAGGAATTTAAATGGACCAAATAGTCCAGTAAAATGGGCAGATTAGCAGATTCTGGGATAATCTGCTTCTCAGAACACACAAATGGAAAACCTCTTCCACTTAGAATTGTAAGTGGCTCTAGTGGAAGGTTTCCTAGAAGCCTTTAAAATATCCAGGACACCTTGAGAAGGTGTAAATCAGCAAATTCTAGCTCCTCAAGAACCAGGCCTTGAGGTGGAGGGAATTGAGGTTCGGATACCACACTCTCCCCTGTGCACAGGTCAACAGGTCGTGATTCCTGGGCAAGCTCAGGGGAGGGTGGAATGTCAGGGACAGGAGGAGAGTGTACCAGGGCTGTCTGGCCCAGTCTGGAGCAATCAGAATCACTCTGCAGGGCTGAGTTCTGATTTTTACTAGTACCCTGAAGAGGAGAGGGAAGGAAAGCATACAAGAACTTCCTTTCCAATCCAACTGAAAAGGCGTCAGTGGGACTGATCCCAGAACTGGAGGCCTGCAACAAAACAGGGAAGTTGGGGTTGTCTGGGGCTGCGAAAGATCTATCTGAGGGTGCCCCATCTGGCAAGACTGACCCAGCACCAGAAAATTCAGAGCCCATTCGTGATGGCCCTGAGAAATTCTGCTGAGGGCATGGTTGCCTTCCCTGGAAGGTGAACTGCTATCAGGGAGGTGTTCAGGAGTAAGCCAGAGACCACAACTTCATTGCTTTGGTGCACAAGGCTGATGACGAGTGCCCTTGTTTGATGTACCACATTGTTGTGGTGTTGTCTGTCCTGACTTGGACTACCTTGTTCTGGACAGTAGTCGAAAAAACCTGGAGAGCTAAGAGAACAGCTCTGAGTTCCAAAAGGTTGATGTGGAGCAGAAATTCCTGGGGGACCACACTCCCGGTGGAAAGGTGCGCCCAATGTGCCCCCACCCTAACAGGGAGGCATCCGTGGTGAGGTGAGGAATGAAGAACGGAAGAAGGGACCCCCTGAGTTAAATTGCTCGATCCTGCCACCACTGAAGGGCTAGGATCAGGGTTTTTGGTCACTGGGATTAACTTGGATAGGGGTCCTTCCTTTGAGACCAGTAGGACCTCAAGTGGAACTGGATGTCTCATCTGAAATCTTGCTCCTCCGCGACAGCTGTGGAAGCAGCCATGTGTCCTAAGGGTTGCAAAAGTGCCTTGCCGGTGGGAGACCCCCAGGGTAAAGGAGGATGCCAGGGCAATGAGTCTGTCCACTCTTTGGAGGAAGAAATGCCCTGGCTGACTTTGTGTTTCAATTCTGCACCTATGAAAGTTAGTACCTGAACTGGTTCCAGAACTGACTTTGGAAAATTCAACAGGAATCCCAGAGAAGTGAGAAGTTGCTGGGAGACTTGCAAGTGAGATTTTACCTGATCTGGAGACTGGCCCACTATGAGCCAGTCGTCAGGTAGGAAACACAGCAACCCCTTGCCTTCTTAAATGAGCCACTACTACAGCTAAACATTTTGTGAAAACCCTTGGAGGAGAGGTAAGGCGAAGGGCATTGCTCTGAACTGGTAGTGGCCAGAGGGTAGCTCGAACCCGAGGTACTTTCGGTGAAGGCCTGATCAAAATATGAAAATAAGCGTCCTTAAGGTCCAGGGAAGCTAGCCAGTCCCCTGGCCTTAGGGAAGGACAGAATCATTGCCAGAGTTAACATTTTGAACTTTGGTTTCAAAAGATGCTTGTTCAGGAACCTTAAATCTAAGATGGGCCGCCACTCTCCTGTCTTTTTTGGGGTAAGGAAATACCTCGAGTACAGACCCTTGCCCTGATGACAAGGAGGAACTCTTTCCACTGTCTTGCAGCCCAGCAGAGAAGAAACCTCTGCTTCCAAGGCAAGGGCTTCTGAAGGATTTGCAGGTGGAAAATGTCTGGCTCTCATCTTTGGGAACTGTTTGAAACTGAGAACCAGACCTTGACACCACCTCAGAACCCATTTGTCCGAAGTTAGGGACAACCAGTTCTGGCTGAAATAAGCCAACCTGCCCCCACCGTACAGGAGATCCGGCCCTGGGCACCCATCAGGGTGCCTGCTTAGCAGCATCTTTAGGCTGAGGAGAGGAGATGGTCTGCCTGTGCCCGTCTACCCTGCCTCTGAAAAAAACCCTCTGTGCAAAGGCTGAAGAGGCCTGAACTTGATAAAAGGGCCTGTGGTAAGGCCTGCCTCACCCCTGGGGGCATGCCTTGTGGAGTGGCATGCCTCTCTTAGCTTGGGCACTTTTGTAGGTAGTTCTGTATTCATCCATTTTCTTCATGTAATTTTCTGTTTGATCCCCAAACAGAGAGTTTCCTACTACAGGAAAATCTATAGCCTTTGCCTGAGTATCTTGGGACAGATTAGTGCATCTAAGCCATGTCAACCTATGGAGAGCTACAGAAGTGGCCATGACCCTAGAGGAAACATCATTAACATCAGCGGCAGTATGAAATTGAACTTTAGAGGCTTCAATGCCATCAGCAGCCACTTGTTCCAACTCACTAGCCAGCTGGCCCTGGGCCTGCTTGGCTAACTGCAAAATAGTGTCCCATCTAGATTTCTGATATCTAGCCACATAAGCCATATAATTAGCCTGCCCGAGTCCCAATGAAGCTGCCATATATTGCTTTTTGCCATGGCATCAATCTTCCTGGAATCCTTATCAGGAGGATGTGATGCCAGGGGAATATTACTTGTCACAGGCTGCAGCTTGAACAACACCTACATGACTACACTGCTCGGTGAGGAAGTCTGTATCAGGGCCTGATAAAGTATACCTTCTGTCCATTTTCTTATCTACAGGAGAACGGAATGAGGATTTTTAAAATCTGTTGTTTGCTTCCTAAATGACTTATGCAAAGGAATAGACAACCTTCTAGACTCTGGAATATCCATCATTTCTACATAATCAGGCTCCTCTTGCTCATCCACAGCCTCCTCTAAAGGAGCTGGAGGTTTCTGCCACCTTTTATAAAGCATAAAATGAGAAGGGGACTCAGACAGCAAAGGGGAGATTCTAAGGGTCTATCTGGAGATGCCCGGTTCAATGGGCACGTCCAGACCTTCCCAGTCACAAATACACTGATCAAATTCCTCCTCCCCTCCTGTGGTTCATAAAACTCTCAACATCATAATCCTGAACCACTGGACCTGAGCGACCACCCTTTTCCCAATTGTGGGGGCTCGACAAGTCCCGAGACAAAGACTGAACAATCTGAATGGCTTTTGCTATTTCTGCAGCAGTTGGAGAGACAATTTTGGACTCCAGACCTGCTGATTTCTTTGTCTTTTGCAGGAGCTGGTTTCTCTGAACCAGCTTTTCTTTGCCGAGGAAGTCTCGCCCTGGTCAGAGGGCACTCCCTCTGGTCCAGTGGGTACTGGACGGGACTTTTGCCTCTCGTTCCCTGAGCCGCCCAATCTCTTTTCAAAGGTGGCTGCAGGAAATATTTACCACCTGGCAGTCTGACAGGAGGTGGTCAACCCCAGACAATAGACACAAGTGGTGTGTGGATCAGCCTTGGCAAAGGCTTCCCGAGACATCACAGTGTTGAAACCCAGTGGGCCGGTTTTCTTTTGGGTTTCTCAGACATAATGCCAGCCTAACCAACAAACTTGCCCTTTAAGCGTACGTGCCAAACAAGACACCATATCGAGTTCCTAACCAGTGTCAGTATTGGAAAAAACCCAAATAAAATTAAGTTTTTAGAACCGATAAGAACCGGTACCGCACTTCAAAGCCCAAAATCGTAAAATAAGCAACCGATGGGTTCAGACTGAACCGATAATGTATTCCACACAGACTTTATTTTAGTACTTACGGTTACCAGATAGAGCTTTTGCAGCAAGGTAATTTTTAAGCACTTGCTGGTTCAAATGAACGAGTAAACTCACTTGAACATGAAATGAACCGAGAGCTGAAGGAGCTGATCTCGAGGCGACTGTTCAGTGAAAGCGAGTAAATCTGGCAGTTTCATTTGAAACTAGCCAGATGAAACTTTGAACAGCGCCCTCGGCTGTGGAACTCAGACTGCTCTGGAGTTAACCTATCCTCTCGAGGCAGTTCGAGTGCAGTGGCTAACTGCATTAAGTCCTAATAGCAGCAAGACTTCATGGTGTTTGAAAGGTTAGGGCACCAGGATGATGAACAGTATGGTTTAGTCCCAGGGAAGTTTGTGTCAGTCCAGCCTCAGAGTTTTATGACTGGGTGGCGGGCCCTGGACAGACATAGGCCGGTGGGCGTCCTATACCTGGATTTCCACAAGGCGTTTGATTCGGTACCCCATAATGGGCTGATAGCAAAGTTGGGGGAGATGGGGGTTGGAGGACAGGTGCTCAAGTGGGTGGAAAATTGGCTTTTGAGGAGAATACAAAGGGTAATGGTCACTGGGATAGTCTCCTCCCCCAAGAAGGTAATCAGTGAGGTCCCCCAAGGTTCAGTACTGGGCCACTCCTGTTCAATGCCTAGGTCTCTGATACGGGGAGGGTTAGGAGTAGGCAGAGTCTCTCTGCGGATGACTCCAAACTGGGAGCACTGATGGATAGGGAAGAAGCGAGAGAGACAGTCCAGGGGGACCTGGATACCCTGGAGGGGTGGTCAAGGAGGTGGGGATTGAAGTTTAATGCTGGGAAATGTAAGGTACTTCATTTGGGGGTCAAACCAGCCATATATACACCCTGGTGGGGTCACACTGCAAGCCACACTGGGTGAGAGAGGATCTAGGGGTGGTGGTAGATGTTAAAACAAATAACTCCAAAAATTGTAGAAGAACTGCAGCCAAGCCAACAGGATATTGGGCTGCATATTGAGGTACGTCCAGAAGGAGGGAGGTGATCCTCCTCTATATAATGCCTTGGTCAGGCCACAACTCGAGTACTGTGTACAGTTCTGGAGACCCCATCTGAAGGACATAGCACTGCTGGAGAGGGTCCAGAGGGGAGCAACCAGCATGATTCAGGGCATGGTGGGGAGGCCCTATGAGGAGAGACTGGAAGAGCTTGGGCTGTACACTGAAGGAGATGGGAGACATGATAGGGGTTCAGATGCGTAAAAGGAATAACCAAGGTGGAACCAAGGAGCTCTTCAGGCTAAGGGAAGACAACCAGGGGGCATGAGTGGAAGCTGAGGGGAAATTACAGGGGAAACTTAGGACACATTTCACCGAGAGGCTGGCGTGGGAGGGCACAGTGGAGGGCTTCAAGAATGGTGGGACAGATACAAGGGAAACTGAGACCAAAGACCACCCTCTCTGGGGCTGGGGGCGGGAAAGTGAGCACCCACTAGGTGGTTGGCTACTGAGCAGACATGACAGACCATTAGGCCTATTCTGCTGGCTTTTAGTATGTTGGATATAATTGGAACCGGTCAGCCTTTTCACCTTCCACCTACGCCCAATTCTCCCCAAGGAGCAGATAAAATCAATAACAATTAAAACTTCAGATGGGGAGGGGGGAAATTAGTATATAAACTCCTGAGGGACCCCTTTAGAATAGGATTGTAAAAACTAGCCCCCCATAATGTAAAATAACAGAACTGGACTGCACTTATTGTACTGACAGAACTACACCCTAGAAATGTAACACTAAGATAAATGACTATGGCTCTACTTATGGACATGATGCTGTATCACCTGTGTCTTATGTGTAAAAATGACATTAACAAAAATTAATTTTAAAAAGAATCCAGAAAAAACAGGATCAGAATAGTCACAATCAGTGAAAATGACATTTGAATTGTTAATTTGCCTGAGGATGTAAAAATCTGGAAGCTGAGTGATGGGGAAGCCACCTGGTACTGGTGTGGAAAATGTGACACTATTCAAATACGTGCAATCTGCAGCTACCAGGTAATTTGACTAAGAAATGAGGATTCAAAAACTGAAGCCTGCTCTATGCTTAAGTACTTGTGTCTGAAGGTCACATGTAAACTTTATGCCACAGATTCCTAGAAACCCCTCCCAAAGGGAAAAATCCATATCCATTGACATGCAATAATGCACACATTTAGAAAACAAATCTGCAGCTAGCACACCACACTTTTTCCCCCCAACTATTTCACACAGTGGTATTTAGTGTGCTGCCTGGCAGGCTGGTGGAGAAGGGCACAGTGGAGGGATTCAAGAAGGAGTGGGATAGGTACAAGGTGAAACAAACTAAAGACCCTCTTGGGGGCTGTGGGTGCTAAGGAGAGCAGCCATTAGGCTGCTGGCTTTCAAGCAGACAATGACAGACCACTTGGCCTATTCTGCCAGCTTTTTAGTAGGTTATGACCATATTTGTACTAACTGGAGAAGGTGTTTGCGAAATTAATGCCACAGAATGAGGCAGGGGTGCTAAACATTATTACTGAACTCATTCAGCACAAAATAGAAACAAAAACATGCAGTGATGTCAGGAAAAGACTACTGGTCCAGTTGATCAACATGCCTAATTCTGCACCCCTATAAGGATAATCCATCAAAAAATGCTCAAATATGTGTATATTATTTCTGATAATTTAAAGGTGGATAGACGATGTGAAAAGGCAGCGCAGAAAAAGGAAAATTACGTTACCTACCGTAATTCTTGATCTTCTCTTGTATCTTCACCATTCATTACTTCCTGGGTGTAAGCCGGGAGGCGCTTCCATACGAAACTTTTTTTTTAAAGTTTGCCTACTTGGCCCCGCCCTCGGGAAGCGACGTCATCGTCATCATGGAGGCGGCCGTTAATAGCAACCATCCTCCTCCAACTCAGTTCTGTGAGCCGGAGAGGCAAAAGGAAAACAGAAAATATAGATAGCGAGGCAAGATAGCCGAGGGATAGCAAAGCAAGGAAGAATGAACTGAAAAGGAATAAGCCGATGGAGGAAGGACAGAGGAGATGAGAACAACCCTAGCCTAGGGAGTGCAGGGCCTCCTTACCTGGGCGACTCTAGGAGGAGAGATGAGTAGGGAAATGAGAAAATAGAAGAAGAAGAAAGAAGAGAGAGATGGGATGTTGAAGGACCAGAATGCCCAACTAGTCATAGTTAGTTGTAGCTGAAGGCTCGACTAAAGAGGAAGCAAGAATCCCGGAGATAGAGCTGAAGAGAAGGTTCACGAACCTGCTAGACAGACTCAGGAGGGCATAGTCCTAATCTTCAACATGCCATTGTTCTTGACACCCACCTCGGGCTCCTGGCCTGGAGGCCTTTAACTGGAGGGCAGCCGAGGCGGGAAGAATAAAACCCAGCAGCATGAGGCTGCTCAGGGGTTTAGAAATGGAAAATGTAAACCTTTCCAGGCGTTTCAAGATAGAAACGGGACTCAGACTGACTGGCTAAGGCCGGCCAAGGCTTAGGCTGGCTAAGATTGGATATGGTCAGCAGAGCTCTACTGTAAAAATTGTCCAGGAGGACACTTAAAGGGAGAAACCAGTAGCAAAACAGCGAGAAGGATAGCCTACCTTCTCATTTGCCTTCTTGTTTGATTTCTCCTTTTTTTTAGATAAAAAAATTTTTTTTTTGACTAGATGCATGACCCAGATACCAAGATGCCTATAGCAGTCGGAGAGAGTTCCCTCAGCATTTTTTTTTTTTTTTTTAAAGAGAAAGGAACAGACGTACTCATTCCTCTGCTCTGCAAGGCAAGAATAGAGGGGATTTAGATTTCAGGGCAACTATCTGAACATGGATTGCAGGATCAAAACTGAATAGCCTGAGCCAGGCCAAAAACCCCAGAGGTATCCTGCCATAAGAATAGCAAGAGATAGTTGTGCAGTCCGATAGCCAATGCAATCACGAGATGGCCCATGAATCTTAAAGTAATTTTCTGGATTTTATAACCCCCCAAAGAAAGATCTTTTTTGGAAAAAATTAAGCAATTTTCCTAAATTTTATAAAAATGCAGAGAGAGGAAGGAGACGGGAGGTGGAGAAGCCACAGGAAGAGGCCACTGAGGGGATGGTGGGTGGGTGTAAGTAATGAATGGTGAAGATACAAGAGAAGATCAAGAATTACGGTAGGTACGTAATTTTCCTATCTTCCCTTGTCAATCTTCACCATTCATTACTTCCTGGGTGAGTACCAAGCTCCTCTTCCCCTGGAGGGGGAAGAGGCCAAACCCTGAGGGAACAAGACCCCCAGCCTTCTGTTGGTGAGAAACAGAAGGAGAAGACCCTGGCTTATTCAGAAAGCCTAGGTGGGAGAAGAGCTAGGAGGTGCCTCCCGAGGACGAGGAGGCGGAGGAGTCCCTGTAAAAGTCTCCTAGCTCTGGTAGAAAAAAGCGGGTCCCCGGAGGCGGGCGAATCACCCTCGCCCGGGCCAGGGGTGACAACCTGGAAAAGAGAAGCCATGCCGTCCACCTGATGCAGATCGCTGTCCCTGCAAGCCTGGAAGCCACCTTATTGGCGTCATATAAGATGCCCTTGCTTGGTGTCTTGCCAGCTCCAGGCCTACACATGGAGAGAGACAGCGGCTTGTCTGGTTTGCTCCGTGATCAGGCATAGATGCCAGCAGCTGGGACATCATCGACCACAGATGCGGTTGTAGGCAGCGTGGTGAGCCTGATGTGATGCAATACATGCACTCATTCGAGAAGAAGAACACTCTTAGCTAGCAGTCGAACTGGAGAGTCCGAATCGGTGGGCGGTCGTGGCGCCAGGCAACGCGCCAGAAGGAGTATCCAGGTATACCAAACCTGAGGACGGTTGGGAAGGGAACCTAGAGACTCAGAGGGGGCACAATACCTACGCTGGCAGTCCATCGGGGCTGGGAAAGAAGCGGCAGGGGACTGCCATGACCGGATAGACGCCTCCTGGAAGGGGATAGGCCAGGAAGGTACCACCAGATGCTGGGCACTGAATTCACCAAGGAATTCACGCGTCTCCCGTTCGGTATTGTCTCTTCGAACGTAGGAAATCCGGAGGTCCCTCACCATCCTCGAGAGGAAACGCTGATATTCTGTGAAATCAGCATCGGAGGACAGATGAGCAGGGGGTTCCTCTCCCTCGGAGGAGGGCCGAGGATGATGGGGAACTGGAATGCCCAGAGGATTCCTGCGGGTGGGGACAGTCGAAGACCCACTATGCATGTATCTAACATATGAGGGAAGGCGCAGAGAACCTCTGAACTGCTCCCAGGATAACGGACCCGTAGGACCGACATGGCCTGGGGCGGGGTGGTGAACAGAGAGATGGGAGGGGCACCTCCAGCGGAGCAACTGCTCTCTGCGAGGGCTCTGGAATCCGGGAAAGGAGCCCTGGAAAGAGGGATCCCGGAAATCAGACCAGGCCGCAGAACGGAACTCTGGGGAAGCGGAGCCTGGGAGAGCCCTGGGGGAGAACCTCCCCTGTGACGACGCCGGGACTGCATGGATCCAGAAGGGCAGTCCGCACAAACGCCGCCGGAGGACACCCTAGAACCCTGGAGGGAGGGGCGAGGCTCCGCACTTCGGCTCCTGGCCACCCCCCCTGAGGTGGCCAAAGAAGACCGAGCAGCAGACCCCCTACCCCTCAACCCCTCGGACTCTGAGAGGGCCCTCCTCCTCGACCACAGCGTCCCCCTGTCCCTAGAGGGGGCAACAGCACCCAGTGGCTGTCACGGGCCTCGAGAGGAGCCTCCCCTCGCGTCACCCCACACCTGCCCCGGGCTCCCGCCACCCAGCCGGGAACCCTCAGGAGGACGATGGAAGGGGGGACAGAGGAGGAGCCCGCTGCGCCACCTGGCACCTCTAGCCACCAGGGACCCAGACTCCGAAGAGTGGGGTGCCAGGATGATCCACGTCTGAATCATCGCCCTCCGAGGAGGGGCAGAGACCAGCAGGACCTCAATGCTGGCCACCCCAGGGGTCCCCAGGCTCTGAGACCGAGCGCCCCGGTACCAGAGGAGCGCCGCTTGCCTCCCTCACGCCAGTAACAGCCACCAGCTCCACACCCCAGGTGCCCGCAAGGCAGCTTCCCGCGAAGACAAGGCCCACGGCGCGGGCGCGTCCGGAAAGGTGGCAGCACCGCCAGCAGGCGCACCCTGTCCATCGGGCGCATGAGCCAGGCGCCAGAGCTAAGCGGCACCACCAATTGCGCCGCCCCGATCCTGGCCTTGTGAGCGGCGCCCGGGATCAACGGCACGAAGGTGGCGTCGGTCACCCAGGCCAGGCCCAAAAGTCGAGGCCTGCGCCACGGGGAGCCTGCACCTCGAAGAGGTGACTGCCGGCGGTGTCAGCGCCAAGGCCCCAGGAGGGACTACGACGCTTCCCCAACACCGCAGAAGGGCTCCTCCTCGGCAAGAAAAGGACGAGAGACCCCTCCTCCTCAGACCGTATAGGCCCGGGAGGGGACCCGGGGGAAAGGCCAAGAGACCTTACCTGAGAATCCCTTGGCCGACGCCCCCTGAAGGTCGGCGGGGCTTTGCCGAGCTTGAACGCGCGGACTTAGAGGACACGGCGGTCCATGGAGAAACAGGCGTCGCACGAATCCATGTCATGGTTGGGTCCCAGGCAACGAAGACAAACGTCATGCCGGTCCGAGACGGGGAAATGCCGGCCACAGGAGCACCGACGCATAGGGGCGTGGCCCGTCTTCGAGAAACGCTTCGCTCCAGAACCGGACATAACGCGAAACAAACAAGGTCAAAATACAGAAAGAAAACACCCGGCACCGTATAAAAGAAAAAGGAACAGTCTTACCGAGTATGGCGCCGAGAGAGAAAATCGAGTCAGTCTACTGCGCAGTTGAATTGACGCCCACGCGAAACAGGTGCTGCCTCGACGCGGGAGAAACAGAACTGAGTTGGAGGAGGAGTCGGGGTGGCTACTAACGACGCCCTAGCATGGCCTTGTAGCCCGTCGCTCTCGAGGCGGGGCGTTAGGCAAACAAAAAAAAAAAAAAGCTCCCATGGCGGGTGCGCGCCTCCGGCTTACACCCAGGAAGTAATGAATGGTGAAGATTGACAAGGGAAGATCTAGTAGCATCCTCGGATGTATTGGCAGGGGCATTACAAGTAGGAAGTGAGAGGTCATACTCACTCTGTACAGGTCCTTGGTGAGGCCACATCTCTAGTACTGCAACAGTTCTGGAGGCCACACCTAAAAAAAAGGACAGACTGGGGGATAGGGGTTTCTGGAACACAAGGGGAGGGCCTCTGCACCCAACTAGGGACCTGAGGTTCGAGCATACCGATAGACCATAAGGCCTAATCTGCTGGCAATTAGTATATTGTTAGTGAGGTGGGTCCCCAAAATGCCATGCTAAAAATTCAGTTTCAAGGACTGCTTTTCGACTGGCTCTGCCAAAGGAACAGGGACAGGTTATGCTATGGCACTGTCATTTCTACAGATGCTCAATTGTTCCTTTATAAATTTCAATGAGGTTATACTGGCCTTTCTGTGGAATGGTGTTTTAACCCGTCTATCAATTTCAATACATCTTGACAAGTTGAAGAAAAAATTTGGTGTCAAAATTAGAAAAAATGGCAGTTATACATAATTAGTTGAAACCCCCACTGAAATACATTGATCCACATTTACCTTAGTTTCTCAAACTGCAGTCGTCAGTTCCAGCAGCAAGATGAGTCTTCGATCGGAGAGTGGATCTTGAACATGGGACCTGTTCCAGTGAGGGTGTCTGGGGGTGTACTGGAGGGTGTGGGGTGATGGGTGCTAGTGGGAGGTGGGGGTTGGTTTCTCAGAGGGGCAGTTTTGTTTTTTTTCTGGCAAATAAGAAAAGACATCAAGGGATGGTTTTCTTTACTACAGGGTACAGACACTGATGGGGGTGGGGTGCCACTAGACGCCAGGGACATAAATGGCAGCACAGGACAGTGATCGGAGAATGGGGAGGGGGAAGGACCAGCAATTAGATATATGTAACAAAGGATGACGAACAGGGGAAGGGGAGGGACCACTGGACTACCATGAAAATAATTTTCGGCACAGGGAAGGCGACTGGACATTGGGGGGCCACTAGACTATCAAGAATAGAATTTTACTACGGCACAGCGATCAGAGAAAGGGGGTTGGGGAACTACCACTGGACTACCAGGGAATATTTTATTTCATTCATGGGACCGAAATCAGCAGGTAGGGAATGCCACTAGACACCAGGGAGCTATGACAGTTCGAAAGGTCATTACTATTACCTTTACTATCTGCAGTCTTTACAGTTAGAACAGTAAAGAACTGCGAATAGTTATTTTCCAATCGATTGAGCCTTAATTAAGCAAGTGACAGGCGATATGATTATCGCCCCAAAAAGACATACTTGCTCATTTTTAAATACAATACTGGAAGTAAGCATGTGACAGAGACCTAAATACTGGTCTTGGTCATTCCTTACCAAGCACATTTCTTTAGAAATCAATTAGTAAAATTGGGGACCAGATGGCAAAAGCACAAAGTATTTCTTGAACACTAACAGTAAATTCTTTACTATTAACAGTTTGAACTGTTTATTTACCTGCCTGTCAAGCAGCTATTACAAAAACCATTACAATTCAAAATGGTGAGGTTATCTTCTCACGCATTATCCAAAACGTCCTTGGCACGACCCATCATCCCTGAACATTTCAAGAAAAATTAATTCCAACTGGGTAAAAAATCCCATGTTAACCAATGGGGAGGGAGTGTCCCCCCCACTCTGTGTTTTTACCACTCCATATCTTAAAAACCATACAAGATGCCATCGTGCTAACATACTAAAATGCAAACAGAATAGGCCTAATGGTCTTTCGTGTCTGCTCGTTTGGTCAGCCCCCTCACCTTCTCCGGCTTCTCCCTTCCCAGTTCCGGATATTCTCACTGCACTGGATTTTGCTTCCAGAACCCTTCCCCTGTACCTGTCCCACCCCCTCTTGAACCCCTCCACCGACTCTGCCTCCACCAGCCCCCTGGGCAGCGCATTCCATGGCTCCACCACCCTCTCAGTGAAGTAGCACCTTCTCCTTTCTCCCTGAATCCCCCCCCCATCATGAAACTTTCCACACCTTGAGCCACGGGCAGAATGACTGTGCATGCCAACTTTTGGCTATTTCATCAAAAATGCCAAAGTTATTAAGGTACAACATTTTGTATTTAACATAGCAGTGCAGGCACAACACTAATTGTGAAGTGTGATGCACCCTTTAATATATGTATATGTTACGTATACATGTGTAAATATGTATATGTATATGTATATGTATATAGGTTTATGTGTGTTATTATATATTTTTATTTTTAAACAGGGACACACCGTGTATATGCGATATCACAAACCATTCGTGCTTTACTTTTATTGTGGTTATCACAGTGCCTTAAAGTAAAACTCGTGATGTACACCACCATACATTATTCTATACATTATGCCCCTGCGCTTATAAAGGACATCTGAGAGTGGACAAAAGGCAGTTATGCAATTCTGTCCATCTGAAACGGTTTACTGTACAAGGCTGTGATGTCACCATTTCCCTTGTGGTGAAGGCTACCAGCCCCACGCTATAATACTGCGCACTGTTACTGCAAACACATTTCAGCACCACTGAATTATGCAGAACCCGCTCCAACGGACAACCAGGCAAATAGAACTGCACCCCAAATGTTAACAGCCATCATACTCAGAATTTGTAACAGCCCAGTGCAAAAGAATCTGGGAACAGAGTCAAGAATTCTGTGTTATGTAAGGTTCTGTACCAGTACCCATCTGTAATAAAAAGTGAATTCAGGACTGCCAAAATTCCTGTCACACATTCAGATGGATGGATGGAGAGAGGAATCAGTTGTTCTCACTCCATAACCAGCAAGTAGGGATAAGCAGACACCAGCGTCAAATACAGGGAGCTGTTTGTTGCCCAGTTCTTGGACTCCATCCAGGGTGCATTATTGTAAACAGCAGCAGTATTTTTTTTTTTTTTTGCTGGGCG
The DNA here is from genome assembly GCA_016271365.2 of Neoceratodus forsteri. Taxonomy (NCBI): domain Eukaryota; kingdom Metazoa; phylum Chordata; order Ceratodontiformes; family Ceratodontidae; genus Neoceratodus; species Neoceratodus forsteri. Next base: position 85,309,669 of record JADMNL010000034.1, read on the forward strand.
TCAAAAGCTTGCGCAGTCCTGCCAGAGAGAATTTACTGCCTACCACTACTAAACTTAAGTGGTATGTGGCTTCACAGCTCTAGACGTTTAGATCAATAAGGCAACAATCTTGAGAATCATAACATTAGAGCCAGTGCTCCAGGCAAGGTGAATACTGGCCTGTTTTACTCATCAATTTTTAAGAAATTCTTAAAATTCATACGAGTACTGATACACATCCCAACCCTTGGAATTGCTCTATAAATACTTCAAAAAGAACAGTTTTCCAAAGTTTAAAGCACTTTTACTCAATTATATATTTTACTCACCTAAAGTCAAAATTGTGAGTACATGACTCGAATCTAATGTTATCTGGAGCTGCTCAAAAAAGTAACCATCTTCAGGACGTTCACTGTAAGGCTGGGGCTGGTTTGTGGGAAGGGGATGTGACTCATGGAGGTGTGCCTCCCCCCACTACAACAGCACAGATCAGCTATGGATCTGGATTCTGAAGAACTCCAAGCTAGATGAAATCTGTAGCTATCCAGGCTGTGTGAGCTAAATGGCACTCGGCAACAAAGTGATAAGAAAATACCCCACCCCCAAGGGAAATAAGCTGGGGTCCACAGCACTTGCCACTTGCTTAAAGGACAGCCAGTCAGTTTTCCCCTTTCCTACACAAAACACAGCTTGAATTAAGACACGATCACAACTCTGTAGCTTTTGCCATTTGGGGGTCAAGGACTTACATACCCGAAAGACATTATCCATGCATACACACCTTGGCGTGCCTTGCTACTAATACCAAAATACAACATTTTATATCAAGTTCAATAAGCTTACCTAACAATTTTACACATCTATCCATCCTGCCCCCTCCCTCTCCTCCCAGAGGAGTTTAAGTGCCCTCATGCCCTGTTTCTCTGCTTCATAAAAGTCCCTCACTCATCCATTTAGAGTGTTGCTCTTTGACCGAGCTGCCTCAGAGGAGAACTGCACTGAACCTGTGTTTATCTCCCCAAACATCAGCTGTTTCTGGGTACTGGTTAAAATTATTTTACTATTCCATCTTTGCATGCCTTTTAGTAACCTCAGTGGATGTTTCTGCTTCATAACCTGGTAGGTACCATTTAGAACTGTGTGATGTAGTTTATGTTCCTCTCAGCTACAGAGTCCTATAGTAGAACATGAATGTATTGTGCCAACAATAGAAGAGTGAACAGGGACATAAACTACATCACACAATTCTAAAATGGTTCTTACCAGCAAGATGTAAATCATAAACACCCACAAGGATAACTAAAAAGCCTGGATAGCTAAAGCAATAACAGAATTTGAACAAATCTTTGAAAAGAGCTTCTACCAGGAAAATGACTTGCACATATCAGTGCAGTTCTCCTTTAAGAGGCATGTTTATTGCAGCAGAAAGAAACTTATTTATAAAGCAATAAAGGGCAGAGTCAATGCTGGGAGTACCTCGGATCATGGTCCAATGGACCTCAGACCAATAGAGAGGAAGGCGTCTGCATCAAATTTGGAGCAGTCCCAGGCCCAAAAAATCCTAGGAATAGGTGTGGGAAGAATTATTTCTCCAAATACAGAAAATCAGGGCATGGTCAATGAGAGAGTCTGCAAAGATACTATCAGCTCTGATTCTATCCGGTTTTGAGACAAGAACCCAGTCAAGGAGGGTGTGTTTTCCAGTTTTAGTTCGACGAGGCAGTTTCATGATAAATAGGGTGAGTTGGGCTTGACCAAGACAGCCTTAGTGACCAACCCATGTCAGGGTCCAATTTATATTAAACTTTCCCAAGGAGTACTATTTCCCCAAAGAGTAGATCAAAACGTGCCTTAGTAAGGCTGATAAAACTCTGACAGGGGGTATGTCACCCACAAACAACTTTAGGTTTACAGCCTCACATTCAGAGTTAAGAGCAGAGATGGATACCAGCGATGCCTTTACTGCAGACTGGACATAAAGGTGAACAACCACCACCACCACCACCACCACCACCACCACCTTTTCAATGCCTGTCCTGTCTAAAGGTAATAAAACCCAGGGAGCGCCACCTCAAGCGGGAGCACAGATGGCCTGAGTCGGGTCTCAGATATCACAATCTGGGGTGTTAAGTAAGTCCACCCTCCAATTCATGGAGTTTAAGAGTGAGACTGTTGATATTCAAGAACTATTTTTAGGCTCAGAGTTCTCCCATGCATCAGTCAGGGAGCATACTCCTGAAATCTGCAGTGGGAGGTCCAAAGTTTAGGTTCACATCCTGACAGGAACAATAGAAGGGATAACAGGATAATGGCACAGGGTTTGGGTTAGGTAGTATGGGCTGCCCCCTCTTTTGTAGGAAAGTGCAAATCTTGTATAAACTGCCCTCTTTGTACAGCCTCAGTAGAAAAGGAAGGGATCATGCTTAGTCATCAATCATGGGGCAGGAGTCAGGGCAAAGGATCCAAATTCTAACCGTATGGGGGTACCTTCTATTACTGAAGGAAGTACCCAGAGAGACTGGAACTGGTATTAACAGCAGGAACCAAGGCTACTTCATGGGATAGAGTAACATCCACTCCACCCAGATAGGACTCTGGACAGGGACAGTTAGAACCACTGTAGAACAAATAAAAACAGGAAGAGCTAGGACTACAGTTAGCTAACCAATTTCTCCTGACCAGGGCTGTGTACTGGAGCAAGACAGTCAAATACTTAATGGCAGGGAGCACAATCTCTAAAATCATTCAAGGTGAAGTGTGTACAAAATAAATTTCTTTAGCTTCAATATGGTTTGTTTCACACTCCACCCAGTTAGGGTGTGAAGTAAGAACAGGCAACAGGCAGTATCCAAGCATAAAGACAAGTTGAGGGCACGCATATCAACTGGGAAGTTAGAGAGGGACAGTATATTCAGAGTGGTTGAGGCAAGATTGTCACCTTTCTAATGGCTGACTAAGGAGATGGTACCCTACTATTGTGCAACAAAGGTGAAGGGTTGACAGGCAGTATGCTAGTCAATTCGCCAATGCCCTTTAACCAAGCAGCCAGCATTCCCCCTTCCTTCAAGCTTTGAAGAGCATCTTTCCCTGTATTTGCAGCCCTTGATTTAATCAAACAGGAGGCTTCCTTACCTGCAAAGGAATTCCTCCGTAGACTTAAAATTATCAGCTTTGCCCCCCATGGAAGGGGATTGTATTTTGCCCCTGAAGGGGCTAGCTGCTCAATCCCTTCTACTTCCTGATAGCCCTACACCATCCCGCCATTCCTCTTTTTGTGATATCGCTTAAAGAACCAAAGCCCAGGGACAGCGTCAATGCAAGTCTGAGCCTAATTTTAGAAGTTATTTTCAGTATTTAAATCTGACTTTTGGTACAAATGAAGACTATTAAGTAACAAGGCTCTTGTTATTTTAATATAGTCTTCATTGTACCAAAATCGATTAAATACTGAAATAACAAATAGTAAGAGACTTGCACTGACGCTCATCACCTAAGCTGGTCCCATAGTGACGTCACAAAAGGAGGAAGGGAGAGGACGGCATAGGCAATCAGGAAGTGGAAGGGATCGAGCGGCTAGCTCCTTCAGGGGCAAAATACAATCCCCTTCCATGAGGGCAAAGCTGATTATTTTAAAAGTGCTATAGAGGAACTCCTCTGCAGGTAAGGCAGCCTCCTATTTGTTTTCTCATGCACCAAGAAAGGTGCTCTTTAAGCACAAGTACACTAGTATTTTCAGAATCAAAACGTTTCAAGGCTTCATCGGTGCATCATACTCGCTAACAGTTTCACAGCTTGTGATCTTGCTCTCGAGATGCACTAGTCAGTTGCATAAACATCAGCTCAGGTTCCAGCCAATATCAGGTGCTGTATGATTTTTCACTTTAGGGCCTTAGTGGCAAAATATTACTGACATATGCCATTTTGTATCCTCACAGGTATGGCATAAAGATAGACAGGCAGAGACAGGCGTCCTTGCCCCAATTCAAAGCCAGGTGGGCTCAGCTGTTTGGTAACACAATGTACAAACTCAAGACTTGCCCACTGTGAGCCACACACAAGCACAGCAAAAAGGCAGGGCCACGCCTGCTCTCACCAGGGGAAGGCAGGGCCGCGCCACCCCTGCTCTCCATATTCTAAATCAACTGTTTATCATTATGTCTGACACGTTCAGGAGAACTCACAAAACCTAACATTTAGACAGTCCAGCTTGTATTTCCCATTAGTGTTGTATTCCTCCTCCCATTTATTACTGACGTCATCTATATGAAAACAGGATCTTTGCTCCTGAAGAGTTTGTTCCTGCCGCCTTCTCCCTACCTCAAGTCAGAGCACTGCTTGTGTCATCACAGTTACTCCCATGGCAACAGACTGATGTCAGAAGATTATGACTTGAAGTAGGGAGTAAGTTATAGAGGCAGATGGACTCTAAAGAAACTAAGGGATAAAGATCACATATTCATGCACATTTCCTTAGTAATAAATAATGAGGAAATATAAAATAAACTGAAAGCAGGCAAAGTTGTACCCAGTTTTTTTTTTTTTAAGTTTCCTTTGAGGCATCAGTAGCTCTTTGAGGAAATGTTATGCCACCCTTTTAACTAAATGCATCCCATTTTAACAGTGTATGTTAGCTATGACAAACTGTCCAAAGACTAAAAGTTTTGATGAGTACAAGTAGCACTTATGGGTCTCTCACCAGCACCTAGGCTGTGGAGAGGAGAGACAAGGATCAATGTGAGTCCAAAGTACAACTTCACAGCAAAATTCTTCTAGATGTTGTGTGTCCTGATCAGTTTCAAATGAGAACAAAATTCATATTAGCACCGCAATTAAAAAACATTTCCTTGTTGCCATCATAGATAACACAGAAGTTGACAGCAGAAAACGCTCTTGGCCCATCCACTACCAAACCCTACCCAACTATTCTGCCTTGTATATTTGTCTTGAAATGTTGCTGTATTTATTTATTTTTTTAAACATGTTTGTGTATTAATATCCACAGAAGCACCTTGTAAACAGGGCTTTTACAGCCCTAATGGTGCCTGTCAAATTACTGCCTGTATAAAGAGCTTTTACTACTTGTGGCACTCCTCCCTTTTTCCTAAATCCATTAGCCTGTCCCCATCTCTGCTTGCAGCTGTTCAATCCGACCTGTACCACTTCTCATCTACCACTCTCTCCATTACGAAGCACCTATGGACATCTTTCTGAATCTCCCACTGCCAGTGTCAGTGAATTCCCTCAAGAAAAACAGTTTCTTGGCTTCTTTCTACCCCATTTATCCCCAGCAGGTACTTGTATGTCTCAATCCTATCACCCCGTTCTCTACGTTTCCTCAAGGGAGTCATTTAAATCCTGAAGCCTCTCCTTGCAAGTTTTATCCCCAAGGCCATGAACCATCTTAGCTGCCCTGGGCTGTTCTGCCGCCTCCCTGTTGCAGTTGGGTATGGGCTCCAGTACCTTGCATACTGAGCTTTCCCCAAGTTGGGTTAAAATATCGGCCTATCTTTGCACAGTATGTCAAGAGTAATGTGGAAAGCCTTTGAGTAACTAGAGAGCAGAGTTTGCCTGGAATTATTTACATTCCTTCTGCCCCATCTAATCCAACAAAGCATCAACATGTCAGTACCTTGGCATGGTATAGAACACAGGCAGGCTTGTCTGAGCCTCCCACAGTACAGGTAACACCCCTCCTCCGCCAGCTCAAATACTTAACTTGGCAGCTTGAAACACAGGCTGTTTGGACTATGACCCCTTTAACAAATCCATGTCGGCTGACCTTGGTCAAGTCATACTTTGGTGTCTGTGCATTTTGCCTCACTGTCTCCAGGTCTGCCTGTTGATGTTGTAAAGCTAACTGGCTTATTGTTGCCTTGCTCACCTCTTTCCCGCACCCTTTTTATTATTAAGCTTTGGTTTTTTTCGTAAATAAAAAAAAAAAATGCTCCAGGAAGCAAAGTCAAGTCTGAGCTTTCCATTGCTTACCTTGGTACAAAATGGCCACCCAGGCAAAACTAAGCCTTAGAGAGGACAGGGCATTTCTCATGTGCAGCTGTTTATCCTGTTCCCATTTTCACAAATTATATTCAGTATACCAAACGTGTGTGTGTTTATTTCCCCTGCCCCTTTCTTTCTCAGTGTCTCTTCCATCAGCGCCCTCCACCGGTAGTCCCCCGTGTATCCACTGTCATGGGGAGCAAGGCTCAATAACCTCGGTACTGATCTTGCTGCTACACCAAGCTTTTCTTCCTAACTTAAGTATTGCATCCTATGACCCTGGACTGATGCGACACCAGGTCAAACCCCCTCACTCCTACCTATGTTCCCCTTCCTCCAGTTTCCCTCTGCCCTGCAATAACTAAGCTTTCTTCCTCATCTCCTTTATTAGTCACCTCCCCCACCCTACTCTCTTCTGAAATGACTTTTCTATCCCCTACCTGACAATGCCAGCTTGGCTGCATTCTATTACTTGTAAAATCATTGTGTTAAATCTGTTACCAATTCACAATGTTTTTGCATGTTTAATCCACCTAGCTAGATACTCCTAACCCACAATGAATGAATGTACGAATGTATGTATGAATGAATGTATGTATGTATGTATGACCCTTTCGACACGGAACCTTTGTGAAAGAGCGGCCTTCTGCTCAAAGGTATTGTAATCCATGGCTGAATGAATGAATAAATAAATGCTTTGTCTCTGCCCCCTCCCTCTGGAACAGACCACCTGCTATCAGACCTTCAAATCAAAGTGAAGAGATGGACTTGCATCTCAGGCCACCTGTACCTGCTCCCTAGGAAACACCCTCGCCAGTAATGTGCCTCAGGGGCCAGTGTGCCACTTGCCTTATTCCCAAGTACTGGCTACTAAACAACTGACATTCCGACTCCATCATGAAAATGTTCAACTTGACTGCTATAGTGTAATCCCTTAGGCACTGTATTGTAAACCCTTGACTGGCTGAATAATGTCTTGATTTGCTTTAAGTGTATGTCCTAGTTCTCTGCAAGCAGAAATGCACCACTTTATCATGAACTTGTTTGTGTCCTTAACCCCTATTTTAAGATATGATGTTTATGTATCACGGTTTGGATACCAGCACCTTTTGTCTGTGCCACTGTATTACATGTACCTACTGTATTATAACTTGCATCTTTTGTCTGTGCCACTGTACTCACTGTATTATATGTACCTACTGTATTATAACTTGCATCTATTGTCTGTGCCACTGTATTATATGTACCTACTGTATTAACTTGTAGGTACAGTCTGTTCACTGTACTCACTGTATTACATGTACCTACTGTATTATAACATGTACCTGTCTGTGCCACTGTATTACATATACCTACTGTATTATAACTTTTACCTATTGCCTGTATCACTGTACTCACAGTATTAAAGTGCATCTATCGTCCTGTGCCACTGCATGGCCCAGGTCGCAACTGAAAATGGCCCTTTGGATCAGTCTGTTACCCAGTTACCAAAACAAATCAATAAAACCCCATTAATGGACTGCAATATTTCACTCTAAATTTAAAACAGAGCTGTTACACTGGCAGGAACCCCTGCTACAAAATGGTACTGGAGCTCCTGCTCCTCTGAACCTTTCTTGCATTTAATACTATAGGAACAGTCCACCTTCTACAGAGCAGTTCTCCCCCTCCCCACCCTATCCCCAAACCATTTCCACCGTAACCACTGATCTAAACCTCGATTTAGGATCATTTGGAACAATCAGCTGATAAGACCATCCCATCCCCTACCAATACAGCTCAGTGTTAGACCACAGATATGGACTCAACTCCTAACTTGAGAACAGCAAACAAATAGTATGACAGAAAAAAGCTGGCAGGGAACTTTTTGCACCACTGCTGCTGAACCCATGTAAATAGAAAACTAAGCTAACATATAAAGATATTGAAGACAAGCTATAAAGATGCAAATTACAAGCATAAAAGGGAAAATGGACTGAGAACTGTTCCCACCATTTTTCATCATCCTAAAATGGCAGTAATCAAATGACTGCACAAATCAGGTCGGAAGCAGTGTGCCAGCCGGGTGTCATGATCTAATCTCTTAAAGAACACACAGCGACCCCAAATCACACCATATGGCGGTCAAAGGCACTAGGGCCTCACCCACACACTAACTGGCTTGGGGGGGGAGGCAGTAATCCACTCAAGTCCTGCATCTAACAAAGCTTTCAGCAAGAAACTTATACCCAGCATAGTTAGAGCACCTTCTCGACATTCAAGTGAGCCTTAGGAGAAACAGTGGCAACAAGACCAAATTAGTTAACACAACTGTGTAAGAGGAACCCAGCATGCCACATTCATCACACTGCCCTTTATACAAAGTGCAACAAAAGGGGAGGGAAGGCAGTTTATGGTGTTCCGTGGAAGGAAAGGAATTCATTTGATATACTGGTAAGGTCTTTCCATACAATCTGTAACCTAAAGCCCTCTGTAATCCAGGAGGACTGAGCATTGCACCTGAAAGGTCAAGCAGCATACACTGATCAGGAATGAAGCAGGTTACTTGCTCAGTGCCACATGGTAACTGGTAGTTGTGAGAATCGAACCAGGGTTTCCAGAGCCACAGTTCTGCACTAACAACTGGTCCAAGTCTGCCCAGTCCACTAGGATTCTCAGTTAAGTGCCATTTCTTTTGTACATGGATGGAGGGATGCTACTGGGCTGCCTTATTTACAGTCTCAGTGACTCACACAGACTGGCTCCTCGGTAGGACAAAGATTACACCCGAAGGAATGTGATTCACAAGGATGTTTCTCAGATTCTCTTACTAGATCTCGCAGCATGGGCAAGGACACTGGTAAAAGTAACTGAACTACTGAACCAGCGACTCGCTTTCCAACAGTGTGTACCTGGCAGAGTGCCAGAGCAGCCTCAAGTGCATTTCCCCAAACCAGCACATATAATTAGGCAGAATCTCATGGTTCAAGTGAAGTCAACTCTAGAGGGACTTCAGATAAAGCTCTTATTCAGTGCAGCCTGCTGGCAGAATAGATACTGTCTGCACATTTAAATGACCCTGAGAGAAATTCAGGAACTATCCCCCAACCCCCACCCTGCTGGTTCTATTCTTGGACTCCTAAACTGGAAGAACTAATTTCTATAAAATGCAGGTCTGATGTGTATCGTGGTGCCTGCCTGGCTGACGTGGCGTGTGCTGCGTAATATGCGGGCCTGCCTGCGCTGGCACTGCAGCGCATGTGCTGCGAATATGCGGCCTGCCTCGCTGGCACGGCAGCGTGTGCTCACGTATATGCGCGGCCTGCCTGCGCTGGCGGCAGCGTGTGCTTGCGTAATATCTGCGGGCCTGCCTGCGCTGGCACGGCAGCGTGTGCTGCGTAATATGCGGGCCTGCTTGCACTGGCATAGCAGCGTTTGCTGCGTAATAGGAGGGCCTGCCTGCACTGGCACAGCAGCATGTGCTGCGCAATATGAGGGTCTGCCTGCGCTGGCACGGCAGCATATGGTGCATAATATGCGGGCCTGCCTGCACTGGCACAGCAGTGTGTGCTGCGTAATATGAGGGCCTACCTGCACTGGCACACCAGTGTTGTATTCTAACAAGTGGACCTGCCTGTATTGGAACAGCAGCGTCTGATGCATCTGCAGTTATGCCGGCCCCACCCCCAAGATGCCTCTTCCCATGACCCTAATGTGACTAGTGAGGATCTGTCTGAAGGAGGGAACGGTTACAGTAGCACAGGAACAGTGACATGGAATGGTTGTGCTCCAGAGGGAGCAAGCTAAGTTCCCAAACGTCTGGTGTATTGATCCATGGTTATCTGTGTCCAGGGATAAATCTGGCCAATCCTTTAAGATGTGAATTTCTTTAAAACAGCAGTGGTCCCCATTTAATGTTAAAATACCAGCCTGGGACATTGGAACATACCCTCAAGCTAGAACACTTTTCAGTGACCAATCCAATTTGCCTAGGGCATTTCCATCTGCCACACTAAGTCTTTCTGTAGCCATGCATTTACCATAAAACCAATTTGTGTCCTTTAAGCCATGACAAAAAAGAAAAGAAATGTTGGTCCTCAGGGGTCATTTTTCCTTTTTGTGAATTAACTTCTACCTTGTAATGGGAAGGTCAGCTTGGAACTGACCCCAATATGCAAATAAGCTGTTTTGTCACGAACAAATACAAGTATGCAGAGGAAAAAACAAACTGCCACTTACAACTCCAGAACCAGGTCCAGAAAAACCAAAGGATGAACATTTCTGTCTAGCCTTGACCACAAATCCAATACTGCTGCATTATTCAAGTAGCAAGACACAACAGGGTGTGCGTTGTGGTAAATAACAGCACACCTCAGGTATGTTGTGAAGCACGAGGCATCGGCAACTGTCTTCAAACCACCCGAGAAGTGCCGTTACCCCACCACAACACACATCCTCGAGTATATTATTGTGATTATAAAATGGGTCTAAGATTTTTTTTTTGGGGGGGGTGAAGAAATGCACCAATAAGAAATTACTTTTTAAAGTTCATCTACATCGGCAAAATAGTCCCACCAGGCATGCCATCTCGGGTTTAAATATTATGCACAGCAAAATACATATATTTTTTTAATTATTTCACTGTTTCCCCCAACCCACCCCCATTTACCCATTTCCTCACCTTTTTTCTTTGTATTACCTCCCTTTCCCCATCTTTTTTATTTTCTGTCTTGTCTACATTCAAGAGATGGACTATTTACTATGGATGGAATAAAAGAATTTGAATCTGTTCAATTTTACTGGCAGAATGTGTATCCCTGTCAACCAGGGCTTTGTTTTGTCTGTAGCGGGTTAAACAGCAAGATTTTCCCAATAAGTTGGTGAGGATGAGGGATTTTTCATGGTCAGCAAAGAAACACCATAAATTAAAACTGCAAATACTGTACTACTTTATTTTAAGTTATGTATGTGTAAAATATGGATTACAAGGGCAATTAACATTATGTTTTTCAATTTAAGGCAGTTATATATTTTGGGCCTAGTTGAAGGTCTCTAGCGAGTAAAGGTGGCAGCCATGTTTGTGATGGCAGTCAGGGATGTGGTACTACTGATTTGATTGCGAAGAAGCTGCTAGATCTTTATCAAGTGTTGTGCTGAGATAACAGCACTGGCAAAGATGGCACTCAGACAATATACAATCTTTAAAACCCATTTTATAATTCCATTTCAGTGCTAGCCTGATCAATGTTTTCAAACCCACTGCAATGCTCAAGCTGGAAATATAAAAACATTCCATTTTGCGCAATTATATATTCCGCTAATAGTGTTCTCTAGCTGGGTAATGGATAAAGAGCAGGCAGTTGGTCTGCTCTATTTTGAATTCAGCCACCTTTGATTTGGCTATTGAAGAAATTCAAGGACCTGGGAGTGGGGGAAGAGTTGGGTGGGTGTGGAATTGGCTGGGGAAGGCAGAGGGAAGTGCTTAATTGGGTCAAATCAGAGGTTGAGAAGGGTCTTGAGTAGGTGCTGCAGGGGTCAGTCCATAAGAGGATCTCCTCCAGATCTAGGGGAGCTATAATGAAATGGGGGGGTGTTAGGAAGATGTGAGGAACTACTTCACAGAAGGGGCGGTAAAGCATGGAAAGGACTGCCACCCCATGCTGTGGAGGCCAGAATGGTGGAACACAAGGAGAGTCCCCGGAGGCACAACAAGCAATGAACCCTTGGCTAGACAGGGTAGGCCTAGCAAACCTCTTCTGCTGACAGTCTGTTTCTAGGTTTTGATGTCCTGGGACATGTACCCCTGGATCTAGCCAAAGCTAGACTCAGTTGCCCACAGATTTCTAATTGATGACCTTTATATCAACTGGCCTCCCCACTGCTGTAGACTGGTTCAAGGCCTACCCTCTGACAGGTCTGAGTTCATGCAGCTGGGCGAATCTAAATCCACCCCTCTTCCCATCCTAGCGGGAGTCCCACAGGGGTCTATTCTCAGCTCAGCCCTTTTCTCCATTTTCATAAATTTGCCATCTCTCTGCCCTGCCTCTCATGTTCAGATGTATGCCAATTATTCCATGATTTTTGTTTCCGGCCTGTCTCTAGCCCAAATCAAACCCGTCCTCCAGGCAGACTGAGAACATGCTGCACTGGCTGGACACAATCTCAAATGCAACACCCAAAACAAACAAAAAAAAAAAACCACACTGTTGTGATGGCTTTCAGCTCTGCCCAGAGGCTGGCCAAATTGTCCTCCCACCATCTTTCACCATGCTAGATGGGTCCATAATCTTGGCAGTGAACAGCTTCAAGTACTTGGGACTATGGCTTGACCACAAACTAGACTTCTCCCGACACCTCAATTCACAACAAACTCTGCCCAAAACTAGGCATGTTGCATAGGCACCAACACTGTCTCTCCCTTCCCATCAGGAGAGAAATATCCAAGCTAATCCTACCCTCCTTCAGTTATGCCAATATAGTTTACAGCTCAGCCCCCACAATCCTTTCTTGCCCAACCAGACCCCCATTTCCATGCCTTTTGCCACTATGCCACTAACCTCCCGTACTGAATGCATCACTGCCTCCTATACCAAACAGCCTCTCTACCCCCCCAGCCAGTTGTCGCCTAGCTCACTGTGTATCCTTCGCCACTAAGTTCTGGTTCCATACTCTCCCCTCCTACCTCTCTATCCCCAGTCCCCTGCTCAGGCTATGCCCTCCACACCCATGACCCTCGCTCATTCCTTAGCAATCCCACATTCTCTCACAGGTAAACAAGCCTTCGCCTACCACATCCCTGCACTGTGGGACTCTACCCATCAAGGTCTGCAGCTTGCCAACCTTGGCGTCCATTAAAAACTACTTGAGGCATCGCCCCACCTCTGCCACTCTCCCTCCTAAACTTTTGGCCCCTTCCTGCTTTCCTACCTCCCCTGATCTGTGTCAGTGCCTGCTCTTACCCTCTGGTTGTACCCTAGGGTATATTCTATCAATCCCACTGGTAGCTCCCCTACTGTTGCCTGCTCTTCTGCCACTTATTTATAGTCTCCTATCTCAACTATTAGTGTATATTCCCATGCAGCTCTGTCCTGCCTTGGTCACCGCTGCTCTGTACCAGTCTCACCCCTCCCATTTTGCAACTATTCTTGTTGTCCAACAATTTATTGCTTTAAACAACTCTTATAACACTTGTACATTGTGTCGATACCCACTGTCCTTTATACTCTTGTAACATTTTATTCTGCGACAAATCTTGTTTATATTTTCTTGTAACATTTGTATATAGTAACATTGTATACTGTGACACAAGTTGTTCTACTATTCTTGTAACATTTGTATACTGTAGCCATGCCCTGCCCCGGATCGCACCTGGAATCAAGCAAGCCTCGGCTCAGTGTGCCTTTCCCGGTTATCAACTTTTAAATAAACTGACATAGGGGAAGGTATACAGAGGCAAAACAGGTCTCTCTGCAGACAACAGAAAGCTTAGTGGCAAGGTGGACAGTGAAGAGGGGGCGAGGGAGTTGAAGAAGGGCCTGGAAAGAGTGGAGAGATGGTAACGATGTATAGCTGGAATTAAATGCCAGAAAGTGCCAGGTAATGCACATCTGAACATGAGGGAACTCCCAGGACGTAGGTACTAGACAGTAGGGTTAAGTTGGCCAGGTAATGCATGTAGGAACAGGAGGAATCCGAGACATAGTACTGGATAGTGGGGGTTAAACTGATCATTCAAGAAAACCAGTCAGTGTAGCAAGGCAAACAGTAAGACAATTAACATGTTGGGTGCACTGTGAGGGGTTCTGAAAGGAGGCGATACTGCCACTTCCTAGAACACTGGTGAGACACTTTATGGAATAATGTGCCCAGTTCTGGACCCCACACCTGAGGAAGGACACAGATCTACCCGGTTGGCCATAGTCTATAAATGAGCAGCTAAGGGCCCTAAAAACGTTTTGGCTCAAGGCCAGAGGAGAGGATGACATTACAGAAACCTACAAGTTCTTAATAGAGAATGGTGAGGGCCTATTCAACAGAAATGGGGAGGGGCTGCAGTAATGAGGGGGACATGAATGGAAGCTGGTAGGAGGAAAGTTTAGGAGGGATGAGAAAAGTTTTACTTCAGACAGGGTGGTCAGGCAATGAAGAGGGACAGGGCTATAAATGGGTTCATGCATGTCTAGGACAGGATAAAGAGGGGCAAACAGTTCGACCAAGGGAAACTAGGAAAGCGCGACTCAACGAGATGGGTAGGGATAAAAAAAATTTACTCACCCTAGTAATTGTGTTTCTTGTAATGGAGTCTTGCTGTATTCTGACATATGCAGTTAGCCCCAACACTTGAACTGCCCCAGAGAGAAAAAGAGTTAATTTCTATGCCAGGCATAGAATGTTGAGCTCGAGCTCAGTTTTCAAACCTCTGTGGCACTTCAGAGTGTAACTGTCAGATTCTTACGAGCAAACTAACTACACTTCCAGTGTGGAAATTGTAAATATACAAGCCAAAATGCAACAACTTGGGTCCAAAAGACTCAAGTTGAGAACCCAAGAGAAGAAAAAACAGGTAGTGAACAAACATACAAATATAAAATTCAAAACATAACTACCCCACCCTGAAGAGGAGGGGTATAAGGTACACCCCTGAGGTGCAACACTACCTGCCAGCCCACTTCTCAAAAACTAGGTTCTAAGAGGGGAGGCGGGGAGGTCTGAATACAGCAAGACTCCATTAGAAGACAATTACTAAGGTGAACAGTTTTTTCTTCAAACATGAAGTTTTGCTGTATTCTGACATATGCAGACTACCAAGCAGTACCTCCAAGGAGGAGGAGGGCTACCGAGCCTATTTTGGGAATAGGCTCTACAGTACTGCTGTACCAAACCTAGCATCACTTCTAGCCTGGATATCCAGAGAGTAATGCTTGGTGAATGTATGGACTGTTTTCCAGGTGGCTGCCTTGCAGATCTCTAACAAGGGTATATATCTCTGGCAGCAGCCAGAGAAACAGCTGTACCCATAGTCGAGCGACCCCTCAGGCCTGAGAGAGGTGTTTTACCTAGCTTGGCATAGCAGAACTGTATACAAGAGAATCCACCTGGCAACAGTTATTTTAGTAGCAGGCCTACCTTTTCCCGCTTCGCCATAAGTGAGAAACAACTGAAGACTGTCATTCCTTTGTGCCTTAGTATGCTCTATGTAGTAGCCAAGTGCCCTTTTAACATCCAAACTGTAATCTTTCTCCTGAAGAATGATCACTGAAAAACAGAGGAAGAGACATGGACTGGTTCAGATGAAAATCTGAGACCACTTTGGGTAAGAACCTCCTATTAGTTCTGGGGACCACCTTTTCTCTATGGAATGAGATAAAATCAGGCTCAACTGAGAGCCACTAATTAGTCTGGCAGAAGTGATAGCTGCCAGAAAATTTTCCCAAATAAAGTACTTAAGCTCAGCTGAAGACAGAGGTTCAAAGGGTGGCTGCATAAACTGAGCAATGCAGATATTGAGATCCCAAGCCAGGGTAGGCTCTCTGAAAGGAGGGTTGATATGAACCAGACCTTTAAAGAACTTACTAAAGACAGGATGAGATACCAGGGAAGAGCTCCTCTCTGCTGACAGGAATGCAGACAGCTGCCAAATGAACTTTTAAAGTTGCTGGCCTAAGCCATTAAGGTGAACCAGGTAATCCAAAACTGTAACAATGCCAGCAGCATCTGGTAGAACATCTTTGTGGGAACACCAAATGCTGAATCTTTCCATTTGGAATTATAAGTTTTCCTGGTGGAAGGTTTCCAGAAACCTAATGTCCAAAACTCCCTGAGAAAGATGCTGGCCTGCATATTCTAACTCTTCAAGAGCCAGGCCTTGAGATTGAGAGACTGGAGATTGGGGTACCAGATTCTCCCAGAGGAGGTTGGAGATTGTCTCTTGGGAAGAGAGAGGGAGCGAGACTGCTAGGGACAGAGGATACTAGGGTTGTCTGGCCCAATCTGGAGCTACTAGAATCACTGTGCAGGGTTGTGACCCGATCTTGACTAGAACCCTGAACAGAGGAAAGGCATACATGAATCTGCCTTCCCAATCCAGTATCAGAGCATCCAGGGGAACAGTCCCTAGGACTGGAGGTCTGCAGCAGAACTGGGGAAGTTGGTGATTGTCTGGGGCTGCGAAGAGATCCATCTCTGGAGTGCCCCATCTGGTGAAGATTACTTTCAGGATGGTAGGACCCAGGGCCCACTCGTGATGGCCCTGGGAGATTCTGCTCAAAGCATCTGCTAGCACATTGTCCTTCCCTGGAAGGCGGACTGCTATTAGGGAAGTTTGAAGGGAGTAGGCCAGAGACCATACTTTCATTGCCTCTGTGCACAAGGCTGTGGACCAAGTGCCTCCCTGCTTGCTGATGTACCACATGGTGGTGGCACTGTCTGTCCTGAC
The DNA here is from genome assembly GCA_016271365.2 of Neoceratodus forsteri. Classification (NCBI taxonomy): domain Eukaryota; kingdom Metazoa; phylum Chordata; order Ceratodontiformes; family Ceratodontidae; genus Neoceratodus; species Neoceratodus forsteri. The sequence continues at coordinate 85,326,059 of JADMNL010000034.1, forward strand.
CTGAACTACCTTGTCCCTTACTGAGTCAGAGAAAGCTTGAAGGGCTAAGAATACTGCCCCAAGTTCCAGAAGATTGATGTGAAGGAGAGACTCTTGGGGAGACCAAACATCCTGCACTGTGAGGGCTCCCAGGTGGGCTCCCCAGCCCAGGAGAGAAGCATCAGTGGTTATTACCACTGAATGAGATTGACCAAGGAATGGGACACCTTGTCTGAGATTGTCCTGATCCAGCCACCACTGGAGAGCTTGGACCAAAGTCTGAGTCACTGGAATCAACTTGGTAAAAGAATCTTTCTTCTCAGACCAGAAAGACCTTAGGTGGAACTGAAGGTCCCTCATCTGGAATCTGGCTCCTTGCACCACTGCAGTGGAAGCTGCCATGTGGCCTAAGACCTGAAGAAAGTGTCTTGGGCGAGAAACCAGAGGATTAAATGAAGAAGCGAGATCTGCAAGGGCCTTTACCCTTGCTAGTGGGAGGGAGGCCTTTGCTTAAACAGAATATAACTCTATCCCTATGAAAGTGAGGAGTTGTACTGGTTCGAGAACGGACTGGCAGACTGAGAAGGAATTCCATAGAACTGAGCAAATCTTGAGTGACTTGTAGAGCTGACTTGACCTGGTCGGAAGACTGTCCTACAATGAGCCAGTCACCCACGTATGGGAAGAGACATTCCCTGCCTTCTGAGGAAGGCCACTACTACTGCAAGGTACTTTGTAAACACTCTTGGAGCCGATGTTGGGCGAAGCATGGCTCTGAACTGATAATGGCCTGAAGCAGCTTTCCGAACCAGAGGTACTCTGTGGGAGCACCAGAAAGGAAAGTGGAAATAGGCAACTTTGAGGTCCAGGGATGCTAACCAATACCCTGGCCTTAGAGAAGGAAGAATTACTCCCAGAGTCACCATTTTGAACTTTGGTTTCAAGATGTGTTTGTTCAAATACCTTAAATGGGTCGCCACTCCCCTGTCTATTTTAGGGTAAGGAAATATCTGAAGTACAGACCTTTGCCCCTGTATGGAGTAGGAACTCTCTCCACAGCTCTGAGAGCCAGCAGAGAGGAAACCTCTGCTTTCACAGCAATTGTTTCGGAGGTGTTTGCAGTGGAAAAGACCTGACCCTCATTTTTGGAAACTTTTTGAAACTGAAGGCCAGTTCCTGGCTTACTACCTCCAGGACCCACTTGTCTGAGGTAACAGACTTCCACGCCTGGAAGTAGTAAGCCAGCCTGTCTCCTACTGGAATTGGGGAGTCGACCCAGGCTGACACATCAGGGTGTCAGTTTGGCAGAAGCCTTTGACTGGGAAGAGGATGCAACCCTGCTCATCCCCCTCCTGCCTCTCCCTTGGAAGAACCCCTATGTGGGAAGGGAGAAGAGGCCTGGGCTTGGTAGAAAGGCCTTCCCCTAGACTGCTGCTTTTGAGAAGTGGCTTGCCTTTCTTTGGCCTGTGCACTCTTGTAGGTGGTCCTGTACGCATCCATTTTCTTCATGCAAGCCTCTGCCTGCTCCCCAAACAGAGAATTACCCAGCACAGGGAAATCCATGGCCTTAGCCTGGGTGTCCTGAGAAAGGCTAGTGTATCTAAGCCAAGCAAATCTCCTGAGAGACACAGATGTAGCCATGACTCTCGATGCCACATCATTGGGAGTCCACAGCAGCAGCATGGAATTGCACTTTGAATTCCCCAATCCCATCAGTAGCCACCTCCTCCAGCTCTTTGGCTAGCTGGAGGGAGGCCTGTTTAGCCAGTTCCAGAACCGTATCCCACCTGGACTTCTGGTATCTGGCTGTGTAGGCCATATAACTAGCCTGCCTGAGTCCCAAAGGAGGATGCCAAATATTTTTTCTTGGCCTTGGCCATCCACCTTGTTGGAGTCTTTATCTGGTGGGTGTGAAGCCAAAGGTATATTAGCCCTGTCACAGGTTGCAGCCTGCACTACCCCAACATGGCTGCAATGACTGAACAAAAACTAACAGAGACTGATGGTGTTTACCTCCTGTCCATTCTCTTATCCACACGAGGTAAAGAAGTCGGTGTTTGTAAAATCTTTTGTCCGTTTCCTCTGGATTTATGGAGGGCAGGGTTTTAAATAATTGATTAGCAGTTTTTTTTCTTGGGACAATATTAACTATACAGAAAGTATAGATTTATTTTTTTTTTTTTTTTTTAGAAGTGCGGTGTTTGTTAAACAGTGAGGCAAGAGCTATGCATTTTCACAAAGATTTAGCACTTTTATGATCATAACACTAATCAATTTTTAGAGTTAAATAAAACCCTGGAAGGGAAAAGACAACCTCTTCGACTCTGGGAGGTCCATCAACAAAATCAGGCTCTTCTTCCTCAATAGCTTCTACCATAGGGAGCTGGAGGGTTTCAGCCACCTTTTTGTAAAACAAACAGTGAGATCGGGACTCAGAAAGCCTTGGAGAAGAGACATTGGAGGGTCTGTCTGGGGTGATGGTCCAGTTCAATGGGCACATCCAGATCTTCAAAATCATCGTCATCATGTAACTCTTCATCCCCCTCCCACTCCAATTCGTAACAAGCATCCAGATCATAATCTAATGGAGTCTGATCTGACTGAACCGAGCGCCTAACCGGCGGTGCCAGTTCGGATGTAACCAGGCAAAGCGACTGCACAATACTGATCGCTTTGGCATTTCTTCAGTGGTTGGAATATGGGGTGCTGGATCCGAACTGGCTGACTTTTTTCGCCTTTTTGACAGAACAGACCCCTCGGGTTCGGCTCTCCTTTTGCCCGAGGACGTAACGCCCAGGTCAGTGGGCACCTCCTCAGGTTTGGTCGGAACAGAACCGGGCTGGCCATCTGGGTCAGCAGACTTCTCTGCCTCCCTTTCCTTTAGCCTACTCAATCTTTTTTCTAGAGTGGCCCTAGGAATTTTTTTTTACAAATTTGGCAGTGTTTTGAGGTGGTCAAACCCCAGACAAACAGACAAGGTGGGGGTCGGCCTTGGCAAGGGCTTCCCCACACTGTACAGTGTTGAAACCCAGTGGGACCGATTTTTTCTTGGGTTTCTCAGACATGGCCAAACTAGAAAAAAAAGTTACCCTTAGTAGCTTTCAGCCAGGTAATACAGTCTATCAGTTACCAACCGTGTCACAGGTTGTAAAAAGAAACCAGTAAATGTCTTTTAAACCGATAGGAACTGGCACACAACTAAAGTCCCAGAAAATAAAACTTAACATACAAGGTCAGTTCCCAACTGGACCGACAGGAACCGAAGATTACAATTTCCACAATAGAAAAACCAATATCACAGTTCACTACCTATCTACACTACTTACTGTACCCGTAGACAGATGCTCGAAAACAACAATAAACAAAGCGGTTGAAAAAGACGTGTTTTTTCACAGAGAGGGTTGTGGATTCATGGAACGGCCTTCCGGAGGAGGTTGTGGAGTCAAAAACAGTGGTGGAATTCAAGCATGCATGGGACAGTCATAAGACCATTCTAGGGGATGGGGGTAGGAAGAAGTAGGCTGCTGGTTAACTAGGATCTGCAGCTTATCCAGTAGGTAGGGAAATGGGCAGACTGGGTGGGCCAAGCAGTCCTTATCTGCCGTAAAATTCTATGTTTCTATGTTGTGAAACTTTACTGAACTGAAGCAAAGGAGTAATCTACGGAGTGACCACAGTTAGGCGGAGAAAAGAATCTGACGGTTACACTCTGAAGTGCCACAGACAGAGGTTTGAAAATAGACCTCAACTCTTTCCTCTCCGGGGCAGTTTAAGTGCTGGGGCTAACTGCATATGTCAGAATACAGCAAGACTTCATGTTTGAAGGAAACCCTGTCAGGATATGAGGTCCGGAGGTGAAGTAGTGATACCTTTTCAGGCACAGTGGATGAGCTGCTGTTTTGTTTTCTGCTGGCAGTGTCTAAGTAATAAGCCTAGACAGGGTCTGGAGTATTGGTGGATACCAGCATGCCCAGGGGCAGGATGGGGACAGACTCATCAGGCAGAGGGAGGGCCTTACAGCCCCTGGAAGTGCAGGTGTCCCAACATTCCACACCTTTAGCAGTGTTACTGCACTTAGAAAATGTGTTGGGCAAATTTAAAAAAATCTAAAAGATAAAGGCACAAATTACAATAAATTTGTGCTTAGAAACTAGTCACTCCACAGATGGTTTCTGTCATTTGTTTTTCTACAAATGCAGTAGAAGGTTTATAATGTACGGCAGAACATCGTCATATGTAGAAATCTACCTTTTTATAACAACGTTTTACCATTGATGTGATGTCACAATTTTAACCCATCGATGGTATGTCTATACGATGGGTTAACAACCAGAACAGTCTGCACATGCGTTCAACTTGATCAGACGGCCCTGAAAAGGTTGCGGCAGTGAGAGCGTGATCTGGAGCAGAGCAGTGGTGAAAGAACTTCAGTAAAGACCCATTTTGTTTCTCAAAACATTTTTGGTACCACACACTAAAATATAATGTATGGTACATCAATCGTCAACCAGTTTAAGCCATCTCGAGGCTGCCACGGCAACGTAAACCTCTAGCTTCGCTCAAAGAAGTTTACACGGTCACCCTGGCAACCTCTCAATGGTTAAAACAGTTAATGATAGATGATCATACATTATCCTCTGTTTACCATGGAACATTATTCAATATTCTGCCGTATTCCTCAAACAAAATGCTCGCTCCCCAGAAGCATGGAACGTTACCATGGAATCACGAATTCAAAATGCTTCAAAATTCCACTGGCATACACTCAGAAGCACACAAGCCTCATTAGCTATGTTTACATGTAGTGGAATCAATTACTTTGGAATCAATTCACTTCATTCAGATTGTAATCCTTTTGGTTTACATGCTGTTGGATTGATGAAATTAAATTGATTACAAGGTGACAGACTCCCACTGCATGTAAACAGCAAAGATTTTGAATCTAGTTGCATTCCTTTTGCTACAGTTACCCCATTTACATGCAGGTTAAAACTGATTATGTGGTGTTCAATTACCTCGTAATCGAATATCACCGTATATGTAAACCCATTTTCTTCTGGGTGCATCAATTGATGCTCTTCTTGTAAACATGAACGGAGTTGCTAATCGATTACCTAGCACTGAAGACTAGGTAACTGATCACCAGCTCATGTAAACATACTATACGTTTACATGAGTTGATGATCAATTACCTAGTCTTCGATTCTACAAGAAGGGCATCTATCGATCCACCCAGAAGAGAACGAGTTTACAAGTAGGGCAATATTCGATTACAAGTTAACTGATTTTACCCTGCATGTAAACGGGGTAAGAATAGCAGAATAAATTCACAATCAGGTTTACATGCACAAAGTAACCTGGTTCAAAATAATCAATGCTTTTGAACCTCAGCAGTTGAACCCTGGTTCAGACTGAAACAGGAACCTAACTCAGAATGAGTTTACATAAGCTTCCAATTGAGAAATGCAGCACTGATTCTACTGAAATTGGAGTTTGAACCAGATTCCGGTGTGCATGTAAACAAGGCAATATAGAGTTAGAGGCTAAATGTTATCTTGGGCAGGATTAGCAGCAGGGTTGCTCTGTCAAGTTGGTTAGGTGAGGGAAATTTTCATGGTCAAACACACCAGAAACCAATCTAAAAATACAAGCACTATTCAGATTTTTTTGTGTGTATAAGAAGGTCACGGTAGAAAGAATGTTAGTAAGCATAAAGATAGCAGCCATGTTTGTGATGGAAATCAAGAAATGAGGGATGCGGCTCATGGATTCTGTATGTGATGTGTCCAAAGTCCAGCTCAAATGCTGGACCATTTTTACAGAGGGGTCGGCAAATTTTAGGTTTCAAAGCATCAAACTAAGGCACGAGTATCCATACCAGCCTTTAAATTGAAACCAACAGCAGCCCTCAGGTTGAAAGGTTATGAAAAGTGCTTTTTAAATCAGTTATTTGGCTTACCTGCAACCGGCAGTGGTACAGAAAAAAAAAAAAATCAATGGCTAGGTCTGTCCCATTATTCTAAGCAGCCACCATTTTATGAAGCCTGACAATGAAGCCAGAAAAAGATGTGCAAGAACAAGGGGGCACAATTTGAAGATAGAAGGGGGATGGCTCAGAGGTAATGTGAGGAAGTATTTTTTCACTGAGAGGGTTGTGGATGCATGGAACAGCCTCCCTGAAGAGGTCATGGGGTCAAGAACAGTGGGGGACTTCAAGAATGCATGGGACAGGCATAGGGCAGTCCTAGTGGGGGGTAGGAGGAATTAAGCTGTTGGTTAACTAGGATCTGCAGCTTATCTGTTAGGTAGGAAAATGGGCAGACTAGGTGGGCCAAGCGGTCCTTATCTGCCGTCAAATTCTATGTTTCTATGTTAATATCATTCAGGGAGAAGCTGTGCCCAACTACACTGTCGTTACATGGACCTGTTCCATAAAACAGAGGCAACCTTGTATCAGTATAGGGCAGCTTTAGTCTCAGTATCTATAGCATGCAGCTGCCAGTTACCTACCTCATATCAGGAAACAGCCTAGAGGTTTTTTTTTTTTTTTTGGGGTGCCAGAAAAATGTGGCTAAAAAAATTATAAACAGCAAGCTCAAGTCGCCCACTGGGTTACAAAAACTGGAACTCCTTGACCATGGGGCCAAACTACTGTCTTTCCCCATCAAGGTGTAAGATCACTGTCTTAACAAAAAAAAAGTTGTGGTACTTTAAGTGTTCCCTTCCTTGTAGGCGGTGGCGGCTACAGAAATGTTCTGTTTTGGGTCCCTTCATTCAATAGTTATCCAAAAATAATGGGAAAACTAGTTACAGACTGAAGTAGACTACATATAGACACTGTTCTAGTGCAGACATTACTTCAAAATCCCACTCTCACCACCCCCACCAGTGCCACCACTAAAAATGTGATGTGAAAAGGAAAAATTGCAAGTGAAGCCACGTTTGCATCACTCAGTGCAGTCACACAAGGATCCTAGAGTCCACAAGACAGACCAAGGTTTGTGCAGAGAATTCCTCAAAAGAAGATGTCCCTTGGGGATGATACGAATGTTAAGACTAATGTCACTTGACATTTTTACCCATCATTTCAGAGCTCAGGGAAAGTCAAGTAGCAGTTATGCTTCGACGAGAACAGAAGATGAACAACTCAAGGAAGGAAGCTGCTGTTTTCCAAGGATGGGCTTCAAGTCAGAATGCTTTAAAACAAAAGGTGGCGTAAAGCCCAAGATAAACACTACTACCTATTCTAGGGTACACAGCATCTCAACTGAAGGCAATCACTAGGACACTGCAAGACATCCAGCCTGGACACTTCCACTACTGTTAAACATAACCATCTTTTCTGCTTAGTAAGAGGTAGCTTGCTACCCCAAAAAAACCAAATTTCGTTTTAAGGGCAGTAGATGGTTCAAGACCATTCATATTTACAGTCATAGGACACACACTTTCAACACTCCAGAGCTGAATGTAGTTTACGACAGTAGGGTACACACACAAGAAGTGAACCTACTCAAATGTAGTCTTGCAGTTCCACACTAAGTCTGAACTGACCAGCTGCAGTTTGCCTGCAGTTCTGCATTGTAAATCTGAAACTACTGCACAGCTTAGTGTCTGAAACTGATACTCCACCCCTCCCCAACTTTGATAACTCACCCCCTCCCGACCTCAAGGACGAAGCCTTCATTAGGCGGACTAACAAGCCACTTCTGGCTGCCTCATCCTACCTGAAGTCTTTGTTTGGGACATAATTGTCAACTAGTGTAGTTCCCGAGTGTATTATAATGGTCCCACTAACTGTCTCCTGAAACTATGTATCTAGATTTTACTGTATTATTTTACTTTATTTTTGTTGTATGACATGGAGCCTATGCAAAAGAGTCTTCCGACTCATAAATAATTGTAATCAGAGACTTCAAAGAAATAAAATACCTGTCTGCCCACCAAATGTGGACAGATTTTCCATCAGGCAGGTACACATCAGCCATTTGTAGTGCAGGCCAGGCACCTTCTTCCTAATTAGCACCACAGAGTCAAGGAGCAGGCAGAGGCATACCTTCCCTTTCAGCTCATCTGCAACATCACTTAAAGATATTAAAGAGAGCTGGTATGGACTATGAAACTGTAGATCACCCAGTTCCCGCTCAAAATCTCACAACATGTGCAAGATCACTGTGTCTCACTGTGTAATGATCTTTTGGTCTTGCCTGCCTGCTCCTTCACTCGGGCACCAATCAAGGACTGATGGAGGGAGGAAAATACATCCCCTCAGCCCGACCCAGTACCCACTGCAAAGCAATACAATAACTGCAACAGAATTACCTGTGCACACTTTTGAGGTGAGCAGTGATAGTGGGTTTCCCCCTACTGCCTAAGGGCCCCACAGGAAAGAGAAATACATCCCAGGTAGCAAGTCACACTGTCTAGTGTGGGTTTTGCTGGGGGGAGCCTAGTTGGACCATTGCTACTGCCGCACCTCACCAGTACTACAAAGAAACCACAGCAGCAGTCAGTACCAAACAATTTAGCCCAAGGGACTGGGGTATGTATTCTGCCTTAGGGACTGTGGGGTATACACACATCTAGATATACACAGAATAGTGCTGGCACTGGTGCTGCAGGGACTGGGAGGTGCCGGGGAATCTGGCAGAGCAATGCTGGTACTGGTGCTGCAGGGACTGGAGGTGCGGGAATCTGGCAGAGCAATGCTGGTACTGGCACTGCAAGGACTGGGTGCGGGGAATCTGGCAGAGCAATGCTGGTACTGGTGCTGCATGGAGGACTGGGAGGTGCGGGGGAATCGCAGCAAATACAGGGACTGGGAGGTGCGGGGGAATTCCTGCACGCTGCAGGGACTGGAGGTGCGGGGAATTGCAAAGCAATACAGGGACTGGGAGGTGCGGGGGAATTCTGCACGCCTGCAGGGACTGGGAGGTGCGGGGAATTGCAAAGCAATACAGGGACTGGGAGGTGGGGGAATTCTGCATGCTGCAGGGACTGGGAGGTGCGGGGGGGGAATTCTGCACGCTGCAGGGACTGGGAGGTGCGGGGGAATTCTGCACGCTGCAGGGACTGGGAGGTGCGGGGGAATTCTGCACGCTGCAGGGGTGGCTTTCTGAATCCACGGATCCTGCTGATCATGGGCTGGACTGTAGTTTCCAGTTTTAAGGAGAAGTGATGTCCTCAAAAAATCGGTAGTTGCCTTGACCAGATCTGCAAGCTTGGTGGAACGTCCCATATGACTCAGAATTAAAGATATGATAGCCACTGGTGCAGTAAAAAATGAAAATTATGTACCTACTGTAATTCTGATCTTTGTGCATTTTCACCATTCATCACCTTTGGGTACTGGCTGGAGGGTCATGACCCCACGGGAGCTCTTTTTTTGGAAGGGTGGAGTCAATGCACCATCAGCGCGGTCCTCGAGGCAGACACTGCGTGGCTCTCGCGGGTTGGCTGTTAGGTGTCAACTCCGTCCTCCCGCCAGTTCTGAGTCGCCGGAGAGTAAGAAAGGGTTGGGAGGGAGGAACAACAAAGGACAGAGAAAGGAAGAGTTATATACATAAAATAAATAAATGACAGAGAACAGAATAAGCTGAGAGAGAACTAAAGGGATTGGAAAGGGGCCCCAATCTCTGGAAGTAGAAAAGGAGGAGGGAGGGAGGTTGAAGGAATTTAGGGATAAAGATGTTGGGGGGGACTCACCCTGGACCCCTGACCTATCTCCAGATTGTATAGGAACTGCGAAGGAGTAACCAGAAGGGTAAACTGCCAGAATTCAAGGCACAGAATCACTGGCAAAACTCCATAAGCAGAATCTGCTATTCTGGAAGAAAAGACAGGGTACAGAAATACCCCCGAATAAAGTTTTATGGTGTAAGAAACACAGTTTCTTACACTAGAATTAAGGTTGCATCCAAAGGAGAAGGAAAATCAAAGTAAAGCGACGGGAGAAGAGAGAGAGGATGGGAACTACCGACCTCCACAATTACAGGTGGGTGGAGCCGAGGCACTGAAGGAGGCTCCCCCCAATCTGGACCACTCTCCCTCATAGAAAAATATCCCCAATGTGCCCAAGGTCACCCCACTCTTGACTAACAAGGGGGGCTAAAAGAGGGCACAGAGGGAGGGGGAACCCAGAGACTGAAGCCCCAGGGGGATGGAGAGTGGGATTGTGATGAAAGGTGAAGATCTACAGAAAGATCAGAATTATGGTAGGTATGTAATTTCCATCTCTTATCTATGTCAATCTTCACCATTCATCACCTTTGGGTAAGTGCCAGGCCCCGAAGGGGGTTTCAACCAAGGGACAGAGTCCCTTAGCTCTCAGTGGGCGACACACTAAGAGAGAACCTTCATGGGTCTGGAGAGGCCAGAGAGTGGGGAGAGCGAGACGGGGACCCCCCCGGAGGGAGTAGGAAATTGTCCCGACAGACGTCATCTCACCCTACGGGAGAAAAATAGGTTCTCTGGTGAGCGAAGTTAATCACCCTATGTCGAGCCAAGGGTGACAACCGGAAAAGACGTAGCCATGTCGTCCGCCTAGTGCAGATTGTTGTCCCTACGACCCTGGTAGCTACCTCACTGGCGTCATACGATGCCCTTGCTTGGTGCCTTGCTAGCTCCAGCCCACGTGCAGAGAGTGCAATGGCTTGTCTGGTTTCCTCCGTGTTAGGCATAAAGGCTAGGAGTTGACCTAACCTGGACCACAGGAAACTATCATAGGTAGCATAGCCTGATGAGCAGATAGAGAGAAGCAACCGTGCGAGTAAAGGTCCTCCTACCCCAGAAGTCAAAATTCAAGGAATCTTGTTCTGGGGGCGGTCATGGTGCAGGATGCGAAGCCAGTCGGGGAGTATCCAATCGTCAAATCCTGAGAGCTGGGATGGGGCAGGTTACCTGGAGACTCGGGGGGCACATCCTCTGGCGGAGATCCCTAGGGGCTGGACTCGGAAAAGGGTCTCTGCCAGAAGCAAGATCGACATCTCCCAAAGGAGCAGGCCAGGGGCACTACAAGAGTGTCCGCACTGAAAGCGCCTAAAAAGGAGTGCGCCAAATGCTCCAGATTGTGCTGAGTGGGAGGGGTGACATGCAGGTCCTCCAACATCCTCATGAGAAAACTGATACTTGGTGAGATCAGCAGCTGGAGAAATGAGGACAGACGGTTCTTCACCTCTTGAAGAGGAGGATGAGTCAGAGGACCTCAGAGGTTGGCTGCTCAGGGGGAGGTTGAAAAACCTGTCTGTCCATGGCCCCAACATAAGAGGAAAATTGAGCAGCCACAGCTCTGAACTGCTCCCAGGAGAGGGGACTGCTAGGATCAAGGATACCTGGGAGAGCAGGAGCATGTAGCAGAGAAGAGGGGGCAGAGCCAACAGGAATCTGCTGTCCTCTGCCTGGGCTAGACAGTGCACCTGGAGCCACAAGAGAAGTGGTAGCTCCGGAAAACTCCACAGCAGACAGCTGGTCAACCATACTGGAACTGCCTAGGCTGCGCCCTGAAGAATCCCCCCTGTGAGATGACTGGGGCTGTGAAAGTCCAGAAGGATGGTCCCCTACCTCAAAAGAACGGGGCTCTTGAGGAAACCGAAAGGGAAGGGCGAGGGTCCGTGCTACGACTTCTCCCAGAGCCTGGGTGGGCTCCAGAAAAATGTCGCCGCATGGAACCCATACCCCTTGACCTACAGGAATCCGAAAGCGCTCTCCTCCTTGATAGAGCCAGCCTAGGCAGCTGTTAACCCTGGTCGGCCCCCAAAGGGGCTATCCAGGGAGCAGCACCCTCCACTCCTGTGGGTGCTCCGATCAGCCTCAAAGTTGGGCGATCCAGGCACACCACTTGAGGGGGTACCACCACTGAGGGATCAGAAAACCCTCCAAGTCCAGGCTGCAGAGCAATGGTGGCCTGCACCACTGCCTGCTGGTCAGCACCCCGACCCTGGTCCCGGGAGCCACTGTCCGCTCCTCAAAGTGGGGCTGGTTCCGGCCTGTCGAAGACACTACCAAGGTGTCCACGTGAGCAGCCAGCTCCACAGAGCCAGACTGCCTATCTGACTCAGATTCCTCCTCCAAAGAGGTAGAGATCGATTTTCTGTGCCAAACGGTGCGTGGACACCAACTACCATCCCGACTAAAAAAGGGCACCAAACAGACCGCACCAGAATCTGCGCCAACATCCCCAGCTGCACCGTGAACGGTGCGAGAAGAAGACACTGCTCCAACGACAGCAGCAGCATCGGAGCTGGAGCCTGTCACGGTGCAGTCCTGCCGCACAGAGGCCAGATACGGCAGACTGCTCAGACCGTGCTCTACACCATGAATGGCACCAAGGTAGGAAACCCCCATGGCGCCACGAGCAGCGCTGAGGCCAGAGACTGTCAATGGCTCAGATCGTGCGAATGGCTCTGAGTTCGGAACCCCCCCAACAGCGCTGTGTCCTCACCCAAAGCCGCAAGTGGCGCCAGAGCTGGACACTGCACTGCGGACGTCTACAGGGCAAAGACAGTCAAAGAGCAGCCACAGAGCCTCCCACGGCGCCTAATGGAGCCAACGGCAGCAACGGCACCAAGCGATGGACCGATGCCATCAAGGCCCATGGCACTGTGAATGGCACAGAGGCCCAAGATGGCACCAACAGACTGCGTCGAGGACGGCGCCAACCCAGGCCTTCCGAGCCGAGGCTACACCACCAGGAGAGCCTTCAACCCTGAAGGGTTGATTGCCAAGGTGGTGCCTCCTGCCCGACACTGGTGGGGAACAGACTGGGCCTCCTGCACCGTGGGAGGGGCTTCTGCCACTCCGAGGCTACAAGAAGCAGAAGCCCCCTCCTCCTCAGTCTGTATAGAACCAGAGGGGACTTGAGAAAAGGCCGAGAGAACGTGGCTTGGCCCGTGTGTACGCCTGTCCCCTGAAATTTGGCAGAGCTCGTCCAACTTTCCATGCATGTTCAATGACAACGGTCCACGGAGAAACAGGCGTTGCACGAATCCATGTCATGTAGCAGGCCAAGACAGCGAGGCAACGGTCATGTTGGTTGGTGACGGAGTACTTATGGCCGCATGGGCACAGACATAACGGGCCGTCCCGTCTTCATTGTTTTCTTGCCCCCCAACCGAGACATGACCTATGGGGAAAAAAAACACCAAACAAGACCCGATGTTGCAAAATAAAGGAACAGTCTTATTGTAATCTTGGGTGACGTCAAGTGGAGCGAAACTGAACCAGCAAGAAGAATTCAAGACAGTCGACGGACTTCATAACTCAGCTGAAGGCTTCAATAATGACAGGCCTCTTACGCAGAGCTACCCACGAGGTGACCTCGATGGCAGGATGATAAAGAACTGGCGGGGGGGCAGAGTCTACAACACCCAATGGCCAACCCACAAGCGCCATGCAGTGCATTGGCGGGGCGGCACCAATGGTGCATCAACTCCGCCCATCAAAAAGAGCTCCTGCAGGGTCATGACCTCCTGCCAGTACCCAAAAGTGATGAATGGTGAAGACTGACACAGATACTATCTAGTCGGCTCTATAATTATCAGTGTAAGCATCTGCACATACACCGTGCATTTCAAAACTTAATACAAAACAGGGGCTCCATTCGATTACTAATCCCCAGAATGTTTTCATAGCCAACTCTGATGCTGTGAATTTTGCGGTGCCCATGGGAGGCTCTATGGTGCCGTCCTTGACTTTCGCCCTGGAGACATCTGCGGTACCGTGTTCAAAGTCAAATCACTCAGTAACCCTTGGCTCACAGTTGACCTCCTCAGGATGCTAAAAACAAGAGACCACCTATGGGAGCTGGCCAGAAACTCTGGAAGGCAAAAACGACATCCAAAACTACGAACGTGCCCACAATAACTGCACCAAAACCATCCAGCAAATGAAGTCCAGCTACTATAAGCATGCCCTCACAAACTCCTGGGGCAATGGTCAGGAATTCTGGAAGAACAAAACGGAACTCACTGGGAACCCCCCCAAACCCCTCCCCCCAATCAATACTCGACAACAGAACCACAACCCTCAACCCAAAAACCACTGCGGATACCTTTAACAAGGCCTTCAGCGACCTCAGCGGTGTCCTAACCAAGGACTACTTCAAAGATGGTGAAGCCCCTCCATCCGCAATGAACACCACTCCCACCAGCTCCCCCCGCTTCTACTTCAAAGCAGTCAAGGCTCACCAAGTATGCAAATATGTTACCAAACCCCTTGGTAAATAAAGATCCAGTAATGACTCCCTCGATCTCAAAATCCTGTCACACTTGATGAAGTGCTTAGTCCTCTGACCAGAATTTTCAACCTCTCCCTCAGCCTTAGCCAGTTCCCGTAGAGACTGAAATCTGCCACTGTCACTCCAATCCATAAAAGTGGTGAAAAAACTGCCCACGATAACTACAGACCTATCTCCCTACTACCCCCACTCTCCAAGGCACCAGAACGCATCATCTCAGATCGGCTCACAGAATACCTGGATATGTACAGCATCCTGTGCAAGCAACACTGGTTCTGCAAAGGTCACAGCACCTCCACAGCCCTACTTGAATTCACTGGCACAATCCACAATGCACTTGACTCCAGTGAACTACTAGGCTCAAGCTACACTGACTTAACTAAAGCCTTCAACACAGTCGATCACCGCCGCCTGCTTGTCCAGCTTCAGAACACTGGGCTGTCAACCAACTCCATTAGCTGGTTTAAGAGGTACCTTGAAGAACGCTCCCAAACAGCAAGAATCGCTGATACACTCAGACCCTAGACTGGTCCGCTCGGGAGTCCCCCAGGGCTCCATTCTGGGGCCCCTCCTCTTCAGTCTATTCTTAAACTCACTACCGGACAGCTGCCCAGAACAAATAATTCTCTACGTCAATGATGCCGTGATCCTCACCTCGGACTCTGATCCATTCCAATTACAAAATAAACTTCAGCAGGACTTCTCCATCGAATCCAGGTTCCTAAATCATAAGCTGCTTCTCAATCAGAAAAAAACAAACCAAGTCTATGGTCTTCTGCAGCCCACACAACAAAAAACAGAACTCCACCTCTCTATTGCAACAAAGCGTCATCCTAGAGCAAACAATTGTCCAGTACCTCGGCATCACCCTTGATCCACACCCTCATCACGCTGTCCATATCAGCAATGCTGCAAAGTCTGCAAGCAAAAGTTAGGCATATTATTCTGGCACAGGAAACACCTAACCCCAGAAGCACTGTCGGTGGCCGTCCAAACTCCATTTCAGAATCAGACTATGGTCGTACCATGTATGGGTCTGCAACTACTACTGCTCTAACGATCGCTGACCTTCCTGAATAAGGCCTGTCGTTTCATCACTAGCTCACATCGCCGCATCCCACACGTGACTCTTCATTCCCAATTTGGGTGGCTTCAACTGGACAACACATAAAATACCAAACCTGCATCACGACCAAGAAAATTATAATGGGCCTGCCCACCTGGTGTCTGTGCCCTCCTTAAGCCTAGATACAGGAACATCACTACAAGGAGATCCAATTCCCATCTACTACATATCCCACGAGGTCGCACGACCCAAGGACAAAGATCATTCGTCTATCGGGCATCCAACTGGCTCAACTCTTGGCAGCGACATAGCAACCGCTCCAACTCTTCAAGGCCAAGCTGCGCCTCACTGCTTGTATCCTGCGATTGCTCATCTTAACATTTCCACCGTTCCAGCTGCACATGTCCCAGCACCCAGGACTTAGTCTTTTCACCCCAGCACCTTACCCGACATATTCCCTCGACAAGGCCCCCTGGCTGCACCGTCTCCCGCCCTCACACACCTCCTCCCCAATATCTCCACTCCTGCCCCCAACCACCTCCCTGACTCCCTTACCCCTGCACCTCCCGACCTACCCTCACTTCCTCCACCCACCCCCACATCCCTTGTCTTGCTCATAGCTCAAGTCTTTGTACTGGTTATTACATGTCTAAGTCAAGGACTATATGTTTGTAACTAAAATGACTGTTGCACATGCAGACGAGGAACTTTTGTAAGAGCCTCGGCTCAAAGGTATTGTAATCCTCAGATTGAAATAAATAAAAAAAAAACAAATTTGTGTGTGACCATTCACAGTAAACAAAACAAAAAAAAGACTTCGTTGAAAGTCTGAGGTCAGCTCAAGATCCTTTCTTTCCCCTTTAATAACAAACATGCACTTCAAAAGACGCATTCATAAGCCACTGGTTCACCTGTACTTCTCAGCAGAACTCTGACCTACAAAATTCATGGCATCAGAGTCTGCTATGAAAACATTCTGTGGGAAGAAACCCTGCAACAGAAAGATATGCTGTTGATATCCCAAGTTCCCACTAGGATGTTTGTTTCGTTAGATGCAGTGGCTGTAACTCTACAATGGTTAGCCAACTAAAAACAGGTAGCGATACTCCTAATACAGAAAATGCACTTGTATGTGGCACTTCCCCCACCTTAAAGGAGAACTGTGCTGAATCTACAGTCATTTTTCACAGTAGAGGCAGTTTAAAAAAAAAAAAAAAAATGTAAATACTGGCTCAAGGCAGGGTATCAGTCTGAGATGTCGATGACCCGGGTTTGGGAACAGACTCTGAACGTTGGCAGGCCGGTGGAAAAGGATTGAGCATCAAGGAGTGCTCTTCTCCAGGGTTGGGGGAAGGGTTGTGTGTCCGGCATGCTACGGACCTCTAGTGGAGGCTGGGGGAGCCACAGTGCCACCACCATATCATCGGGGGCATGGCGTATGCTGGCCATCACTGCACGTCCCCAGCCCCCAATACAGCATACAAAATGTCAGCCCCAAAGCGTGAATCTCTGCTCTGCCGTCTCACCGCCTACCGTGTCAGTGCGGTGGAGCCCGCTCCGTGGCGCCATCCTGGGAGTAAGCCAGGACAAGTTACCATTGACCTTGGAGAGGGGTGCCCACCCGGTGGCCCCGCCCAGAGGAGTAAGCTTGGGCATGGGGAGGCAGTGGGAGCAGGAGCCGAGCACCTGCTGGAGGAAACTGGGTGCTGCAATAAAGAAAATATGGGTTCAAATTCTGTTATTGCTCTATCTATACAGACTTTTCAGATATCCTAGTGGGCGTTTCATTCACATGCTGCTAGTAAGAGCCATTTTAGAACCGTATGATGTAGTTTATGTTCCAGTACTGCTCTTCTATTGTTGGTACAATGCAACCAAGTTCCACTGCAGAACTCTGCCACTAAGGAACATAAACTACATCATCCAGTTCTAACATGGTACTTACCACCAAGGCAGTAAAGCAGAAACCACTTTCAAAATAACTTCTATGGGGAAAAGATACTGGACAGGTTCAGTGTAGTTCTCCTTTAAAGGTTTTTTCCACTGTGGTGTGCTAATAAGACATGGCTTTAGTCACTTAGGAAATTTGTAATCTTTTTGTCCTCCTCATCCTGAAATGTCAGGGCCACCAGTGACTGCAGTGGAAGCTCCCTGTCTGTCATAGCAGAAATGCTACATTATACCATTTTATACTGCACAATAGATCTTTTCAAGCAAATGAAAAACATGACAAAGGATTTTGTATCACACAAAGGAGTTTACCCTTGTTTCCCAGTCAATTTCTTTGATTTTACATTGGTGTCCAGTAGAAACCCCCACCACCACCCTCCAACTGTGCCCCGTCCCCATTACTTTTATGTTTATAGCCCTTGTGTCTAGTGGCACCCCCACACCCTACTATTTTCATACATTTTATTATATGATTTATTCTGGAGGTCAGGGGTAAGGGGTAACATACTTCTAGGAAAACAAACTGAACTTACAAGCTCAAATGAGCAGACTGGGAGGGCCATAGGCCCTTATCTGCCAACACTGTCTATGTATCTACGAATAATTGGTGTTCAGTGGTATCTTCCCATGTTCTGTGTAACCTGTAAATGGTCCTTCAATGTCTGCCTTTTTCTAACCTGTAAACAAAAAAGTCCACCAGTGATCGCACCTGCACTCCCCCACCCGACCTCCCACTGTGCACACGACCCCCAGACCCTCCCACACACCCTCACTCACCTGATGTGCTCCCACTCTGCAGATCCACTGTCCAATCGAAGACCGATCTTGCTGCTGGAACCAGCAACTGCTGTATGACAAACAAGGTAACTGCAGTCGAAAATCCCACTGAAATACATTGAACTGCAGATACAGTGTGCAGAGCTGCAACTATGAATTTTGGGGCCCGGACAAGTCACTTGAAATGGGCCCCTGTTTCTAAACCAGCTAATGCCAGGGGTAATGCCAGCTCCTCAGGTGGGCCCTCCTGAGCTCAGGGCCCGGACAACTTCCCCACTCCCAATTACTGCGGCCCTGACAGTGTGTCATACAGCAGTCGCCAGTTCCAGCAGCAATACATGCCTTGATCAGAGAGTACATCTTCACAGTGGGAACACTTCATGCAGTGAGGGTGTGGGAGGGTCTAGGGGGGTGCAGGGTGGTGTGTGCACAGTGGGAGGTCAGGTGGATGATGCAGATGTGGGCGCGAATAGCGGTTGACTCAAGTTTACTCCAAAAAACAGTGAAGACAGAGGGACAGTTCTGTTATTTTCCGGATAACAGGGGTATAGGAGGGTGGGGGGTACCACCAAACACCAGTGAATTCTATTGCAAGTATATGGGAATCTGAGGGTGAGGGTGCCACTAGACACCCGGGCTATTATATTGTAACTAATGGGGACTTGGGTACAACTGGAGAGTGAGGAGTATGGACACCAATTATATTTTCAGTGCATGCCAATCAGAGGATGGGGGTGCCACTGGACACCAATTACTTACAGTATATGGAAATTGGAGGTGCCACTACACACCAGGGCTATTGTATATTAATGGGGACCAGGGCAGAATTGGAGGGTGGGGGTACCACTGGACACCAGAGAAAATGGAAATGGGAGTTGGGGGTGCCACTAGACACCAGGGATACATATAAAATAATATACTGCAGGGATGTGAGCACAGGGCACTGTGCTCCCACAGGAAAATGAGGATAATTACAGTATCAGAAAAGTTATGTATGGATGGACCCTGCGCTGCCACAGCCAAATAAACAAAGGACACCGACAACTTATGTATGGATGAGAGCACAGCAAAGTAAGGATACAGTTATACAATCTCAAAAACTAAGGAAATAAATTGCAAAAAACCTTGTTAATGCAGTAGTTAGGGTCAAAGAGACAAAAGCTGGGAAATGTGGCGTTACGGTTGCACCCCCCACTCCAGGCAACACAGGTGTGGGGTGTGACTTGGGGTTCTCAAGCCTAATGCTCACCCCATTCTCAAAGTGTACATATCTGACCTTATTTACGGTGAGAATGGAATAAGTGTTAGGCTTGAGAACCCCCAAGGCACACCCTATGCCTGCTGTGCTGTCGGGGGGTGGGGGAGGGTGTTAGGGTTGGAAACCCTAACGCCACATTTCCCAGTTTGTCGCTTTGACCCCAACAACTGCATTAAAGTTTTTTGCAATTCATATAGTAAATCACTGAAAACTTAAACCAATTACTTTCCAATTTATTTAGAGAAAATAAAGTTAGCCTACTTACAGCAGTTAGTGGCCTTACTAAATCACTGAACTGGCATATGTTAGTCACATTTTAGAGGAAGGAAGCGCACCATACTCCTGAGGTTGTACTCTTCCCTCCCACCCCTAAACAGTGGTCCAAGGGACACCTTATGGCAACAGCCATTTTAACCCTTGAAACATGGTAAAGATATCATTTTCATTTTAAAAAACTGACATTTACTCATGATAGCTATCAAATGCATACTGGCATCTAAAAACGCATTAACCCCTCCCCAAAAAAAGAAACAAAGCCAGCATTTAGGATTGTAGCATCACTACACTACCTGTAAGCATATTGAATACTGTGCTTTGACATATGCTTGACAGTTAGCCCGACTCTTAACTGTACTCTGCTTTTCTGTCTTTGATGTTTGTTGTTTGCACTGTGTTGTCCTCTTTGTAACGAGGTACCTTTTGTAAATGAGCCTCTGGCTCAAAGGTTGTTAAACTGATGTTCCAATAAATAAAATAAATACAGAGGTCACTTTGCCCCAAACAGAACCAGCCACTTTTCTCAATCTCAGAATCTGTTGCTGGCTTATCTATGGGGGCACAGAGGACTGAACACAAGTCCCAGAGAAGGCAGGTCACCAAGCTGGGTGGGCGGTAGGGCGGTAGGGATTGATGGGGGGCCAGTCAGGACAGGAGGAGAATAAAGTGCAGTAAATTAAAAAAAAACAAAAAAAAACAGAAAGATCCACTTAGCTGCAGCCACATCAATCATTTGTGATATCAGTCAGTGAGGTCACAGTGCTGATGAGGGGGAAGGAACAGAACTCGATAGGTCAGCTGCCAGGCTAAGAGCTGTTCCACACACATGCAGCATAATACTATTACACAGAAAAGGAAACACTTCAGAAATAGTTACAGCTGACATCTTTTCCCCATCTGATTTCTGGTTCCACTAGCTCTTTAAAAATTTTGTCCAGCTAACCCGAACAGCATCCGAGACTTGGCATATTGGGCCATGAGTGGAAGCTGGGGGAGAGACCCTGGGGGAGTGTAGGAAGCATTTTTCTCACTGAGAGGGTGGTACAGCCATGGAATGTGCTGCCTGGGAGGCTGGTGGAGGTGGGCACAGTGGAGGGATTCAAGAAGGGGTGGGACAGGTACAAGGGGAAACAAAAAAGACCCTCTTGGGGGCTAGTGGGATGGTAAGGCGAGCAGCCATTAGGTTGCTGGCTTTCAAGCGAACAAGACAGACCATGTGGCCTATTCTGCTGGCTCTTTGGCATGTTAGTATATATAAAGATTTTGCAGATTCTGAGCTTGGTCAGTAACTGCAAGCACTTCCCCCCATTTCACAGGATATTTTATCACTTACACTGAAAGCTTGCCTTGTGGCAAAAGCTTAGGTCACAGAACAGGTGCAAGTCTCCCTGGCGTCCAGCTGACCTAACTCGCCACCTTGCTGCCCAGAGACCATCTTTCACCGTATGTGCCATGGCCATGACCAGCAGTGCAGTACGAGGTCCCGACGTGGACTTCTGTGGAGCAACACTGTACACTTTCAACAGCTGAGGAGGGGGCTGCAGAGTTTTTTAGCCATTAAGTTCCCGAAAAAGGTGGACAGCTCTGCTCCTTCCATTTCCTCAGGAAGCCACGATTTAGTCACAGAATTTGACAAGAACCACTTAGCCCACTCAGTCTGCCTATTTTTTCCCCTACCTACAGTTATCACCACAGACCCTCCATCTCTGTCTCCTTCCTTTCCACTTAGATTCCCTTACACCTATCCCATGCATTCTTGAACCCCACTACTGTTTTCACCCCCACCTCTTCTACTGGTAGGCCGTTCCAGGACATTCTAGTTAAAAGAATCACTCGAGAGGAGTTTAGATTCTCCAAACAGCCTCAGGAGTTTATTTTCACAAACACCGTCTGCTATTGCAGTCATTGCCTTAGTTGCCATTTCTGCCAGCGCCGTTGTTCCCTCTTGAGGGTCAATTCTGTTTTCCAGCATCTGCACGCAGGTTAAAAGTATCACCACCTTTTGCTTCAACTATTGCATCCATAGGTCTAAAGCCCTAGCAGCATTCAAGACAGTTTGCAGGGCTGGTTCCTCAATGCGGTTGACTGTGGCACGATGCCCTCCACGCAAATGAATACTTATGCTACCTTCCTGTACCTTATTACTACCATACCCTCCTTTTCTCTAGACAAGATCTTTAAGAGTTGGCCACCAAATTAGCTGGGAGCACTGGCTGGGGCAACCACTCCAACAGAAATTAATGCTCTTCTGCTGAAATGCCGGGAGGCTCAAGACCAGCATTGTGAGAGCATCTTTAGGAAAGAAAACAAACAAAAAAGACATTCCAAGTTCTGAGGCCCCAGGCACTTTGGAGATGCGCAAGTTTGACTGGCTGCTCTAATTCATGTAGTTAGGATGTAGGGTTACAAGCTCCAGGTGCAGGGTTATCAAAGGTCCAGCGGGATTAGTACTGATGACGACTTGGATATATTTTCAAGTGCAAATCTGTCACAATATTGTGACTGCATTGTTCCTCCGGAAATTAACGTACAGTACAACTTGGTTTTCGTCAGTCATTTCCTGGTGCCAAGTTACATAGTGTCCTCACCCAGCTAACATGGATGGATCAGCAGTCATGGGATGATTCCTTCCAAGCCCTTTACACTGCCCAGTAATTTAGAGAGTACTTAGCCAGCACATCACAGCATCCTGTGTATTACGGAACCGACAAACCATTTCCTCTTCAAAGAATCTGTGCATTTCATTTTCCTCAGCTTGAATGAGCTAAAGCTCGTTAGTGAACTCGACCCAACAGAGCAGCACTCCGGTTTTTAATGTGTTAAGCCACCGTGAAAATGGACCGTTCAGTTACATATTTCCCCATCTTTCACAGAGCAACAAAATGTCTTAAAGTAATCAGAAATTAAATTACAATTAATAGAAACTGAAAGCAGTTAATTCTGTATGAACATACATGGCTAAACTTGTGTTACTTTAACTACTGAAACCAAGAAAAACTGCCAGCAGACAACGTTATGGTCCACATCCAGCCTGTCTGATGTGCTGTACGTGTTCCCTAGGGGGATCGTGGCGGACCCCTCCCTTTGGATCCCTGACCAACTCTTTGTTCCTATCCTGCCCCTCTTAAAGCTCACCACCTTCTGTCCAGACCAGTCTGTTGATTACAACTACCACTCTATAAAGCAGTATTTACCAGCAGATTATAGAATCTATAATTAGTGCTACTGCTAAGACACTCACTGCTCTGCTACAATATGCTTTAGAAAACTGGAAGAAAATGCTCTGTATTAATACAGTTTCTTCTTAAGGGATCTGTATTCACAAAGTGCAATCATTCAGATTCAGCCCAGAAAACTCTAGCTCTTCAAGAACTACACCCTGAAGTCTACCTGTCAGTGCAGCGGTAGAACTAATGCTTTTGACAGATGACCTGGGTTTGGGAACTAGCCTGGGTCAGAGGACTGGCCAGGAAGAGGATGGCTGGGTGTCCCAGGGACACTTGCCTTCTCTGGGAGGAAGGGTGAATGGTCTCCACTACAACAATGCCAACTGGGTGCTGCCAGAGCCATACAGTGAGGGAAAGCGATGTCGGCGACATGACACTTACGTCCAACAAGGCCATCCAGATGTCAGGGGAGGGACCGAAAGAAAATCCCTTGACCAACGAGGGATGCCATCAGCCACCCACTGCAGGTTCTGCACTGCCATTTGGTCTCCGCTCCGCTAACAGACGCTTCAACTCTGCCAGGGGAGCAAGGGGCTGGGCCCCAGCAAACCTTCCTAGAGAGGGTTATCTGTGGAGGAACACACAAGGTAGAGCTAATTCCCACCAGGCGGCCAGACCAATGGTGGCTGGTCGAGGATGCAAGCAGGTTAAGTGCAGTAAATAAAAAAAGACCCATGCCCTGAGGCACAGAGTACTCAAGTCTGGGAATGTTGTCTTGCCCTGATAGTGTCAGTAGGTCATCTTAGTGGCAGATGTCTGGAACCAGTGCATCCTCTGGAACAGACCCCAGTGCTGGGGTGTGCAAAAAAAGTAGGAGCTGCTGGCCCGGTGCCGCTGAGGTTGAGGCATCCACCTTACCTTGCACCACACCACGGACCTGGGTTCTAGAATGAGCCCAGGAGCTGGGAGGACAGGACTGAGCAGCCGATGGACTGCTCTCCTCTCCTGGGAGGGAGGGTTCCGTCCAGTGATGCCCAGCGGAGACCGGGCACATGCAGTCAAGGACCATCATGCAGGGGAATGTTGGGCACCCGGTCCTGTGGGTGTGTATGGGCGCTCAAGTCGTGCGCTGGACAGCACTGCGCTTCCCGTGTGGGGAAACAGAAAGCGGAAAAGCCCTGGCTCCTGGAGGGCAAAGAAGGGTCCAGTGGTTGGCCCCCATGTCCAATGCCGGCCTTCCAACCTGCTCCAGTAGTCCCTCTCTGTTCCACTAGATTCTAGATACAGCTAGGTAGGAGTCAGCCAGTCCCACCCTGGGGGCTCAGAGCTGGGGGTCAGGTGGAGTGGCATGGAGATGGGCCCTTACCAGGCAGGACTGGGCTTCAGGCAAACGGGAGAAAGGCCAGACCGAGTGACTACTCCGGAGAAGTGCCCAGGAGCCAGTGAGTACGTGGGCGTAAAGAAAGTTTGAAGAAAAAAAAAAAAAGGCAGGAGCAGATTTGCTCTACATCCAGGGGATAGGTTAGGCTGCAGATCTTCATGGCTTCTATGTACAGCCTTAAGGATCTTGTTTATGTAATACACTGCTGCGGCACTGCCTGTTCGAACCTGGACCCACAGACCCTGGATCTGGGAGGAAAAGGCTTGCACTGCTAGGAACACTGCCCTGAGCTCCACAAGGCTGATATCTCTTCTCCCCCGCATACCCCAAGTGCCACTTGGCGAGATCCTACAGGTGGGCACCCCAGAATTGCTGAACAAACAAGAATTCCTTCTCTGATGTTGCCTTCCTCCTTCCACCATGCCAGTGCCTTTAGCAAGGTTTTTGTGACATGGGATCCCGTCTCTGGGACCAGTGATCCCTCATATATTGGCTGGCCTCCATCTGGAACCTGGCCCCCTTCGGTATTACTGCAGCAGATAAAGCCATATGTACCAACAGCTGTAAAAAATCCTTTGCATGCGCCTTGGCTGACCTGCTGAGAGGGATTTTACAGTTGAAATTAGATTTGCTATTAGCTTTGCTACCTTTGCTCGTGGAAGTAAGACCTTCCCTTGCAGGGCATCCAGTTCTGCACCAACATAGTCCAAAATCCAGGCTGATTCCATTTGTGAATTCTGAAGGTTTATCAGGAAGCCTAGGTTCTCTAGAGCGTTTTTCCACCAGCCGTACAGAGGACCTCGCTTCCTGATGCATTTCTCCTGAGACTAACCAGTCATCCAGGTAGGGGAAAGCACCACACCTTGCCTTCTCAGATGTGCTACCACCACAGCTAGGTATTCCGTGAACACCCTTGGTGTTGAGGTGAGCCTGAAGGAAAGGGATGTGAACTGGTATTGGCAGTTCTAGCCTGAAATGGAGCTACTTTCTGTGGGAGGGTATGCCTGATGAGGAAGTAGGCATCTTGACCCACTTCAGTCTCTGATACCATCAGTGAGCCCAGTGTGACCATCTTTAATCTTTGTTCAGAAATATTCAGTCTAAAATGGATTGCCGTGCCCCATTCTTCGGGGCCAGGAAGTATCTGGAGAGTAGACCCTTGCCCCATTGTGTGGCAGGTATGTTCCACTGCTAGTGACTGCAGTAGTTTCTTCACCACCAGCTCCAACAGAATTCTGTTGGTGTGTGAGGTCGAAAAACCTTTGGGTTCTGCAGTCTTGAGAATTTTTATGAACTGCAGGTACAAACCTTGGCCTACTACTTCCAGAACCCACTTGTCAGGGGTTGAGATTAAGTTTTGCAGCCACTGGCCAGCAGGGCTAGTGGCTGTGAAATCCACCAGCCCCACAGACTCTTGCATTAACCCAGCTGATGTACTTATCAAAATCTTACCTTCTCCTGTACAAGCCCGCAGGGCTAAAGGAAAATCTTTCTAGCCTGATACATTTACCAACATTTGGCTAGAGGGCTGGTGCCAGTTTCAATCCCTGCTTATATGTGGTGATCCTTGGCCATTCTTGGGAGTAATGGGTCAACCGTCCTCTCACTGGCAATGGATGGGAGACCTGGGCAGAGTTGTCAGGGGTTCCGTTTATGCTGGGGCTTAAAAAGCTCCTGGCGCAGTTAAGACAGCTTTGAAAAAAAATAATATTCAGACACAAGGTAGCTCATGGCTTGCATCAGTGCTAGTAAAGTGGGAGTCTTACCTTCTGCTTCAAATCTAGGGAGTCAGAAATTCCTGGAGTGGCTTTGTAGAACATTAATATTAACATTAAAATTATATAAAATATAAAATTAACAGAAATATTTTTTCTGCCAACAATATTGGTGTAAACCTTTCAATACAGCACCAGTGCTGGAGCAACGCTTTCATTTTTGTGCTTCGAAATTCTCAAAAATCCCATTTGGGGACTTCAGTAGAGGGATAACACAAGCCCTGGTTAATTTCATTTTTTTCTCCAATTCTCACTGTGCATCTCTGCCCTTTCAGCTATACCTGCTTAAAGAGCCGCTGATACCATTAGATCACCTTTAACAAAAAATAAGACAGTTCAGCTTGCATTTCACATTAGTTCTGTTTCTCCTCCCCATTATTTATTACTGAGACCATCTGCATGAAAATGGGATTTTTGCTCCTGAAGAGTTCATCTGTTCCAGTTTCTCTCTACCTAAGGTCATAATGCACTGCCTGTGCCATCACAATTACTCCCACGGCAACAGATTGTGATGTCACAACAGAGGACTATGACATGAAGTAGGGAGCAAGCTGAAGAGGCAGGTGAACTCTAAAGGA
The DNA here is from genome assembly GCA_016271365.2 of Neoceratodus forsteri. NCBI lineage: Eukaryota > Metazoa > Chordata > Ceratodontiformes > Ceratodontidae > Neoceratodus > Neoceratodus forsteri. Next base: position 85,352,496 of record JADMNL010000034.1, read on the forward strand.
TATAAAGCATGTTTCCATGCAAGTCTCAGTAATGGGGAGGAGAAATCTATTGAATACATATGGAATGCAAGGTAAATTGTACCTAAATATTATGTTTTCAAAGTTTTCTGAGGCGTCAGCAGCTCTAACTGCACCTGACATTTCTGTTTATGACATCAGTCTGTTGCTGTGGAGATCATGATGTCAAACAAGGGATGATGTCAGGTGGGTGTAGGCAAGCAGGCAGAGCAAAGTCTAGGGGAATTGTAATCTTGTTCTCATGCAAATAGTCTCAGTAATATAGACACAGGGAAGGATTTAAATATATTAAATATAAACAGAAAAGAGGTACAATCTTACTCATTTTCAGCGTTGTCCCAGTTCTGTCAGGGACTCAGAGCAGAGATGTAGCTGTACACCTAGTGCCCCTTTTGCTTATCCCCCTACAGTAACCCCTCTGTGGTAGGCACTCATAGGGAGCATAGGTCATAGGTAGTAGCCCCTACCCCAGCCTCCCCTTCTGTAAGGCCTGTAGGAAATGGAGGCCTCTTTTTCAGTATTGCTCTTGTTGGTAGTTTTGTACTCCTCTATCTTTTTCATGTAAGCCTCAAAGTCACAAAAAGGGAGCTTCCCTCAAAGGGAAAATCCATAGCCTTTCTATGTCCTAGCCAGATAAACCTCCTCAGGCACACAGCATGGGCCAGGACCCTTAAAGTGGTGTCATTTGTGTCCACCTCTATGTGGAATTGTACTTCGTAGCATCCATGGCTGATCTAGCCATGTTAGCAGTGTCTTGTGCTAAGTCACCAGCTGTCTTTTCACTCCAGTGCCATTATGGTGTTCCACAGTGCCTTCTGGTACTGAGGCTGTATGCTACCAAGTAAGCTGCTTGCACGAGGAGCATGGAGCTGATGTATACACTTTGACCATGTTATCCAATTTCCTGGAATCTCTTACAAGAGGCTGGGAGGAGAAAAGCACTTTTTGCATTGTCACAGGCAGCAGTGTGGACAACCCCCTTATGGTCAGGGTGAGAGTCAAGATATACTCAACCCCCTGTCTGTCAACCTGATCTCATTTCAATCTTGTCAATGCCAACAGTTGAGGTTGGTCGCCAACATGATCTTGTTTGTCGCTTTGAGGAATGTGAATGGGAAGAAAACCTCCTCATGGGGTTCAATCCCATCTTGTCCATAAGCTCCATCTCCTCTTCATCCTCCTCAGCTTCATGTGAGAAGATGCTGAAGGTATTCACCATCTATCTTACAAAAGGAATAAAGGGATGTATAATCCTCTGAAAGCCTAGGAGGAGAGCAAAATTCCTACTTTGGAGAACCGTCTGGTTCCAGAGGTTCCCCTTCCTCATCATCTTCATAATACATTTCCTCCTCCTCAGGCACTGGATATGGAATTGGAGGGGGGGGGCATATTGACGAGATTTCCCACAGCCTGGAAAAACTGCCACACCTTTGTCACATCCTCTACCAACAGCATTTCTTTCAAGTCAACTGTCCGCTCCTTTCCTTTCACAACAACAGAGACTTTTTCTTAGCACCGTTTCATGTGTCTGCTCAAAAGCTCTCATTTTTGCTGGACTCTGTTCCCCTTTTTGACACCTTAGTTTCCATACCATCTTTGGCACCTTCATCTCCCTTTTCTGTCCGACAGGGACTGCTGCTTACTTTGAGGGGTTGGACCCACCTCAGACTTTTGGTGACAGAGGCAGACTGAAGCCGTAACAGCTTTTCTTTTTAGCCCTTCTGTTGAGGACTTCAGGGGGACTGCTCTTCAGCACAGAAATAAAATCGAACGTTAGTAGGCAGGGCAGAACATACCACACAGCACAGTTCAAACTGGATTCTAATGTTTCATAATTAGCATAAAAGTTCCAATCTCCAGGGCTGCTTGTTCCTGAGGAATGACTGCACTCTAAATATACTGATGGATTCCAGAGATCAAAACTAAATATTACACATATATGTCTATATGTCTAAAGAATCTATACCCATTATAGATGGGTACTGGTAATTAAATGAAAATCTCAGGTCAGCTCAGTGGTGCAGAGGGCTGAGGTGCTGAGTGCCTTAGTTCCTGTCATGCTGGCGATCTGAGTTAGGAACAAGCTCAGGCCATCGGCCAGGGTGGAGCAGACTGAGCATCCAGAGGACTGCTTCCTCTCCCGGGGCCGCCCAGCTGTGTCGCTTCTAGATTGCCACCATGGCAGTGTGGTGGCAGGACAGTGGGCACAGCTCAGCACGGGAGTCTTCCATGGCAGGCATATGGTGCATACCTGCCTTTACATGCACACACATCAGTTGGGGGAAATCAAGGAAAACATGCCTGGAAGCTGAAGTACAAAGCCTCACCGCACTGTTGCCCAGGACCACCTATATCTGGATTTGGCTGGGGTGAATGATCTCTCCTCCTGGCCCTGCCATGAAGGAGGGATCCACAGGGGAATCTGAGCAGAGTCCTGGGGAGGCAGTCACCAGCTGGCTGTAAGTTGGGGCTGATGGCAGCTGGCTCCAGGTCTGAGAAAAAGCTAAATTCCCCAGCACTGGAATGACAAAGCAGCAGCTATGGAAGTAGCTGTAACTTCTAGCAGAATGAGCCCTAAGCTCAAGTTGGGGAGAGCACTGTCAGCTTTACTGCAACGGTGTGAAAATATAAGAAGCCAACCAGTGAGAAACAGTCTTTAGCTGCTGGGTGACCCCTACCCACTTCATCATACGTGAAACAGTACTGACATCCCTAATGGCCTCTGTTCCATTATTGTGGTAAACAAGAACCATTTTGGCATCCAATTTGTAGATCTGTGACTTTCCTGGATTTGCATGGGACCTAGGAAAATACAGGCAGAGTAAATAACAGGATTCAAGCACTAGGGGCCGAATTCAAGCACTTTGATCACCACTCTGGTGAGGAACTTTAAATAAGTCTGAAGGATGACCTTTTCTTTGTGGATAACTAAGTCAGGCAGCGTGGAAAGAGCCTGAAGCTCACTCACCCCTTCTACCTGTACAGAAACTAAAAAGGTCTGTTTACACAACCGTTTCACACTTTATTATGTAGTCTGTTTCAGCACTCCCCTGAGCTCCTCAGCAGAGACATAACTGCCTTTACAAGGCTCCCTCTCTGTGCTGATGCAACCCACACTAAAGAAGGGCCACAAGTCTGGAAGAGTGGTGGAGCATACTGGGAGCAAGCAGCACAGCATGTCCACACTACTACTTAAAGGGACACTGTCAGCTTTGCCTCTTGTTTTTTGTCTGCTTGCATCAGTGTGCCTCAATGCACCTATCTATGACTTATCCCCCCAAATAAAGTCCCCATGTATGCCACAACTGTGCTTGCTTACCATATTTTGTAATTTTTGCAAGTTTCTACATTCCAGCTGCCCGAAAGAAAATGCCTCATCCCCGGAAGCAGTGGTATGCCGAGAACGCGCCTGTGACACGGAGCGCTGGCACGATCAAATTTTTACATGCCCACACTAAAGAGTTACTTGCAGCATGTCTTGCACTACTTAAAGTTGCTGTATTTTAAGTAAAACCGAGAACTGGTAGTGCCAATAAACACACAAACACTGGTGCCGAAATCCCGCGCCTGTGTGAATGCTGGCCACTCCTGTGCATGTGCAGGATCCGTGTTCCATCCCACTACTGTGCATGCACGGGATTTCAGGACCTGGAGTGGTCCACATTTTATGCGATGCACAGGTTTTCAGCGCTGGTGTGTTTAAATGCATCTGGTACCACACGCAAGGGGCAGTAGGGAGAAATGAGATCTTGCAAATAAAAAAAAAACTGATAGTTCTACAATGGCACTTACTACTAATGTGGGACTCAAAACACTGACTCTGATGCTTAAAAAGCCTGTATAACTACATTAACAGAATTTGAACCAGTATTTAAAGAGCTTCTGCTGGGAAAAATGACTTGCAGATTCAGTGTGCTTCTCCATTAAGTCTTCTGTTTCCCACAACCCCGTGCACCCCTCCTCATAATTAGATCAATTACACAACTCACTGAAGTCACTACCGATTGACTGGGCATCACACGAGGCCTTCCTGAAAATACAGCCCCAACAACCACTGAGCTGGTGGGTGAGAGCAACCAAACAGTCACGTATACTTATCCCACCTTCTCCAGAGAACATAGAAAAAGACATCTTAGATGGTACATTCTAATCAGGACACTGCCTGCAACCAGTACTGGGAAAACAGCCAGCTAACAACTCTTTAGTCAGCTCTTAACCTGGCCGAGCCTCCACATACATTTACTGGAGAATGTTCAGCTGGCAAGAGCACACTGAGGCTCACCGGCAGGGAAGGTCAAGATGCTCAAGGGTCAGATGGAGGTTGTGGGTTTCAAACCCATGTCTGCTGGGTCTCAAGGTTCACAGCACTGTGCTCCAACCTCTAGGCTATATACCACCTTCATTTTTCACATAGCCAACATGTTTTAGTTTTTAATACACAAGTTATCTGAACTCACAATATTCCATAGATTTGGCTCACATTATTTTTGCACTTTATTCCCCCACCAGCTCCTTCACATCCCGTCACCTCCCCACGGCTCCCTTCACATCCTGTCACCTCCCCACGGCTCCCTTCACATCCCGTCACCTTCCTCATCTCAACAATCCAGCTCATCCCGACTCTACCCTCTTGTACAATCCCTTCCGTCACCTACCCACCTCTCTCCACAATCCTGCTCACCCCTGCTCAACGTTCCTCAACCTCTCTGCTCCCATCCCAACTAACTTCCTACCCTCACTCCCCCCCCCATCCATTAACAAAGGTAACTGGCAAAGATGGTTTCCCTGCATTGAATCCACTAAATTCCCCACTTATTACAGGAATTCATTTGGAAAATGTAATTCACATCCTTTATCATCAAGTTGTTGCTTAATGTTTTTTATTGTTAATTTTTCTTATGACTGTGCAAATTTATGCTGTTGTAATCTCCTACTTTATTTTTAAATCATTGCTCGTTTGTTTTACTTTTTTCTCACAACATGGAACCTCTGTAAATGAGCTCCTAGCTCAAAGGCTGTAATCAGAGATTGTAATAAATAAAAATACAAAAGGAAACCCACACACAGACTGAAAACTGGAAATTTGCAGTGCAAGATAAATCTGCAGTAACCGCAAGTTTACTGTAAGTGGTAATGATGCAAGGAAACCATGTGGTTTCCCTCACCTTCCACAGAGGAAAGAGTGGGGAGTTTACACCAACCACACAGGAGGAGCTGGCTGCACTATGTGAACCACAGTGCAGGCACTGCAGGGGAGGTGCTAACAAGAGATGCACGCAAATTAAAGACATCATGCTATGAAATGGCTCTATATTAGCCTTTCCCATAAAACCAAGGCAGCGCACCATGTCCAGAGTTTTTGTCCCCACATTCTCAGTTTAGTCTACTCTGTTGTCAGTGGGTCCCCAGGGCAATGCTCCTGTTATAACATCTAGAAGGAAAGGAAATGAAATTAACTTAGAAAGATACTTTCAGCCATTTGGAGCTATTGCACTATGGATACAGTATTTGCAAGTCAATGGACCCCCTGCTTGTCTGGTCAAGAGTTAAGTTAAATGCAAGGATCCAGGGACCCTCACCATGGATCAAACAGAAGCTCTTCTGTGCCCTGGAGTGTCTCATCTTGCATTTTCACACTGCATTTGCTCCATGTAACAGACAGGAGTTTTACTACCCCTCAGCAAAACCCATGTCTAGACTGTGTGACAAGAAAGAAAAAGAAAAAACAAGCAACAGGTAGAAATCAAACTCTTCCAGAGAGCACAGTCTATAATGTTACCACCTCAGTGGTACAGCTGAAATGCAGCCAACTGCTGCCCTCAGAATGTGCATGTCCATGGGATTATGCACCAAGATCACAGCTTTTGCGCTATACCACTATCCCCACTGCCCCAGTAGGGGAGCACATTACCCATATGTGCAGAATTCCCCATAACCAACATTAAGAGATATAGAAAAGGCTATACCTCAAATTTCATTTCTAGTATCCCAACACAAAGAATCCCATTTTTGGTTCTGTTCTGAGGCTTTATATATGGTGCAAAAAATAAATTACAGTCCTGCCAACAGCTTGTCAGCTACTGGATTAAACACTGATGAAAAGCGCACGTCTGCCGAGTAGCAGAGGCAAGTAATCTAGACGATCTCATGGTTACCGTCAAAGTTCAACATAAAAGGCATGCAAGAAGTCGATACCATAGTCTTCATCTAGATCACCCGTACCCCATGTACAGGGCCAAGGCCATACAGCTGATCCAAGGAGAGTTCGAGCAGAGAGCTTTTCTCCAGTCAGCAAGCCTGAGTCCAACAAATTCAAACCTTTGCTGATTATCCCCAACCCCAAAAATTATTATTAACACAGGCTGTTCCCCAGAAATCCCTGAGGAGCAACCTGCCAAATGAAAAATACAGGTGACAAATCTGATTAGCTTTTTTCCCCCCTCAAAATGTTCCGTTTATCGGCCCGGTGGCGGAGGTTGAGGCGCTGGACACCACACCTCTCACCACACGGTGATTTTGGTCTGGATTGAGCTCAGATCATTAGGGTGTCAGCTGGGGAGAAGGACTGAGCATCCCAGGGACCGTCTCTGGGGAGAGTGTGATGGGTACACCGCTGGCTCTGTCGGTGGCTTAGGGTTGCTGCAAGCGGCAGGCATGTGGTGCATGGGAGCACAAACAGCATTGTTGATGCCACTGCATGCTCATGCCGGGAGTAAAGGGGATCTACATGCAAAAAAAAAAAAAAAAAAAAGCACACTACATGATGGATGGCCCACCAGCGCCATGCCACTCCGATTCAGGATGCCCCCCTGCATCCTGACCCCCGGCTTCCACAGTGGTGGGGTAAGTACCAGCCATGATGCAGCCAATGTGTGAAATGGAGGAGGGGGTCGAACATGGGCACTTGGACTGGGCAGGCGCTGTGGCCAGACAGACTGGGGGGGACCATCTGTACTACCCCTCCCTGAGCTGTGCAGAAAATAAATGAAGAAAAAAATTTCTGTTTCTGCAGCCCTACCGGATAGCCTCCATTTCCCAGGACACCCCAGCCCTGTCACCCCGCCATCCACCAGACCTCACCTGCTAGCCAGTATACCCCCGATCCTGTGTCAGGAACCAGATCCATTTTCTGATCTGGCGAACCCAGGTCGGGCACAGGGCCTGCAGGTGTCCTGGCACACCCCCCCCAGTTCCCCTTGAGTGATGTGGCATGCAAGGAAGTGTGCCGTGTGCTCCCACTCACTGAATGGTGTGCCACGCCCCTCCTTACCTTCTAGACAGTCCCAGGTGCTTTTCCACTAGCTTCTGCTAGGGGTGCCAGGCAAACACCAGGTTCTACAAGCCCTCTCCCATAGGAGCAGTCCTCTGGATGCTCAATCCCCCCCCCCCAGCCTCCAACACCCCGAGTTCGCTTACGAACCCAGGTCACCTGCATTGCGAGCAGTAGCTCTACCGCTGAACTGACTGGCTTAAGGAGATAGGTGTGTCCCAGATGTGTAGTACTGAATTATGCAGGTGCACACCTCAACATTTAGAGTCAGTTCTAAAGCCCAATAAAGCAGTGTATCAGTCCCTCAAAATTCTGCTACAGGGATCCAGTAGAAAAGCAAAATCTTGCATTATTTTTTATGCCCAAGCACCCTAAATAAAATCACAGGAGAAGCATCCACTGGATTTAGGCCACCCCACCAGCACAGCGGCAGGACTACACCTTGCAACACCAGCAACTCTTGTTCGAGAATGAACCAGGGTCATCAAGAGCCAGCTGGGGGAGTTTGCGTCCCAGGGGACACTACAGAGAAAAGAGATGAGCACTTTCACAACACCACTGGTGTCCAGGTCGGCCAGCTATGAGGAGAGTAAGGAGACTGGCTGATGCCATATGGCAAAATCCACTGCCTGTGCATTACTTGTCACTGGGGTCTACAGGGAAGGGCACAGAAAACAGAAAATGGCCCCAACCCCTGCAATGATGGACCCTGGTACATCCCAATGCAATGCCTCCTAGCATACAACCGCTTTCTGGGGTACATCTTTCCCCGACCCCGCCTGGGTCAAATCACAGCTCCATGGAGGACAGTGAAGTAGACTAGATGGGAGCAGGGGTCCAGGTGTGCCCTTGGTGCTTCTGAAGAAGAATGGCACTTGAGATAGTAAGGGCATTAAAGTGCAAATTAAAAAAAAAAAATCCCTGAATTGTAACACCCTATTTAAATCAGTTTAAAAAACAGTTCCTGTCCAAGTTATATTTTACTATGTCAGAACAGGTTTCCAGATTGTTTGCACAGATGCATTAAACCGCTGTGCTAGTTGCTTTTTGTTCGACAATGGATGCATACATTTCTATAGTCTATATGAAAAAAATCTCAGTCACTGCACACTTCATAATTAACTCCCATAAGTTGTTGGGGAAAAACATTTCAATTTAATTTAATCATCATAGAAATATCTATAGTAAAAGGAGAACAGTCCATTAAAATAATTCTTTGTTAAGGAGACAACCATTTTCTAACGCTTGAAAAAGAAATGGATGACAGCCTCCTGAAGACTTCAGTTTGTAAACCTAACAGTAATTAGAGCACAGACTAAGGGCAAGTGCCACTATTTGCAGTTCTATGAAACTGCATGCACTCCACCAACCCTCACCAAAGAACCGGCCGAGCTGCCCCTCCAGTCACCCGCCACTGGCAGATTTTAAAACTAGCTATAAACTAATCTTGTAGGCTTGCATTTTTCAATTAAAGGCTTCTAACATTCTGACCCTGGAGACGAGGAACACATTTTCTGAGGCTTTTCTGTAAGTACTTAGGACCTCACACGGGCACATCACAAAATTCCAAATCTAACAATCCCAGAGTCTACCCTCCCTCCTTACAGCAGCACACCAGCACAGAGATCCAAACTCAAAGCATAAATACATCAGGCCAACTTTTTATAGCCAAGGACAACACTTAAAGCACTCCACCTAACTGCATTAAAGTTGTCTTTCCATTGGAACCCTTGCTATTGTTATAATCACTTCCCACCCTTCCCTGAAGTGTTCCTCAGAATTTACTCACCCTACAGAGCAAGGGATGGGGTTCTGTAAACCTGGGAGGACCATTCAGGCAACAACTTATTTGTATTAAAAGGATTATACAGTAAACTAGGGTGACGACAGTTCTCAAGTGTTGTAAGTCCGCCCTGCACTGCGGTGCTTGGGGTGTAGAGTGTTTCTAGGTTTTTCTGGGAGTACTTAGGATCCTCAACTCGCACATCATACAATTCCAATGAAAATAATGAATCCATCTCCCCAAAGCAGCACATGCGGCCATTTCAGAGTATCTCCATTATCTTACGGGACTAGCAGAAGTGCTCTCTGCCATCTCCATTACCTAGGAAGCTGGCTCAGGTTGCCAATTTTGCTAGGTATAATCCTGTTGTGTTTGCACTGTATTCTCCAGCTCTTTAGTTGCCTCAGCCTTCCATTTAATTCTCATGTGGTGCTTCAGACCTGAGCATTTGCATTTGACACTCTGGCACCTCACTAAGCATGCTTCTTATTGGACATTTCTTAATCCCAAGGCTGCAGACCTATCTTACCTATAGCACCTAGCTCTCTAACCCAATGAGGAGAAATTCAAACCAATCCCAGCCCACCTTGCATTGAAGTTCCCCAAAACCCTTCCCCATGGTTTAATATAAAGGGTCTGTTTAGAGCCTTGTGGGTGACATTCCTGAACTTGAAAACCTGACTCAAGTGTCACTACTGAAATCATGACTCACCCTCAATTCCCGATTCTGTGTGCTCCCTGACAGGATATATACTGCTTAGACTGGACTGTTCTCCACCAAAAGGGGTGGGGGCATAAGCCTTTAAGGATCACCCACACCTGACTGCCCCGCCTGGTGACACCCTATCCTCCTGCAAAGTACTACACTCCCTTTTGGTCCGAGGAGATGCTAAGAAAATTCAAAATGTGTGTATACACATTCTTAGAAAGTGTGGTAGGCCAGTCAATTTAGCCAATAACCTGTCCTCCATTACTGGAAAGAATGAAATGAAAGTGATTTTCTGACATAATTAATGGCAGCTACCACTCACATACTGTGGTAGCTGCCCTCCGCAATAGTCATTTTAGCCAAGTGATAACCATTTACCCATCAGGAGGCTGGCTATTGAGCAGACAGACAGACCATCAGGCCTATTCTGCTGGCTTTTAGTATGTTAGTATCATTTGTATTTCCTGGCCATTTGCTTTATAACATCACTCAATGTTTGTAGAGCGGCTATCCAGCCATCCATTTCAGTGCTAGTACTACTGACCCCCCTGCAATCAAGACATAATGACATGTGACTAGGGAGAAGCGCGAGGGCACACCTCGATGAAATGGGGCTCAATTTCTCCTTGATTTTAAGTTCAACAATGGACACTAGAAGATGAATGATGGTAATAAGCTCGACAAACAAGACCCTTGTTAGTCGAGCGATTACCTCATTCACTCTTACCGTCCACTGTTGAACCAAATATCAAGGAGAAATTGAGCCCCATTTCAATGGGCGGCTCCCCAAGTTCTCCCTGGTCACACGCCATTGCTTCAGCACAGGGGCATGTCAATAGTACTGGGGCAATGAAAACAGACGGCTGGATAGCACTTTACAAAATTATAAGCAATGTTATAAAGTAATGCCCAGGAAATAAATATCAACTGGCTAAAATTACTACCGTGGAGGGCAGCTACAGGACTACGTGAGTAGCAGATATTTCAGAACATTCCTTTAAAGGGAAATTTTAATCTGGAATGGCAAAGTAAACACTCTAGTTGCTCAAGTAAAATTCACCCCTCAGCTTATCACTGACCCAACCAGACTGACTACCAAAGGAGATTGCCACTCCCTCAGATTGGATTCTAACAGGAAGGATAGGAGTTCTGCTGCAGGCACCCTCGCTGATGTTATTCGTGACCACACCCAGATAGTGTACAGAATGCCCACTGCCCTTCCTGCCCTCCCAAGGAGCTAATGCAGAACTTCTTCAGGTTTGAGCAGGATGCCTTCCTTGCCGAGCTTCGCCTTCTGGACTGGTCCCCACTATATTGCTCCAATTATATTGATGAAGCTCTTGCCTTCTTTACCTCAACTCTCCAATACCTTCTGGAGAAACATTCCACTCATCCGGCAAGGTAGAGGAAAGCCACTAGGTGGCTTCATAGTGACAAGTCTGGCTAAATTTAAAAAAACATCACTTTACTCCGATTGGCTGAATAGTGGGCCTCAAGGAATGCCTGTGAAAAACTAATTTACTTGGCTAAAAGCAAATAATGCATGGAGCTCCTGCAGACCTCTGCTAGTCACTCAAGGAGCTTCTCTACTCATATTAAAGGGCTTATGGGTAAACATCTGATAGGACTATTAATGATGCGAGCTGTATTAATCAGGACACTACTGCCAACGCTTTTAATGCCCACTTCAGACCTAACCAGGTTTGGGAATCTTACATCATCCTCTCGAGTGTCCACCACCTGGTCATCCTGCCATCCTGCTGTTGTACCTACAAGCCATCTCTTGCAGCAAATAGTTCTCCACACACCATCTGGCACTAAACTACAAGACTAAAGTCATGTACTTCTCGCATCTGCTGAACTCACGGAAGGCACTCTGCCCTCAAATCCTTACCAACTGGACCCCCCTAGAGGAAGTGGTAAGCTTCAAATACCTGGGCATAACCCCTGATACTGCCTTAAACTTCTATCAGCACATCCATCTTCTGGCCACACCCTTAATGTCCATATTGGAATCCTATATCATCTCAAACACTGTCTCACCCCTGACTCTCTTTGGCTCGCTGTCTCCTCCTCAGTCCTCTCCCTTCTAGACTATGGCATACTCAGTTATGGAGCCGCTAATCCCTTGGCCCTAGGCAGACTCAGACTCTCCCTGAACAAAGCCTGCCGTCTTGTCCTCGGCTGTGATAGTCTCACACACATGCTCTCTATACACTTCCACTAACTGGCTGAACCTAGACAGTAGAATACTGTTCCACACATGCCTTATGGCCAAAAAGATCACCCTGGGCCTCGCTCCCGCTGGCCTCTCCCCCATCATCCAACCTGCCCAGACTCTGGGAACCACCCATAGCATGGGCAAGCTGCTTTACTCCGTTCCCAGGTGTCAGACCTCCCAACTCCAAAGATCTTTCAGCAACAGGGCTCCTTCCTTGTTGAACTGCCTGCCTAGTGCACTTTCCACAGAAACTAGAATTGGCCCTTCAAACCTTACCAGAGACCACCTCCAGTCCTCCACACTATGCACTGCCATTGATCTCCCTGCCCCACCCCTGACAACGGCCTCTGGCCTACTCTACCCCTCCTCCTCATCCCACTTTGCCGCTACCCGTGCTGCCTACCCAGCTTTTTATCCAAGCCTTTATACTAAACTTAGACCTGTCTAAATATTCCTTTGGACCCGACTGTTAGCCATTTACTGTATTTTCTATAACAAGTCTGCCTGAGTCCTGCTATGGGATTGTGTTTTACTGTTGTGTTCTATCATGTGACGTGGAGCCTTTGTAAACGAGTCTGACTCAAAGGTACCTTCCAAATAAGCAATAAATAAATAGATAAAATAAGGTCCTGCAGCTTCTAAAACCCATCTCAACCTGTTGGAACACTGGCCCTAATGGGCCAGAGCCTAAACTACTGACTGCTGCCCCACACTGCTTGCTTATCCCATTGCATGACCACTCAATTTGTCTTACTAACATACTAAAATGCCAGCAGAATAGGCCTAACGGTCTTTCGCGTCTGCTCGTTTGGTCAACCCCCGCCCTGGGAGCCGACCTTGCTGCCCCCCTCACTTTCTCTGGCTTCTCCCTTCCCAGTTCCGGATATTCTCGCTGCATTGGATTTTGCTTCCAGAACCCTTCCTCTGTACCTGTCCCACCCCCTCCTGAACCCCTCCATCGTCTCTGCCTCCACCAGCCCCCTAGGCAGCACATTCCATGGCTCCACCACACTCTCAGTAAAGTAGCACCTCCTCCTTTCTCCCCTGAATCTTCCCCCCCTCCAGCTTCCACCCATGCCCTCTAGTGGCACCCTCCTCCTTCTTGCACCACAGCTATTGTTCCTGGAAAGTGGCCAACAGCATCCCAGTGTTCAAAAAGGCGATCCTAGAAGTACTGAGAATTATCGGTCTATTGCAATCCTGCCTGTTCAGTGACTGGTGGCCTCCCAGGTTACAGATCACATACACAAACATAACATGCTGTCCCCGCCCAACATGGATTCAGACATGGTCAGAGCACTGCCACAGCATTCATCAATCACCAGTGATGTTAAAATGGCTATTGACAAGGGTCTGTATACGGATCCATCTTTACAGAACTTACAAAATCATTCACCTTGTTAACCATACCCAACTCAAACTAAAATGTCCTCCGTTTGGACTTCCCCCACTGCCATCAATATTTTCTCCAGCTATCTTGGTGACAGGCAGCAATTTAAGTTCAATAAGGCCAATTCTGCCCTAACCACTATTAATGCTGGTGTTCCAAGGCTCCATATTGGTCCCATTGTCACCCCCCCCCCATTTTCATTAAAGCCACAGAGTTCTGTAGCACTACTATAAGTTGATGAAATGGTACTATACACTAGCTCCAAGAGTTAGACAACACAAAACGCAATGCTCACTATGAAGTTCAGACTTTGTCCAAAATGTGCAAACTCTAGCAAGACCCAGGCCATGCTTTTGGGGTCTGTACGGGTTAAGGGCTTGCATCACTAGCTTAGTCAGCCACTGTTAGATGGCTCCTCTCCATTGTGGATTCTTTAAATACCTAGGCCATTACCCAAGATCCTGCCCTGGATTTCACCCTGCATATTCTGAACATCTATAAGTCTAAATTCCAAGTTTGGACTCTCACCTATGAAACCAGATATGCTTAGACTCCTGCTGCAAGGACTGCTACAGCTCAGGAACTCCTGCTACCAAGTTTTACATAGGGACTCACCTCATGTTATCAGGCCAGAGCTTGCAGCCTCTCAAAATGGAACGTCACCTACAACATGTTGGTTTGCCTTACCTGCTACCCAACTTACCCACCACTGCATGCTATGCTCCAGTTTTGCTGCGTTGGCCTCACCCCAATATACCGGCTGTGTTCTTGACAACATCTGTCATCAACACCCGCCACACTGGTAACTCAACTCATTCAGACCGAGCCCACCTCTGCAATCCAATGATCCGCCTCGCACTCCAAGTGTTCCTCTAAAATGTGTGATCAGGCATTCGCAATCTTTGCTCCAAAGACTTGAACTCCCTCCTTACCTTCAGGCATCTCAGTCACACCCCAATTTCAAAATAAACTTTATAATTTCTTAAGTTCCACAGATAAATGTTCTAGTACCCAATTCTCTGCATTATAATGATCACAGCCCATTTGCTTTCTCTCTTCTCACACTTACTGTATTACCTTTGACCTTCCTGTGAAATTACCTTGCACTCTATTCATTGCCGACTCATATGTCCGTGTTTGATCCTTGCCTCATTGTGACTTTTCTGGGACGGATATTGTTCAGTCCTTCTGCACTTATGCTGTCGCACTGCTGCTTTCCTTCTGTAATTTCAATTGCCCTTGTAACCTCCCAGGTCATGCCTGAAAAAACTCTGGTCTAGCACACCGATCTGGTTAACAAAAATGAAATAACTGAAAACGTAAGCACCATCTCCGTCTCCCTTACCTACAGGGCCAACAGAAGCGCTCCCTACCATCTCCCTTACCTACAGGGCCAACAGAAGCGCTCCCTACCATCTCCTTACCTACAGGGCCAACAGAAGCCCCTCACCATCCCTTACCTACAGGGCCAACAGAAGCGCTCCCTACCATCTCCCTTACCTACAGGGCCAACAGAAGCGCTCCCTACCATCTCCCTTACCTACAGGGCCAACAGAAGCGCTCCCTACCATCTCCCTTACCTACAGGGCCAACAGAAGCGCTCCCTACCATCTCCCTTACCTACAGGGCTAACAGAAGCGCTCCCTACCATCTCCCTTACCTACAGGGCTAACAGAAGTGCTCCCTACCATCTCCCTTACCTACAGGGCTAACAGAAGTGCTCCCTACCATCTCCCTTACCTATTGGGTTAAAAGAAGCACTCTTTGCCATTTCTGTTACTTGTAAAGCACTCTGCTAGTTCCCTACCAAGTTAACACCCACCCATACGTGTCTCCTATTAAGAAAAATCTAGTGCCCTGAATTCCAGTATTTAATGCCAGGAATCTGATCTCATTCCTTTAGAGCCTCCAACAATAGGACTTTTGTTAATTGCCAGCACATAAATCTATCCTGCTCCATTAGTATCCATCCACTTAGTATTTCCCCCAAAGCAGTTCTGCATGGTTCACCCATGCTTTGTTGTCCGCCTCTTGCTTTTCAGAACCATCATACTGACAAGCACAGCCCTGGTCCTTGGTGTTATTACAGCTGGAACTTGAGGGGACAGACGAGAAAGGAGAGCATGAAAGGAAACCTAGAAAAGGGAGATCAGTGAGTGGGTTGGAGAAGTGTCCATGGTGCCTTGGGCACACAACTCAAAGCTTCATGGTTTCACAGCTTTCTGGTAAGACACTATCATCTTTCAACACATTAGTGAAATATGAAGACTGCAATGTCCTGACTAGATGGCATATGAGACTAAAAACACCACATGAATGCACTGAAAGCCAAATCAACCCTGGGTAGACCACAGACGAGAGAATATGAATCCTTTCAGTTTTTCAAAAAAAAAGTTTGATGCTACCTGCACTTACTCAACTTTGTAGCCAGACAACGTGGCATCACCCAAGCCTGCCTTCCCGTGTCTGCCACAACATGGCATATTCACCCACCTTTCCTGAACCCCAACACGGCACTGTCAAAGCCCAACTTTCCTGTATCCCACAATATGGCATCCTGCAAGCAAACTGTGTACACAACATGGCATCCTCCAAGCCCACCCTTCCTGTACACAAAATAAACTACATGGGACATGCTTTTCATCAGTTGAAACCCCATTATTTTAGTTTTCCAACTGCAAGACATGGGCAGCACAGCAAAGTGCCAACTAAGTACCTCAGACAAGTGGAAGAAAGCAGCAGGATGCTACCAGGAAATGCTGTTCAAGGCACTAATATGACAAAGCTGAAGGAAGGGCACTACAGCTTTGCTTCAAACAAGCAAAGCCCTTGTGAGCACAATACTACAATCCCTATAGCCGCTCATCCAGAACTCTCCTGTTGGGCTGCTTCTGATTAAACCATCAACTGGCAGCAGTGTGAGCAGACTGTC
The DNA here is from genome assembly GCA_016271365.2 of Neoceratodus forsteri. NCBI lineage: Eukaryota > Metazoa > Chordata > Ceratodontiformes > Ceratodontidae > Neoceratodus > Neoceratodus forsteri. The sequence continues at coordinate 85,368,819 of JADMNL010000034.1, forward strand.
TGCCAGAAGAAAGACCTTTTAATTCTTTTCTAGAGATCCCAGTGCCACTCTGGCACATACCCAATGTCACCTGCAGTCTATGACTGCCCACCTTCTGTTTACTTTGTTCATGTAGTTGTATTTTTATCTGCTTTTTTACTTTTGTAAAACTGAAAAACATGTTCCTGGTACAAGCATGCCAAAGCTGGCTTTGTTTATAGTCCTTGTCCTCTTACTACATACTTCCTGAATTTATGAATCAGAAGTTGAGGAGAAAAAAAAATGTGTCCTAGCCCCACAGATATTCCATTGACCCAATCGGTGTACTTATCCAACAAACCCACAGGGTTAGCCAACAAAATGTTCAGTTTCCTGCCATGGTACAAAATCTAAACAGCATCTGGCTGTTGGGCCCATGCCAGTTTCAGAGTTCCTGACCACTCTGTACCCCTCATGGCTCCCCAGTAAACCTCACTTTTGACCAGTTTCTCCATTTGTCAGTCTGCTCTGTCCTCTCCCCAACGCTGAATCCATGTGCTTTCTACATCTCTGGGTGATTAGCAGTGGCTTTAAATGCCTACTGATGCAGGCACCACATGACTCACCACCAATAACTTATTTTCTACAACCCAGAGGGTGTGGGTTTGACTACCAGAAAGTACACAAAGTGTTTCTTTGGGCAGTCTTCAGAAGTTACAGAAAGTGTGGTATGGATGTGCACAGATCTCAATACTAAATTGAGTATCGCGACACTTGTGTAAAAAAAAATATCAAAACACAGTGCTCTGATCTGCCCCTCTATACGCCAACTTTTTCCCCTGAAAATCTTCCTCCACGTTAATTCCCTCAATTATCCACTGCTCTTAGTACTTGCCATCTGCCAGTTAAACCTGACATTATGATTTCCTTCAATGTTAATACCCATCTCTAGACATGGAGTGAATCACCCATTATAAAATGGGTGGGATGCATTACAAGAGCGTAAGAAAAAACTTACCACAGTAATCTTGTTTTTTTCCAGGGATCCCTCAATATGCTTAACTAATGCAGTCAGCCTTCTGTGTTGAACTGCCAGAGAGACTGGAACGTATATAAATTATAGAATTAATCATTGGTTTGTGCAACAATTCAAACTGCTGCTCCTAGGTGCTGCTGCATTCTAAACCACTCAGATTCATTACACAGACTATGCTATCCTAACAACAACAAGTATTTGTCAATACGAATCGCTGTCGCGCTGTCGCTGGCATTGACAGTGCCGGGCTAGAGATGCATAATAGCAATGGCAGTGAAGTACTGAAGTGACACCAACCCCACCACCACCCTATAGAGAGCAACAGGCATTGGAGTGTGCCTTTGGGTAGTCTGTTATAACACTCATGCCACTGCACTCATCCTGCCTTGTAGACACTGAAGTGTCTGCGTGTGCTTTGGGGTCTTTGGGCGTTACCCCATTCCATAAGGACATATGCAGACGTGGGTGCAGTATAGGAGCGTGGGGAGAACTTTGCGGCCGAACAGTACAAGGCACACCACGATGCCTGTCAATGGCTGCAGGGTGTGGATGAGGGTGGAATGGCGTAAGCATTACATCCGATGATCCCAAGTCACACCCCTGATGCCTGTCTGTCTGTACCGGGTTGGGTGCTACAGTTGGAAACCCCAACATCGTAGGCATGTGGAGGTAATTTCACTCCATTTTCAACATGGGCTGCTTGTCAGGCCACCTCATGAAAAGCAGCACAATCACTTTGTTAGCTAAAAGGTGGCTTTGCACAGCGGCTGTGCCATTTGGCAACAGAGGAACAAAAACACATTTTTGGACAGGATCTGGAGACTGACAACTGTATTGTTCATGAGGCTGTAAAAATAATGGCAACCTTGAAAATCTGGAGTGACAATATGAAATATTGGTAAAGCAATGAGCATGCATGCAAACTGCTAACACGTCCATAATTATTTTTGGGAGTTTGGTAGCCACATTTGTAACAAACATTTTGGGTCCTCCCCTTATGAACAGTGGTGGTGTGATTTTGTTAATCTGTCCCAAAAGTCGATTTCCCACAGCGACCACGCCATTGTGCACCACAGGTGCGGAAACACATTTTGGGCAGGATGTGAAAAATGACAGCTATACTGTTCATAAGGAGGTGTGAAAAAAATGCCAGTGTTGAAAATCTGGCATGGAAGTATTGCAAATTTGCAACAGTCATTTTATGGACTTTGGGCACCAAATTTTCAACATATGCGTTTTAGGACCTCTGTTCATGAAGTGTCACTGTCATTTCCTCAAACTGTCCCAAAAAGTGATGTTCGCACAGCAACCGTGCTATTCTGCGCCGGACGTGCAAAAACATTTCGGGCAGGATATGTAAAATGACAGCTGTACTGTTCATCAGGAGGTGTGGAAAAATGCCAAGTTTGAAAATCTAGAGTGAAAATATTAAATTCATGACGTTGAGCGTGCGTAGAAACAGCACAACGCACACTTGAAAAACAGCCATTTTTGGGAGTTTTGTCACCAAATCTGCAACATAGGCTTTCCGAGAGCTCCCCTCACGAACAGCGGCACTGTTTCGTTACTCTGTCCCAAAAGGGGATTCCACGCAGTGACTGCAAAATCACCTTCCGGGACTGAATGATGCCATGACAATGCCAGAATTCATGAGCAGGAGGTCCCAAAAACCCCATGTTGAAACTTTGGTGACAATTCCAAAAAATACGAGATATGCATCAAAGTTAAAAAAAAACAACTATATTCCATTGTACAGCTTACCGGCATTTCCTCGGTTCACGGTCGGCTTTGAAGAGTGCAGACGGTTCCCGGTTCATCAAGATCATCGCGCCAAACTCTGCAGGTAAGTATGGGGTGAGGGGGTGTGGGGAGGCAGAGGTGCAGTGGTGGGCGCGGGAGGGGGCAGGGAGACCGCCAAGGCACAGTTTCTTTCCACAGGTACAAAACAAAAAAATATTAGGGACCGCTTTTTCTGTTTACAGGGCATGTGGCACGCCAGGTGGGCTCCCAGCGTGCAAACAGAGCCTTGTTTATTTTGGGAGGCAGCTGTAGCAGACAGGGATTAGAGCACCCGTTGGCACAACAAAGGGTTACTTTTATGCCGGCGAGGATTGGGCACCTCCGTCCCAGCACACAAGGAAAGTGGGGGGCAAAAGCGAGGATTGGGCACTCCCTTGGCATATAACAAATGGGGGGTTCTTTATGCCAATGGGAGTGGGCTCCCCGGCGGCACATACATTGGGGCAGGGTAAGCAGACAGGGGATCGGGCACCCCCAAAGTCAGCAGTTTGCCGCCATGTTTGTGTTTCCCGGCAAGAATGTTGAAAGGTTCGTTGCATGTGACTAGCTTGGTTTGCATTGCAGCGGACCTTTCCTTAGATGTGCTCGCCCGGATGGTGTGGCGTCGGCATACAGGCTGACTGGGGAATGAGGGACGCACCTACTGATGCATGCCCTGCACTCGCCCAACAATGACCGCGCCTCCAAGTCTGCAGTACTGCAAGATGTTGGCTGCGCAAGTGCACCAACATAAAAATTCCCCTGGGGGGGTAGATTAAAATAAATTATTTATTTAGCTTTTGTTTACCGTGTAGGTACACTAGACAATATGCCTATTTTCAGGAACGACCCGGGAGAGTACAGAACTTACAAGATACATACAAGGCAACTTAGAAGAAACAACTTATTACAGGAGGTACTAACAATTGTAGTAACACAAATACACAAGCAGCAGTTACACCATATAACAGAATTGCATAGATTGACATTAGTGACAACTGGGGTTCATCAAGAAACATTTCACTACGGAGGCTTGAAGCAGTCACACACTGATGATAATTTTAAGTGCGACCACAGGGAGGAGCGAAAGATCCCATGGGAGGGAGCCATGCGGACATGATCAGGAAGGGAGTTCCAGAGTCTGTGCACGTAGGCAGCAAAGTCTCGGCCCCCCATGAGAGTCCGGGTGGAAGGAATTTTGAGCAGTCCAGCAGACTGACCTAAGCTTGTAGGGCATGATGTCCATTTTTGGGAGGAGATTCACCGGTCCCTGAGGGAAGCCAGAAGCGAGCACCTTCTTGGAGAAGCTTCCAACACCGAAATCCAGGTATTCAGCTGGAGGCAACCAGCGGAGTTCATCATAGAGATCACAGCGATGGGTGAGTTTAGGGATGGCAAGTGCAAACCGACATATGTTATATGCCGTGTTCCACTGGGCAAGGTGAATTTGGGGGGACCAGGCAAACAGATGGAATCCATAGCTGAGAGGGGGAAGAAGCACTCCTCTAGCAAGTGCAAGTCTCGCCCCCGGGGTCAGGTTGTATTTGGCCCTATAGGCCATACCCAGCTTGCATTGTGTGCTTCTACAGATGTTGAGAATATGACTCCCCATGTCAAGTTGGGGGTCAAGAGTAACCCCAAGATATTTGATTGAGTTCACCGTTGGCAACGAGGGTCCACCATCACAGGTTATGCGTAGCAAGGATGAGGAGGCTTTTATCTTGGCCGTGGAGCCAAAAAGCACGGCCTGCGTTTTATTAGGGTTCAACACCAGCCTATGGTGAGTAACCCAGACCAGGACTCTTCTGAAATCAGTCAGGCTCTGGTTTAGTGCTGTGACATTGGGGGAATGGGCCACTAGTAACAGATCATCTGCGTATAGAGTGGCTTGGCAGTGAGAGGTCACCAGTGGCAGTTGATTGATAAAGAGTGAGAAAAGGAGAGGGCCCAGCACTGATCCCTGGGGGACTCCCAAAGTCACCGCCCTGGGCTCCGAGAGGACCTTGCTGAAGCAGGTACGCTGCTGTCTACCCTTCAGATAACCCATGAACCAGTTCAAGGCATGGGAGGAGAGACAAACAGCCCTTAGTTGCTCTCCTAGAAGGTCATGGTTAACAAGGTCAAAAGCTTTTGATAAATCTATAAATATAGCACCGGACAGTTTACCTTGGTCCATGGCAGATCCTGTGCTGGAAGTTACAGTGATCAGAGCAGTAGTGGTACTGTGTCCCTTTCGAAAGCCATGCTGTGCCCTGGATAGCAGATCATGGGAGTGCAGATACTCCGAGAGTTGCTCGGCCACCACCTTTTCAAGAAGTTTGCCAAGGGATGGGAGGATTGCAATAGGCCGATAGCTGTCAGGGAGCTTGGGATTGCCCTGCTTAAGAACTGGTACTATCCTTGCTTCCTTCCATATGTCAGGAATTTTCCCTGAGTGAAGGGATAGATTAAAGATGTGGGCAACCAGATAGGCAATGAAGGGTGCTCCTAGCTTGAGAAGCCACGGTTCCAGGAAATCGAGACCTGGGCTGGAGTACTGGGTGAGGGCAGCAAGAAGTTTCTGGACTTGGAGGACTGATACTGCCCTGAGATTAAACACACTCCGATGATGTTGATCCGCCTGACTTGAGAGGGACAGGACCGTGAGCAAGCTCCCCCCGTCCATCGTAAGTCGGGAGGTGAGGGCCGAGAGGTCAGAGAAGTGACTGTTAAGAGTCAGCTATGGTCTGGGGATTATTGCAAGAGACACCATTTATGACCATATCCGTGACACCCGTGCTGGAGGATCCACTAACTAAGGATTTAATGTTCCTCCAGAACCTCCTGGGGTCACTGGCAGAGCTGAGTAGTGGGGACTTGCAGAAGTCACTTTTTGCTACCCTAATAGCCTTCTTACACTGGTTCCTGAGGTGCCGATATCTCTGGAGTTTAGAGGGATCACTGGATCCCCTGGCACGAGCCCAGCATCGGTCTCTTTCGCACATCTTGGCTAGCAGATTTCCATTCAGCCAGTAGGTGGCCGCTCCCCTCACCCTCCAAGTGATCATGGGTGCATACCTGTCCTGGATATCACCAAAGGTATCAATAAAGCAGAAGGTTGCCACTGAGGTGTCAGTGGCTTCCAATACCCTGGTCCAGTCAGTAGACCTTAATTCATCCATGAACCCCACTGAGTCAAACTTGGAATAGTTCCTGACTCGAATAATTTTGTGAGGGATTTTGAGGAGGAATTTCCAGACACAGAACACTGGGAGTGATCAGAGAGAGAGTCCGATAGAGTGCCTGAAGTAGATATTCTCTCCGGGCGGTTGGTTAGGATCCAATCCAACAGGGTACTCGAGGAACCACTAGCGGACTGTCTGGTCGGGTCATTAATAAGTTGGGTAAAGGGATAGGGTGGCAAGAAGAGTTCACATTTTGTAATATTGCCACTCTCCAATTTAGGTTGGTATCACCCATGATAAGTTCGTTGTCTCCTATACTGGACCTGACCGTATCCAGGAGATAAGTTAGTCGTCCTAGGCCTCCCCTGGGAGGGATATAGGCACATACCAGATGCAGCTTCATTTCCCCTAGCAGCAGGAGCCCATGCAGAAGCTCAAAGGGGGATCAGTGGGACCATGAGTCACAAGGAGATTTTCAGATGGACTCTATAGTAGATAAGGATGCCACCCTCCTACCCCGGCCTGTCAAGGCGGATAAACTCAACCTGTCGGGGATAGAGGATTTAAGCCAGGTCTCAGTTATCCCTAGAACATCAGGTTTGTATAGTTCAACCCACGCTCTCAACTCATCACGATTGGGTAGCAAGCTCCTGATATTCAGATGAGCTATTTTTAGCCCCTTACTCATACTCCAGGTGGCGGAAGAGTTAGTGGTCATTATAGCAGGTCCAGGGTTAAGCTCTATATGCCCTGCCCTGAGTAAAGCAAGGAGGAAGAGCCAGGGGAGATACCGCCTGAAAAGCAGGTGCCCACCCGGACCATTTGCCGGTCTGATTTTCTTGACCCTGGCCGTATACATAATGCATCTAATGTCAAGACTGAGGGTAGTACTGTAGTGCGTTACAATGGAGGAAAGCAGGTTAGAAAAGGAGAAGTCAGTGTCGTCCAAGGGGGAGGACAACTTCCAAGTCATTTCCAGGGATAGTGGGGGAGAGGTAGCACATTGTAGGAGGACCAGCCCTAGGGCCAACACTACAAGTGAGGTGGCCATATGGACAACCGACAGCCAATCCCTGAGCACTACACAGGGAGCTTCCCTTCCCTCCATAGTGAAAGGGACGGGGAACAACCCCACTGTCACAGTTGGAGGCACAAGGAGGCCTGCATGGGAGGACATGTCAGGAACACTCGGCCAGGGATGACCCAGAGGGGAGGAGATCCACACACCCCTCTGCAATACCAGGCGGCGAGGCTCAAGCAGGCTAAAGGAGACCAAGCTGACCTCTCACTAAGGCCTAGCCGAGTACAAGAGGGCCAGTCAAAGGCACAGCAGACAGGTAGTCCACTCCACCAGTGGGCGGGGATGGAATAACCTTGGTCACTAGCAGGCAGCCCCAGGCACTACAGTCACGCAGTCAGGGCAAACTAAGGTTGCTGATATGACCCTATGCCAGCACTCCTCTCTAGTAGCAGGGCAATGGACAACAACAAAATATGGGCTACCACAATTTCGCTAGTATTGAAAATGTAGGACAGCTCTGAAGTTCAAAGATTCAGTAGTACAGAAAGTGCAGGTCGTCCCCTAGAAAGAACTATGCAGCATAAACAGTTATTGGTAATAGCATGACCATTCATTTAGAGCAGCAACAGCAATCTCGGAGGCACAAAAAGAGGTGGGACAACTCAGTAGCACACAAATTGCAGGACAATTCACATAAGGGGTAGGTAGCAGCATAAACCTATGAAATCAGGTATGGGTATCCACAGGGGGATCAGCACATGGCAGGCCCTTACACAGATAAGCAGAAACAAATGTCAAGCTGAAGTAATAGGGAAAAAACGAAAAAAAAGAACCATCCAGAGCACAAGTAGTGCACAGGAAATAGTCTATTCCTAGTCCAATTGTTCAGGTACGACAACAATAGTTGCTCAGAGGGTAGCAGAATACTCAACATGCACACAGTCCCAGTTAAAGGGAGAAGAACGCCCAAGAGGCACATGCCATGCCCAGTCCAGTTCACAGGGAGGAGATCTGGGCAGGAATATCACCTTCGTTAAACAGGGAAGTACCTCCTTACAGTTGATAGGGCAGAGTGACAGTAAGCGAGGCCAGAAGCACACATAAGTTTCCCTCACCACAGAGAGGGTGGGTGGGCCATTAAAAACAGATTGTCTGTGACCCTTCTCTCCTGCACTTGGGCAGGGCCACGCCTTCTTCAACAGTAGACTTCGCCAGGAGGCCTGCGGAGCTCTCCGTAGCCCACGGCACCTTCACTCGGCGAAGTGGCGACCTTCCTGACGGCGCTGGGGGGGGGGGCCCCACAGAGTAGGACACCCTCACCTCCCCTTTCCCTCGGCAGTTCAGCAAATAGTGTTTTGTTTCGTTTATTTTTTTTAAGAAAGAGAAAGTAACAGACTGGTAACATTGAAAGTCCAAAGAACCAGCACTCCAGACAAATTACCTGGCAACAAAAAGAAGTCACAGCATGTGCAAATTTACTGAAGGCAAACACAGCCACACAAGACTTTTGTTTGTAACATTCAAGGTTAACATGTGACAGGACAAGAAGTGGCCAGCAGGGATGCAGAAACCCCCTCTATGGTTCTGGAAGGGGAGGAAGGGTGGGTGGTTTAAGCATACTGAGACATCCCCTGAAAGAAAGATTACTATGGTAAATTTTTTATCCAAACCCCAGGAATCCCTCAGTATGCTTAACTAAAGCAGACTACCATGCAGTACCTTGAGTACAGAACCTACTTAGGAAAAAAGTTTCTATAGGACTGCAGAGCCAAACCTGGCATCACGTCTGAACTGCATGTCCAAGCAGTAGTGCTTTGTGAAAGTGTGTAGTTTTCCAGGTAGCTGCTTTACAGATCTCCAGTAGGGGAATGTCCCTTGCAGCAGCCTCTGATGCAGCTGTGCCATGGTTGGAGTGCGTCCCAAGGTGGGGGTTTGCCAGCTTTGCTGTAACAAAGCTGTATGCGGGAGACTATCCAGCATACAGTGGTTCTTTTGGAAGCTGCTCTACCTTTGCCCACTTCTCCATAGGTCAGGAACAATTGTGTGTGCCCTGGCCTAGAAGCTTTGGTGCAGTCAAGGTAGTGGCGGAGTGCCTTCCTGACATCTAGGCTGTGTAACTTCCACCTGAGCTGGAGTTAGCTGTGAAAAGACTAGAATGGATATCCAATGGCTCGAATGGAGGGTCCATGCTCGGCTATGCAGATGTTCAGCTCCCAAGAAGGGATTGGCTCACTAAGGGAGGGGTGGAGGTGAAGAAGCCCTGAATGAACTTCCTGAAGACAGGGAGAGAGGCTGTTGAGCTCTTTGCCAGCTCAGATATAGGCTGCATAGCAGCAAGATGGACTTTCACAGTGGAGGGCCTGAGGCCCAGCGAGTGCAGGTGAACCAAATAGTGAAGGACAGACAGCCCAGACTGAGAGGTTTATCTTTTCCATTTACATCATAAAAACCTTTTCCATTTGGAAGCACAGATTTCCTGGAAACCCGAGAACATTCAAGACTTCTCAGAGTTGTAGAGTAGAACTTTTACGTCTTCAAGAACCAAGCCTTGAGGTAAAAAGAACAGATTGGGGTACAGGATCCTGTCCTGGGATGTGGTCAGGAGATCATGCCTCTGAGTAACACCAATGGGCTGTGACACAGAGGGTGAGCAGGAGGGAGTGCCATGGCTGCCTTACCCAATCTGGAACTACCAGAATCATAGTTGCTGAATGGGTCCTGAGCTTTATGAGGACTCTGAGCAACACAGAAAAGGGAGGGGAAAGCATAAAGAAACCTCCCTGACCAATCCAGTGTCAGGGTGTCCACTGGCATCATCTCCCGAGCTGCAGGCCTGCAACAGAACTGGGGCAACTAATTGTCTGTGGAGGCAGAGAGATCCATCCTTGGCATGCCCCACCTTCTGAATACTGAGGTCAAAACCTGTCTGTTTAGGGACCACTCATGGTGGCTCTGACAGATTCTGTTGAGAGAATCTGCCAAGATGTTGTCCTTCCCTGGCAGGTGGACTGCAAACAGAGATAACTGCAGGGGAGTAGGCAAGGTTCCATACCGTCATGGCCTCTGCACAACAAATCGACCTGGTGCCCTCTTGTTTGTTGTAGTACATAGTAGTGGTGTTGTCTATTCTGACTTGCACTACCTTGCCCTGGATCTGGGAGGCGAAGGACTGCAGAGCCAGGACTACTTGAGCTCTAGCAGACTGATCTACAAATACTGACTCCTGAGGAGATCAGGTGCCACTTACTGTCAAATTGTCCAGATGTGCCCCCCAACCCAAGAGGGAGGCATCTGTAGTGAGGATGACCGAAGGAAGCTGCCGATGGAAGGGCATTCCTTCCTTGAGGTAGTCAGTCTCACCACCATTCTAGACACTGAATAAGAGACTTCATGACAGGTACTAGTTTTGACAGAGATCCCTCTGCAGAAACCAGAGGGACCCTGGAAGAAATCTGATGCCCATTTGGAATCTGCCCCTGGAGCAGGCCAAGTGGCCCAAGAGCTGCAGGAAGCGCCTTGCTGGCCTGGGTCTGCTGAGCTCAAAGGAGCCTGCTAAAACTAGTACACTGTGTACACTGTCCTACTGGAGAAAAGGCTTCCCTTGCAGGGGTGTTCAGCTCTGCTCCTTTAAACTCTAGGGCATGAGTAGGTTCCACTTGGGACTTCTGGGCATTTATAAGAAATCCCAGAGACTCCAAAGTGCCCTGGCTGAGGGCAAAAGAATCCCTGGTGTGCTGGGGGGGGGGGACTGTCCTATGACCAGTCATCCAGGTAAGGAAACACTGACTCCCAGCCTTAAGTGTGCTATGAACACAACACCTAGTGAGTACCCTGGGGACAAAAGTGAGGCCGAAGGGGAGTGCTAAAAACTGACAAGTGACCAGAGGACAGCCTGAACCTCAGGTACTTCCTGTTCCTGGGGCTGATGAGAATATGGAAATATGCATTTTTGAGATCCAGAGATGCCAGCCAATTTCCCTGTTTCAGGGTGGGAATGATCATGGCCAGAGTGATCATTTCTTTCTTAGCTACCCCTGGTATGGAAATTGGGGTCTGCATAATCTTGAGGGCAGCCTTTGTAGGGACTTGTGAATCGCAGTAACAGCCTTTTAGTGGGTACTAGTCCTATCATCTCTAGAAACTCAGCCTCATTCTTGTCTTCCACTGTTTCTTGTGTGGCAAGATCAAGGATGTCTACCATCGGTCTCACAAAGGCATAGTGAAATAAATAATTCATGTCCCCACAATGGGAACCCAAGTCCTGCTCTGGAGAGACATTGAGCTTGATGAGGTCTCTCTGGTTCCTCATACAGAAACTCTGGTTCCCGGCAAGGGGGAGCACAGGGCTGAACTGGGGGAACCGGGGTGGGAAAGAAGGAACAGACGGCCTGAAGGGTCTATAATATCTGCAGGGTTTTGGCCATGTCCTCCACAGAGACCACGGCTGGTCTGCCTGCCGAGAGCTCCTTTACATTTTCAGCAGGAAGTGCTGCAACATGCTTTTCCTTACGCTTCCTTTTGGCAGGGACCAGTTCTGCTGCTGGTTCCACAGGTCTCTGACTTTGAGGCATCACCCTTGTCTGTGGGTTTGAGCTCCACAGACTCAGGCCCATCCTTTGAGTGAGAAGAAGAGGCCTCAGTAGGCTTCGGGGATGTGGGTGAAGCCATTTCTTCCATCCTTTTTGCCCTCTTTACTGTCTTGGAGCAAGAAGTACTGCAGACCTCCCAGTTTGTGAAAATGTGACTAGGACCAAGACATCAGGCAGAGATCATGCCTATCAGCTTTGGCGACAATCTAACTGCACTTTACACAGTTGGGTCTCTCCAATGTGCCAACCACCAGAAGACAAAAAAAAACAGTACAGAAAAATAAAATTCACACAATTGCAATTTGTTCCCAAAAACCATAAAACAAAGTTACAAGAAAACACTCAGCCCCCTAAAATAGGGAAATAGATAGTCTGTTCCCTGAAAAGGGGAGGAACCACTACGGCTCTTAGGCAGGAGCCGAGAAAGTACCATTTAGACAAAAAAGTGCTATCATTCCTTAGACAAGGAACCAGAGTGTATAGTTTAAAATGAAAGAAAAAAGTGATAAAACCCACCGAGGAGGTGGTTCCCCTCAGTTCCCTGGAACCGCTGAAGAACCGAGATAAAACATCAAATTTAATAAAAACTAGGCTACTAGGAGCAGCGTTTATCAGAATGTACAGAAAACTACAAGTTTTTCACAGAAAATAAAGTCAGACAGATGCTGAGGAGAGCTCTGAGGTCTCAACTAGTCAGGTGTAGAAATAAACTTGAGCAGTTTAGAACACAGCAGCACCTAGCAGCTGCAGTCTGAATTGTTGCATGAGCTAATGATGAATTCCATCATTTACATACGTTCCAATCCCTCCAGGGTACTTCAACATAGGTGGCTAACTGCATTAGTTAAGCATACTGAGGGATTCCTGGGGTTTGAATACACTGCAAAAATCAAGTCCTGCCAAATGGGACGCAGTATAAAACAATGACAAACATTTAGAATTTCAGGTTTACTTTTGGCAGCCATTTTTATGCCAGAGAGAAAAGCTGGTTGAACATATTGGAGCTTGAACAAAAGGAAAGGATGGATGAGGGAAGGACATGAGCATGTGTTGGAGGGAAATGTGATGGATGGGGGGCACTGAGCGAGGATTGGGTGGAAGGAGGTAAAACTGAGGATATGCCAGTTACAAGGTTGGGAAATTTAATCACTGAGGGGGCAGTAGGGAGTTCCTTAGATAGGTCAGACCCCAGAAACTTATCACAAAGTGAGATGGAGATTAGAGAAGGGAGAAATATAGCAGATGGAGTGGGAGGTGCAGGTCCAAAAGGAGGTTGGGGAAGCAGTGGGAGGTTATTTGGATGGGGGACTGGAGTTTCAGATCAAAAAAGGAGACTGGGATGGATCTGGGGAGGCGAGCTCTGGATACCCAGGAGATGGGAGGGGAAGGGGCAAGGAGTAAACTGGTAATTGCAGGTAAACAGAGTATGGTAGGACTCGCAAATTGGGGGGGGCCTGGACGATGGGGGGAGGAACAAGCAGGGGATTATTGACAGAAGGAGCCTGGATGGTACTAAACGGGCTAATAAAGACCCTCAGATTGATGGAAGGGGTAGGAGTAAGCAAGGGTATGATGACAGAAGGAAGAGTATGGAAGGACTAAAGAGGGCAAATAAAGTGTGGGGTAAAGTGAAGGTGATATTGCTGGGGGATTCCATGATCAGGGGTCTTCAATGGGAAGGGGAGAGGGAGAATAAAGGCAGCCCTGTCAAGGCTAAATGTATGCCAGGTCTATCCGTACACAAGGCCAAATTCCACCTTTACTCGTTGGCACTGGATTGTGGGGGCTCCCCAGACTTCCTAGTACATTTGGGGACGGACTATTTAGAAGGGAATAGTGAGCTAGTTATACAGGTGAGATTCCGGGAGCTGGCAAGGGTATGTCACTCTATAGGAAGTAACATTTCTTTCTTTGAGATTCTGCTGGTGCCTAGGGCATCTAGTGAGACTAAACTAAAACTAAGAGAAGTGAATAAGTTGCTTAGGGGCTGGTGCAGGGCAGAGGGGTATGGGCTGGTAGGGGATGGGGATACTTGGGAGGATAAGGGGCTATGCGCTAGGAATAGGTTGCACCTTAATATGGAGGGAGGAAATCACAAATTAAAACTTGCTGGATTTATAGCAGAGAGGTGGGGTTTAAACTTGTAAAGGGGGCTAATAATATTAATATTAATAAAGGGACCCTAAGGGGGCTGATTAAGGGTCCAGGTCTGGGGTATGAGAGGAGTGGGAGAGACTATGTTAAGAATTCTAGAAAACAGGGCAGAAAAGGGATCGTGCAGGGCTGAGGGGACTGGAGAGAGGGGAGAAGTTGGGGTGGAAGACAGTCCTGATCAATGCCAAGAGTATGAGCAATAAAATGCCTGGACTTCAAGCTATGTTGGCTGAGGGAACAGCGGAGGTGGCATCAATTACAGAGACATGGGCCCAGAGAAATGAGTGGGACCTAACTTAGAGGGCTACAAGATATTCAGGAAAGACAGGGGGGTGGGAAGGGGGATGTGCTGATAGTCAAATGACATTATGGTTAGTGGAGTGGAGGAGGCTGGAGGGGGTGTGGAGGCAATTTGGGTAACACTGCAAACAAGGGGAGGGAAGAAATTTAAGACAGAAATGCTAGATATCTATATATCTCTATGCTTCTATCTATATCTTATCTCTCTCTATCTCTATTTCTATCTATCTACATCTCTACATATTTATATCTATCTATATTTATCTATATATCTATCTATCTATATGTGCCACCTGCAATAGAGGAGGCTATGGAGGATCAGCTGGTTGAGATCAAGGCTCACTGTGACCTTGCAAAGGGAAGGGTGGTTGTCATGGGTGATCTTAATATGCCAGGGGTGGATTGGGGCACCATGACATCCTCTGTAACCAGGGAACAGAGACTGATGGATGTCTTTCAGGATGCCTTTTTGGTTCAGCAGGTGGGGGGAACCTATTAGAGAAGGGTGAATATTTTACATTGTCCTAGTAGATAGTGAACAAATTAGGGGCCTGGAGATGTGCAGTCCACTGGCAGGTGGAAACCATGCCATAGTTTGGTTCCTGCTGTATCTGGGGGGAAGAGAACCCTCACTCATACATTAGTGGTTGATTTCTTAGAGCAGACTTTGTGGGTATGGGTAGGATTCTAAGGGAGAAGGGGCTGGACATGGTTAGACCAGATATGGATGTTGGAAGATTGTGGGAGACCACTAAGGAAGAGAAACAAGAGGCTACTAGGTCCCGTACTAAAATAAGGCGTAGGCATGGTAGAACCAACAAACCACGTTGGTGGACCAGGGAGGTGCAGGAGGCGGTGAGAGATAAAAAAGGCTAGCTTACGACATTTCAAATCGCTCTAGGGGGATAAGGAGCGAGGGAGTAAGTGTACTGTTGGCCAAGAGGGTCACCAGAGTGCTGAGGGCACTAAAGTAGGTATGGGAGAAAAACCTGGCTAGGGATATCTGGGGGAGAGAAGAGGGATTCTACTGTAGGTACATAAGAGTGAAGAGAAGAAAAATTACTCACCTTAGTAATGTTGTTTCTTCTAATGGAGTCTTGCTATATTCTGACATATGCAGTGAGTCCCAACCTTGAACTGTTTGGAGGTGAAACAGTTAACTTTCCATGCCAGGCATGGAACGCTGAGCTCGAGCTCGGTTGAAACTCTGTCTGTTCTTCAAACTCAAACAGTCAGATCTTACGAGCTAAACTCACTGAGGTCCTGTGTGGTGTAAACCTACACTAGCCAACTGGCTACTAACATAACACATTTTTGGTCCCAAAACAAAGACTCAAGTCAGGAGACCCAAAAAATGAAACACACAACACCAAGTCACCCCAAGAAAGGAGGAGTGAAAAACAATAAGGTGGGCACCTACTAAGTGCCAACACTGCACTGCCCACTCACATCCCAAAAACAGAGGTTCTGAGAGGGGCAGGCGGGGGGGAGGGTCAGAATATAGCAAGACTCCATTAGAAGAAACATTACTAAGGTGAGTAATTTTTTCTTCAAACATGAAGTCTTGCTATATTCTGACATATGCAAACTACAAAGCAGTACCTCCATGGAGGAGGGACAGAACCTACTTAGGAAATAGGCTCTGAAGCACAGCTGTGCCAAACCGAGCATCACTCCTAGCCTGGATGTCCAGGGAGTAATGCTTGGTCAACGTGTGAACTGGTTTCCAGGTAGCTGCTTGACATATCTGTAGAATAGGGATGTCCCTGGCAGCAGCCAGGGAAGCAGCTGTACCTCTGGTAGAGTGAGCCCTCAGGCCTGAGGAAGGAACCTTACCCAGTTTCTCATAGCAAAATTGGATACAAGAGACAATCCACCTGGCAATGGATCTTTTAGTGGCAGGTTTCCTTTACCAACCTCACCATAAGTGAGGAACAGTTGGAGGGAGTCAAACCTGTGACCCTTGGTATGCTCTATGTAGTAACTAAGGGCTCTCTTCACATCTAAGCTGTGCAGCCTCCTCTCGCCAGAGGAGGAGTGGTCAGTGAAGTACACTGGAAGAGATATAGATTGATTAAGGTGGAAATCTGAAACCACCTTAGGCAAGAACTTCCTGTTAGTCCTGAGGACCACCTTCTCTCTATGAAAGGAGATAAAATCAGGCTCCACTGACAAAGCTTGTATTCACTTATGCGTCTGGCAGAAGTGATGGCTACCAAAAACAGTCTTCCAAGTCAAGTACTTAAGCTCTGCTGAAGACAAAGGCTCAAAGGGGGGTTGCATAAGCTGAGCAATGCAAACATTAAGATCCCAGGCGGGGGCAGGGTCCCTGAATGGAGGGTTGGGTGAAGCAATTCCTTGAAAAACTTGAGAATACAGAGTGAGCTGAAAGAGAAGAGGGCTTACCTGCTGAAATGAAAGCAGACAGCTGCCAGATGCACTTTTAGGGTAGCTGGTCTCAGCCCCAAGGTATTTAAGTGGACCATATAATCCAGGACTGTGGGTAAATCAGCAGATTCTGGGGAAATATGCTTTCCAGAGCACCATATGGAAAACCTCTTCCATCTGGAATTATAAGTAGCCCTGGTGGAAGGTTTTCTAGAAGCCTTCAGGATATCCATTACACCTTGAGAGAGGTGTAAATCAGCAAACTAACTCTTCAAGAGCCAGGCCTTGAGATTGAGAGATTTGAGGTTCGGGTACCAAACCCTCCCTGAGCACAGGTTAACAGGTTGTGATTCCTGGGAAGACACAGGGAAGATGGACTGCTAAGGACAGTAGGAGAGAATATCAGGGTTGTCTGGCCAATCTGGAGCAATCAGGATCATCTGCAGGGCTGAGATCTGATTTTGACTAGCACTTTGAACAGGAGAGGAAGCGGGGAAAAGCATAGAGAAACTTCCCTTCCCAATTGAGAACTAAGGCATCCAGAGGGACTGAGCACAACACTGGGGGCCTGCAGCAAAAAGATCTATCTGCGGGGTGCCCCATCTGGCAAATATCACCTCCAAGACCAGGGGGCCCAGTGACCATTCGTGATGGCCCTGGGAAATCCTGCTGAGAGCATCTGCCAGGACATTGTCCTTGCCTGGGAGGTGAACTGCCATAAGGGAGGTGTTCAGGGAGTAAGCCAGAGACCACAACTTCATTGCTTCGTTGCACAAGGCCGTAGACCGAGTGCCCCCTTGCTTGTTGATGTACCACATGTGGTGGTGTCTGTTCTGACCTGTACAACTTTGTTCTGAACAGATTTGGAAAAAGCTTGAAGTGCTAGAAAAACTGCTCTGAGTTCCAACAGATTGATGTGGAGCAAAGATTCCTGAGGGGACCACAACCCTGGGTAGAGGTCACCCATGTGAGCTCCCACCCCAAGAGGGATGCATCTGTAGTAAGGATTAAGGAGTGAGACTGAGTGACAAAAGGAACCCCTGTCTCAGATTGCTCTGATCCTGCCACCACTGTAGGGCCTGGATCAGGGTTCGAGTCACTGGGATCAATCTGGTTAGAGGGTCTTTCCTTGGAGACCAAAAGGCTCTCAAATGGAACTGAATGTCCCTCATCTGAAATCTTGCTCCCTGCACTACTGCTGTAGAAGCAGCCATGTGCCCCAGGAGCTGTAGAAAATGCCTTGCTGGTCGAGACACCTGCAGGGTGAATGAGGAGGCCAGAGAGACCAGGATCCTTGCCCTGACCAAAGGAAGGAAGGAAGGCTCTGGCTTTCTCTGTGTTCAGCTCTGCGTCTATGAAGGTGAGGAGCTGGACAGGCTCTAGAACTGACTTTGAAAGATTCAGAAGGAAACCTAGAGAGGTGAGCAGTTGCTGAGTTATCTGTAGGTGTAACCTGACTTGGTCTGGGGACTGGCCTACTATGAGCCAGTCATCCAGGTAAGGGAAGATGGCAATTTTTTGCCTTCTTAGAGAAGCAACTGCTACTGCCAGGCGCTTTGTGAATACCCTTGGAGCAGAGGTGAGGCCAAAGGGCACTGCTGTGAACTGGTAATGGCCTGAGGGCCTCAACCTGAGGTACTTTCGATAGGAGCTTCTGATGAGAATATGGAAGTAGGCATCCTTGAGGTCCGGGGACGCTAACCAGTCCCCTGGCCTTAGAAAGGGTAGAATAATTCCCAGAGTCACCATTTTGAATTTTGGTTTTAAAAAAGGTGCTTGTTTAAGTATCTGAGATCCAGGATGGGCCGCTATTCTCCTGTCTTTTTTGGGGTAAGGAAGTACCTGGAGTACAACCCTTTACCCTGGTGTAGGGGTGGAACCCTTTCCACAGCTCAGAGCCAGGAGGGAAGAGACCGCTGCCTCTAGGGCAAGTGCCTCTGGTGGATTTGCAGGTGGAAAGGATCTGGGTCTCATCTTTGGAAACTTTTTGAAGCTGAGAACCAGTCCCTTGCTTACTACTTCCAGGACCCACTTGTCTGATGTCAGAGACTCCCAGTCCTGGACAAAGTAAGCCAGCCTGACCCCTACAGGTAGCTGAGAATCGGCCCTGGCAACCCCATCAGGGTGCCTGCTTGGCAGAGGCTTTGGGCTGGGGGAAGCAGGTCTGCTTGTACCCGCCTGCTTCTCCCCAAAGAACCCCTCTGGGCATAAGCAGAAGAGGCAGCCTGGGCTTGGTAAAGGCTTATGAAAGGCCTGCCCTGCTAAGCTGCCTTGAGGAGTGGCCTGCCTTCCCTTGGCCTGTGCACTCCTATAGGTGGTCCTATACTCATCCATTTTCTTCATGTAATTCTCTGTCTGCTCCCCAAACAGAGAATTACCCACAACTGGAAAATCCATGGCCTTAGTCTGGGTATCCTGTGGCAGGCTAGTACCTCTGAGCCAAGCCATTCTGCGAAGTGCCACAGATGTAGCCATGACTCTTGACACATCATTTGAGTCCACTGCAGCATGGAATTGCACCTTGGATGCCTCAATACCATCAGCAGCCACCTGCTCCAGCTCCTTGGCAAGCTGGCCAGGGACCTGTTTGCTAGAGCCATAACAGTATCCCATCTGGATTTCTGATATCTAGCAACATAAGCCAAATAATTTGCCTGTCCGAGTCCCAAGGATGCTGCCATGTACTGTTTCTTTGCCATGGCATCAATCCTCCTGAGTCCTTGTCCGGGAGTGTGAAGCCAAGGGAATATTTGCCTTGTCACAGGCTGCAGCCTGCACTACCCTCAACATGGCTGCATTGTAGTGTAAGGAACTCTGTATCAGAGCCTGACAATGTGTACCTCTTGTCCATTCTCTTATCCACAGGAGGCATAGTGTGAAGTTTAGAATTTTAAATGTCTGCTTCCCAAAAGATTTATGCAAGGGAACAAACAGTCTCCCAGACTCTGGGATATCCATCATTTCCACATAGTCAGGCTCCTTTGATCATCCACAGCTTCCTCCATAGGGAGCTGGAGGGTTTCAGCCACTTTTTATAAAACATAAAATGAGAAGGGGACTCAGAAAGCCTAGGAGGAGACATCTTGAAGGTCTGTCTGGGGAGATGTCCGGTCAATGGGCACATCCAGACTTTCAAATCCACATTCACTCTCCTCATACTCCTCTTCCTCCTCCGTTCATAATATTCCTCTAAATCATACTCTTGAACGGTGGAACTGGCGAACCGACGCTTACCTGATGGTGCCAGTTCGGTGGGAACCGGGGAAAGCGACTCGACAATTTTAATCGCTTTGGCTATTTCTTCAGCGGTTGGAGAGGAAAGTTTTGGCTCCACACCAGCTGATTTCCTAGTCCTTTTTGCTGGAACAGACTCCTCAGAGTCTGTTCTCCTTTTGCTCGAGGAAGTCTCGCCCTGGTCAGAGGGCACTCCCTGTGGTTCGGTTGGAACCGAACTGGGCTGGCCATCCGGTTCAGCTGACTTTTTGGCCTGTTCTTTTAAACTATTTGTCCTCACTAATTGGAGATGGACACTTGCCTCTGGCCAGGCTTGCTCCACACGATCTCTCCACCCCCCCCCCAAAAACTCACAGTATGCAGAAAACCAGTGCTGCACAATGTAGAAGCAGTTTATTTTCAAGAGCCATACTCCCACAAAGATGGGGAGGGGAGTAAAGTGTGTTCCTGTGGAGGAAAGTGACATCTTTCAGCAGATCATAAATCACATAATCATACTAACCCTACCGTTCAATCTGCAGAGAGACCATTTGACTTTTTTTTCCCCTCATCATTTCTTGATTTTACTGGATTTCATTTTTCGTTTGTTTCTCCACCTGTGTCCCTGATCCTGGCAGCATCCCACAGCTACACCACCAACCAGTCTCATGGACTTAAGGGTTAACCACCATATACAAAGCTGTAAAGGAGGGTGGCCAACCACATAAGGGTGCGTGCAGCGTCTGCAGGAGAGGACAAAGCTGACCAAAACACATTTTCCACCATTTTCTACGTTAATAGAGCATCTGCAAGTGGCGCACACATGTGTTGCACATGCATGCCCATACAAACACCTGTTGGTCCTCCAGTGCTGCCACCTGGCCTCTGCTAGTTGGCAGACAAGCCTCAGGACTCAGTCCCCACCTCGCCTCCAGAGAGTACAACTGTCCTGGGACACTCAATCCTCACTCACCCAGACGGCCGCTGAGGGACCATGAACAGTTTCCAAATCCTAGGTCACCAGCATGGTTGGAGGTAAGGTGCCAGCACCAGAGCCTTTCACATCACTGGGCCCGCTACAGATTGGATCTTTGTAAATTCTACGTAGATGTTTTTAAATCTGTCTAGTTACCCATTTTTTAAGTGCAATTAAGACCTTTTAGGGACGTGCATTATGCTGTTATAACCCACACTCCGAAGAGCAGCAAGCACCCAGCTTAATGACTAGCTAAACCCCTGGGAGTGTGTTTATCCCAGTGTAATGCACAGCAGAGTGTCTCATTGCATACTCAGCCCATTGGTCCTTAAGCACTTCTCATCCTGCTTTGAGGCAGTCTATCAGAAAACTTATTGTTGCTAGAGACACAATAGGTTGGAACAAAGGTGCAAACCACATTTACCTAAATGGAGTCCTAGGTACAAGCTCCGTGAGTGGTAGGGTAGGTTTTCCCTTGTACACATGCTTTCATTCTAAATGGATTTTGTTACAAATATCTAAGGCTTTGGGATGGCCCTTATGAGCTTGAATGCGTTTCTAAGGAAGTTGGTCATGGCGATCTTAGTTGACAATCCACCAGACTGATATTCATACTCAAAGACTACAATAAAAACTCCACCAGGATAAAACAGGTCAATATACATGTACCTTACCTTCAAACAAACAAAATCACTGCAGCCAAAAGGCACGAACTAGTAAGGTGCATCACAGGCTACAGCAAGAGCATGAACTACTGGTAAGCGTTCACATCGTTAATATAGGATTTAAAAAAATATACCTGCACTGCAATTTTAAACCTTTTTTCCCCTTTTAAGCCTCCTATCCACCAATTTTCTCATGCACCAAAGTGGGCACATATCGAGGGAGCCCTGCACTGATTATCACTAATCTGTAGCATTTCTAATTCTGCAGTATATCATGGTATGCATAAACCGTGATCACTGTTTTAGCATGATCAATTATCAGGAGAAAATATTACGATCACCAAAATCAAGTCACTGATACCTAGTTTGCATAACACTTCCCTTTACTGAGGCACACATCCGTGAGGGGCGGGTACTATGATCACTATCACAGTAAACATGTGGTTAGCCCACTCTTCCTCCAAGGTGGGCAAAGAGTATGTCAACATTACATGTCCAGCCCAATCCACAACTGCCAGCGGCTCCGCCCAATCCACAAGTGGCCAAGGATCCTACCCTATCCATAAATAACAAAGGCTCCACTCCATCCATAACTGGCAAACAGTTTCAACACCAATCTACATCGACTGTTAACGTCCCCCCCAAAAAAAACACATACCACAGTTGATATCTAAATCTTCAGTGAGACAGAGGACACCTGTTATAATGCAATGAGATGAGTTACAAACCACCTGTGGCAGAGCACAGTACATGGACCCATCTGGCCTTGCTGCAACTGTAGCTCACGTTGAGATGGGACAGTACAAGTTTACGCTAGAAAGCAGCGCGCCAGGCAGAAAGCTCATCCTTAACGCTCTGCACCTGACACAAACTATATAAATATTACAACTGTTGCCAAATAGACTGGCATTACTCTACAAAGACTGTATTCTCAAGTCATTTGCTATTGAATATTAAACTCAATATGGGAAACAGAAAATCAACACATCTGGAACCGTTAAACCTCCACATAAAAAACACAAGGAAGGCCGGAGAGTCCTCAAGCCACGAGGTAGATGGTGCATCAGAATCATCCTCAACCATCAATGCACCAGTTGATCACCACCATGCGAGCAATGGTCAGAGAAAACACTTTCTAAGTTGGAGCAACGTGATGTAGCGATCAAGGAGCTAGCCTCTACTGTGGCAGAGTGTGACAAAAGATCAATTACTACTCAGGCTGCTCTTTCTACCCTAACACAAGAAAATACACTGCTATGTGGCAGGCTCGAAGCATTAGAGAACGAAATGCGGGCAGGAAATCGGACTGGTCGGTGTACCAGAAGGAGCAGAGGGCTTGAATTTACTGTTTTTTCTAAAGACCTGGATGCAAGCCTCCATCCCAGTGCCAGAGGGCTTTGAATGGGATACACTTAGGCATGCCTAGCAAGTGAATCCCAGAGTGAGGCCCAATGACACAAATCAGCCTCACACAGAACTGTTTAGGATGGCGGGGGTTGACACCTGGGACCTGCTACTGTCAGCAGCGAGGGTGGTGTATCCACTCACCATACAAGAGATGGATGTAAAATCTACCCTGCTTTATCTTTCCAGACCCAGGCCAGACAAAGGTTGAGAGCTCTTTGAATTGTGCATTGTTTTGCTACCAGCCAGACTGTGGATGGTCTACGAGGGCAAAACATGGCAATTCATGGACCCAAAAGACACAGGACGCTGGCTGGACAAAACAGAAAAGGATTTTGCAGCAAAAGAAGCTGAAACAGTAGAGGGAGAAGAATCAGGAGACGAATAGGGTTATAAATTACTTGTTTCTGTGAAAGCCTGGTTAAATGAATGTTACAATGCTGGTATAATATTGGACACAGACTCTTTAAACCCCTTTGAAGCAGACTGCTGTTGATATCTTTTTGTTCAATGTTCAGCAGATGCAACTTCTTTTCACACAATCTAGCAGAGACTTTCAATGTACTTCGGGGACGGGTTGTGACTGCAGGACGCCCAGAACCTCACAGTGCTGGTCACCAGGTTAATTTCTCTGCAATGGAGGTGGGGAAGAGATGCTGTTTCATACCAGAATCGGTAAAAATAAGATGTTTGAAACATTTTAAATGTTCAGAAGATTTTCAATGTTTACTTCAGACATATAACCAAGATTAAGTTTTTTATATGCCAGTAGTGTATATGGCTATTTTAAGAGGTGCAGGAGAGAGGGAAGGGCATTTTTTACCTATGTCATCTCCAATGTAAGCGTGGATTTATAGCAATCCACAGTGACTGCAGATAACCTTTACCTGTAACTCATACTATTCTTGGAAGCTCCAAGCCAGAGACGGTGAGCAATGTAGGTATTCATTTCTGGTTATATTTCATGTTTTGGGTACCCCCAACTCCTAATGTGCAAGATTATTAACATACTAACAACAGTCCAGCAGAGTAGGCCTAACGATCTTTCGTGTCTGCTCGTTGGATTCAGCCCCACCCTAGGAGCTGACCTTGCCGTCTCTCTTCCCCCACCCTCTCGGGCATCTCCATTTCCAGTCCAGGGTATTCCCTTGCATTGGACTTTGCCTGCACAACCCTTCCCCTGTACCTGGCCCACCCCCTCTAACCCCTCCAGTCGGCCTCCACTAGTCCCCCAGGTAGCACATTCAATTGTTCTACCACCCTCTCAATGAAGTAGCACCTCCTCCTTTCTCCTCCGAGTCTCCTCCCCATCTCAGCTTCCACCCATGCCCTCTAGTTGCCCCCCTTCCTTCAGAGACCCCCAACTGAGCCTCTGCTATTTACCCCCTTCATGTACTTGAAGATCTCTACAAGGGATAAATGTTTATCAAAGGTAGAAGACCACCTGATCTGTTAATACTGCCTTATGCGAGGCTATTCTGCACTGTTTTGCTAAAACAATAAACAGTTAAAAAAGTGAGTATAGGTCAGATACTTCAAGGCACAGGATAGTCCCATGTCCTAAGCAAAGTCACATTTAATTTCTTTAATAAAATACATTACAATCTGCCTAATGTGACAAGGAGTAGAATTCTCAATACATTTTATGTAACTAAGACAGTGCAGTGTGATAATCAGATTCAACATTGGGAGAATTTCCAGATAACACATTATTTTTAGATAATAAAATGGCAAGGTAAAATCATGTAATCTGAATTGGCTCTTACGTGTAAGTAATAATACCAGGCAGTGGCATTATTGAAATGCCGGACCACGGGGTATGGCGGGGCCAATGCCACAGGCAGGGGGCCTTACAGCTCCTGGAAGGTCTGGGATTTTCCCAATAATGCCCACCCTGGAGGTTACTGCGCTGAGAAAATGGCCCATCAAGAATGTTACTCTGTGAAGAGGCACTTGACTGGTTTATTTTAGCTGGCATCTATTAAAATAAATGCCCAGCTTGGAGCCTGTCTTAGTCAATCAGTTTAAGAATTGATTGTTGCCATTTTCTAAAACAGTTTACACATGGGTAAAATGAAAAAAAAAAAAAAGGACTGCTCAGCAGTGAAGAGTCTGCAACACAGATTAATGGGCATGTGGAACACAGGCATTTCAGTTAGCCCTCTACTGCCAGAGCTGATCTTCCACCACAAACATGGTTGCTACCTTTACAGTGTAAAAACTTCAACTGGGTCCTAAAATAAATCTTAAATAAAAAAAAATCAAACAAATTAAATGCAGTTTCCGATTATCACAATCTCCTAACATACATAAACAATAAGTATTGTTTATAGTTTTCACTACAACTGTTTGTTTGCTGACAGTCAAAAATCCTCCTATCTTTAACTGCTCATCGGGGAACTCTTCTTGCCCTGACAGTGAGATAAGTCTCTGGCTGTAACAAAGGCCTTTGTTGTCTGTGTATACAGTGTGTTGAGAGAGAAACATTCTGCCAGTGGAACTAAGCAGAATTTTGAATCCATGTATTCTATGGTAATTATACCATGGACATAAGTGAACAGCCAATGAAATGGTCAGGCTGGCAGTTTACCACCGGTGTAAATCCTCTGATAATCACTGGCTGAGGTAATAATGGTCATCTACATCCTAATCATCTGCATACATACAATAAAAATAAACACAGCAACCTCTTCAAAAGTTGTATTTTGTTATAGTAAAACAATTAACCTTGTTATAATTGCAATAAGCCACTCGGAGGATGTGGGTTATCAGGGGATTTACCACGGCAGTTGAGGATTTACCTGCTCGGCTGTGCCTCGTGGGCAAACCACACCAGCCGTGGTAAATCCCCTGATAACCCACCCCCCCTTCGTGGCTTATTGCATAAACATGCCATATCTTGAATGTGGGGAAACAGAAAAAAAGAAAGTAGACAATAACCGTGACATCAATGACATCACTTGCTGGGCGGAAGGATTATTTTATCACAAATGCACAAAGTAAATCTTTTTCTACATATAAACATGATTTTCCCAATAATCAAAAGTAAAAAAAGAAAGGAGTAAATTGTATAAGCGCAATAAGGCACTCGGTTGTGTGTAAACCATATTTTACAGCACTGCCAGCAGCTGAAGTCACTCGGCCATTGGCCTCGTGCCTTACTACACCATTGGCCGTGATGTAAAATGTGGTTTACACTCACCCCTTTGTGCCTTAGTGCTTATATATGATGCAGTCAGCAACATATTGGAGTCGGGCTTAAACAACATACTCTCCAAACTGATCAACAGCAGACACTGAATGTCGATACAGTTCATTTGCAACAAAGCACTAAAATAATATGAATGCATCCAAGGAAGAAATGCCTTGCAATACAGATGAAGGGGAAAACACCAGCAAGATTGAGAAACAAAGTGCTTTAGGATTGGTAGACTAAAGCAGCATCTCCAAAAAGGCACCAAGTTGCATAAACTGGCCAGCTGTTTTTAAAGACAATACCAGGAAAACAGTAACATGAGTCCTGTAAACCTAACCGTCCCAACATTTGTTGTAACATAGCAGGATACTGTCCTTTTCAACAGGTTAGGCCCATTCACAGTAAAACCAGCAGGGACAGCGCATGTGGTGGGCAGCATTATAGCTTCCACACAAGCAGCACTGCGCACCATCAATTAATTGCACCCGGCAGTGGGGCAACACATCAACTAAACCAACCAATTCAGAGCCTAAGTAACAGCCCCAGCAGTATCTAGAAGCCTTCCCTCATTAAACACACTGTATATGTTCACTAGCTGCTGCCCCCAGTGAATGGGAAAAGAGTGATCAGTTTTCTTTGATACTGGGTTCCTCTCCCAGATCCTGCTGAAACTGGATTGATGCCTTGTCCACACCATTTGCCGGCATCCCAGAGGTCTCTAAACTGAAAGGATTTGCTGCCACTGTAACCAATCCGAAGCCACGCTGAAGCCAAAAGGGAGTGGTGAACCACTCCCAGACTTCAAGGCGCTGCGCAGACTTACCTGGACCTAGTGGTAAATGGTTAAGTCCAGAAACAGATAAAACCATATAGTTGTAAGATAGTACTCCTGTTTACTTGCAGCTAGAAAGCAATCTCACAAACACTGACCCACGTAGTGGATACAAGATTGTACTGGGTAGATTTGGGGGCTCATTCTGTGAAACTACAGATCTGGGGAATTCTATAGGCCTTCAAAAACACCAATCTGTTGCATTAGAATCAAGTTCAAGAGCACAAGGCAGCTAGGAGTAGAGAAAGTTGAGAAGACTGCCAACTCATTTCCTTCACGCTTACCCAGACATATACTGGCACCCTGGTGTTCTTTAATGCTTCAAAGTGAATTAGCAGAGCATTTTCTCCTGAGTCAGTTTACTTGTGGCAGTCACTGCCTGGTGACAAGCAATGGAGGCAGCAGCAACTTCAATTTTTAAATCCTGCTCCCCCATTCTCAAGGACAGCATCCACCTTGGAATCAGTGGTTTATACAGTATATACTGGACAGAACACCATGGAGGTTCGGCTGGTCCTGGCGGAGCTGGAGCTAGGTCAGAGCAGAAAGCCAGGCCTAGCAGCATTTTTGTTTTTTATCCAAAGGAAAAAAAGCCACCACACAGCTGGCAGATTCTCAGGAGGTGATCTTCCCAAGAATGGTGGATAATCTCACCCAAAACTAACCCTTTTGTTTTTCTGTTTTTTGTTCTGTATTTGCAGAAGCACCAACGACTTGTGCCTTTCTGGCAGTAGCATTTTACAGCGCCTCCCCCCCACCAGGTCACTTCTCAGGCATTTGCCAGTCACTCCTAACAATCCTTCATTGCACACGCACACACCCCATTTGCCTCAGAGTCAAACAGCTTACCAGCCACGAGAAGTTTTATCAGATTAAGGACTTGTTACATCACTAGCCAGATGCTTGCTGCAAACAAACAGCTACAGAAAGAGAGAGAGAGACTGCGCTGTGAGATCAGGCAAGAATTAAAAATGGGTCATCCCCTTTAGCACTGATCTTCAATTCAATGCAGATTCAAACTGTTCAGCTCTTACAGCAGAAGAGTAACGGAATCCATGGTACGGCAGACAGGTGCAAACTTCCCAACAGGGATGTTCATATTATAACTACGTTAAGGCTTGAGGTAGCAGAAGGAAAGGAGAGCAGTGCGACTATGCCTATATCAGGCTTAATAGTGATATCAGTGCAAACCTTCGAACACAGGGCAGATTTTTTCCTTTTGGGGTCTGGGACCTCTCCCAACAAATTTTCAAGGATCCCACACGATCTGCAAGTCTCCAATTCTGGCAAAATATTCTTTGTAAGGAAATAAACAGAAAATCCAGTATAAGGTAGGGGTGACGATACATAATTTGAACCCTCCTGTCCTAGTCAAGAGACAAGCAAATTTTGATTAGTCCTGGGGACCCTTACAATGGGGCAAACGCACATACCCCTAGATTCGCCATCACTGGCTTTCATACGAGTTTCTTGCCCCTTTCAGCAGCACACATCAATATCCTTTTCATTAGCGTGATGGCTGGACAAACTCAACAGTAGGATTAGTTGTTAAACACCGAACTGAATACGTGACAATTTGAAATATTTAATAAGCATGAAACTGTCAATATAGTAAACTGTACCGGCTACCTGCCATGCAACTCACTACTGATGTATGCAGAGGATCATGAAAGATTTATTTATGAGGACAAGGCTAACCCATGAGATGCAACGTCTCATGTTCATGGGGGTCCCAGGGAGGATAACAGTCCAGTAGAAATAGTTGCCTGTAAGTTAAAAAAATGCAGAACACACAACTCAAGTACAGTACAAGATTCAAGGGAACAAAATGAATTTCCAATAGGACACCGAATGCTCATTTCCCCCTCAAAGTGCTTGTCTCTCTCCCTCCATCATGATCCGTGGCCCGGCCAATCTTTACAATTCAGGGTATTAAGCCAGCACTTTTTTTTTTTTTATGATTATTTCGTTGTTTAACCAGGTACAGCACACTAAGCTGAAAGCTTTTTTACAGGAGCGACCTGGGAGCACAAGGAGGTTAAGCGACTTGCTCAGGGTCACACAGTATGCATGTGGAAGCTGTGGGATTCAAACCCAGGTCTGGTCTGCTGGATGTCACCAGATTTGCAGCTCAGAGCCTTAGACCACTGCGCTATACTGCCTCCTAAACACGTTAAACACCTTAACATGTCTAAGTGCCAACTGGCTCTGAAATGCACAGCACTTGGCACTGAATGGTTGCCAAAATTAAATATATGTAATTTCATTTTATCTACTATGCCATGGAGTCATGCAAAAAATGGTTCAACTACTGCTACGCATTTCTGGAAATGGTTAGCATAGTTTCCGGTTTGCTATACTATACCAGCAAGTTAAAGAGCTACTGACACCTCAAAGAAATCGTTAAAAAAACAATTGGATGGTACAATTCTGCCTGCAGTCAAGCTGCCCCTATAGCTTACTCTTTACTTCAAGTCATAATCCTCTTGTGACATCACAATCTGTTGCTATGGGAGTAACCAAGGTCGCAAGCAGTGCTTTGTGACTTCAGGTAGAGAAAGCAGAAGGAAAAAGTTACTCACCACAGTAATCTTTCTTCCATAGGGTCCTTTAGCATCAGTAACTTTTGTACTTAGCTGGCTAGGTGCAACTGCCCAGAGGTGTGCCTTAAGAGATTTTTAAAGCGAGGGCCAGCCAAGCAAACGACAGGAGGGGTGTAAACAGATCTGTTGACTGATTCAGAATTTTTCAAGGAAAATGAGGGCAAATGCCCCAAAAAGAATTAACAGGGTTCAAAAACATGCAAATGTCCAAAGTGGAAATAGAAACAGCAACACGAGGTAAAACTCATCAATAACAAACGCCAAATGTGTTAAAAGGTGATGCAAGAGCCCTTCTTCAACAGGTGAACCGGGAGGAAGGGTGGGAGCTTGTTGATGCTAAAGGACCCCATGGAAGAAGATTACTGTGGTGACTAATTTTTCTTCTTACCCCAGGAGTCCTTTAGCATCAGTAACTTTCTGCAAACTACCAAGCAGTACCAAGTGGGAGGCAGGCAGAGAACCTACTTAGGAAAGAAGCTCTGCAGAACCACCCTGCCAAATTTGGCATCAGATCTGGTCTGCACATCTGAACTGTAGTGTTTCACAAAGGTGTGACAGATTTCGCAGTTGCTTTGCAGAAATGTAGTAGGGAATGTCCTGCTGCTGCAAGCGAGGCTGCAGTGCCCTGGTGGAATGGGCTCTGAGCCCCTGGAGGTTGACCAGCTTCTCACAGCAGAATCTAATACAAGAGACTATCCAATCTAGAAATAGTTCTCTTGGTAGTTTATCTTACTCGCCTACATCCCTGTAGGTAAGGAACAACTGAGTGGAAGTCTCTCTGACTGTTTAGTATACTCTAGGTAGTGAAAATTGCTTTCTGACATTCAAGCTATGGAGCTTTTGCTCACCAGGAGTGGATGGCTAAGTAAAGAAGACAGGCAGAGTAATGGACTGGTTCAAGTGAAACTCTGAAACCACCTTTGGCAGAAATTTCCTATTTGTCCTGAGCTCAACTTTATCATTGTGAAGGATAACGTAATTCAGCTCAGTACACATGGCCTGTAGCTCCGAAATCCTCCTGGCAGACGTAATGGCTACCAGGAAGATGGCCTTCCAAGTTACAAACTTGATGTGGGCCGTGGACATAGGCTCGAAAGGTGGATTCATAAGCTCATCTATGCAAAGGTTCAAGACTCCAAGGAAGAACAGGCTCCCTAGTTGGAGGCTGGAGGTGTAAGAGGCCTTTGAAAAACTGTTTAAAAATGTCATTGGAAAAAAATGATTTCTTTCCCACCGAAAGGTAGGCTGAAATTGCCGCCAGGCGTGGCTTGAGTTAAGATGGTTTCAAGCCCGACGCCTGTAGGTGTACCAGGTAGTCTAGCACCCGAGGGTCTGAAGCTGATAGGGGTTTAACTGTTTTACTTCTGCACCAGAGGGATAACCTTTTCCATTTGGCTGTGTAAGTCTCCTTAGTGTTCGGTTTTTTGGCCATCTTCAGTATCTTAAGGACCTATTCAGAGTACAGTGAAGATGGACACTAACTCCTCAAGAGCCAGGCTTGGAGATGGAGAGAGTGTATGTCTGGGTACTGCACTCCCGTCTGAGGAAGGGTCAGCAGGGAGGCGAGTTGGAGGCAGGCGAATGGGCCTGCTGCAGGACATTGAGAGAAGGAGAGGTACCAGGCTTGCCTGGGCCAGTCCAGAGCCACTAAGATTATGGATGCAGGCTGCTGCCGAGTTTCAGCAAAACCCTGAATAGCAGGGAAAGGGAGAAATGCGATAGGAACCTCTGACCAGTCCAAGATCAGGGCATCCAGAGGAAGTGTTCCCGGAACTGGGGGCCTGCAACAGTACTAAGGAAGCTGAAAATTGAGAGAGAGGTAAACAGATCCACGCCTCGTTGCCCCACTGCCTGAACACTGTGGCTAGTACTTGCTTGTTCAGCATCCATTTGCTCTGACCTTGACTGATGCGGCTTACTCGCCAGAGTACAGAGTTTGCCTGGGAGGTGAATAGCCAAGAGGCCGACTCCCAGGAGAATGCTAGACCAGAGCTTCAGAGCTTCCAAACAGTATTCTGATCTGCTACCACCCTGCTTGTTTATGTAGAACATTGCAGTGGTGCTGTCCATTGAATTTGAACCGCCTGCCCTATGCTGGGAGCAGCTTTGAGAGCTAGTAAGACTGCTCTGAGTTCCAAAACATTTATGGGCAACTGTGACACTTCGGGAGTCCAGTTGCCGCTTACTGAGGCACAGTCTAGATGAGCTCCCCAGCCCAACAGGGATGCATCTGTGGTGATCACCTTTGTGGGAAGAGGAGCTTGAAATGGAACCCATGCCTGCAAATTTGCAAGGTCCTTCCACCACAGCAAATTCTGGAGGAACTGCTCAGACACCGGTATTAACTGAAAATTTGTTGCTTCTCTGAGACCAGCGAGCTCAGAGTTAGGCTTGCAGGAGTCTCCTCCTGTACCTGACCCTTGGGACTACTGCAGTCATAAAGGCCATATGTCCCAGAGGTTTGAGGAAATGTCTGGCTGGTCTTAGCTGTCCCTGGATGAAAGAATCTGCCACTGAAGGGAAACTCTGAATTCTTTCCTGTGGGAGGAAAGCATATCCCTTCCGAGTGTCCAGCTGGGCCCCTATGAAGGTGTGCAGCTGGGTGGGTTCCAGGTGAGACTTCTTGAGATTTACCAGGAAACCTAGAGACTCCAGAGTGCGTTCTGTGAGGGAAAGATTCCTTGACTTGGCAAGGAGACTTTGCTACTATAAGCCAGTTATCCAGATAGGGGTAGAGAGCGACATCCAGTCTCCGGAGATGTGCTGCTACCACTGCGAGACACTTTGTATAAGACTCTAGGGGCCGAGGGCAGACCAAAGGGCATTGCAGTCAACTGACAGTGACCTGAAGGACGTTTAAACCTAAAAACTTCCTGCAAGATCTCCTTATGGGTATGTGGAGTAGGTGTCCTTTAAGTCGAGGGAGGCTAGCAAGTCGCCCTGCTGTAAGGACTGTATGACCAGTGAGAGAGAGACCATTCTGAATTTGGGTTTTTTCAGATGTTGTTTAAATACAGTATCTAGATCTAAGATAGGTCGCCACACCCCAGTTTTTTTTGTGTCAGAAAATACCTGGAGTAGAGTCCTTGCCCTTCTCATGGGTGGGGACCCTCTCCACTGCTCATAAAGCCAGAAGGTTTTGTACCTCCATTTCCAACAGCGGTATCTGTGATGGTAACAGAGGTCTCAACATCTGGGTACGTTGAGTCTGGCAGCTGCTTGAACTGTAATGACAGACCTCCTCCACTATCTCCAGCACCCACTTGTCCGACGTGATGAGGGACCAGTACTGAAGATAGTGAGAGAGTCTGCCTCCAACCAGAAACGGGGAGGCGACCTGGACACTCACATCAGGACTCAGATGCAAATGGCTGGGTAGAGGTGGATCTTCTTTGGCCCCTTCTGCCCCTGCCTCTGAAAGACCCCCTGTACTGGCTAAAATCAGATTAGAACTGTAAGGCATGGGAACAAAACTTCTGCCCCTACCACCCCGGGATGGGATCAGGCTTGGATGAATGGCTCTGCCAGGAGGCCTTGTACTCAAGACCTTTTTTTTATGTAGTCAGTGGTTCTGTAATTAAACATTTTGATCACAGGGAAAATCCATGGCCTTGTTCTGAGTGTCTGGTCAGACTGGTTGTTCTAATCCAGGCGAAGCGTCTCAGAGATATGGCATGGGCCATCGCCCTAGAGGCTGCATCACTGTCATCTGTCATGGTACGTATAGTAGCCTCCAAGGCAGTTTGATGCATCCACCAGCTCCTGTACCATAGAATCTGATCCATTGAGGGCGATAGCCTGGACAGATTTCCAAAGGGCTTTCTAATATTTGGCTGTGAATGCCATGCAAGAAGAAAGCCTGAGAAGCAGGGAAGCTGTGGCATACATTTTCTTTGCTAAAAAGTAAATTTTCTTGGAATCCTTGTCAAGGGAGAGGGTGACAAGAAGACAGCTTTTCACAAGCTGCCTGCTGCACTCATACTCTCATGGCTAGGGTGTGCCGACAGGAACTCTGTACCATTTTTAGACAATTTATATTTCTCTCAAGCTGCTTACCAACCCCTAGTACTGAAGTGGGGTGTTGAAGCACCTTCATGATATTTTTCTACATGCATTATAGATAGGGACAACCAAGGTCTTTGAGGATGAAAGACCTTCATCTCCTATAATCTGTCTTGACATCCTGGTTGGGCCACCAAAAGCTACCCTTACCTACTTACCCCACCCTCCCAGGAACACAACCACATTTGCAATACATACCAACATATTAAAAAGCCAGCAGAATAGGCCAAATGGCCTGTCTTGTCTGCTCAAAAGGCAGCAACCTAATGGCTGTTCGCCTTACCACCCCACCTAGCCCCCCCCAGCGGTTCTTTAGTTTCAGTTTCCCCTTGAACGTGTCCC